>OU862912.1:53656993-56186993 GCA_917880885.1 Limnephilus marmoratus | reverse complement strand
GAATGGAGCGCTGTAGACGATGACCGCCGATAAAAACAAAAAAATACCAACTAAAATAGGAAAATGAAATAAAGAAAATCAATATGAATTTCAAAGAGCTATTGAATGTACGATATTTTTGTCAGTCCGTCTTTAGCCAACACAAATAAGCTCGATGGTTTGCCCACGCGACAACATGATGCCGAATGAAATATCAAAATGACGCGACGCTTCTCGTGAATGTCTTGCGCATGTGTGGATGAAACATAAATAATTTCGTTCTGTTTGAAATATGAACGACGATGGTTAAATTTGTTCATACAAAAATAATAAAATCGCGATTAAAAAATGGGAGGGTGGGTGTAGGAGGGTTAAAATTTGGTGTTATATGTATTTTTTGATGCCAAATAAAAAAAAATAGGGTCACACTAATCACCTAGTGGTATGAAATTTCCTATAATACCTATTCTCATACCTACCAATTATACATTAAAAATTTTATAAAAATCGGTCAAGCCGTTTCGGAGGAGTGCGACCACAAACAATGTGACACGAGATTTTTATATATAAGAAGATATTGATTATTTGAATCTATAGATCCAGCAATAAACTCGGGTGAATTTAAATTTAAGTGCTTCAAAAATCAAATTAAGTCTAATTTTAATCAGGAATCGAAGACATCACTCGAATGATCTATGGCAGATTTTGTACTGTTTTGAGTTGAGTACGCAACATTAATGTAAACCGGTTCGAAATTTTAACAACTGACGAGCTAAGGCAGGTTAAAAAATGCCCTGTGGAAGTAAAAATTAAGATAAAATGGAACAGTTTTTTTCAGTTACTGAAAAACAACCAAATTGTTTCGTACAGCGTTGTTTGGGTAGTGTCTACAATTAATAATTATTATTCATTTAGGTAAAGGAGTTCACTGATTTAAAATAGAAATATATATTTACCATAAGTGCCCTTTTTCTTCCCTAGAGCACCAACTGTAACTGGAACCTTTTTATTAGTCAGTCCCGTTAGAACCATCACCTTTATAAAGTTAGCATCATAATCCAAACTGTTCTTCATGGCGCCCACTCTGTACTCCTTGGTGGTCGCGTTCTGCTGCACCAGGATGAAATCCAACACTCCGTCCTGGTAGAAGTCATAGAACACGGAGAGAATGGTCCCCTTCCCAAAGGGCTGCAGGGCATCCCACTGGATGATGTATGTCCTGGCAAAGGGACACGCCTCACAAGGAACATTTTCCATCAGAAAGGCTTGCGGCTCCGAGAGAGCGTCTTGCTGCAGAGTGACCAGGAGGTCGGGGTAGCCATCCATGTTGTAATCTCCTCCGCGCATTGTTATAGTATCTCTATACATCTCACCGTTGGGAGGGAAAAAACCCCACTCCTTCTGGTTTTTATCCTTAAATTCAATATTCAAAGTTTTCCAAACGGAATCATCGTTGATCATAATGCTGCTGCTGCGACAATCCTTGTCGAAGCAAATGGGAAGAAGAAGATATAACTTTCCCGTCAGTTCCACATCCAGGTACAAGGACTGGCCGATGTGGCCCGACACCCCGATGGGCATTTCTATCTTGTTTTTGAGGGTGAATCCCGGGTTAGCCACGTCTCCGATCCACACCTCAAAGGAGGTGGGGGAGGTGATGAGCAGGTCCGAGGCGTAGTCCCCGTCTATATCGAGAAAAGAGTTGGAGTGAGGGAGACGCACTTCGTGGTAGCTGTCTTCGCAGAGCGGGATTTTCTCAGGACGGGTTCGGTTGTGATTGAACACCCAGAATGATCTGATGTTGTCGACGCTGACCCCGAACAAGTCAATTATCATGTCTCGATTGTAATCCATAGCTAACGGATGGCCGACGGTGGTGATCACCGTAGGTAGATCGAGCATGGAGCAATTCAAACTGTCTTCTCCCCCCCAGATGATGCGGATATCCTGATTTCTTGAAGGTTTGTCTCTTACAGTGATGTTTTGAGTGGTTATCAGGATGTCCATGAAGGCGTCCCCGTCAAAGTCCCCCGGGACCACGCTGGTCACCCTGTATTCCGTGAAGACACACTTCAGTCCGACTCCCGGACGGAGAAGCGGCTCCTTTTCACTTGCCAGGAATATTTCCAGTGTTTTCCCTTCATCTCTGAGCATGAAGATGTCTGTTAGCTCATCGGAATTAAAATCGCCGAATGCCGCGGGTAATGCATTTCGATCTTTGCCAAACACATTCATAGAAATGTCGTTGGAACTCGTTTGGGGCACAGAAACTAGGATACATATCAGCAGGGCTATAAACATCTTTCCGTCAATCCATTGCGTTTCTATATTCATCTTAAAATAATAAATTAATATAATCTGCGTGTCAATTGGGTGATTACTGGTCTGGGACGAATGGTCTATCCATAAATGTTGTAAAAATAGTTGAGTACCTCTGCATTATTCAATATCTTTTTACAAAAGGTGAGGATCTTTTTGCTCGAAACAACAATTTTTGACAACAATTAGGTACCCTAAAACTTTTAATTCTGCACAAACAAAAAATTAACTAACACAATTGTAAATAAGCGAACGCCGAACTGACAGTGCATAAATATATCAATCCCTGACAGTGCGTGACAGTGACAGCCATGTGACAGCTAACGAAAAACGAAACTAAACGAAAACCCGAAAACAGTGTTGCCAACAGTTAGCTATACCAAATTGCTAGACATCTTACAAATGTTGCTAGATTGCCAGTTTTTTTTACCCCAAAAAGTTGCTAGAAGTAGCTAAACGTTACAGTAGGTAGATAAGGGAACGTACCCATACTACGTGACTAACTTTTTGCAATTTTTAACCCCCCCCCCCCCCCCCGGTGACCAAAAACCTAAGCACTCCGCCGCTCATTTGTACCAAGCGTGGTATTTTGAAGACCCCCCCCCCTAAACGTTTCACGTAGTAAGGGTACGTTCCCTAAGTTACAATAAAATGACAAATTCTGACAATCGTTTTTATTTCCAGGTTTTATATGGATAAAACAAAACAACACAAGGTAGAATAAGAGTAGTGCGTACATTTTGGTTGTATTCTGTCTGTCGTAGCTAGCTAGCACACAGAACAATATTACAGTGCCACAAAGTTATCTGTTCTGGTGGTGGTGTCGCTAGTTGTGAACAAATATGTCATAGAAATATCAAAGTTTGTGGCTCTGTACTCCAAAAAGGGAGAGCTAGTGCAGCAGGAAACGGGGATTTTCCGGCCAACGCCACTTATACCATAGCGTCTATGACCATAGAGTCGCGTTTGGTTTTTACTTTTTACTGTACGACGTAGCGTTTTATATTCTCTTTGCTCGAAATTGGACGAAATCGGAATGCGAACAATGACGAAAAGTTGCTATAAAAAGTAGCTAAAAAGTTTAGCTACAAGTTTCATTAAAATGTAGCTGTCTGACATCAAATAATAGCTAGAGCTAGCTATAAAGTTGCTAAGTTGGCAACACTGCCCGAAAACCGATGAACTGATGAACTGCGATAACGAAAACGAACAACGAACCATAACAAACAACCATAGATATACCAATCTCTATAAACAATAAACACAATCCGACATCGACAACCATAGATATATGAATATTATGATAACAACTGAATAATAGGGATGGAGATGATGGAACAATCGTTGAATCATCGATAATTTACTGATGATTGAATCTAAAATAGTGAATATAAATTAAAAGCAGCCGCTTCTCCATCAGGGAGTCGGACTGAAGTGTGTTTTCCGAGGTAAAAGCATCTCCCACACGCACACTTCGGAGCGACCGAGTCCCACGCCCCTTCAGGCCGCCGCGCAGAAAAGTCATACAGTGAACTTGCGCAGTAAACCTATCGGTCTTTACTTTTCTGCACGGCGGCCTGAAGTGGCGAGGGACTCGGTCGCTCCGAATTGTGCGTCTGGGAGATGCTAAAGGGTGACCAGCATGGTCCAGGGGACTTTGACGGGGATACCTTCATGGACATTCTATTAATCATAGACATTCTATTCCACCCAAAATATTACCTACCAAAAGAGGCAACTTAAGATAGGAATATTGATAAAGCGTCGGTATATCTCTAGCTTTTTATGTTGGTTATAAGAGAGGCTTACATCCGTCAAGATGCTCTTTGGTAGGAACCCTGACAAGATAAATCCAGTGACAACGGTACTAGAAAGTACCTATGTACCGGCCCATAGGTTTATTTTAAATTTCCTCAGTTATATTATAAAACTACCCAAGGTTCGAAGAAAATGCTTAAAAAAAGGTGAGCTCGTACGGGCTTTTTCTAAAAAAAACATGATGAAATGTGCTAAAATAAACAAATAATAGAATCGAATAATATAGACCTGGGGAGGAATGCAGATCCGGGCACAGTTTGGAAATTAAATAAAAAAGGCACTTTCTAGATGAGAAAAGTGTGGAAAAGCTGAATAAAACAAAAAATTAAGGCGCGCTCGGCAAAATTGAGGGAGATACAACCGTTCAAAGTATTTAAAATGTCACTTTACAAACTGATATTGACTGATATTGCCGGCGTCCGCCCGCCATTTTTTTTATAACCTAATACGCTAAACATGGTTTGTGATACAAAAAAAGTGCCCCTTTATAACGCCTGCTCGCGTCACGGCAAGAAAAACATCCCAGTTTTCAAGTGGTTTAGCGGTTACGCTAGGTTTGAGTAACATGGTTTGTGATTCTGGCGTACTATTAATTCTGTATTAGGTCTGGGATCCAACATACCTACGCAGTGAAAACATGGCGAACGAACAACGAACTGTCAATATCAGTTCGCGAAGTGAATTTTTAAATGCTTTGAACGGTTGTATCTCCCTCAATTTTGCCGAGCGCGCCTTAATTTATTTTTTATTCATCTTCTCCACACTTTTCTCATCTAGAAAGTGCCTTTTTATTAAATTTCCAAACTGTGCCCGGATCTGCATTTCACCCTAGACCTGAAACTGAGAATACTCCTCATCAAGACCTATGTATGGAGTATCTTGATGTACGGCTGCGAAACATGGTGCCTATCCGAAAGAGATAAACGGAGACTAGAGGCTTTTGAGATGTGGTCCTATAGAAGACTACTAGGAATTTCCTGGAGATACCAAATCACAAATGAGGAGGTTCTCCAAAGAATCGAAGGAGGAAGACACCTGCTCAGGATCTTGTCCGAAAGGCGCGCAAGATGGATCGGCCATGCAATAAGACAAGAAGGCCTCTTGCATGCCATAATGGAGGGTATGACCGAGGGGACAAACGCTAGGGGACGCCCACGGCGAGAGTACCTGGAGGACCTGCTGGTGGACGTGCGCTGCTTATCATATGCAGACTTCAAAAGAGCCGCACAAGACAGGGAAGAGTGAAAGAAACGAATAGATGAAATTGCTGCAAACCAATCCCAGGATTGAAATCAGAGAGAGAGAAACAAATACTCTTTTGTAAAGACCTCATTACAAGTTTATGCTTTTTATGTAACAAACAACTGCGACTTCGTGCCTTTTGTCATAGCAATTATATTGCCATCGTCATTATAACATCCTAATAACACCAATATATATATATAAGCCACAAAGATTTATTGCAGTATTTTAAATTTCGTATTACAATGTAGATAAAAAAAGTATTTTAATGGTCTATTGTTGTGAATGTTAACGCACACTTGGCGTTATAATAAAAATATACCAAAAAATATACAATAATATATATTGTCCTATGCCAAAACAGCACTCACTATTGTTGTTAATATTGTTCTTTAGGAATTGCTTTGTATATTTTGTATATTCGTTATTTCACATTATTTAATTATTTTTTTAAGGACTCGTAAGGAACACTATAGGTTAATTTTAAGTTTATTATAATCAAGCGCACTTGAAGTGAAATATCACAAAACTGCGCTATATAAATACTACGTTATTTAACCCACAGGCATGTAAAAATTCCATAGATAATAATAATAATCTCCGTCGACCAATCGATATTTCAGAAATGGATATCTTGACGAAGCTCATCACTAGCTAATAGCAGATGAGATGGAAAATGGAAACATGGAAAAAATGGCGCGGGATTCGTCTTCATCTGTGTCAATCTGTGTCTTCAGCTGTCATTGTCAATTAGTAAATAATATTTAGAGCAATTTGTGGTTGTTTTCGGATTGATTACAGTGTTATTTTAGGAATTATTATCGTTGTCACGCTAATTTGAAACCACAAGTGTCTAATTTATGATAGGAGCAGCAAAGTGTCTGTGGTGAATATTATTATTAAACCGCTAAAAGTTTTTTATGAATACGTTCAATGCAATATTTTTAATTCTTGTAATAAAATGTTTCGTGGGCAGTTCGCAATACATTACCTCGATTATAAAGTCATGTACATACGTACAGCTCATTTTTTCAGATGAATGTACAGAATTTTTGGTTAATTTAATATCCTAATTTGAAAAGTTAAAAAAATGCCTACGTCCCTAAACACTTTAAAATTACGTTAACTTTATAGCAAAAAAGCAATAATTTTAACAGCATGTTGTCATTTCATATAAATATTTAGTTTCTGACCTTTCAATTTCTTTTCTAACCAGGCAAAATGTTTTGGGTGAAATGCAGATCCTGCCAATGTCTGGGAATTTAATAAAAAGGCACTTTCTAGATGAGAAAAGTGTGGAGAAGCTGAATAAAAAAAAATTAAGGCGCGCTCGGCAAAATTGAGGGAGTTACAGCCGTTTAAAGTATAAATAAAATTTCACTTCGTGAACCGATACTACGCCATTTTGTCACTGTTATGTTGGTATCCCAGACCTGATACAAACGAAGCCAGATACGATTGTAGCCGACTTCGTGAGATAAATAATAAGGCGCGTAATTATGAAAAACATAATTAATAATGGTAATTTTTGGAGGTCGCTGGCAACTTGCACTTTTTTTAAAAAACCTTTTGATTCACCTTAATTACATTAAATTATTTCATTCTAAATTTCGATTACGTAAAATTAAAATTAGCTTTCGTCTTGTGAGATTGTACGCCAGAATCACAAACCATGTTACACAAACCTAGCGTAGCCCCTAAACTACTTGAAAACTGGGAGGTTTTTCTTGCCTTGACGCGAGTAGGCGTTATAAAGGGGCACTTTCTTTTGAATCACAAACCATGTTACACAAACCTAGCGTAGGTAGCCGCTAAACTACTTGAAAACTGGGATGTAGGTCTGGGATACCAACATAACAGTGACAAAATGGCGGGCGAACTGACAGTATCGGTTCGCGAAGTGAAATTTTATACTTTGAACGGCTGTATCTCCCTCAATTTTGCCGAGCGCGCCTTAATTTTTTTTTATTCAGCTTCTCCACACTTTTCTCATCTAGAAAGTGCCTTTTTATTAAATTTCCAGACAAAAATTAAGGCGTGCTCGGCAAAATTGAGGGAGATACAGCCGTTTAAAGTATAAATAAAATTTCATTAAATGAAGACAATATAAGCGAAACTCAATCGAAAATCTGAAAACAGAAAAATCAGAAAAAGATATTGACACATCTGGGACCGAACCCAGGACCTCTCGCTTAGGGTTCGTGTCCCAGATGTGTCAATATCTTTTTCTGATTTTTCTGTTTTCAGATTTTCGATTGAGTTTCGCTTATATTGTCTTCATTTAATTAAATATTACAATTTGAGGTTTTACTCATAAAGTTAAAATAAAAATAAAAATAAAATTTCACTTCGTGAACCGATACTACGACACTCCGCCTGCCATTTTGTCACTGTTATGTTGGTATCCCAGACCTACAAACAAGAGCCAGATACGATTGTAGCCGACTTCGTGGGATAAATAATAAGGCGAGTAATTATGAAAAACAGAATTAATAATATAATGTAAACGAACCTCTAATCAGGTACTGGAATGGAGACAAACCATTCAAATCATGGGATGTTTTTTAAAATAAAGATAATATACACAAGCCCGCTACACAAACCCTGTGTAGCCAAACAAACCATTCAAAAACGTAGGCTATTTTTTAAAGTAAAGATAACGGTAAACTTTGGGGATCGTTGGAAACGGTTAATACGCACTTTTTTTTGAAAATATCCTTTGATTCACCTTAATTACATCAAAAGACAACTATTTGCATTGGGGGAAGTGGAAAATATTTCATTCTAAATTTCGATTACGTAAAATTAAAATTAGCTTTCATTCTGTGAAACGAGACCGTCCATTTTCAAACATTATTTTCAAATGTCATTTTTTTGTGATGTTGGTATTCTTGTTACTGTACGAAAAGATGCTAGAGCAAATCGTAGCAGACTTCATGGGAATTCGGCTCGTAAAACCAACGGCTAGAGACAAAATCGCCCGGGAGTTTTTTAATGTTATAAAACTGAAATTCCGCCTAATTAGTAGGTACTTACCTAATACACATGTATTGCGTGCGTTGATTAAAATTTATTAGTTTAAATTTTTTTTGACTTTAAAATTTTATTTTTATAAGTCAACTATTTCTGGGATGTTGAGCGGCTACGTACGCTAATTTTATGTGATATGGTTTGTGATACAAAAGAAAGTGCCCCTTTATAACGCCCACTCGCGTCACGGCAAAAAAACATCCCAGTTTTCAAGTAGTTTAGCGGCAACGCTAGGTTTGTGTAACATGGTTTGTGATAGAAAAGAAAGTGCCCCCTTCGTAGCGCCTACTCGCGTCACGGCAAAAAAACATCCCAGTTTTCAAGTAGTTTAGCGGCTACGCTAGGTTTGTGTAACATGGTTTGTGATAGAAAAGAAAGTGCCCCCTTCGTAGCGCCTACTCGCGTCACGGCAAAAAAACATCCCAGTTTTCAAGTAGTTTAGCGGCTACGCTAGGTTTGTGTAACATGGTTTGTGATAGAAAAGAAAGTGCCCCCTTCGTAGCGCCTACTCGCGTCACGGCAAAAAAACATCCCAGTTTTCAAGTAGTTTAGCGGCTACGCTAGGTTTGTGTAACATGGTTTGTGATAGAAAAGAAAGTGCCCCCTTCGTAGCGCCTACTCGCGTCACGGCAAAAAAACATCCCAGTTTTCAAGTAGTTTAGCGGCTACGCTAGGTTTGTGTAACCTGGTTTGTGATACAAAAGAAAGTGCCCCTTTATAACGCCTACTCGCGTCAAGGCAAGAAAAACATCCCAGTTTTCAAGTAGTTTAACGGTTACGCTAGGTTTGTGTAACACGGTTTTTGATACAAAAGTGAATGTATTATTTATAAAAAATAATTAGGTACCGAAATTGAAAACATGTTTTTTTCCGTCATTTTATTCCCAAAACTCCGATAATTTAGTACTTACCTTTCCAGATTTCGTGGTACCTTCAAAATCTTCTAGCCGTTCGTTATACATTCAAGTGTATCGGGAATACCAACATACCAAAGTGATAATAACCACAATGGCGTACAATCTCACAAGACGAAAGCTAATTTTAATTTTACGTAATCGAAATTTAAAATGAAATATTTTCCACTTCCCCCAATGCAAAAAGTTGTCTTTTAATGTAATTAAGGTGAATCAAAAGATATTTAAAAAAAAAGTGCGTATTAACCGTTTCCAACGATCCCCAAAAATTAATAAGATAACATACACAAGCCCGCTACACAAACCCTGCGTAGCCAAACAAACCATTCAAAAACGTAGGCTGTTTTTTAAAGTAAAGATAACATACACAAGCCCGCTAGACAAATTTCATAATTACGCGCCTCATCAGTTATCCCACGAAGTCGGTTACAATCGTATTTAGCTCGTCTTTGTGTCAGGGATACCAACAGTGACGAAATGCCCGCCGGTCTGTCATAGTGTCGGTTCGCGAAGTGAAATTTTATTTAATGCAAATTAATTACTTATTCAAATTTTTTTTCTATTGCTTTCCGCACTTTTTTCACCTTCCAGATTAAATTTCTCAACTTAAAACGCAGTGAAAACATGGTTTTTGGCAAAAAACAAACTTTGGCAGAATCTGCATTCCTCCCAATACTTGCTTTTGAGCGTTATACATTTTAAGTAAAGTTTTACATTATTGTGATTACTATTTTTAAAATCCTAAACTAATGAAGCATAATCTTATGTGTAAAAACCATTTTCTTAAGATGCATAGCAGGCATTCATATCTTGCATCACTTAAATTGGCATTGTAATGTCCCTCATTGGAAAACGTTGACAATTTGAGCATTTCGTATTCGTTTTTTGTTGTTGTACAAACTGAAAAATGGCTTTACGACTTAGTAGACCAAAACTTGTGCTTTTTAATATGTTCTTAAATTTGTAATAATTTTTTCAGCTTCCACCCAGTTGACAATAAAAGCAGATCCATCATGAGTCCGTCAAAACCACCAGGTAACAGTTATTATAAAAAACTTAATATTATTTCTTGGAGTTAATTCTGAAAGTATCCGTTAGATTTGGGAGATTTTGAGCAAGTTAGATAAGTGAGGCCTTTGTCAGCTGTCCTTGAAGAATGAAGCACGAATCATAGGAAAAGAACAAGCCAAAGGCAAGAGGCGGTTTGCGCCATTTCAGGCTTTGGCAGGTCAATGATAACGAAGAAATAATAATCATTATTACTTATACAATAATTGAATTATTTAAATTTAAATTTTAGGTAATACGCCTTTGCTGTCTGTCACAATGGGAATAGGGAAAATTCAAATGTTCTCATGTTATTTATAGCCCGAGAATGTTTGCGTTTACAAGACATTCGTGTTTATGTAAATTTTCATAAGTTTCAGATGACAAGCCTCCGGAGAAATATATGAAAGTGCTGTTGAAGTATTTTGGCCACACGGAGTTCCGTCCGATGCAGTGGCAAATAATCCGGTCCGTGGTGGAGGCGCGACGAGACAACTGCGCCGTGATGGCCACCGGCTACGGCAAGTCCCTCTGCTACCAGCTGCCCGCCCTCTACACTGGGGGGGTCTGCGTCGTAATCTCTCCTCTCATCTCACTCATGGAGGACCAAGTGCAGTCCTTAGAGGTATGTTACTGTAATTAATGTATTGAAAAAGCTTCTAAGTGATGCCATCAGATGTCGGCAGGGAAAGTGCTTTTATCGATGGCCAATATAGGAACCCATATAGAAGTGTGGTGACTGGCTCTGACGAGCGAGTCCAGCAGATTCAATTACCCACTGGTGTAGACAGGTCGTCTGACTTCCAGCTTTATCATTGTAAATATGTAAACTTATAAATAACCAGTTTGTTATCTAGAACCTAAAGTTATTAAGAAGTCCCCACAGAACTAATAGTGTAGAGTGTAAATAATGCCCAACCGAACAGTTACTAAATCACAAGTCATCGCCTTAGTTCTTTTATGTTCAATAGACCATTAGAAAATTTTAACGGAGGAGAAGGTTTTTTTCATTATTTCAATGAAACATTATTATAGATGTTTAAGATAAAGCTATTTCCGTAAAGGTAAAGTAGTTTAAATAATTCTTTATAATAATAATTCTCCGTAACTTAAGCAGCTATATGCGTTAGAAATACGACAGCAGTCAAGTACAATAAGCGTGTTTATACGTCAGCGCGTGTGTCTCCATAGAAATCGTTCTAACTCCATTATTGTTTTAGTTACATCCCTAAAACAAAAAGTAAAAGGTCGATAGTAGATCAAGTTGTACATCCCTATCCAGTTATCCATAGATATACATAACAGGAATATGCTGTCAGTCGCGTAGTTGACACAAATATTTACCTGCCCAATTTACTACCGGCGGCTCGACCGCGCTCGACATTTTTGATTTTTATTAAATATTTTTATATGAAATTATAAAAAAATGAGGTGATAAAAGTGTTTATTGCAAATTTATACAATAGAATAAGTATGGTTGTTTACATAATCTGTGATTTTAGTACCGTTTTCACATAAAAACATCACATGAGTCATTTTTACCTATTTTTAATGTTTGCATTCTAAATTTTAATATTTACAAATGCTAATATTTATTTGTAATATAATAATTTGAAAGCTTATTTTGTAACCTTTCGAAAACAGTTTTTACTATTCGGTTACGTTCAGAAATGTTTCATTTAGGGGGCTTTAATTGTGAAGCGGTAATAACAAAAAGTTTTCGTAAAATGTTATTTCGTTTGAGACAGTTTAAGGGCTTAAATGGCGATTTTCGGAGGGGTTAAGTGATTAACAATTATTTTTTTTTACATTATCTTTAATTTTAATTGGAGATTGAACAAAATCTAAAATGGTCTATTGAACGTACAAGAATTGAGGCGACAAAGTGTCAATTCCTATATATGCATCATCACTCTCCAGTCATCCCAAATAGAAAACCAGATTTGAAGAAAGTTGGGTACGACCAGTACCTGGCTGTTCACAAATATGATTTTTTTTTTACATTAGCTCCACACAGGAGGCCCTGAGGAAAACAATTCCTCTCAAAGCCTATGTCATCTTTGGAGGTGCTGTGTGGACGGTATTTTTGAGAAAGGAAGGAGAGGAAAAAAGGATATGAGGAATGGGTAGGAATCTGGTGGTCAGTGTGTCCAGGAGCGACGGATGTATGAATCCATCTCTCCCACTGCAGTGCAAGGCGATGTTCCGAGAGAGTATGGCTGGAGAAGTCAAAGGGACTCCCTTAACCATTTTTTCCGATCCAACCTGCCATGCAGCTGGTGGGCAGACATCCACCGCCAAGACCCGGACAAATCTCACCCCATGAACCCGGGCATCCCTGCTAAGTCACCAAACGTAGCAAACCACTTGGGGTGCCTATGGCAGAAGTGTTGGTTATCCAATAAATGGTTCCTGGGGTGGCGGTACCCATACCCACCTCCCAAATCATCTGTTTACAAAACATGGCTAAATGCATTGTTAGCAACATTTCTGTTCTTAGTTTCTCCATTTGATTCTGGGAGAAGGTGTACCACTTAAGGTTGGGTTGTTTCACAGAAATTCAAATGTAACATTGTCATCAAATGGCCATTCAGCACAATTTTGTTTTTTTAACATTTGAAAGGTACGCGTTAAACACCGATTCCAGGTGCGTTTCAGCTTTCTATCAAATTGTAAAAATCTGAAAAGCTTAACAACATGATAGTTGATTTTGGGGGTAAAGTTCGGTTTAGGGGCGGCATTCCTAGATAATAAAACTAGTTATTTTTATACTAACTATGGGCCGGAAAATCCGAATCTGAAAGAATTAGGCGTCGGCAAGCAATATTAACTGAATTACACGACTTTAAAATTTTCTATACACACTCAGGAAAACAAGCCATTTTGAACGCATTCTGACACTACAAGTCATAGAAAAACAAGAAAGATGTTACACCACATAAAATTAAGTGTTGCCATTAAGCAATAATATCAATAACTAATTTAAGTAATTATTTTTTATAAATTTTACTCACTTTTGTATCACAAACCATGTTACATAAACCTAGCGTAGCCGCTAAACTACTTGAAAACTGGGATGTTTTCTTGCCTTGACGCGAGTAGGCGCTATGAAGGGGGCACTTTCTTTTCTATCACAAACCATGTTACACAAACCCAGCGTAGCCGCTAAACTACTTGAAAACTGGGATGTTTTCTTGCCTTGACGCGAGCAGGCGGTATAAAGGGGCACAAACCATGTTACACAAACCTAGCGTAGCCGCTAAACTACTTGAAAACTGGGATGTTTTTTTGCCGTGACGCGAGTAGGCGCTACGAAGGGGGCACTTTCTTTTCTATCACAAACCATGTACATTGATATTGGTGACCGGTGTACGTCACAACTTTTTAAGACTACGAATTTTCACACTTTTGGTCTAAGAATACGGCCGTTGAGATAGTCATAATTCATCAGGTTAATGTGTTATGTGATGAATTATCATGTGAGGAAGTATCGTGTCGGAAAGTTTTACGTTATTGATATTATTGCTTAGTGGCAACACTTAATTTTATGTGGTGTAATATCTTTGGAGTTTTTCTATGACTTGTAGTGTCAGAATGCGTTCAAAACGGCTTGTTTTCCTGTGTGTGTATAGAAAATTTTAAAGTCGTGTAATTCAGTTAATATTGCTTGCCGACACCTAATTCTTTCAGATTCTGATTTTCCGGCCCATAATTAGTATAAAAAAAAAAAAAAAATTATCTAGGACTATCGCCCCTAAACCGAATTTTTTCCGATTTTGGCATTTAATAGTGACCTTTCAACTGTAATAAAACCAAATTGGCGCTCAATGGCCATTTCATGACAATGTAACAATTTGAATTTCTGTGAAATATTGTTGTTATTTTTATGGTTATGGTTATTGTTATTGTTATTGGAAATACTATTGTTATTGTTATTGTTATTTTTATTGTTATTGTTATTGTTATTGTTATTGTCTCATTTATTGCAGGTTGCCAACATATCTGCCTGTTTCCTCGGCTCTGCTCAGAACAACAGTAGGGATGTCCTGAATAATTTATACAAAGGCCACTATCGCTTGGTGTACATGGCTCCGGAGTACGCATCTGGCGAAGGAGGTAATTAATAACTTTCTCTTCTAAACACAACTCGACGGCCGGCGTGGTCCAGCGATAAGGCTCTTGACTCGCACACCGAAGGTCGCGGGATCGAATCCCGGCGTGGTGAATAAATTTTATTAGAATAATTTGTGTTATTTCACAATTTATTCATTTAAAATAATGCATAGTATATTTGCGGCACATTCCAGAGTGGAAGATACTCTCAGTATCGCCCTGATGTAAGACCACCATTCAGAATTGAAACGTTGCTTGAAATGGCCTTATCCGTGTTTGGTGACCAGATCTGAACAGCCAGGTACTTCCCCACCTTACTCTTCCCTTCCCCACTATCTTCAGCTTCACAAAATACCTTAATTAGGAATTCCATAGTCTCACTGGCTCCAGGCGGGAACAGCTGGGACTCTTGTAAGGTATTCACATAAAAAAAAGAATCACCTCCTGAAGTTTGTGCACTTTACCTCCGGACATCCGATAGATAAAAATGAAAGTTTTTTTTGTTTGTACCTTATTATTTCCTATACCATTCTTCCGATTGTGATGAAACTTTGATGAGTTATTGTATGCTTGCCCGAGAAGGTTTCTATATATAATGGTGCGTTCTGGGGCTAAGAAATTTGTATACAAATTTTACAGTAAGGCAATTTTTTTATTTGGTAGGCGGGTATGGGTACCGCCGCCCTGGGAACCATTTATTGGATGACCAACACCTCTGCCACAGGTCACCCTAAGTGGTTCGCTACGTTTGGTGACTTAGCAGGGGTGCCCGGGTTCTTGGGGTAATGTTTGTCCAGGTCTTGATGGCGGGTGCGTCGGCCCACCTTCTGCTTGGCGGGCCGGATTGGGAGATGCTGGTTGAGGGAGACCCTTTACAACCGGTTACCGCTGTCCGAGCCGCTCGGTAGTACAGGGGCCCGACCCTCAGGCTCACGACTGAGGGTGGGCTGCCCCATCAACGAGTGCAAAAACCCCGCCGCTGCTGTTGTGCCGGTTCGTGACCGGAGGGGACCCAGCAGTAGCGTTTGGGACGCATTGGGCGACCTCTCCAGCCGGACTCTCCCTGCCCATCGCCTTGCACTGCAGTGGGTGGGTTGGATACATACGTCCGTCACTCCTGGAAACTCTGAACCCCAGCATCCTACCCACCCCTTATACCTTTTCCCTCCCAGACCTTCCTTCCTTTCATATCAAAAAAACAAAAAACCAACAATTAAAATCATGAACTTGCAACCTACAATAATTAACGTCATTACAGCGGCGAAACGTAGGCGTCCCCGGTGCGGGCCAAAACTGTTGGTGAATTACACCAACATTCGCGGCCTGCACACCAATTTAAACTCTGTCCACCACCACCTTTTTTCTCAACGCCCAAACCTTCTCTTCCTGTCTGAAACTCAGATAGCTGAGCCTGTAGACACCTCCTATCTGGACTGCCCGGGCTTCACCCTCGCAGGCAAGTTCAGACCTAAAGGAGGTGTCTGTCTCTATAGTCGAGCTGACGTCAACTGTGTGCGACTGTTGAATCTGGAAAACTCCAGATTCAACGTAATGTGGGTACGCGTCAATCTTGCCAGTACGGTAAGATTCTACGCGTGTTTATACCGCTCACCGAACCTGAGCGAATCAGACACGTCCGAGCTCTTCAAACACTTAAGCGACACTATTGATGACCTCTTGCCCCGCTACCCTACGGCAGAGTTTGTGGTCCTGGGGGACTTCAATGTTCATAACGAACCTTGGTTGAAGTTCTCAGGATCAACAGACTCGGCTGGACGCCAAGCGGAATCCTTTGCCCTTTGCTACGGATTGGAGCAAATGGTTCAGGAGCCTACAAGGGTTCCTGATGTCCAGACTCATCGTTCCAATCTGTTAGACCTATTTTTAACTACTGTGCCACACGGTTACAGGATTGAAGTCACAGCGCCTTTAGGATAGTCCGACCACTGCCTGGTGACGACATCAATCCCTGTAAACTGCAGACCACCAAACGAGAGGCTGAAGAGAAAAGTGTGGCACTATAGGTCAGCAGATTGGTTCGCTCTGCGGGCACATTTTAATGCTTTTCCGTGGTCAGCTGTCTGTTTTCGGACTTCGGATCCCTCAAGATGTGCCCAAGAAATTGGTGAAGTCATCACATCCGCGATAGATGGCTTCATCAAATCTACTGTTAAGGAAACTGGTGTAGGCTCAAAGCCGTGGTTCAGTCGACAATGCGCTGAAGCAGTGCGACGAAAAAACGCGGCTTAACGAGCCTACAACACATCTAGAACATCCGAAGACAGAACAGCTTACAACAAAATGGCAAAGGAAACCAAGAGAATCATAAATAGGTCAAAATTCGAGCACGACCAGCAGATCAGCAGAAAGCTGACTGCATGCCCGCATGGCAGCAGGCAATTCTGGTCACTTGCGGGCTCAATAGGTCGCAATTTCTGCAAATCCAGTCTGCCACCTCTTACCAGACCTGACGGCTCACTAGCAAACACCGCCACCGAAAAGGCTAAATTACTAGGTAAAATGTTTGCGGATAACTCAACCCTCGATGACCAAGGTGCTGTCCCGACGTCGGTTCCTCACTGCGGTTTTCATATGATAAAGCTGAGGATCCGGCATCGATGATGTTAATAAAGCTAGTGGCCCCGACGGAATACCTGCCCTGGTATTGCAGAGGTGCGCTGCAGAATTAGCTCCGATTTTGACGAAGCTTTTTAAACTGTCCCTGAAGACTGGCTCTGTGCCCTCTGGTTGGAAAAAAGCGGTTATCCATCCTATTCCAAAGAAGGGTGACCGCTCCAACCCGGCCAACTACCGCCCCATAGCGATCACATCAGTTCTGTCTAAGGTGATGGAACGTGTGATCAACGACAAACTGCTCACATACCTCGAGAAGAACAAAATTATCAACGACCGTCAATACGGATTCCGGCGGAACCGCTGGTGCGGTGATCTTCTCGCGTATGTGACGCATGTTTGGGGGCGATGCCTGGAACGTTTCGGTGAGACCCAAACGGTTGCACTGGACATCTCCAAGGCCTTTGACCGGGTTTGGCACCGAGGATTTGTCAACAAACTGCTTTCTTACGGACTTCCCGCATCCTTGTGTACGTGGATTGCCGACTTCTTGAGGGGGAGGTCGATTCAGACGGTAGTCGATGGTTTCACCTCTTCCTCACACTCGATAAATGCTGGCGTCCCGCAGGGATCGGTTCTGTCTCCAACTTTGTTTTTGTTGCACATCAACGACCTTTTGTCATGTGCACCAATTCATTGTTACGCGGATGACAGTACAGTTCATGATAGCTTTTTGTTTGACAAGCCCCCAAAGGGCTCACAAACTCCAACAGCTCGTAAGGCTTTGAAGCAAAGAATGGACGGTTACCTCGAGAGTGTTTTCTCTTGGGGTAAAAATAATCTCGTTGAATTTAATGTTTCAAAGACCCAATCTTGTCTGATTACGTCCAAAAGGGATCGAAATGAAAATCTAGTCTCTTTTCAACGGAAGCAATCTTCCGAACAGGCCCTCCATTGATATGCTTGGTGTAACCCTAAGTGACCAGCTCAGGTATGGGGGCTCCATTGAAGCCAGAGTAAAGCTAGCCTCCCAAAAACTGGGCGTACTGTACAGGGCCCGCAGATACTTTAATAGTACACAACTGCTAACCTTGTACAAATCACAAGTACGCCCCACGGTTGAATTTGGCAGCCATCTCTGGTCTGGAGCTCCAAAATACCTGAAAAATACCCTCGACTCTGTGCAGAAACGGGCGGTCCGTTTGATAGATTCTCCCATCTTAACAGACGGATTGCAATCTTTAGAGCACAGGCGTCGGGTGGGAATGCTATCCTTGTTCTACCGGTATTACAATGGAAGATGCTTCGAGGAACTAGCATCATTGATCCCTTCGGCACCGGTGCATAGTCGGGAAACACGCCAAACGCGTGCCCAACATTTGTACACGGTTGACATTTGTCACATGAGAACGGGTCGTTTCTTCGACTCGTTCTTGTGTTCAACAGCTCGGCTGTGGAATGATTTGCCGGCCTCTGTGTTTCCTCCTTCCTACAACATGGGTCTCTTCAAGACCAATGTTCATTCCTTCCTCTCCTCAAAAAGACCCTCCACACAGCATCCCAGATGACATAGGCCCTGAGGGAAATTATTTTCCTCAGGGCCTCCTGTGTGGAGTTAATGTAAAAAAAAAAAAAAAAATTAGGTGGCAGGCGAGTTGTTGTAAAAATGTGTGTATTTCATATAGTTTAGCGGCAGGGAGGGAAAGAGGGAGGAGTAGGGGAATCCAGGAGGGGGGGAGGAAAATGAAGGAGGCGGGAAGGGTGAAAGAGGTGGGGTGGGGGGGGGGGGGGCGTGTAGTATATTATCAGTTAATATGGTAGTTAAAATGGTAAATCAGGAAATGTGGATATTTTCCATACGTCCTACAATGAGTTTAAACGTGAAATATCACTCATGTTTTAATTTGTCTTAAATGTAAATATATGTATTATGTATATATACCGCTTTTGCAATGTATTGGTTTTTACACTGTTTTTAAAAAATAAAAAAAAATATGGTGTATTTATGTTGTCAGGTCATGAGATGCTGCCTCGGCTGAACGAAGCCACCAACATCGTGTGCCTGGCCATCGACGAGGCGCACTGCGTGTCGCAGTGGGGCCACGACTTCCGGCCAGCATACCGACACCTCGGTAAGCTGCGCGACCTGCTTCCTGATGTTCCCATCCTCGCCGTCACCGCCACGGCCACTGAAGATGTCAAGAATGATATCATCAGATCACTGAGACTCCGGTACTTAACACGTTTAAAAATATTTGATAATAAGTGCAAATCTTCTTCCTAGTTCTTCAATAATACCATAAAACTATAGTCTGATTCTGTTGAATCTTGTGGGCATTTTTTACATTAACTCCACACAGAAGGCCCCGAGGAAAATAATTTTCCTCAGGGTCTACGTCATCTGAGATGCTGTGTGGAGGGTCTTTTTGAGGAGAAGAAGGAATGAACATTGGCCTTGAAGAAACCCATGTTGTAGAAAGGAGGAAACAAAGAGCCCGGCAAATCTTTCCATTGTTGAACACAAGAACGACTCGAAGAAGCGACAAGGTCTCATGTGACAAATGTCAACCGTGTACATATGTTGGGCATGCGTTTGGCGTGTTTCCCGACTATGCACCGGTGCCAAAGGGATCAATGACGCTAGTTCCTCGGAGCATCGTAGAAATACCGGTAGAATAAGGACAGCATTCCCACCCGACGCCTGTCTCTAACGATTGCATTTGCGATTTGTTAAGTTAGGAGAATCTATCAGACGGACCGCCCATTTCTGCAGAGAGTCGAGGGTTTTTTCAGTATTTTGGGGCTCCATACCAGAGGTGGCTGCTAAATTCAACCATGGGGCGCACTTGTGATTTGTACAGGGTTAGCAGTTGTGTACTATTAAAGTATCTGCAGGCCTTGTACAGTACGTCCAGTTTTTGAGAGGCTAACTTAACTCTCGATGGAGCCCCCATATCTGAGCTGGTCACTTAGAGTTACGCCAAGCATATTAATGTAGGGCCTGTTCGGAAGATTGCTTCCTTGAAGGAGACTAGATTTTAATTTCGATTTTTATGTATGATTGCAAGCAGGCGCGGCCGGTGCCTTAGTGCACTCGTGCAACGAACCGCCAACAAAGTTGAAAAACAATTTACAGCTCATCGTGATCTTACTTAATGTTTTTAATTATAAAATTAAACAAAGCATTAAAAAAATCTTTAAAATTGCAATTAATAACATACTAAATGTAAGAATATTGCAGATAAATACGGCAAAACACTCCACCCGCGCGGTTAACACTGGCTAGGAACGAGAAACCGAGGTACATATCAATCTGCGCGTTAGACCAAAGCGCCCCGTTTGGCTAAATATTATTTTATATGCAGCCCATACGAAACATCTCCGGACCGTGGTTTTGACAAAACGTATGAAGAAAAATACTCCCGACAGTGCGGCGCACGGACAGCGGAGATATCCGAACGAAGAATCCAAGAATTCCGAAGTACGGCTCGAGCAATGTAGGGTTTGAAGAAGTCTAATATTTCTCTTGTAAAATGCAACCTCGGGTCAACGGGTCACGGGTCAGCTTGTGATAGAGTGCTACGGATTTACATACTTGGCATTTACTTTATTATTTGCTTTTTTTTTGCAGAAAATAACCTTTTATTGTGTGCGTTTTTTTTTACTTATTGCAAACTTCATATCGACGCTCATTTGGTCAGTAAACTAAACACCCGCCACCGTTTGCATCCTACGCTGCAAATTAAAATTGCTTGTGCTTGTGTTAATTATTGTGATATTAATTAATATCCGAAGGTCTTTCAAAATAAATACCTTCTCTTCTTTGCCACTAATCCTCTAATACTAATAAAATAGATATACCTAATATAAAAAGAAATGAACCATAGTGTAAAATAGCAAATAATTTATGATTTCTGAAATTTTCCCCGCTTGCAAAGTCGTATCTTCCAAGCATAAACTAATATAAATGTGTTTATCGGATAATGAATTTGTCAGGTGAGTATATCTGTCTCTTTTGTTATTAGTTTTTGGGGTATTATGCCGAAGGAGGTAGCGCAACACAGCATAATACCCCAAAAACTAATAACAAAATAATTTTTGGCCGTGAAAATCTAAAATCGTATCATATCTGTCTCTGTTTGCAAATAAAATTGGGTGGTTGAAGTCTTCGCTCGGCAAAAGGATCCAAGAATTGATCTTCTCTATAAATAAGTAAGATAGTGCATTTATATAAATTACATACATTACGTTTTTGATGAAATCGGTGAACCACCAAAAATTTAAGGCACCGGCCGCGCCTGATTGCAAGATTCAACCAGAACAAAATGCTATTTATATGGTGACCCGACAATTGGTTTGGCGACAGTTGGTCCGGCGACAGTTGGTTGGGTGATAGTTGGTCCGGCGACAGTTGGTCCAGCCGACAGTTCGTCTGGCCGACATTTGGTCCGGTGACAATTGGTCTAGCCGAAAGTTTAGAAGATGTTTTCTTCAAGTAAGTATGCAAAGAGGATATACGGCCGTACAACCAAAGTCGTTATACTAATATCTGAAGGCATCTTGAGTGAAAATCCGCTGTGAAAATATTTTTACTAATAATTTCGACTCTCAGAAGTAGCATGCGGCAATCACAAAATACGACATAGGTACTTATACGTGCAGTCGACTTAGCAAAAAAACATTAAAAATTCGTACTTGCATGTAGTATAATTTTTATATCTGAATATAACACAAGAGTCCCAACTGCTCCCAACCGTCTCGAGCCAGTGAGACTATGGCATCCCCAATTTTGGTATGATGTGATGCTGAAGGTAGTGGGGAGGGGAAGGAGATGTGTAAAATGTACCTGGCTATTCAGATATAGTGATCAAACATGGCTAAAGTCATTTTAAGTTACGTTACAATTCTGAATGAATACTGACGAATAGCAAAATATGATATACTATGTGCAATATCTACTTAAGATTCAGGAGGCGGATGTGTTTACCGCCGCCCCGGAAACCATTTATTGGATAACCAACACCCCTGCCATAGTCCCATCCCAAGTGGTTTGCTACCGTTTGGTGTCCGTGTTTACTGGACGAGGTTTGTCTAGGTCTTGGCAGGGGATGCCTTTGCCTACCTAATGCATGGCAGGCCGGATCAGAAGAGACCGGTTGAGGGAGACCTTTTAATCTCTCCAGCCTGACTCTCTCGACCCATCGCCTTGCACAGCAGTGTGGAAAATTTACCTGGCTATCCAGATCTAGTCACCATACACGGCAAAAGTCATTTCGCCGGACCAACTGTCATGGAACCTATTTTGATAGTGTCTTCGATAAATTTATCCATTTTTATTTAATATGCGACATCTATGAACAGTTTGATTTTGAAATGATAGTGTGTTTAGTTCCTATCGGAATGTCATTAATCTAGTCCCTACCCTAACCTAACCATGTCACTTTGCTGAAGAAAGCAGGGAACAATAAAAACCAGTGCGTTGTGTGAGATGACTTGTTTTAAGTAACTGGTTCAGTTGAAGCTGTATCCGGCTTCTAACTGGTAAGTGCTTGGTTTTCCTTCTCCCCGTAATCTACAGTCTTGCCGTACACGTATAATCCTCCAACTTCAAACAAACATAGTTCCTATGTGTTTAATTTACAGTCCATTTTGCCTGTTGCATTTGAGGCTGTCATTTCGAGCTCAGTTTCAGATGCAACAATGGACTTTTCTGCAAGTCTAGGATGAATATTTATTTTTAACTTAACCCGTCAGCAACGTAAGCAGATATACGCGTTAAAACGACAATAGCAGTCAAGTACAATAAGTGTGTTTTCACGTCAATGTGTGTGTCTCCACAGAAATCGTTGTAACTCCGTTAATGTTTTAGTGACATCACTAAACAAAAAGTAAAAGGTCGATAGTGAATCAAGCTGTAAATATATTTTATTACAAACATGTACTGTAAGTTGTCCATAGAAATACATAAAAAGATCTATTCTGTCAGACATACTGTTGACATTTATTTTACCCGACAAATCGCCTACGGGCCGGTGGACATTGTTAATTTTTATTAAATATTTTTGTATGAAATGATTGCCTACCTGGGCTCCAATCTGACAGAGAATAATGAGGATCCAGCAGAAATCAGAAGGAGAATCACAGCAGCCAACAAAACATACTTCTCTTTGCTGCCAGTGTTTAAGTCACGTAGTGTCCACAGAAAAACCAAAATAACCATATATAAGACCATTGTTAGAACTGTATTGGCATATGGATGTGAGGCGCTGACACTGACGGTAAAGATGGCTGAAATGCTGGATACTTTTGAAAGAAAAGTGCTGAGAAGAATATGTGGACCCGTGAAAGAGGGTGAACAGTGGCGCATCCGGCACAATACAGAATTGTATAATATATATAAGGCACCTAGCATCTCAACACATATGAGACTCCTCAGGCTGAGATGGGCTGGGCATGTACAAAGAATGCCGGATACACGCGTCCCAAAAAGAATTTTGACTGGACACCCAGGTGGAAAGAGAAAAGTGGGAAGACCCAGACTGAGGTGGGAAGACGAAGTAAGAGGGGATGCAGCACAGCTTCTCCAGGTACCAAATTGGAAGTCAGCCGCTGAGGACAGGAGGAGTTGGAGGCGACTGTTGCAGGAGGCCAAAGCTCGATATGGGCTGTAGCGCCATCGAAGAAGAAGAAGAATGAAATGATAAAAAAGTGAGGTGACAAAATTGTTTATTATACATTATTTATACAATAGAATAAGTTTTGTTTTTTTACATAATCCGTGATTTTAGTACCGTTTTCACATAAAAACATCACGTGAGTCATTTTTAAATTTTTTTTTATGTTTGCATTCTAAATTTTAATATTTACAAATGTTAATATTTATTTGTAACTAGCTGGTCCCGGTATTCATTGCTATGCCATTTAATAAAGAAATTATTTCTCCCTGAGTGTCCTTTCACATTCGTCCCGTTCCCCTTCCGCCTCCCCTTCTTCTCCTGCGTCCTCTTCCCCTCTCGCGTTCCCACTCCGTCACCTCCACCTTCCCTCTCCCCACTCCACTTCCCCCCCTTCTCCCGTCCCGCGAACCCCCCTCCCGAGTTCCCCTCCCCTCTCCCAGGTTCCCCTCCCCCTCCCAGTTTCCCCTCCCCTATCTCCCTCGCTCCCCCTTTCGATAGCAATAGCCGCTTCCTCGCGTGCCACCAATAGCAATTTTTTTATACAAATTTCATAATGCCAGAGCTTACCTGAAGTTTTATAAAAACCTTGTCCTGACAATAACGAACACAAAAAAAAAGAATTATCCAATTTGGTGCAGTCGTTCGGAAGTTATGCGCTAAGCAACACATTCAGTGATTCATTTTTATATTATAGATATAACAATTTGAAAGCTTATTTCAAAAACAGTTTTTAGTATTCGGCTACATTCAGAAATGTTTCATTTATAGAGCTTTAATTGTGAAGCGGTAATAACACAAAGTTTTTGTTAAAGTGAAACGTTATACGTCACGTTGGTGCCAAAATATAACGTAATGCAAGGTTTGCTTAAATTTAACATGTTAAAGTGCGATGCACTAAACATATCTAAACTGTCAGTGTGTGATTTGAGGTTATGAATGTTAAATCTTGTAATAAAGAAATGCTAAGCTCAGGGTAGGTAAGACATGTGAATATGGTAATCAATACTAAATGAAATTAAAGGCTAATAAAGGTAATATAAATTTTAATCATAATTACAGGGTTATAACATCAAAAGAGACTCTAAATTAATTAAATGATTATACTCAGGGTGCAGTGACTGCTCTAAGATAACAGTTATATTCTATCATAAATTGCTTCTAAGTGTGAAAGATGAAAGGCGCCAGTCGTTTATAAAATTGCCCTAGAACTATTAAACGACAAATAGTCTGTTAAATTTTGTATGAGAAAACCAATAAAATATAATAACGATACGTGATTGCTACATGATGAGATCTTCTGTGATTTACTTGTGAATCTGTGAGATTCCCGTGAGTTACCGTGAGGTCTTCCGCCCGCCGAGTTTCTGTCAGGACCCACATGTCGTCGCCCGTCTCACAAGTCGCCTGGAACCAAACTGAAGTACCTATGACCACACAACGCTCTCGAACTTTTGCGAAACATGGCCACCAACCTCGGGAATACAACCGGCGCCAACCACAGCGGTCGAATCCATAGAGCATTCCAGTGCCGCGGCGGTTCCTACCGCTACATTAGTGACATTTCGTTTAAGACGAAAAATGTGCACAATCGCAAATAACCCCAGGGGTTAATGAGTAAAGCCTCAAATTGTAATATTTAATTAACGAAGACAATATTAGTGTTACTCTATCAAAAATCTGAAACAGAAAAATCAGAAAAAGATGCAGTCACATCTGGGACTTTTTTGATTGAGTTTCGCTAATATTGTCTTCATTAATTAAATTTTAATTCTTACACTATTTGAAAACAACCTCTGTTTAACATTCCTAGGTGACAAATTTCCAATCTGTCCTGTTTTCAGGAACCCTCAAGTTCTCTGTTCGGGATTTGACCGACCGAATTTGTATTTCAAAGTCCAGAAGAAATCATCCAGTCCGGCTGCAGACATCGGCTCAGTTCTCACCGGAGAGAAAAAGCATTTCAACATCGCCAACAGCTCCGTCATTGTGTACTGCCTCACTAAGAAAGACACAGAAAACATTGTAGCCGTACTCAAAGGTATTTATGAAAATACTTGTACATACATACAGAGGTCATTTAAAAAAAATTGACATGATACAATGTCAAATTAAATTAATAATATTCATTTGTAGGTACCTCACGAGTTTGATAGACAAATTACATTTTATGTTAAATTATTTCAAGCGACAAGCGTACAATATCCAAAATGAACCTACGTTTATCAAATCATCTCTTTCAGACACATAATATTTATCATGCTCTCTCCCTCACGATCCAAACTGTCTTCAGAATCCGAAAGCATTTTTACTAGGCGACATAGTGCCATCTCGTTTGTTGTATGGCGCGTAAAGAGACAGAAGATATGATATTGGAACATTTGATAAATTGACCCAGCCAGCCAATCATAGTGCATGGAAAAGAAACTTCAATTTAAGACGTTAAATGTCACTACTTGCCGCTGCCTGCTATCTCTCAAATTCATACATTAGGATAATACCAGTTGTTTTCATTTGCATAATATTATGTTTTACTATTATCTTATAATTTTGGGAGGGAGATTAACTCACGAAAGATTTACTAAGTTGTCTCTAAAATCAAGCAAAATTGAATTCTTTAATACTTACTTATAAATGTTTTTATTATTATTGCTTGTAAATCATAATTTAAAACAAAAATAAATAAAATGTATCCGTACTAGATATTTAATATAACTTTTGACTCATAACAATTATTCTGTTTGGTTGGATATTTTGGCCCCAAATCCTTAATTAAGTTTTGTATGAAAAGTTCCTATTAACTGAGCGCCAAATGATTTGATTTGATCTCAAAACATTAGGCAGCAGTTAATAGGTTCTGGTGTTCTGGTTCCTACAAAAAAATACTTGTGACGAAATATCTGTATTTTCAGGACGCGGATTATTGTGCGAGTGCTACCACGCCGGGCTGTCCATAAAAGAGAGGAGACGCGTCCATCATGAGTTCTTAAATGATGAGATCAAAATCATAGTTGCGACAATCGCTTTTGGAATGGGTATAGATAAACCAAATGTTAGGTAAGTCACACTTAAATGCAAATAAGGATTACTAACTGTTGTCATTCTAGAATGCAGATCAGATCAAGTTTATTTATTTTAATTTTGTTCTGATCTTGTAAGTTCAATAATTTCATTTTTCTAAACAAAGATTTTTCTTTTTTGAATTAACTTTGTATCAAAAATTGTAAATCTGAATAAGGAACTCCAGTGAAAAATATTATGGCCAGTAAACGCTGATTCTGAATATACAAGTTTTATTTATTAATATTAAACGCAGAGTTTTTAAAAAATTATTAAAAAGTCCATTTTTAATCGGATTGTAAAAATACGCTGTGAAGTTGGCATTATTGAAATGTTTTGTGGTGACTTTACGGTGACGTCACGACACGAGGAACAGTGACGTCACTGTAAAGTCATTGTATGGGAATGTAGGAATGACACCAGCCATCGAATTAATTTATTTGTTTATTTACACATCTATTGTTTATAGAGATTTAGTTGTTGTGTTTATTGAAACATTATTTAGGCCAAAATAATTCAAGTAAAAAAAATATTTTGAGTTTTTATAATTTTTTTTCCGCTAAGATGGATGTAAACAGACTTTTAATTTTTTGAAAAAAATTGTATGATTGATAAATTTTATAGTTTTTTTTAATCATGTATTTTTATAGTGACCGGACAACTCAGAATGAAATCAACTCAGAACCGTCTTTGAAAAGTCATTAAAAGTGATGAAAAAAAAAATTGGTTAAATAGGTTACGTTAGGTTAGGGTCATGGGCTATTTTATAATTATTTTTTCATAACTTTAAAGATTTTTCAAAGAGGTTAACTTAATTTTGAGTTGGTATGGAATCATTTTTACATAATAATACATCCCATTGAAAAGTGTCGTAAGTCCAAAAAGTTAATTTTACAGGAGAGTAAAAACAAATGATGATTGATGAAACAAGCGATCCCATCGAAAAGTTATACTAGCGACATCTCGCGGAGATATAGTGGTCTAATTTAATAATAATAATTGGATAATTTGTAGAGCGCCATTTTTGTGAAAAATCACCTCAAGGGCGCTGTACAATTCATTATGAATTCTTAGGCTCTATTTAATTTTATTCTTTACAAATAAATACAGAAAACATACTTACCAGGCGGGTAACTTCCGATAAACACACTTTAATTAGAAAGTTTATGCTTGGAGAAGACACGACTTTGCGTGAGGAGGATACTATTTAAAACACTGGACATTGCAAGATTTTACATTTGCTACCCCCATCACTGTTGATATTACATCTATAAGAAGATTTATTTTGAAAGACTGACTTTCGGAGAATTTTTATGACCTTTCATGCACTTCTGATCCTGTTGCCTTCATGCAGGTGTGTAATCCACTACGGCTCCTCCAGTGAGATGGAAGGCTACTACCAAGAGGCGGGCAGAGCTGGTCGAGACGGGAACCCCTCCCTCTGCATCCTCTACCATTCCCCTGCCGACTTTGTCACTCATAAGTAAATACGTATTCATATTATCAAATCCTATTATTTCTAATTCTGAATGATGGCCTGAACTTTACCAATTTTAAGTTCTTCTAGAAGTTTATCAATTTTATAAAAATTCACATGTGTACCATCAAGACCAACTTGACAAACATATTTTTTTCATTTGTCCTCCGCTTTCAGAGCTAACTTTAGGAAAAATTCACACATAATTTCATTAATATCAATATTCTTAACATATTGAGAAAAATGTAGCTGAAGTAATGCGTCCAATCACAAATAATGAATATATAGAGAGTATCTCCCATCCGTGTCTTATATTCCTCTTACCTTTACCCTCTTATTATCTCTAATTAACATTTTACCTTCTATGTATAAATAATTAATTTCTTTTCTATTTATCTATTAATATTTCTACTGATTTCAGATACGATTTTAAATTTTCACGGTCAAAATTATTATCGTGATTTATTTTTGGGGTATTATGCCGTGTTGCACTACTTCCTTCTTTAGCCAAAGTTTCGGGCAGCATTGCTGTGCCATGAGACAGCTGTGTAATCTAAGATTGTGGTGAAGTGTGTTTATGTATGTGGTTGTGACACCGTGTTGCCGGCCTCTGATTATTTCATACTTACGATTTTTTCAATTTTTTTAAAAAAAGAAACAAACATTCCTTGCTTACCAATGGTTAATTTTGGGAGGATTGGAGCTGGAAACACGGTATCGCATCTACATGCTTATGCACACGCTTAATCACAATCTTCAATTACACATCTGCTCTGATGATGGACACTGCAATGCTGTCCAAAATGTTGGCTAATGAAGTAGGTAGCACACCGCGGCACAATACCCCAAAAATAAATTGTACTGATTAAAAATGTCAATTTATAATTTCTTCAGTAAATTTTTTCTTTCAATGCTTCCATAAACAAATCATCGAGTGCAATAAAAAGTTTGATTTGCTTTGTAGTTTCTTGCGGGAAAAGAGCCACATGAACTCCACAGTCCGGGCGCACAAGGCGTCGCTGAATGCCGTCATGAAGGGTTACATTTCTACCAGGGAATGCAGAAGGCATAACATCATATCGTACTTTGAGAAAGACAGAGAGCCACCAAAGACTCCTGTCTTAAATTGCTGCGATAACTGCACCAGAAAGTAAGAAATCTTTTTCAAAATCTTGTACAAAGTTTCCCTCAATTATTTGGGTTCTCTCTCCTCTCCTTACTTACTGCCCTTCATAATCTAAAACAATTAATTTAATGTTCCTATTCTTCTTCTGGTTGAGATAGTTGGTTACTTCTGGTTAGATTTGTTTGGTGACTTAGCAGGGGTGCCCGGGTTCATGAGGTGAGGTTTGTTCAGGTCTTGGCGGCTGATGCTTCTGCCAACCTGCGTGTGGTGGGGAGGATCGAGAAAGACTGGTTGAGGGAGGTCTTTCATCTTCTCCAGCCGGAATCTCTCGACCATTGCCTTGCACTGCAGTTAGAGGGATGGATTCATACATCCGTAACACTTGGACACACTGACACCCCTCATACCTATTTCCTTCCCAGAACTTCCTCTCCTTCCTTTCCCTAAAAAAACCCTCCACACAGCACCCCCTAAGATGACATTCGCCCTGAGGGAATTTATTTTCTTCAGGGCCTCCTGTGCGGAGCTAATGTAAAAAAATAAATAAATAGTGAAGATAGTTGGTTACTTCTGGTTGAAGTCAAAGTGGGATGGTGAGGTCATTCAGCCAGTCAAATGTAATATTGAGTTATTATTTGTATTTTCATGTTTTAAAGCGCCTGCTCTCAACGCAGGTTTTCCTAGTAAGACTGGCGTAGGACATCACATATTGTAGTCTAGAATTAATAAAGATGAACTAATTTAAAAAAAAAGTCAACGCAACAGGAATTACTTGGTTCAGCAGAGATGTGCTTCTGGGAAACTGATGAAGGGAACATTCTTCTAGGATGTGTTCTGATGTTCGAATTTATCCACATTCACATATCTCAGAATCCTTTAGGCTCTATTTATACATCATATACTGTGACTGCATGGTGTGACGCAGTTGTCCATAACAATATTCTTGTTTTTTACGTCTAAAGTCTGCCACTGAGTTCACCACGACTCTTCAGGGGAACACTGTAATAGAAGCTGATTTTTGTCTTCAGTTCGAAAGGATTTCCTGTATGTAAGGATGGCCTCACATACAGGAGACTGGCTGGCCAGGAGATTTGCAACAAGAAAGGATTTTGGCATATCGAAGTGGATTGTTGCTATTCATGACCTTTTTACGTTTCCTATTATACTTAGCCATATTTGGTGCATTGCAGACTGACTTCTCCGGACGACTCTGCCAAGTACGAAGGCATCGACAGCCAAGGAAGGTACGACTTCACAGAAGATGCGGAGAAGTTCCTCGGCGCCGTGGATTACTTCCTGCCCAAATCTTTTGGGGTGGGGATGTATGTTGCCTATCTGAAGGGCTCCAAGGCTAAGAAACTCGACTCTAAACATTTCTCTAGTCACTTTTATGGCTCAGGCTCTTCGAAGAGTGAAGGCTGGTGGAAAGAAATCGGTAAGCAACAATTTTCTGTTTCATGTTGGCCTCAATGACATTATATATCTTTTGACATATTACATAGGAACGCATGCACGGCCCATTTCTGCCCGTTTCATACAAATCTTAGATTTGGATTTGAAATCAAAATACCCAACCAAACTGAAAAATTATTTTTTAATCAAATATCTAGTTAGGATGTGAGCTACTTTATTTATTTTTGCTTTAAATTATAAGATATAGGCCATTAAAAATTTTTGCGTTTCATTATTTTGGTCACAACTCAGGCAATTATTTGTGAGTAAAAGAAAAACATAAAAAAAAATAATTTTACTATATTTATTTTAAACATACAATGAAAAATAAAAATAAAAAATGCATTTTTGGGGTAGTAATTTTAATATACAAATGACTATTTTTTATTCCGCTGTAAATAGGTAATTTATATTTTTAATTTACACCCATCAAAATTATTTCTTTTATAAATTTTAATTTTTTATTTTATATTTCATCATATTTGTATGATAAAAATAGTAAAATAATTTTATTATTGTTTTTCATTTACTCACTAATAATTGCCCAAATCGCCTTTAAAATCCTGAAACATTCAAATCTTTAATGGCCTATATCTTGTAATTTAACCCATTACCTCCATGACGATGTCTATAGGCATCAAAAAAATTGATGAAAAGTATGATTTTTTTTCACTATGAATAAAGCAAAATCCCACCAAGTTGTTATGCAGCATTTACAGAATGGTATGTTAGCTTTCAATAATTAACATAATTTGATAAATTTTATTAATCATCCTATTTTTAATTATTTTTTTACTAAAGCCCTGAAAATAGACCCATTTTGAAAAAAAGAAAAAAAATTTAAATCGGAAAAAAATAAAACATGTGTGAATCACATATTGTTATCAAAAGATTAAATGGTCGGAAACAATTTTTCAACATAGTATTATATGCATAAGATGACAGCTAGATGTCACTGAAATCAGGTGATGCCTGCGCGCAACCTTTGGAGGTTAGCTGTGACAGTGTTTACATACGTTTTTGGTTAGCTTGCCTTCAAATAATATGGTTTTGTATAGTTTTTATGAGTGATTTTTATTGAAATCAATAGTTTGTCTACGGTTTTCGTATATTTTTTATCATGTCGAAAATACCTTCTTCTCCTATACCTACACAATTCGTCGTTATAAAACGAAATCGTTGAATCAAGATGAAATGGTGGCAGAATTGGAGCGCTCTTTTAGCGTATGTGAAAGTGATGACAATAATGTTGTTAATAACGCGCTATTCAGAGAACGTTGATAAACAGAAGAACTATTGACGATAATTTTATGAAAAATAACGAAGATGCGGAGGTGGATAACTTTCGAGATATTGCCGGCACATTTGTAATCGAGCGCAACATCGAAATTCAAAAATTGATGAGTCATGCCTTGACGAGCATGAACCAGATGAATTCGCTAATGACCTTCACTGGAGTCAGCCTTCGACATCATCCTGTGTGAGTCGTAATACCTTGAGAATATCTATTTCAAATGCACCACCAGCCAAAAAATCAAAACTACAGTACAAAAAGAAGCCTCACTATAAACAAAAGTGGTCTAAGGATACCTGTTCCAAGCAATGCCGTATTCCGGAGCATCTGATACATATGACCCCTAATTAGATCAGGGATTATCCGCCCTACTTCTACGATAGAATATATAGAGTTCCCCATACGCCATGAGCTATTTATGAACAATTTCTTCACATCTCACCATTTGATGAGTGTCCTGAAGGATAAGAGAATGTGCGCTACTGGCACATGTAGCTTCTTAACCTTGAAGCTTCAGGCAAGTTGAAGACAGGAAAGCGATTGCCTAAAGGTATAATTTTCTTTTATATTTCCCTTGCGCATAGCGTTCATTTACCTAGCTAAAGTTTAACTCTCATCGCTTTTATAATTATAGATAAATTTGATGCGGTGGTAGACGTAGAAAACCAAATCCTCGTATGCCGTTGGTAGGACAGCCGTGTAGTAACAGTGGCCACGAACTATGATTGAATGGAGCCAGTACGTTAAGTGCAGCGTTGGCAGATATCGAAGAAAGACAAAAAAGGCAACAATTTGGAGAAAGCATGCAAAAAAATCGATTGCCCGGCGTTAATACAAAATTACAATTTGGGAATGGGTGGACCTCCATGATAATGGTATACAAAATTATCGGATCAACGTTCGGTCCAAGAAGTGGTACTGGCCTTTATTTGTATCTTGCCTCAGCAGCGCTCTTGTCTCTTGTAAATGGATGGAAGTTGCAATGCTTCTTGAGGAAGTACGAGCATGATATGGGAAACCAGAAGATGACTAGGCAACAGAGAAACCTTTCCCAGAAGGCATTCCATGTGGAGTTTACCTGTACTCTTTTATTGTCTTTTCCAAATCAGATCAATATCGAATTCGAAGAACCTCCTGTGAAGGAAGGCCATGACGCAGAAGATGGGAATTATGTGCCTCGAATGCAAAAATTTCATTTGCAATGTCGTGGCAAATCTCATATTCGTTAAGCTCTGTGTAAAAAAAATCTAACAGGCTACCGGTGCCGGGCCTGCAACCGAGCCCTTCATTTTGACTACTTCAAACAGTATCACTTAAAGAATAATTTGCTTAGATTTGGTTATTTTCCTCATTCTTGAATGTTTTTTTTTAATATTGAATTTTTTATTATTTTGCGTATTTTCCATTAATATATTTTTTTTCATTAAATTATAAACAAAGGCAATCATTTATTTTATATTATCAATATAAATCTCACAGTAGACTGCACTTAACCCATAGTTGACATAAATTTTGCTTAGAGGGGTTACCTCCAAGAGTTGCGTTTAGGCATCAATTTTCTAGACGCTCGGGTGAGAGGGTGGGCGGGCGGAAAATTCTAAAACTGATTTTGGGCTCTTCTTTAAGTCTATACTATCGGGTTATAATGATGATTCAAGTTTATAAAAATAAAAAATAATTCATGGAGGTAATGGGTTAAAGCAAAAATAAATAAAGTAGCTCACATCCTAACTAGATATTTGATTAAAAAATAATTTTTCAGTTTGGTTGGGTATTTTGATCTCAAATCCAAATCTAAGATTTGTATGAAACGTGCAGAAATGGGCCGCGCATACTTCACCCATAATGTACTCATTACAATGCTAACACAAAATACATTGAAGAAACAAAAACACTTATTTTTAAACCCCCAGGCCTCGGGCCTATTTGAAATAAAATCCAAATAAATGAAATATTTTTGAACACTTCTGAAAACTAAAAACTGTTTTTGAAGAGAGATCAAATTTTACAATTCGAAATAGACATAAAATTTTTCAATACTTAAATTTTGAATGCGAACATAAAAATGTTTTAAAAATGGCTCACCTTACGAAAAAAAAAAAAAACACGCACATATTTTATTAGACAAATGTATTATAAACGTTATCGTCAATTTTTTGTCATTTCATGTAAAAATAATTGATGAAAAATTCCCAAAGCTTCATTTTCTTTTTCAAATTGTTATCGGAAATTTTGAATTCACAAAGATGTACATTTTAATTACTTTGCGGTTAACTTTTAGATTTTAATATAAAGCTTGGTGTTTTCTCTTTCTAAAGTCGGGCCCATAGCTTCATCATTTGCCTTGACAGTTCCATAACAACAGTCAATGTTTGTCATCAACATCATAAATATTGTCAACTTTTGTTGTGTTTCGAGCTTCCCATGATCGACGGAAAACATTTCCTAAACATTCCATCCCGGGTGAAGCGGGAAGGCAGGCGGGGGCCGGTGGGGAGGGGAATAATTCATTTGCTGACAGATGCCGCGCAATACGGTTGTGTATGGAGGATTAACGGAACGGCCTTTTGTGGTTATGTGCAACGAGCGGGCGTTTAAAATATTATTATACCTAAATATAATATAATAATAAAATTATATTATAATATCAAATAGTTATAATTATTCTGTTTTTGACGTAAATATTTAGGCACTCTAAATTCTTAATAGTAACTTTAGGTTGTGCAATAATCGATATTATTCGGAAATCTTTCCTGATAAATAAATATCTATTAAAATATCTGTGTTTTCTCCCTGATGCATCTCTTTTTCATCAGAATGCATTTTAACATTGATATAAACACCAAAACCATCAAACGTCAAGTGCTCATTGCTTAAGCGTCGACACGTCCTTATTGCAGACCACAAGCCAAATTGTGTGTGATCGCGCGAACTTCGCACCAATCTTTCAACCGTATTTAGCATGTGTTTAGTGTTTTAACAAACGGAGGAGACGGAAAACAAAAAACGTTGATGTGATTTTTAATGGACTTTCACGGCAAATGTTTGAGCTCTGGACCTGCCTTAACAGTAAGTAAGGGAGACCCAGCGATTTCTAAGAGTTGTTCCGAAAACTGAACAAATTAGCCAGAGGTGTTGTTAAAATTGAATTCTCCTCAAAATACTTTTAATTTTGTTGTTTCATGTATCTTATTATATATATATATTTTTTGCTTTTAGCTTTGATTTTGGAGCAAGCAAAGTATATTGCAAAGGAATCTAGATACAGTGGAGCGCAATCATATCCAGTTGTTATTCTAACCCAAGTGGGCGTCAATTGGTTAAACAGCAAGAGGAATAATCGACACGCACCTATGCTTTTACTGGCAACTCAAGAAATAGTTAACTCTTTGCAAATTAAAACGTATGTTTCAACTACATAATACTTCTTTGATTTGTTTTTGCCAAAAATCTTTATATATATAAATATCGTGTCACGATGTTTGTTCGAGATAAACTCCGAAACTACTTAACCGATTTTGATGAAATTTAGCTTACTGTGTGTAATTTGGTCCAACTTAATAGTTTTAGACCTTAATATTTATTATTGCGAATTAAATGTTTGTTAAACTGGAGCGACAGCACAATTTCAAACTTTTTTCTCCGATTGCTCGAGATTTTTGCTGATCATTTTGAATATTTTCCGCCCACATTAAAAAAATCATACCTCCGAATTTTAATATGGAGACGTACCAACTGATTATAGATCTATATATAGCCAATGAATTCATCTATCTTTTGTCGCACATGTTCGTAGGATTTATAAAAAAAATGTTATAAAATCGTGAACTTCTACGTAATTACTTACAAATAAGGGATAATTTGCTAAAATTGGCATCAAAGCAATCTGACGTATTTTAAATAGAGCCATATTGTGGCAAAAAGCGGTCCAGTGGTTATAGGACAATGCTTTGTAATTATTTGTAAGTTCCATAAGTTTTTAAAAGATGGCAGTGTGGGTTAATTTATCGACACAACACTTTATCTTGGATGGGTAACCATCCAGTAGATGGTGTTGTGTTTCGTTAGCCACAGCAATGCGTGGTCGTGTCAGCTAGTAATTTTTAAATGTTGTTTTTTACCATTGTGAAAAGAGAATTAATTTTCAGGGTGAAAGCACTGTACTCGGGAGCGTGGGTTTCAAAAGGTTCAGACAATTCTTTGCCTAACGTCACCGCTTCAACGTCAGAAGCCTTGTCCATGTCTATAGCTTCCAGCCAAATGATGGAGCCACTAGTCCTTGATGAATATTCTGAAGCTCTGCACAAGGTAAAACATTCATATAATAATAAGTACTTTTTCATAATTCATCAATCGTGGTCGAGGGGTAATGCTCTTGACTCTCAATCAGTGGCGGCCAGCCCTAAGGTGCGGCGGTGCAACGCACTCCCAAAATTTCTGCCAATCTAAAAATTCCCGAGCACCGAAAAACATACTATATTTCCGACATGCCTCATCACAAATCACAATATACACTTCGGTTATAATGCATACATAATATAGGTATCTATGTATACCCGCTCGCGTAACAGATACTGAGATAACAGAAGCAGAACGTTTTGTTCCTATATTCAGGCCGGGAGTGCGTTTGCCAAAGCGATCACAGAATCGAGGAGAATCCTAACACAATTCTCCATGAGTTATAATCGTAGGTAGGTATATCTGGTATAATCCTTTGCAAAATTTAAATAACCCGTGATCGGCGATCCGGGAATTTCCACCATGTCAAAAGGACCGTTTGTTCAGTAGCATCTTAATTGGGGACGCGGTCGTGTCATTTTATTATTGATATTGTGTGTTTAAATTAAGATCTACTCTTTTTTAGTCCATGTTCCGCTCAGCATCGACCATTTCTTATCTCTACAGCATACCAACCAACATAAACAATAAGACCCGTTGTGACAGGTCGCAGGTCAATACGCCACTGTTATTAGTTTTTAGATGAGTCGGGAAGAGTAAAAAATGAGTTCCATTATTAATGTTCATTTTATAAAAAACAATGCGCTGAATTTTGAAAAACGATTAGAAATTAAAAATAGTGGCCCACCTCGGCCCATTTTAAATAGTAAACAAGAGTGCAAGTTAAAAACAAAAGAGACAACGGGGAATCGATCTAACCTACAAATAGGTAAGATTTTTTTAATAATTAAATTCATTTTAATTAGGGTAGGTATATGTACAAGATTTTAGCGCACTACCGATTTTTGTGAGCATCAGCCGCCACTGCTCTCAATCCAAAGGTTCCGGAATTGAATCCCGGCGTGCGCGAATAAATTTGATTTAATAAATTTGTATTATTTCACAATTAATTATTTAAAACTAATATGTAGTACATTTGCGGCATGTTCCAGAGTGGAAGATACTCTTAGTAACGCCCTGGTGTAAGACCACCATTCAGAATTAAAACATTGCTTGTTTGGTGACCAGATCTGAATAGCCAGGTACTTCCCCACCTTCCTCTTCCCCATCTCCTTCCCCTCCCCACTATCTCCAGCCTCACAACATACCCCAATTGGGGGTGCCGTATAGTGTTGGGTAGGACACGATATCAGGATGAGTTTGTATGAGGTACTCAAATATCGAAATGAGGTGTCCCACCTCATTAGAGGTGAGGTGTTACAAAATATGTTGGAACTCTTGTGCGGGATTCACATAACAATAATTTACAATAAAAAAAATATTTAAAAAAAATGAAAAAAAAAACATTTTGGAGCATTTGGGACTCTTGTGCAGTATTCACATAACAATAATTTACAATAAAAAAATATTAAAATCTTTTTTTTTGAGCAGTTGGTTCTCTTGTGCGGTATTCACTTATCAATTCATAATTTACAATAAAAAATATTTAAAAACAATAATTTACAATAAAAAAATATTTAAAAAAAAATTTTGTTTTGGAGCAGTTGGGACTCTTGTGCTCTTAAATTATTGTTGTGTATTCACATAACAATAATTTACACTAAAAAAATATTTAAAAAAAAAAAAATTTTGGAGCAGTTGGTACTCTTGTGCGGTATCCACTTAACAATAATTTAGAATAAAAAAATAAAAAATCAAAATTTTGGAGCAGTTGGGACGCTTCTGCGGTATCCACAATATATGAATGGCTCACCCCATCACCACCTCACGGTTCTAATACAAAAATGTCATAGAATATACAAACACTTCACGCCTCACCACCTCATACATTTGTCCCAAACTATGCGTGACATGACATGTAGTTCAATACATCAACCACCTCATACCTCACCTCATATTTGTCCCATACATGACATGAATGTAGTCCAACAAAACAAACCACCTCGCACCTCATATTTGTCCCTCCTTCATATTTGTCCCCCCTTCATATTTGTAGTAATACAAAGAAAAAGAGTTGGTACAGATACATATTGTGAGGTGGGGGGACATTTTACGTGTTTGTATGGGACATTTGAGGTGCCTCTTGTATGAGGTACTCAACACTATTGCCGTAGTTGTCTCACTGGCTCCAGAGGGGAGCAGTTGGGACTCTTGTGCAGTATTCACATTAAAAAAAATCTATATTCAGCTCTAGCAAGCTAGATAGTAATTGAGTGTGAGAGTAAGATAATCTAATGTTACCGTGGGGTTGGGTTAGGTTAGGTTAGGTTTAATTTAGGATTTAGGTTAGGTTTAATATATTTTTTTAATAATATGCTACAGCACAGCATGGCCTTAACCGTTCAACATGGGATGATATTACGGAATCGGCGCTGAAATTACCTTGATGAGTTCTGGTCAAAAATGAGTCGTTCAATATCTATATCCGCTTTGTCAACTTGTAACGTAATATTACCTAATATCTCTATCTTTACTTATCACCGCCATCCAAATACTCTCAATATTTCTCTGTATTCAAAATAAAACAAGTGCAGACATGTGGGTAGATTAGTGTAAGAAAAGACGGATTATACCAGTAACAAAGATGCAACATTTATTTAAATACTTTCAAACAATTAAGGGTAGAGCATGATTAAATTGATTTAAATCTACAGGGGTGGTTGATTACCATAGGTAAGTCAAATTAATGTGAAAACTATAATCTCGGAACATGTGGGTCTCAATAAAAGGAAGAATAATATTTGTAAATCCTGAAGGGCGCCTGTACGGATAACCTAACATATTTATAAGGATTTAAATTAAATGCTAAGGATAATAAAATACCAAAGTTAAGCTAAATATCTCGTGATGATTCATTATTAAATATTAATTCGCTCACGCGTGTATTGGCCATGACCTTTGGCGGCTTGAAGTTCAGCTGTCCACACCATGAAACTCCCCAGAACCAACTCACGAACGTATCGAAACTTCATCTCGATTCGCCCTCTACCAGCGCCTGTACATTTACGGCTGTCAAATTCATCCGGTACCCGCGTGGCTAGAAACTCCGTCTAAATCAGGCCAGTACTTGCCCAAACTGCTGCATTACCCCCATGGCCAAGAGAATTTTTGCAAAAAATTCCACTACGCCACCTGGCGTCAGAAACCCTGAAGAGCGAAGGTACCGCTGCCACCAAGAATTCCAAAGTGCTTAACGAGATTTGTGGTGAATGAGTTTGAGCTTCTAGTGCCTTCCCAGCTGTGTCACTTCTCGTAATGTTCTTCCCAAATATGTAGAGATGAATTATCCTCAAGATGATGTTGTAAACCAGTAAGCCTCCCTCGATAATGATTCAGTGAAGCAGTGAATGAAACTTCAAACTGCCCAAATAATAAGGGCTCAATCCTCTGCTTATGTCAGAGCCACAATCTGTAGGTTGATGCAAATAAGTACTGATCCCTGTAGTTGAAGAAATCCATTTGATGCAGACCAATGCTTGAGTTAAACTTCTGCCTATTCAAGAGCAACTGAAGGTAGGTTGACATAAATAAATGATGTGCCATGTTGATGTAGAATTTCCATTTGACGCAGTCCAAATGCTTGTGTTACAACTTCTGCCTATTCAAGAGCAACTGAAGGTAGGTTGACATAAATAAATGATGTGCCATGTTGATGTAGAATTTCCATTTGACGCAGTCCAAATGCTTGTGTTAAAACTTCTGCCTATTCAAGAGCAACTGAAGGTAGGTTGACATAAATAAATGATGTGCCATGTTGATGTAGAATTTCCATTTGACGCAGTCCAAATGCTTGTGTTAAAACTTCCTCGAAGAATGTAGAAAACCACGTGAGCGAAAAATAATTACTGAGCTATCGTTAAGAAGAAGCAATTACTACGTATTAAGGTGAAATAAAAACTTATATAAAGCAAATATTTAGATTGAGCTAAAATAATTTGACCTAAACTTGAAAAGATTTAAACAAAAGAAACTTGACTCTAAACCCACATTCCACTCAAAACTTATGGAAATATTTATCCACAATACTGTTATAATACCATTGAAAATTTAATAACATCTAAAATCTTGACACCTATCAATAAAAATTTCAAATTGTAGGAAACCAACCCCTCAAAAGAAAATAACATAAAGTTAAGGTAATGAAACAACCACTGACATCTGTTGAACAGCGGAGAAGGATGAATAATCCTGTCAATATTAAATGGTTGAGATCCCGGAATAAAACTCCAAGATTATGTAAGAAAATTTAAGAATTAAAATCAGTCATACAGTTCCATTTTAAAAAGACAAACATGTGCCTTCAAATGAGTTCCGAGCTCTAGAACCGACTTAAAGTCACATGCCGTGTCAAAAAGGAACTGTGCAAGAAATGTTAAAAATTAACTGTGAAACTAAACATCTAATATTATGTACTCACTCTATAGAGATACTAACTAAATTTCCATTTAAAATGCATATCTAATTAAACTCATGAAAAATGAATTGTTATTATTATTTTAATTTATTAATTGGTAATAATTATGTTACCCGAAGTAAATTTACACATTATCGTATGTCTCCAGAACTCGTTCCTGACTATTTGAAATAAACATGCAACGGAGCTTCCTAAAACTCAAAATAGATAGTTCCTGAGAACTTCTGAGATTATGCGCAAGTATCAAAGTAAGATTGTATGACTATAAACACAAATTATCCGTAAAGTATCTCTATGGAGAATTATTTTAATAATTTGTGTAAAATAATCAATAAATTTAAATCTTATAAAATAAGAATACTGTTTTATCTGTATTTCTTGAAGAATGCATCACCCGAGCTAACATTATTATAACATATCTAAGTAAAGTAAACCCATTTCCTTGACTTGGAAAATTCCCATGCTGCGAAACTTCCTAAAGCTCCCAAATAGATTATTGTCAGCTTCTGAGGCTATTGATTATGTATAATTATCACCATGAAAATACATGTGGAATTTTCCAAGGTAGAAACCGTATGCACGACACCATTCAAGTCAATAATTACTACATGTAACCATAAATTATCAACCATGTACAAAACCATGTAGTATCATTATAAACACAATTCATATTATACAAATAGCAAGGTTTACCTACAGGGAAAGGAACCCACTAATTTTATCAGTTCAAAGCATGAGCGTAATGGCCAATTACCCCCATGCTCTGAAGGAAAATTTTCATACAAATTACAATATTCATATGCTACACTAACTATCACAAATACAAAGGACAAACAACCACAAAACAATTAACATATAGCACTCAATGTGTGGACACAAGTTTCATGTCAAAGTCATGTCATCACATTGAATGTATTTTGCAAACATAAGGTCAAAATGCATGCAAATTTTTACTAACTATCGGTACTTTAGACCGAATTAAATCCCATTACGGAAAGATTCTATTTTCTTACTGAAAGGAAATAAATTAAACCGCTGACTCCTCAGCATGCTCAGACTTTAAAATGTCCTTCGCGTGGAAAATACCTAAAAGCTTCCCATCCATGTCAGCCAACTGGTATGCCACAGGGGAAATTTTCCGCACAACTTTACTTCTAATAAATTTTGGAGCCAGTTTAGCTGAAAAGTGTTTAGAAGCATCTGAAAGAACGAAAGACCTCCGCCACACTACGTCGCCTTCCGCGTACTGAACCTCCCTCCGACGAAGATCATATTGACGTTTGTTGCGTTCATATGATTGTCGCAAAGATGTGCGCACCTGTGAAAAAATATCATTTAACTCTTGCAAACCTGCAGCCCAGGAATCCCGTTCAGCAAATCTAATTTCCTCCGCGTTGAAGTCAGCTCCTATGTAGTCCTTCCCTGAAATGATAATTTCCCTGCCAAAATTGAGGAAGAAAGGAGTGTAACCAGTGACTTCGTGCACAGCAGTGTTGATCGCTAATTCTATCTCAGGTAAATAATTTGCCCACATTCTGTGGTCAGTGCCTACATATGAAGCGAGGGCAGAGACTAAAACCTTATTAACTCGCTCAACAGGATTGTTTTGAGGGTGATATCTACAGTTGTAGAAAAGGTGCCGAATGTGAAATTTGCTAACCAAAGCCTTCATGTCCCGAGATATGTACTGCGGACCATTATCTAACACAATAGTATCTGGCACTCCAAACTTGTAGAAAATTTCATTTTCTAAAATACTAGCGATATTGCTACCCGTTGCCTTCCTTAGAGGGAATAGCCTAGTAAATTTGGAGAAAAAATCAGAAACTACTACATAACAAGTATGTATAGCCTTTTTTGTAAGAATTCGGATACGGACCCAGCAGATCTGTGGCAATCATCTGCCAAGGACGCTGCACCAACTTGGGATTTCCCATTAGCCCTGGCGGTAACAAATTGGTGCTTTTATACCCTAAGCAAATCTGACATTTACTAATGAAACGTTTGACATCAGCAGACATTTTAGGCCAATAATATTTAAGTTTAATCCTATTCAAGGTTTTCATAATCCCGAAGTGAGCACACACTGGAGGAACGTGGTGTTCTAAAATAATGTTCTTTCTAACCTCCTTTGGCATAACTTCCTTCCAGTCATATGACCTGTGAAGAGCGTCCATGCTTTGGATGTGTTTAAAAATCCTATCATTTTCCACTTTCCAAGCTGAATATTTGTCCGGATTAGCTAAAATTTTCTCTCTAAGCCTGATGTACCACGAGTCGGAAGTACTAAACTTTTGCGCTAATGCATTTACTTGTAGGGGATCACGCGATAACGCATCCGGAATGACATTGTCTTTACCCTTTCGGTGAATAATTTCAAAATTAAATTGCTGCAGTCTTACTGCCCAGCGTGCGAGTCGTCCACTGGGCGACTTTAATTGTGTTAACCACTTGAGACTATAGTGATCTGTAATTATTCTAACCGGAATAGGTGAACCCTCAATGTAACCTCTAAACTTTTCCAGAGCAAAAATCATAGCGTTTAACTCCCTCTCCGTTGTGGAGTGATTCCTCTCTTGTGCAGATAACGACCTTGAAATGAATGAAATCGGGTGCTCTATTTGATTTTCATCAAATTGGCTTAAAACTGCCCCGAGGCCTACGCTCGATGCGTCACAACTAATAGTGAAAGGCTTACTAAAGTCAGGGCATGCGAGAACCGGAGCGTTAACTAGGATATTCTTTAATTTAACAAAAGCCGATTGCGCCTGTTGATTCCACGCAAACTTTTTCCCCGCGAATTCCTTCTTTGTTAAGTTGTGTAAAGGAGACGCAATAATTGAAAAGTTATGGATAAACCTTTTGTACCACGATAGCACCCCAATGAATCTACGTAGACTCTTTTGAGACGTAGGGGTGGGAAAATCCACAATTGCTTTTACTTTCTCGGGATCAGTGCGAAGCCCTTTACTGTCTACAATGAAACCTAAATATTTTAAAGAGTCCCTGCAGAAAACAGACTTTTCCACATTTATAGTAAGGCCTGCGGCTTGTAATTTCTGTTTCACCTGTCTTAGAAGTTCTATATGTTCTTCAAATGAAGAACTTATTATAATAATGTCATCCAGATAACAGAACACTTTGCCATCAAATTGTGGCCCTAGCACCTTGTCCATTAACCTCATCATGCGGGAACTCGCCCCGTGGAGGCCAAAAGGCATGGTCACAAAGTGAAACAAGCCTCTTTTAGGGATTGTAAATGCGGTTTTTTCTTTTGAATTCTCTTCTAAAGGAATTTGAAAAAAAGCGTCATTCAAGTCTAGCGTTGTTAAATACCGAGCACCCCCCAAGCTATTCAAGATGTCAGAAATGAACGGTGTCGCGTAGGCGTCGCGTTTAGAGTTTGCGTTCAAAAGTCTACTATCAAGACATAACCGGTACGTGCCATTCTTTTTTGGTACTAAAACAATTGGATTATTCCACGCGCTATTGCTGGGTTCAACCACTCCCAAAGCTAACAGTCTGTCTAATTCCTTGTGTACCTGCGGAAGTAGGTGCGGTGAAATCGGATAAATGCGTTGCTTAATCGGAGAGCAATTACCTGTGTCAATGACATGCTTCTCTAAGGATGTTCTACCTAACCGATTACCCGAATAGGAAACATACTCCCGAATGACTTTATTTAAGACTGAGCGTTGCGAAATGGATAAGTTTTCTGCATTTTCTAAACCTATTACATCAGCTCTACACTGTGTTTTGACCGACTCCTTAGAAGCCATCAATTTTGATATTCTTGGACAAATATTGAAGATTTTCCAAAAATCACAGCCTAGAATAATGTTAGCATTTATCTGAGGCATAACCACAAAACTGAAAACCCTCTCTGTGTTATCAAAACGAATCGGTACCGTAATTTTATACGAACAAACAACAGAATGACCTGTAGCCGAAACTAAAGAAAACTTAGTGTCAAGCTTGGAAAGCTTGAAACCCAAATCTAAGAATTTCCTATGAAAATTGTTACCTAAAATGGAAATGTGAGAGCCCGAATCTAAAAGACCAGAAAAATTTAACCCTAAAACTTGAAAAGAAATGTGAGGACGGTTGTCCCTGTTTACCGCTCCCATCTCCTTTGAAGTATTTAAGTTTTTATAAAAATCTCTTACTACAGCCAGCCAGGAAGCCCATTCCCCGGACGTCTCCTCGGCGAGCGTCGACGTCTTAACGCCCGCTGTCTGGAACTCCGGGGTATTCAGTTTTTTGAACGGCGGCAGCCACAATCTGGAGACTTCAGTCCTGGTCTTCCGCAGCGGAAACAATGCACGCCCCTGGAAACGTTATTAGACGGGCTAAGATTATCATGGTTCATAAAACGACGGTTATTTCTAAAATTGGGATTGACATTTCCTGAATTATTATTATTCCTACCATTGTTCCTGTTATGTGAATTGTTATTCCTGACAAAATTTTGATTATTAGATGCAACAGTAGTAGAAGGAACCCTGTCACTGGAGCGGCTGTCCGCTAACTCAATCATTTTCCCAAGTTTTTTCAGAGTACTGATATCCGGAATTACCGATAGCGATAACTTTTGAATATATCTAGGCAACATATTACATTGTAAAATCTCCAATAATTCATCATCAGGTAATTTCGATGACAAACGATTATTTAAAATGAGAATGCGAGTAATAAAAGAGTTTAAATTCTCCTTCTGCATTTGAACGGTAGCTCTCAGTTGAGCCAACAGTCGCCTCTCGTGATCCAGAAACTCATATTCCTCTTTCAGAGCCACGACGATGTCAGACCATGATGCAAATGAGGAGCGATTTACTCTGTACCATAAGAGTGCATCACCAGAAAACAATTCAACAGCAGATGTAAAAAGTGAAACTTTACTCACATTTCGAGCTAGTGCGAGCTCTTCGATTCTCTCTATAAAATCGTGTACGCCAGCTGAGCCGTCAAACGTAATGTTCCACTTGTGAACAGGAACCGACAAAGGGGACGAAACGGGAATCGATGCAGCTAAGTTATCACCAGGTTTCGCCATGTTGATTGTATCTGCTTTACTCCTTGTGACAATTGTATATTCCATAACCTAACTACAAAGGGATTATAAAACAAAAAGTTATTAGAACATGCGACAACACAAGATGTTACACCAATACTCGGAAATATTTCCCATGCATCTCAAGATAAAATTATAAATAAAATGTCGCCAGATGACTGGAGACGTTTGAAAAGCGCAAAAAAAAAACGCCGGTGAGTTGGTTCCTTAGCAAAGCAAAATTGTAAATTTAAAACTACCGGGAGACACGTGTCTATGCAGGTGTTCAACAAGCCGCCATTGACCACAACACACATGACGAACAACAAATCATCACGAGATAATACGAGTGAAAGAACAATAAAATAGACGAGCACATGTCCGAGACGCCCCACGTTGGGCGCCAGATTGTAACGTAATATTACCTAATATCTCTATCTTTACTTATCACCGCCATCCAAATACTCTCAATATTTCTCTGTATTCAAAATAAAACAAGTGCAGACATGTGGGTAGATTAGTGTAAGAAAAGACGGATTATACCAGTAACAAAGATGCAACATTTATTTAAATACTTTCAAACAATTAAGGGTAGAGCATGATTAAATTGATTTAAATCTACAGGGGTGGTTGATTACCATAGGTAAGTCAAATTAATGTGAAAACTATAATCTCGGAACATGTGGGTCTCAATAAAAGGAAGAATAATATTTGTAAATCCTGAAGGGCGCCTGTACGGATAACCGAACATATTTATAAGGATTTAAATTAAATGCTAAGGATAATAAAATACCAAAGTTAAGCTAAATATCTCGTGATGATTCATTATTAAATATTAATTCGCTCACGCGTGTATTGGCCATGACCTTTGGCGGCTTGAAGTTCAGCTGTCCACACCATGAAACTCCCCAGAACCAACTCACGAACGTATCGAAACTTCATCTCGATTCGCCCTCTACCAGCGCCTGTACATTTACGGCTGTCAAATTCATCCGGTACCCGCGTGGCTAGAAACTCCGTCTAAATCAGGCCAGTACTTGCCCAAACTGCTGCAAACTTTTGTTGATTTGGAGAAAACCGCAAAAAACTGTCGCATCTCTAGCGTAAATAAATAATTGATTTTCAATTTTTTGAATAATGAAATGGAATAATATAATTTCGAAAAGTGTTAGTTTTTTATGTAAGTCTAGCATAATTTAAGTAATTTCGATAAATAAAATGTATTTATCGGATTTTGATACTCACTTCGTGATTTACTCACGGTCTTTTGAAACTCAACTGACCTGACGCGCGAGTTTCTAAACCCGCCATCTTGACAAAATAACTGCTCGTGATTGGTTGAATTCCGATATAGCGAGTTTTGATTTTAACTTTTTGAATGATATAACGGGTTTTGTTCCTCACTCGCAGTTTTAACATGGTTTTTGGTCGCGATAAGACAGGTTTTGAAACTTAATTTTAGGCTCCTCTTGTTCCTCGCAAAAATGTGAACAAGATGTCATACTCAGATCATTTTGTCAAAAACTCGGATATAGCTGGTATTGAAATCATAGGACTCTTAATATCCGTATAAAACAAAGCTATTGTTTTTTTGCAATTGTTTTATGTTTACCAGATAATAAAAAAAGAAAGTCTTACCGGATATTGGGACTCGTCTTTCTGAAGTTAATTAAAAATAAAAGGTCTCAGTAGCCGAATTGGTAAGACAAGAGATCCTGGGTTCGAGTCCCGGTTGCGATCGTTATCTTTTTATTTTTCTGTGCCTTGTTTTTTTTGTATATTTCGTTAGGATTTTTGGTATTATCTTCTTTTTCAATGATATAATTTATTTGTTATATTTTGTGAAAATACAAGCTACCTATATCTAAAAGGTTTTATCTATCTGCAGGAATTAGTAAATCTAAGGCATTCCATAGCCGTAACACAAAAGGCCATTCCTCACATTGTGGCCTCTGATCTGGCTCTGCAGCAGTTGGCCACCCGGCGCCCCCTTCACCTCGCACAACTCACTCAGGGCAAATGTAAGCAAAAAATAAATAATTAACCACTTGCATATTGATTTTTTTTTAAAGCATTGTAATTTATTTTTATTTTGTTTTAATAGTGCAATATTTTTTATATTTTTTTGTATTTCTTGGGCATTAACTATGTAACAATTTCTAGACATTTTGTTTTGAAAAGTTTTATTTTCTATGTACATTTGTTACTTAAAATTTTTATTTTTATTTCCACCGGTTTCGACACATCCGTGTCATTCACTAGCAAACTTAAAACCCTGATAACAGACGACAATAGTACCACAGAGGAGATCCAGAAGCGCATAGTGAACGCAAATCGCTGTTATTTCCGCCTACAAAACCAAACAAAAACCAGACTGCTGTCCAGAAACACCAAGATATTAGTGTACAAAACACTTATCAGACCAATATTCACTTGTGCAGCTGAGACTTGGGTACTAAGAGGAATGAGCGAGCACTGGACGTTTTTGAAAGGAAAATTTTGAGGCGTATCTTCGTACTGGTTTTAGAAAATGGATTTTGGCACAGATGTTACAACAATGAGCTATATACGATATATAGCGATCAATATTGTAATTTTTGAACATTTATTTTAAAGTGCAAATTAATATTACTGGCATTAAAAACCCATTGGCCACAGAATTAATGAGCTTAAAAATTGGCCTTCACCACTGAATTAATTTTGTACCAAAAATTGAAAACCTGCATTGGTGTACTAAATCTATTGTAACTTTTGAACCGTGTATTCATATGAATTAATTTCTTTAATTTTGTTTACATATTGGATTAAGGTAAAGAAAAACATAAAAATAAAAATTTAAAAATACTAAGGCATATGTAGGGAATGCAATCCCGGTATACCGGGATCCCGAAATACCGAGATCCCGCAGACATTTTGCGGGACTAATCTCGGTCGAAAATTTTGCGGGATCCCGCTGGACTGGCGGGACTACAGAGAAGCGTAGTTCATACGTGTTAGCAGCACCAATGTCACTTCAAGACGAACTCGAACTTACTTTGATTAGTATGAAGAGCTCGAGATCAACAGCCCAACAACAATCTGGCAATATGAGCAACCTTGAGATTTTGATAAAGAAGGAAATGAATTACTTCGAATCCGGTGGATTAAAAGGCACGTACCTTTAATTCACTTACAATGCGCTAATGACTATTGTGCCAACCAGCGTGGAAGCTGAACGAGCTTTTTCAGCCGCTCGCTACCTTGTGTCCAATATCAGAAGCCGTTTATCAGACGGCATAATTAATACTTTAACTTTTTTAAGAAGCTATTTCCAAAATAATGTTTAAACTTATGATGCTTATTGTACAAGAATATTGTTTATCGTGTGAACGTTATTATTTAAATTTAAGTTGTTACATAAATTTAAGTCTTATCTTATTCTTTGCCAATTTATGACTTAAAATTTACCTATGTCTAACTAAAGGTATATTTAAACCTTTTAAAATGTCCCAAAGAACTTGTTTCATTAGGAAGAAATTTAAAACTCTAAAAACAAAGTTGGTAGATCGAGGTATTAGGTCTTTATTATACGATTGATTAGATTATCTAAGTCCACCCTGCTGGATCCCGCAAATACCTGGATCCAGCGGGACTAAGATTGTTCAGTCCCGCAAATACCTGGATTGACATGGTCTTGCGGGATTGCATTCCCTAGGCATATGTAAATAAGGATACAAATATAACCTTCACTTTTTTGGTAAGTTTTTTTTCCACAATTTTATTCAAATAGTTATAAAAAAACATAATATTCATAAATTGAACAATAATAATTTTTGTTCTTTACATACATGTATACTAATAACTAATAAAATAATTTGGTATGATAGTCCTCAAAGCAATTAGGGTCGTTAAGGGTCATTACCAAACGCCTAGAACCACTCGCAATTTTGAAGAAATTAAATGGCGGCTGACTGCATACAAAACTTGGAACACAAATATCAGGGAAAAAACATATTATTGCCAATTCTACGAAATGAATGATAAATTACCTACAGAGCATTCGGCATTTAAAATTTTATTAAAAAATGTCACTGTCGTGCTTGTTTTCCGTTTTTTGGCAGACCTACTCTAGCCCGTCAGCGCCCCAGGGTTTGTGGTTAAGTACCTGAATTGCACACCCGGTAGGGTGCCAGGGTTTGTGGCCAATGGGTTAATAAGTCAGGTACGCCTCCTATGTCATACATATGTCTGGCAACAAAAATTTATCGTGAAAACAAGCTTATGGGTCCGAGTGGTTAAGCAAGTTTTTGATTGACATATCTACTTATCAAAAAAGATTTGTTAATTTTTTACATTAAGGGGGTATTCTAGTCTAGAGGTATGAATTGAAAGTATTTTTTCAGGTGCAAAAAAAACAAATTATATATTTTGCCAGCTATTATTTTACCAAATATTTATTAATGTTAAAAGAATACATAAAAAAATCAAAATTCAAAAAGTTACAGGGTGTTGCAGTGTGGGGGTCTCAAAAAAAAGGCGCGCCCTGGTTGACACGATTGCAACCCCCCTAGTAATCTGAAAAAACAAATACAAATTAATTTTTAATCCAAACAAATGCTGCAATCGCCCAAACTAAGGAAAAGTAAAAATTTTTTTTTTGCTAAATAGCGGCTGCCTGAAATAAAAAGATTTTTTTACCATTTTTTTTTAATTTTCCGAATTTTTTTAAATAGTAAAAATAGAAATTTTGTTATAGTTTTAGTTAGTGCGGTAGAGTAATGTATACAGAAGGCTCACACCAAATTTCAGGTAAATTGGTTCAGTAGAACTTGAGATATCATGTCAACCGTCTCGAAAAAAATAGTTTTGCAAAAACGCGTTTATCGTTTTGTTCTATTTAGATTCTAGTTCGATTCCATCTAAACCGCGACACTAAAATGGCTATAACTTTTAACATAATTCGAATTTCGAAAAATCCTTTTAAGCAGAAATTTTTTAATATTTAAACCAGTGATTCCCAAAGTGGTCCATGTGGAGGTCCATGGGAGACTCGACGGGGGTCTACATTGGCGTGATAAAAAAATGGGGGTCTTCGAAAATATATCTGGTTTCGATATATTTTCGAAACCAGTTTTTTTTCTAATAAGTTTGCAATCATATTATTTTGATAAATAGAACGCAAGAAAATATACTGTTTTTCTATGGTCCACCGAAACCAGTACAAATTTAAAAGTGGTCTACGAGAAAAAAAAAGTTAGAATACCCTCTTAACTCCAATCAATGTCATATTTAGGGATGCTGTGTGAAGGATTTAAGAAAAGGCAGGAGAGAAAGTCTTGGGAAGGAAACTGTATGAGGGGCGGGTGGGAAACTGATGGTCAGTGTGTCCAAGAGTGACGAATGTATGAATTCATCCCTCCTGCTGTGTTGCAAGGCGATGGGACGAGAGTGTCTGGCTGAAGGACAAAACTTACCCATGAACTCGAGCACCCCTGCTAAGTTGTCAAATGTATCTTGCTACTTGGGGCAACCTATAGCAGAGATGTAGGTTATCAATAAATGGTTCCTGAGGCGGTGATACCCCAAATTGTTAATGCTCCAATGTATTTGTATATTTTTACAGTTGATGGGATGTCACTTTGGAAAATTGGAAAGTTTGGTGAATCCTTTGTGGGCGTGATAAAGGAGTATGTGAGCAAAAATCCGCAGCCGGTGCAGAGCATCCGGAGACACCTGGTGGAGCACCCCCTGCTGCCTTGCACTAGCGGGGCCCCCTATACCACCAATACCACCCAGACTCTGTCCGTGGAACTCTTCAAGCAGGGGAAGTCACCTGAACAAATAGCCGAGGAGAGGTACCCCTTCCTGAATCTGTTAGACCCTATTATTAACCCCCAGGCCTCGGACATATCCTGCCAGAAAGTCAGAATATTTCTGCTTTGCAATAAAATCCAAATAAATATAATATTTCTGAAAGTATCCAAAAAGTAAAAACAGCTTTTGAATGATGATGAAATATGCTTTAAGTTTTTATTATTAGAAATAAAAGTATAATTTTTTAAATTTGAAAACTTTGAATGCAAATGTAAAAAGTCTCTAAAATGGCTCACTTTATGTTGTTATCTGTCTAAAATTATGCACACATATTTTATTAGAAACTGTGTTATAAACATTATCATCACCTCACTTTTTTGTCATTTCATGTCAAAATAATTACTTAAAAATTCACATTGTATCATTTGTTTTTCAAATTGCTGTCGGAAATTTTGGTTTCATAGCTGTGTACATTAAGGGTCAACCGAGACAGGTTTTTCGTTCTCGTCCGAGACCGAGAATAAATTAAGACTGAGAATAGATAAATTGAGAAAAAAACTGAAAATGGACTATTTTTGCATAATATAGTATATTTAAGAATGTAATAATAATTTGTTTTAAATAGTTTTAATAATCAAAACAACATGATGTTGTAGCACATAAAAAGCAATTTTTTTTAGAGTTTTCACCCTTCAAAGAGTGTTGCCTCATGTTGTATAATTGACCAGCTCTGCTAAAGAGCTGTTCACTTGCTACACTAGTAGGCGGTGCTGAAAAAAACTTTCATCACAATCGACAGCTCTCTCACGCACTGACACCGAGTGATGAATGTGGACGCGCGCGGTAGATTTGAATTCCATTATCCTATACCGTACCTACTTACAACGGTTTCGGTTATGGCCGAGAATGCCGAGACCGAGACCGAGATCTCGGTCAACCCTTAGTGTACATTTTAATTCTTTTGTGGTTAACTTTTAGATTTCAATATAAAGCGGGGTGTTTTTTCTTTCTAACACCGTTTAGATCATTTTCTCACTATGATAGAAAGAGACAAACGATTTCTACGAGACTAAACGGGTTCATGGGGTGAAATTTGTCTAGGTCTTGGAGGCGGATGACCAGGACATACTGAACCCCAGATTCCTACCCACCCCTTAAACCCTTTTCCTTCCCAGAACTCTCCTTTCCTTCCTTTCCTTAAAAAAAACCCTCCACACAGCATCCCCAAAGATGACATAGGCCCTGAGGGAAATTATTTTCCTCAGGGCCTCCTGTGCGGAGCTCATGTAAAAAAAAATATATATATAGACTTCAAAATATTCTAGAAGTTAAAATAGGTACAGTACAATCTCACTAATCCGGCACTATTAAAAACCAGAGGGTGGCGGATTATTGGAATGTTCGGATTACTGGATTATAGAGAAAAAATATAATAAATAAAACAAAGCATTTCATAAAGAGAATATACACACTATTCACACTTCAAAACAACAGGTAAATATGTACGCACGTGCACATGAGATAAGTTTTGAGGTTAGACTGCTAGACGACGATGCGGCGATGGAGCGCATAGGCGTAGAGGGGCGAGAGAATCACGGGCGGAGGGTGCCAGATTATTGCTCCTTTCGGTCTATTGAAGTGCCGGATTAGTGAGATTGTACTGTATTTCGTAAAAACAAACAAATACCGCTCTCAATGATTCATAAAATTTTCGTCGTTAGATTTAAAGTTATTCAAACAAAAAATTTTGCCGAACTTATGAAATGTCCTAAAACAACAATAATGAATCTAGGTAACTGATAAAGTGGTCAGGTCTTCTAGCAAGTATTTATTTGTTAATTATTAATATCCTATGGATAAGGTATCAAGAGGATGGAGAAATAACTACTCCCTGAATGTCGTAAAATTTTATCTTTAAACTTTTTTCCTCAATTTTTCATTGGCATTGTGAATTTATCAGTGTAACACAAACGATCTTCCTGATCTTATGCATATTTTTGAATTCCAGAAAGTTGGCTGTTTCCACAATTTTCACGCATTTAATCGTTGAAGTGCGCAAAGACTGCATAGATCTAAAGAGATTGATAGACCCTTCTAACCTTGCCATCGTTATACAAGCTATTCAATCACCTCCTTTGAATAATGGTAAGTTTTGCACTTTCTCTTTTCCTCTATTAGAATATATCTAAATAGGCTGTGCTAAACTGCTTACATGCTCTCTGGAACGTGCTGCAAAATATACTATAATATTATTTTTAATTAATATGTATGTAGTTTCTGTATTTTGCCGGAGGCCTCCGAGGAGTGCTTAGTTTTAAAAGAACTCGAGTTCTAGGAGCAGGTCACGAGTCCGAGCTCTTATGCGCGGACTGAGTATTGGGTGCTGTTGTGGCGCACTGAGCCAGGATTTGGTCAAAAACTCGGAGCCGGACCGGGGACTCCGGTGGAGGCATTCGGGTTCCCAGTCCGGCTCCTAGTTCCGGGTTAGGGTCCGAGTCCGAGTACAGGTTCGAGTCCGGGGCCGGGTTCACTTTGAGTCGATTTGAAAAAGGAGTAGGAGTAGGATCTGCTTCCTGCCAAGAATCTGAATTAAAGAACCCAGAACAATTAAGCATTTGATGAACCATTTCTTGGGAGTAATTATAAGTAAGAAGAGCACCCTGAATATGTACTTATGTATACAATGATTAATATTTTTTAATTGTATTTATTTTCAGATGTTAGTAAATTGACTGCCATAAAAAATGCATGTCCACCCAACGTGTCATACAACGATATAAAAATAGCCATTGCATATTTGGAGGTTAGGAATCATTTAAAAAATAAAAATTTGTCATACAAAGATGACTACGCCCTCAATGCAGACAAAACAGAGTTCAACTCTACGATCGTACATTCCAACAAGGAGGAAGAAAAGGTTACAGTTGCCAACTTGGCGCAGTTTGCACTGCCAAATAGATGCGCTCCCAAGCTGAATAACCTAAGTGAAAGAGAAGATGTTGCACAATTGTCCAATAATTCCAATGATACGCTAACAGTACCACTTATTACAAACAATGAAGTAATTGACTTAGATGATGAGGAAGATGTCTGGGGCGAAGACGATTTATTTTCAAAGAATTTAGACCAACTGGATGAACAAATGAGCATCATTTCCGAAAATGACATATTAGCGCAAAATGTCCACGAAATTGACGCAGTACTCTCTCTCTCTAAAGAGCCCAACACCTCAGCTGTGGCTCCTAAAACAGACAAACCCATCAAAAACCAATTCATCACAGCTTTAGATAAATTTAAATATGTAGATATAAAAAAATCACCATCTTATAATGACACATGTTTAAAAGATTGCGATATTTCTGATATCAAAGAAGACAAACAAATCTCATCCGATGTTACCCCAACTTTTACCAACGGAAATCATCCCACCACTACTTGTAAATTTAAATTTAAAGTTGCAAAAATATCACCGTCTCTTGATAATGATTCGTGTTTGATGAATTGCGACATTTCTGATATCAAAGAAAAGAATCAATATTTGTCAGATGTCACCTCAACTAATGAAAATCATCCAAGTGGTAAATCTGAAAACGGACCTGAAAAAGGATCTATTAAAAAATTTATTTCACCCAAAAAGAAGTCTATATATATTGAAGACTGCAACGAGGCCACAAAACAAGCTAAACCCTCAAACAAGAGGAAATTGCCGGATTGGATGCAGAGCAGTATTAAATCAGATTGTAAAACAAAGACTAAAATTGTCAAGACATCATTTTTGGATTAATACATTTTTTTTTTTACCTTTTATCATATTTTGTAATTACGTTGTCAAAAATATAAAATAATAGTTAAACTGTTCTTGTTTATTTTTAATACTCGCTTTCATTGTTGGTTTCAGGTCTTAGTTGTACCAAATGACCTTATGTCTGCTAATTGCAATGAATGACCTTCTGTGTCCACTAATTGTTATTGCAATGTAACATGCAAAATAAATTCCTAAACTCTGAGCCCCAGTTTATGTAAAACAACAAATGAATCGCATTAATAAGTCAGGTACGCCTCATACGTCGTACATATGTCTGGTAATGTTATATTATCGTGAAAACAAGCTTATGGGTCCGAGTGGTTAATAATGTCTTGTAAATGATAGAATTTTGCAGACATTTTAAATTAATTGACCTTTATTTATTATTGATTTTTTTCATGTTAATCCTCAGAGTTCCCTTCAGGCCTCGGGCATATTCTGTCAGAAGATCAGAAAATTTCCTCTTTGCAATAAAATCCAAATAAATGGAACATTTCTGAATGTATCTGAAACTAAAAACTTTTTTTGAAAGATTATAAAATATGCTTACAATTTTTATTATTAGAAATAAACATAAAATTTTTGAAATATTAAAATTTTTAATGCAAACATGAAAGTTTTAAAAATGGCTCACCTTAATTTTTTTTAAATTTGAAATAACGTAAAAATTGGAAAAAGCACACATATTTTATTAGTCAAATATATTAAAAACATTACTGTCGACACCTCACTTTTTTATTGTTTTTAAAAAAAATAATCAATAAAAAGTTCAAAAAGTTTCATAATTTTTCTCAAATTGCCGTTGAAGATTTTGGTTTCATAGAAGTGCACATTTTAATTTTGTGTGGTTAACTTCTAGAAAATAAAGCATAATAAAGCATGGCGTTTTCTCTTTCTAACACCGTTTAAATCATGTTTCTCCCAAGATGGTAAGGGACATACAACGATTTCTAGTTGTGTCCTGTGTGAGCTGTTCCCAAAAGAAAAAGGGGTTAAAGCCTAAGGGGTTAAGAGTAAGAGTTCAAACTGCCTTGAGCCAGTGGATCTATGGCTTCCCCTCCACTTGGGGAATGTCGTGCTGTTGAAGGGCTATTCAGATCTGGTCACTAAACACAGCTAAAGCAATATCAAGCAACATTTTGAATATGATTAGTGGTCCTACTAACCCGCTAAGAGTATCTTCCACTACAGAACAAACAATCTACTGTTGAATTTGGCAACCCCCCCTGGTCTGGAGCCCCAAAATACTTGAAAAAATCATTTGTCTGATTGATAGATTCTCCCATCTTAACAAATGGATTGCAATTTTTAGAGCACAGGCGTCAGGTGGGAATGCTGTGCTTGTTCTATTGATAAGCTGCTCCGAGGAACTGGCGTCATTGATCCCTTCAAAATCGTTGTGTGGTCAGGTGATAAGTCAAACACGCACCCAACATTTGTACACAGTTGGCATTTGTCACATGAGAACGGATCTCGAGTTCAATAGCTCGGCTGTGGAACAATTTGCTGGCCTCCGTTCTTCCTCCCTCCTACAACATGGCGTATACTCTCATCAACCAACACTAAGCCACCCAGAAACCCCAAAGACGAAATGGGCTCTAAGGGAAATTATTTTCCTCAGTGTCCTGTGTGAAGTTAATACAAAAAAAGAAGAAAAAAAGGTGCAAATGAACTACGAAAAGTAGATGTAAGTATAAAGCAGGAAGAAAATAACTCTAATGAACACACAAAATATAATAAAGCTGACCAATTACATGTAAAATTTAATACAATGAAAAATAATACAATAGAAATATTCACGTAATCGTAAAATAATAGAATAGACCAGTAAGAGTGTATTAATTTCATCTTTGTAGGTATTTCAGTAATTCTGATTTTAAAATATTCAAGAAAAAAATTATTTTCCAAGTCTCCATAGAGGCAAAGTTGGTATGAAAAAGTTCTTCATGAAAATGCATTTGTAGTAAGTTAGGGAACGTACCCATACTACGTGACACTTTTAGGGGGGGGGGGGGTCTTCAAAAGGTCACGTTCCATACAAATGAGCGGCGGGTTCCTTAGGATTTTGGTCACCGGGGGGGGGGGGGGGGGGTTAAAAATTGCAAAAAGTTGGTCACGTAGTTTGGGTACGTTCCCTTAAGTGTCTTTTCAGTAAATGCTATTTTCTACTAGATACATTACATACATACACATAATTAAAATTTAAATTCTTCTATTGGATAATTTTTGAAGTAAAACTTCTTTATGCTCGCTCGACTTGGGAGGTAAGCTGGTGAATGCGTTACGAAAAGTGATGATGTGTTACAAATAGTGGTGATGTGTTACGAAAAGTGTGATGCGAACGGTAATCGATGCGAACGGTGATCGATGGCGAGGCGAACGGTCGGGCCTTTACGCACGCTTGACTTGGGGAATGATAAGGATGGTCACCCCAAGGTCGTAGGTCACCCCAAGGTCGTAGGTCACCCAAGGTCGTAGGTCACTCCAGGGTCATAGATAACCCCATGGTCATATGTCACCCCAATGTCATGTCAATGTCATATGTTCTTTTATAAGTTAGTGAAGTTTTACTTCAGTCGTGTTGTCTAAAGCACACCTGTTTTTTTTTAGTTTTAGTTTAGAGTAGGATTGTTATAAATCCACACAGAACTTTACAAAAAGGGGCGTGATACTAGTCGCATGACAACATTGAAGCATGCATCTCATGGCCTAGGTCATAGATTCTCAACCTTTTTTTGCCCACCGCTCACTTTCAGAATATTTTTATTTCTAGCGCCCCCTAACTTGTGAATCCGAACGGAGGGGGCGTAATGGGATACCCCGACAGGGTTACATTTGCCACAACGGAAGGAGCGTAACGGGATACCATGACGGAGGGGGCATAATGGGATACCACGATACATTTGCCACAACGTAATGGGATGGGGAAGATATTTTAAGATGTGATGTAATTTATAAATGGCTCCTAATGGGATGGGATCGGGCAAGATAGGATGGGGTGGGATGGGTTTCTCTGGGTCTCCTACTGCCCCCCTGAAAGTCTGAAACGCCCCCAAGGGGGCGTTATCGCCACGTTGAGAACCTATGGCCTAGGTGCAGATTTTTTTTTTTTTAAATATTAAATCCACTACTAAACAGTTTATTTGCTTTAACAATAATTTACTATGTATCTATTAGTGTAAACTTTAGAGCAGTGGTTCCCAATTATTAGTGGTCGCAGGGCAAGGCTGGACTTCCACTAGAGGCCCGGGCTTAGGGCTCCAATGTCGGTTGGGTAGGGACTTTCTTTACAAATATTTCAACATTCCCTAGGGCCCCCAATCCCTCCAGCTAGACGCCAAAATCGTACCCATTCACCAAAGTTCTTCCTATACATTGAAGACACAGGAAAATAATATGTCAAGTTTTCAATAGGGCCCCAACGTCCAAACCCGGCTAGGTGTCAAAATGATACACATTGAGGACACTGGATTCCTAAAAAAATATTTTAAATTGTCAGAAAAAAATTCTTGTGCAATATGGAGGAATTAGCTATTATTGGACTGAACTCGCAACGCCGTACTGGGAATCTGACGCATTTTTTCACTCGGCTACTAGCCGGTTAATATGATATATATATATATATATATATATTTATTTATTTTATTTATATTTTTTTTATTTAATATTTGTATTTTTTACAATAAATATATGCAGGGTGTAACAGGGATTTTAACCATCGATTCCTGATATTATTTGGAGTAAAATATGCAAACGAAATTTTGGTCTCCGGTGACATTTTTGATGTTTTTTTTATTTATTTTTTCTACAAAAACATTAAAAAATGTTAGTTGGCAGTTGGAGGCGGGGTGAGGGGTTGGTTGGTTACTCGGCTGAGTGACCAATGACAACAAGCGTAAGAAATTTTTTTGTTTGAATTTGAAGAAAAAAAAATGTCATCAATTAAGTCACCGGAGACCAAAATTTTATTTACATTTTTTACTCCAAATATGCTCAGGAATCGCTGATTACACCCTGTACAGGTACATACATTTTTATTTGTTGCACAGTGATAAAGGAAAATAACAATATCCTTTCCTCACCATAAATAGACTCTTGTGTTTGGTGAGGGAATTCTAGCTCCAAATAATAAAATTATATTATACATTAATTAGTGTTAAGAAGAATATGTGAACCCGTGAAAGAGGGGGAACAGTGGCACATCCGGCACAACAAAGAACTGTACGATATATATCAGGCCCCTAGCATCTCAGCACACATGAGACCCCTCAGGTTGAGATGGGCTGGGCAAGTACAATGAATGCCGGACATACACGTTCCAAAAAGAATTATGACTGAACACCCAGGTGGAAGGAGAAAAGTGGGAAGACCCAGACTGAGGTGGGAAGACGAGGTAAGAGGGGATGCAGCACAGCTTCTCCAGGTACCAAACTGGAAGTCAGCCGCTGAGGACAGGAGGAATTGGAGGCGAATGTTGCGGGAGGCCAAGGTTCGATATGGGCTGAAGCGCCATCGGAGAGAGAGAGAGAGATATAATAAATTAATACTAAAATATTGTAAAAAAATAAGATTTATCGATACCACGGGAAAAGAAAATTTAAAAAAAAAATACTGACAGATGTGGACTCAGTAGTTTTAGGCGTTTTTTCAATTTTAAGCCGATATTTATTTATTTATTTCATAGAATATCTTATATTTCAAATACAATTCAGCAATATCGGCCTCACTGGGTAGTTCACCTGCTGAGGCCTCCATTTTACAAAACAAAAATTTATACATATTTATTTAAAGTTTTATTTAAATTTATATGTATTTAAAATTTTCCGTTTTAAACAATATTAAAAGATTTTCATTAAATAAAATACTAAATACGTCTCTATATTGTTGGGATATTGAATTAGAAAGAATTTCGCCTGCAGCACTTTTTCCGTGTCCTTATGAGAATTATAACCAATTTTCCATTCCTTTCACTCTCGTCACTTACTCTCCAGCTGGAATGTCATAATTCCAAAGGTGTAAGTAATTAGCTACACATTTTTTAAAAATAAATTTAATTTTTATTAGACCTTCCCAAATGCAAATGATAATTCATAAAAATTTTAAAAAATACGGAGCACAATTCATACCCGGTAGAAGTGAAAACTTCAGAAAAATAAAGGAGATAAGAGTAGGGAAGCTACGAAGCACAACCGCAAAGAGGAGACAGATAGGCTAAAAAGTACCACGTAAAGAGGAGATCGATTATACTATATCATTCTCCGGCAGGCTAAATCCTATTCTAATCCTAGATGTATGTGTTTGTGTCTTTTTATTTCATCGAGTTTCAAATCACAACAGTGCTAAAGAAGTTTTCACTTCAAAAATTGTGTAAGTGCCTAGGGCCTCTGTGCCCCTAAGTCCGAGTCTGCAACAGGGGCGCTTGAGGGGAATGCAAAAATGGAATGTTTTTAAATTATTTTTGTTTATTTTTTATTTATATAAAGCAATCTAATAATATGTTATGTTCTTATTGGGTTCAGTAGGCAAGTATTTTAATTTATACAATAATTATGACCACGGTGTAAACTTGGTTGACGATTGTGACAGCTGTTTCGGTGTTCAAGGCAATCACCAAAACTGTGGATCTGATGACCTTGAATGCCGAAACCACTGTCACAATAGGAGAAACTGAAATAGGTTCTTGCAGAACTTGATAAACACATTATTGAATTTGGTTTACTTTCAATTTAAAAAAATAAATAAATGAAGGTCTACGAATAGTGTGAATCACAAATAAACCAATCCCAATTTTTATTGCTCTTCCATCTCTTAAGCTCCTTTATTTAATTAAGAATAATAAACCTTCTATTACTTTACTACTGGCCATGTTGATCATAATCAATGACGTTATATCAATGACGTTATATAAAATAAATAGACTCGTTATACATACTCACAATATAATGTGGAAAGTAAGGAACACTCTTTTGTTTTCAGTGATTTTGTATAATTTCTTAATTCAAAAGTTTATTCCTGTGTGATAAAGATAGACAATCAAATAATGTGTATGTATGAATGGCACGGATACATTAGCGGGCGGCGTATTAATTTCTTTGCCGAATACTGCTTTCACATCAGGGGTGTGACTGAGATAACAAGATACTCTCACTCGGTTACACTACGCACAGGGGAGGGTAAAGGCGGGTAAAACAAGACACACGGGCAAATATTTTTTATTATAATTATATGAGTTATCATTAGTAATACAATATTGGTACTATTATAGTAGTATTGTTAAAAACATATTTTATTATACAGTACAGGTCATAGGTTCAAATGAGTATACAAATCTATTTACAATTTTCATCAACGACATTATAAAACGCTTTCCTTTGACCGTGGTATGTAAATCGTCTTTATTGAAATGAACTGAACATATTGTGCTGTAAAGCGAAGGTGTCCAATCATGTTCGCATCTTTGAATGCGAACAACAGTGGTCCATTTCTGTCGTCGTAGTTGATCACGGGGAAACCTAAAATTCATATTTGATAAGTCATAATAAATTTATATTGAATTAATTGTCATTTTACGTTTATAAAGTCACAGCGTAAATTATAATTATTAACCTGTCATTTGCCAGGAACGCGCCGGCGCGCGAGAATCGAATTTCAAAAATGAATATTAATTCAAATAATTTGGATGAGATTTTAAATTTTATTCCATTAATATATAACATAAAATAAAGCTTAAAATAGCTTCCTCCATTCTTGTTCTTAAGGTAATTTAAAAAAGGTAAGGTAAAAAACCCTGGCCTTTGACAGGTTAATAGAGCTTAACTACAACTAGCGTGTTTACGTATATTAAATTATAGTGTCTTGTCATTGTCAGCAAGGAAGCTCGGTTCGAGCGTTATGAGTTATGACAATTCAAACATAATTAAATTAATTAACGATTTACCCTGTGTACGTTTTACCCCATCTTTCCCAATAGAAGAAAACTTGTGCGGGACGCTGTGTGAACCGACCTACTGTTAGCAGGTTGTCTTTGTTATGCTCGTTACTTTTTGATGCAACGTTCTCTGTCTCGTAATGACGTGTAAAACCGCGAGCGGGAAACATGAAAATTTATTGTAATATTTATAATAATCGATAATATTAAGTAATTTGCGTGTACTTACAAATGAAGTGTTATTCCTTCGCCTTTACTATTATTTGCAGTGTAATTGAAACATTTTCTCATCACACAGGAGGGCATTTTGACACTTTTTAAAATGCAATCTACTTACTGGTAAGTGCTGGTAAGACGCAACCTTACTCGACGCGTAGCAGTTTAGTACTAAAGTACTAGATATCGAGACCGGTACAATTGTCTTGCGATTGTCTTCCCACTTTGAGATTTCTACCCCTCGTCTAATATAATATGTAACGTCATTGCGTTATATAAGATAAATAGACTCGCCATAGTCTCACATACTCACAATATAATGTGGAAAGTAAGGAACACTCTTTTGTTTTCAGTGATTTTGTATAATTTCTTAATTCAAAAGTTTATTCCTGTGTGATAAAGATAGACAATCAAATAATGCGTGCGTATGAATGGGATAAATAAATGAGAGGACGGCGTATTAATTTCTTCGCCGAATACTGTTTTCACATCACGGGTGTGACTGAGATAACAAGATACTCTCACTCGGTTACACTGCGCACAGGGGAGGGTAAAGGCGGGTAAAACAAGACACACGGGCAAATATTTTTTATTATAATTATATGAGTTATCATTAGTAATACAATATTGGTACTATTATAGTATTATTGTTAAAAACATATTTTATTATACAGTACAGGTCATAGGTTCAAGTGAGTATACAAATCTATTTACAATTTTCATCAACGATATTATAAAACGCTTTCCTTTGACCGTGGTATGTGAATCGTCTTTATTGAAATGAACTGAACATATTGTGCTGTAAAGCGAAGGTGTCCAATCATGTTCGCATCTTTGAATGCGAACAACAGTGATCCATTTCTGTCGTCGTAGTTGATCACGGGGAAACCTAAAATTCATATTTGATAAGTCATAATAAATTTATATTGAATTAATTGTCGGTCATTTTACGTTTATAAAGTCACAGCGTAAATTATAATTATTAATAGAGCTTAACTACAACTAGCGTGTTTACGTGTATTAAATTATAGTGTCTTGTCATTGTCAGCAAGGAAGCTCGGTTCGAGCGTTATGCGTTATGACAATTCAAACATAATTAAATTAATTAACGATTTACCCTGTGTACGTTTTACCACTTGGGAAAGCCCAATAGAAGAAAACAAGTGCGGGACGCTGTGTGAACCGACCTACTGTTAGCAGGTTGTGTTATGCTCGTTACTTTTTGATGCAACGTTCTCTGTCTCGTAATGACGTGTAAAACCGCGAGCGGGAAACATGAAAATTAATTGCAATATTTATAATAATTGATAATATTAAGTAATTTGCGTGTACTTACACATGAAGTGTTATTCCTTCGCCTTTACTATTATTTGCAGTGTAATTGAAACATTTTCTCATCACACAGGAGGGCATTTTGACACTTTTTAAAATGCAATCTACTTACTGGTAAGTGCTGGTAAGACGCAACCTTACTCGACGTGTAGCAGTTTAGTACTAAAGTACTAGATATCGAGACCGATACAATTGTCTTGCCATTGTCTTCCCACTTTGAGATTTCTACCCCTCGTCATAATATGAATATTGATACTTCAAAAAATTTGGTACGAAAAAATACAATAACCAGGGTTGCCAACGCTTATGTTCTAAAATACCCGCAATAAATGTTCAAATTCCCCAAATTGGGGAGAACAAAATAACAAATTCTCCTTCTTTTCAAAGTTCCTTTGTGAACAAAATTCTACCCCCAATTCTACCCTCAAAGTAAAAAAAATTTCTAAAAAGTAACATTGTCCTGTTATTATATTAAATTTGGAACATTACCATTATTACATACATAATATAAGATTAAAAAATTGTTACAACCCAATAATCAATGTTCACATGATGCAAAAATAATTATTTATATTTAAAAAAAAAATATTCGCCGGGGGGGGGGCCAATAAATTTTATAGTTAGTAGAAAAAATAACATATATAACACAATTGTTGGTAAAAGGTTATTTATTTAAGAAAGTAAGTTCACAGATCACATAATATGGTAAAAATAGTCACAATGTATCAATTCACTAATTAACTGAGCAAGGGATCGGAGGGAACCTTGCCGTTAGGCTTTGGGAACAACAAAACTGACTGTGGTTCTGCTTAGAGGGTCGTACCATAGGACGAAGCGCAACTAAGGCAGCAGTCGGGGGTCTGGGTGGTGCTTTACTTATGGTAGTAGAATACTCCTTAGAGGGTCGTGCCAGAGGACGAAGCGCAACTAAGAGAGCGTACTAGCCAAGAGCGAGCTGCAGACGAACTGACTAATTTAGGGCGCGCGGCCTGTTATATAGCCCATTCCTTGTTGCGGGGTGTGGTTTATGTAGCGGCTCGAGGGTGGGAGATGCGCAGAAGGCGTCGGCGCATCCTGGTTTGCTTAGGGGTGGGTGAGCAGGATGGCGCTGTACGGGGGAAAGAGATGGTGTAGTGGCAAGCGTAAAAACGGCGCGCTACACATACTTAATTAAATTACACATACAATATGGCTAGGAGAAAAAAAATGCAGAAAAAGACAAGTAATAACGAGAATAAAAAGAGTTACCTGAAGAAAAGCAGATAAAATAGTATTTTAGTGTTAAAATATAATTTTAACCAATTTAAAAAAAATTATTTCGTTAACTAATACGGATACTATTTTCAAACGAATTAAGAAGTTAAGTTATTTAATTAGGAATTTACTATAAGACGTTATTATGTTATTATAAGACGTTATTAACATTTTTTTTTTTTTTTTAAATCCTTTATTTTTCCCAATTTTACATGTTATAGTTACATATTTTAGGTATAATAAAAATAATGGGAACCCACTAAGGCGCAGCCTGTGCGTGGGTAATATTATAGTTAAATATATTTTATTTTAGTACCTAGAAAAAACAAACAGTGACATAATATGAAGCAAAAAAATTATTAAAATTTGTTTAAACAGTTTGTACAAAAAGTGTGTTCAATAGTGTACAAGGTAATAATTAATGTATAGTGTAATAACAGTTATAAGTGTAATAATAAGTGTGAAGTTTGTGAGAAACATAAGCTGATGTAAAATTAAATGAATAGAGTTTTTACATCTGTGTGGTACAGCCATATTTTTAACTCTTTTATGTAATGAGGAAGTTTAGGGAACGTACCCATACTACGTGACACGTTTAGGGGGGGGGGGGGGGGTCTTCAAAATGTCACGCTCCATACAAATGAGCGGCGGGTTGCTTAGGATTTTGGTCACCGGGGGGGGGGGGGGGGGGGGTTAAAAATTGCAAAATTGGTCACGTAGTACGGGTACGTTCCCTTAGTTGCAACTTGGATATTTTTTGGTAAAAGTTTAAAAGTGCGAGGTCCAATAAAACTACTGTGAGTTTGCATTTGTTTTGTGTTTGTTTGAGGGGTATAGAATACAATATTATTTCCAATGTTTGTTCTGTTTTCATTTTTTTCGAATTTGTTTCTGTTTTTATAGATATATTTCATAGTTTGCAGTATAAATAGTTTACGGAGACTGAATAGTTTAGATTCTTTGTATGTGTTGAAGCATGTGTTGAAAATGTTTTAATTCTATTAAACATAACTTTGACAATATAATTTTGAGTTGTTTGTAAAGATTTTATAAAAACATCAAGCGCACCACCCCATCCTATTATTCCGTACATGAGTGAAGATTGCACCAAAGAAAAATAAATCATTTTCAATTTGTCAATATTCAGCACTTCTTTAAGTCTGTAAAATATGTACGTAAGATATCTTAATTTAGAAACGGTATTATTAATTTGTGATTGCCAATTTAAATTTGTATCAATATATATACCCAAGTATTTGATCTTATCAACTTTTCCAAGTTCAAAGCAAGATGAGCATGTTACTTGATTACAGTTAACAATATGTATTCTAATTTTAAGGTTATTGGGTGGTTTGTTTTTACTGTTTTTATAAAAAGGTAGGTAAAATGTTTTATTGTAGTTTAGGAAGAGTTTATTACTATTTAGCCAGGATGTGACATGTGCCAAACATTTTGATGCATTTAAGAAAGTTTCAAGCCATGATTTTCCATTTACTATTATTGCTGTATCATCAGCGTAAGATACAATATTACCAGGGATTACAAAATTACATAAATCATTTATATATATTAGAAACAGAACTGGGCCTAGCACAGTACCCTGTGGTACTCCATGTTTTATACTTGTTTCAGAACTATAAAAATTCCCAATTTTTGTTTTTTGTTTTCTGTCTTTGAGATAGTTAGTGAGAATTTTTAATGTATTTTTTTTGAAACCTATTTGATTAATTTTTTTTATAAGTATATTGTGATTTACCGTGTCAAAGGCTTGGTTAGCATTAGTTAGTTTTGGTTAGCATTTTGTTTGAAGGATTAAACATCAAACTTCCTCCTACTTTTTTAATCCCTTCTCGAGTAGTCATTAATGCCACCAAAGTATGTGTATGAAATGAAGTAGAGGTGATGGTAATGACACACTTGCTCATTAACAAGCCGGCTTATGAGCATGCTTATTAATGAGTTTGCTCGTCAACTGTACACATTTGCTCATAAATGAGCAGGCTTGGTTTGAGCTTTCTCATGAATGAGCATGCTCAAAGTCAAAAATTGAACACATATGCTCTTTAATGAGCATGCTCATTGCTTATGTCAAATGGAGTCAGTTTCATTCACCTATGCTAGCCTATGCTTGGAGGCTTCCCCTTCCACCCGACGTGTCAGTGACGTTGCTAGTATTGAGCGTGCTAATTTGAGGCATGCTCATAAGCCGGCTTGTTAAGAGGGCATTACCAGAGAAAGCCGGAAATACGTCATTTTAAAAAAGTTTTTAGACGTATTGACTCTTTTCCACAAAAAATTATAAATGGATTTCGAAAGATTGTTCTTTTATCTAGTGAAGTTATGTAATAAATTTTTAGATTTTTTTAAAATTTTTAGTATAATAAGGTTATTCCATAGGTCGTTGGCAGATTTGTTAAATTTTCAAAAAAGTTTTGGTATTATACCACAACCATTTCAAATAATGTAATCATGCAGTAAAATAAATCAATACATTATCTAGCAGAGTTATGTATTAGAATTTTAATTTTAGTTTCAATAAAATCATTAAAAAATATGTACGTACATGTGTTTCTTGACGAAAATTGGTCCATTTGTGTATTTATTTGCGCACTTACAAACTAATATATTTCAGATTTTTTTAACATTCTTATTAAATTTAGACATTATTGAAAAATGATAAATACTTATAATCAAAAAATAACTACAAAAAGTACACTATTTTAATAGTTTTATCATCACGCCTTTCAGCATTTTTGGATGAAGGTATAAATTAAAGCTAATTTGGATTGAAATAAATTCGATATTGAGTTATAATTTAAAAAAGCTGGTACGGAGAATAATTAATCTTTCTCATTGTAACCGCCCTGCACGATCGGAAGAACAACTTTCGACGAAATGTGGATTTTCGTCCGCTGGCTGGTTAAACGCTCTTAATTAGCAAGTGTGTCAGTAACCTTAACCACTCGACCGACACCGCGATTTTTTTACTGTTTCCTCGGATTAAGGTCTCTCAGAAACTGGGCGTACTGTACAGGGCCCGCAGATACTTTAATAGTACCCAACTGCTAACCCTGTACAAATCGCAAGTGCGCCCCACGGTTGAATTTGGCAGCCACCTCTGGTCTGGAGCTCCAAAATACCTAAAAAAAACCCTTGACTCTGTGCAGAAACGGGCGGTCCGTTTGATAGATTCTCCCATCTTAACAAACGGACTGCAATCTTTAGAGCATAGGCGTCAGGTGGGAATGCTGTCCTTGTTCTACCGGTATTACAATGGAAGATGCTCCGAGGAACTAGCATCATTGATCCCCTCGGCACCGGTGCATAGTCGGGAAACACGCCAAACACGCGCCCAACATTTGTACACGGTTGACATTACTCACATGAGAACGGGTCGTTTCTATGACTCGTTCTTGAGTTCAACGGCTCGGCTGTGGAACGATTTGCCGGCCTCTGTGTTTCCTCCCTCCTACAACATGGGTCTCTTCAAGACCCATGTTCACTCCTTCCTTTCCTCAAAAAGACCCACCACACAGCATCTACAAAGATGACATAGGCCCTGAGGGAAATTATTTTCCTCAGGGCCTCCTGTGTGGTGTTAATGTAAAAAAAAAAAAAAAAAAAAGGTATATGCCCACTACACCGTTCCATACCATGACCGTACTATGAACGTATCAGACACGAAATAAACACGCTACGCCCTACTATGCCCACTAGAACGTGCTAACACCGTATTATACCCGTACGTTAGTGTCCGTACCATCCCTGTTCAAATTTCTGTCTACCGCTGACGCACGTCTCACAGAACTGAACACAAATTACGAACTGACGGAGTGGCAACGCGGTTAGAACGGGGATGATATGATCCCCGTTCTAACACCGTCGCGTGCCATGCATAGAGCGGATCGGCACCTGCAAAATATTGTCATCGAGAATGCGCCGTCGGTCCCGTCATGGTACGTGACGGTGTTCGTCGGTGACGCGACGGGATAGTGGGCAGCGTTTCATACTGATCGATACAAAGAATATTTTTTTGCATGCGCCGCTACGGTTACGGTCATGGTATGGAACGGTGTAGTGGGCATAGACCTTTACTCGTGATTTTTGGTGACCATTTTGAATATTTTCCGCCGTCATTAAAAAAATCATACCTCCTAATTTTAATATGGAAAAATTAAAAAAAAAAATTAATGCATCTTAAGAAAATTTGCCTTAAACTGGCAGCAAATCAATCCGAGGTAATTTAAATGGTGCCATATTGTGGCAAAAAACACTCCAGTAGTTAACTGAGCCGCTTCGCCCGTCAGTAGTATGAAGGCGATTTTTTTTCTGTTATCAAATTTTTAAGCACACTAAATTTCCTCTCAACGGAAGCGTTGAAAAATTTTAACATGAGCAATAAAACTTTATTTAGACTGGCAGTGGCAGGGTCTGGAAGTTGAGAATTCCAATGCGTCATTTTAGGAGTTCGGGTCCCGAACTTCTGGAATCCCCTCACTATTATAAATGTTACAGTGCTGCCATAAAATAAACTACGAAATATTCCACCGAATGTGTATACATATTTTTCAATATGGTTGAATAATCAAGAAATGCCCAGAATCTCCGCATTTTCCCCACAAAAACTCTCCCCGCAAAATACACAATTCTTCAAAAATCTTAAAAATTGGCAACCCTGACAATAACAGCAAATAATATTATGAATATTATTATTACTATGACGTTATTAATAAGCTGAAATGGGGACTTTTTTAGTTTTGGAGAGGGATATAAAAATGAGCAACCAAGAATGCAAGTTTAATGGGGCCATAAATTTTAATTTATTGTTTTTAAATCATGTGTTACATATTGAAATCCATTTTTGAATATTTATATCCATAAATAAACCAATCATTTTATGTTATAATTTGGTTATCAACTAGGCCGTAGACAACATGTAGAAGTCATAATCTTATAAATAAAAATCTCGTAATACGAGATTTTTCGTATAGAGATGTGCGATTTTTCGGTCGCACTCCTCCGAAACAGCTAGACCAATTTTTATGAATTTTTTAATGTATATTTGGTAGGTAAGAGCATAAGGTTTTAAGGAGGCGTCTACTAATATCTACAGGAATTCCAAAAACTGAAAAAATCGAACTAATATCTATGATAAATGATAATCAAAGTGTTGACGAATATCTACAGCTCAAACTGTTGATTAATATCTATGAGAACCAAAGTGTTGACGAATATCTACAGCACTGGCAGAGGTTGGATTTACAATTATGTATAGCATATTGGAATAACGTAACATTGCGTATGCAGTTTAAAAAACTTAATTTATCTAAGTATGTATGTAAAAATCCCTAATATTGGACTATTGGACACATTTAGCTGATTAGTCCAACCTACGCTCTGTAGATATTAGTTCAACCTACGCTCTGTAGATATTAGTCAACACTCTGAAGTTCGTAGATATTAGTTCAACATATGAGCTGTAGATATTCGTCGACGTACAGGCTGTAGATATTAGTAGAGTCGGTTTTAAGGAATATTTCATACTGCTAGGTGATTGGGGTGACCCTTTCCAGGAAATTTTTTTATTTGGCTTAAAAAGCATTTTTTTTATTTGGATTAAAAATACCTATAACTCCAAATTTTAACCCTCTCACCCCCACCCTCCCATTTTTTAATCACGATTTTAGGATTTTTGTGTGAACAAATTTAACCGTATTTCGTATTTCAAACAGTGCGTTGTTGTTGAATGACAGATGGCGCTACGTCCGCCTCATCCACACATGTGCAAGACATTCACGAAAAGCGTCACGTCATTTTGATATTTCATTCGGCATCATGTTCTCGCGTGGGCAAACCATCGAGCTTATTTGTATTGGCTAAAGACGGACTGACAAAAAATATCGCACACTCAATTGCTCTTCGAAATTCATATTGATTTTATTTATTTCATTTTCCTACTTTAGTTGGTGTTTTTTGTTTTTATCGGCGGTCATCGTCTACAGCGCTCCATTTCTTTTTCTGTCATAGATCCCATCCCCACACACTTACAATAAATTCGTTATTTTTTTATTTAACAATCAAAATATTCAGTAGAAATAATTTATGTGGCAGAACAACGTTTGTCGGGTCAGCTAGTATTATATATAATATTTAATGTTCTCCAAAGAGGTACCATGTACGCCAATTAGTAAATAATACGCAAAATTCATGCATTTATAATTTTTTTTCTGAGTCTTAAAAATATGGGATAAACGGTTAAATGTAGGTGCTTTCAATAGCAATCTAACACCATAAGCAGTTTTTAGGTCTCCATATTAAAATTAAAAGGTATTATTTTTTTAATAAGGGCGCGAAATTTCCAAATCGGACGCCCAGAAATCCTGGACGCTGGACAATAATTTCAATTAATGACGCGAACGCTCGAGTGGTTAACTAAAATGCATCGTTTCGCTTCTTTGTTGACTGAAATAGTTGTTCCTCATTGTAGAGTCGAAGATACTCCAATATCGTCCTGGTCTAAGACCACAGAATTGAAACGTTGCTTGAAAAGGCTTTAGCCGTGTTTGGTGACCAGATCTGAATAGTCAGGTACTTCCCCACCTTCCTTTTCCCAATCTCTTTCCCCTCCCCCCTACCTTCAAACTCACAACATACCCCAATTGGGGGTACCATAGTCTCACTGGCTCCAGACGGGAGCAGCTGGGACTGGGACTGTAGCTTATAGACTTATATTGTGCAAATAAATGTTCATCCGCATCACACATCACGCCTACACACAAAGACTAATTATTTTAAACTGATTCTATGAAATAATTGGTGGGCAAAGGATGAGGCGAGCCTCTGGATATTTCTAAAATCTTTTTTCTTTTTTTAATTTTCGCTGCTTGAAAAAATATATATTGAGAACTCGTGAAATCAATATTCATACGACGTGTCACGTCATTCTCTGTTTACTGTAAAAGTTTGTACTGTGCAGTTTCAGTCTGCAGTCTAATTATTTTTATTTTTATATTGTAGCTCTGCTGCGTCAAGGACGCCGGCCGCCGCCGCCGCACAGAGCAGGAGAACCGAAAAAATACGACCAAAAATGCTTTATTTTTTTTATTTTTTTATTTTTTTTACGTGAGCTCCACACAGGAGGCCCTGAGGAAAACAATTTCCCTCAGGGCCTATGTCATCTTTGGGGATGCTATGTGGAGGGTTTTTTTTAAGGAAAGGAAGGAGAGGAGAGTTCTGGGAAGGAAAAGGGTTTAAGGGGTGGGTAGGAATCTGGGGTTCAGTGTGTCTTGGTCATCCGCCTCCAAGACCTAGACAAACCTCACCCCATGAATCCGGGCACCCCTGCTAAATCACCAAACGTAGCGAACCACTTGGGGTGACCTATGGCAGAGGTGTTGGTTATCCAATAAAGGTTCCCGGGGCGGCGGTACCCATTCCCGCCTCCCAAATTTTTGTTTTCGATAAAGCTGGGAAAAAAGCAACACTAATAAAAAATAATATTTTGGTACAGTGTGTAAATCAATAAAGTATTGCGATTTTGAATAAATAATGTAACTTTGTTTTGCGACGTATTACGTATGATTATTTTAAAATTATGTGCAAAATGGATTTATTTGTTAAAGTTAAAAAAAATAAGAATTTATCACCCATAATCACTCAGAAAAAAATACTAGTTTCCGTTGTGCGTGTATCCTCAGGTTCAGTGGCGGTTCGTGGTCTTTTTAGCAGGGGGTTCAGAAATCCAACAGAAGATATATCTAATAAAAATTTACATTCAATGTTTTTTACAGCAATGCACGTTGCTCAGGCCCGGACTGGCCAGGTCCGCAGGTTCGCGATCGCGGAGGGCCCCCGGCGCGAGGGGGCCCCGAAGGGGCCCCACAAAACGTACATGAAAAAGTTTTTGTCTTGTTAGTAGTTATTTTGTGTTCTTGGTAATGTATGTTTACATTTTCGAAAAAAAATTACGTTTTCCAAAAGTAGAACATGTCCAACAACTGTTTATATCTCGCCGTGTATACGAAACCTTTATACGATCCACTATCATCCGCATCGTCTGCGCGGTGACGTGTGTCGTGTGTCCACTGTCCAGCAAACAACTCATAAATGAACTAATACCGACAACTGCACCGCGATGTCCTATCAGATCAGCTGATCACTCAGTAGGGCCGCGCAAGCGCATATCGTCCTTCCCCTCCCCACTTTCCTACATTTATAATAACATCCACCCCACACTATTGTTTTCAAGCCACTACAAGTCGATTTTGTGCGATGCGTTTTGCTAAATTTACAGCGCAGTTTTTTTTTAGTTAAATTGTTAAATTAAATTTTTTGTTTAGAGTTGAGTTGTGGTACATTATTTGATTAATTAATATTACGAACGGAACAAAAACAATGAAGAGAACTTAGGGAACGTACCCCATACTACGTGACAAATTTTTAACCCCCCCCCCCCCCCCGGTGACCAAAATCCTAAGCAAACCGCCGTTCATTTGTACCAAGCGTGACATTTTGAAGATCCCCCCCCCCGAAGAGCTCACGTAGTATGGGTACGTTCCCTATTACAAGAGTGGTTTTCAAAAAAGAGAGGAAAATAAGAAAAAAGAAATCAGAAGATTTCCAGGGTGCCAGTTCAATGTTTACGTGGTTAAAACTATCAAGCTCCTCAGAGATGACACGATTGTAGGTAAGGTCATCGAAATTTTAGATTATTATTTTTATTATGGGTTGTAATTTTTTGAAATTTTGTTCAATTTATTCTACATTTTTACGTCACGTACTAAGAACTTAACAATATTAGTTTTTGCTTTTTTTACTTTAAAGGTTTTTACTAATAGGGCTAATTAATTGTTATAATTTAAACAAAATAAACTGTATAAAAAACTTTCTCACATTGGGGATAAATTCACAATAGAAATGTGTTAAGGCCTACGTCATTAGGACGGACTTTATGCAAAATATGGATAGTAGTTTGTCGGTTTATTCATCAATGGTCAAAATATAATTATTGCGAGCAATGTTTTAAATTAATTATATTATAACTACATTACAACTACAAGTTATGATTTTGAAAATCATAATTAATTCTAGTTACAGTATGGTATAGTAAAGGGGATTCCCTAGTGAACAGCATCAACTTCTTCTTGTACAGTTGAGAGGGGTGAGGCGCCTGCTTGCAATCAGCCACATATAGACCATCATCCATCGTCTCTTGTCGGCGAATCAAGCTCCAATTCTAATTCAGAAGATGATGAAAAAAATCAGGAGACCTGTGATGCAGCTAACCAACAAATTGGGTGTTTCATTTGTCCATACGAAAGTGATCCAATCACGATTAAAAAAGCTTTCATGGAAAAACATCCTATTCAAGTTGTAGAAGGAAAAGGTACAAAATTGCCATTTGAGCCTTCTAAACTTTATTACCGACATTTGCCAAGTGGTGAAAAAATATACCGAAAATGGTTATCATATTCAATTCAGCTGAATAAAGTGTAGGTACTGTTCGTGCTGTATGGCTTTTGGAGATAAAGGACACAGAGACTCTACCTACATTACTGGTTATGATGTTTCTTCAAAAAATGTGTACAAATCAGTAGAAATACACGAAAACTATACCCATCATGAACTTGCTGCGAAAGCAGCTGTTCAAAGTCAAAAGGGCTACGATATTTTAAATCTCCTGTATACCAACCAAACTAAATAGCAAGAAAGTGAAATTCAAACTAGAAGATTGGTCATCCAACGTTTGATAGACATACTTTTGTTTATAGGAAGGCAAGGCATTGCCTACAGAGGTGACAAAGCAGACGCAGCCTACGCTCTTGATTCTTTACAAAATCATGGTAATTTCCTTGAACTGGTTATCTTGGTGGTTAATTATGATATAATTTTGCAAAGCCATGTAAAAAATGTATTAAAGACAGCAAAATGCACAGAATAAAAATAAAGGACAAAAGAGAAGCCACAGGAAAGCAATCTAAAAAGCCCATTGGACGAGGATCAATGTTGACTTTGTTATCAAAGACTTTCATTAACAAGTTAATCAAGATAATTAGCTCGATGGGTCGAAACATTATTTTGAAAGACATCCAGGATAGCATCATCTACAGCGTAATGGTGGACAGCACCCAAGATATAGCTGTCATGGACCAATTGGCAATATGCGTCCGCTATGTCGTTCAAGGAAAAGTGTATGAAAGACTTTTAGAGATTGCAGTTATTAATGACTCAAGTGGACTTGCATTGTACGAGCTTATAAAATTTAAATTATCTAAGTATGGAGTTGCAACGTCAAATATTATTGCTCGTTCATTTGATGGAGCCAACAACATGAAAGGCTGTTACAATGGGCTACAAGCCCATTTTAAAAAAGAAAATGAAGACCTTATTTATACTCACTGTATACGCACACGTACTGAACCTAGTTATAGCTGAGTCAACAGTGAAGTTACTACAAGCTGAGAACTTGTTTGTATTAGTGGAAGAATCTGCAGTATTTGTAAGCTCATCGCACAAGAGAATGGCCATCTGGGAAAAGGAAACAAAAAGACAACATACTGCTCACGACAAGTTGTACAGGTTGCAAAAAATAGGAGCAACAAGGTGGTGGAGCAAACATATGGCTCTTTCATCGTTGATGAAGAATTCTTAATCAGTGAAGACAGTTTTAATTCAGCTAAGTTCTTTAATTTTATTACTTACTGTGTTTAAAGAAATCTCTGATGGAAGTTTTGACAGCAAATCTCGATTCACAGCAAGAAACCTGATAAGTCAATAGTCCAAATTTGAAAACTTGTTTATGTCGTTTGTTTTGCTAGATTTGTTTTTGGTCACTTCCCCTGTTTCTAAGTACATGCAAAGTAAAAGCATTGATTATGCTTTAGCTTGGAACTTAGTACAAACACTGCTCCATCAAGTTAAGGACAAAAGGAATGACGCGTATTTTGAAGTATTGTACGCAAAAACAAAAGCCTATGTAAGTGCAGTTAATCTTAAGCTAGACGAAAATAACATTGACGTCGAGTTAGAATTGGACTGTAACAGACGTATCAGCGTCTTCACAAGACTGTAAAAAAGTACCGGGTTTTTAGTGCACGAACAGGATGAAATGGTAAAAATAATAATAAACTGACCTCCCGTGCACCCAGTGCCTGGTGAGTGGAGGACACTGGATGTGCCAAATCATCTGCCTGATCCTGGTATGTGGCGGTTGCCTAAAGTAGGGCCGGCTTTCTTGAAGAGACTGATGGCACCAGGAGCGAAGCCAGGCAGAGGTCGGCGGGAGGCAGCTGGGTGATAATAAATTTCCGAAGAATAATACACGAGTTGACTGTTGAGAGATGAACTGATTTATTGCAAAAATGCGCCGTCTTTTATACCCGATTTCGGGATAAAAACCGGTCACGTGGTACAAATTAGGGTGGGAGGATTGACCTTGCCCGTTATGTATAAATAGCGCGGTTTTTTGTCGGCCGCCTATTTTGTTGACCGTTTGTCTGAAACTGGTCGTTTAAATTTGTGTTTTTATAATAATTTTACAGGTTAAAATACAATATGTACAGTAGTTTTCTTAATACTAACATGCTTCTACGGGTATTCTTTACCCGTAGAATTTTGGTTTGATGAAATTAGAACGGTTTTTGAAAACGTTTACATTTTGTCGGTAGGTATTTGCCTTTTTATAAAGTATATGAAGTTTTACAAGAAAGTTAACATTTTTCCCAGGTCCCTCGTAAGCCTGGCTATCGAAACCTTTTTGTCCCGTCGTCTTACAAGGTACCGGGATTTTTAAAATGAGAAAATAATGATTTTAAGTGAAAGTCTCGAAAATCTGCGCAAATGCTTATAGCGTTGGCAGTTTAGGAGTTAGAGTTTTAAATTATGTTCTTTTGAATGCCCGGTAGGACTCTGTACTGAAACGTCTTAGTTTCAGTGTCCTACGGGGTGTGTAAATGAAGTTTTATGTTAAAAAACGATAATATTTGCAAGCAAGATGAGGGCCCTGAATAGGGTCACCAAACTGGATTTTGGCTTTGGAGCCGGAAAAATGGCCCTGAAGGTGAAATAATAATGATTCTAGAATGTCTCCCGGTGGAAACCTGGTATACAAGCTTTATTTGTTGCACCGGGGCATTGTGCATAAAGAAAAAGACATATTAAAGATGATCAAATGTGTTTGGCAAAAGATCGTTGCTGGCGGCACGGTATTAATGAGCTTAGTGGCCAGAACGAAAGGCCCTTAAAAGGGTCGTAATTAAAAAATAAAAAGCAGCCCGCTTGGCGGAGCAGCCGCCTCCTGCTGGGCCATAACAGCAGAACGGCAATGGAGCAAGGGCAGTCCGCTTGGCGGAGCAGCCGCCTCCTGCTGGGCCATAACAGCAGAACGGCAATGGAGCAAGGGCAGTCCGCTTGGCGGAGCAGCCGCCTCCTGCTGGGCCATAACAGCAAAACGGCAATGGAGGAAGGGCAGTCCGCTTGGCGGAGCAGCCGCTTCCTTTGAGCCGAAAAAACGGCCCTTCTCAGGGGTATAATTAAAAATAAAAAGGAGGCTAGTCAGCCTGGTCGCCTTGGAGGCGGAAATAATCATAAATTATTAAAATTAGGAGTCTAAAATGTCTCCCGGTGGCAACTTGGCACACAAGCTTTATTGGTTGCACCGGGGCATTGTACATGAAAAGAAGACATAGTAAAAAATGATAAATTTTAAAATTAAAAATGAGGGTGCGTAACACGTCGGTTACATGGACTTTAAAAGAAAAAGAACGCAAAGAAAAAATTGATTCCCGGTGAAAAATCAAAAGATGAAACTGACTCTATTTCAACAGTTCAACATTACAAAATTGTATTTATTTATTGTTTCTTTACACTGTAGGTAAAAATGTTTACAATACAATTTGTTACCTCACTAGGACAAGCCTGTGTTGAGGTTAACAATAATTATACAAGTTAACAAAATAACACAAAATTATACAGATTTTGAAAGAACAATATTGTTGTATTTCTTACAGATTGAGATTATGGGTACCCACTAAACTAATGGCGCTAGGTAGTACATTAATGTAGACTTTTAGGGTGACCATAGTTTTGAGATCTGATTCAAAATAAAATAAAATAAAGTATTTTTTTGTTTTGTTTTTAAGGATTAAGTTGTAAATAATAAATATATGTATATAATTTAACATGCTATAGATTTGGCAGGAGGAAGATGAAAAAAAAACAGTTTAAACCAAAATAAAAATTATTTTCGCTTATTTTATAAACATACTCATTTAGCTAATAATTTAGAAAGGACAAAGTAGAGAAAATTAATTGGCAATCCTCGACTAACACAAATAATTTAAGATTCTGTATATTTTGATATGTTAGACTATGCGAGGATGAGTATTGAAGAAAGATTTTGCGCAAACAATGACGTTTTACAGGATTGCTCTTGGTTGGACCCCAAAAAGTTTGACTTTATCTTGAAACTCCAAACATTTCCCACAGAAGCTCTGCACAGTGTTTCTAAATTGTAAAATTGAAAGAAGTCGACTGTTGATAGAGCTGCGATAGTTTGCACAACAATACAGCAACTTCATAGCGGCAGAGTCCCCTGAGAACTACGGAGACAGATGCAGTGACGAAGAAGACGATTTGGACCCAACGGCAGCGGAAACAAATGCTGACATTTACTGCTCTGAAAATAGACAATGTTTCCAGTTTTCGTTAAGTATTTGTTTTTGGGGTGTTGTGCCGTGTTGCGCTACCTCCTTCTTTAGCCAACGTTTCGGACATCGTTGCAGTGTCCATCATCAGGGCAGATCCGGCAGATCCGGTAGATGTGTGCCACATCTACCGGATCTGCCCTGATGATGGACACTGCAACGATGTCCGAAACGTTGGCTAAAGAAGGAGGTAGCGCAACACGGCACAACACTCCAAAAACAAATAACGAAAATGCTTTTGGCCGTGAAAATCTTAAAAAAAAAATGTTTCCAGTGTTTGACATGCGCTTTTTCTGTTCTGTTTGAACTTTCTCAATCTGGACTGTTTACCAACCTGTATATTGTATATAAATTTGTTCTTACCATACCTTGTACCCAAGTCACATGTGAACGAGTTTTTTCTAAACTTAAAATCGTTAAAAATCGACTTCGGTCGTCCTTAGGCCAAGACCTTATGTCCAGTCTGTTTTTTATTGATGTTGAGAGGAATTTATTTTATAATTTGGACAAAAATAAAATAATAGATGAAGTAGCTTTAACAAGTGAGTTGCTTACAAAGAAACTGTTACTTTAGGGCTAGGAAAGCAAAATGTCGAATCATTTCAGTTAAGTTAAGCCCCTTTTATTCTAGTATACAACATTGTAAACTGTTAAACACACAAGAATTTAAAAAAATGTTAGTATTATTTTTCTAATCCCTAAAATCCGTTTGTCATTATTTTTACTACACAAATAATTTTGACATAATTCATTAATGCTTTGGTGTGAATATAATCCTGCCCTTTATTTTGAACTCTGTTATAATTATTGGCAGTTCTACAGCATGTATTTATGAGTGTTGTGGTATCCTAAAAATATTGTGAATTTCTTATTTCAATAAATAATAAAGTCAACAAAAGTCGAAAATCATAATATTCGTATAAAAACCTATCTGAATTTCTTCTTCTTTATAGGTGCCAATATAGCGTAGAAACGCGTTTTCATTGTTTTCAAGCACCTAATTTTCAAAAATTATCCGGGGGAGGCCCCCGGACCCCCCGTCTTCTACACCTCCCTCCCCACCCCACGTTAGGGGGCCCCTTTACAGGTTTTAGCGGAGGACCCCAAATGGTCCCAGTCCGGGCCTGACGTTGCTAATTGTTAATGTTTTTACAACAAGAATAATTACGTAGAATATATAAGTGGACGCGGAGGCCTTTTATTTTTAATTTCCAACCTTTTTTAATTTATATTATTAGCATTATTTTTTATGCACACAACACTGTATTCAGCGATTTTTTTTTAATATGACAGAATATTAGCGACAACCTATAAACGCAACCGTTTTCAATTTGATATCCAAAACAATACTGAAGTAAGTTCAACACAAAATTACATAACTAGCGACTAGACAATGCGACTTTTGCCGAAAATAATTTAAAAAAGAGGAATATAAACGCTAGAAATATTTTGATTCTCACGCCTTCAAAATTTAAAATCGAGCGTCTTTTTTGTACGAGGCAAGTACGCGCCAAAGTGGTTTTAATTCATTTTGTGCATAATTTTATAAGAATGAAAAAAAGTTAGATCATAAAAAGGTCAAAAATAGTCTTAGCCATAAAGGGGTATTTTTTAAAAATTGTTTCTCATATTATAAACTATGTTACTCATAAAAAACATTTTTTAGTAGTTTACGCTTATATTTTTTGTTAGGTACGTAAATAATAATTTTATTGTAATTCCAATCCATACAAAAGGTAGTAAAAGGTTCAATTTATCCGTGGCATATTTTTTAATGTTCATAATGTAAACCAATTCGCAGTAAAGATTAATCTAAAAAGAATCTAAATAGGATTTCAAGTATAGCTTCATCCGATGCAAAGGCAAGACGAACTAGATCGGTACTACTCGTGAAAGATCCGAGATCACGCGGGTATCACTTGACTCGTGATCGGCGCACCAAGCGTGCATGAATTTGGTAAAGAAATGCATAGTTTCGTTCAAATCACCGTCAGAGGGTCAGGATATTCTTCTATAGAGAATTTTGTGTGGAACACATCACGCACAAAATGGAAATGGGTAACGATTTCGACGCGGTGGCGCGAGTTTTAAATACGGATTTTAAAGGAGTCCTATTTATAATATAATTATGAACTTGTTTTATAATGATTATTACAAACTTGTTTTATAATAATATTATAAATGTATATTATTATAAAACAAGTTTTTTTTATTATATCATATTTTTAATGGGGGTTCAGCGCGCAAACGCACTTTAGAGAAAACTGCCACTGCTCAGGTTCATTAATCGCTTGTGTTCGGATTAGATTTTTTCTTACAATAATTCTAAACAAAAAGCCCTGAGGAAAATAATTTCATTCACAGCCCACCTCATCTTTGAGAATGCTGTGAAGAAGTGGGTCTTTTTGTGAAAAGGAAGGAGTGAACCTGGGTCTTGAAGAGACCCACGTTGTGGGAGGGAGGAAACACAGAGGCCAGCAAATCATTCCACAGCCGATCCGAGTCATAAGAACGAACCGTTCTCATGTGACAAATGTGAACTGTGTACGAATGTTTGGCGTATTTCCCAACTGTGCACCGGTGCCGAAGGAATCAATGATGGTAGTTCCTCGGAACATCTTCCATTGAAATACCGGTAGAACAATTCAGCATTCCCATCCGACACGCCTGCTCTCTGAAGATTGCGATCTGTTTGTTAAGATAGGTGAATCTATCAAAAAGGACCGCCTATTTCTGCGCAGAGTCGAGGGTTTATTGCAGGTGTACTGGGGCTCCAGACCAGTGATGACTACCAAATTAAACCATAATAGTCTAAGATCCCTAGAACAACGACCTTCACCGAGATGTTTATTTGATGAAACGTATTTTATATTTAATTTAATATGTCAATAAATATATTGCATATGGGTTGCCTAACAAATTTTAGTCCAGGGTATAATTAATTAATATTTAAAAAAAAAAAAAATTAAAGCATTTCACCGGTTTGATTATTGAATTAAAATTAAATGAAATTAAAGATTATTTCATTATGAACACGATGGTATCAAAATAATACACACATAAATAATTAATTGATTTAAAAAATAATTTAATAACTATTCCTCTATTTTAATAATAAACTACTCCAAAATGATGCACAGCATATACGAGTCTATCGCTATCCTTTTCATTTTCAAGAACAAATAGCATGCGCACTCTTTCTTTAAATGGACGGACTTCTGCTATGCTGTGTCCTCTTCTGACGCATGGGATGGCTGGTTGGGACCTCTCAGTCGCACACATTCACTCAAACCGGTGAATAATGTTTTAATTTTTTTTTTTTTTTTTTTTATTATTATTAATTAATCATACCCTGGACTAAAATTTGTTAGGCAACCCATATGCAATATATTTATTGACATATTAAATTAAATATAAAATACGTTTCATCAAATAAACATCTCGGTGAAGGTCGTTGTTCTAGGGATCCTATACTATAAGGCGCACTTGCGATTCATACAGTAGGTACAGTGTGCACAAGTGCGTAGCTAGGATTTTGTGAAGGAGGGGGGGGGGGGGGGGGGGCAGGCGTAGACAACCCAAGAATATATATAAGGTAAATGCTGCATGAGCAACGGGACAGGTTACGTTAAAAATGATAACGTTAAATTTACAAAAAAGTAGACTACGAGGTTTTTCACAAAACCGTTTTAACACCTCAGATTCAATTGAATCCTTAGTTTTTTGTACCATGGTTCGATGTACACTGAGCATGCATAGGGCGTTCAAACAGTTTTCAGTCATCGTTGATCTCAGCCATGTTTTAACACGACGCAGTGTAGAAAAGGACCTATCTATGTTACTTGTAGTGCAATATTGTGCCAAGGAAATAAGTGTTGCTTTTTTTGTTACGGGAAAGAAAATGTTCGCCTCCTTTAACACTTCAGTAAAATCTAGTTTTTCGAGATCTTCTCTGGTCATAACCTTTGTTCTGCCATTTTTTATGCTTTAAAATTAAGTAAATCGTAGTAAAGGCAAAAACTTTGTGCTTTTTCTTTGAAATCAATTAACGATATATTCAACATTGTACTGGGATGTAGCGACTTAGTCCGAAAGCAGGCAATTTTTGGTTACCAAAAAGCTGTTCCAATGCAAATATTAGGGAATCTAAATAAGGAATGATAAATAATAATCGATCGCTTCCAAAAATCGCATGGAGTCTCAGCAAGGTGATCGGACCGACTAGGCTGGGAGACGAGATAGGTAAACCCTACGTCATCGAGTACACTGATGAAACTACTTTATAGTGATAATGGACATTTAGAAAACTTAAAAAATCTGGTCTGCCAGTGCGCCTCTTGGCAGGAGTCGTGCAGTCATGGAAATAGTGAGCGATTTTTTTCGAAAAAATTACGTCATCTAGTACACGAACGGGAATGGAAAAAAAATTAATTCAAAAAACTTTAAAAAATCGTACACAAAAAACTGCCAGGCTGCTAGTCGGCATACCAAGGAAGTCATGAACGGGATGATCTAGACTACAGTTTTTCATTAGTTTCGATCTTGTATTAGATGTAATCGATGCAGCAGGGCAAGCGAAACCGATACGAAACGGACGGGGTTCTGAAATTTCCGTCGTTTTACGGACGATCGCAGCTCTTACAGTGACGGTGCGTTGGTTTTTCGAACTTCCAACTACTGTGGACTATTAGGCAATCCTAAAAGGACTATTATTATTATAAATTTGTACAATAATATGGACACGCGACAGCGGTGAGGGGCACCGCGGCAGGTTTCGTAAGTGGTTTGGCGTCGAAAGGCTCGCCCGACGGAACTCTCAATTTTTTTATTATCATTATCGCTTATTTTTTTTAAATATGGCAATCTAAGTTTTTAAATATATAATGAAATAAAAATAATAATAAAGATAAACGAAAAATTAAAAAAATAAAATAAACTTAAAAAAAATCGTACTCAAAAAGCTGCCAGGCTGCTGGTCGGCAGACCAAGAAATGGAATGATCTGGACTATAGTTATTCGGTGGTTTCATTCGTGTACTCGATGACGTAAAATTTACTATTTTTTACCCCATTTTGACGCCGGCTGCCTGCCAACGCGCCAGGCTGCCGGTTGGCAGACCTGTTTTTTCTCATTTTCTAATCGACCTTTATCATATGAAACTATTCCCGTTCGTATACTCGTTGACGTAATTTTTTCGAAAAAAATTGCTCACTGTTTCCATGACTGCGCGGCTCCTGCCAAGAGGCGCATCGGCAGACCAGCTTTTTAAAGGTTTTCTAAATGTCCATTATCACTACAAAATAGTTTCATCCGTGTACTCGATGACGTAGGGTTTACCTATCTCGACTCCTAGTCTAGATGTTGTTAGCGAGATACAATGCGTGGGACTTGTATATCAGTTCCAAAGGCAGCTGCAATTTTAATTGAAATATCTTAAATACTTTGGCTCTCTATGTCTACGTTGCTTCGATGATTATTTATAACAGAAATTATATCTTTAATATGACTCATACATGCGTATATATCGATGGTTTCCGATTGTAAAGCATTGGCAATAGGTTCAACATGCCCGAGTACTTGGCTATCAGTTGAATACATAATATAATGAAAACTGATTTAATATCAGCGCAATGTAACTGATAAGAACGTTTTCTTGATGCTTCATTAATCATGATCAACTAAAAAGGCAATAATAAAAATTAAATTGATTCTCAGAAACAATAGGCTACCGACGTAATATTACTTTACGGTTTGTGAGCATTCCTGCATCTTCTAGGGGGAGAGGGGGGGGGCAGCTGCCCCCTGCCTGTACCTCGCTACGCCCTTGACAGGGCCGTAGCCAGAGTTGAATTTAAGATAGGGCAGGGGTAACCAAGGGCGGATCCAGGATTTTTTTCTGGGGGGGGGGGGGGGCACAAGGGGCGGATGGGCAAAAAAATCAATAATCACTGTTAGAATTAAACTTGAAGTATCATAGGTACTTCAAGTTTATTTCTACAAGTTCAAGTACGTAAATGAAGGTTTATGAAAGTGTCAAAACGATCGAAAAATTAAATGTTTAATAAAGACAGTTTTAGCTTTTAAGTATGTACTGTGATGGAATCTCCACAGTACACAAAAATACCGTATCCTAAATCCGCCCTTGGGGGTAACTATCGGTATGGCGCAAGCAAAAATGTAACTTGATCCCATCCTGGGTTGGTAGGTAGGGGGGGGGGGGGGGGGGTGGCTCGCCCTGGGCGGCAAAATTTCACAATAAGTATGAATAATATCTTGTAAAAAATTAAATCATTTCGTTTCATATTTTTGGTGCACCTACGATTCAGACCGATTGAAATGGGCACAGAATTTTTCATTACTTATTCTGTGGCAAACCTGGGGAATCCCCTTTTTTAAATTAATGTATAATAATGTAATCTTGGTCACTGCAGCGACTGGCAACACCGTCTGGGTTGAATTTTGTTTTGCGCTTGGATTGTTTATGACTAATATTCAGTGAGAATGATTGAGAGAGGTCCGTGGGCAATGCGCGACAATTTTAAGAAATTTTCATGGATTATCATAGATCATCAAACCATCCATGTGTTCCAAGTACAAAAGTAAGAGGAAAACCATTTTCTTGTTTTGGGTGTAGTATCTGAGCGGAACACTCGCATTCAGATTAACTCTTAGGTTAAAACCAATTTCATGTTCCGAATGATTTGTCAAAATTCCAATAGCGGATTAATCGGCTGACGCATTTCGAAGAAAACCGTTCTAATATTTCAAGTGGAGTTAATATTTTTGTCAAACCATTATTCAAAATTCGTATTTCATAGGAAAACCACACTACGCATTACATGAGAGTATTCACCTTTAATTTAAAACCAGTTTTGTGATCAGAATGTAAATTTCCAGTTGTGGATTCATCTGCTGACACATTTTGAAGGAAAAGATTATCTTATTTGAAGTGCAGTTATAAAATTCTAGTTGCAGACTATCGTGCTGCCAGAATAGAGAAAAACTATTTTCATCTTAGTGAAGTTTTAATTCGCCGCATACAGATTTAACTTAAACCAGTTTTGGGTTCAGAATGTAAAATTCTAGTTCTGGATTCACCTGCTGACACATTTAGAAGGAAAATATTCTCTTATTTGAAGTGCACTGGAGGTTATCCACCACATACCCGCCCCGGTGTAAGTAACAGATGGTAACTTCAGGGCTCTCACAAGGACTCTAATTTTTTATAGAACGACTCCACATTTATAATTAATCAAAACTAGACCCCCATTGTCCCTGCATACGTTGTTAGCGAGCAGTATTCAAGTGCTTGATCTGATGACACTGATGACAAACTGTTAAGTATGGAGAAGGCCCGAATATAATCGATCTAGGGATTGGTTTATTTATGACTCAACGTTTAATAAACTGTTTGGGAATCCCCCAATGTGATTGCAATACGCGCACAGCCTCCCACCACTTACTTCAATGCCATCTATGGGCAGAATAAATAATTAGTATGATATGATTCCTTGGTTAGTTTGAAGCTATTTAGTTAGATGTCGCTACGCTACACTAATAGGTAATATTTTTTTCAATTATATCAAACTATGAATAAACAGTTTACTAGTATATTATCATAGTCGATGGTATTTCTTAAGGTAGTATTTTAAGGTAGGGCATTGCCCCATAACCCCCCCTCTCCTCCCCAGCTACGGCCCTGGAGATAACTCTTGTTAAGTTAATATACTAAGTTATCTTTGTAATTGAGTTATAAATTTATCTTTTGAATCGAGGTATAAAACTCACGGAAATTTTTGAAATAATTCTAATAAATGTTTTAAAATATCTTTTCAATTTAGCCACATTTTGGCCAGCGAACGCTCGACGGTGTTTGTTAAATGGCCAAAACGCTCCAGTAGTTAAAAAGGTTTATTCGTTAAGACATTCTGTCAAAAAGACGTTCTTGCCAAATCTCTAGACGTAATATTCACGATGGTAATAAACAAGTCGATGATCTAATCTAATATATAAAAATGAATATTTCATTGTTTGTTTCTTATGCATTCCTAACTATTCATCCAATTGTGATGAAACTTTGGTGAATTATTGTTCGCACGCCCACGAATGTTTCTATTCATATTGGTGAGCACTAACATTATGAAATATGTAAAAAAATGACTTAGGTGGTGCGCGAGCTGTTTGAAAAGAGTGTATTTCATATAGTTTAGCGGCAGGGAGGGAATGAAGGAAGAAGGAATGGAAACCGGGAGGGGGAAGGCAAAAGGGAAGGGAACGGTGAGAAATGAACGTGGGAGGGGGGAAGGGGAGGCTGAAGGAGAACGGGGAAATATGGGAAAGGACACGCAGGGAGAAACAATTTCTTTATTTAGTGGTGAAATTCTCGGTTTTAATATTCGACAAATAAATGTCAGGTTATCGAGATAGACCGCTTTTGATATGTTGACTGGGACCCAATTGGTGCATATTCTGACGTCAGTTGTGCACATTTTGAAAATTGATTTTTGGCCAGGTGTTGGTGATTCTGCCGCCTCTGCGGCCGCTGTCATTTTTTTAAATCATAACCGCCGTTGTGTAAATCGAGTGTATCGTCGCATCGTATTGGTAGTAGTGTGTTGTGTGTTGACGGCTATTTATTTATATGCATAAGGCTGGTCGCACAAGCACGTTTTCCTGATTCGATTTCCTGACGCGGAATTCCGATTCGGAATTCCGTGAGACTAGCGCAAACGTTCGTTTTTCTTCATTCGGAATTTATACACGTCAGTACAGATAGTGATAGCGTGGTGAACGCACGACGATGGAGGACGACGATTTATTAGCAATTGCATTTCTGTTAATAATGAAGAAGAAAAAAATAATGGAATGATGGAAAATAATGAATTAATAATGAAAGTTTCTGCCTCACACATTATCGTGTTGCGATTCTATGCGTAACAAATACAAAGAATACGTCCGACGCACGCGGTGCCGATGCGATACTGAATAGAAATTCCCGAACGTGTGCGCCGGCACAAACAAAATGTATGCAAGCGCTGCGTTCCGCATGACGTCATTAGGTTTTTTCCGTTCGGTTTCTCCGAACGCGCCGGCTTGCATTCGGAACGTACGTACGGAATTTTTTCCGTTCGGAAAAAAAACGAACGTGTGCGTCAGTTAATGTATTTTTTACTGATTCCATGCATTCCGGTCTCCGAATACGGAAAACGAATTCGGAAATCGAATAAGGAAAACGTGCTTGTGCGCCCAGCCTAAATAGGTTTAATATGCTTGTGGCTAATGGTCTAGTCGTCGCTAGTTGATAATTGATAGAACATACAGTTTAATACAGTCGCCGGTGGATAAATGCACGTCCTGTTTGTCGCATTCATTTATGGATATGAATGACTCTTTAAAAAGGATTGCGGTCATTCAATTCTAATGAGAAAAATATTATAATACTCATGGCACTCTAAAATACAAACATTACAATATACTTACATCTAAATAAAATATTTAATGAAGTGAAAACTTCTTTCGCACCGTTGCGATTTGAAACTCGATGAAACGAAAATGCGACACTGAAAGCAAACAAACGCATACATCTATAGGATTCAGCCTGCGAGAGAACGAGATAGAATAATCGGTCTCCTCTTTGTGAGGTGCTTCTTAGCTTCCCCACTTTTGTCTACTTTAGTTTTCTAAAGGTTTCACTTCTGCATTTGCATTTTTTTTTAAATTTTCTTTATTCATTGCTTTGATGGTTACAAAATTTGTTATGGTGATCGAAATGATGTTACAACTTTAAAAATAGTTTTTTTTTTAAGAGGGCATTACCAGAGAAAGCCGGAAATACGTCATTTTCAAAAAAGTTTTTAGACGTATTGACTCTTTTCCACAAAAAATTATAAATGGATTTCGAAAGATTGTTCTTTTATCTAGCATTCGTATGTAATAAATTTTTAGAATTTTTTTTAATTTTTAGTATAATAAGGTTATTCCATAGGTCGTTGGCAAATTTGTTAAATTTTCAAAAAAGTTTTTGTATTATACCACACCCATTTCAAATAATGTAATCATGCAGTAAAATAAATCAATACATTATCTAGCATAGTTATGTATTAGAATTTTAATTTTAGTTTCAATAAAATCATTAAAAAATATGTACGTACATGTGTTTCTTGATGAAAATTGGTCAATTTGTGTATTTATTTGCGCACTTACAAACTAATATATTTCAGATTTTTTAACATTCTTATTAAATTTAGACATTATTGAAAAATGATAAATACTTATAATCAAAAAATAACTACCAAAAGTACACTATTTTAATAGTTTTATCATCACGCCTTTCAGCATTTTTGGATGAAGGTATAAATTAAAGCTAATTTGGATTGAAATAAATTCGATATTGAGTTATAATTTTAAAAAGCTGGTACGGAGAATAATTAATCTTTCTCATTGTAACCGCCCTGCACGATCGGAAGAACAACTTTCGACGAAATGTGGATTTTCATCCGCTGGCTGGTTAAACGCTCTTAAATAGGCAATTCACCGCAATAAAATTAAAATAGTTATGCTACTGTTGAAACTGGTTCCGGACAAAAAAAGCAGTGCAAATTTCGCCTCGTTTTTGAAAATTGTTCACAGATTCTGGTGTATTTTTTCCAACGGAAAGATCGATAAGTTCCCGTCTATAATAAAAATTCCCCAAAATGTCGAACAAAAAAGAAAATACCATCTCACCTTGACAGAGCAGTCATTTAAAAATCGTCCCATATACAAAAAAGTCCCCGAATAATGAATATTTGGGGATTTATTCGACTTTCATAAAGAGAAAAATACAATTAAAGGGGATTCTCCCAATCTCCACATGCCTACTAACTATTTATCTTATCTATGCTTTTCTGAGAAATTCGATGACGTTTCCGTATTTTTAGCTATTTCTGTAGATTGGTAGGCGTGCGAGGTGTCAGAATTTATCATTGTTCTTCCAAACTCCGGGCACGGGGTTAGTATATTTATGCCGGGCACGAATAAACTAGAAAACTTTATAAACGGCTGATAAGCGCCGGCTAAAAGGTGAATTGACGCGGAATTCACACTCGTTTGCAAGTTTTAATTGTGCGCTGAATTGCAGTTCTAATCAGTACCTAATTATTGCGTTATTTTGAGAAGTACTCGTTCAATTATTGTTTCCGTTGATTTTACCAAAGTAAAGCATCAAGATGAACAACATACAGGTAAGTGGATCTTATTTTGAAAGATTATCATCATCTTCTCATTTTATATATTTAATAATGTTCCGCCGTTATTGAGGTTACGTCCTTTTTTAAATCAGAGTTGTGCTTTAATTTGTAATGAGTGGTTTGGATTATTTATGTGTTTGTGCAACGACATTTTTGTGCCGCCATCATTTTTTCATCGCGCGTTTTATTTGACATGCAACAACCATAATATTATCGTAATTATCCTACATGATTTTGCATTATAAGTTCCACATTATTAAAATTTTATTAAAAAAATGAATATTTCTATTTCCTTGGCACAGGAATAATGTTTGTAATATACTTATATTATCTGCCTCCACCCGAAGCCTTTGATTACATTGCGGTATGCGGTATGAGCGTTTGACATATTAATCAATGTATTAGAATTTAGATGTTATTATGATAGTTGCTGCCGACAGTGCTAACCAATATTATATCACCCTTTGACAATTAATTTCGATATTTTTGTTTTATTGTACAATTTTCAATGCAAGTTAATTGCCGGTTTGTAATTTGTAAATTTTTGATCGCACTGGCCACGTAATAGCTTATTACGAATAATTTTTAGAAAAAAACTTTACATTCGCCTTAATTACTATAAAAGGAAACTTTGTGCATTTGGGGTGACGGAAAATGATGCATTTTAATTTTCAATTGCGTAAAACCAAAATTCACTCGGCGTCCGCGGCTATTCTGTCACTGTTATGTTGGTATCTCTGATACATTACCAAGAGCTAGATACGATCGTAGCCGACTTCATGGGATACATGAAATACCGTGAAATTATGAAAACACAACAGAACTATAATGTTAACAAACCTCTATTCGTATATATTTATTATTACCATAAAATAACGATTAGCTAGAAGTTACGTAAAATAACCAAAAATGTGCATATTAGGTAAGCACTACTTTGACAAAATTCTGAAAATAAAATGAATTATTTGGGAGGCGGGAACGGGTACCGCCGCTCCGGGAACCTTTATTGGATAACCAACACCTCTGCCGTAAGTCACCCCAAGTGGTTCGTTACGTTTGGTGATTTAGCAGGGGTGCCCGGGTTCATGGGGTGAGGTTTGTCTAGGTCTTGGAGGCGGATGACCAGGATACACTGAACCCCAGATTCCTACCCACCCCTTAAAATCTTTTCCTTCTCAGAACTCTCCTTCCTTTCCCTAAAAAAACCCTCCATACAGCATCCCCAAAGATGACATAGGCCCTGAGGGAAATTATTTTTCTCAAGGCCTCCTATGTAAAAAAAAAGAATAAAGGCCTTTAGGCAAGTTTTTTTAAATTTAAAAAAACATTTTTTTCCTTGAAAAAAAATTTTTTCAATGTAATTTTTTTTTTTTAAAGTTAAAAATCTTGCTTGAACACATATTGTATATTTAAAACTCAATTGGTTTCAGAGTATTTTTATTTTGTTTTTGGGGTGTTATGCCGTTTTGCGCCACCTTCTTCTTTAGCCAACCTTTCGGACAGCGTTGGAGTGTCCATCTGATTCTGGTCTGTCTCATCAGGTTTTCATGTACCCCATGAAGTCGGCTACAGTCGTATCTAGCTCTTCGCAATGTATCAGGGATACCAACATAACAGTGACAGGAATGGCCGCGGATTCGGTTCGCGAAGTGAATTTTGATTTTATGCAATTGAAAATTAAAATGTATCATTTTCCGTCGCCCCAAATGCAAAAAGTTTCCTTCTATAGTAATTAAGGCTAATCTAAAGTTTTTTTCTAAAAATTATTCGCAACAAGCGTGGCCAGTGCGATCAAAAATTTACCTTTATCTTTTTTATTCATTCCTCTAACCCAACGATACTCAACCTTTTTTCTCTTCGGGCCACATACATGTATTTGTAAAGTTACGCGGGCCGCAACACTATACTGGTATGACGAAAAAAAATCATCAATCTCCCCCCCCCCCCCTCCCCAACAAAGAAATATTCTTCTTCCCATTTGTCTTGAAGCACTCTCTTTTCGTCGGACATTTTTTGATTGCATTTTGAAGACACTCCCGCCATTAATAATAATAATAATTTGATAATTTGTAGAGCGCCGTTTTTGTGAAAAATCACCTAATATGCGTATTTAAATTATAACAAAACAGTACGATACGACAGCAATAAATGCTGTATAAATTAGTAGGTACCTGACTAACCAGTGACATTAACCAGTTTTTATGTATTATAATTGATGCTGTTGTTTCTAGAAGTGGCACTTTTATTTATAAATAATTATTTGCGCACGTACTTGTGTGGCAAATATTTGTTTTTTGGGAATAAATCTAGCGTGTGTAAATAGCAACACTCTTACACATCTGCCCTGATGATGGACACTGTAACGCTGTCCGAAACGTTGGCTAAAGAGGGAGGTAGCGCAACACGGCATAACACCCCAAAAAATATCAAAAAAACCTTTTGGCCGTGAAAATCTAAGCAACGTATCTTGCACATCTAAGATCATGTGGACCATAATGACAATCCCTTTCGGGTGCGCTATTCGGTGCACTATCTGTGCGTCAAAGTCGAAACGAATCTCAAGATATACGAAATTTAGAATGGTAGTTTTTTTTTAAATCAAGTTTCTGATGGTAAAGTGGTTAGGGCCGCACAAAAAAGCTTGGCGGGCCGCAGGTTGAGTATCGTTGGTCTAACCCATTCCGCACTTTTAGGCACAGATTGTGAAAATTAAACTAAGTTATTAGGTTCTTAGTTTGGGTTAATTAAGTAATTCATGCGTATTTAGATTGAAACGAAAAGTATGCGCAAATGTCAATCCATATAAAAAAAATCAAAAATGGATGCAAAGTATACGGGAAACTTTGATTGAATAAAAATGGAATTTTAATGCATCTTTTACGATCTATCCTAGCATACGTAATTAGATGTTTCTTGTAGCTGTAGCAATTAAGTTGAAACGAAGTGTAATTTCAAGGTTAGAGAAATATTTTCCTTTTTTTTTTTAATTGTATTTTTAACACTTGTTTTTTTTTACTTATGAAAATTTATTAAAATTGTAAAATATGGTATCTTATTCTATTTTTTGACATTTCAATGGGTGGTATGATTTTAGATTTTCACAGCCCAAAGTATTTTCGAAATTTGTTTTTGGGGTGTTATGCCGTGTTGCGCTACCTCCTTTAGCCAACGTTTCGGACAGCGTTACAGTGTCCATCATTAGGGCAGATTTGAAATGAGCATGCTCATAAAAGAGCATGTGTGTTCAAGTGTTGACTTTGAGCCCGCTCATTCACGAGAAAGCTCAAACCAAGCCTGCTCATTTATGAGCAAATATGGACAGTTGTCATCGTCTGCCATTGGAATTTTTATCTTAATGTTGGAACCATTAAGATAAAAATATTGATATTACTTCTGTTTGCCATTTAAAACACTTTTATAGAATATTATGTCCATCACAAATGAATATTTTTATTTGATACTTTCGTTGAGTGACCAAGGAATGAAATGAATTTCATTCACCAAAAAAATTCCCCTTATTTTGAAAACAGCTAACTCCCGTCACCTGACTCATCAGCTATTTAATCTGCATGCAGTCACAGCTGATCGTTTTATCTCTACACAGCACATTTTTTGATATCACTATCATTGATAAACACTCGAAAATATTAGCGATTAACGATTTTTTGATAACACAGATCGATGGTATCAAATAGTGCAAATTATACTAGGTGAAAGGAAAACTCTAAATTTTATTCATTAATCTAACCTTTGTTCAAGTGGATTATCATTGGAGTCACCTCACTGTTATCTGTCAAAAGACTGGATTTTCAAAACAACATATTTGCTCAATTATTTGTTGTCTTTTTTGCATTGTAATCAACAAAAACTCTACAAGTTAATTATTATTTTCCCTTTTTACCCGTACGGACATGCAAAGATAATAGAACATTACACAACTCTTGTCTTGTAAATTACCGGGAATTTATTTTTTAGGGAATATTCCCGAAATAAGAAATTCTGCAGAATTGGTAAATTCCAGAGGCTAAATAATAACCAAAGTGGTGGTCTCCCTCAGTGAAATTTCATATTATTTAAAATTTTTATTTTCACTTAGCGAATACCCTATATTCGTTGCAATGGCACTTAAAGAAAGTGTTTGTGCTTTAAGTAAGTGCTTGGAGTACTTTTGGATACATAATATTTTCTGTTTTTCTGTCTGGTGCGTACACAAATATATCACAAGATTTTCCGACGTGTGAGCAGGACACATAGCTTGTCTTTGTGAGAAGTATGGATTTTCCAAATTTGCCCCCTGCTACCCCCTACCGCTACTATGTCTCGTTCGCAGTCCTTCCCTCTGTCCTTCCCTCGTCCCCCACCCATCCGTCACCACTCCCCCACTTTTCCTTTCCCCTCCCACATTCCCTCATCCGTCCTGCGAAACCCCCCTCCTTCGTTCCCCTCCCTCCCCCTAGATTCCCCTCCACCTCCAGCCTTCCTTCCCTGCTACTATACTGTGTGAAATACGCATACTATGTGAAATACTCATAGGTATAAGCTACACGAGCGGTTCTCCCGCCGCGGTAAACCGCAGCAGACACAATTTACTATGAACGTTGTATGGCGCATTCTACACGAGCGGTTCTCCCGCCGCGGCAGCTTGTGGTTCACAGGCGGGAGAAATTCAACCGCCACATGCAGCGGCTCTCCCGTGGCGGATAACCGTTTCGTGCGAGAGAGCGTTGCTGTTCGGTCGTGCGCATAAAGGATCGTGCGGTTTCCCTTGGCGGTAGAACCGCTCGTGTAGCATGGCGGGAAACCGCCACCCGTGTAATATGATGGTCCGCGGCAGCTCTATCGTGCAGTTTCGCTGTGTAGTCTAGGCCTTTCTATATGAAATAGGCATACTCTGTGAAATTCGCACATTTTTCAAACAACTTGTGCGCTGCCTCTTGTAATTTATGTATACAAATTTGATAACGCCAGAGCTCACCATTAGGGTGTAACAGCACGAACCCGATGGATTTTAACCAACGATTCCTGAGCATATTTGAAGTAAAAAATGTAGATTTCATTTTGCTGTCCGATGATCTCACACATCGTTGGAACCACAGATATTGAAATATAAGTAGATGTGCTATCTGCAGTTTTTACTAGGTGGGACTGCGCTTCCGGGTGTCGCCGATATTGTTTACCAATTAACAAATAAACTAAATGAACGAATAAGTAACAAATAAACCAAACGAATGTTAAACTAAATGAACGAATTCTTTCTGTATTCAAACTATATTGTTAACCAATACTAATGCACATATTCAAAAAATCAACGAAATGAACAAATTCTTTTTGTATGCAGACTACTCTAATTAGGGCGTAGTCCGCCGACAGTTGCGCGGACACCATAGCATATCTCTTTTGTATTTGAATATCTTTGGTTGGAACTGATTGTGTGAAGAATTTAAATGACCAATAAAGTACCTACATGACAAGTCCACGGGAGAAAACTGTGAACATTTGACAGAAAATAAAAGAGGAAACCTTTTTAAATGTTAGTTAAAGCAAGTTTTTTCTCAAGCGGTTTCCCGCTGCGGTAAAACCATTATGAAATTTTTAAAAGGAAATTATTGTCATTTTAAAAATTGGCACTATTTGTCAAGAATTCGGACTATACCAAGATTATTCAAATTCAGCATAAAAGACGATTGTCACATTGTAATTTCATCTTACTTTAATTTTACTAATCTAAATGTTATATTTCCCTTTTCAGGCCCAGAATATAATGTTCAACAACATGGCAGCCCTTACGCTAAACGGTAATTATTTATCTTTGTTCTATTCATTTGATATTAATTCACAACTTAACATAACATTGTATTTACAAATTAGTGGTGCATTCAATATAAATAGCACACGACATCATAACATTATTTTATGACTCAATAAGCATATGAAAAAATAAGGGGATGAGTCAAGAGAAGCTCTCATAAAATGACTACAGTTGACCTTTTGTCATTAATCTTTTTTTTTAATATTGAATCATTTGGTATTTGCTTCAATATATTTCATAATATTAGGTATTTAATATTTTGACTCATCTAACTTTTCTTTGGGAATATTTAGCTAAGAGGCAACTTTTTGACGTAACTCAATTTCTTTTGTTCTTTCTTTCTCCTACGTGTATTTTTTTTTCACACAGGCCGGCAAATCGTTCCACAGCCGAGCTGTTGAACACAAGAACGAGTCGAAAAAGCGTCCTGTTCTTATTTGACAAATGTCAACCGTGTACACATGTTGGGCGTGCGTTTGGCGTGTTTCCTGACTATGCACCGAAGCCGAGGGGATCAATGATGCTAGTTCCTCGGAAATACCAATTTCATTGAAATACCGGAATCTTTAGATGAACAAGTCTCTGTTTTAAAGATTGCAATCCGTTTGTTAAGATGGGAGAATCTATCGGGTTTTTTCAGGTATTTTGAAGCTCCAGACCAGAGGCGGCTGCCAAATTCGACCGTGGGACGTACTTGCGATTTGTATAGGATTAGCAGTTGTGTACTATTAAAGTATTATTATTATTAAGGATTTTGGGAGGCTAATTTAACTTTGGTTTCGATGGAGCCCCCATACCTGAGCTGGTCACTTAGAGTAACACCAAGCATATCAATGGCGGGCCTGTTTGGAAGATTGCATCCGTTGAAGGATACTAGATGTGTGTATGTTGTCTATATTTTTCTAATGCTATTTTAGTATGTACCTACTTGATGATTAAACTAAGAAAACCAAATGAGACCTTTGCGACTTCCTTCCCAAATTTATTGTAAACTTCATCAACACATTGGAAGCCTGTAAATAGTGCAAAAGTCCCCAGTCCAATAATACAATTATCAATACCATGGCTACTTGGATGGAGTCCCCGTCAAATATCCTCCATGAACTAATCTTGAAATTTAACTTACTGTATGGTTTAATTTAAAGCAAACTTACGGCCACTGTTCCCAATCCTATTAATCAACTGCTAAGCATAAACTAAGGCTCAACGTTGCTCAAATGCACAATTACGTTCCGACACCAAGCATCGCTCAATCTAAGGAGGCCAGACTAGTTGATTAAGCTTGTCTCAACAAAGCAAAGTTATAAAAAGTGCCAACAGAGTGGCGCCAAGCCAAGAGGTACCGATGCGATGGCGGCAAAGGTCAAGCTGACACTTTATTTTTAATATATTTTATATGTTTGTTTAAAAAATATAATATCAGTTTATGGATAACAGTATTTAAAAGAAATTACATGTGTTAATAATAAATACAATAATTAACTCTTTAATATTAATTTTACCATTGAAAGTTTTTACTTTGATGCTATTTTATTGTCTATGAAACTGGGCGGGGTCACTTAAGACAATCAACGATAGAATATTTGGGAATTACGTGAATCGAGGGTTGCCTTTAAAATACTTATCAATCGCTTAGCTGATTGTAGACTCAGATTGGTCGATCGAAAAGTTGGGTACAATGGCTGTTATCTGTATCTCCACTTTATTACACAAATTTGAGTTATAGAATACGTATTTTGTATTTCACAGACACTGTGCGTCCTAACCCATAATATATATGTGCACAATTATTGCAATTTCAAAAGTCAAACGTAACCCATTGTTTGCAGGATTAAATACATCTTTTTCAAAAAGATGGTAGAGAGTGAGAGATCCCTACAAGCGTTTTTTGTTTTTACACACATTAGTAGACGGAAACGCCAAAACGTGTTGTTTTTCTGAAGAAAAAATTAGGCGCCGGCTCTCGTGAGACCGTACTCTCATGAGTGTAGTAGATGCCCTGCAATTCCTACAATTATTGCTGGGTGACAGACTGTGCTCGTAAACCATGCACTTGAAATACAATAACATAGCTGTCACATTTCATTTTTATCTTTTTAATTGCTTCAATGGTATAGCGATATTCTTTGGTTCAAGATGTTCTGCATTTTCGTTTTTGTCTCTATTCTATTTTATTAAAAAAAAATTCCGGATTTCGTACAAAATATGTTATTTGGAAAAGTTATTTGTTAAATATTGTTTTCATAATAAAGGGATATAAAATTTATTGACAAGACAATAATAAGGATTTCATTTGAAGTAAAATACTAATTTTTTTTTTTTTAAATGTGATCAATAGTTTGGAGAAGTTATAGCTTTTTTATGTGAAACATAATTTTGCATGTGAATTCGAAAAAATTGCCTGCCTTATTGAGGTGATTGATAAAAAACCACCGCAAACATTGGGTTAATAAACATTTAAATGTGATTTCCCCAAAGCTATTTTTTTTTTACACTTTGGTAATACTGTCATCAATGGCCCGTTAAACGCAGATTGTGGGTGCGTTTCAGCTTTCTATCAAATTGTAATAAGCTGACAAGCTTAACAATATATAGTTGTCCTCTTCTGCTGATCACAATTTGTTCAAAAGCTGAAATTTAACAAGGACCGGAAATTTAATGGCATTTAACGACGACCTTTTCAACCATCAAAAAAAGAAAATGGCGCTGAATAGACATTTGACGGCATTGTTACATTTGAATTTCTGATCTAAGTGTATGTTAGTATTTTTTAAAATTATATTTAAATTTTTTTAAATTATAATGTTATGAAATATGTTAATGTTTACATTACATTAACATATTTATGGAACATGTTAATATTTTTTTTAGCGACTACATAAAATAATTATACATACAAAATGTAATCGCGAATAGAAATTATATTGCTTAGTCCTTCATTGGTGAGCAACTAAGCCTAACAATCAACGTCAATAAAACTAAATGGATGACATTTGGACGACTAGATCACTCTGAATCAGTGATATAGTTAAATGGTTACAATGTCAAAAAGGTGGAAAGATTTAGATACCCCGGCGTTAGGTGCAGAATTGAAGCAGCAAGAACTGCATTCATTAAAATGAAATCCCTCTTCTGCAATGACAATATCAGCTTAGAATGCTAAAATTTTAATTGTGGTCGGTCTTGCTGTATGGATGTGAAACATGGACCTTGAAAGTAAATACCATGAACAGGTTAGAGGCTTTTGAAATGTGGTTTCACCGGAGAATGCTCAAGGTCCCATGGACCGACATGATCACCAACACAGAAATTCTCAGGCGGGCTAGAGCAGATAGAGAACTGCTTACATTAATAATAATCAGGAAAATTTCATGTCATGTAAGAAGTATCACTTGCTCCATTTAATATTGAAAGGCAAGATAGAGGGTCGCCGAGGGCCTGGTAGGAGACAAATGTCTTGGCTGCGAAATGTACGAGAGTGGACCGGCATTAGAAGTGTGGAGGAGCTATTCCGGGCAGCGCAAGACAGAGACATTTTCAAGAGTGATCGCCAACAGTGGCGGCCGCTGCCCTGAAAACTTCTATGTATCACTTTTTAATTAAAATTTTAATTTTTTTGAACAGATCTTTTTTCTATACTAAGAAAATAAAAACACAATACAATTTTTTCATAAATAAATCTTAAATTTCAACCCAAAAAACTCTTTCTTACAATGTTTAATTTATTTTATATTTCATAAAATAAAATAAATTTGAAAGTAGTGTAAGAAGAATATACGACGCAAATGTGAATGGTAGAAGAAGTCGGGGACGCCCGAGGAAGACATGGCACGAGCAAGTGAATCAGATACTTGAGTTGGGCCATGTCGAAAGTCGGAATAATAGAAGAGAATGTATGAGACGATGTATGAATGTGAGTGAGGCAAAGGGTGTGTGCCAAGACCGAGTTATTTGGCGGTCCGTCCTCTCTGCCCACCCCTGCGGAGAAACGGCGTGATGGTTGGGTAATTATTTTTATATTTCATTATTAACAGGATACAAACAATATTTATAAACAAACAGCACGAGGGCAAAATTGTCAAAGTTACCTATAAAACAATTGAGTTCCTTAATGATCTGCGTTTTATAATTTAAAACACCAATCAATAAAAAAGCAAATATATGTAAAATTTAGGTTTTTGCTGAACCTTATGATTAAAAAAAGAATTATTCAGTTTGGTTAAGTATTTTTGTCTTAAATCCAAATTTAAGTGTGTATGATAAAGGCTGCCGGGTGGCACACCAATATAGCTTAATTTTTCATACATGTGGCCGACGTTGCGCGCTGGCGATGTTTGGGATATTCGATACAAAAATATAATTCGTTCCGCTTGCAATCGGCCGGCACACCGGGACAGGGTAAATTCGCGCGGAACTTTGAGAATTTGCTCTCCCTGATTCATATTATATTAGGCATTATATTGGTAGGTGATATTTTTAATGAGATTCATAGATTTTATATTTTTCGGTAAGATATTATAAAGTAATTTTAGACAATATAATTTACCAGTGCTGCACACGAACACACTGTGCAACCAGCCGCCCTTGATCGCCAAGGTCGGGGGGACCTGATACGGCATACAAAGGAGAAGAAGTCCTTCACTAGATGGTCCTTTTTTTTTTTTTTTTTTTTTACAGTGAATACCGCACAAGAATCTCAACTGCTCCCGTCTGGAGCCAGTGAGACATAGACATCCCCAATTGGGGTATGTTGTGAGGCTAAGGGTAGTGGGGAGGGTAAGGAGATAGGGAAGAGGAAGGTGGGAAAGTACCTGGCTATTCAGATCTGGTCACTAAACACGGCTAAAGCCATTTTCAAGCAACGTTTCAATTCTGAATGGTGGTCTTACACCAGGGCGATACTAATAGTATCTTCCACTCTGGAACATGCCGCAAATATACTATATATTATTTTAAATAAATTAATTGTGAAATAACACAAATTAATCAAATAAAATTTATTTGCGCATGCCGGGTTCGAACCCGCGACCTCCGGAATGTGAGTCAAGAGTCTTAGCCACTGGACTACGGAGGTCCTGTACCGAGGCAGACTAAAGTTATTTAATTATACTTTATTTGTCTTCTATGTCGTTTTTAGTGTCTTTTTAGGTTTTTTTTATTTGGCCTCCTTCAAGGCCGTAGCCAGAAAAAAATTTCGGGGGGGTTTTGATTGGTGAAACAGTGCTTGGGGAACGTACCTATACTATACTACGTGACCAACTTTTTGCAATTTTTAACCCCCCCCCCCCCTCCCCGGTCCCGGTTACTAAAAACCTAAGCCCCCCGCCGCTCATTTGTACCAAGCGTGGTATTTTGAAGACCCACCCCCGAATGTGTCACATAGTATGGGTACGTTCCCTTATAGAAATACGTTAAGTTTTAAAAATATTTTTTTAATAAAATAAATTAAATGGTGTTACTTTCAATCTTATTGTGTATTTTTATAATTACAAAATTAAATTTAGTCTTCTAGCTTTCTTTTCAGCGAACAAATCAATTACCTCCTCGGTGTCAATGTCAATTTCGGGGGGGATCAATCCCCCTTGATCTGGCCTGGCTACGGCCTTGGCCTCCTTCAGTCATATATTTATTCTTGATTTGTTCTCATAATTTTATTTTATTAGTTTTATGTCTTTGGGAAGGATGTTGTGGAATTTTGTTGCAAAGCAAGTGAAGTTTCTTTGTCCAAATGTGGTTTTATAACTTTGAATGTTTTTAATGTCATTTTTATTCAATCTAGTATGATGGATTCATGGTCTGGTAGAGGATTCAGTATTTTTGAATAACTTCAATAATATATTTTTGGCATATATTCGTTGTACGTCAAAGCCATTTAAAATTTCAATCGGAGACATTCCAATGGGTACTTTCAGTATGGTCTTTATGATTCCTTTTTGAATTGTATTCAGGTTGTGTATGTACTTATGTGTAGCAGATCCCCATCCTATAATTGAATTTACTATGTTTGCAGGAGGACCTCCACCTGACGACGAGTGCTTGGCGGCGTTTGGGCACAGCCAGTTCAAGCCGTTCCAGTGGCAGATCATCAAGTCTCTGCTGGATGGGAAGGACAACTGCGCATTCCTGACCACGGGCTACGGCAAGTCGCTGTGCTACCAGTACCCCGCCGTCTTCACCAAACGTCTGGTGGTCGTCATCTGTCCTCTCATTTCCCTCATGGAGCATCAAGTCGAGTGCTTGGAGGTGTGTTCACTTTACTTCCTTTCCCCAAAAATATGTGCAATAAATTCAAAATACATCAAATCAAAACGATCAGTGCGATTTTGATTTTTTGACAATTGAATATGTAATGTTCTTCAATTCCAGTGTTTGATATTTACTTGATATGTGTTAGCTCGAGGTTCGTCGAGATTACAAGTTACTTTATTTACGTTATTGCGTGGTTTACAATGAATATTTCACTGGACCAAACGGTTCCATGACAGTTGGTCCGGCGACATTTGGTCCGGAAACAATTGGTCCGGCGACAGTTGGTCCGGCTGACAGTTCGTCCGGCTGACATTTGGTCCGGCGACAATTGATCCGGCGACAATTGGTCCGGCCGAAAGTTTAGAAAATGTTTTCTTCAAGTAAGTATGCAAAGAGGATATACGGCCGTACAACCAAAGTCGATATACTTATAGTCTACGAAGTTCGGATTTGCGACATCTATGGTCATAATAGATAAAGCATTTCAATAGCTTTGTTTAAATGGCTGGCTGGGGAAATGTTTTAAAAAATTACTATAAATGTTTTACAAATTAGGAAAATGTGGTCCAATTGTGGACCGCTATCAATTGCAGAAAAATAAAAGTGGTCCATTTTTCGACCATTATCGCTCCAGTGGCTAAGGTACTACTTAACTGACATCTGTTAAGACACCTTAAAACTACATATAAGTACCTACATTAACGACATCTGTTGAAGGATATTGAAACAAAATGTATAATCCTATAGACCACGTAGATGTAAAGTTCTCTTGTATTATTTCCTCAAAACAAAATGTCAAATCATAAAACATACACGCGAAATTCACAATACCTAACAGTAATATACATTCACATCGGTAGATATATGTTGTAGTCTTTTTTATTAATATTTTAATCCCTCAAGCTAATTTGTTCTCCTTTGGGAACAGCTCACATAGGTCTCATAGAAATCGTTGTCTCCCTTAGGGGGCATACATTAATTACGTGAGCAGTTTTTTTCCAATCTCGACCCCCCCCCCCCCCTTGGTGAGATAAATTTGGGCCATTTCATATATTCTTTTTAAGTAAAGTGAGATTTTGCTGGACCCCCCCTTCCCCCCTTTTATGTTCACATAATTAATGTATGCCCCCTTATTGTCATGGAAGAGAAATTTGATCTAAGCAGTGTTAGAAAGAGTAAACACCATGCTTTATATTCAAATCTAAAAGTGTGGAGTTAATTTAAAAGAAAAAAGATAATTGATCTTAAGATGACTGGATGGTTCTGTCAGTGACGATTGTGTTTTTACATTTTTTCATGATCTTTTTTTTATCAAATTTATTACGTTACCTTTTAAGGGGAGAAAATCAAACCTCAAGTTCACTGCAGTTAGGTATTTTTTCTACTTGTAAACAAATTCGGCAGCCGCTAAACACCCACTTTATCCACCGTTTTGATAAATCAGTCAGCATTTTGATAAAATGCGAATTAAAATTATTTTATAAAATTTAATTTATCTACACAGTACAATTTCACTAATCCGGCACTATTAAAAACCAGAGGGTGCTTAAATAGAGAAAAAATCATAATAAATAAAACAAAGCATTTCATAAACAGAATATACACACTATTTACACTTCAAAACAACAGGTAAAATATGTACGCACGTGCACATGAGATAAGTTTTGAGGTTAGACTGCTAGATGACGACGCGGCGATGGAGCGCATATGCGTAGAGGTGCGAAGGAGGCGCGGGCGGAGGGTGCCGGATTATTGGACGTATTGGAGATTGTACTGCATATATAAATGTTTCCCTTGGTCACACCTAACAAGACAGCACAACACCTAACATCAGAACAACTTTACCTATTTAGTTTTCTTATACTTTGTAGAAGGTTCTTACGGAAAGAAAAATTAAGAAAATTGGATAATTTCAGAAAATTTAACGACTATTTTAACTTTGCTCGTTTGATGAATGTGAATTTAGCAGGCAGCTGTTTTTTATTTTTGTAACAAAATAATTGTCTATGGATTTTTTAAATTATAGATATTTTAATTAGGTACCAAATTAGATTGATTGTTCTTATAATATACAAAAAAATAATATTTGTAATATATGAAAAATGTTAATTTGTATAAAAAATTGTAATAGGTGGCACGCGAGCTGTTTGAAAACTGTTTTTATTTTACATTAGCTCCACACAGGAGGCCCTAAGGAAAATAATTCCCCTCAGGGCCTATGGGGAGGTGGTTTGGCGGGACGGGGGAGTGGGAGAGGGGAGAGGGAAGGCGGGAAGGTAGAAGGGGAACATGGGAGGGGAATCAGATGCGGGAGGGGAACAGGGACGCACGGGAAAGGACATGCAGGGAGACACAATTTATTTCTTTGAATATGGCATTGCAACGCATGCCGGGAACCAGCTAGTTTACCATATAATGGATACAGCCAGTGGCGTAGCGAGGGGGGGGCGGTCTGCCCCGAGTGCCACTCGATAGGGGGGTGACACTCGATCGTGGAAAAAAATTTACGAAGGATATTGTTACCAAAGTGTTGTTTCTTTCATATGTTCCCCGTGGAGTGCCCCGAATTTTGTGTCTAGGTCTTTTTATAGGCGAACATAGCCTATATTTGTGGGGAAATCTGAAATTCTCTACTCACCTCCCCCCCCCCCATGACCGACCAATTTTATGAAGTCGAAATTAGCATTTTGAATTTTTTCTCAAGCCAACTTTAATAGTGGGGGGGTGACACCACGCCCCCGGAGGGTGACAACCGCCCCGGGTGCCACCCATGCTAGCTACGCCACTGGATACAGCTTAACCCCTCCGAAAATCGTCAATATGCCCTTATAATGTCTTAAACGAAATGACATTCTACGAAAACTTTGTGTTATTACCGCTCACAATTAAAGCTCTATAAATGAAACATTTCTGAACGTAGCCGAATAGTAAATACTGTTTTAGAAAGGTTATAAAATAAGCTTTCAAATTATTATATTACAAATAAATATTAACATTTGTAAATATTAAAATTTTATGCAAACATTAAAAAAATGTAAAAATGACTCACATGATGTTTTTTATGTGAAAACGGTACTAAAATCACAGATTATGTAAACAACAATACTTATTCTATTGTATATATGTGTAATAAACACTTTTGTCAGCTCACGTTTTTTATCATTTCATATAAAAATATTTAATAAAAATTAGAAATGTCGAGCGCGGACGAGCCGCCGGTGCAAGGTGAATGAAATTTATACGCATCTCACAGAGTAATGTTGGCACAAGCGATTCTGACCCTGTTCTTCATACAAATTCTGCACATAGAAGGGCCAAAATCGCAGACAAACAGTTTTTGTTTGACATTTTTTGAATTATTTTCTCGCGCATGCGCACAATTCGCGCGCGCCCGCGCGTCTCCGCCCTATTAGAGGTTAAGCGAATATTTGCGAAAATTCGGAGGGGTTAATACTCCTTAATCCCTCAATCCTGTGGGATTTGAAAAAGGTATGAGATTCGCAAAGCCTAACCTATCCAGTCTAACCTATTGTTTCATTGAATTTTTGTTGTATGTAGTGTGTTATTCTTTATGATAAAGCAAAACATTTTTGTCTCTCTCCAGCTTAAAAATATAAATGCCGTCTTCCTTGGAACAGCACAGGCACAAAAGAAAACTGTGTTGAATGAGCTAATGAAGGGAATCTACAATTTGGTGTACATGACCCCAGAATTCTTGTCCAAGGCAGGAGGTAAATATCAGCTTTATTTTGTTACTTATTAAAATATTGTATTTTAAAACATGGCTCTAAGTCCAGAAAACAGTGCTGTCGGCATGTATCATTGAATAAAATATTACTATAAGTGCAGAAAACAGTACTGTCCGTGCATATAGCACTGAATAACACAGGCTGCAAGTGCAGAAAACAGTACTGTCCGCGTATAGCACTGAATAAAACAGGCTACAAGTGCAGAAAACAGTACTGTCCGCATATAGCACTGAATAAAACATGACTGTAAGTGCAGAAAACAGTACTGCCGACATGTAAAAAAAGATATTTATTATTATTCCAAAATTCTCTTATACTATTAATTTATTTATTAGTTTTAATGGTATTTCATATTTTACAAATTAATACAATAATAATAGTAATACTTGGCTAATTTATATAGCGCCGTTTTTGTGAGAAATCACCTCAAGGGCGCTGTACAAGTAAATATATTTTAATAAAATTGGTGTAACTAAGATTTGTAATTATAACTAGTGACTTATATCTAAGACTTGTAGCTTATATCTAAGACTTGTAGCTAGTGGCTTATATCTAACACTTGTAGCTTATATCTAAGACTTGTAGCTAGTGGCTTATATCTAAGACTTGTAGCTTATATCTAAGACTTGTAGCTTATATCTAAGACTTGTAGCTAGTGGCTTATATCTAAGACTTGTAGCTAGTGGCTTATATCTAAGACTTGTAGCTAGTGGCTTATATCTAAGACTTATAGCTAGTGCCTCAAGCCTCCGGTAGTTGTTTGGTTTCAGTTTCCCCTTTGTACTTTTTATGTGTAATGTTATGGCTGAATGTAAACTGACTCCTGTTTTATATTTTTCAAGTTGTTATTCTGTCCTGCGCTATTGTTAATTTGTTCTCTTCTTATTTCTTTGTAAATTATGTATATTTCAATAACTTAATTAAATACAAATTATAATAATTATCAGTACACTGTTGCTGAAAAGAATCACTTCACATATTTGACAGCAGTGAGGAAAGATTCAAAAGAGAAAATCTATTGCTTCTTGAAAGAATTTCTCATTGATCTGTTTATAGGCAATGACGTTATATACTGTAGACGCGTGGTAGAAATCTCAAAGTGGGAAGCCAACAACAAGACAATTGTAGAGTACTCGATTTCTAGTACTTTAGTACTAAACTGCCACGCGTCGAGTAAGGTCGTGTCCTACCAGTAAGTAAATTGTATTAAAAAGCGCCAAAATTCCCTCCTGTGTGATGAGAAAATGTTTCCATTACACGGTAAACAGTAGTAAAAGCGAAGGAATAACATTTCATTCGTAAATACATGCAAATTACTTATTATTATCGATTATATAAATAATACAATTGCTTTCCGCCCAAAGATTTTATGCGTCATTAGAGAACTCAAGGCCTACTAAAGTACAGGTCTGGATGCGCAACAGCCAAATTACAAAGTCGATGCCGTCGCTAAGTAAAATTTACTTTTTATAATAATAATCTAATGATTCTTTAGTTACTTGCCTGCGGTAAAACAACATACAAATCAGCAGAAACAACAAATACAATAACAATTGACGCCATTTGCAAACTATCGTTGTTCATTATAGCTTGAAAATTTGACACCTCAAAATTCAACTGGTGCCCAGGCCTCCTACTTTAGTCGGCCTTGAGACAGTATTCGACGGAACTTTTGAATTTTGAATACGAAATGCCGCCCGCGTTCTATCTTTTGTTTCGTCCATATGCACATATTCTTTAAGCGTCTATCTTTATCACACATGAATAACTTTTGAATTAAGAAATTATTGAAAATCGCTGAAAACAAAAGAGTGTTGATTAATTGCCACATTATATCTTGAGTTTGTGAGACTATGGCAAGTCTATTTATATAACGTCATTGTTTATAGGTACAAAAAACTACAAATACCTGTCCTATCAAAGGCTACAAAATTACAAAAAATTATAAAAACTCCCTCAAATGACATAATATAATAGGTACAAATAGAAGCAAGAGTTACAAGAGATACAAAGAAAGACACAAGTGATACATATAATATAATTTTTGAGGAAAAGCAGGACAATTTTTTCTGAAACTACAAATTTTCAACGAAAATGTCTACTTCAGCACACACTATCTTATTACATAGTCGACACTTTTGGGTCAGAGGGATAAAATAGGTGAAACGTAGCATCTTAAATAACAGTAATTAGTTAACAGTATCAAGATGACTGCGAATTATTTTATGTAAACATATTATGTAAATCAATCAAGGACATCCTCATCTTCGCTAACTGTTATTGCTGGATTGAATTTCTTACAATGTGTGATTTGTAGGTTTTAAGATATTATCGGAGCTGCACAGGGCCAGGAACATAGCGCTGGTGGCGGTGGATGAGGCCCACTGTGTGTCTCTGCTGAGCAAGGGGCCCAGAAAGGGGCTGCGTCCCGCCTACCACCACCTGGGACAGCTGCGCAAGACGCTGCCCAAAGTGCCTATTCTCGCCCTCACCGCCGTGGCCAATGATTTCGTCAAGCAGGACATCATAGACATGCTGGGACTCAAGTACTACATACTTACTTATATAAAATTTTGTTAGTTAACTAGTCAGCCGAGCGATTCCATATCTTTTGTGGGATCGTTATTAGATAACGGATGTGATCTTCCATCAGATTTGTGTGATATTTTTTTTATTTTTTTTTTATTTATTTGTTATTTTTTTTATTTATTTTTTTTTTTGTCACATAATTTAGTTTAGATTGTTTTAAACACGAATTCTTGTAAGTATGCATGATTATTTATTCATTTGTACATAGAAAAAGCAAATACATCACATAAATCTGACAGGAGATCACGTCCTTTATCTCGATAACGATCTTTATCTCACAAAAGATATAGAATTGCTCGGCAGATATTGGAAGTAAATTCGTAAACATACGTTATATAAATTTCGCTGATTGCCGTTGAGACAGGACCTTCCAATGCAGATATTCAAAGTAAATTTGTAAAAATATGACAATAACGACTTTGTACCAAAGGTAAAATATGACTGGATCATGTATTTGCATAATCATTTTTAACAATCATAGAGTTTGGATTAGCAATCCAGAGGTCACGGGTTCAAATCCCTGCTTTCAGAAGTAAATTTTATTTGATTAATTTGTGTTATTTCACAATTAATTAATTAAAAATAATGTATTGTGTGCTTGCGGTGCATTCCAGAGTGGAAGATATTCTCTGTATCGCCCTGCTGTAAGACAACCATTCAGTATTGTTCCTTTAAATGGCTTTAGCCGTGTTTGGTGACCAGATCTAAATAGTCAGGTACTTCCTGCCTTTCTACTTCCCATCTCCTTTCCTTCCCCACTTTTTTTTTTTTTTTTTTTTTACATTCACTCCACACAGGAGGCCCCGAGGAAAATAACTTCCCTCAGGGCCTATGTCATCTTTGAAGATGCTGTGTGGAGGGTCTTTTTGAGGAAAGGAAGGAGTGAACACGGGTCTACTACTACACTCTACACTACCTTCAACCTCACAGCTTACCCCAATTGTGAATGCCATAGTCTCACTGGCTCCAGACAGTTGGGAGCAGTTGGGACGCTAGTACGATTTTGCTGTAAAATAATATTCATCAAATATGATAAAAATATCCCTGTACTTTATTTAATGCTAAATTTATTTATTATTTTCAGAGATCCCCAAATATGCACTTCACAATTGGACAGACCAAACTTGTATTTTCAAGTGGAAAAAATGACCGGCAATGTTGAACTTGACAAAAAAGGACTGATGACTCTATTAAATAGAGAAGACTATGATATACCCAACAGCCCCGTAGTCATTTACTGCCTCACAAAAAAAAATGCAGAAACTATTGTGAATATATTAGTTGGTTTGTACCCTTTTCAAAATATTCTTATTTAACCCTTGGACTGTATGGTCTACAGGAATATGCAAATATCCAATACTTGACCATTCAAGTATCTTGGCGACTACCGTCACACATTTGCGGGGAGGTTCATAAAAAGGCACCCGTTCCCAAAGCTTTGTAAACTTGTCGGTGATGCCAGTCTCCCGCGACCAGCTGCACAAGGTTATACTCGCGTCGTCGAGACTTAAACATGGCTCATTGACTCGTTTCAGACATTTTGTAACAATGCGTGTGCTTTTGATCAATGCTAGTAACAAAACAGTCAAACAAAGAATGACATGATATGTTTTTAGTTTTTCACGGCCAAAAGTATTTTTGTTATTTGTTTTTGAGGTGTTATGCCGTGTTGCGCTAGCTCCTCCTTTAGCCAACGTTTCGGACTGCTTTAAAGTGTCCATCATCAGGGCAAATGTGTCACATCTACCCCAAAAACAAATAACAAAAAAGAATGACATGATATAATAATGACAGCTACAGCAACTGTTTAGTTATCAGTGAGTTTATGAAAGCAGTTTTTTTTATATTTGGAGAATTTAAACATTGTTTGGTAGCGATGTGCATCTTGTGTGAGTGACAATGTGTAAGAACTGTGCACGGAAAATTGTTAGCAACGTGAGGACACAATTTTAGTATTGGATACTTGCATATCCCTGTGAAGAAGGGCTTTGGGGCTCTATTCGTCTAAGCTGCTAGCCGCAAATTTTTTTGGCTAATATAGATCGCGAAAGTTACCATATCTTTTTTACAGCTGCAATTATTATGTATATATCCCTTTATAAAAAAATCAGTGTGTAATTCACATGCGGTAGAAGTGAAACTAGAAAGTCACTAGATGTCACTTTCTTTTCTTTTGCTTAAAGTGGTTTGAAGATTGGATATTGATTTTACAAAAATAAAAATGTTTATTTTTTTGGATTTGGTAGGATTTGAACACCCTCCGTTCGCTGGATGTCTGTCTGGGTGCTGAGAGTCAGGCGTTTATATCGGTGGCTCGCGCGTAGTTGTGAATTTACCGCATTATATTGGAACCGGGGACCGTCAAATAATAAATTTTAGTGACGCACTTCCGTTTCATCCTAATTTCAAATCACTAAAAGGGGGGCTAAAGAAGTTTTACTTCAAAATAATTTGTTGTCTTTTTACAAATAACTTTGTTTGACCTGATGTTCTCACACTTGTTATCCCAATGTTTGATGTTTCAGAAAATAAGTTCAGTGTGGGGCTGTACAGTGCGGACAAGTCCATAGACGAGAGGAGAAATGCTCAGAGGAAATTTCTAAGTGGGGAAGTGAAAATCATGGTGGCGACTATTGCATTCGGAATGGGCATCCACATGCCAAGCGTTAGGTAACTTTACAAACCTTCCTCAGAAGTTTGAGTGGAGAACTCAGAAGTTTGAGTGGAGATTCCTCATCAAGGATCACCAAAATAATTGCCATACCTTTTGTAGTACATTTAGTATATATTTTTTAATATTAAATCCACACAGGTGACCCTCAGGAAAATAATTTTCTCAGGGCCTACCTCATTTTAAAGTCGGGTCCATAGCTTCGTCATTTGCCTTGACAGTCCCATAACAACATTCAATGTTTTTATCAACAGCATAAATATTTTCAACTTTTGTTGTGTTTTGAGCTTTCCATGTTCGACGGAAAACATTTCCTAAAGATTCCATCCCGGGTGAAGTGGGAAGGCAGGCGGGGGCCGGCGGGGAATAGTTCATTTTTTGACAGATGCCGCGCAATGCGGTCGTGTATGGAGAATTAACGGAACGGCCTTTTGTGGTTATGTGCAAAGAGCGGCATAATCACGAGTTTAAAATATTATCATACCTAAATATAATAATAAAAATATTTGATAATAAAATTATTTAAACATAATATCAAATATTTATAATTATTCTGTTTTTGACGTAAATATTTACGCACTCTAAATTCTTAATAGTAACTTTAGGTCGTGCAATAATCGATATTAGTCGAAAATCTTTCCTGATAAATAAATATCTACTAAAATATTTGTGTTTTCTCCCCGATGCATCTCTTTTTCATCAGAACGCATTTTAACATTGATATAAACGCCAAAAACGTCAAACGTCAAGTGCTCATTGCTTAAGCGTTGACACGTCCTTATCGCAGACCTCAAGCCAAATTGTGTGTGATCGCGCGAACTTCGCACCAATCTTTCAACCGTGTTTAGTGTTTTAAGAAACGGAGGAGACGGAAAACAAAAAACGTTGATGCGATGTTTGATGGACTTTCACAGCAAATCGCAACAAATGTTTGAGCTCTGGACCTGCCTTTAGGGATGCCGAGTTGTTGTTTTTAGTAGTTTCATATTATTGTTTCGTTGGTTTCCTGCGGCTGATTCTACCGGTTGAGTTAGAGAATGTTGTGTTGTTGCAGGTGCGTAATCAACTACGGCGCACCGCCCGAGATGGAGGTGTACTACCAGCAGGCAGGGCGGGCCGGACACGATGGCAAACCCGCTCTCTGTATCACCTACCTCTGCGCCGCACAAAGGTACTGATCTGCCACTCACATCCTCCGTCTTGTTCATCATTTAACCACAGACCCAGGAATCTACACATTCCACCATGAGTTTGGATATTGTAGGTTTGATCAACCATAACACTCTCATTAATAACTCCCTTCTAATGGTTAAGACCCGTTTCATATCGTCACCCAATCGGATGGTGGTAATTTCCCTTAACTCTCCCGCAGCCAACTGGGGCCGAAGGTAGACCCCAAAATTATTATCCTTTTTATATCTACAATGCATAAAATATATTTTTAGTATTTTAGGTATTCCTGTGCAAAGGATTAATACTAGTGTCCGACCGAAACAGGACTTTCCACCGAAACCGAATCATCAGTGTCTGTCTCAGTTTCAGCCAAAACCGAAACTTTTTCAGACATGTTAAAAATCGATTGTTTACTGTTATTTGGCTTATTTTTTACACTTATTAAGACAGTTAACGCATGTTAAATTAAAAAGTATAGGAATATATATATTTTTTTTATATTACTTCTATAAAAAAAACAAAATTTATAAAAAATAACAAAACATACTTCAATTATTGTTTTTTTTTAAATTTATTTAATTTAACACGTGTTAACTGGCAGAATAAGTGTAAAAAATAAGCCAAATAACAGTAAACAATCGATTGTTAACATGTCTAAAAAAATTTCGGTTTCGGTTGATGTTCTGCCTGATGCTGAAACTAGATTTTTTTGCCGAAACCGAACCTTCAGTCAGTCACTAATTAATACATAATGTGCCGTTTAAAAAAAATGTGAAAAATTGTTGATAATAATAATATAATAATATAATAATAATAATAATAATCTTTCTTCTTCTTCTTCAATGGCGCTACAGCCCATTTCGAGCCTTGGCCTCCTTCAAAATAAGCCTCCACCGCCCTCTGTCCTCGGCCGTCGTCTTCCAATCTGCAACATGGAGTAATCCTCTTGCATCCTTCCTGACATCATCCTCCCATCTCAGTCTAGGTCTGCCCGCCTTTCGTTTACCTCCCGGGTGTCCTGTCAGAACCTTCTTCGGTACTCGTGTGCTTGGCATTCGGTGCACATGTCCGGCCCATCTTAATCTTTGGAGTCTTAAATGGGTGGAGAGTCTGGGAGCTTGGTAAATATCATAGAGCTCATTATTGTGGCGGATTCTCCATGCCTCTCCCTCTCGCACCGCTCCTAAGATTCTTCGAAGTACCTTTCTTTCGAAGATGTCCAGCCGTTCCGCTGACTTTGCTGTCAGTGTTCCCGCCTCACATCCATAGGCCAAGACCGTTCTGATAATTGTTTTATATAAGGTTATTTTGGTTTTCCTATGGACGTTTCGGGATTTGAACACTGGCAGCAACGCGAAGTAAGTTTTGTTAGCGGCTGTAATGCGCTTTCTTACTTCTACTGGGTCTTCATTGTCCTGCGTTATGATGGAGCCCAGGTAGGTAAACTAATAATAATCTTTATTCAATGAAATAACAACAATATAACTAAAAAAATTACATGCTCAAAAGTAGTTTACAAATAGATTACATCAATCAGTACAGAAAAATTAACAAATAATAGGAAGTAACGTAAGAAAGGTTACACAGGAGTAGTAAAGTTATACAGTATTTTTAGTTGTGCATAGCCTGCCTCACTAGGTGAACCTGTATTAGGATAAATATTATAGGAAAAAATATTTTGTCAAATATAGGAAATATTTCCTGCCCAATAAATGGACAAATAAAAAAAAAGATTTCTATTCTATTTCTATGCCCATCATAAGACAGAAAAATGCGTGAGGTCATCGACCGACCCACACGTTATGTTTGGCATCTTGGCCTGTCGAGAGTTAATAGTAGGGTTGCCAATGCTCTAAAATACTTACAATAGTTTTTGAAATTCCCCAAGTGAGTGGAAGATACTCTCAGTATCGCCCTGGTGTAAGACCACCATTTAGAATTGAAACGTTGCTTGAAATGGTTAGCCATGTTTAGTGATCAGACCTGAATAGCCAGGTACTTCCCCACCTATCTCTTCCTCATCTCCTCCCCCCACTACCTTTAGCCTCACAATCACCCCAATTGGAGATTGCCCCGCAGCTGGGGGACTCTTGTGAGGTATTCACACACAAAAAAAAGTTCCTTTACCTCCAAAATGAATCAAAAATTCTATTGAAATTAGTATTTATTTTTTATTATCTAGTCATTTTCGGATTTTGTCTTCTTTCCGACTTTAAAATATTTGTTTGAACATTTGCTGCTAAAGAAAATGAATTTGTAGCACAGACATTCTCATAATTATTAAAGTAAATATTTTTTTCAATATGGTTGGATAAAATCGAGAATTACCCAGAATCCTCATTTTCTTAAGAAAGGTTCTCCCCGCAAAATACCAAATTCTTGAAAAATCTTAGAAATTATCCGCAAATTGGGGAACTCCCCACGAATAGGCAACCCTGCTTGACTGGTGGGGTGTCATTAAAAAAGGTGAAAGTGTTTTTTTTTTTTTTAAATTAACTACAGGGTGTAACAACACATACCCGAGGGATTTTAACCAAATATGCTCAGGAATCCTGAGCATATTTGGAGTAAAAAATGTACTGTCATTTTGTTGTCAGAAGATTAAAAAAAAAAATGTTTCAATCATATGTCGCTAGTGTTCCCATCGCTATGGGATACATCCTATCGTGATGGGTTTGAGCGATACGCGTGCAGTTTCGTGTATTAACATGCTATTAGAACGAGATGCAACACTTATCAAATGACCGCTAAAGAACGTAGAGAAAGCTGTGGGAGGGAAAAAGGTGGTGAGTAGGAATCTCATGGTCAGTTTGTCCTGGAGTGACGTTTGAACCCCTTGTCACATCTGCCACCAAGACTTGGACAAACCTCATTTGGGGAGACCTATGGCTAAATTGAAAATCTTAGTGACTGATTTAAATTGATTGTTTTCAGTTTTGTGCAGAGGGGTAACTACAACTCCGCCATGAGGTACTTCACTTCCACCAGAGAATGCCGGAGGTACCATATCTTGTCCTACTTTGAAAAGGATAGAAAACTCCCCACCACTATTCGAGCTGACTGCTGCGACAACTGCACCCGCAAGTAAGGAACCACTCCTTCATTTAATATCGTAACAATATGACTAAACTAATTTAATCAATTCAATTCAATTTGGGAGGCGGGTATGGGTACCGCCACCCCGGGAACCTTTATTGGATAACCAACACCTCTGCCATAGGTCACCCCAAGTGGTTCGCTACGTTTGGTGATTTAGCAGGGGTGCCCGGGTTCATGGGGCGAGGTTTGTCTAGGTCTTGGAGGCGGATGACCAGGACATACTGAACCCCAGATTCCTACCCACCCCTTAAACCCTTCCTTCCCAGAACTCTCCTCTCCTTCCTTTCCTTAAAAAAACCCTCCACACAGCATCCCCAAAGATGACATAGGCCCTGAGGGAAATTATTTTCCTCAGGGCCTCCTGTGTGGAGCTCATGTAAAAAAAAAAAATCATATTCTTTCTGATAATAAATTCGGTGACCCGACAATTGATCCCCCGACAGTCGGCACCCAAAATTATAATTATTATAAAATTATAATTTTTTGTGCATTATTTACCAATCTCAAATTTAAAACGGACCAGAAATCCTTTAACCCCTCCGAATTTTCGCGAATATTCACTTATAATGACATTTTACGAAAACTTTGTGTTATCACTGCTTCATAATTAAAGCTCTATAAATGAAACATTTCTGAACGTAGCCGAATAGTAAAAACTGTTTTAGAAAGGTTACAAAATAAGCTTTCGAATTATTATATTACAAATAAATATTTTAACATTTGTAAATATAAAAATTTAGAATGCAAACATTAAAAAATGTAAAAATGACTCACATGATGTTTTTATGTGAAAACGGTACTAAAATCACAGATTATATAAACAACAATACTTATTCTATTGTATAAATGTATAGTAAACACTTTTGTCACCTCACTTTTTTATCATTTCATATAAAAATATTTTATAAAAATTAAGAATGTCGAGCGCGGTCGAGCCGCCCGTAGGAAATTTGGCGGGTAAAATTATGTGTCAGACCGAATGACAGAATATTCTTGTTATGTATTTCTATGGACAACTTGATCCGCTATCGTCCTTTTACTTTTTGTTTTAGGGATGTCACTAAAAGGATAACGGAGTTAGAACGATTTCTATGGAGACCCACGCGTTGACATATAAACACGCTTATTGCACTTGACTGCTATCGTATTTTTAAAGCATATATCTGCTTAAGTTGGTGACCGGTTAACCTGTCAAGGGTCTTTTCCTAACAAGAAATTCCCTAACAAAGCACCCCTTGAATTTTGAATTGAATGTTTTGTGGATTAATTTTGAGCTATCATATATTTTATTGACCGAAACACATTCCTAGAACTATGTACCAAAACAACATTACTTGCGTTAATTTGATAAATTGGTAGGTTTTACGATGTTTTTGTCAAGTATCACGCATCGGACTTTGGCAGATTTAATCGCGGCAAATTTGACATTTCGATTCCACTGATAAAATCATTTAAAAATATTCTGGTGTCGCCAGGGTGAATGAAACTCGTGGCTATATCATCAATGATGTTGGCGCAAGCGATTCTGACCTTGTCCTTCATACAAATTCTGTACACAGAAGGGTCAAAATCGCATTAAATAATTTTTTTTTTTTCGAAAATTTTCCGCGCACATGCGCGCACTCACCGCGCGCATCCATGTGTTTCTGGCGAGTCAGAGGTTAATAATAAGTTGGTATGAATATATCTTTATAACCACTGAAGTGATTTTTGCCATATATTGGCACCATTTTTAATGTCTCCGATTGCTTTTTGGATAAAAAAGCGCATTTATCTGTTGATTCGGCATAATTTTTTTATTTTTAAATATTTGTAGCTCCCACGTTTGTTATTTTGAACTTAAAACGAAGCTATTGAAATGCTTTATCTATTATGACCATAGATGCCGCAAAACCGAACTTCGTAGACTATTTTAGAATGATGTTAAAAATAAATTTTAAAAATATTTTTTTCATGCAGAATTTCTGATCGCTGTTTACAGTTAAAATTAAGTCCTTTTTCCATAGATATGCACCTTTTATTATCAAGTATACCACAGAATAAGTATCTCTCGCGGCAAAGTAACAAACACGCAGAATTCGCACAGTTGTAATTACGATTTTTTTTATATTTTATTTATAAGTACTACAAACATGAGATAAATGGTAAAATACAGGTTAATTCATTGGCTATATAGCACTATAATAAGTTTTTATGTCTCCATGTTAAAATTCGAAGGTATGATTTTTTTAACTGCTAGAATGCCGTTCGTGCATCGGTGTGTTTGAGATTTTACACGCGATTTTGACCCTTATGTATAAAGAAAGTGTATGAAGAACACGGTCAGAATCGCTTGCTCTATTATCGCCCTTTACCATAGAGAAAACCGCAATGCGCCTGGTCACTCCAAATAATTTATATTAATAATTTACCGGAGCGCAGAAATCTGATTTAATGAGCATACGAACATACCGTGGAGCAAATGTTGACTCGGATCATTACCTTGTTATCTCCAAAATACGGAGTAGAATAGCAAACGTGAAGAAACAGAGGGGATCACGCACAAATAAATTTGATATTGAAAGCCTAAAAGTACCAGAAACAGCAGAAAAGTTCATTACAACCATAAATCATAAGTTGGATGACATCAGCGACCATGTGGAACAACATGATATTAACTCATACTGGGATGGTGTTAAGTCTGTGATTACCAATGCAGCTGACGAAGTTCTGGGAAGCAGGCAAACACAACCAAGAGAATTATGGTTCGATGCAGAATGCCAACAAGCAACCAATGTGAAGAATGACGCATATCTAAGAATGCAACAGCGACATCGTACACGGCAAGCAGAGATGGAATACAGAGAACTAAGAAAGCATGAGAAAAAACTGCACAGAAGGAAGAAACGAGTATTTCTCGAGAACCAAATCAAGGAAGTGGAACTAGCCAAGGCCCAAAACAGAAGTCGACTTTTCTATCAGAAGGTTAAACCATCAAAGAAAAGAATACAAGCCCAGAATTACAATGTGCTACGACAGCGAGGGAAATATTTTGAATGAAAAGTCAAGAATTCTGAATAGATGGGTGGAATATTTTGATGCTCTGCTAAACGGAAGTGTAGATGAGAGCGTGGGTGAAAATTTGACAAGGGATGGAAACAACACTGATGGTGGTACTAATGATGATGACAATGTCGAGCCGCCACCAACATTATAAGAAGTAGTGGGTGCCATTAAAAGTCTACATAACAATAAATCACCTGGAACTGACAACATCTCTGCAGAGTTATTCAAATATGGCGGAGAGAACCTTCAAGTCCATATATATAATATCATTAAATCCATCTGGTGCTCTGAGACTCTGCCAAGTGAATGGAACTGTGGAATAATTTGCCCTCTTCACAAGAAAGGAGACCCTATGAACTGCTCTAACTATAGGGGCATAACGCTGCTGAATATCTCATACAAGATCCTATCAAATGTACTGTGTGGTAGGCTTATGAAATATTCGGATGGCATAATTGGCCAATATCAAACTGGGTTCCGTAAGGGGAAATCTACAACTGATCAAATCTTTTCACTGAGACAGATACTGGAAAAAACAATAGAATTTAATGTTGATACATACCATCTCTTCATAGATTTTAAGGCTGCCTATGACACGGTAAATAGAGAAAGACTGTACAGAGCCTTGGATGAATTTAATATCCCAAGAAAACTGGTAAACTTAGTAAGGCTCACAATGTCTAATGTTGAGTGCCGAGTCAGAATACAACAGGATCTGTCAGACACCCTAAAGACCTTCAATGGACTAAGACAAGGAGATGCACTTGCCTGCATTTTATTCAATTTAGCGCTGGAAAAGGCCATCCGAAATGCAGGTATACAAACCACAGGCCATATTTTTAACAAGTCTGTTCAGCTCCTTGCTTATGCTGACGATATAGATATCATCGCACGCTCAGAATATGAACTAAAATCGGCGTTTAAAAGCTTAGCTACGTCGGCAAGGAACATGGGATTGGTCATCAACGAGGGGAAGACAAAATATATGCCCGTACATGGACGCCAGAAACCACCAAGTATACAGATAGATAATTATACATTTGAAACTGTCAACGAGTTTGTATATCTCGGTACTATGGTGACAAATGACAACAATGTATCCAGCGAAATCAAAAGAAGAATAGTAGCTGCAAATCGATACTACTTTGGGCTACAGAAGCATATGAAATCTCGCCACCTTACCAGAAGAACTAAAGTCGTGCTTTACAAGACCCTTATACGACCTGTTCTTATGTATGGTTCGGAATGCTGGACAATCAGTAAGGGTGATGAAGGAGCCCTAGAAAGTTTTGAAAGGAAGGTGCTGCGAAGGATTTACGGCCCAGTCTGTGATAATGGAGAATGGCGTATCAGATACAACCAGGAGCTATACGATCTTTACGAGGACCCTAATATCTCCAAGGAAATCAAAACTGGAAGACTCAGGTGGGCTGGACATATGTGTGGGATATCCAGAGAATGAGCGAAGGAGATATTCCAAAGCGAATTATGGATGGTGCACCTGGGGGTCGGAGAAGAGTTGGAAGACCAAAGCTTCGATGGCTGGATGGAGTGGTGAAGGATGCAAGCACCATCGGCATCCGAAACTGGCGCAACGCAGCACAACACCGACAGTCATGGAGGCAGGCTCTGCTGGAGGCCAAGACCCGACCTGGGTTGTAGAGCCACAGATGATGATGATGATGAAGAACACGGTCAGAATCGCTTGCTCTATTATCGCCCTTTACCATAGAGAAAACCGCAATGCGCCTGGTCACTCCAAATAATTTATATTAATAATTTACCGGAGCGCGGGAAATGCGCGGGAAAAATTCCTTTATCTCCGATTTTGACCTTTCTATTGTACAAAATTTCTCAAGGACACTGTCAGAATCGCTGGACACGAAATGTCATTGGGTGTCATGGATGCCGCTTTTTGCGAACGCTAATTGGTGGACAACCAATCCCAACTACCCCGGCAAACAAGGGGTTAATGTTGGCGAAAAATTTTAATAATGATCTTCTGAAAATCTCGAGCAATCCAGGCAAATTTATTTATTTCTCATGGTCGCTCAAGTGGTTATTAAGTTGGTCAAATAATCTTCAGACCCCATTTTCTCAAAACATGAGAAATGCAGATATGATTCTTTTGATTTACATTACATAAGCGTTATCCTGTAGTATCCAAACATTTTTCCAGACTTTTTAAGCTCCCTTCAGGCGATATTTCACAAAAATTGCACTACATACATTATCTACCCATTATTGTTAGTTATGCTATTCTATGTCCATAACAAAATGTCAATTTACAGATCCCACGAACCTTAACATTTAAAATAAACTTATTTTTACCTATTTGTAAACAATGCGTAAATGAATCTTGTATTCCAGACTCAACTCTCCGGACGTTGGAAGGTACGAAGAGTTGGACAGCAATGGCTTGTACGACTTCACTGAAGACACGGCCATGTTCCTGAATGCTGTGCAGTATTTCGCCACTCCCGTGCAACTCAAAACTATTGTGGCTTTCCTGAGGGGTACGCGGGAGAGGAGTCTGGACCCGATACACCACAACAGCGACTACTTCGGCTCTGGCGCAGCCCACGATAAAGTCTGGTGGTTAGAAGTCGGTAAGTCATAACTCCTTGTGTTGATTAGAATCATTATATTGCTTTACTCCACTTCCTAGGTAGGAAGGTTCAATCCTCGGTGAAAATAAATAAATTATTGACGAGCATTTAAAAATTATTATACTATCCTGCTGTACTCAACTCAAAGGGAATATCTACTTGGTCAAAGTTACTGAAATTACTGAGCTTAGGTCGGCTACTCAATAGAGGGAGATTTTTACCATTATTGCTATAATTGTGAAACCGCGACCGTCAATGCTAAAAGGCATTAACTGACTACACGCGCCTATTTGTGTCCATTGCACTCACCCTCCACTTATTGAAATCAGGTCATTTGCATTTGATCTTCTGAGAAATGTGCAGAACAAATATACTGACTGGATTTGATTGCTAAAATAAATTCCTTCTGCGTCCATGCGCCTCGCACTCTTCAAGCAATAAATCAAAATCTTCATCGAGAGTCCGAGGTCTTATAACAAGACAGTGCTAATTTCACAAAATATAATATAAACAAGCTAAATTTATGAGAACAATATTTTCTTTTTTTGTATGAATACCAAAATCCAATCCATAGAGACTGGATTTCGAATAGTTAAAGACTTGGTGCGTGCAAATTGAATGTATGTTTTTTTTTTAATATGTTGTCAACCAGGTTGAAAAATGTAGTTTCGAGAAAAACGCGTTCAAAGTTTTCCTGAAGGATTATTAAACACTAGCTTTTTCCCGCGGCTTCGCTCGCATGGTATTAGGGGATTTCCACTCAGCCTCCTCCACCTTCCCTCTCCCCACACCACTCATACATCAACCCCAACTCCACACCCTCATCACTCCACATCCCCTCCCTCTCCCTCTCCCTCTCCCTCTCCCTCTCCCTCTCCCTCTCCCTCTCCCTCTCCCTCTCCCTCTCCCTCTCCCTCTCCCTCTCCCTCTCCCTCTCCCTCTCCCTCTCCCTCTCCCTCTCCCTCTCCCTCTCCCTCTCCCTCTCCCTCTCCCTCTCCCTCTCCCTCTCCCTCTCCCTCTCCCTCTCCCTCTCCCTCTCCCTCTCCCTCTCCCTCTCCCTCTCCCTCTCCCTCTCCCTCTCCCTCTCCCTCTCCCTCTCCCTCTCCCTCTCCCTCTCCCTCTCCCTCTCCCTCTCCCTCTCCCTCTCCCTCTCCCTCTCCCTCTCCCTCTCCCTCTCCCTCTCCCTCTCCCTCTCCCTCTCCCTCTCCCTCTCCCTCTCCCTCTCCCTCTCCCTCTCCCTCTCCCTCTCCCTCTAGAGATAGTTATTAAGTACGACGCCAAAAAAGTACTCTTTTTAGGGTGAATTGCATAATTAAAAAAAAAAAAAAAAACATCATTTCCAAGGTGACAATTGGTTTGTCTTTTTCTGACGTTTGCAATAAATCGATTTTGTTACGGACAGAAAATGTATGAAATATGAAAAATAATTTCATAACGCCAGAGCTCCAAGCTATAGCCTATAGACTATTCTGATGTATGAGCTATATTATTGTAAAGTTTCATTAAAATCCTTTCAGTAGTTTTCGCGTGAAAGAGTAACAAACATACATCTATACAAACTTTCCCCTTTATAATATTAGTAGGATACAAAGAATTTTTTTTATTTGTCTCTTTTTGCTGTATCTCTGTCAATTTTACAAATTTCTTAAAAACATTTAGTGAGAGCATTCTTAACAAATTTATCTTTCACTTCTTCTAACACAGTAAACTTATTTTGTGGCACCATTTTGATTTAAATTAATAAATTACTTCGTTTTCACCACTTTTATTGTACAAAATTGTAAATAATAAAGATAGAGATTCCAAAATGAAAAAATCTGGAATTTATAAATTGAAATGTAATGATTGTGATTTCTTTTATATAGGTAAAACTTCGAGAAACTTTGAAATAAGGATTAAAGAGCATATGAAAGCTTTAAATAATAATAGTTTCTCGGAGTTTGCCAACCATTTAATAGAAACTAGTCATACCTTTAATTTTAACAGTGGAATAGAATTAATTCATTGTAATGTCAATGGCATTCAGTTGGATAAATTAGAAATTTTAGAGATTAGATAGAGTGTTAATGCAAATTTAAATATTATTAATAATCAAAAATTGTTTTTAAATGACCCATTATTAAATCTATTCCCCTTTTAAAATTTTTAATTGTTCTATATTGCCCCTCGTCCCTTAAACATTATTTTCTTTCTAATTTTATTATTGTTTATGTCGATTATTTTTCTCTATTACCTATATATGTCTATTACCTATACATGTCTATTTTTAAAATTAGTTCTGTCAAAACCCTGAAGAAGTCAGCTTTGCTGACGAAACATGTCGGTTTTGTAAACAATAAAAGTGGTAAAAACGAAGTAATTTATTAATTTAAATAAAAAAAAAAATAAATAAAATAAAATTTATTTTTCATTCAGAAAAATAATTTTTTATAAAAATTAGAATTTTTTTATTGTGGTATGGTGATGCCTTAAGACCGGGCTGTGGACTGATTTTTTATTATTTTCCTTTGTTCCTTAGCGCTAATTCTGGAACAAGCCAACTATATCCGCAGAGTGAGGAACTCGGCAGGAAGACAAACATATCCCGTGGTTGAGTTTGGCGAGAGAGAGAGAGGCGGGCCCCAGTGGCTCTTGGACTACGACCAGGATACCAATGAGCCGGTGCTGCTGCCTCCCACTGAAGGCATTATTCAACAATTGACACCTATAAGGTATGTCCCCCACTATATACCTACAATATTACACAATCTGCGGTTGTTGCAATTGTGTAGGGTTAGAAAAAAAATCTTAGTTTCAATCATGATTATTTCCTACTTAGGGCTGGCCCGTTCCTACTTCCATTTGCTGTTAGTTTTAGTAAAATGGCACGCTGGATATTATCTACGCAAAAATGACACCCGAAATCATTCATTTCCAGGATTCCTTCCGAGTAGAACCAGCACTCGTTTGTTTGAGGTGGCCTATCGGATAGGATTTTTACGGTCATCGCTTGGACTAATTGGAATTATGAACAATCTTCCTGCACGCTTATTAACTTCTCGAGTGCCGTTGCCGCGCCGGCGCGCGAGTATCAAATTTCAAAAAAGAATATTAATTCAAATAATTTGGATGCGATTTTAAATTTTATTCCATTAATATATAACATAAAATAAAGCTTAAAATAGCTTCCTCCATTCTTGTTCTTAAGGTAATTTAAAAAAGGTAAGGTAAAAAACCCTGGCCCTTGACAGGTTAACCTGTTATAGGCCAGTAAAAACACAGAAATTTCCTAACAAAGCACCACTTTGAATTTTGAATTGAATGTTTTGTGGATTAATTTTGGGCTGTGGTATATTTTATTGACCGAAACACATTCCTAGAACAATAAACTATGTACCAAAACTACATTACTTGCGTTAATTACATAAAATGATAGGTTTTACGATGTTTTCGTCAAATAACACGAATCGGACTTTGACAGAAAGAATCGCGGCAAATTTGAAATTTTGATGCCACAGATAAAATCATTTAAAAATATTTTGGGGTTGCCAGGTGAATGAAATTTTTGCCTATCTTATGGGCAAATGTTGACGCAAGCGATTCTGACCTTGTCCTTCATACAAATTCTGTACATAGAAGGGTCAAAATCGCAGACAAACATAAGAGGTTAAGTGTCACCATTTTCAAAATTGGAACTGATTTGTAGAGAATTCAGACTTGTGATTTTTTTCAAGGGTCAACGCTGGTTATTATAACATAATATGTTGGTACTCATCATTCTCTCTTCTTTTCAGACTTTAAATTGGCTTTCACAATGCACCCTGATCCACAATGCAAACAGCATCCATTGTATAGTTTCCAACAATCTTAAGAAGAAAGAAGACTTAATACATAAGAAATATTGATTTTTAAAATATAGTATGTAGTTTTAAAATATTGCGCTGCATGAGAGTGTATTTGATTTTCAGAAACTAAAAATATTCCTTAACAATAATAAAAAAATATATTTTATTTTAGTTAATTATATAAAGACTTTAGCGAGTAATATTACATTCAAGTTACCCATTCAAAATATGCATTTGTTTATTGCAAACAGAAGTAGGATTTTCTATGGTATCTGTTATAGAATCACAATCCGCTAAACTGTCCATATAATTTTTTTTTTTTTTTCATTTTACTATTACGTGCCGTTTTTACTTATTATTAAGTAATGTTATTAAACATAAGTTTTTCTTTGTTTTTTATATAAACCCTAGTGTAAAAGCAGGGAACTAAATCGCCTTCGGCTGTGCGATGTGAGGACGACCACTATTATAATAAGGTTATGAATCAATTTATATTGTGCTGTTCTTTTTTTTCTTTTTTTAATCTAAATCAGATTGATTGGGAGAGGACACTATATAATAATTTTTATAAGCATAATGCATAATGTGAAAACATTATATTTAACAAAAGAGTTAAAAAATTAATTTTGAAGCAGGAAAATGAAGGTGGACCTCCAAATAATATTAATTTATATTAATAATGATTATTAATGTATACAATGAATAAAAATAAATGGAGGTCCCCCTCCTGCATAGCCTGAGTTTTATAAAATTGTGACAATATTTATGCATCAATTTTTTTTAAAGTATATAAAAACCGTACGTAATAAATTTGTTATTACGATGCACTTAAAAATGTCTTGCTTTTTTATTATTTTTTTATTTAAGTTTTTATTAACAAAACAGGTTTCCATTTGTTAAAAATGGATGTGAATGATTCAACTGTGAATGTGCCTTTGTTATAGAAATATTATAACCGATATGTATAATATAATTGTTACATATTTTTTAATTTGTCTTTTATTTTTATCAATTTTTCCTGTTTATCCTTTTTTATCTATCGCTTTCCGGGCTACCATCTCAACATAGTTGATGGCGAAATACATATTCTGTGCGCTGATGTCTTGATTGAAATAAAAATAAATATAAGTCTTTGTGCCAGTTTCTTAACCTGAGGACAGGCTTTTTTTTTAATTTTAAAAAAGTGCAACTTTGCACATATTGTTTGCGTGAGACCCTAAAAAGCATCTTTGCTCGATTGCGGGAGATGCCTTAACCTGTCAAAGGCCAGGCCATTAGAGGTGGGTAAGTTCTGCATTTTACCGGAAGCCTCCGAGACTTGCCTCCTCTTAAAAGTCCACGGGTTCTAGGAGCAGGTCCCGGGTCCGAGTTCTTAGGTGCGGACACTGCGGACTGAGCACTGAATGTTGTTGCGGTGCACCGAACCGGGACGCACGGGTTCAAAGAACTTGGAGCCAGGACCTACTCGTAGAACCCGCACGACAAGTCAGAACCCTGGAGCAGGACAAGACCCACACGAGGGCTCGGACCCGTCACCCGTGCAATGTAGGTACATTCAATGGACCTACATTGCACGTGCTTTTATTGAGAATTTAAATAAGTAAATTAGCTGTAATGCTTTATTATAAACTATTATTTTATAATGCACTTCACCCGTTGAGTAACAATACCAATATACGCTCTAATTGAAAATGACTCCGTGTCTAGTCGAATATTCTAAACAATTCCGCGATGACGTTAGGCAGCAGTATACTGTTACGCCAAGCGGCCAGGCACGTGCGTGTTGATTGCCGGCCGGGGCAGGAATGACTGAAGACTGAATGAGAATGTATCGTGGTTCGTGAGTCGCGGGAGTGGGAGGGAGTGACAAGAGTGGCGGGTGTTTGTCGCGGTTCACGACTCACGTCGCTCGGACCAAGATGCATGGGTTTGTATTGAGCGTACTCGGCGATCTCGGGACTTGTAATTCGAATCTGCGCCGCGGCTTCGCGCTGCGGCGTTGAGTAGCTCGAGTGTTTCACGATTCACGCAGTTCCAAGAACCCGACACTCGCCGAGACTCGCGACTCGTGAGTGGAGTGGAGAGTGTAGCGCTTCGGGGACACCGGACGGTTACTACTACTCAGTCACTAGACTCACTAGTACCGGAGTACCTCGCCTCGCGGCGAACACGGGGACACCCACCGGCCGGTGGAGGCATCCGAGTTTTTCGGGTTTGGGAATGAGCCCGAGTTCCGGGACAGGGTTCTCTTGGAGTAGTCGATTTGAAAAAGGAGTGGGAGTAGGAACCGCTTCCCGCAAAGGAGCGGATCACATGAGCCCATTCCAGCTGAACTGACACATCGCTACAGGCCATTTCACGAAAATTCACTAAAAAAGCACCACTTTGAATTTTGAAATGAATGTTTTTTGGATTAATTTTGAGCTATCCTGTATTATATTGACTGAAACACGTTCCTAGAAGAATAAACTATGTATCAAAACAACATTACTTGCATTATTTACGTAAATTAATAGGTTTTACAATGTTTTAGTCGAGGAACACGCATAAATTGCGACGGGTTAATTCGTGGCAAAATCTGACGTTTCTAAGTCACAGATAAAATCCTTTAAAAATATTTTGGTGTTGCAAGGTGAATGAAACTTTTACGCGTCTCATAGATTAATGTTGGCGCAGGCGATTCTGACCCTGTTCTTCATACAAATTCTGTACATAGAAGGGCCAAAATTGCAGACAAAAAGTTTTTGGTCGATAATTTTATTCAAATTTTCGAATTATTTTCTCGCGCATGCGCATAAGACGCGCGCGCCCGCGCGCTAACGGCCACTTAGAGGTTAAGGCGTTTTCGTATAAATTGGTGTGTTATTTAATTTTTTTAAATCGTCCGCTTTTTGACGTGGATTGGTGACAAAACGCTTGCAAACAATTTGTTGACATGGCTTTTGAAACATCAATATAATTCAACTAATCATGGTAGGTGATTATTATGGCACATTACAATGTTAGTAACATTGTCACTTTGTTGAGCCTTTGTGAATTTTCCTTAAAGCGCTTACTGTACAAGAGTGTCAACTGCCCGGAGCCAGCTGGACTACAGCATCTCCGATTGGGGTACGTTGTGAGGCTGAAGGAAGTAGAAAGAAGAAGGTGATGGATGCAAAGAAGGTTGGAAACATCCTGAAAATTCAGATATGGTCATCAATTGCAGTTAACCTTTATGTACCTGAAAGTAAAAATCATGTACGATCTGAAGGGGGTCACTGGGGTCCCCCATAAAATAAGGGAATCTTAATATTCCTTTTATCTTTTCCAGTAAAACTTGAACTTGGAACTAGAATCCAGGATCTCTTGGTTTACTGGGACAAAGCACCTTAACGAACTCGCCCATTGGGACCTATATCTTTCTATCATTGTCCCAATTGCTGAGTTGGTGAACCCAGGCAGCCTGCTAAGTCATCAAACGTAGCAAACCACTTGAGGTGACCCATGACAGGGGTGTTGGTTATCCAATAAATTGTTACCGGAACGGCGGTACCCATACCCGCCTATCAATTGATACTTGTTTACATTTGTCTAGCTCATGCGTCAAACGTCTCTGGGAATCAGGAGGAGCCAAATGTTAATTGCGGAGCAGGCATAATTAATATCTTCTATATAAATAAAAGTGATCCGCCTAAATCTATGTACGCACATAACTTCCGAACGACTTTACCTATTTCATTCAAACTTTGGGCATTTGATGCGTGCATGCCCGCGAAGGTTTCAATATATACTGGTGAGCTCTGGCATTATGAAATTTGTATAAAAAAATTGCAATAGGTGGCATGCGAGCTGTTTGAAAATTGAATGTAACGGAACTGAATGATTGAAATGCGGGAAGGGGGAATGTAACTGGGGAGGGGGGAGGGGAACTCGAGAGGGGGTTCGCGGGAAGGGGGGGGGGGAATCCAGGAGGGGGGGAATCCAGGAGGGGGGAGGAGTGTGAAAGCGTGAGAGGAATGGGAAGCGAGGGAAGGAGGGGGAGGCGGAAGGGGAAGGGGACGAATGGAAAAGGACAAGCAGGGGGATACAATTTCTTTATTATGTGGCCATAGCAACGCATACCGGGAACTCACTAAAATAATATAAATGGAGCGACAGATTGATTTGATTAGTAGGCAAATTAATAGATGGGGTTTTGAATTAAAAGGTTGGGTAACCATCCAGTAGATGGCATTGTGTTTCGTTAGCCATAAAAATGTGTGGCCGGGTCAGCTAGTATATTATAAAACAAAGTGTACTACAATGTGCTTGCCGCTAAAACTCAGACAGGAGTCCCAATACGATCAAGGGAGTTATATGGTGTGGTAGCCCTCTATCCCCCATCCATGAAGAAGATAGGTTCCCGGTTTTTACCTGAAGGGCGTGCTTTTGAAGATATAAGGGCTGAAAGTTTCGTCCTCTAGAACAGTCCAGAACATTCGAGAGCATTACACTACATCCTTGAACATCCTGGACCATTCTGGAATGTTCAGGAATAGTCTGGAATGTTCGGGAATATCCCAGATCATTGTGGAGCATTACAGAACACTCTTGAATGTTCTGGAACATTGTGGACCATTTGAAGCCTTTTTTGTGGGGCCACCGATTGGTAAGAGTATATAAAGCAAGATCGGTTGTGGGCTCGTTCATCGTCAGTTCAATCTCATATCATCTCCCCGAGCGAAGCCGGGTACCTAAGCTAGTGAGTAATAAAACATTGCTTCATGTAGGAATTTTACTATATTGATTATCAATCTTGATTGCTAATAATGAATAAAGTAAATTCTATTCTGAGGTTACGCCTCAAAACTGATATCTCAATAGCAGCTAATCTTATCTACGGAACTTTGAAGATTTGTCCATATCAGTTTGTACATTGTCTCTTGTGTATGAATGGACTATTGACGTGAAATATTTATTGAAGCTTGTGTTTATTTTAAAAAACCGGGTGCGTTTATTTATGACGCCATATATTTGTATAAACAAGTACATAAACAATCAATTAGTTTGAGGCGAGTAAGAAGTGAGTTCTTTTCATTAAAATAATGAAGATACCATTTTATAATCCCAGTTCAATTTCTGTGGTTCCTGATTCCGCCACGGCTAATCTCCGGGTGGTGTTACTGTAGTACTTACTTTCTCATAATTATGTAATAATTTTCACAATATGCCGGTTTGTATTGAAAAATATTGTGAGCCATTTTAGCTAACTAAGCAGTAATTTGTAGGTTTAATTAAATTATATGACACAAGGTTATGTCATACATAACAGAATATGCATTGGCCAATTATGAATACAAATTTATCAAAACTTTGCGATGACAGATGTCCAGAAAATTACTGCGGTCGAAGTAAAAATTAATCAGCTTATAATATTTGAGACTATGTTTATTTAGCAAAAGTTAAAGATCATTTTGATATGTTGATTTGCCGACATATTATCATTTTGTATAGGCATTTATGAACATAAATATGTTTTTGATTTTTGAGGCACTTTCATTTGCACTTTCTAAGAAAATTTTCAAACAAAATTATGCCGGAATACACCAAGTAAAAGTGCTTTGCCTCTTCAGTTAATCACTGGAGTGATTATGGTCGAAAAATGCACCACTTTTATTTTTCCACGATTGATAGCGGTCCAAAATTGGATCACACTTTCCTACCATTCGTAAAACATTTATTGTAATCATTTAAACATTTCCATGGCCAGCCAATTATTTTAAAACGAAGCTATTGAAATGATTTATCTATTACTAGCTGGTTCCCGGCATGCGTTGCTATGCCATTTTATAAAGAAATTGTTTCTCCCTGCGTGTCCTATCCCATTCGTCCCGTTCCTCTTCCGCCTCCCCTTCCTCTCCTGCGTCCCCTTCCTCTCTCGTGTTCCCACCCGCACTCTCCTCCCGAGTTCCCCCCTCCCTCCGAGTTCCCCTCCTCCCGCACGGGTTCCCCCTCCTACCCGAGTTTCCCTCCACCCACTCTCATTCGATACATTCAGACCCGCTACATTAACTTTTCAAACAGCTTGCGTGCCACCTATTGCAATTTTTTAATACAAATTTCATAATGTCAGAGCTCACCAGTAATTTTGTACAAACCATGTCCTGATAAAAACGAACACAACAAAAAAATAATTATCTCATTTGGTGCAGTCGTTCGGAAGTTATGCGCGTACATACATTTCGGCGATTCATTTTTATTTATAGAGATGACCATAGATGTCGCAAAGAATAACAAAAAAATTAAGTCCTTTTCCCATAGATATGCACCTTTCATTATCAAGTATTGTAGAAATCTAAAATATTCTATGTTGACTTGAATAATTACCCCTCACGGCAGTTTCCAAGTAGCAAACATACAGGATTCGCTCGGTTATAAACTTTACGATTTTTTTATATATTTTTTATAAATCCTACAAATTTGAGATAAATAGTAAAATACAGGTTAATTCATTGGCTACATATCACTACAATAAGTTTTTTATGTTTCCTTGTTAAAATTCGAAGGTATGATTTTTTTAATGTTAGCGAAAAATTTAAAAATTATCTTCCGTGAAATCTCGAACAATCGGGGCAAATTTATTTATTTCGCATGATCGCTCCAGTGGTTAAATGTAGGAGATACGGTATCGTTTCATATATTGAAGAAACATTCCCTGCACACATTGTGCTCATTGCTGTGATTACTGCACTACTTAGTAAAGGTACTTATGCTTATCTTATATATAAAAATGAATCGCTAAATGCTTTGCTAAGCGCATAATTTTCGAACGACTGCACCAAATTGGATAATTCTTTTTTTTTGTGTGTTCGTTATTGTCAGGACAAGGTTTTTATAAAACTTTCGGTGAGCTCTGGCATTATGAAATTTGTATAAAAAAATTGCTATTGGTGGCACGCGAGGTTTGAAAACTGAATGTATGGAAAGCGGGAGGGAGGGAGAGATGGGGAGGGGGGGTGAGGGGGGAAGGGGGTAGGGGGGGAAGGGGGAAGGCGGAATAATGTTGGGAGAGGGCAGGTGGAGTAGGCGCGGTGGGAACGGGACGAATAGGAAAGGACACGCAGGGAGAAACAATTTCTTTATTAAATGGCATAGCAACGCATGCCGGGACCAGCTAGTCTTGGATAAAAATTAATAGTTCAAAAACTTAACATTTTTTAACATTACCTCCGTACAGAAAGCCTAAAAAATTTCCAAAGTTTTGTAAATTTCCTGAACATTGAAATTATTATGGACATGTCAAATCACAGCACCGACAAGGAAGGGTTACGCTAGGTTTATGTTATTTTATTTTTTAATTTTAGTGAATTTAAATAATTTGCAATATGAATGTTTTTGATTTACAATAGAAGGAGAAGAAAAAGGTACCATGGGAAGCAAAGCTCTAACTGAAGATGCTCCTTTCACCTCCCAAACATCTTCAAACCTTTCCTGCCCTCGAACGGTACTACTTCAGGTGCATCATCTTTTCTAAATGTTTTCCATTCGCTAGTAAACTTTCCGTTGCAAATTTAATTCCTTTTTTGTACATTAGCTTCACACAGGAAGCCGATGTCATCTTAGAGATGCTGTATGGAGGGTCTTTTTAGGCAAGGAAGGAGAAAGGAATGAAGGGTGTATAGGAATCTGAGGATAAGTGTGTTCACGAGTGATGGACGTATAAATCTGTGGTGCAAGGTGAAGTTCCAAGTAAATCTTGCTGGAGAGGTCAAAACGTCTCCCGTAAACAGTCTCTCCCAATCTGGCCTGCCACACACTTGATAGGCAGATGTATCCGACGTCAAGACCTATGAATAGCCCCATGAACCCGGGCATCCTTACTAAGTCATCAAACGAGGCAAACCGCCTGAGGTGATCTTTGGCAGAGGTGTTGGTTATCCAATAAATGGTTCTCGGGGTGGCAGTACTCATTACCTCCCTAATAAGGAACTACAGTGAAAAATATTATGGCTTTAAAAAAATATGTTCATATAGACCAATAAACGCTAATTCTGAATATATAAGTTTTATTTAATAATATTAAACGCAGAGTTTTTAAAAAATTATTAAAAAGTCCATTTTTAATTGTGTCGCAAAAACAAATTTTAGTGATGACGTCACTGTTCGACGTGTCGTGACGTCACCGTAAAGCCATTGTATGGGAATGTATGATATGACACAAGCCATCGTATTAATTTATTCGTTTATTTACATACTGTTTATAGAGATTTAGTTGTTGTGTTTATTGAAACATTATTTAGGCTTAAATAATGTTTAAAAAATAAAGGTATCTCTTATTAGTTTATCTCTATTATTGAAAATATTCAAAAACTACTGCACGAAAAAAATAGTAATGCTACTCTAGGAAGAATACTTCGAACAACCGAATTCAAAATGGCGGCAGTTGATCAGCTGATTGCACAATCCTATACTAATTTTTCAGGAGTGATCCATTTGGTGGTTTTCGGGGGATCTTGAAAAATTAAAACTTTGACAATTATTTTAACTATTAAAACTAACTCTAAAAATAAAAATAAATGCAGTTATTTAAGTTAGAACATTATTATTCATTAAAAAAAATTGGACTGGAGTTCTCTATTGCCGTTTCACTAAATGATGCCAAATTGTATTATTTTTCATATATATATGTACATAATATGAAGGTTTTATTTAATTTTACATAATATAAAAAGTCTTAATCAATATTTATATGTTGTAATTTTTCAGGAACTTAATAATATAAGGAATTCGATAAAAAAAATTCAGGATTGGATGCCTCCAATCTCCTCCCCCACTTCACCCTCTCCTCCGGCTTCCGATGTCCCATCCACTTTGGAAAGTCCACTGACTGGAAATGGATTGAGCCTCAATTGTAAGTCCTCTTATGTTGGGTTATTATTAGCAACCATTTTTACTTGGCACATTATTATCGACACAGTCAAGGTAGTTTGAGGTTTGACTATCAAAGATTTTGCCAAAATATTGTTTTGACTAGTTTTATGACTAGTTTTCAATGTTGCTATTTTACATGGTGTCTGGATATAAGTGGAAAACTGGTGAATCTACACTACATTTTAAGTCGATTTTGTGTTTAACTTTTTTTGGTTTGAGCTTGTTTTAAGTATGTCATGTATATCAAGTCCGGAGTTGGAATTTTTTCAGGTCAACTTTGAAAAATCAGTTGTTAGTCGTGAGGGGGTTAACATCGGTTGTTTAGATGTAATATGAATTTGAAAAATTCATCCAAAGTTCCATTCAAGTTTTGTTATTAATTGATATGGACAGGTTGTTTCACAGAACTTGGATAACACAGGATTTCACAGAACTTGGATAATTTGACTGATTGGTGGCTGAGTTGGCATTGCGTTTGGGTCGCACTCAGGCGTCGTGTGTTCGATTCCTCGGCTGGCTGAGTTCTCCATCACAACACAAGCAACATTTTCCTCTTACTGTAGTGAGAGATTTTCAAATATTGTCAGGTTATTCGTATCCCGGGAATGTTTCTTTCTTTAAAAAATATAATGAATAATGAGGACTTTTATAGGACTTGAGTATTAACCAATTTGAAATTTGATGAATTGTTCAAATTCTGTGAAATAACCCGTCTGTCATGTCTTTTAAAATGCATTAAAGTATGTATGTTGCTGTCAGCAGCATAGTACCACTAGTTTCTGGATACTGAGTATATTATAGTCTCCATTTTGTTATTATATATTTTTTCAGTTGACGAAATGACCCGGTCTACATTATTAAAGTTTTTTGAAAAAATTGTTGATGTTATTGAGAAAAAATCCCAACAAGAACAAACTATCGGGGATTTATTGTCGAAACACCCGCTAATAGGATCCATTGCCAAAGGTACCATGATGTCCATAAACATGTTCCAGAATGGAATGGAAGTTGATCAGATATCTACAGAAAGGTATGCATATTATATTTTGGTATTTTCAATGAACTAAATTGATGACAATGACCACTTTGAATATATGTACAGTGGGCATAGCGCTTGGGTCCCACCCGAGCGTCGCGTGTTCGATTCCTCGGCTGGCTAAGTCCTCCATCACAACACAAGCAACTTTTTCGGCTTTCTTTGGTGGTAGTAGGAGATTTTCAAACATTGTTGGGTTATTCGTAACCCGGGAATGTTTGTCTTTCTTTTAAAAAAAAAAAAAAAAAAAAATGTACATACTTACGATTTTAAGATACCTACTTACATTTATCTGCTTTAAACTTTAAAAAAAAATTTTTTTTTTATTCATTTCATTGTTAATTCCACGAGTTGAGAATTTTTCGGCCACCATGCTGGGCACATGCCCGTGTTGTGGTGGTTGATTTTATATACAGAGCATTAAAATATGAATTATAAAAGAACGTCATCTTTATCTTTATCTCTACTAAGTATAAAATGAAGTCGCCCACGCTATATGTGCGCTTAGATCTTTAACTATGCAACGGATTTTCATGCGGTTTGCACTAATAGATAGAGTGATTCATGAGGAAGACTTTTAGGTATACAGGGTGTTAAGGGACGTACTTGACATACTTTAACCAGTGATTCATGACATTATTTGGAGTAAAAAATGTTAATAAAATTTAGGTCTCCGGTGACATTTTTGGTGTTTTTTTTATTTATTTTTTCTACAAAAACATAAAAAAACGGTAGGTGATGGACAGTTGGAGGCGCGGTTAGGGGTTGGTCGGTTACTCGGCTGAGTGACCAGTGACGACATGCAGAAGAATTTTTTTTTGTTTGATTTTGAAGAAAAAAAAGTCATTTAAAAAGTCACCGGAGACCAAAATTTCATTTACATTTTTTACTACAAATAATGTCAGGAATCACTGGTTAAAGTAAGTCAAGTACGTCCCTTAACACCCTGTTTAATTTGTCAAGGTTTTGTGTAAATTGGTTGAAATGTATAATACATCTGACCAAGCGGCAGCGGGCAACGAGCTGACAATCGGGCAGTGTGGATTTGATTTAACAGATGGCGTTGGTTATAAAGGTTTTGTTAGCCACAGTAACGTGTGTCCGGGTCTGCTGGTAGAATATAAAAGAATATAAAGGACAAATGAATAATGTTCCTTGTTTAAAACCATTTTATTTTATTTATAATCGTCGACCGGTTTTGGTTGATCACAACCTTCATCAAATGTCAAACCACAAAGTGTTTGCTTTCTTCGATTATTGAATACCATCTGGTTCCCGGCATGCGTTGCTATGGCATATAAATAATATAAATTCATGTCTGAACGCCGGCAAATAATACCTACTCGACTGAATAGCTATTGTCACAGTGATATTTACATCAAATACTAGTGAGACTCATGAGTACATGAAACATATAAGTGGTATCATACAGTTTATGAACTACATGAACTAATGAAAAAAGATTGTGTTTCCGATGACTTGCTTATTTTGAATGTTTCTACTTAGTAGGGGGCTTTTTCTAATATTTTCTCATCTTCCAGAGATAGCGCGCCAACGACCATCATGAACCATCTATGTACTGGCTTGTTAACAAATAACCGAATTGACATTGGACGTCTCCTTCCTGCCTACAAGCTGGCCAATATTATCCAAATCTTGCAATCACCAACCATTAACTACGGTAAGGGCTGACTTTGGATTGTGAAACCTAATTATCATAAATACTTAATTTTATGCATGGTTAACATGTTAAATTAACGCAATTGTTATAATAATAGTAACTTTAATTTACAGATATGAAATCTTTACCTGCCATCAAAAAGTTATGCCGTAATCCCCGTGCGACATTTCATGAAGTCCGCATTTGTAGAGCTTATTTGGAGGTCCGACAACATTTAACGGCAATGAATTTGTCTTATGAAGATGATTTTTCTCTTGTCACTGTTGACAACAAGAGTGAATACAAATCTAAACTTGTGACACCTGAACATAACACTTTAACATTCTTATCAAAGTGTATATTTCCACCGAGATCAAAAAAAAAGAAGGTTGCTAAAAAGTCATTGAAAAAGGAAAAAGATGAAATAAATATTTGTCCATCTGCTTCCACAGTGTTTCCTGAGAATCAAGTGAATAATGATAAAAACGACTCAATCGCTGTTAGAAGTATGAGTTTTCTGACAGAACTTATGAAATCTTACGAAAATGTTCAAAATATCAACACAAACCCTGTTCCTGTTAAAAATGAATTATTACATGCTGATTTACCTTCGGAACCATCTATTAAAGTCGAGAACTTTGAAATCAATTTGCTCACCCAAAGTGATATAAAACCCAGTAATATAAAATTCGAAAATATTTCCGATGTTATAGACATCTCAGATTCCGAATCAACCGAAGGACAACTCGAACAAAATGAAAACGCCACTGGAGGAGATCTCAAAGGATCAATCTTTGATGAAGGAAATTCAGAAGATAAAATGTTCCTTTCAGATAATAAAATTTACAAAACTGAACGATTTTCTCCCAGTCTGTTGATACCATTAAAAGCCGTTTGTGAAGACTTTCCTTTGCAAGAACAAAGCAAATCCATTCTTGGGGTACCATCTAAAAGTAATAATCAGACTGAATTTATTGTTGAATTTGATGGAGATAATACAATTAAAATGGAAAATATTGATGAAAAAGGTTCTGAGACAAAATTAATTGATGAAACAGATAATATAATTACTATCGATGATGATGATGATGATGACGATAAATTGTTTTCTTCAAGAAGTAATTTAGACCGAATCGATCTTGACGTAAAGGACGCATTGTCTAAATTTATTGAAGTGCAAGGGAAAGGGCTTATTCCAGCTGTAAAACAAGAGGTAAAGACCGAAGTTGATTCATTTTCAACTTCAACAGTGAACATAAACATAATACCAGATACAACAAAACCTACAAGGAAAAGGAAACTAAATGTAAACATAAGTTAATTGAATTCTGACTCAACTATGTAATTAGGTGTAAATCTGTTCGTGGGGTGAGGTTTGTACAGGTCTTGGTGGCGGATGCATCTGCCCACCAGTTGCGTGGAGGGCCGGAACTTGAGAGGTCGGATGAGGGAGATCTTTTAACCTCTCCAGCTGGACTCTCTCGACCCAATGCCTTGTCCTGCAGTGGGAGGGATGGACTCTTGCGTCACTCCTGGATACACAAACCCTCAGGTTCCAACACACCCCTCATATCCTTTTCCTTCCCAGAACTTCCTTTCACTTCCTTTACTTAAAAAAACCCTCCACACAGCATCCCCAAAGATGACACAGGCCCTGAGGGAAATTATTTTCCTCAGGGTCTTCTGTGTGGAGTTAAGGTGAAAGAATTCAAAATCTATTCTTTCACAGAAGGCGCTAATTTAATTATTTAAGGATAAAACCCCTTTTTCAAGTTTGGTTTTAAAATATTCAAATGAATTTTCGTTATTTGTTTTTGGGGTGCTATGCCGTGTTGCGCTACCTCCTTCTTTAGCCAACGTTTCGGACATCGTTGCAGTGTCCATCATCAGGGCAGATCCGGTAGATGTGTAATTTTTAGTGGTGAAATGTGTGCTTATTTACTTGGAAGCGATATCGTGTCGCCAGCTCCACTAACTTTCACTGGTACAAAATAACCGTGACAAGCGGTGGCGTCATTGCCGCAGAACGGAATAGAAAGTTCACTAAATCGTGGTATTTACCCTAGGGCACATTTCACCACTAAAAATTACACATCTATCGGATCTGCCCTGATGATGGACACTGCAACGATGTCTGAAACGTTGGCTAAAGAAGGAGGTAGCGCAACACGGTATAACACCCCAAAAACAAATAAAGAAAATACTTTTGGCCGTGAAAATCTTAAAACGAATTCAAATGGATTGTTTGCACCCGTACATACGCCATAAAAATATTAAAAAATCATTTTCACTCAATTCTATCACGAAAGGCGTAAAAATCGGATTCAATCCAATATTGTAATTTATTGTATGCCTTTCTTGAAATAATTTAGTTTGTTTAAGGTTAAAACTATTTATTCATATTCATATTGCGTATGTACAGGCGCAAACAATTAATTCATCTTAATATTTTAAAGCATAACTTGCAAAAAGTGTTTTTTCCTAAAGTAATTAAACTAGTGTCATCTATGAAAGAACAGATTATGAATTCTTTTAAGTATCACCTTAATATAAAAAAATCTCTAATGGAGGAATAATAATTGGAGAAAAAAATACAATAATAATAAAAATGTACAGTTGTAATTATTGTGTATATTATTTTTATACCTATTTTCACTTTTGCTTTGTTGTTGTCAAAACATCCAGTATTATAAAGTAAACGCCAAACTTTAATGCCGACCTTGTCAGTGATGAAGAAATCGTTGCAATAGATGAGTCGGTCTGAAAAAACGCCCGTGACTTTTTCTGTCGCCCTCTTTACGCATCTTTCTCTTTCACTTAGGGTCATTGTAAAGTCAGTAAAGTGACTGTACCTGTGTGAGAATGGATAGTATCAAGTTCAGGTCAGCATTTAAGTTTGGCTTGAACCAGTGGCGGTTCGTGACTTTTTTTTTTTAAGATTATCAGGATTCTATCGGTTTGAGGACATGCTGCCTCACCAAACTGAAAAATCTTCAGACAAACAGTTGAAATATTTATGTATTTTCAGCTAAAACATCATCAATCATGTAATTGTTTCAAACCTACCATTCTAGCTCACTGAAGGCACGAACCGCCATTGGATTGTACACTGTGACAGCACCACACTACACGAGAACTGACTGAAACTGGACTAAAGCATTGTTTACAGAAATCATTTGGTGCTTTCAACTTGAAATAACTCATAAAATACATCTAGGAAAATTATTATTTTAGATAAAAACAATGGTTCACACACTGTGGCAAGGATTTCAGATTTTCCACTGCTTAGATACTGAAAATTCATATCCCTATATCAGTCATTTTTAGAAATGGCATTGCTGGACTTACCTTGCCAGAGAGCCTCTTGGAGGACGTAAACATCTCACAAGTCGAGCTGGCAAGTGAAATACCAGCCAATAAGTACACTAAGCTGTGTAAATAATATTTTCACTCATTCACCATTTTAATGTATTAAGTAAATAATTTTAATTACTTACCTGGAAGAATTGATTGTGAAAATTAAAAGTATATTCACTGTAATAAATCTGCCGTCTTCTGTGAAATGTATTTGTTTATAGCAGTTTACTAAATAAAACTAAACGAAATCTCCTTTTAATAAAAGTCTGCTATTTAGTATTTTATACTCGGTATCAAATTCCATTCCTTTCCTAATTCTAGAAATCCTTTTCAGGACTACCCATTAAGCAGACAAAGTCCCAAATTCCCCAAGTTAAAACGAATCCAGGCAATCATAATGCGAAACCGGTCGCAGCCAACAAAGCCTTTCCGTGAACTAATAATAGTCTAATGGTATTTCTTAAGGATTACTTTTCCTTCTTATTATTAAATTTATTGACCTTATCAAATTACACCATTGATGCCCGGAACGCAGAAAGGCAGAAAGGTAGGGAGGCTGCGTTTCCTTTATGTTTGGAGCAGACCCATACAGTTGTGCCATTCATTGGCCCGGCTGCATTGTGTGTGCGTTTTGGTATAAAATGAATAAATACTTTGTCACGCAAATTGTCCTCGGTTCAGTTCTGGGCGTCCTGCCCTGGTGACTGGTGACTGTAACTGGGGATCTCAAGCGAAGAGAATTAGGCTAAAATTGGACCATGATATTTATGTAATATTATTGTATAGATACAGTTTAGAATTTTTGAAGTAGATACATCTCGATGTTTAATGTAAAATCATTGATGGTGGATCTTCGACCAAGTATAATCTGGTGGATACAGGTTGTTTTTTTCCTCCTTTCATTTCTGCTCTTTCCCTTCAGGAGCTCAAGCAAAGTGAAATCAATAACTTAACAATATAGGATCGGTAAGCAAAACTTCCGATTATTTTATATCGATGTCCCGAGCACGGTTTAACTGATATTGACAGGGAATAAATAAGAAAACGATATACGAAATGCCAAACGCCTATCTATTACGTAACAATATTAATATCAATTTGGGAGGCGGGAATGGGTACCGCCGCCCCGGGAACCTTTATTGGATAACCAACACCTCTGCCATAGGTCACCCCAAGTGGTTCGCTACGTTTGGTGATTTAGCAGGGGTGCCCGGGTTCATGGGGTGAGGTTTGTCTAGGTCTTGGAGGCGGATGACCAGGACATACTGAACCCCAGATTCCTACCCACCCCTTAAACCCTTTTCCTTCCCAGAACTCTCCTCTCCTTCCTTTCCTTAAAAAAACCCTCCACACAGCATCCCCAAAGATGACATAGGCCCTGAGGGAAATTATTTTCCTCAGGGCCTCCTGTGTGGAGCTTATGTAAAAAAAAAATAAAAAAATAAATTGGCAATGCAGAATTAAAATACTAACCTAAACGTGATATTAGTTAATAAGGTCTTTATTATCATGCTTCAATCATTTTCATTTCTCAAACATCGAGCGGAATAAATTGATTGCATCTTAGATACATAATTTAAGCCTACGGATCGCGTACACGACTTTTTTTATTTCTAAGAGCTTCATTAGTTCAATCAGTTCAGTAAATAGGCCAGTAATTTTGCATAACGAACGACATTATTAAAAAATATGTGTATATTAATAAATTATCGTAGAAAGCAAACACTTTGTAACTTGACATTATATAGAATGAAACAAGTACTTTGTTTAAAAACCACTTTATTTTTATTTATATTTGACGACCGGTTTCGGTTAAACTCAAAGCTGCGTACAAACACGCGGGCCAAACTACGAATTATGGGGAAGGAATGAAGCAACCGCACACAGCGCGAAACGCTGAGATGATATGCGCGGAATGCTCGTTCCGCTTGGTAGAACCTATTCGCAATCTGATAGGAATTTACTTTGTGATGGAGGACAGTCAAGGAATCGAACACTATTGCAACATGTTAAATATGCATCAATCTTGCTAATTTTCTGGTTTCGTCACAAATAGCAGTTAATCTTATCTAGCCACTTACACTTAACATTATCATGAGAATTCGTCCATTGGTATTTATGAAATCATTGCATGTGAATGAAGTCTAATTTATTGATGTCTGTTTATTCATTCTATGAGACTACGTGTAAATTTTAAAGGTCACAAAGTTAACAGATATAAAAAAAAATTGAAATTGGATCGTCATTGTAAAGCTGAAAGTATTTATTTGTAAAGCCAAAATAATATTTATTTGTTTGGGGTAAGTAAGATAACGAATTCGTTTCAAGAGATTAGTGTAGTAAGAACCAATTTATAATCCCGCTGCACTTTTGAGAAATTGACGTGGCGAAATTAGAACTTACAAATAATTTGGTAGGTGTCTCAATGGTTTCTGATTCCACCACCGGCCAATCTCTCGGTGGTGTCACTGTGGTTGCTTTCTCATAATTTATAGCCGATAGAAAACAAAAAATGTTGTGGCCCTGCCCCATGTTTTTTGTGGTAATATTTGAGGTATTGTTTGTAGGAACAGTCGCAGGAGACCGGCATTATAACTTTTTTGATAGATTTTCTTATGTACTACTCCCAGCAAGGTGATTGTACATGACGTCATCTTTTTATTATCTTCTGTCACTTTCGTTTTCAAACAAGACGCGTGAGAAGAAAGATGACAAACTTCGATGATTTCCGTACGAGTTCTCGCTGGAACTAGTTTAGGTATCCAATTAGATTTTTATAGGTGGACATTAGGGGTTAAAAAGTTAAAGACACTCTTTAAATGTGACTGTGACATTTCAATGCAAAAATTGATAAAAGTGAGTTTTGTTGAAATATTTAAATTAAAAATTCATAGTGACTAAAAAAGATTATTATGGATTGTTGACATCCTTCCTCGTGGTTAGAGATTTTTTTACTTATTAGGAATTTTACGACAGTTCTACAAAATCACCCCCATCCATCACACCTGACGGTCAATCTTAATTTAGCCCACATCATCGTGTGTGCTAATAAATTAAAAATAAAAGCAGACATTTGGTAAACATATTTTTCAATATTTTTTAATAAGAAAGATAGTAAGTATTCAATTGAAAACACATTATAACATTAATGTTTGGGGTAGACAGGTTTTCTTATTTCCTTTTTAAAATTAAACATATTTTCAATCACTGTAATTTGTGAATTTTATTATACAAGGATTATTCCAAGAATTAAAGACCTTTATTATGTAAAAAATCAGGAAAAAATTACATTTTAGCTACATATATTATACATTTTGTATATACCCAGTGGCGTAGCGAGGGGGGGGGGGGTGACATCACACACGACGGGGGGTGACACCCGACCGTGGAAAAAAAAATTACAAATGATATTGTCACAAAAATATTTAACACGGTCTATTATTTATATTTTCATAGCTCTATGGCTCCCCGTGGAGTGCCCCGAAACGGGAGAATTTTGTGTCTGACAGTCTTTTTATAAGTGAAAAAATGTCTGAAATTCTCTAAACACCCGACCGAGTGTCCCCCAAAGAGCACAATTCGTCGAAATTTGTGTTTGTCAACTTTAATGGGGGGGGGAGGGTTACACCACGTTATCCGCCCTGGGCGCCACCCATGCTAGCTACGCCACAGCATAAACCCACTATTTTTCGACATGGTCCACGTTATGATTGATGCACTTGGTGAGCTGGGCACCAGGGCCTTCATTCCCTTGTCGTAAAAATTTTCTCATCTCATCTTGCACAAAATCGTCAATCTCCAAACGTTTTCCGGCCTAATGTTACTTCAGGTGAATAAAAAGATGGAAATCATGTCATTGATAGCATTTTTGATTCTGGGGTTAGATGATGAACCCATGTTTCAACCCAAAAAGTCCTTGCCTTGGATGGAAAAACGGTTCAAAAAGACCTAAGAGCTTTCCACACGATTTTGCTCATCAGCATTTTGGGCACCCAACGAGCACACACTTTGCATAAGCCATTTTCCCCTCAAAAACGTTTGCATGGTAGATTTACTGACGCCTGGGACCAAAATTGCGAGCTTACGGACTTCAACAGGGTGGAGTCCCTCCTAGCTGAGAAAGCGAATAATTGAACACACTTCGCAGGCGGCGGGATTCGACAGTGGAGCGTCCATCTCAAACGGACGCAAAGATCGCACTGAAGCAGCTACCCAGTCGGATCACCACTCTTTTTGTAGAGGAAAGTCTAAGCTACACCCTGATGCTGCCATATTTTGAGAAACAACTAATGAGCAATGACCTTGTCAGACCACGCTATAAGCGCCTATTTTCACGTGGCTTGACCTATTTCAGCATTTTCATTCCATTTCCCATTAAGAATGTATGGCGAGCGATATGCTGGTATAGGCCAAACCATGTTAGTATAGCGCAAGTGTGTCAGTCATATAAAGGTTTTTAATTCTTGGACAACTCTTGTACATAGTGGAAATGGCCTGGTACATAAGTATATTTTTCTTTGTGCTTGATTTTTTCATTGTTGGCAATCTACATTTTGAATTTTATGTAAATATGTTGACATTCAATTATGTAGTTTGCTTCACCGTCATAAAATTTACCACTTTTAACATGTCTCTTATCCGTGTGTAGGTATATTTGTTTGTACTGCGCTTGATATTTTTTGCGCATTTTTTAAATTTTCTCTTCATTGCAGAGAAAGTGTTTATACAATAAAAGAGAAGAACAGAGGAGTGTCGGTGCCATGGAAACTACCGCTTTTACTGAACATGTTCCTTCAACTTCAACCAATTCTGCTCCTTCAACTTCACTGGAAGTTTCTGCTCCTTCGGAATTACAGCAGGTGCTTAATCTTTTCTGAAAATGTTTTCTCTTCTGATTTAATTTATTCAATGACTGATTCAATCACTACAATAAGTCTTGCGGGTATTTACTATTTTCGATACATAATATCTACACAAAATAAAAAAAATACACTTTCATTATCCTCGACACAGGTTTAGTCCTGGTGTGGTTAATAATTGTATTGCAAAATGACAAATTTTAAATGTGACAAAACAATAAATAAACATAAATATTTTTAAATAAATGAAACAATTTTACTTTGTTTGATCCACTTATATATTTGAGTAAAGCTGACCGGTTTCGGAACAACCATTCCTTCTTCAGGGCAAACGTATACTGATTTGACAGTAACAAAATAGTGGATGGTAACAATGTATTATTATGGTAAGGGTGGAGCCGTTGCTAGGTATTAATGAAGAGTGGGTGGGTAGGGAACGAACGAATCTATAATGGATAACCACAAAGTTATAGCTACATTCAAAAGTATAAATATTTTTAATATTTCAGGAATTTATTAATATAAGGGAGTCAATACAAAAAATACAGAATTATTTGAGGTGTACCACCCACACCCAGTCTAATAAGACAACCGTGGAAATTCCAATGACTTTAAATGAATTCAGCAAGGGACAATGTAAGTCCTCTTCTTATTTTTGCCATTTTCGACACACTCAATTGTAATGGTTCGTGTGTCAAACATGTTTTGAAAATAGACTAGTTTTAGATTTTTTTATCTGACTAGTTTGTAATATCGCTAATACATAAAATTGTCTCAATTTTGTTATCACATTTTTATAAATATGTATTTCAGTTGATGGAATGACCCGGATTACATTATTGCAGTATGTTAAAAATTTTGTTAATGTTATTGAGGGGGTTTCTCACCATCCTTCCAATAGCTTATCCATACACATAATGAATATTTTGGATTAATTCTACAGGATTTATTTATTTAAAAAGTCTGAGTTTACTATTCGGTACTTGAATCTATGAACAATGGCTACATATAGGATAAATTAGCCCAAGTTTTTACCTGTTGCTAGTATTTATTTGTTTTTTTATTAATATTCGTTATGTGTATGGATAAGCTATTGGGAGGATGGTGAGAAACCCCCTGAGTATAAATCGAAGCATCAACAAACTATTGGGGAATTATTGTTGAAACACCCACTAATAAGAAACATTGGCAAAGGAGCCCTGAACTCCATAGAAAAGTTTCAGAGTGGAATGGAAATTTAAAAAATTGCTCTAGAAAGATGTGTAAATTGTATGTTTATTTACATCAGAATTTGAAATAAAAACACTTTTGTACTTTCTTCCACTAATTTACAATTTACATCATTGAACAAAATTATAACATTGAACATCGCTTCCAATCTGCCTGCGGTAGGTACATATATTTTAAATTATAAACAATGGAAAGAGATTAGATGTAGCTAAAAATCATTGACAAATAATGTTTTGTTGAGTACTTGAGACTTTTATTCTAATTATTTCCACCAATTCCAGTGGCTTTAACTCATCGATCATTGTGAACCATCTGTGTATTGGTTTGAAAAAAAATTTGGTTGACATAGGATGCCTCCTTCCTGCCGACAAGCTTGCCAATATTATCCAGGTCTTGCAATCACCATCCATTAACTACGGTAAGGGCTGGCTGTGGGTCGTGGAACCTCATTATAATACTTATAAATACTCAATTTTATGCGTGATTAATAGCTTTGTGAAATAAATTCTATTTTTATAATAATAGTAATCCTAATTTACAGATATGAGGTCCTTGCTTCCCATCAAAAAGTTATGTCATAATCCGCGAGCGACATTTCATGACCTCACCATTTGTAGAGCTTATTTAATGATTCGACATCATTTAATGACAATGAATTTGTCTTACGAAGATGACTATTCTCTTGTCACTGTTAACAACAAGAGTGAATACAAATCTACATTTGAGACGCCTAAACATAACACTTTAACTTTCTTGCAAAAGTGTGTATTTCCACCGACATCCAAAGACAAGAAGGTTAATAATTTAGAGAGCTCTGAAATAAATTTGCTCGCCCAAAGTGATATAAAACCTAGGAATATAAAATCAGACACGATTTCTGTAGATGTTGAACAAAATGGACGTATATCAATCCTTTCAGAAAAAAATATCAAATTTGGAGGATCTTTTTCCAGTCCTTCTCAAGAAAAAACTTTAAAACCAATCCTCGTGGATTTACCTTTGCAAGATGTTGAAAAGCAAAGACTTTTCAATATGTGTCGTTGGCGGTCAAGGTTATCCCAAAAGTAAGGATCAAACCGTATTTAATGATGAAAGGGATGATGATATCGTATTTAAAACAGAAAAAGTTGTTACAATAACTATTGATGACGATGACGTAACGCATGATATAAAGAAAAAAATCAATTCATTTACAACTTCCGCATCGATAGAAGTGAACACAGTTCAAGATAAGATAATACCCACAGTACAAGATAAGATAAGGGAACGTACCCATACTACGTGACACTTTTAGGGGGGGGGGGGGGGGGTCTTAAAAAGGTCACGCTCCATACAAATGGGCGGCGGGTTCCTTAGGATTTTGGTCACCGGGGGGGGGGGGGGGGTTAAAAATTGCAAAAAGTTGGTCAAGTAGTTTGGGTACGTTCCCTAATACTCACAGCACAAGATAAGATAAAACCCACAGCACAAGATAAGATAATACCCACAGCACAAGATAAGATAAAACCCACAGTACAAGGTGAGATAAACCCAAGGAAAAGAAAACTGCCCACTAGCATGGTCATATCGATAACGATAAATATTGATGAGTTATTAACACGTTCCCGGACGAGCATGCTATAGCATTCGCATTGGATAGTTTAATTATGTCGCGGATGCTATAGCATTCGAAGTTTATTGAGTTTTTTTGTCAGATATGCTTGAGCAGTTGCTTTATCCCTATAAAATATAGGTAGTCTATTTCTTACTGTCACTGCTGACACAACCACAGATCGCTTACTGTCACATGAGACCTTTTCTGCACACAAAGATAAAACAGTGTTTACCCCTTGCCCTACAGCTCGCCCAAATGCGTCAAATGTATTGAGATCTATTCAGTGTCGTCTGCTAGAGCATTCGCGTCGCACTTGATGGTGTTGGTTGGTACGTATCATGACGGAAATGCTAGAGCAATCGCAAAAATCTAATACAAAAAAATAGTGCCAAAGTAGGGTGACTAGTGAGTCACGGGCAGTGGCCCGTGAACGTGTTAAAGAGTAGAAAAACATAGCTTGCTGTCAACCTTTTCTTTACTATCTACTAAAAGAATTATTAATATCTACTACTTTTAATTATTTACCATATTATATTAAATTTGGCTGCCTTCTATGTGCAAAAGTGCAAAGTTATACCCGAATCTTATATCATAGGTTCCCAACTAATGGGTGGCGACCACATTTTGAGTCGCGAATAGTTTTCTGTGGAGTAGCCTCTCAAAAGAGATTTTAAAAATTTATTTATTGAAATAATATTATAGTGTATGAAGAGCATCTTAATTTGTAATCTAATATCGTGAGATAACCTGCTATTTACGAAATTTGGATTCTTGGTTCCACGGAACGGGTTCGTAGCTCGTAACATATTTGTTTAAAAAATACTGTCTCAATTCTGGTACACTATGTATCAGCAATATTCAAAAATTATCATGCGCCTTTCCGGATTCCATCATTCCCTTCCACATATCTCGTGAGAGCAGATTTCCAATGCTCGTTCATTTTAAATAAAAAAAAATGGTTGTTGAGAATGTGCATTTTTATAATTACCGTGACGGTTCACGGTTACGGAACCGTTACGGCAAAAAAGGCAATAAACATACGTTCCTTATCGCTATAATGCTGCAGCTCTTTCAAAAGATGAGATACACAATGTACGTAGGTCTGTTTCCTCCAAAGGAAAAAAAATATCATAATTTTCTTGCATCTCTCTCACACACTGCACCGTGACGTCTCCTACCAATACTACTAGCCGTGACGATAATTTTGAAAGTATGAAAAATAGTTACAAGGATACTATAGAAAGATCAAAAATGTGCTCTAATGGTTTTGCTTTTGTTCTTATACATATAATGCTGCCGCTCTTTCTTACACGCTAAATAATACATAAAAAATATTAACAGACGAAAATGAGACAAACGGTGAACGTATGTCTGCACCTCCCCGCAGTGGCGTAACTAGCATGGCTGGCACCCGGGGCGGATAAGAAAATTGGTCCGTCCTGGGGGAAGTGGGGGGGGGAAGGGGGGGGGCGATTGGCTAGAGAATTTCAGATATAGGCTATTTTCGCCTTTAAAAAGAGACCGTCAAGCACAAAATTCTCCCCGCTTCGGGGCACTCCACGGAGAGCCATAGAGCTACGAAAATATAAATAACAGACCGTGTTCAATATCTTTGTGACAATATCCTTCGTAATTTTTTTTCCATGGTGGGGTGGCACCTGGGGCGGACCCCCCCCCCCTTCTCTACGCCACTGCCTCCCTGCCCAAAGGAAACATACAATTATTACGTATAAAGAAAATGAAAAGCAATTCGCAAATAAGCAGTACTTTGAAGGAAACAGTCAAGAAAGAGCTGCAGCATTATAGCGACAAGGAACGGATATTTATATGTACCCAAGGGCGTAGCGAGGTACGGGCAGGGGGGGCAGCTGCCCCCCCCTAGAAGGTGCAGGAATGCTCATAAACCGTAAAGTTTACGTCTGTAGCCTATTGTTTGTGAGAATCAATTTAATTTTTATTATTACCTTTTTAGTTTATCATAATTAATGAAGCATCAAGAAAACGTGCCTATCAGTTACATTGCGCTGTTATTAAATCAGTTTTCATTATATGTGTTCAACTGATAGCCAAGTACTCGGGCATATTGGAACCTATTGCCAATGCTTTACAATCGGAAACTATCAATATGTACGCATGTATGAGTCATATTAAAGGTTTAATTTCTGTTATAAATGATCATCAAAGCAAGGTAGACATAGAGAGCCAAAATATTTTAGGTATTTCAATTAGAACTGCAGCTGCCTTTGGAACTGATATACAAGTCCCACGCATTGCATCTTGCCAACAACATCAGTCCAATTACCTTGCTGAGACTCCATGCGATTTTTGGAAGCGATCGATTATCATTCCTTATTTAGATTCCCTAATATCTGAATTGGAGCAGCGTTTTTGTGACCAAAATTTGCCTGCTTTCGGATTAATGTCGCTACATCCCTGTATAATACATTGTTGAATACGTCATTAATTGATTTTAAAGAAAAAGCACAAAGTTTTTGCCTATACTACGATTTACTTAATTTTAATCAAGAAGCCGAACTATGGTATAAAAAATGGCAGAACAAGGGTATGACTAGAAAAGATCTCGAAAAACTAGATTTTACTGAAGTGTTTAAGGAGGCGAACATTTTCTTTCCCGCAACAAAGAAAGCAATACTTATTTCCTTGGCACAGCCTTGTAACATAGAGAGGTCCTTTTCTACACTGCGTCGTATTAAAACATGGCTGAGATCAACGATGACTGAAAACCGTTTGAACGCAGTAGCTTAGCGAGGGGGGGGGGGGGGGGGGGGCAGACCGCCCAAGGATATTGTGACAAAAATATTAAATACGGTGTTATATATATTTTCGTAGCTCTATGGCTCCCCGTGGAATGTCCCCCCGAATCGGGGAGAATTTTGTGACTGACGATCTTTTTTTATAGATGAAAATAGCCCATTTCTGAAATTCTCTAGCCACCCCCCCCCGCCATCCCCACCAGTGGGTATTATTTTGTTGCAGCAATTTACATTACATATATTCTTGGTTTGTCTATACCTGCCCCCCCCTTAACACAATCCTAGCTACGCCCTTGTAATGTACCATATATAATTACTGTAACCGTGAATCGTCACGGTAATTATAAAAGTGCACAATGACATATAGTTTTAAAGACAACTCACCACGAATTTCGAATCTTATTAAAAAGGTAAAATGTCATTGATAATTTATTTTTTTAAGTGAATACCTCGCACGCACGGACATATGAATATATCTGGACCTGCCCTAAGTGATAAAAACGTATTATTTCCCCCTCCACATGGCGCCGGCTGTAGCTCCTCCTTGGAACCGGGTCGCTCCATGGGGAGGGGATATAGCCTCGCTTGAATCTAAAATGTGTGACGTCATCATTCTTGCCGTGAACAGCGAGAAGCTGACATCCATACATTTAACGAAATAACGGCAGCTTGTGCTATACAATATATCTACGTATCAATGTACACATAGCGAATGTGGGCGGTACTCCAATGTGCTCGTCGCTGGTTACAGGGGTAAGTAAATTATGAAACATTTGTAAAAGTGTTTTAACTAAACACGGAAACAAAATATTGATATGTGTATTGGCGCGAGTCTTTTTGGGGCGAGCATTTGGCCTTAGCAAATATGTTTTGAACGTGGCAAGCAATTCGCGCTCCCATGTAAAAAGGTCTATTCATTCAAAGCAGATTTTGCTTTTAAGAACTAAATGGTGATATTGTAATGCGAGATGCCTATATACTGTCAGATTCATTGTTCAACGAATGACAGTCATCTTTCCCCTCTTCGCTCTCCATAGTTTGGTTTTACCCCTCATCTGTAACTGCTTGTCTATCCATTTGGATGTCTATGCTCGCACGTCACAGGTGTCACAGCTGCTCTCGTCTGGAGCCAGTGAGGCTATGGAATCCCCAATTGGGGTATGTTTTGAGGTTGAAGGTAGTGGGGAGGGGAAGGAGATGGGGAAGAGAAAGGTGGGGAAGTACCTGGCTATTCAGTTCTGGTCACTAAACACGCCTAAAGCCATTTCAAGCAACGTTTCAATTCTGAATGGTGGTGGATAAGGGCGATACTGAGAGTATCTTCCACTCATTTGTAAATGTTATTATGTTTAATTGTAAATTTATAAGTTGAATAAAAAAAGTTTTATTATTTTGCAAAACGTATTTTCGACGAGTTTTTCTTAAACCTAGTAGTATCAACTGGGAAAAAATTTGGAGGCTGTAAATTTCTGAAAATCCCCGGAGCACCGGAAAAATTCCCAACAACCCTAGAAAATAAAAATAGAAAATAAAATGAAATTGTCATGGTAATGGTGATACAAACGCCTTGTAAAAAACAAATAGTTTACGGAACTCACATATTCGATCGTGTTCAAGAAATTCACGTAAGGGAACGTACCCATACTACGTGACACTTTTAGGGGGGGGGGGGGGGGGTCTTCTTCAAAAGGTCACGCTCCATACAAATGAGCGGCGGGTTCCTTAGGATTTTGGTCACCGGGGGGGGGGGGGGGGGGGGGGGGGGGGGTTAAAAATTGCAAAAAGTTGGTCACGTAGTTTGGGTACGTTCCCTAACACCTGTTGACCTATTTAGTGTAAAACTGTCCTAAACGAAAAAAGAGATTTTTTCCGATTTCATTTACCCATAGTGGCGTAGCGAGGGGAGGGCCCCGGGTGCCACCCGACGGGGGGTGACACTACCCCCGACGGGAGGTGACATCCGACGGCTCCCCGTGGAATGTCCCGAAATGAGGAGAATTTTGTGCCTGGCGGTCTTTTTATAGACGAAAATAGCCTATTTCTGAAATTCTCTAGCCACCCCCCCCCCCTCTCCAGGACGGAGCAATTTTCTACACATTTGTGAGGGGGGGGGGGTGACACCAAGTTATCCGCCCCGGGTGCTACCCGTGCTAGCTACGCCACTGCCTATATTACTTATTGCCGAATACGAGTATTGTGAACCATTCGGCCGAATACCAATTTATGAAGAGAATACATAGTATAAATTTAATGAATATTTTCTCCACTACATAGACGTATGGATATTTAGAAATTTCATAATATTCTTCATAAAGCTTTTGCGAACAAACAGACGTGTTACACACTATAGGCAGTGGCGTAGCGAGGGGGGGGGACGAGGGGGCGGACCGCCCCAGGTGACACCCGACAGGGGGATGACACTCGACCGTGGAAAAAAATTTACGAAGGATATTGTCACCAAAGTATTGTATACATGAACGCGGTCTGTTATTTTCTTTCATATGTTCCCCTTGGAGTGCCCCGAATTTTGTGTCTAGGTCTTTTTATAGGCGAACATAGCCTATATTTTTAGAGAAATCTGAAACTCTCTAGCCTCTTGTATTTAAAACCTGTGGTTGATGATTTTTAAAACAAAATTATCGCGAAATGTCAATAACAAATAATTCCGAAGAGATATCTTGTTGTAAAGTGAAACAAAATTATCTTTCTGCTCGGGAAGTTTTTAAATAATTCCAATAAATGTTTTAAAATACCTCTCCAAATTGGCCACATTTTGGCCAGCGAACGCTCGAAGGTGTTTGCAAAATGCGGCCAAAAATTCTCCAGTTGTTATATTCCTGATACAAAAGACTAGGGGTAAATTATCTCTACTACAAAACATGTCAAAAATATTATTAGGATATCATTGTTCATGTTTAAATACCTATTTTTTTTTATCTAAATGCACCGAGAAACAATCATGTTTTGTTTTTTAAAGTTAAAGTTTTTTTTATTTAAACAATGCCACATTACATGTAGGTACTTAATAAAACGGACAAAATGAGAATTAAACCAAAATGTAAAATAAAATATTTACAATAAAACACACATCAATTTGCACACACTGCTCTACTGGCTAAAGAAGGAGGTAGCGCAACACGGCGTAACACCCCAAAAACAAATAACGAATATATCTAACATGTTATATATAAAAATGTAAAAAAAAATAAATATAAAGGACTAAATAAAAAAATTTTTTTTTTTAGTCAGAATTGAAATTATGCGTACCTGGTACCTACCTACTACCCATCCGCGTGATCTCTTCCTATTTCTCATAAACAAGGCTTACAACACAAAGGTTACGACGGAGTTCTAAGCGGTAGGACCGTATGCTCTTTTTGCACTTTCTCTAAAACGTGATCAAACGAGTGCGAGTGGATTAACAATGCGTAGATATTATAATAATTTAAACTCGATATGATCTCGCTTGAGGCTTAACAGAAACGGAAATGGTTTACAATATGTATAAAGAGGTCAAATTGAATACCTGGGTACTTGATGTTAGAAGATAAATTAATTATAAGTTCCTTGCTCTAGTGATACAATCGAAATATGTAAATAATCGAACGAGGTTTTGAATTAAAAGCTAAGATGCGGACGACTTCTATATCGATATTTGTATGCTTAACGACTTCAATTTTTGTTTTTAGAAAAACGAGGATGTCATTTCTGCTTAGGGAACGTACCCATACTACGTGACCAACTTTTTGCAATTTTTAACCCCCCCCCCCCCGGTGACCAAAATCCTAAGCAACCCGCCGCTCATTTGTATGGAGCGTGACATTTTGAAGACCCCCCCCCTAAACGTGTCACGTAGTATGGGTACGTTCCCTTACCGAAAATAGCAATTTTCGTACATCACTCGATTATAATTAATTCGAATGTTTCAAAACTTTTTTCGTTGCATGAATTTGTTGCTTCTGCGAGCCCTTTGTTTTGAACAGCCCTTTGTTTACTTGATAATAATTCGTTTTTATAGATAACTAGCTGGTTCCCGGCATGCGTTGCTATGCCATTTAATAAAATAAAAATTCTCCCTGCGTGTCCTTTCGCTTCCTCTCCCGCGTCCCCTTCCCCTCTCGCATTCCCACTCTGCCTCCTCCACTTTCACTCTCCCCACTCCACTCCCCCCTACCGAGTCCCCTTCCCCCTCCCGTAAGCCTCCTACCCGAATTACCCTCCCTCCTTTCTCTACATTCAGTCCCTGTACATTCAGTTTTCAAAGTGCTCTTACTTTTTTTTATACAAATTTCATAAAACCAGAGCTCACCAGTACTTTTATACAAACCTTATCCTGACAATAACGAACACAACAAAAAAAGAATTATCCAATTTGGTGCAGTCGTTCGGAAGTTATGCGCGTACATACATTTCGTTGATTCATTTTTATTTAATCTTCACATGTAGCAAGCACTTTGTGGGAATACATAATTATAATAAATACAATTAAATAACTTTGTTTCAATTCCACTTTATTATTTATTAATCCAACCGGTTTCGGTTCGTCCTGAACCTTCCTCAGGGGTGAATAAAAATATACTGAACATAATACAGATAAACATGGTATTTAAAAGAAAATTAGAAGAGGGAGACAGAACATCAACTTAGGTGGGGGCGAGGAGGGAGGTGCCTAAGAGGGAGGGGTGAACGTGGGCGGGGGTAATGGAAATATTTAAAAAATGGGGGTGTTAGACAATTTTTTATTTATTTAGATTTAGATGCGTAGTCCCCGGTGTTACCGAGTTTTTCTAAAACAGTATTAGTCAGACATCTCCGAAAAAACTGAGTTGAGAATGCAGTTATAATAATAATATTTGCCTAGTTTACATTTAATTTTTACAAAATTTTGCACACCTAATGCTGAAAATAAAATTACTATCAACATATCGATCGTCCAGTTGATTAATCAGACATCTCCAATTACTAAGTTTTGAGATAATAAGGAAAGCAAATTCGAATGCTCACCATAAATTAAACCATATTTATACGTGACTATGCTTTACATTTTAAATATGCTATAAAATAACACCGGGAGGCATAATGGTCCGGTACGGTAAGTTTGTAATTTTGAAATAACCTACTAGTGACCCAGAAAACATCAACACTTTGTTTAATTTACTACAAGATTTTCTGCATTATAATTGATTTTGTGGTGTTTATGAGTAAGAGAGGGTACACTTTTACACATTTTCAGCGCCCTTGAGGTGATTTTTCACAAAAACGGCGCTATATAAATCATCCAAGTATTATTATTTATTACACAAAAACACCGTCTTGTGTGGTGTTCTTCGCCCTTGACGAAGAACACCACACAAGAGTGCAAACTGCTCTCAACCGTCTTGAGGCAATGTGACTATGGCATCCCCAATTGAGGTATGTTTATGTTGAGGCTGAAGGCAGTGGGGAGAGGAAGGAAAATTTTTTTTTTTTTTATGTGAATACCGCATACGAGTCCCAAGTTTCAACTGCTTCCAACCGCCTGGAGCCATTGAAACTATGGCATCCCTAATTGGGGTATGTTGTGAGAATGTAAGTATAGAGGAGGAGAAGGAGATGGGGAAATACCTGACTATTCACATCTGGTTACTAAACACGGCTAAAGCCATTCCAAGTAAAAGTTATAATTCTGAATGGTGGTCTTGCACCAGGGCAATATTGAGTAATACAATACTGAGAGTACCTTACACTTTCCGCAATTGTACTATAAGTACATTATTTAAAATTAAAAAAATTATGAAATAAAACTAATAAAATTTACTTGCGCACGCCGGGATTCGAACCCGCAATTTTCAGATTGCTTGTGAAGAGCCTTAGCCCTCGACCATGGAGGTCGTCAGATGGGGAGGAGGAAGGTAGGGAAGTATCTGCCTATTTAGATATGGTCATCACACATGGCTAAAGCCGATTCAAGCAACGTTTCAACTCTGAATGATACCGTTTTTTTATATAGGTACCGCTGTAATTTAATGTTTAATAATAATAATAATAATGATTTATTGTTTTCATTTCTTAGTAACAAGTAGAGATAATGATATCCTCACTGGGATCTCCCGTGCTGAGGATTTCATTTACATATTATAATTTAATTATAAGAAATTAATATGAATTAGACATAACATACATATATCATGTAGTATTTTTTTTAAATAATTATAAAGTAAATAAGATAGTGTTTTTTTTATAATTCAGTTCACTAGATTTGGTTTTAGTCTGTATTTTATATCAGTATATTTTCTATTTCTGATCTCCCTATATTTAGTATCCAGCTTTTTATTTGAAATTTAAATGTTATACCTAATGTTGAGGTTTTTGAGTGAGAGTGGTATTTTATTGTAGAGTTTAATGCCATAATATAGGAAGCTTTTTAACCCAAATGCTGTGTTAGTAGTTACTTGTTGGATATGTTTTTGACCATGAGATCTAGTGTTTCTAATGTACATCTTAGTTGTTATTTCTTGGGTTTTGTACTTATGAATGTAAATGAGTATAGTTTTAGAATATAGTTGTTTAATTGACATAATGTTAAGATTGTTGAAGATTTCGTCAGTGCTAGTTCTTACAGGAACTTTCAGTATAATTTTCATTATGGCTTTTTGAGTTTTAATTAGTGGATTTAAAATGTTTTTATTTGCACTGCCCCATCCGATAATACCGTATTCTAACAGTGATTGGCAGAGAGCCATGTAAATCTTGATTAAGTCTTTTTTAATGAGGATATTCCTGATGGTTTTTGAAAAAATAACTTAGTTTTTAAATTTTATTATTTAAATAGGTAATGTGTTCGGTCCATTTTAAGTTTCGGTCAATGTTTAGACCCAGATACGTTATATGGTCAACGTTTTCTAATGAGGGACAATTACAATTCTCATTTAAATGATGCGGGCTACGAATTTTCAAGTTCAGGTTTTCTTCAGAGTTTTTCTTATTTTTTATTTTGAAAGTGATGAATTTGGTTTTATTATCATTAAGTGTAAATGAATGGTAGTCCAGTAATTTTTTAATCCTATTAAGTGTATTTTTTGCTTTCTTAAATGTTTCTGTCCAATTATTCCCATTTATTAGGAGTTTGTGTATGTAATGTTTGTTTTTATTTTGAATGTTATGAATTGTTATTTCATCTAATTGTCTAGTTTCGAAATATGGAATGTATTGCATTGCATTACCCCTGCATACATTCTGGAATAAACTATAATTATTATTAGATACTGTAAGGAATGCCTGGAACCAGCATATTCAAAGAAATACATTGTTTCTCCCTGAATCATCTTTCCCGTGCGTCTCCGTTCCCCTCCCACATCGCCTTCCTAGCTAGCTTTATAAATTATAGCCTCAACTTTACAATAATATAGCGTGTACATCAGAATAATATAATATATATTATTCTGATGTACACGCTATATTATTGTAAAGTTTAATTAAAATCCATTCCGTAGTTTTTGCGTGAAAGAGTAACAAACACACATCCATCCATACAAACTTTCGTGTTTTATAATATTAGTAAGATTTAAATCGTTTATTTCGATTTAAATCGATTATATGTCGATTATTCCCACAATCACAATCACAACCTTCTCCAGACCGGAGAATTTCCGGTTTTTGACTGTAACAAGTTTAGAAGTAGGAAATGATTTAGAATATTTCTTTCTTGGAGAGTTACGAATGTAGAAATACGGGTTTTATCCGAAATGGATCTAATTGGAAATAATCTTGTATTGAAAATTAGGCCTAAAATTAAAAAAAGAGAAACGAACCTTCCCACGGCGGAATCTCACTTCGCCGTGAAACACGATTATCTATAACAAACACATTGTGGTCCCATTTTTATAAATTTATCGACTTTTATTTAATTTCAGTCAACATTTAAAATAAATCATCGCATGCAGTTTTTGTGCGCCCGAAGCAAGCCCTATTATTTATTATTCCTAACTAATGGTGAAATTGCACAATTTTTTTAAAGTGAAAACTTCTTTAGCACCATTGTGATTTGAAACTCGATGAAACGGAAACGAGCGACACTAAAAAGAGACAAACATATACATCTACAGGATTTAGCCTGCGAGAGAATGAGATAGACCAACCGGCGTTCTCTTTGTGTGGTGCTTCGTAGCCTATCGGCTTCCTCTTTATTTAAATTTGGTAACCAGCGCCGGATCTGCCATACGTTCAAAAACGTGCAAAAAACCTGGCGCCAACTCCGAAGGGGCGCCGTGAGAAAATAAATATTGTATTAAAAATTTGTTATAATATTCCCTGAATCGTTTAAAAATTACCCATAGTACGAAATAATTATTTCACTCTAGCAACACTTTCCAAAGATATAGACTGCGCACGCATCTGGTTTGTATTCAACGGTTTACGAATTTATAGTCGGTTACAGAATTTTTTTACAAATTCCATATATTTAGTTAAAACGTAAGATCTATTTTTCCATATATCTTTTATCATCTTTTACGACGAATGGGTAAGATCCAAATTCAATAACCAATCACAGCGCCGCACTTTTATTCAAGAGAACAAACAAACCGACTGCGCCTTTTAAAATGCTTTTGTACGATTTAAGTCTCTAGGAGAAGGTAGTAAAAGACCATTTTCTTATGAAATCTTCAGTAAATTCCATTAGCATAAACATCGCACGGTTTGCAACAGTTAACAGTTTCATCATTGATTTGACAGTTGAAGTTCGTAAAATGTACCTATAATTAATTTCTATTAGATTTGTTATTTTATAGTCAGTAATAATCAGTGTAAGCGTCTTTCGTAAGCCGTTGATACCATAGATACGTCAGTGTTTAGTGGTTTGTATGGTGTTTGTTCGCTCAACACAGAACACAGGGGAAATGGAAATGCAAGGTAGAAATTTGAGGTTATATTATTAGATTTTTTAATTTATAACTAAATTTCTATTGGTTGTTAGAGGTTGTGGATTGTGGATTAAAATGAATAGAACAATAATTAAAAAAAACTTTCAGGCTCGCAGAATCTAAAACGTAGAATTAAAGAGCATAATGACATAAAAAAACTCGTTTCCATTGGGAATTTTTTATTCCAATTTCTCCAGCACCGATAAAAAATGATGTCCCGCGCAATGACGTTACAATGGTCCCGAGCACATCTAAACAGATATCTATTGCACAAATTCACATATTAGAAGATAAAAATAACGTTACTGATAGCAGTTTAAATTTAAATCTGTTTTCAGAGCTTGAATTGAAAGATCCCGGATGCTGGCCAAAGTTATCTCAAAATTCCATTAGTTTATTAGTTCAGGAAGGTCCTGTACAATTGAAAGGTTTTGATTTTCCTATTACGAACAAGCGTAAATTTAATACTAAGTATTATTACAAGAAACTGCCTAATGGAGAAGAATTACATAGATCGTGGCTTATTTATTCGAAAACTTTAGATAGGGTTACACCCTTTATATGTCTTGATTTTATTTGATAAATTAGTGTAAAAAAAAATTAAATTAAATAAAAAATATTGGGGTGAACGAATTTTTAATCAAAAAAAAAATGTAGGGGGGGGGGGGGCGCCATCGGTACCTACTGCACAAGGCGCTAGATTTCGTAGATCCGGCCCTGTTGGTAACAATATTAAAATAAATAAACCCTACAATTATCCTACTGCGGATACTCTGCATCTCATTCTCTCTTTAGTTTTCGGAAGGTTTCACTTCTACCGCGTGTGAACCGCACACATGTTTTTTAAAAATTTTGTATTGTTCAGAAGGGGGGCAAATAATGGATCCATATTTCAGGATACTGTCTTGCTTATAAGTGCTTCACACCATGTTCTCCGTATTATGTCCATTAGTAAATGATCTCTATTAGTAAAAGAAGTTATAATAATTGAAACTAGATACGTAGACAGGTAAATGTAGGTCCCACCGGCTACTGGGAGGCTGTGACTGTGTGCTATGAATGTGGCAGATCTCGCCTCAGTGATTGATGTTAACCACATTCATTTTACGGCTTAAATATCTCTACAAACAACAATCATAACTTTCATCAAACGTTAATATATTAAAAATCGCTTTGCGAAATATAATGACGATGTAATTAAATATTAAAGATAAGTATACGATTTCGCAAAAATAATTTGAAACAAATTTAATTAATCGCTCCAATTCCGGCAATTTGCCGAGACACATCTCTATATCTTCTCTATATATAAAAATGAATCTCCGAAATGTATGTACGCGCATAACTTCCGAACGACTGCACCAAATTGTATAATTCTTTTATTTTTATATTCGTTAATGTCAGTACAAGGTTTGTATAAAACTACTGGTGAGCTCTGGCATTATGAAATTTGTATAAAAAAATGCAATTGTTGGCACGCGAGCTGTTTGAAAACTGAATGTATGGAATGCAGGAGCGGGGAGGTGGGAGGGGGAACTCGGGAGGGGAGTTCACGGGAAAGGGGGAGTGGAGTAGGGAGAGGGAAGGTTGAGGAGGCGGAGTGGAAACAGGTGAGGGGAAGGGGCGGCGGGAGAGGAAGGGGAGGAGGAAGGGGAACGGGACAAATGGGAAAAGACACGCAGGGAGAAACAATTTTTTTATTAAATGGCATAGCAACGCTTGCCGGGAACCAGCTAGTTACAAGATACATTTAAACATCATTCAAAAGCGATACGGTACCTGAGCAGGCTATTAGATACGAAGGGGGGGGGTCTTATATACATAATTCCCGCCTAGAAAATAAAAAAATATATACTTAAATGTTATGCAAACACCCTCAGTATGGTTAGGACAGGGTTTCCCATTTGCCGGGTCGCGGCCCGGTACCGGGCCATCAAAATAAAATACCGGGGAGCAACATTCAAGGATATATTTGACACAAGACTAAGACCATTGATTGATTTTTGGTTATCTTGTCGTCAAGAATACGCAAAATTACCTCATCAAGCAATAACTTTTTTAATGCCTTTTGTCACAACTTATAAATGTGAAGCTGGGTTTTCAACACTAGTTCACCTTAAAAATAAATATAGTAACCGACTTGAAGTGGAACCAGACCTTAGGATAAATTTTTCCCCAATATGTGTATGTCCCCAATCCTGTTCAATGTATACATGGACGAATTATCAAATCGCCTGGACACCAGAGCGGGCTGTCGTATCAATAATCTGTGCCTAAATCACATTAGCTATGCGGACGACATGATTCTCCTAGCTCCGTCGATCAAGGGGTTGGAATATTACTAAAAATCTGTGAGGAATACGCAAATAACCACAACATGATGTACAACCCCAAGAAAAGGGAGCTAACTGCATTCCACTATGGAAAAAATCCCGAGAAGATGCTCCCCGTACAACTTAACGAGGAAACCATAAGCACCTCCACGAATGTAAAATACTTGGGGCACATCATCACCGAAGACCTCTCGGATGATGGTGATATTGAACGACAGATGAGAAGTATCAGTATTTTATCAAATATGATTGCCCGAAGATTCTTCCGATGCAGCAATAATGTTAAAAAAAACATTATTTAATGCATTCTGCACTAGCCTGTATACATGTGAAACATGGTGTCAATACCGAGTAAGCTAATATTTGGATTCAGAAGGTATAGCAGCGCTTCAACAATATTCCCAGAATTAGGACTCCATGGATTCGCCAGTCATTTTTTTTATTTTTGACAAACATTACGATAATGAAGATATTTTTGGGTTGACGAAAAATTTTAAATACATAACGGTTGAATTTAATGTTTCAAAGACCCAATCTTGTCTGATCACGTCTAAAAGGGATCGAAATGAAAATCTAGTATCTTTCAACGGTAGCAATCTTCCGAACAACCCCTCCCAAGGGCAGATTTAGGAGGGGGGGGGGGGGCACAGAGATTCCATCACATATGCTTGGTGTAACCCTAAGTGACCAACTCAGATATGGGGGCTCCATCGAAGCCAGAGTAAAGTTAGTTTCTCAAAAACTGGGCGTACTGTACAGGGCCCGCAGATACTTTAATAGTACACAACTGCTAACCCTGTACAAATCACAAATGCGCCTGAAGGACTCTGTGCAGAAACGGGCGGTCCGTTTGATAGATTCTCCTATCTTAACAGACGGATTGCAATCTTTAGAGCACATGCGTCGGGTGGGAATGCTATCCTTGTTCTACCGGTGTTACAATGGAAGATGCTCCGAGGAACTAGCGTCATTGATCCCTTCGGCACCGGTTCATAGTCGGGAAACATGCCAAACGCGTGCCCAACATTTGTACACGGTTGACATTAGTCACATGAGAACGGGTCGTTTCTTTGGCTCGTTCTTGTGTTCAACAGCTCGGCTGTGGAATGATTTGCCGGCCTCTGTGTTTCCTCCTTCTTACAACATGGGTCTCTTCAAGACCAATGTTCAAGACCAATATTCAAGACCAATGTTCTTCCTCTCCTCAAAAAGACCCTCCACACAGCATCCCAGATGACATAGGCCCTGAGGGAAATTATTTTCCTCGGGGCCTCCTGTGTGGAGTTAATGTAAAAAAAGGTTTAAAACTTGCCATTTTACATTTGCCGCCAAAACGCCATGCTCGATTTTATTCGTGAATTCGGCGATCGTGACGTCACGCAGTGCCAGTCGTCTTACCAGCCAGTGGCGGTTTCTACGTCATAATGACGTTGTAGCCGTAGCCGGTTGGAACCATATCGGGATGTGCTGTTTTAAAATCATAATAAATATGAAAGAAAATTACACTTTTTTCGTACAACGATCAGAATCACTAAAATAAATTTTCAATCTTCAACATATTGTTAACGGTGTTCGTAGTTTGTGAATATACCCCATTAGTAGTATTATTGCTATGTATCTAGAATTTATAAAAAACGCACATAGAAAAGTAAAACCGAATGAGCAATTCACACGCGGTGGAAGTGAAACCTTCAGAAAACTAACACTCCTTTGGGGTGAAAAGCCAAGAAAGGGAAAAAAAAGAGAGTTTTAGATATTTTAAATAGGTACCTATGTTCGAAACCAAATTTTTTGTTGTTATAATATACAAAAAAAACAAAAAAATTGTAATAGGTGGTACGCGAGCCGTTTGAAAACTGAATGTACTGGGACTGAATATCTGGAACGCGGGAGGGGGGTTGGCAGGACAAGGGAGCGGGAGAGGGGAAAGGGAAGGCGGGGAAGGTGGAAGGGAAACGCGTGAGGGGAAGGGGACGCGGGAGGGGAACGGGAACGCGCGGGAAAGCACATGCAGGGAGAAACAATTTATTTCTTTGAATATGGCATTGCAACGTTTGCCGGGAACCAGTTAGTAATAACTAAAATACAGAACTTAATAAAAACATTATAAAATTAAATTTAAATAAAATTTTACAGTAGATAAGAATGAGGACGCTATGAAGTACCGCACAAAGAGGATACCGATAGGATAGGAAGCACCGCACAAAGACTAGACCGATTATACTATCTCATTCTCTCGTAGGCTAAATTCTGTACATGTATGTGTTTGTCTCATTTTAGTGTCGCTATTTTTAGTTTCAGCGAGTTTCAAATCACAACGGTGCTAAAGGAGTTTTCACTTCAATAAGAAAATCGGTTTGGTTTGGTGTTCCGTTCTCCCCTGGTGCCCGGCCGTGCCCGGTGCTTAGCGCGGTCCCCGACCGCACCGATATGAAAGTTAATCATATTATTTATCGACATTTGCAAGTGCAATGACGGCCGTGTGATTACCGATAATGACTGGAAGAAATTGGCCACTGCACTTCGTCGGCAGTTAATCAACGGGAACAACATAACAACTGAATCACGGTGGCAGTTAGCGTTAGACTATTCAAGCCGAATTCAAATGGGATAAAATATTCAGCGCCGATACAATTTTGATTACTCTTCTTTCTTAGTGAGACACAGGCCCGGCATATCAGTCATTTTAAGTAAAACTGTGCATGGTGTAACTATAAAGGCTTATCTTGTCAGGGTTCCCACAACAACTTGATGGACGCCCATAGGGCCCAGCAGAAACCAGCAAAAACCCGTGGAGCAGGTTTTTAATTGGTATTTAACATATTATTGTGTAAACACATTATTGTGCGTAGTTGAAAGATGGCTAGAAGAAGACACTGCATCTGTTATAATTCAACAGGACATCAGTTTGCTTAAACACGTGTTTTAACATGAGAAACGACCAAGATGACCGGGTTCCATTTACTTACTTTAAATTGCATCTTTGCGAAATAATTTTAAAATATCCGCTTGATATGAAATGAATTTTGAAAAATAAAATTAGTTTTCTTTTTGGAAATAGGCAATTCACCCTAAAGAGAGTGCTTTGTGCCGATAAAGTTAAGAAAGATATTTATAATTTTGAGGAAAATCTGTAGGGACAGGACCAAAGATATTCAAATTGGACAGGACAAATCAAATATTGAAGTCATTCAAAAACGCGAGAATTGTTGAGAGACCAAATACGGAATACTGAGGGGAGAATTGTGGGTGATGTTAGTAAGCAAACGATATATGCTTTTGAAGGAAGAATGATTTTTACAAGAAGACGCGGTCAAGAGTTTCCTCCTCCACACCGCACTGGCAGAGTGGACTATCGAGGACTCGAATTTTAAACAAATGCGCTGCAATAGAGCAGTGATCAATTATCATTCTCGAAATGCAGGAAATAAATCTTTTTAATTTTTTTTTGCCGTGTAACCAAGGTTTACTTGGAATATAATTTTGGATTCCAGCATAGAAAGATCCAGTTCGAGTTTTCGTATCTATCCAATTTTCTTTCCAAGAACGAGACATATTGGATTTGAGAACAGAGAAGACGTCAGAGATAGGAATTTTAAAATCTAAAGGAATAGAACGAGAGATTCTGCTTTGTCGTTACCATCAATTCCTAGATGGCCAGGGACCCAAACCAATACTGTTTCAAACTTTGATTCGTTTAGAGAATTGAGGATGTTTTTAATGTTACCAATAAGGTAGTCTTCTGGACATCGAATATATTTCGCTGAAAACTATACAAAATCTTGCTATCATAACTCCAGGGCGAAAATTGCATTCAGGTAAAAGTCTCCCTGCCTGAATTAAGAGAAAACCCGGTCGCCGAGAAATTTGATTAATAGGTATTGTACCAAATTGAAGCTGTCAATGTTGCTGTTATCCCTACAAATACTGAGCAAAAGCGACAACTGCCCCTAGGTTGATAGTACCTACCTAAATAAAAGATTTTTTTACCAACTGCATTAGAAGCAAATATTCTGTCTGTACGTTTTGCTTTTTCTTTTTCTAGTTTGTTTCAAAACAGGCCATTTTAACGACTTTTTGAGGGATCTAACTTCTATAAGTAACTTATCAACAAAAGCAAAACGTACCGACACGCCAGTGGTCGATATCTATATTACATTAAAAAAATATTTGCTCTACTGTCAACATCGATCTTCATCGTCCACCATAACACGGGCATGAGCCCAGCATGGTGGTGGAAAAATCCACAAATGATGTAACCATTCAAAGCAATGAATAAAGATTTTTTTTTAAATCCACAGAGGAAATTGGGGAAAAACAAAACATTTTTTTTTGATAACAATTTATTTTATTTTTAATAGCAATATACAAAAAACATTACAATCACAATTAGAAATATTCTAAAAAATACAAGAAAATAAATATGATTAAGGGACATTATATTATATTATGCCTATCTACACTACCTATGGATTAGGGGTCATCATTGGTAACTTCTCCAGTAAAGTTAACAATAGGTACATAAAACAATATTATTTATTTTAATTTTAACTTAATGAGTAAAATCTCAAATCATAATATTTAATTAATGAAAACAATATTAGCAAAAATTTATATTATCATATACATGATACAGCTAAATATGACCGAATCAGATAGGGTCCCATTAACTCAGTGGTAGAGCACCACCTCGGCAAGACTAAGATTTTCGATTGAGTGTCGCCAATATTGTTTCATTAATTAAATATTGCATTATTATTTGTTGGGGATTTTTATAATGGCGTGATAACGCAATAAAACTCGTCTCCCGAAAGAGGCGTTCGCACATGCCGAGTATTTTAGTCGAGAGGAGAGCAGAGTAGTAACTAAACGCGTCCGAACACCACAATTTTAGTATAGTGGGTTAGTCAGCTCTTTAGTAGATTCAATACATTGCGTTCAATTTTTTCGGCGTGTAGCGACCCCACCATGCGTCCCTGCGCACTGACATACGCAAACCCTTCGTTTTAGCAGATTTTATTTGTAGATGCGCGGAAATGTCGTGGCAGGAAGGTGTCGTGAAGGTGCCACTCGAAAATTATTTATTTATGCTGCTATTAATCGCTTTTGGTGTCCATAGTTTATTTATATTCATTTAACTTATTTATTGTTCCACCTCTTCTAAAATAGGAACAAAATAAGCTTAAAATCAGCTTAATTAGCGTGTTTACTTTGCTGTGTAGCAGCCCGCCATTGTCCGTCATCTTGCAACGGGCGGCGGGCACTAATATTCTCTACTTGAAAGTAATGCGAACGGTTTTCGGCGAGTCAAGTAGCAAGTATACTCGCTACTTGACTAACTAATTGTTCAATGCGAAGAATAATTTAGCTTCTAAAGAATTATCTCTGGTTAGTACGAAACACACGGTTGTACATGTGTTACAGACATAATATATGGTATAGATATTCACTCACTCTAGATTTCCCATATTTCCAAAAAAAATTACGATGATTAAGGCATTTTAATTTTATTTTAATGTTGACGAATAAATTTTTTATGAACATTTAAAATATGCCGTTTTTGATTCACCGCTAAACATGTTGGTTTTTGTACGCGAATATGGCGTTGTTGACGTCACACCGGCCAACGTCGGTGACGGCCGCCTTACCAGCCAGTAGCGTTTTCTACGTCATCATATTGTAGCCATTTGTTCGATTTTGGACCGTTTTAAAATTCAATAATTATTACAATAAGGATCAGAAACGCAAACTTAATATTCCGCACATTTTAACGATATTCATACCCCATTTCCTCGTCCATGTACTGCAGTGATTGAATTCGTAAATATTTTTAAATACATGTATTTACAAAGCGACTGCATGTATACGTGCGTAGGGCATAAACTGAGTCGCAAATTTTTTTTAAATTTTAAATTGACTGATTAAATTAAAAAAATCATAAGGTTTAAAAAAAAACTTTTCTTTTTGAGCAAAATTGAGCCTTTTTGTAAAATTTGATAAATAGAAATTTAGAAACTACTCTTTCTAAGACTTATGCTAACGATGCATTACTGAAATTGATTGATGCATGACTGTAGATGACTGATACTGTGTATTTTGATAACCGGTAAGAATTATTTAATTAAATTATAATTTTTGTATTTTTCACAAATTTTATCAGCGTGAGTTTAGGGGCGTAAACCGGGGAGTTACGTGTTTGGCTCGCCCCATCTTTTATCGGCTGTCAAGTCTTGTCAAGTATTTTATAATCCCTCCCAAAAAGAGGCGGAGCCCTTCCGATGTCGAATTTTTCAAGGACCAGTGGATCGCCTCAACCGCAAAAACTCGTAATCATTCAAAAAGTCATCATTCATCACTGATTGAAACAATATACAATCAAACTTGGTTATAACGAGCATATCTACTTATGAAGGATGCACACTAAGATGGGTCATTTAAAAAATGTTATTTTTAAAATCTAAGAGCGATAAAAGGGTGCCAAATGGGTTCAAAACAACGATTGGGTTTTAAACACGTCGCCATCTTTTTCTCCGGATTCACTGCAATGTTTTGAAAATTTTCATTTTAAGGGGTTATTTCTTGTGTATATAAAAGTTACTTTGAATCCTTTAAACCATATTTTTGTAATCTTCCATAGAAAATATAATATATTTTCACGAAATCATTTAGAAAAAGTTCCAAGATTGAGTCTCGCAAAATAATGCCGAAATTTGAAAGTAAGAAGAGTTTTTCTGGTATTTGAATACACTGCCTTGAGATAATTTCAATTATTTTAATATATATTTTTTAACAAATAAATCAAAAATATTTCCTCTATTTCATGTTTTATTAAAACTAGTTAATTTTAATGTTTTTTCTAACATTTTTTTCAGGATTTAACAAGGGTGGGTTTTTCTCTGTAATGTGAAATTTCAAAATCAAGCCGCAGGAAGAAGATGGTCTCCAAATATTATTAAAAAAATTCCGTGATTTTATATCTTCATTTGACACCCTTTTATAGTGACATCCTTTTATTTTATACCTTTAGACAAATCAAAACAAGCTTTTTTTCCCCATACAGTCGTGACCCACCCTGAGGCACAGTCCCAAATATGTAACAAAATTTGGTGTTTTCTCATGCGTTGTGCACTAGATCTCTAATTCTTGAATATTAGCAAACCAAAAAATGAATTCGTTAGATAAACGTTAGAAAAATATGATAGACTAGCTGGTCCCCGGCATGCGTTGCTACGCCATTTAATAAAGAAATTGTTTCTCCCTGCGTGTCCTTTCCCATTCTTCCCGTTCCCCTTCCGCCTCCCCTTCTTCTCCTGCGTCCCCTTCCCCTCCCGCGTTCCCACTCCGTCGCCTACACCTTCCCTCTCCCCACTCCACTCCCCCTCTTCCCCGTCCTGCGAACCCCCCCTCCCGAGTTCCCCTCCCCCTCCCAGGTCCCCCTCCCAACTCCCAGGTTCCCCTTCCCCCTCCCTGGTTCCCCTCCCCACTCCCGCGAAGCCCCTACCCGAGTTCCCCTCCCCCTTCCCCCCTCCCACATTCCATACGTTCAGTTTTCAAACAGCTCGCGTGCCACTTATAGCAATTTTTTCATACAAATTTCATAATGCCAGAGATCACCAAAAATTTTATACAAACCTTGTCCTGACAATAACGAACACACAAAAAAAAGAATTATCTAATTTGGTGCAGTCGTTCGAAAGTTATGCGCGTACATACATTTCGGTGATTCATTTTTATTTATATAGATAGATAGATAGATAGATAGATATATATAGAAGATAGATAGAAGATAGATAGAAGATAGATAGAAGATAGATAGAAGATAGATAGAAGATAGATAGATAGATAGATAGATAGATTTTTCATATGTTTTCGTCTGACTACCGTCTCCTCGATTGATTTACAATAGATACAACTTACTAGTAAGATGTCTACAGATGAACAAAGTACAAAGCACATGTTATCTCGTTATTGGAATATTATTCTATATTAAGAGATGTACTCAAACATATAACTTGTTTTACCAGTAGGTACTCATAACCGAATAGCTTCAAATTGTGTGTTGAATCATTCAAAATGAACAAGTTCATTTGTCTTACCGTTCGGGTTATTATTATAGTCTATGGTCTATTAGAAGTACAAAGTTAAAAACCTGAAACAATTTTGAAAATCAGGTTTATTATCTACGTACATTTCCTATAAACAATATAAGCATGCATGATGCTTTTAACCTTTTTGATATTTTTAAAATATAACAAACATTTAGTCAAATTACATCAAATATAATGCGTTAATATTTTTTTTTTGTTTAAGAATCAGAGTGTAATTGAGGAGCTGGGTGCTATAACCACTTGAACGCGCAAAAGCTATGGGAGGCAGGTATGGGTACCGCCGCCCCAAGAACCATTTATTAACTACAACCCTGCCATAGGTTACACCAAGCGGTTCGCTACGTTTGGTGACTTAGCAGGGTCCATGATTTGTCTAGGTCTTGGCGGTGGATGTTTTTGCCCATCTACTGCGTGGTGGGCCGGATCGGTAGACACTGGTTGAGGGAGACCTTTTGACCTCTCCAGACGGACTCTAAACCTACATCACCTTGCACTGCGGTGGGACGGATGGATTTATACTCTTGAATACATTGACCCCCAGATTCCTACCAACCCCTCACACCGTTTCCTTCCAAGAACTTCCTCTCCTTCCTTTCCCTAAAAATACCCTCCACACCCAGCATCCCCAAAGGCCGTGAGGTTTTTTTTCCTACGGATTTGTTTCCATTGCCTTTTTGCTGTCTTCTTTATCTGCTGTGTAAATATTACTTTTGTAGGTTTTACACATCCGCAGCTACAAGCAACAATTTAAAAGTTTGAACCAAAGATGGTTTGAACTCTAGTTGTTAAAAGTTACAAGTGAATACGAAAGTTCAAGTGAATGCAAAAACAAATTTGAATTAGTTTTTCTCAAAACTACAATTTTCACCAGAAGTTGTAACGCAACTCCCCAATTTCGGGTGATTTATTTAAGCCGCCCGCCTTGCAAACCTCCCTTAAACATTTGAAGTTTTAAGCTCTTAAAAATATATGTGTTATTTTTGAAGATAATATCTAGGCATTCGTCGCGCCGAAACGCAAATTATATAAAATTCCCTCGACAGAAAAAAATCGCAAAGTATGCTCCAAAAATTATTATAAACACGTTTATATCAGTTATTTTACAAGTTACATGAATGAAAAAATTCACAGTGTTTCTTTAAATGCTGTTTAAGACAACCCCCGCGTCGTGTTTTATTAAACATTTTCACAATTTTCGCATCGATTTTGTCGCTTCAAATACTAGCGCGCTCATCCAACATTCGTAATTTCATATCTCTCCATCTTCTTCTTTTGTGCGCGGTTGCGAGGCCTTGAAACAGATTGATTCATCACGAAAATTTATGAAATTATTGTTAAAATCAGTTTTTTTCATACTATGGACAGCCGTACCTACTATCTAAATAACTAGCAACTACTTTCAAAGCAGAATATTAAATTTCACCACGAAATACAACAAAAAAAAAACCAGCCCGGCAGGTAGAGCAAGTCTCGATCATGGTTTTTTTTTTACTTCACTTTCGTCGAAATATCACTTTCGAGGCCAATCCTCACACTTCACCACACATTAATCAGTTAATAACGAGAGATCACATCTTATTTATTAATATAATAATATAAAACAATGGTAACTCAACACATAAATAAACAAAAAATCATAAAATCGCATTCACGGGCATAATTCGCGATGTATTTTAACACTAGATTAAACGAAATATAAAAAATACAAAAAAAACTATCTACGGGCTATTTAACAGAGCGATCTTTGTTTCCTAATTTGTACCTGCTTTAAATATTCAGCGGAACACTTTCCGAGGCGAGGGAGCCAGTGTACTTCCTTTATATTCTCGTATCGCGCAGTAGTTTATTGATTGTGCATTGTTACCAATATCCCTTGCATGCCATTAAACTTCTCGTCTCACGTCGTCCCAGAGATGATCAATGTCAATTGTCAATGTGTTTACGCGATTGATGGAGTTTTAATCGATTCGTCAATATTTTGGTTCCAGTTGCTTTATGTGCATGCGTAGATACAGTGATGTATTTTTTGATGTGATACAGTGATGTATTTCGAATGCAGTGGTGTATTTTTGTTTTTTGAAGTAAAACTTCTTTACGCACGCTTGACTTGGGGAGTAAGCTGGCGAAGGCATGACGAGAGCATTACGAAAAGCGAGGCGAACGCTTATATTACTGTAGGGGCAAGAGAGAGAGGTGCGAGCACACATTTTCTTTCTCTCTTTCTCTCATAGCCAGTTACGTTACCCAGTGCAGGCCTATCGTCTGTATCACACTATAGGAGTAAGAGAAAGCAGTGCGCGCGCACATTTTCTTTCTCTCTTCCTATCATATAGATGGAACAGAAGTTTTACTTCAGTTGTGTGGTCTAAAGCACACTCGTTTTTCTTTCCATTACTCTAGCCATCGCGATACAGTGCAATTATAAGTAAAATAAAATCTCTTTCCAAAATTCCAGAGGGTTCGTTCATTCCGCTACTTCAATGGCGTTTGTCCATGCGCTCAATCAACGTTTTCAATTTGGGTACTGCCGCCCCGGGAACCATTGATTGGATTACCAACCCTCTGCCATAGGTCATCCTCAATCATCACTACGTTAATGACTTCGCAGGGGAGCCCGGGTTCATGGGGTTGGGTTTGTCTTGGTCTTGGCGACTGATGCATCTGCCCACTTACTATGTGGCAGGCCGGATCGGTAGACACTGGTTGCGGGAGATCATTTGACCTCTCCAGCAGGACCCATATGTCTTGCACCGCAATGGGAGGGATAGATTCATATGTCCGTCACTCCTGGACACATTGACCCTTAAATTCTTACCCACCCGTCATACCTTTTTCCTTTCCACGGCTTCCTCCCCTTCTTTTCTTTTAAAAGACCCTCCACACAGCATCCTCAAAGATGACATCCCTGACGGAAATTTTCTTCTGGGCCTCATATGGAGTTATTGTAAAAAAATCATAAAATATCATTCTCCATTCTCAGGAAGTTGCAAACGTCATTCGCTTCAATTGAATAATTGGCAATCGCATCAATGGCGTAAGTTGATGTAATCATTGACAATTGTTCTTGGTCGTCTGCGGGAGGCTACTACACTCTCGCGCTCAGGTTCTCGCAGTGCAGGCATAAAACTCAAAATGATAACATAATATATATCACTTGGTGGAACATCACAATTCGTCGTGAATATCGTCTCTGTTTAAATTAAAAAATAGTGTGGTCCCACATAACTGCCGCACTTTGGGAAGTCTGGCGGGGGCTTCACGAAGTCAGATGTCTCCCCCACCTGCAGCACCACGTCCAGCCCCCTGGTCCACTGGTTGGAGCGCTCGTCCCGCAGGATCCAGTAGCCGGGGTTGTCGGCCTTGAACCTCAGGGCCACCGCCCCGAACTTGGGAATGGTGACTGTGTCCTTCCTGACCGGGTTCACCAAGTTCTTGCTGGGGAAGAGTTGGCCTTCCTGGTTCAGTCTCTGGATGGTTTCCGCGTCCAGGAACCCGGGAACCTGGGCGACACCCACCACCAGGAAGCTGTAGCCGTGGAGATGGAACACGTGGTCGGATTCGCCGCCTGCAGACAATGAGACAAATCCAAATTAGAACAAAGACTAGATTTTTAGTGAAGAGTTCGTTTGATACAGAAAATTATTAGGGTAATGCTAACTTATTTATTTATTTATTTAAACGCCATAGCATGGGTTTTACATTGAAGTGAGTACATGATATTATAAGTATACAATGATAGACAGGAGATTATCAATAATAACAAAGTAGAAATGAACATTTAACAAAGTAGCAAGTATTTAGGCAAAGGATACTATTATGCATTACTAAACTACTGTTATTATACTAAACAAATAATATCTATGTTATAATATTCATTCTATTCGCAGATGACCTAAAGCTTTTTAAGATTATAAAATGTTTAAATGATGCACTTATCCTTCAGCAAAATTTAGATAGACTTGCTAGCTGGTGTGAAATAAATAAATTATTCCTAAACATAAAAAAATGTTTCCACATGTGTTTTTACCGTTCACGGATTCCAATATCTACATCGTATTTAATTCACAATAATGAAATTGCATTAGTACCATTTATCAAAGACCTTGGTGTTATTTTTGACCGGAAACTTACATTTGATCGTCACTGTGAAACAATTTCCAATAAGGCCGTGCAAATTCTAGGTTTTGTAATACGTAACACAAGGACTTTTCAAAACATTAAGTCAATTAAGCTACTTTACTGCTCTCTTGTAAGATCGCAGCTGGAATATGCATCTCCTGTATGGTCTCCGATTTATACCTGTAACTTACACCGTTTGGAGAGAGTACAAAGAAACTTTCTTCGATACATTCAATTCAAATTGAGACAGCCTGTAATTGAAATCCGCTACAATGCATTAATGTCTGATCTAAACCTACCACTACTTTCTACCAGGCGTACTATTAATGACATTCTTATACTTTTTAAATTACCGAACAATCTCATAGACTGCCCTCAAATGTTAAGTGTTATAAATATTCGTGTCCCTGTTAAATCAACTCGACTCCACCACCTTTTCCACAGTGACAATCATAGCACTAACTATTCCTATCATTCACCGAACTGCCAATACGTATACAGATACAGACCTTTACGATATTTTCAATACCTCACCGTCTTGCATCAAAGCAAAAATAATGTAACTGATATGTTTGTAAAATGATAAATATTTGTTGTACTAATATGCATCGTATGTATGTACTGTATGTTATTCTATATATATAATGTTTGTAAATGTTCGATACACTTGTATTGTGTATGTAATAGCCCTATGTACGGGCCTTTAAATAATAAATAAAAAAATAACAGAGAACATAAAATTTAGATAGGATTATTTAGAATAAAAAAGATGTACCTAAACAAAGGGAACTTGTCAAAAAAGTTGTCAACAGTATTTATAGGCACTAAATAGAGTAAATTTGCATAGAGTTTATTGTTACCTTCAAAGTTATCTTTGTTTGAAATTATTAAGCAGGTATTGCTAATTATAATTAGCGAACTGTTTCAGGGCTGTCAGTTAAATATTTAATTAGTTTTGGTTTAAAAAAAAAATCATTTTTAATAAAATAATACATTTAAAAGCTATCTCTCTTCAGTGTCTGATAGAAAAGATATCTGAAGTAAGTACCTAGTTGAGAATCTATAGTAAAATATTTATTTATTATGAATTTCCCGCCCGGCTGGGCTTTTACACGTTATTTTTTTTTATTTATTACAAAGAACATCTAAGTTAAGCACAACAGAATCAAAGCAAAATCAAAAACAAAATCAAAAACAAAATAGAAGACAAAATCAAAAACAACATCTAAAGCAAAAACAAAGTAAAAAACGAAATAACATCAAAACTAAATACTCCGCCATGCAAGATGGAAAAATGTAATACTAGGAAAATTACAATACATTGGTAAGGTCTCGTAAGTCGATGCTGAGCTACGTTGTTTGTTTAGTTAATTAAATTAAATTTGATGTTCTTCTTTTGACTTACTTATTACCTAAAACGTCAAGAAATCGTACTTTATATGGCTATAATGGCACCATTTGTGGACCATACGAGTATCTTGACACATTATTCAATTTTTATTTATTTAATTGCTATATTATAATTTTGACATTTTAGGAAAATATACTAAGAAATATAATATAGATATGCAAATAATATAGCAGAAATGTAGAACATTTTCTTAGTGATCCTAGTAGGAGGTAGGATCCTAGGGAAAGATATTCAAATACAAAAGAGATATGCTATAATGTCCGCGTAACTGTCGGCGGACTACGACCTAATCAGGATAGTTTGCATACGAAAATAATTTGTTCATTTCGTTGATTTTTTTGAAGGTGGGCATTAGTATTGGTTAACAATATAGTTTGAATACGGAAAGAATTAATTTAATTATTAATTGAATTTGTTTAACGTTCGTTTGGTTTATTGAGTTTATTCGTTCATTTAGTTTATTTGTTATTTGGTAAACAATATCGGCGACACCCGGAAGCGCAGTCCCACCTAGTAAAAACTGCAGAGAGCACATCTATTATATTTCAATATTTTTGATCCTAGGAGATCCTAGTGATGAGGACCAGATTTTGGTTAGAGTTTTCAGCGACTTCTATAGTTCAATTTCGTGGTTTGGGCAGGGTATTTTTTAGTAATGTAATGCTTTTAAAATACTGGTCAGTTTCCCGATAATTCCGTAAGCCAAGATTTGATGTACTTAATGTAGGCAGGGCCGGATCTACGAAATCTGGCGCCCTGTGCAGTGGGTACCGATGGCGCCCCCCCCCCCCCTACATTTTTATTAAAAATTCGTTCACCAATTTTTTTTATTTAATAATTTATTTTTTTTTACACTAATTTATCAAATAAAATCAAGACATATAGAGGGTGTAACTTTTCCAAGTGACCTGGCGGTAGCTATCACACTCGTTTTTTTTTAAAGAGACTATCGCCAGGAGCCCTATACTCTCTGAATCTATTGGGTAAACATAAAATTATGGTGCTATTTTAATTATTTTAGGAAAAACTCTTTTTGCAAGTTATGCTTTAAAATAATACAACGAATTGTCTGTTTGTGCCCGTACCATGATTTAAAATATAGGTTACGAGACAATGGGTGGTTTCGCTGAACTAGGTCCATTAGACATTCTTGAGATTTACTGCGTTTATGTATATACGAATATTAGAAAAAGCAAATACAAATACGTTCTCATGGCAACGTACAACACAAGAATAGCATCTATAGCTACTGACTAGCAACAGGCAGTCCCGACGAGAGACAGTGAGCAGTGATAATAAGAATATAACCTCAAATTTGTATCTTGCACTTGGCCTGTGTTGAGCGAACAAACACCATAACCATACAAACACTAAACACTGACGTATGATATCAACGGCTTACGGACAAAAATACCGCGCTGTGATTGGTTATTGAACTTGAATCGCACCCATTCGTCGTAAAAGACGGTAAAAGATATATGGAAAAATAGATCTTACGTTTAAACTAAATATATGGAATTTGTAAAAAAATTCTGTAACTGACTATAAATTCGTAAGCCGTTGATACCAATCTGGTGCGTGCGCATTCTGTTTCTTTGGAAAGTGTTGCTAGAGCGTAATAATTATTTCGTACTATGGATAATTTTATAACTAAATTTTAATACAATATTTATTTTTTCACGGCGCCCCTTCGGAGTTGGCGCCAGGTTTTTGCACGTTTTTGAACGTATGGCAGATCCGGCGCTGAATGTAGGTAGTTATTTTTGGTTTTGAATTGTTTGAAACTGTTTGGGAGTTTATTACATAACTTTACAGCTAAAAATTCAAAGCGCCTTTGTCCAAACGTATTACATATATTACACTTTGGCATATTTTGCTTATCTATTTGCTTTGCTCTGATTTTATGATCATGTAAGCCATTTTGTCTTTTTGAGGTGATGAACCAGAATACTTTCGTCATAGATTTCTGTTGTTCGCGTAACGCCATTCCCATAAGGATGGGGGTCTTTACGATGCATTTGTGAGTCATACTTGGTCGCTTTATGCGATTTGATGCTGCTGAAACCCACCATTCTATTCCATGTTACAAATGAGAGTGGCGTAGAGCATAATATATTGTCCTCAATGTTTATTATGGAACAACTTATTGAGTAAAATCGCAAAATGTAATATTTTATAATTAAACATGGTATTAACAACTCTCAAATGGAAAAAAATCAGAAAAAGATTCGGTCGCATGTTGGAACTGAACCCAGGACCTCAACTTTTCATCTACAACTGTCGGTCTTGCTCTACGATTGAGGTCACGGTCCCGTTGTTAATTCATAGATGCGACCGAATCTTTTTCTAATTTATCTGTTTAACTTCAATTATTACATATTCTCTATAGATCCCCAGTTGACGAAATATTTTGTTTTGAAGGAGATGAGTTTTATTAGCTTTTCTGAGATTTTATTAATGTAGTTTTAGGTGGAGTTTGTCGTCAGTTACGGTACCAAGATATTAAATGCTTTTAGTTTGGGTTATAGCTTCACCGTCGTCGGCCGGATTGCCGGTGCCGCTGTAGTAGTTTGGTAGTTTGTGTAAAACATCGTGTTAATTTAATAATGCATACTGATGAATTACATTTTAACAACACGTTTAATTTGCAATTTACCGCTCATTAAAATAAAATACATTCATTGATTAAATCATATCCAGATAAAATAAATGAATAATTTATTACTGTTTTATAAATTCTCAAATACCAGCAGTGCCACCTACCAACTCACTTTCACATTAACGTAACAGAATGATTATTGGTTAAGTTGCCACTTTCCATAAATTCCAAGCCAGTACTTCCTCCTTTATTATTTTACGAAACGTACCACTGCATTATTTTGCCCTTTTTAAGTTGGCACTGTTAGTCTGGGTGACGTTTGAGGTTTTACCTATAAGATTGTTCGATGTAAAGCGGTGAGATCCTAGGCTCGGAACCTAGACATATTAATATATATATATATAGACGATTATTTTAAAAGCGTATTATTTCTCCCTCCCCATACCGGTTCCATGGAACCGGCTGGGCTTACGAGAGCCTCGCTTGAATCTAAAAAAAATGTGACGTCATCATTCTTCTCCTGACCAGTGTCGAGCTCACATCGTACATTTTACGAAATAACACGGCAAAAATGATAGCTTGTGCAATACAAATATGTCGATCATAACGAATGTGGGCGATTCTCCAGTAAGCTGGTCGCTGGTAAGTAACTTATGAACAAAATATTCGTCTGTGAAAAGTGGCGAGCTTTACTTTGCCGCATTTGGACTTCGCAAATACGTTAATAAAGTGGCAAGCAATTCGCGCTCCCATGTAAAAAGGTCTATTCATTCAAAAGCAGATTTTGCTTTTAAGAATTAAATGGTGATATTATAATGCGAGATGCTTATATACTGTCAGATTGATTTTTTAACGAATCACAGTCATCTTTCCCCTCTTCGCCCCCCATAGTTTGGTTTTACCCCTCATCTGTATCTTCTCGTCTATTAAATTTGGATGTCTATGGCTCGGAACCAGTGATTGGAGGAGTGGAACTCGAGTTTTTTCACATTTTCCAATAAATATGGAATTGCGGACAGTACCGAGATCGAGAAATTACGAAGTCACTTCTGTTGCTCAGTAAACTTGACTGTTGGAGACAGACTAATCACTTTGTTTATTTAATATGTTTGCCGTAAAACAACACACAAATCAGCAGTAAAAATGAGTATCAACAACAATCGACGTTATTTGCAAACTGCCGTAGCTCGATGGCATTAACTTGATCACGTGACATTTCAAAATCCGCCACGGTAATGGTCTAGTCGGCCATGAATATTATTGAATCCAGGTGACGTCATCTTACCCCGACGCCATCAGTGCCGCATCCTTCAAATTGAACAAGTTTTTACGAATATTTAAAACACATGAAAATGGAATTTAAAAATTACTGACATTTTGGTCACGTTGTAAACATAGTAAAAAGTTCTGAGAGTATTCCTCGTAGACAAAATAATTGAAACCACAAAACGGGACTCCAGATACTAATATCTACAGCCCTTATGTTTGACGAATATCTACAGCTCATATGTTGAACTAATATCTACGAACTTCAGAGTGTTGATTAATATCTACAGAGCGTAGGTTGAACTAATATCTACAGAGCGTAGGTTGGACTAATCAGCTAAATGTGTCCAATAGTCCGATATTAGGGATTTTTACATACATACTTACATAAATTAAGTTTTTTAAACTGCATACGCAATATTACGTTATTCCAATATGCTATACATAATTGCAAATCCAACCTCTGACAGTACTGTAGATATTCGTCAACACTTTGGTTCTCATAGATATTAATCAACAGTTTGAGCTGTAGATATTCGTCAACACTTTGATTCCCATAGATATTAGTTCGATTTTTTCAGTTTTTGGAATTCCTGTAGATATTAGTAGACGCCTCCCAAAACGGGCCACCTTGTTTGTTCGCAAGAGTGCAGCCGATTGCTTATTAATATTTCTGTCATCATTTAATCAGCAGAAAGGAGATGCAATAAATAGTACTTACCTACTAATTAATTCATCAACATATTGCTCAATTAACTTATCGGATTGGATGAACTAATTAAGTACCTACCTTCATAATTACCTATGTCCGCCAACGAAATGGTCAACGCAAATCTTGCTCTCAATTAATCGATATATCAATCATCACAGGTTTGATATTTTGCCATTTCGTCACCTTAGTTCTTAATTGTCCAAACGACCATTAGAAAAATTTTCAGGAGGAGAAGGTTTTCTTTCATTATTTCAATGAAACATTATGGTAGGTATTGCTATTATAAGGTATTTCCGTAAAGGTCTCATTAGTTTAAATAATTCTTAGTTAAGAGATTAACAAACTTTTTTTAAACTTTATTTTAAATTTTAAAATGGAGATTGAACAAAAACTAAAATGGTCGTTTGGACAATTAGTGCATCGTACAATTAGTAAGTATATTGGACAATTAGTACAATGGACAATTAGTACAATGGACAATTAGTACATTGGACAATTAGTACATTGGACAATTAGTACATTGGACAATTAGTATATTGGACAAATAGTACATTGGACAATTACTACATTGGACAATTAGTACATTGGAAAATCGGTACATTGGACAATTAGTATATTGGACAATTAGTACATTGGACAATTACTACATTGGACAATTAGTACATTGGACAATTAGTACATTGGATAATTAATACATTGGACAATTAGTGCATTGGACAATTAGTATATTGGCCAATTAGTACAATTAGTACACAGTTTGGACATTGACATTGGATCAATTTGCACGATCCGAAATCAGAAAATTTGTATGAACTGAAAATATTAAATATATTGTCCGAAAACTTAGATGTAAAAAAATAAGAGAGAAACAAGGACCGTAGGGAAGCATAAATTGGGATAAAAAGCATTGCAAATTATTGAAAGCTTTAACTACAAAAAATATTGAATAATGTTTAGGAACTACTCGAAATTTGACTATAAATACAGGCAATTTTCATGTTAATTACCCTTTGAAATGTTGTTATTTCAAGGAAAATTTTCACACAGCCTCTCTCTTCGAACAAGTCATGAGAGAATCCTCGATATTTTACCTAAAGGGTAGAATCTCAAGATCACATATACAACGTGTCCGGAAACTCGTAGTACGAGCGGGAAACTGGTGAATCTACATCACGTAGAGAACCCAAAAAACTTATTTTTTTCGATCTGAGAATTTCGATTTAAATATTATTTTTTTTCTATTTTTCCATTTTTTCGGCAACTAAAGGGTTAAAAAAATTTTGAGCCCGGTTTACCCTTCGATGCATTTTATAAAACATTACACAGCTGAAATCAACCCCCTAGTGAACAATTTTTTCAAATTTAACCAAAAAAATTCCCACTTCGGACCCGATTTACTCGAATACGAAAGCTCAAATCAAAAAAATTATATCACAAATCAACTCCGAATGTGATGTAGATTTACCAGTTTCCCGCTTATACTACGAGTTTCCGGACACCGTGTATAATAAAATACATCTAATGAAATACATCTTACCTTGATCGACCAGAATGAGTTCGACTGTGTGTCCTTTAGGTATTTTGCGCACGTGCACGCATTCGCACGCCTTGTCCCTCGAGCACGTGTTGCGCGTGCACTGCGCGCCTGCCGGCACGTCGTGCGTCTGCGTCAGCAGCGGAGAGGGAGGAAAGGTGAAGGTCACGCTGTCCACTGAAGATATTCCTGCAAAAAGGTTTCATCGAATTAATTTTCAGGAAATTATCTAAAACCACATTTAATCGGGTTGATTCACAGGGGTTTCGCGAGGTGTAGGTGCAATAGGTTCATACGCGTATTTGTTAGCCAACATTTTGCCTTCCCTGTACAAGAGATAAGGCTTTGGCAGCGAATACAGCAACAATTTCGCAGTAGAATACCTTCCATGGGCGATGCGTCCACCAATAACGGACGCGCCGATTGACACCAGTCTCCAGCACCGCGACGGGCCGAGAGAGCTCGTACGGATTCATCCCGGTTCCGATTGCGATAAATTCAACTGCTCGCTTGCCTCCTCGTGGACTATCACCAACCTGTCCCATTGTCTTGTCTATAGTCATACTAACACTTATTGTATCTTGATTTCCCGCTAAGCACTTGCATACTGCTTACTAACAACGTATGCAGGGACACTGGAGGTCCTAGATTCGTTCAAAATTAAATGTAGATTCGTTCATTCTAAAAAAAAGTCCTTACGAGAGCCTTGAAGGAATAACCATCTGTTACTTATACCAGGGCGGGTAAGTGGTGGATAACCTCGAATGCTCTCGAATCTTTACAGTGTTCGCTATCCACCTTCTCGTAAAATAATATGTATAAAATTAAGTATGTTGAATATTGTTAAGTACGTATACATGTACAAAGCGTTGCCTTTTCACTACACCGAATCCCCGTAGAGAGAAACATCACAATCAAAATTACCTTGCTTTTATCATATTTTAGATAACGATTTCCTACCTCTCTTTTCACCATTTCCAAAGGATTTTCAAATCACGGTAATTCAAAGCAATGGGATATGTGTGACTGAGCGTGTGTGTGATATTCACATTAAAATAATATCCCAAGTATTATCTGCCATTGAGTTTTCGATACTCTTTTTAAAAAAACCAATTAATTCAAAACTAACGAGGTCTTTTTTATTTTAATTACCTGCCTACAACGTTCGTTAATTATTCATATCGGTGTATCTCCCAACATTTGTATATAACACTAACTCAATATATGTACTCCTAAAATAAACATTTAAAATTATATTTGGCACGATTCAATATTACATTCAATCATCCCAACGTTATACTATTAATTTGAATAAGAAACTTTTAAAGTTCCAAACATAAACTTGATTGATAACAATACATCGATCACTCGCTGGAGGCATTCATCCTACATCATGACATACAATGTGAATAAAGATCAAATTACTTTAAACCTTGCAGAGTCTTGTGGTGAATTGATTGAAGACATTACTTCCCGTCAATCACGGATTGTAGCAGGTAATCACTTGCACAAAAACGAAAGTACCGAACCAGTTTAAACAAAAAATAATAAAGAAAGCTATCTGCACCGCCTAAAGGTGTATGTGTCAGCGATGTATAAATTGTCTGTGCAGATTGAAAAACATTGGGTGTTTTGTGTAATTATACTACCACAGTAATTTGCGGGTTAGGTGAAATTGCACGTTATGCCTTGTGCACAAATACAGTCTAAAATTGCCATGCGTCTTTTTCTAGCCAATGATGTCCTAAAGTTCACACAATCGACGAGCTGCAAGTCCCGTGGGAACTGGGAACACTCCATCAGATTATGTACGACTACTGAATCGGAAGGGTATTTTATTTTGGTATAGCGATATAAATACTATACTGAAATAAAATGCCCTGTTCATATTGGGGAATCAAAAAACTCCTGGGTCTTTGTCAAGCCAATTAAAACACCAATAATATATCTCTACATTATATATAGATAATCTGTGGTTTGGAACTATTTCATACTATTAGTTCCGTCCATGAATACAGGTAAATGGCTTAATTTTGTAGTTAATAAAGAGTGTACAAAAATGCTATTATTGTTAACCCGCGTCTTTCAATGCTAGTAGAAGTCATAAACTGACTATATGCGGCTAAGCGTGTCCTTTGCACTCACCCTCCACTTATTAAAATCAGGTGAGTTGTATTCGATCTTCCGAGAAATGCGCGAAAAAAATATACTGGTGGATTTGATTGCGGAAAAGAAGGAAGGAAAATTTCAAAAATTTTCAAAAATTTCACAAAGTATAGATACATTTACGAGAACGATTTTTTTTATTTTTTGTATGAATACCAAAATCCAAAACAATGAAAGCTGAAAACTTTATTTTGGGCCGCCAAATCTTCAATTGGGCCGCAGGTTGGGCATGCCTGATCTAGGCAATGGTGGCGGATGCATCTGCCCACCCACTGCGTGGTGGGTTAGATCGGGAGAGATTGGTTGAGGCAGACCTTTGACTTCTCCAGTCGGACTCTTTCGATCCATTGGCTTGCACCGTCGTCCCAGGAGCAGAACTTCCTCTACTTCATTTTCCCTAAAAAAAAACCCACAAACCATTCCCAAAGATGACAATGGGATTTTTTTCCTCAGGGCCACCAGTGTGGAGCTGATGTAAAAAAAGATACACTTAAAGAGACAATAGACAAGGAGAGCTTATTAATGGCCAAGTACTATTCTTTTTTTCTTTGGTCTTATTTTAATGATCCGCAATCATATTATTTATGTTGCTCCACTTTCATTAAATTACATTTCTTCTTACCAAGATCGAATCATGTCGGTTACAAGCGTAGATTGAGTACACATCATTATGTGTTATCCAGAGAGAGAGAGAGAGAGAGTGTTCGATTCTTCGTTATAATATTCTCTAAAAGCTGAGGATCTCCGTATTTCAGACTATGACGTATCTCCAATCCAGTTCATATTCAGTTAGCCAACGACAACTACTGACAGGTGACGAGACTTTTTAGGTGATTATTGGCTTTAAAAAAACGCCGGGAGGTTTTTGACTCCCAATGTGGAAGGGGCGTATCAAACTGCTATTGAATCTACATAATATGTTGTTTAATTTAAGGCTTGTAAAAATAATAATCATAATATCCAGATTTTGCTCAATAACACCAGTAAACTAATGTTGTCAACAGATGTCTCTGTGATTCCGTTTATTTATTAATATCTGCAGATTTCTGTTTTATTATCTCAGCCATTTTTCTTCTGTTTTCTTCACGAGACTGATTTTTTTCTCTTCAAATTTGGGATCTCATCGTACAACAGCTTGTGACCGAAGCGTCCTGCTATTTTATTATTATAAAAGGAAATGATTTGATAATATTATGACACATATATGTGATTGACATTAAAAAAATCATTACCCTTTATTTAACATTTGGTCCTTCGAGCCGGATCTCACAAGACAACGTGACAAGTGACCGAAGGAAACTTATAAAACAAAATTAATAATAAATTATTAATAATGACGAAGCAAATACTTAATATCTTATTTTTATACTTTCCTACATTCATCAGCCATCAAAGCATTCGCCACTTTATTGCATGAAGTGGGTTATTTATCAAACAATTTATTGGACGAACGCACTCCAATCCATACTTTGAGATTTATTGCAAATTATTATTAGATTATCATGTACGTTATCTTTAAGTGTTGGAAATATTACGCAGCTTCTCTGTCAGGAAGTCTACGATTAAAATAAAATCATTTTCTAAGATCTTATCTATGCCATAGTATACGGATGCAAAGTAATCTATAAGAAATGGTTGGGTTGTAGGCGAGTTCTCCTGTTGATGTCCTATATTGCCTTGTTAATTGTTGCCGGCACCACAAATATCTCCTAAATAAATTAAAATAATAAAATAACGTCCAAAACACGAAATGTTTAGGAGAGCCGAATATAGATATTTTAGAAATTTTCTAACTTTACTTACTTTATCACGTAACTTTCACAAGTATTAAGAGAGATAAAAAAATATATAACCGTTTGGGTCCCACCCGGGCGCGTATTTACAAAACCTACACCGATTCAGTCGCGGTAATGACAATTTACATTTTAAATATACCTCTATATTGGTTATTTTTTGTCACATTGCAAAAACAAAAATTGTTCTAAAATCTAGATAAAATAATCTTTCTGATGTGTATATTAAAAATAGATAATTTTATTTCTAAATATTAAAATTTTAATATTATTCCCATATATTGTAAATACACCTCTATATTGATAATTTTTTATCACTTTGCAAAAACAAAAATTGTTCTAAAATCTAGATAAAATAATCTTCCCAATGTGTATATTAGAAATTAATAATTTTAATTCTAAATATTTAAATTTTGATATTGAAAATTTAAAGTGACTGAAACGCGGTAAGGATTGTAAATACGTCACCTGGGCGGCCGCGGCGCGTGTTCAATTCCTCGGCTGACTAAGTCCTCCATCACAACACAAGCAACATTTTCCGCTTACTGTGGTGGCAGTAGAAGATTTTAAAATATTGTCGGGTTATTCGTAACTCGGAAATGTTGGCCTTTCTTAAATAAAAAAAATGAATGTAAATGAATGAATTCAATCAATTTAGTCTAAGAACTGAGTTATTTAATTTTTATATTTTGCGGTATTTTCAAAACCCATGTTCACTCCTTCCTCTCTAAAACAGCATAAATTTAATGCAAAATAAACTAGAAAAAGTTTATGTATTCTTTGTGTGCTTTATATAGCCACGAATATAAGTAACAGTCATAAAAATCGCTTGGCAAACGCTAGAGGTTAAGATTTCAAACGAAAAATTGGTTTTTATTTATTTTATGAATAATTTTAATCAACGGAAACTGTCACACTTTAGCCATACAATTTCATTTATAAAACATTGTTTTTTATGTGCGTTCATACATTTCTGATGAAAAAAAAAATTATTAAGTAGTATAGGCTCATATTTTTATAAAGTTACTAACAATTTTATTTAAATATTACTCAACAGAAACGGTAGGAAAAGCTTCAATTTATTCAGAAAATATTTTTTTGCATTTATAATGTAAACCAATGCATAGTAAAGATTAATCGAATATAGTAATTCTGCATTTATCATCGCCTTCTCCACACATCAGATCCTGAGGAAAATAATATCCCTCAGTCATCTTATGTATAGTGTTGATACTAGTAGAGTGTGTACTAGATATATGTGTGCAGTATTTCATAATTTGCGCTAATTTGCGAGAGTTTATCAGCCTCGGGCACGAAATCATCGATTCTTCGAAAACATTAAATTCATTAATCTGAATTACTGATATAATAGAGAACTTAGTATAATATAGGTAGTAGTGGCGTTGCAACAAGTTCCCTTGCCCCCTGGCGCCTGCACCGTTGCACCGACCGCAGCCCTTTATGACTAATTCTGATTACTATTTTTACATTAGCTCCCTACAGGAGACCCTGACAAAAATATTTCATCTTTGGGGATGCTGTGTGTCAATTATTTTTAAGAAAGAAAGGAGTGGAAATTCTGGGAAGGAAAAAGGCACGAGGGTTTGGGTAAGGAATCTGGGGGGTGAGTGTGTCTGCGGTGCAAGACGAATGTTCCGAGAGAGTCCTGCTGGAGAGGTCAAAAGGTCTCCCTCAAGCGGTCTCTCTCGATCCGACCTGCCGCGCTGCTTGCTTGCTTATATTTTGCATTCACCGCCAAGATCCAGACATACCTGACCGGTCAGTGGCTGAGTTGGCATCGCGTTTGGGTCCAACCCAGGCGTCCCGTGTTCGATTCCTCCATCACGATAAAAGAAATATTTTCCGCTTACTGCGGTGGTATTACGAGATTTTCAAATATTGTCGTATTATTCGTAACCCGGTAATGTTTTTCTTTCTTTTTGAAAAACGATTAAATCGAGTCCGAAGTTGAGTTTTTAGAACAAATTTGAAAAAAAAGGTCGCTAAGAGGTTACTTTCAGCTGTTTACTGTCTTTCACAACGCGTCGAAAACCCCTTCCTTGCCGAAAAAAAGGAGAAGACAAAGCACAGATAGAAAATGACGGCCTCCGTGGTCAAGAGGTAAGACTCTCGACTAGTAAACCGAAGTTCGCGAGTTCTAATAATTTTTTTTGATTGATTCTGTGATATTTCGCGTGGTATACATTAAAATAATATATAGTGCATTTGCTACCTGTCCCAGAGTGGAAGATATTATAAGTATCGCCTCTGTGAAAGACCACCATTCAGAAATGAAACGTTGCTTGAAATGGCTTTAGGTGTGTTTAGTGACCAGATCTGAATAGCCATCTACTTCTCCTTCCCACCTCCCTCTTCCTGGTGTCCTTCTACTCCCCACTACCTTCAGCCTCACAACATCCCCCAATTGGAGTTGCCATAGGGTCACTGGCTCCAAACGGGAGCAGTTGGAATTCTTGTGCGGTATTCAGAGTGTGCAATTGACACGCAGTAGAAGTGAAACCTTCAGAAAACTAAAGTAGACAAGAGTGGGAAGGCTACGAGCACCGCACAAAGAGGAGACTGATTGTTTTTTGTTTTTTTTTTTTCATTGTTTTTTTTCTGTGTCTTGTTCTCTTTATATTTTCGTTTGGATTATTATTGTTATCAAGTGATATATTACATTGATAGGAATAACCTTTTTTTTCTCATAAAAAATGACAATTTATTATGTTCAGTGCCCAATGCAGTGCCAGGGTGGTCGTTGCGCCGCTGATCATCTGACGGAAGATAGCGATCACGGCTGTAGCCAGACAGGTTTGAGATGAAATCAGTTAATGTGCAATGAAATTAATCTGACAACTTGGAATTAATCATTTCTCTCGACCCGCGATCTCAACCTCTCCCTTCGGCTCTCGCAACTCTTACTTTAAAGGTAAGCATCGTGATTAATTAGTATAAAACGTGGGTAAATTTTTTTAGAGTTTTTTTTAAAGATGCATGTTTAAAAATCCCAATTCTTCGATAGATCATTTGAACGTTGTTATGCAGAAAGCAGCCAGCCCTAAAAAACTTAAACGGAGATACGAGCACTTTTGTTTAAAGATTTAATAATCAAATCTACATAACACTTAGGATGTTTTTTACTTCAAAAAATTATAAATAATATGTAGATATCCAATTCTTATAACTTTAAAGTGGATTTAAGGATAGATTTTTAGAGATATTTGTGTTTTATAAGGTCTGGCTGCTTTCTGCAGAATACATTATTGAGAATGTAAGCTCAGCAATCAACCGCCCGACCTTACTTTGCGAAATACGCATTCTGTAGAAAACAGCCAGAGCTACCAAATACACTTAATTTATGAAATTAAGCTTTATTATTTAACTTAAAATCGGTAGTTATATAGATATAGCTCTATAATATACGATTAGTAATTTTATATTCAGAGGATTTTTTTATTTTTCAAAGGAAATATAAAATTTTAAACTTTAATACGCAATACTTTCTGAAACAAAATGTAGGTATATAGATATTATAATTTATTTAATTTTCATTATGGGTTTTTATAACCATCTGCTAGAAATCAATGCTTGTGGTCGTGCTTAATTTTAAAATTAATATAAGTAAATTGTTATTAGAACCGGCTAACAAATGCTGTCTAGCAGTCTTGGACTTCATTTAATTTGTGTAATATTATTGATAAATGATAAAACATACTTAAAATTATTGATTTTTCTCAAAAAAATAAGTTATTATTATAAAACGAGAGCGCTTTCTGTAGATCGCCACTTGAAAGTTTCGGTACAAATGCTATAGTGTAGAAAACAGACAAGCGCCGTGACCGTTTTCTGCAGATCAGGTAAACGTCATAAACATAATGTCAGTTGTACTGACAAAATCGACCAGTTGTCTCTGGCTGTTTTCTGCTGAATGTGAGAGCCGTGGGCGCTTTATGCAGATTGTTGAACGGCGTTTTCGTGATCAGCAAATATTTAAGAAGCCGATTACTATGAATTTTTATATGAAAGCGGCCTGCCTGGTTTTAATAGAAGATAGAATTGACGTTCCTCCGTCGGATTATAACAATATCTCATTTTTGCCAAAATTGTGGCCTGGCTGCTTTCTGCATAACTACGTTCATTTGATACTGTGACAGAACTAGTCAAAACTTTTTATTATTATTTTTTAAATAATAATTGAAAGAACTACCGATCGTGATTAATTATTGTTGGACTTCCTTCTCATTTTCGGACAGCGTTACAGTGTGCATCAACATGGCATGCAGATGTGTGGATTGTGGTGAACTGAATATTTATGTATGTAGAAGTGATAGGCGTGTTTTTTTTACATGAGCTCCACACGGGAGTAAAATAATTTCCCTCAGGGCCTGACATCTTTGAGCCTCAGGGCCTGACAACTGTGTGGAGAGTTATTTTAAGGAAAGGAATGAGATATATTTGAGGATGCTGCGTGGAGAATTATTTTAAGGACTGGGGCCATCCATAAATTACGTCACACGAATTACATGATTTTTTGACACCCCCCCCCCGTCCCTGTCACACACCGTTACATTTGTGAGATCCCCTCCCCCCTAGTGTGACGTCTTTGCAATTTTACATCTAAAAAAGTTTTGCGTTTTAATAATTTAGATTTTTACATGTGACGTCACAGAGCTGATGACCCCCCCATACCCCTTGTCACACAATGTTTCACTTCTCTACTCCCCTCCCCCCCCCACCCCCTATTTTTAGCTATTCCGTATTTTTTGTGAGAACTCCTATCAGATTTGTGTTATTTTCAATGGCTTTTGCTTTTTCTACGGGCCGATGTCAGAATTTCAGCTGTGAGCTGTCACGTATGTTAGTTTAGGTCGTTTTAACCTTTAACTGTGGACGCCGGGTCTTAGAGGCCCAGCCCCTTCTTCAATTTCTCGGAATAAACACCTTCCCCGCACGCGCCACCACCGCACGTCTCAGTAGCTTCAGTTTTAATTATGTTTGGACCAAGGACGGAGAAAGTTACGTCGTCCGGTATTTATCACGTGAGTAATAATCATTTAAAATTTGATTAGGGTCTGAGAGACCCGCTGACTATAATTTCCATACTCGGGCCTATTTGACCGGCCTACTATAATTCCCTTACATTGTGATATTAAAATCTTTTTTAATTTGTTCTATATTTGGAAACAAAATGGCGGACAGCAGTGAGCCGAGTACATCAGCTGTGAAACGTGGTTCCCAACCAACATAAGAACATTCCAGGCTTAAAGTAATGCCAGTTTGTCTTCGGTGTTCAAAGCCTCTATATTCCGAGTGCCAGTAATTTTACATTAGTTTGATCCTTGACAAAATTTTTATTTTATTTCTTTCAGAAGTTTTTTTTATGATTTTTCGTTACTGTTTTCTTTATTAGCTAGGAAAAGTTATTAGTTTGGATTAATGTGATACCTACTATAATTAAGGAGCCTTAATATGATCTCAAGTGAATTAAGACTGAAAAGTGACTAAGTTTGTTAAATTTGGAGATAATTATTAAAACATGAACAAAAGTTGATTATTTTTATTACTCGATCTTTTATTTATAAACACTTTATACATATAAACTCCTTACTAAAGTCAGTTTGGTCCAGGTATAAAAATTAGAAGAATTTTATGAAGAGGTCTGTGTGACCCGACGTCCATGGGAGTGTGATTTTTATTTCACGTCCATAATTAAAGGTTAAGCACACATTTCTGCAAGTGTGCATGCTTATTTATTCATTTAACAGCGATATTAAATCCCATAAAGCTGACAAGCTATCTCACCCGAGATCTAGTCGATCGAGATTAATTAATTAACTTAATTAATGACGTCCTTCCTTTAAGCGTTGAATATTGACAAATCAAAGTTAATTTTGATTTGTTAACGTGTTTTGTTATTTTTTGTAAATTTTGTTTCTTCTATAGAAGTAATATAATTTTTTTTCACGTATCTTAATTATTGTTTTTTTTTTTAATTTTTATTTATTTAATTTAACACGTGTCACTGTCTGAATAAGTGTAAAAAATAAGCCAAATAACAGTAAACAATCGATTTTTAACACGTCTAAAAAAGTTTCAGTTTCGTCTGAAACTGAGACAGACACCGAAGATTCGGTTTCGGTGGAAAGTCCTGTTTCGGTCGGACACAAACAAATACGCTCTTCCCAACGCAACTCTCCGACCAACAGGAGAATCGCGGAGACTCAAGATTGATTGATCATAAAGTTGGGAACAACGACCGCTAGGGCCAATTGTTTCACAGAACTTGTACAATTCATCAAACTTAGTATTCAAGTTCTGTAAAATAACTTATTAATGAGGTCTGACCCAGCCATCTTGCTGATACCGTGGTATTTTAATTAGCTATTTCCGTGGTTAACGTGAATAAAACTGCGTAGTTATTTTTCCGATAGCTTCATTGACTACGTTCACGGTCAAGAATCGATTACATTCAGGTTTTTTGACAGAGATATTTGGGAGATAGTTTTCAGCATAATGAGTTTCAAATAAACTTTCTATTGCATTTTTGAAGCAAGTACCGTTCACGGTTATTAATCAACCGAAATCGAAAGTTGTTTGGTTTAATCCCGGTGTCACAAAACCGTTGTTTATTATTTCTGTAAACAAATTAATTTTTAAACTTTCTATGTATATTGTTTTTGTAATAATTGTATACAAGTGAATGGCTCTGGCTGGGTATATAAAGCTGATTGCAAAAATGCCAGAACATCAATAACGCTGCGAAACAAACTAACTGTACCTATACAATCTTTATACATTAAAATGCTGTGAAACTTAATTTATTTTTTAAAAATAGATCTGAAAAAAATGTTCAGTCTTTTACGACAGGTTATTTTGAAAATGAAAATCATCAAAAATATATAATTAATTTAATCGTGCCATTTATTCCTAGGGCGTCCCCGATTTCTTCTTTCATTGATTTGCACGTTGTAGATCGATATACGATAGATATTCTCCGGAGACTCCTTTCTTCGTCTATTCTAGGACAGAGAAGAGTTTTTGAAAACTATGACGGAATTTGCATTAAAAAATTATGCAAATTCCTGTGTTCTGGAGCTTTACCACCGCAAAATCGATAACTTTACAATATCGGATCGATAGGTGTAATTTCCGATGATTTTATGGTTCCATGCCAACTCAGAATCAGGTCAACTCAACACCTATTTAAAAAGTCATTAAAAGCTCAAAAATTTTTTATTTAAAATAGCCCTAATGTGACCAGACGTCCCGTTTTCACCGGGACAGTCCCATTTTCAGGCAGCGTGTCCCGGTGTCCCCGAACACAGCTTCGGGACGCCAAAATGTCTGATTTTCGAATATAACATAATGTTTTATTTTCTACACAAATATACCCTACACAAACATACCGGTAATCTTGAAATACATAAATATATAAAATAGCTAACCCTAACATGAAATGAAAAAACATTACTGTCTTGTCAATTGCATTGTACGTATGTAAGTGTGAGGCTCATAAAACGAATAAGTTTAAAAGATATTTTATTAAATTTATTAAGGCCCCGCAACCGAGCACAAAAAAAAGATAGAGAGATATAGTCCAGTCAAGTTAAACATGAAAAGGGGGTTGTGCTTGCAAAAGGTCCGGTCATTCTGATTTTTATATATGTTGTTAGGACCTAAACCAGTAATAAAAAAAATTTTTTGCAACTTCGAAAGTGCTGTGCGAGCGGCGGTGGACCCAAAAAACCAGGAAATTTTCAGATTTTTTTCAGTTTTTGCTCAATATCTCAGTGAAGGAAGGGTCTGACCGTAAGGGTCAGTATACATATTTTTAAAGTAGACTAAATTTGCTACAATTTGAGACTAAAGCAAGCTATATAAAGTCATTGGTTTCCATGATACAGTTCTTCGAAAATAGGCCATTTTTTCCACAAAATGAAATTTTTTCAAAATGGTCACTTATTTTGTAAAATATTTTCTAAAACACGCATCCCACGTCAAATATTATATGAAATAGAGTTGTAATAAATTTAATTTGCTTTCATTTAAGACTAGATGGATATCTGTAGACCTAACGGTTCTCTCAAGAACGCCAGATAACCAAAAACCGTTATAAGTGGGTTTTGGGGAGAAATGCAAATAAACTGTTCTCACGTCTTTTTATGGTTTTATTTATCAAATATTTACAATTTTTTTTTGTTATTGTTAACAAATTTTTGATGAAAAAAAGAAAAGATAATAAATCTATCGGGAATTACGTCATCTTCAAACATTGTTTTATATAGTAGATAAATACTTATAATTACATATCACCGAACTTACAACTTATTGTTTTTTACATTCACATTGTAATTTAAGAACTTAAATATAGCATTACAAAATGTACACTACTCTTCCAGACACAAGCTAACGCTTCCATGGAAGAGTGGTATTAACATATTTGAATATGAACATGTAAGCAAATTAACACATCATCTAAATGTACATTATATTTTATATGCTATAATCAATAAACGTTTGATATAAAAAAAAAAAAAAAAAAAAAAAAATATCTACATATTAAAATGCTTGTACAAACATCATGGTACCTACTATAAGGACAAATTACATGTACATAAAAAATAAAACTAATATAAATCATCTAGGTATTGTGTCTTGGTTGCCAAATCATGTCTTTCTTTTTATCTTAGATGGCCCGGGCTTAGGCTCGCACGAAGAAGGTGTCTCGATATCTGTGATGGACGCTAGGAGAGGCGCCCAGTCTGTAGTCAGGTCATCTTCATCGTCCGAGCATTTCAGCTCCACATCCGGGATGTTAATACACAATTTGTCACCGCATGACTGACAGAGGACTGAGCAGTGGAGCCCAGCCTTTCTGCACGAGCAGCTCTCAGAGCATCCTTTCTTGCATTTACATGAAATTTTTCACAGAAGGGCAGGAGGTGCGGGATCCATCGTGGTGAGGATGGGGGTGAGTCCTTGAGAAGACAGCTTCCACCCCCATTCAGTGGGATTCAAGTTGACTTCTGCACTTGGAGGTAGCACCTTGCTGCATGGTGGCCTGCGGCATCTTCCGTCGGTGGCAAATGGGCGAGGTTTACGTTTGTTGAAGTGACAAACGTCTTATACCTCAGGAAATCCAAAGTATCCCTCGCGATCTCACCCCCATATAGAGCCACAAAGCACTTGATGCCCGCTTCACTCACGGCTTGTGGGGTGGAGTCTGGCTGAAGGAATACCTCCACTTGCTCAGCAAGTGGTTCATTCTTGATCAGAAGTGTGGTGATTTTGGTCTTTCCTTGGCCAAACGGTGCTGAGGTGGTATCGCACCCGGTAAACACGTGGGTGAATGTGCCGTTCCTGGTAATCGCCAGGAGCCCTGGTGGTTGTAGGAGGTCGTAGAGTAGTGACAGCAACCAGCTTCACCCTTCGTGCTCTTCTGAAGATAGACATTTGTCTCTTCAGCGCCTAAACCATTGAGAGAAGAACGAGCAGGTCGACGTCTTCTCCCACAATGGCGACCCGATCGGCTACTGCTCTTTTTGAAAGCGCCATTATGACGATCTCTCGATTCGCATCTTCTTCGGCAACAGCCACTTCTACTCCCTCCTTCTGAAAGGCGTCACAGAGAAGAGTTATAAGCTGGAATGAGCTGCGTAGCGCCGGAGTCGTTTCGCTGTTTTTTTTTGTAACATCTTCGGGGTAGCCGTCAAAAACGATGGAGACGTTCTTCCCAAAGTGGTTTTGGACGTAGGTGGTATAACGCGCCAAAAGTGCTCGAACCGTGCTCTTCCGCTGCCACACGACCTTGTGCAAGAGGTAGCCACCATCCAAAATGACGTGAGTGCTGGTACCAATCTATCGGCGAGTGGCTGGAAAGAGGAGTGAAAGCAGAGTACAGAGTAGATTTTGTGCCCTTGCGCATCCCTTGTTCATTGACCAGAGACATCGGGAACGGGGCCAATTCAAACTTGAAGTCATCCTGTAAATCCTGTTCAGATTGCTTTGCAATACACACTCGCTGGAAAATTGTGAGCGGATCCACAGCCACTCTTCTGTTTTTGTCCGGCAGTTTAACGGTTGAGGTGATCGATGCCAGCGTGGTAACTTTATTTTTCCGTTTTATTACTCCCTTGTCGTACATTTGCCCCACAATTGTCATCACTCCCTCCGTTCCAACTCTCTGGGCTGTGTGGCAATTAATTTCAGGACCTGCCAGTAAACCACTACTGATAGAAATCAAACTGTCAGTTTTGGGAAATGGAGGGTGGAGAGCAAACCAGTTTTTTAGTTTTCCACATCACTATTATCTTGGATGATTCGAGAAGGTCTCATGTCTACATGCTGCTCTCCAGTAGGACATGAGATGCTGCAAAAACTTTCCAGTTCTTCACAAATGTTCAACATAAACACCATTCCTGTTGTCCACCTTGCTAGAACACTGTCGGAGATTCCCCTTCCTTGGGTCAACCCACCATAGATGGATCGCATCATGGATTTACTTAGCACAATAAATGGTCTCATGGATTTACTTTACAGCACAATAAAACCATAAAAAGACGTGAGAACAATTTATTTGCATTTCCCCCAAAACACTTATGACTGTTTTTGTTTATCTGGCGTTCTTGAGAGAACCGTTAGGTCTACAGATATCAATTTAGTCTTAAATGAAAGTTAATTAAATTTACTACAACTTTATTTCATATAATATTTGACGTGGGATGTATGTTTTAGAAAATATTTTACAAAATAAGTGAAAATTTTGAAAAAATTTCACCTTTTTGAAAAAAAGGCCTATTTTCAAATAACTGTATCTTGGAAACCAATGACTGTATATAGCTTGCTTTGGTCTTAAATTGTAGCAAATTTATTCTACTTTAAAAGTATGTATACTGACCCTTACGGTCAGACCCTTTCTTCACTGAGATATTGAGCAAAAACTGAAAAAAATCCGAAAATTTCCTGGTTTTTTGGGTCCACCGCCGCTCGCACAGCACTTTCGAAGTTGCAATTTTTTTTTTTATTACTGGTTTAGGTCCTAACAACATATAAAAAATTCAGAATGACCGGACCTTTTGCAAGCACGTATGTACATCTTGACTGGAGTAATATGAAATTACGAAAGTTAGAGGAAAGCGCTAGTATTTAAAGTGACAAAATCGATGCGAAAATGTTTAATAAAACACGACTCGTTTAAAATAGAGTGAAAATCTCGCGAGGGTTGTCTTAAACAACATTTATAAAAACACTGTGAATTTTTTCATACATATAACATGTAAAATACTGAAACAAACGTGTTTATAATAATTTTTGGAGCATACTTTGCGATTTTTTTCTATCGAGGGAATTTTATATCATTTGCGTTTCGGCGCGACGAATGTCTAGATATTATCTTAAAAAAATAACATATATTTTTTTAAGCTTAAAAACTTCAAATGTTTAAGGGAGGTTTGCAAGAAATCGGTAGAAATTCTAATAATCCAACTATTCCAAAAATTCATGCACTTGGCAACTGAAAGTCAAGTTGTGATCTATAGACATGGGCAAAATTGAATGACCGAATTAAATGAATAAATTCAATCTTGTGACACACTTGATCTGATTCTCAATTTCAAAAAGAAATGATTCTTCATTCCTTACCTTTGGCCTTGTATCGTACGATTTTTAACGGCAACATAAATGTTTAATTTCCATTTATTTTACTGTTAAATTATTTCAATGAATAATGTGTTCCGTAAACGATTTAAATATTATAATGTTTCATAGGTATTTTAAAAATATATTAAATACCGTATTTAAATATTATTCAATGGGCGGCGCGCCGCGAAGTTGTCGACGGTATTGTGAACGACTCGTATCCCGCTATCGCCGGCCGCCGTTCTAAAAACCCGTAGATCAAACAAAACGCGGCCGCGATTCAGCCGAATTGTCCGAGCGTCCCTTTCACGCAAGGAATTAATCATTTGTCGTAGTCAATGTCCTGAGATTGTCCTAAGGTCCCCGCGCGTCCCGTCCCGTCCGCGTCCCAGGTACTCGTAGCTAGTCTGTCGCTATCGGAAATTGTCCGAAGCGCTTTATTGAGGAATTAAAACTAAAAGTCTTTTTCACTTGTGACGTTGTTGTCTCTAGTTAACCTCAGACTTAGAAATGACGTCAGATGTCATCGTCTTACATCGCCATCGATTCACGTCAATCTCGGCTCGAGTGTATCCGAAACGCAGCTCCTCGCGAGTCTCTGCGGGGTAAGACACAAGACACTAGTCAAAAGTGACTAATTCATTGCTCAGTGCCGGCCCTTAATCCGTCCGAGCGCAGCGGTTCACCAATTCCTCGGCGGGCCAAGCCTTCAATTTCATTACATAGTTAGCCGAAAACTTCCGACATTGAATCTGAACATCGCGGCATCGCATCGGCTAGAAAATTGAGAAGCAAAAATAGTGCACTTGTAATCGTTTTTTTGGCACGTGTAAAAGATATTGGAATACAAGTACCTACCTACTTTTAGACGTGGATCTTGGGTAGATGTAATATGTAAATTTGCATATATTATAGGGCCGATCAGCTGTTGTCAGCTGTCATAAAATACTTTTAAGTTTAATAAATAAAATAAGTAAATCTTTAGGGGTGAAACAAAAAACTGTTTAATTTAAAGATTTAATTGCTAGCTATAAATACATTTTACAAACGAAAAATAACGATACAAAAAAAAGACAAACATATACATCTAAGTATAGGATTTAGCCTGCGAGATAATGAGAAAGAATAATCGGTCCTCTCTTTGTGTGGTGCTTCGTAGCCTCCCCACTTATTGTGATTTGAAATGAAACGAAAAAGCGACACTAAAAAGAGACAAACACATTAATCTATAGGTTTTAGCCTGCGAGGTAGTGAGATAGAATAATCGGTCTCCTCTTTGTGCGGTGCTTGGTTTTTTTTTTTTTTTTTTTTTTTTTTTTTTTTTTTTTTTTTTTTTTTTTTTTTTTTTTTTTTTTTTTTTTTTTTTTTTTTTTTTTTTTTTGGAATTAATTGAAGTAAAGGAATGAATAGAAGGAATCAATTCAAAAGGCCGGGGGAATTAGACGGGATCTATTCACTCCTGGGAATCATTTTGCCCACGTCTAGTGATCTAGCCTCCTTCATAATAAATAAATTCATTCGTAAAATCCATACTAATTTTAGCCAAAAACATTTTTAATGTAACATATTGCTTTATTTCGTTTATTAGTAAAAAATTTCTTTAAATTTTGAACGAGGGTCTAGGATACCAAACGTCCAGGCGATTAGTAGCTGCAAGATGAATTGTAATCTGGCCTCTTTTTTACAGCGCCCTTGAGGCGATTTTTCGCGAAAACAGCGTTATATAAGTTGTCCAAATTTATTATTATTATTATTATTATGTACCTACCTTTCCTTGGTGTACCAGTTTAGGGGAAAAATAAATGGTCACTTTAACCATAACCCTAACCTAACGTAAACTATTTAACCAAATATTTTTTTCATCACTTTTAATGACTTTTCAAAGGAGATTCAGAGTTGATTTCATTCTGAGTTATCCGGTCACCGTCCATCGCCTACGATATACTACCACATTATGTATTTATATTAAAACATGCCAGTCTAGACTAGACTGCTGATTCCCACATTGTGATAACGACGGTCAAGAAAGATTTGAACTTTGAAGATTCTCATCATAAATCTCCTCCTAATATGTATTATGGTTTTGGGGAGACCGGGTGTGATTGTCACATGGAAATCTGTTGAAATTTTTATGACACGTTGTATCCGTTAATATATCTTTTATCTATTTATCATTGAAGGAAGAATTATTGCAATTAATGTGATTTATTTTTGGTGTTTTAAACCGCGTTGCGCTACCTCCTTTCCTTCTTTAGCCAATGTTTGTATTTTGTTACACGATTGATAAATAAAACCAAAGATTGAAGAAGTGATAAAAAAAACTGTTTACGATGATATACATACATATAACCAAAATTGGTTAATTTCGGATGTGTAAAATTTATTGCACGTTTGTAAGTAAGGGTAACCAGCACTTCGTCGCACTTCTGCCATTGTGGTTCGCCATGTTTAGTGACTTAGGGGCCGTTCAAGTATTACGTAACGCACTAGGGGGGGGGGGGGGGGTCTTTTGAAACGTTACTGTGCGTTACGAGGGGGAGAGGGGGAGTTCGAACAACGCGTTACGTAACATGTTTTTCTTTATTTAGGTAGATAAAAAAACGAGGGAATTGAAATCTTCCAAGTTGGCAATCCTTTTCGTCCTCGAAATCTCTTGTTTTATTTATCACCGCAAACGCGATTAAAACAAGAAAAAAGGTATTTAAGCGACTTTCCAATACTTTGCGCAACTTAATTGTGACTTTCAGGTAAAAACTGTCACTTGGGCGTTACGTAACGTTTAGGGGGGGGGGGGAGGGTACGAAAAAAACGTTACGGCGCGTTACATGGGGGGAGGAGGGGTCAAAAATCTTCAAAAATTGCGTTACGTAATACTTGAACGCCCCCTTATCAGGGGTGCCTGGGTTCATGGAGTGAGGTTTCTCCGGGTCTTGGCGGCGGATCTATCTGCCTGGCGGATCGAGAGACGATAGCCGGATCGAGACTTGTTGATGGAGGCCTTTTTATCTCTCCAGCGGGACTCTCTCGTCCCATCGCTTTGCACCGCAGTTGGAGGAATGGATTCATACATCCGTCACTTCTGGGCACACTGACCTCCGGGTTCCAACCCACCCCTCATGCCTTTTTCCTTCCCAGAACATCCTCTCCCTTTTTTCCTTAAGAAGACCCTCCACAAAGCATGACATAGGCCCTGATGAAAATAATTTTCCTCAGGGCGTCCTGTGTGGAGCTAATGAAAAAAGGGGGGTAACAACCATACCCGGTCTCCCCGAAACGAGAATGAGTCGACATTTTTATTACTTTCATCTCTCATTCGAATGTTGCCATTAACATTTTATTACCTGACTATTTGACCGTTTTTTGCATCGTTTGATATTTATGTGTTAGCAAGAACCATTCTCTGTGGAAATAATTTTTTGTCATCATTCATGATCGGAATGACGTTTTTCGGACGCCTGATTTAGAATATACTATCAAATAAATGATACAAATATTTCAGAAAGTGATTACATAATTTTTATTGCGTTACATCGGTCGTTGCGGGAAAGATGTAGGTAAACACCTTACCGTTACCTATGTATTTTTCTGTGTCTTGTTCTTTCTCATATTTTCGTTTAGATTTATTAGTATAATTTTCTTCTTCAGTGATATATTAAATTGATGGTAATACCTCCAAAAGTTATAATTTAATAATAATAAGAGTAATTCCAATAAAAATTTAATATTCATTTAGACTTTTAAAAAGGTCAACAGGTGTCATATAATTATTCGAGATACTATCTAGGTTCCAAACCAATTCTTTGGAACTTTTTGATCATTTAAAAAGGTAGCAGCCAAAAATATTAGCAGTTGAAATATGATATCGACAAAATGACTTCTCTTCAAAATAATATGATTTTAGATTTTCACGGCGAAAAATATAATCGTGATTTATTTTTGGGGTTTTATGCCGTGTTGCGTTACCTCTTTCTTTAGCCAACGTTTCGGACAGCGTTACAGTTAAGGATGCAACGATATATCGGAAAACCGATAAATATCGAAATATCGACCCCTAAAAATATCGATATTAATCGATATCGACGATACGCCGATATCGATATATCAATATCGAAAAACTCAATATACCGTATCGAAATATCGAAAAAAAAACTTTTTTTAAAGGCGGAAGCCACTATAACTCAAAGCAGATACCGGCTACAAGGAAGCAGACTGTCAAAGTTACTATTTAATACATGGTTTATTAATAAATAGTACGATAGCTGGTACAAAATACTGGTATTAATATATTTTTAAATAAATTTATATAAAAAAAAACACATTTTATATAACTAGCGAAACTTTGTCATTATTCACATAGGTAAGTATAAAAAATTATATCCATACATAATCGATAAACGTTTGATATCACTAAAACTACATTGGATTTCTATAAGCTTTCAAAAAAAAGAAGAAATTTCGATATATCTGCCTAATAGACCGATATATCGATATATCAAAATCGACTTAATTTGATAATTATCGATATCGATGGTGACCTGACAACTCAGAATGAAACCAACCCAGAAGCACCTCAGAAAGGTCATTAAGAGTGATGATAAAATAATATTAAAAAAATGGTTAAATAGGTTAAGTTAGGTTAAGTTTACCGGCTATTTTAAAATTATTTTTTCATAGCTTTTAATAACCTTTCTGAGGGGTTTCTGAGTTGGTTTCATTCTGAGTTGGCATGGAATCGATATCGATATTTTTAAAAACCTTGCATCCCTGGTTACAGTGTCCAGAATCAGGGCATTTAGCATGGTCGATCGATATAGGTTTTATCGAAAATGTCGGTAACTTGCCATCGCTCCCGAGCACGACTGCAGGCCGCTAACGAACAAACAATAGTTCACAACGACTAAGGGTTCCTAATTTATTTGACTGTTATTTCTTCGTTAGCGGCCTGCAGTCGTGCTCGGGAGCGATGAAAAGTTACTGACATTTTCAATAAAACCTGTATCGATCGACAATGCTAGGTACCCAGGACAGATGTGTAGGTTGCAAACGTTGGCTAAAAAAAGGTTCGTAGTTCAACACGGCACAATATCCCAAAAAATAAATTACGATAAAACTAAGAGGTCCCAATGGGCGAGTTTGTTAAGGCATTTGCCCCGGTAAGACGAGAGATCCTGAGGTTGAGTCCCAGTTGCGACCGTTACCTTTTTTGAAGTAAAAACTTCTTTAGCACCGATGTGATTTGAAACACGATGAAACTTAAAAGAGACAAACACATACATCTATAGGATTTAGCCTGCGAGAGAATGAGATAGAATAATCAGTCTCCTTTTTGTGCGGTGATTCGTAGCCTTCCCACTTTTGAATACTTTAGTTTTCTGAAGGTTTCACTTGAAACGCGTGTGAACTGCGCACTTGTGATTTTTGAAGTAAAACTTCTTGACTTGGGGAGTAAGCTGGTGAATGCGTGAAGAGAGCGTTACGAAAAGCGAGGAGAACGGTAGTTGAAAGGGAGATATAAGTTAGTGAAGATAGAAAGAGAGAGAGTTACGTTTCGTATATTACTGTAGGGGGAGAGAGAGAGGTGCGAGCACACACATTTTCTTTCTCTCTTTCTCTCATAGCCAGTTACGTTTCGTATATCTAAGACACAGTGCAGACCTATTGTCTGTATCACACTGTGGGAGCAAGAGAGAGCAGTGCGCGCGCACATTTTCTTTATCTCTTCCTATCAGATAGATGGTGCTAAATAAGTTTTACTTCAGTCGTGTGGTTTAAAGCACACTCATTTTTTTTTTAATTTTCCTGTGTCTTGTCCTTTTGTTTGTTTAGATTTATTAATATTATCTTCTTCTTCTTCAATGAAAACATAAATAATTCAATCTGATTTCAAAATTTTATCTTTTCACATTGATGTCTCAATAACTGCAATCGAGAAGTGCAACTCAGCGTAGATTGTAATCGTCGATTGTCGATTATTATTGACATACTGTCTTCGTCAAAAGGTCATAAAACGTTTCCCTTCTGGGACCATAAACATTTGCGAAGCTGTATATAAAGCGGGCTATGTAATTTTGTTTTATTACCGGCAGATAATTTTATGTTGGATATCTCTCAGAATTGCAAAGTTGTAAACCTCAATAGAGACACTTTCCCGGAGAGAAAACGTATTTAGTGTGATGTACCTATGTGGAAAAGATTTATGGATTCGAATAAATAAAGATAAACATTTTTTATTGATAGCACGCGAAATCGGATATTTTAAATAAATTTTTCAGGTTTCAATCAAAACGCCAGAACTTACAGAACTGTTAGAGAAATTTTGCAGCTACTGAAAATAGATTTTCCTCTTTGTTAAAAAAGTTTTGTGTAGTCATATATATAAGTCATAATTAAAATTGTTAATAGGGTAGGCCTATTAGACTTTTTTTTTTGTTGCCGGCAACCCGGGCGTTTATTGTTTTAAATTATCTTATATAAACAAGTAAGTAACCCGCCTCACTAGACTAAGTCTGTTCTGAGACGGGTACCTACCTATACATATATTTACAGATGCATACACTTACACACAACTATATGTATATATATATACACTCATATGTACGTATACACACATACATGTTTGCATATATGGAAAAATATGTATATATATACTCATACATTCATATATATACACATACGTTCACAGATACATACACATACGTATTCGTATAATGCACATAATCATACAGATACATTAAAAACAGCAGTATATATAATCAAAAAAGAATAAATGGCATATACATAGTTTCATATAACCAAAATTCATTAGATACACATAGTTAAGCAAGCATCTAGAACTAAGACTATTCATATTTCAACGAAATGATATAATCAAAGAACAATTGTTGGAATTTACATAGTATCATATGACCAAAAATTCATTAAAGATACATATAGTAATGGAAGCATATAAAACTAAAAATATTAAAATTTCCACAAAATTCTCGTAATTCAAATAAACAAAGGCAGTAATAATAATATAAGCAGGCGTAAAACATAAACAGTAATAATAAGTAAGAATTAATCTCTACACATGTAAATAACACGTATTTATTTTTTATTTAAGAATGGAGAATAGAGACTAAGGTGAGATTCCTAATAACTTGGTGATGGATGCCCTTTTTTGAACAGTAATCATGTAGTGAACTGTTTATATAACCATTTTCGGTTATTTTTAGTGACGTAATAGGAGGTTTCTTTTAGGAAGATGTTGAAAATGAGAGTTGCGTGGTAGGATTCGTGCTTTTGGGCAAAAGTTGATTTAATTATTGGCACTAAAAGTTGATTGCGCGAGTTTGCTCTTGTGATTTGTGGGTGTGTTACTTATAAGGTTATTATTATACTAACTTTTTAGACGTTAATTAACAATGTAGACTAGGCACTTTCTTCTTAGTTATAAAGTATCGCTTTGCTGAGAAAGCAGACATTAAAAGATTAAATAATTAAGTGTTGATGGAAATATTGTTAAGAAGCATTCGCCCATAGTCATTTCCATTATACGTACTTGTAATGTAGTTTCACCAGATAAATTAAAACCCGCTCCGCAGGTTTTACTGCTAGGCCCTGCGGGCAGCTTTTGGTTCGGCTTCGCCCAGTCAATGTTGATGATCATTTTATAAATCCAATAGGAACTAGTTCCAAAATTAGCCCCTTCCTCGTATCCACTGTCAACGTGTCAAGCAGTGATGGCTAGTCACCACGACAAAGTCGAAAAAAATAACCGGCTCGGGCGACGACATAATATGTAATAATTGTAATATACAGCCGCTTGATACAACTGAGTATTACCGTCAATCTTTCGAAATCCAGGAGATACTCAGGTTCACAAATTCGTAGAACTTATACCTAGGAAGGACACGTCCCTATGCCTCTTGCCGACGAAAGTGACGACAACTTGTGACGAATTCTTGAATTAGAAACGAAATTACGACGGAAGCTTTGTCTGAAAATTCACGCACACAGATGTTATTTGTGGCGTGGCGTGTAAGGCGTGGCGTCGGACTTGCAATCGAAACCGGGTTCTGAAATTCATCCACGCAGACGCTACGGTATTAATAACGTTCGATTCCATATAGGTACAGGGTATAAAGATGTACCTAACTTACATTAACCGGGGATTTTTGTCTCCGGTGACATTTTGATGTTTTTTTAAAGCGAAAAAATCAGTATTTTAATCAATAAAAGTCAGTATAGAAGAGGGTAACCGGACAACTCAGAATCAACACAACTAAACACCTCTTTTGAAAATTCATTAAAAGTGAAAAAAAATAGTTAAATTGCTTACGTAAGGTTAGGTTATGGGCTATTTTTTAATTTTCTTTTCATAGCTTTTAACGACGTTTCAAAGAGGTGTTGAGTTGAATTGTTTCTGAGTTGTTATGGAACCATTGGACAGATAGGGTCGGGGTGACCGGTTGATGACGTGTGGAAGAAATATATTTTTGTTTCGTTTTGATGAATAAAATTAAAAAAAAAAAAAACAGGTAAAAAGTCACCGGTGACCAAAAATTCATTAATATTATTTTTGCTAATCACTAATGTAATGTCAGGAATCACTGGTTAAAGTTAAGTCAAGTACATCCCTTAAAACTCTGTATATATACGGTGTCCGAAAATTCGTAGTAAAAGCGGAAACTGAAGAATCAACATCACAGCGAACCATTTTTTTGACCTCAGCATTTTTATTTTATTCTTTTTTTTTTAACCATTGGAGTGATAAAATCGTTAACTTCTACTTAATTACTTACAAATAAGGGAAAATTTGCCGAAATTGGCAACAAAGCAATCTGAGGTATTTTAAATAGTGCCACATTGTGGCAAAAAGCGCTTCAGTGGTTTTTTAATTAGAGGGTTAAAAAGCTTTTGGAGCAGGGTTTAAGCTTCGACACATTTTAAAAGACATTATACTTCTACCGATTTTTTAAAATTTGGCATAATAAATTAGGAAAGTTAAAAAAAATAAACTAAAGTAAAGAAATCAACAATGTCAGAAAATCGACTCTAAACACGTGATATAAGTAGATTCACCAGTTTCAAGGGGAAAAAAGTTTCCGGAAACCGTTTATAAAAGAAGAGTGGCTGTGACTAGCATGACTTTGTTTTTTATACAAATCTACAGTTTTAGTCGAAGATTGATGAAATTTAGCACACGTGACCTTCAAAACAATAGGAAGATGACTAAAAATCACTCCATTCTCTTTTTCCACCCATTAAGAGGGCATTACCAGAGAAAACCAGAAATATGTCATTTTCAAATTAGATTTTAGATGTATTGACTCTTTTCCACAAAAAAATATAAATGGATTTCGAAAGATTGTTCTTTTATCTAGCATTCGCATGTAATAAATTTTGAGAATTTTTTTAAATTTTTAGTATAATAAGGTTATTCCATAGGTCGTTGGCAGATTTGTTAAATTTTCAAAAAAGATTTTGTATTATACCACACCCATTTCAAATAATATAATTACGCAGTAAAATAAATCAATATTTATCTAGCAAACGCATGTTTTAGAATTTTAATTTTAGTTTCAATAAAACCATTAAAAATATGTACGTACATGTGTTTCTTGACGAAAATTGGTCCATTTGTGTATTTATTTGCGCACTTACAAACTAATATATTTCAGATTTTTTTAACATTCTTTTTAAATTTAGACATTATTGAAAAATGGTAAATACTTATAATCAAAAAATAATTACAAAAAGTAAGTACATTATTTTAATAGTTTTATCATCACGCCTTTCAGCATTTTTGGATGAAGGTATAAATGAAAGCTAATTTGGATTGAAATAAATTCGATATTGAGTTATAATTTAAAAAGCTGGTACGGAGAATAATTAATCTTTCTCATTATAACCGCCCTGCACGATCGTAAGAACAACTTTCGACGAAATGTGGATTTTCGTCCGCTGGCTGGTTAAACGCTCTTAAAGCTGAATTATGATGCATACTTATTTAATTTGCACACTTGACGTTATATTTGAGGAAAATAACTTTTTACTATATATGTATGTACATCTGATTTCGAAAAAACGCCGGGCAACGCCGGGAGCTTCAGTTAGTACATCATAATTATATTTCTGAAGCTCAGTAACTTTATTATTACGCCGCGAGGGGTGTCACCTCAACATAAAAATTATTACGATCGTAACTTTCTTATTACGTGTTCCTGGCGGTGTCGTGCACATTATTACATACCAGAATATGTAACAGAAAAGTAAAGCTCTTTCGTAATAATTATTTCTATGATTTAAATAAAGGAAACTATGCTTTATTGAATTCATACATCACGATATTTTTAATTGTTACAATTTCTTTGTGTCGAATAAGTACGTACCTTCTATTGTTAAACTATTCTCTGACAAAAGAGTGATATAACAAACTATTGTCATTGTTTTGGTTTGAAAAAAAATCTTAATAGTACGAAAAAGCTTCTAACATAACTGAGGGATATATTTGCAAAACTGAATTATTCCAATTTTTAATGTAATTTGACCTATGAATGTAATATTTTTCTAAATAAAACGTTTAAAAAAACTGTTTCCTGAAAAATGGTTTTATTCCATTAAATGTTTACTATAAAAATAGGCTTAAGACGGCCTCCATGGTCGAGGGGTAAGGCTCTTGACTCGCAAACCCAGCGTTCGCAAATAAAATTTATTTGTTTAATTTGATTTAACAATTAATTTATTTAAAATTATATATAGTAAATTTGCGGCACGTCCAGAGAGGAAAATCCTCTCAGTATCGCCCTGGTGAGATACCACCAATCAGAACCGAAAGCCGTGTTTGGTGACCAGATCTGAATAGCCAGGTACTTCCCTATCTTCTTCTTCTGCATCTCTTTCTCCTCCCTACTACCTTCAGCCTCACAACATACCCAATTGGGGATACCATAGTCACACTGAGCAGCTGGGACTATTGTGAGATATTCACATAAAAAAGACTTATTGGATTGGTTACGTGATAAATTGGCCGCCTAGTTTATTTGTACGAAAGTTACATCAGTTGTGTTTTATATGTATTTTAAAATCAGCTTATTCCAAGGCCCTTTTGATTACCAAACAGGTTTATTCCAAGATCGTCTTCCAAAACAGACATATTCCAAACATAATTATCACTTTTTAATATTTGACTATATTTTATGATTCAAATCAAATGTTATTAAAAATAATATGCATAAATTTCTAAAAAAAAACACAGATATGAAATCACATTTTTGACAGCTGTATCATTTTTTTGCGATTTTCCAACAAAACGTTCAGGTTTCAAATCTCTGCCATAGGTCAACCCAAGTGGTTCGCTACGTTTGGTGACTTAGCAGGGTGCCTGGGTTAATGGGGTGAGGTTTGTCCCGGTCTTGGCGGTGGATGCGTCTGCCCACCGGCTGCTTGGAAATGTGTCTCGGAACATCGCCTTGGACACACTGATCCCCTGATTCCTACCCACCCCTAATACCCTTTTCCTTCCCAGAACTTCCTCACTTTCCTTTCCTAAAAACACCCTCCTCACAGCATCCCCAAAGATGACATAGGCCCTGAGTGGAACTCTTTTCCTCAGAGCCTCCTGTGTGGAGCTAATTTTAAAAAAAGGTGGTAATTTAAAAAAAAGTTAGTTTTGCAAAAATACCTCTCAATTATTTAGGTAACCGGACAACTCAGAATGAAATCAAGTCAACACCTTTTTTGAAAAGTCATTGAAAGTGATGAAAAAAATGGTTAAATAGGTTACATTATGTTAGTTTTTGGACTATTTTTTAATTATTTTTTACATACATGAAAGACTTTTCAAAGAGGTGTTGAGTTGACATGATTCTGAATTGGCATGGAACCATTTTTCATTAATCATAATGTCATAAATGTTATTCATAAGTTACGAAATCAGCATGTAATAAAAGCATATTATATTATCGTCGAATTTAGTTGCGCAATAATGGTGCGTATTAGCTCGCCTCATTTCTAGGCTAATAGTTAAATTATGAATTTTTTTACTATTTGACGTAATATTCTTACGATGTGATTTGGTCTGTGGCGGTCTGGGCTGCGCGGAGAACAGCGCTTCGAAACCGGTGTGCCGCGGGATGACTTTAGATGTTTTAAGATACAATGCTAAATTAACATAAATATTACCACTATATGATTTATATCAGTGGCGTGTGGTCCATAGAAAACTATACCTACCTGTTTATTAAGCCAATTATTTATCTAACTCTAACTGCAACTAATCTTAAATTTATGTATAGGATACCCATGGGTCGACCCACAATGCCCTTCTCGACTATATCAAGGAAAATGCGGTATTTTTATTTATGTCGACAGAACAGCACTTATTTATTTATTTATTTATCAAATTGCTTTAAAAATGCAGAATTAACTTTAACATTATATAAATCAATTGTGCAAAGTATTCTCGAATACGGATCCACTATTTGGTCTCCCAATTATGAGATTCATAATTATAGAATCGAATCCAGACAAAGAAAATTAACCCGTGTTATTGCTTATCGCGAAAGTATATCTGATCAATTTGGAACGTATAAAGACCGAATTCTACACTATAAACTACACTCTCTGGCAGGAAGACGGAAACTTTCTGATTTATTGCTTCTGCACATAATTATACATGCATCAGTTGATACACCAAACATTTTATCCCAAATTGACATTAACATACCGTCAAGAAATTCAACAAGGAGGATGCAAGATATTTTCTTTATATCTACCTACCACACAAATACAGGATATTTCTCCCCTTTACCACGAACATTAAGACATTATAATACTATACACTGCTCTAATAATGAAATTGACATTTTTAATAACCCATTCATATACTTCAAAAAATATATTTTACCATCAATCGAATAATAATTGTGATGAAGCCTTTTATTCAAAGACAGGAAATATTGTACCCACTAAATCATTGTCCCATCAGCACAGGTGCCAATAATAAATTGTTGGTGATTCTTTTGTACTCTACCTTCTACTCATTCTTGTTCGTCATTCACTTTTGCATATTTACGAGTAGCTAATTATTACTGATATTATTTATGTTATAATTTTTGTAATTTAAATCATCCATGTATATAAATTTTTCTGTTTTATGTACTTAAATAAAAAATAAATACATAAATAAACAGCACTTAATCCTAAACATGGGAACACCTCAGCACGGGTTCTCCTAGTGAGGTGTTCACAAAACACCACTACTAACCTATTTACGTACAGTTACTGATCATTAACATTTTTTATTATCGAAACTTATTACCTATGTAAACCACTGTAACAATCGGTAAAATGTGTGTTGGAGAATAAAAATAAATAGAAAAATATGAATCCGCGCAATTTAGAGATGGTTTAGCTTTGATATGACAAGTAATGGTGGTTATAATAAAAGTTATAACGCAAAATAATGTTATACTTAAAAATAAGAATAATACTAATAGTGTCTTTCATAAAAAAATGTTCACATTTTGGGTCGTGATATGCCTATTTCTTCTTCTGGTTTTAAACCTTAGGCATTTATAAATATTAAAAACTTTGTGTGCAGTTCACACGCGGTAGAATTGAAACCTTTAGAAAACTAAAGTAGACAAGAGTGAGGAGGCTACGAAGCATCGCACAAAGAGGAGACCGATTAGTCTATCTCGTTCTCTCACAGGATAAATCCTAGAGATGTTTGTCTCTTTTTTGAGTCGCTTTTTTTAGTTTTATCGAGTTTCAAATCACAACAGTGCTAAAGAAGTTTTCACTTCAAAAAAATTATATTCATATTATAAATGTGGTCAAATCCCACGAGTTCCATATCATGGGATTTTACAACCCTCCCTGAGATTTGGAATAAAAGAAGAAAAAAAAACTAATATTAATTACTTTTTTCGTTATATGATTTTGGGGTGTTGTGCCGTGTTGCGCTACCTCCTTCTTTAGCCAACGTTTCGGACATCGTTGCAGTGTCCATCATCAGGGCAGATCCGGCAGATCCGGTCGGTCCGGACACATCTACCGGATCTGCCGGATCTGCCCTGATGATGGACACTGCAACGATGTCCGAAACGTTGGCTAAAGAAGGAGGTAGCGCAACACGGCACAACACCCCAAAAACATATAACGAAAATGCTTCTGGCCGTGAAAATCTTAAAACCTATCCAATATTAATTACTTTTTTTAAAAAAAGAAACTAGAGTCGCTTGCGCATTCCCACTTCTTTATTTCATGAATCTGGCATCTCCGTAATTAATAAACTCGTCGAAAAGCTTCAGATTCAACTTTCACATTAGATAAATTTTTAATTCAAAGTATCAATAAGTATTATTTTAATGTAATAAAAATACTTTTAAATATTCTCTGTCAGTACTTATTATTGAATTTCGGAACTATTAACCCGTCGTTGCGCGTGAATCGAGTGCTGTATTTATATATCTCTTATGTCTCTATTTTTCTTTGTGCTGCGGGGTAAATATATGCTGAATTAGAATTTTGTGCCATAGTATTGCCTTAACTAGGTAAAATTTTGGCACTTATGTCTCTGTTTGAAATATTAGGAACGACTAATAATTTTACAATTGCGTTTTGTACAACTTGGACTTGTTTCAGATTGGTTATAGTAGTATTTCCCCATATTGTTAATGCATATGTCCCATTTAAAAAAACAATCTAACGTAACACCAAGATACATGTATTCCGTAACTAATTCTAAGCTTTCACATTTACAATTAGTTGGAATATTTTTATGGATGCAATTAAAATTATGAGAAATAATATTAGGATTAAATTGAAATTTGGCATTAGGTGATCTTATATGCATTACTTTGGTTTTTGAAATTTACAGAAATAGGATATGGGTCACACCCTATCTATCCTATCCAAATAAAATGCAAGTTAAAAAATTATTTATGATAATTACGCAACAGATGGTAATGTAAAAAGGTAGGTTAAAAAATATGGGGGCACTAGATTCTTCTTGAATCTCAAAGTGAGCGGTGATCGAAATAAGTTTGAGAACCTGTGGCCTAGAGTCAAACCATCTGATAACCCATTTAACTCCATTCGGGTTCGCGAATTTCTTGAATAAACCATTAAACTTGAATAAACTATTCTTGAATAAACTATTAGAATTTTGGCGTCTCGCAAGTGAGAAAAGGTTACGTATGGCGTGCCTGAGGTACCTTATACCTATCTGCATAACGATGATGATCAAGAGTAGAATCAGATGTAACATTAGACTGCCACGCTTTCTGTCCATGACCTACTGGACAAACAAACCAACACAGACTAATTTTATTCACCTTTGAATGGTTTTGCCTAATAAAAAGTCATCGGTTATGAAATATGGCCTCCTTCGATATTAAAGACCGCCAATAGTTTAGATTAGTGATGCAACGATTATGGTTACGGCGCATCGTAAACGCCATTTGAAGATTTTTCAAGATCAAAAATGACGATTGACAGATTTGGTCATTAATTAAATGTTTGCTGTCTAAAAGAAGCTTGTTAAAACGGTAAACTTGAAGTAACCTGTTTGACCTCACAGAGTCGAATACATTTTAAAGATATTTTTGAGGCAGGTCTAAGAATATGCAAATATAACACGTTTTCCTTTTTATTAGGTATATACCTATTTTCAAAGTTTTCAAGGGAACCGGAAAAATTTAGGTTATTTCAGAGATAAATTCAATAAAATAATGTAATTTATTGTACACAGATAATTTCGATAAAATATACATAATTACAGTTAGTGTCCGACCGAAACCGAAACTGAAACCGAATCTTCGGTATCTGTCTCAGTTTTGGCCGAAACCAAAACTTTTTTTAGTAATGTTAAAAATCTATTGTTCTAAATTTATTTGGGTTATTTTTTACACTTAAACAGACAGTTAAAATGTGTTAAATGAGGTAAAAATAACAATAATTGAAGTACGTTAAAAAAATATACATATACGAGTATGTGCTTTATATATTACTGCTATAAAACAAAACAAAAATTATGAAAATTAACAAAACATGTTAACTACTTCTTAGAACAAAAATTGTTAATAACAACACTTATTTTATAAAGAAAGGACCTCAATAATTGAGTATTTTAACCGGCTGATGGGAACCCAGCTGATGATGGCGGGTGACATACGAGCCACGAACTTAATCGAAGTCAGCCGAAAGACACGCGAAAGAGTTCGGCAGAATCTGCCGAAACCGAAACTGATGCCGAAACCGAAACCGAACCTTCGGTCGGTCACTAATTATAGTGTGCTAGTATAAGTAAGATCATGGCGTTTTATAATTGTAGGACATGTAAAGCCGAATGTATTTATAAAATGTTTATTTTTCTCTTAACTTAATGAGTAAGACTTCAAAATGTAATATTTAATCACTGAACAACATTCGCGACTCCCAATCGAAAATCTGAAAAAGAAAATAAGAAATAGATACGGTCACATCTAGCAATCGAACCAAGGACCTTCGCCTTGTTGGGCGATGCTCTACCACTTAGGCTTAGGCAATGAGACCCCATCTCCTTCGGTCATATTTAATTTTCGACTAAGAACTTTCAACATTATCTAAATTTTCTTAATGCATATTTTTATTGGCTGCTATCCTAGGTGTGACCGTAACTTTATCTAACTTTTCTGTTTCAGCTTTTTGTTTGAGAGTCACTAATGTTGTATTTGGTGATTAAACATTAGTTTATCAATTAAAAATAATAATTAATATTTGACTAGTTAAAGTATTTCACCAAAAAATGTAGACATAATTTGTCTCGACGAAACCTAATGGGAGATTTAGCACTTACAATGCCTTTCTCATATAAAATGAAGTTGGTTGTTTGCAGGTGAAAAAATGTAATTAGCAGTAATTGTTGAATGAAACAATATTGAATTATTTGGCGGGCAAGAGATAAGCCGACGTAGCTCAGTGGATAAGAGAAGTTGACCGGAAATCAGAAGGACGCGGGTTCGAGTCCCGTCGGCGGCATGTATCTTTTCTCGGGAGATTTTTTCAATGTAAATGAGTGTTTCAGGCTAATTATTACTTATAATAAGTGTTACACTTTGCACTATGCAAAAAAATCTTATCTTTAGCATTAAGGCCTGGTCAAACAGAGAGCGTGATTCACGCCACGACGTTATTTAACGTCACGTCGTATACTTTCTGTTTGAACGGCTTCGGCGTTAGGCAGAGCGTTAAGCAGAGCGTTAGGCAGAGCATTCGGCGTCGGTCAGTCTTCGTCACGATGTCCAGTGGCTCAGATGAAGATGAGTTGTTACTGCTGTGTGCATTATCACGTTCACATAATAATAGAATATGGGTGCATGAAATTAATAAGAAGAGGAAAGAATTTGGAGAATATCATCGTTTATGCCGGGAGCTTTCGTCACACTTTGTCGTCACACTTTCGCTTCTTTCGTATGTCACAAGCGGGCTTCGAAGAATTGCATTCCCTTCTGCAAAACCAAATAAGCAAATGCACCACAAACTGATTGATTGACCGATTTATTTTAATTGTAATAAACTGAACATAGGTACAAATTAACGAAATCAACAAAGTTAAAAAGTCAACCTTACAAGTTTACAAAGAGTATATCCTAAACAAAACCATACTTTTCAAAAACAAAGCAAATCTCAGGAAAAAATACATGTTACCAATTCCCATTTGTAAAAAAACTTTGGGCCAACAAAACTACAAATACTTGGGAACAAATTTCTTTAATAAATTACCAGAAAATATAAGCTCCATTAGTGACAGTTTCAAAAATTTCAAAACAAAATTAAAAAAATATACTGAAAACCTTAACTAAATTTTTTTAATAAATAATAATAAAAAATATAACTAACTAACTAACCCTCACGCCGTTTCCCCGCAGGGGTAGGCAGACAGGACGGACCGCCAAACAACTCGATCTCGGCACACACTCTTTGCCTCGTTCACATTCATACATCGTCTTATATATGCTCTTCTATGATTCCGATATATATATATTTTTATATATATTATTATATATTATTTTATATTATTATTATATTATTATATATTATATATTCCGATATATATTATTATATATATATAAACATACATTTATCTTATTCTTTATATAAACTAAATTTCAAAAAGTACTAAATATAAATAAAAACAGCAATAAAAACAAAAACAAAAATCAAAATAACCAAACAAATAATATTCATTTTTACCACTGTCAAGCAATAACGCCCGGCGTTAAACAAAATTTTGTAAAAAAATACAACGTCACGTCCTAACGCCGCGTTAGAGTATCGCGTAATGCTAACGCTCTCGCTCTGTTTGACCGGTCTAGACATGTTCAGTACAACACAACCCGGCGTTATTAACGCGGCGTTATTCACGCCTAACGCCGCGTGAATCACGCTCTCTGTTTGACCAGGCCTTTAGTTTATTAATTAAAAAATAATAATATAAAACATATATTCAAAAAACAACAAATATTGACAATTTTATTTATTACATAGCTTTTCGCATGGTGTAAGGGGGTTCCCACTCCGCCTCCTCCACCTCCCCCCTCCCCAACCCTCTCACCGCCCTCCCCCGCCCCTCCACCCTTCCCCCCTCCCCCTCCTCCCCCATCTCTCCCTCCCTCCCGCTTTCCATACATTCAGTTATCAAACCTCGCGTGCCACCATTAGCAATTTTTTTAATACAAATTTCGTAATCCCAGAGCTCACCGGAAGTTTTATAAAAACCTTGTCCTGACAATAACGAACACAAAAAAAAAAGAATTATCTAATTTGGTGTAGTCGTTCGAAAGTTTTGCGCTTAGCAACACATTTAGCGATTCATTTTTATATATAAGAAGATAGACGATTAGACATTTACCTTTCGAATGAAAACCGTTAGTAAACTTAATAACCACGAAATCTGTTAAAAATTTTGAAATTAAGAAATGCACGTTTCAAAAAGGAATTACTAATTAAAATAAAATAATTTTCTGACTATAAGGTGGCTTAATTGATCGCTTGTCTGAATTGTTCTTTATAGAAACAAATCTTATTTTAAAAATGACAATTAAAAGGTCCGGTTGAAAGCGATTAAAAAGAAGAAGAAGGGGAGATATGTAAATACGAACGTTAGAGGGAGTGTGATAATATTACAATTAACACTGAGATTTTTTTCGTACTTATATAACTTGTAAAAAAACAGAAAAAACGTGTTTGCTAAAAAAAAAAATTTTTTTTAATTGAGGATTACGTAACTTGTCTTCATAAAAAACAGAATGTTGATTCATTTCACAAATCATCACCAGCCACATCACTCTTCTGTGAGAATGGTCCATTCACTGATCGTTAAGATTCGGCTCAACGTGAAAATATCACAGTCGTAAATTTAATATAGATAATAAACACCCACCGAATTACCTTTACGTCGACATAATTAACAACTTGGTAACCTGTACAAATAAAATTATGTCAGTGGAAAGTAGATGGAAGCACATTAAACTTATAATATGCCATAAATTAATTGCTGAACCAAAAACGCGGAACCAAAAACACGCACCTAATATAATAAAAGGTATCTAGTGGCGAATTGTGACGTTCACTGTTACCACACTCTTCGCTAGAGCAGCGATTCGTAACCTTTTAAGGCCAATGCTAAATTACTATTTTAGATCAATCTTAACTAAGAATCGGTTCACATTATAAATACAAAAAAATATGCTTTGGATAAATTGAAGCTTTTACTACCGCTTACGTTGAGTAGAATTAAAATAAAGTTGTTAATTACTTTATTAAAAAATAATTACTTTATCTTACTAATATTATGAACGCGAAAGTTTGTATAAATGTACGTGTGTTTGTTACTCTTTCACGCAATAACTAATGAATGGATTTTAATGAAACTTTACAATAATGTAGCTCACACATCAGAATAACATACAGGCTATATATAATAGTGAGCTCTGGCTTTATGAAATTTGTATAAATGAAAATGTGTGTATTTCATATATTTTAGCGGCAGAGAGGAAAGGCAAGGGAAGAGGAATGCTGGAGGTGAGAGAAAAGAGACGAGGGAGGGAGAAGGCGGGGAAGGCGGGAGGGAACGGGAACGCACGGGAAAGGACATGCAGGGAGAATCAATATATTTCTTTGAATGGTATTGCAACGCATGCCGGGGACCAGCTAGTTCAAAATAAAAGCATAAACTAATAAAAAATACATTTTAATTAGAAATGTGAACGCATTTTAGAAACAATTTAAAAAATATATAATTTTATGGTTAAAATTATTTGTGACGGTGTTTCCATGTATAAACTAATTACAAAATAAATAAAAAGCATTCTTGCGCTTGAAAATATTCCGCAATCCAAGTGATTTTTAAGCCCACTACCTTTATATCGTGGCGATAAAAGGCATACGAACATTGTAGGCGTGTGGTTTTCTTTTTTTCATTGTAAAAATCGTGCAAAATCAAAATACGCCGATCGGCAAGGACTTAACATACATAAGCAGATTTATACCAACAGCAACGAAGCTTGCCGTCTAAATTCTGCTTCATTGATGTTAAACATATCAATATCCGAAGTGATTCTACTTAACAACTAGACAGCTCTCCCACTAGCATGATCATTGGCAAGTTAAATCTGCAAGCCGGGAGATAAAACGGTCTATGCTGTCGGGGACATAGAAACTAATTCTCTCCATGACAGTCGAATTTTCGAACCGTCCGCGAATCAGTCTGAAGAAATGTTATACAATGTGCACAGTGCACATCCCTTCTGACCCGTGGATGCTTCATTCCGAGCCCAAAAGAAAGTCGGTTAGTAGCCATACTCCCCCAGTTAGAGACATCTCAGAAATTTCTTCTGAACCTTCTTTAACATGAGGGAATACTACACTTGGTGTGGGCTCCAAACCACCAATCCACTCTCAAGCCTACTCCTAACTAAAGCATTGTATAGTACTGTGAAAACCCGGTTGTCTTCGAAATTCCACGCAGTGCGTACATAGACATCAGAATGAATAGACCAGAAGATACAGATGAGGGGTAAAACCAAACTATGGGGGGCGAAGAGAGGAAAGATACTGTGATTCGTTAAAAAATCAATCTGACAGTATAGAGGCATCTCGCATTATAATATCACCATTTAGTTCTTAAAAGCAAAATCTGCTTTGAATGAATAGACCTTTTTACATGGGAGCGCGAATTGCTTGCCACGTTAATAACATATTTGCTAAGGCCAAATGCTTGCCCCGAAAACATTCGCCCCAATTCACATAGCAATATATTGTTGCCGTGTTTAGTTAAGACACTTTTACAAATGTTTCATAATTTACTTACCCCTGTAACCAGCGACGAGGATACTGGAGAACCGCCCACATTCGCTATGTCCATATAATATGTGCCTATAATGATAGCACAAGCTGCCGTTTTTGGCGTGTTATTTCGTAAAACGTATGGACGTTAGTTCCGCGCTGGTCACTACAAGAATGATGACGTCAAATATTTTAGATTCAAGCGTGGCTCTCTCCCCTCCCCATGGAGCGAGCTGGCGCCAAGGCGGAGCTATAGCCGGTTCCATGGGGAGGGGGAAATAATACGTTTTTATCACTTAGGGCAGGTCCAGATATTTTATTTTTTTATTTTTTATTTTTATTATTATTGTACAACAGAATAATTCCAATTACAGTACAATTTAGTTACCCTATCAGCATTTAGGCAAGTGACTCTTCAATAATATTTTTAAGGCATATAAAGAACAGTCACTTACATCCAAATGGTTTGCAATTTCATTTAACAGCACCACACCCCTCGTCATGCTATGCTTTGCCAAGACGTCTGTTCTGCCGTTCGGTACTTTAAATAAGTCATGATGTCGACTTCGGCTGTAGTGGTCTGGTACATATAAATCATAGCATCCCAAGAGAAATGGGCTATCGATGAAATTGTTCCAAATTTTAAAAGACAAAATAGCAAGACTTGCTTTCCGTCTAGTTTCTAGACTCACAGATAGGGTTGCCATCTGTCCGGCTTTAGCCGGACATGTTTGGCTTTTTTAGGGCGTGTCCGGCTAAATATTTATATGTCCGGCCTGTCCGGCTTTTGTTAGGCTTTTTTGGTTTGCGCGGGTTTTGTCTTCCGAACTTCTGAAATTAGCGGAATATTACTTTCAAAGAGTTTTCTCTTTAATAAACACCCAGTGGACCAAGGAACGCAATAAATTGCAAACAATTGCTAAGATGGTATACACGTTGTATAATTTAAAAATGACATGTCAGGGATTTTATTAAATGATTTCCAAAGAAAACGACGTTTTGGATAAAGTAGGTGAAAACGCCAAATGTACAAAATGGTAGATTTTTGTAAATTTTGAATAATTTGGAGATGTCGAGATTTCATTTTAATTTATGTTTTTCGTTTTTTGTCCACAAAGATAAATATATTTCATTTTATATCTATTTAACGAAATTTTTTAGTCAACTGTTTAACCAGAAAAAAAGTTATGTTTTGTTTGTTTGTTTTATAAGTTTAGTATGTCTACAGACAGAAGACTCAATATTTTTTATTTTGTTATTGACATTATATTCTATACAAATGTCAACTGATGACAAGGATAAGACGGATTAATGATTGTTGTCATTAAATTGGTTAATGCGTGATTAATAAACAACAGTAACTTGTAACAGATTTTTTATTATTATGTACAATAGTTATGTCCAAAATCATGTACGTACGTCCGGCTTTTAGGTCAAAATGTCCGGCCTTTCAGAGCGCAGAGTCAGGCTTTTTTGTTTTAGAAGATGGCAACCCTACTCACAGAATCAGTTTCCTCAAGTAAGTCAATATGGTGCATGAACCTTGGATAGGTTCCATGCTTCCGCATATAAACATACCTGAGGAATTTCTTCTGGATTTGCTCTAACATATCAATGTACTTCTTTTGGTACGGTGCCCAAACATCGCTCGCGTACTCCAACTTGCTTCTCAGTATGCCTTTAAATAACGCTAGCATAGCTTCTTGGTTATCAAACTGCTTACAAGTCCTGATGATGAACCCAAGAAGTTTGTAGCAAGACTGAGTGAGCTGCGATATATGGCAAGAGAATGTCAGTTCGGGATCAAAGACGACATCGAGATCCTTTACGGATTTTACACGTGATAACGTTTCGCCTTTTATTTTATAATCGTAAACTATAATGTTTTTACAACGAGTGAAGGACATTGTGACACATTTCTTTGTATTAAAATCTAATTTGTTTGCCAACGACCATTCAGATAATGCATCTAGATCAGTTTGCATTTTAAAGCAATCTTGTTGGCAGCTTATTTCCATCATAATTTTAAGGTCATCAGCAAATAGTAGACATTTGCCGTTCTTAACACAGTTTTGGATGTCATCTATAAGTATTGGAAACAACATAGGTCCGAGGTTAGACCCTTGAGGAATTCCAGATTGCGCTTGGAATTTTTTTGAATTATATCCATTTATCGAAACAAATTGGCTTCTGGATTTTAAATACGATGAGAAAAAGTTCAGTGTTGGTAGATCGAAGCCTATTTTAAACATTTTCCTCAAAAGTATATCATGGTTAACACGGTCAAATGCTTTGGCAAAGTCGGTGTAAACTACATCTGTTTGGTGCCTCGAGTCTAAACTGGTGGCTACCAACCGCGAAAAATTAAGAAGATTTGTGATTGTTGATTTCTTTGGAAGGAAACCGTGTTGATTTTCACCAATGAATGGCGCAATCTGGTGACTTAATTTATCACAAATCAATTTTTCAAAAAGTTTGGGCAGCGCTGATAATACGGCTACCGGTCTGTAGTTTTTGACGTCTGTCTTATCTCCAGCCTTGAAAATAGGACTGACTCGGGTCAGTTTCCACATTTGGGGGAACGTAGAAGTCAAAATACTAGAGTTAAATATATAACAGAGGGCTTCACTTATCATTGGTGCTATGCTAATGATAATACTGGAAGGAATTCCATCCGGTCCTATAGCCTTGTATGTCTTCAGCTTACGAATGTAGGCTTCTATCTCTTTCGGATTAGTTAATCCAAGAGATATGTCACCTAAGTTCCACGGAATTTCTGTTTTCGTAAATTCCGTACTGAGATCCGGGGTTTTACTATCATATACAGACCGAAAGTAGTCTGCGAACATCTGACAAATAGATTCTGAATCTGTTATAAATTCGTCTCCACTCTTCACTTCAGGCCATTATGCGACCTGGAGTTTGCTTTCTGTGATTTTATGAAATCCCAGAAATATTTGACATCGCCTTTAATCCCGTCCTGAATTCTTTTTAAATATTGCTGTTTAGTTACGTTTAGTTTTTTTTTTTTTGTTTAGTTTTTTTTTTATATTCATATGTCCGTGAGTGCGTAGGACAAAACCCAGCATTCTCAATCGTTCACCAATAATTTAAAAACAGAAGGTATAATTTAACAATTTTCCACTTCATGGGTCGTAAAGGAAGGTGTGTAAAACTGTACATTATCTCAGTCTAGATATATTATTATTGACTCGATACTACGATACCGGTCACTCTCCACTTTAAATTGCCTGCTTATTAAGGAAGAAATTAGTGTCAGCACTAGTAAGTGAGATCGCTGGCACTGCACGCAAATTTATTATAGTATTAATGCGGGGAGGGACGTGTACAGGATGTAATGCTGTATATGTTACTGTATAAGCCCGAACTACGGTAAATCCTAAGATTTTCCGGTAAATCCTAAGATTTACCAACTCTTAATGGTAAAAGTCCGAACCGTTCTATAATCATCGTTCACCAACCTAACCTAACCTAACCTAACATATACTAAATTCTAATGGTAAAAGCCCGAAAAAATCGTTTATAATATTTAAATCAGAAACGATTTTTTCGGGCTTTTACCATTAGAATTTAGTACATGTTAGGTTAGGTTAGGTTAGGTTAGGTTAGGTTAGGTTAGGTTAGGTTAGGATAGGTTAGGTTAGGTTGGTGAACGATGATTATAGAACGGTTCGGACTTTTACCATTAAGAGTTGGTAAATCTTAGGATTTACCGGAAAATCTTAGGATTTACCAATATTCGGGCTTTTACGGTAACGTATACACTGTACACTAAAGTGGGCCATTTAAAAAAACGTTATTTTTAAATTCTAAGAGCGATAAAAGGGTGCCAAATAGGTTCAAAACGACGTGTTTAAAATTTTTCAAATTTCTGATATGATCTTCTTCCTGCGGATTCACTTCAAAGTTTTGAAATTTTTCTTTTTTAGGGGTTATTTCTAGTGTATATAAAAGATACTATGAATCCTTCAAACCATATTTTTTGTAATCTTCCACAGCAAAGTGTGGTATGTTTTTACGAAATCATTTACAAAAAGTCCCAAAATTGAGTCTCGTAAAATAATACCGATATTTGAGAGTAAGAAGGATTTTGCTGGTATTTGAACACACTGCCTTGAGATAATTTGAATTATATTCAAATATTTTTTTGAAAAATAAATTAAAATATTCCCTCTATTTCGTGTTTTATTAAAAAATGTTCATTTTAAAAGTTTATCTATCATTTTTTTAAGATTTAACAATGGTGGGTTTTTTTTCTATTATGTGACATTTCAAAGTCAATCCGGAGGAAGAAGATTATATACAAATATTATTAAAAAAATTTCGTGATTTCATATCTCCATTTAACACCCCTTTATCACTATTAGACAAATCTAAACACGATTTTTTTCCCATACAGTCGTGACCCACCCTACTATACACCTAATGACACATTATTAAAAACTTGGAAGATAGTTTTAATAAAAACAATAATTTTTTACAGCATAATTCCTTTGGAATTTTCACAAGTATTTAGTTCCATAAAACAGGCAATCTGTACATATTTTTTAACTTTAGAACTGCAAAGTACTTAGGTACTACAGCCCATATTATACATCTTATGATACAGCCCATATTATATAACATGTTATCATTTGTTTGAATTGTATTAGTAATCAGTGTTGCCAACAGCGCTTGGCCTAATATCGCCGTTTCTCAAACATAAAGTAGCCTAATGTAGCCGAATTTTAGTTGCAGTAGCCTAAAGTAGCCCAAACGCCAAAATATCAATTTGAATAAAATAAAACGTTAAAATATATATGCCATTTTGACCCTTATGTATAAAGAAACTGTATCAAGAACAAGGTCAGAATCGCTTGCGCCAACAGTATTCAACAGTGCCAACACCTGGCAGCACCAGTATGTTTTTAAATTAATTATCTTAATTATGAATGTCAATTTTATTAGTTCATTCTGAATGTTTTTTAATTAATTATGAATGTCAATTAAACTGTCAAAGCATGTCAAAGTCAATCGATGATCGGTCACAAAAAACAAAAAAAAACCTGTCAATTTATCAAATAAACAAAAGTAATGTTGTTTTTATCGATAGTTTATTGTTCAAGGAATGTGTTTCGATGCATAAAATAAACGATAGTTCAAAATAAATGCACAAAATATTACTTCAAAAGTATTCTTTCCGAGATTTTATACGAAATGCTAGAATGTATGCTAGCATACAAGAGGAAGAAAGTAAAGCGTAATAGCATTTAAAAAAAATAGCTAAGACAAATTCGAAACGAACGAATCATAAACAAATAGGATGACCATGTCAATATCAAATTGTCCCTACATTACACAAACACACTTTTTACATTTGTGTGAAATATTGTTATTTTTTTCTTAATTACTTGCGATTCGGCTGATTAAATAACTTATATCTGAAGTAGCCTAATAGGCGACCAGTCGCCTTTTAGATTTTTTCGTCGCCGATTCTCGTTCTGAGTAGCCTAAATGGCGAGAAATCGCCTACGTTGGCAACACTGTTAGTAATCTGTCCATAGATATAACAATCAATCTGTCAAAACTTAAGCCTCCTAAAACCATAGACATTTTAATTTACCACAAACAAAAACAAAAAGAATCGTATGTTCAAAAATGCCCCCAATCACAGCATAATTATTTTTTTTCAAGTTATTTACCAAACAACTTCACGAACATAATATTTAAAAATGCTTAACATATATTTTCAAAATGTGCGAGGTCTTCGCACAAAAACTCATAGCTTCTTAAATCAGGTAATTTTGAACAATTACGATATTTACCTTATATGTGAAACTTGGCTAAATAAATCAATCCATGACAGTGAATTGTTTGACAATAGGTATGATGTATTTAGAGAGGATCGGAACTACTTTTTATCTGGACAGCAGCAGGGAGGGGGGGTACTAATTGCAACCTCCAAATCTCTCAAAGCACAGAGATTACCATGGTCTACTTGTACTGAGGAGATCTGGATATCAGTGCCAATATTAGGTGACAATAATAAACTCAAAAATTTATATATCTGCTGCACATATCACCCACAAAACACCAACTACATCCACAATCTAATTCAGCACTTCAACACCACATCAGACCTGCACACAAATCACCCCGAAGGATTGTTTTTATTAGCTGGAGACTACAATATACCCAAACTTAACTGGAAGTTAACCGAAAGGCAAAACCAATTAGAACCAAATTTTCCAGAAGACACTGCTAGCCGTGCCTTGGTAGACTTCCTTTCATTCACCCAACTACACCAATTCAATTCTGTAATCAATACAAACAAACGAATCCTTGATTTAATCATGACAAATATTTCAAAATGTAGTATAACCCACTGTACCGAACCTCTGACGCCTGAAGATTCACATCACAGAGCATTAGACATAGAGTTGTCACCTGTTACTGTACCGTCTCTCTCCGGCTCGTCTAGGACAGTTAAAATGTTTCACCGAGGTGATTACGGTAAAATCACTGATGAATTATCTAAAATAAATTGGAAACCCGAATTTCAAAGTAAGGATACCGAAAAAGCCGTATTAGATTTTTACAATATCATAAATGACATTATTCGCAAATACATCCCCGAAAAAAAAATTAACGGTAATTTAGAAAGGTTTCCCCCCTGGTACACTTTACCACTTATTAAAATTGTAAAAGAGAAATTAAAATATCACAAGAAATGGAAAAAATACAAGAACTTAGCTGACTACCAATCATTCTCTGTACTGAGAAATCGTCAGAAGAAGATCTCGCTAGAATGTTATGAAAACTTCATTACGACGGCAGAAGATTCAATAAAAAAGTGTAGCAAACAGTTCTGGTCATTTGTTAAATCAAAGCAATCCTCTTCCGATTTACCTAAGCAAATGTATCTTGGTGATATTTCCTGCAATGATGGACAATCCATATGCGACCATTTTAGTGATTATTTTAGATCAGTTTTTATAGAAAATTCCAACCCTCGCCTCAATCTTACTGAGAATGGTGACGACAACTCTAATCTACATATACACACTATTAACTTCAATCAATCATGTGTACTTAGTTATTTAAAAAAACTTGATCCGAATAAAAGTGCGGGATCTGATTTAATTCCATCCATATTTTATGTAAAATGCCGGGACCAATTGGCTTATCCTCTCTCCTTGCTATTCAAAATGACATTTGAAGAAGGCAACTTCCCCAACGTCTGGAAACAAGCACTCATTACACCAATCCACAAAAGCGGGGACAAAAATAACATCACCAACTACAGGCCCATCTCCAAACTCCCAATTGTCAGCAAGATCATGGAAAACATAGTTCTTGATCAACTTTTTCCAGCAGTACAAACAATCATATCCAAAAATCAACACGGCTTTTTCAGAAAACGGTCGGTCGAGACAAACCTTCTGGAATACACAGATTTTATTTTAAATTCTATGGGTGGTAAAAATCAAGTGGACTCTATCTATACGGATTTTTCAAAAGCCTTTGATAAAATTAACATTGAACTGCTTCTGAAGAAACTGTTAAAAATCGGGATTAAGGGTGACCTTCTCAGATGGATCAAATCGTATGTGACAAACAGAAGTCAAGCAGTTAGAGCTAAGGGTTTCTCCTCTCGTTTTTTCAATATACCTTCAGGAATCCCGCAAGGATCACATCTCGGACCTCTCTTGTTTATTTTATATATCAATGATATGAGTGAATGCTTTAAAAATTCCAAATTCCAAATTTTTGCTGATGACACTAAAATTTACAAAAAAATCACTAATATTAATGACAGTCTAGAATTGCAAGATGATATTAATAGGCTTGGAATATATTGTGCGAACAACCAACTGTTCCTTAACCTAGAAAAATGTAACACAATATCATTCACTAAAAGCATAAATCCCCTAATATTTCCGTACAAAATCAATGACGCAGAGATAAAAAGATGTTGTGAAGTGAAGGACTTAGGAATAATTATGGACTCCGGAATGTCTTTCCGAACACATATAAATTCCATCTGTGACAGGGCATACAAACTTCTAGGATTCATCATAAGAGTGACCAAACCATTCAGGTCACCACACGTAATCAAAATACTGTATGTCTCTTTTGTTCGCTCAATATTAGAATTCGGATCAGTCATATGGAATCCCCAATACAAAGTTAATATTGAAAGGTTAGAAAGAATTCAAAAAAAGATACTGAAACACCTAGACTTTAAATCCTTTCGAACATCAGAAAGCCTAAAAGACTCATTAACATTCCATAATTTATCAACCTTAGAAGATAGAAGAAATATATCTGACCAGAAATTTCTATTCAAAATTATTAACAACGTTGTTGACAACAACTATCTTCTGGAACACATTAATTTCCACTGTCCAATAAGAAACGCAAGGTCAAACCAACTATTCCACATCCCACACTCAAAAACAAATTACACACAACATTCATTTCTCCGAAGGACGTGCACAAAATACAATGATATCTTTTACGACGCTGATATTTTCCATTTGTCCTCAGGCCAATTTATTAAATTCATAATAGAAAAAATCAAAACAAATTGTTAATTATGAACTCTCCACCCCTGCTGCATGTTTTCCTTCTTTTTAAAATAATAATAATATTTGGATGATTTACATATCCCACATGTTTTAATTTGTGCATTTTTTTTCATTTCTGTTGTACATATATATATTTTTTCTTTTTTCTACCACTTTATGTTTTCTTTTATGTTTTAATCTATGTTTATAAATATATATTATAAATTTTAGCGGAAACTTCGCTGGTTAATGCAACCATGTAATATGTTAATCTATTATGAAAATATGTATAACTGTTTGTTTCCTTAATAAACTAAAATAAAAAATAAAAAAAATAAAAAATATTACTAATGACTGATATATGTTACTGCAATAATGTGCTCCACTTTAACTACAGGAAACACTTCCACGGAAGATGTTAATCTCTTAACGTAAAAACCCAATCTAAAAGCCCATTTCAAATGTACCATAAAATTCTCGAAGAAAAATGAAAATGTCCCACAGACCATCTAAAAACAAAGGGTTCTAGTAACTCGGGAAACAAAATTATTTTATATAGTTTTTTAAACTCAGTTTTCCGGACATATTTTAAATTTGAGTAGCAAATGTCTCCACCAAATAGTAATTAAAATCATTTTAAATTACAAAAACACACTGCTTGCCTTTTAGTCAAATATTTTTTAACCCTTAAGTACCGACGTGTGGTCTGACAGACACCTTGAGCGTTCGAAAAGTCTAGTTACCTATGTTAGCGTAGTATCCTGTAGTAATAACCCTGCACTCTCTCTACCCCTCGAGTAGTTGCCCAGCAGTGTTCGTAGAGAATGATAGTATCGGTTAGTGCGATTGTGGTAAGTTAAGGCTGTTTAAGATCGCGAGTGGTTTGTGAGACCTCACGTCAGTACTTATTAAACTTTTTTTGGATATGACTTTTTTCAGATTATATGGGTTTCCTCTTTTATTTTCTGTCAAATGTTACAATGAATCAACCAGGCTCTTCGGGCATGAAACGGGCAACCTCTATTGAAAATAACAGTGTTTCTGTCGCTAGGAAGAAAAATGAAACACGTTCCAAGGGAATAAAGAACTCCATTCCAAGGGAATAAAGAACTCCAGTGAAAAATATTCTGGCTTTACAAAAATATGTTCATATAGACAGTGGCGGATTTAGGGGGGGGGGCACGGGGGTACGGGGGCAAGTGCCCCCCCCAGACGGTATTTTTCTATACTATGAAGATTCCATCACTGTACAGAAAACTGTCTTTATTAAACATTTAATTTTTCTATTGTTTTGACACTTTCATAATCCTTCCTATACATACTTGAGCTTGTAGAAATAGACTTGAAGTATGATACTTCAAGTTTATTTCTAACAGTAATTGTTGATTTTTTGCGCGTACGCCCCTTGTGCCCCCCCGCCAGAAAAAAATCCTAACAGTAATTGTTGATTTTTTTTCCCGTCCACCCCTTGTGCCCGCCCAGAAAAAATCCTAACAGTAATTATTGATTTTATGCGTGTACGCTCCTTGTGCCCCCCCAGAAAAAAAACCTAACAGGAATTGTTGATTTTTTTGCACGTCCGCCCCTTGTGCCCCCTCCCCCAGATTTACCCGTCCGCCCATTGTGCCCCACCCAGAAAAAAATCCTGGATCCGCCCTTGCATACAGACCAATAAACGCTATTTCTGAATATGTAAGTTTTATTTAATAATATTAAACGCAGAGTTTTTAAAAAAATATTAAAAAGTTCATTTTTAATCGGGTCGTAAAAACACGCCGTCAATGTGCGACGTGTCGTGACGTCACCGTAAAGTCATTGTATGGGAATGTGTGATATGACACAAGCCATCGTATTAATTTACTCGTCTATTTACATATTGTTTATAGAGATTTAGTTGTTGTGTTTATTGAAACATTATTTAGGCCTAAGTAAAGTTTCAAAAATAAAGGTATCTCTTTTAATAGTTTATCTCTAATATTGAAAATATTCAAAAACTACTGCACAAAAAAAATAGTAATGCTATTTCTAGGGAGAATACTTCGAACAACGGAATTCAAAATGGCGGCAGTAGATCAGCTGATTGCCCGATCCTATACTAATTTTTCAGGAGTGATGACGTCACACGATTCACCATACATACGGTGGTTTTCGCGGGGTCTTGAAAAATTACAACTTTGACAATTATTTTAACTATTAAAACTAACTCTGAAAATGAAATAAGAAAAGCAGTTATTTAAGTTAGAAGGTCCATTATTCATTAAAAAAAAAAAAAAAAAATTGGACTGGAGTTCTCTACTGAGCTCGTCGATAAAAAGAGTTCTTAGGTCAGATGCACCGAAAAATGTAAGGGAAATGGAGGGCAACCAACCTAGAAAACTCTGTCATATCTGTCCCTCAAAACTAAAATGCAAGACTGCTTAGAAATGTGACACTTGCACGAAACATGTGTGTCTTCAACGCAGCGAGCCTGTGTGCAAAGACTGTTTGTAATATTTGATAGTTCCTCCAATTTGATGCTTTGTAGTTTTTCATAAAACTACTGATTATTTATGTTTTCTTTTTCTCATAGTTAATCTGTTTATTTAACTTTACGAAAAATTTATTTTTGAAAAACAAAAATCGACTTCTGTGATAAAAATGCTTATGATTATTAATAAACGTGTAAATCCTTATATTTTATTTTACTTAAGAGGGCAATACCAGAGAAAACCAGAAATATGTCATTTTCAAATCAGATTTTAGACGTATTGACTCTTTTCCACAAAAAATTATAAATGGATTTAGAAAGACTGTTCTTTTATCTAGCATCGCATGTAATAAATTTTGATATTTTTTTTAAAATTTTTAATATAATAAGGTTATTCCATAGGTCGTTGGCAGATTTCTTAAATTTTCAAAAAAGATTTAGTATTATACCACACCCATTTCAAATAATATAATCATAGTATATTTAGTAAAATAAATCAATATATTATCTAGCAAACATTAATACATCATCAAATGCAAATCAATACATTTTCTAGAATTTTAATTTTAGTTTCAATAAAATCATTAAAAAATATGTACGTACATGTGCTTCTTGACGAAAATCGGTCCATTTGTGTATTTATTTGCGCACTTACAAACTAATATATTTCAGATTTTTTTAACATTCTTATTAAATTTAGACATTACTGAAAAATGATAAATACTTGTAATCAAAAAATAATTACAAAAAGTACATTATTTTAATAGTTTTGTCATCACGCCTTTCAGCATTTTTGGATGAAGGTATAAATTAAAGCTAATTTGGATCGAAATAAATTCGATATTGAATTATAATTTTAAAAAGCTGGTACGGAGAATAATTAATCTTTCTCATTGTAACCGCCCTGCACGATCGTAAGAACAACTTTCGACGAAATGTGGATTTTTGTCCGGTGGCTGGTTAAACGCTCTTAAGCAATAAGAGATATATATATAAACAATATTTAGAAGCAATGTTTTTAGAAAAAATACAATTTTTTTTGTATTATAACTATGGTGGTCTAGCAGACCTCACGTCGGTACTTATGTAACTAAAACGGCACCTCGGTATTTAAAGGTTAATCTTTATAAATTTTATCGGGTGTTCTTAAACTTTCCTAATGTTTTTTGCAATTTCGACCGCGAGTTGTGCACCGCTGCTTTACTCTCTACTATCCGCTGTATGCTTATGTAACTGTCAAATATTACTTCGAAGCCAAACGCAATAAAACAGACAACAAAACGGCACGTGGCTTGGACATGATTACCTTTTAAATCATTAGGAATACTCTCACATTCACAATTCAACCGCACTTTTAACAAACCGCACGAGCTTTTACTGAACTAGAAAAACCAAAAACACGTGAAACTTGCGATGACCTCTTTTCGTAATGATCGATAATAAACAATTACTAAATGGTTTTACGTCGTGCTTCAAATACCTACCTACTAGAAACTAGAACATACATACCTAGCAAGAAACTTAGAAAATGCATGACAATGATAATTTAAGAAAAAAATAGCCGAGTCAAGCCGATCATTCTAATTTCTTCAATTTTATAATTGATCGAAAAAGGTACTAATTTAAACATTTCATTAAAAACTCTCTGTCAAATAGATTCTATAAGAAAACTACATCATCATCAATCGCTTGAATTTTTTGAAAAACTGAAATTATTTCAGAAAATGGGTTTCTTTTCGACCGCTCGTTGAGTTTTGTTCTATGTTATTGTGTTACTATGTATGTAATATTACTAAAGTTAAAAGTCCCGCGATAGTCTGAATTCTTGACACATGAGTTCCAATTTTGAAAATAACTATATTTTTTCCAAAAATACATGTTTTTATGTACATATATATATATAATGTAATAATGTGTAGGTATATTTTATATAGATATCTGTTGTAAACAAAAGTTAATGATAATGACAAAAGAATCCGTTGTCAAACTGACATCAATTAGTTTAACGGGAATTAATTGAAAAATGTAAATAATAAAGAAATTTATTATAAAAAATAAAAATAAAATATTAAAAATAATTTTCTACTATAATAGTAGGTCCCAAAGATATTGAAATACAAGAGATAAGCTATGATGGCCGCCCTACCGTCGGCGGACTACTAACTAATGGGAATAATTTGAATACGAAAGAATTCGTTCATTTCGTTGATTTTTAGAAGGTGTGCAGTGGTATTGGTTAAGAGAGTGCATGGTTTGAATACGGAAAGAATTCGTTAATTTACTTGATTTTTTAAGGTGTGCAGTAGTATTGGTTAACAAGTATTCACAAGGATCTCACCTTGGACCCTTACTTTTCTTAATCTTTATTAACGACCTTACACTTAAACTCCGCTGTAATTTTTCTCTATATGCTGATGACCTCAAATTATATAAAGCAATTAAATCTATGAAAGATTGTGAACTCTTAGAACAAGACCTTAACACAATATCTACCTGGTGTGTTGACAATGAAATGGAACTGAATATTGCTAAGTGCAAAGTTATAAACTTCACCAAGAATACCGACAAAATTCTATATTCATATAGCATATGTGGTCACAATCTCGAAACAGTTGAATTAATAAAAGATTTAGGAATTATATTTGACAACAAACTGACATTCGATCAACACATTGAATACATTGTGAGTAAATCAAATAAATTACTAGGTTTTATTGTAAGATCAACCAAACTGTTTAAGAATTCTAATAGCCTAATAATTCTATTCAATTCCTTAATCCGAAGTGTTCTTGAGTACGGGTCAACAGTCTGGAATCCACATTATATTACACAGGTATCTAGACTCGAATCAGTCCAAAGAAAATTTACACGGATTTTGTCTTACCGATCAGGTGTCCACCATCTTCTAGACGGGTACGAACAAAGACTTACATATTTCAAATTAGAGAGTCTAGTTAAAAGACGAAACATAAATGACCTCTTAATGCTCTATAAAATTGTGAATAATCGTGTAGACAGTAACTTAGTCAACCAAATTAAGTTATACGCCAGGCAAGATCCCTTAACATATTTTGGACTGAAATTTTTTATGAATAATACTGGATATTTTAATCCTATATCTAGAATGTGTCGGTCATACAATCTTGTCTTCGATCATCGATCTTGTTAAAATACACAGTTCCATAGATATTTTTGCAAATAATATAACATATTTCAAAAAATATCTCCACAATTTGTGCACTAAAAAAAAAAAAAAATTGTTATATTACTTTTCAGTACTTTATAAATATTGTATACTTGTTATTATTATGTATTTCAATTTTGTATTTAAGTTTTCAAGTTATGTATAAATAATACTTGCATTGTTTTTCAAGAGTTTGCTTCTGTTAAAATGCATATGTGATTAATGCAGACACATTAATCTAGGGATACTTTTATTTGTATTTTAATTTATTATATACTACCCACAAAAATGTTGTATAAATATCCTGTTTGTGTCTCAAATAAATAAATAAGCAATATAGTTTGAATACGGAAAGAATTCGTTAATTTTGTTGATTTTTTTAAGGTGTGCAGTACTATTGGTTAACAATATCGGCGACGCCAGGAAACGCAGTCTCACCCAGTAAAAACTGTGTATAGCACAACTATTATATTTCAATATTTTTGGTAGGTATATACTTCATGGCTTGTCTAAATTCTTGACAGAATATACAAAAATCCATTTGAAGCACCTCTGTAAAACACAAAAAGTAATAAGAAAAATAATCACAGAAGTGCATATGTAGGTACCCATTACAATGCATCAAACTAATTTTTAATAACTATAATGTTTTCAGTACTATAAAACTACTAAAAAAATTCTCTACTTAAGAAATTATGTACCTTACTGACCAACACATCTGCACGACAATGACGAAAACCGCAAATTCACTGCACCCCAAAATTAAATACATACATTTTTTGACCAGAAAATCATTAATTTTCATGCTACAAAATCATACAATGCCCTTCCAAATCAAATTAAAATCACCACGGAGATAAAAAAAGTTTGAAAACGACATTAAAAAAGTGACTAACTAAACATGAAGATGAGAAAATCATTGAAATTATGATATAACGCCAACATAACCTACAGTCAACAAGCATGAAGTTTTTATTTTATTATTTTTTATTATTTTGTGGAAATCAAGTTACGAGTACAAGAAGATGTAACTAACACCCGTACAATAAATAACCTACAGAAAAACTACTTTTTTTTAAATGTATAAAAAATAAGTTCCAATTTTGAAAATGTCACTTAAATTCAAAACAAATCCGTATTCAATGACAAGAGTTACAATCACAGGCATACCCTCAACCGAAATGAGTATATTTACTTGTATAGTTCGAACTTGTTACCTGTACCTGTATTAGGATGTTGGTCTGCCATCTTGTGGTGGAACGGCAAATATATAGTAGTTTGCATTGTTTCCAGGCTCAGCTCCTCAGAAATGTTGTTTAGGGATTGAACTTCACTCACACACAAGGTTCTTTCTTCACTGCACTTGTTCCCTGCGACTGTGTTCAATTCACTATCTGGAGCCACTGCGGTAATTTTTTCCACCGTCTTGTCATCTGTCTCCACTATTCCATCGTCGTTCTTGGATACTGCGCCATGTTTCGTTCCGTTATACTTCAGTATGGCTGCGCTGTATACCGGGATCGCGCAATTCTCCACAGTTGACACTTTGATCCAGTATGAATCTACGCGTTTATCAGACTTCAGCACGAAATCAGCTCTCTCACCTTTTCCAAGAATGAGTGAGTTTATTTCTTTCGGCACAACTGGATGTCCATCGAGAGCTATCAGAAGAAGCGGGTGATTATCTATAGCCAAAGTGATAGGACAACCTTTAACTCCTCCGGCGTAAGCCACTCTGAATCTGTATCTTTTGCCCGGAGTCACAGAAAACACTGAAAGGGGAGCGGCTATATCAGACTCAATGTCTAAAGACTTGTCTTTGTGCACGCCTTTTCCATTTACTAAAACCGATTCAACTGGGAGTGGAAGACTATCTAAGATGCTCTGGATAGCAAAACCATGACTCCATTCTGATATAACCATTACGTGCTCGTTTAGATCAAAGTCGTAGTGTTTCTTTTGTGGATCGAATTTGCCAGCCTGACGCACGACGAAAGCTCCGTAAAGGCCATCAGATGCTTCTGCGCCGGAGTGCGCATGGTAGAGGTGCGTGCCGGGTGCTGCAGCTCTGAACTTGTACTGGAAGGTGGTGTAACTGGGGATAGGGCATTGCGTGACCATTGGTACTCCATCCATGAAGGGGGTTTCGAGCTGGGGTTGCCCGCGCCAGTGGATGGTGAGCCCCTGTCCCGGCACGCGGTTGACCACGTCAATGACCATGATGTCGTTCTCGCAGACCTGTATGCTGGGTCCTGGCAGCAGACGGTTGGCTGCCAGAATACCACGAGAATGGCCGTCCGCGCTGACGCAGTGCGCCCTGCTGCAGTCAGATGTATTGCCGGGACAACCTCTGCACGATCTGAAACAATATCACCATACTATCAGTAAATTTGTAGGGAAATCGATTAATTTACATGGGAACAATTTAATTACATTAGTCCGTGTAGAGCGGAAGGCAGAAACCTTTTAAATGTGGATATATGAGTAAATTATTAACCAGTTACCAAATACACCAAATTCAGTGCGCTTTAGAGAAATAAATTGACAAGAAATAAACCAAAAATGTATAGGTACAATTCTTTATTTATAGACTTACCCAAGAGTAATCTAATATTATAGTCATTTTAGTGAAAGTTTTTACCCAGATGCACATACCCCGTGAAATGGGGAAAGTGCGTCTTTCGATAACATATTGATAATAAAGACATTTATTAATATTAAAGGAAAATGGACTCTATGTGCAGTTTCGCGGTATAGTTAAAAACATGCAAATACTTAGGGTTTTTATTATTTCGGGTAGTAAATATCACACTGAACATTAAATAGGTGTCAAAATTAAAATTGGAGGGCACATCTAGTACCACTACGGGTTTAGTACATAATATGTTCCTAGTTGTTACACAGTCAAAAATTGCTTAGTTTTCCTCGACTGACCTCGTATATAGAATAGGCCACTTGCATAACATTTTTTTAAATTTTTTCCGGTTCAGGCAAATATTCTAAGATATTCCGCTTTTTTTTTTTAATCGTATTTTTGAAACCCTGGGGATTTTTTGAAAATTTCAATCCGAAAAATCAGACCATTTTTTATAAACCGGAAAGACGGGACATATTTTTTTAGGTGTGAAAAAACGATAATTACATAGCCGAAAATCATTTAAAAAAAAGAACGCGTTCCACACGAATGGCACATGAGAATAACGAGGCATACCAAAAATATTACATCTCATAAATATTTTTTTCCTTAATCCTTCTTATTGATCATAAATCATTATAATGTACAGCGTCTTTATTACTAAATTCAATGTAATATTTTTGTACTTGTAAATTATAATAATAATAAGAATATTATAAAACTTTATTTTGTTAAAATCAGCACCATAATCATTATACCTCTAAAAAACGTACCGACATCATCTTCACGTTCTGAAGAGAACCCCGTACATTATTAAATGTACGGGGTTCTTTTCAGAACATCTGTCAAAAAGTCGAACTAAATGATAAGTTCGCAGAGAACAAACAATAAATCTAGTGAACGAATTCAAAAATTCGCCTGAAATCAAAGTGATGCCATATAAAAAAAATTAATCAGTGTGGAATTTTACAAAATTAGTAGGAACATTTTCGGAGACGGGACATTTTCATGTAGTGACGTCACGAGCCCAAATAATGGATTTATTTATTTATTTAAAAAAAAAAACTATACATATCTAACAATTTTTGCTAACATTTTCGTAATCTTAGTAAAAAAATCTATCCACATGATTTTTTCCAAGTCGTTATGAAATCCATGCAAGTGCCTATTCCACCACGAAATAACTGTTTCAAAATTAGAAATAAATTTTGGAGCCCATCCATAGAAGCAGGCATACCTCCATTAGTCCACCGAATAACCAAGAATTGAGATATTACGCTAGCTGTAAAAGAAGAGCTCTTTAATCTAGGGGAAGGCTGAAGAAAAATATAACAGAGCTTGGCTTTGTAATCTACATGACTGGCACAAATTCTGAAGTACCTATAATTATACGGCGTTGTTCCGGTCTGCAGCTCTTCAATGAAGATTGCACTGATGATAGCCAATCACCGATGGCAGAGGCGAGGGTACCAGGGAAAGAAGAAGTTGACGTAAACTTGTTTTCTTGCATTATATCTCACCCATCACGTCCGCTAATGTTTCGCATCAAATATCAATCATCCCAAATGCATTTAGCAAGGCAGTGAGATGATGGTCGATTAGATAAAATTACAATTGCATTACCTGCTCAGAGATTTGTAGACTTCCAGCGTGAGCTTCACTCGGCATATCATGGGCCAGTCCAGCTCGTGACACGGCCGGTCGCAGCTTTCGAAATACTCCTCTGCAACAACCAAAACAACACTTCCATTATAATGCCATTCAGGTTCCAAATTAAGCTGACAGGTGACTTTAATATCTACAAAAGATCCGGCGAACATTTCTTTTTTACATGCTTGTTAGGATACTAAATTACAATTTTCTAATGGCCTTATTTTCACCTGTGTCCAAAATAGATATGTACCGGTTTTAATTTTTTTATCAATAATTTATGCATTTTATCTGCAGTTCTTTTGCTACCAATTTAAATATGTCATATTAATGATATATTACTGATTTTATTATTTACCACTGACAGCGCGGGCAGTGATCAAAACAATATTATGTATAATGAATAACATATCACTTTGTTTAAACCACTATATTATAAACAATATCTATATGTTTCGATAACAATGTTATCTTCATCAGGATATGTCAATATAATATAGTGGTTTAAACAAAGTGATATGTTATTCATTATATAATTAATTAATGATGCCACAAAGTAATTTTGCAGAAGTTTGAAGAAGTAAAACAATATGTATTTGTAAATGAAAGCGTAAGTATTTAGTTTTAAGAGGGAAGACACTACCGAAAATATTTCATTTTTAAATCAAAATTCTAGACGTATCGACAATATTCTACCAAAAATTGCTCTCGAAAGATTGTTTTTTTTTTATTATTTTATAACAAGCGGGAACTTTTGAAATAATTAAAATTTAAAATATTTTTTTTAATAGCTCTTCAAATTGGCCACATTTTGGCCAGCTAACGCTCGAGGGTGTTTGAAAATTGACCAAAATGTAGCCAAAAACGCTCCAGTGGATAGCAGTTTTGTATATTAATACCCACTCGTTCATAAATATGTACGGTCTTGTCAGTAAAAAAATATAAGTCTGAGATGTTAGTGACAGTGTTAGATGTAAATCACTAGTTGTAAGCCTCAGTAGATAGTTGCTAGTTAAAAGTCACGACTGTTGTTCCCTACGTTTCGATCGATCAATCTGAGTCTCCGATCAACTAAGTGATTAAGCCCTGATGATGGACATTGTAATGCCGCCCGAAACACTAACGAAGGAGTTAGCTCAACACGGCAAAATAACCCCAAAATAAATCATGATAACAACCCAACCTTACTTTTATTAGGTATATATGTACTAGCTGGGGTACCTGGCTTCGCTCAGGGAGTTGATATGAGATTGCACTGACGTTCGAACCCACGACGAATCTTGCTTTATATACCCCCACCAATGGGCCCTCACCCATACAAAAAAGGCTTCGAATGGTCCAAAATGTTCCAGAATATTCTACGACATTCGAGTGTGTTCTGAAATGTTCCAAAATGATCTGGGATGTTCCCTAACGTTCCAAACTATTCCTGAACATTCCACAACATTTCAGAATGTTCCAGGATGTTCTGAAATGTTGTGGAATGCTCTCGAATATTCTCGAATGTTCAGGACTGTTCTAGAAATGGGCGATTCTTCCAGACCTTATATCTACAAAAGCACGCCCTTCAGGTAAAAACGGACACCTTTTTCGTGGATGGGGGATGGAGGGCTACCACACCATATAAGACTTTCTTTTATATATTAATATTTTTGAATATAGCTATCATTTTGTGGTTATTCATTATAGAAAAATGAAACAATACAACTTTGTATAAACCACTTATATAATGCGTAAATCCTACCGGTTTCGGAACAAACGTTCCTTCTTCAGTATAAGCTTTCCCTGAAGAAGGAACGTTTGTTCCGAAACCGGTAGGTTTTACGCATTATATAAGTAGTTCATACAAAGTTGTATTGTTTCATTTTTCTATATATATTAATTTTCTAAAAATAAGTCTAACATTCTCGGGTTACGAATTACCTGACAATTTTTGGAAAACTCCTACTATCTTCGTTATAAGCGGAAGATGTTTATTTGTAATAAAGGTGGAGCCAGCAGGGACCAGAGGAATTTAACTCACGACGCCTGATTTGGAACCGGACACATTTGTCAACTCAGCCACTAACCGATTCGTAACTATTTTTTAAAATTCCATACTCATAAATAACGACTTATACTCTTTTGCTGCCATCGCGTGTCGACCATTTATTTTTTACTTTTCCTTTTTTTCAACTGTTCGTGAATAATAGCACGTGTTTTCGTAGATATTATAAATCAGGAAGTAAGCCACGCTTTACGCAATCTATAGGCTGCGTATTGGAAAGAAAACTGGCTTTAGGTAATTTGGTTGTAGTTTCTCTCACGAACGAGAATTGCGTTTTTCATCCACAATACGCGAGAGAGGGCACAAGTCGTGAGTAAAAATATTTCATATATCGTAACAAAACATCTGTCACGTTTGGATTCTGGTTCGGTGGTTAACTGGACCGATTCCCGACGAAATTAAAAAAAATTACCTTCCTGGTAAAAAAATTTTGCATTCTTACATAGCAGCCAATAAAAAAATGCGTCAAGAAAAGGAAGATAATTTTAGTCGAAGTATGATACATTTAAATATAACCTAGGGGGGTGGGATACATAAAGATAACAGCCAATAAAAAATTCGTTAAGAAAGTGAAGATAATGTTGGTGGTTCTTAGTCGAAGTATGGTACCCTATAGTTAAATATAACCGAAGTTAAATCCGAGTTCTTAGTCGAAGTATGGTACCTATAGTTAAATATATCCTCAGAATCGCTAAAGAATTTAATAACGTAAAAACCATTAAATTACTACACACGTCTTAAACTATATACGCAGTAAACTTAACTAATCGAAATTATCTGAAAGGCGAAAAATATTTGATCTCCTTTTATTGTATAAAATTGTTCATTCAAGGTTGGACTGCCCTGACGCTATAAACTTATTATCCTTACACATACCTCCAAAATATACTAGACGAAATATTTTATTTTACAACAATAACTTCGCTACGAATTATGTGATGGAAAGAATACACAGGTTGGGCAATGAACTAACTGATGTCGCTGACATTTTTAATTTAAATTTCGATTCATTTAAAGCCAAATTAGTCCACCACTTTTTAGATGTAAATAATGAAAGAGAAATCATTTTATTTTATTTCGATTTTCTTTAGTTTATTGTTTTTTTATTGTTCTTATTTCAAAAGCATACAACGAGTAATTAAGTAAAAATTAATGTGTTTTGATTATTTTAAATGATTTTGTTGCTCGTAGGTTTATGAATAGGCCACTTGCATCAATTTTTTTAAAAAAAATTTCCGGTTTAGGCAAATATTCTAAGACATTCTGTATATATATATTTTTTTTAATCGTATTTTTGAAACCCTGGGGATTTTTTGAAAATTTCAATCCGATAAATCAGACCATTTTTTATAAACCGGAAAGACGGGACATCATTTTATAGGTATGAAAAAACGATAATTACATAGCCGAAAATCATTTTAAAAAAAAGAACGTTTTCCACACGAATGGCACAGCAGAATAGCGAGGCATACCAAAAATATTACATCTCATAAATATTTTTTTTCCTTGATCCATCTTATTGATCATAAATCATTATAATGAACAGCGTCTATATTACTACTTCAATGTAATATACTTGTACTTGTAAATTATAATAATAATAAGAATATTATAAAATTTAATTTTGTTAAAATCAGCACCATAATCATTATACCTTTAAAACACGTACCGACATCATCTGCACGTTCTGAAGAGAACCCCGTAGATCATTAAAAGTACGGGGTTCTCTTCAGAGCATCTGTCAAAAAGTGAAACCAAATGATAAGTTCGCAGAGAACAAACAATAAATCTAGTGAACGAATTAAAAAATTCGCCTGAAATCAAAGTGATGCCATATAAAAAAAATAAATCAGTGTGGAATTTTAAAAAAATAATAGGAACTTTTTCGGAGACGGGACATTTTCATGTAGTGACGTCACGAGCCCAAATAATGGATTTATTTATTTAAAAATAAAAAAATCTGTACATTTCTAAACAATTTTACTAACATTTTCTTAATCTTAGTAAAAAGATCTATGCACATGATTTTTTCCAAGTCGTTATGAAATCCATGCAAGTGGCCTATTGTTATACCTACGAGTTTTCTAAAGCCATCCATGTGGAATTAGCATTAGATGTATTCCTATTTTTTACATTAAGTTTATGCTTTATTTGTAGGTATATTTTGTAATATTTTTTATTTATGAAATTTGTATTTGATATGTAAAAGCCCAATAGGGCGTCAATAAATTAATAAATTATCTCTGGAGTGTCAGCCGTAATAGCATCGTACTTCTTACATACTAACCTCCGTGTTTCCAACATTTTCTGATAACATCACTTTTGCAAATTTGCTTAATAAAAGTTAATCTGTTTGAATATTAAATCTCTTTATTTAAATGCTCTGCCGCACCCTTTAGCAATCAGCACATCACGTTAACTTCACCCCACTATATAAGTTTTAATCATTAAACAGTATTAATAGCCTAGAGACTGTACCTACGGTTGAAATTTAAGAATCCGGCTAAGAATACAACTCTGACGGCGCTTCTTACGCAAAACGGTTTTCGTACGTGGAGTTTGAATAAAAATATACTTTTGTAATAGAATCGAATTAAACCAATGCTAAAAGATAGCAGTTTGCGTGAGGAGCATCGCCTGGCAGGCGTAAGTACTACTGGATTTGTAATTTCGTGAATCTCTCCGGACGTGGATAATAATACCACGTGTCTATATATTATATATGACGTCATTGCCTATCGCGGTTACTTTGTCCCGGTGACTAGCTGTCACTGGATCCCAGTGGATCCGAGAAACCGGCTGTTTTTGGAACCAGTTTCTATCGGATTTATAAAATGGTCACCAACAATCAAGCTGGGCGAAGCCGAACCAAAAGCCGCCTGCAGGGCCTAGCAGCAAAAACCTGCGGAGCGGGTTTTGAGAACCTATTATTGATCTCGACACAGGTATACCCTAGTGAGACAGGCATACAAATAAAACCATTGTAAATATATTTTATTATAGATAAATAAATTTAAAAAAAAAAAATTATATATTATAATCTTTCAAGAGAGGTTGTAAAATTCAATAGTATCGGTGACTCAATCCAATATTGTATTTTTCAGCCTTTCTTGAAATATTTGGGTTTGTTTATGTACAAAACTATTTATTTATATTCATATCAAATATGTACGGGCGCAAACAATTCATTTACTTCAATATTTTAAAGTAAAACGTGCAAAAAGAATTAAAAACCTAAACTAATTTAATTGGCGCCATCTGTGAATGCGTAGATTATAACGTACGTGACGTTTAAACTTAATTGCCAAGAGGTTGTCACTATTCGCCATTCGGCAGCCGGCGGCCTCCGAACTAGCAACTTGTTACATTATTACTCCTGCGATCAGTAATTCGTAATTCATTATTGTGTTCATATTCATCGCATGTAAAAGGTTATTATCGTTACTAATTATTCCAACTGCGACCTGCACTACAGTGAACAAGAAATGTGTAATATAAGCAAAACAGCAGATGTTTTTTTTTATTTATTTTTTTTTTATTTAGTAACTATATAATATTTTTTACATTTTTATATGAAACATGTTAGTTAGATGTATATGTAAAATATAAATATATTCGAAGTCCTCCTCACTAGGAGATCCTGTGCTGAGGGGGACTATGCTTTGGATAAGTTTTTCAGCGACTTCTATGGTTTAACTTGTTTGGATAGAGTTTTCCAGAAACTTCTATGATGTTTTAAGTATACTAGTAAGGTCATTTTCCGGTAGTTCCTTCAGCCAACATTTAATGTCCATAATGTAGCTATTTTTTGTTTTAAATTGTTTGATACTAAGTGGGAGTTTGTTATATAACTTTACTGCTAAAAATTCAGAACTTCTTTGACCAAATGAGGAGTTACACTTTGGTATATTAAGTGTGTCTGTTTGTTTGGCTCTGGTTTTATGAGCATGTGAGGTTTCTTTCTCTGGGTCGTTTTTGTGGTGATGTACTAGAATGTTTTTGGCATAGATTTTCTGTATGCTTGGAACATCAAACTGTTTAAAAATTTCTGTTGTTGACGTCCTTATAGGGACCTTTAGAATGGTCTTTATGATGCAATTCTGAGTTATCTTAAGTTGTTTTAAGTGATTAGATGCTGCTGAGCCCCATCCTATTACTCCATATTCCAATCGAGAGTGGCATAAAGCATAATATACTCTCTTTAGATCCCTCATCGACAAGATGTTTCTTAATTTTTTGAAGAAGTAGATGAGTTTTATTAGCTTTTTTGAGGTAAGATCAATGTGTGAATTCCACTGTAGATTTTCATCAATTTCAATCCCAAGATATTTAATACTTTTTGTTTGGGATATAGACGGGCAGGAACATTGTGGAAAAGTATTTTGACATTCATGTAATTTGAGGGTATGCACATTCATTGGTTGTCCTCTTTTGTTTTTGGAGAAAGTGAGATATTTAGTTTTATTTACATTTAATGTAAGGGAGTTTACTTTTAGCCAGTTTTGAAGTACAGCCAGGCCATGTTCCGCCTCTTTGTAAGTTCTTGTCCAATCTTGTTCGTGGAATATAATAACAGTGTCATCTGCAAAGCTCATTATGTTTCCATTTATGGGAAGATTCATAAGGTCATTTATATATATGAGAAATAGTATTGGTCCTAATTCGCTTCCCTGGGGGACCCCGAATTTAATTGGAAGAGATTTGCTCTTTCTTTTACCAATTTGTACAATTTGTTCTCTTCCTGTTAAATAACTTCTAAGTAGGTTTAGAGTTGTTTCAGTTATTCCATTTTTTTTTAGTTTTAAGTACAGTATTTTATGATCAATTGTATCGAAAGCTTTTTGAAGATCAATGAAAACTGCTAAGCATTTTTTGCCTTCATCCAGCTTTCTAATAATTGTATTAGTTACATTAGCTATAGCATCACCAGTACCCAGGTTTTTCCTAAAACCATACTGCGTAGGTGATAATACTTTATTGGTATCCAAAAATGTAAGAACTTGTTTTTTTATTACTTTTTCCAATATTTTCGATAGAGGAGTTAAAATACTAATTGGTCGATAATTTGAAATATCATTTTTGGGACCATTTTTATATAATGGTATGATCGTAGCAATTTTAAGACAAGCGGGAAAAACACCTTTAGATATTGATAGATTTACAAGGTATGTCAGTGGTTGAATTAACTCATTTTGTAGGTATTTAATTGATTTGCTTGATATCAGTTCATTTCCCGATGAGGTATTTGTGTTTAAGGAGGTTATAATATTTCTTATTTCGTCACTTGTTATCTTGACTATATTGAGGCTGTTTTCATGATTTACATCATCATTTCTCATTGTGTTTTCAACAGTAGTAGAATTTTGTTTAATTTTATTTGCAAGGTTAGAGCCTATATTGCAAAAGTAGTTGTTTATAAAGTCAAGAAGTTTGTCTGGGTGTTTCGTAAAAGATGTGGGAATCTCATCAATGTTTAATTCTTTAATGTTTTTGTCTTTATGCGATGCTTTAGTATTTGTAATTTCATTAATGATCTGCCAGAGTTTACGGGAATCATTATTGCATTCATCGATTTTGTTTTTATAGAATGTTTCTTTAGCATAACGAATTACATTTTTACATGTATTACGATATCTTTTGTAGAATCGAAGTGTATGGACATCATAAGGGTTGATTTTTACTTTTCTGTGCAGTTCATCTCTTTTTCTGATTGAGTTTATAATATTTTGACTGATCCATGGTTTAATGTGAATATTTTTTATGAGATACCTTTTTATCTGTGGTTTTGGTGTTAGATAGAATACTGTGCTGTATAATTTCTACAAAATAACTCCAAGCAGTATCAGTATCATCTTTTTCCAGAAGGGCGGTCCAATCATTCATTGATAACTCCCTTTTGACGTTTTCCCAATTTGTTTCAGACTTCGTTAGGAGTGATTTCGTATTTTGGTTTACATAAGAGTTATTTTTTGTTATAGATAGAATTATTGTGTAATGGTCTGTCAATGTGGTAGTATAAATAATGGCTTGAGTTTTTTTATTAGTTTTACTAAAGATATGATCAATGCAAGTTTTGCTATCATTAAATACACGTGTAGGTTCCTCAATTAGGCTTTCAAATCCATGGTATGCAAGTGTCTGGTACAAAATCATGGTATGCATGGTATGTAAATGAAAGGTTTTTTAATGTTTGGTAAAACAACCGTGGAAATATCTAAATGTACACCGATATGTGTGTACTAGGCACACTACAAAATAAAATAACTCTTCTGTTATCTTTTCTACCTGATTGACAGCGAAATGCGAATTTTGTGAAATTTCAAATAAAGTTTTTTTTTTATATTTTAATTTATTTATTATATACCTACACAATAGACAATTGGCCCCCCGAAATGATATTTACTATCTTATATATACAAATCTCGTATCACGGTGTTTGTGGTCGCACTCCTCCGAAAAGGCTTAACCGATTTTTATGAAATTTTTATGTATGTTTGGTAGGTATGAGAATAGGTTTTAAAGATATTTCATACCGCTAGGTGATTAGGGTGTCCCTATCCAGAAAAAAATTGTTTTTTTTTTACTAGTTTTTTTTTATTTGGCATCAAGAAAAACCTATAACCCCAAATTTTAACCTCCTACCCTCACCCTCCCATTTTTAAATCGCGATTTTAGTATTTTTGTATGAACAAATTTAACCGTCTTTCGTATTTCAAACAGAACGAAATTATTTATGTTGTTGAATGACAGATGGCGCTACGTCCGCCTCATTGAACTTTCATCCACACATGCGCAAGACATTCACGAGAAGCGTCGCGTCATTTTGATATTTCATTCGCCATCATGTTCTCGAGTGGGCAAACCATCGAGCTTATTTGTGTTGGCCAAAGACGGACTGGCAAAAAATATCGTACACACAATTGCTCTTCGAAATTCATATTGATTTTCTTTATTTCATTTTCCTACTGTAGTTGGTGTTTTTGTTTTTATCGGCGGTCATCGTCTACAGCGCTCCATTCCTCTTTCTGTCATAGATCCCATCCCCACACACTTACAATACATTCGTTATTTTTTATTTAACAACCAAAATATTCACTAGAAATAATTTATATGTTAGAACAACGTTTGTCGGGTCAGCTAGTAAAATCATAAATGTTTTGTGCGCTATTTGCCAATTTCAAATGTAAAATCGACTTCAAAAATTCCTTTAATAATGAGTTGGTACGAATAGTAAACGAATTTATATAAAGTGTCGATTTTTTCCGCTGGTGTACATAGTATATAGACAAGTAGATTTTTCCTTGATGTATTTGAATGAAAATATGTTTTATACTTTGTTATTCAGCGGTACATCCTCTCTGCATATCCCTTCGGGGCCCCTTAGTTATATTTTATGTAATTAGATATAAAGTATTTTCCCTAAACCCACTGCATATTATATATAACGCACTTGAGGGATAACAGTGGCACAAGTAAAAAAAAAACATTTGAGTTACGCCGAAATGTTCCTGGATATCTCTTCTATCTTCGATAAAAACGTTTTTGTGGCCTTAAAAGCGAATATGTGGTTTTCATATTATGATATTTTACTCGAATTCAAGCAAAAATAGTGACACAATGATCATTGTGCCACTATTATAATATTAAATATAATAAAATTAATATACTGCTTTTCAATTTTTGTAAAATATATATATATATATATTTTTTACAGTGAATACCGCACAAGAATCTCAACTGCTCCCATCTGGAGCCAGTGAGACTATGGCATCCCCAATTGGGGTATGTTGTGAGACTGAAGGTAGTGGGGAGGGGAAGGAGGTGGGGAAGAGAAAGGTTGGGAAGTACCTGGCTATTCAGATCTGGTCACCAAACACGGCTAAAGCCATTTTCAAGCAACGTTTCAATTCTGAATTTTGGTCTTACACCAGGGCGATACTGATAGTATCTTCCACTCTGGAACATGCCGCAAATATACTATATATATATTATTTTAAATGAATTAATTGTGAAATAACACAAATTAATCAAATAAAATTTATTTGCGCATGCCGGGTTCGAACCCGCGACCTCCGGATTGTGAGTCAAGAGGACTACGGAGGTCGTCGATGTTATTGAAGAAATATTCAAACTGCTATCCTGAAAAAAGAGGTTTTTTGAGTTGTGCCATTGTTATCCCCGGGTGCGGTAAGTACGCCGGGGGTCAAATCGTCGGTGAATTATCTGCCATGGAACCAGACAGAGGTATGTACAGTACCTACAGTACAGATAAATAATATTGTATAAGAAACTTTTTTGTAGGTATCTACATATAAAGTCGAAGGTCAGTTGTCCAAGATGTTTTTTCGAAAGTGACTGCGATATGTGTGATGCTATCTTGGTTGTGGCCCAACAGAGTTATTAAGACAAGCTTTTTATATTAACTCCGTACAAGAGGCGCTGAGGAAATTCTTTTCCCTCAGAGCCTGTGTCGTTTGGGGATGCTCTCTTTTTTTGATAAGAATTCTTGAAAATATGTGGACGTTGGACGCGAAGACCCAGAGGAGGGAAAAAAACAGAGGTCGACAAATCGTTCCACATCCGAGCTGTTTAACTCAACACAAGTCGTAGAAGCGACCCGTTCGCATATGTCAATCGTTTGCCGACTAAGCATCGGTGCTGCCAATTCCTCAGAGCGCCTTCCATTGAAATATCAGTAGAACAAGGACAGTGTTCCCTTCTGACGTCTTTATTCTAAATATTGCAATCAGTTTGTTTAAGACTCGGTATTCCGAATTTCTACCAATTTACAACATACTTTCCATGAACACTTTAAGTTTTTACGCTATTAAAAAAATGTATGTTATTCTTGACGATAATATCGTTTTTAATATTAGCGCGCTCCCTCTAACATTCATATTTACATATCTCTCCTTATTCTTCTTTTTGAACGCTTACTATCGGGCCTTAAGAGGGCATTACCAGAGAAAACCAGAAATATGTCATTTTCAAATCAGATTTTAGACGTATTGACTCTTTTCCACAAAAAATTATAAATGGATTTCGAAAGATTGTTCTTTTATCTAGCATTCGCATGTAATAAATTTTGAGAATTTTTTTAAATTTTTAGTATAATAAGGTTATTCCATAGGTCGTTGGCAGATTTGTTACATTTTCAAAAAATATTTTGTATTATACCACACCCATTTCAAATAATATAATCTTGCAGTGAAATAAATCAATACATTTTCTAGCAAACGCATGTTTTAGAATTTTAATTTTAGTTTCAATAAAATCATTAAAAAATATGTACGTACATGTGTTTCTTGACGAAAATTGGTCCATTTGTGTATTTATTTGCGCACTTACAAACTAATATATTTCAGATTTTTTAACATTCTTATTAAATTTAGACATTATTGAAAAATGATAAATACTTATAATCAAAAAATAACTACAAAAAGTACATTATTTTAATAGTTTTATCATCACGCCTTTCAGCATTTTTTGGATGAAGGTATAAATAATTAAAGCTAATTTGAATTGAAATAAATTCGATATTGAGTTATAATTTTAAAAAGCTGGTACGGAGAATAATTAATCTTTCTCGTTGTAACCGCCCTGCACGATCATAAGAACAACTTTCGACGAAATGTGGATTTTCGGCCGCTGGCTGGTTAAACGCTCTTAAGGGAACGTATCCATACTACGTGACACGTTTAGGGGGGGGGGGGGTCTTCAAAATGTCACGCTTGGTACAAATGAGCGGCGGGTTGCTTAGGTTTTTGGTCACCGGGGGGGAGGAGGGGGGTTAAAAATTGCAAAAAGTTGGTCACGTAGTATGGGTACGTTCCCTAAGATAGGGGAATCTATCAAACGGACGAGCTGCAATGAAAGATTGAATGTTCGAAAGGTCGAATATCCTAACAATGTTCAGAAGTTAAATGAACTGGGGTCGAAGGGGAGAAACTGCTTGAGCAAGAAAACACATGTCGTTCCTCATTGCAATGCAATAAGCAAAATGACAACAAACATGACGTGACATTTGTGCGTTTTCTCTGTCAAAACGCACATCCGACATGACAGACAGTACATGCTCAAAAACTATTCCCAACCGATTGCAATCTGAGAAAGAATAAATAATAATGATTCTGAATAATACTTTCTAGCAATGCCCCCTACTTCAACTACTACTGCCACGAAATGACGGAATTCTTCAATCTTAGACACCACGTTCCATTTTCCTCTCAAGCCATCAGCTGCGAGCGGCAAAGAGGACAGAATGTGATAATTAGTATCCATAGGAACAAAAAGATTATGTTTTCTCATTTACTTCTCACCGCCTTTTGTTGCTGGTTACCGCAGCCTCTCAATGGAGACGAGCGCAGATCAGACACAGTCAAAACTGAAAGTTGGCTTCTCTGATAATTTAACTACGTTAAGCGCATCTTTTTGTAATGGTTAGTTTTTCAATGCGTTCAATGCACTTGTTCGATTAAAATTATTATATATTCTTACTGCAGCTATACATTCTGGTTTTCGTCGTTCTTGACGGCTTCCTTGGTCGAGTGTTTAAGATTCGGAAGTCGCGGATTCAAATCCCGGTGTGCGCAAATAAAATGTTATTTGATCGATTTCTGTTATTTCACAATTTATGCATTTATAATAATATCTGTAAATAGCATATTTCCGATTGAAAGATACTCTTAGAATCGTCCTGGTAAAAGACCACCATAAAGAACTTGAACGTTATTTGAAATGGCATTAGCTGTTTTTTGTAAACCAGATATTAATAGCCTTCCTCTTCCCCATTCCCTTCCCTTCCCGTCTTCCTTCAGCCTCACAACATTCCGCAAGTGGAGATGCTACATTCCCACTGGCTCCAGACGGTTGGGAGCAATTGGGACTCACGGTACTTACATAAAAATAATAATAATAATAAACAATTATTAACTATTCGGACTACCTATTAAACATACTACATAGGTACTATTAACTATTTGTACCTCTTAATAAACCTACTATTAACTATTCGAACCACCTAATACATTCCACTAACTAACTATTAGAACCACTTAATAAACCTACTTATAAGTTTTTGAACCACCTAATAAACCTACTGTTAACCATTCGAACTACCTAAAACAAACTATTATTTATTTGGACCACTTGAAACCTACTATTAGCTATTCGATACAACCTGCTTGCAACTATCCGAACAACCTAATAAACCTATTATTTACTATTTGAACCACCTAATTAACCATTTATTAACTATTCGAATCGCCTAATACAAACTACTATTAACTATTCCAATCACTTAATAAACCTTATATTAACTATTCGAACCACTTAATACAACCTACTATTAACTATTCGAAACACCTAATACAACCTGCTATTAAATATTTGAACCACCTAATGCAACCTGCTATTAACTATTCGAACAATCTAATATAACCTACTATTAACTATTCGAACAGCCTGATATAACCTACTGTGAACTATTCGAAACACCTAATACAACCTGCTATTAACTATTTGAACCACCTTTTTTTTTCTTTTTTTTACATTAACTCCACACAGGAGGCCCTGAGGAAAATAATTTCCCTTAAAATATGTCATCTGGGATGCTGTGTGGAGGGTCTTTTTGAGGAGAGGAAGGAATGAACATTGGTCTTGAAGAGACCCATGTTGTAGGAAGGAGGAAACACAGAGGCCGGCAAATCATTCCACAGCCGAGCTGTTAAGCACAAGAACTAGTCGAAGAAACGACCCGTTCTCATGTGACAAATGTCAACTGTGTACAAATGTTGGGCACGCGTTTGGCGTGTTTCCCGACTATGCACCGGTGCCGAAGGGATTAATGATGCTAGTTCCTCGAAGCATCTTCCATTGTAATACCGGTAGAACAAGGATAGCATTCCCACCCGACGCCTGTGCTCTAAAGATTGCAATCCGTCTGTTAAGATGGGAGAATCTATCAAACGGACCGCCCGTTTCTGCACAGAGTCGAGGGTATTTTTCAGGTATTTTGGAGCTCCAGACCAGAGGTGGCTGCCAAATTCAACCGTGGGGTGCACTTGCGATTTGTACAGGGTTAGCAGTTGTGTACTATTAAAGTATCTGCGGGCCCTGTACAGTACGCCCAGTTTTTGGGAGACCAACTTTACTCTGGCTTCGATGGAGCCCCCATACCTGAGCTGGTCACTTAGGGTTACACCAAGCATATCAATGGAGGGCCTGTTCGGAAGATTGCTTCCGTTGAAAGAGACTAGATTTTCATTTCGATCCCTTTTAGACGTAATCAGACAAGATTGGGTCTTTGAAACATTAAATTCAACGAGATTATTTTTACCCCAAGAGAAAACACTCTCGAGGTAACCGTCCATTCTTTGCTTCAAAGACTTACGAGCTGTTGGAGTTTGTGAGCCCTTTGGGGGCTTGTCAAACAAAAACCTATCATGAACTGTACTGTCATCCGCGTAACAATGAATTGGTGCACATGACAAAAGGTCGTTGATGTGCAACAAAAACAGAGTCGGAGACAGAACCGATCCCTGCGGGACGCCAGCATTTATCGAGTGTGAGGAAGAGGTGAAACCTAAAACAATCTGCTATTAACTATTCGAACGACCCAATATAACCAACTATTAACTGTACGAACAACCTAATAAACCTAATATTAACTGTTTGAACCGCCTAATATAATCTTACTATTAACTATTCGAACCGCCTGATACAACCTACTGTGAACTATTCAAACCATCTAATACAACCTACTATTAACTATTACACCTAATAAACCTACTCAGGGCCGGATCTACGAAATCTGGCGCCCTGTGCAGTAGGTACCGATGGCGCCCCCCCCCCCCCTACATTTTTATTTTGATTAAAAATTCGTTCACCCCAATTTTTTTATTTATTTTTTTATTATTTTTTTTACACTAATTTATCAAATAAAATCAAGACATATAAAGGGTGTAACTTTTCCAAGTGACCTGGTGGTAGCTCTCACACTCGTTTTTTCTTAAAGAGAGGATCGCCAGGAGCCCTATACTCTCTGAATCTATTGGGTAAACATAAATTATGGTGCTATTTTAATTATTTTAGGAAAAACTCTTTGCAAGTTATGCTTTAAAATAATACAACGAATTATTTGTTTGTGCCCTACCATGATTTAAAATATAGGTTACGAGACAATGCGGGTGGTTTCGCTGAACTAGGTCCATTAGACATTCTTGAGATTTACTGCGTTTATGTACCTATATACCCAACGCGAATATTAGAAAAAGCAAGTACAAATACGTTCTCATGGCGACGTACAACACAAGAATACCATCTACAGCTTCTGACTAGCAACAGGCAGTCCCAACGAGAGACAGTGAGCAGTGATAATAAGAATATAAACTCAAATTTGTACCTTGCATTTCCCCTGTGTTGAGCGAACAAACACTAAACACTGACGTATGGTATCAACGGCTTACGAACAAAAATACCGCGCTGTGATTGGTTCTTGAATTTGGATCGCATATATTCGTCGTAAAAGACGGTAAAAGATATATGGAAAAATAGATCTTACGTTTAAACTAAATATATGGAATTTGTAAAAAAATTCTGTAACTGACTATAAATTCGTAAGCCGTTGATACCAACCTGATGCGTGCGCATTCTGTTTCTTTGGAAAGTGTTGCTAGAGCGTAATAATTATTTCGTACTATGGGTAATTTTTAAACGATTCAGGGAATATTATAACTAAATTTTAATACAATATTTATTTTCCCACGGCGCCCCTTCGGAGTTGGCGCCAGGTTTTTGCACGTTTTTGAACGTATGGCAGATCCGGCACTGAACCTACTATTAACTATTCGAAGCATCTAATACAACCTACCATAAACTAGTCGAACCACCTAATACAACCGTTGGAACTGTGTATACCCGTTAATAAAACTGTTGATGTTATTTTTACTGATATTTGAAATATATATTATTTCATATAGAAAAGGACTATTTAACATTTAAGTGCAATAATTATCAGGTTTAGGAAGGTAATGAAAGTTAATGATTAAAAATAAGTTATAGGTTGATAGGTCGTTACATTTCGTAATATTTTTATGAATTCATAAAACGCTTATAAAAACGAGCGATCGAGAAATTAAATTAAATGACACTTTCGTTTTCGCGGTAAATTGAAATTATTTAACGGAAAATGCAGTATTTTTACCAGACAATCAGGTTTCTCAACTTTCTGATTCGAAATGGATTCAAAATATCATGTATGAAGGCATGAAAAGATTTTATGTGGTAATAAGTGATAATTTGTTTATATTATTAGTAACTAGTCTGTCCCAAGAAGTTGGAACTAAATTTTTACATTTCTGATTTAAAATAATATCAAATGTCACTTTTTCAGTATGGGATTTATCTCAAGTTTTCCTTAAAGAAAGCGTTAGACACGAAGCTAGGCTTACAGATGTAAATTTTGCGGTGCAAGGTTTATAGCTTTAAAAATGTATTTATTCGTACACGATTACTCTTCCAGAACTATTTACATTAATTATGTTAAACAACTCACTTTCAGTAAAAGAGAAGAAAACTCGTAGGAAAATGATTAAAAAACTACATTATTGCACTAATAAGGACAAAAAAATCGTTAGAAACATAGTTATGTTAGTGGACATCATCCACATTGGAACCATTTATTAGATAACCAACACCTTTGCCACAGGTCACCCCAAGTGGTTCGCTACGTTTGGTGACTTAGCAGGGATGCCCAGGTGCATGGGATGAAGGTCCTCTCCTTCCTTCTCCCCAAAGATAACACAGGCCCTGAGGGGAAATATTTTCCTCAGGACCTCCTGTGTGAAACATATGTAAAAAAAACTTCAATTCATCACTAAATAAATACAAAATATTGTTACTGAGGCAGTTCAGTTATATGTAATACTGTAATTTTTACTACTCTAATGTAAAAGCCCTTACACACATTTAAGTTTCCTTATTTTATATAAGTTGTGAGCAGATGAATTCAAAGCGTTTCGTACATTTTTAAATACCTACAACCATTGACGTGAACGATTTGAATGTCACTTTGATATTCTATTGCATGGAATTTTGGTGGAATCTTGAAAGTGGAAATTAATCCACTTCCCGACATCCGACCAAACTGAAACTCGGCAGATAGACCCATTGTTGATGACATTGCAATCTAACATTTAACTTTTTATGGCAATTACGCACACACACGCCGGCACAAACGCGTTTCTCTGAAATTCGATAAAATTACGGCAGTTAACACACGCAATAAATATCCGTCTTATCCAGTCGGGTTTGGCTCGGATGGTAGAGTTGTCGACTCCAATTTCTAGGTAGGAAGGTTCAATCCACAGTCAAACCATTTTAAAGTTTTATAAAACGTTTGTTAATAGATGTATAATAGTAAAAAACTTAGTTTTTTACGGATTGATTTTTCAGAATTTAGGACAGCGCGTCCAATCCACCCACCAATGTATAAAAGCTTTGGAACATTTGGTTTTCCCACAAAATTCTTAGAATATTGAAAACACCCTGACAGAAAATACTAGTTTTAATAGCAGATCATTAGATGATTATTGATTATAATATTTATAATACACGTATAATGGTTTAAAAAAAAAGTGAAATTCAACATACTTACATTGATATGTATACATACATATGTAGAAAAATGTTATTTTCCTTGCGCGGCAAAGTTGAGAGTAAAATTATACAACTTACTGATGCATGCTGGTTCGTGCATGAGTTTAGGATAATTCTCATTACTTCTTATAAGAATAAGAATGCGCAAACGTAATTGTTAATTACTAATTAGCCAGTTATACAACCAGATCCATTCGACGAACCGGCCGCGAAGGCGCGCAGTCATCAACCGAAAGTGCCGGCCATTTTTTGCAAACGCGCAACCAAAAGAGGTAACTTTCTCCTGCTTGCTCCAGCGCCGATACTCAGCCATTCTTTCTCATTTCTTTACAGAATTGACTGCTTACATCTCCAAGCGGCATGTTCCGTTATTGCTCATTCTCATTACAATATCTTGAATAACCCACTCGCACAATGCGACGGGCTTTACGTTGTAGACGTAGAGTGTTGTGCGTTGAAGAGCGCCTGAACAAATAATTTCTCTACGCGATTGAAGATCAATGAATGCACTGATGCAATGGAAAATGAAAGTATTTCTTTTGAAATTACTGTTTAACAACTTTTAAAGAAATAAACGATTGAAGCAATAGCATTGTGCCATATTGTATTTGCGAGTCATGGCGTCTAAAAGCTATTGATAGTATCTACATCTTTCCTGTTTTCTTCACACATTACACGTTATTAGTAAAAAAAGGAACGGCTTTAACTGTGTTTATTGAACAGTTCTGAATAGCTAAATACTTTGCAATCTTTCTCTTTCATAAGCTAGGCTTACTACAAAATAACGTAATACGTTTGCACGCCGATGTCATCTCACCATGTACGAGTATCTCACCTCAAGTCTCAAAAACGCCTCAGGAAGGAAAGAGAACTCCATAAGATAAGTGGAAACTTGATTTGTAATCAACTGAAGTGAGAAATGTTCATCTCGTACACGACCCCAATGAGAGACAGCCTGGTAAACTCTGTTCTCCATCATCAGGTGTTGTGCCCACATGATGCAAAGGTGGAGTCTTAAAGGGTCGGCTCGGTGTGAATGCGGTGCGGTGCAGACCAACCAACCTGTGGTCAACGAATGCCCTCTCCATTCATTCCCCTTAGGGGTTGATAAGGTCCACAGGCCAACGAGATCCATTGCGATCCATTACACCCACTGCTAAATAAATGCTCCCTAGTCCAAAAGCCTTGCACGAACTACTAATTGTGATCTTATACTTACATGTTTATGTTTAGAATAAACAAACTTGGTTTTTTCACTACACCGAAAAAATCAGAAAAAGATTAATCAGAAAAAAAATCGAAAAATCAGAAAAAGATATTGGCTCCGCTGATTTTTCTGTCTCCAGATTTGAGATTTAATTACCTATAGTTTATTTGTCTTCTATATCGTCTTTAGTGTTTTTTGGGGTTTTTTCATTGGCTTCTTGCAGACAGATTTTTATTCTTGATTTGTACTCTTTTTTTATTACTTTAATGTCCGGGGGAAGGATTTTGTGAAGTTTTGTTGCAAAATAAGTGTAGTTTCTTTGTCAAAATATGAATTTTATAACTTGGAATGTTTTTTATGTCATTTTTTTCTATCTAGTGTGATGGATATAGGTCTAGTAGAGGTTTCAGTATTTTTGAATAGTTTCTGTAATACATTTTAGCATAATATATACATTCGTTGTATATTTGGTACATCAAAGCTATTGAAAATTTCAGGCATTGATTGAAGGCGTTCTTATCGGTACCATTAGTATGGTCTTTATGATACCTTTTTTTAATTATATTCATGTTATGTATCAACAGTTGTGTAGCAGGTCCCCATACTGTAATTCCATATTCGATTCAAGAATGACATAATACGTAATAGACTTTTTCATGTATTTTTTATTACCACATTTCTAAGATTTTTAAAGACCTATTTTATTATTTCGATGCTACCGCTAAAAAAAATGTATTTTTTTTTCTGAAAGTCGTTGGTCTACCGCACATAATTTTATAATTTCCTCATTATAAAATATTATGTTAAATCATTCAATATGCAAATCTCATTTCTTCCGTGTCTTAATGATATAAATAAAAACCTTTAAAATCTACATAATCACCCAGATGGCGTCTTTATGTTTTTTATACAAAGAAAATTAATGCAGTTTTAAATTAATAGCAATGCACATAATTAAGTATGCACGAATAATTACGTAGTAGATTAGATTTCTGATTACCTAATGCAAACTTTTTTGTATTTTAAACAACAAAAATACTGTGTAATGTGGGTAATTTATAGCGACTGTTGCGAATTCGTTAAATTGTTTAATGTTTAGCGAAAGTGGTATTAGTTATTATGCGATCGTAGAAAATGCGATAATTATATGAGCTTACTTATTATATTTGAAAAAAGTGATTGTCATGATGAAGTATGGGTACCTATATTATTTTAGCTTGAAATTGCGACGAAAGTAGTTGCGAGATCAGAAATTGAAGGCTGCCAATATTAATTTTGAGCCGCTGAGCTATTGAAGGGTGTTCTTTGTTTTATGTCTCTCATCAGATGTTGTTATATATTGCCCAAATATAGAAAAAGTGTACCAATATACATACCTTGGTCTTACAATAGATGTCAATTTTAACTGGTCTAATCATATTTAAAATGTATGTAATAGATTAAGATCCATATTAGGGAAATTTTACCACCTAAAAAACTTTGTTGATAAAAATATATTATACTAAAATTGATATCAGGCAAAAAAAAAGTTAGTTCAATTATGAGAAGGCGATTATAAAAAAATTTTCTCCTTGTGTAATGTCCTCTCTATACACAGTAAGGTAGATTATCAATTAACGCTAGATGAATTCTGGAATACAGAATTCAAAAAACCTGTAAAACACAACTACTAGGCATAGAGAAGCACAAATGTTTATTATTAATAAATCTCAAAATGTATACGGTGATAGAACAAAGATGCATAAAATTCCGAAAATATTTAATGCATTACCTAAAAATATTAAAAATGAGAAATCTTATTCAAATATCAAAAAAAAAGTTAAATCATTTTATCTCCGTAGAACATGAAAGCAAATAATATTGTATACAAATACCCAGATCGAATATTTATGAAATACTTGGAAATTACTATCACACACTGTATTCATAAACATTATAATAATTAGTAGTTTATAATAATTAGTATTTTAGATTTTACACTGTTATTACAATGTAAAACATAAAAGTATAATAGTATTAATTAAATAGGAAAAATGAGAGATTTCTTACAATCAAACTGATTGATCAGTTTTGTAAGATTTTAAAGATAAATATTGTAAAATTAAAAACTGAATAAACATACTTTAAAAAAAAAGTAGTTATTTTTAGTATTATGGCATCTCAAAAGAGGTGCGTGGTTGTTAACCCGTTCGAGTCTAATACCCGAACGGTTACAAAGATAGCCGATCATATCCGATCTCCAGGTGGGCACCGTCAGTGAGCATTTCCCCTGCTCCAAATTATCATAGCGTATCAGTTACTGACGTTAAGTCCAGTTAGATATACATTGTAAATAAGATGATAATAAACAAGGCTCTCTTGAAAAATCTAGACGAATCGAAGTATTGTTAATTAGAGGAAATACTCGTAGCTAAAAGTAGTATCTAAAAGTTATCGAAAAGTAGTATCCGCAGTGTAATAATTTCAAAATATTATGCGTAATCAAAAAATATCTAATGGTCATAGATATTACGATAAAAAATCTAGCAATACCTGAATAAGAGAATCTATCTATATATGAGAACTATGCATATAAAGGTACAAATAATACAAGGTGTCCCGGTGTGGCGTATGGGTTTGTTTTATAGACAAACTAGCTGACCCGACAAAGTCGTTCTGCCATATAAATTATTTCTAGTGAATATTTTGATTGTTAAATAAAAAAATAACGAATGGATTGCGATTGTTTGGGGATGGGATCTATGACAGAAAGAGGGATCGAGCGCTGTAGACGATGACCACCGATAAAAACAAAAAAACACCAACTAAAGTAGTTAAATGAAACAAAGAAAATCAATATGAATTTCGAAGAGCAATTGAGTGTACGATATTTTTGTCAGTCCGTGCTTTAGTCACCACAAATAAGCTCGATGGTTTGCCCACGCGAGAACATCCAATATCAAAATGACGCGACGCTTCTCGTGAATATCTTCTCGCATGTGTGGATGAAAGTTCGATGAGGCGGACGTAGCGCCATCTGTCATTCAACAACATAAATAATTTCGTTCTGTTTGAAATACGAAAGACGTTTAAATTTGTTCATACAAAAAATGGCAGGGTGGGGGTAGGAGGGTTAATATTTTGGGTTATAGGTTTTTTAATGCAAAATTAAAATAAAAAATAAAAAATTGCCGGGAAAATATTTTTTTTTCTGGATAGGGACATCCTAATGATCTAGCGTTATTAAATATACTTTAAAACCTATTCTCATAACTACCAAACATACATAAAAAAAAAATCATAAAAATCGGTCGAGCCGTTTCGGAGGAGTGCGACCACAAACACCGTGACACGAGATTTAAATATATAGACAAATATACAGTTTTATTCTGTGTCTGGTGAAATATTGCACACTTAATCTTTGAAATAAGAGGACGACCACTGTCTATATAAGATTTTTAAAAACCACCCCCACCCCCTTTCCCATCCATAAAAGCAGAATTTTGAAATTTCTAAGTGAAAAAAAAAATTATTAATATCTGTATCTATTTATCTGTATAAAAACTCTGCCTAAGGATCTTTTATATACAATACTTTTTTATGTGAAAACTGCGCAAGAGTTCCAAATGCTCCAATTGGGGTATACCTTAAAATATTGTAGTTGAAGATATCATGAGTGGAAGGTGGGAAAGTACCTGATCATTCAGATCTGGTCACCAAACACGGCTAAAGCCATTTCAAGCAAAGTTTCAATTCTGAATGTTGGTCTTACACCAGGGCAATACCGAAAGTATCTTCCACTCTGGAACGTACCGCAAATATGATATATATTATTTGTAATGAATTAATTCTAAAATATCCCAAATTAATCAAATAAAATTTATTTGACCAAGCCCGCAACCTTCGGATTGCTAGTCGAGGGGTTTTTTTATTTAGGGTGGGGCAAAAAATAAAAATCTAGAGTAGGTACCGAGAAAATTAGACTTCTACAAAATATTCATGCTTTAGGCTCTATGAATACTAAGAATATGAATGGAAAAAGGACAAACCATGCTATGAAGTGCGGTAAATTTGAAAACGCGACTCAGTCGACAATCACGCATTGACCAGCCAGGGTGGGGCAAGCGCCTTACCTTACCTCACCGTGCCTACGCCCATGATCGAGAGCCTTACCCTTCGACCACCGTCAATCGTCATCTAGTATCAAATAAAATCAGTTTCATCGCCATTGTTACATACGTTGATCTCAAAATAAAAAAAGGTGATAATTTAATGAAAGTTGAACAATGATAAACTTTGGTTTCATAAAGGCGTACATTGTATAATTTTTATTTTATTTTAATGTGAACACGTTCTGTAAATCATTTGTTAGTTATTGTTATTAACAACAAGCGTGCAAAACTGAATGCCTACCAATCTCCACAGGTACTAACTAGACAGTCATAAAGTGAGGTTTTGTTTTCACTTTTAACTACCTACGTCTTAATTACTATTTATTATGGGCTATAAAATAGTGCGTAATCTTATTATAGGTAAGTTATCTACATAACTCTTATTATTTAACCAAGTGGCGTAACGACCGCCGCGCCTCGAAAAAATAAATCTAAATAATCTCAACTTTCTGTTGAAACTAAATTAACATACTTACATCAAAATATAAATTACGAATTGAATGTACTACTTATTTAATACTGGCTGGTACCAGGGATGCGTTGCAATGCCATTCAAAGAAATAAATTAATTCTCCCTGCATGTCTTTTCCCGTGCGTCCCCGTTCTCTGCCACCTTCCCCGCCTTCCCCTCCTCCCCCTCGTCTGTTCCCTCTCCGCGAACCCCACCTTCCCCCTGCCTTTCCTGCCTGCCGATAAAATAAATGAAATACACACATTTTCATTTATACAAATTTGATAACGCCTGAGCTTACCAATATATATAGTAAGGTGGTCCAAAATTTTTTTTTTATTATTTTTCATTTGGCCACCCCGTGAATTTGTTACACGTATTCATAGAAATAACATAGTAAAATTTCAGCGAGATAGCTCAAGTAGAAAGGGGTGCTCAATCGAGTGTTGTTTTTGAATTTTTTGTGTAAAATGCTTCATTTTTACTTTTTGCTACGAGCCGGTTTTGTGTGTTAAACTATTAAATAAATATTAAAATAAACTACTGAAGAGTTTTATAGACAAATTTGAACAGTATTTGATACTTATTTAGTAGACTGTGAAGTGAATCAGTGTAGTAAAATGTGTTCATCCACTCGAAAAAAATACGAAATTTTTCTACTTGGGGTTCGAGATATTGAGCCATTGATGAGGCTTAACCAACATTCTACACTTCGGCAAGTTTTACTCCGTTATCACTACACATTAAATGATTCCAAAAATGTGAAAGATTCCGCGGTTGTACCTATTCAAGAACTTATAAAAGTATGGAGTAAATCTAGTATTCCGACCAGACAACAAAATCACTGCATTGAAAAACTGATTAAGTTTCTTAAGAAGTGGTTGCTATTGAAGAAAAATAGAGGAAGAAGTTCTGAAGCACAAAGAAAAGGAGAGTATTTGTTTAAAAATGAACTAGAAAAACTTTTTGATATTGCCCATTTGAATTTGATAAAAATTGCCAAAGACACAGCGTTTCTCATCGATCAAAGATGAGAAGTTTAATGACCTAAATTGACAAGAAACTAGAAAAGGTCAAAGAAAGTTCTCTAAAACAGAAACAAAGATCTGAAGAACTGAAAGGAATGGCTGCTAAAAGTAATGCTTCATCTTCGGTGGTTTCGAGACAAGAGTTAGAACTTGAGTGCAGCTTCAGTAGCACTTCTAGTAATGCTAGCATATTAGAGGATAAGTCCAAAGATGAGTTTGTAGTGCGTTGAGCTGTCTACAAGTGACATATTTACACAATACGTTACCAGTGCGCTTGATCGTAACAAGATTTAAACTAACCAAAAGAGAAGAAAAACAAATTGTTCGATTTTTTTGTTATCATCTACACCAAAGTTTGAATCGAAGCGTCTTTGGTAGCAGATGCACCAGTAAATGACTTAATACTTTGGAATAGCTTAAAATTGTACGAAGCCATTGATTCCGAAATCAGTATAGCAGCTAGGGGTGTCTTAGAGCGTCACTTATGGTATTTGTCAAATGAACCAGTCGCATTTACCTTGTTTTCTGAGGAGCTGTCTGATGCTGAGAAACAGGCCATTGTTCAAAAAATGAATTCTGATGGCGGTAATCGTTCAGTACGAGGTGATTCTGCTAAGCTTGCCTCAGAAGTTACATTAGAAGCTTTTGCAACACAAAGAACGTTGAAAACGCTCTTAGTTCTTGATATCAACGACTCTTTCTTGCAATTACCTCCTGAGACTTGGAATAACAATGTTGATTACCTTCAAGGCAAAAGCTGAGTCAAAAATTTGCATGTTGTTAATGATACAGCGGAGAGAGGTGTTAAACTATTTGAAGATTACACGATACTCACTAAGAATGAGGAAGAAAAGCAATTTTTACTTCACATCGTTGAACAAAACAGGAAAATCGTTTCTACTGAAACATTCAAAAAGGAGTTAACAAATATAGTTTTGAAAGATTGTGACTAATATTATATATATATTTGACCGGTCAGTGGTTGAGTGGGCATAGTGCTTGGATCCCATCCGGGCGCCGCATGTTCGATTCCTCGGCTGGCTAAGTCCTCCATCACAACACAACTAACATTTTCGGCTTTCTGTGGTGGTAGTAGGAGATTTTCAAACATTGTTGGGTTATTCGTAACCCGGGAATGTTTGTCTTTCTTTAAAAAAAAAAAAAGAAAAGAAAAAAAAGATATATATATATATTAATGCACATGTTAATTATTGCTTTGTTACCAAATTTTGTTCAAATTTAAATACGTTTTATACTTATTTGACTAAAATACTTGTAATATTAATGAACCTTAAATTACGTGCTTTATTTAAAATCCAGAACTTTTGTCAGAAACTTCTAATTCTATGAGCACCCCCTTGTATATAAGATAGGGGGCTGAAACTTTTAAAACATAATAGGAATGGTAGGTGTAACAAATTAAATGGGTGGCTACTAGACGTGGGCAAAATGATTCCCAGGAGTGAATAGATCCCGTCTAATTCCCCCGGCCTTTTGAATTGATTCCTTCTATTCATTCCTTTACTTCAATTAATTCCAAAAAAAAAAAAAAAAAAAAAAAAAAAAAAAAAAAAAAAAAAAAAAAAAAAAAAAAAAAAAAAAAAAAAAAAAAAAAAAAAAAAACCAAGCACCGCACAAAGAGGAGACCGATTATTCTATCTCACTACCTCGCAGGCTAAAACCTATAGATTAATGTGTTTGTCTCTTTTTAGTGTCGCTTTTTCGTTTCATTTCAAATCACAATAAGTGGGGAGGCTACGAAGCACCACACAAAGAGAGGACCGATTATTCTTTCTCATTATCTCGCAGGCTAAATCCTATACTTAGATGTATATGTTTGTCTTTTTTTTGTATCGTTATTTTTCGTTTGTAAAATGTATTTATAGCTAGCAATTAAATCTTTAAATTAAACAGTTTTTTGTTTCACCCCTAAAGATTTACTTATTTTATTTATTAAACTTAAAAGTATTTTATGACAGCTGACAACAGCTGATCGGCCCTATAATATATGCAAATTTACATATTACATCTACCCAAGATCCACGTCTAAAAGTAGGTAGGTACTTGTATTCCAATATCTTTTACACGTGCCAAAAAAACGATTACAAGTGCACTATTTTTGCTTCTCAATTTTCTAGCCGATGCGATGCCGCGATGTTCAGATTCAATGTCGGAAGTTTTCGGCTAACTATGTAATGAAATTGAAGGCTTGGCCCGCCGAGGAATTGGTGAACCGCTGCGCTCGGACGGATTAAGGGCCGGCACTGAGCAATGAATTAGTCACTTTTGACTAGTGTCTTGTGTCTTACCCCGCAGAGACTCGCGAGGAGCTGCGTTTCGGATACACTCGAGCCGAGATTGACGTGAATCGATGGCGATGTAAGACGATGACATCTGACGTCATTTCTAAGTCTGAGGTTAACTAGAGACAACAACGTCACAAGTGAAAAAGACTTTTAGTTTTAATTCCTCAATAAAGCGCTTCGGACAATTTCCGATAGCGACAGACTAGCTACGAGTACCTGGGACGCGGACGGGACGGGACGCGCGGGGACCTTAGGACAATCTCAGGACATTGACTACGACAAATGATTAATTCCTTGCGTGAAAGGGACGCTCGGACAATTCGGCTGAATCGCGGCCGCGTTTTGTTTGATCTACGGGTTTTTAGAACGGCGGCCGGCGATAGCGGGATACGAGTCGTTCACAATACCGTCGACAACTTCGCGGCGCGCCGCCCATTGAATAATATTTAAATACGGTATTTAATATATTTTTAAAATACCTATGAAACATTATAATATTTAAATCGTTTACGGAACACATTATTCATTGAAATAATTTAACAGTAAAATAAATGGAAATTAAACATTTATGTTGCCGTTAAAAATCGTACGATACAAGGCCAAAGGTAAGGAATGAAGAATCATTTCTTTTTGAAATTGAGAATCAGATCAAGTGTGTCACAAGATTGAATTTATTCATTTAATTCGGTCATTCAATTTTGCCCATGTCTAGTGGCTACATCTATATTTGAAAAAAAAAAATTACTATGTAGGCCTGGACCACCTTAATATATAGCCTATGTTAATCGCTGATAATGTAACTTTCTATTGGTGAAAGAATTTTTAAAATCGGTTTAGTGGTTTAGGCGTGAAAGCATAACAAACAAATACACGCACTTTCGCATTTATAATATGTTACTCGCTGATAATGTAGTTTTCTATTGGTGAAAGAATTTTTAAAATCGGTTTAGTGCTTTAGGCATGAAAGCGTAACAAAAGAACTCACGCACTTTCGCATTTATAATATCAGTATAGATTACAGAAAGTTGAAGAGAGTTTGCTAAATGAGTTACAGAAGAACATTTTGGTAAGAACCTGTAAAGTTGAAGGAAGTTTGCTATACGAGTTATAGAAGAACATTTTGGTAAGAACCTGTAAAGTTGAAGGAAGTTTGCTATACGAGTTATAGAAGAACATTTTGGTAAGAACCTGTAAAGTTGAAGGAAGTTTGCTATACGAGTTATAGAAGAACATTTTGGTAAGAACCTGTAAAGTTGAAGGAAGTTTGCTATACGAGTTATAGAAGAACATTTTGGTAAGAACCTGTAAAGTTGAAGGAAGTTTGCTATACGAGTTATAGAAGAACATTTTGGTAAGAACGTGTAAAGTTGAAGGAAGTTTGCTATACGAGTTATAGAAGAACATTTTGGTAAAAACCTGTAAAGTTGAAGGAAGTTTGCTATACGAGTTATAGAAGAACATTTTGGTAAGAACCTGTAAAGTTGAAGGAAGTTTGCTATACGAGTTATAGAAGAACATTTTGGTAAGAACCTGTAAAGTTGAAGGAAGTTTGCTATACGAGTTATAGAAGAACATTTTGGGAATAATCTGCAAAGTTGAAGAGAGTTTGCTACACGCGTTAAAGAAGAATGTTTTGAAATTTATTGTTTTAATTCAAAATAACCGGCTGCCACATAAACGCAATAATCTCAATGTAATTTGTGAGACTCATTATTGTAATGATACTAAATATATACAGATCTTCCACTCCTATAGAAACGTGAAAGGGCCTTTCATTTAACGGTAGAGATTTCAACATTTGACTTCTCGTTTGATGACATTTATACTATAATATATATCATTTGAATCGACATCTTATTTAATTGGGCGTACCTACCTTACAAATTGTATAATAAAGCAGCCTCAGAGAGAGGTGGAACGTACATCGTCTACGATCATCGTCTGCATTCTCACACGTCTTGTAAAAGACAGTATATCTTAGAACGACGACCTCACGAACGACCTCTCTCTCTATGATTACTTTATGTGTCAATCAGCGCAGCAATCCAAATAAACACCAAATCGGGATACTTGGCGGACTCCCTCATGATTCGGTAATACATAAACCGGGTGCAGTAAGGAAACAGTGATAGCGAGTGACGATAAATCTTCCTTCTCACAATTTTTCTTCTCAAGAAATTAGAACGATGACTTGTCTGACCTCTTTCTGAGACTACTATATTTCTATTGCCGCCCGTACACGCGTCGGAGCGACGTAGTAGCGTTTTTGCGCACCTCCAAAGCTTGCATTCTTCCTCTACCCGGTTTAGATAGATTCCTTACAGACCCGTAAAGAGTGCCCGCTTAAATTAGAAGATTTAAGATTCGAGGGTTTCTAAACTTGCCCCGGGAGCTGTCAGTAGTCGCCACGCCACTGGTCTCACCGATATTACCTTCTTTACGGCGATCACGGAACTAGAATCTGCACAAAATGATAATGACTAATTACCAACAATTCATAACATGTTCAGTGCCTGCACCTCCTCCGTGGTGCTGCCAGTGGTTGTTGGGTGTTATTAGCTCATTACTGACTGACGCGACGGTTGGACATAATGACAGCCGCCTGCACTCGGGATGTGTCCATATAAACTTTGCACAAGTTTTCACCATATAACATACATAGATACGAGTACATCACTAATAATGTGTAGATACCTGTTTATATTTAGACCACACTCGCCCTTGAGGAGAAATGTCGTAAAATTGGCGCATGTATTAAATTAGAAAGGTTATGTTTATGTTTTTATGTTTGCTCACAAATTAATTCTTAAAGTCATGTACAAAAAAAAATCGTTATCCATCTAAACTACTTTACAAGGAATCTAATGTTATGTGTATAAAACAGCTGTACATTACTAAAATAATTTGTAGATTTTTTATCAATACTTAATCTGCAGAAATAACCCAACAAATACCACTAGAATTGGCTCAACAATGAACTTTATGGCAATACATACTAAAACATCTTTTAGCCAAAGAAACTATTTATACCAAGCTCCAATTATGTTTAATATTCTGCCAGACTACATTAAATCTTCCAATTCATTAGCTAAATTTAAAAAGAATGTTAAGATATTTGTGTTAACAGAGAATTGGCATAATATTTTTTCATCCTTGTCCTTTTTTAAATAATAAGATTTCAATTTTTAAATAATAAGATTTGTTTTTTAATAATATTTGTTTTTTGAATAATAAGCTTTTTTTTAAATAAATAGATTTTATTTGAGTTCCATTTGCCAAAATTGGAGTGTCACCCTAGATGTTTTGAACTAGCTTTGTTTCTTGGTGGGTATAGTCATTAAAGATTTGTTTATGGTCTATATTGTTACAAATCATACTTAAATTACCCATCTGGTCACTAATATGATATTTTTATTTCTTACTTTATTATAATATTTTAGTGTTTTAAATGTAGTGTATTTTAGTATTTTGTGTGTGTAAAATCACTCAAATTTATAAAAGTTAATCTCAACACAGGCCTAGTCCTAGTGAGGTTAATTTTTTTTGTATGTAAAAATAAAAAATAAGAATGTATGGTGAGAAGTTATAAATAAAAAAATAAAATATGTAAATATGTTTATCTGTCCTAGAAAATAATATACTTTAATTAAGTGTCTTCAAAAAGCCACAGTTATACCCATCTACAAAAATGAAAAAAAAGGATATCCTTATCCTTATTCACGCTACCAGAAACTTTAAAGTCCGCAAAAATTGGAAGGTTCAAGATGTGTTGTAGAAGCTACAACAAACTGGAAAAAATATTGTATGCAATACGTTTTGTAATAATTAATAAGCTATTTGTAAACTTTAATGTACAAATTACTAAAATAAAGTTAATAAATAAATTATGACCTAAAAGTCACTTAAGGTCCTTTTCAAAAATCTTGGAAACTGTCATAAAAAAGCAAAATGTTCAGTTTCTGGAAAAAAAACAAAATATTATCACCATCCCAATGGCAATGTGGCTTTACGGAAAATCTAAGTACCACTGGCACTGATTAGAAAATTTAATAAGCATAGCCATAAAGTGATAAAATGTTTGGCTTCATTGATAGATCTCCAGAAAGCTTTTGACACAATAGACGAAAAAATTTCAACAACTAAAATATTACTATTTAAAAACAATAAGAATGGCCGACTCTATATTATAGACGACACATATAACAGGGTGAGAACAACAAGTACATATTGGCAGACAAAAGAGTAAACTATTGTCATTAAACCACGGCGTTCTCCAAGGAAGTGTACTGGGACCGATTCTATTTATTATCTATATAAATGATATCGCCAACCGTACCGTTAAAAGAAACATAAAAAGTTTTGCTGATGATACTGTAATAGATGAAAACTGGACGGAAACATTTTATGTGGCTGAATAAGGGCTTAGTACACTTAAAATTGGCTGAAAATGAACTCGTTTACCATAAGCAAAACTATATATAACATTTTCAATTAACTCAAGGACAACCAGTACAATCGTTACAAATAATAGAAAAATCACCAAGCATAAAATATCTCGGAGTCGTAATTGATGAAAATCTTAGATGGGACCTACACGTCATATGCATTACGGAAAACTCACAAGCCTTATGTATTTCTATAGAAATCTAAGAAATGTGGTAAATAAAAAGGATATGAAAAAAGTCTACTACGCATTATGATGTGGTTCTCGAATCGAATGTGGAGTTATGGGAAGATGATTTGGTACATCTAAGTAGATACTATGTAGGTACCTATTTGGATGATCGAATTTGATAATGAGGAGATCCGAAAATAATGCCACCATATTGACACTGCTTTCACATTAAGGCTCTGACCCATATTACATATATTTAAACTCATTTCAACCATTTTCGCATCTGTTGAAGTGTATGGATCGCGTCGAAGGATCGCGTTCATAATTTTTTTTCAAATCTAACAGCTTCGTTAGTTCACCTCCATTCGTTAATAAGCCAGTTATTTTGCATGACGAACAATGTTACTAAAAATGTTTTGTATATTAGCAGCTTATCTGGCACTCGGGATGCCGCACTAAAATTCGTCAATCGTCGGTAACTGACCATAGATGATGGATTTAGTCAATATCGTATTGATATAAGGTTTTATCGATCGTCCCTGCTAGAACTCTTGGTAGCTTGTCAAATGTTTACAAGAAGTTCAGTACACCTGAACCGCTGAACGCTTAACACGATGTTGTTGTACGTTCCATGTTCTATCCATTCTATCGTGTCTACTATTTGATACACGACAATATGACATGCACATTGTCCATGAATCAATCTCAAGAAGAATAACAACTTTATCATACCGAGCCAAACAATAGAAGCAGGTGGAAAGAATGTGGGCAATGAAAAATAATTTGGCTTTTCAAATATGTTCAACGTTGACAACACCCATACCGAAATAATTGGATGAAAGAGAAATCTTAAAAGCACACACTCGTATATTAAATTCGTAACCTGTCATCGCAGGATGCGTTTACACATGACAAATTTACCTCGAGCCGAGCCACGAATTATGGTAAATGAACGAAGCAACCGCAAGCGGCGTTTCACGCCTCTCTTTTCGTAATATTTTACAACTCGCATTTAAAAATTCACTCGGTAGGTTTTGCGGGCGGCCTTTAATTCGGCTTCGCCCGGCTTAAGGCGCCGCATCCGCGCTCCAAAAGAAGAAGATAGAGAGATATGTACCTATTTAAAAATGTTAGAGGAGCGCGCTAATATTTAAAGCGATAAAATCGATGCGAAATTTGTGAAAATCTCGTCGAAAATAGAGCAAAACTCTCGTGGAAGGCGTTTTAAGTATCATTTAAAGAAACATTGTGAATTTTTTCACAACTATGACTTGTAAAATATCTGAAACAAATGGTAATTTTCGGAGCATACTTTTTTTCCATCGAGGGAATTTCATATAATTTTCGTTTCGGCGTGGATTTTATCTTCAAAAATAGCATATATTTTTTTAAGAGCTGGGGAGATATATTTATTTAATTATTTATTTATTTTTTCATGTTCTCCGTAAAACAGTTATTCACCAATACATTATGGAGAAGATTACAAATTAGACAAAAAGTATAGCAAAACACATAAAAAGGTCAGTTTCACTACTTTGTGACATACGTCAAAAGATAATTGTTAAACTGCCTGTAGGTTACGTTAAAAATGTCAATGGTCAATGCACTCGTTGAGCAGTTCAGTCGCTCTGTTGACTGGCGCGTTCTGATAGGCAGAAGTCCTCGCTTTTGGAGCATAAAAAAGGGTATGGGACCTTCCACGAGTATACTTGTCTGGGACATATAAGTTAATTTCTTTCAAAATAGGTGGATTATGTATAGTTCCAGAGATTATCTTAAAAAAATGTTTTCCTAAAAATATTTTTCGGCGGGCTTCTAATGTATTAAGATCGAGCATTCCTGCTAAGAATAAAGATGGATACAGGAAAGGGTAGTACCTACATATATTCCCTCATATATAGGTAACGCATGAATCTCTTTTGTACTTTTTCTATTTCGAGAATATGGTTTTGTTCAGAAGGGGCCCAAATAATGGAGCTATATTCCAAGATACTGCGAACAAGTGCTTCATACGTTCTTCGGATTGCGATTCCGTTGGTAAATGATCTTGAATTACGAAGAACAAATCCAAGCATTTTGTTGGCACGGGAGACAATATCAGATATATGGGATTTGAAAGAGAGATTTGCTTCAAAAATTACGCCAAGGTCTCGAATCTCATTTTTACGTGTTAATTTATGTTTATTAATGTGGTAGGGGAACAGGAATGTATCTTTGGATCTTGTAAATGTAACGACACTGCATTTCTGAATGCTGAAGGGTAAGTTGTTCAGTTCCGACCATTTGACAAGAGAATCAAGATCGTTCTGCAGAAGAATGGAATCGATGTAACTTTTGATTTGGAGATATTTTGAGTGGTTTACGGTGTTGCCAATGTCATTGATGAATAAGAGAAAGAGAAGGGGTCCTAGATTCGATCCCTGGGGAATCCCGGAGTTAGTTTTGTATTCGTGAGAGATATGGTGTCCGTAACTGACATACTGACGACGATTGCGTAAGTAGCTAGCCACAAAAGCGAGGAAATTCTGAGAGAATCTGATGTCACTTAATTTTTTAAATAAAATATCATGGTCGACTTTATCAAATGCTTTCTCGAAGTCTGTATAAATCACATCAACATGTACAAAATTTTCGATACGTTAGAAATCGGTAGAAATTCGGGTAGCGGCGTCTTAAGTGTTGGTGACCATTTTATAAATTTGATAGGAATTGGATCCAAAAATAGCCGGATCCTCGGATCCATACATAGCTAGTCACCGGGACAAAGTAACCGCGACAGGCAATGACGATATATATAATACATCAACGCGTGGTAGAAAATTACTCGCAACTGCCACTTTCAATAATAATCTTACCATTCATCTCCGAAGAGATTCATAAAATTACAAAATTATTACTTACGCCTGCTAGCTGTTAATATAAGTGGTGCCATCTTTTGGCATTGCTTTAATTCGGTTCTATTACAAACGTAGATTTGTGTACAAACTCCACGTACGAAAACGGTTTTGTATAAGGCAGGGCGTCAGAGTTGTATGCTTAGCCGGATTCTTAAATTCAACCGTACTGTCGCTAGGGTATTAATACTGTTGGATACTTTCAAAAATTACAAAAAAACAAAGTGTATGAACAAAGGCCACTCATGAGAGAAGAGAAGTATATACCACAAGATTCCCTAGTAAGTCCCTTCCTTCCTTTATGTGCATTCATTTTTACTTGTGCAGTGGTCTATTATACACTCAAAACACATAACAAGGTCCTTCGACATTCATTCACACAAAACACATCATTCATAAACACTTCTCGCAAAATCATTCAGGTGGGCTACCCCAGTAAGTCACATTCTTTTCGAATTTTGAAAAAAAAAAAAATATATATTATAAATATATCTATATATATATAGGTACATATATACATACAAATCGATTGTCCAGTTATTGACTAGTCAGACATCTCCAAATTCTAAGTTTTGAGATAACGAGAAAAGCAATATTCGAATGCTCACCATAAATCAAATAGTATTTACACATGTTTATGTTTTACATATTAAGAGGAATATAATCGCTAGAAATATTTCGAATCTCATCCTTGCAAAATTTTAAAATCGAGCGACCTAGTAAACGAAAAAGTGGTTTTTATTCATTTTGTGCATAATTTTATAAGAACGAAAAAAAGTTAGGACATGGAAAACCTCAAAAATAGTCTTAGCCATAAAGGGGTATTTTTTAAAAATTGTTTCTTGTATTACTTCATAGTTAAGTCACGAAAAAACTTTTTTTTTGTGGTTTACGCTTATATTTTTTGTTACGTAAATAATAATTTTATTTTAATTCCAATACATAGAAAAGCTAGTAAAAGCTTCGATTTATCCGTAACATATTTTTGATGTTCATACTGTAAGCCGATTCGTCGTAAACATTAATCAAAATAGTATCTAAATAGGATTTCACGTATATATTCATCTTAACCCGTCTGCTTGGTTCAATATATTCGCACCCCACCATCTGGAACACTCAGTTTCGCGCGTAAATTCTGAAACCGTCACTTTGGATCGAGATTGTAAAATATCTATGCAAGATAGCTTTCATATTTCAAAGACAATAAGAAGCATTATTTCGTTCTCTTTCTGGTTAAAAGAAAAAATACATATGTTTGCATGGCTTTTAAAATGTAAGGTCGCTCGGGACGTTTTTGGTCTTATGAAAGTATAACGCGATTACGTGTTTTGGGATGTATTTATTTCTAAAATAGCAGACAGGTTTTAAGTATGGTATAAAATAACACCGCGGGCATAACGGTCCGGTACGTTAGTATGACATTTTGAAATATCCTACTAGTGACCCAGAAAACATTTCGTTTTATTCACAATAAGTTGTTCTGCATTTTAATTGATTTGGTGGTGTTTGTGAGTAATCTAAGTATTTTACCTGATAGAGGATGCACTTTTACATATAAGTGCATACTCAACTAAAATTTCGATTTTTCGAAGATGTCTGACTAATCAACTGGACGATCGATGTACAAAAATTTTCTTTGAACCCTGATTATTTGTAAGAAACCCATAGCGGAATATTTTTTTTCAATTCGATGACATTTACACAATTCTAACAGATATAAAAAAATAGCAAAATAAATTTTTTTAAGATGAACAAAAAAGGGAAAAATGTATACATACATTCTTAGTGTGCATTTTGTCGCCGAGAATATAGGTAATAGGCATTTACAATCGCTTGGCAAACGGTGTCTGGAGGTCAATGGGTTCATGGGGTGAGGTTTATCTAGGTCTTGGCGGCGGATGACCAGGACACACTGAACCCCAGATTCCTACCCATCCCTCAAAACCTTTTTCCTTCCCAGAACTCTCATCTCCTTCCTTTCCTTAAAAAACCCTCCACGCAGCATCCCCAAAGATGACCTAGGCCCTGAGGGAAATTATTTTCCCCAGAGCCTCCTCTGTAGAGCTAATATTAAAAAGAAATCAGAGTGTGTAATTCGGTGACCGGACAACTCAGAATGAAAACAACCCAGAAGCACCCCAGAAAGGCCATTAAGAGTGATGTTAAAAAAATATTTAAAAAATTGGTTAAATAGGTTAAGTTAGGTTAGGGTCATAAAATTATTTTTTCATAGTTTTTAATGACCTTTCTGAGGTGTTTGTGAGTTTGTATGAAACCGTGTAATTCACACGCGGTAGAAGTGAATCTAGAAAGTCGCTTTATGTCGCTTTATTTTCTTTTCCTTGTTTTTTTAAAATAGTTTGAAGATTGGATATTGATTTCACAAAATAAAAATGTTTTTTTTTAGATTTGTAGGATTTGAACCCCCGCTCCCTTGTTGTCTGTCTCTCTGGCCGCTGAGACTTGTCAGGCACCTTGCCCACTACGATATGGAAGGCACGCGCCACTTTACAGCATTGTTTTAGAACTGAGTATTTGTGTAGAATTGTGACGTTTCACCCGAATTTTAAGTCACTAACGGCGCTAAAGAAGTTTCACTTCAAAAAGTTATCAAGCGCAAAAGTAGTTTTGGTTCCATGACAACTCAGAATCGTACAACTTCAACACGCGGTTGTCCGGTGGCCGTTAATTAATTTTTATTTTATAACAAAGCCAAAAAGTTAAGAGCGTTTAACCAGCCTGCGGACGAAAATCCACATTTCGTCGAAAGTTGTTCTTCCAATCGTGCAGGGCGGTTACTATGAGAAAGATTAATTATTCTCCGTACCAGCTTTTTTAAATTATAACTCAATTATTTCAATCCAAATTAACTTTAATTTATACCTTCATCCAAAAATGCTGAAAGGCGTGATGATAAAACTATTAAAATAGTGTACTTTTTGTAGTTATTTTTTGATTATAAGTATTTATCATTTTTCAATAATGTCTAAATTTAAGAAGAATGTTAAAAAAATCTGAAATATATTAGTTTATAAGTGCGCAAATAAATACACAAATGGACCAATTTTCGTCAAGAAACACATGTACGTACATATTTTTTAATGATTTTATTGAAACTAAAATTAAAATTCTAAAACATACGTTTGCTAGATAATGTATTGATTTATTTTCTGCATGATTATATTATTTGAAATGGGTGTGGTATAATACAAAAACTTTTTTGAAAATTTAACAAATCTGCCAACGACCTATGGAATAACCTTATTATACTAAAAATTAAAAAAAAATCTAAAAATTTATTACATAGCTATGCTAGATAAAAGAACAATCTTTCGAAATCCATTTATAACTTTTTGTGGAAAAGAGTCAATACGTCTAAAAACTTTTTTGAAAATGACGTATTTCCGGCTTTCTCTGGTAATGCCCTCTTAATCAACGGAAACTTGTCACAAATAACAGTGTTATTTTTTTATATGCTTTCATACATTTCTTATGAAAAAATACGCTTTTTGTAGTTTACCACTATAAATTTAAATGGTAATTAACAGTTTTATTTCATTTGTACTCAACGGAAACGGTAGAAAAAGCTTCAATTCATCCGGAGCATTTTTTATTGTATTTATAATGTAAACCGATTCGTAGTAAAAATTAATCTAAAATGGTTATTTCGCATTAAGCTTCGTTTTAATGATATAATAGTTTGTTTTAGGTAGTTCGAATAGTTAATAGTAGGTTTATTAGGTGGTTCAAAAACTTATTAGTAGGTTTATTAAGTGGTTCAAATAGTTAGTTAGTGAAATGTATTAGGTGATTCGAATAGTTAATAGTAGGTTTATTAAGAGGTACAAATAGTTAATAGTATGTAGTATGTTTAATAGGTAGTCCGAATAGTTAATAATTGTTTATTTTTATTATTATTTTTATGTAAGTACCGTGAGTCCCAATTGCTCCCAACCGTCTGGAGGCAGTGGAATGTGGCATCTCCACTTGCGGAATGTTGTGAGGCTGAAGGAAGACGGGAAGGGAAGGGAATGGGGAAGAGGAAGGCTATTAATATCTGGTTAACAAAAAACAGCTAATGCCATTTCAAATAACGTTCAAGTTCTTTATGGTGGTCTTTTACCAGGACGATTCTAAGAGTATCCTTCAATCGGAAATATGCTATTTACAGATATTATTATAAATGCATAAATTGTGAAATAACAGAAATCGATCAAATAACATTTTATTTGCGCACACCGGGATTTGAATCCGCGACTTCCGAATCTTAAACACTCGACCAAGGAAGCCGTCAAGAACGTCGAAAACCAGAATGTATAGCTGCAGTAAAAATATATAATAATTTTAATCGAACAAGTGCATTGAACGCATTGAAAAACTAACCATTACAAAAAGATGCGCTTAACGTAGTTAAATTATCAGAGAAGCCAACTTTCAGTTTTGACTGTGTTTGATCTGCGCTCGTCTCCATTGAGAGGCTGCGGTAACCAGCAACAAAAGGCGGTGAGAAGTAAATGAGAAAACATAATCTTTTTGTTCCTATGGATACTAATTATCACATTCTGTCCTCTTTGCCGCTCGCAGCTGATGGCTTGAGAGGAAAATGGAACGTGGTGTCTAAGATTGAAGAATTCCGTCATTTCGTGGCAGTAGTAGTTGAAGTAGGAGGCATTGCTAGAAAGTATTATTCAGAATCATTATTATTTATTCTTTCTCGGATTGCAATCGGTTGGGAATAGTTTTTGAGCATGTACTGTCTGTCATGTCGGATGTGCGTTTTGACAGAGAAAACGCACAAATGTCACGTCATGTTTGTTGTCATTTTGCTTATTGTATTGCAATGAGGAACGACATGTGTTTTCTTGCACAAGCAGTTTCTCCCCTTCGACCCCAGTTCATTTAACTTCTGAACATTGTTAGGATATTCGACCTTTCGAACATTCAATCTTTCATTGCAGCTCGTCCGTTTGATAGATTCCCCTATCTTAGGGAACGTACCAATACTACGTGACCAACTTTTTGCAATTTTTAACCCCCCTCCTCCCCCCCGGTGACCAAAAACCTAAGCAACCCGCCGCTCATTTGTACCAAGCGTGACATTTTGAAGACCCCCCTCCCCTAAACGTGTCACGTAGTATGGATACGTTCCCTTAAGAGCGTTTAACCAGCCAGCGGCCGAAAATCCACATTTCGTCGAAAGTTGTTCTTATGATCGTGCAGGGCGGTTACAACGAGAAAGATTAATTATTCTCCGTACCAGCTTTTTAAAATTATAACTCAATATCGAATTTATTTCAATTCAAATTAGCTTTAATTATTTATACCTTCATCCAAAAAATGCTGAAAGGCGTGATGATAAAACTATGAAAATAATGTACTTTTTGTAGTAATTTTTTGATTATAAGTATTTATCATTTTTCAATAATGTCTAAATTTAATAAGAATGTTAAAAAATCTGAAATATATTAGTTTGTAAGTGCGCAAATAAATACACAAATGGACCAATTTTCGTCAAGAAACACATGTACGTACATATTTTTTAATGATTTTATTGAAACTAAAATTAAAATTCTAAAACATACGTTTGCTAGATAATGTATTGATTTATTTTCTGCATGATTATATTATTTGAAATGGGTGTGGTATAATACAAAAACTTTTTTGAAAATTTAACAAATCTGCCAACGACCTATGGAATAACCTTATTATACTAAAAATTAAAAAAAATCTAAAAATTTATAACATAACTATGCTAGATAAAAGAACAATCTTTCGAAATCCATTTATAACTTTTTGTGGAAAAGAGTCAATACGTCTAAAAACTTTTTTGAAAATGACGTATTTCCGGCTTTCTCTGGTAATGCCCTCTTAATCAATGGAAACTTGTCACAAATAACAGTGTTATTTTTTTATATGCTTTCATACATTTCTTATGAAAAAATACGCTTTTTGTAGTTTACCACTATAAATTTAAATGGTAATTAACAGTTTTATTTCATTTGTACGCAACGGAAACGGTAGAAAAAGCTTCAACTCATCCGAAGCATTTTTTATTGTATTTGTAATGTAAACCGATTCGTAGTGAAAATTAATCTAAAATGGTTATTTCGCATTAAGCTTCATTTTAATGATTAAATTAAGGTAAGTGATACAGACAGGTACTGATTGCTGGTGCACTGTGTAAACATGCTCATTTATACGCCAGAATGCTTACATCAATTCAATTAACATTTTTTATCACTTATTTGTAAATGTATAACTGAATTTTTGCAAAAAAATGTACGGTAGATAGTTGAAGAAGATAGATAGGAAGCGATGTCTAGATACGAGTAGCGTCCCGCTGAGTGAAAATTGCATTTGAGACGGTTGATTGCATTTTAAGTTGCGAAAGTAAGCGAATGTTCATCATAATCAATATATATTATAAAAGAAAGTGCACTGCAATGTGCGTCCCGCTAAAACTCAGAAAAGTCCCGGTACAATCAAGGGAAGTTATTTGGTGTGGTAGCCCTCTATCTCTTATACATGAAAAATGTTCTCGTTGAAAAGAAAAGAAAAGAGCTGGAAGTTTCTCCCTCTATTAATTTCGAAAACAGTTCAGAACATTATAGAGTATTCGAGAGCATTCAACAACATTCCAGAACATTCCGGAACATTATGGAATGTCCGGGAAGAGTCTGGAACGTTAGGGAACATCCCAGATCATTGTGGAACATTCCAGAATACTCTCGAATGTTGTGGAATGTTCTGGAATATTGTGGACCATTCGAAGCCTTATTTGTATGGGTGGGACACTACCCATTGACAGAGGTGTATTGTATAAAGCAAGATCCGTCGTGGGTTTGAACGCCAGTTCAATCCCATATCAACTCCCTGAGTGAAGCGAACCGCAGGTAGAAATAATTTAAAATATAATAGGCCACTTGCATCACATTTAAAAACAAAAAAATCCGGTTTTGGCAAATATTCTAAGACATTCTGTATTTTTTTAATCGTATTTTTGAAACCCTGGCGATTTTTTGAAAATTTCAATCCGATAAATCAGACCATTTTTTATAAACCGGAAAGTTGGGACAAAATTTTATGGGTGCGAAAAAACGATAATTACATAACCGAAAATCATTTAAAAAAAGAACACACGAATGGCACAGGAGAATATCGAGGCATACCAAAAATAGTACATCTCATAAATATTTTTTCCTTGATCCATCTTATTGATCACAAATCGTTATAATGTTCTATATTACTAAATCCAATGTAATATGGTTGAACTTGTAAATTATAATAATAATAAGAATATTATAAAATTTGATTTTCTTAAAAACAACACCATTACCATTATACCTCTAAAACACACGCAGACAGCATAAATGTACGGGGTTCTCTTCACAACATCTGTCAAAAAGTCAAACCAAATGGTAAGTTCGCAGAGAACAAATAATAAATCTAGTGAAAGTTAAATGTCAAATTCAAAAATTCGTATGAAATCAAAGTGTTGCCATATAAAAAAAAATATATCAGTGTGGAATTTTACAAAATTAATAGGAACATTTTCGGAGACGGGACATTTTCATGTAGTGACGTCACGAGCCCAAATAATGGATTTATTTATTTAAAAAAAAAACTGTACAATTTTAAAAAACATTTTCGTGATCTTAGTAAAAAAAACCTTCCACGCGATTTTTTCCAAGTCATTGAGAAATCCATGCAAGTGGCCTATATATCATAACGGGAGATCATTTTATGATATAAAAACTACCAACCGTTACCGAAATAAAAATATTTGCACTGTCCAATACAAATATGAAATCGTAATAAGAAGCGATAAAAACATACATACCTTGCCAAATTACGATTTTAAAACCGATGTTTTTCGCACAAATTTCTTCGAATTTAAGAAAAATGCATCATTATGTCCGTATGTTTGTGCTTTGGTAGAACACATTGTCTCCGACAACGATTCTATCTGCCGTGTTTCAGCTCGATGGGATGTCAGGAAATGAGTTAAATTTCACTTCCAAGATTCCCCTCCAAAAAACAAAATTTAAATTCAGAGATGTATTTCAAAAGAAAGTTAAATTTTTTCTTATTTATTAAATTAAAAACAAAATTTCCTCTGAAACCATAAGATTGGTAAGTAGATACTAAAGTACCTACCCACTTAATTATAAGCCATATATTTTATATGATATGATTTTTTTAAAATTTCAAATAAGGAATTACACAATATGCCAAAGAAACGTAACTATCTCAATGACAATTATTTTTTAAAACTTTCATCAGGCAGGTAGGTACCATAATATTGAAAAAAATGCGATTAAGAGATTTCAAGCAAACACATTTAAAAAAAGAACATTTAATTTAAATTTATTTTTATGTTTTTTTTACATCAGCACCGCACAGGAATAAAATATCCCTCAGGCCTCGTGTCATCTTTGGGGATGCTGTGTGGAGGGTCTTTGTAGGGAAAGGAAGGAAAGGAAGTTGTGGGAAGGAAAAAGGTATTGGGTGGGAATCCTCTCACTGCGGTACAAGGCGATGTTCCGAGAGATTCCTGGAGATGCTGGATAGGTTAAGGCTCCGCAACCGGGCCCGAAAAGAAAGACGAATGTTAGAGGAGAACGCTAACATTCACAGCGACAAAATCGATGCGAAAATTGCGAAAATGTTTAATAAAACATGACTCGTCCAAAATAGAACAAAAATCTCGCGGGAATTGTCTTAAACAGCATTTAAAGAAACACTGGGATTTTTTTCATACATATGTATAACTTGTAAAATAACTGAAACAAAGTTGTTTATAATAATTTTTGGAGCATACTTTGCGATTTTTTTCTATCGAGGGAATTTTATATAATTTGCGTTTCGGCGCGGGCAATGTCTTGATATTATCTTCAAGAATAACATATATTTTTAAGAACTTTAAAACTTAACGTGTTTAAGGGAGATTTGTAAGAAATCGGTAGTAATTCGGGTTGCGGGCCCTTAATAGGTCTCCCTCAACCAGTCTTTCCTGATCCACGATGGTGGACAGATGCATCCACCAACAAGACCCGAAAAAACCTCATCCCACCCCTGCTAAGTCACCAAACGTAGCAAACCACATGGGGCGACCTATGGCAGAGGTGTTTGTTATCCAATAAATGGCAGTACTTATACCGCCTCCCAAATTGTAATATTGCTTATATTCCTGTCATGTTTTTGATAAAAATAAATAGTTTGGTATTTTTTGATTCTCACTGCACATCAAATACGTTTTATGTTGGACTACATAATAACAGTATTTCCGTGCTCTCATGAATGTCTTCTATCAGTGTCGAAATATTATTTCAACATAGGCATAATTATAAAGCAGGTTTCACACAATGAAAAAAACTTACACATGATTAATGATTAGATTAGGCTTGGAATGTATTATAATGGTCTCATACTGTGTTGTGTTGTGTTGTGTGTGGGGTGTAACATTTATTCAACAACGTTTTGGTCCCCGTGGCTTCATCATTGACAAAGATTACTTTCTCTTCTCAGCCAAAACGTTGGTAATAGCCATCGCCACTATAATACGAGGTGTGGCGATTCAATAGCGAGACTGACGTTGTAAAACATTTTTTTTGTTTTCATACATGTTTCTTATTTTCACCTTCATTATACACCCGTCCTCTCAGAGGCGACTCTAGGGGTTCAGAGTGGAAGGTCATTTAAAAAAATGATATTATGATACAACATCAAATTAAATACGATAATATTCATTTGAATGTACCTCACGAGTTTGAGAGTCAAATTACATTTAATATAGTAAATTATTTCATGCGAAAAGCGTACAATATGCAAAATCAACCTAAGTTTATCAAGCCATCTCTTTCAGACGCATAATATTCATCATATCATCATGCTCTCTCTCTCATGACAATGACGCAAACTGTCAATGACCAGAATCCGAAAACATTTTTACTAGTGTCATCTCGGTTATTATATGGCGCGTAAAGAGACAGAAGACATGATATTGGGACATTTGATAAATTAATTCAGCCAAACATAGTACGTGGGAAACAAAGCTTTCATTTAAGACTTCGATGTCGTTCAATTTCGGTGACCGGACAACTCAGAATGAAATCAACTAAGAACATCTTCCGAAAAGTCATTAAAAGTAATGATAAAAAATATTTAAAAAATGCTTAAATAGGTTAAATGACGTTACGTTAGGATAAAAAGCTATTTAAAAATTATTTTTTCATAGCTTTTAATGATTTTTCAAAGACGTGTTGAGTTCAGTTGGTTCTGAGTTGGCATGGAACCGTGCATTTCAAATACATTAGAATAATGCCGGTGACCTCTACCGGTGCCCTATCCGGTGGCCACTGCGTCCTCTATCCCTACAACGCCCCATGAGAATTTTGGAAATCTTCCTTAAGGATGCGTGCCGCTTTCTCAGCATCAACGAACTCCAATCTTGTTTCTTTTAATGCAGATTTTACCTTAGAAAACAGATAGAAGATGCACGGCGCACGATCAGGCGAATAAGGCAGTATAAAGTGGTACAAACATTTTTGCGAGCTTCTTGTTGTTCAAACCTGATAATTTGAGGCACCGTTTTGGCACACACTTTTGCATGTTAAAATTGTTACGTAAAATTTTTCGTACGCATTCTTTATAGATTTGTATAGTTTTAGCAAACGCACGAATAACGAATTGACTGTCAGATCGAACCAGATTACCGATTTTTCGATATTATAATCCGTTTTTGACGTGGAAGGGCGATTCGAACGTGAATCATCTTCAACGTTTTCTCGGCCACCTTGAAAGCGCTTAAACCACCCAAAAACACGTGCACGTGAAACAAATTCATTGCTATACACTTCTTTCAATAAATTATTAGTTTCAGTAGCGGTTTTTCCAAGTTTCATGTGAAATTTCAAAACAATTTGTTGCTCTATGGTTACATTAAACATTTTTCCGGCGAAACAAAAAAAACACAACTCCAATGCAATGAAGACTATAGGCTAAACGGATTTGATTACAGAAGCGAGAGGTACTGCATTCGAAAGAGAAGGCTTCACGCTAAACAGCTGTTGGTCGCTGGCGTTTGGCGCAAGCATACTTCTTCTGTAGCCGCGTCAGTCTCATAACTTAATAGACATACCTCTTATGTTACACGGGAAATACCTAGAATTATAAAATGTCGAATGGGAATCATAATTTCAAGTTAATTAAGAGTAATAAAACGGTGCGTTATTTTCTGATAGCATTGTTTAGAAATAGAAATAAGATTAAATGGGAAATAATGGAAGCTAAATTATTGTGATTAGGTAGTAAAATTGTAATTTATTTTCTGATCGGAAATGCTCTACTTAAAAGTTGAATTAGCTAGAATTAGATTTTTTAAGATTTCACGGCCAAATGTATTATTTTTGGGTTATTATGTGTTGCGCTACCTCCTTCGTTAGCCAACGTTTCGGATAGCGTTACAGTGTCAATCGCCAGTGTTCATGGTCCTGTATCCAGCTTTTTATTTAAGACATAAATGAAAAAAAAAAAATAATGTTATATATATATATATATATATATATATATATATATCATTGAAGAAGAAGATAAGGGAACGTATCCATACTACGTGACCCACTTTTTGCGATTTTTAACCCCCCCCCCCCTCCCACCTCGGTGACCACGTGTAGTATATTCCAAGACCCCCTCCCCCTCACCCTACAGTTTTCACGTAGTAAATCATAAATATGGTTTTGAACCATTTCTTGCTAACAAAAAGTTAAAAAAATATATATATTTGACTTATATTTGTCTTTATTAATATCTACGGCGCTTGCTGCGTGACGTCAAGAGTGCATGAATACCTAAAATTAAAAGTTGAAAAAATATTAAAAAGTTAGTGGAAAAAACATAAAAAAAAGATTTTTATATTGACTGCGTGATAAAAACCTAACCCCCCCCCCCCCCCGCCCCCCATTGTGACCAAGCGTGGTATTTTGAAGATCCCCCCCTAGACGGGTCACGTAGTATGGGTACTTTCCCTAACACTAATAATCTAAACGAAAACATGAAGGAGAACAAGACACAGAAAAATAGAAAAAGATAATGGTTCCAACTGGGACTCGAACCCAGAACCTCTTATCTAACCGTTGTGACTTTAAACTCAATGAAACGATAAAGCGACACTAAAAAGAGACAAACTCATACATCTATATGATTTAGCCTGCGCGAGAATGAGAGAGAATAATCGGCCACCTCATTGTGCAGTGCTTCATAGCCTCCCCACTCTTGTCTAGTTTACGTTGTGATTTGAAACTTGATGAAACGAAAAATAACGACAATAAAAAAAGACAGATTTAGCCTGCGAGAGAATGATATAGTATAATCCTTCTTCTCTTTATACGGTGCTTCGTAGCCTATCGGCCTTTGTGCTTCGGTACGTGCTTCGTAACCTCCCCACTCTTGTCTACTTTAAATAAAATTGAAGGTTTTACTTCTACGGCGTGTGAATTGCACACTCTGTTTTTTTTTATTTGTCTAGCTCACCGCTCGAAAGTTTTTACTGAGGCAAACTAATTTTCTGATTTACGGTCGAGAGTTACGATAAGTAATTAGTACCTAATTACTGTGAAATATTTATGTGTGTTGTGTGCCGTTGTTATAAGTGCAGCGGGTTCACAGGTGTCTAATGATATTGATATTTTTAAATACGCTAACTAAACTCTATTGTGGTTTTACCAAACTGAAAGTGAAAATTAAGGTTGATTAGTGGGCACTTTCAAAACACTAAGATTTTGTAAAAGTAGCTGGTTACAAGTGAAAAGAAAACATATTAAAAATATATTTTTTTAAAGAAACGAAAGTTCTTTGCGTATTTTATTTTTGATGTTAAGACCGATTTATTTGTTCTTACTGAGCATAATACTCCATTAATCAGCCTTAGCAGAACCTCTTGAGAAGTTGGAAAAGAAATGGAATTGATCAGGTAAATACGTGTTTCAGTATGGAAGAGATACAATTGTGTTAATCGGATTTAATGAGCGCTTTTATAATTACTGTGACTATTCACGGTTACGGTACCGTTCCGGCAAAAAAAGGCAATAAACATGCGTTCCTTATCACTGTAATGCTGCTGCTCTTTTTTACACATTAAATGAAGTTGAAACAAAAGATGAGACATACAAAATACATGTGACTATTTACTCCAAATACGTGTGACTGTTGTCCAAAATACGTGTGACAAAATATGTGTGACAAACGAAATACGTGTGACTGTTTCCTCCAAAATACGTGTGAGAAAATATGTGTGACAAACAAAATACGTGTGACTGTAGTCTAAAATACGAGTGACAAAATATATGTGACAAATAAAATACGTGTGACTGTAGTCCAAAATAAGCGCGACAAAATATGTGTGACAAACAAAAAATGTGTGACTGTTTCCTCCAAAGTACTACTTTTCTGCGACGGGAATTGCGTTTTATTTTCTTTATACGTGTGAGGGAGATGTATGATAATGATTATATATTTCTTTTGGAGGGGTTTTTCAAACGTTCACCGTTTGTCTCATTTTCATGAGTGTATAAGAAAGAACTGCAGCATTATATGTTTAATCAGTATTGAGGTTCTTTAGTTTTTGGAATTCACTCATACTTCAATATTATCCCTGCAACTTATTCCAATACTTTCAAAATTATCGTCACGTCATGTAATATTGTAGTGGTCTACAGAGCCGTCACGGTGTGGTATGTGAGATAGATGCAAGCAATGGTCACTTTTTTCTTTTGGAGGAAACAGACCTATGTACATTGTGTATCTCATCTTTTGAAAGAGCTGCATCATTATAGCGATAAGGAACGTATGTTCATTGCCATTTTTTGCCGTCACGGTACCGTAACCGTGAATCCACACGGTAATAATGAAAGTGTTCATTTGATGTATATAGTTACTGGAACACAAAAATATGTCTTCATTGATTCATTATTATAATTTGAGGTTTTATTCACTAAACTATTCCAAAGCTAAAAATAAAATATATTCTTCCTAGACTTGTAGAAAGTCAATAGATGTCGGTCATTAAAATAAAAATGGATATATTTATTCAAGACACTACCTAGATTGCATTACCTTAACACGGACATTAGCCTAGTATGGTAGTAAAAAAACATAAAAGTGTACTTTCAAGAATTGTATGAAATAAAAAAAAATAAAAAAAAATTTGTTCGAGAAGAATCTTGCAATCATACCTAAAGATGGCAGCCAATAAAATAAGAGTTAAGAAAATGAATATAATGTTGGTGGTGCTTAGTCGAAGATACAGTAAAAAATAACCGAAGGGATAGGGTCGAATTAGCGCAGTGGTTAGAACTTAGCACTGGCAAGGCTGAGAAGATCTTGGGTTCAATTCCTAGATGTGATCGAATGTTTTTCTTATATTTCTGTTTAAAATTTTCAGAAAACTAATGTAGACACGAGTGGGGAGACTACGAAGCACCGCACAAAGAGGAGACCGATAGGCAACGAAGCACCGCCCAAAGAGGAGACCGAGTATTCTATCTCATTCTCTCGCAGGCTAAATCTTGTAGATGTACGTGTTTGTCTCTTTTTAGTGTCGCTTTTTCGTTTCACCGAGTTTCAAATCACAACGGTGCTAAAGAAGTTTTCACTTCAAAATGTTGTTAAATATTGAGCATTGTTTTCTACGGTCATATTGATCGGTCTAGATTGCTTTTCTCGTGTTAAGTACCTAACTACTTATAATTTGATATAATAGATACTTTCACTAATTTAATCTCGCATCTGTATTTTACAAACTGCTATACGTATCGCGTATGATCTGTTCGGCTTTTGTTGAAATAAGTAGGTAGTAACAAAACTCCCAAAGATGTTGATCTGACTTATTGCACAATGAGTATGGACCAATACTTATGACTGCTTCCTGCCATGAAGTTACCTATTGCACAGTGTACACGTACACTACAAAATGTTGCCCAATATATTATAATGACATAGATAAGTCAGATTCGCACCAATCAATCACAGGGCAACCTGTTTTATGTGAAAAGAGTTCAGTACGTACGAATGCCATCTACCAACTAAAGTAAAGGCTAACAAATATGATCTAATAGTAAAACGCGCATTAGATACAAAAGGCGACCATAAATATTTTTCATGCAAAATTTAAATTTGGATTTCTGAACAAAATACCCAACCAAAGTGAAAATTTATTTTTTTTAATCAAAGGGTAAAGCATATATTATCTAGTGTGGGGATATGTGCTAATTTACTTATTTCTGTTTTATATTATAAAATATAGGCCCTTAAAGTATTAAATTTTCTTGATTTCAGAGCAACTTGAGTATCTATTTTGGGAGGCGGGTATGGGTACCGCCGCCTCAAGAACCATTTTGGGTAACCAATACCTCTGCCATAGGTCATCCCATGTGGTCCGCTACATTTGGTGACTTAGCAGGGGTGCCCGCGTTCATGGGATGAGGTTTGTCAAGGTCTTGGCGGCCGATGTGTCTGCCCACCTGCTGCGTGGCGGGCCGGACCGAGAGAGACACTTTGAGGAGGTATTTTGACCTCTCCAGCCAGAATCCCTTGCACTGCAGTTGAAGGGATGGATTCATACGTCCGTCACTCCTGGACACACTGACCCCCGATTTCTACCCACCCCTTACACCTATTTCCTTTCCAGAACTTCATCTTCTTCCTTTCCTTGAAAAAACCCTCCACACAGCATCAGGGCCTCTTGTTTGGAGTTAATGAAAAAAAAGGTTAATGATAATTATGTATAAAAAAACTTTTGCTCTATTTTCTAGGCGACTATGATGACATATAGAATAAAAAAATATAATTATTGAAAAAGCATTTTGATGGGCGCAAGTTTAAATTAAAAACGACTGATTTACGTTGCAGCACAAATTTGTCGTAAATAAATTAAATTTTCTACCAAAAAACGTCTTTTTTACTGTGTTTTATTTTATTTTTCACTGTATGAAAAAAACTAAGGTAGGGTAAGACTTTTTTAAAAATTACTATTAACTCAAAAAAATGCCAAAGTTGCCTAAAAAATCATGAAAAATTTAATTCTTTAATAGCCCTGAAGCACAATTTATGTACCTATTGTGCCCATTTATCAGTTTTACGAATTGTCAGATGAACTCCGACCAATTAAATGAAATGATATTATGTACCTAATTGTATAATGCACCAGTTTTTAGCACAAATCCGACATACTCAGTGAGTTTATTTGGAATAAAAAAAAGTTAATGAAATGTTAGTCTCCGGTGAAAACATTTTCGGTTATAAAAACTTTTTTTTTTATCAAATAAACAACAACAACAATAACAACAAAACTTTTATTGATTGGTCATTCAGTCAAGTAACCGTCCGATCCCCACCCTGACCTTAACTGTCCAATACAGTTTTTTTTAAAACATTTTTAGGTCTCTGGAGATCAAAATGCCTTCCACATTCCATAGTATTTACTCCAAATAAGCTCAGGAAACACTAGAGATATTCCCCAAATAGGTATACTGTATTAACGACCTCCAAAACAAAACTCCATGCTCTCGAAATCGCCCTACATATTGCTACCTGCTACCTACAATGATGATATCGATCCGCAAAAGAAAGTTTTATACCTACCCCGTGCTTTCCGCCTGCACTCACATATTATATTATTTACATACAATTCATATACTATTAGTTATGTATTATTTATGCAAACGTTCCTAGAGTTCATTAAAATAGTCGCAAATGTAGCTCCGTTTCATTTCATATTGAAAGTAAAAAGTAAAACACATCTATGGCTTCTTATTCCAAACAGCCTTATAGTTCTGTCAGAAAAGATCTGGTAGAAGTGTTCGGAAGACGAGCTCCGACTCCGAACACTCCTGCCAGGTTTCATTTAGAATCATGATGGATATTTTTACATTGCACACAGATTCAAAATTTTCGTCATGTACAGACCAAATTGAAAGATGACAACACAACCACAAGTTGGCGGCATCATTATGTTATTATGTCAAAATTTTTTAATTTTCTCAAATGGCGTAGAAAACGTATGTAATTTGACAGTTTTCCCAACCTAATTAGACTATCTTTCGTAATGCGGAACCTAGCGGCAAAAATTGTGCGAAAACAACTTAAGATGAAGCCATACTAAATAATGCACAATCATACAAAGTCATATGTTTTTGTTTTGAAAATTTGATGGCTTAGAGACTTAGAAGTATTATAGATGCTTCAATTAAATACTGCGTGTAGAACACACCTTGGCCCTTAAAAATATCGGTCATTTTTTTATAAGTCTTTTAATAAGCCTGTAAAAAAATAAAGTATAAGGTCTATAAAAAACACTTTCAAGTCCAAAGTCTCCTATTTATAAACCCCTTTTCGGATTTGGTTTTATTGTATAATGTGGCAAATTTAGTTTCTTTTATAATAATCGCAAAAAAAATTGATATTTACGCTCGAACTTCACAAAATAAAATAAAATATGCATTTTCTCGTTGTTATTTTTGACATCAATCAATACGGCCCGCACTCTACGAATTTGGATTTTTAAAGTGACCCTTATGGCATGGGCACAACAACCATGCACTGGGCACAACCCATTTCGTATCAGTCACGCCCCGGCCGGAGCGGGAGATGCACGCGTGATTCCGCGTCGCTTAGTTTCGTGAAATTAATTTTAAATTTCCGTTTTCTTACAATAAACAATGCGTAAAAAAGGAATTAATATTTTTTACAGGCCTTTACGAAATCAACCTGTAAAAAAATTCTCAAATACCTTTTCCGACCATTCCAAAAGGTTTTTCTCAAGTATTTTTAAACTCCCCCCATAAATGGCGTGAATTCCGATTTCGATTTTTTCCTGAACTATTGGATCGCCTTAATACAGAATTCGACTTCCGTAAAATTCAAGATACGGAAAGGTCTGCGGAACGCATAACTCATTACTTACGTAATTCGGCGTAAGTACCTACATATGTTAGAATATTACAAAACGTAATACGGAACGCATTACTTACGTAAGTCGGTGCACTTACATATGTTAGGAGATTGCAAAATCGACTTTGAACATGTTAGTATTCTCTTGATGGATTTTGGGGTTATTACGCCATGTTGCACGTTCTGTTGCTCGATTGTTGAATATTACCTATACTTCTGTGGGATCACAGAAAAATGAATAAATTCTTCAACAAACGAAACTAACAGACAATCAAGAAGATTGAAATTTTGTTCAAGTGTAGAAATACAAATAGGTCTTGGGAACTCTGGCAGACCAAATCTGGCATACACGCTGGTTTGAAGTCGTTACCATATATTATTAGATTACGGCAGTCTGCACTTCTGCTGCAGTGCTAACGTGGCCAACCATTGGGGACAGGGGAGGTCTACATTCGCCTCCGGTTCAGGTTCAAAAGCGGCTGACGATAATGATGATTGACTACGATTAAAAACGTAGTCAGTCTCGGCAAACTGGTAAATTAAGATGCAACTTTTTTGTGTCGCCGGCTGAGGCGTCTAAAGTGACTGCCTGGGTGTACCAATAATCGTAAATATGCAAATAATGAAATGGAACCATTGCATTAGACAGTTGATAGTAGGTACATCAATTAATTGAATATCGTGAGGCAGATATTGCAATGGAAGCAAAGGTGCAATCTAAAAAAAACTGAAGTTGCCTACTTAAAAACTAGGAACGCTCTGAAACGAAATTTATCAGCATGAAATAAACGTGAAAAAACGTGTTTTCAATTTTTGTAAATAATATTAACTATAGTTGACTCAGAGACGTGGCCTTTAAATACATTTTCTTTTGAACTCATCGCCAATTATTCAAAAAATAAAATCTAATATTCATCTATTCAAAAAAGAATTATGTATTTATTATCTAATAATGTTTTATCAATATGTATTAGGTTGACAGTTTCTTGCAAAATATTTAGTTTATTAGTACAAAAAAATGCTGCCTGATCGGCTGCGAAATTTTACTTCATTAGTGGTAACTTCAGACACTGTAATCAAACTTACTAATTTGGGTTGTCTGACTGTGATTGTAATTCTGGTTCAATGTACTCGGATTTGTCTGCTGCGCTCGTAGAATTCTAACTTAGTTGCGATTTGAAAATTTAAGATGAAGCCATACTAATAATAATGCAAAATCATATATTTTTGTTTTGAAATTTTGATCGCTTAGAAGTTTTATAGATTAGATTTTTTTCTTGTTCTTGATTTTGTAATATCCTAACATAGGTAGGTATGCCATGTTACGTAAGTAATGCGTTCTGCGGACCTTTCTTTACGTAACTTGAATGTTACGAAAGTCGAATTTCAGTAATGGGTTGTTTTTGCACGACTTTTGCCGCTAGGAACCGCTTTACGAAAGACGGTCCTATTAGTTTGGTAGAGCTGTCAAATAGCTTACGTTTTCTACGCCATTTGAGACAATTTAATTTTTTTCATAATATCATAATGAAATGATGCCGTCAGCTTGTTGTTCTGTTCCATTGTGTAATAATAGGGGTGAACATTGGTTACCAAAAGAGAAAGATTCGATAGCGAAATATTGGATTAATTCCATCAAACGTTTACGTGTGCAACAGCCTTTGATGAATTGTAACCATATGTCCTTTGTAGATTATAAATCTCATTTAGGGACACAGTCTTTTATTGTAATATCCTCTTAATGTTCTTGTAATAGAACTCCCAATATAAAGAATAATTTTAATCTTACTTTCTTACTAATATTATAAACGCGAAAGTTTGTATGGATGTATGTGTATTTGTTACTCTTTTACGCAAAACTACTGAAAGAATTTTAATGAAACTTTACAATAATATAGCTCATACGTCAGCATAATATAAAGACTATAAATAATGGTAAGCTCTGGCGTTATGAAATTTATATAAATGAAAATGAGTGTATTTCATATATTTTAGCGGCAGGGAGGAGAGGCAGAGGGAAGGGAAACGGGGGTGGTGGGGTTGGAGAGGGAAAAGACGAGGGAGGGGGAAGGCGGGGAAGGTGAAAGGGAACGGGGACGCACGGGAAAGGACATGCAGGGAGAATCAATTTATTTCTTTGAATGGAATTGAAACGCATGCCGGAGACTAGCTAGTATTATATAAAAATGAAAAGTAACATTCTATATAGTTTATGAGAATGTGTATTTGCTTTTATATATGTATGTTTGTTCCTTATGCTTTCCTAAACCATTCGTCCAATTGGGTGAAACTTTGGGGATTTGATGTGCGCATGCCCACGATGGTTTTATATATAATAGTGAGCTCTGGCATCATGAAATGATGCGTTGCTAACCATTCATCCGATTGCGATGAAACTTTGCGGATTTGATGTGCGCGTGCCTGCGATGGTTTTATATATAATAGTGAGTTCTGGCATCATAAAATGATGCGTTGCTAACCATTCATCCGATTGCCATGAAACTTTTCGGATTTGATGTGCGCATGCCTGCGATGGTTTTATATATAATAGTGGGTTCTGGCATCATGAAATGATGCGTTGCTAACCATTCATCCGATTGCGATGAAACTTTGCGGATTTGATGTGCGCATGCCTGCGATGGTTTTATATATAATAGTGAGTTCTGACGTCATGAAATTATTTCCTACACCATTCATCCGATTGCGACGAAACTTTGGTGAGTTGTTATGATCACGCCTGCGAAGGTTTCTATATATACTGGTGAGCTCTGGCATTATGAAATTTGTATAATAAAATGCAATAAGTGGCACGCGAGCTGTTTGAAAATTGAATGCACCAGAACTGAATGTATAGAACGCGGGAGGGGGGGTTCGCGGGAGAGGGTAGTGGGAAGAGGGAAGGCAGAGAAAGCGGAGAGGTAACGCGAGAGGGGAAGGAGAGGTGGAAGGGAAAAGGGATGAATGGGAAAGGACACGCAGGGGTATTTTTTTATATTAAGTGGCATTGCAATGCATGCCGGGAACTCGCTACTGTACAATAAATTTGTCATTTGGAAATGCGTCTTTTGTTTCGCCTTCTTTCTCCGTAAAAAAAAATTGTCAGAAATAATTATTTCAGACAGTTCTCTAATATTTATATCCCTGTTCATTTTACTTTTGAAACAGAAAACTACAATACATAAATCGATAATCGATAAGTCCATAACTGTGTTGCCAATGTATATATTCTACAACACAAAAATAGATTTTTTAAATCCCCACAAGTTCAAGTATAATCTACCTCCAAATTGAAACAAAATCTTATTGAAATTAGCTCTTTTTAAATTATTTTGTGAATTTCCAACTTTTTTCTTTCGTTCAGGCTTAACGTCGAAACAGTTAATTTTTTTGGTGCCATTTTTGCGTTATTTCATTTACTAAAAGATGTAGTGCCATAGAGACGAGATTTTCGAACAGATTAAGACTTGGTTCATGTAAATCGGATGTATAGTTTTTTTTAATATGTTGTCAACCAGGTTAAAAAACATAGTTTTGAGAAAAACGCGTTAAACGTTTTGCTGAAGGACAATTCAACATACAAACTGTTTCAAAATGTTTCCCATAAAATGATGTATCTCCGTCAATTTTACGAATTTCTTTAAAACATTTGGTGAGAGCATTTCTAAAGAATGCATCTTTCAGAAAATGAAATGAAAAAATGACAAAAAAAATTTCACATTACCCTGGGGACTTAAAAATAGATTTGTTGATAATTTGCAGCGAAAGAAAACGAAAGTGTAGTACATTCTCACTTATAATTGTAAAGATTATTTTCAAAAGTGGTTGGTTAGTCAGGAAATTCTCATTTTCCTTCAAAACCAGACACAAAAAACTTCCACACGTCATCACTGGTCGCTTTGCCAAGTAACCAAACAAACCCTCACCCGACCCCAACTTGTTTAAATTGAAAAAAATCGATCTCAACCATTTAAGTTGAAAAAAAAATTTAACATGTCACCGGAGACCGAAATTTAATTTGCATTTTTTATTTCAAATAATATAAAATCACTGAGTAAGTCAAGTCTCTCAAGATAAAATAAATCATTAAAATAATTAATTCATTATCTAATCTTTCATAGATGGCGCGAGATTAAATATTTTAAGGAAAATGCCTTATTTTACAAGTTACCTACGCTTTAAAATATTAATATGAATTAATTGTTTGCGCCAGTGCATACGCAAAGTGAACATGAATACATAATTTTTTTTCATGAACAAACTCAAATCTTTCAAGAAAGGCTAACAAATACAACATTGCATCCGTGATTCAATCCAATATTACAACAAATTAGCCTTTCTTGAAAGATTTGAGTTTCTTGATGGACAAAATTATTGCGTATGTACGGTAGGCTTGTTGAAAAAGTATCGATATATCGATATTTTTAATTCAATATATCGATATTTTTAGCCGATATATTTTGATCCGATATATCGATACAAAATATCCAATATCGAAAATTGTATCAAAAACGATATTTTTTTAAATTTATGTATTTAAAGTCACTAGAATCCAAAAACGTATAGGAACGAACGGAAAAAGTAACTGTATTGGGTCATGACATCTGGCGGTTGAAATTTTAACAATTAATAGCTTACACATCTATTGTCCTTGCATTAGTATTTGTGATTACTAATACTATCTCATGTGTGTAGGTACATACATAGAAGTGTATGCTATTTTTCGCCATTTTTTTCTAAGCCACTCCTATGTGTTGGTTCCCAATCGTATGCGTCTCAGTTTACATGTAAGTTAGAAGACAGCTTTTTAGTTTTTGATATTTTTGTAATTATTACCTAATAAAAATGAATACTGATAAAAATACCTTAATTTTTATTGAGATTTTTGTACATTAAAAAAGCACATTGTGTGTAAAAATTACTATTGATAATATTGAGCAGAATACACTATTATTTTAAAAACGCAAAATCTCTTGAAAATTTGACCGATATATCGATATATCGACGTCGATATTGATATTTTAATAAATATCGATACATCGATATATCTATATATTTTTTCACTTTCGACATCCCTAATGTACGGGCGCAAACACTTAATTCATCTTAATTTCATGCATAGCCTGTAAAAACAATTTTTCCTAAAACAATGAAACTCGCTCCTTCTATGAAAGAGTGGATTATGATTTCTTTTAAGTATCACCCTAACACACAGTACACTTTTTTTGTAGCCTGGAATATATGGTATTCTTGTCAAAAGATGTATTTGATTTGAGATGTTGGTCCTTGTAGTGTAGGTGTGTTGGCTTGTGTTTTTTTGGTTTATTACGTTGACCTTTCGATTGCCGTCTTACGGTAAACAACGAGTATGCATACCGAGTGTTAGAATTTAAAATTTTATGTACTTTGCTCCATTCAAAATTTTGAAATAATTTTCGAGATAACCTGTTTACATTACACACCTTACCTTATGAAACTACGTTTTTTTTTAAATTACCTCTACACAGGAGGCCTTGAGGAGAAACTTCTTTCAGGGACTATGAAATCTTTGGCGATGATCTTTTAGATTTGATTTGGTGGAGAATCTTTTTAGGGAAAGGAAGAAGATTAAGTTCTGGGAATGAAAAAGGTATAAGGGGCGGATGGGAATCTGGGGATGTATGAATCCATCCCTCTCACTGCGGTGCATGGCGATAGGTTGAGAGTGTCTCTATCTCTCAAGATCCGGCTCGCCTCGCAGTAGATGGGCAGACGCATTCGCCGCCAAGATCTAGACAAACCTCATCACCCCATGAACCAACTAAATCACGGTCCTGTTAAGTCACCAAACTTAGCGAGCCAATTGGGTGACCAATAGCAGGAGTGACATGATTTTAGATTTTCACGGCCAAAAGTATTTTTGTTATTTATTTTTGGGGTGATATGCCGTGTTGGCGTGTTTCTTTAGCCAACGTTTCGGACAGCGTCACAGTGTCCATCATCAGGTCCATTACAGTGACACATTTGGCCTGAAGATGAATTCTGTAACACTGTGAAATGTTGGCTGAAGAAGGAGGGAGCGCAACACGGCATAACACCCAAAAATAAATAACAAAAATTGCAGGAGTGTTGGTTATCCAATAAATGGTTTCCGGAGCGGTGATACCCGTAACCGCCTCCCAAATTGAAAGTTCAGATACTGTAGGGGTATTTAAATTAAATAAAATCAGATTTTTTATATTCCATTAAAATCTCTCGAACGGTGAGTGCTGGCGTCACCAAATTTGCTCAGCTTAATATTTTTGGTTTCTCTAGCTCAGTGGTTCAACCTTGTTGGAGGTACTGACCCCCACCAGTTTCATATGCGCATTCATCGAATATATGAGACACAGTACCTCCGACTCATATAAACCTACGAATCATACAAGTCGAGGGTGTGTCTTGACCTCCGCCGAACCCGCGAGACTGACTCACCAAACCCCTGGGGTTCGATCGAACCCAGGTTAAGAACCATCACTCTAGCTCAACGCAATTATTTCAGGTGGTTATGACATTTCCATCACTCTAAAATCGGCTCTTAAATATTAATGTAGATACCTATCTATTTTTCAAAATTACCCTAAATAGGTAATTTTTTGTTCACTTTTCTACTGTTTGATGAGAAAACGCACACTCTGCCTGAATATTAAACAATAACACATTAGGCGATGCAATAGTTCAGGAAAAAATCGAAATCGGAATTCACGCCCTTTATGGGAGGAGTTTAAAAATACTTTAGAAAAAGCTTTTGGAAAGGTTGGAAAAGGCATTTAAGAATTTTTTTTAAAAGTTGATTTCGTAAAGGCCTTTAAAAAATATTAGTTCCTGTTTTACGCATTGTTTATTGTAAGAAAACTGAAATTTAAAATTGATTTCACGAAACTAAGCGACGCGGAGTCACACGACTGTCTCCCGCGCCGGTTGGGGCGTGACTGATACGAAATAAATGTTGCCCAGTGCATGGTTCTTGTGCCCATGCCATAAGGGTCACTTCAAGAATCCAAATTCGTAGAGTGCGGGCAGTATTGATTGATGTCAAAAATATCAACGAGAAAATGCATATTTTATTTTATTTTGTGAGGTTCGGGCGTAAATATATTTTTTTTGCGATTATTATAAAAGAAACTAAATTTGCCACATTATACAATAAAACCAAATCCGAAAAGGGGTTTATAAATAGGAGACTTTGGACTTGAAAGTGTTTTTTATAGACCTTATACTTTATTTTTTTAAAGGCTTTTTAAAAAAAAGACTTATAAAAAAAATGAGCGATATTTTTAAGGAACAAGGTATGTTCTACACACAGTATTTAATTGAAGCATCTATAATACTTCTAAGCCATCAAATTTTCAAAACGAAAACATGTAATTTTGTATGATTTTGCATTATTTAGTATGGCTTCATCTTAAATAAATTATAGAAGTGATAATGACAAACTTGTATAAATTATTTGTTTATTGCGGATCGTTTAAATATGTGTGCAAAATTGAAATAGCACCTGGCCAGTCATGAACTCTTTCTATTAATATACTATAATATAGATATTTTCACTTTTGGCTAATATAGATGGGTACTAATATACATCTTCATATTTATTACGGGCTAATAAAAGTGCGCGAAATCTGATAGATATTCTACCTACCTATTTTAATTTGTGTACAGCCATAAACTTATAAATAAGAAGAAAAAAATATGAGAAAGTAGAAGCTCGGGCAAAGCCGGGTAGTTGTAACTATCTATTATTAAAATGTCAAAAACACAAAATATTTTTTTTTCATCATGTTTACAATAAAAAGTGTTTCAGGGAACAAAGAAGTAGGTAAACCCAATGATAAATTTAATATCTAATACATCTGCACTTTGAATTATAATAAATAATAAAATGCCAACCAACTGCAGGCCAAACAACAGGCCAACGGTCATGGCGATGGCACGCTTATGCCGGAACCGGTTGGCATGATATTACAAAAGAAAGTGATTTACACAAAGTCCAGGTACATTTTTTAATTTAATAAAATTATAGCTAAGTCATCAAAGACTAAGGGAACGTACCCATACTACGTGACACACTTTTTGCAATTTTTTACCCCCCCCCTCCCCCGGTGACCACGTGTAGTATATTCCAACCCCCCCCCCTACAGTTTTCACGTAGTATTTCATAATTATGGTTTCGAATCATTTTTTGCTAACAAAAAATAAAAAAATGCGTTATTTGGCTTTTATTTGTCTTTATTAATACGGCGCTTGCTGCGTGACAGCAAGAGTGCATGCATTACAAGTGGAAAAAATATTATCAAGATAAAACTTATGTCAAAATATATTGAAACCGGAACGTAATTTATGGAAACGAAAGTCTTGTTATTTTTATAAACATTGTTCATCTCAATCATCTTCAACAAACACGTTCCCTGAACTTTTTCACTTATTTGAAAGTACGAGGGTGGGTTTTTAAGTTTACGGATTGGGTAAGGAGTGGAAATAAAAACCAAAATTATTTTTCCTTTTCAACATATTCACCTACTACATTTTTCCGATCTTTAAATTAACTTAAAGGAACTTTATAACAGCACGGAACTTAATTTTCTCCACATTTCACAATTTCTTCCCGATTGGAGTGTTTGGTCGACGATAGCTCAAAGACTAATGACCTAATTACGATAAAACCCGGTGTTTATCCTAAAAATGAGTTGTTCAATTAGTACCTAATTCAGCGGTACCCCCATTAATCACTTACCCTCCCATTCCGCGAACTTAAAAACCTCCCCTCGTAGCTCGAAAAAAAACGCGAGATTTCTAGATTGACTACGTAATAAAAACCTAAGCCCCCCCCCCCCCCTCCCCCGTTGTGACCAAGCGTGGTATTTTGATGACCCCCCCCCCCCTGAACAGGTCACGTATTATGAGTACGTTCCCTTATAAGTTTTAGTTGTAAGTCACTAGCCATAAGTCCTATAATATAATTATTTAAGTCTCTAATTATAAGGTTTAATTGTATGTCAATGTCACTAGCCATAAGTCTATAAGTAAGTCACGAATTATAATTTTCGTTATTTGTTTTTGGGGTGTTATGCCGTGTTGCGCCACCTCCTTCTTTAGCCAACGTTTCGAACAGCATTGCAGTGTCCATCATCAGGGCAGATCCGGCACGTTGGCTAAAGAAGGAGGTAGCGCAACACGGCATAACACCCCAAAAGCAAATAAACAAATAACGAAAGTGCTTTCGGCCGTGAAAATCTAAAACTTATCCCACGAATTATAAGTTTTAATATTGCCAGTCACTAGCCATAATTCTTATATGTAAGTCAGTAGTTATAAATTTTAGTTGAAGGCACTGGCCATAAGTCTTATTTGTAAGTCACTAGTTATAAGTTTTAATTGTGAATTGTGAAACACTTGCCATAATTCTTATATACAAGTCACTAATTATAAGTTTTAAATGTAAGTCACTAGCCATAAGTCTTATTTATTAGTCACTAGTTATAAGCTGTAGTCGTCTGTCACTAGCCATAAGTTTAATATTATGTAAGTTATAAGTCTCAGTACTTTGGTTGCTAATTGCTAGCTATTTATAAGTCTTTGTTGTAGGTCAATAGTTCTAAATCTTAGTTGTATGTCACTACCTAGTAATACATCTTTGCTGTAAGTAATAAATTAAAACAATTTTAAGCCTTTTTCACGTATTTTATTTTGAACTGTTTCTGTTTTCAGCCTATTATGTTCATCTTCCGACTGGACCTTCTGTAAGTTATTAGTTATAAGTCTAAGCGATAAGTTATATGATAAATAAATTACGTTGTAAAGCGTTTTCCGCGAAAACGAAGCTAATTAAATAATCCAATCATTATATAAATATCTATAAAGGAACTAATTTCCAAAAAGTTTTTTTTTACCTTGCGTAGGGTAAATAGTGATTATTTTTACCACTGGGTGATACGCACTGAAAAGTGATTATTTTTACCTGGCGTATATGGTTGATAAACAATAAAAAGTGATTATTTTTACCTGGCATATATGGTTGATATACCTACAATAAAAAGTGATTATTTTTATCTGGCGTAGGGATGATATACTTACACTACAAAGTGAGTTTTTTTGTACCCGACATAGCGATGATATCATTAAAAAGTGATTATTTTTCCGTATGTTATGCAAAAAGTGATTATTTTTATCTGACGTAGGGGTGATACTCATCAACAAGTGATTATTTTTACGTAACGTTACGTAAAAGTACGGCGATATAATACAATGAAAAGAGATTATTTTTACCTAGCGTAGGGGTGTTATACAGTAAAAGTAAGGCGATATACAATGAAAAATTATGATTTTTACCTGACGTAGGGGTGATACGCATCAAAAAGTGATTATTTTACCTAGCGTAGGGGTGTTATACAATAAAAGTAAGGCGATATACAATGAAAAGAGATTATTTTTACCTAGCGTAGGGTTGTTATACAGTAAAAGTAAGGCGATATACAATGAAAAGTGATTATTTTTACCTGGCATAGGGGTGATATACACAATCGCGGAAACCACGAGAGCCAGACCGACAATGACCGCTATCCTCTGCAGAGCGGCCTTCCTGAAGTCTATCTTCTGCTTGACCACATTGTTATTCTTCTCACACACTTCACCCTCCGCACTTTTCATGTTTACTTTAATTTTAATCCAATAAAAAAAACTATTATCTCACAGCGCACAAACACACGAAAACTATTTATATTTTATGTACTCATGATAAATACTTATTAGAAATGCAATTTTGTTAAAGGATTAACCTAATTAAACCACGAAACAATTGCGCATATTTATTCCTATTTAGAAGTAACGATAAGTTGTTATTATTATTTGAATTATTCAACGTTTAACGTAACTTGTCTTATGTGAGGTTATTTCCATTTGTCATAACAACGTGGTTGCTTGTTGCTTATAGTAGTTGTCTTGAGTTGTACGAAGAGGCTCCCGACCACCTTCTGCAACAACCAGCTGACAACTGACAACAACTTTATTGCTATATTGCGATATTCCGGTTATATCGCTGAATTCGCTGCGAACGACCGTCTCTGCTCTGCCAGGGATTTCCAACTGCAAAGGTGTTTGTTTGGTGAAAGGTAAAACACACTGCGATACTGCGAAGGCGTATCGCTAGTAACTCCGTTGTCACTTCTCCCTCTTTCTTACAAACAATCCATGTAACTGAAAGGGTGACCGACATGTTGATCCCCCGATAGTTGCCCCTAACGAAGTCATAATTTTTTACACATAAATCTATAGGATTTAGCCTGCGCGCGAATGAGATAGTATAATCGTTTTCCTCGTGGTGCGGTGCTTTGAAGCCTCCCACTCTTGTCTACTTAAGTTTTCACTTCTACTGCGTGTGATTTGCACTTTCTGTTTTTGTGCATTATTTACCAATTTCAAACCTAAAATCGACTTCAAAAACATCTTTAGATATTAACAAGTTGGCATAGATATCAAACAAATTTATTCAGAGGGTCGATTTTTTCTACTTACCTACTCGTATACGCTGGCGTATCATAACATAGACAAGTAGCTTATTCCTTGATGTATTTGAATGAAAATATGTTTTACACTTTTGTTATTCGGCAGTACATCCTTTCTGCACACCCCTTCTGGGACACTTAGTCATATTTTGTGTAAGTAGGTATACCGTATTTTCCGTAAACCAACCGCATATTGCGTAGGTATAAGTATGCCGGAGGGCAACTGTCGGGGGATCAACTGTCATGGAAGCAACTGAAAGATAGTATACAACGGGACATTCAGTGGTACGGCTCAATGCTGAAACAGGTCTATCTACTTACTTACCAACATCAAACAGTATTAATATAGGCTGGCTTCTGCATGGATGAATTTCAGAACCCAGCTACGAGTTCATGTCGGACGCCACCCATACGCGCCGCGCCACAAATAACATCTGTGTACGTGGAATTTCACACAAAGCTACTGTTATAATTCGGTTTCGAATTCAAGAATTCGAAACAAGATGTCACTACTTCCGTTAGCAGCTCGCATGTGTACGTTTCTTCCCTAGGTATAAGTACTACGGATATATAGAATTTAAGTATCTGAGTCCGCTTTTGTTACTCGAGGAAGCAACAGTTCAAAAATCGAGCTCCGAACAGTGCATCGCGTTTCGAACAGTTTATTTTCTAATCATTATTCGCGTCATCTGGTTCTTTTGTTTCCTTCCATTCTCATAGTAATTCGTTCCATCAGTTTCCAATCAAAAACAATTTTCATGGTGACAAAATATTGAGCTGTCAGCTTTCAAAGCAGTGCTGTGTTTTTCATTTTTTTTTTTTTTTACCAAATCCAAGCCTGCAGACCCCCGTTTACACATTGACCTTCCACAGTCTACCTTTCTCACTATTGACCTACGCATAAGACCCTGGATTCGATGTCTACACTCCACCAACAACTTGCCGCCGTGGGTGCTACAGAAGCACAACTTGAAGAATTTTTGGCAAAAAAATCTAAGGTAACGAGGTCCAGACGCTCAACTGCTCTATACCTAAAGCACTTCGGAAGTGAAGAAGATGTCTCCGACTACTCTTTGAAAACAACAACAACTCCCACCCTCACTACGTCTTTGACCTCCGTCTCCCCTTCCACCTTGACTTCTGCCCCTTTTTCAACAGCTCCCACCTCTTCGACAACCACCTCCAGCTCAACATCAACCGCTCCATCCTCTTCCGTAAACTCTTTCCCCCCGCTATGGGTGACTCCAGCTCACAAGAAACGAAGGGCGTGCGCTTCTCCTCCTCCGTCCACCGAAGTTATAAAAACCTCAAATCGTTTCTCCGCCCTCGCTACAGACGATGAAATTGCACCACCGCCACTTCTAAATTCCGTGTCTGACTCCACCGCAAATATAACCGATGCCACAAAAACGAGGCCTATTAAGATCCCTCCAATTTTTATAAAATCGGAAAAAAATTGGAGCCTCCTGGAAAAGCGCCTCTTGAACGCTGGGGTTAATATAATTAACGCAAAGGCCATTCCAACAGGAGTGGTTCTAAATACTGGCGACTCCACCAGCTTCAGGCTGGCTACAAAGATGCTCCAGGAGGACACAACCCCCTTCCATACATTTCAGCTTGCAGAAGAAAAATTAACCAAGGCGGTTCTGCGAGGGATTCCGACGACAATTAGCGAAGAAGAGGTCCGCCTGGAACTTCTAGATCTCAACCTCCCAGTTAATTCTGTAACTCGGATGAGATCCGGGCCAGACAGGAAAAACATTCCACTAGTCCTTGTACAACTGGATCATGGTGAGGCGGGACAAAAAATTTTCTCCCTCACTTCCCTCTTTCACCTAAGAGTCGAGTATCTTAATAAAAAAACAGCCCCCTCTCAGTGTCACCGCTGCCAGAATTTTGGACACTCTTCAATGATGTGCCACCTGCCTCCCCGCTGCGTCAAGTGCGCGGGTGATCATTTCACGCAGGAATGCAAGAAGCAGAGAGAAGATGGTCCCGCCACCTGCGCAAACTGTTCTGGAGCCCATCCGGCAAATTATAAGGAATGTCCGAAAAGACCATCTCCACAACCCATCTTGCAAACCGTACGTAATGCCACTTTCACCTCGCATAGCACAAATCCCTCCTTATCATACGCGCAGGCCACTGCCCAAACCCCACTAACGTCCACATCCCCCTCAGCTCCCTCAACGTCAACCTCCCACACACCTCCTTCCACCCCCTTCAACATTTTTGAATTTTTCAAAAATTTCAATTTCTCCAAGGTTGGCGATCTTCTTTCCGACCTCATCCCCAAATTTCAGTCTGCCACCTCACCGGCAGACTACATATCTATCATTTTCTCCGCCGCCCCTCAGATTTTTTCACTTTTTTCAGTGTAAATGGCTAGCTCTACTACCATGCCCTCCGTGCTACGTATGGCATTTTGGAATGCTAATGGTCTCTTAAAAAATATACATGAATTACGTATTTTTGCAAATACACACGCTCTTGACGTTTTACTTATTAATGAAACTCACCTCAACCCATCACAAATTCCAAAACTTTCAAACTATACATTATATAGAAACGACCGCCAAAACACGAGAGGTGGGGGCACTGCTATTTTCGTTAAATCGAAAATCGCCCACAAATATAACATTACACCCACATTGTCATCTATTGAATCAACCTCAATCACAATACATACAAAACATTCAGGCCCATTAAGAATAAACTCCATCTATCACCGTCCGCAAGATAAGCTTGATCCAAAAGACCTCGATACTCTTCTCGATAGCCACACTCCTGCTATTCTCGCTGGGGACTTTAACTCAAAGCACCCCAATTGGAATAGTAGGATTACTAACTCCAATGGGCGTATCTTACAAAAGTACGCTAGCGCACATCCTGAACTCTTCATCGCGGGCCCAATTGCACCCACACACTTCCCGAACAGCGGGGCTAGACCCGATGTTCTCGACATTGCACTCCTCCACAAATTACCCTGGGTCTACAGTATCGAAACCATAAATGACCTAAGCTCAGATCATAATCCAGTTTTGCTCACTCTTAATCGACTTTCCACTCCAATGGCACCGCGCAAATCTATAAAAACTGATTGGACGTATTTCACTCACAGAGTTGGGGAAAAAACAATCATCCCTCAAAATATTTCTGACGGCCCCGAACTAGACAAGGCAGTTGACGACTTTGCCGATATAATCACATCTTCCATCACCGATGCCTCTAAAACTCTTCCTGAACGTTCCGCCCTTAATCTCAAAAGTGACCTCCCAATCGACATCCAGGAATTAATCTCTACAAAAAACAATCTTCGCCGACACTGGCACAGAAACCGAAATCCCTCAGTCAAAAAAACTATCAATAGAATTCAAGCACTTATTAGAAAGAAACTTTCCGAGCTTTCACACTCCACCTGGAACAAAAAAATTCAAAATATAAATCCACAGGATGGCTCCCTATGGAAATTATGCAAATCTCTCCAAACTACCCCATCCCCAAACCATCCCATTCATACCGAAAACGGCCTCATATTTGACGATCAAGGTAAATCGGAGGCGTTTGCCGATAATCTTGAATTTCAATTTAGCCCCAGCTCCAAGCACGCCGACCCAGTCCATATAGCAAATGTCAACCATCAAATAGACATAATTTTCGACTCCCTTCCCGGAACAAATGTACATTTCACCACCCCATCAGAAGTCCGAAGGGCCATAAAACACCGCAGCAACAAAAAAGCTCCTGGTCCAGATGGCATAACAAACTTTGCCCTTAAAGCCCTCCCCCCTAAAAGCATTCTCGCCATTGTGAGCCTCATAAATTCCGCACTCAGACTGCGTTATTTTCCCAAAAGTTGGAAACACGCGCACGTCATTCTCATCCCAAAACCTGGGAAGGACCCGAAATTCTGTGAGAACCATCGTCCCATCAGTCTTCTCTCAAATGTTGGTAAAATATTCGAACAAATTCTCCTTACTCGGCTCTTAAAGCACATTCACGAGGTGAAAACCCTCCCTGATGAACAACATGGCTTCAGATCTCAACACTCAACCCTTCATCAACTACTCAGAGTTTCCGAACTGATTCTAGGCGGCTTCAACTCCCAACGGTCCACTGGCGCCATTTTCCTGGACATAGCCAAAGCCTTCGACAAAGTGTGGTCGAACGGACTGCTTCTCAAATTGCACAACATTGACATCGATCCCCAACTCCTCGGTATCTTAAAATCATTTCTTCGGCACCGGACTTTTCAAGTAAAGATCCGAGATGCACTCTCAACTCCCAGATTCATGACAGCAGGCGTCCCGCAAGGGTCCCTGCTTTCCCCCACCCTCTTCAATATCTACATACACGATATACCACTCACGGAGAACCAACATTCGTATAAAGCCTTGTACGCTGATGACACCGCCATTATGGTTCGATACAGTTCTCCCAGGATGATCACACTTCGCTTACAACACAACATAAACATACTCCAAGACTTTTATAACAAATGGCGTATAGACGTGAACCCTTCCAAGAGCGCTGCTATTTTCTTCTCGCGAAGAAAGGTTCGCAGCACTCCTAAAGGTCACGTTTCCATGTACGGCCAAGCAATACCCTGGCAAAACAACGTTAAATACCTTGGAGTCACACTCGATAAAAAACTCACATGGCACACACACATCAAACATACAATTAAAAAATCCAAAAACGCTGCCGCATCCCTTTACCCGCTTTTAAATTATAATAGTCAAACGTCACTACAGAACAAAATTCTTATTTACAAATCAAAATTGCGACCCATCATGACTTACGCCGCCCCAATTTGGGCCACAAGCAATACTAAGAGTCTAGAAACCTTCCAAAATGTCTTGCTTAGAAGATTCACCAAAAGCCCTTGGTTCGTCCGAAATAGCATTATTAATTCAGGCACGAAAATTCCTCCACTTAAAAAACACATAATAGATCTAGCCAAAACATTTTTCTCCAAACTTGCTTCAAATTCAAACCCAAGCATCTCATGTCTCGGGCAATCAAGTCCCGATGACAATCTCCTCCACCGCCTGCCCATTTCCATCCTTCATCCACCTTGATGCGCGGGCTATAATAAAATTTACCTTTGTTCTCTTATATAAAAGATAAATAAATAATTATATATATTTATTATGGTATACATATTTGTTGCATATGAATACATACATGCATGGGTGTATGTAAAAATGTCTGTATGTGTGTGTTTATCTATACAAAATGTATACCACTCACAGATAAACAAACCATCAAAAAAAATTATTAATGTCCTTCATCTTGCCCAAGGTAGCCCGAACATCGGGCAAAAAAAAAATCCATCAGGTGACATTACTACAGTTTGCAAGACAAAGGGGTTAATTTCTCCCTGTAACTTGCCAAAAACCAATATATAATATAATATAATTTAAGTATCTTTCCGGATATGGAGAGATTACATATGGCAGCATTTCATGTCACGGTTACTTTAATTCTGTGACTAGCTGTCACTCAGTCATTGGATCACAGTTCACAGTGGATCCGAGGAGCTGGCTATTTTTGGAACCAGTTCTTATCGGATTTATACAATGGTTACCTACACTCAAACTGGGCGAAGCCGAAGTAAAAGCCGCCCGCAGGGCCTTGCAGCAGAGCGGGGTTTTAACTGCTAGTTGATTAATAATTTTCGTTTGTTTTAAAATAAAAACGAAATTCTTTTAGTGAAAGGATTGCTTGGATTATTTAATTCGTAGATACTAATAACAAAATGTCATCAAAAACCATAAATAATACACTGAGGTATGGATTTAAAAAAAAACGACGTAAAATATGTATGTATATTGCTTTCTGTAACGTATCTCTTTTATTCTCTCCAGAGAATATGGTAATATGGTACTTACTGGGATATGTATTCTACAATACGCTAAATTGCTAAAAAGCTATATGATGGAGCGTACACAGAGCGTTCAAATTAATAAGCGAAAAATCGAACCTCTCCTAATCAACCATGGCGTACCGCAAGGAAGCGTACTAGGACCAATATTGTTTTTGATATACATAAATGATATCTGTAACCTAGAAACAAGAGGAAAAATTATTAGTTTTGCTGATGACACAGTAATTTTATTTAACGAAAAAGATTGGATAAATACTTACAAAGAAGCGGAACACGGGCTTAGTCTCCTGCAAACCTGGCTTAAAAGAAATTCCCTCACGCTTAATGTTAATAAAACAAAATATCTTACATTTTCTATAACAGCCAGAGGGCAGCCGCCGGAGGACTTAAATCTCAAATTACACACATGCCAAGGAATTTATCAACAAAATCAAGGCTTATCATGCCTCTGTCCCACTATAGCACACTCCAAAAGCATCAAATATCTTGGAATTGAAATTGATGATAATCTCCGATGGAACTCACAAATTGACGTAATTACAAAAAAACTAACCAGGTACATATACTTCTTTAGAAACATTCGTAATATCCTCAACGTAAACGATATTAAAAAAGTATACTATGCTTTGTGTCAATCACAAATAGAGTACGGTATAACTGGATGGGGGTCTGCCTTGAGCACTCACACAGAGCGACTCAATATAGCCCAAAAAGGAGTACTAAAGACAATACTGAAAGTTCCGCTTAGAACTCCGACGGAAGAAATATTTAACAACTTTCAAGTCTTCAATGTACAGAAACTTTATTCAAAAAATATTTTATTTAAACTGAAAAAAAACATATATGAATACTCCACTACCCAACATAAATACTCAACCAGGGCAGTAAGCAATAACATCCTGGTTACTCCCAGTTTGAACACATCTTTTGGACAGAGAAATAATAAATTCCATGCTATGAAATTATACAATGCTCTACCAGATCAAATCAAAAATATAAAGGAAATTAACATATTTAAAACAAAAGTAAAAACATGGCTGAGAGATCAAAGTGATAATAAAATTACAAACATCATGAATCCGATATAAAGTCAATCCATAACCAAATACAAATATTTTAAAAAACTACAGGCCACCTCAGAACAGGAAATCCTAGTGAGGAGGTCTGTGAAAAAAAATGGATCTATACTTATACTATACATTATACATACATGTACAAACCTTGCTATTGAAATTAATAATAAATAAATAAATAAATAAATACATATAAATGCATGCTTATTGAAAGACTTAGGTTTGTTATATCACAGTGACTGTTCATTGACTTATCGTAGTTATAATAATAAGTACTTCTGCGGACAAACGACATCCCAGGCTTCAGCCTTCAGGCTAGTTTTGATCTCCCGGAGCTCCTCAGATCTAAAGACTCCTTACATTTACCTTCGGTCCAGTGGCGTAGCTAGCATGGGTGACACTCGGGGCGGATGTCACCCCCCCGGGGCGTTGTGTCACACCCCCCCCCTATTCAGATGACTGAGAAAAGAGAAAAAATTCAAGGCCATCCTGGTGGGGAGGGGGGTGGCTAGAGGATTTCAGATTTCTCCACTAATATAGGCCGGTGCACTCCACGGGGAACATGTGAAAGAAAATAACAGGCCGTGTTCATGTATACAATACTTTGGTGACAATTGACAATATCCCTCGTAAATTTTTTTCCACGGTCGAGTGTCACCCCCTGTCGGGTGGCACCCGGGGCGGATACATCGAATTTCCCTAATCCGAATACAATAATAAAACTAAAATAATGTTATCTGGTATTCTGCAGTGTATTCCCTCTGCGCACTCCTTCGGGACACGGCATTATTGTTAGCAAAAACATTTTCAAAACAGATTTCCACTCAATACGCCTTCAGGTATAAGTATCTGTGTCGACTTTTGTTATACGGCCGTATATCATCTCTGCATAAATATATTTAGGGATCAATTGTCCGAGGGATCAACTGGCAGAGGGATCAACAATTTATTCATTAAAAATAATATATAGTATATTTGCGGCACGTTCCAGAGTGGAAGATACTTTCAGTATCGCCCTGGTGTAAGACTACCATTCAGAATTGAAACGTTGCTTGAAATGGTTTTAACCGTGTTTGGTGACCAGATCTGAATAGCCAGGTACTTCCCCACCTTCCTCTTCCCTATCTCCTTCCCCTCTCCACTGCCTTCAGCCTCACAACATACCGCAATTGGGGATGCCATAGTCTCACTGGCTCCAGACGGGAGCAGTTGGAACACTTGTGGGGTATTCATGTAAAAAAACATCCGAGGGATAGACGGTTGCGGATCAATCAGACTCCATTCTTATTTATATTGCAACATTTAAGAATATTGGCGTTGATTATTTTATTCGTCAGCGGACTGGAGTTTGAGAGCCCTGTCTACGCTACCCAGCGAGCATCAAGTACCAAAACCTGATTTTTTTACTCAATTTGCAAAATAGCTTGGTTATGGAATCTGTTTGGAATACAATTACACTTTTGTAGGCCTCTACTAAAAAACAACTTTCCTTCAAGAGTAGGTACTGGAGTTGATCGACATTATACCTACATATACACTCGCATTTGGTTCGAAACGCAATAGTCATTTTTCACATTCTCCAAATACAAGTCATGAATAATTTCGAACGGAACTTGTTATCTAGCGGTAGGTAGGTACTTACCTAATTAATATTTTGGAAGGTGAAAATTAATATTCTATGCTAAATCTATACATATACTTACATAAAAATTTCGTGTCACGGTGTTTGTGGTCGCACTCCTCCGAAAAGGCTTGACCGATTTTTATGAAATTTTTTTATGTATATTTGGTAGGTATGAGAATAGGTTTTAAAGTATATTTCTTACCGCTACGTGATTAGGGTATCCCTAACCAGAAAAAAAATCTATTTTTTGACTATTTTATTTTGTATTTTTTTTTTGGCAAAAAAATACCTAAAACCCCAAATTTTAACCCACCACCTACCCCCTCCCCCCCATTTTTTAATAGCGATTTTAGTATTTTCTTATGAACAAATTTAACCGTCTTTTATATTTCAAACAGAACGAAATTATTTATGTTATTGAATGACAGATGGCGCTACGTTCGCCTCATCGAACTTTCATCCATACATGCGCAAGACATTCACGAGAAACGTCGCGTTTCATTTCATTCGGCATCATGTTCTCGCGTGGGCAAACCATCGAGCTTATTTGTGTTGATTAAAGACGGAAATTTTCGAAATTCATATTGATTTTCTTTATTTCATTTTTCTACTTTAGTTGGTGTTTTTTTTGTTTTATCAGCGGTCATCGTGTATAGGTCTCTCAAGTTAAGTTGACTTCATCACAGTACTCACACAGATGCAAAATTTTCATACAGCGTGTTTCGTTTTGGGCTTTTAACAAAAAGCTATTAATAATTATTTCACAATTAAGAATTTGAATCCAAAGCGTGTTTAAATCGGTAACATAAAACTAATGTTGTTTTACAACATCTTTATAGAAATACTGAAGGTTTAGGAAGAAAAATAAGTTTATTAACTAAATGCGATAATCTTCAGGATTGAATTCATAAATAACAACAAGGTTAAAAAAATATTATGTTATTTAAAAAGATTAATTTATTATTATATTCATACTTATATAATATCTTATAAAGTAAATTATCGACAAGCCGCCACATGCCGCTACACGTTTAATAGGTATAGATTTTGAATAGTAAACTACTGTTAAACTTGCATTTAAATTCGGTTTTCATTCAAAGTTAAAAATTTCCCATGTAAAACATCTCCATTGCCGCCATTTTTTTACGGATTTGACATTTGTAAAGTTTCGTTTAAAACTCAATACGCATGAATTACTTGGTTTACCTAAACTAATAACCTAATGTTGAAATGAAGTGTGATTTCCAAAACCTGGGCTTACAAATTTGGCTGCTTATGGGTTATTTATTTTTTATAATTATGTGTTCGCAATCATCAGCAACACTAATTATTTAATTATGTACCAGTCATCATCAGCAACTATCTATGCGTATATTATCTAAAATATAACAGATTACTAACACAAATAGGTACTAGTCTGTGATACTCCAGTTGCCTTAGACGTCAAATCATACAAGTCATTTACGCTTAAAAGTTGACCACCTTTTTTTTTCATTATGAATAAGTAAAATAATTAAACATACGGAATAAAATTTCACGATTTGGTCCATTCAGTGATTAGCCACGTTCCGTTTCGTAACAGGACTCCATGATATCGTAATAAATATTAAACTTGCGCACTTTACAAACACTATTTATTATTTCAAATTTATAAATTTGTCATTATTTGTCACTTGCGAAATGTAGGTGCACGTATGTTTAAATCAAATTACGAACCGAATGAATAAAATAGAACATCCTGTAAGTACAGCCTCAAAAGGGTGTCGTTAAACTTGCCTCTCTTCTAACTAGTTACAATAAGTGGGCGTAAGCAAGACAGAAAGCCTTATCGGATTTGTGGGCGTCGCTTGAAATTCACACAGATAGACCAATACATCAATACTAAGCATTTTTATTGCTTCCAACTTAAAGTGTTTTACCTATACAGTGCTTCATTTCTCTTTCTGTCGTGGATCATATCCCCACACACAATACATTTGTTTTTTTATTATACAACCAAAATATTCATTAGAAATAATGTATATGGCAGAACAACGTTTGTCGGGTCAGCTAGTACTTATATAAAAATCTCGTGTCACGGTGTTTGTGGTCGCACTCCTCCGAAACGGCTCGACCGATTTTTATGATTTTTTTTATGTTTATTGGTAGGTATGTGTAAAGTGTATTTCATACCGCTAGATGTCCCTATCCAGTAAGAAATTAGGTTCCTATGTTTTAGTCGGCAAATATCAGCAAGTAATAAATGGATTGACTCAAAAATTTTGCAGAACATTTCATTTTAGCAGAAGAGTGTTTCTATATACACTGGTAAGCTCTTGTTGTGCACGAATTGTTTGAAAAATGAGTGTATTTAATGTTTTTTACCGGCAGGGCGGGTAGGCGGGAGGAGGAGAGGAATCCGGGAGGGGTGGAGGGGAATGAAGGAGGAAGATTCGCTGGAGGGGGGTTGAGGGAGGGGGAAAGGCGGGAAAAGAGGGGAGCGGGGGGGTTCGCGGAACAGGAGGAGGGGGAAAGGGGAGGAAAGTGGAGGGGGAACGCGTGAGGGAAAAAGGGGGCGGAAGGAACACGGGGACGAATTGGAAAGAACACGCAGGGAGAAACAATATCTTTATTTAGGTAAGTGGCGTTGCAACGCATGCCGGGTTCAGCTAGTAATAATATATGTAGAATAATATATGTAGAACTGTAGCTAGTAATAATATATGTAGAACTTTTATTCAAACAATTTAAGGTCAGAAAATTAAGTGCATTATACTTTTATCATGCAACATTACAAATTGATAAAGATAATATTAAAAATCAAGTTGCACCATTTAAAAATAACAGAAGTCTTAGACAAACATCAATACTTCCCACTCCAAAATGTAAAAAAAAAATTGGACAATTGAGTCATAAATATCTCGGAGCAAAATTTTTTAATTCATTACCAGAAAAAATTAGAAACATGAATACCAATATAAAAAATTTTAAAACTCACCTCAAAAATTATACTGAAAACTTAAACTGAATGATATAAAAAAAGCAATACAATAACACCCCCCCATACACACAAGCCTTGCTTAATTATGGGGGTACATCAAATATTCTACTATGTAATTAATTACTGTATAAAATTTATTTGTAATTTATGTACCTTCTATTACTAATAAAAAAAAATAAAAAATAAATTTAGAATTGAAAATAGTTCAACGATCTCCATTCATTATTCTTTGGTAACTAGTAGTTCTGTAATGTAGACTTCACGTATTGATTATCCCGATATGACAGCTCTTGCGCTAGAGCGCATAAACTATGATCAACATATTTTTTTGTTTTTATTATTATTTTTAAGTACTACATTCGTGTATTAACTAATATGGAAAAGGTAACACTTCATTTTATAAAGTTATATTTTTGTGGTAAGCATAACATCCCTTTTACACATTCATTTTGCAGATTTTCAGGCATTTCATCTTTTCATCATACATCTTTAGTCCTCTCTACATCAGGCAGTATGACTGATTTTCTCGTATGCGGCAATCTAACCCTATTTATGTTTCTGGTTTCACAATTATGTATATCTCCATTAAAAATAAATTCACCCTTAAAGAATTTTTGCATTTGATTTTTCATTTCTTTGTGCACACAAATTAACATATTAAATAGTCTTTTTTCACTGGAATTTAGCTCCTCTCTCGTGTTAGGTATAACTTCTAGCTTCTTGAAATTTCCTTCATATGTCAAATATACCATCGTAGAGCAGTAATCTAAATGTGGAGCAACTATAGTTTTAAAAATGAGCTCTACGGTGTTTCCTTTAAGTTTATTTCTTAGTATTCTAAGAAAATTAACCTTTTTTGATAGACACCTTCAGCACATATTCAATGTTAACTGTGAAAGTTGGTTTTGAATCCAATATTCTTTTATTTTTTTTTTATTAGTATCTATAGCAAAATTTGTACATAATGTATTTTTTCTACTTTCTACTTATTTTTTCTACTTTCTACTTTTTATATTTTTTTTTCTACTTTCTACTTTTTATTTAAATTTTTTCAACTTTTAGCACCATTTATTTACATAATACTCGTATGTTTACACTTTACTTTAAACTTTAAATTTCATACATAGCGACAATACTCCATTGGTCACCATGAAACAGGCAGCCGCCTAGTATGGTGATTCAATAATCTACTTTATGTAAATGCCACAATTATGTAACATGTATTATATAAATAAATAAATAAATGTATTTATAAATTATACATATTATATTAAGGTATTATAAAGTACATTATTTTTTTTTTCACAGTCCTCCTCACTAGGGTTTCCTATTCTGAGGCGGTCTGTAGTTTTTCCACATTTGTATTTAGTATCCAGTTGTCTTGCAGTGGCGGCGTAGGGTAGATTGGCACCCGGGGCGGTTTGTATTGAGCACCCCTACTTAATTTTTTTTCCTTATTCATCATATAAGTTTTTATACAGTTTTTACAGGTGATTCGACTACCACGCTAGGCACATGCCCGTATTATGGTTAAACACCATAATTATACTAAACATGCTTACGAGACTTTATTTTCCCAAATATTCCATCACATTATCAAAATTGATTTCCCTGCTTCTTTCAATTGATAATGTGATGGAATATAATATTAATTTATATTTTTATTATGAATATAATATTAATATATTTCTTCTTTCAAGCGCGAGTAACAAATCGAAAGATTTGTTAGTCGCGCTTGGCTCATTGTGGACCTTAAGTAAGATTTTTTTAATTTTAACTTTGAACAGCTTCTTTCACATGAAGCCACCGAAACACAAATTGTTAAAAAAATCTAAGACATAGCGCTAAACTAGGAATAGACTCAGAATAGCCCCATTTTACAAAGCATCTGAGAAGCTTCATTGAACCGCTTCTTGGGCAGAAATGTTGAAAAATGCTTCCAAATGGCACCTTAATCGTAAAATCTTTAACACAATGTCCTCTTCTGAAAATTCATTGTAAATTGTTAACAGATTTGGATCCATTTCTCGAAGATATTCTTCTGGTGTTGTTACCAATGTTTTAGGCTGAATAACACAAAATTTAACCAGATTAAAATCCATCGCCCTGTAACGATGGTCTAGTTCTTCGCAAAATCTATCATGATGTTCTAACCTTGCTCTCTGCAGCACCCTGGTAATGTAAGTCAAGCATCTCGGGCCATTTCTCCATTCATACGTTTTCGAAATCTCCTCCTTCCTCTTTTTCCTACAATCGGAATGTCTAAGTTGGACATCTTTTCCACTATTTGGTTGCGTTGATGTTGAAAAAAATTTTGAATAGCTTTAATTTTTATTACACAATTCACCAATGATAACCCAGATTTTTTAATATACTTTTTTGTCTGATTAACTTCTTCTAGGACTTCACACCAAAAGGAAAGATAGCATAGAAAACTGAAGTCACACAAAGCTGGTATGAGTATTGATGCTGCTTCTCTTGTTTCAACGCTTTCTTTGCTGGTGCTGGGATCACACATTTCTTCGAGTGTTGATATAAGCTTCCAAAAAATATTCTTCTGTGGTTTAACAGCGTCGTGATGAGCACTCCATCTTGTCTCTGATAGTCATTTAACGGATACGCCTACATTTTTCATTAATATTTCACACCATGCTCGATGTTACGCACAGTATAAGGTTAGAACAAGCGCAACATGAATTTATTCTTTTGGGTATTAGAAATTATATTCGAAAAAAAAAATATGGTTGCGATGCGTTTCAAAATATGATATTAGTATGTAAGTAGCTAGGTACAAGGGTAGGTAGTTGAATATTGATATGTCTTTATAGAGGGATATTTTGTGCGCATTCTTTGGCTCTACGAGTTGTCATTGTCACCCCTTGGTGCTTGGCACCCGGGGCGGACCGCCCCCGACGCCCCCCCCCCCCCTTACGCCGCCATTGCACAACCGCTAGCCCTGTACAAATCGCAACGCAGCGCCGGATCTGCCATACGTTCAAAAACGTGCAAAAAACCTGGCGCCAACTCCGAAGGGGCGCCGCGCCGTGAGAAAATAAATATTGTATTAAAAATTTGTTATAATATTCCCTGAATCGTTTAAAAATTACCCATAGTACGAAATAATTATTTCACTCTAGCAACACTTTCCAAAGATATAGACTGCGCACGCATCTGGTTTGTATTCAACGGTTTACGAATTTATAGTCGGTTACAGAATTTTTTTACAAATTCCATATATTTAGTTAAAACGTAAGATCTATTTTTCCATATATCTTTTATCATCTTTTACGACGAATGGGTAAGATCCAAATTCAATAACCAATCACAGCGCCGCACTTTTATTCAAGAGAACAAACAAACCGACTGCGCCTTTTAAAATGCTTTTGTACGATTTAAGTCTCTAGGAGAAGGTAGTAAAAGACCATTTTCTTATGAAATCTTCAGTAAATTCCATTAGCATAAACATCGCACGGTTTGCAACAGTTAACAGTTTCATCATTGATTTGACAGTTGAAGTTCGTAAAATGTACCTATAATTAATTTCTATTAGATTTGTTATTTTATAGTCAGTAATAATCAGTGTAAGCGTCTTTCGTAAGCCGTTGATACCATAGATACGTCAGTGTTTAGTGGTTTGTATGGTGTTTGTTCGCTCAACACAGAACACAGGGGAAATGGAAATGCAAGGTAGAAATTTGAGGTTATATTATTAGATTTATTATTAGATTTTTTAATTTATAACTAAATTTCTATTGGTTGTTAGAGGTTGTGGATTGTGGATTAAAATGAATAGAACAATAATTAAAAAAAACTTTCAGGCTCGCAGAATCTAAAACGTAGAATTAAAGAGCATAATGACATAAAAAAACTCGTTTCCATTGGGAATTTTTTATTCCAATTTCTCCAGCACCGATAAAAAATGATGTCCCGCGCAATGACGTTACAATGGTCCCGAGCACATCTAAACAGATATCTATCGCACAAATTCCTCCGGTCGAATTATTAGAAGATAAAAATAACGTTACTGATAGCAGTTTAAATTTAATTCTGTTTTCAGAGCTTGAATTGAAAGATCCCGGATGCTGGCCAAAGTTATCTCAAAATTCCATTAGTTTATTAGTTCAGGAAGGTCCTGTACAATTGAAAGGTTTTGATTTTCCTATTACGAACAAGCGTAAATTTAATTCTAAGTATTATTACAAGAAACTGCCTAATTGAGAAGAATTACATAGATCGTGGCTTATTTATTAGAAAACTTTAGATAGGGTTACACCCTTTATATGTCTTGATTTTATTTGATAAATTAGTGTAAAAAAAGTTAAATAAATAAAAAAAAATTGGGGTGAACGAATTTTTAATCAAAATAAAAATGTAGGGGGGGGGCGCCATCGGTACCTACTGCACAAGGCGCTAGATTTCGTAGATCCGGCCCTGATCGCAAGTGCGCCCCACGGTTGTATTTGGCAGCCACCTCTGGTCTGGAGCACCAAAATTTGACTCTAAAAAAAACTTGACTCTGTGCAGAAACGGGCGGTCCGTTTGATAGATTCTTCTAACTTAACAAACGGATTGCAATCTTTAGAGCACAGTCGTCAGGTGGGAATGCTGTCCTTGTTCTACCGGTATTACAATGGAAAGTGCTCCGAGGAATTAGCGTCATTGATCCCCTCGGCACCGGTACATAGTCGGGAAACACGCCAAACACGCCAAACACGCACCCAACATTTGTACACGGTTGACATTAGTCACATGAGAACGGGTCGTTTCTACGACTCGTTCTCGAGTTCAACAGCTCGGCTGTGGAACGATTTGCCAGCCTCTGTGTTTCCTCCCTCCTACAACATGGGTATCTTCAAAACCCAGGTTCACTCTTTCCCACTCTTTCCTCTCCTCAAAAAGACCCTGCACACAGCATCTTCAAAGATGATATAGGCGCTGAGGGAAATTATTTTCCATAGGGCCTCCTGTGTGGAGTTAATGTAAAAAAAAAGATAATTATTTTTTCCCTACCGAGAAAATACAAGGTCCCTACTTGGCTGACACGAAATAAATGCTAATGAGAGACAAAAAATACATGCAATTTTATTAGGGTTTTAGGTTACAAATTTTTCCCTACCGAGAAAATACAGGGCCCCTACTTCTTCTTCTTGTTGTGCCTTGTCCGTTCAACGGACGTTGGCTATCATGTTGGCTATGCAGACTTTGTTTACTGCGGCCCGGAACAGCTCCACGGTAGACTGGCCAAACCACTGTCTCAGGTTTTTCAGCCATGAGGTTCTCCTTCTTCCAGGGCCCCGTCTTCCGGCAATCTTTCCCTGCATTATGAGATGCAGGATCTCATACTTCTCTGGATGTCTCATCACGTGTCCAAGATATTGAAGTTTTCGGATTTTTATGGTTTTAATTACTTCCTTTTCTTTATTCATCCGAACCATAACATCTTCATTTGTGACCCTGTCCATCCAGCTTATTTTAAGTATTCTTCTGTAGATCCACATCTCGAATGCCTCAAGTCGCCTAATTAATTCTTCAGTAAGCGTCCATGCTTCCATTCCATAAAATAATATTGAAAATACGTAGCATCTGACCATTCGCATTCGTAATCCAAGGTTGAGATCATGACTGCAGAACATTTTTTTCATGCGGATAAAGGTTGCACGAGCTTGCTCAATGCGGCATTTGATTTCAACTGAAGGATCCCATCTATCATTTACATTGCAGCCCAAGTATACAATACTTTGTACCTTCTCCAGTTTTGTTCCAGCAATATAAAGATGTTCATCCAATGCGTTATTTTTGCTTATGAGCATGTATTTTGTTTTATTTATATTCAGTTCTAGCCCAAAATTCTCACAAGTCTTCACTACTTGATTCAGCAAAAGTTGTAACTCCTCAATGTTACTTGTTAGAAGTACCGTATCATCTGCATAACGCAGGTTGTTTAGAATCTTCCCATTTATAACAAGTCCTTGAGTAGCTTCTTGCAGAGCTTCATTGAATATTTCTTCTGAATATAAGTTGAACAGCATAGGTGAAAGAATACAACCCTGTCGCACGCCTCTCTTTATTTCTACTTCGTCTGTTAGACATTGCTCTACTCTTACTGCTCCTTTCTGGTTCCAATAAAGATTACCTATTATCCTTATATCTTTATCGTCTATCCCGGAGGTTTTCAGGATTTGATCATTTTGTCGTGTCTAACTCTCTCAAATGCTTTAAGGAAGTCAATGAAGCATGCATGTACATTTGTATTCACATCTCTACATCTTTGGATTAGTACTGGAATACTAAATAACGCTTCTCGAGTACCCAGCCCATTTCGAAAGCCAAATTGTGTGACACCTATCTTTTCTTCAACTTTGCGATATATGCGTCCATGTATAATTCGCAAAAATATCTTTAATAAGTGGCTCATTAAACTAATTGTCCGGTGGTCACTACATTTTCTTGCTTTTGCTTTCTTTGGGAGAGTAACAAAAGTGGATCGAAGCAATCTAGTGGGATAATTCCTGTATTATATATGGAGTTAAAGAGACTGGTCAATACTAGGATGCCTTTATTTCCTATGAGTTTAAGGATTTAAGCATGTATTCCATCTGGGCCCGCTGCTTTCCCAGTTTTAGAGAGACGAATTGCATGTTCTACCTCATTTGTTGTGATTGGTGGGCCTGTTGTAATATTTCCCATATCCCCTTGGCATCCCCTTGGCTATCCCCATGCCCCTACTTGGCCGACTGTTAATAAAATAATCGCTGACTTTCTAAATTTTAGCAAATCGATTTTTTTTTGTAATATGTCTGTATCAATCAAAGAATCAACTTTTAACTCTTGATCGTCCTACAAGCTACAAGTTGCCCATGCTGAGAATCACTGCTCTGTGTTATTCGAATAGTAATAGTGAGTGAGCATCGCGTTTGTGTGGTGGTAGTAGGAGATTTTCAAACATTGTTGGGTTATTCGTAACCCGGGAATGTTTGTCTTTCTTAAATATATATTTTTTTAAATTGACATCCGAATAATAAATTGGCGGCTGAAAATAAGTTAGATACCGATAAAAATATTATACATATTAACATATTATAAAAATTATGGTACGTAAACAAAGTAGGTACTATTTCACCATGTCTCTTGTTCTATATAGCAACATTATTTTACATACCATAGAAAATAATGCAGCACAGCTTTCAGCTTTATCTGGCTTTATCTTTGGATTTTGTTGACAGTGTTGACAAGTTATTGTTTGACATTTATCAGGCTGATAAGTTTTCATTGTAATTAAAAATGAATATCACCAGGTTTAATCTAAACGAAAAGTTTGACGAGATAGAAAAAAACTTGCAGACATGCTCATTTATAGCTGTCGATGCCGAATTTAGTGGACTTCCATCCTTGAATAACAAAAACAGGTGAATATTTTTTAAGGTTATTTTTTTTCGTCGGTTGAATAACAATGATGTGATAAGAAGTCTTTTGATTAAGCTGTTATATTTCAAAAGAATTTAATTAAAGCCATGCCTTTAAACTAAGTTATTTACGTAATAAGTTTGGCGGTGTCATCTCTTGATTATCGTGTATTTCAATTGTGGTGCCTGAAATTTTCTATTTTACGGTGAAGCTCTAGGCTGGCACAATGCTGCGTGTCTTGGGTTCCAACACACTTGCGTTTCAGTAGATAAAACCGGGGAACTACGTCATCCCAAAAAGGAATCAAGTTTGCTAGTGGGAAAGGATATTCAATATTTCTTACATAATTCTGTTTTACACAGGAGAATGTCAAATAATTGTCTCTAAATCTGAACGTAACTATTTATTGATGATTCAAACCCAAGTTGACGTAACAAGCAGTTTGGTTATGTGTTTTCTTATTCGATGGATAGATGGTTCCATAACAACTAAGGATCAACTCAACTCAACACCTCTTTGAGAAGTCATTAAAAGCTACGAAAAATAGTCCATAACTTAATTTAACATAACCTATTTAACCAATTTTTTATATAATTTTTTTCATCCCCCTTAATGACTTCAAAAGAGGTGTAGAGTTGAATTCATTCTGAGTTGTCCAGTCAGAGATAGACCGAAGTCGTGTTGCCATTGCATCCGGAAACACTTCCTCTTCTTCTATTTCCGCTAGACTGCTAATTGCGTCCCATTGCTGGCCATTTATAAATAAATAGGCATTACATGGTTTTAAATTTTCAGTTTGTTTGACTCCACGGCTCAACGATACGCCAAGCTCCGCAATGGCGTGGAAGGGGTTGTTTTTACTCAAGTGGGGATATCGGCTTTCCACTACAATCGGGAGAAGAATGCCTATGTGTCCACAACTTATAATTTCTCCCTCTGTCCTACGTCTGTTGGGAATATCAATCAGATATGCACCTTCCAATCCTCAGCCCTCGATTTCCTCACAACTCACAAATTTGATTTTAATAAGGTGAGTGCTTTTATTATTTGGATGAAAAAAGGTTCCTCTAATGAAGTTTTCTTGTTTCACTTGGTTTTCTACGTCATTGTCTTTTATATGATACATCAATGTTTGCTGTGGAAGATTGGCGCTGTTAGCATTCAGCCCGGTCCGGGTGTGCCAATAAATCAGCACTCTGTATTTTAATTGTAATTTTATAATGATGTTATAGGGGTCTACGTATCCCAAAAAGGATGTACAGTCGATTCTGCTTAATTGGGACAGACCGGATGCAAAATTTTGTTACTCATGATGGAGACTGATTATCCATGACACATCCGTGTTTTAAACATAACTTTATTATGTATACTATCAACATTTACTATTTTCATTATTTGTTTTTGGGGTGCCGTGTTGCGCTACCTCCTTCTTTTGCCAACGTTTAGGACAGGGTTACAGTGTCCATCATCAGGGCAGATCCGGTAGATGTGTAATTTTTAGTGGTGAAATGTGTGCTTGTTTACTTGGAAGCGATACCGTGTAGCCAGCTCCACTACAGTCACCGGTACAAAATAACCGTGACAAGCAGTGGCGTGTCGCGGAGCGGAATAGAAAGTTCACTAAATCGTGGTATTTATGCTAGCCTGGGGCACGTCCCTTTGCGAGTTGCCGACGGAAGTGGGTCCATCTTTTAACGAATTCTAAAATTAGAAATCACGATGGTATTTCCTAAGTTTCGTGAATAAATAAAATAATATTGCATTTGCAGATAATGTACGAAGGGATCCCGTACCTCAACAAGTGCGAGGAATGCATGCTGCGGCGGGATCTGAAGACCGGAGACCTGGAGCTTTTACTGGACCTGGAGCACAGCGAGTTACTTCTGTCCTGCAATGCTCAACTTTCCCAGTAAACAAACATTTTATTAATTCATTCACTTTCGTGTTTCATTAGTTGTTTTTTTTTAGCAATGACTAAATAAAATATCCTAAGGGAGGACTTGGCGTACCAATAAAACATTCTTTCCAAACGGTTATACAAAAGTGGCAGCCAAGAAGGTTCCAGTATTTATTACTTATCATATAAACTGAATAATAACCTTGGAAACTAATTGGAGTGTATAATAACCTTGTAAACTAATTTTTGTATAACCTTTTGTTCAGAATGTTCAGTATGTGTTTGGATCGGTACACCAAGTCATACTCTTAGGTATTTGGTTTAGCCATTGTTCGTTAGCAATTTTGCAGTTCAGAATTCCAACCTTCTTTATTCAAAATATTTTTTTTTATTGAACATTTGAAAATGATGTAAAAAAAAGCAATACGGTTGACCCGCGGTATTCCGGCCCCTTCATAATCCGGCGCCCCCTATCTATAATCAGGCATGCCTGTAACGGCATGTACATACAAGGCATGTTCATTACGGCAAATCTTCGTCAATGCAAGCTTAAACGTGTTGTGACTTGTTCGCGGCACTGTGTCTTTTGCTTGTCGTATATTGCCTCAGTTTGATTGTGAATGTGATCACGTGTGTTCATGTATGGCTCTCGCATCGTACAACGCATATCTACATGTGTCACAATAGCTTTGGTCGATGGCAGTACTCTATAGTCTGACGAATTCTATCATTCGACACTGCCTTGCAAAATATTTGTCAGATTACCGCAGGCCAACTGTGTAACGTTCCCCGTATTCCTTATTTCTAAAGGTGCTGGTAAACGAGCAAGATATAAATCGCCTATTGTCTTGGTCGTCGTAGTAGAAGTCAAGGAAGCCCGAGGAAGACATGGCACTATCAAGTGAACCAGATATTTGAGTCGGACAATGTGTGAATGTGAATGAGGCAAGGAGCGTATGCCGAGACCGAGTTGTTTGGTCGTCCGTCCTCTCTGCCTATCATTGTGGGGAAACAGCGGGATAGTTAGTTAGTTGTCTTGACTATCAACATTGTCATGTTTCGTCAAGTTTGCCGTAATATATATGACAAGTTCTGACATAAAAAAACTTAATATAAACATGAAATAAATCTCGAATTTTTTTAATAACATTAATCGCGTTTCGAAATTATGACAGTTTTGGAAGCAGGTAAGTGGCGAATAGAGACTTTTAAATGTAACAGAGTGAGAAGAAAATAGATTTGGCTATCATAATATCGTTAGCCGACCAAACTTACCGTCAATACAGGGCAGTACATCGACCAGAATAGGCAATACACAACAATCTTGCACACTCTTTCCGGCAAGAAATTGTCATAAAAAACTTTAACCAAAAGAGTTATTTTTAAAATAACCCGGTAGGTGAGTACTTGGGTACCTATTTTTTAAGATGTCAATTTTACAATAAATTGTAAATTTTTTTCATTTGAATTAGTTTTGAGTTTTAGATTTTGATTTCTACATCTCATAATAATAATAATAAATAATAATAAATTTGGACAACTTATATAGCGCTGTTTTTGCGAAAAATCGCCTCAAGAGCGCTGTACAAATTAACTTGGATTTTACATTAGAATTTACTTAACTTAGGAGGTTAGATAACAACTCGTCTTGCAGCTATCAAGCGCATGGATTATTGGAATTCTAGCCCCCCGATAAATCAAATAAAATAAAATATCTTTTTATATGTACGTATTTTAATTTATTTAACCATGTAGGGGGCTAGATAACCACTCGTCTTGCAGCTATCAAGCGCATGGATTGTTGGAATTCTAGCCCCCCAATAAATTAAATAGAATAAAATATCTTTTTATATGTACGTATTTTAATTAACTTAACCATGTAGGGGGCTAGATAACCACTCGTCTTGCAGCTATCAAGCGCATGGATTATTGGAATTCTAGCCCCCCAATAATACATTTACCCACGGACATATGAATATATCTGGACCTGCCCTAAGTGATAAAAACGTATTATTTCCCCCTCCACATGGCGCCGGCTGTAGCTCCTCCTTGGAACCGGCTCGCTCCATGGGGAGGGGATATAGCCTCGCTTGAATCTAAAATGTGTGACGTCATCATTCTTGCCGTGAACAGCGAGAAGCTGACATCCATACATTTAACGAAATAACGGCAGCTTGTGCTATACAATATATCTACGTATCAATATGCACATAGCTAATGTGAGCGGTACTCCAATGTGCTCGTCGCTGGTTACAGGGGTAAGTAAATTATGAAACATTTGTAAAAGTGTTTTAACTAAACACGGCAAGAAAATATTGATATGTGTATTGGCGCGAGTCTTTTTGGGGCGAGCATTTGGCCTTAGCAAATAAGTTTTGAACGTGGCAAGCAATTCGCGCTCCCATGTAAAAAGGTCTATTCATTCAAAGCAGATTTTGCTTTTAAGAACTAAATGGTGATATTGTAATGCGAGATGCCTATATACTGTCAGATTGATTGTTCAACGAATGACAGTCATCTTTCCCCCCTTTGCTCTCCATAGTTTGGTTTTACCCCTCATCTGTAACTGCTTGTCTATCCATTTGGATGTCTATGCATTTACCTTATGTATTATGTATCTTCGTACAAATAAATTATGTTATTAATTACGTATTTGATTATTGTGATAAATTCGGGTATTAGTATTATCTAATTTGTGCATATTTTAAATAGATGTCTGGTTCTTATCTAGAACCAAAGGTTGAATTTTGAATAAATAATTATGTGCTATTATTTGTAAATGGTGGGAAAACAAATAAACAGTAGTGTAATGGGATAATTAAATAAAATCTACAATTTTTTACATTAAACACAATTAGTCTTTATTTGGGGTATGTATAATCAATTTGGAAGTATGACATAGTTTAATAATAGTAAGACAGTCATCATCATCACTCTTGGCTCCTGGTGGGTCTTGGCCTCGTCAAGAGTCTTCCTCCACTCATCTCGGTTTTGTGCCAGCTCTCTCCAGTTTAGGAGCTCCACGACGTTGTTACTCCATCTTAATCTTGGTCTTCCCAGGCTCCTTCACCCTATCGGTCTTGAGTTCAGCAGGGACTTTGGTGCTTGATGTTCGCTCATTCTCTCTACATGACCCAGCAACCAAAGTCTTCCCAGTTTTATAAATTTTTGAAGTTTAGATCCTTAAACAGAGTATATAGCTCATTTTGGTAACGTCTGCGCCAAAATCCATTTTCTAAAACCGGTCCGAAGATTCGCCTCAAAATTTTCCTTTCATAAACGTCCAGTGCTCGCTCATTCCTCTTAGTTTTCCCAAGTCTCAGCTGCGTATGTGAGTACTGGTCTGATAAGTGCTTTGTACACTAATATCTTCGTATTTCTGGACAGCAGTCTGGATTTTATTTGGTTTTGTAGGCGGAAATAACAGCGATTTGCGTTCACTATGCACTTCAGGATCTCCTCTGTGGTATTATTGTCGTTTGTTATCAGGGAGTATGTGAATCTTGGTACCGTTTCAAAATTTTGACTTCCACGTGAGAGAGTTGGGGTTTGTTGGGTGCATCCTACAACCATGTATTTGGTTTTCTGCTGGTTTACTACGAGACCCATATTTATCTTATTTCAGTAAGACAGTACAATAAACTTTAACAATACTTCTCAAAAGAACTCTATTGTCCATTCAACCAATCTTTTTACCTTTTGACAAAAGGGGTTATGAGTCTATTCGCTCTGGGTTAGCTGAAATTATTCCAGTTCTGCCAGAGATTTTTTCGGAAGCTGCGCGGGTAGAACCGGGAGGCAAGAAAAACTTTCTAGAATTAAAACAAGACTTATATTGGTCAGACTTTCAATTTGGGAGGCGGGTAAGGGTACTGCTAACCCGGGAACCATTTATTGGATAACCAACACCTCTGCCGTAGAAAACTTCAAAAGGTTCATGAAGTGAGGTTTGTCCGGGTCTTGGCGGCAGATGCGCCTGCCCACCAGCTGCATGGTAGGTCCGATCGAGGGAAAATGGTTGAGGGAGTCCCTTTGACTTCTCCAGCCGTACCCTCTCGGAACATCGCCTTGCACCGCAGTGGGAGGTATGGATTTGTTACTCCTGAACATTCTTTACTACGGCCCTTACTCCTGGACACATTCCTAGCAGATTCCTACCAGCGGCGGTCCGTGAGTTTTCAGTGAGCTAGAGTGCTAAGATTGAAAAATTACGGCATTACTGATGTTGTAGCTGAAAATGATTTTTTTTTTTTCAAAATTTCAACTTTTTGTATGAAAATCTTTCAGTATCACATTATGTATTTCAAACTGACAAAGATTTTCACCATTAATAATATAAACAATTTTTTTTTTTTTTTAGATGGCTGACAACGGCTAAAGAAGGCGAGACCTTCGAGCTGACTGGGAGCCCTGTTTTGTGTTACTTGATGACCACCAAATTGAAAGCCTTTTTTCCAAAGTTAACTATCCAAAACAAAGGATTTGAGGTTTGATATACTTCCTCCTACATTGTAGACTTTAACAAGAGAACAATTTTTTTTTTTTACATTAACTCTACACAGGAGGCCCTGAGGAAAATAATTACCCCCAGGGCCTGTGTCATCTGAGATGCTGCCTGGAGGGTCTTTTTGAGGAGAGGAAGGAATGAACATTGGTCTTGAAGAAACCCATGTTGTAGGAAGGAGGAAACACAGAGGCCGGCAAGTAGCAGTTGTGTACTATTAAAGTATCTGCGGGCCCTGTACAGTATGCCTAGTTTTTGGGAGGCTAATTTAACACTGGCTTCGATGGAGCCCCCATACCTGAGCTGGTCACTTATAGTTACATCAAGAATATTAATGGAATGCCTGTTAGGAAGATTGCTTCTGTTGAAGAATACTAGATTTTCATTTTGATTCCTTTTAGAAGTAATCAGACATGATTGGGTCTTTGAAACATTAAATTCAACAAGATTATTTTTACCCCGAGAGAAAACACTCTCAAGGTAACCGTCCATTCTTTGCTTCAAAGCCCTCCGAGCCTATGGAGTTTATAATTTATATCAATAATTTCATCTAGTCTTATTTACTATTGTAAGAAAGGTTTTGGGTGGCACGCCTGCTTTTTAAAAATGTAAGAGCGAGACAACAGATCTCAGTATAAAAGGAGATGTATGCATCTGCTCGCTCTCTTTTCCTACCGCCAGCACGTTAGTTAGGACATAGCTTATTATCTGTATAAGTACCAATAAATGTTCATCATATGCTCGCGTATATTATTTAGGATTTGCAAGATCTCACCTAAAGAAAGTCTACACTCTAGTCTGTAAATAACAACTATTTTTTTGTTTTATTTATTATTAAATACATCTCTTTGAATTCCGACTCGTTGTTGATGACAATGCATTCTATCAACTTTTGGTGGTAATAACACATACACAAACTTATACGTATTTCTCTGAAATTGGTGACATCATATTTAAAAATCTATGGCAATTAATGTGCGAAATAAATATCTTTCATAAAAAGTTTCACATTTGTTGTAATTACTTTTATGTAAAACCTGATAAAGTGATTGCTTACAAAATGTGTTGGTTTTTTAAAGAATCAACCTTTTCAATTATGTGGTTAAAACTAAGTATTCTATTAATTTTGAATTAAAATGGTGCCACAACATAAGTTTGCTGTGTTTGAAGAAGTAAATGGTTGTTTATCGGTTATATAAAATTTAAAACACGTTTATTAGTAAGAGAGTTAGTATCTAAAAAACCAAAAAACAAACTTGAGATAATAATGTTTGGGTCAAGTCGAAACAAAAGATTTGAGAAATTGAGTAAAATTCTGTGGGTTATCACTAAATATGTCCAGAATCTTGCCACTACAATGGACATTATAATATTGTCAACACATTCGCACAAGAGGTGGGGAGAAGGTTAAGTTAGTTCTTTGGAAAGGAATATGGAAAGCTTCGGGGGTTTCTTAATAGATGGTGATTGATATTGATTTTGATTGTGACCGAGAGGGAAGATTCTACATGATTATTTATAATTTTGGAAATAAATTTGGTGTAATTTTTGTCACAACATTAACTTAATGTCGGTGAGCAATGTGCAGGGCCGGCCTGCATTCGATTTAATGAATATCATACCTCCAAATATTCATGATGAAACTTATGCATTGGTGTGAAACTGCAGTTTAAAACCAATGAATCCACCTTTTACCGTTTATTCCTTAATTTAAAGTTATCTAAAAATATTTCTTAATTTTTATATCTTTAAATTTATAAATCATAAAAATCCACCTATCCGAATTCGGGTAGCCACTGCTCTTGTGGATGAATAATTTAACTTACATTTTCAAATATGCGTAGGTACTGAAATTTTAATTATATTTATTTTCAGGTTTCTGTGATAAATACAAAGGAAAGCATAAGAGGCCCCGAAGACAAACAAAATGATGAAGATATCTTTGTAAATCATTGCCTGGGATTCTCTCGGATAGTCAAGGTTATGGAGAAGGTCAAGAAGCCTCTGGTCTTCCACAACGCGCTGACGGATCTTCTCATATTCTTCCACCAGTTCCTGGACCCCTTACCCACCAGATACGAGTCATTTAAACACAGCGTTCACCAAACTTTTCCCATTATTTACGACACTAAATATATTTCTAATGAAATGAAATTTATTGTTAAAAAAGAGAGGTTTAGTGAATCAACATGTCTCGCAACGTAAGCATTTTTTATAATGATATAAGTGTATTCTAACTCTTTCTAATAACCCCTTGAGCGATAGCTACCCTAATTTGGGTAGCAGTAGGTAGGTGATTTTTATGAAGTGAAATTAATTTATGTTGAACTTTCCGCATTAGCTAATATGTTTGATTAAGCTTATATCGAATACCAAAAGATGTCACTAATGTTCCTCTCATGGAATATTCCAGATAACGTTTTGTACTCTGTAGTCTGTATGTAGATGTCATTTTAAATGGTTTTTAAAAAATTAACACCTCTCTACAACTTACAAATAATATATTTTTTTTAATTCTGTTACTATAGAAATTTCCAGTGAACCAAAGACAACATACAGAATTATATTGTCCCAAATTTGGTTGAAACTCAAACCGAATGCCGGGAAATTTGTATCGCTCAAGTCATTCTTTTTAAGTACACTTTCGCACAAACTATTTAAATATCTAGCGAAGCAGCTTCATTAATTATAAGTATAATGTTTCCAGATTATTCAAGTTCTTTAGCAGCTCCAGGGGATTGCAACTGGCCCTGCACTCTCCCAGTATTACCATGAAGGACATATTCGAAGTGACCCCGCAGTTCCATGAAGCTGGCTTTGATTCATACTGCACAGGTAATAATATTAATTACTATTTATTTTTTACAAAAGTCAAAAGAGAATATGACCTTACATGTTTTGTGTATAATATCTAGAAAAAAACAGGCGTTAATCTTTATTAGGTTGCAAAATTTTATCATGTCAGCACAATCACGGCGGTAATACAACGCTAACCCTGGGTGTGCGGCGGTATAAATCTGACAGCTGCTAATACTCTTGTATTATGACGGGATTATGAAATGCGCATGCGCGCGATTGTCGGACCATTATGAGTAATAATTTCGCCTAACCCGTTCATATTATCATGGTATTATCTTATTTTGCGATTATGAGTAAGACGATATTATGGGATTAGCGTATCGTTGTAATTAACCTTACAAAAAATGGTATAGCAAAGTCATCCCACTCCGAAAGGTGACATTGTTTGATCACCGTGTTTTTATTTTTGTTTGACTCCCCAAACGCATACACGTTCATATATTTCAATAGTTAATATTTGCAATAAATATTAAAAATGATTTTCTAAAAAAAATTATTTAGTTTCAAAGTTGAAGATTGATAAAATCACACCATTTTAAGGTACATCCTTGTCCAATATTTTCACTACAACATCTCTCTCAAGAATTTCATTTCAGTGGTCCAATTTCATTTAGGAGGCCCCATTTTGAACCATCCAAGTTTGATGATTAGAAAAGACGGTACGATACAATAACTGTTCGGTGTTGTTGCAGGTTATTGCTTCATCCGTCTGTGCCATTGGTCGGCGTGCCAGTTGCAAGGCTCGGACCACGTCATGTCCAGCACGGAGCACCTTAATTCCCTGAAGAAGTATTGCAACCGCATCAACATCAGCCGAGCCGCACAACTCTACATTGTAGGTTCCCTCACTTACGTTATATAATATAACCAGGTTGATCGAAAGTGAACTTAATTTCCATTTGATGAGAAAAGACGGTCTTGTTCTAATAGTTAGTTGGCACAGAATGCCGTAAGCATTTGGGTTTAATTGTTTTTTTTTTTTTTTATATTTTCTGTAATCACTGGAGCATTTTTGGTCACATTTTGACCAATTTGCAAACACCCTCGAGCGTTTGCTGGCCGAAATGTGGCCAATTTAAAGAGATATTTTAAAACATTTATTGGAATTATTTCAAAAGTTTTATACTTGGATTAATCACAAAGATAACATAGTGTTTTCACTTTTCAACAAGAGATGTCTCGCATCTCTTCTGAATCATGTTATTGACATTTTGCCGAAATTATTGAAGTATTTTTTTTACAAATCATAGATCATGTGTTGCAAATTTCAAAAATGCAAGTTCAGATTTAAATTTATATCTGTGTTTATCAACTGGCTGTAGACATCATATAGAAGTCATAATATTTCAAATTCTCCTAATAGGTAGGTACTACGTACGCCAATTTTATAGTAAACAAGCTGGGTTACCCGGCTTCGCTCAGGACAACATTCGAGAGTATTCTGGAATGTTCGACAATGATTTTCCCGATTCCCTATTCCCTGAACATTCCCCGATATACTCCGCCACTCCTTCCAGAACTTACTAGAGCTCTATGGAACCTTCTAGAACTTTCCGGATGACTGTTCTAATAATTTCAAGAGGGCGAAACTTCGAGCCGTTATATCTTCAAAAGCACACCCTTTAGGTAAAAACGGGAACTGTCATCCTGGAGGGGGGATAGAGATCTACCACGCCATATAACTCTCTTGATCGTACCGGGACTCATTTCTGAGTTTTTGCAAGATGCACGTTTTTTTGGACTTTCTTTTATAGTATACTAGCAGACCCGGCCACACGTTGCTGTGGCTAACGAAACACAACGCCATTACCCAACCTTTCAAAATCCACACCACCCACTTGTGGATTATAAACCTTCCTCTTGAATCACTCTATCTATTGGTGAAAACCGCATGAAAATCCTTTGCGTAGTTTAAAAGATCTATGCGCACATACATTTTGAGCGACTTCATTTTATACTATGTAATGATATTGATGATATGCAGAATACATGCGTAATTATGCGTATTATAAGCAGTTTTTATGCCTCCATATTAAATTACGGGATAGACGGATAGGTGCACTCATGGCTCTCTAATATTATAAGCAGTTTTTATGCCTCCATATTAAATTATGGGATAGACGGATAGGTGCACTCATGGCTCTCTAATATTATAAGCAGTTTTTATGCCTCCATATTAAATTATGGGATAGACGGATAGGTGCACTCATGGCTCTCTAATATTATAAGCAGTTTTTATGCCTCCATATTAAATTATGGGATAGACGGATAGGTGCACTCATGGCTCTCTAATATTATAAGCAGTTTTTATGCCTCCATATTAAAACTCAGAAGTATGTTTTTTTTTAAGTGGATGGTAAATTTTTAAATTGGATTCTCAGTAATTCCGGACGCTGGACGCGTATTTCAATTAAATTGGGAATATTTACAATGTTGTATGAGCAGGCGACAGGTACACAAGTTTCCTGTGGGTTGACCAAGTTTCTGAGATATTTTCTGTGGCCCAGCCTACGCGGGGTGTATCAGCTCATGCCCAAAGGATTTTTACTAGAGATTCTCGAGTATATTTGGAGTTAAAAATGTAGATGTCATTTTGCTGTCTGATGATATTTTTGTTCAATTAAAACATGAAACCTTTGTCTTTAAAATAAAACATAATATGTACATATATGGGTTTAACATTTAGTTTTGTGGTGTTTCAATAGATTTCAGTTAAGTAGTACCTTAGAAGAGTGTTGACTATCGTCGTTTGTGTCTAATGCACGAACAATTATTGAAATAGCCGATGATACATGATGAACAACTGGGCTTTTATGTGCTGAAATAAAGTAATTGTAGTATGCACAGATTTCTACAATAAGACATTGGAATAAAACACATTTCCTATTTTTCCAGAGTCTGGACTCTGACGACCCCCCGAAGCACCGTCCGGAGTTCCTGCACGTGGAGATGTTTGGCGATAGAAAACTCAATGTGGCACAGGTTTGTCTTCTTAAATATGTCTATTGAATTTCGATTTTGTTTGAATGAAGTGGAATCTTGGAAGTGGAAATTAACCCACTTCTTGACATCCAATAGAGCTGAAACTCGGCAGATAGACTCGCATTTCTCTGAAATTCAATGACATTACAGCAGTCCTGGTAGATCTCCAGTTCTTGGGTAGGAAGGTTCAATTCTCAATCAAACCAATTTATTTTTTATTAATAAAACACACATTAGTTAACAGATGTATTATAGTAAAAAAAAACATTGATTTTTGCTGGTTGATTTTTTTACTGCTAATAGATTTAACCTTTCCTATTTAACCCCTCAGGTCTCGAGCATGTTCTGTTAGGTCACAGTATTTCCGATAAGCAATAAAATTCAAATAAATGGAATATTTCTGAACATATCTGAAAACTAAAAACTGATTTCGAAAGGTGATGAAATAAGCTTTCAAATTTTATTATTAGAAATTAACATATAATTTTTGAAATATTAAAATTTTGAATGCAAACATAAAAAAAAACATTTAAAAAATTACCCACCTTTTTTCTAACTAAAATTACTGATAACAAAAAAAAACTAAAACACACCCATATTTTATTAGACAAATGTATTATAAACGTTATTTTGCCTCACTTTTTTTGTCACTCCATGCAAAAATAATTAATGAAAAATTCACAAAGTTTCATTAATTTTTCTGTTCGGAAATTATGCTTTCATATTAGTGGATGTTTTAATCCTTTTGTGATTAACGTTGAGATTTGAATATAAAGCGTGGTGTTTTCTCTTTCTAACAACGTTTAGATCATATTTCTCACCATGACAGTAATGGAGACACAATGATTTCTTTGAGACCTATATGAGCTGTTTCCAAAAGCGAACAAATTAGCCCAAAGTGTTAATCCTTTGTTCCAAATTTCTACCATAACACATTTCTCTGGAACACAAGTATTTAAGTTTCTAAAAAATATAATTTTTCAATACATTTGCCAGGCCGAAACGGTAATTATATGAAATTCCCTCAAAAGAAATAAAATCGCAAAATACGCTCTGAAAATTATTATTAACACTTTTTTCTGTTATTTTACAAGTTATATGTATTATATGTCATCATCATCATCACTCTTGGCTCTACAACCCTTGGTGGGTCTTGGCCTCCTCAAGAGTCTTCCTCCACTCATCACGGTTTTGTGCCAGCTCTCTCCAGTTTACAATCTCCTAACTACAAATCTCAATTCTGCTTGATGCTCGGTCATTCTCTCTACATGACCCAGCCACCAAAGTCTTCCCAGTTTTATAAATTTTGTGACGTTTAGATCCTTATACAGAGTATATAGCTCATTGTTATAACGTCTTCACCAAAATCCATTTTCTGGAACGCCTCAAAATTTTCCTTTCAAAAACATCCAGTGCTCGTTGATTCCTCTTAGTTAGTACCTAAGTCTCAGCTGCGCTTGTGAGTACTTGTCTGATAAGTGTTTTGTACACTAATATCTTGGTGTTTCTGGACAGCAGTCTCGATTTTATTTGGTTTTGTAGGCGGTAATAACACCGATTTGCGTTCACTATGCGCTTCTGGATCTCCTCTGTGGTATTATTCTCGTTAGTTATCAGGGAGCCAAGGTATGTACCTTTTCAAAATTTTGGCTTCCACATGAGAGAGTTGGGGTATTATATGTACAGTGTTTAAATGCTATTGAAGACATTTCCACGAGATATTTGCTCTATTTTAAACGACTTGTGTTTTATTAAACATTTTCACAATTTTCATTTAATTATTATCATTTTTAGTATTTGCCCGCTGCCTTTAACATTCGTATTTAAATATCTCCCTTTCTTCTCTTTGAGCACTTACTATAGGTATAAATATAATCTTTGTTAGTCAGAGCTTACTGTTGAAGAGACTGTTCATAAAAAATATGATGATTTATATTTTAAGATTACAATAGTTTCTAACTCGTAGTAATTAATATTTTCAAAAATATTCATTTTAATTATACTTTTAATTATAACATTAGTCAGCAAAGTCAGTTCCATTAATCACAGCCACCAGTGATAATTTTCCCTTACATAAGTCAGTGGTGTCAATTAAACATAGTTATGCACAAACCAGCCATTCCACAATTTTGGGAAAAATAAGATATTGTTGTCATCCGACGGAGTAAGGTCAATTCTATGTACTATTAAAACCAGTCAGGCTGCTTTCATACTAAAATTCATAGTAATCGCTTCTGAAATATTTTGTCACTTCATTTGGATAGGGTTCTAACTGACATTTTTTTCAAAAATGACCTTTGAATGCTAAAGCATTTCTTTTGCTCCTTTCTATATCCAAAATAATTTTCAGAACCATCTGTGTTGTATTTTCATAGATATATGTTCTAACCTCAAGCACACAAAGTTCTAACTTCAAGCATTTTCACAAAGTTTTCATTTTTCAAAATTTTAATTTTTCTGACAAAGTTCTAACTTCAAGCATTTTCAATAATAATTCATTTTACAAGGTTCTAACATCACTTACACTCTCTACTTTGTATCTGACAGATGATCTTAAATATGAGGCGCATTATTGCTTGTCACTCCATTTGGATAGGGTTCTAACTACACCTTACCATTTTCTAAGGTTTCTAAGTTTCCAAAGACAAATTTTCGTAATCTATTTAACAATTTTAGTTTATCATATTTTAATGGAAAATATTTAAATAGGACGTGTTCTAGCTTGGAATTGCATTAGGGAAATATAATTAGAACCTTGTGCAATGAATTATTATGCCCTAGCTGGTTGCACAGGGTTCTTGTTTAGGTATGTTCTAAAAGAGTAAGTACACATCCTATTTAAATACTTTCTTTTAAAATATGTTCAATTAAAATACTTTATTCAAGATTCAACCTCAAAATCGCAAATTGGTAAATAGATAACGAGTGCTGGTCTTTGCAAACTTTGACACCTCATGTCTCAGAATAAGGTGAAGCAAAGTTAGAAGCCTATCCAAATGAAGTGACGATTTGTTGATCGTTAAAAACACCATTTAAAAATGTGCAGAATGCGCCCACTGCACTCAAAACACTTTTAATATGGCTATTTCTCAAAACGTATTTATCAGAAAACAGTCAGAGTCAACTGGTCAATTTCAGCGAAATATCGAACGTTTGAACAATAACATTTACCTAATCAGCAAAAAACCTTGTTGATGCTCTTAATTGCATACATAAACAGCCCTACTGAAATAGTTGCGGATATTTTATTAACAACCATGTGTGTGAAAACCAGTTCTATGCCAATTCAGATTGAAGTCAACTCAACCCCTCTTTGAAAAGTCATTAAAAGCTATGAAAAAACATAATTGAATAATAGCCCATAACCTAACCTAACGTAACCCGTATAACCATTTTTTTATGTATTTCTTTCACTTTGAGCAGTATGACTGCATATATGCGGCGGCACACAAAAGATCCATTTAGAGTATCGCCGCGTATGTGCAGCCGTACAACTTTAATCAATTTTTTCTATTGCCGTGTTTGTAATTTCGATTGAATTATGATTTATAGATAATACAAAAACAATTGTCAAACATTTTTACGTGTTATAAAAAAATATTATGACAAAATATGAGTAAATGATCAAAAAATAGCTCACTAATCAAAGGGTAAATGACTTTTCAAAGGAGGTGTTGAGTTGATTTCATTCTGAGTTGTCCGGTCACCGTGAAAACCTTACTAATATAAAAACTGACAAAAAATAGTACACCAAAAGATATTGAATGTTATTAATACCGTAGCGTCTGTGTGGTTAACCCAGCTACGAGTGCATGTCGGATGCCACGCCATACGTGCCGCTTCACAAATACCATCTGTGTATGCAGAATTTCACACAAAGCTGCTGTTATAATTCGGTTTCGAATTCAAGAATTCGACACAAGATGCCGCTACTTCCGTCAGCAGGTTGGACGGGGACCTCTCCCCCCTAGGTATAACTGCTACGAATTTGTGAATATGTGGTATCTCTCCGGATATCAAAAGATTGACGGTAATACAAGTTGTATCAAGTGTCTATATATTACATATGACGTCATTGCTCTGTCTCGGTTACTTTGTCCTGGTGACTAGCTACAGTGGATCTGAGGAACGGGCTGTTTTTAGAATCAGTTCGTATTGGATCTATAAAATAGTCACCAACACTAACTGGCCGAAGCAGCACCAAAAGCCACAGGGCCTAGCAGTAAAAACCTGCGGAGCGGGTTTTTAACAACTAGTATACATTGTGATTATCCAGCCGAAGAGGGTTGTTTATCTGTTGTGTACACTGTTATTAATAATTATTTTGGAATTTTTATGTCATATGTGTTTCTTATTTTTGAAGACGTCTAACTAAAACACCTTTTAACGGTTGAGAAGTGATTTATTATTAGTACGGCTGTTAGAGTTTTTGGTACTTGTGACTGTTTTCTGCAAAATGCATATTTCTCATAGTAAGGTCAGACAGTTGATTGTCAAGAGCTTACATTCACTAATAAGTAATTCTACAGAAATTAAAGTCAGACCAGTAAAACACCAATATCTCTAAAAGTCTATATTTAAATTCACTTTAAAATTATAATAAATTGGTATCTATGTATTATTGAAGTAAAACTTCTTTACGCACGCTTGACTTGGGGAGTAAGCTGGCGAATGCGTGACTAGAGCGTTACGAAAAGCAAGGCGAACGGTAGTTGAGAGGGAGTACGCTTCGTATAATACTGTAGGGGCAAGAGAGAGAGGTGCGAGCACACATTTTCTTTCTCTCTTTCTCTCATAGCCAGTTACGTTACACAGTGTAGGCCTATTGTCTGTACCACACTGTAGGAGCAAGAGAGAGGAGTGCGCGCGCACATTTTCTTTCTCTCTTCCTATCATATAGATGGAGCAGAAGTTTTACTTCAGTTGTGTGGTCTAAAGCAGCGTTTCCCAAAAGGTGTTCCGCGGAACCCTGGGGTTCCGTAGAAGCATCACAAGGGTTCCGCGTTCCGTCCGGATTGTTGCAAGGATCATTGCAAGGAAAAACACAAATACTTTTACAGTAAACGACAAAATCTCTTCTCTTAGAAAGAAACTTGTCTTCTGGATAGAATGTGTTGAACAGAAACAGTACCAATTTTTTTTCTTTTTTAAACGAGTTTCTGGAAAAAAAGAGTTGCAAGTAACCTCAGATATTGAAAAATGCATTTACGAACATTTGATGGCCCTTAACAAATCTCTGGAAGAGTATTTTCCTGAAAAAAAACCTGCAGACATTGACTGGGTAAAGAATCCATTCTTAGTTCACAGGAAACGTACAGCAACAGAGTACGAGACTTTGATAGATATCAAATGTTTTTCTTCCTTACAACAAAAGTTTAATTCAGAAAAAACTAATCTGGATGAGTTTTGGATTGGACTTAAAAACGAATATCCAGAAGTCGTCGAGAAGGCTATCACAGTTTTGTTACCGTTTGTGACCACTTACCGGTGTGAACTGGTTTTTCGGCTTACGCTTACACAAAAAAACAAATACAGAAACAGACTGGATGCAGCTCCAGATCTTCGTATTCAGCTGTCTGCCACAAAGCCTGATTTCAATGCTATTTTAACAAAATAATTAAAAAGATATAACTCTTCACATTAATGTAAGTTTTACACAAAACTTTAGATCTTTCTTTTCAAGGTAAACATGAAAGTATTCAAACTACGAGTTTATCTTTTTCTTATAAAAATAGGGTTCCGCCTAGAAAAGTATGATCGATAAGGGTTCCGGGGCGAAAAAAAATTGGGAAACGCTGGTCTAAAGCACACTCGTTTTTTTATATACTAGCGAGTACCCGGAATGCGTTACACTCAAAGAAAGAGAGTGCGAATTTTAATTCTGTTTATTGAAGTGCTTTTAGATACATAATATTTTTTGTTCCTTATCTGGTGCGTAAACGAATAAATCAGAAGCTTTCCCCTCCCGCGTTTCCCATCCACCTTCCCCGCCTTTCCTCCTTCCTCGTCCCCCTCCCGTGAACTCCCCGTCTCTTTTGTTTCCCTCCCCCCTCCCGGATTCCCATCACCTTCCCATCTTCCCTCCCTCTCGCTAAACTATATGAAATACACACATTTTTCAAACAACTTGCGCCGATCACACACAATCACCTACCATAAAAAATTTATAAAAATTTCATAACGCCAGAACTTACCATTATGTATATAAACCTTCCTGGCATGCGCACGACAAATCACCAAAGTTTCATCGCAATCGGATAAATGGTATAGAAACGCATACGGGAAAACAAAGAAACATTAATTTTTCATATATATACTAGCTGGTTCCCGGCATGCGTTGCAATGCCATTTAATAAATAAATTGTATCTCTCTGCGTGTCCTTTCCCATTCGTCCCGTTCCCCTTCCGCCTCCCCTTCCTCTCCTGCGTTCCTACTCCGCCTCCTCCACCTTCCCTCTGCCCACTCCACTCCCTCCCTTCCCCCGTCCCGTAAACCCCCCTCCCAGTCCCGGTATATTCAGTTTTCAAACAGCTCGCGTGCCATCTATTGCAATTTTTTCATACAAATTTCATAATGTCAGAGCTCACCAGTAGTTTTATACAAACCTTGTCCTGACAATAACAAGCACACAAAAAAAAGAATTATCCAATTTGGTGCAGTCATTCGGAAGTTATGCACGTACATACATTTCGGCGATTCATTTTTATTTATATAGATATATCTTTTTTATTTTGTTTCGTGTACATTCATATCCATCTTCTTTTTCTTTTTTTTCCTTTCAAATACTTTTGTGTATGTATGTGTATATTATACCCTTATGGAATGTGTGGGATTGCACTCTCCTCCCCACATACTGGAATAAACATTTATTTATTTATTATTTATATATTACTAGCTGGTACCCGGCATGCGTTGCAATGCCATTCAAAGAAATAAATTGATTCTCCCTGCATGTCCTTTCCCGTGCGTCCCCGTTCCCTTCCACCTTCCCCCTCCCTCGTCTCTTCCCTCTCCGCGAACCCCACCTTCCCCCTGCCATTTCCGCCTGAAAATATATGAAATACACACATTTTCATTTGTGTAAATTTCATAACGCGAGAGCTTACTTTTATATACAGCCTATGTTACTCGCTGATAATGTAGTTTTCTATTGGTAAAAGAATTTTTAAAATCGGTTTAGTGGTTTAGGCGTGAAAGCGTAACAAACAAACACATGCACTTACGCATTTATAATATTGGTATGGATAATATTAATATTATAAACATTTTTAAGTGAAAAAATATGTTTCATGATCATCCAATCTTTAAGCAAAAGTGCTTTTATCTCAGTTTCAGGTTTTTGTGACTGGCTGCTTTCTGCATAACTGTTTAATTCTAATCCAATGTTTTTATATTAGGTCTCTCTTACATCACATATTATTATTATTATAATAATAATGTGGTGTGACGTCACGGGAAGTCTGTCTTGACATTGAATAATGGCACATGTTGGCCAAAATAAAACAAACATTCCAAATCACTCAAGGAGGTGGAATTCTGGATTCTTTAAAGTTTTGTTTCTCTGCCAGAAATAGATTGTTTTCCCGGCAGTTTTATTATACGCTTTGCTTTTGCATTCTTATGAAGTTAAATAATATTGATGAACATTATTTTTATAAACTTGAGGCATGGAACTGGCAGAGGAAGGATGAAAGTAGACTAAATCCTGTAGAAATGAGATCCCTGAGGTGTTGTGTGGTAAAACTATGTATGATTGTGTGAGAAATGTGGAGATCTGCAAAGAATGCAAGGCTGATGTGAGCGTAATGAGTAAGATTAAATAATTAAGACTCATTTTTTGGAGGCGGTTATGGGTACCGCCGCCCCGCGAACCATTTATTGGATAGCCAACACCCCTGTCGTAGATCACCCCAAGTGGCTCGATATGTTTGGTGACTTAGTAGGGGGTGAGTGTCTAGGCCTTGGCGGCCAATGCATTTGCCCTCCTACTGCATGTCGGGAGGGATCGGGAGAGATTGGTTGAGGGAGACCTAACCAAGACCTCTCCAACAAACTCTCTCGACCCATCACCTTTCACTGAGAAGATGGATTCATACGTCTGTCATTTCTAAACACATTGACCCCCAGATTCCTACCCACCCCTCATACCTTTTTCCTTCCCAGGACTTCTTCTCCTCCTTTCTCTAAAAAACCCTCAGGGCCTCCTGTTTGGAGTTAATGTAAAAAAAAAAGGGACGCTCAAATGGTTTGGACAAGTAGAGCGATGAGTGAACAAAGGAGGGTAAGGAGAAATAAATTACGCAAATCTGAGTGGTAGAAAAAATCAAGGACGCCTGAGAAAGATATGGGCCATATCAATAGTCAGAATAATAGAAGAGTAAGATGAGGGCAGTGGCGTAGCGAGGGGGGCGGTGGGGGCGGTCCGTCCTGGGTGCCACCCGACAGGGGGGTGACACTCGACCGTGAAAAAAAATTAACAAAGGATATTGTCACCATACATGAACACGGTCTGTTATATTCGTTCATATGTTCCCCGTGGAGTGCCTCGAATTTTGTGTCTAGGTCTTTTTATAGGCGAGCACTGGATGAGAGTAGTGTGTGAATGACGCAAGGAGTGTTTGCCAAGACCGAGTTGTTTGGCAGTTCATCCTCTTTGCCTACCCCTGCGGAGAAAAGATGTGCTTGTCAATTAATTAGTTAGTAAGAAATGACATCCCTGAGTTCTATGTGATAAAAAACCATGTAATTTGGAAATTTAAAAAAAGAAATTTAAAATAAATAGGTCCAAGAAAGTTCAGTGAAGGAGTAATGGAGAAAGGAAAGAGATGATGCACAAGTGAATAAAAGAAGAAGTCAAAGGAAAGAGACGATGCACAAGTGAATAATAGAAGAAGTCAAAGGAAAGAGACGATGCACAAGTGAATAATAGAAGAAGTCAAAGGAAAGAGACGATGCACAAGTGAATAATAGAAGAAGTCAAAGGAAAGAGAAGATGCACAAGTGAATAATAGAAGAAGTCAAAGGAAAGAGACGATGCACAAGTGAATAATAGAAGAAGTCAAAGGAAAGAGACGATGCACAAGTGAATAATAGAAGAAGTCAAAGGAAAGAGACGATGCACAAGTGAATAATAGAAGAAGTCAAAGGAAAGAGACGATGCACAAGTGAATAATAGAAGAAGTCAAAGGAAATAGATGATGCACAAGTGAATAATAGAAGAAGTCAAAGGAAAGAGACGATGCACAAGTGAATAATAGAAGAAGTCAAAGGAAATAGATGATGCACAAGTGAATAATAGAAGAAGTCAAAGGAAAGAGTTGATGCACAAGTGAATAATAGAAGAAGTCGGGGATGTGTCAAATCACATTAATAATTCAAATACATATTTGAGGGTCGGGTTATGTCAAAAGTCACTACCTACCTATAACAGGGAATTATGAATGAGATAATGTTTGCATGTGAATGAAGCAAGAAAAAAAACTCTCCGGTTAAAAGATTTTTAAAATATGTATTTTGATTTTAAGAACAACATGCCTTCCATTAATATGCTTGGTGTAACTCTAAGTGACTAGCTCAGGCAAGTGGGCTCCATCGAAACTGTAGTTAAGTCAGCCTCTCAGAAACTGAGCGTAATACTGCTGACCCTGTACAAATCACCGTACCGGTATTACAATGGAAGATGCTCCGAGGAACTAGCTTCATTCAATTCAATTCAATTTATTTATTCTTTCAAAAACATTACAAAATTTAACATTTTAATGCGTTTTTAAAATATATTTGTAACCGTATTACATTAAACATAAATGGTAGGCATAAAAACTATATAAGCATTAATAGAGCTCGCCTTTTAAAGGCAGCTTCACTAACGCTAAATATGTCGATATCCAAATTAATTCTGTTCAACAGAAAGATTGCTCTCCCGACCGGCATGACCGTTGGCAAGTTAGTCCTGCAGGCCGGAAGATAGAACAGTCTATGCTGTCGATGGCGAAGATAACCATCGGGAACATAAAAATGAATGCTCTCCAAGATAGCTGAGTTTTCAAACCATCTAATTCATTCTGTTCTAATCCATTGATCCCTTCGGCACCGGTGCACAGTCGGGAAACACGCCAGACGTGTGCCCAACATTTGTACACCGTTGACATTTGTCACATGAGAACGGGTCGTTTCTTCGACTCGTTCTTGTGTTCAACAGCTCGGCTGTGGAATGATTTTCCGGCCTTTGTGTTTCCTCCTTCTACAACATGGGTCTCTTCAAGACCTTTCTCCTCAAAAACTTCTTCCTTCCTCTCCTCAAAAAGACCCTCCACACAGCATCCCAGATGACATAGGCCCTGAGGGAAATTATTTTCCTCAGGGCCTCCTGTGTGGAGTTAATATAAAAAAAAAATCGCAAGTGTTGAATTTGGCAGCCACCTCTGGTCTGTAGCCCCAATGTCCTTGTAAAAATACTTGACTGTCCAGAAACGGGCGTTCCATTTGATAGATTCCCCTGTCACAAATGGAATACAATCTTTAGGGCGTCGACAGGCGTCCTTATCTTTCCAGTGTTTCAACGAAAGATCTCCGAGGGACTAGCTGATTGATCCCTTCGGCATGGTGGTGCATAGTCAGGAAACACGCCAAACGCGTGCCTAACATATGCACACGGTTGGCATTTGTCACATGAGAACGGGTTGCTTCTTCGTTCTTGAGTTCAACAACTCGGCTGTGGACCGATTTCTCGGCCTCTGTGTTTCCCACCTACAACATGGGTCTCTTCAAAACGATTTTCACTCCTTCCTTTTCTCATAAAGACCATCCTCACAGCACCCTCAAAGGTGATGTAGCCCCTGAGGGAAATTATTTTTCTCAGGGCCTACAAAAAAAATGCATTTGTCAAAAAGAATTTCACCGAATTTATTTTTATCACGCTAATTGAAGTTGTTTAATGTGGACTTGAATCACATTTAAATAATTTGGATGCTGTGATAATGATTGCATCTCGGGACATAAATTACAGTGGAGCACATCTGCAGACATTATAATTCATTGTTTGGAAAGGTTGGCTCTCTGCCAGAGTCCCCGTGAGCCCTGCCGGCCCCGAGGTCCCCAGGCCGGGCAGGGAGAGGTACTAATTACGTTGTATTCTACGCGCAGATGATAACGGGACCCGCTATTAATACCGCACTATTTCCAAATGTTTTTTTTTTTACCCTTAACCTCTCGCGTGCCAAGAAATTCATAGCAGATTTGCTAGTATTTGTAGTTTACCGCACTTGCCCTGATTTTATTAGGTCTCATAGAAATCATTGTGTCTCCTTTACTATCATGATGAGAAATATGATCTAAAAGATGCGAGAAAGAGAAAACACCACGCTTTATATTTCAATCTAAACGTTTACTATAGAAGAATTAAAATGTACACCTCTATGAAACCAAAGTTTCCGGCCGCAATTTAGGAAAAAAGAATTATGAAACTTTATAAATTTTTTATTAATTATTTTTATATGAAATGAAAAAAAAATTAGGTGACGATAACGTTTGTAATGCATTTGTCTAATAAAACATTCGTTATCGGTAATTTTAGTTGCAAAAAACGTAATATAAGCCATTTTTATGTTTGCATTTAAAATTTCAAAAACTATATGTTTATTTCTAATAATAAAATTATTTCATCATCTTTCAAAAACATGAGGTTTTTGGGTATGTTCAGAATCATTCTATTTATTTGGATTTTATTGCAAAGCGGAAATATTCTGACCTTCTGATAGAATATGCCAGAGGCTTGAGGGGTAAAAAAATAATGTATCATAATATTATTGTGGCTTGTCATTTCGTCACTTGAAAACATTATTTATTTTATCTTAGAAAAAGTGCGTCGCAAATTCCGTGTTAAATGTCACAGTACTGTATTTATTTACAGTAAAGCCTCATGTAACATTTTTTATTCTGAAGAATGCTTATTTATCGGGAAAATATAATGAAAACCAAGAATATTTTCATTGTATTGTTTTTTTATAACATTAGAGAGAGAGAAAAAAAACTAAACTAACTAACCATCATGCCGTTTCCCAGCAGGGGTAGGCAGAGAGGACGGACCGCCAAACAACTCGGTCTTGGCACACACTCTTTGCCTCACTCACATTCATACATCGCCTCATACATACTCTTCTATTATTCTGACTTTTGACATGGCCCATCTCAAGTATCTGATTCACTTGATCGTGCCATGTCTTCCTCGGGCGTCCCCGACTTCTTCTACCATTCACATTTGCATCATATATTCTTTTTACACTACTTTCTTCGCTCATTCGCTCTACGTGCCCAAACCATCTGAGGGTCCCTTTCTTAATTTTGCTCATTATACTTACATCAGCCTTACATTCTTTGCGGATATCCACATTTCTAACACGATCATACATGGTTTTACCACACATACGTCTCAGGGATCTCATTTCAACAGCATTCAGTTTACTTTCATCCTTCCTCTGCCAGTTCCATGCCTCACTGCCATACATCAGGGTAGGTACCAGGACTCCATTGTGGACTGCTAGCTTCGCTTTTTTTGACAGTTTTTTATTAGCGCCAACAGCATTCAGTCCTCCATTAATGGAGTTACCGGCATTTACCCTTCTTTCTATATCTCTATCAGCCTTCCCATCTCTCGTAAACATACTACCCAGATAAACAACATTTCTTTAAATATAAGTAGCTATCCTGGGGAAACCACGTAGGATAGGTATATACAATTTTCATAAATATGTAAACATTATAAGATAGTACAATTTACAAATTCATAATTTTGCGAAAATTAAGTAAGTGATTATAATAATAGTGTCAGCTGGTGCACGGCGGGCAACTTAGGTCGCGGGAGCCCGGCATTTCATGGGTTAACCTTCTGCATGCCAAAATGCAAAACAAACTTCATAAATTTTATTTCAAATTATTTATATAGCTTATTTAATGTGTTAATTCGGTTCAAATTCAAATTTTTAATTATTTATTTTTTTGCAGATCGTATGCCACTTATCAAAATATGGGTCTATTGATGTGAAAAAATATGGTCAAAATAGCGCCCTCGTTGCTGTGACAAACAAAGTCTGGTAAGATATGATAAAAATTATGGGTATCGCTGCCCAAGTGGTTCGCTACGCTTGGTAACTTAGCAGGGTTGCCCATGTTCATGGGGTGAGGTTCGTCTGGATCTTGGCGGCGGATGTGGTTGCCCACCAACTGCATGGTAGGCCAGATCGGGAGAGACTGGTTGAGGGAGACCTTTTGACCTCTCCAGCAGGACTCTCTCGGAACATCGCCTTGCACCGCAGTGGGAGGGATAGATTTATACCCCCGTCACTCCTGAACACACAGACCCCCAGTTTCCTACTCACCCTTTTTCACACCTTTTTCCTTCCCAGAACTTCCTGTTCTTCCTTTCCTAAAAAAGACTCTCCACACAGCATCCCCAAAGATGACATAGGCCCTGAGGGGAATTATTTTCCTCAGGGCCTCCAGTGTGGAGCTAATGTAAAAAAAATAATTGAAGAGTGATTTGAGGAATTGCTGATATGTTGTATGATATTTTAAAGACAGATAATATGTTTAAAGTTTGATCTACAAAATTCTATTTTTATCTACAAGCTTTAAATTGTCAATAAAATACATCCAATTTCATTTACATTTCTCAAGTTCATCTTGAATCAGTACATAAAATAAATGGCACATTCTTCCACCAGTCGCGATCTTGACTTGATTTACAAACATGCCGATTATTTGTAAATATTATACGTAAATATCAAGAAGTATTTGCAATACATATACCAGTTCATCCTCCCACCCACACCAAATCACACCGTGCCCGATCACTCCCAACAACTCAAATAATAACATAGTAAATAAAGTAATAAATGATCTTCCATATTGTATTTGTACATACATCTTTGGTTGCAGTGCCCAGAACATTCTAGCGGAGTTGAATAAGGACTGGAAAGTGGCGCGCTATAATACCTTGAAGCACTCTCCCGTTGCAAGAATGGCATTGTGGTAAGAAACATTGCATACATTATTTTTTTACCTTAACAATGGATGGAACCTTTTAGAGTCCAGCATTGAAAAGATTAGGTATAATTGACCCTAGCAAAGGGTCGTGACGTCATGAGGCATGGACAAAGAGTTGCTAAATTCTTTCATAATAAGGAATAATCAATTATTAGAATTTATCACATAAGTACCTAATCATTTTTTTATCTAAATAAAAACCATTTTTGAATGCCTACGTAATATATGTATATCATATAACGTTCATTTGAAATTCACTGGACAAATGTAAACTAATTTCTACTAAGTAACAAACATCTTTACTGTCAAAAAACTCAAGAAATTAAAGAACCCCACTGAAATTTGACATAAAATTTCTGTCCATTTTCCCCCTAATTTGAAGATTACCATTTGAGGCGAATTAAAACAAAGGCAGCTGTCTCCACTTCTTTACATTTTGAGTAATCCTACTATCCTACTAATATTATAAAGGTGAAAGTGTGTATGTATGTCTGGATGTATGTTTGTTACTCTTTCATGCAAAAACTACTGAATGGATTTTAAAATTTCTTTCACTAATAGAAGGCTACATTATTTGCGAGTACTATAGGCTATATATATATTGGTAAGCTCTGGTGTTATGAATAATCTCTGGCATTATGAAATTATTTATCGTACGTTTTCCGTCCCTAACAAAATCGACTTATTGCAAACGTCGGAAGAAAAGCAAACAAATTGCTGCCTTGGTAATGACTTTTTTTTTTTTGAATTAGGCAATTTGCCCTAAAAAGAGTACTTTGTTGGCATCGCAGTTAATCTCTAAAAATGAATCGCATTTGTAATAGGTGTCACGCGAGCAGTTTGAAAACTGAATGTACCGGGAATGAATGTGTGGAATGCGAGAGGTGGGAGAGGAGAGGGGGGAGGGCGGTGGAGGAGGATGGAGTGGAGGGGGTTAGGAGTGGGAGAGGGGGGAGGGAAGGAAGGGGGAGGGGCGGAGGAGGGTGGGGGGGAGGTGGTGGTGGAGGCGTGGGCGGAGGGGGAGGGAGGTGGGGTAGAGAGGGGTTGATGGGAGAAGTGGAGTGGGGAGAGAGAAGGCGGAGGGAGAAGGGGTGGGTGGAGGGGATGGGGTGTGGAGGGGGGGTTGATGGGGGGAGTGGAGGAGTGGGGAGAGGGAAGGTGGAGGAGGTGGGGTGGGAATTCCCTAATACAATGCGAGCGAAGCCGCGGGAAAAGGCTAGTATTAAAAAAAAAAAAATTTTATCTTCCCCATATTTTAACTATAAAGTACAGTTTTAGTTAATAAATGTTTCCAAGAGTACTATGTGTATATTTTATTGTGATTTATTGGTAAATTATTAAGATATTTTCAATTAATATAAATAGAGAGTGCCGCTTTTGTTGTGCAAGGTCGGACACTGCCTGTTTTGTTGCAAACAAAAGCTGATTTTGCCAGTTTAGTTGGAAACTGAAAATGCCATTTTTTTTAGTTTCACACTTTGTACGGGGCGGTCATGTTTAATATTAAATTTCTGGCTCTCTAATTTGCCCAAAAAATACTGCCGTTTTGATCTGTAACCGTCAACTGTAATTTAAAGGAGATTGCCATTTTTGTTGCAGAACTAATTACTTTAATTGAAAAATGTATTGGATACTGTCATTTATTAAACCTTAGCAGCTGTCGATAGTATTTTTGTTTCTCTATGCATCGCCATACCTAAATAATGTTACACCAATGGTGGAGATTACCATTGATTGTTTTAACATGCCTCAATTATAAAATGTATTATTTAAGATATTTTCTACTTAAATTTCCTTCTCTAAGTTTCGCTTCATTCATACGTTCATTCAAGAAAAGAAAAGTGAAATTCAAATTGATTTATTTAAAAATAAATACATCATGTACTATATGTGATGAGCTGGAGGTATAGATTGTTGATTATCCGATGATATTAGATCAATAAACAACAAAGATATTGAAATTATTGGCAAGTAGGGTGTCTGGGACTGCCAAATGACATGCATACTTTTTAAAATGAATTCTGATTTGTTTATGCATTTATTTTCATTCAGTTATAACTCTTCGTTTTAGTTCGTATTTGTCCAACAGACCATTACCAAATTTTACAGGAGGAGAAGGTTTTTTTTCATTATTTCAATGAAATATTATGACAGATATTTAAGATAAAGCTATTTCCGTAAAGGTAAAGGTCTCAGTAGTTTAAATAATTCTTAGTTAAGTGAATAACTATCAATTTTTATACTTTATTTTTAATTTTAAAATGGAGATTGAACAAAAACTAAAATGGTCTGTTGGACAAATAAGAACTGAGGCGACGAACTGTCAATATTGTTGAAATGTTTGTTTTAGGAGTAGCTTCGTTGTGTCCAGCGGCAGCCTTATTGCCTATTTAATTCACAAGATGGCGTGAGCGACTGAGCTGAGGAAGGATACAAAATATTATAAGAAACATTACAAAGGAATATTATTATGTAAATAAATTGCTTTTCGAATTGATGTAGTGGACAAAGTTACCACTAAAAGGCTGTTATTATTGTGTAAGTCAAACCCATAAGAAATCTGTTGATTATTTAACTTCGGCTGTCATTTAAATGGTCAGCATAAATTGAGGCTTTGGTTTGCTCTAAAATGTTTATTACTGGTAAATTAGTCAGTCGAGCAGGCACTTGTAGTCAGCAAGTAGAACAAGATTGATCAGCAAATAATGTCAAGCCCTAACCTAACCTTACCTCATTATATTGCATGCCTGATATTTATTCACTGCCAACATAAACAAAGTATGATGTCCAAATGATTTGCATATTAGGGACCATTCAAGTAGAGGGGGGGGGGGGGGGGGGGTTCGAACAACGCATTACGTAACATATTTTTCTTTATTTAGATAAAAAAACTGGAGAATTAAAATCTTCTAAGTTGTTCTAAAACGCGATTAAAACGAGAAAAAAGGTATTTAAGCGACTTTCCAGTACTTTGCGCAACTTAATTGTGACTTTCAGGTAAAAATTGTCACTTGGGCGTTATGTAATGTTTAGGGGGGGGGAGCATACGGAAAAACGTTACGATGCGTTTCATGGGGGGGGAGGGGGGGTCAAAAATCTTCAAAAATTGCATTACGTAATACTTAAACGCCGTCTTAGATGTTTGTAATTAACCCCTGTAATATTTAATTAACCCCTCAGGCCTCGACCATATTCTGTCAGTAGGTCAGAATATTTCCGCTTAGCATTAAAATCCTAATAAATGGAATATTTATGAACCTATCCAAAACCCAAAACTGTTTTTGAAAGGTGATAATTTGAGGTGTAATTTTTTAAATTCAAAAATTTTAAATGCAAACTTTAAAAACTTTTAAAAATGGATCACCTTGCCTTAACTAAAATGACTAGAAATGAAAAAAAAATAAGTGCACATATTTTATTAGTCAAATCTTACATATAAAAATCTCGTGTCACGGTGTTTGTGGTCGCAGTCCTCTGAAACGGCTTGACTGATTTTTATGAATTTTTTAATGTATATTTGGTAGGTATGAGAATAGGTTTTAAAGTATATTTCATACCGCCAGGTGATTAGGGTCTCCAAACCTAGAAAAAAAAATCTATTTTTTTTTCAAAAATTTTTTTGTATTTTTTTTTATTTTGCATCAAAAAATACCTATAACCCCAAATTTTCATCCTCCTTCCTACCCCCACCCTCCCATTTTTAAGCGCGATTTTAGTATTTTTGTATAAACAAATTTAACCGTCTTTCGTATTTCAAACAGAACGAAATTATTTATGTTGTTGAATGACAGATGGCGCTACGTCTGCCTCATTGAACTTTCATCCACACATGCACAAGACATTCATGAGAAGCGTCGCGTCATTTTGATGTTTCATTCGGAATCATGTTCTCGCATGGGCAAACTATTGAGCTTATTTGTGACAAAAAATATTGTACACTCAATTGCTCTTCGAAATTCATATTGATTTTCTTTATTTCATTTTCCTACTTTAGTTGGTGTTTTTTTGCTTTTATTGGCGGTCATCGTCTACAGCGCTCCATTCCTCTTTCTGTCATAGATCCCATCCCCACACACTTACAATACATTTGTTATTTTTTATATAACAACCAAAGTATTCACTAGAAATAATTTATATGGCAGAACAACGTTTGTCGGGTCAGTTAGTATATTATAAATGTTAGCATCACCTCACTTTTTTATCGTTTTATGTAAAAATATATTTTTTTAAATTCACAAAGTTTCATAACTTTTTTCAAATTGCAGTCGGAAACTTTGGTTTCATAAAGGTGTACATTTTAATTCTTTTGTGGTTAATTTTTAGATTTGAATAAATAGTGTGGTGTTTTTTCTTTCCAATACTCGCATTTCTCACTGTGAGAGTAAGGGAGAAACAACAATTTTTATAAGACCTATCGAGTTGTTCCAAAAAGCGAACAAATTAGCCTAACCACTCGAGCGACAGCGTGATTTTTAACTTTTTCCTCCGATTGCTCATGATTTTTTGGTGACCATTTTGAATATTTTATGCCGACATTAAAAAAATCATACCTCCGTATTTTAATATGGAAAAATTGAAAAAAAAAAATTAATGCATCTAGGAAAAATTTGCCTAAAACTGGCAGCAAAGCAATCCAAGGTATTTTAAATGGTGCCATATTGTGGCAAAAAGCACTCCAGTGGCTAAGGGGTTAAATTAAATTTATAAAGCGTAGACTAATTGCCAAAAATCAAATCGATTCCTTGCATTATATTCGGTTTTGTTTTGATTTTTGTGCATTTAAATAATATGTGCAAAAAAAATGTGCAAACTTGAGTCAATCAGATTTTTATTTTTAATAAAAAATTAAAGAATCCCACGGCCAAAAAGCTGATGTGATAAATGACAGAGATGGACAGCTCTTCATTCAAAATAGGTGCTATGAGCACAATATTAAGTGGAAAATTTCTACACAACCTCTAGTGAACTTTCACCACTTGGATTAGGTGATTTTGTTAAGTCCCTAGAAAATTTAGGTATATCGAGAATGCTGGAATAAAAAAAATTGCTTGATGTTATTGCAGAACTAATTTCCTGTGTAAATTGTTCTTTCTTTTTCTTGTATTATATTAAAATTGAATTTGCTGATATCTAATGTGACTCTATTGGGAAATTTAATATGCCGTTTTCAATTTTGATACCACAATATTATTTTTTGTACCTATATGTAAGAGGAATGCTATTGTCAGCGACACGGTATATTTGTGTTGTGTAAAAGTTGCATTTTTTATATGGTTACAATTTTTATGTGTTAAGATTTATTTATAGAGTAAGTATGAAAACAAAGACTTTTATTTAATTAGGACAAGTAATATATAGTAAGCAGTAATAAACAATAGTAACAGTTATATATATACACGGTAATCCGGCCCCTGTCTAATCTGGCACCCTCTATAATCCGACATGCCTATAAGGCTAGCTTTACACTCGTAAGATTTTTCAATGTAAACGACGCCAAAAGTTACTTACAGTTTGTCAAATAAGAGTAGAAAACATAGGAGGGCGCCATGTTGTTCAAATGGCAATACTAAAAATATAATCATGGTGATAATCTAAAGCTGTGTAACCGACATTTTTATTAAAAATTTAAAAGGCATAAAAGTGAAAAAAATATTTTTTCATTCCACTGATCTCAAAATTAGAATTGCATAGGTATAGGTATATTATTATTATTATATCCTTGCAATTTTTTGTTAACATAACAATTTTTTTGTTAACACAATGTTGTAATAAAATATAAATCTTGGCTAGAGAATTTCAGATTTCTCCACAAATATAGGCTATGTTCGCCTATAAAAAGAACTAGACACAAAATTTGGGGCACTCCACAGGGAACATATAAAAGAAAATAACAGACCGTGTTCATGTGTGGACCGCCCACATGACCCAGCCATCTTATTATGTATATAACACTGAAAAAATTGTTTATGTGTTCAGGTTCAATTTGGGAGGCGGGGAAGGGTAACACCGCCCTGAGAACCATTTATTGGAAAATCAACACCTCTGCCACAGATATCCCATTTGCTACATTTGTTGACTCAGCAGGGGTGCCCGGGTTCACGGGGTGAGGTTTGTCTGGGTCTTGGCGGCGGATGTATCTGCCCACCAACTGTGCGGCAGGCCAGATCGGGAGATGCTGGTTGAGGGAGACCTTTAGATCTCTGCAGCAGGACTTTGTCGGAACATCACCTTGCACTGGGAGGGTTGGATTCATATTATGTCCGTTACTTCTGGACACTCTGACCCCCAAATTCCTACCCTACCCTCATACCTTTTTCCTTCCTAGAACTTCCTTTTCTAAAAAGACCCTCTACTTAGCCACCCCAAATATGACATAGGAATTATTTTCCTCAGGGCCTCCTGTGTGCAGCTAATGTAAAATAGGTCAATTTTAAGTGCATCTATGCAAAATATGTATCAAATAGAAAGTGAAACATGGGAGGGGGTTTGCGGGACAGGGGAACCTGGAGAGGGGACAAGGGAAGGCGGCTAGGTGGAAGGGGACGCAGGAGGGGAAGAGGAATGGGAAAGGACACGCAGGGAGAAACTATTTTATTAAGTGGCATTGCATCGCACGCCGGGAACTCACTAGTAAGCTTATAAAAATGATACACGAAATTCGCTCCCCTCTGAAAGGTGAAACTTTAATCACCGCATTTTTTACTCATAGTTTAAACATGTGCAACAAATATGACATGAAATTTTCTGACACTAATGTTTTTATATTTTATGGTAATTATTTTAACCCTTCAAAAATTTGGCATTTTTTTCAGATAGTCAAAATATTTTCGTTTTACAATAAAATGCAAATATTTGGAATATTTCTGAGAACATTCAAAAACCAAAAACTGTTTTAGAAAGGTGATGAAATACGCTTTCAAATTATAGAATTCGAAATAAACATTTTTTTTATTATAAAAATTTTGCATACAAACATAAAAAAGTTTTCAAAATGGCTAAAATATATTTTTCTTACTAAAGTTTCTAGTAACCTCTTTTTTTTGTCGCTCTGTGTAAAAATAATTTTTAAAAAATTCCCGAAGTTTCAAAATTTTTTTTTCAATTTGCGATTCAAAACTTTGTCTACATAAAAGTGAACATTTTACTTTTTTGGTGGCTATTTTTTAGATTGGAATATAAAACGTGGTGTTTTTCCTTTCTAACACTGATTAGAACATATTTCTAACTATGATAGTAAGGGAACGTACCCATACTACGTTACACGTTTAGGGGGGGGTCTTCAAAATGTCACGCTTGGTACAAATGAGTGACAGCGGGCTTAGGTTTTTGGTCACGAGGGGGGGGGTAAAAATTGCAAAAAGTTGGTCACGTAGTATGGGTACGTTCCCTAAGGGTTTTACAGCGTTTTATATGAGACCTATGTGCGTTGGGACAAATATGGTCTCCTGTGATTAAACAGGTTAAGGGATTGAATGGGCAGGTTTATTTAGTTCATAAAACACTGTCTTGTTAATTATTGAATTTATTGCATTGTTATTATCAGCATTAGTTTAGTGAAACAGTTAATTTCTTGAAAAAAATGCGCTTTTTAGAATAATTATGTACTAGTACACATCTGGCTAGGCTTAACCGATAATTCATACAAGTGCGATCTAAATAGATTTATAAGAAAACCTATGTCTCTAAATTACAAAAGACCTTTTGAATCCTAGGACCAAGACAAACCAATGACAGAAAAAATTGCTTTGGGTACATGAACACGCCCACCGTTTGTGTATATTGTTTTATTTCTTCAGTGTTCAAAATATACTGTACGTTTACAAGGTCACACTTGAAAATGTACGGCGAGCGATATGCCGAAATATGCAAAGGGGCCGTTCAAGTATTACGTAACGCACTTGGGGGGGGGTCTTGTGAAACGTTACTGTGCATTGGGGGGAGGGGCGGTTCGAACAATGCGTTACGTAACATGTTTTTCTTTATTTACATAAAAAACTCTCTCTGGTTTCAATCCTGGGATTGGTTTGCAGCAAAGATATTGAAATATAATTAGATGTGCTATCTGCTGTTTTTACTATGTGGGTCTGCGCTTCCGGGTGTCGCCGATATTGTTTACCAATTAACAAATAAACTAAAAAAACAAATAATTAACGAATAAACCAAACGAACGTTAAACTAAATGAACGAATTCTTTCCTCAATCAAAATATATTGTTAACCAATATTAATGCACATTTTCAAAAAATCAACGAAATGAACAAATTCTTTTTGTATGAAAACTACGCTAATTAGCGCGTAGTCCGGCGACAGTTGCGCGGACACCATAGCATATCTCTTCTGTATTTGAATATCTTTGGTTTACAGCAATTTCATCTATTCGTTTCTTCCACTCTTCCCTGTCTTGTGCGGCTCTTTTGAAGTCTGCATATGATAAGCAGCGCACGTCCACCAGCAGGTCCTCCAGGTACTGTCGGCGTGGGCGTCCCCTAGCGTTTGTCCCCTCGGTCATACCCTCCATTATGGCATGCAAGAGGCCTTCTTGTCTTATTGCATGGCCGATCCATCTTGCGCGCCTTTCGGACAAGGTCCTGAGCAGGTGCCTTCCTCCTTCGATTCTTTGGAGAACCTCCTCATTTGTGATGTGGTCTCTCCAGGAAATTCCTAGTAGTCTTCTATAGGACCACATCTCAAAAGCCTCTAGTCTCCGTTTATCTCTTTCGGATAGGCACCATGTTTCGCAGCCGTACATCAAGATACTCCATACATAGGTCTTGATGAGGAGTATTCTCAGTTTCAGGTCTATATTATTCGATTCTATTATTTTCGACCTTTTATTGAATGCAAGCCTAGCCTGGTGTCGACCTCGCTCTTAGACCGACCGTCCCATGTTATTTTGCTCCCGAGGTAGACAAACTCCTTGGTGTTCTTTAGTGGAACTCCTGACATCTCTACTCTCATCTGATGTTGCGTTCGGCCTACAGTCAGCAGCTTTGTTTTGTCTTTATTTATCTTCATGTTGTAATTGTTTTGAAGAATGCTTTGCATGGTTGTTAAGGCCTCTTGCAGTTCTTCTTCGCTTTCAGCAACCAACAAAAATAATTTTTGGCCGTGAAAATCTAAAATCGTATCAGGGCATCTATAGTTCCTTTTCCTGCTGGCTTAATTAGTTCAGCCGGAACGTTATCGATTCCGGGTGCTTTTCCGTTTTTGAGATTTTTCAGTGCGAGGTCAAACTCTTCTCTAGTGATTGGATCTCCCAAATCATCTGCGTCTACCTCATAAAAACTAGGGAATTAAAATCTTTATTTATTACCGCAAACGCGATTACAACAAGAAAAAAGGTATTTAAGCGACTTTCTAGTACTTTGCGCAACTTAATTGTGACTTTCAGGTAAAAATTGTCACTTGGGCGTTACGTAACGTTTAGGAGGGGGGGAGGGCCGGAAAAACGTTACGGCGCGTTACATGGGGGGGAGGGGGGGTCAAAAATTGCGTTACGTAATACTTGAACGCCTCCCAAGCCAAAAGATCTTTTATAGCTAAGTGTGACTGCCTCATAATACTGGCACGGTCTAGTGTGGTAGTCGAAAAAATTGTATAAAAATTCTTTTTATGAATAAAGAAAAAAAAATCGCAACTTGACTTCACGTTTAGTACCTACATAATAATAATCAGGGCTGGGCAAAAGTAAGCACCCTTATCTAAGCGTGCGTTTCCATAGAATCAAAGTTGAGCGGTGTGAAACACAGACGTGCAAAAATTGGCCAATCATATTGCTCAAAAGACACATCTCATCTCCGCTCCACTTGTAAAGTTTTGTGGTATAGGACCCAGGTGTTAGATAATAATAAGAGTATATTATTACAATAACACGACATTTGTATAGCGCAGTTTTGTGTTATTTCACTTCAAGTGCGCTCCACTGTAATTAACTTAAAAATAATCTAGTATTAAGTCAAATTATTCATCATTCAGTCAACTGATCTAATACTATGACACAAAATGTACAATACAAAGCAATGACAAGCATATTATAATATGATATAAATATGAAAGAAAATGTACAATAACGGTGCCATTATAGCACAGGACGTGTTGCCAACTCTAAATATTAACATACATAATATATTGCTCTGGATTCTAGCATTTTTAGTCTACTGTCAGTTTATTTTTCTTTATCATTATGGTCGCTAAATGTATTTGAAAATGTGTTTTAATGCCACAAGTATTTGAAATACAAATTACAAAATACCTCAGCACCAGGTAATTGAATTACCAATTACAAAATACATTTTTAGGAAGTAATTGAAATACAAATACAAAATACGTATTTGTATTTCAAATACGTATTTCCATTACAAGTAATTCAAATACTGCCCAGCCCTGATAATAATACTGGTAGATACTACAGTTTAATTATGATTTCTACTCATAAAATATACCTTGAAATTATGTCTAATTATGTATTGAAGGTAATTGTTAAATTGTTTCCTTATTATTATATACCTGCATAAACTTTGTAAAATAAAAAAATGTAACTCTAAAACATTTGTTTAAGTTCTCCCACCCATGTAAACACCGCAGGAAAACCTAATTATATCAATAAGAAGCCAGAAGTAAACTGGATTAAATATACAGAGTTAGACCCAGTTGTTTCACAGAAGTTCACATGTGACAAAGTCATCAAATGACCAGTCAGCGCCATTTTGTTTATATGACAGTTAAAAGGTTCCTGTTAAACGCCGATTCTGAGTCCGTTACAGCTTTTGAACAAATACTGATCAGGAGAAGAGAACAACTACAGTTTGTCAAATAAGAGTAGGTAACATAGGAGGATGCCACTGTTGTTCAAATGGCAATACTAAAAACTAAAAATATAACTCATGGTGAAAATGTAAAATTTTCTTCCGCATGTCGTCACTGGTCACTCAGCCGGATGTAGGACGAACCCCTTACCCCGCCTCCAACTGTTCAACAACTACCATTTTTTTATGATTTTGTAGAAAAAAAAAAATGTCACCGAAGACCAAAATTTCATTTACATTTTTTACTCCAAATAATGTCAGGAATCACTGGTTAAAGTAAGTCAAGTACGTCCCTTAACACCCTGTATATAAAAATCAAAATATGCTTGCTTGGGGATATGTATTTATACGAGTATGTGAGTATATGAGATATCCATGTATTGCTATATTAAGCATAGGAAATGTTTGAAACATTCAAAATACCTTATTTTCATCCTCACGAAGGTTTCTGAATTATTACAACCACGTGACAATCAGGGCCGTAGCTAGTGGGGGGCATTAGGGGGCAATGCCCTACCTTAAAATACCTGTGCCCTACCTTAAGAAATACCATCGACTATTTTTTTTTTTTTAATTTCAATAACAAGGTTTGTACATGTATGTATGATGTATATAATAAGTATGGATTCATTTTTTTTTTCACAGACCTCCTCACTAGGATTTCCTGTTCTGAGGCGGCCTGTAGTTTTTTAAAATATTTGTATTTGGTTATGGATTGTCTTTATATCGTCTTCATGATGTTTGTAATTTTATTATCACTTTGATCTCTCAGCCATATTTTTACTTTTGTTTTAAATATATTAATTTCCTTTATATTAATTTCCTTTATATACTATGATAATATACTAGTAAACTGTGTTCATTTTTTGACATGATTGAAAAAAAAATACTACCTAGTAGTGTAGCGTAGCGACATCTAACTAAACAGCTTCGAATTAACCAAAGAATCATATTTTATCAATTCTTTATTCTGCCCATAGATGGAATTGAAGTAATTGGTGAGTATTGTAAGTTCGCGTATTGCAATCACTGCTTAGGGGGAATTCCCAAACAGTTTGGGGATGTTATTCAACGGTTGAGTCATAAATAAACCAATTCCTAGATCGATATCTTCGGGCTTCCTCCTTACAAAACGGTTTGTCATCAGATCAAGCACTTGCATACTGCTCGCTAACAACGTATGCAGGGACAATAGGGGTCTAGTTTTAGTTAATTATAATTGTAGGGTAATTCTATAAAAAAATAAGAGTCCTTGTTAAATAGTAACCTTCTGTTACTTACACCGGGCGGGTATGTGGTGGATAACCTCCAATTCACTTCGAATAAGAGAACGTTTTCCTTCAAAATGTGTCAGCAGATGAATCCATAACTGGAAATTTACATTCTGATCACAAAACTGGTTTTAAATTAAGGGTGAATCTGTTTGCGTGTCCACAGATTTAATTAGTATTACTTTCATATAATGCGAAGTATGGTTTTCCTACGAATTACGAATTTTGTGGAATGGTTTGAAATAAGAATTTTAACTCCACTCGAAATATTAGAACTTTCTTCAAAATGTGTCAGCAGATTAATCCGCTACTGGAATTTTGACAGATCATTCAGAACATGAAACTGGTTTTAATCCAGGAGTTAATCCGCTATGTCCTCGGCTTAAGCTCAGATACTACAACCAGAACAAGAAAATGGTTTTCCTCTTACTTTTGTACATGGAACACATGGATGGTTTGATGATCCATTGGAACACGTGACGATCCATGAAACTTTCTTAAAATTGTCGCGCATTGCCCACGGACCTCTCTCAATCATTCTCACTGAATATTAGTCATAAAAAATCCAAGCGCAAAACAAAATTCGACCCGGACGGTGTTGCCAGTCGCTGCAGTTATCAAGATGACATTATTATGCATTCATTTGAAGAAAGGGGATTTCCCAGGTTTGTCACAGAATAAGTAATGAAAAATCAGACCAGATCAGATCATTTTACTTGCGCCCTACCTGTAATTACCGCTGCCCTATCTTAAATTCAACTCTAGCTACGGCCCTGGTGACAATTCATCTTCTAAAAAGTTTTTTTAATCATTACAAAAAATGTCACAATTTGAGAATGACATTTTGCAAACATCGATTGTTCAATCAAAATTCAATTTTTGAATAAAGTCTTTAAATTAATGCATTTAATCGAAGTACTTAACCAAAATCGAATACTTTTAATCTAATCAATCTATTTTAAATGGGTACCTATGTTAGGGGTCGTCCATTAATCACGTGAGGCTCGAAAGGGGGGGGGGGGTTCGGAAAAAATCACGTAATATCACGAGGGGGGGGGGGGGGTAAAATGAGATATCACGTGTATTTATTTTTCGTGATAATAGACCGAAAATTTCAAAATACTTTGTACAAAAAAAAAGTACACGTGATTTTGGGGGGGGGGGGGGGGGGTTAGTATAAAACCTCACCACATATCACCAGGGGGACGGGGTTAAAAATCTGCTAAAAAAACATTACGTGATTAATGGACGAACCCCTTAGGTGAAATTTTGATTGATTATTCATAAAATATACAAAAATGAATGTTTGTAATAGGTAAAAGGTATGTAAAATGAAAAACTGTAAAGAAAATTGCACGAGGTGGCACGCGAGCTGTTTGAAAATCTGAAGGTATTGAAACAGAATATTATATGGAACGCGGTAGGGGGGTTGGCGAGACGGGGGAGCGGTAGAGGTTGTGATGAAACTTTGGCGAGTTGTTGTGCGCACGACCGCGATGGTTTATATATAGTGGTGAGCTCTGGAGTTATGAAATTTGTAATAAAAACGTGCAATAGGTGGCATGCGAACTGTTTGAAAAGTGAATGTACCGTTACTAGCGGGAGGGGGGTTCGCGAGGCAGGTACGCTGGAGAGGAGAGAGGGAAGGCGTGAGGGTGGAAAGGGAACGGGACGAATGGGATAGGACACGCAGGGAGAAACAATTTTTTTTATTAAATGGCATTGCGACGCTTGCCGGGAACTCGCTCGTTACGCATCGACATTGTAACCTACTATTAAAGGTAGGTATAATGTCTTAGCACATTCTGTGATCTGAGATTTTAGAATAGGCACAGAAGAGAGGCCAAAAGCGAATATTTTCGCACTTTAAAATTAACGGGTCTTTAAGATGGAAAACCTAACATCATCAAGCGCGTATTTATTTGATATAAACATTAGAGTCAAGGGATCGTTTATTCGGTGTTCTTTATCGAACCAATAAATTGATGTTATCATTATCATCATCATCATCATTACATCATCATTACATAGTATAAAATGAAGTCGCTCAAAATGTATGTGCGCGTTAATCTTTTAAATTACGCAACGGATTTTCATACGGTTTTCACCAATAGATAAGAGTAATTGAAGAGGAATGTTTATATGTATAATACATGTAAATTATATTAGAGAAAAGCCGAGAAATTCAAAGAAAACATATTTTTGTGCGATTTAAAACGGCTGGCGGGCCGTACTATAGTCACTTTTGAAATTCGTTCTACAGAATAAATTGGAAAATAGATGTCCTAGACCTAGAGTAAATAGGTATTTGATTTTTCCTTTTCAAATATCCAGTGTTGCATTGCAAGCATTGTATAATTATTAGTTTACTAGCTTTTTCCCGCGGCTTCGCTCTCATGGTATTAGGAGTTTCCCACTCCGCCTCCTCCACCTTCCCTCTCCCCACTCCACCACCCTCATCAACCCCCCTCCACCCACCCCTCCCCCCATTCCACTCCCACCATCAACCTCCCTCCCCCTCCCCCCTCCCCTCACCCCTCCCCAAACTCCTCCCCCTCCACCTTCCCCCTCCCCACTCCACTCATCCATTAACCCCCCTCTCCCTCCCCCTCCTTCTCCATCGACCCCTCCCCCACCCCATACCCCTCCCACTCCACCTCCCCCCACATTCCTCCACCCCTCCCCCTTCCACTTCCTTCCCTCCCACCTCTCCCACCCCACTCCGCCTCCTCCACCTTCCCTCTCTCCACTCCCATCAACCCACTCCCCCTATACCTCCACCCACCCCTCCCCTCACCCCTACCCCTTACTTTCTTCCGACCTCTCCCACCCCACTCCGCCTTCTCCACCTTCCCTCTCCCCACACCACTCCCCCCATCAACCCCCTTCCCCCCATCCCCTACTCCTCCCCACACCCTCTTCCATCCTTCCCCTTTCCCCTTCCTTCCCTCCCGCCTCTCCCTCCCCTAACCCCCTCCCCACTCCCCCCTCTCACCTCTCGCATTCCACACATTCATTCCCGATACATTCAGTTTTCAAACTGCTCGCGTGCAACCTATTATAATTTTTTATACAAATTTCATATTGCCAGAATTCAACGGTAGTTTTATAGAAAATAACGAACAACAAAAAAAAGAATAGTCCAATTTGGTGCAGTCGTTCGGATTTATGTTATACATACATTTCGGTGATTCATTTTTAGAGATTTAAGTACGACGCCAGCAAACCACCCTTTTTACGGTGAATTGCCAAATTAAAAAAAAACATCGTTTCCAAGGTGACAATTGGTTTGTTTTATTCTGACGTTTGCAATAAATCGATTTTGTTACCGACAGAAAATGTATGAAAAATAATTTCATAACGCCAGAGATTATTCATAACGCCCGAGCTTACCAATATATATAGCCTATAGATCTCGCAAATAATGTAGCTTTCTATTAGTGAAAGGATTTTTTTTAGTTTTTGTCTGAAAGAGTAACAAACATACATCCATACAAACTTTCCCCTATATACTATTAGTAGGATATGTAGGTATAATACATGCTTATTATAGTAGAGAAAAGCCGATAAATTCAAATATTCAATTCAGGCAGCAGGCAGCGGGCAGCTGGCAAGCGGGTGGTGTGGATTTTATAAAGATTGGGTAATGGCGTTGTGTTTCGTTAGCCACAGCAACGTGTGGCCGGGTCTGCTAGTATATTATAATTGCAAGACTATTTGAAAGGGTAATTCTAAATGAAATAGAAGGTAAACTCAATTCTAAAGACAATCAGGCAATATACTCCGCAAAGCAAGTAATAGAATTTTACGAAAAACTACTGTATGCTTCTTGGACCTCAGTAAAGCGTTCGACAGGGTCTGTCATAAAACCTGATGGGAGAAATTGAAAGCTAGAAATATACCTACCAAGTATATCAACACACTATCCCCATGGCACTTCCAACAGGAAAACGTTATACGATGGGCAAGTACGTACCTACTCCCAACCGATATACTTGCGATCAGGAGTAAGGCAAGGAGGGTGTATGTCCCCAATCCTTTTCAATGTATACATGGACGAATTATCAAATCGCCTGGATACCAGAGCTGGCTGTCGTATCAATAATAATCTGTGTCTAAATCACATTATCTATGCGGACGACATGATTCTCCTACATCCTTTGATCAAGGGGTTGAGAAAACTATTAAAAATCTGCGAAGAATACGCAAATGACCACAACATGATGTACAACCCCAAGAAGACGGAACTAATCGCATTCCACCATGGAAAAAAATCCCGAAAAGATGCTCCCCGTACAACTCAATGGGGAAAACATAAGCACATCTACGAATGTAAAATACTTAGGTCACATAATCACTGAAGACCTCTCGGATGATGGTGATATTGGACGACAGAGGAGAAGTATCAGTGTATTGTGCAATATGATTGCCCGAAGATTCTTCCAATGCAGTAACCATGTAAAAAAAACATTGTTCAACGCATTTTGCACTAGACTAAATTTACCATTTATTGATATCTTTTGCAGAGTTTCGGTGCGGCGGAAGGTTCGCCAGAAAATCTGCCGAAACCGAAACTGATGCCGAAACTAGATTTTTTTGCCGAAACTTGCCAAAACCGAAACCGAACCTTCGGTCGGTCACTAATTTTAATTACGGAGCTTCCTAAACGGGCGGATGACAGCCAAGGCCGTAGCCAGGGGGGGGGATCAAGGGGGATTGATCCCCCTCTGAAATTGACATTGACACCGAGGAGGTAATTGATTTGTTCGCTGAAAAGAAAGCTAGAAGACTAAATTTAATTTTGTAATTGTAAAAATACACGATAAGATTGAAAGTAACACCATTTAATTTATTTTATTAAAAAAATATTTTTAAAACTTAACGTATTTCTATAAGGGAACGTACCCATACTACGTGACACGTTCGGGGGGGGGGTCTTCAAAATACCACGCTTGGTACAAATGAGCGGCGGGGGGCTTAGGTTTTTAGTCACCGGGGCCGAGGGGGGGGGGGGGTTAAAAATTGCAAAAAGTTGGTCACGTAGTATAGGTACGTTCCCTAAGCACTGTTTCACCAAACAAAACCTCCCCGAAATTTTTTTCTGGCTACGGCCTTGATGACAGCTGTAAAGTTGACAGATTCAGTACAAAGAAATGGATTTTTGTGGAAGCTCTCTAATTCAGTCATCCGCCCGTTTAGAAAGCTCCGTAATTAAAATTAGTGACCGACCGAAGGTTTCGGCATCAGTTTCGGTTTCGGCAGATTTTCTGCCGAACCTTCCGCCGCACCGAAACTCTGCAAAAGATATCAATAAATGGTAAATTTAGTCTTAAGAATGTTGTGATTGTAAACGCAATTTAAATTAAAATACTCAATTAATGAGGTCCTTCCTTTAAGTGTTGATTATTGACAAATTTTTGTTCCAAGAAGTAGTTAACATGTTTGTTAATTTTTAGTAATATCAAAAAAAAATCACATCCATACTTCAATTATTGTTTTTGTACTTCATTTAACACATGTTAACTGTTTGTGTAAGTGTAAAATTCAGTAAACAATAGATTTTTAACATGTCTAAAAAGTTTCGGTTTTGGCCGAAACTGAGACAGCTACCGAAGATTCGGTTTCGGTTTCGGTAGAAAATCCTGTTTCGGTCGGACACTAATTAAAATGACCCCTTCTCCCGTTTGCGGCAGAGGGGTCTCATAACTTTTCGCATATCGCCTCACTCTATTACGGCGTATGACTTTGAGTTAGGAACGCATAAACTGCAAGAGTGGATCCAGAATTTTTTTCTGGGGGGGGCACAAGGGACGGACGGGCAAAAAAATCAACAATTACTGTTAGGATTTTTTTCTGGAAGGGGGGGGGCACAAAGGGCGGACGGGCTAAAAAATCAACAATTACTGTAGGATTTTTTTCTGGGGGGGGGGGGCACAAGGGGCGGACGTGCTAAAAAATCAACAATTACTGTTAGGATTTTTTTCTGGGGGAAGGCACAAGGGGCGGACGGTTAAAAAAATCAACACTTACTGTTAGAAATAAACTTGAAGTATCATACTTCTAGTTTATTTCTACAAGTTCAAGTGTGTATAGGAAGGTTTATGGAAGTGTCAAAACAATAGAAAAATTAAATGTTTAATAAAGACAGTTTTTGCTTCTAAGTATGTACTGTGATGGAATCTCCACAGTACACAAAAATACCGTCTGGGGGGGGGGACCGTGCCCCCGTGCCCCCCCCCCCCTCCCCCCAAATCCGGCCTTGATAAACTGCTTAGGTGTGACAGGTCTGATGGGATTGTATGGAGAGCGTTATTGTGCGTGTGATGATCTTTTATCTTCGCCTTAAGGCTCTGCAACCGGGCCCGAAAAGAAGAAGATGGAGAGATACGAAATTACAAATGTTAGAGGAGAGCGCTAACATTTACAGCGACAAAATCGATGCGAAAATGTTTAATAAAACACGACTCGTCTAAAATAGAGCAAAAATCTCGCGGGCATTATCTTAAACAGCATTTAAATAAACACTGTGAATTTTTTTATACATATTACTTGTAAAATAACTGAAACAAACCGTGTTAATAATATTTTTTATTAATAGGGGCATACTTTGCGATTTTTTCTATTGAGGGAATTTTATATAATTTGCGTTTCGGCGCTGGCAAAGTCTAGATATTATCTTCAAAAATAACATATATTTTTTTAAGAGCTTTAAAACTTACCGTGTTTAAGGGAAATATGTAATAAATCGGTACAAATCCGGGTTGCGGGCCCTAACGTCACGCCGACCGACGCGACGTCCGTCTTACCAGCTAGTGGCGTTTTCTGCGTCATAATGACCATGTAGCCGGTTTGAACCGTTTAGGACAGGGTTTCCCAACCAGTGGTCCGTGGACCACTAGTGATCCGCAAGAGGCTAGAAGATGGTCCGCGATGGTTCGCCGGTCAATAAGCGAGCCAGCGCGTGGGCGGTCCCTGGTCGAGAAATCCGAATTAAAAAAATCGTGACAATATTCAGTTTATCATTATTGTGCCTTTCCATTGTTGGCCATTATGGTATTCCATTTCACCCCATCCCATACTACCCCGTTCCACCCCATATCCCATTCAGCCACGTTGTGCTAAATATTCTGCTAGAACCCATCCCACCCTATCCCATTACGCCCCTCCCGTTTAGGGTTGCCATCTCTTAAAATAAAAAAGCCTGACTCTGCGCTCTGGAAGGCCGGACATTTTGCCCTAAAAGCCGGACGTACGTACATAATTTTGGACATAACTTTTATACATAATAATAAAAAAATCTGTTACAACTTACAGTTGTTTATTAATCACGCATTGACCAATTTAATTACAACAATCATTAATCTGTCTTATCCTTGTCATCAGATGACATTTGTATATAATATAATGTCAATAACAAAATAAAAAATATTGAGTCTTCTGTCTGTAGACATACTAAACTTATAAAACAAACAAACAAAACATAACTTTTTTTCTGGTTAAACAGTTGACTAAAATTTTTCGTTAAATAGATATAGAATGAAACATATTTATCTTTGTGGACGAAAAATGAAAAACATAAATTATAAACAAAAATTTTAACAAAACAAAAAACGACTTCAAAAAATGCACTAAAAAGTAAAAAAATAATTTCGTATTCTTCTACAACTTCATAATCGACTTACTTTTTCTACTCATCAATATGTAGGTACGATTGTCATTTCCAAAACGTCGTTTTCTTTGGAAATCATTTAATAAAATCCTTGACATGTCATTTTTAAATTATAAAATGTGTACACCATCTTAGCAATTGTTTGCAATTTATTGCATTCCTTGGTCCACTTGGTGTTTTTTAAAGAGAAAACACTTTGAAAGTAATATTCCACCAATGTCAGAAGTTCGGAAGACAAAACCCGTGCGAACCAAAAAAGCCTAACAAAAGCCGGACAGGCCGGACACATAAATATTTAGCCGGACACGACCTAAAAAAGCCAAACATGTCCGGCTAAAGCCGGACAGATGGCAACCCTACTCCCGTTGTGCTATCCGCCCTGGGTGCTACCCCATGCTAGCCTACGCCACTGCTTGTGGTCCCTGTCGAAAAAATAAACGTACAAGTGGTCCCGGGTCAGAAAAAGGTTGGGAACCACTGGTTTAGGAATAGCCATCGTTTTTTAAATCCATAATTATGAATGAAAATGTTAAAAATACAGATTTTTAGATGATCGTAATTATATACCTAAATTTACTTTAAATCTTCCACACTTACATAGTTTTGTAAACACCGAATTTTAATGTTTGGTGTCTAGATCTGAACACCAAGTTACTTCCCAACCTCCTGTTTTCTCGCCTCACTCCCCTCCTATGTAAATTTCGTAGTCCCCGTTACGGGATGTTAGTAGGTCTTGTGTGGAATCACGTCAAAGTTTTAATTTCTTGAGATAAAATGATAAAATAGATTCTAATATGCAAGTAATTTGAAGTGAAGATTCTCATACCGCAAAGCACATATCTTAACATCGTGTTGAGGAGTGAGGGGTTCGCATGTTAAGCTCATGCTCACGGTCGATCAATGAACTCTATTTCCCGGGGAACAAAGCAAAATATTGCAAAATCTTCGTAATCAGCTTTCCTATTAAAGGGACTTCGGTAAATACTCCCACGGCGATCTCCAGACCAGGGACGGACTGGGGGTGGGCGGCCGCATCGTGCACCGGGCGCCGATAGGACCTGAATAGGTCCCGATGATCGAGTGGGTTAAAGCGCTTTGTCCTGATAAGACAAGAGATCCTGTTGCGACCGTTACCTTTTTATTTTTCTGTGTGTTGTTCAGTTTCATGTTTCATTTGGATTTATTAGTATCATATTCTTCTTCAATGATACATATATTACGTTGATAGTTAATAAAATTATTGTTATTAGTTAAAAAAAGTTATTAAAAAGTTGTTGCATAAAAAGAAATAAGCCATTTATTGAGCGAATTGAGGGGAATTGGGGCTAATTACCTTTCTCAAATGTTCTTCGATACTTAATCTTAAAGTCAGACGGAATTCCACGATGAGGTCCTTACTAGAGTTGTCGATCCTTCCACTCGTTCCTGTTTAAAAAATATGGCGCCTTGTTTTATGTTTTGAAACATAAAGGCGCCCTTTTTTTCACAAAATTTGTCAAACATCGCCGATTTTTCACAAAAACGGCGATGTACAAATTATTAATAACGGAGATTAAACTACGGGCTGAAATTAGTTGCCTTGTCCTAGAAATAAAAATAAAAATCTGTGCAATTTTCAAGAAGCCATCCATTCAGAGAGATCTACAATAAAATATTCTGTAAGATTGTAGAAAACACTGAACAAATATGGATATAATACGGACACGATCACAAAACACTTATATGACTTACATTGGTTTATCACTGCCAGAAAACTGTATATTTAGCTTTCCCATGTTCCCGGAACTGAAGGGTGGTACTGTATTTTTGTGGTTTTTTTTTGCGTTAAGTCAGGGTTATGAGACAATCAAGGCAAAAAGGCAGATTCAGTCGGATATCGGAAGTCGTTCGTCGTGCGTTATCGGCTGTCAAATCTCTGATATTTTCTATGGCTTTCAATGGCTTGTCTATGCCTGTCGTATTTTGATGTGGATTAATTAAGTACCTGCTTAGAAACACCAATTAAAATTTATTCGTTATTATAACTATATACACATAGGGGCCATCCATAAATTACGTCACACTAGTCATCTTAAGGGGGGGAATAGAGAATTGTGACATTGTGTGACAAGGGGTATGAGGGGGTCATCAGCTTTGTGAAGTCACATGTAAAAAAAATACTGTTTTTATTCGATTATTCGATTCGCAAATTTTCCCGCAACTGACGAGGATTACGTGGCAAACGCGCCGTCATCTCTACTTAGTTGGTGTCTTAACACAAGCTTAGTATTTAGCCCGTTAGCGCGGTACGGAATACCGCGTTTAAGAAAACTGTGGAAAATGTGTCGAATACGGCCGATTTAACACGCGTTACGTTGTCGTAAAAGACACAGAATTACCCTTCTAAGCAGCCGGCCCTGCTCGCCGCCACAAGTGTTTACTATTCGCGTATAATTCGGTTTATTTCGGTGGCAACATTAGCTGGTCATTGGACTTGGTTCCTTCGCATTTCTATGCGGCGGTTTCGGCAGGACCAGCTCTTGCTATTAATATCCGGTAGCCACTAGCAGGCTACAACTTGAGCCGCCTGACATTGACTTTAAATATTATAAATCGCCAACCGACGCGCGAGGACATTCGCTACAATCGTCACTATAGTTGCTAGTTGCTGTCGCCACTTTATCATGTTATAGTGGCGATTTATCAGACGTCTTATGCCAATAGCCCAGTCTCTTGTCTTATCAACGATTGCCTTATGACGGAAGTTAGTGAAGCGAATTTCTTCCTCGTTATCCAGAAATTTAATTCAACTATAAATTTAACCAAACACCTTCATGAATTATTAGATAACACGTGGTAAAATGTATTTAGAGCAGAAAATCTATTTGATAAAGCGACAAAAACTCACGTTGTAATTTGCACGTCTTTTTCTGTATGGAATTTCTAGGTCAACTATTTTTATTTCCCTGAAAATCAAAACTGTAAGTATAAAGCAGTAAAAACTACGGAACTGCTGTGGTGAAACTTGTACGGCTTTTCTGTTTGGAGCTTCTAGTACTTTCTAGGTCAATTTTTTATTTATTTAATTTATTAGATACATTTGTTTACAGACATCTAATAATAACACAGTACAAGGCATATAATACTCTTTGAAAAACAGTAAAAATAAACCATTAGAATGGTAGGTAACTTGCTACCCCTGATTAAATCAACACACCTCATACCCGGTGAACAAAACATACATCAGTAATATAGTGAAGTTCAGCCCTGATGAATGTGAGGCTATATAAAGAAGAGTTGTATATTAATCTTTCTTATGTTTAATCCAAATCAATAAATTTACAATATCGTATTCATATTTTACTTTAATTAATTGTGGGTCGATAAAAGTTACTAATAATGCTGGTTCCTGTTCTAGGGAACGTGAAAATGCCAAATGAATTTATGCTGTAAAAAAGTATTGTTTTTATCACTAAAACTATCTACCAAGTTTTTACTAAAAGTGTCATTAATAGGTAACTATGTATAATTTTAATTGGCATTGTTTAACAGTTTTTCAGAACCCCCTTTTTTCTTTTTTTTACATCAATACCGCACAAGAGTCCCAACTGCTCTGGAGCCAGTGTGACTATGGCATCCCCAATTGGGGTATGTTGTGAGGCTGAAGGTAGTTGGGAGGGGAAGAAGATAGGGAAGAGGAAGGTGGGGAAGTATCTACCTGGCTATTCAGATCTGGTCACCAAACACGGCTAATGCCACTTCAAGCAACGTTTCAATTCTGAATGGTGGTCTTACACCAAAGCGATACTGAAAGTATCTTCCATTCTGGAACGTGCCGCAAATATACTATATATTATTTTAAATTAATAAATTGTGAAATAACACAAATTAATCAAATAAAATTTATTTGCCACGCCGGGATTCGATCCCGCGACCTTCGGAGTGCGAGTCAAGAGCCTTACCGCCGGACGATGCCGGCCGTCTACAGCCAATCAAACATTTAGTTATTATTAGACCGATGTAGGACATTTTGCATGTTTTAAAGTTTAATTCGGTTCCATGACAACTCAGAATCAAGCAACTTCAACACTCTTTTGAAAAGTCATTAAAAGTTATGATTTTTTTTTTAAATAGACCTGAATTAAACGGTCACCGTTTAATTCGGGGGGGAGGGGAATTTTTTATATGAGGCATATTAAGAAAGTAAGTGTACCTACTGATTTTTTGATACACTTGTTGATTATTTTCCCAAATAATCGCCATCCCGTTCAATGCATGTGGTGAGCCGTGGCACAAGTATATTTATGCCCTCTTCGAAAAATTCTCCCGCCAGTTCCTTCCTCCACTACAGAACCTCTTTCCGCACCTGCCAATGAAAATTTATTTTCATTCATATGTGCCTTCAGGAAGGTGAACAGATGATAATCTGAAGACGCCAAGTTAGGGGAATACGGGGGATGGTTCAAAATATCCCAACAAAATGAGTCCAAGAACGTATTGGTGGCTAAAGCTGTGTGAGGACGAACGTTTTCGTGAAACTAGCACACTTCTCTGGTCAGCATACCCCTCCTTTTGTTTTGAATGCTGCTTTTGAGTTTTTTTAGGGTATCACAATATTGTTATCCCAACCTGAGGCAGAAATTCGACCAATATGATGCCTTTTCGGTCCCAAAACGCTGAGGCCATGATTTTTTTGCCCGAAATTGTGGTTTTAAAGTTTTTGGTATATGGGGAATTGGTGTGACGCCACTTTGACGACTGTTATTTTTCCAGGCGTGTAATGAGTCACCCACTATCATCTCCAGTCATAATAGAGCTTAGAAATCCTCACCTTTTTTTTCTTGTGGGTGTTATTCCTTCCGTGAGTAAAAAGCGGATCACAGCACTTGGCGGGATTTTTTGCCACCATCTTTCACGCAAATGGACACTACAACGTGAGTTTACGTACTATAATGTTTCTGCGATGCTCGCTCTGGTCATGAGATGCCCTTCTACCATTCAGTGTTGCCAACCCTCAAAAAACTAAAAACCATCGCCCGTTATGGTCACAGTACACTTAGTTTCTGAACATGCTAAGTATAATTTCGGCCCCAGCAACTATTCTTTTTAAATCTTGTAAATTATTTTATATAATGTGCAATGAAACTTTCAAATATGCATTTAGTAGAAAACAATATATGACCATGATGTTGTTTATTTTCCATTTTTTAATTTTAAATATATGAGATGTAACGGTACGAAAAAGGTAAGTTTTAAAATTTAATAAAAGTGATGTCTGGAAAAATCGTAGTGCAAGCGAAAAACTAGTGTAAAGCACATTTGCAGTCGATTTTGTAGTAAAACTTTTTGAATAGATCTTTCGTTTTCGAGTAAATCGAGTGCAATGATTTCAATTTTCAGGCAAATTAAGAAGGAAATTGGTATCTATGTGGCAATATCAGCTAATTAATGTATGTACAATGCGTCAAAGCCCGTTCCCAAAAGTTTATTTAACCATTAAATTGCTGAAAATATTTTTTTTTCGGTCGAAATGCTCAGACCGAAAAAAAGTTTTTTTTTATTTTGTGTGAGTTTCCGGACACTGCGTTGGTAATGAGAAAGAAATAAAACATTAACTTTGTTAACCTCGAAATTCGTTCCCTGATGAAGCTTATGTTGAGCAAAACCCGTAGATCTTTATAAATTAAACAAATTTTTAAGGCATTGAGTACCCGGCTACGCTCAGGGAGTTTTTTTTTTTGGTTTTAGGCAATTCACCCTGAAAAGAGTGCTTTGTGACTGATATGAGATTGAACTGACGTTCGAACCCACAACGGATCTTGCTTTCTATACCCCTACCAATGGGTAGTCCCACCCATACAAAACAGGCTTCGAATGGTCCACAATGTTCCAGAATATTCCACAACATTCGAGGGTGTTCTGGAATGTTCCACAATGATCTAGGATGTTCCTGGATGTTTCTGAACGTTCCAGACATTCCAGAATGCTCCGGGATGTTCTGGAATATTGTGGAATGCTCTGGAATATTCTTGGACGTTCTGGACTGATCTAGAAATTTCTAGAAGGTGTAACATTCCAGCCCTTATATCTTCACAAGCACACCCTACGGGGCCTACTTCATGGATGGGGGACAGAGGGCTACCACACCATATAACTCACTTGATCGTACCGGGACTCGTTTCTGAGTTTTAGCGGCACGCACATTGTACACTTTCTTTTAAAATATAACATATTGATTGATTTTGTCAAACAACAAAGTGATTGTTTCTACCAAAATGTAAAAATAATTCCAGAAAATTGCGAGCCTCCCACGTATCCCATAAAGTATGTTTTAATTGTGCACACAAACAAATAATTATACGAATAATGAAGTGCAAAATTTATTGAAATAATAATGGTATGTTTAATAAATTTCTGGCCGTTATAACTTGATTTGTTTCGGCTGTTTTCTTACTACTCAAGCATTTATTATTTTTCAGCGTTTTTCAGTAAAATATGCGGAAACCTGAAATGATCGTTATTAAACAACCTGAATAACGGATGAAGTCAAGTAATAAAACTCGTATAATATATTATAATATTAAGTACCAAAACACATTTCCCCCGATTAATAATGTGATTTCTTCCGAATTCTAACAGGAAGTCTTAATCGAGTCAAATAAAACTCAATTTTTGCAATAAACTACATAAAATATTCAACAAAATACCTTCGCGGATTTGTTTAAACGTCTGACAAATTACCCCGGTCACTCCGGGACATTTCATTGGCACCTGTTGAAGATTATTTTTAAAACTAATCACAGAGGCGACGAATGAATATTCTGAGACGGAATTGTTTTGTCAAAGGTAGAAAAAACTTTCAACAGTTTTTAAATTGCTGTTGCACACATTATTATGGATGTCTAAAATAACCATTGAACTAATAATTTCCGCTCCTGTCAACTTGTTGAATGTTGAATTAAATTGAAAAACTGTAGACTTAAATAAATATTTGGTAGTTTCCACCTCACAACCGGACTTCACACATTTGAAGTAATTTAAATATTTTATACAATTTTTAAATGTCCGTCGATTACCTACTTATCATCTCCTGAAAACAAAGAAGGTCATTCTTACACCTGACTGTGTATATCAGTGATAATTTCTACATAAATATATGTTCCCATAACTTCTACACTTGCCTCTATTAACATTTTGGCTAAATTTAAAAACCCATTTTTCTTTCGATGTGCAAACATGGACACTTAGAGCTAGCGACAGAAAGCTGATAGACGCCCTCAAAATGTAGTGGTAGAGATGAAGGCGTCTACTAATATCTACAGGAATTCCAAAAACTGAAAAAATCGAACTAATATCTATGAGAACCAAAGTGTTGACGAATATCTACAGCTCAAACTGCTGACTAATATCTATGAGAACCAAAGTGTTGACAAATATCTACAGCACTGGCAGAGGTTGGATTTGCAATTATGTATAGCATATTGGAATAACGTAATATTGCGTATGCAGTTTAAAAAACTTAATTTATGTAAGTATGTACGTAAAAATCCCTAATATCGGACTATTGGACACATTTAGCTGATTAGTCCAACCTAAGCTCTGTAGATATTAGTTCAACCTACGCTCTGTAGATATTAGTCAACACTGGGACCGTCATAGATATTCGTCCGACCTTAGCTCTGTAGATATTAGTCAACACTCGGAAGTTCGTAGATATTAGTTCAACATATGAGCTGTAGATATTCGTCCGACATACAGGCTGTAGATATTAGTGTCTGGAGTCGTAGAGATAAATGCTCAGGTTTCCATGGACAGCCAGACGCACAAATGTGTCCATTCTGGAAGAGTTAGACATCCAATATAGGCTTTCAACTATCTGCCTACAACGTATTTTAAGATACTTTGGACACGTTGCTCGCCAAACTGAGGACTCCTACTTGGAGAAACTCATAGTCACTGGCAAAAAGTTTTGCGGAAGTGGAAGGGCCTTGTCCACCATGAAAACTGGAGTAGGGGTCGCGATCCTCAGAAATGAGGAACCGACTTAAGAAGAAGATTATAAAACGAGTAAAATTATGTGACCAACACTACTCGTAATTGCCCTGAGCGTAGATAGTATAACTTCTATGCTGTATTGCTGTAGGGTTGCAAGGCTAAAGTAGATGCGAGAGGGAGTTAGGAAGTATTTAGCTATTCAAATCTAGTCATAGCTAAAGCCATTTCGGAATGTTTCTTTTCTGGTCTATATCCTCTTACAATCTTCGTCCTCCAAGCTGCGGAATATTAGATATAGCGTTTTCCATCAATTTTCCGTTCAAATATACGAATTGGTCAAGTACTTATCCTATGATATTTGGTATATCTTTAAAATTCTTGATTTGTGCAGATAGATAGATACGTTGCTTGAAAATGGCCTTAGCCGTGTTTGGTGACCAGATCTGAATAGCCAGGTACTTCCCAACCTTCCTCTTCCCCACCTCCTTCCCCTCCCCACTACCTTCAGCCTCACAACATACCCCAATTGGGGATGCCATAGTCTCACTGGCTCCAGACGGGAGCAGCTGAGATTCTTGTGCTGTATTCACTGTAAAAAAAAAAATCTTGATAGATTCCCCTTTGTTAACAAATGTTTTTTTTTTTTTTTTACATGAGCTCCACACAAATAATTTCCCTCAGGGCCTATGTCATCTTTAGGGATGCTGTGTGGAGGGTTTTTTAAGGAAAGGAAGGAGAGGAGAGTTCTGGGAAGGAAAAGGGTTTAAGGGGTGGGTAGGAATCTGGGGTTCAGTGTGTCCTGGTCATCTGCCTCCAAGACCTAGATGTCCCCCTCTGACCCCCCACCATACGAAAGAAGAAGAAGAAGAAGACCTAGACAAACCTCACCCCGTGAACCCGGGAACCCCTGCTAAATCACCAAACGTAGCGAACCACTTGGGGTGACCTATGGCAGAGGTGTTGGTTATCTAATAAAGGTTCCCGGGGCGGCGGTACCCATACCTGTCTACCAAATTGATAGATCCCCTCATGTTAACAAAGGATTGCAATCTTTCGGACACGGGGCGTTGGGTGCATGAAGACATTGAGTGGGAATGACTTTCTTGTTATAGCGGTATTTCAATAGAAGATGTTCCGAGGAACTAGTGTCATCAGTCATCAGCAACGGTGCATAGTCAGGAAACACGCACAAATGCTCACGGATCGTTTAAACGATTCGATTTTGATTTCAACAGCTCGGCTGTGAAACGATTTGTCGGTCTCTGTGTTTCTTCTCTCCTCCTCTTCTCAAAGAGACCCTTGACACAGCATGAGCTGAGAAAAATAAAATTATCGTGTGTAGAGTTAATGCAAAAAGTAAATAAAATAAATTCTAACGAAATTTAATAATAATAATACATTCATTTTGTCTAATGCTGTATGTCTTTTAACGGCCTGCCGAGCTATTTGTCATAGTTTAAAAATATTAAAAAAATACATCAAAACGTTCTTACGTAGTTAATGAACCTACGTAACGCGTCCCCTGTAGTAGCACCGATCTCTGAGGCAATTTCTCGAAAGGCGTATCACTAATGGTGATTTAATCTGTTTGAAAATACTGGTCTGTCGCAGGACAGTCTCTACACATCTCCACGTCAAGAAACTAAGAAACGCGGCCGTCATTCCCCATATTCCAACTCCCATCTTCTGCGTCATACCTTCAACATGACGCGATTTAAAAAAAAACTTGTAACCTAATTTCTACGGCACCTGCTTTGCATGCTAGCTTTCAAATCAACTTAACTACTGCCTACGTAATCAGCAGTCCGTTCGTTTCTATTTGAATTACGGTGATTATTTTCATGATGTAATGAGTGGCACGTTAAGTTATTTATTTATATTGCCGGGCAGATTGCACTTAGTAATGTTTGTATGTCTGGAAGTAACTATTTTGTTGGTTGCTAATTCGCGCATTTAGAGGCTCGGCAGACAAGGTAATGAGTTTTCTTCCGCAGACGTTTTCAGGAGTTATTTTATTCAGGAAATTCAGGAATCCAAATATAAAGTCACTTTATATTAAACAATTTTGTTAAAATCACTTAAGTTGATACTTTTATTTGCTGAAAATTATATTTTTAATATTAAGATGTATCCGCCACTGTATCAGTTCAATTTCACACGGCACAACATGTATCATTAACATAAGAATAAAAGTAAAAGTGTAAAATAACCATAAAAGTATAAGTACAAAAAGTATTAAATAGTATAAATGTATGAGTATACTTGGTCTAAGATGTAAACAGTTCATAGTATGGACTCCAGATACTAATATCTACAGCCTGTATGTCGGACGAATATCTACAGCTCATATGTTGAACTAATATCTACGAACTTCAGAGTGTTGACTAATATCTACAGAGCTAAGGTCGGACGAATATCTATGACGATCCCAGTGTTGACTAATATCTACAGAGCGTAGGTTGAACTAATATCTACAGAGCGTAGGTTGGACTAATCAGCTAAATGTGTCCAATAGTCCGATATTAGGGATTTTTACATACATACTTACATAAATTAAGTTTTTTAAACTGCATACGCAATATTACGTTATTCCAATATGCTATACATAATTGCAAATCCAACCTCTGCCAGTGCTGTAGATATTCGTCAACACTTTGGTTCTCATAGATATTAGTCAGCAGTTTGAGCTGTAGATATTCGTCAACACTTTGGTTCTCATAGATATTAGTCAACAGTTTGAGCTGTAGATACTCGTCAACACTTTGGTTCTCATAGATATTAGTTCGATTTTTTCAGTTTTTGGAATTCCTGTAGATATTAGTAGACGCCTCCCATAGTATGTAAGTAAACAGTACACAGTATAAAATAACTCAAAAATTGTGAGTATTAAAACAAAAATCATGAAATTATGAATAATATATAGAGGTAGGAATAAAAAGCAAGAAAAAAATGCATTGCTAAAATAAAATTCAAATAATTATCATAATAAGTTTTGTTACGTTTTAAGATTTTCACGGCCAAAAGCATTTTCGTTATTTGATGTGTACACACATCTGTCGGATCTGCCGGATCTGCCCTGATGATGGACATTGCAACGATGTCCGAAGCGTTGGCTAAAGAAGGAGGTAACGCAACACGGCATAACACCCCAAAAACAAATAACGAAAATAATAAGTTTTCTTTTTTTACCAATACCAGAGAATTAAACGTTATAATATCGCATGATGCCAGAGTGGTAAATTTTATTTATTATTTTTTTTATCTATATATATATATATTTTTTTACATGAACTTCACACAGGAGACCCTGAGGAAAATAATTTCCCTCAGGGCCTATGTCATCTTTGGGGATGCTGTGTGGTGGTTTTTTAAAGAAAGGAAGGAGAGGAGAGTTCTGGGAAGAAAAAGGATTTAAGGTGTGGGTAGGAATCTGGGGTTCAGTGTGTCCCGGTCATCCGCCTCCAAGACCCAGACAAACCTCACCCCTGCTAAATCACCAAACGTAGCGAACCACTTGCAGTGATCTATGGCAGAGTTGTTGGTTATACAATAAAGGTTCCCGGGGCGGCGGTACCCATTCCCGCCTCCCAAATTGAAAGTATTTTTCACATTAGATTTTTCCATGCATGTCTCACTAGGATACCTGTGTCGAGACAGGCGTAAAATACTTACATTAAAGCCCTGGTGAAAGACCTGCATCATTCAGAATCGTAATGTTATTTGGATTGGCTATAACCATGTTAGGTGACTACAACTGAATAGCCAGGTTACTTCCCAATATTATTCTTCCACATCTCATTCCCCTCCCCACTACCTTCAGCCTCTAGACAATTACGCACCCCCCAACTGGGGGTGCCGTAGTCTCACTGGCTCCAGGCGGTTGGAAACAGTGCGGTACTCACAATAAAAACAGGTTTTTGAATTACTAGTCAAATTTACGAAACAAAAATAATCAGTCAAATGTTATGCGTGACAGCTGTTGCGCCTTCTGCGGTCATTGCAATGTCAAATAAGCCTTACAAATCATCTTCATTCTCTTTAAGTTTTCAAAAGTGTTTAAATACAAATGACGCAAAATTCTTATTTGTCACTCCTGTAATGTTTGTCACCCTCAATAAGCACCACAAAAGATAAAGAAGGAGGTAGCGCAACACGGCATAATATCCCAAAAACTAATAACAAAAAACCACTAAAGATGTCGAAAAAAACTTAGGTACACAATGTACACATTCCCTTAAGTTTTCTTTAAATGCTATCATTACGTCCAACTTAAATAATGGCCCTAAAACGTATCCCCTAAGAACCCTTTCTATAAAGGTTAAGATTTTTTGCTATTCAACCCTCGATCCATTACCCTTTATATTTTTAACCAAACTTTTTATCTCCGGCTGAAAAGTCGAAAGGGGATTCTGCAATATAATCCCACTTTTACAAGAAGATAGATCGCTGGAAAAAAAAGGTTTTCATTTCACTGAAAGACGGTCTACCTCTGTATGGCTGTGAGATAATCCTGCACACCTACATTTTTATTTGCAAAGAGATTTATTGTTATTATCTTGATTTTTATTAGAAAGCAGATGAATGTGCGGTATCTGGAACGCACACCGGCCAGAGTAACCCGTGCACCTGATTATTCCAATGAATCGCGTCTTCACCCGATGTAAACACCTTTAATTATTGTAGGTGCTTACAGTTTCCGCACCTTGCTGCCAAAATAGTTTTTACACCAAAGCAAAGTTTAGATTCCGCACAAATTACACAAGGAAGCTAATTCTAGAATAATGGAAGTACATTATACATGTTCAGTCTTGGAGACGCGTCACGCGTCACCTTACATTTAGCTGTTAAAGGTTCCGATATAATTACCCATGAAGAATTGGCTTATCCCCAGAAGTAGGTAGACATGATTAATATAGCTTTTTGATTTCAACGTATTTTAAATAAAATTTAACCAAGCAAAATCCTCAAAGATCGTACAACGCATGTGGCAATATAAACTATCTTGAACAATGTTAAATCAGCATTTTGGGAGGTGGTAAAAAGAGTAAAAAGACCCATCCACAAAGCATAGGTTAATGTTAACAAATGTATATCTAGTCATAATACGGTGCGGGTAAATTAGTACCAAAACGCACAAGGTAAATGACTAAATTTGTGCGTTCATGAAAATTTTCTGGGCAGTAATTGGAGATCTGCTGATCCGCCGAAAATGGAAAAAAACCCTTTCTGGGGAGGGGGTAATTTTTTTTTTGAAATACGTGTTTACAAAATAGGTATGTTTTTAATGTGTTTTGATTCGGGCTGAATCGAATGAGATCGACTACGAACAACTCCCTCCTTTGGCGAAATCAGACAGGTTTTTAGTAAAGTAACTCTGTAGAAATCTTAAGAATTGAATTTGGGAGTCACTTTTGAGCTATTGTCTCGCAATGCTTGATAAACCTACTCGATTCTGTGCAAAGGAGGGCGGTCTGTCTGTTTGACAATCCGTTGACAACTATACCGCACAGATGCAATGTAGGCATGCTAAGTCTGTTCTATATCGATTTTAACGGAGTCTGCTCTAAGGAGATAGTAGCATTGATGTTATAACCTTAAATACCAGAAATATGTCATTTTCAAATCAGATTTTAGTCGTTCCACAAAAAATTATAAATGGATTTCGAAAGATTGTTCTTTTATCTAGCATTCGCATGTAATAAATTTTGAGAATTTTTTTTAATTTTTAGTATAATAAGGTTATTCCATAGGTCGTTGGCAGATTTGTTAAATTTTCAAAAAAGATTTTGTATTATACCGCACCCATTTCAAATAATATAATCATGCAGTAAAATAAATCAATACATTATCTAGCAAACGCATGTTTTAGAATTTAATTTTAGTTTCAATAAAATCATTAAAAAATATGTACGTACATGTGTTTCTTGACGAAAATTGGTCCATTTGTGTATTTATTTGCGCACTTACAAACTAATATATTTCAATTTTTTTTAACATTCCTATTAAATTTAGACATTATTGAAAAATGACAAATACTTATAATCAAAAAATAACTACAAAAAGTACATTATTTTAACGCCTTTCAGCATTTTTGGATGAAGGTATAAATTAAAGCTAATTTGAATTGAAATAAATTCGATATTGAGTTAAAATTTTAAAAAGCTGGTACGGAGAAAAATTAATCTTTCTCATTGTAACCGCCGTGCACGATCGTAAGAACAACTTTCGACGAAATGTGGATTTTCGTCCGCTGGCTGGTTAAACGCTCTTAAGTGAAAGACCTTTTTTGTACTAATCTCTGTTTTTCCGCTATTCATTTTAATGTTTTTTCCATTATTATTTTCTCTTGTCTTTTCTTTTTATTTCTTTCATTTTCTCTGTCCTGTATTTCTTATAAATTTTATTCACAATTTTTTTTTTTCAAAATACATGTTTTTATTTTTTAATGTATAAAATGTAATAATGTGTATATTTTATGTTCCTGTCTCAATTTAAAAAAAAAAAGTTAATGTCAAAAAAACCCGTTGACAAACTGATATCAATCAGTTTAACGGGACTTAATTTTAAAATGTAAAAAACTATAAATAAATAATACATATGGCTCTGAAAATGTGATTATTAAAAAGAGCAAAGAAATGGTTTTTACATTCAAAGGTCATTTTAAAAAATATATATATTTAGAATCCTGTCCACTGAGGGTGTGACATAATTAAGTAATTTTATTTTTATGCATAATTAGATAGAGCCTATATTATTCCTATTTTTACTTTATTTATTTCCTCTTGAGGTGATTTTTCACAAAAACAGCTCTCTGTTATTACGCAAATATTATTAGTATGTATTCCTCCTTGCCTAAAATACTAATAGAACGAAATAACTATACCGAGATGGTGGACGTCTTCTATAATTTATAACTAAACAAATACAATTAATTGTCACTGAAGCAGAACAGATATGCATAATTCTGTATATTTTTTACTATTCCAAACAAAAATCTCCTATTTATTAAATAAATAATAAAGTAATTAAGGAACCAGTAATTATGTTTTCAACTTTGAATATTTTAGTTCGTCCAAATGACTTCAGTTGACACAGGAATCTGATAGGAAGCTTTGAGAAGTATTCAACACGTCGCCGTCGCGCGTCGTGTCGGCACAAGGACAATGGGATATTAATTATTGTATTCTGACTCCGCCGTCCTCAAACGGCCACTCTTTCCAACAAAACTCAACTAACGTAAACATTTAATTCTAACTTCTGTCAAAATGTGCATTCCGTTCTAACTTCTAAAGATATTCAATTTCTTGATGTAGAAGTCTTCATTATTCATTGAGAGCTTTTATAATCACCGTGACGATTCACGTTTACGGTAGCATGACGACAAAATAGGCAATATACACACGTTCCTTATCACGCATAACATTATTAATAATAATAATAATAATAATCGTTTATTCCAGAATGTATGCAGGGGAAGTGCAATGCAATACATTCCATATTTTTAAATAACAAAAGAAAGATAAATAATAAGATCAGGTAAAAAATAATTAACAACACATAAATTAAATAAAAACAAATAAGCATGAGAAATGAAAAGCACTTAAATTAATGCAAACAGGCGTTTACGGGGGGTATTTCACCATCTCCCGTCTCCAGTGGGCCATCAGGGGAGACTCCATCCAGGCAGTCATGACGGTGACGATCGCATTCTTCGAATGGCGCAGTCTGCGCCATAAACTTCCCATGCGGTGGCGGAGAAGTGCACGGAAAGTATGCACTCGTCCCTCCAGGAACATTTCCGTAGCACTGCAGTATCTCGGTAGGCGAAAAAGTTGGCGATAAGCGTTATTGTAAGCAACCTTTAACTTATTCCATTGGGTTGCAGTGTAGTCAACCCACAGTTCTGATGTATACAGCGAGGTACAGAAAGCGTTGAACAGTATTCTTTTTACTTTGGGGCTGCAGGAGTAAAAACGTCTTGACAGCATACCCGCTCTAACTGATATTGCTCTTCTCTGCCTTTCCATGTCCTCGATGTCCTTAAGGTCGTCTGTGATGACATGTCCCAGATATTTCACGCTGTGATTAACATTCATTTTCCTTTCATCTAGCCATACTGAGGGTGTTTGGACGATTTCGTTTTTCTGTTTAAAAACCATAACTATTGACTTGGTGGTATTATGCAAAAGGTTATGGTTTTTGCAAAGTCTTCACAAATTTTGAGTAATTTCTCTAATGCGCTTAGTGACGGTGCAAGAAGAACCATGTGATTTGCGTAATTAATATTATTTACACACACTCCATTTAAATGGCAGCCTATTTTCGTGGCATTAAGTCTTTGAATAAGCTCATCGGTGTATAGATTGAACAGAACCGGAGACATGCTTCCCCCTTTTTTTCACGTCACTTTTCAAAAATAATGGGTTGGAAAATTCCCCAGACCATTTCACAATATTTTCTTGTTGCGTGTGCCAAATTGAAAGAATAGCTATTACATCTTCTGAAACTGCTCTGTTCCTTAGTTTTTCCCACAGTTTATTATGACATACACGGTCAAACGCTTTGCTTAAATCTAGAAGGCAGGTATAGATTGGCGTTTTTCTTAGCTTATAAGAACTGATGGTTTCTTTTAGAGAATATATTGCCATAGATGTTGACAGTGCAGATTTGAATCCGAACTGGTTATCCTCTGTTTTTACATGATCTATTACGACAGCAGATAAAATTATTGCAGTAACTCTTTCAAAAGATGAGTTGTACATAGGTCTGTTACCTCCAAAGGAATAAAGTCATAATTTTCTTGCATCTCTCACACACACCGCACCGTGACGTCTCCGTAGACCCCTACTAATACCGACGACGACGTAATAGCCGTGACGACAATTTTGAAAGTATGGAACATAGTTACGAAGATAATAATGAAGTGTGAGTGAATTCCAATAATTCAAAAACGTCAAATGTCAATGCGCTGATGGTTTTGCTTTTGTTCTATAAATATAATGTGTTAAATACAGACTCGAGTGTAGGCGAGGTTATTTATAAATAATGCGCGTATTGGCGATATGGATATTTATTATAAGTAATGGCTATAAATACGTCCTAACTAACGTGTTGGCGGTTGGTAAAAGAGAGTGAGGAGAGGCCTGCATCTCCTTTTATATGCGGGATCACCTGTCTCGCTCTTGTATGGCCGGAAACAGGTGTGCCACCCTAAAACCTCTCTCACATCCTCCCCTACTTAAACGGGAGAATCCTGGCTACATAAGTGATACCTATAGCTACATATTTCACACAATATATTTTATATTTCATATTTCACATTTAAAATTAACACATTACATTTAAAATTAACAAAACATTTGTTTTTGTTCTTTCTGTTTCCCTTCTGTCCATTTCTGTCCATTTCGACTGCGAAGTGCTGTCACCTGGGCCGAAGCCTTCCTTGCCATGGGTTAGACCTGAAACATGGAGAAACAGAATTAGAGACACTTCTATTACGTAACATACCGGAGAGATCTAATTCGTCCGTCGACAATTCCAACGTGTCAGACGCGAATTCCTGGTTATCTTCCTCCTGCCATGAAACATGTAATTCCTTTAGCTGGTCTAAATGTCTTTTCCACACCATATTAGACTTGTTAATTTTTATGAAATATATTTTACTACCTTTTTTATCCACAATAACCCCAGGGACCCATAACCTATTACCCTGAGATCTGAAATCTCTAGTCATTACTTTCTGACCTATATTAAAACCTGATTTAACTCTACCCTTATATTGTCTTTTCTGATTGTTTTGGCTCTGAGTAACCTTTTTTATTACTTTGTTTCGTCGAGTAGAACCTGAACTACCCGTTCTATCCTCAATTTTCCTTGGAATCAGAGAGTCAAATACTGTTCTAATTTTTCTACCCATTAATAATACAGATGGCTCACATCCTGTTGTTGCGTGAACTGTATTCCTATAGTCTGCTAAAAAGTTACCTAACTTTTCTTTATAATCTAAAGGAAATCCATTATGTTTACAAATTTTTTTAAGGAAATTTTTACAAGTCTTTACTGTAGCTTCAGCTTGCCCGTTGCTACTAGGGTGATTGACTGGACTAGTGATATGTTCTATCCCATTTTTCTTACAAAAATTTTCAAAATCCTCAGAACAAAAACACGTACCATTATCACTAACTAAAGTTGCTGGAAAACCAAATTGCGAAAATAATCTATGAAGTATTTCGATATTTTCTTTTGAAGACAGACTGTTTACTTCCAGACACTCAATCCACTTTGAAGAAGAGTCTACCACCACTAAAAAATTTTTGTTATACAAACTACCATGATCAATATGTACCCTGAACCATACTTCAGGTTCATATGGCCACACTGCTAAAGAACTCTTTTGTGATTCTGGTTTAATTTCTAAACAATCTCTACAATTTTCCGTTATTTTCTCCAAATCTTGATTAATTTTTGGCCACCAGACAAAGCTTTTTGCAATACCTTTAGTCTTAAAAACCCCTAAATGAGATCTATGTAACATCTTTAAAACCTCTTGTCTTAAAGACTCAGGTACAACAACCCTATGTTGATATAAAACACACCCATTTATCAAAGACAATTCTAACCTTTTTTCCCAAAAAATTCTAATAAAGTTACCACTTTGTGCCTTTTTTACTGATGCTGGCCAACCTTCGATAAGAAAATTTTTTACTTGACCTAACACATCATCCTTTTCGGTTTCGCTTTTTATCACGTCTAAAGACAAATTAAACCCATTATTCTCGAAATAATTAATGTAATCAGACTCTATCTCATCTTCACAGCTAACCTTTTCAATCGGACACCTGCTCAGAAAGTCTGAACAATTATTTTTCGATTTTACATATTCAATTTTAAAATTAAACGAACCTAACATAATAGCATATCTCTGTAACCTTGACGCGGCAATCTTAGGTACTTCTTTATTTTCACCTAAAATTCTCACTAACGGCTGATTATCCACAGCTAAAATAAATTCTCTGCCGTACAAATATTGATAAAACTTCTTAATTCCAAAAATAATTGCTGTTGCTTCAATATCTAGAATAGAATAATTCTTTTCCGCTTTAGTTAAAGTTCTGCTTGCGAACCCAATCGGTCTTTCTACGCCATTTTGAAACCTATGAAGTAATGTTGCTGCTACCCCATTAAAACTACCATCTGTGACAAGTTTCACAGGTATATTTTCGTCAAAATGCGTTAAAATCCTATCCGAAGTTAATATTCTTTTAATTATCGCAAAACTATTTTCTTGTTCCGTACCCCATTGAAACTTAACATCTTTTTTAAGTAATTCGTATAATGGTGACAATATATTTGCCATATTTGGAATAAAATTACGATAATAACTAATCATACCTAATAAACTTCTTAAATTATTTAAATCACTAGGTGCTGGTGCATTTAAAATGGCTTCTTTATTCCGTTCACACGGTTGAATCCCTTGTTCACTTATCTTATAACCTAAAAACTCAATAACTTTTAAATTGAATTCACACTTGTCACTATTCACTGTTAGATTACAATGTTTCAACCTTTCTAACACGACACATACGTTTTTCTCTAAATCGTCTTCGTCTTCCCCTATCACGATAATATCATCCAAATAAAACGTCATGTTCTGTAATCCTGACAAACAATTTGCCATTGCCTTTGCAAATATAGCTGGCGCGGGAGATAACCCGTACACTAACCGCTTATACTGAAACAATCCTAAATGGGTATTGATTGTTGTAAAACGCCTACACTCCTTTTTTAAAACAAATTGACTATACGCCGATTTAAGATCGATTTTTGCAAAAACTTTCCCACCATTTACTTTCGTTAATAGCTCCTCTATCCTAGGTAATGGATATTTGTCAACTAATAACTGATTATTCACTGTCGATTTATAATCACCACATAATCTAATACTACCGTTTTTCTTAATTACTGGAACAATTGGACTTGCAAACTCACTAAACTGGACTTGTTCTATAATACCGTCTGACAGTAAACTATCTAACTCCCTTTCGACTTTTTCTTTCAAAGCGAACGGCATAACTCTGTGATTACGAAATATCGGAATAGCGGTCTCTTTTAAAGTTAAATTCACTTCGTACTTATTAAATTTTCCTAGTTTATCCGTAAAAACTTCCGGGAATTTTTTTACTAATCGCTGCTTCAAAGTATTCTGTTTTATACTGTTTACGATTCCGTTAATCCCGACGTTAAAAAGATTCATAAAATCACGCCCCACTATCGATAACGAAGCACTTGTGACAACAACAAATTTCAAATTGTGACACTGACCGTTAAATTCCACTTGTGGCGTAATTGTACCTACCACTTCCACGAGCGTATTGTCAAAACCCCGTAGACTAATGTCTTCGTGCACTAGCTTGATTCTACTGAATTTACTGAAATAACACTCCTTGGAAATTACGCAACAAGATGCTCCAGAATCTACCATGAATTTACTCTTGATCCCGTCTAGTGAAACTTCAATAAAAAATGGTTCGACACTATTAACTTCACCCAACTTTGTGTCCGACAACAAAGTATTCACACTCTTACGTGTTGAGGAACGCTTGCACTGTTTTGCGAGATGACCCTTCGTACTGCAAATTTTACATAAATAATTTTTATATCTACATTCCGTCGCGATGTGATTATTGTGACCACAAACGGTACAATTTTGTTTCACAGCGTTCGCTGGCGACTGTGACCGTGCCCTGTTGCTATGCCCGAAACGCTTCACGTCTCTGTCTTTCACACGCGAATTATTAAAAGAGAGTCGACCGGCCTTGAGCTGTACATTAGCGTAAACCGTATTATCAACTCGGGACTGCGCTTGAGTTGAAGCTACGAGGTCAATGCACTCGGCGACTTGTAAACATTTTTCGAACGAGTGTAATTCACCCTCGAGAAATAATTTTTCCCTTACCTTTCCTGGTTTACAACCCAAAACAAAGAAATCCCTTAAATTTACTGATAAACTATTCCCAAATTTGCAATTAGTAGAAAGAGACTTTAACCGCACTGCAAACTCACGGATTGATTCGTCATTTCTTTGTTTAGCACTGTAAAACTTAGATCTCTCTTCAAAAAAACATTTCGTTGTACAACAATACTCATCAAGTTTAGATATCAAATCTTCTAACTTAATATCTGTTACCTTTTTAGGAATGCACAAATTAACCAATAAGGAAAAACAATCATCTTTCAATGCATTCAGGAAAATAGCCCTTTTTTTATCATCCGATGCAAACTTTTCATCATTCACGAGGAGAAATTGTCCGAGGCGGACCTTGAAGTTCTCCCAGTTCCCGTCACGCAAACTGAAGGACTCCAATCCTCGAGACTCCATGTTCCCAATGCCAGAAGGTACCCAAATAGAGAGAAAGAAAACAGAAAAAACAAAAACTTCCCAATGAGGCTTCTTCTTCTGCCGTCTGCTCCCTGGACCCTGCTCCGGAAACTGCTCCTTGACCCTGTGAATTGATGGCTCCTTCCAGACCCGTCACACAGTAACACCGATGGCTACCCCAGATCACTCCTGCGACCTGGATCTCCGATCCTTGACCCTCAGAGATGTCGATTGACGCTGGACCTCCCGTGCTTCCCCCTTCCGAAAAGCTGGCTGGCTCCAGTGTCTTCTTGCACTTCACTCCTTGCAGTGAAGTGTTGGAATAATTTCGGTCCGGCCTTTCTTACCGACCCGAAATAATAATGTTACCGCGTATTTTTGCCAAATTTTTGTGCCAAATTTTTTTGCGCGTCGATTCTTTACGCGATCTGCCGTATTGTCAGAATCGTGTACCGTAGGCTGCGCCACTGTTAAATACAGACTCGAGTGTAGGCGAGGTTATTTATAAATAATGCGCGTATTGGCGATATGGATATTTATTATAAGTAATGGCTATAAATACGTCCTAACTAACGTGTTGGCGGTTGGTAAAAGAGAGTGAGGAGAGGCCTGCATCTCCTTTTATATGCGGGATCACCTGTCTCGCTCTTGTATGGCCGGAAACAGGTGTGCCACCCTAAAACCTCTCTCACATAATGCTTGTCGAAAATGGGACAAACGGTGAACGTATGTCTGCACCCCTTCAAAAGAAACATTCAATCATTGTCATACATCTCCCAAACACGTATAAAGAAAATAAAACGCAATTTCCGTCGCAAAAAAGAGTACTATGGAGGAAATAGTCGCACGTATTTTGTGTATTTCACCATTATTTAATAAGAAAGAGGTGCAGCATTATAGTGATGAGGAGCGTATGTTTATTAGGGATGTAACTTTTACATAAATAATCGATTATGAAATAATCGATTTTTCTTGAAAATTTCTTATAATAATCGATTTTGCTCCAAATTTGTCAAATAAAAATAAAAATGTGAGAAATCTTTAATCACCGTTTTATTAATTAAAAAACATGTTGAACAGAAATTAAAAGTTTTAAAATAATCAACTGAAATTAAAAGTTTTTTTTTTAAATAATCAACACAAATTACAAATTGGATATGATTTTAGATTTTCACGGACAAAAGTATTTTTGGGGTGTTATGCCGTGTTGCGCTACCTCCTCCTTTAGCCAACGTTTCGGACGGTGTCCATCAGCAGGGTAAATGTATGCCGTGAACACAAGGTAAATGTATGCCCTGAACACCTGATCACATCTGCCCTGATGATGGACACTGTAACGCTGTCCGAAACGTTGGCTTAAGGAGGAGGTAGCGCAACACGGCATAACACCCCAAAAATAAATAACACAAATTACAAATTGTTCGATGACTCTGTTGATTTCATCTAGTGACAAGTTTGATTAGAAATTTCGACTAAACTGAAATTCAAAGCACAAAAGAAATGTCAGCGTAGACGCACAGGTGGCGTTAATGTCACGTTTGTTTATAAATACCATAGAAGTTCGCGCTCCGGATTCCGGACTAATAACTAAGCGTAGCAGGGCTGCGAATGAAAAAATCGACAGTATACGAAAAAATCGATTGCCAATTAATCGATTTTTTAGAAAATTAAAATCCCTAATGTTTATTACCTTTTTTGCCGTCACGGTAATAATAAAAGTGTTCATTAAAGTAAAAAATAATTATTTAGAATAATAATTGTGTTTTTAGCGCTGTTGTTTGGTTCTTTCAGTTCTTTGTTATATAATATTTTAATTATTCACATTTTTAGTATCTACTTTAAAGCACCTGCTACCGCCGTTAAGAGTATTCTAATTTAATTTTATGTGAAGTGTATCTGTAATAGATTTTTTATTATCGACTTCTTCAAAGTTAACGGCGTGAATTCTTATATAATTAATTAGTTCCAAAGTCTGTGGCCCGGGAAATCTTTACAAAGATCTCTGGGGCAGAGTAGGAATCAAGTTCAGGCAAAAACTGTTGTTTTTGAAGTGAAAATTTCTTTAGCACGGTTGTGATTTGAAACTTGATGAAACGGAAAAGAGTCACACTAAAAAGAGACAAACACATTCATCTATAGGATTTAGCCTGCGAGTAAATGAGATAGCAATAAAATGTTTATTTATATTATACGATAAATCGTACTCCGTTCCAATATAATAAGATAAATCCACGGTTCTACTCAAGTCTTCTTTGTCCGGTGGTACAAAGCTGAAAACACAAAAGAAAGCGACATTTAACGACTCCGAAGAAGAAAACACTAATAAGATGACCAAATGTATAGGAAAAGGTGCACTGGAATTCACTGGAAAAAAGTGCTTCGTAGATTCCCCACTCTTGTCTACTTTAGTTTTCTGAAGGTTTCACTTCTACCGCGTCCGAATTGCACATTCTGTTTTTTTTTTTAAATTCAATGTAGATATACGGAAAAATTATAGAGAAAATAAGTACCTATTTAATATGTTTGTTTATGTCACAATCCTTAACTGATCAAGTTTCATTTCCAAGATGATGCATTCTCTTTCTGAAGAAGAATTGTACATAAAATTAGTTCAAGAAGCAACTGCATGAAATGAAGCATGGAGTATCGTGTTGTATTTACTGGGTGCGTAGGTACTAACCACCAAGACAGGATTGTTTAACTTTGTTTTATTGATTTTAAATAATAATAAAATATACCATTTATGTTCGCTTTGACAATTCGGATAATTTGTACAAACACTATTATTCAGATTTTCATTTGGAATATGTAATAATAACTACCATATGTGGCTTTCCATCGGTTTTCTACGAGAGTAGCGCACAAGAGTCACAACCGTCTGGAGTCAGTGAGAATATGGCATCCTCAACTGGGGAGTGTTGTTGATAATAGTGGGTAAATATCGACCACCAGCGAATCGGTACATTTTGATTTTCTAACAAGTTACCTCTCATAGACCCTCCAAAAATCGTTAAAATTGCCAGGTTTGAAGTTTGAACGCCACAAACAGACGTTTTTTATACAAATTAGACAAATTAAAAAAAAAGTACAGACATAGAACATATTCTTCTAATATAGTTCGTAAAAAAAAACGAACCACACAACTGAAGTAAAACTTCTGTTCCATCTATATGATAGGAAGAGAGAAAGAAAATATGCGCGTGCACTGCTCTCTCTTGCTCCTACAGTGCGATACAGACAATAGGTCTGCACTGTGTCTTAGATATTTTTTTCTAAAAAGAAAGACAAACATTCCCGGGTTGCGAATAACCAACAATGTTTGAAAATCTCCTACTACCACCACAGAAAGCCGAAATGTTGCTTGTGTTGTGATGGAGGACTTAGCCAGCCGAGGAATCGAACACGCTACGCTCGCGATGCCCACTCAACCTACAGTAATATACGAAACGTAGATAACTCTCTCTCTTTCTATCTTCACTACTTTATATCTCCCTCTCAACTACCGTTCGCCTCGCTTTTCATGCATGCAGTCATGCATTCGCCAGCTTACTCCCCAAGTCAAGCGTGCGTAAAGAAGTTTTACTTGAAAATTTTTTTAATTTCAGTCCAGTTTTGAGGGAAATATATAGGGAATACAAAACCTTCATTTTGACGATTTTATTTACGTATACTGTCAGCCTAAGGCGCAGTTTTCGCTTTCGTTCAGTATTCTGAGGGGTAACGGCGACACTGATAGTAACAGTTTGGTAAAGTACCTATTATTCGAATATCTCGACGATTGTGTCTCCTCTTAATAATAAAATTTATTTAATTGGCAAAACTGAAAAAAAAGTACAAACATAAAAGGAAAGTTATTTTCAACAATCGAATATCAGTAAAGTAGTATTAGGGGCCATCCATAAATTACGCCACACGAATTTCATGATTTTTGACCCCCCCCCCCGTTCCTGTCAAATTTGTGAGATCCCCTTCCTCTTAGGGTGATGTCACATATTTTGCAATTTTACATCTAAAAATAATCAAATCAGTAGTCAAAATTTTTATTTTTATTAAAAACTAGCTGGTACCCGCATGCGTTGCAATGTCATTTAATAAAGAAATTGTTTCTCTCTACGTGTCCTTTCCCATTCATCCCGTTCCCCTTCCGCCTCCACTTCCTCTCCCGCGTCCCCTTCTCCTCTCCCCTTCACTCCGCCTCCTTCACCTTCCCTCTCCCGACTCCTCTCCTCCCCATCCCACCAACCCCCCTACCGAATTCCCCACCCCTCCCAGGTTCCCCTCCCTTCCTCCCCCCACCGGGTTCCCCTCCCCTCTCCCGGGTTCCCCTCCCCCTCCCGCGAACCCCCTACCCGAGTTTCCTTTCCGCCTCCCGCACTCCGTACATTCAGTCCCGGTATATTCAGTTTTCAAACACGCGTGCCACCTATTGCAATTTTTTTAGACAAATTTCATAAAGCCAGAGCTCACCAGTAGTTTTATACGAACCTTGTCCTGACAACGAATACTTACAAAAAAAAGAATTATCGAATTATGTGCAGTCGTTGGAAGTTATTCGCGTACGTACATTTCAGCGATTCATTTTTATTTATAAAGATTAAAATTTTTCCTTTACATTTAAATTTTGCGTTAGATTTTTGCATGTGACGTCACAGAGCTGATGACATACCATACCCCCCATACCCCCTGTGGCATAATGTCACACTTCTCTACTCCCCCCCTTAAGGTAATTTATGGATGGCCTCTTATCTACGATATTACATAATGTGGAAAGCTTTCAGTAAATATTTCAACCAATAATAATCAATTATTTAACTTGGGTTTCGACAGTTTCCTTGTCAGTCAAACAGACATACCGCCATCTCCAGCCCTATTCTAAATATACTAATATATTCCAAGGTGAGGCCGGACCTCGTGTTGACTGATTAGATTTCCAAGGACCATGTTTAATTTTCAATATGTCGGCGGTTTCGAATTTCCTGAAAGTTTTTTTTATTTGTTTTGTGACAAGAATTTCGGACGCGCCGTTCCGCCTGAAAGAACGCCTTTGAAATTCAATCAAGCTGAAATTCCTGAAAGAATAACGAATTATCTAATAGCGTGGTATTTGTGTGCTTCTTATCGTGATTCATTTGTGTTCTGTTTTGATCTCAGGGTGAGTGATGTGAATTCTAGAACGGAAATGTGAAGCACTGAAACATTCCTCGGATGCGGTGAAAATTTAGATAATATTGTGAAATTTGAAATGATCAATAAAGCTGACAGTTTGTATAATGCAAAAGCGGTGGAAAGACGCGAATTATGAGAATGGATAAGAGAAAAATGGACGAAATTATACAATTTTGATTTGATTTGAGGGAATTTAAAAAAATTACGATACTGTCCAATGTTAAAATATTGAAATAAAATATGTACTTCTTATGTGTTTTAAAACAAAGTTACATTGCGATTATTATACAAATTTTGTATAATGCAAAATATGACGCAAGAATTGTGTAAGTAAAAAAATAAACGAATTGAAAGTTGAACGTTTTTTTCTTTTCAGATTTTTCTATTTCTGTCCATTTGTGTACCTACTCTTTGTATTTCATTTTGCAACTATTGCAGACACGTGAAAAATCACGGGATCTGTGTTAAGCCTTAATTCTTGACTTGTCAGTTTTAATTTTCAATGACACAAAATTCACAATGACACTTAGTTTAAAACAAATCCGAGTCATTGAACCAGATTTGCACTCACAACATGTTTGACTTGCGCAGACACGTGAAAATCACGGGATAGTTTTAATTCTCCTTTCACCTACCCTTTGACCTCTCCAGCCGGACTCTCTCGACCCATCACCTTGCAACTCAGCGGGAGGGATTTCTCAGAACTTCCAAAGGAAAATGTATGAGGGGTGGGCAGGAATTTGGCGGTCAGTGTGTCCAGGAGTGACGGATGTTTGAATTCATCCCTCTCGCTATGTTGGCAGGAGATGGGGCGGGATAGTCCGGCTGAAGAGGTCAAAGGGACAGTTCCAATTTTGAGAATGACGCTTCATTTCAAAGCAAACCCGAGTCTAGATTTCATTACTCTTGAACTACAGACAGATACATAACCGAATTCAGTACGTTTTATGATGTGTATTTGTTACGTAATATTTATAAATCGTTACTCGTCACTTCCATTTAACTTGCGTTTTACAAACATAAAATTATACAAATACCAACCTACAGAAGCAATAAGATATAGATCATGACAATTTGATTTTCTGTAAAGGACAACATGTTTATTGTTCACGAGAACGAAAAGAGGGTTTTTTATTATATCAAAAAATCATATTTTCTGTTTTTTAGACCTGTAATTAAGAAATTTTATTATAAAAATAACATTGAATAGATCTTTCGGAAAACTTAACATTTTTTGTAAATTTCTTTAACCTTTAACTGCTGAAGTGATTTTTTTACGTGTGCTCTGACGTGGGGGCCTGGGCGGCAAGTTACTAATGTATATTAGCGATTCATGAAAATTATGGGGTCCAAATTATTATTTATTGAACAAATTAAATATATTTTAATAAAATAAAATAAAATACTTTTTTTATTGTTAAGTAAATATTTGACAATTTGGATGTTATGTAATAATTTTTGAAAAAGTCACTTGAGATCAGAAATTAGTCTGTATTATCTATTAAACTAAATAAAAACAATGAACTCACATTTATTATAATATTTTATTAAACTATATATATAAAACTTTAGTAAAGTTGTCTATGTTTATTTTTATATAGTAAAAGTCAACTTAAAAAAGTCACGTAAGTACTGACGATGGGTCAGAGAGGCCCGCAAAAAAAAATTTAATGAATTTACTTACAGAAAATTAACTTTAAAAAATAAAATTTATAGCTCATGGCTCTGGCGTCACTAAATTCAAAGCTACTGGAAGCGGCGTATGCGTCACGCATGGTGGAGGATAGTATTCGATATTATTATTATTGCTAGGCCGGAGTGGCCCCCACATCAGCAGTTAAAGGTTAATAACAGTAGGTATTTAATTTATTTTTAAATTTTCAGAAAAAAATCGAGTGCAATTTACACGTGGTAGAGCGAAACTTTACCAAAACAATCTCAACCAATACTTGAAAAGTGAGGTCATAATCAAAGCGACAATGAGCGCAGGCCAGCGTAATTTCCGTTTTATATCTCAACCTATAGGAGCCTTTAAAAGTGACATCATAATAAAAGCGGTCATTGAGCGCAGTTGATGCGTTGCAGGTGCGCAGTAATCGTCATTTCCGTTTCATCCGAAATCCAAATTATAACGGGGCTATAGCAGTCACACTTTAAAAATCCTCTTAAAATGCACGTTGTAAAAGACGCACTTATTTTCCTAGAAATATTACAAAGCAGATCGAAAGAGAAAAAACGGAGAAAAATGACATACTTAACTCATTTTTGGATTTATTGTCCTTTTATTTCCAATTTCCGCTATCGATTATATTATTATTATGTGTTTCCATTTCCAGGTCAATGCAACAATTTTAAATTCAAGTATTTTCAATCCAAATCTCAACAAAGCTACTCATCCCAATGAACAATGAGTTGGTTAGACTTGAAGACAATGAAGTTGTATAGTATATTGTACACAACAGCAGATTTAGTGTATTAGTCATCTCATTAGTTTTCTCTATAATTATTCTTGTTTGTTTCTGAATTAACCGCGTTGAATGAGGAAGCGTTTTCAAGTTTCAGTTAATTTCCACCGTACCGTCAACATCTCAATCAGATGTCCGAATATGTAGCTCCCGGTTATAGACCGTTGCAAATGTAATTATAACTAATAACATAAGCATAACTCATTAACACGCTAATGCAGTACCCAGTACCCAGTAGTCAGTAACCACGTGTGTATAGCACATCCCCGCGACCTTAGCTAGTAACGATTCCCGTCTATACAGGACCACGTATATGGGTGTGATCAGTGGCGCAGCGTGAGTTTTGCCGCCCCATTATTTAGGTACTTCAATTTAAAAAATTAAAATATATAGTAATTCTAAAACTTTTCGGGAAGAACAATTATCAGTGTATTGTTAAAACATTAAAAAAAACATGTTTTACAATATAATAACCACATTTATTACAAAAATTCTTTCACCAATTGATATAACAGGTAAAGTAAACTTATGATTATTTCTTGACGATCGACACGATTAAGTTATTGGCGAATTGAATATTAAATCACGAATCTACTTCCAATTAGAACTAGAACGATACTGTTACTATTTATACTTTTATGTACAAATATTATTACTGTTAAAATTAAAAACAAAGCTTCTGTCATTAATATTTTGATTTTAACATTATATAAAATGTTAGAAAGATGTCACGAAACCATAAACTAGAAAAAAAACGAGTGTGCTTTAGACCACACGAGTGAAGTAAAACTTCACTAACTTCGCCTCGCCCGACCGTTCGCCTCACCCGATCACACTTTTCATAACGCTCTCGTCACGCATTCACCAGCTTACTCCCCAAGTCAAGCGAGCGTAAAGAAGTTTTTCTTCAAAAAACTTTTTAGTCCTGAAGCGGGAATCAAACTCACGACAATTTAACAATCACGACACGTATTTATGAGGACTAAAATCACAGTTTGGAAAGCATATACATATACACGATTAAGATAATGTGAATTGAAACACTGACGGACCATCCATCGATGAATGAAAATTTCTTAGAATTGTCAAAGCATCACTCACGGACTAACCTGAAGTCATTTTCGCTGAATATTAGTCATGTCATAAACAATCCAAGCACAAAATAAAATAGGGAAATTCCTGCAATTCAGTACACATGATGTTACCAGTCACTACATTGAGCAAGATGTAAAAAAAGGGGATTCCTCGGTTTTGTCATAAATATGAAAAATTCCGTGCTCATTTCAATCGGTACGAATCGTAGGCGCAACAAAAATATGAATGAGATCATAAATTTTTTTTATAAGATATTATTATTATTTATTGTCAAATTTTGCCACCCCTTAAAAGTGCCGCCCCTGCCGCCGCCACTACACTACGCCACTAGGTGTGTTGGCCTACTACGTCTGATGCGTGATGCATCTGATGCGCTCATGTTTTGCATTAATTAGATTGATGTCGGCTGCATTAGCTGCATTGGTCTGCCTGGCCTGCATTGCAAGAAGTTGGCCCGGCTGCCCAGTTTCTTCAGAACATTTCAGCCCTGAACGCGCTGTGACCTACACATTTTTTCTAACGTTACAATTTGAAATAATAATTTATTAGATGTGACAGGAAAGTTTTCGTAATGTAGAGGCAAGTCATTTTAAAGAGGACACGTTTGAATGTATTTGTGCACACCGATGGCAACGAAAGTTTCAAAAAAGTTTTACGAGCTAGTTTCTTTCAAAACCGTTACCAAACTAGGTCAACTCGCCCTCTATACCGTCGTACGTCCACGTTTAAATTTTGACCCGTGATTTAATCAGACATTTTTCTTATTGCACTGGTAAAATCTCTTTTATCTTTGATAAAATTCGAGCATTCATGAAACTTTGGTCATACATTTATTTTGGCAGTATAGATGAAAATTTGAGTCCACCCAAAAAACGCCCCTCTACTGAAATGCGGAGGGGTGGAGGGGAAATTTTTGAAAAATACTTGTTGAAAACTTGGTCGAGTGAGGCATCTTTTGATATGTTTTCATTCTTGCCGAATCGAAAGAGATCACATCCAAGTCGATAGTTTGAATATTTGGTGAAAGAAGACAGATTAAAAAAAAATAACATAACAAGTAACCCTAACCTAACCTAACCCCCTAGAGGTGTGTTCCATCACTTTACTTTTGGCGTACTCCTATTATTATTAAAACAAGATCTGCTATGTAATTGATATTGCGCGTGACAGCGTTTTCGCCTTCTTAAGGCATTATCAAATTGTGATATCAGACAGTTTGAAATGCCTTCAGAAGGAGAAACAGCCGTCACGCGTAATAATAATTACATAGCAGAACTTGTTTATTTCTTATAAAAAAATACGAATTACATGTATGTAAACATATATATTTTACAAAATATTATAATAAAGGTTGTTTTTGGTCATGTAAACCTTATCAGAAAAGAGGAGCTCTTGTGCCTGATAAGGGAATCACGATTCTTACTTAGGTTGTAACTTATAATATGTTTTGTACAAAGTATTTACTTTTTTCTGCACAAAATTTTTATTATTTTTTGAAAAATTGTTCAATTTTATTTATTTGTTCTGATTGGTTGATGATATAGCGTAATTCAGATGGGAGTTATTATTATAGTTTTTTATGGCTTGGAAAATATTATATAATGATTTTGCATTTGAGTTGTTTTAAAATTACGTGTAAAAAATTGGTTTCCATTTCTCATTAGTTTGTAAAATTCTGGATATTTTTTTTCTTTACACATTTTTATAATGAAATTTATTATTAAACTGTTTTTATAAATTAATAATAATTTAATTGAAAATATAAAATAAATATCGCACATTATAAATTAAAGTCCTCCGCCATGTTTGTCTATCTGTCTGTTCGCGATAAATTCAAAAAAACTATTGAACGGATTTTCATGCGGTTTTCACCATTAATGTGTGAGTGATTAATGAGGAAGGTTTAGGTAACAATAAATCAGTTGATTGTACTTCTTGTATATTTTCCGCATTTTCATAGTCCATTAAATAATCTGCGATGGATTTAAGATATGGTTTTTTAATTTTAATTTTTATTGTAGAACTAGCGAGTACCCACTTAAAGAAAGAAATGGTTTACCATGCGTCCCCCCATCTCTCTCCCGCGTTCTCCTTCCCTCTCCCTCATCACTTCTCCCGTGAATCCACTACTCTCCTTCGTTTCCCTCCCCCCCTCGGATTCCCCTCCCGCTCATGCCTTCTCTTCATGCCGCTAATATGAAATACACACATTTTACAAATAAATCGCGCCACTTATTGTAAATTTTTATACAAATTTCATAACACCAGACCTTTATAGATATGTATAGAAACATTCGCAGGCGTGCGTTTATTAGCTACCTATCTAGGTTATGACTCCATGGATTTTACCCTTCTGGAGGATTTGTTCAGATTTACATACTAATTGCTTCATTCAGAACCAAAGGGACTTACTTTGAAATATGATCTACGCCAACTCTCATCAAGTTCGCTTCAAATTCGTTCTCTCATACGCCATAGGATGAGGATTGTGTGTTCATTTTTTTATATAACATATGACGATTTTACCCTTTTTTTAGCAAACAAAATGTAAATTTGAAATTCAAATAAATATCACAAATCATCAAAGAAAAATCATTATCGAAAGAAATACTGCTTTTCACGTCAGGGAATAATGAAAGTGCGTGCTTTTTCTGAAAATAGATTATTTTGATATTATTATAAAAAATAGATTTTTTTATTATTATTATACAAACTGATTATTTTGTACGTGTTTTTTGTAGAGGAGAAATACTCGCGTGATTGAAATCCATTCCCTCTGAATGTGTACCATTAAAGCAATATCTGCACAGTTCGTAATTATGAAAGGTCAAATAAATTTCCGGTAAACAGTTCACCAACAAATTTATTTTATTAACAAAAAGTACTTCGTATTAGACTCGAAAAATTATTGACGTTGCGGTGAAACTTTTGAATTAAACTTTACTTTTTATATAAACCTGCCTACTTACCATAACTTTAATTGATGTATTTATTTTTGCAAATTAACAAACAGGGAAATCAATAAACCTGAAGATGAGATCTACAAACAAGAAGATGAATAAATCAACAAACACGATCAACGAACATGATGATGAGGTCTACAAACATGAAGAAGAGGAAATCAACAAACCCAGTTAATGAACATGAAGGTGAGGTCTGCAAACATGAAGAAAAGGAAATCAACAAACACAGTCAACGAACATGAAGATGAGGTCTACAAACATGATGAAGAGGAAATCAACAAACCCAGTTAATGAACATGAAGATGAGGTCTACAAACATAAAAAAGAGGAAATCAACAAATACAGTCAATGAACATGAAGATGAGGTCTACAAACATGAAGAAGAGGAAATCAACAAACCCAGTAAATGAACATGAAAATGAGGTCTACAAACATGAAGAAGAGAAAATCGACAAACACAGTTAACGAACATGAAGATGAGGTCTACAAACATGAAGAAGAGGAAATCAACAAACACAGTCAACGAACATGAAGATGTGGTCTCCACACAATGAATAGAGAAAATCAACAAACACAGTCAACGAACATGAAGATGAGGTCTACAAATATGAAGATGAGGAAATCAAGAAAATTATGAAGTGACTCTTGTATTTGTTAATTTTCACTAAATTTAAATGACGCCACAAGGCGAATTTAGATTAAAAGAGAAAAATATTAAAATCGAAAGAAGAAATTAAAGTCAAAATAAATAAATTAAAAATATTTACGGCGTCGCTACGTCCAAAGCGGAGTCATAAAATACTTGATTTTACGGATAAAATACTAAATCGAAGTGTATGATTAAAAATTGGGAAGATTTCATTGACAATTTTTTTTATTATTTTACTCGTATAATCGACATGAAAAGAGAAGTGACAGTTTTCTTACTAATTCCCTCCACAAAAGGAGTGCGTTTTTTAAATAACAAATTCTTTCGAAGTCATGGAGGTTTCGAATTAAAAATTTTCGAAAAGTTTTTTTTCGTCATTTTCATATTTTATATTTAACCTATCTTATTAATTTAAAATACAAAAATCTGCAAGATAATTTTATTTTGTTTCTAAAATGGTGTTTGTTTCTATGATAACTGGAAAATTTTTAATATATAGCACATTTCTCCAATCTGGAGATAACTGGATAACTGGAAAATTTTTAACTCGTAGTACAAGCGGGAAACTAGTAAATCTACATCACATTCGAAGTCAATTTGTGATATAACTTTTTTGATTTGAGCTTTCGTTTTCGAGTAAATCGGGTCCGAAGTTGAAATTTTTTTGGTTAAATTTGAAAAAAATTTTCACTAGGGGGTTGATTTCAGCTGTGTAATGTCTTATAAAATGCATCGAAGGGTAAACCGGGCTCAAAAAAATGGAAAAATAGAAAAAAAATCATATTAAAATCGAAATGCTCAGATCGAAAAAAAAAAGTTTTTTCGGTTCTCTACGTGATGTAGATTCACCAGTTTCCCGCTTGTACTACGAGTTTCCGGACACGTTGTATAGCACAATTCTCCAATCTAATACTCTTGTGAAATACCGATACGAAGTCAAGCGTACGACCACAAATGTGAATTAAATTAATGCACAGCTATAGAAAAGGTACAGCATGAGCATCTCCTGTCCCCATCCCATCTTCCTCTGCCTCTTGCCCTTTCCTATTCCTTCTTCCTTCTAATATACTTACATTTATATATTTTTGTTAATTTCATTTTCATGTAATGGTTATAACCAATTAAAATTTTGTATTATATCATAATAACCATTAGCATAAGAAACTGTTTTGGCTTACCTCATTTTTAACCGCTTCATTTTTAACATCCTGTATAAAACTGCTTTTTATTTCTTACAATAAATAAATAAATTTAAATTACTTCGGAAGCATTATGAAATTCATAAGAAATTTTTCTGCCGTCGTTGGGAATTGGGTAGTTAAAAATATTTAAATGCCTGAAGGGTTAAAGTAAATCAAATTTAATAATATTATTTTTATTCAATTTATTTATTTTTTATTTTTATTATTTTTGTTCAACAAGCATTCCTTACATTTGTCGGAGACAAAAACACAGACATCTATAATTAGATTGTGCATTTGCGAAAAAAATGCTAATTAGTCTAAGTTTTTCCTGCGCCATGTTCACATTTCTCTGCTCCATTATCACTGACTAACTTGCTATTATTACTCGCCAATGATCTTCCAAATACTTTTCTAAAATTATTTTCTAATACGTCTAGAAAAGATGTTGTCTCGGGATTACGTTAAGATTTCAAAACGTCTTGTGCATTATGTGTTTTCACCGCAACCAAAATACCGATCGGTTCTCAGAAGGTAATAAAAATACAGATATCGGTTCTCAGTAGGTAATGAAAATACAGATCGGTCGTCAGATTCTTCGGTACAGATACAGGGTTTTCCAATAAGAGGTGTTATTTTGATATTCAAAGAAAAATGCCATTTTTAATATAAATGATCGGATGTTTATTTCATTATAAAGAGGAAGGTATGCCGTTAATAGTGGAAAATAACATCAGGCAAATGACCACCACGACCACGCTTACAGGACCATATCCTATTCATGAAATTTTCCATAACCAAATCGCAAAGTGGCTGCCCTATGTCCTCGATAGCCTCACGAATTCCATCTTTGAGGTCTTGAATCGACGCTAGGCTGTTGGCGTAGACCTTTTCTTTCACGTGGCCCCAAAGGAAGAAGTCGCAATGTAGTCCAGTAAACGAATGGTCCAAAAGGAGGTGTAGAGTGCGTGAGCAGGAACCTAAGCGATTCTTTCAGGACTTGTTTAGGGTGCTTAGGGTGTGAACATACTAAAAGTCCTGACGTCTAGGTGGTGAGCTAGGGGGGGGGAGGGGGGGGGGGAAGGTCCCGATTTTCGGGTTTCCGTTTATATCTCAAAAACGGTGCGTCGCAGAGGAAAACTTTTTAAGAATAAGTAAAAGCTCATAAAATTATCTACAACTTTTATTCTATACGTAATTTTGGAAATCCCAACCGTTTTTGAGTTATACGCTCCACAAATGTCAATATTTTCGAAAAAAATCATTTTACCTCACATTTTTCATCAAACATTCCTTCATATCGTCTAAAATATTCATCCAAGAAAGAAATTTATTTAAAAGAAGTTGTAAATAATTTAATTACCTTTTAGAATATATATACATATGTAAATAAAACTCCAACCAGTAAATATTTACAGCAATTTTAAGTTTTTTCGTAAAATGTCATTTTCAGAAAAAGCTGTTTTTTCTTACCAAATTATTAAGACGGGTTTTTTCTTCATGGGAAATTCCTTATTAATTTTTGCACGCAAGATAGCAGGTAAGTTGTTCTCGAATAGATGATTAGTGGAATTCATTTTATAATCATTATTATTGTGATGGGTGATTAGGTTAGTCGTCGGAGATGCTACAATAACGTGCTACGATGCTGTTCTAGTTGGTAAAAAAGGCAATGAATGCGATAGTGGGCTTGACATTCTCAGACATCAAGTTGTCCCGCAAACTTTGGGCATTCCCAATGTCTTCTGTCAGCTCGTCGATAAAAATTCACGATGAAAAGGTTGCAGTTGAATGAAAGTGGGATGCGAAAGACAACTAAATCTGTTCTGTATAGCTTATTCGAGCCTACCAAAAAAACTGTTCTACTGTCTCAGATGAACATAGTTGTGGACGGAGGATTTCTACTACACAGAGTAATTTGACAAAAAGATGCCTCCGTTGCCGCAATTTGTGATCGTTATATCACCTATGTCTATCACCACTATCCTGGAATGACTCGCACTGTCGTATTTGATGGGTACGCAAACCCATCCAATAGTACGAAATCATAAGAACAGATGCGATGATACAGACTGAGAAGGTCAACCGACATCAATTTGACATGGAACAAATCAATACCCGTTAAACAGGAAGATTTTTTATCCAATCCTACCAACAAAAGTAACTTCATCTCCTTACTACAGACAAAGTTTCGGGAGAATGGGATACAGACTCTTCAGGCCACCGATGATACTGACGACCTTATCGTGAAGATTGCTGTGGAATTATCCTTTCACAACTCTGTGGCTGTCTTTGGTGAGAATGTGGACCTCACTGTCCTTTTGATTGCTTCCACTCCTCCCACCTAAGATATTCTGCTGCTGAAACCCGGACGAGGAAAAACCAAAACAATGGCACTGTCCACCCAAGAGATGCAGCATCGTGGATTTGAACACATCATATTTTTACATTCATTTACCGGATGCTATACAACGTCTGCAACTTTCAGGAGAAGCAAGGTGGGCTTTTCAAAATTGTATTTAGAGACAAAAATTATCAAGCAAGCGGCAATGATCTTTTACAACCCCTCCTCCACTCACGACGAGGTTGAAGAAGCTGGAAATAAATGCTTCCTGAAATGGTATGTGGCGCCAAAAAGACAGTCCACCCTTAACCAGTACCGCTTCCAGTCATTCCCAAGGTCCATGGCATATATGAAGCCTGATATCAGCTCCCTCCCTCCAACACAGAGTGCAGCTAAACAGCATTCCCGGCGGAACCAGCTCACCACCTAGGCGTCAGGACTTTTAGTATGTTCACACCCTAAGCACCCTTAACAAGTCCTGAAAGAATCGCTTAGGTTCCTGCTCACGCACTCTACAACTCCTTCCTTTACTGGACTAATGTGTTAAATCACAAGATCTCGGTGGCCAATTGTGATCACCTCTTCGAGAGATAACACGGTCCGGAAATTTTTCCCGTAAAAGATCAATGGTTTCGTTGCTTGTGTGGCACGTAGCGCCGTCGTGTTGAAAGTAAACGTTGTCCAGATCAATACCATCCAATTCCGGCCATAAAAAATCATTAATCATCTCTCGATAGCGCAATCCATTCACCGTAGCTGTTGCTTTAGCCTCATTTTTATAGTGAATTTTAATAATTTCAATGCGTTGTTGAAGGGTGTATCGTTCCATTTTTATCAATGGCATAGTTTCTACTTGTCAAATGTCAAAAAATGACAGCTTCAAAAGTGACATCTACCGAAATAGCGGGCTATTCAAAATAACACCTCTTATTGGAAAACCCTTTATTAATAAATGCATTAGTTTGGTTTAGACCACTCATTATTCTTATTAGATATCATTTGTTGGTGTTGCGAAGACAAATAATGTCATATTAGCTATATTTTTACGTAAAATTTTCTTCTTTTAAATATATTCACTGGAGGTCTCGAAGTCCTGAAGACTCCCGTATGTGAATTAGGAAACAAAACAAAGGAAAAAGGATGAAAAACAGGAAATCATTCTGCAGTTGGGCTGTTTAAAAGTTGTTGCAAAAACGGATCATATTAATGCGAAAAATGTCAACTATGTATAAGTGTTAGGTTCGTCTTTGGCGTGTGTCCCAGCTATGAACCAGAGCCGAAGGGATAAATAATGAATACCTCTAGTTCTTCATAATTCCCAAAAGCGTAAGTATCGCTTTTTATTTTATTTTTTTACCACCAACACGTATTTTATTTATTTTATCTTTGTTTTATTTTATTAAAATGTATTATTCCATATAATATTGAGTTTTTTCAATTTTAAAATGGGGGTCTGAGCACGGGTAAAGCACCCAATTTTTTTTATTAGAAATTTTTTAAAAGAAAGGGGTTGTTAAATCCTTGGGAAGAGGTATGGAATAAGGGAAGAGGTTGGAAAATTTATTAGAAAGTTTTTTAAAAGAAAGGGCAGTATTCGATCCTAGGGAGGAGGCAAGGAAGAAGGGTTGAGGGGGGGTAAATTTTTTGGGACCTCTGCTTCCTAAACCTTATTATTCACATTGATAAAAGATGTAATGGAAATATTAGGTCCCTACAAAAAAACTTTAAATATCGCGTTATTTACGAGTACGAGTTCCACCGTGGCACCAGTGCAGCAGAAACGGCTCGAAGGATTAATGATGTGTATGGCGACGGTGCCGCAAAAGAAAACACAGTGCGTTTTTGGTTCCAACGTTTTCGTTCTGGAAATTTCGACCTGCAGAACAAGCCCCGTGGACGGCCGGAGACCAAAGTTGATAATGAAGAATTGAAGGCTATTGTGGAAGCAGATCCATCGCAAACCACGTCCGAGTTAGCTGCAGGCTGCGGTGTTAGTGATAAAACTGTTTTAATCCACTTGAAGCAAATTGGGAGGGTGAAAATGCTTGAAAGGTGGGTACCTCACGAATTGAGTGAAGCAAATCAACAAACGTGCGTTAGAACGCTAGACCACACACTCCACAACAGACGGCTACCAAATTAGAAGAGCTTCAATTGGAAGTCTAAGACATCCACCGTACTCTCCGGACCTTGCCCCAACAGATAACAATTTTTTTACGAAATTTGGATAACTTCTTGCAAGGGAAAAAATTCAACTCCGATGGGGCAGTCCAAACCGCCTTCAAAGATTTTATTGATTCCCGTCCGAATGGTTTTTTTAGTAAAGGGATCGATGAACTACCTATGAGATGGCAAAAGTGCATAGATAGCAATGGTACATACTTTTATTAAATAAATATATTATATTAAAAAAAATCGACTTTATGTTCCTCCCATACAAAACGCCAATTTCATATGTAAGGACCTAATAATACTGTTCTATTTTCCAGGAATGCAATCTACGAGTACTAGGTATTCTCTTTTTTCCTACGCAATACTTAGGCTGATGGGGGGAGGGGTTTAACCCCCTAAACTCCCCCCCCCCCCCCTCCTTACCTACGTCCTTGTAATTTGTAATACGTAATATCCAAGGGCGCTAACTAAAGGTAAGCGCGCACTGGAGGACTTTACTGTTCTAAAACTTAAATATAAAGAATGAACCCGAAAACATTCAACCTTATTGAAGTTCAAGGCCATGAGACTTTAAAACAAAAGATTAAATAGCAGTACGCAAGTGTTCTGTAGCGAACGACCAAAACGATCACGGCTTTATTAAAGTCTTCAACATTTTTTAAAAGCACGGCTCGCGGATAATAAAAATGTATTATGTTCCCCGCCCTCGGAGCAAATTATTTTAAAACTAATCTACTTACGTTGGCGCAACCGTCCAACCACCACACTCAAAATTCCAACAAACATTATCCCAATGATTTAACAATAATAAAGCGAAAATCTGGCGAGGAACGTGGAGCATTACGTCAAACGTGATTTAATATTTTTTACTGATTAAAACGTTGTATTTGAGAGAGTGTCAATCAACTCTAGAGAGATCATAAATTACTCTGTTTACGACGGCCCACTATAAACTGCAAATATGCGCTTACATTTCTACTTACTGCGTCCACAACTACTGGCCAACATTTTAAAGAGAATAATATGTAGTTTCATGGCGCGTCGGGTCCAAGAATAAAAAAAAAGCTTAGCTAAGGACGCTTTTATATTTAGCGTGACAATCCTTTCCTTATCTCACAATATTGCTGCAGCTCTTTCAAAAGATGAGATACACAAGGATAGGTCTGTTCCCTCCAAAGTAAAAAAGTCATCATTTGCTTGCATTTCTCTCACACACCGCACCGTGATGTATTCGTAGACCCCTACAATACTACTAGCCGTGACGATAATTTTAAAAGTATGGAATATAGTTACAAGGATAATAATGAAGTGTGAGTGAATTCCAAAAATTCAATAACTAGTGCAGGCGCTAGAGGTAGTTGAGTAGGTATGCAAAATGGGAGGACCGAATTCCATCAATGGATTTGAGTTTAAAAAAGGTCAAAGATAAATAATGTGGATCTTGCCGGTCAATTATTTGGTCCATTTTTTTTTTACCCTCTCTACTCTTATTTGTAAAGGGAATGTATTGAGTACATGATATTAAATCATTTTAATGATTATTTCAGTTATAATTTATAGTTTTTTCTAATGGTAAAAGTGAAGATAGATTCTTGAATGAAAAAGAAAACGAAAATAAAAGTAATAAAATCATATTTATTAATTTAAAAAAGATATACAAATATATAAAAACAACGAAATTAAACAGAAATATACGTAAAGTGGGCAAAGAATTACTCATTTTTATTTAGACATTCGTTATTGATACATTTACAAAGAGAAATACAAATTTATTTTAATTTTTTGCAACTGCAAGACATTGTACAATAATTTGCAGTACATTTACAAGCTTGAATTAATGACTCTGGTAAAGACGGCTTAGTCATTTGTCGTGGACGTGAGTTACCGTTCAGATTTTCATAACCAAATAAACTATAATCAATGGGTTGTAATTGTGTTTGATGCGAATTTTTCCAAAAAAATGTTTGTACTGTAACCTTTAATAAATGCAAATGCAAAGCTTCTGTTGTGCATATCACTTTCATCAAATTAAAACCTAAACCTTTGTTTTGAGAAATCAGTTTATGTCTGAGTTCATCAGCAAATTACCTTTTTTTGAGAATAAATATGTGCAAACTATTTCTAACTGTTTCATTTGCTCATTCTGTAGGTCAAGGTTTCCCAAAAACATAAGAGCTGTTTGTAAGTCTTCAGACGGAGCTTTCAAGCATTGAATTTTACTGCTAAATCTGCTAGTAGTATCGCAGCCACTTACAGCATGTAATGCTGGCAAAATATCGCATATGCTTTCACCCAGGGATTTAGCAGCTAAATGTCATCCTAGAAAATATTTCTTTATATGAGATCCGTCGAACCATAGCCTAAGACACCGAATATTTGCTAAGTATTTCCAGAAATAAATTGCCAAGACGAACACATTTGTATCAGTGCTGATTATAATAATATAAGAAGATTGAATCCTTACTGCGTGGAATATGTGGCAAAACATTATTACTCTTGAAGTTCATGTGAATATGTATTAATGTAGTTTCAATGTTTATCAACAGATGTCGTTAGTATGTGTGATCATCTGTAGTTTTAAGTGTCTCAATAGATGTCAGGATAGAGTCAACTGTCAGACTTTTGGGTCTAGTATCCGAACGGTTGCGAAGATAACCGATCATATCCGGTCTGCAGGCGGGCACCTTCAGTGGGCGGTTTCCCCGCTTTAGATTATCACTGGGCATCGTTTAAAGCGGACGTTAAGTCCATTTGAAGATTCATTGTAAATACGAAACGATAATAAATGAGACTCGCAATCTAGTTAGACCAGTGGTTCCCAAACTCTTTTGGCCCACTGACCCCTTTTCTAAATTCTTTTGTCCCACAAACCCCCCTGGCCCATCCCACCCATCCCAAACCATTATGCCTCCCCCTCCCCCCCCCCCCTCCGCCCCGTTGTGGTGAGACCCAGAGTATATTATATTGATTAGCATTAGTAACTTAGCATATAAAACTTGCGCGGACCCCCTGACGTTTTTGTCAGGGACCCCCAACTCAATTTTAGTTTTCCACGAACCCCTGAATGATCCTGAGGACCCCCGTACGGACCACTTTGGGAACCACTAGATGAACCGAAGTATTATTGAAACTCCTGATTTTCAAATTTGTATTATTATTTGGACCAAAATTATGTTTGCAAATTTAACATACAAATGCCGATCGTCAAGTTGAGTAGTCAGATATCTCCAAAATCCAAATACTAAGTTTGAGATAGGAAGGAAAGCAATATTCGAATGCTCACCCTAAATCTAATATTATTCAGGCATGTCTGTGTTTTACATATTAAAAATATTATAAAATAACACCGGAAAGCGTAAAGGTCCGGTACATTAGTATGTCATTTTGAAATTTCCTACTTTTAACCGAGAAAACATATTTTTTTTAGTTAACTCACTATAAGTTTTCTTGCATTATATTAATCTGAGTATTGTACCAAAAGAGAGTACAATTTTACATATTACTACACGCTCAATTCAAATTTCGATTTTTCGAAGACGTCTGACTAATCAACTAGACGATGCTGTGGGGAAATGCACCATGTAATTTCGCCCCTGGCAACACCCCGCTAGATTGGCAAACGATATATCAGATATCAAACAATCCAACATGTTGTGCAACTGCATTACCGCCAGATAGCTCAGAGCCGATCACCCCCACATCAAGTTGCACTTGCCACAAGTGCAGCAAGCTGATGCAGATAATAATAAAGCGATTGTAGATGAGATGGGAGCACGAAGCTATAAAAGTTGCACTATTTTTTGGCACGAAATTGACCGCACAATTCTCCTACATCTTTCAAAGTACACGCACTGTTATAATACGCTCCATTATTTCGTCGAATTAATCCCACGAACTCGTTGTTGCTACAAGCTATTAATGGTTTTCTTGGAAAACAGAACTTTTCCTGGGTCGAATAAAATGTTAGTTTACAAATCTGAATGAAGGTTTTATTATGTTATCGCGTACAATATTTATTTGACAGAAAGCGAAAATTCCTCGTTAATCAATTTTCTCCGTTTATATTTTACGGCACGGATTTATTTTCGGTTTTACATTGTTAGCCTCTCAAAAGCTGGGCGTACTGTGCAGGGCCCGCAGATAATTTAGTAGTATACAACTGCTAACCCTATACACTGCGCCCCACGGTTAAATTTGCATTAGCAGAAATGGGCGGTCCGTTTGACAGATTTTCCTTTGCGTTCTTTAGAGCACGGTTGAGAATGCTGTCTTTGTTCTATCGGTATTGCAATGGAAGATGCTCGGAGGAACTAGCATCATTGATTCCTTCATCACCGGTGTGTTCAGCACAATGGTGAAATACGCCAAACGCGCTCCCAACATGTGTGCACGGTTGACATTTGCAACATGAGAACGGGCCGCTTCTACAACTCGCTCTTGAGTTCAACAGCTCGGCTGTGGTCTCTTCAAGACTCAGGTTCACTCCTTCCTTTCCACAAAAAGACCTTCCACACAGCAACCCCATAGACGGCACAGGCCCTGAGGGACATTATTTTCCTCAGGGTCTACAAGAGGGGGGCCGTTGAGATGAGAACGGGCCTCGTCTGCTCCTCGTTCCTGAGTTCAACAGCTCAGCTATTGTCTCTTCAAGCCCCAGGTTCACTCCTTCTTTAAAAAAAATACCCTCTACACAGCAATCCCAAAGATGGCATAGGATCATTATTTTACTGAGATGACACATGCTTTGAGGGTCATTATTTCCCTCAGGGCCTCCGGGAGAGGGGCCGATGAGATGAGAATGGAACGCTTTTACGACTCGTTCTAGAGTTCAACAGCTCGGCTATGGTCTCTTCAAGATCAAGGTTCACTTCTTCCTTTCCACAAAAAGACCCTCCACACGGCAACCCCAAAGATAAAATAATAATAAAATGCTTAAGTATATTCATTGACCTCCGTAAAGCTTTGATAGTGTCTCACATTCAAAATTAATTAATAAACTAAATAATATAAGAATAACTGGTAAAGCTAAATCATGGTTAAAAAGCTATCTCTATCAAAGAACTCGACAGGTAAAAGTAAACAACGAACTAAGTGAAATAGAAAATATAGATTTTGAAATTCCACAAGGAACTGTTTTAGGACCTTTACTTTTCATATTATATGTAAATGAACTTTTTGAACTACCAATCATTGGAAACATTATATCATACGCAGATGATACAGTGATAACTATTGAAGGAAATTCTTGGAATGGGGTCGAAATATCAGCTAATAATGGAATAAATATCGTAAAAGTATGGTTTGACGAAAACTTATTGACACTAAATGTCGAAAAAACCCATTTTATACCTTATAGCCTCTCAAATATAAATCTAAACATAAAAATTCACGAAAGAAATTGCCTCCTTAGAATCGCACCCTGTAACTCAAACTGTATATACATTTGTAGTAAAGAAGAAACAAAATATCTTGGAATAATTATCGATAATAACATCAAATGGAAAAGTCAAATAAATTCCACAGTAGACAGAATGAGAAAACTGATCTACATATTTTTTAGATTAAGGCGATCCACTAGTTCACTACTGTGCCGTGGACAGTAGTTCTTCGGTGTACGCCATAGGGGTCACTTTGAATAACCGAATTCGTCGACTAGCGGCCGTATTGTAAAATATCAACGCGAAAATGCATATTTTATTTTATTTTGGGAAGATTGGGTGTAAATATCAACTTTTTTTGCGATTATTATAAAATAAACTGAATTTGCCACATTACACAATAAAACCATATCCGAAAAGGGGTTTATAAATAGGAGAGTTTGGACTTGAAAGTGTGTTTTTTAGACCTTATACTTTATTTTTTTATAGGCTTATTAAAAAACTTATAAAAAAAATGACCGATATTTTTAAGGGCCAAGGTATGTTCTACACGCAGTATTTAATTGAAGCATCTACAATACTTCTAAGCGATCAAATTTTCAAAACAAAAACATATGATTTTGCATTATTTACTATGACTTCATCTTAAGAAATACTGTATCATTAAAAATACTAAAAGATATTTATTATGCACTTGCGCACTCTGTACTACAATATGGAATCATGGCTTGAGGGGGTGCATATAAAACAACCCTACTCCCATTGGAAACAATTAAAAATATATTAATAAAAATCATTTTAAAAAAGCCCTATTACTACCCAGCTGACAAAATTGCACTATTACAAATACATAAAGATTTTTTTTAGTAAAAATAATTTAGCACAATTAAATATAAGCAAAAGAATAATATCTGTTGGAGGATTAACCGTGCCACTAGTAGAATCACAACAGCACAGCATCACTATATTTTCAAGGGTATAACATTATTTAATAAATTACCCCTTTATATACGATCGGAAGCAAGCTACGAAAAATGTAAAAAAAAATTAAATTAAAATACTCTAGTACCACCTCATAACTTTACTTTTTGTTTAGAAATATTTTTTGCCTTATCAATACTTTAAATCATTTATTAACTAACCAATATTTTTATTCCTTTTATCTGTATTTTCTCATAAAATCACTAATGTTTTTTGTTAAATTACTAATATTTTTTGTTTTAATTTAAACAAATGTAAATTTTTTTAGTTGTCCTCTCCTAAACACAAGCAGCTGCTTTATTAGGAGAGTGATTGAAATATTGATGTATATATTATGTTGTAAAATTGTAACCTTGTTATATGTTTCAATAAAAAATAAAAAATAAATAAATAACATAGGCCTGAGAGACATTATTTTCCTCAGGGCCTTAGTGTAGTTAATATAAAAAAAGTAAATGGAGTTAATGTAAAAAAAAGTGTTTTTTTTTTAACAACTACGAATATTTTTTTATGGAATTGTTGTATTTATTTTAATAACCACAGCTCACACACAGCCTTGTAATAAATATTACGGTAGCTCCTGCGACCTCCTGCGTGAATTTAAATATTAAAAAATAATCTCATCCAGGCGGTGGTCATAAATTATATTCCATTGGCAAAAAATGATAATCCGCTTTCCTCAAAATGAAAATGAAAGCGTCGCCTCACTTCTTCCTACTTCCGTACTTCATACATCCACTAAGTTCAGTTCTTGCAAATGACTTGGTGATTTACAACTCTGGTGGAATTAATGAGAGGTCCCTAAACGCTAACGGCAAAACGCTAATCACAAAAACTCCAAAGTCACGAAGAAAGATCCCATCTAAAAAGCTCCCGAGGCGTGAAATCTTGTGTCTATTTTTAAATGAGTGCCTTTCTTTGAGAAGTATTTAAACTTATTTGCAAATTAAAACGAAAAATAATTATTTTTGGTTTATTGAAGTGAATACTTCTTTGAAACCGTTGTGATTTGAAACTCGATGAAGCGAAAAATTGCGACAATAAAAAGAGACAAACACATACATCTATAGGATTTAGCCTGCGAGAGAATGAGATGGTATAATCGGTCTCCTCTTTGTGCGGTGATTCGTAGCCTCCCCACTCTTGTCTACTTTAGTTTTTTTAAGGTTTCACTTTTACCGCGTGTGAATTGCACACTCTGATTTTTTTTATATATTTGCCGTTATGGTGAAATATATCTTCATAGGTAAAACAATGGATTTTTTTAAATTGTTAGATTCAGTTAAATATAATTTCGTTTTCACTTCATATGTCGTCTACTACACTTTTTTAGAAGATCTATAAATGCGAATGAAGAAAGGACTGTGCTCTATGCGTTGGTCATTCCTTTTTATTAGGAGGGAACCGGATAACATCGGTGATAAATCAAGACACTTTAGAAAAGTGAAGAAAAAAACCTGAGTTAAATAGGTTAGGGAACGTACCCGTACTACGTGACCCGTTCAGGGGGTGGGAGAGGGGGATCTTCAAAACACCACGCTTGGTCACAATGAGGGTCGGGGGGCTTAGTTTTTTATCACGTAGTCAATCTAGAAATCTAAATTAAGTTGTGGTTACAATAAAGTTTAAAAAATAAATTTGTCTTTATCAATACGGCAAGACCCAAATAATTTAAGCCAAATATATTTTTTAAACTTTTTGTTAGCATGAAATGATTCAAAACCATATTTATGAATTATGAATTACTACGTGAAGACTGAAGGGGGAGGGGGGGGGGTCTTGGAATATACTACACGTGGTCACCGAGGGGGGAGGGTGGGGGGTAAAAATTGCGAAAAGTGGGTCACGTAGAATGGGTACTTTCCCTTAGGTACGTTAGATTAGGTTTATAGGTTGGTTTTTTTTTCATCTCTTTGAATGACTTTTTATTTTGTTGTTTAAACATAAAAAAGAATATAACTTTTATAATTTTAGTAAATTTTTTAAAATTTTTAATGAGGTCTGAAAGGCAAATATATAAATTGCCCCCTCGTAACCAATGGATTGCTTATCATAGTGAGTATTTAAGGTGTTTAAACGCATATTATTGTACAGAATGAAGCAAGTTTAAAAACCACTTTATTTTTATATTGTCGACCGGTTTCGGATGACCTCAACCTTTCTCAGGACAATAAACATATAAACTAAATTAAAGGTGAACACACAAGAAAGAGAGAGCCTATAAGAGAGGGAGAGAACATCAGAGACATGGTTTTTTTCTTTTTTTTTACATTAACTCCACACAGGAGGCCCTGAGGAAAATGATTTCCCTCAGGGCCTATGTCATCTGGGATGCTATGTGGAGGGTCTTTTTGAGGCGAGGAAGGAATGAACATTGGTCTTGAAGAGACCCGTGTTGTAGGAAGGAAACACAGAGGAACAAAAGGAAACACAGAGGCCGGCAAATCACTCCACAGCCGAGCTGTTGAACACAAGAACGAGTCGAAGAAACGACCCGTTCTCACGTGACAAATGTCAACCGTGTACAAATGTTGGGCACGCGTTTGGCGTGTTTCCCGACTATGCACCGGTGCCGAAGGGATCAATGATGCTAGTTCCTCGGAGCATCTTCCATTGTAATACCGGTAGAACAAGGATAGCATTCCCACCCGACGCCTGTGCTCTAAAGATTGCAATCCGTCTGTGAAGATGGGAGAATCTATTAAACGGACCGCCCGTTTCTGCACAGAGTCGAGGGTATTTTTCAGGTATTTTGGAGATCCAGACCAGAGGTGGCTGCCAAATTCAACCGTGGGGCGCACTTGCGATTTGTACAGGGTTAGCAGTTGTGTACTATCTCCTATCTGCAGTATCTGCGGGCCCTGTACAGTACGCCCAGTTTTTGGGAGGCTAACTTTACTATGGCTTCGATGGAAGTTGACGGAAGGGTAGGAGAAGGAGTCACAGGAGGGTGGGGGTGGAGGTTACATAAGGAGAAAGCGAATAGTTGTCGTGTAAAGTGTGTGTTTACTTATAAACTATATTGTAATATCCAGTCGCAGTAAGAATAAAGAATCTGAGTTCGATTCCCAGTTATCTTTTTATTTTCTGTGTCTATGTTTTTTTATATTTTCACTGAGAATTTTTAAAAAAATGTTCGGTCTAGATTCTGCTGCAAAAGGGTATATTGTCAAGAATTTCGTCAGTAAAAAGAATAATATTACCTACAAGAATTTTCTATTGCAGCGTAGTTGTGTAGATGTGAAGTATATACCCAACCCACCATATAAGAGATATGCAATATACTTATAGGTTTATGCAGTGATTAAGATGAAAAAGGGGTACTTATGTAGATGGTTTTGGCAATGTAGAGCAAATGAACAAAGAAAGAAGTGTAAGGAGAGTGGCAAGGATTAGCATAATTAGTACAGTGGATGCCGTCGCTCCGGGAACTATTTATTAGATACCAAAAACCTCTGTCATACGTCACCCCAAGTGGTCTGCTACGTTCGGTGACTTCAAGGGGTAAGTTTTGTCCGGGTCTCGGCTTCGTGGTTGGCTGAATCGGGAGAGACTTGTTGAGGGAGAACTTTTGATTTGACCTCTCCGACAGGACTCTCCTTTGCCTTGCACGGTGGGAGGGACGATACACATATGTCCGTCACTCCTGGAGACATTGACCCTCAGATTCCTACCCAACCTCTTGCCGTTTTCTTTCCTTTCCTTAAAAATACCCTCCTATAGCATTCCTAAAGATGACGTATACCCCGAGGGGATGCCCTGATGGGAATTATGAGGGTAGGCCCTGAGGGGAATTATTTTCCTCGGGGCCTCCTGTGAGGAGCTAACGTAAAAAAACCTTTTTTATATGATTTTACTGGCTGGGGTACCCGGCTTCGCTCTGGGCAACATTTGAGAGTGTTCTGGATTGTTCCACAATAATGTTCCCGATTCCCTAATCCCGAACATTCCACAATATTCCGGAGTGTTCTGGAATGTTGCGGAATGCTCTCGAATACTCTCTGTTGCGGACTTTTCTAGAAATTTCTAGAAGGTGAATCTTTCAGCCCTTACATCTTCAAAAGCACGCCCTTAAGGTAAGAACGGGAACCTTCTTCGTGGGGGTGGAGGGCTACCACACCCTACAGCTCCCTAGATCTTACCGGGACTCGTTTCTGAGTTTTAGCGGGACGCACACTTTCATACACTTTCTTTTATAATATACCTATATTGATTATTTTAGCTTGAATTCTCTCACCAAACACAAGAGCCTTGTGTGTTTTTGATTCCAAGACTGTGTAATATGATAAAGTAATTTGTATATTTATTGTAAAAAAATAAAAATGACGTAAATAATCTTAATTAGTAGAGGTTGAAGCTGTGTGATACCCACAGTAAAAATGATTTCCACTCCCTTATTTAATATAGCACCTTTTAGCTATAAAATCATCTCAAACGTGCGTTAAAGTTTACCATAATTTTGTACATACTTATGTATATTTAATTACCGATTTGTGGGCCAAAGCAGTAATTAATATAAGAACCATCAAGCAGATATTGGATTATAAATCAGGAACGATCGTTACATGGAGACGCTGTTGTGTTGATCGCGAATAGTGACATTGTGACCGCCGCGCCAGGGCTTCCAATCCGGTTGAAACCAGTTAACCAGTTATTTTGACTAATCCAAATACCCGGTTATTTTAAAAATTATGAATACAATATGAAATGTGGATGTTTTTACGTACTTAGGACATTCATTCAATGGGACGTGGAGGCTGATATTATAGACTAATGATTGATAGATTAACGGAATCTAAAAATTTGTTATTGAAATAATCCACAATTGATTTCTGATACCAACTTTAGTGTAAGGTAATGAAGCATGGATCTGGTATAGCTAGTAGACGGAAGGCAGTAGGAATGAGGTATCCATGGCGTTCGAAGCGTAAATCAAAAATATAGCTTAAATTATGGATAGTGCTTATCAAAAGGATGGTCAAATAACCCCTTAAAAATAACATTCGATCAAATATGTACGAGTGTCATAGAAAACTTTGTTTACTTACTAATTGAAATTCCCGGTGTTTCCCGGGCTTTGTGCAATGTTTTTTGAATTCTCGTGTATACAGTGACCTTTCTCTTGTTAAATTTCATTAGTCTCGAAATAAAACTGTAGATTTGTATACAAATCAAACATTGTGCCCAGTGTTTTATTGCATTACCTACTCATAATCTTTCATCCCTTTTTCTCTTTCAGTAGTTTGAATTGAATAAAATCCATTTTTATCGATTTTTAAATATTGTTAACCTAGTAAATCATAATTACACTTTTTGTTGTTAAATACATCAATTTTTTTTATTATTATTAATTGCTTTTCTTTTTTGTCTTCAATTTTAAATGTCGTTCTTTTTTCTGTCAATAATATAACCTTCCTAACACTGAAATATGTATGTATAAAGATTGTTTATAAAACAAATAAATAAAAAAGAATATTTAATTTAATGAAGACACTATTAGCGAAAATCTGGAAACAGAAAAATCAGAAAAATATAACGACACCTCTGGGACTCGAACTTAGGACTGTCTTCATTTAATTAAATATTACAATGCGAAAAAGAAAAGAGTTTAATTTTTTTTAACATTAGCTCCACATGAGGCCGTAAGGAAAATAATTCTCCTCGGGGCCTATTTCATCTTTGGGGATACTCTGAACGGAAGAATAGGAAGTTATGGGAAGGAAAAAGGTATGAGAGATGGGTAGGAATCTGAGGGATCAGTGTGTTCAGGGGTGACGGACGTATGCATCTATCCCTCCCACTCCGGTGCAAGGCAATGTTCCGAGAGAGTCCTGCTGGAGAGGTCAAAAGATCTCCCTCAACTAGTCTATCCGACCTTCCACGCAATTGGTGGGCAGGAACCCGGCCGCGTATTTACAAAACCTATACCGATTCAGTCGCGGTAACGACAATTTACATTTTAAATATACCTCTATATTGATTATTTTTTATCACTTTGCAAAAACAAAAATTGTTCTAAAATCTAGATAAAATAATCTTTCTTATGTGTATATTAGAAATTAATAATTTTATTTCTTAATATTTAAATTTTAATATTATTCCCATATATTGTAAATACGCCTCTATATTGATAATTTTGTATCACTTTGCAAAAACAAAAATTGTTCTAAAATCTAGATAAAATAATCTTTCCAATGTGTATTTCAGAAATTAATAATTTTATTTCTAAATATTTAAATTTTGATATTGAAAATTCAAAGCGACTGAAACGCGGTAGGGATTGTAAATACGCAACCCGGCCACCCCTGCTAAGTCACCAAACATTGCGAACCGCTTGAGGGTGACCTATGGCAGAGGTGTTGAATATGGCTACGAAAATAAAATGTCTATTACAAACTAAATAATGTTATCTTGAAAAAAATATTATCGAATAACTGAATAAAACCGGTTCCTTGAATCTAAAAAACCGAAAACCGTTTAATTTATTTAGGTGGTTAATTGGAAGCCCTGCCAGGCAGTGCGTAGTTCGCGTAGCCTCGTGCCTTCAAATAAAGCTAGCGCCCATAAAAATTAGCAGAGACATAAAAATCGAACATGAAAAATGTCTCTCCGCGTTGTTGGTTGGTCGGGAGACAAAGGTGAGATTAAGAAGTAACATTAAAGATATATAATGTCTACTAATATAATGTAATATCTGTGGGCCGTAACAGGCGACAACAGGGGTGGAGCATCCTCAATTGCATTTAGTACGGTGCACCTAGGGCGGCCAAACCAAAGTAAATTTTTTGAAGTGTAACATCTTTAGTCCCGTTAGTGATTTAAAATTCGGTTGAAACGGAAATGCGTCACAACTCAGTTCTATACAAATACTCGGTTATCGACAGCGCAGTGGGCAAGGCGCCTGTAAAGTCTCAGCGGCCAGAAAGAGACATCAAGCGAACGGAGGTTCGAATCCAACAAAAACCAAAAAAAAAAAAAGTTTTTGTGAAATCATTGTCCAATCTTCAAACCACTTTAAAATCAACAGACAAAAGAAAAGAAAGCGACATCTAGCGGCTTTTTAGTTTCACTTCTACCGCGTGTGAATTACCCACTCTGATTTTATTTTATTGATTTGTGTTTTCACAATTCAATCATATAAATTGCTGAACGTTCTAGAGTTGAAGATACTCTCAGTATCGCCCTGGTGTAAGACCACCACTCAAAATTGAAAAGTTGCTTGAAATGGTTTTGGCCGTGTTTGGTGACTAGATCTGAATAATCAGGTACTTCCTCACCTTCCTCTTCCTCATCTCCTTCCCCTCGCCAGTACCTTCAGCCTCACAACATACCTCAATTCGGGTAGCCATAGTTTCACTGGCTCCAGGTGGTTGATGGGAGCAGTTGTGTGCGGACTCTTGTGTGGTATTCACATTAAAAAAAGTAAAATATGATTACAAATGATTTTTCGATACGTTATGATATACCTGTGTCGCGAATGGCGTAGGAGGCATAAATACATACATACATAATACGTAAATATTAAGGTTAAATACTATTTTGGAAAATAAATAAGAAATGAAGTTTAAGAGGGAATAACCAGAGAAAAATGGAAATATGTCAATTTTAAATAAAATTTTATACGTACTGACTCTTTTCCAAAAAAAAATTTAAATAGATTTCGAAGGATAGTTCTTTTATCTGGTAAAGGTATGTTTTAAATTTTGAGAAAAAATGTTTATTTTTAGTAATAAGGTTATACCGTCGGTCTTTGGCAGATTTGTTAAACTTTCAAACTAAATTTTGTATTATACAACACACATTTCAAATCATATAATCATGCAGTAAAATAAATTAATAAATTATCTGAGAAATGTTTCAAAATTTTAATTTTAGTTTAAATAAAATGTTTTGTGACGAAAATACTTCAGTTTGTCTATTTACAAACTAATTTATTTAAGATTTTTTTTACATTCTTATTTTGCTTAGACATTTTTGAAAAATTATAAATACTTATGATCAAAAAATAATTACAAAAAGTACTTAATTTTAATAGTTTTATCATAAAGCCTTTCAGCATTTTTGGATGTAGTTATAAATTAAAACAAATTTTCAATTAAATAAAATCCATATTGAGTTATTATTTTTAAAAAGCTGGTACGGAGAATAATTAACCTTTCTCATTGGAACCGCCCTGTACGATCGTAAGAACATCTTTCGACGAAATTTGGATTTTCGGCAGCTGGCTGGTTAAAGGCCCTTAATCTTATAAATGAGGATAAAATTACAAATTTAGAAAGAAAAGATCAAATGAAATAGATAAAATAATACATATGAAAGTCAAGTTTTAAGTACCCGTAGCTATTATAGAGGTTAGGTTTTATGTAAACTAATATTCACATCTACGTACCTATATGTTTTACAATGGTTTACAATATAACGGGACGATCTATTTTAACGGTTCCGCGACTTTTCATCCCGCGACAAAATTCTCCCCGACAATATATCCCCGACAAAATATCCTACGGACAAAACATTCTCCGACAAATTATTGTACTTTTTATTTTAATTTTTTTTAAGCTTTATGAGTAAAATCTCAAATTATAATATTTAATTAAATGAAGACAATATTAGCGAAACTCAATCGAAATTCTGGAGACAGAAAAATCAGAAAAAGATAATGGCTCCGCAGGGACTTTTGCTTACATGGTAAGAGCTCTACCGATTAAGCCACGGAACCCATATCAAATTCGGTTACATTTAACTGTATCATACTTCGACTAAGAACTACCAACATTTTCTTCATATTCTTAATGTACATATTATTGGCTGCTATCTTTATATATGATTGCAAGATTCAACTCTAACTAAATGCAATCTAGATAGTGTCTGAATAAATTTTTAATCCATTTTATTTTTAATACGCCAATATCTTTTTCTGATTTTTCTGTGTCCAGATTTTCGATTGAGTTTCGCGAATATTGTCTTCATTTAATTAAATATTATAATTTGAGATTTTACTAATGAAGTTTAAAAAAATTAAAATATATATTCATTATAGACTTGCAGAAAAGTCAATAGATGTCGCGTATTAAAAATAAAATTGATAAAAAATTTATCCAGACACTATCTAGATTGCATTTAGTTCGTGTAGAATCTTGCAATCATATATAAAGATAGCAGCCAATAATATGTGCGTTAAGAAAATGAAGATAATGCTGGTAGTTCATAGTCGAAGTATGATACAGTTAAAAGTGACCGAATTTGATACGGGTTTCGTAGCTCAATCGGTAGAGCTCTTGCCATGTAAGCAAAGGGTCCTGGGTTCGAGTCCCAGCGGAGCCAAAATCTTTTTCTGATTTTTCTGTCTCCAGATTTTCGATTGAGTTTCGCTAATATTGTCTTCATTTAATTAAATATTTTACTGACAAAAAATCCCCCAACAAAATATTTACTAAAACCTAACCTAACCTAACAAAAAGAATGGGATAACCTGTAAAAACAATAAATTATTGTTCAAAAATAGTAAAATGGGACAAAAATAAAACAGACATCCTTAAAGACAATAAATTTTATTGTACAAAAATAGTAAAATTTAAAATAAGATTAGGTTTGGTTAGGTTTTGGTAGATATTTTGTTGAAGGATGTTTTGTCCGTGGGAATTTGTCGAGGGATATTTTGTCGGAGAATCTTGTGTCGGGGATATTTTGTCGCGAGATGAAAACGCGCGGTACCATTTTAACGATCCAATTCTCTATCATGGTGTTGAACATATTCGGTGTTTCTATTTGACTATAGTGTATTGTGTATTTTGCATGCTACGTAATGAAAATGTCTTTGTCTAATTGCGAGGAAAGGCGGCAGTGCCCCCCGGACGGACCTGTTGGCGACCACGCCGGACTCTCATGCTAGCTCGCTGAGAGCTGTCGGCTGTTTGGCTGACGGTCCGGTGTCCCGCTCCTTGGGGCGGTGCCAGCAGTCGGGGGCTAGGCCGCCAGCACCAGCGGCCAGATCCCATCTCCCGTTACAACTGCGCAAGACACTTTTAAATTAAAATTAATTCCAAGCTTTTCAAAAATAAAATTCTACGCACCGATGTCATATTTTTTCCTTTGACGCGCTCGACTTGACCGGCGGCGGGAAGAGAATTATTCCGTCGTAGACAATCAGGACCAATTGGAAATAGCGTCCAGCGGATTCCATCATTGTTTTGACAGAACACCTTTACCCGACCAATATACAGAAATCGCACATCGTCAAAATAACTCATTGACGCGGCCTAGGTAAAGTAGGTACTAGGAATTCGAACTTTCTAGGTCAAATCGAGCCATTTACTACGATCCATCTTTTCGTGTAACTGGCACGCTCATTTAGAATAAATTTCCCTCGGCTCTTACTAATATCCAGAACTTGGCTGAATTTAAACGGGCTTTAAAAACAAACTTATTTAAAAAATCATATATTATCTTTCATGAATCCTAACTCCTTTTCAATATACTCGTACCTAGTCATGTTTCTCAAGTTTCCGGTAAATGTTTGGTTTCGGTTTTCCTCCTTACCAAGGGCGGATCCAGGATTTTTTTCTGGGGGGGGCACAGGGGACGGACGGGCGAAAAAACCAACTGTTACTGTTAGAATTTGTTTCTGGGGGAGGGGGGGGGGCAAAAGGGGCGGACGGAAAAAAAATCAACAATTACAGTTAGGATTTTTTTCCTGAGGGGGAGCACAAGGGGTGGACGGGCAAAATATCAACAATTACTGTTAGGTTTTTTTTTCTGCGGGGGGCACAAGGGGCGGACGGTCAAAAAAACAACAATTGCTCTTAGGATTTTTTTCTGGGGGGGGGGGGGGCACAAGGGGCGGACGCGCAAAACAATCAACAATTACTGTTAGGATTTTTTCTGGGCGAGCACAAGGGGCGGATGGGCAAAAAATTAACAATTACTGTTAGAAATAAACTTGAAGTATCATACTTCAAGTTTATTTCTACAAATTCAAGTATGTATTTATAGGAAGGTTTATGAAAGTGTCAAAACAATCGAAAAATTAAATTAATGTTTAATAAAGACAGTTTTAGCTTCTAACTATGTACTGTGATGGAATCTCCACAGTACACGTGCACGTGCCCCCGTGCCCCCCCCCCCTAAATCCGCTACTGCTCCTTACTGTACTTTTATATTTGATGTGCACAATGTTCCTTATTTCTAAACGTAAACTGCCTGCTGTTTTATATTTTACTAGCTGACCCGGCGAACTTCGTACCACCTCAGAATCAATAACTGTTGTGTTAACTTATTATTAGCTGAATTGAATTCAGTTTCTTTAAGTTAAAAAGACTACACAATGCATCGATTATTTATTATCGATGCACAACTGTCCGTGTTTTTTTGTCTGCATTAGAGATGGCGTTGTGTACGGATTTATATTTTTTTGGGATTTTCTTACCTTTCCACTTCTTCGTCTTCTTCTTCAATGGCGCTACAGCCCATTTCGAGCCTTGGCCTCCTTCAAAATAAGCCTCCACCGCCCTCTGTCCTCGGCCGTCGTCTTCCAATCTGCAACATAGAGTAATCCTCTTGCATCCTTCCTGACATCATCCTCCCATCTCAGTCTAGGTCTGCCCGCCTTTCGTTTACCTCCCGGGTGTCCTGTCAGAACCTTCTTCGGTACTCGTGTGCTTGGCATTCGGTGCACATGTCCGGCCCATCTTAATCTTTGGAGTCTTAAATGGGTGGAGAGTCTGGGAGCTTGGTAAATATCATAGAGCTCATTATTGTGGCGGATTCTCCATGCCTCTCCCTCTCGCACCGCTCCTAAGATTTCGAAGATGTCCAGCCGTTCCGCTGACTTTGCTGTCAGTGTTCCCGCCTCACATCCATACCACTTACCTTTCCACTTACTTACGGGAAATGCGTTTCATCTTCTTTATACGTGTGAGAGATTTATCATAATGATTGTATTTTTCCTATGGAGGGGTGCAGACATACGTTCCCCGTTTGTCTCATTTTCGAATGTTGACATTAAGTGTGTGAGAAAGAGGGGCAGCATTATATGTTTAAGAACAAAAATAAAACAATCAGCCCATTGACATTTGATGTTTTTGAAATTTTGGAATTCACTCACTATTCAATATTATACTTATCACAATATTCCTGCAGCTCTTTTTTTAATTATTGATCTTGGCCATTTATTAAAATAAGTTACATATTTTTAAAATTATTTACATATCCAGTGTTTTTTTTTTTAATAGTTACATTATCAATTTTTTTTTAATTATTTACATTTTCAGTTTTTTTTATTACATTCGTTACATTATCAGTTTTTTTTAATTAGATGCATTTTCAGATTTTTTACATGGAATAGATAAATTATATTAGCAAATATAGACAATGGGCCAAGACAAATATTCATATGATTATACAAGTTGAACTAACATACAGAGTTGGTATTAATCTGCAGCTCTTTCAAAAGATGAGAATTCGTTCGATACAAAATGTACGAGGAAAATAATTTTCTTCATAATTTTTTATTGGTCAATTTTTGCGATGTTTTAATAGCTTTTCTGCTATTCGCGACGGAGACAAATCCAACAAATCAAAGATCATAAAAATCGGTCCTGCCGTTCTTGAGTTATAAATGGTGTAACTAACCCGAATTTGTTATATATATTAAGATTATAGTTTTAATGATTTTGATTTTAATGTGACCGTTATTTTCTATCATTATCTATTTTCCTAAAGTGCCAAAACAGCACCGTTATTGTTAATTTTGTTATCTTGGCATTGCTTTGTATTGTATTCTATGTTTCATATTAATTGATCAATATTTTGTAAGGACTCGTAAGGAACATTATAGGATTACATTTAAGTTTATTATAGTTAAGCGCACTTAGAGTGAAATCTCACAAAACTGCGCTATACAAATGTTATTATTATTATTAGGAAAGTTATACTCTATCTTTGTTCTAAATCTGTTCGGGTAGGTACTTCACAATTTCACCGAACCGACTAAGTTAATTATTTCGTCGTATTGTCAAATATTATAAAGATCGACATGATCTCCCGGTAAAATTTTATAGCATATTTAATACGTAAAACACAGACACTTATAAATAATATTAAATTTATGGTGAGCATTCGAATATTGCTTTTCTCACTATCTCACAACTTAGTATTTGGAGATTTCTGACCAATCGACTGGACGATCTTCTTATGTATGTAATGTTATGTAAATTTTGTGGAGGCGATTTCTCAGCACGAATTTATTGTCATTGGGAGATAGATACCTACTAGAAATCAAAATAAAAACGTTGCTTGAAATGACTTAGGATATGTGTTACTTATTCTTGACCTTCCTCTTTATTTTTTTCTGTTCTCTCACTTACTTCCGGATCATTAAAATACACTTCCTAAATAATTATAGGAATTTTTTAAATCTGATTTAATATTTCTAACAAAACTCAAAAGAAACGCTGTAAAGTTGAAACTTGTAAAGATTTACAGGTGGGGTCGTGTTGAAATTCGTTCTACTATCTTCTATAAAATATAATACGTCTTGGAAGATTTCGTACCCTTCAATGCAAAGGCAATGTTTTACGATACGTGCTGTGTATATTGCATTCCATAAAACTGTAGGCGCAGAAAAAATCCTACATTCCAATCCCGTCAACAGGTGAACAGTTATTTATATTCGAATATCATGAAATGGCAAGTTTTTACCTGTTGCGAGCAAAATGCTAGAGAGATTTTTATAAAACTTCTATTCTGTATTATCTTTTCTTTGATCTGTGACAGGCGCGCAGCGTTCAGAGGTGGTGGCAATTTGTCAACGATTTCAGGGCTACCTCGCCTCTTATCTAATAGAGAAAGAATGGGGACAATCAAGGAATGCCGACTTACCCTGTTTTCTTTCTTCGCTTTTATAAATTTCGCTGGTTTATTATATTAACCACCAAACTCGCGATCTCACTGGTTTTTTTTTAAATGTTTCGACACGGTCGAATGTAACCACGTAAACATGACTTCGTATTCAACACTCACAATATGTGTTAACAGAACGATTATTATTTTTCAATTGAGTACTAGGACGCTTAGAGTCGGCATAAGGTTTCAGAATTAAGTCTGTAAATTTATACACATTAGAATTATTTTATGTAATATGCTTAACGTGTATTATTGTAATTTAAATTTCAATAATAAATGCAGGAAGATGCGCAATGACGAAGCACAGAACAGCTAATGAATTAGGATCAACAAACAATGATGTTCTTAAATAATTATATTTTTTATCATGTACGCACTTTTTTTTTAACCCGGGTGATGTTTTAACAAATAAACGATCTGTACAAATTAACATTTTACGTCTAACTTGATATTTCAAAGCTGAAAGTCGTTGTTGATAATGGCGATGCTAACTGAAAATAGTTGACAAAGAAATCTCTGCAAATTTCACAAATCCATAGTTCACTGTTCAAAAGTCTTTGCTGCCACAGACAAACAGATTTTCTAAAATAATATAAACTATTTTAGAAGTAGTGGGTATCATTAGTTTATAAAAATACGAGTTAAATTTGGGAAGCGGAATTATTTATTTTTTTTACTTGAGTTCCACACAAAATAATTTCCCTCAGGGCCTATGTCATCTTTGGGGATGCTGTGTGGAGGATTTTTTAAGGATGGGAAGAAGAGGAAAGTTCTGGGAAGGAAGAGGGTTTAAGGGGTGGGTAGGAATCTAGGGTTAGTGTGACCTGGTCATCCGCCTCCAAGACCTAGACAAACCTCACCCCGTGAACCTGGGCACCCCTGCTAAGTCACCAAACGTAGCGAACCCCTTGGGGTGACCCATGGCAAATTGGATGGTATGGGTACCGCTACCCGGGGAACCATTTATTGAATAACCAACGCATTGCCATAAGTCAGCACAAGTGAATAGCTGGGGTGATTTAGCAGGGGTGCCAGAGTTGTTGGGTGATGTTTTTCCAGGTCTTAGCGATCAATGCATTTGACCACCCACTGTGTGGCGCGCCGAATCGGAAAAGACTGGTTGAGGGAGATCTAACCTAGATCTCTCCAGGCAGACTCTCTCGGCCCATCGCCTCGACCCGGAGGGAGGGATGGATTCATACCTCCATCACTCCTGGACACATTGACCCCAGATTCCATACCCACCCCGCGTACCCTTTTCCTTCCCAGAACTTCCTTTCCTTATTTTCTGTAAAATACCCTGCACACAGCTTCCCCAAAGAATACATAGGGATTTTCATGATTTTTTTTCATTATGGCCTCTTGTGTGGAACTAATGTATAAAAAAACATTTTACCGGTATACTTTCAAATGATGATAAATTAAGAATTAGATCAATTGGTTAAATTAATAATTCTTTATTTGAAATGCGTATTTATTTTGTTTAAATGTTCGACAGATGTCGTAATTTTTCAAGTTTCCTATTCTAAAGGTACTTGTTTTGCTCCTGAGGCAAATGTTTATTTATACTTAGTTCTTTCGTAAACAATGAAAGATCGTAGACCGTAGCAATGCTACGACGCTACGACCCATGTTCGAATTCACCATTCGACCTAAAATGGTGACCGGTCAACTCAGAATGAAACCAACTCAGAAAGGTCATTAAGAGTGATGATAAAAAATATCAAAAAATTGGTTAAATAGGTTAAGTTAGGTTAGGGTTACCGGATATTTTTTAATTATTTTTTCATAGCTTTTAATGACCTTTCTGAGGTGATTCTGTGTTGGTTTCAATCTAAGTTGGCATGGAACCGATTAAAATATATACACCTCTATATGTGACTCACTTCATGAAGTGCCAATAAATTTTCAAGAATACAAAATAATATTAATAATCGTGAAGGCCTTATGAAGCGAAGTACGTTTTCCATACGGAGCTGTGGCGGGGTGTTCATTTTGAGACCATTAATAAGGTTTCGTCGGTGGTTTGGCTCCATTATCATTCGCCCTATCAATTTGAATATTCCGTCCATAAAATGGCGCTATAAATAATGTCGATAAAGACCGTATACCTGGTGCCTTTTAATAAAACTTCAGATTTAAATCCCGTTTTAGTTCGAGCAATCTATTATCATTTTTTATTCAGACGTAGTTATTGTAAAGCAAAATTAAAAATGACCAAAACTCTGTGCTAAATCTCTATTTTAGATTAATCTTTTACATTACAAATGCAAAAAATAAGTTTTGAGAATAGAATGAAAATTATAATCTACGCATTTGTGCGCAATATATCACAAAATTTTACAATGTAGATATTTTTAACAATACCTTTCATAAATACCGAAGGGAAGTAACGCGAACGATCGAAAATGAATGTAGGGTCTTTCATTAAGCGCTTCCTATCTTTAAATTTAAATAAAACAAAGTATGTGGGAGATATCATCGAAATTTTTTATTTGTTTGAAAGGCCTATCGATGCCATTATGTATGGAATATAAATATAAGGCCGAAATTCACGAGAAACCTTGAAACCTTTTGGATCGATACTTACCGTATTAATACAAGTTTCTTCAAACCAACCTCGAGGATGACTCGGTTATACAATAAATATTGCAAACATGAAGACTTAGATGTATTTTCAAACTCAATTGTTACCTTCAGAAGGAATTTATACTTACATATCTCTGATGATCTCCTCACCTAGACCTATAAAATGTGTATAAATATATGTATAAATATATACGCCACCTAGCGAGGGATTTAACACTTACAATGTTTCTCTCGCAAAAATAAAGTTGGTTGTTTTCAGGTGGAAAAAATATAATAAGCAGTAATTGTTAAATGAAACACTAGTATATATTGAATCATTTGGCGGGTAAGAGATAAGCCGCCATAGCTCAGTGGTCAGAGCAATCGACCGGCAATCGAGAGGACACGGGTTCAAGTCCCGTTGGCGTCATGTATCTTTTCTCGGAAGATTTTTCAATATGGATGAGTGTTTCAGGCTGATAATTATTGCTTATAATAAATGTATGTGTTTATTGATTATTGTTGATTCTTCTTGTTTTATGTATGTATTTTAATTTATTATTATATATTACAACTATTAAGAATGTTGTGATGAATGGTGTGCTCACCTCTCATTGGAATTATCACTGTAACCATATTAAAATTGTTAACTGATGTAATAATTATATGTGATATATTCTGTTGGCGAGTCAACAAATAAATAAAAAAATAACATCGTTCAAATGTCCGCCGTGGCTTCTCTGGGTGGCGTGCATCCGAAGTGTCAAATTTTCCATGATCAGGCTGAATTTGACCGATGGCATGGGTTATGTTGGTTTTGAGTGCCGCTGTGGTTTGTGGCTTATTTGTATAAACCTGCGACTTAAGAAAACCCCACAAGAAAAAGTCTAATGGTGTCAAATCGCACGATATCGGTGGCCAGTTCACACCACCTCCACGTGAGATGACTTTCCCCTCAAATCGATGGTGCAGGATGCCCATTGTGGCATGAGCTGGGTAGCTGTAGGGCAGACCTGTTGACACCACAAGTCGTTGGTGTCCGTATCATCCAATTCAGGCCAAAAGAAGTTGATAATCATCAACCTATAGCGCTCGCCGTTGACGGTGATGGCCTGGCCAACATCGTTCTCAGAGAAATACGGACCGATGACGCCGCCAGCCCAAAATTCACACCAAACTTGGATCTTGGATCTCTTAAGTTGCAGGTCTATGCGAATAAGCCACAAACCACAGCGGCCCTCAAATCCAATATTACCCATGCCATCGGTCAAATTCAGCTTGATTTATGCGCCAAAGTCATGGAAAATTGGACATTTCGAATGCGCGCAACCTAGAGAAGTCACAGCGGACATTTGAACGATGTTTTATTCCATTCATAATGGCATCGATAGGCCTTTCAAACGAATAAAAAATTTCGATGATATCTCACACGCACTTTGTTTTATTTAAATTTAAAGACAGGATGCGCTTAATGAAAGACCGAGTTGGAATGTATCGGGTGAATCCCCTATCCTTATCCTATATTCCTCTTCCTCTCCTCCTCACCTAAAATTAATTTTAAGATATAATAAAACTCCATCTCCAAGTAACTTTAAAATGGGAGACCTTATAGTCAGACCTTAAAAATTGGGTAGGAGTGCCTACCCAGTTTTTACAAAGTTTTAAATTCGCAGAACATCTCTTCGTGAATAATCACGTTCTACTTAAAAACAACAAGCCAAAACCATTACATGTAGAAAGTAAGGATATTGGATTAAATTTGCTTGAACAATTAGAAATCAATAAACGAGACCCCAACGTAACGCTAATTAATAAAGGAAAAATATTTATTCTCCACTACTTTGTACGATTACCAAACCTAAAAAATATAACGCACTTAAATGAGTCATAGCAGTAACGTCATTATAAAATAATTAAGAAAACCTTAACATTTAGTGCAAGGGACACAGATTTCGAACCCCATTTAATAAATAGTCTCTCAATTAGTGTCCAGCAATTGGTTTAACCGGTAATAAATCAATTTAGACACTTTCAAAATATTGACATTTAAAATCGTATAAATAGGTCGTCTCAATATGGATTAACCACAGTTTAAAAATGGTATTGTAAACCGAAATCGCTGTAACAAAAATACGTACTAAAATATTTTCAGAACTTGATCATAACATTATTAAATTTAATTTTAATTAATTTTTTTTTAAATTAAATGTAGTTCTACGATTTAAACACAAAAACAATTAATTAATTACTGTTAGTATTTTTTTAAGCTCTCTTCCAAATGATGTTTTTTTAATTCTCAGACAGACTAAAATAAAGCTTATTTATCTGCCTGTCTGCGGGATAGACATTGATCATGAATTAATTTTACCCCATTTTATTGATGTTTTTCGTATCTCAGATCATTAAGTAGACCACGTTGCAAACCACAATCGCTAATTTGAGCGCAGTTTTAGCCTCCCTGAAAGTGTGTTCCGCTGAAACGTAAAAAAACCATTGTGTTGGTATTTTCAGAAGACTATTATTGTACGAAAATCTATCGGCCATATGATTTAACTCCAAGAAGATTTCTGTGACTTAAAAGCGATTGGACATATTCCAAAATTCTTTAATACGAAATAAAAATATAATAATGTCTGCAAAGCGAGACGGTCCTAGAAGCAAAGAGAATGTCTCCCAGATTTATTGCAAACTTCTATTATAGCTGTGTACGTGTTGCCATGCAATCGTAATTTATGACGTATTAATGGCATTTGCATAATTTTCACTATTTTGTCGTTTTATTTTGCAATGTCAAATAATTCTTATTTACTACTTAATACAGTTTAAAAATAAAACTAACAATTTCGTTTTACTTTAATTTCCTTTTAATACGCGTTATGTTTTGAGAACATAATATTATTAACAACAGAAATTTAGTCCGCCACGCGTGTTCGCTAATATCCCCTCTATTTTTTTAGTGTTGCGCTACCTCCTTCTTTAGCCAACGTTTCGGACAGCGTTGCAGTGTCCATCATCAGGGCAGATCCGGTAGATGTATGAATTATAATGACACATCTACCGGAATTTTATAATTACACATCTACCGGATCTGCCCTGATGATGGACACTGCAACGCTGTCCGAAACGTTGGCTAAAGAAGGAGGTAGCGCAACACAGCATAACACCCCAAAACAAATAACGAAAATACTTTTGGCCGTGAAAAATGTATCTCCCCTCTAATTTGTTCGCTTTTGGGATCAGCTTGTCTCTCTTACTGTCAGAAAGAGAGACAAGCTGTGAGAAATATGATCTAAACGGTGTTAGAAAGAGAAAACACCACACTTTATATTCAAATCTATAAGTTAACCACGGGAGAATTAAAATGCAAAATAAATTCAATGAAACAAAAGTTTCCGACCGCAATTTGAAAACTTGTACGAAACTTTGCGAATTTTTCATTAATTACTTTTTCATGAAACGACAAAAAGATGAGTTGATTTGAGGTGTGTTAAAGTGTTTGTCTAATAAAAGATGTGTGTATTTTGTTTAGAAAAACGTAAGTTGAACCATTTTTGAAAACTTTTTATGCTCGCATTAAAATATTTTATATTTCGAAAATTTCATATTCAACTCTAAAAATAAAATTGTAAGCGAATTTTCAGAGTTTTTATTATTTCCAATAATTTTTAAAAGAGTTTAGTTTTTTGTTTTCGGATACATTGAAAAATATTTCGTTTAGATTATTTAGATTTTCCATCGCTAGCCCGTAGACCACTTACTTACTGTGTGGCGGGCCGGATTTGGATATGCCGGTTGAGGAAGACCTTTTTACTCGTCCAATAGAACTCTCTCGACCCATCGCCTTGTTCCACAGTGGAAGGGATGAATTCAAACGTACGTCACTCCTATGGACACACTGAACCCCAGATTCTTAGCCACCCTTCATAGCTTTATGCTTTCCAGATTTTCGCCTCCTTCCTCTTCTAAAAAAAAACCATACACACTGCATCCCCAAAGATGACATAGGCCCTGATGGAAAATATTTTCCTGTTGGCCTGCTGTGCGGTGCTAATGTAAAAAAAATGGCGGGGAAAATAATACTAAAAAACACATTTCTGGTACAAACTCTGTTTCATAAAATTTTTTTTTTTTTTTATTTTTTTATTTCATATATTTTTTATTAGTAACAGATATTTGGGTTTTTTTTGGCTACCACACTAGGCTAAGCCCGTGTTGTGGTAGTCGTACATTTAATATTTTAACATTTCAAAAAATATTAAGAAATACTTAAAACTAAAGAGAAGAAAAAAAGACCATATTTTAAATAAAAGTAAAAATGAAAATTCAAATTCAAATTTTGAAATACAAAAATTAATAATAAAAATTAAATGTTAAGAACTCAAGTGTTCTGTATAAATTAAAACATATAATTATATACATCAAAATTAAAAACATATATAAATTTAGTGAAAAACTAAGAGAAAAAAATAACAACATTTTAAAGTAAAATAGAAATACAAATGGAAATTAAATTTTGAAATGCAAAAATTAATAATTAAAATGTAGTGTTAGAACTCATGAATTCTTTAAAGTGCGTTCGTCCCCTTTCAAAAATCCAATGTTGTACACGTGTTATAAAAAGAGAATTAGAATTACTTGACTTTATGTCAGTACTCAGAGCATTATATATTTTAGGAGCGATGAACCAGAATTGTCGTTGAGCGAATGAGGTGTTAGTTTTTGGGACCACGCAACCCAGGTTTGATGAAAAGCGGGTGTGTGCTCGATGTTGTGGAGCAATTAGTAGATTATTTTTTCGTATATAACAAATGCTTGTTTTAGTAAATAGCTGTCGAATATCTAAGACCCTGATTTTTGCAAAGAGTTCATTTGACGGATGGGTAGGTTGACATTTAAATATAATTCTCAGAATTAGTTTTTGAACTAAAATAATTGGTCTAATAATGGATTCAGCACAACCACCCCATCCCACTAAACCGTATATTGCTATGGATTGGAAAAGGGCAAAGTATACGCTTCTTAGAGTCTGTAAATCTAAGATAGACCTAAGGGAGTAGAATATATGGCAGAGTTTACGAAGTTTTTTTACTGTGTCACCGATGTGAGCTTCCCAACGTAGTTGGTTGTCTATGATTATTCCCAAATATTTAACTATTTTTGATGATTTGAGGGTCGAACACGTACAATTAATATTAGATGTGGTTTCCGGATTGTCTAAATTGAGTGGACACGAGTGGATGATTGGTTTAGGGCAGTTGTTGGGTATATCGTATTTGCGTATGGAAAATGTCATATATTGTGTTTTGTCGATGTTAAGTGTGAGGAGGTTTGTGTCAAGCCAATGCTTTACTTTTATTAGAGCATTATTAGTTTTGTTAATAACTGATTGCCATGTTTCATCTTCGAATATTAAGACCTAATAGTAAGTGCTTGAATTTTCATTTAACTTCGTTAAAGATCGGCGTTTGATAAAAAAAATTCGAGTGCAGTTAACACGCGGTAGAAGCGAAACTTTACCAAAACAATCAAGTCAAGAAAAATGAAGTCGTAATCAAAGCGGCCAATGCCAAGAGCTCAGGCCTAGCATAATTTCCTTTTTATATATCAACCAATAGGAGCCTTGATAGGAGTCTGATGCTTCGCAGGTGCTGTAGTGCGTCCTTTTCCGAATTCCAAATCACAACGGGGCTATAGAAGTTTCACTTCAAAAAATATTCCTATATCTGCCATTCCTACATTTAACATTTTTTTAGTGTCTTCCGCATATTTTCTCGCTTGTCTGAGAATATTCAAGAGATGCCTCGGATTTGTTTCAAATTATGACATAATGCCATCCCGCCGGATGTGTGGGCAGAGAAAGCATTCAAAATATATAAAATATGGAGAAAGGATGAATTCCTTTCCCGCCAATGCTTTACTCGCGAACAAAACGCAACAGGCATTCAACAAGTTACATTTCGACGCCAAAACTTTTTCTTGGTTCATTTTTCTCAATTGAGGCAGAATACAAAATACTGTTGCACGCAGTGGCGGCTCCTGACTTTTGGGTGTGCTAGTTATTAAATTATTTTGTTTTTGAAAATCGTTTTTTGTATGAAAAATTTCAGGAAGTTTCAGTTTGGCGGTGTGCAGCACCGATTTCCTGAAAATCTTCATACAAAATACCGATTTTTGAAAAAATATATATATTATTTTTCGCATACGACAACATCCATAATGCCATTTTATGTTAGCACCCTAGCACACCCAAAAGTCACGAGCCGCCACTGTTGCACGTACATATAAAACTTGAAACTCTTCTCGGCACCATGCTCGTCACGTGTTCCCGTATATAATAAACAAAAATTATAACCAAAAAAAATGGACTTAAAAAAAAACTATTCCAAAACAAAATAATGTGCACTAAAAAGTAAAAAAATAATTGCGTATTCTTCTACAACTTAATAATCAACTTACTTTTTCTACTCATCAATATGTAGGTACGATTGTTATTTTTGGAGTCGGTGTCAGCCAAGGTTTGTTTGTAACTACATACATAGTTATAGGTGAGATGTGCTTGTGTCGCACGCGCGACTTGACGAGGCGAGAGCGGGGCCCCGGCGGGAGGGGAACCGTCAAGTGAACACGCGGTTTTATCATGGATGCCATTGTCAAAACTGGACCAAATTGAAATGGGACCACACGGGAAGCACCAGCTTTCAAATAAAAAAGAATCATCAATATCGGTTCACCCAGTCGAAAGTTCTGAGTAACAAACATTTAAAAAAATACAGTCGAATTGAGAATCTCCTATTTTGAAGTCGTTTAAAAAGAAATCAAACGTATTTATCTTCAGTAACATAAAATGTATCGCGTATACCACAGAGGTGAACTGTGGGTCCAACAAGCATAGTCCTTTAAGAGGAACGCCTGCGCGGTCTTTTTCATAGAAAACTTAAATTTGGATTTAAGGTGAAAATACCCCAATCAAACTGAATATTAATTTTTTAAATCATAATGTTTAGCAAATATCTAGTACGGATATGTGCTATTTTAGTAATTGGCCATTAAAGACTTCAATTTTCTAAGATATTGGAGGCTTTCCATGATTTTGGAGATTTTGGAGGAAAAAAATTAAGCACTACTTACCCACTGGAGCGCTTTTTGCCATAATATGGCACTATTTAATATACCTCGGATTGCTTTGCTGCCAGTTTTAGCCAAATTTTCCCTTATTTGTAAGAAATTAAGTAGAAGTTTACGATTTTACAATATATTTTTTTATAAATCCTACGAATATGTTATAATCCACAAAAGATAGGGGAATTAATTGGCTATATGGAACTTTAATCAGTTTTTATGTCTCCATTTTAAATATTATTATTATTCGGAGGTATGATTTTTTTTAACGTGGGCGGAAAATAAACCACCAAAAAATCTCGAGCAATCGGAGAAAAAAGTTATAAATTGCGCTGTCGCTCCAGTGAATAAAAGCACTTCATTGTACACACATTCACTTTATTAAGCAAGTCTCCCTTTGACTATATAGCTAACTTTGACTATCACGGTTCTGTAAAAAATATTCTTTTAAATGTGAATATTTTGACTTTCTTATTCGAATTTTTTCAATATTGTGGTAGCTCCCTGAAAAACGAATTAAAGTGTCTTTGAGATAGTGATTTTTCATCGGAAATTTTTGTATAATTAAGTTAGTAGGTAATTAAGTACAATCTCACAAGTCTTTAAAAAAATTATAATATGCATTACAGATTGATATAATCCTATTACAATACATGTGACATAATTTACAAAACTTTAAATAAACAAATTAAAAATTTACCAATAATATATTTTGGAGTTCTTGTGTAAAACTACTCTCTAAATCTTCAAGGCCAATTATTATAGTGATTTATTTTGGGGGTATTATGTCCTGATGCGCTACCTCCTTCTTTAGCCAACGTTTCGTATTACACATCTGCCCTGATGATGGAAACTGTAATTCTGTTCAAAACTTTTGCTATAGAAGGTGGTAGCGCAACACCGCATAATAATCCAAAAATAATCATTATAATACTTTTGGCCGTGAAAATCTCAAATCATACCTACAAGGCATTATATCATTTAACAAGCCTGTCATGCTGTACTGGGTCAGAACGTCCGTTTTGGGGAGTGGAATACAGAGTAAGTCGCTGTGTCGACCCTGGTGGTAGTTATTCGGTACCAAAAAATATGACATTCCAGAAGGTATGTGTGCAGTCAATAAAATAGTTAATTATTTTGACGTCCAGTGGGCCGCTACCAAAGATATTGAAATATAAGTAGATGTGCTATCTGCTGTTTTTACTATGTGGGTCTGCGCTTCCGGGTGTCGCCGATATTGTTTACCAATTAACAAATAAACTAAAAGAACAAATAATTAACGAATAAACCAAACGAACATTAAACTAAATGAACGAATTCTTTCCTTATTCAAAATATATTGTTAACCAATATTAATGCACATTTTCAAAAAATCAACGAAATGAACAAATTCTTTTTGTATGAAAACTACGCTAATTAGCGCGTAGTCCGGCGACAGCATATCTCTTCTGTATTTGAATATCTTTGGCCGCTACAGACACAGTTGGCGAGGCAACTCCAGAAACTGTGTGAGGAGAGGATAGGTCTGCCATGGACGAGGCCGAACAATCAGCACAAGACAGGGACGCATGGAGCAGCCTTGTCAATGCAGTGGGTCCCCGACCCGAATAGGACAAGGGGAAGAAGATGGCGATGTTGATGATGACGATGTTTTGAAAGCCGTTACTTTAAGGGTCCCATTCCTTCTAGATTTGAGACATTCGAAGTGCGTTTCAGAGAGCAAACCCACGATTGCATTAGTCGCAGGTATGCATTCTCATACGAAGACAAGTTTTATGTTTTTATTTTCTTATGATTTCAGAGGAAATTTTTGTCTTAATTTACTAAATAAGGGAAAATTGGAAACATGCTTTTTTGGGCGAGAGTGTTCACTGAACTAATAGTGCTATAATCGAACATGATGATCACCCGACCGTGAATTTCATGTTTTTAAATAGATTGTTCTTGGCACCGCCAACTCCATAATAACACTTTTCTAAAAGTGATTTTAAAATCCTAAAACTATTTGAACACGAAGCGGTAAAATTTAGTCGGAGTCTAAAACGGCTCGGCACCACGTGTTGCGGTTTTCCGCGCGAAGGTTCGTTCCGGAAATAGCCTCCTGAGGCAGATAATTGACGTTGAAAGAGTTGATGTCATAGTTTTCGCCTCATTAATGGATAATTTTAATAATTTATTTAAGGAACGTGCATTACGTTTAACTTGAGATATTTTCATGTTAACGTCACCACGTCAGCGTTTATCTTGTTACACGTTGGATGATTCATAAAATACATAAAATCATACAATATATTTTATTTTTTTTACATTAGCTCCATACAGGAGGCCCTAATAATTCCCCTCAGAACCTATGACATCTTTGGGGATGCTGTGTGGAGGCTCTTTTTGGGAAAGGAAGAAGAGAAACTTCTGGGAAGGAAACGGGTATTAGGGGTGGTTAGGAATCTGGGGGACAGTGCGTCCGGAGTGACGGACAGACGTACGAATCGATCCCTTCCACTGAGTACTACTGGAGAAGTCAAAGGGACTCCCTCAACCATTCTCTATCTACCCGGCCTGCCATGCAGCTGATGTGCAGACGCATCCGCCGCCAAGGTCTGGACAAACCTCACCCCATGAACCCGGGCACCCCTCGTAGTCACCAAACGTAGCGAACCACTTGGGGTGACCTACGGTATAGGTGTTGGTTATCCAATAAATGGTTCCCGAGGCGGCGGTACAAATTATTAGTGGAAGTGGGAAGTGTTCGAATTGTAATATTTAATCATTGAAGATGATTAAATATTATAGTTAGTCGACAACGTAGAAAAACAACTGCGTGGTCGACTAACAATCAGGTCGCGGAATCAAATTCCGGCTTTATTAAAAAAAATTCTACTAAATTAATAGATCAAATAATAAATAAAAAGAATAAACAGAAATTCTTAAAACTAATTTATTATTTACTAATTAATCAATAATTAATTATTAATTAATAATAATCATTTATTATTTACTAATAATAAAAATTTATTAATTAATTTAATAATTATGTATTTTTTATTTATTTATTAATTAATATATTAATTATTATTTTAAAATTAATTAATTAATTAATTAATTAATAATTTATTATTTACTAATTAATTATTTACTAATTTATTTATTAATTATTTATTTATTTTATTTTATTCTTAAAACTAATTAATTATTTACCATTTTTCTAAACAAATAAATAATCAATGGCGTAGAATTATATTTGTTAATAACGACATGTCAAAAATAATCAGTAAAAATATTCCCGGTACTACACAACCAGCATTTTATACAAATAATAAACTAAAAATAATCATCCTTAACAACAAAGATAGCGGCATAAAACAAAAAAAATCGGGCGTTTATAAACTCAATTGTAAAGACTGTAATTGCTTTTATATTGGTAGAACAAATATAAACTTTGAAGTAAGGGTTAAAGAACATCTCAGGGCATTAAATGGCAATAGCGAATCTCAGTTCGCAGATCATTTATTAAAACATGATCATAATTTTGACAAAAACCATGGACTTAAAATATCACATACGGGTTATAAGGCATCACAGATTTAGAGATTTTAGAAACTAGGAAAAATGTAAATAATAAAGCGGACATAATTAATAAGCAACAATTTTTAATAAACCCTCTTTTGAACCTTTTCCCACTTAACCGGTCTTTCCCTGCTAATGACTTTGAAATCCCTAATTCTAATAAACTTCCCCCATTCTTCCTTCCCCTCCCTTCTACCCTTTCCTCCCATGTGTGATCTATGTTTATTTTTTAAGTTTAGTATACATTTGATCCTGATGAAGTGAACATCGTTTACGAAACATGTTGATTGTATATAAATAAAAGTGATGTAAACATGAATGAATAGACAAAAGTTATTTATTTGATGATTGATTGTGTTTTTTCACAATTTAATCATTTTAAATAATATAAGGGATATTTGCGGCAAGTTTCAGAGTGAAAATTACTCTCAGTATCGCCTTGGTGTAAGACAACCATTCAGAATTGAAACGTCACTTGAAATGGAAATAGTTCTAAAAGCCAGGTACTTCCCCACCTTCTTCTATCGCACTTCACCTCCCCACTACCGTCAGCCTCACAACATAACTCGATTGGGAGTGCTATAATCTCACTGGTTCCAAACGGGGACACTTGGGACTCTTCTGCGGTATTCACATAAAAAATAACTCTCAAACGAAAAAGGAAAGCCCCGACAAGGCTGAGGACCTGGATTCAATTCTTTTCTGATGTTTTTCTGATTTTTCTGTTTCACATTTTCTTTTTTTTACATTGCCTCCACGTAGGAGGCTCTGAGTATCATCATTGGAAATGCTGTGTGGAGAATCGTTTTAGGGAAAATAAAGAGAGGAAATTTTGGGAAGAAAAAAGGTATGCGCGGTGGGTAGATAACTGAGGTTTAAAGTGTTCAGGAGTGACGAGCGTATGAATCCATCCCTTCCACAGCGGTGCAAAGCAATGGGCCGAGAGAGTCCGACTGGAGAGGTCGAAAGGTCAGTTCACAGTCGACAATGATTAAATATTTTAAAATATGTTTTTTTGCCTCATGTCAGAAAAATTGACAAATCCGGTCGATAAAGCTTTATAGAATAATGAATGAACTTCAGTATATTTTGTAAATATTGTCAGTAGATCGCAGTGGGAGGGATAGTCACACACACTCACATCTAGATTCCTACCCACTTCTCATACCTTTTCCTTCCCATATCTCCCACTCCTTCCTTTCTCTAAAAAAACCCTCAATAAGGCATCCTCAAAAATGATATAGAAAAAATATTTAGCATAATTTTTGATTAACCCATATTTATTCATCTATACTTTCACATGAGCAAGAATAATAATAATTGACGATCTCCACCTAAATATATATTTGTATTTAGTTGTCTGATTCCGGAGCATTGCTAATAAACTAATAACAGTGATGGGTAATATCAGCAAACTTAGACCAACTTGTTAAATATCTTAATGTACGTCAAACGTAGTTCTGAATCACGAACACGATTTAGAACTGATCTGAATAAACTTAGACAACGTAGTTGTGTCTAATTTATACACAAGTAAGTAGATGTAACATCTCATACCCGAACATGATTTGTGATTAACTTTAACTATCTTTATAACTTAAACATAGACTTTTCTAATTTATACAAGAAAGTATATCTTTATACTTATAACGTAGATGTGTCTAATTTATGCACAAATAAGTAGATGTAATCGTCTGATACGCGAACATGATTTGTGATTAACTTTAACTACGAGTATCTTTATATCATAAACATAGATTTGTCTAATTTATACAAGTAAGTATATATTAATCTTGTCATACCCGTACATACTTGATCTGTGACTAACATTAATTATCTTTATAACTTAAACATAGATGTGTCTAATTTATACAAGTAAGTATATCTTTATACTTACAACGTAGATGTGTCTAATTTATACAAGTAAGTATATCTTTATACTTACAACGTAGATGTGTCTAATTTATACAAGTAAGTATATCTTTGTACTTATAACGTAGATGTGTCTAACTTATACACAAATAAGTAGATGTAATCTTCTCATACCCGAACATGATCTGTGACTAACATTAATTATCTTTATAACTTAAACATAGATGTGTCTAATTTATACAAGTAAGTATATAGTATATCTTTATACTAACAACGTAGATGTGTCTAATTTATGCATGTAAGTATATCTTTACACTTACAAGGTAGATGTATACAAGTAAGCATATCTTTATACTTACAACGTAGATGTGTCTACTTTATACCCAAGTAAGTAGATATAATCTTCTCTTACCCGAACATCATTTGTGACTCACTTTATAACTTAAACATGACATGAATTTTATAATAAGAGAAGAAAAGCTTTTTATCAATGGACCATAATTTGTATGTGTACTTGTGAAACAAACAAAACAGACAAAATATTCTATTCGCTGTACACTTCGACCAAGAATATCGTTTAAATGTGAAAGTCGCAGAAGAATCTCAACAGCTCAAAGCCAGTTAATTTTTTGAATCCACATTTGTCGTTACACCCTACTTGTGTATGTGGTATTTTGTGATGTTGGAAGTAGTGGGGAGAGGAAAGAGATGAGGAAACGAGAAGTTAAATTCAAAAGGAGTTTCAGACCTTCAATTTGGGAGGCGGGTATGGGTACCGCCGCCCCGGGAACCATTTATTGGACAACCAACACCCCTGTGGTTCGCTACGTTTGGTGACTTAGAAGGGGCGCCCGGGTTCATGGGATGAGGTTTGACTAGGTCTTGGTGGCGGATACGTTTGCCCAACCACTGCGTGGCGGGCTGGATCGGAGGAGACTGATTGAGGGAGGCCTTTTGACCTCTCCAGCCGGATTCTCCCGACCCTTCGCCTTGCACCGCATTGTGAGGAATAGATTCATACGTCCGTCACTCCTGGCCACACTGACCCCCAGATTCCTACCCACCCCTCATACCTTTTTCCTTTCCATATCTTCTTCTCCTTCCTTTCCCTTAAAAAACCCTCCACACAGCATCCTTAAAGATAACATAGGCCCTAGGGAAATTGTTTTCCTCGGTGCCTCCTGTGTGGAGCTAATGTAAAAAAAAGACCTAGTCACTAAGCACGGCTAAAGCTATTTCAAACAACGTGTGATATCTGAATAGTGGTACATCACCAGGGTGATCGCAGTATCGCAGTATCTATCACCCATATTATCGTATTTATTTATTGAAATTGTAATTATGATTACGCATAGCTATGTAAATATTTGTTTAAAATTAGGTGGATGGAAGCCAAGATTTTATTAAAAAATTTAGACTTTTTCTCGAAAATCGGAATGAATTTCAGGGAAGCCTCAGCGTAAGCTGACCATCAAAAAGCTGGTGTGATTTTTAGGAAATGAGCCGAAATGATTTTTTTAAAGCTGCAAAGTTTCTATGATATGTTTTAAGTATTATTAGTATGTGAAATTGAGACAGCCTGTAATTGAAATCCGCTACAATGCATTAATGTCTGATCTAAACCTACCACTACTTTCTACCCGGCGTACTATTAATGACATTCTTATACTTTTTAAATTACTGAACAATCTCATAGACTGCCCTCAAATGTTAAGTGTTATAAATATTCGTGACCCTGTTAAATCAACTCGACTCCACCACCTTTTCCACAGTGACAATCATAGCACTAACTATTCCTATCATTCACCGCTAGTGCGTTTTTACCGAACTGCCAATACGTATACAGACCTTTTCGATATTTTCAATACCTCACCGTCTTGCATCAAAGCAAAAATAATTAGTTATTTATGTAACTGATATGTTTGTAAAATGATAAATATTTGTTGTACTAATATGCATCGTATGTATGTACTGTATGTTATTCTATATATATAATGTTTGTAAATGTTCGATACACTTGTATTATGTATGTAATAGCCCTATGTACGGGCGTTTAAATAATAAATAAATAAATAAGTATGTTGTCAAACACTTACCTATTTATAAAAATAAACCGGTATTTAGCCCAAAATTGACATATTCTACGAATGACGAGACAGAAAATAAATTATTTTATTTTGTTTACTGCTCTTTCATGGATAAAAAAACTAAAATAATTTGGTCTAGCTAGCTGTTCTAATCGCTTCACTGTGCAACGTTTCAATTATAATTGTAAGTTTTTCTGCAGGGCGATACTGAAAGTATTTACCACTCTAAAAACGTGCCGCAAACTCACTACAATGTATTATTTTTTTATGAATACTGAGGAAAATAATTGCTCTCAGGGCCTATGTTATCTTTGGGGGTGATGTATGGAGGGTCTTTTTGACGAGAGGAATGAGTGAACACGAGTCTTGAAGAGATCTATTTACATTGTTGGGCGCACTCGATTTTGCACCGATGCCGAAGGGATCAATAACACTAGTTCTTCAGAGCATCTTACTTTGAAATACCAGTAGATCAATGATATACCGGTAGGACGTCCTCCGTAGTCAAGGGTTAAGGCTCTCATAGTATTATGTTGTAACACAATTTAATCATTTAAAAATAATATAAGTCATATTTGCGGAACTTTCCATAGTGGAAGATACTCTCAGTATCAACCTGGTGTAAGACCACAATTCAGAATTGAAACGTCGCTTTAAATGGCTTTAGCCGTGTTTGGTGAATAGACGTGAATAGGCAGGTACTTCTTCAACTCCTTCCCCTCCCTACTACCTTCAGCCTCACAACATACCCATATCGAGGATTCATAGTCTTTCTGGCTCCAGACGGGAGTAGTCAAGAGTCAAGACCCTTGTGCGGTAATCACATAAAAAAATTTCACAAATTAATCAACTAGTTGACGAGCTCCTCCCCCTAGACTGCCACCACCCCGCTTTAAGCATAACCATAACGATGAATAACTCACCAGACGACACAACTATTCTTCCTAACTTAACTTATAATTTTTCCAAAGCTGACTATCCTAATATGAACCAATATCTTACAAATGAAGACTGGTCATTTCTTCACCTCAACAATAGTATTAACTACAATCTTGAAATTTTTTACACAATTATCAACAGGGCCATTGAAAACTATGTACCACTTTCACACTTCAAAGAAGCGAAGTTCCCGAAATGGTTCAACAGCGAGTTAATCAACCTGGTTATTTGCAAAAAAACTGCACACAAAAACTTTAAAGAATCTAAATCCCTTAATGACTATAAGGTATTTCACAATTACAGAACTCAATGTAAAAAACTGTCAAAAAAATCATATTATAATTATATAAATGGAATCGAAAAATCTATACCCTCTAATATACAAAACTTTTTCACACATGTAAACTCTCTTAGAAAAAACAAACAAGGTTTACCCATTTCAATGCACTTCAAAGATAAGAGTAGCACTGATATGAAAGTAAAGGTTAACTATTTTGCTGATTACTTCAAAAGTGTATATGACGAAGATATCCCAGACAATTACATACCACCACCTTCCATTATTGAGAGCATACATATCCCTCCTGTACACATCAATATAAGCGACGTTAAATCTAAAATTAAATCTCTGGACAAAAACAAAAAGGCCGGACCTGATAACGTGCACCCCAATATTCTCATTAATTGCATTGCTTCACTGGCTGAGCCGATTTGTCTATTGTTTAATCAATCGCTTGACACAGGTTGCTTCCCGGACATTTGGAAACGTTGTTATTTAACGCCTATATTAAAAAAGGGTAATAAAAGTGATGTCACTAACTATAGACCTACATGTAAGCTATCTATAATTCCGAAACTTTTTGAAAAATTACTTCTTGATAAAATTTCCCCATATATTAACAATCTCATTGTTCCAAATCAACATGGATTTTTGTCAGGCAGGTCAACTCTGACAAATCTCTCATTATATGAAAACTTTATATCAAATGCATTAGCTAACAGAACTCAAGTCGATTCCATTTATACAGATTTTATCAAGGCCTTTGACAAAGTGTGCCATAAAATTCTACTGGTTAAACTACATAAGCTCGGTATTGACGGAAAACTTTTAGACTGGTTTGCGAGCTATCTATCTGATAGAGTTCTACTTGTAAAAATTAATTTGTTCTATTCCAATCAATTTAAAGCTACCAGTGGTGTACCTCAAGGGTCCCATTTAGGCCCAATTTTATTTTTACTGTTCATAAATGATATTGTTGACATATTTGATAAAGATGTAAATGTATTGCTTTTTGCAGATGATTTAAAAATATTTAAAACCGTTGAAGATTGTGCCTGTCTACAAAATAATTTAAACAAACTAATTAGTTGGTGTTCTCTTAACAAACTTTATCCGAACATAAATAAGTGTTATTCAATAAGTTTTTACAGAATAAGTCAACCAATTATTCATCCATATGAACTTAACAACTCTACCCTTACCTCTGTCGAAGAAATTAATGACCTGGGCATAACTTTTGACTCTAAATTAAACTTTATATCCCATATAAACTCAATCTATAATAAAGGTATCAAAATGCTTGGCTTCGTTCTTAGAAATTCCAGAGGTTTCAGGAATATTTCAACTTTAAAAATTTTGTATACATCCTTAGTACGTAGTCAAGTCGAATATAACTCCTCGATCTGGTCCCCCCATTTTAAAATACATTCAGATTCAATCGAAAAAATTCAACACAAATTCTTAAGACACATTAATTTTAACCTCGGTATTCCCATTGAAAACATAAATTATAATTACTTGATGAAAGAATTAAATTTATTAAGACTCTCAGATCGAAGAATTATATCCGACTTAATATTTATGTTCAAAATTGTAAATGGTAGCATAGACAGTCCTGATTTAAATAAGCTCATTGAATTTCATATTCCCACGAGAACCACTCGTTCTAAAATCCTTTTTAAATGTAACAATAATCGGACTGAGTATACGAAACACTCACTTTTACCTAGGTTACATGAAGTTACTAATAGATATGCAGATGTGATAGATCTATTTAACTGCACGGAACAAGGGTACAAGAAGGCTATTCTATCATATTTTTTAAATCACTACTAATTTTATTTGTGTTATAGATTTTTGCATGTAAAGGTATCTCTGTTGTCACTTCCCAATGTATCGTCACAACTAACTGTTATACATGTCATACACTGTTTTATCATTACTGATATTTTGAATATGAATTTGTGACATGTAATTAGTGTTTATGGCATACTTATGCCGTTTGTATTAAATAAATAAATAAATAAATAAACTAAAATTTGGTTTGAATCCGCGACCTCCGAATCCGTCACCAAGTATCATACTCCCAATCATCGATCATAGATAGTGCGCGCCGCGGCCTTAAATCTACTCCACGTTAGCGAAACGTGAACTTGAGGCGTTAAAAAGCAATACATTTATGTCAGTCTTCAAAGAATTTATTTCCCTCCAATTTAAAAAGATAATGTGAGGATCTTGACCTTGCGTTGGCGGGCGTTATGCATTTGCCAATAAAAACGTGTTTCACAATTCGAAGTGAATTCTAAATTCGTAGGAGAGTGACCCTCACTAAATCTGCTTCGGTCCGGAAATACCCCGCGAGGGTGGAGACTGCGGAGAATAGAGCTAACGGAGACGGAAAGTGGCGCCCAACGTGGACTATCAGAGGTACTTGAATAGTAGACACAAATTGCGATCATTTTTTTAAATGGCAACACCAAAATGGCGTATAGGAAAATGAAAGTAAGCCTAAAAAATCACAGCGGTCCAGGTACACGTAGATCATGACGTAGTTCACCCCAAGTGGTTCGTTGTGTTTGGTGACTTACCAGGGATAAGTTCCGTACCCGCGTTCAATGGCCCGACATTTGCCATTTAATAAAGAAATTATTTCTCACTACGTGTCCTTTCCATTTGTCCCGTTCCCCTTCCGTCTCCCCTTCCTCTCCCGCGTCCCATTCCCCTCTCGCGTTCCCTCTCCGATTCCTCCACCTTCCCTCTCCCCACTCCACTTCCCCCCTTCTCCCGTCCCGCGAACTCCCCTTTTAAGTTCCCCTCTCCCTCCAGGTTCCCCTCCCCCTCCCCGGGTTCCACTCTCATGTACCTCATTCCAAATATTCATTCCCGGTGTATTCAGTTTACAAACAGCTCGCGTGTCACCTATTGCATTTTTTTATACAAATTTCACAATGCCGGAGCTCGTATATGTTATTCTGAGAATGAGCTATATTATTGTAAGGTTTCATTAAAATCCATTCAGTAGTTTTTGCGTGAAAGAGCAACAAACATACATCCATACAAACTTTCGCCTTTATAATATTAGTAAGATTATTATTTTAAACCTATATCGAATTAAAAAATACCTTTAATAATAAATTGGTATGGATATCCAACGAATTTACTTACAGCATTGATTTTTTGTACTTATATTATGTTGGTGCGTACAGTATATAAGTGCACTTGAAGTGAAACGACAGAAAACTGCGCTATACAAATACAACGTTATTATTAATACAAAACAAATTCTTACGTTTTCTAAATTTTAAAATGGGTATTCCAGCAAATATGTTGAACTACAACACTATTTTAAATGATATGAATATGCTCAAAATGTCCGACAGAAGAATTTTCTCTGACTTCGTATTTCTATATAAAATTCTAGAATTGCTAGAATTGATAAGCTTCCGGATTCCACTACGTAATACTAGAAGTCAAGATTTATTTCAGTGTAGAAATTCTGGGCTAACTACCATATGTATTCTGCTTTGCCCAGAATACTTATGGAGGGAAACAATTATACCAAGTCAGTGGACATCTTCAATTTATGTTTAAACAAATATAAAATATTGTTACTGAGACAGTTTAGTTATGTACATTGAATGCTTTGTATTTTCTTATTATTCATATGTTATGTAAAAGCCCCGAAAAAGGGCGTTAATCAATAAATAAATAAATTAAGCTGTTTTTCCTTGATGCATTTGAATGAAAATATGTTTTATACTTTGTTTTCATCTCTTTGGGGTCACTTGTTATATTTTGTGTAATTTGGAATACCGTATTTTCCCTAAACCGACTGCATATTGCATCATAGAACCCAGTCACACATTGAATAATAGACTCAAATTGCGATCATTTTAAATGGCAACATGGTTTTAATTGGCAACACCAAGATGGCTTATAGGAAAATGAGAGGAAGCTTAACACAATGATCCAAGTGCGTATTTAGTAATAATCCAACATTTCAGGCGGTTCGGTGCCATAAGGCTTGGGAAGACGTCTATTGAAGTTTGACCCAAGCCTTACATTACACCCGTAAAAATTGCGATTTTTCCACAAATGCCACTGCTTCCAGATTTTTTTGATTCCAATAAAGGCCATAGTTTTTAGTAAGAATCCAAAATTTCAGGCGGCTCGGCGCCATAGAGCTTGAGAAAATGCCCATCGAAATTCAATCTAGAAGCTCGATTTTCGGGCGTTTTTTAACACGGTCAATAAAAAACCATTAATATTTTAACTATTTATTTTTTATAATATATTTATTTATATTTTAAGAATTCACAAAAAAATATATGTATATATTTCACGAAGTTACATACTGTTGAAGTAGAAGGGGAAAAAATGTGTGTCCCACGGAGGAAAGAATGTCCATCTTGTCACGATTTCAACCCTTCTGGTCATCAGAAAAAATAAAAAAAGTTAGATTCTTTATCAGTACAAATGTCATTATAGTAGGAACTAACAAAAATGAAAAAATATAATTTTCTCGCAAAATGGCGGCTACTCAAAATAAAATTGATTTTTTCAGTTATTTTTTAACTTTTTCGAATTCTTAAAAATAGTGAAAATTTGAAAATATTTATTTTTTGTTGGTTCCTACCATAGAGGGACGTATCAAAAAAATCATGCCAAATTTCAAGAAAATCGGTCAATTAGAACTAGAGATTTCGTGTCAAACGTTTCGAAAAAAGTATTTTCCAGAAAAAGCTTTTTCTATTTAGTAGATTCAGTATGAACCGGTCGAATTGCCATGACACTAAAATGGCTATAACTTTTAAAATAATTATAATTTCGAAAAACACTTTTATGGGGATATTTTTTGCATATCTAAACTATCAAACAAACTAATAAAAAGAAAAAAACTGCGGTTCAGCGAATTTTATTTTCGAATTTTTATGGAAAATTTTCATTGTTCATAATTAAAAGAAGGGGGCCCTTTATAAAAAATTCTCTAGGTGGTTTAAGACTTAGTGCATGGAAATTGGATGTATAGTTTTTCTAATATGTTGTCAACCAGGTTCAAAATGTAGTTTCGAGAAAGCTTTACTGAAGGATAATTCAACATATAAACTGTTTAAAACGGTTTCATTGTATCTCCGTCAATTTTATGAATTTCTTTAAAACATTTCGTGAGAGCATTATTAACAAATGCATCTTTCAGAAAATGAAATTTTAAAAATGACTAAAAAATTTTTTACAGTTTCCTGGTGCCTTAAAGCCTTGTTGAATATTTGGTATAAGGGAACGTGGAGGCGTTTGGAGGCCCCCCAGATTTAGAGGCCCGTGTGAACTGAATAAAAAACATTACATCAATTTGTGTAGGCTGAAAATAGTGAATGTTGCTAAGGGTTAAAAAGGACACATATATAGAAACAAAAATACATTTAAAAAAAAAAACAGTACAATGAGCGATCTTATCACTATCACTTATCATTAAAGTGATGCCTTCCAGAAAACCTTGGTATGAAGAGAAACACAGAATTTTACCAAGCAGATAGGTAATTCACACTAAAACTTGTACAAAATTTATACTTTAAACATGTAATTGGAAATAAAAGCAAAAAAAAACAAATGCCAATATAAAGCACACACGGCACCTATAATCACATCCCCATTAATACTAAGTAATGCTGCTTAAGAGGGCATTACCAGAGAAAACCAGAAATATGCCATTTTCAAATCAGATTTTAGACGTATTGACTGTTTTCCACAAAAAATTATAAATGGATTTCGAAAGATTGTTCTTTTATCTAGCATTCGCATGTAAAGGAATTGCGGGACGAGGTCAGTGAAGTGAAACTCTCAATAGACTTCAGTAGCAAAGTAGTTGAGGATATTGACAAAAAAATTTCAACATTGGAGAACAAGCTTAAGATGGTCGACCTACTGAAAAATGAAGTGGATTCCCTGAAGGCCTGCATCGCCAACATTCAGGAAGACATGGAGCAGCGCGACCAGTGGGCACGCCGCTCAAATATTGAATTAGTCGGCATTCCTGAGAAGAAGGATGAAAATTTAATAAACATAATAACCAGCCTTGCCAAAAAAACTGGTTTCGACCTCGATCCAAAAATGGATATTGATTTTGTCACCCGGGTGGCACCGAAGGAGTCTAAGAAAGGGCAACATAAATCAATAATCATCAAGATGCAAGCGAGGTACCGAAAAGATGATTTCTTGGCCTCAATCCGATCGAAGCGAAACTTAATCAGCAGTGACATCGGTTGCAGCGGTGATTCCCGTGTTTACGCCAATGACCACCTGACGAGCGCATCTAAACGGCTGCTACACCTGACGAAGGAAGCGGCCAAGCTTAACCACTATCGGTTTGTCTGGGTCCGGAATTGTAGAATCCTTATTAGGAAAACAGAAGGCTCGCATATAAGAGCAATCCTCAAAAATGAGGATTTAAACAAAATTGTATAAAACTTCAAAATATTAAAATATTACCATAAAAAAAAAATTCAAAACATAACCATCATAATATTACCATTTTTACTGTTAATTTTTCATTTACGTAGGTATGTGCTTTTAGTATGTTTCATAATCATAGGATCAGGTTTTGGAACTTACAATAACTCTTTATTATTTTTATTGTTTATTTTTACAAGTTACGGGTATTATAATAACAATGTGGCATTAATTTTATTGACAATTTCTTATATTAAGTATGTGCTCTTAATGTTTATATCTATGCTTAACCTATATGTGACAATTTCTTATATTAAGTATGTGCTCTTAATGTTTATATCTATGCTTAACCTATATGTTCCATACAAATGTATATTATCGGTGATCTGAATATTTATTATCAAAATGTTAGAGGTCTCCGAACTAAATCCCATGTTTTCCTATCCGGTGTTTTGAATGCCAATTATGACGTGATATGCCTGACTGAGACATGGCTCTTGCCAAGCATATTTGACTCTGAATTATTTGATGAACGGTATGTAGTGTATCGTTGTGATCGCGACTATGTTTCGTTAGACCAGGCACTCGGCGGTGGCTCACTTATTGCAGTACGCCGCGAACTGCCTACATGCCCCTCACCCTTCCTCCCGCCCATCAAGCGTTCAGAGACAGCTACAGCTACTCTTGCACTAGACTCTGGAGCAAGTGCTTCTAAACTACGTATATATTGTTCATATTTCGTGCAAGGCGCAGAGCAGATTAAATCATTAGGTGACCTTTTTGAATTTATATCTATGTTACATACCAATTTCCCCAATGATGAATTCCTTCTATTAGGAGATTTTAACATACGACATGCCCCGTGGCTTCCGCCTTCAACCGCGGACGGTTCCCTGGTACTTAATCGATCATCAATCGATGCACTGACTTCAACTCTTTCTGATTTTTTAGACTTTACCGGTTTCCGTCAATTCAACAGCCAGCTTAATGTAAACGAGCGTGTTCTGGACCTGGTGTAATCGGGTGCGACATGCCGCTAGTGCCAGAAGATGCACACCACCGCTCGCTGGAGGTGTCGCTGCGTATATCCCGCGAGCTGTCCCTCCGAACGCCGCGCTCGCGCACGGTCCGCTCCTATCACAACGCTGACTATGTGCAGATTAATAGCGCCTTAGCAGCCGTTGACTGGACAACGACTCTAAACAGCAGCAATGTAGACTCAATTACGGCACGATTCTATTTCGAATTAAATAAGGTAATTGTCGCGCATGTACCATCTAGATCAATTAACATAGACTCCTGGTATCCTCCATGGTATAGTCCCGCATTAAAAAAAGTAATTAAAGATAAACTTAAATTTCATAAAAAATACAAAATTTATAACCGTAACTCTGACTATCAAACTTTCTCTCTTCTCCGAGAACGACAAAAGTGTATGGAAAAAGTGTGCTACAATAATTTTATTAATATTGCTGAAATTAATATTAATACCGATCCCAAACACTTTTGGACCTTTGTTAAATCTAAGCAAAAAAACTCTGAAATTCCCAACAATATGTTTCTTTGCTCTCAGCATGTATCGGGTGGGGAAGATATAAGTAACTTATTTAACATGCATTTCCAATCCTCCTTCGAATCCCCCGCCCCGTGCACCTCGTCTACAACTCGAATATATAATCCAAACACCTCAGTTCTCAATCTTAATAATGTTAATATAAACACTGAATTAGTTTGTAAATATCTTAAATCATTAGACCCTACCAAAGGCAGTGGGCCTGATGGTATACAGCCTGTATTCTTAAAGAATTGCGCTAGTGTTCTATGTTATCCGCTATGTCTAATATTCAAAGCTTCATTATCTTCTGGAATTTTTCCGCAGGAATGGAAAAGTTGTGCCTATATTCAAAAAAGGAGACAAGCATAATATTGAAAATTACAGACCAATCTATAATTTAAGTGTAATGGGTAAACTTTTTGAAAAAATAGTTTTTGACATCATTTTTCCTTGCATACGACCACACATAATTTCAAATCAACACGGTTTTGTCACCAAAAAATCAACAGAAACTAATCTATGTGAGTTTGTTCACACAGTCCTGGTTGCTATGGATAACGGATATCAAGTCGATGTAGTCTACACAGACTACTCCAAAGCCTTTGATAAAATCCCACGCAGCATCTTAATTGAGAAAGTCGAAGCAATGGGTATACATGGTGACCTCCTTCGTTGGTTAGCCTCTTATCTCGACAATCGTACGCAAGCTGTAACTGTACAAGGATTCTGCTCTAGTTTCGTCCCCGTAACCTCAGGAGTTCCCCAAGGATCTCACCTTGGCCCCCTCTTATTCAATATTTTTTTGAATGACGTTAACAAAACTATCCGTAACTCTCAACTGTACCTATATGCGGATGATAAAAAGATTGTCAAAATCATTAAGTCCGAGATGGATGTTCTAGAGCTCCAGAATGACCTTGACTCTCTGGTTAATGTATATTGTATAGAAAATCGCCTTCTTTTGAATGCAGATAAATGTAGTGTTATATCTTATTCTCGAAAGAAACACACAATATTATATCCCTACATTATTAAGAACAATATTTTAAACAGAGTAAATGTAATAAGAGATCTTGGAGTTCTATTAGATAGTAAGCTTCTTTTTCAATCTCACTTCGAGCATATCACGTCGAAGGCTTTGAAAATGTTGGGATTTATTCTTAGAGTAAGTTCAGCTTTCAAAAATCCACAAACATTTAAGACTCTCTATATATCCTATGTTAGAAGCCACCTGGAGTATGCTTCTACAGTGTGGAACCCTCATTGTTCTACATATAAAGCAAATATAGAAAGAGTTCAGAAAAAGTTTATGAAATATGTCTCTTATCGCGTGAGTTAACTTTTGATGATTTTCTTTTAACACCAGACACGTTAAATGAATATTCGGTGAACTTGATTTATTTATTTAAATAATAAACAGTACAGTACAACAGTTTCAATTGGAGAATCTAGCAACAAGGGACGTGTAGTCCCTTTAATGATATGTTGAAGATAAGCCTCGTTAGCAGTTGGTGATCTCTTTTATAGGGGCTGACGGCCGGGGTCCATTGCAGCTGATAACTCGTACGTTGTTAGATTAGGTGCAGCACTGGATGCGTGGCTCGTTCAGTGTTATCTTCGGGTAGGTTGGCTTCCTGATTAGGTGACACTCCTCCCCTTAAATTCGAACTCCTCTTCTTATTGATGAGGGGTTTGATGATTTTCCATATGCAGCCACTGGGCAGTGATATGTGTAACATTCCTACAAGTGGATTTGCGATAGGAATGGTAAGTTCATGCATTTGCATTTTTGTAAGTTCTTGAATTGGGATTTGTGGAAGTTTTAAAACTTGGAGTTTTTCCTTGGAGTAAGTAAGTAATCTTCCTGGTTTACAGTTTGTCCAATCGCGGGGGTTTTTCCTTGGTGCAGTCATCTAAGGTTATGATCTCCTTGTTGCATATACTCATGGTGGCGGTCATCTCTTGGCATCTGTCGGCTAAAAATACATCTTTTCCACTCTTCAAAATTCGTCTTGGGAGGGATATAGGTATAAGGTAGATAGAAGGTAGGTATCGAAAGATTTGGAAATAATCATAAAAACTTTTCTACTAAAGTCAGCCTTATTACCAAGTGCAATTTTCTGTCTGATCGAACTAATTTTACTTGTAGTAAACGCTGGGGCAAATTTAAATTTTCTGATGGCACTTATCGCCTATTTGTGTTTATAATTATGATAAGACAATTTGGTACAAAACGTACTACGATGATAAGCCCATTTGGTTATCGGAAACATTTTTGAGTTTTGAATAATAGTCTTGTATTATACAAGAGGTCAGAGATAACCTATGATTATTAAAATTTATTTTATCTTTTAACTCCCTTAAGTCGTTATCGTCTAAATTACCAGTAAGGGCGTTGATAATAGCCTTTAACGAGTCCTCACTTCGTTCACTTAGATTACACAATCAATATTTATCTGTCGCTGCTTACGACTTCTGTTTATACGGGCTAGACTTTTATCTTTTATTTTATTTCGACCTTTGTAGATCATTTCTTGTAAAGTTTTACGATCCCTAATGTGTTGGGCAACGTAATCTTGGGTGATAGTGGATTCTAAGGGTTCAAAAACCGGGTATCTATTATATTTAGTTTGTTGACATATTATGCATGTTTTGAGATATTCCCTAATTTTGTGGCGCATTTGTAAAAAATAATATTTTCTTTTTATTTTTGTCAAAAGAGCTTTTAATCCGCTGTGTCGTTGATTTTCTACGTGAGTTAAATGTATTATATTATCTTCTTCTTCTTTACTAACAGATTCAATTTTTATATTGGTATAACGAATTAATTTCAAGGAACTCTTATCGATGTTCTTCCTATAGCTTTCGCTTAACTTTTCGTACATAAGGTTTTAGGAATATTTCAACACTAAAAATTTTGTATACATCCTTAGTACGTAGTCAAGTCGAATATAACTCCTCGATCTGGTCCCCCCATTTTAAAATTCATTCAGATTCAATCGAAAAAATTCAACATAAATTTCTAAGACATATTAATTTTAAACTCGGTATTCCCATTGAAAACATTAACTACAATTACTTGCTGATAGAATTAAATTTATTAAAACTCTCAGATCGAAGAATTATATCCGACTTAATATTTATGTTCAAAATTGTAAATGGTAGCATAGACAGTCCTGATTTAACTAAGCTCATTGAATTTCATATTCCCACGAGAACTACTCGATCTAAAATCCTGTTTAAATGTAACAATAATAAGACTGAGTATACTAAACACTCCCTTTTACCTAGGTTACATGATGTTACTAATAGATATGCAGATATTGCAGATCTATTTAACTGCACGGAAAGTAGGTACAAGAGGGCTATGCTATCAAATCTTTTTAGTCATTATTAATTCTATTTGTACTATAGATTTTTGTACGTAATTGTCTCTCTGGTGTCATTTCTAATTCAAATGCCACAATCATTTGTTAAACAATTTTTTTTTATTATTTCTATATTACTATTTTTCATTTTGTGACATGTAATCAGTTCTTATGGTATATGTATACCGTTGAAATTAAATAAATAAATAAATAAATAAATAAAATTGTCTTCGATTATTACTGCGTATTTATTCTTATCACAACATTGCTCTATAAATTGGACGAACGTATTGCTTGCATCATCTGGGGGTATGTACCAGACATGGTCCGTTCCGTTTTCTTTATTTCGTAGTTTTCGTGATGCGGTCGTCGCGGTTTCGATAAATATTCTATTCATTCTAGGTGTGGGGTGTTCATGCCTAATTGGAATACCAAATTCATTGTCATCGATATTGCTATGCAAAGTATTAACAATAGTACTCCGGGAGCACGTGGCAACTTCTACCATCATAGAGCTGGTGGTTGCTTCATTTATATTAATTTCATCTTCTGAGAGTGCATCTGCTACATAATTAGTACAATCCTTTTTATGGGTAATGGGTAAATAATATTTTTTAAGTTGTAAATCTATTTCGTCGCGTTTATTATGGGGGAGACGATAAGTCTGGCGATAAGTCTGGCGATAGACCGGCGCTTCTGTTAGAGGCGTTATCTTACGTTCGTCTCGGGGCGCACAATTTAACTTTGTTGATAATAAATTCCGATTTTTATTTAAAATATTATTTAAGTCGTCAGCTTCTTCCGTATGAAAGAGCTTTATAATTTTATTTGGCGTACGCATCGTTTTATTTTTAAATTCTAGAGTTGCTCCCATTAAACTTAACAAATCCATACCTATTAAAACATTATAATTGTTTGAAAAATTGAAAACATGAAAGCGCATTTCATTATCATTTTCACCAAAAACTTTCTTCCAGAAAGGGGTTATAACGGTTCCTTCATGGCAAGTCCTTTGGTGCGCTGTTTGTACCGTAAAAGATTCTTTTAAGTATTTACAGTAAAAAAATAGTTTATTATACAAATCGCGAGTCATGAATGATTTCGTACTACCGGTATCTATTAATATTTTAATTCCTAGGGGTGCTTTAATAAACGGCAAACCACAATTTATATTGTGTAAATGGATTATGGGGGTGCAGTTTCTGCTTCTACCTCGTGAAAATCCTCAGGATATTCCATGTGGAATAACTCCTGAGCCATGCGACCATTTTCCAAATTATTGATGGGTCCTCCATCTTGACGACGATGAGGTGCAGTGCGCATGCTGACATCCTCATGTCTATTATTATAATTATATGGGCGCGGTTCAAATTTGTTATTTTTATTACCAAAGCGGGGTTCATTATAGGGCTGACGCGGCGTGTACGAATTATGTTGTCTATGTTTGAGGTTTTCATTGAAGTTATTATTGTATTTATCGAGTTCGCCATACGCGACTAAAGTTCGAATTTCGTTACACAAAGTATCGAAATCTTTATTCAAATTTGCGCATTTGATGTGCGTTGGTAACATATTAAGTAATGTATTGCGTGCCGTGTCTTGATATGCGGCAAAGATCAACGGTGCATTAGTTGCATCGACTGACTCCGTTATTTTTATCATAAATAATATCTTCTTGACCTCATGTATAACGGTCGAGAAATTTCGGTTTCCTTTTTGAAAATTGATAAGTTCCGTTTGCCATAACGAAATTGTCTTACCATCGCCACATTCTTTTTTTAAAATTTCAAATATATTTTCTGCGGTAAGAACATGGTCGTGCATTAAAATTACTTGAAGGGCTTTACCTTTCAACTTGGAAATAATTTTTTCTAAATTTTCCGGCGTATTACCATTTCTCGATAAAAAGCCTTTAGCCGACTTAATAAAAAAATATAACTCATCTTGAGACCCATGGTACTCAAAGATGGAGTCTGAGCATGACGCGGAAATACACTGACTTGGTTGTGCCATCTTTAAATTAATTTATTTAATTTAATATAATTTAGCAGTGCGCAAAAAAAAAATATTCGAATTATCTAATACTACAAATATAACTTGCTCTTGGATGAGAAAGAAAAAATACACTCTGTCCTTGTGGATAAGGAAGGGTAAGGATCTATCGGGCTATGGGATAGACGAAAATTTGAAAAAGTGTACTCACATGTAAGTTCAGCGTTTTCTTCATAGTATCTTGATGATGTTAACGATTTGTGGGTTCGAGACTTCAACGGGATGAAATGATATCATCCAGAACTTCTTAGCCAGATCCAGGTATCAGGAACGCTTGGGATAGTTCTAGAAGCCTCCTTTGTTGGGCGCCAGTTAACTTTTTGATGATAGACTTTTAACACCAGACACGTTAAATGAATATTCGGTGAACTTGATTTATTTATTTAAATAATAAACAGTATAGTACAACAGTTTCAATTGGAGAATCTAGCAACAAGGGACGTGTAGTCCCTTTAATGATATGTTGAAGATAAGCCTCGTTAGCAGTTGGTGATCTCTTTTATAGGGGCTGACGGCCGGGGTCCATTGCAGCTGATAACTCGTACGTTGTTAGATTAGGTGCAGCACTGGATGCGTGGCTCGTTCAGTGTTATCTTCGGGTAGGTCGGCTTCCTGATTAGGTGACACGTGCGAAATGATGAAAACTATGTCCCCGTAAACCTTAAATCTCTTGATCAACGCCGAGATATCAGAGACCTATTAATGCTCTATAAGATTATTCATAACTTCATTAATAGCCCGTACTTACTACAAAATATTCATTTCCGATGTCCATTAAGAGTTACTCGATCTCCAGACACCTTTTATATCCCTAAGAGCAAGACAAATTATCTTGAAAATGTTTTTGTAAGAAGAAGCTGTAGCACATTTAACAGATTATGCCCAAATATCGATGTGTTTAATACAAACCTTGATAAATTCACAGCATGCATAAAAAAATAACACTATTGATGCCACATGTTTAACTAATAACTTAATATTTCATTGATTTCTGTATTTCTCTTTTTTATTTTTAGTATCAACTTTTCTCTCCAACTTTTTGCAGTTGGAATTCAAATAAAATCACTTCCTGAAATATATTATTTATATCAATCAAAATTTAAAAGTAAACCCTTGAAAAACCTCAGTTATTTACTTTTTGTAGATATAAGTAAGAAGATACACTTTATCAGAATTACTTATATCAGGTATAGATATTGTGTATTTTTGCATTACGGTTCTAAATTATTTGTCGTTATTTTATTGGTCTATGACATACTTATTTTTATCACTGTCATTTATGAATTTTGTACAGACTGTTTATAACGCTAATAAATAAAATAAAATAAAAATAAAATAAATTTTGAGAAAAAAAATTAATTTTTAGTATAATAAGGTTATTCCATAGGTCGTTGGCAGATTTGTTAAATGTTCAAAAAAGATTTTGTATTATACCACACCCATTTTAAATAATATAATCATGCAGTAAAATAAATCAATACATTATCTAGCAAACGCATGTTTTAAAATTTTAATTTTAGTTTCAATAAAATCATTAAAAAATATATACGTACATGTGTTTCTTGACGAAAGTTGGTCCGTTTGTGTATTTATTTGCACACTTACAAACTAATATATTTCAGATTTTATTAACATTCTTATTTAATTTAGACATTGTTGAAAAATAATACCTAAATACTTATAATCAAAAAATTATTACAAAAAGTACATTATTTTAATAGTTTCATCGTCACGCCTTTCAGCATTTTGGATGTAGGTATAAATTAAAGCAAATTTGGAATGAAATAAAATCGATATTGAGTTATTATTTTAAAAAGCTGGTACGGATAATAATTAATCTTTCGCATTGAAAGTAACCGCCCTGCACGGTCGTAAGAATAACTTTCGACGAAATGTGGATTTTCGTCCGCTGGCTGGTTAAACGCTCTTAATGCGTGCAAACAAATGTGACATAAAACAAATATTTTAGGTACCAATAGGCCATTTGCATGGATTTCATAACGACTTGGAAAAAATCATGTGGATAGATCTTTTTACTAAGATTAAGAAAAAGTTAGTAAAATTGTTTAGAAATGTACAGTTTTTGTTATTTTTAAATAAATAAATCCATTATTTAGGCCCGTGACGTCACTACATGAAAATGTCCCGTCTCCGAAAATGTTCCTATTATTTTTTTTAAATTCCACACTGATTTATTTTTGAATATGGCATCACTTTGATTTCAGGCGAATTTTTGAATTCGTTCACTAGATTTATTGTTTGTTCTCTGCGAACTTATCATTTGGTTTCACTTTTTGACAGATGCTCTGAAGAGAACCCCGTACTTTTAATGATCTACGGGGTTCTCTTCAGAACGTGCAGATGATGTCGGTACGTGTTTTAGAGGTATAATGATTATGGTGCTGATTTTAACAAAATAAAATTTTATAATATTCTTATTATTATTATAATTTACAATTACAAGTATATTACATTGAATTTAGTAATATAAACGCTGTTCATTATAATGATTTATGGTCAATAAGATGGATCAAGGAAAAAAAATATTTATGAGATGTAATATTTTTGGTATGCCTCGTTATTCTCCTGTGCAATTCGTGTGGAAAACGTTATTTTTTTTAAAAATGATTTTCGGCTATGTAATTATCGTTTTTTCACACCTATAAAATTATGTCCCGTCTTTCCGGTTTATAAAAAATGGTCTCATTTATCGGATTGAAATTTTCAAAAAATCCCCAGGGTTTCAAAAATTTGATTAAAAAAAAATAAAAATGCAGAATGTCTTAGAATATTTGCCTAAACCGGAAAATTTTTTTAAAAAATGTGATGCAAGTGGCCTATTGGCAAAACGCAATCAGACTCAAACTTTCATTGCATTTTCTCCACCCCTTACAGCCTCTTTTTTCACTTCACAACGCTTTTAACTTTCTTTGCAAAAATGATGTTTTATTGCGTTATTACTTTAACGTATCTACGTGTTTACCGTTTGTTCGCTAATTTAATAAGCGTATTTCGTATTAAAGCTTTCGCGATATTTTGGCTAGATGTTGGTGAAAATGTTATAATAATAATAAACATTATGAGCATTTAATTAAAATTGATCGTTTTCTTGTTCTTTAATGTTATGCCAGAGGAAAATCAATAGACTTGTCAAAAAAACAGCGAACATCCATGCTAACATTTTAGTGAGATTTCTATTTTTGAATAGATTTATTCTTCCCTGTCTGTAGAATGTAGAATCTTGTTCGATTTGGTCCATCGTCACCCGTAACCGCCACCGGCACACGTCACCGCCACCGTTGTGACTTGTGACGTCGACGTCTCAACTCGCGGTGCGGCGTCCAGCGTCCGGCGACTGGTAAAGGCTAACCCTTGGTTGGTTGGTTGGCTGTGTGTATGTTTGTTTGGTTGTTCAGTGGGGCCGGGCCGCTCCGTCTCTCGCCTCGGACAGCTTGTTTATTTCGATCGACTCATAAATCCCCAAAGATCAATAACATCGTCTTTATAACGAAAACCACTTTGCAATTTTTATTAGGTCTCAATCTCGGTTTTGAAGAGTAAATACATCAAATCTCGCGTCAACAATGTGATGTGTGGAAATGTATATTAATCATTTTATTGCTTTTTCTCCCTTGTTTTCGATCTTGTATTCTGATGTGTTACGATGATAAACTTGGTCGATGGTTCATTGAAAATGATTTTTCAATGAGTACACATGGCGGCGTTTAGTCCATACAAATATATTTTCCAATTTCCTCTCTGGTTTTTTACACCACTGCAATATTTTTAAATTTAATATAGATATCGACTACTAGCGTGTCGGAACGTTTTGCTTATTTGATAAACTACTTCTTTAAGGAGTTAGGACGCTCCAAAAACCGTTAAAATTGCCTGGTGTGAACGCCATCAACAGACGTCCAGTACACAAACTAGACAATGTATTTTCAAAAAGCAAAACAAAAATTGGCCTAGTTTTGGAGGAGAAAAATGGGGAATACAAAACCTCGATTTTGATGATTTTATTTAGGTATTATCAGCCTGTTGTGCAGTTGTCCCTTTCGGTCAGTATTCGGGGGAGTAAGAACGGCGGTGACAGCAACAATTTAGTAAAATACATATTGTTAAAATTTCTCGGCAACCGGGTTTTCTCTTTTGTTTTGTTGTTATTGAAATTATCATCACATTAAGGAATGCTAATTTTAATTTTATTCTTGAAAAATATAATATTCTCCAGGGCACATTTTAAACTGATACTTGACATCTCCTTTATAATAATAATCCGTTTCAATTTAGTTAATATAACCTTTCGAGAAATTACAAACACAAAATAAACAATTGGATTGCAAAAATAGCACAATCCTCTATAGCAAACGTCTGTAAAACAAATCACACTTAGGATTATCAATTTACATACCTAACCTAAATGAAATAATATAATCGTGTCAAGCCTAACTTTCGTAATTATTATTACAATTTCTATTTTCCTTCATATTTTCTTTCTACATTTTTAATATCATTCTCTTTACAGGATTACACTTATGTTTTCTGTTACCTATGTTTTTGTTTGGAGGATTATTCTAACAACCTGAAAAAAAGAATTAAAAATTATATTTAGTACCTACTAGCTGGTTCCCGGCATGCGTTGCCTACCGTCTCCCCTCTCCCGCTCCCCCGTCCTGCCAACCCCCAAGGCCGTAGCCAGATTTGAATTTAAGATAGGACAGCAGTAATTACAGATAGGGCGCAAGTAAATATGTAAGTTGATCTGATCTGGGGGGGGGGGGGCCGGCCTGCCCGGGCGGCATTAAAATTTCACAATAATATATCTTGTAAAATTTTTAACCATTTCGTTTCATATTTTTGTTGCGCCTACGATTCAGACCGATTAAATGGGCATGGAATTTTTCATTACTTATTCTGTGACAAACCTGGGGAATCCCCTTTATTTAAATAAATGTAAAATAATGTCATCTTGATCACTGCAGCGACTGGCAACTAGTTTTTTTAATTATTTTAAACTATGAACAAACAGTTAACTAGTATATTATCATAGTCGATGGTATTTCTTAAGGTAGGGCACAGGTATTTCAACCCCCCTCCCGCAATCCATTTATTTAGTCCCAGTACATTCAGTTTTCAAACAGCTCGCGTGCCACTTATTACAATTTTTTATTAAAATTTTCATTTTTTATATATCAACATTTTTTATATATCAACAAACAATCAAATTTGGTACATAACAAAGGTACCAATTTAAAATATCTTTAATTCTTGATTCGATTCAAGAATTATACTTCAAATAAATTCTTTAATTTAAAGAGATTCGAAAATTGAATTCTGATTTAACAATCATTGTTTTGCAAAATCTCATTCTCAAATTTTGACATTTTTGACAGTTTCGCAAAAGTTTTTGTAATGATTAAAAACTTTTCAAATGCATTGCCATGTGGTTGTAATAATTCAGTAACAGAGGATTTAAATAAGGTAGGTATTTTGAGAGTTTCAAACATTTTATAGCAACATATGACATCTAATATTTTCATATAAATACATATACCCAAGCAAGCATATTTGATTTTTATATACATAGATTGTTTATGTATGTATTTTTGTACCTCTTACGTCTATCTCGATGTCTACTTCTATGTCAGGTATATCTTTTTGAGTTAGGCATCGAAAAATCACCTTTAAACAAACTTGTGTGCCCTATCCCTCCGACGTTGGCGATCACTTTTGAAAATGTCTCTCTGTCTTGCGCTGCCCGGAATAGCTCCTCCACACTTCTAATGCCGGTCTACTCTCGTATATTTCGCAGCCAAGACATTTGTCTCTTACTAGGCCCTCGGCCCTTGCCTTTCAATATTAAATGGTGCAAGTGATACTTCTCCCCTCGAAGTATATGGCCCAGATACGAAATTTTCCTGATTTTTATTAATGTAAGCGGTCCACGGGAAGCCACATTTCAAAAGCCTCTAACCTGTTCATGGTATTTACTTTCAAGGTCCATGTTTCACATCCATACAGCAAGACCGACCACTCATAACATTTTAGCATTCTCAGCCTTAGTTTTAAGCTGATATTGTCATTGCAAAAGAGGGTTTTCATTTTAATGAATGCAGTTCTTGCTTCTTTATTTCTCCACCTAACCTCTACATCTGGGTCAAGAGTCTCCGTGAGAATACTACCGAGGTATCTAAATCTTTCCCATCGGGGAAATTATTTAGGTAAGCGCAATTAGGGCCCTTTGGATAACACTACCAAATCATTCTGCATTCTGAGACCCTGCCAAATACCAACTTGGCACTTTTAAAACTTTCAAAACACAATGATCTAAGTATTTTATCAATCCCTTCAGGTACATAAACAAACTTCAAACATTCCAGAAATATTATCAATTTGGAGATTTTCAAACTTGCATATACCAACGAATTATAAAATTACTCTTTTATGATTAAATTAAAACCGCACAAGAGTTCCAAATGCTCACCCCTGGAGCCAGTGAGACTCTGGCATCCCCAATTAGGGTATGTTGTAAGACTTAAGGTAGTGAGGATGAAAAGGAGATAGGGACGAGGAAGATGGAGAAGTACCTGGCTATTCAGATCTGGTCACCTAACACGGCTAAAGCTATTTCAAGCGACCTTTCAATTCTGAATGATGGTCTTACACCAGCGTGATACTGAGAGTATCTTCCAACCTGGAACGTGCCACAAATATACTGTACATTCTTTTAAATTAATGAAATGTAAAATAACATAAATTAATCAAATAAAATTTATTTGTGCACTCCGGGATTTGAAACCGCGACCTTTGGATTTATAGTCGAGAGCCTTACCCCTCGACCACGGAGGGCGTCAACTTATTGCTATTGAATTATTTAACAGTCACTTGGACTGATGCATAAGAGATTTGGCTCGCTTTGGTTTGTTTTCATTATGGAACCGGATGAACGGAATTGCATTTTTCTTTCATTAAAAATCTAAAGAAGGTATGTACATAACCAGTGCAATAATCTTTCTCTTTGAGTACTTTAAAACGTCTAAAATCCACAGTTTTCCTTTTATCACACCATTCGTACTTCTTATGTGCTCCATGACACCGGCAGCAGAATTTGATATTAATCTTAGCACGCCGCGCCGCCACGAGACAATGTTCGCATACCTTTGCACTAATGCAGCTAATAATGTCGTAACCCCGCCGGGCTAATAATACCAAACATATTACATAAAAGTATTCCTTTGTCTCGGGAAGCGTCACACGCACACGGCAAACTACATTTGGTTCCAATTATTCCCCCGTGGTTGCGTCTGTGTGTATGAGCTGGGTTCTGGGTTCTGGGCTCTGGACGCGGCCAACTGACTTGACGACTCACTTGATCACTTTCCAAATATCTAATAACTAACTGTCTATGCCACGTATATTAATATCAATTCAGGGATCTATTTCCAATGTGACTAGTTAATCTTTTCGGTGGCTCTAACATGTTTTACTCACATGCAGTGGCGTAGCTAGCATGGGTGGCACCCGGGGCGGATGTCACCCCCCAGTGCGTGGTGTCACCCCCCCCCCCCCCCTATGAAAGTTGACTCGAGAAAAAATTCAAAACGCTAAATTCGAATTGGTCCATCCTGGGGGGGGGGGGGGTGACTAGGGAATTTCGGATTTCTCCGGGGCACTCCACGGGGAACATGAACACATGAAAGAAAATAACAGACCGTGTTCATGTATACAATGCTTACAATACATACTGACAATATCCTTCGTAATTTTTTTTCCACGGTCGAGTGTCACCCCCCTGTCGGGTGTCACCCCCCTGTCGGGTCTCGAGTGTCACCCCCCCCCCCTCTCGCTACGCTACTGCTCACGTGTATTATTTGTACGTAGATATTGTACCTGCCTTTCATTTTTATATATTCTTCCTATTATTACCTTATTTTTACCTATTTTCTTACATTTTACTTACTATTACCTCATTTTTATCTATTTATATACATTTTACCATCTATTACCTTCTTTTTACCTATTTTCGTACATTTTACCTAATATTACGTTATTTTTACCTGTTTTCGTACATTTTACCTACTATTACCTTATTTTTAAGGATTTTTAATATGTAGGAATAATACTTGTAGGTATTTGATTTGGGAGATGGATACCGGTGCCACTTACCGCCGCCTCGACATCCGTTCATTGGATGACTAATACCTCTGATGTCATAGGTCACTTCAAGTGGTGCCCTATGTTTGCTGAATAAGCAAGGGTGCCTGGGTTCATGGGGTCAGGTTTTCCACGGCATTGGCGGCTGATGCGTTTGTCCACCAACTGCGTGGCGGACCGGATTTTTTTTTTGCGACTATATAAAATAATTGTACATATAAAATATAATGGTGAAAATACGTATATTAAGGATCAAGGAGACCTTTTAATCTCTCCAGCCGAAGTCTCTCGATTTTCACCGCAGTGAGCGGGATGGATTCATACGTCACTCCTCATACCTTAATGTAAAAAAACTAAGAAACGAAAAATGGAATATTTAATACACAATAAATATTAAACTTATATTGTAATTATTTGTTTTTCCCCTTCATTGCCACCTTGGTTTTCCGCCTTGCTATTTCATAATAATGTATCTATTTTTTTATAATTAAACAACGCATAAACAAATTTTTCTTTGTTGGTTTCTCTCCAGAATAAGAACTCCCAAAAATCGTAACCAAAGTAGCAATTTTTAATCTTTAAATTGTAGACAATCAGAAACAAAATATAAATTATTAAAACAGAGACAAATTATTATCTATATTAATCTATTTAGAAGTCCCACGTTAATCACGTTTTAAATTTGACTTTAACAAAGCTTCGCGCGTTGTGAAAGCTTTGAAGAAAATGAATGCACGTCTCCGTAGCGTGTGCGTATCGCGTCGGCGTCCCGACGGCAGCAAGCGACGCCAGCGTCAGGCAAGAGACAATACACAGGAGACAGAGCGGGAGATAATCGACAAGTATTTATATCACGACCTCTTCAGCTGCAGGTATCTAGGTGAGAGCATAGAGGTGACGGGAATATGGGGCACGGGATTCATCCATACATCACATCATGAGAACTATTGTAAAAGGAAACTCACTCCTGCATAATAGCCTGTTGTGACGGAGCAAGCAGCATACGTATAAAACGAGTACCGTAAAATGAGGTGCCTTGATCAATTTTCAAGTTTGAAACTAAATAACTTATTTTTTTAAATCATTTGTGTTGGAAAACCAATTATTCATCCTTATGAACTTAACAACTCTACCCTTACCTCAGTCGAAGAAATTAATGACTTGGGCATAACTTTCGACTCTAAATTAAACTTTATATCCCATAATATAAACTCAATCTGTAATAAAGGAATCAAAATGCATGGCTTCATTCTTAGAAATTCCAGAGGTTTCAGGATTATTTCAACTTTAAAAAATTTGCATACATCTTTAGTGCGTAGTCAAGTCGAATATAACTCCTCGATCTGGTCCCCCCATTTAGAAATACATTCAGATTCAATCGAAAAAATTCAAAACAAATTCTTAAGACACATTCATTTTAAACACAGTATTCCCATTGAAAATATAAATTATAATTAATTGATGAAAGAATTAAATTTATTAAGACTCTCAAATCGAAGAATTAAATCCGACTTAATATTTACTTTCAAATTTGTAAATGGTAGAATAGATAGTCCTGATTTAACTAAGCTCATTGAATTTCATATTCCCACGAGAACCACTCGTTCTAAAATCATTTTTAAATGTAACAATAATCGGACTAAGTATACGAAACACTCGCTTGTACCTAGGTTGCATGAAGTTACTAATAGATATGCAGATGTGATAGATCTATTTAACTGCATGGAAAGTAGGTAAAAGAAGGCTATGCTATCACATTTTTTAATCAATATTAATTTTATTTGTATTATAGATTTTTGCATGTAAATTTTTAAAAGAGCCGCAGCTTCACATCCAAAGAGCCGCATGTGGCTCGCGAGCCACAGGTTGCCGACCCCTGGGCTATCCGGATCTTTGAGTCACCTACCGTAACGTCGTTATGGTCAAGTAATGTCTGTCTCATATGAGCAGCACGTTTAGTAGGTCTACCCATATTCAGATAAAAAGTTAGTGTACTTCAGATTCACCTATAACTATGTATGTATTTACAAACCTACCTTGGCTGACACCGACTCCAAAAATAACAACCGTACCTACATATTGATGAGTAGAAAAAGTAAGTTGATTATTAAGTTGTAGAAGAAAACTCAATTATTTTTTTTACTTTTTAGTGCATATTATCTTGTTTTGGAATAGTTTTTTTTTGAAGTCGGTTTTTTTTTGTTAAAATTTTTGTTTTTTCAATAGATGAAAATCTATTTTCAACCGACGAGCAAGTGCAGAAAGAGGTTCTGAAGTGGGGGTAGTAGAGTTCTTCAAGGAGGGTATAAATAAACTTGTGCCACGGCTCACCACATGCATTGAACGGGATGGCGATTATGTAGAAAAATAGTCAACAAGTGTATCAACAATAAATATCCTGTAATTTTTTTTTTCAAATACACTTTTTCTAAAAAAATATAAAAATCTAGTACCTACATTTATTTTGTGAACAATGAAAATGCCTTGTGTATTATTTAATTATATTTTTATACAAAGGTACATATATTATATTTACATTATATCGACAGACACTGATTTTCTTTACAATATAAATGACACGAAATTATGTATATAATCTTTGAGGAATTTATGAAATGTTATGAATGAACAATGATACACTTATTTGACACTTATTTTCGAAGTTTCATTGTGTCCACGTGGCTCGTTGAAAGAATAAGATAATTTCTGGATGAAATCAGTATCCTCGATGAGCAATGTCACCCCCCGATTCAAAAGTCACCGTGTTTACGGTATGCGCAGATGGGAAGAGATTCGTCGTAATAATAATGCAAGCGCCTGGCAATAATAAGATTGCCTAGAATAGTTCCGCCGTAGCAACTACTCCTTCATTTTCTAATAGAGATTAGAGTGCCAGGGTTTTGTCCAGTCCGATGCGTCAGGAACGTGATTAAGAGCAAGACTTGCCAGATCTAAGTGACTCGGTGACCTACTTGATGGTTGATACTGATTTGCAAGTAGAAGAGTCAAATATACAAGATAGTCATTTCTTCACTGCAAGATAATGTCAAATCACAGAGTGCAAGAAACAATACAAAATATACAATAATTTGACATAGAACAATAATTTTTTTTATATTAATACTTGTGAATGTAACAATTTAAAAAAAACAAGTCTTCCCTTCAAGCTGTAAGAGAAATACATTAAGAAACATACTATGGAGATATAGAAATTAACAAAAAGGAAATAAAGGTAGATAACGAAGAAAATCTTAAAAGTTAATTTAATTACCAAAAAATCTCACATAGACAAGGCCAGTGTGTGAGTTATACCCTGGGAATTTTAAGGCAGCAAAACATAAAAAATGTTATACACAAATATATACATGTACATACACACACGTAAGCACACTGATTTTATTTACATATACAGTTTTTTGTATTTCTTTTCATTATTTTTTCCCATTATATCTTGATACATTTCAAAAGTATTTTTACATATTTTCTAAATATATATAACATGACACAAGATAAAAATAATGTAAAAAAGTAAAAAAATATATATAAGACAAAAGTAGATAATGGGAACCCACCAAAGCACCGCCTGTGGGTCGGTATTTAAAGTAATTAACTAAAGTGCTACTTACACCAATAAGTTGGCGGTACAAGTAAAAAATATAAATTTCAAAGTGAAAAGTTTAAAAATAAAGATAATGTATCTTTGGAAATATTGTAGTAACAAAGTGACACATACAAGTTAGTTGATTTTTTGTTACGGTTTCAAGAAGATAAATAAAGTTAGTCTTGAAATTACAGTAGAATTGTAAAACTGAAGCATAAAGGTTTACATAGAGTTTATAAAAAAAGTGTTTCAACATCTGCATCATTTTGCCATAATTTTAATTCTTTTATGTAAAGTGATATTTTATCTGTCATTTGAATGTGTTTTGGTAGAAGATTAAATGTACGAGGACCTACAAAACTGCCATGTGTTTGCATTAATTTGGTTTTGATTTGGGGAACTTGAAACACATTATTAGTCCTTTTGCTAATTCTATTTTCGTTTTTTACGAAACAATTTTTGTTTTTAAATACATATTTCATTGTTTGCAATATAAATAATTTACGGATATTGAATATTTTTGTATCTTTGAATAATAACTCAGTCTGGAATGTTTTTTTTTTTTTTGTGTATTACAGACTGTGTCCATTTACAATACACATGTAACATTAACTACATATGTAACCGACGTGTTGCTCTCCCTCATTTCTTAATTTTTAATTTTATATGTTTTGCTATGTACAATGCCCCGGTGCAACCAAATAAAGCTTGTGTGCCAAGTTTGCACCGGGAGACATTCTAGAATCCTATAATTTTAATAATTTTAACAATTAATACTTTATTTATGATTATTTACGCCTCCAAAGGCAACCAGGCTGACTAGCCTCCTTTTTAGTTATGGCCCTGAGAAGGGCCGTTTTGTCGGCTCCGAAGGAAGCAGCTACTCCGCTAAGCGGACTGCCTTCCCTCCCTTGCTGCTCTGCCGTTATGGCTCAGCAGGAAGCGGGCTGCTCTCTATTTTTAATTATGGCCCTTTTTAGGGCCTTTTTTCGTCCTGGCCACTAAGTTCAATAATACCGTGCCGCCAGCAACGATCTTTTTCAAAACACATTTTTTCAATTTTAAATGTCTTTTTCTTAATACACAGATGCCCTGGTGACACAAGTAAAAACTTGGTTACCAAGTTGCCACCAGGAAACATCCTAAACTTATTATTTCATCGCCTTCAGGGCTATTTTTCCGGCTACAAAGCCAAAACACCAATTTGGGTGTCCCTATTAAGGGCCTTTATATTGGTCAAAAATACACCATATTTTAATATAACTTCGTTTAAACACCCCGTAGGACGCTGAAACTAAGACGTTTCAGTGCAGAGTCCTACGGGGCATCCATAGAGCCATAAATAAACATTGTAACTCTTAAACTGCCAGCGCTATCAGCACTTGAGCAGATTTTCGAGACTTTAGCATCATTTCACTTTTTCTCCATTTTAAAAATCCCAGGACCTCGTAAAGCGACGGAACCAAAAGGTTTCGATAGCCAAGCTTACGGGGGACCTGGGAAAAATATTAACTTCTTTGTAACTATTCAAACACTTTGTTAAATAACAAATACCTACCGACAAAAAGTCAAACTTCCTTAAAATCAACCCAAACTTATCAAACAAAAAATCTACGAATGTAAAACATCCGTAGAAACACTGTAGTTTTAAGGAAAACATTGTAAATACATTAACCTGACCTGTATAATTAATTTAAGAAATCAATTTTAATCAACCACTTTCAAGCAAGTGTTTGCCAAAATGGGTGGCCCACAGAAAGGCACACCTTATATAGGTAAAGGGCTAGGTAAAACCTCCCACCACAAAAATGTACCACGTGACAGGTTTTGTCACGGAAATCGGGTATATAAACCCGGCCATTTCTCATAATAAATAAGTTATTCTTCAACAGTCAACAAGTCTTGTTATTTACTCTACAAGTGGTCCTTTCTACCTACCTCTGGGAGTCTGCGACCTGCTGCCAGCTGCTGCCTCCTGCTGCCTCCTGCCGAAGTTCTGCCTGAACGGGAACCCGGTGCCTACCGCTGCAGTCGGCCCTGACTCGGGGCACTGCCAAGGCACCGCTCAGGCAGAAACTAGGCGCATCCAGGACCTATACCCCTGGATGTAGGGAGGCCAGCCAACAAATATCACCATCATCAGCGTGAGCTAGTGGAAGGCGTGCACAAGACCGGTGCCCCTTATTTTACAGTCTTGTAAAGACTTGATACGTCTGTTACAAGTGGTCCTTCGAGCCGGATCCGCTGCACGCCTGACACGCCACGCCTGATGCCACGTCACGCCTGAGATACCACGCCTGACACCACGCTGACGCCACGCTGACGCTACGCCTGACTCTACGCCTGACGCTACGCCAGACGCTACGCCAGACGCCACGCCTGACGCCACGCCTGATGCTACGTCACGCCTGACGCTACGCCAGACGCTACGCCTGACGCCACGCCCGATGCCACGCCTCATGCCAGGACTGACGCCACGCCCCATGTCAGGGCTGATGCCACGCCTGATGCCACGCCTGATGCCATGGCCCATGTCAGGGCCGATGCCACGCCTGATGCCACATCACGCCTGATGCCACATCACGCCTGATGCCATGCATACACAAGCTCTTGACACGCCTTGCTCTACAACTGAGATGGCGCGCTCCACAGAAAAGAGCCACCACGAGCAAGCACTGCCCTCCACATCTATTGAGGACATGGTGCGACGACTACGACGAGAGCTGCGCCGTCAGCAGCAACTTATTGACATGCTGACGGAAACCCTGCAACCACAACAGCATGGAGCAAAAGGGCCGGCACAAAAAAGTGCGACGGGGCCCGCTCTACCTCATCCTACAGGACTGACGCAGCGTGGAGCAAAAGGGCCGGCACAAAAAAGTGCGACGGGGCCCGCTCTACCTCATCCTGCAGGACTGACACCGCGTGGAGCAAAAGGGCCGGCACAAAAAAGTGCGACAGGGCCCGCTCTACCGCATGCTGCTACAGGGTTGCCACAACACGACGCTTCAGGGTTGGCACGCGATAGCCAAGCCCCGCAGCCAAGCAGCCATGACTCAACATGGATGCAGCCTCGTCATGCTTCAGGGTTGGCACGTGATAGCCAAGCCCCGCAGCCAAGCAGCCATGACTCAACACGGATGCAGCCTCATCATGCTTCAGGGCCGGCACGAGATAGCCGAGCCCCGCAGCCAAGCAGCCATGGACAATCAATCGCCCGCACCCCTGCTCGACCAGAGGCAGCGCACCGCCGTACGTGAGATGCTCGTTGGACCGGCGCCTCTGGTGGACCAGAGGTACGCATCGCTGGCGCAGCCAGGGCCTGGAGGCCCCCTGCCGCAGCCCCTCAACTACAGTGGCAGTCCAAGATGGATGCCGCCTGGACCTTCCGGCCCCGTACCGCCGCCCGCACCCCTGCTCGACCAGAGGCAGCGCACCGCCGTACGTGAGATGCCTGTGGGACCTGTGCCTCTGGTAGACCAGAGGTACGCTTCGCCGGCGCAGCCAGGGCCTGGAGGCCCTCCGCCGCCGCAACACAACTACAATGGCAGTCCAACATGGATGCCGCCTGGACCTTCCGGCCCCGTACCGCCGCCCGCACCCCTGCTCGACCAGAGGCAGCGCACCGCCGTACGTGAGATGCCTGTGGGACCTGTGCCTCTGGTGGACCAGAGGTACGCCTTACCGGCGCAGCCAGGGCCTGAAGAGGCAGCGCCCCGCCGTACGTGAGATGCCTGTGGACCCTGTGCCTCTGGTGGACCAGAGGTACGCCTCGCCGGCGCAGCCAGGGCCTGGAGGCCCCCTGCCGCCACCCCCTTACTACCACACTGAGGGACCATCTGCATACGCCCAGTGGGCACATCATGAGCCGGCGCAGCCTGATGACCAAATACCATCCGCTGCCAGTCCGAGCTCCGGCCTGCCGCTATTCCCACCGCCACCAAGTGCTGAGGAGACGGCCCGCCAAACCAGAGCTTGGGTCCAGCAGACGGACAACCCGATGGCCCAGTTCACCAACGCGCTCACAGAGGCCATTAGAGCTTCAAGGGCTCAGGACAGCCCCCATCCCACAATTGAGGATGACCCCCGGATGGCTGCTCTCATCGCCAGGCAGTCGATGGCCAAGGACCTGCCTCCCTTCTCTGGGGACCCACTGGAGTGGCCCACCTGGAGGGCGCAGTACAACCAATCAACTGCTACCTGCCGGATGACTAGCAGTGAAAACCTCATCCGACTGCAGCGGGCCCTCAAAGGGAAGGCCCGAGACGCCGTGGGACCCCTCCTGATGGACCCCACTCAAGTGACTGAAATCCTTGACGTGCTGGAGCAGCGCTACGGAGGGACGACTTCGCTGGCCGCCTTGATGCTAGACAAGGCCAAGCGGCTCCCTCAGCTGACAGCAGAGGCTTCTCTAGAAGAAATAGCAGACTTTTCGGGAACGGTGCAGAACCTGGTGGCATCACTTCGCTCCCTCAACAATGAGGGATACCTGACCAACCCGGCGCTCCTCAGCGACATCGCGGGGAAGATGCCGTGCACGATGCGGTTGGCGTGGCTGATGGAGGTGCGGCGCTACGACGCACCCGCTACGATCTGCCAGTACGCCGCCTTCCTGAAGACCATCGCGAACGCCATCACCAAATCAGGTATGGTCGACCCCGCGAGGTCTAGACCGCGTCGCGAACACTCGTTCGCCACAACAGAATTCGGGCCGCGAAATAGTGAAAGTCCGTCGCGCAAGTCACCACAATATGACAACCGTGAAAAACATAGTGAAAGTCCGTCGCGCAAGTCACCACAATATGACAGTCGTGAAAAACATAGTGAAAGTACGCGAAAGTCACCACAATATGACTCGTATAACAACACGAACCCTAGCGAGAGTACAAATCGCGACGGGTGCCTACAGTGCGGCGAAAAAGGTCATTGGCTCGAAGACTGCCGTGAGTTCGTCGGGAAAGATGTAAAATTACGATGGGAGACGGTGAAAAGTTCCCGACTCTGCCGCGTGTGTTTAAAAGGACATTCAACAAAGACATGCAAAATCCGAAACTGGTGCGGCATCGGAGACTGCCGCGCTCCCCATCACAAGGTGCTCCACGACCCTACGTACGTGAGAAACCCCGCAACAGCCGACGTCTACCACATGTGACGCCAGGCCGACGGCACCATACCCAAAGTGGTGTCAATGGTGCTCCTCGTCAGCGCAACAAGGACGAGCCCGCCCTGCCCCAGCAGTACTTCTGTCACATCAGTCGTGCTCCTCATCGGCGCAGCAAAGACGAGCCCGCCCTGCCCCAGCAGTACTTCTGTCACATCAGTCGTGCTCCTCATCGGCGCAGCAAAGACGAGCCCGCCCTGCCCCAGCAGTACTTCTGTCACATCAGTCGTGCTCCTCATCGGCGCAGCAAAGACGAGCCCGCCCTGCCCCAGCAGTACTTCTGTCACATCAGTCGTGCTCCTCATCGGCGCAGCAAAGACGAGCCCGCCCTGCCCCAGCAGTACCACTGTCAAGGAAGTGGCGCCTTTTACACGGGGGGAGTCAAGCAACCCCATCAACGAGAAAAATTTGGTGGTCGTCATGGACCCCGCGATGCCCCGCAACAGCTGGCCCCGCGGCGGAGTCCTGGACGCTACCCCTGCTGCAGACGGCGAAGTAAGGACCGCCCGCATCCAGACGAGCACCGGAGTCTACGTTCGACCCGCCGCGGAGCTTGCTGTGATCCTGCCGGCCCCGCCTACTGATGCAACCCCTACTGACCGACCTTCAACACGTCGTGAAGACTAGTGCAGCGTAGCTACACGGGGGGAGTGTAACCGACGTGTTGCTCTCCCTCATTTCTTAATTTTTAATTTTATATGTTTTGCTATGTACAATGCCCCGGTGCAACCAAATAAAGCTTGTGTGCCAAGTTTGCACCGGGAGACATTCTAGAATCCTATAATTTTAATAATTTTAACAATTAATACTTTATTTATGATTATTTACGCCTCCAAAGGCAACCAGGCTGACTAGCCTCCTTTTTAGTTATGGCCCTGAGAAGGGCCGTTTTGTCGGCTCCGAAGGAAGCAGCTACTCCGCTAAGCGGACTGCCTTCCCTCCCTTGCTGCTCTGCCGTTATGGCTCAGCAGGAAGCGGGCTGCTCTCTATTTTTAATTATGGCCCTTTTTAGGGCCTTTTTTCGTCCTGGCCACTAAGTTCAATAATACCGTGCCGCCAGCAACGATCTTTTTCAAAACACATTTTTTCAATTTTAAATGTCTTTTTCTTAATACACAGATGCCCTGGTGACACAAGTAAAAACTTGGTTACCAAGTTGCCACCAGGAAACATCCTAAACTTATTATTTCATCGCCTTCAGGGCTATTTTTCCGGCTACAAAGCCAAAACACCAATTTGGGTGTCCCTATTAAGGGCCTTTATATTGGTCAAAAATACACCATATTTTAATATAACTTCGTTTAAACACCCCGTAGGACGCTGAAACTAAGACGTTTCAGTGCAGAGTCCTACGGGGCATCCATAGAGCCATAAATAAACATTGTAACTCTTAAACTGCCAGCGCTATCAGCACTTGAGCAGATTTTCGAGACTTTAGCATCATTTCACTTTTTCTCCATTTTAAAAATCCCAGGACCTCGTAAAGCGACGGAACCAAAAGGTTTCGATAGCCAAGCTTACGGGGGACCTGGGAAAAATATTAACTTCTTTGTAACTATTCAAACACTTTGTTAAATAACAAATACCTACCGACAAAAAGTCAAACTTCCTTAAAATCAACCCAAACTTATCAAACAAAAAATCTACGAATGTAAAACATCCGTAGAAACACTGTAGTTTTAAGGAAAACATTGTAAATACATTAACCTGACCTGTATAATTAATTTAAGAAATCAATTTTAATCAACCACTTTCAAGCAAGTGTTTGCCAAAATGGGTGGCCCACAGAAAGGCACACCTTATATAGGTAAAGGGCTAGGTAAAACCTCCCACCACAAAAATGTACCACGTGACAGGTTTTGTCACGGAAATCGGGTATATAAACCCGGCCATTTCTCATAATAAATAAGTTATTCTTCAACAGTCAACAAGTCTTGTTATTTACTCTACAAGTGGTCCTTTCTACCTACCTCTGGGAGTCTGCGACCTGCTGCCAGCTGCTGCCTCCTGCTGCCTCCTGCCGAAGTTCTGCCTGAACGGGAACCCGGTGCCTACCGCTGCAGTCGGCCCTGACTCGGGGCACTGCCAAGGCACCGCTCAGGCAGAAACTAGGCGCATCCAGGACCTATACCACTGGATGTAGGGAGGCCAGCCAACAAATATCACCATCATCAGCGTGAGCTAGTGGAAGGCGTGCACAAGACCGGTGCCCCTTATTTTACAGTCTTGTAAAGACTTGATACGTCTGTTACAACATATATTTGATACAAATAACAAGTTATAGATTTTTAGCATTAACATGCCTCTTGAATTCTTCAAGGCTACTATTAAAAATATCGATAGTCTTGGAGGCGTTGTTTAACAGCGCCATACCTCGTGTCATGCTATGCCGAGCCAGTACGTCCGTTCTGCCACGTGGGATACAAAGCAGATCATGGTGACGTCCCTGGCTGTAGTTATTCGGTACGAACAACTTATAGCATTCCAGAAGGTATGGGCTATCTATTAAATTATTAATAATTTTGTACGCCGTTACTGCAAGGGCCCCACTCCTCCTCGAGTGGAGACTTTGGTAGCGCGTTTCGGCAAGCAAATCTTCGTGATGCATGAATCGCGGGTACTCTCCGTGCATTCTCAAATACATGTATTTCAAAAACTTTTTTTGAATCTGTTCTAGTTTTTCAATATATTTTTGTTGGTATGGGGCCCATACAGCAGAGGCGTATTCAATTTTAGACCTTATAATGCAGTTGTACAAAGTCATCATTGCCTCGGGATTGGAAAATTGTTTGCAGAGTCTTATGACAAATCCGAGAAGCTTGTAGCATGATGTCGTCAACTGCAATATATGGTCCGAAAACGTAAGTTTGGGATCAAAGACTACCCCAAGGTCCTTGATGGATTTTACTTTTGACAATATATCATTTTTGATGCAATAATCGAATTTGATAGGGTTTCTCGAACGTGTATACGACATAGCGACACATTTTTTTGTATTAAAAAATAATTTATTTTCATCAGCCCATGATGAAATTGAATCTAAATCAGTTTGCAATTTGACACAATCTTGACCATCACAAATTTTCTTAAGTAATTTTAAATCGTCAGCAAAAAGCAGGCAAGTGGAATGTTTGATGCATTTGAGAATGGGAGCAGGTTTACGGACACGCGGTTTCCGGGTTTGAAGCACCCAGCCACTATTGATATCCTCGACGTCGTCTTGTGACGATGTCTGCGGATCTGATTTTGGAGGCTTGGTTGTAGAATTAGCCTCCGTTTTTTTCAATTACACTTACATAATTTTTTATTAAAAGAATATAATATTACTGTCGCGATACAGCGGTGCAGGCGTACGTTCCGGTTAAGGTTATAATAAAATAAAATCCGTATTTAGAGAATTACGATTCGAAAACTAGTTTTTTTATCATTAGCCTCACCCAGGAGGGCATCAGGAAAATAATTTCCAATTTAATTAAGACCATTGTCATCATAGGGGATGCTGTGTGGGGAGTATTTTTAAGGGTATTTAGGAATCTGGGGATAAATCTGTCCAATCCATCCCTCTCACTGCGGTGCAAGGCGATGGGTAGAGAGAGTCCGGATAGAAAGGTGAATCCCTCAACCAGTCTCTCTCGATCCGGCCCGCCATGCATCAGGTGGGTAGACGCATCTGCCGCCAAGACCCTGCTAAGTCACCAACGAAGCGAAACACTTGAAGTGACCTATGTCAAAGGTGTTGGTTATCCAATAAATGGCCCCCAGGGCGGCGGTACCCATACCCGTCTTCCAAATTTGTTAAATTTAATTAATAATTTCTATAGCCACGTGTAGTGAATTACAAAATTTTGGCGCAATGAAAAAACAGGTCTCTTCGCAAGTCTACTAACGCCTTTACATATTTTTAAATCTTTTAGTTCATATGACACGAGCAACATTTCCAGGAGTTTTTCAAATATTGTTGGGTGATTCATAAGCCGGGAATATTTGTGTTTTTTTTAAGTGAATAGTGCACAGTCGCAACTGCTTCCCTCTGGAGCTAGTTAGGTGGCATCTCCAATTGGGATTCGTTGTGAGGCTGAAGGTGGTAAGGACAGGAAGGAGATGGTGAAGAGGAAGATCAGGAAGTACCTAACTATTTAGATCTGGTCACCAAACACGGTTAAATCAATTCAAGCAACGTTTCAATTGTGAATGGCGATCTTACACCAGAGTGATACTGAGAGTATCTTCAACTCTGGAACGTGTCGCAAATAAACCTTATACTATTTTTAATTAATTAATTGTGAAATAATACAGATTAATCAAATAAAATTTATTTGCGAACGCCGGAATATTACTTACCCGCGTGTAAGGTACATTATTTCCAGTCATCAGATTACAACTCAATCCATCTGTTTACAGTCTCCCCATCAAATTTTCAACCACACCATAAAAAAGCTCATCCTTAGAATAAATACATATTTCTTTGGTTAAAGATCACAAATTTCCTCTTAAAATGAAATAATGAAAACAGGTTTTCATGGTAAATGAAATAAATATTTGTACAGTGGTGAACCGATACAACCAAGCTGAAACTTAACGTCAATATGAGGACAGCCATAAAAGACCGATCATAATAAATAAATACTAATCCGTTTATATCTCTCTTACCGTAACTGGGGCACCAGGAAAATACACCGAGCTCCGCCGGGTCCGCCTGTGATGTTCGATCATAATGTATTCACAAGCTCTTTGATCTAACAGATGCCGAATCGGACGGCGTTATATTTTATTTGCTTTCGTTGAAATTGGAGCGTTTCGTGGAAGTGACAACCGATGCGGAAGTAGCAAATTTGATACCATCCCACCTGAATTACTCCAAAAGTGTAATTTTTCTAAGCAATAAAACACAAGTTAAAAGAATGGAAATAATTCAGAACAAAGGCATGAGGTCTATATTGTGCTGTAGCAGATGTACTAGGATGAAAACAATGCAACCCCAACGCAAAAAAGTTATAATAATATTTATTTTTAATTTTTAACTTTATGAGTAAAATCTCAAATTATAATATTTGATTGAATGAAGACAATATTAGCGAAACTCAAACGAAAATCTGGAGACAGAAAAATCAGAAAAAGATATTGGCTCCACTGGGACGCGAACCCAGGACCCTTTGCTTACATGGCAAGTGCTCTACCAACTGAGCTACGGAACCTATATCCAATTCGGTCACTTTTAACTGTATCATACTTCGACTAAGAACTTCCAACATTATCTTCAGTCCCAGTGGAGCCAATATCTTTTTCTGATTTTTTCTATCTCTTCGATAGAGTTTCGCTAATATTGTCTTCAATTAATTAAATAAAATAATATTTTCTCTCCTTTTCTTTTCTCATAATTGTAATGATCCATGTTTGTACATATATCCTTTTTTTTATTTCTTTACTTATTTTCTATGTTTGTTTTACTTAACCTGTGTTTTATTTTTATACTGTACTGAATGTGTAACTTATATTTTTATTACCAAAATACCTTTGTAATATTATACCTATTAACTCCCATCTATGAATTGTACGTTCCTCAAGTTCCTCAGTTCGAACTCATCAGAATTGCTCTAGCAAGAAATAAACTCAATTAAAGAATCTGTATAGGTATATATATGTGTATAGATACATATGTATTGAATATCATCGGATATCATTTTTTAATTAATTAATTGAGAGATAACACAAATTAAATAAATAATAATTTCTTGCGCATGTCGGAATTTGAACCAGCGATCTCCGGATATCATAGGACATCAACTACTACTGTGTTGGTTAGTAAGGAACTCATTTTTTAGTTTAAAGTTGAATACAACATTTAAATGGCAAATTTTTGCAGTCTACCTCAATAGCAAGATCTTTAGTTTAGATTTAGGTTATGTTTGCTGAATGTTGTGTCAAAATGTTTTCAATGATTTATACAATTACACCACAGGTTTCAAAACGGTTAATAATCTAATTAAAAGACCAAAATAAATATTGTAAAAAAGAGCACCAGCCTTAATCCAAAATAATCCGTTTGTTATTACAATTATTATTACGTTATTACGTTGCAATCAAATGCATCCAAAAAGCTTCACTGTCCCACAAAGAGTTTTCCGCTACCAATTTCAGGTAAGCTTCTCTTAGTAGTGGCAACAAGCGCGCTGTCAAATCCAATAACAAATGTGGCTGAACTTTATGTATATCATTTGGATGGATGGATTATGGATTGCATCGCTCGCCGCGCCAAGAGAACAGTCAGAACAGGGTATTAATACTTGTTTTCTCGTGGTTACAAATTAGTGAAGGAACTACTAAACACTGGCACTGTATTGAACACTGATCATTGGCGTTTCGTGCTATGAGGCAATGAAGGCTGTGCCTTCCCAAAAAAATCGAGATGAAAAGGGGGAAAAACACAAAATGCACGTATCCTACATTCAAAATAGAGTAAAAACTTTAATTTAAATGTTACCAATTTACAAATTGTATAACACCTAAAGTTACTTCAGTTTAAATATTTCACATGAATATTTTCATGTTTCACCAGGGCTGTTGTCTTTATATTACGTAACTCTTCACAACAGGACAACGCGACCGGCAAAATGCGGATTCCGCTCCCTGCGCCAAATTACTTCACCACGCAATGCAATAATACGCTAGGGAGGCAGAGATGCGGCCCGCCTCCAAGAGCCGCTGATTTCATGTAGGCGGAGAGGAGTGGAGAAGTCACACGAAATCGAAATGAACGATAGCCGTTCCGCGGTCGCATGTTGTTCAGTTTGAGGCGCGCCTCAATAAACGAACACTTTCGAAGTAGAACTGATCATTTGCGATTAGCTCTAGCGCTCTAGTGACCAAGTTTTGTCTGGTTTTTTGATTATTTATGATGATACGCGGCAGTAGGTACCCAAAAGCATGGCTATTTGGATAAATTTAGTAGAGCGAATTTGCAGACGGTCTATCTTGTGTTTGCGCAATGATATTATTATTGAAAAATGAAATAATTCAACTTTGTATAAACCACTTATATGATGCGCAAATCCGACCGGTTTCGGAACAAACGTTCCTTCGTCAGACAGTAATTTGACGGGTGTAGGGGTGGAGCCGTTGCTAGTTAATAATGTAGATTGGGTGGGTAGGTATTAGTGTAGAGTGGGTGGGTAGGGGAACAAATCCATGATATTATTATTATAATTTTGCATAAGTAATTGATTCATTGTTTTTATTTCAAGGTCAGGTATAATAGGTAGGTGCATAAAGTCACTTTAAAACAATGTTCGTCTCCCCACATTTCGCCACTGAATATAATGACTAGGTATTGTGGTGAGACAGCGGGCGGGACAGGGTCGCGATGTAGACGCTTTTAAACTTTCGTGGTCGGACATTAATTACCGTCTACAAATTACAAATCGTATCTACTTCCTTTAACAATTTACTATTCTCCCTCTATCTGTGCTTCTGGGAAATTTTGTGACAGAATTTCATTTAAGATTATTTATCGGTGGCAAGGTTCAGATGTGATAATAAACAACTTTTAAAGGTTCCCATAAGGACATCAACAACAGATTTTTTTAAAGTTTTGAAATTGGGAAGCGGCGGTACCGAAGCCCCGCGAACCATTTATTGGTTAACCAACACCTCTGCCGTAAGTCACCCCAAGAGGTTCGCTTCGTTGACCTCTCCAGCAGGACTCTCTCGGGAAATCGCCTTGCACCACAGCAAGAGGGATGTATTCTTACGTCCGTCACTCCTGGATTCCTATCCACCCCTCAAACCTTGTTTCCTTCCCAAAACTTCATCTCGTTCCTTTCCTAAAAAGACCCTTCACACAACATCCCCAAAGATGACATACGCCCTGATGGGATTTATTTTCATCAGGGCCTCATGTGTGGAGCTGAAGTAAAAGTTCTAAAAAATTCTAAGTGCACAAAATACCCCTGCCAAATATATTCTGATTCTTTATCTCAAAAAAGACAAAATAGCAAACACCTCACCCACTGGAGCGATAATGATCGAAAAATGAACCAGCTTTATTTTTCTGCGATTGATAGCGGTCCAAAATTTTACTACATTTTCCTACCTAAAACGAAACTATTGAAATGCTTTATCCATTATGACCATAGATATCGTAAATCCGAACTTCGTAGACTATTTTGGAACGATGTTAAAAATAAAAAAAAATAATATTTTTTTCATGCTGATTTTTTGATCAACTGTTTACGGTTAAAATTAAGTCCCTTTTCCATAGACATGCGCACCTTTCATTATCAAGTATACTACAGACAACATACAGAAATCAAAAATATTCTATATGTTCACTCGAATAAGTGCCTCTCACGGAAATTCAAAGTAACAAACATGCAAGATTCGCGCGGTTGTAAACTTTACGTTTTTTTTTTATAAATCCTACAAATATGAAGTAAAAATAAAATAACGATTAATTCATTGGCTATATAGCATTATTATAAGTTTTTATGTCTCCATTTTAAAATTCCAAGCTATGATTTTTTAATGTTGGCTAAAAATATACGATCTTCTGGGAAATCTCGAGCAATCGAGGCAAATTTATTTATTTCGCGTGATCGCTCCAGCGGATAATCATAAAACCAAAGCGGAGCAAATAGCCCAGCTATAAGTTTGAAACTACCACTACCCTTGGACAAAGAAGCTTTGATTTTTTAACTGTGAGCTTATACAACAAACTTCCTCCTAGAATCAAACAAAATAAATCAACAAGTGGAGCCAATTTTTCTGTCTCCAGATTTTGATTGAGTTTCGCTAATATTGTCTTCATTTAATTAAATATTATAATTTGATATTTTTCTCATAAAGTTAAAAATTAAAAATAAATATTCATCCTAGACTTGCAGAAAAGTCAATAGATGTTGATCACGCATGGGGCATGGGGATGAGGGTAACCTTGCGGATACCCTTGCTAAGACGCTTATGGATTTCGTTGAGTTATGCCCAACCACCAAACAAGAAAGGTATATCACAATTAAGTGGTACTCACGATTGTTGTCTTCTGACTTGGTGACGGTCATAGATGTCCATAAGCGTTCGATATTGTTCTATTTGATTGTTAGAACTTCGGTAAAGTTTGAGTCACGAGTTCACACAAAGTATACGAAAGAATACGGTAGGATTTACACTTTATGTGACGATATGATGAATGACACTTCGGCCTGGTGCGAAAAGTCACTATACGATCGGTGGTTAGCAACGGACTCACTTATTCACGATAAAGCGCTTGTCCCTTGTTGACCGTGTAGTTAGGCACCCTTATTGTGCGGAATTCCAAAGTCTGAATTCCTTCCGATCTCGTATGACAATCGGAGCACAAAACGAATGAAATCCATCGGCGTTATGAAACAGATGTCGCGTATTAAAAATAAAATGGATAAAAATTATCCAGACACTATCTAGATAGCATTTAGTTCGAGTTGAATCTTGCAATCATATATAAAGGCAGCTAGCGGCCAATAATATGTACGTTAAGAAAATGAAGATAATGTTGGTAGTTCTTAGTCGAAGTATGATACAATTCAAAGTGACCAAATTGGATATAGGTTCCGTAGCTCAGTTAGTAGAGCACTTGCTATGTAAGCAATGGGTCCTGGGATCGAATCCCAGTGGAGCCAATATCTTTTTCTGATTTTTCTGTCTCCAGATTTTCGATTGAGTTTCGCTTATATTGTTTTCATTTAATTAAACCAAATAAGTCAATTTATAACTACTAGTCCAATAAACTTGGCTTAAGGAAATATCGGGAAAATAACTGAGTAGTATTTTTTAGAACATCTTTGCTGAAAATCCTCCATCCAAAACGCAGCAGCACAGGATCTCCTCGCGAGGACGACTAAGAAAACGTGTTCTATGTCGTAACTGCAAATCTTACAAATGCCCTAGGAGTTATTAATATTTTCCACTGTAGGTACGAGTAGGTACCCTTTGAACTATTATTACTTTATTTTTTATTTATTTATTTATACTTATACTGAGTAATATTATACCTTTTAATATCTACTTGCTTTCTAATCTGAATGCATGTAAAATGATTATAAATGCAACTTAACTGGTTTATAATATATTCTAGGTATAATGTAAAATGAATTTATATAAGGGGTCGTCCATTAATCACGTGATGCTCGAAAGGGGGGGGGGGTTCGGAAACAATCACGAAATATCACGACGGGGGGGGGGTATAATGAGATATCACGTGTATTTATTTTTCGTGATCATATTCTGAAAATTTCAAAATTCTTTGCACTAAAAAAATACACGAGATTTCGGGGGGGGGTTAATCTAAAACCTCACCACATATCACCAGGGGGGGGGGGGTCAAAAAGTTGCTAAAAAACATCACGTGATTAATGGACGACCCCTAACAGTATGTTTCCTAAATAAGCTTAAATAAAAAATAAACAACTTTTTTTTATTATTTGTAATCTTAAATTTTATCTTCTTTAAATGACAAAATATACCGTAATTAATAAAACTAAGTGCAAAAGCCTGAAATCAAAAATAAAATAGGAAACAAAACATAATGATATGACATATTTATTAGTTTTAGCACTTAAGTAAAATTTTAAGTAACCCCCGACACAAAAAGAGCTGATGACCTTGAAACGCCTGAACAGATTTTCATGAATTGTAGCTAAGAACCATCTCGATCACGACAGCTTTCAAACAAAAAAAACCGCATCACAATCGGTTCATTAGTTTAGGAGCTACGATGCCACAGACAGACACACAGGCAGACAGACAGACACACAGAAAGTCAAACTTATAAAACCATCTTTACGTCGGGTGTTAAAAATGAACATTGAATAAACTGAACTCAGAAAACAGAAGTGTTTATTGTTACGGAAATTGTTATGGAAATTCATCCATTTTAATTTTTGACAGTTTCACTTTACATTCCTCTACATTCTTCCTTTACCCTTTCTGGACAACATTTTAATTCATACATCGATGCTTTTGGCGTGTGTCAAAAAGCCTTATTAAAAAATATATTATATTTAAGAAAAGTCTTTATGGTGAATTGAATGACGGGTGCCATTAGTTTATCTCAGATATATAAAAAATAACAAAATTAACGTCGCTATTTTAGGCTTTTCTTATAGCGTCTAAAATATTTAAAATTGAAAATATTGATGAATGTCCGGACAAAAAATTCAAAAAATTACTTAAAAAATAAACAACCAGAATCTTCCCTCTTGGCACAATCAAAATCAATATCAAACAACTGGTCTAATCAGCCTACTAAAAAAACTCGAAACAATCCATATTCCTTTCCAAATAACAAATTTAACCTTCTTTTAGAAGAAGATTACAGATCTATTATACAAGATATTATACTCTATATTACAAGATATAATAAATGCAAGATCCACTATTGTAGTCCTATAGTGGCAAGATTCCGGACATACTAGTAGTTATAGCCCATTCACATGATTCATTTATCGTTCATTTCGTGATTTCATTCCGCCTCTTTCCCTCGAAATGAACCGTGTGAACACGAAAGTGAATAGAGACTGTTAAGATTTCAGGTACTGAAATATTAATATTTGTGATTGTCACCCTAATGGTTGTGGCAACATTTTTTGTGTTGGCAATTGCCAGGGCGATTTCGTATTGCCACGGATTTTTTAATTCCTTCTTCTCTTGTTACCATCCGTCTTGGGCGGGTCGTTTTTGGGCAAAACGTCTGCTGCCAGGTTTTCACTTCATGTGGATTATAAAACCGCGGAGAGAGATAGCATCATTGGGCTCACCGTACATGAGCTACCCTACGGGTCTTTTATTGTTTCAATAAAGACCAATTATTCAAGAGCTGGAGTTATTATTGAAGAGTTACTCCAGCCACACTTCCCTTGGAATCTGGTGTTACCACGCCGGATTGCTTTGTCAGGAGAGCGGAAGTTGAGATCCTGAACATTGATCATTCGAGCCGGGTGATCATTATTGGATTGACTCATTCAAGCTGGGTGATCATTATTTGGATTGATCCATTTGAGACTGAAGATCATTATTTGGAGTGGCCCAGTCAGGCCTCATCATCATCGGGAGTGGTCCAGTCGGCGGCCTCATCATCATCGGGATTGGTCCAGTCGGCGTCCTCATCACCATCATTGGATTGATCAAGCGAGCCTCATCACGACGCTCGCATGCACAGCAAATCAGGTTGTAGCCTTCCTTTCATTGTCCTTTCAAATTCCATTTAAAAAGCTAAAAATCTGTGTAGATGCCACATTATTTCGTATTGATTATATCGAATTACATTCGGGTGTTCATAATCAGATGCTTTCAATATTACATAGCATAAATTTGTTGGTGATAATAATTTTTATTGTTGTATTCAGTCTGCAGAATAACTTTGCTTTTGCCTACCTACATTTCTAGCCACGCGGTTGCAAGTTTCGTCTTTGTATGCTATAGTATTGTGAGTGGTTTCTCTATGATCCAAAGTATATTATTTATGGTATTATTCATTGTTGTTTACGTCAAACTGTCGCGTTGTGTATTGTGTATTCAGTTTTGAAATCAAGTTAGTGTTATTTCGTTTGTAAAAAATGGAACTCGACAAGTTGATTAAACGGCGCGGGGTTTTGAAAGGTTCATTAACGAGATTCGAAACCTATTTAAGCAACGAAAATGATATTACACCTGGCGTGTTGTCATCGAGGTTGGAAGCCATTAAACCTTCTCTGATAGAATTCTCCAAAATTCAGCTGGAGATTGATTTATTGAACAAATCAGAAGATAATGACGCGAGGGATAATTTTGAAGGTACATATTTTAATGTAATTGCATTAGGACAGGAAATGTTATCAAAATTTAAGAAGATTGAAAATGTCCCAAATATATCAGTAAATTTACCACCAATCTCTATACCAGTGTTTTCAGGTGACAACCATAAATGGTTGACTTTTAAAAATTCGTTCATTGCCTTAATTCATGATAACAGTAAATTAAATAATGTTCAGAAATTTCATTACCTTATTAGTTATGTGTCCGGAGAGGCACTTGATTTGATTAGTTCTCTAGAAATAACCGGGGATAATTATAGTGCAGCTTGGACAATGCTTATTTCGAGATACGAAAATGTCCGACTTATAGCAAATAGACATTTGAATTTCTTATTTAGTTTTACACCGTTAAAACGACAGAATCATCATGAATTACGGAATTTAATTGATCAAGCAAACATTCATTTGAGAGCTTTACACAACCTTAAGCTACCAACCGAACATTGGGATACTTTAATTATTCATATTCTAACCTCAAAGTTAGATAATCACACACGTAGCCTTTGGGAATCATTAGAATGCGACGAAGTTTATCCTACGTTCGTGCAGTTTAGCAATTTTATTTCACAAAGGTCTCAGATCCTGGAAACTATCCAAGGTGATATTGGTGGAATGCAACAGAAATCGGAACCAGTTGCAACAAAAGCAAAGTTTTTTAATTTTAAGGAAAAGAAGTCTACAAACAAGGTTACGTTAGCGTCGAGCAACGTTAATTGTATGCTGTGTAATGACAGTCATTTCATTTATTCTTGCAAAATATTTGTTAACAAAGAACCAGCGGCACGAAGAAAGCTCGTTTCAGAGAACAATTTATGTTATAACTGCCTAAAACCGGGGCACCTTTCAAAGTTGTGCAGGTGGAAGGAAAAATGCAGTGTTTGTGATCGAAAACATCACACTCTGTTACATATCAATACTGATAATGTACAAGCGGGTACTTCAACTGGCAAGGGTCAGTCGGAGGCACCAGTAAATTTAGCATGTCATAGTGACATGAACGGGCGGGAAATTTTACTATCTACCATAATAGTAAAAATAGAAGACGCGTATGGTGGAACACACAAAATACGCGCACTTTTGGATTCGGGTTCAATGTCTAATTTTATTACAAAGGATACTTGTAAAAGATTAAATTTGCATTGTACAAAGTTGAATATACCTGTTTCAGGTTTGCATAATAATTTAATTCATGTAAAGGAAACAGTTGACATTAAATTTAAATCATTATGTTCTCAATACCGGGATGAAATATCTTGTTTGGTATTAGATGAGATTTCTTGCAATCTTCCACAGACCTTGATTAATCCAAAAATGTTGAACATTCCAGACGGCATCCAGTTAGCTGATCCGCAGTTTTACCAGCCAGCTGCTATTGATATGCTGATCGGAGCAGAGATATTCTGGCAGGTGGTTCGTACGGATCAGATACAGTTAGGAAAGGATAAACCTACATTGCATCGAACGGAGCTAGGCTGGATAATATCAGGAGCTGTACAGAGGCGTCAAAATACGAGGCCAGTTAAAGTTTGTCATATTTCATTAAATTCTTTGCAGAATCAAATAGAAAGGTTTTGGAAGGTTGAAGAAATTGAAAATAGTAAGCATCACTCTCTGGAAGATAGTGAATGTGAAAAGATTTTCAAAGGCACGCATAAACGCGATGCAAATGGTAGATTTGTAGTGAACTTACCATTTAAATCTAACCTATCTCAATTAGGAGATTCATTTAGTATTGCTAAAAGTAGATTGGTGTCAATGGAAAGGAAATTCTTAAGACAACCTAGTTTAAAGGAACAATACTCGGAATTTATTGATGAGTATCTTGCGTTAGGTCACATGACTGAATGTGAACCTCCAATACGTGATGAAACTACTTATTATTTACCACATCACGCTGTATTTAAAGAATCAAGCACAACTACTAAAATTCGTGTTGTTTTTGACGGGTCGGCTAAACCCGCTCGAGGGATTTCTTTGAATCGCGCTCTAATGATTGGGCCCACCATTCAAAATGATATATTTTGCCACTTGGTATTTTTCAGAAAACATCAATATGCAGTCACTGCAGATATTGCAAAAATGTACCGCCAAATTAATATCAACCCGGAACACAGAAATTACCAACGTATATTATGGAGAAAGGATGCGGAGGATTGTTCGAAACACTATACGCTAAACACGGTGACATATGGTTTGGCTCCTTCGCCTTATTTAGCAATACGTTGTCTGCATCAGCTAGGTAATGACGTTTCATTTACTCATCCATTAGCTAGTAAATCCCTTAAGGAAAATTTTTATGTAGATGATTTTCTTTCTGGTAGTGACTCCATTGATACTTGTCACTTGCTTAAATCACAAATCATTAATGCGCTTGCTACAGCAGGCATGGAGATTAGAAAATGGAGGTCTAATGCGCCCTCGATTAATGATTCTAAAGATAATTTAGAATTATTGCCAAATGAATCCAATGAAGCGAAGATTCTCGGATTAATATGGGACACCAAACTTGATGAGTTTACCTATCAGGTAGAAAGCATAGACTCAAAGTTAGAAGTAACAAAACGTCAAGTTTTATCATTAATTTCAAAAGTGTTTGACCCTTTAGGACTGGTAGGCCCAGTAATCATTGTCGGTAAGATAATTATGCAGAGATTGTGGAAGCTAAAAACATCCTGGGATGACAAGCTACCCAATGACCTTTTATTGGCCTGGCAGATTTACACGCTGAGTCTCGGTAAAGCAAATCATATTCGGGTACCGAGGAAAATTTTCTGCTTTAATAAAAAATCTTTTAGAAATAGGGAAATATTTAATAATTATTCTTCATTAAGACGACTGAGGCGCGTAGTTGCTTATATGTTACGTTTCATACATAACTGTTCTAAACGAAGACCGATGCGGGTCGACGAGCTTTCTGTAATCGAACTGGAACATGCCATGCATGTATTGATTTTGAACGCTCAGCGATTCGCATTTCATGATGAAATAGCGTCTGTGAGTAATGGAAGATTTGTATCTAGGCAGAGCAAAGTAAAGGCACTAAATCCTTTTATGCAGGATGGGTTGTTGTGTGTTGGAGGTCGACTATCACAATCCGATATTACCTCAGCCTCTCAAAAACATCCAATTTTGTTACCACAAAAGCATAAGTTGACTGACTTAATAATAACCCATCTGCATTATGAGAATTTACATTTAGGATGTAATGCTCTGCTCGCATTACTGCGTTTACGTTTTTGGCCAATATATGGTAAAAACGCAGTGAAGCGAGCACTGCATAAATGTATTGTATGTTTCCGAGTCCGTCCGCGCGAATGTCGCCAGCTCATGGGTGACCTTCCTGCTGACCGATTCCGAATCCAAAGACCATTTTATGTAACCGGCATAGATTTTGCAGGTCCAATTTTAATTAAGTCTGGTTTAACCAGAAATGCTAAGAGTGTAAAATCTTACATATGTTTATTTATTTGTTTTTCAACGAAGGCAATTCACCTAGAATTAGTGACTAATTTAACTTCAATGGCATTTATGAATGCATTGAAAAGATTTATAGCTAGGAGGGGTAAACCCTCACGACTCTTTACTGATAATGGAACTAACTTTACAGGTAGTTATAGGGAACTTACTGAACTATTTGATTTTTTGAAGGCATCTGATAAAGAAATCCATAATTTTTTGGCCCAGCAGAATATTAGCTGGAGTTTCTTGCCTCCCCGCTCACCGCATCACGGGGGACTTTGGGAAAGTGCAGTTAAAATGACCAAGTTGCATTTAAAAAAAGCAATGCGGTCAACTGTTTTGACATACGAAGGAATGAATACCATACTAATACAGATTGAGGCTTGTTTAAATTCCCGTCCTCTGACTCCATTAACATCAGATCCAAATGACTTAAACGCCCTCACTCCGTCACACTTCCTTATTGGCGACAACCTGTTAGCATTGCCTGAGCTTGATATCCATCATCTGCCTACAAACAGGCTTAATATTTACCAAAAGATGTCTACCGTTGTTCAATCTTTTTGGCACAGATGGAGCCGGGAATACCTAGCAGAATTGCAGAACCGAGTCAAATGGCAAGAAGGACGTCAACGCAGTTTACAGCCTGGTGACATGGTCATCATCAAAGACAACCAGCTACCTCCGCAGTACTGGAGGATGGCGCGAGTGACGGAGATCCACCCTGGCCAAGACGGACGCGTCCGCGTCGTCTCCTTGAGGACGGCCAGAGGTGTCACCAAAAGAGCCGTGACACAGCTCTGTCTACTTCCCATGGAGGATGCTTCCTCCAACCTGGATTAAGAACCAATTACAACGCTAAAAGTGATGTGATGTGTAAATCAAAGTGCCGTCAGGCTCATCAGTGCCAAGTGTTAAACCATTTTCACATAAGTGGGTGCAGCGCACCAGAAGGTTCTACGTTATTAAACTTTCATTTTTTAATGTCAAGTCTGACATAGGGTTATATACTTAGTTATAAGTTTTTTGTTATTATTTTGATATCCATATATTGAATATTGTTTATTTTTGTATGTGAACTCGTTGGGTAAATTCTGAGTACCAATGTTGCAATCTCTTCTAATATATTATTTTATGAAAAACGACTATTCCTTAATACTCGTTTTGGGCGGGAATATGTTAAGATTTCAGGTACTGAAATATTAATATTTGTGATTGTCACCCTAATGGTTGTGGCAACATTTTTTGTGTTGGCAATTGCCAGGGCGATTTCGTATTGCCACGGATTTTTTAATTCCTTCTTCTCTTGTTACCATCCGTCTTGGGCGGGTCGTTTTTGGGCAAAACGTCTGCTGCCAGGTTTTCACTTCATGTGGGTTATAAAACCGCGGAGAGAGATAGCATCATTGGGCTCACCGTACATGAGCTACCCTACGGGTCTTATATTGTTTCAATAAAGACCAATTATTCAAGAGCTGGAGTTATTATTGAAGAGTTACTCCAGCCACACTTCCCTTTGGAATCTGGTGTTACCACGCCGGATTGCTCTGTCAGGAGAGCGGAAGTTGAGATCCTGAACAGAGACAGTGCCGAATGAAGCATTCCAACAATGTTGGAATGCTTCCTTCGGCACTGTTCACTCGCAACCGGAATTTAACATCACGTGACGCGAATGATGTGTGTGAACACTCAAGTGAACAGTCTTTCACTCGCAAATCAGTCGGCCGAAATGTTCTGGCGTGAGGACGAGTAGCCGGAGCGGCTTAAACGTCAAAATGCTCCGTTTAGTTCGCTTTTCGAAATAACTCCTACACGTCTCATAGAAATCATTGTTTCTCCCTTACTATCATAGTGAAAAATATGATCTAAACGGTATTGGAAAGAGAAAATAATGTTCTATATATTCAATATAACAATTAACCACAAAAAATACGAATGTACACTTCTGTGGAACCAAAGTTTCTGATCGAATTTGAAAAAAATATTATGAAAAATTGTGAATTTTTTATGAATTATTTTTATATGAAACGACAAAAAAGTGAGGTGACAGAAACGTTTATAATTTATTTGTCTAACAAAATAAGTGGGTGTTTTTATATTTTTTTTTGTTACCAGTAATTTTAGTTAGAATAAAAGCAAGTAGAGCCATTTTTTTTAACTTTTAAAAGTTTACATAATTTTTTTTTCTTTTTAAAAAATTACGTGGTTATTTCTAATAATAAATTTTGAAAGCATATTTCATCACCTTTCCAAAACAGTTTTTAGTTTTTGGATACGTTAATAAATATTCCATTTATATGGATTTTATTGCAAGCCGAGGCCTATTTTGGAATAAAAATAATTTATTTACTGTTTACAAGAATCGCCAATTTCTCGTAATTTAGTTTGACGTTATCGGAAATGTCAATTGAAATCGTAAATATTCCCGAACTTAGCCGTCAGCGCCGGACGAATTCCAATGCGCGCCGCGACTACGCTCGACGACTTCGTAGCGAGAATGTCGAGTGAACTCTTCCTTCGAAGGAACCGTCTGAACACTCGGTGAAACGAGAATGGAACATTTCATCGAGTAAACCTTCATCCGAGTGAACCTTGTGACTTCAGCATTAGCAATATTCCCCAGAACTTCACAAAATATTTTGAATATCATTTTATAACTCGAATTCGCTGAACTCAAACTTAATTGTTTCTTTTTTCGTTGTTGTTTTACGCGCTTATTATTTTATGTTTACATATAGTTGTACACTGTTATTTAATGGTTGGTATTTATTATTTGCAACTTGTCTGTTACGTACATTAATAAAATAAGGTAATGGAATACTCAGAAACATTGTAGGTTATCCACCACTTACCCTTGAAGGAGTAACAGACGGTTACTCCTTCAAGGGTCTCGCAAGATTCTATTTTTTTTTTTTGTTAAACGAAGCTACATTTATTTATGTTGGACGAATCTAGATCTCCAGTGTCCCTGCATACGTTGTTCGTAAGCAGAATGCAAGTGCTTAACCGGAAAAACAAAATGCAAAAAAAATAGGTCAGTAAGACAAATATAAATTAAACAGGGCAAAAGAAAACTCATTCATGAGGCTCTATGAGGCGGCATTGCATCTGTAAAAACCTGCAAGCACCTGTATAAAATAGAGAACATAAATAATACAATAAATCTCAAATCAATTGGCAAGAAACAAACAAAAACGTTCGAGAAGTAAAATAAAGAAGACACCATGTGAATCATTCAAAGCATCGGGCAATTCAGTACAATGCTAGTCTCGCCAAATATCAGAGTAATAAATCCCAATCACAGGGATCACTTGTGTCGGGAGTTGCGCGCCACCAACTATAACGCAGGTTGCAAATACACGCAGCTTAATTAGGTCGCTACGGGCGACTTAAATGGATGCATAAAACTGCAGTGCCGGTAAACATCGACGCAGAGGTTTCGCGCTCTGTTGCGCTGTATTGCACTGTATCGCGCTGTATTGCGCTGTGTTGCGCTGATGTGCAGACATCCCGACATCTTCGTCTCAAACCTGGTCAGGGAAATCTCGCCTCGGACATAGCTCATCATAGTTGCAAAGAATATAGGTATGAATGAGGTATATACAAAGGCCGAAAAAAGTTTATCGCTAGTTGAAAATGGGCTAAACAACAACATTCTTACCCTAAACACAACAAAAACAAATTATATTACACACAACATCACACAAAGGGGGCAACCTCCTCCGAACATAAACCTTATCTTACACAACTGCGGACAAACTTCTCCCACATGTCAATGCAAGCGTATTGTAAGGGTTTAGCACACAAAATACCTAGGAGTTATAATAGACGCCATCTTACGCTGGACTGACCGCATAACTCACATCACAAACTGAAAGAAGTCATGCATCTCATAAAGTCAATTAAAAACATATTTCCAAGAACAATCCTCAGGACCATATTTTTCGCACGTTGTAAATCCATTATCACATATGGCGTACTGGCTTGGGGAAGTGCAACGAATATAGCAACATAGCCAATTAAAAGAAAGGATTCGACGTGAAGTGGCCGCATACCACTAGAAATGCCGCGCAATGTTATGGGCAGCTTTACAACAAGGATGCAGCAATGTACGACAAAATGGAGGCCACCCTTCAGACATTATTTAAAAAAAAGAATGATTGTGCACTTACACAACATTTCCATTCGTGTAGATTATGTTTTCATCAATCAATTTTACAAAAGATGTTTTATTGAATGTTTTCAAATTTTTTTAAATCGCCCCATTTCATTGACTTACCTGTTACATCCCTGGATCTAGAAATCCAATTAAGGGGAAAATATAGTTTTTCAAGTTTTATTATACACACCCCATCTCATTATAAAGGACTTGTAGAAGAAATAATATGCTTTTATCAGGGTTTGAAGTTACGCAATGAGATATTCACCCCTACGAACACGTAACCGTGTTTTCGTACATTTTTTTCAGTGAAACGTTGCCAAGAATTAAGAGTATAAACTGTGACCTGTCAGTGAAGTGATGTGGCAGTACAAATCATCATTACCAACTGTTTACTGGGTGTGATAATATTATTATGTTCGGTTTTATAACTTGATATTTCAGACAGGTTCAATTGTACAGTATATACTTTTTTTAGTATTATTTCACCCGCCATGCAACAGTTGTCCCTGTGTTATAGCGGTTATAACGTATTGATTATATACATAATGGTACAATATGATTTATAATAATTATAATTTTAAATATCATAATTTCAATTTAATTCCAGTATGGTACCATTTATTGAATAACCAACATCCTTGCCATAAGTCATCCCGTGTGGTTTGCTACGTTTGGTGACTTAGCAGGGGTGCCCAGGTCCGTCTAGGTCTTGGCCCCTTCTGCGTCGCGAGCCGGATCGTAAGTTTCATTGAACGAGATCTTTTGATCTCACCAGCCGGGCTCCCTCGACCAGTCATCTTGCACCACAGTGGGAGGGATGGATTCATACATCCGTCACTCCTGGATACATTGACACCAGATTTCTACTCACCCTCATTTCTTTTTCCTTGCCAAAACTTCTTCTCTTTCTCTAAAAAAACCCTCCACAAAGCATCCCCAAAGATGCGGAATTTATGTCCTGCAAAAAAAATTGAATAAATAATTTAATTTTTTTATTAAATAACTTTAAAAATTAAAGTAAATTAAATTAAACCCGATTTTTTAAATATAAACCTAGACTTTCACCTTTACTGAAAAACCAAAAGCTATCATTTAATTGGTCAGTTTAATATTGAAGTTTTGGTCAGATCTAAATTATTTTTACTCACCCAATACTTAAATAGCTAATCATTTAATTACATAAAACTAAAAAGGGTAGATATAAGTATCTTTCAGTAATGAATCTTTTGAGTAATTTCTCTGTGAAAATATAATTTCTAATTAAAATATTGGTAATAGATAAAGATGATAAATCCATTTAATTAAAACAATGCACGCCGTTAATCAACCATCATAATTGCCAGGAGTGTTGAAACTTTGAAACTCACCCTGAACTGTGTTAATTGCATTTATATGTTGAACAAAGTGTGTTAATTGCTTCAAACAACTGATTTAAGATGCCAACAATTTATCAGAGCTGCCAAATGAATCAATAGTATCATATTAAACACTTTCTTATCGTTATACTTGTGAGTTATAATATTAATTAGATTTAATGCACTGACAGCCTAACTAATAAAAAATCACTACGATTTTCAATACTACAATTTCTTTTTCAAATTATTACTATTAGAAATTGTCTAACAGTGCTGAGAAAGAACTGGTAACATTGCGTTTTGGTAAATTGGCGCATGCGCCACGCGCTTGTGTTTCCCAGAAAAATGAGAGTTTTGATTTTTTTTAATGTGATTTTTGTCATATTTTTGTTCATAATTTTTATTCTAATTACCAAATGTTCGTATGATTCAATACATTAACTATTGTTTGTTAATATCGTCAGTTTTAATCCAATTGGAAATGTCATGGAAATTGTCATGTTATGAAAAAAGCGAGGCTATTTTTGACATATTATTTTTTAATTAATTTTTACCGCGTGAATGAACACTTTCATTAAAATTATATTTTTTAATGACATTCGTAAATGCCTTACGAATACATAGGTAAATACAAATTCAAGAAATTGATGTTTGTATAAAGAAAAAATGTTACTAAAATGTCAGTTTTTTTTTGTTATTCTCTGGAAACCGTTAGTATAATTATTTTTTTACGAAAGAGCAAAAATTAAAGGGACAGTTTTATTACAAACTCCTTAAATAAAGTAAAGTTTTTTCATTTTTAATTTTCAGAATATTTTCGACTTTTTGTTTCAAAATGTTTGTGGTAAGCTTTTTTCACCTTTCTTCATGCTTGAATTTAATAAAAATTGAATTTACATTTTAAAATATGTTTAAATACAAAAATTTGAACGATAATTTTATCTAGTTTCGAAAATGGTATTTTTATTACAATATCTTCAAAAAGAAGAAATATTTAGGACATTTAAAAAATCTTGTGATATTCTGAAATTTGATGTTAAATTTTATTATTATTAATAGCTTATATAACAGATAAGAGATACATAACAAAATAACCCTCTTTGGCTGTAAAAGCAATGTATTTATCGTCTGCAATGTATTTATCTTTGCATGAACTATTTTAGGCCAGTTTCCGTGTTAGTGATGTTTTCACATACACAATTGTATAAAAATTTCACCACGTTTATTAGTGAGGCTGTAAATATATTTGTTGACGAGAGATTCATTACAAGTAATGAATCTCTCGTTAATTACAAGTAATGAATCTCTCGTCAATAAGTAATTAATCTCTCGTTCGCCTCATGGAAAAGAAAACAAGCCCAGGAGAAATGCTAGCGTTACTAGGAATTATTATTGGCTATTTTAATATAGCGCCCTTTTTTTCAAATATTATCTGTTGATATCCTGTATTGTCTATGCAATATTTGCCAGAAGGATGGGACCTTAGTTTTACAGACTAGCCAGCTTCCACCTATCTCAAGACTCAAATCATCCCAGTCATAACTGCTATCAATGGCCACGTCCAGACCAAGTCCAGCCTAAGCCACACAATGCGCCTAGCCGCTCCCAACTAGCAAATTTATAATAAGGCAATCAAAAGGGCAAAATAAAGTTTACCCAATCAATCAGTGTGACTATATTAATATACAATAAGACAATATTAGCGAATCAAACGAAAATTTGAAACAGAAAACGTACTTCGACTAAGAACTACCAACATTTCTTTTTATTTTTTTTTTTATTATATTTTAAACGCACCAGATTTAAATGTCCGGGTTAAATTTTCCCCAAAAAAAAAAGGAAAAAAAGAAGGAAAAACTAAACCCTTTCACACACTTCCCCAAATGATCATCCAGTCAACCCACGCTATGCAATTGCACTATGTAAGTATTATAAATACAAAATAATACAAGAACAACATGTCAACCTACTAGAGACCAAATGGGAATATAATTCACCGACTCCAGATATTTTCATATCAGAGGGTTCGGCTCTGTGGCATTTCTAATTGAACCTATAAATCCTACCGATCCCTCAATATAAATATTTAAAAAATCCTTTGTAATCCTACATGTATTTAAAATGACTGATTTTTGCATTTTTATATACAAATTCTTTGACAAATCTAATATGCTTAAATTTTGAATCAGATTCCTAGGTATTATGCCAGTGGCCGAAATAACAAATGGCAATATTTTTATAGTCCGAGAATGCCAAATTCTTTTAATCTCATTTCCTAAATCTGTGTATTTTCTTATTTTTTCAGAAATAGTTTTTTGAATATTACAGGAATTTGGAATAGCTACATCAATGATATAAGTTATTTTTTTAATTTTGTCATGTAAAACTATATCAGGTCTATTATGACTAATTGTTTTGTCTGTTAGTATAGTTTTATCATAATATATTTTATAAAATTCATTTTCTAAAAATGAATTTGGTTCATATTCATAATATGGTACTATATTACGGCAGTCAATCAAGTTATGTTTAATTACCAAACTTTGGTGAATTATTTTTAAAACCTGATTGTGCCTAAATGTATACTCGGAAGGCGCTAATATAGAACATCCCGATATAATATGTTCTATAGTTTCGGGAAAAGCCAAACATTTTCTACATAAATCATCAATTTGATTTATATCTTTGATTATATGCTTTCTATAATTTTTAGTATTAATGACTCTATTATGAATGGCAAGCATAAATCCTTCTATTTCTGCGCTCAACTCTCCAATACTCAACCATTTGTTTGACGAAAGTTTGTCAACATACGTTTGATTGAGATAATTGAAGTGTTTTGCGTGAATAATTTTATTTGACCAGGAATCTAATAATTCCTGGTTAGTATTTATAAGAATGTTGGCATTCTCGTCATATAAATTTAAAGGTGTAATATTTCTATCTGCCTTGCAAATTATTTTGTGCATTTCTGAGCTATTAGCTTTCCTATGGAAAAAATTTCTAAGCATTTCTACCTGATTGTGTTTCAAAGATGTTATTTTGACTACACCCCTACCTCCTAAATTTCTAGGTAAATTAATTCGTTCTATAGCTGAATTTGGATGATGGCAATTAAATTTTGTTAACGTAGTTCTAATTAATCGTTCTAAATTATCTAAATCTGTATTGGACCATTTAATTATGCCAAATGAGTACGTTAGTAGAGGTATTGCCCAAGTATTTATTGCTTTTACTAAATTTTTAGCAGATAGATTGCATTTTAAAATTTTTCTGATCCTAGTTTGAAATTTAATCCTAATATCATTTTTAATACTAGTGTGATCTAATCTATTCGATTGCGGGTATCCTAAATATTTATAAACCTCATCCCCTTTCATACTTTGAAATTTGAAATTTCTAAATATACCCTCGTCTCCATCTACAATTTTGCCTTTCTCTATATGGATAGTTTTACATTTATCTAAACCAAAAGTCATTTTAATATCATCTGAAAAAATTTTAACTACCTTAATTATCAATAATATTATTATTAAATTAATAAAAACAGTTTATTTTTAAACAAGTTCTGCTGTGTAATTATTATTACGCGTGACAGCTGTTTCGCCTTCTGAAGGCAACTGTCAGTTTGATAATGCCTTCAAAAGGCGAAACAATTTAATAATAATATTATTGATTATAATAAAAAAATTAAAATTAAAATGGAGTTCTACAAATTAAACTTGATAACAATAAATACCAACATTTTCTTCATTTTCTTAACGCATATTTTTGTTGGTAGCTATCTTTAAGTATGATTGCAATATTATTCCCGAACAAAATGCAATCTAGATAGTGTTTGGATAAATGTATCCATTTTTATTGGTGCGACATCTAATGACATCACGTCTGTATTCCTAGAAGCAACTGTATCATTTCATATTGGCTTTTAATTGCAAAAATTATGTAGCTATTTTGAAGAAACTAAGCCTTCACCATTTCCAGGATGCACCAGGCCATATTTCAAACAGAAATAATAATATCGCTGTAGGAAATTGAGTGATGCAAAGTAATAATCCTTTGTTAGGAAGGCCCGAATACACGATTATAGTCACAATTGATTTCATACCTGACTATTTTATTAATTTGCTAGTTGGGAGCGGCACAGTGCGTTGTACGGCTTATTCTGGACGTAGCCAATGACTTAGTTACCTAGTTAATGTACACCGGATTGAGATGATGCGGCGACCACCTTGAGCACAGTTATTACAATTATTAATTTCTTTCAATTACTCATCCCCTGTTATGCTAGTTCGGTGGCCTCGGTCCATTGCGCGTAGCAGGCCCAATCCCTCGCACAGCCACCGCTTTATTTGCTTTCCTTGAAGTTTGTCTGGGACCACTAACTGGACGTCTGATACAAATTGATTCGGTGGTCTTTCTGTTGGTATCCCGGGCATGTGTCCAACACCTTAACTTAGATATTTCACTAAATAGAATCACGAGTTCAATGTCGAGAGATTCTCAACTAGTGGATCTGATTGGTGCTACTCTTTTTGCCAATCGATTATTGCATATGGAATAACCGCATGGGGAGGTGCAATACAATCTTGTTTGAGAGTACTTTTTTTATTTTTTTTTACATTAACTCCACACAGGAGGCCCTGAGGAAAATAATTTCCCTCATGGCCTATGTCATTTGAGTTGCTGTGTGGAGGGTCTTTTTGAGGAGAGGAAAAAATGAACATTGGTCTTGAAGAGCCCATTTTGTAGGAAGGAGGAAACACAGAGGCCGGCGAATCGTTCCACAGCCGAGCTGTTGCGACCCGTTATCATATGACAAAAAATGTCAACCGTGTATAATATGTTGGGCGCGCGTTTGGCAGATTTCCCGACTCTGCACCGTATTTACCTGATTATATTATGTACTTATGGCATTATAGGATGGGGTGGTGCACTTGATACATTTATTAAGCCTCTATAAATAATTCAAAAACACATAATCAAAGTCAAACGAAACTAAAATATTTAATATACGTAAATTATTTATATTACAAACTTTGAAATATGTACTTAAAAACAAAAATAATTTCGAAATAAAATAAAACAGAACGAGCAAAAGAATAAATAATATATTTTACACCCCACAAACCAATACTAAATTATTGCAGACACATAGCAGTTTCATTGGTCCTCGTTCATTTAACCTTCTACCACTACAAACTCAAATGATAAATAAAATGATAAAATATGTAAAAGAGGTAAAATTATGGTTGAATAATATAGATATTGAAACTCTATTTCTATAAATTTATCCTTCCTTCTAAAACTCACTTTCTGTAACTTTCTAAACAGTAGTACAATATGTTTTCTGTTTATTTTTTTATAATAACTAAAAAAAAAAAAATCAGTATGTTTTTTCCATATTTTTATTTTTATTTTATAATAGCTGAAAAAAAAACCTTTTTCACTTTTTCTACCTATGAAATACTAACTTTATATTTTATATGTTTTTTAAGTCTAATTTATACTTTGGGTACTTAGAAATATAGTAATTTGTTTTAATATTACTTACACTCAGGCAGTGCCTTAGTGGGTTTTCATTTCTTGTTCATACTATTTGTTATTATATATTATGTTATTATATGTATACTATTTGCTATTATACATTATATGTACAAAGAAATGAGAATAAATAAAGTTAAATAAAAAAAAAATTCAAATATAAATTAGAATACTTCAACAGAATATCGGTTTATTTCTCAGAAGACAAACGTTGCTCATACAATATTATTGTTCAATTGTACTGATTATATTTTGAGACAATTTCTACTTCCTTGTGTTTTGTGTGTAGTAATTAGATATAGACAATACAATTGTCTACTATAATAATGTATTAAAACAGTTTTGGCATCACTTGTGATAAAGAAGTTTCTAGCTAAAGGATCTTCGACTGAAAAAAATATATTTATACGAGTTGTTCACTTTCACCAATAAATTCATGAGAGGTGATTAAATTAAGTGGTGTACATTATATAACAATAAATATTAGGATGAAGCTCCACCAGTAAACAAATAGTTAATATTCACAAAATGGAATAAACATACAACATTTTAATGGTAAGTACTCCGTTAGTCTCAGAATAAGATGTATGTTATTGTAATATTATAACAGTTTAGCTAATCTTAATAACGTCGGAACAAATTAATGTTTAGTGGCAATGAAATCTGCAGTTAAATGAAACAATATTTCTTTGTTAGAACCACTTATATATTTTATTAACGCGCGCCGACCGGTTTCAGAATGACCGTCAGGGCTATCACATAATGACAAAACAGTGGGTGAGTACAATGTATTATTACTAAGTTTTGTGGTAGGGGTAGGGGCGTGGCTAGGGATTAATGAAGAGTGGGAGGAGGGAACAGAACGGACATTGAAAAGGAACATATCTAAGATAGAACCATAAGATAATATTTTTTGTTTATTGATAATGGACCCATTATTATTAAGTAAGGCGGCCAACTTTGTAAAATATCAATGCGGGACACAGTGGCGTGCGGTGTCGACAGGGGGATGGGGGGGGGGGGGGTACGTTACAAATTTTCTCTCTCGGAAATCGAGAATTTGGCTCATATAAACTATAATCACAACATGAAAATGGTTTCTCTTTGATTCTGGTAGCACAGACATAGTCTGCAACTAGAATTTTATGGCTGCACTTCAAATGAGAGAAATGTTTCATCAGATGAATCCACAACACAAACTTTACATTCTGAACACAAAGCCGGTTTAAATTAAATCTGTATGCGGCGAATTACAACTACCCTCAGAAGATGAAAACCGTTTCTCTTTGATTCTGGCAGCCCATACATAGTCCCAGTGGCGAAGCTAGGCAAGGGTGGCACCCGGAGCGGGTAACGTGGTGTGTCCCCCCCCCCCAATTTTAACTTCACAAACGTGTAAAAAATTGGTCTGTCCTGGGGAGGGGGGGGGGGGGTTGGCTAGAGAGAATTTCGTCTATTAAAAGACCGTCAGAAAATAACGCCATATTCAATATTTTTGTGACAATATCCTTCCTAAATGTTCCACCCCCCCCCCCCCCCCCCCCCCCGATGGGTGGCACCTGGGGTGGTTCACCCTCGCTACGCTACTGCATAGTCCGCAACTAGAATTTTATACCTGCACTTTGAATAAGAGAATGTTTTCCTTCGAAATATGTCATCAGATGAATCCAGTTTAAATTTTACATTGTGAACACAAAACAGGTTTAAATTAAATCTGTATGCGGCGCATTAAAATAACACTCAGAACATGAAAATGGTTACTCTTTGATTCTGGCAGCACATACCACTGCAACTAGAATTTTATAACTGCACTTCGAATAAGATAATGTTTTACATCGAAATATTTCATTAGCTGAATCCAACTGGAATTTAAAATTCCGAACACAAAACTGGTTATTTGTAATTAAGAATATCTGTACGCGGCTCATTAAAACTATACTCAGAACATGAAGATAAAAACTTTTGCAAGATTTCTTCATTTCATTTCAAGAAATTCTTTTTGAAATTCAGTGAATATCAACTTCGCTTTTTCGCGGTCGGCGGCATGGTCAACAATTTTTTTGATTTGATTTTTAGATGATAAATAGGGGTTATCAATTCAATACTACACTGGCGCTCTTTGGCTAAATTAACTAATTAACTTTTCTAAATTAACCAATCCCTAGATCGATATATTCGGGCCTTTTCTAGATTGTCATCAACTTAACCACAGATGAACCGAAATGATTAAAATAGATTAAAATTGAGAAAGTTTACATGTCTACCATCGACAATATTACAAAAATATGGGAATGCGGGACGCTTTAGACGATTTGCGGGACTATTTCATTAAATATTTCAATGCGGGACTACAACCGTCAATGCGGGACGGTCCCGCAGAATGCGGGACGGTTGGCCGCCTTATTATTAAGGTATTTTTTTCTTATTCTAATGCTTCTAAGTTATCTAAGAGTTTTCCTTTATTATTAAAATTAAGATTATTTATCCCTGTATTTTTTTAAAATTATAGTTATTGTTTGTTCCAGAATGCGATTTATCCATTTCGCTTTAAGTAATATAATTAGTCGTATCATTCGTGTTGTTTTAGTAATTTTAGTTCAACGTATTTTGTCCTCTGCAAATAAAATTCTACCTTGGGTTTTTCAAGTAAGCTCCCAACCTTTAGAAATAAATGTATTCGGCCTGATATTATATGGGGGCATTCCTTTACCGATAAGAAACAAAGGGTTAATTTCTTAAATTGTTTATTTTTAAGTAGTTATGTATACCTGTACATTGCAAATACATAGAACCCATAGAAAGGGTTTGCTGGCGGTTATTTTATGACCCAAACTAAAGGAACTTAATCTCTTAGGTTTAAAATGTATCTATATTGGTGTGCCCATTTTGGCAACCTTTTAAAAGTAATTTTATTGTTTTATCGGGGGTTAAATTTAAGAATTCGAGATATGGGAATATTTAATCTTAGTGCAACCATTTCTCCATTTCAGTATTGTATGATGTACTTAATTTTATTGGTGGCCTTTTGCCGACTCTAGGGCAATTGTTTTATTGCGGGATTTTAAAATCCCGTGGTGGAAGCAGCTTAAATATGCTGTGTCACCTTTGTATGTTTTTACTTTAAATATGTTGATATTTTTGATAGAGAGTTAGTCTTGCTGTTAGAGGGAAGCAGTCTTGTTATTGCGGTTGAACTGGAATATACACGAGGTGTATTTTCAGTTGCGCAGAGGGAACATAGGCCCTTTGCGTTAGTTTTGCTAGTAGAGTAAAGCTAGAAGGTACACGCTGTGTGCCTTCAATTGTGTAATTATACTGAAGCTGGGAGGTATGAGTCGTACCTACGGTTCAGTATTGGAAAAACTGACAATAGAGAGATCGAAGTAGAGACTTCGATATTTGTCAGTGTGGTGTGGTCGCGGACCACCCGAGTGAGGGTAGATAGACCCTCGTGTAATACTTGTATTTATTACATTAAATAAATTGTACTGAAGAAGAAGAAAAATAAGTGTTTTCCTGCCAACTCCATTCTGTTGTGTTCTCGTACCACGATAGTAGAAATAGTTATTTCCAATGATATGGAAAGCGAAATCGGAAAAAATATTATTATTAAGACACCTTAAATGTTCTTTGGTATATAGTACTTGCCTACAGAAATAAGTTGTAGTACTTACCTACAGAAATAAGTCGACTGTACATACTCGTACCTGTTTATATCTGTTTGAATGACGATGATGCGTTCAAAGGGTTAATCTGTTAGGTTTTGATAGGTGGCAAACGCCGGCTTATTTACTTGACCCTATTTTTGTAATAACTTACTTGATTTTGCAAATTGATCTTTTTGTACCAGGTAATGTGACATTATTTTTTTTTTTAAATTTAACCTAAAAATTCTATCTTCCAACTCGATTTACTGGAAAGCGAAAGATCGATTCATAGAATTTATACACAACAAAATAGACTCCAAATGTGATTTAGATTCAACAGGCTTGTAATAAGACTTTCTGGACACCGTATATAAATACACTGGGATATTTCTCTTGGAGCTACCCCAAGAAGCTGTAAATCCTTTAGAGTCCATAGACTATTCACATCTCTGTGAGCTGCTGTGTTTTCCTGTTTGGCGTTATTTTATTACTAATTCCGATGTCATTGAAATAATCCCAAACTTGCGATGCTTCATTATAAATTGTTTATCTGACATTGGGTTGTGACGGGCAGCAAAACGTTAAGAATTATTTTAAAATAAATATGGGATCTTCGTAACTTCGCAGTCTGGGATCACAAAAATCGTGAATAATTAGGGAAAATTTATGGAATTATCCATGGAAATTTTAAAATTAGAATCAGGGAACATGAAATTTGTTCACAATATATTAACAATTCCAAGTTAGCTAATCATTTATTAGAACCAGGCCATATAGCTTCAATAAAGAAAAAACTTTAGACAAGTTTTTTTTTAATTCAGCAATTTTTTAATGTTAATTGTCACGTTTTGTAAAAGTTCTATTCAATATCTGTTATTACATTATTATAGGCCTGTTGCTTCATATAACAAAAATAATTACAGAACTTGATTAGAACTTTCACGGAACGTGAAAATTAACTTCAAAAATTTTATAAATTGTTAAAATTTTTTTAATCAACCCACAAAAGAAAAGTTTAAACATTAATTACCCACCAAAGAGAAGTTTCATCATCATCACTCTTGGCTCTACAACCCCTGGTGGGTCTTGGCCTCCTCAAGAGTCTTCCTCCACTCATCACGGTTTTGTGCCAGCTCTCTCCAGTTTACAATCTCCAAGATGGATATATCTTTGAGGACGTTGTTGCTCCATCTTAAACTTGGTCTTCCCAGGCTCCTTCACCCTGTCGGTCTTGAGTTCAGCAGGGACTTTGGTGCTTGATGCTCGGTCATTCTCTCTACATGACCCAGCCACCGAAGTCTTCCCAGTTTTATAAATTTTGTGACGTTTAGATTCTTAAACATCTTCTTCTTATAGCTCATTGTTATAACGTCTGCGGCAAAATCCATTTTCTGAAACCGGTCCGAAGATAAGCCTCAAAATTTTCCTTCCAAAAACATCCAGTGCTCGCTGATTCCTCTTAGTTAGTACCCAAGTCTCAGCTGCGTATGGGAGCTGGGGGCCAAGTCTCTATCTTTTATTAATGTTTATTAACGTCTGTTAGCGCATTAATTACGTCACAAACACGTATTTTGACCTTAACGCTATTTTTTGTAGTCTCTATTAATTCGTAATGCGGAATTTATGGTTACTTAACAGTTTAAAAAAAAAATGGTTAGCTAACAGGCGACGCCTGTTAACGCCCCTGTATTTTGACAGTTCTCCTTAAGTTTGGTAGTCTATACCACGGAATGTCATAAATTTTGCTATTTACTAACGTTGAATTTCACGTCAAGCTAAATGGGCCGATCGACCTCCCGTTTGGTAACAGGGGAACATTTAGAAGTGTCGCATTGCCGAAAGGCATACTTTTCAAAGTTGATTAATTCGAATTTAGTTCTTTAAAAGGTAAGTAATATAATTTACTGTGAATTAAACGATACCTCAACTGAAATATTTACCTAACCTCCAAACTTTTAGGCACATAAACGAAGTGTATTAATCATTTATGAAAGTGAATACAACATTATTTCATCCCCTTTTTTCACAATATTTGCAAATCCCCTTTCTAACAGCACATGAATTATGTGGAAATTACAATTCCACATTATTCCTTGATTATCAGATTCTTTTTTCCATTACATAGGCATTGTTTAATTTGTATCATTTCTTTCTGTCACACATACATACTTATAATATATTATTTACTTTTAAGGTTTTAACGACACTCTCGTTTCTCGCTACGGGATCCTACCAAAAAGTGGTGGGAAATGATTTCCACGTATCTCTATCACAAAAATCGGTCAGCTGACACATGACAGAGATTGTATCAGCATTAAATGTAATCATGCATACGCATATAAAATTCCCAAGTACTCGGGAAGAGAGGAGTGCTGTTAAACAAGGGTTTGTCTTGATTTTTTATATTTTATTTTTACTTATCTTGTTTACCCGAGGATTAAGGCATATTCAGACGACAGGATATCTTAAATTATAATGCATACTTACCACTGACTCATACCTTTTTGTTCTAACTCATTTAGCCATACACTTTATCTTTCTAACACTGTTACGTAATTACGGTATCGAACCGCCTGATTACTGATTTATAGGCAAATTAATAATGAATACTCACAAACCAACTTTATACTCACAAGCCTCCCCAGCTAGCTCGATCGGCAGGGTCTCGTGTTCACAGTTCGTTCACAGACTCGGTTCAAGACAACTATTGTTGTTATTGATAGTATAAATGTAGGCAAGGTTATAATAAATTAAAAGATCTCTTGTCGTTTTTAAATAACTTGCAAATTTATTTATGACTCGACGCTACCAGGAAAAGCCTTTAATCCTAATGTGAACTTTGTAATTTACTGAATCTAAAATAAAATAAAATGGATGATTGGATAATGTATAGAACCAGAAGAAACGCGTAGGGCTCTCCCAGCCTCCGGCTGCCTACCCTTCCCCTCCCACCGAAATCTGGGTCAATGAAGGCACGTCGGTGTTGCTAAAATTCAAGAAAGTATTTCATGACACATCCCCAAAAACACCAGGAAAAAACCCTTTAAAGAATTCCCTCCATAAATGTTACAAAAAAAAACATCGTTCACATAGAGATTCGGCATTAAAAACCTAGGCAAAAAGTTTACATACATACAATAAGTTATAAAGTTTATATAAAATAACAAAAAAACAGCAAAATCAACACGTCGAAGCGGCCTGTCATGAACATCTTTAAATGCAGCGCACGTCAGAGAGTAGTGTCCATCGCGTCTAGAGTAACAGTCACGATCCTCACGAATCAGCAGCAGAGAAGTCGACATGAAAGCAAAATAACAAAATTTTTAGAACAGAATTTTTGGTACAAGTAGAAAAGGTTAATTGTAACGATAATGAAAAGTACTATTTATTTGAACTTAATAAATAATAATAACTCAGGTACGCTTCATACGTCATTATATATGTCTGGCCGTGATGTAGGTAGCTTGTTATCAAGCTAATGGGTCCCTTCCTGCTCAGCAAACGCCGCTCTCAGCTTCTTGTTGTCCTAAAACCAAAAGAAAACTGAATTCTAAAAACTATATTGATAGTTCAATACCTATGTCTATTTTAATGATTAAAATTGTATATATTTCAGATTTTATGAGAAATATCAGTTTCCCGGTATAATTGGGTGTATAGACGGAACACACAGAGCTATAGTAAAGCCGAAAGTCAGCGAAGATGATTATTTCAACCGAAAAGGGTTCCATTCGATGAATGCTCTCATGGTCTTTTCTTTAAGCAGAAGCTCCTTTTCCCGGAGAACAAGGTTCTCTTGAACCTCCTTCTCTTTGAGAAGAAACTCTTTCTGTTGATGAAGGAGCTTCTCTCGCTCGATAATGAGGAGCTTATCATCGAAAGAGCTGCTGGCTTTATCCTTAGCTGAAAGTGAAATATTTTTATGTGATTTTTTTTAATAAATATATTTGTCACATGCGATTCTTACTCTTTTCATGGCATCATTCCCCCTTTTGATTGAAAATATTATTTCTGAGTGGAAAATACTCTCAGCATCGCCGTAAGACCATCATTCAGAATTGAAAGTAGATCTGAATATCCTGATACATTTTCTACATTTCCTTCCCCTCAAGCTCACAACATACCAAAATTGGGGATGCCATAGTCTCACTGGCTCCATATGGTTTGGAGCAGTTGGGTCTCTTATTCGGATAAAAAGAGTTATATTATATTGCCTAATATACAATAAAATTATCTATATTATATTATACTTCACCACATGCTGACACGTCTCGCAGAAACGGCGTCCCGGCCGCAACTCGACGCAGAGCCGAGCTCACATATGTCTTCACACAACTGCGTCTCAGTGTATATTGCTCCGTACACTTCCATTCATCATTCATCTTCCATGGCATCATTCCCCCATACACACCAAGATATTTCAGTGTAAGTACTTACACAGTCTTCTCTTGCAGGTGGGTGTGGCCATTCTCTTAATGCCAGATGGCCCAGGAGTTACCGGGGGAATCTCAACTGGCCATACAATCATATCAGGTTCAGGTGTGGCACAGCGAACCTCGGCATATTCCACGGTTTCTATCTGCAAACAAGTAACAAACTGCCCATTAGTTTTTCACCATCCATATTAAAATATACTTGTGCATGAATATGATCTGAAACATACAACCTCAACGTCAAAATGAGTCTCCTCTCCAGAAACTCCGTCAATCCGCAAACTGCCTGTTATGGCCATCACTTTCACCTCTATTGGGGTCAGAGGTGAAACTAAGCACGGTCCACCTCCAGTTCGCGCCATCTCCAATCGAAGTTTGGATGCGTTCCTCCTTGTATTTGTTCTGAGGTCCCTCCATGTCTGAAATAATTGATAAATGGTCATTCAGACACAGGTGAAATAAAGTATTTAGAGTAACGTATCTGTTTGTTTCATTATTATAATATGTACTCACATGCTGCCACTTGTCCCAAGACTTTTGGCATCCAAACCCGAGGGAGTTAAGCCTCTCGGCCAAATGGCTCCACTCTCTTTGATTCTGGAGGCGTCCATCAATTCCCTCAAACCTCCCTAGAGCCATTGCCGGCCTGTCAGTGAGCCAATCCACCAAGAACTCTAACTGCTGGCTTGACGCCCTTCTTTTTAAGGTCTGTAAAATAATAATTACTATGCATTAAATAACTACGAATGTAATCAATTATCAACATGCAAATGAGGTTTGTGATAAGCATACATTAGTTTGTGAAAACGCCCTTGCACAGATTTTATGGAAATCACACTTCATTTCAACAATTACTACAATAAAACAACTATTTACGTACACAAAATAGGTTATTAGGTTCCTAGTTTAGGTAAATTAAGTAATTAATGCCTGTATGTAAACGAAACAAAACTTCGCATGTGTCAAATGAAAATCGTATTTTTAAATGCAAATTTTTCCCTTTTATCACGACTTAAACCGATGGTTCTTGTGATAATTAAGTTTTAAAGTAAATTACTTTACAAAATGTATGCCATTTTAAAGTGTGGCGGTGTTTTTACAGGTAACCCATTCGAGTTCGTTGCGTAAAGTGAATTTGAGGTTATAATGTCCTTTTATATTGATTACTTTTTGGAAAGCTCACGATATCTTACAAAATATATGTATTAATGTAAACATAATTAAATAACTTACGGTCATCGTTGTTACTCTTGGCTCTTGAAAGAGGTAAACTTAAAACTGCTTAAACTTCAAAATCCGTAATGCGTGTCGTAGAATTTGAAGCAAGATGCGATATTGCGATATGCAATGTGTCAGAAATTCATAGACAATTTACATTTTTGCATAGAGTTTCATGTTTCGTAACTGCCGGACGCCGAAAATAAACAGATCGTTATCAGAATAGTTCCTGACTACCACTGTTAGCTTTTTGCGACAACTTTGCTCAAATCACCAAGTTAAGTAACAGGCTGTTAGTAAACAATAAAAGATAGAGACTTGGCCCCCTGGTCTGATAACAAGAGAAGTTTAAACATTCAAATATTAATACATAATTTTATGTGTGCGCCTTACAAACCTCAAAATAAACAAAAAATATCAAAAATTTATTAATAGCAGCCAAGAGTATTTGTTTTTTTTTTTTTAAATTAGCTCCACACAGGAGGCCCTGCGTAAAATATACCTCTCAGGGCCTATGTCGTCTTATGGAATGCTGTGTAGAGGGTGTTTTTAGGATGGGGAAGTAGAATAAGTTCTGGGAAGGAAAAGGGTATTAGGGGTGGGTAGGAATTTGGGGTCAGTGTGTTCAGGAGTGACGGACGAATCCAGCCCTCCCACTGCGGTGCAAGGCGATGTTCCGAGAGAGTAGAGAGAGTAGACTCCATCAACCATTCTCTCCCGATCCGGCCTGCCATGCAGCTGGTGGGAAGACGCATTCGCAGCCGCCAAGACCCGGACAAACCTCACCCCATGAACCCGGCACCCATGCTAAGTCACCAAACGTAGCGAACCACTTGGGGTGACCTGTGGCAGGGGTGTTGGTTATCCAAAAAATGGTTCCCGGGGCGCGGTACCCATACCCGCCTCCCAAATTCAAACGGTAAACAAAATACTAGTACTCTATAAGTCACCTTGTTGTTTTGACTCCTCCCACCGTTCTTCTGTGTTGAGTATTTAACATGGGTCTCTTCAAGACCTCATTAAGACCCTCCACACGGCATCTTCAAAGATGACACCGGCCCTGAGGGAAATTATTTTCCTCAAGGCCTCCTGTGGGAAGTTAATGTAAAAATAATTAGGTGAAATATCGCAACACTGCGCTATATAAATACTACGTTATTATACCCACTGTTAACACTTTTTCTACATCTAAAATTTCAAATGTAAATCCATTATATTAAATATGTAAAACTTGTAAACCCTTATTTACATCAAAAGAGTGATTTGTTTCCAAAAGATGATAATAATTATTATAATAACTGAGGTGCTATATAAACTGTTTACTTACTTGAAGTAAATTACTTCAATCGATAACGATTTGTATTTACACGGTTATTTGATGTAGTGTATTGCTTATCTTGTCTTTAGACAGATTAATTGAAGTACTGTGGGGGATTTCAATTTGTCAAACCCAATCAATTATAGCAGATTGTCAAATGACAGAAATGGAGAAAGATTCGTATCTTCTTGGAGGCCGTGATAATATGCTGCGTGTGTTTTGTAATGCCCTAAAGATTATTATCTACGTGGGTATTTATCAAATAGCATTCTTGAAAAATCGTGTGATATTTTGAGATCGTATTATTATATTATTATTATGCCTTTTTAACATTTCGCATAAAAAAGCTTAAATTACATTTAATATGCGTTATTAATGAATAGACTCTCTCTAAATGTGGTACTGGAGAAGAATGCCCAAGATTCCATTTACAGCCAGAAGTACAAAAGTGTTTTTTTTTTTATTATTATTGCATAAAAATTTGCATATAATTGGAATTTAATACCCGCTAAGCTACTGAAAGTAGCTTGTCAGCAGGAGATTAGTTCCATAGAGTAGTTACAACGGAAGACCTAGGGATCAACAAAAGGCTAGTAGTTATCTGCTTTTTTTTTTTTACATGAGCTCCACACAGGAGGCCCTGAGGAAAATAATTTCCCTCAGGGCCTATGTCATCTTTGGGGATGCTGTGTGGAGGGTTTTTTAAGGAAAGGAAGGAGAGGAGAGTTCTGGGAAGGAAAAGGGTTTAAGGGGTGGGTAGGAATCTGGGGTTCAGTATGTCCTGGTCATCCGCCTCCAAGACCTAGACAAACCTCACCCCATGAACCCGGGCACCCCTGCTAAATCACCAAACGTAGCGAACCACTTGGGGTGACCTATGGCAGAGGTGTTGGTTATCCAATAAAGGTTCCCGGGGCGGCGGTACCTATTCCCGCCTCCCAAATTGAGACAACGCATTTTAAGATAGTTTGGATACGTTGCACGCCAAACTGAGGACTCTATCGTGAAGAAATTCACTGGCATGTCACTGGTAAAAAGGAAGGCAGAAGACACAGGGGATGGTCACTAGGGTGTGTCAAATATTTCAACTTTTGAATTCAGAAACGCCCGGGGTCTCAAAAGTTGCGTCTTACAAAGAAAATGAGAACTGCATTTAAAATTATTTTTTTAAAATGGTTATTAGCCCGCTAAAATGCATTGAAAATCAGAAAACAAACCTAAAACATTTTTAAAAAATTATTTTAATAATTTTTATTTTTTTCAAAAATTTAACCTTTTAACGTTTGTTTGTTAAAAAATGCATATAGCTGACAAAATTAAAAAAAAAAATCAAGTGTATGAACACAAGTAAGTCAACAAGAATACTGATTTTTCCAGAAAAAGCGTTATTTTTCCCTTTTATATTTTTAACAAACACATCACATATGTTTAAAAAAAAAATTTTTTTGCGTTCTTTATAATGCACTTATGGAATAAAAATTAAGTTTGGTACAAAATAAAAAATATGCCCTTTGTTTAATTTTTTTCAAAATCACGAAATCTATTTTTTATCAAAACTTCCTGCCATTTTAGCTGGCTAATAGTGAACAATAATATCATTTATTTTTACGTTTTCGAATAGCCACAGATCATACGAAACTTTTGAGACCCCGGGCGTTTAAAACTAAGGCAATTTTTTTCTCTCTATGGAGAGCGACACAAGCTAATGGTCACCAATGCGATGGAGTGACTAAAGTATCACTAGCGTCCGATACGTTGGTATCCTTGATTCTCCGCGCAGCGCAGAACCGCGAAGAGTTTTTTTTTTTTATTAAGTTAAAAGAAATATAATATTTCGCTTTCTTATCTTAAGTACAGAGTATAGTAGTATATATATAATGTACTGTATAGTATAGTAATATATAGTAAAGGTATTTATATTCTTCTCCATTTTTAGGTTACCTGGGAGGAGATTGTATATGTGTACGTCCTCGTGGCCAATGCTTCTCTTGCCACTTTCAGTCTTGACAGTATTTTTTGTACAATTTATTATGTTGTCTAGTATAATGTTCATGTACTTGTGACGTTTTTATAAATGTTGCCTTTGTGTGTATAAGTCCATTTTGTAGATTAAAAGGCATATGTTATATTCGTACAATGTTCTTATTTTCAAAAGGTTCATTCCCTGGTATAGTTTTAGTTCCACCATGGAAATTGGAGTAGGGGTCACGAACCTTCACCAATTAGAAACCGATCTAAGAAGAAGATGTGTTATTAAGTTTGATGATGATTCAACTGAAAAACCCTCGAAAAGCAAAACACTGGGAAAAGTCATTGAAAAGGTAAATAAATATCATAAAAAATGGTAATAATCGCTAAAATGTAAATATAGGGTGCGCACTAAGGTTTTTGCACATTTGATGTCGTTTCTGCGGGGGTACCGAACGAAGGTAAGTGGCACGCGAAAGAAATCTCGGTTCTAGGCATTTTTTTCGGCCTGGATCGCTTTGTGCTAATCGTTTGATCGTTTGATCACACACTTGCTCATTAAGGTACTGACACACATGCTCACAGAAACCGGCTTATGAGCATGCTCATTAATGAGTACGCTCCTGTCAAAAACAGTCAACTGTACACATTTGCTCAATTTGTCAACTGTACAATTCTTCAAATCATCCCTTTTCTCAAAAACTAGCGGCTTTCCACTCTATGACAATATCAGTATTCGTATATTTACGGAAAATATTACATAAAAACATTAAATTTACACTGGAAATTGGTAAAGATAAGAGTTTAAATTTCTTAGATTTAAATTTAACATTAACAGGTACAAAAATAGATTTCAATATTTTCCGTAAATATACGTATACTGATATTGTTATACATAATTCTTCAAATCATCCCTTTTCTCAAAAACTAGAGGCTTTCCACTCTATGATTAATAGACTAATTACAATTCATTTGTCAGCTCTTAACTATAATTTTGAATTAAATCTCAAAAAGCAAATAGCAATTAATAATGGCTATTCTTCTTATTTGATAGATGAAATACTAAATAAAAAAATTAAACAGAATTTTTTCAAATTATATATTTACCCTATTTCTAAAGATAACAATAAACATTGGCGTAGAATTTTATTTGTCGACAACGATACGTCAAAAATTATTAGTAAAAATATTCCCGGTACTATTCAACCAGCGTTTTACACAAATAACAAATTGAAGAAATATATACTCAACAATAAAGATAGCGAAATTAAAACATAAAAATCAGGGGTTTACAAACTCAATTGTAATGATTGTAGTTCGTTTTATATAGGTAGAACTTATAGAAACTTTGAAATTAGGGTTAAAGAGCACCTCAGAGCACTAAATGGCATTTATTAAAATATGATCATAGCTTTGACATAAATTCAGGTCTTCAAATATTACATACAGGATATAAAACATCGCAAATCAATAATTTAGAAATTTTAGAAATAAGAAAAAATGTTAATTCCAAAGCTGACATAATTAATAAGCAAAAAAATTTTGTTAACCCTATTTTAAATATCTTCCCACTTAACCGGCCTTTTACTTCTAATAGCTTGGTAATCCCCAATTCTTCGAAACTCCCACCATTGTCAACCCTTCCCCCTCCTTCAATTTCTTCTCTCCATATGTAATCTATAATTAATTTTTAACTTTAGTATACTTTTATTCCTGAAGAAGTAAAAACATGGTTCACGAAACATGTTGATAGTATAAAATATAAAAAAAGTGATGTAAACTAATTTATTTTCTTTTATAAATAAATAATGACATCACAAAGTAACAACCTTTTAGAAGAAGTTTTCCTCGAAAAATTAATAATTTTAAAGTATGTATTCACTCGGAGAATAGAAATGGAATTCCAAATTTAAAAAAAAAAACACTTTAAAAAATAAAAATCAACCGCCATCACCGAAAAAAACGGAACTTAAAACATAAATAATATTTTTTTTCAGAGGTCCCTATTATTCTTTTAAGATACATAATTTAATTTTGAGTTGTCAGTGTTAAAAATAACATTGCATGTATGTACTTAAGTACATCAACAATATTTAAGATTCATGGGAATCCCAAAGAAATATATACAATACCAGTAATATTGTCATTTGTAATAAAAAAATTGCCAGAGTTCGAAATTTCCATAGATTATGTGCTGATTTCCCTTTTCCCTAAAAAATATTTTTCTCCCCTAGATCTAGGGAAATTTCCCTAGACATACCATCACTGAATAAATGTCAAACGGAGTCGGTTTCATTCGCTCAGAACTAAACAAAATAATATTACTGCTAGCAATACAATTATTTAAGAATCTTCTGATGTAAAAAAGTAAGACGTTTGATTTGGGTCCAAGAAGTCAACAAATCCGAAAATTGCTAAATATTAAAAAATAAATGCTAATTTCAATAGTATGTGGTTTCATTTTGGAGGTAAAGGAGCTTTTGGGGAATTTGGAAATCTATTGGGGGTATTTTAGTGACCTTATGTTCCAAATATATTCGTGATTACTAGGTTAATGCGTGATTCCCATAATAAATCACGGAAAACGACGTTTTTCCGTCTCCCCAGCGGGCTATTTTGACATTTTTGCAAAGGATGCGCAGATGCGAACTGAAATCGGATTGACATGAGCATGCTCATAAGCTAGCCTGTTCACACATGCTTAGAGGTTTCCCCTTCCACCCGATAATGAGTTGCATTGATCATGTATTTTCAAAATGTAAATTAAAAACCAGATCTCTTGTATACCAATGCACTGTCACAGACCACTACGCTACCATAACAGCTCTGTCTCATAAAATACATAAACCACCGCAACACGTAATCACGCAAAAGAAAATATCTTACAATACACTTTTTGACTTGGTCTCTCAAGAAAATTGGTTAAATGTTTACAAACAGATTGATCCCAGTCTGGCCTGCAAATCTCTTGTTGACACACTACATATCCATCTAACCAACGCAACATCAGACACAACTCATAAACCTAAACACCATGATTCTAAACTTAAGCCTTGGATAACTGTTGGTATCCTACACTCTATTCGTAAGCGCGATAAACTACACGCACTCTGTAAAAAAAATCCCAACGACCATGATTCTCACCTGTTTTACAAGAAATACAGAAATGTGTGCAAAAAAATTACTTTAAAGGCCAGAGAAGATTACTACAAAAAACAAATAAATAACGCAGAGAATGACAAGAAAAAAATATGGAATATCATTAAAGACATATCTTACACTAAAGTAACGACAACACCCATAAACAAGATTAACGTTGATGGTCATTTACTAACAAACACAGGTAATGAATCTGAAAAAATCGCAGATCATCTCAATGAGTTTTTCACCACAATTGGTTCTAACCTTTCCAATCATATTCTGACAAGAAATAGTGTTTCGGAGCATGAACTCGCAAACGAAATATCCCTGACTCACCTGAGATATAGTCCTTTCCTTTTCACCCCCACTACAGAATTAGAAATTATAGAAATCATATCAACTTTAAAAAATACTCACTCAACAGGAATAGATGAAATCTCTACTAAACTTACAAAACATTTAAAAATATTTATAGCCAAGCCTCTAGAGCATATTATAAATCTTAGCCTCCAATCCGGTATATTCCCAAACTCCCTTAAACATGCCTCAATCATCCCTATTTACAAATCAGGTGACAGATCTTCCGTAAATAGTTACAGGCCAATATCTCTACTGAGCACAATCTCCAAAATCATTGAAAATGTAGTAAAACTAAAACTGGTTAAGTTCCTTGAGAAAAATAAAATCCTTTCAAATAACCAGTATGGCTTTCGCAAAAACCGTAGTACTGATGATGCAATTGCAACCTTCACCAAACTGATATCCGATAACCTTGATAAGGGTAATAAACCTCTTGCTGTCTTTTTAGACTTATCTAAAGCCTTTGATACTATTTCACATCACATTCTCCTAAAAAAACTGCAACAGATTGGGATAGAAGGTACTGCCCTAAAATGGTTTAAAAGCTATCTTACACAAAGATCGCAAACAACTGTCCTTCACGCAAATCGAGCATATAGAAGTAAATGTCTATCTATCTCCTACGGTGTGCCCCAGGGAAGTGTTCTAGGTCCGCTCCTATTTCTCATATATATGAACTCCCTATTGAAACTGGACATTGATGGTAATATAATATCTTTCGCCGATGACACGGTTATCATATTCACCAGCAAAACATGGAAGACATCAATAGAAAAGGCAAATTATGGTCTTAACAAAATTAAAAAATGGCTAGACTCCAACCTCCTCACCCTAAATGTACAAAAAACACAATACATACACTTTTCAATCCGTAAATTCACACTCCCAGAAAACCTTCCTAAATTAATCATTCACACTTGCTCACAAAATCTAGACACATCTCCACAAACACCCAATAATAGCTGCTCATGCCCAAATCTTAAACCATCAAATGAAATAAAATACCTAGGTGTCATAATAGATAACCAATTACGCTGGGAGGCCCATATTAACTCCATAACTAAGAGGCTCCGTAAGTTATGCCATATTTTTTATTCTCTACGATCAATCCTTGATATAAACACTCTAAGAACTGTATATTTTGCTCTATTTCAATCGATAGCAACGTATGGCATTATAGGATGGGGAGGTTGTGCAGCATCCATCCTCTACCCTCTAGTGACCGTACAAAAACTTTTGCTAAGGGTCATCTTCAAATGTTCCCCCTCTCATCCATCAGAGCCACTTTTCAAGAAACTCACAGTCCTTGACATTCGCCAACTATATATCAAGATAGCTCTTATCCATATCTGGAAAAATGGATTGATAAACTCTACGCAAACGGACATACATACACGCTACTCAAAGCATGGAAAATGCATAATTCCTGTAACAAAAACCACTTTTTCACAAAGGCAATACTCATACATCGCACCAAAAATATTCAACACGTTAAATAACGACATCAAAACATCAAAAACACTTACTCACTTTGCAACCGGTGTGCATAAATGGATATCTGAAAAGGGGCGAAATTTCTTTAAGGAACATATGAACCTATACCACCAGTAAATAATTTAAACAACTTGTATATTGCAGAACAATATATTTCTCTTTCATACTCATCATTAAAAAATGTTTAACACTACTGACATGTTTCTTATACCCAAGTATTTATTACGAAAAATATTGTGAAAATAATTCCATATTTGAGTACATATTTTTAGCCTTAGCTCAAACCTGGATTTACACAAAAAATTCTGATATATATCTATATACCTATGTTACCATAACACGCACATGCAAATCGCTCATCAAGATATAACTTATCCCTACTCTCTTACCAAATAGTACTTTCTTTGATTTTATATTGTATCTGTATTTTTTACAAACACACTTGCACTTAATGTACTTGTATTTTCATTACATTTGAATAGTATTTTAATTACACAAATGTACTTGTATTTTTTTATTTTTTTGATACATGCTCCTTGTGTTATTTTTAATTCAATAATACGTATTTTCTTTCATATACTTTTCATATTATTTTTAATTTTTCTGTTTTTCCATACTTATTTTTTTATATTCATATATCTTAAACTTATGTAGATATTTTGCATTATTTTTAATTCCTTTATACATCATACTTGTTTTAGATGTATAAATTTTTATTTTTTATTTTTATATTATTTTGTTTTTCATTCAACTTATTTTTAATTTGTATTATTATACTTTACATAAAATTGGCCACTACAACACGGGCATGTGCCTAGTGTGATGGCCAAAAAATTATCCATTTACTGTAATGTATAAACTTTACTGAATAAAGAACATTAAAAAAAAAAAAAAAAAAAAAATCCAATGAGCATGCTCATTAATCAAACTGCTGTTGATTTGTGAGCAAGCTCATTCGGCTTGAAATGAGCATGCTCATTACTAGCAATGTCACTGACACACATGCTACAAGGTAGCAATTGCTACTAATGCTAATGCTACGGGCACACATGCTCATTTGAAGCCAAAGAGCATGCTACCTAGTAGCATGTGCGTCAGTGACGTTGCTAGTAATGAGCGTGCTCATTTGAAGCCGAATTTGCTCATTGGATTATCGGGTGGAAGGGGAAGCCTCTAAGCATGTGTGTGCATCCTGGCTTATGAGCATGCTCATTTCAATCCAATCTCAGTTCGCATCTGCGCATTCTTTGCACAAATGTCAAAATAGCCAGCTGGGGGGACGAAAAAACCTGTGTTTCGTGATTTATTATGGGAATTACGAATATATTTGGAACACAAGGTCACTAAAATATCCACAATAGTTTCCAAATTCCCCAAAAGCTCCTTTGTAAGTACCTCCAAAATGAAACCACGTTCTATTGAAATTAGCATTTATTTTTTAATATTTGGTCATCTTCGAATTGTCGTTATTTGTTTTTGGGGTGTTACGCCGTGTTCCGCTACCTCCTTCTTTAGCCAAGGACAGCGTTGCAGTGTGTGTGTGACTGTGTCCGTAAGGTTAACGGTTGAGTGGGTAAGTTGAGGGCGGTCGGGTTGGGGGGCAACAAGGGGGAGAACTGTTTGGGGGGCAACTGGGGGGAGAACTGTTTGGGGGGTGGTGAGGGGGGGGTTGGTTGGGGTGGTGAAGCAAGAAAAAGGTAGGAAAGCCTTTGAGGGGCAGAGGGCGCAGAAGGAGGGGTCAGAAATGTGGGAACGGGCGTTGTGTTTTCGTAGTATCAGATGGAAGATGCGTATTTTATCATCTAGGGATATATTTTATCATATAGGTGCTGGAGTCAGGGTGGTCATGGAGGAAGTTGAAAATTTCGAGGGAGAGGCTATGATATTCTTCTTCGTCTGAGGTTGGGCTGGGTGAGGGGGGGAGGGGGGAAGCCATGGTTGAAGGGCAAGAAGTCGTAGGGATCTGCACGCCGCGTAAACACAGACTTACGTTGAGGAGTGGCACGCTGGGGCTGGTCTGTGGTGTGATGCTGGCTATGCTGGTCTGTGGTGTGATGCTGGGCTGGCACTTGTGGTTTACACGAACTGGTCGAACTGAGGTGAAGCACTACAAGTAGGCGGTGGAGAATGACATTTTGTCAAGATAGTTGGGGAGTGGAGTCTGAGGCGGAGCACAAACAACCAAAATGTACGACGTAGCGTTGCAGTGTCCATCATCAGGGCAGATCGGGCAGATCCGGTAGATGTGTGATCTGACGGCGCGCGGCGCTTAACGGACCAAATGAATGGGGCTGAGCATCGAATGACTGCCCGAGACTCCGAAGAGGATTCAATAAAAGAATCACCAAAAAGTAAAATTTATGAAAAAATCATCAAATTCATGGGCAACATCCATTCACTTGTTCATTAAATGATGTTTATTCTTTTCCTCCCGAAAAACTCTTGAAATAGTTAAATTTGTGAAAAAATCATTAAAAAAAACATTTCGATTCGATCACATGATGTGCAATTCTGTTAGTAACAAATGTAGTGTATTAGGTTAGTATACAATGTAGAATTTTATGATACCACGTAATATTTTATGTTCTTAGATTTTTCAATATCCGTTATCACGTCGAACCACCGCCATCTAATTCCAATAAAGCATTTTAATTAATCGTATATTCACGCCATTAATCTGAGCACTTCAAATCAATCTTATAGAAACAAATAATATTGTTCCAAGTGGTTTCATGTTTGAGATCTGATAATAATTCTCACACTTTCTTCTCAGGATACGTTCAGACCATTTAATGCCGCTCATAAAAATCAACTCTTACAAAGTACCCGAAAATAGTGTTTTACTTTAGTTTTACTACATTACGCCGGCTAAACAATAATAATCTACAAAGTTTAAAATAATTTACGAGTACAACTTAATTCGGGAGCCGCTGTTTACGTTCAGAATTCCGTTTCCAATTTTTATTATTTATTTTAAACACCGGCCTGGACGTAGCCCCGTTGGCCGCTGCAACGATCCGCTGCCGGTGAAAACATCGGCCTGGACGTAGCCCCGTTGGCCGCTGCAACGATCCGCTGCCGGTGAAAACCACTAAAAATTTAACTAGAAAACCACATAAACAATTCACACATATATTGTGATTTCTATATAAATAAATATTTAGTGTGGGCTAATCTATTTCTGTCAATAATTACTTCACGAATATAAAACAGCTTCTTAAAGTGTATATTCGAACTGTAGGTAAGTTTTCTGTTCAACGAATATGCATATGTATTGGTATTGATTCCAAATTTGATAGATAAAATAGTTACAATTTAAAGTGTTAGTAATAAAAAATGGTTTCACAGAAATTACTACATTAGAATGGTTTATAATTTGATAAAAATAAAAATAAATTCAACTGAGGAGGCGAGTACTAGTATTGGCACCCCGGGAACAATTTATTAGATAACCAACACCTCGCTACGTTTGGTGACTTAGAAGAGGTTGCCTGGGTTCATGGGGTGAGATTTGTCCGGGTGTGCAGATGGTAAGTCAGATCAGGAGAAACTGCTTGAGGGAGACTTTTTGACGTCTCCAGCAGTACTCTCTCGGAACATCGCAGTGCCTCCCACTGCGATGGATCCCACTCCTCGTACCTTTTTCCTTCACAGAACTACACCTCCTTCCTTTCGTCAAAAGAACCTCCGCACAGCATCCCCACAGACGACATAGGTCCTAAAGGGAATTATTGTCCTCAGGGACTCCTTTGTGGAGCTAACGTTAAAAAAATGAATCTGGTAAATTGGCGAGATTGCTTCATAAGTTGATTGCGAACGGTGACATTGAAAAAGCTCCTTACGCCTAGTGTGTCGAATAAATACTCTTACGGTGACTAGACACAGTAGTTTGCAACATTCGAACATATTTATTTTCGTAATATTATAAACAAAAATTTTAACAAAACAAAAAACGACTTCAAAAGATGCACTAAAAAGTAAAAAAATAATTTCGTATTCTTTTACAACTTCATAATCAACTTACTTTTTCTAATCATCAATATGTAGGTACGATTGTTACTTTTGGAGTCGGTGTCAGTCAAGGTAGGTTTGTAACTACATACATAGTTATAGGTGTAATGTGCTTGTGTCGCACAAGCGACTTGACGAGGCGAGAGGCGAGAGCGGGGCCGCGGCGACGCGGCGAGCTGTCAAGTACTTTTGAACACGCCGGCCGGGTACCTTTCCTGACACCGACTCCAAAAATAACAATCTTACCTACATATTGATGATTAGAAAAAGTAAGTTGATTATGAAGTTGTAGAAGAATACGAAATTATTTTTTTACTTTGTAGTGTATTTTTTGGAGTTGTTTTTTGTTTTGTTAAAAATTTGTTTTTTTATTTTTTGATTTTTAGTGAATCTGAAGTACACTAACTAATTTGTCTAAATATGGGTAAACCTACTAAACGTGCTGCTCATATGAGACAGACATAATTTGACCATATCGACGTTAGGATCAAATTAAGAGATTCGGCCGAGTTTCGTTAATTTGTCATGGATCCGATAATCAAAACCTAACCAAACTCTCATCAAATTACTCTTAAAGTACATACTTTCCAATAAAAAAGAATCATTGAAATCGGTTTGGCGTGATATTGAGTTATTCGTCCATTTGTCGCGCACATACTTAATGCAAATTTAAGACTTATATGGTTTTCTCATGAATCCCATTGTCGGAATTGGACCAAATTAAAATGGGACCACACGGGAAGCACCAGCTTTCAAATAAAAAAAGAATCATCAATATCGGTTCACCCAGTCAAAAGTTCTGAGGTAACAAACATAAAAAAAAAAAAAAAAAATACAGTCGAATTGAGAACCTCCTCCGTTTTGAAGTCGTTTAAAAAAAAAATACAGTCGAATTGAGAACCTCCTCCTTTTCGAAGTCGTTTAAAAAGAGTCACTATTTAAATAGTGACTATTTTCGATCGATCTTTGTTACGAACTGGTTTATAGAATAAAAACCAAAAAATATATTTTGGAAAGATTTAAGTTTTTTTTTAAGGGGGTGACAAACACGAGCTGCGTGTATATATATTTCGAACGACAACCCACGTGACAGAATTAACGTACGACATAAAAGTTGTAGGAGACAAGTTTTTGACATTTGTTAAAATATTTTATTAAACATCATTGATAGGTTTTAGTATATTAGATAGATAGTAATATTTTTGTTGTCATGTCATTTTTTTTGTAACATTATAGAATATAATATGCAAGTCGAGGTGACAGTAGACAACTGTGATTTGTATGAAATACATTCTATCACGAGGAGTTACAACTCTGTAACATAATTTTTACTTCAAAAATATAAACACATTTTTTTTTAAAACGCGCACAGTCGTTACGTCTTTAGTACAGTAAATTTTAAAGTAATTATAAAATAATAATATTGGTTACTCTGTTGAATTTTTCTCCACTAACTGGTAAAAAGAAGAAACTTAAATAGAAGAACAACCCACGAACACCTCCTTAGACTGAAAAAATCATCCAAAAAATTGATATTTGAAAAAAAAAAACAATTTTTTTTCAGCTGCGAGGACTCTCATTCATCATTCCGCACTGCGTCTACAGCTAAGACGAACCCTGCACAGCTCAGGAAGGGTACAGAACACTTTGGGAATCACTGGCCTGTAGGATAAAACATCAAAGGTGAGTAGAAAGTCGATGAAAAATCTATTGTTATATAGAAGTAGTATGAATCCCCTAAATATTATAATAAAAGTTGTTACTTCCCGACGGATTCAATTATTATATTCTCAAACAATCTTCACTTATCTTTGAGCTTTATGATAGAATGGATTTTTCTAATTCTGTATAAAGAGGGCAACGGGAAAGAACCTGCAGAAATCTTGGTAATTATTCCCCTAACCGCTGCACTTTTAGGCACATATTATTTTTATTTTATTTATTTTATTTATTTATTTAAACGCCCATAGGGCTTTTACATAATATGAATGCAGTACATTTTTTTTAATTACAGTGAAAATAATGGGTTTACAAAATACAATACACAATACAAGTAACATAATATTTGTTTAAAACAAAATATAGATTACATAAAATATAAGGGTTAAAAAAAATAAAAATTTAGGTTACATAAAATATTAGCGTTAACAAAATACAGGTATCATAAAATATAAGAAACAAAATATAGTCCATAAAATATATGAGTTGACTTAAAGCAGGTAATGTTTAAAATTGTTGTTCACATTAGTTTATGGGTTAGGTAGAAATAAATAGTTGGCACGTATGGCGTTTGAAGTTTGCTAAGTTCAAATTATTGTCAAATACATCCAGATTGTTTAAGTATTTGTTACCAAGACTATGCAAACGTTGTATTGGAGAATGTAAATCATAGTTCGAATGAGATGTACGTGTATAAAATGTCAATGTTTGTCTAGTTGTTCGTGTAGGTACATGTAAATTTATTAATTGCAGGGGTTCACAACTGTCGAATTTAGAGTTTAATAATTTTAATAAAAAGGTTAGGTCGTTTATTTTTCGTCTTTTTTCTAATGTTGGAATATTTAAAGTATTCATTAACGACGGGTAATTTATGTGCTCTAAAGGGATGTTAAGTTTAAAATTTACAAAACGTAGAAATTTTCTTTGAATTCTTTCAATAGTATAAATATGAATTTTGTAGAAGGGCGACCAGACTATGGAGTTATATTCTATTAGGCTTATAACAAGGGATGTGTACAGTAGTTTAATGATTTGTAACGATTCAAAGTTTTTAATTGTTCTTAATACAAATCCTAATGTTTTCATACCCTTATTTGCAGTTTGTTGAATGTGAACCGTGAAATCTAGTTTCTCATCCATTATTATGCCAAGATCCCGCATTTCCGATACTCTTTCTAATTTTATTTTATTTATTGAATATTCGAAAAACAGTGATGTTTTTTTTCTGGAAAAGGTCAAAGTTTTGCATTTTTCTACATTATTATGGAAAGGTCTTGCTCAACCAGTCTCTCCTGATTCGGCTTGCCACGCAGCTGTGGGCAGATGCCTTCGCCCCCATTACCCGGACAACACTCATTCCATGAACCCAGCCACTCCCTGCTTAAGGGAACGTACTCATACTACGTGACCAACTTTTTGCAATTTTTAACCCCCCCCCCCCCCCCGGTGACCAAAATCCTAAGCAACCCGCCGCTCATTTGTATGGAGCGTGACATTTTGAAGACCCCCCCCCCCCTAAACGTGTCACGTAGTATGGGTACGTTCCCTAAGTCACTAAACGTAGCGAACTACTTGGGGTGATATATAGCAGAGGTGTTGGTTATCCAATAAGTTCAATTTGGGAGGCGGGAATGGGTACCGCCGCCCCGGGAACCTTTATTGAATAACCAAAACCTCTGCCATAGGTCACCCCAAGTGGTTCGCTACGTTTGGTGATTTAGCAGGGGTGCCCGGGTTCATGGGATGAGGTTTTTCTAGGTCTTGGAGGCGGATGACCAGGACATACTGAACCCCAGATTCCTACCCACCCCTTAAACCCTTTTACTTCCCAGAACTCTCCTCTCCTTCCTTTCCTTAAAAAAACCCTCCACACAGCATCCCCAAAGATGACATAGGCCCCAAGGGAATTTTTTTTCCTCAGGGCTTTCCAAGTGCTTCCCGGGGCGGCGATACGCGTACTTGCCTCCCAAATTGAACTTATATTGATTTTATCTAATTAACTTCATTTCAGTAATTACTAAAAAAACTAACTTATTTTTAATTTTTTTATTTAATGACAATATAAGATAAATTAAAATTACAAAATAAGTAAAAATACAAAGTGGTTTGTTCACAGTCCTCCTCACTAGGTATTCCTGTTCCGAGGCGGACTGTATGTTGTTGTATGGGTGTAGATTTTTATTTCCTCATCTTCAAGTTTGTTGATTTTCACAAAATAAACAATAAATGTTGTCTACAGGTTTTATTAATTCCATTTGAATAATTACTATGCGGTATAAGTAAACTAGACAAGAGTGGGGAGACTACGAAGCTCGGCACAAAGAGGAGACCGATGGGTTACGAAGCACCGCACAAAGAGGAGACCGAGAGGCTACAAAGCACCGCACAAAAAGACCGATTATTTATTCTATCTCATTATCTCGCAGGCTAAATCCTATAGATGTATGCGTTTGTCTCTTTTTAGTGTCGCTTTTTCGTTTCATCGAGTTTTAAAACACAGCGGTGTTAAGGGAGTTTTCAGTTCAATAACATAATGAGCCTGAGACAAAACTCTCCCCGTATTTCACCTGTACCCATATAAGTTGGCATATTTCAAAACTACACCGCTCTTTGGAAATAAAATTTGGAGTTGAAAAGTTGCACTGATCTTAATATTCCAAGTTGAAAAATTTTTGCAAATTTTATGAAGCCAAAACTCACAGCTTATGAATTTTTGTTGGTTCAGAAATAAACACGGCATTCGTGGTCGAAGTGGTAAGGCTCTCGACTCTCGACTATGAATCCAAAGGTCGCGGGTTTTAATCATCGTATTGTATGAATTTGTGACGTGCACAATTATTAATTTATTAAAAATAATATTCGGTCCTTACATATGAAATTGGCGTTTTGTATGGGAGGAACATAAAGTCGATTTTTTTAAATTTAATCAAAGTATGTACCATTGCTATCTTCGATTGCTATCTATGCACTTTTGCCATCTCATAGGTAGTTCATCGATCCCTTTACTAAAAAAACCATTCGGACGGGAATCAATAAAATCTTTGAAGGCGGTTTGGACGGAGGCGTCTACTAATATCTACAGGAATTCCAAAAACTGAATCAAAGTTTTGACGAATATCTACAGCTCAAACTGTTGACTAATATCTATGGGAACCAAAGTGTTGACGAATATCTACAGTACTGGCAGAGGTTGGATTTGCAATTATGTATAGCATATTGGAATAACGTAATATTGCGTATGCAGTTTAAAAAACTTAATTTATGTAAGTATGTATGTAAAAATCCCTGATATCGGACTATTGGACACATTTAGCTGATTAGTCCAACCTACGCTCTGTAGATATTAGTTCAACCTACGCTCTGCAGATATTAGTCAACACTCTGAAGTTCGTAGTGAAGTTCAACATATGAGCTGTAGATATTCGTCCGACATACAGGCTGTAGATATTAGTAACTGGAATCGTTTGGACTGCCCCATCGGAGTTGAATTTTTTCCCTTGCAAGAAGTTATCCAAATTTCGAAAAAAATGGTAATCTGTTGGGGCAAGGTCCGGAGAGTACGGTGGATGTCTTAGACATTCCAATTGAAGCTCCAGTGTGTGGTCTAGCGGTCAACGCGCGTTTGTTGATTTGCTTCACTCAATTCGTGAGGTACCCACCTTTCAAGCTTTTTCACCTTCCCAATTTGCTTCAAGTGGATTAAAACAGTTTTATCACTAACACCGCAGCCTGCAGTTAACTCGGACGAGGTTTGCGATGGATCCGCTTCCACAATAGCCTTCAATTCTTCATTATCAATTTTGGTCTCCGGCCGTCCACGGGGCTTGTTCTGCAGGTCGAAATTTCCAGAACGAAAACGTTGGAACCAAAAACGCACTGTGTTTTCTTTTGCGGCACCGTCGCCATACACATCATTAATCCTTCGAGCCGTGTCTGCAGCACTGGTGCCACGGTGGAACTCGTACTCGTAAATAACGCGATATTTCAAGTTTTCCATTTTGTTAACTAAGTGACGTAAAGAAAAAAACAATTAAGGAAAAAACAAATGAATTATAATTTTCGAAATACAAATACATGAGTAAATAGCTGTATAAATTTGAATTTGGAATTCCTAACCAAAGAGAAGATATTTGAGATCAAAGTTGCCAGTACGGCAAAACTCCAATTTCATATGTAAGGACCTAATATATACCTAGTACATTTGCGGCACCAGAGTAGAAGATATTCTCAGTATCTCCCTAGTGAAAGACCACCTTAAGAATGGAAACTTTGCGTGAAATGGTCTTCGCCATGTTTAGTGACACTTCTCGGCCATCTCCTTCCCTTCCCCATTACATTCAACCTCTATTCACAACATCTTACAAATGGGGATGCCACTAGGGAGTGCAATCTAGTTCTCGCGAGATCTCGGCCTTTTTTAGCGAGATTGATCTCGGACGAAAAAGGGGCGAGATCTCGCGAGTTTAACGAGATTGCACTCGAGCATAAAAACGTCGAAGCGCGGACTGACACGGACGGAGTTGCGACCTATCGGTTTCGTTCGATGCGCGTGAGGCGGCGCGGCCTGGGGTAGCCTGAGATCTGTGGTTCCAACTAGCGTTGAATCCGAAAGGGCCTTCTCAGCGGCTGGTTATCTGGCCAACAAAATAAGATCCGTTTAGCAGACGATTCTTTGGACATTTTGTGCTTCTTAAGGAGCTATTTTCAAAATAATTCGTAATAATGGCTTGTGATTTGAACTGAACAAATCTTTCATTTGATTGGTATATTTTGTTAATTAATCTGTAATATATTTCGCAGCAATAACTTATCTATGTTACGAGTTTTTACATATGCCTACAGAACTTGTTTGTTGTTTGGTTTTTAATGTTATCATTATCACTGACAACAATGGCAAATAAGTATTTTGGAATGTTGGTACTTTTGTTAGTTTTAAGTCTCTAACTTTAAGTCACAGCTGTAAATATGTATGTCATTAATTCACTAGTTTTAAGTCAACTATCCTAAGTCTTAGTCATACGTCACTAGCTATAAGTCTTAGATTAAGCCACTAGTTACAAGTCTCAGATATAAGTCACTAGTTATAATTACAAATCTTAGTTATACCAATTTTATTACATATCTACTTGTACTGTACAGCGCCGTTAAGGTGATTTCTCACAAAAACGGCGCTATATAAATTAGCCAATTATTATTATTATTATCTAATGGATCTACTGAGTAGATATAGTTTTATTTAATTGATAATAATATCTCAGTTTAATAGTCATCTCGACTTAGATAATAATCACTTCATCTAATTTTCTAATTCAATAAAAAAGAATGTACCGAATGAAATTATTCCTGTATTTTATGCAAACAATAGACTTAAAAATTACATATTAAATAATAAAGATAGAGATTCAAAAATGAAAAAATCTGGAATTTATAAATTGAAATGTAATGATTGTGATTTCTTTTATATAGGTAAAACTTCGAGAAACTTTGAAATAAGGATTAAAGAGCATATTATGAAAGCTTTAAATAATAATAGTTTCTCGGAGTTTGCCAATCATTTAATAGAAACTAGTCATACCTTTAATTTTAACAGTGGAATAGAATTAATACATTGTAATGTCAATGGCTTTCAGTTAGATAAATTAGAAATTTTAGAGATTTGAAAGAGCGTTAATGCAAATTTAAATATTATTAATAATCAAAAATTGTTTTTAAATGACCCATTATTAAATCTATTCCCCTTTTAAAATTTTTTAAAATTTTTTAATTGTTCTATATTGCCCCTCGTTCCTTACACATTATTTTCTTTCAAATTTTATTATTGTTTATGTGTATTATTTTTCTCTATTACCTATTTATGTCTATTTTTAAAAATTTGTTCTGTCAAAACCCTGAGGAAGTCAGCTTTGCTGACGAAACATGTCGGTTTTTGTAAATAATTAAGTGGTTAATACAACGTTATTTATTAATTTGAATTAGATAATAAGTTTAATTTTTTTGAGTTCTCGGTGTTTTATTTGTTATGAAATCACCGTTTTATTACTAAAAGATTTTTGTTTGATTATTAGAAGAGAAGACTGCTTGTTTCTTTCATTTGTTATTTGATAGAAGTCAAAGTTTACTACTTAGAAGTTTGTTAAAAAATAATAGACAAATACGTCAATCAATGTTTGATGCATAAAAGCCTATTGAAAAATTCGTGAAAATAAATGTTTATCTTACAATACTTATAATTTTTATTATTTTTGTCCGAATTTATTCAAATATTGTGATTATTTGCAAAAAAAACACAAAACTGCCAATCTCGCGAGATCTCGAAATTGGTGAGATCTCGCAGTATTATTATTCATAAACTCGCGGGATCTCGCTTGCGCCCCAATCTCGCGAGATTTGCATTCCCTAGATGCCACAGTCTCACTGGTTCCAGATGGGAGCAATTGGAGCTTTTCTCTCGGCATTTACATTTTAAAAAACAACAACAACCTAAATTCCTGCTCTTTGATTTGGCCGCATAAAGTGTGTCGAATAACGAAAACGTTTGAAATCTCCGTCTGGGAAGTTCCTTCCCTTGGCGGTAAATATAATGTAATAACATTAATTCAGTGTTGGGAAGTGTCCAAGTAATGACAAGGTCTAATAAGCAGCAGACGATCTACTTTTCCAAAAACGTCACTTAGTTTATGCGCTATGAACTATGCGTTATTCATCTTACTCCTCGTATCTTACACAAATCAGAATAACCTAGTATTCGACTTCGATATAATTTAGTAATTTATATATAAATTGTGGCGTGGAAATTAATTTATGTATTTATATTATTATTTGCCTATAAGGGCATTAAAACATGTTATACACATACAAATTTCGTGGTACAGTAAGGGCCTTCGCTCATGGAGAATCTGAAAAAAAACAGTTGTCGACGCAATCGCAATTAACCTCCTGAACAAAATCGATATTTTTCTGATCTGACATGTCAAAACATGACAAACTTGACAGGTAGTGAGCCACTACCATGGCAATCATTTTACAAAAATTGGTGTAAAATAAGGTACCTACCAATAAAACCACGCACATATAGATTTTCATCTTAATATTAATACTATTTTTTGTATACTCTATTGTATTTACTTGATTTTATATATTTTATAATTACAAACTTTTTTATTTTATTTCATGTAAATGTTTTAGACTTTTCATGTTATTTTATATTCTACTATATTCTTCCATACTCTTTTATATTACTTTATAGCCATTTACATTATTTCATATTCTTTTGTATTCTTTAATATTCCTTTATACTATATTATTCTATATATTTTTATATTCTCTCACTTTCTTCGTATTGCATGTATAGAATAATGCAATAATGTACTGTATAGAATATCGACCACCACAACAAGGGCATGTGCCTAGCATGGTAGTCGAAAAATCCTCAATTCATGTTACCAACAATTCAATGAATAAAGAAAACTTAAAACTCTTTTAAAAAATCTTGGGGCAAGGTTGCCATGGTAGCGGCTCACGAACTGTCAAGTTTTCAAGTAATCTGCAATATGACAACTGTTTTGTTTTCAGTTTCTCTATGAACGGACGGCCTAATAAGTAAATGAGATAAAATGGATCGTCTTAAGAGGACATAGGTAGAGAAACCCAGAAATATGTCATTTTCAAAAAAGTTTTTAGACGTATTGACTCTTTTCCACAAAAAATTATAAATGGATTTCGAAAAATTGTTCTTTTATCTAGCATAGTTATGTAATAAATTTTTAGAATTTTTTTTAATTTTTAGTATAATAAGGTTATTCCATAGGTCGTTGGCAGATTTGTTAAATTTTCAAAAAAGTTTTTGTATTATACCACACCCATTTCAAATAATGTAATCATGCAGTGAAATAAATCAATACATTATCTAGCAAAGTTATGTATTAGAATTTTAATTTTAGTTTCAATAAAATCATTAAAAAATATGTACGTACATGTGTTTCTTGACGAAAATTGGTCCATTTGTGTATTTATTTGCGCACTTATAAACTAATATATTTCATATTTTTTTACATACTTATTGTGCTAAGACATTATTGACAAATCATAAATAAGTTTGACCGAAAAATAATTTTGGGAAGCATTTAATTTTAATTAATTAACAGCTTCGCATTTGACGATTTTATCATAGCGCCGAAACACAAAATTTCGCAGTTCATTACGGTCCGAAACGTGGCCAGATGAGGACGTGTCCGCGTCGCTCTGAATTACAACAGTTTGAAATAATATTTTGGAAACGAAATGTAAATACATACGAATTCCTTGTTTCACGTTCGTAAAATCTACAGGGTTGACCGAATTTCATTTTCATTGAATATTTTTATGCAAAAAGTTTTATATTTAAAAATAAATGTTTTTATTTGTCCCTTATTATACGATACAAAAAACAAGAGTCCCAAATGCCCCATTTTTTAAAAGTAAAACTTCTTTACGCATGCTCGACACATGGGGTTAACTGGTGAATCGTTACGAAAAGTGGTGATTGTTACGAAAAGTGGTGCTGGTTACAAAAAATGACATGCGAACGGTAATCGATGCGAACAGTGATCAATTGCTAGGCGGGTCGGGCCTTTAGGCTCGCTTGTTATTCGTGTTATTGTTATATTGTTAATGGACTATTTGTCCGTAAATAAATAAATAAATAAATTATATACAGCGGGTACCCGGCATGCATGGGTTCGGAAGTTATGCGCGTACATACATTTCGGCGATTCATTTTCATTTATATACTAGCTGGTGCCCGGCATGCGTTGCTATGCCGTTCAACAAAAAATTGTTTCTCCCTGCGTGTCCTTTCCCATTCGTCCCGTTCACCTTCCGCTTCCCCTTCCTCTCCCGCGTCCCCTTCCCCTCAAACGTTCCCACTCCGCCTCCTCCACCTTCCGACTCCCCACTCCACTCCTCTTCCCCCGTCCCGCCAACTCCCCTCACGAATTCCCTTCCCCCCTCCCAGGTTCCCCTCCCCCTCCCTGGTTCCCGTCCCTTTCCACCCGCGGCACCAATACCCAAGTTCCTATCCCCCCTCCCGCATTCCATACATTCAGTTCTGGTACATTTAGTTTTCAAACAGCTCACGTGCCACCCATTGAATTTTTAGTATACACATTTTATAATGCCAGAGCTCACCAGTAGTTATATACAAACCTTGTCCTGGCAATAACAAACACAACAAAAAAAGAATTATCCAATTTGGTGTAGTCGTTCGGAAGTTATGCGCGTACATACATTTCGGCGATTCATTTTCATTTATTAGCATTTATATATATGCCGGGTACCAACCTTTGCCATTTAATAACGAAATTGTTTCTCCCTGCGCGTCCTTTCCCATTCGTCCCGTTCACCTTCCACCTCCCCTTCCTCTCCCGCATCCCCTTCCCCTTTCGCGTTCCCACTCCTCCTCCACCTTCCTTCTCCTCACTCTACTCCCCCCCTTTTCCGTCCCGCGATCCCCCCTCCCGAGTTCCCCTCCCCCCTCCCATAATCACCTCCTCCCTCCCGCGGATCCCCCTCTCGAATTCCCCTCTCCCCTCCCGAGTTCCCCTCCACCCTCCCGGGTTCCCCTCCCCCCTCCTGCATTCCATACATTCATTCCCGATACATTCAGTTCTCATACAGCTCGTGTGCCACTTATTGCAATTTTATTATACAAATTTCATGATGCCAGAGCTCGTGTCCTTTCCCATTCGTCCCGTTCCCCTTCTGCCTCCCCTTCCTCTCCAACGTCCCCTTCCCCTCTCCTCACTCCCCTCGCCCGCTTCCCCTATCCCTTAAACCCCCACCCGTTTTCCTCTCCCCCCTCCCGAGTTCCCCTCCCACCTCCCGGGTTCCCCTCCCCAACCCATCCCGCGGGCCCCCTCTCCCGAGTTCCCCTCCCTTGTCCCCCTCCCCTTCCCTCCCTCATCCTTCACCCCTCTCCCATCCGCCACCTCCTCCCGCATTCCATACATTCACTCCCGGTACATTCAGTTTTCAAACAGTTTGCGTGGCACCAATTGCAATTTTATACACAAATTTCTTAATGCCAGAGCTCACCAGTATATACAGAAACCTTTAGTCCAGTCAAGGAAGGGGGTGTAGAGTGCGTGAGCAGGGACCTAAGCGATTCCTTCAGAAACTTGTTTAGGGTGCTTAGGATGTGAACATACTAAAAATCCTGACGTCTAGGTGGTGAGCTAGGGGGGGGAGGGGGAGGGGGAGGTCCCAATTTTCGGGTTTCCGCTTATATCTCAAAAACGGTGCGCCGCAGAGGAAAATTTTTTGATAATTAGTAAAAGCTGATAAAATTATCTACAACTTTTATTCTATACGTAATTTTCGAAATCCCAGCCATTTTCGAGTTATTCGCTCCACAAATGTAGATATTTTCGAAAAAAATCATTTTACCTCACATTTTTCATCAAACATTCCTTCATATCGTCTAAAATATTCATCAAAGAAAAAAATTTATTCGAAAGAAGTTGTAAAGAATTTAATTTTCTTTTAGAATATATAGACATATGTAAATTTATCTTCAACCGTTCAACATTTACAGCAATTTGAAGTTTTTTCGTAAAATGTTGTCATTTTCAGAAAGAGCTGTTTTTATCTTATTACTGACACACAACACTTGTTCGTTCGCCTAATAATATGTGTGACCACACTTTAAAACCAGTTATTAAATAAAATAGGTAAAAATCATATTACTTGAAAAATACATAATTGTATTTTATAATCATAATGTTTATTCTATTTCGTTACATTAAGCACATAAAATTATAGATCTCATTGTTATCACTGTTCTCAATAACATCATGTTACATTCTCATCCTCCTTGGACGTGGGGGTCCTCGCAAGCGTTGTTCATCCATGGCATCTTCATCCTCAGTATTGGATGGTTCTTGCTGAATGGGCTCTATGTCGTCGTCATTGTCGTCCTCGGCAACAGGCACGCTATTGAGGCATCTCCCTTGGCAGGAGACTCGGAGACACGCTGCAGAACAGGTCAGCATTGCTTTTCGGCATCCACATTTGCCAATTGCACAATCCCTGGTGCAGCGGCAAAATATCATATTTAGAAGGACCTCCGGCGCTGGTGGATCTTTTGTTGTATTTGGCATCAGGGTCTCTCCTTCATGTTTCCACCCCCATTATTCAGGGGGCAGCTCAATCGGTGCACTGGGAATGCTGTTTAACTGCGTTCTCTGTTGGAGGGAGGGAGCTGATGTCAGGCTTCATATTTGCCACCAACCCTGTGAACGACTAAAAGCGGTACTGGTTAAGGAAGGTCTGTCTTTTTGGCGCCGCATACCATTTCAGGAAACATTTATTTCCAGCCTCTTCAACCTCGCCGTGAGTAGAGGAGGGGTTATAAAGATCATTGCCGCTTGCTTGATGAATTCTGACTCCAAGTACAATTTTGAGAAGCCCACCTTGCTTCTCCTGAAAGTTGCAGATGTTGTGTCGCAGCCGGTAAATGAATGTAAGAACAGGATGTGTTCAAATGCACGGTGCTGCATCTTTTGGATGGACAGTGGCATTGTTTTGGTTTTCCCTCGTCCGTTGTCAGCAGCAGAATATCTTGGGTGGGAGGAGTGGAAGCAATCAAAAGGAAGTGAAAGCTTCTCACAAAACTGTGAGAGGAATGTTCCACAGCAATCTTCACAACAAGGAAGTCAGCATCATGTCCTGAAGAGTCTGTATCCCATTCTCCCGAAGCTTCGTCTGTAGTAAAGAGATGAAGTTACTTTTGTTGGTAGGATTGGATAACAAATCTTCCTTTTTAACGGGTATTGAAGTGTTCCAAGTCAAATTGATGTCAGCTGACCTTCTCAGTCTGTATCATCGCATCTGTTATTGTGATTTTGTACCGTTGGCTGGGTTTGGGTACCAATCAAATACCACAGTGTGAGTCATCCAGGATAGTGGTGGTTGACGTAGTTGATGTAACGATCACAAATTGTGACAAGGAAGGCATCTTTTTGCCAAATTACTCTGTGTAGTAGAAATTTTCCGTCCACAACTATGTTCACCTGAGACAGTAGACCAGTTTTTTGGTAGGCTCGAATAAGCTGTACAGGACAGATTTAGTTGTCTTCCACATCCCACCTTCATTGAACAGTGCCAAGGGAAATGGGGCCAACTCATACTCAAAGAATTTCTTCAAATCCTCATCTGATCGTTTGCTTATACACATCCGGTGAAACAGAAATGTTGGGTCAACTGCAACCTTTTCATCGTGATTTTTTATCGACGAGCTGACAGAAGACATTGGGAATTGACATTATTTCATTGGCTTGTGGGAAGGGAGGATGTGCATCAAACCACTGACTGAGTTTGAAAATGTCTGCTGCATCTTTACTTCGGTGGGCTTGTCCGAGGTCCTTGTGTTGTTACTGGACGTGAAGACTCCACAATACTCTTCAAGGGAAGTGCAGATCTCATGAGTTGCGCTCATACCAACTAACCACTTCTAGTACATTGTGCAAAATACCTCTGCCTCCTGTTATGCCTTCTCGGCTTTTGAATGATAGCATCAATGTGGTTTCCATGGTCATATCTGATCATACGCCTTACTAAAAGAGCGTCGCATAATCGCCGTTGCACGTCGGTGTGTCAGTAATAAGATAAAAACAGCTTTTTCTGAAAATGACGACATTTTACGCAAAACCTTAAAATTGCTGTAAATATTTACTGGTTGGAGACTTATTTGCATATGTATATATATTCTAAAAGGGAATTAAATTTATTACAACTTCTTATAAATAAATTTCTTTCTTTGATGAATATTTTAGACGATATGAAGGAATGTTTGATGAAAAATGTGAGGTAAAATAATTTTTTTCAAAAATATCTACATTTGTGGAGCGTGTAAGTCAAAAATGGACGTGATTTCGAAAATTACGTAAAGAATAAAAGTTGTAGATAATTTTATGAGCTTTTTTTTACTTATCCTTAGGAAATTTTCATGTGTGACGCACCGTTTTTGAGATATAAGCGGAAACCCGAAAATTGGGACCTCCCCCTCCCCCCCTTCCCCCTAGCTCACAACCAAGACGTCAGGACTTTTAGTATGTTCACACCCTAAGCACCCTAAACAAGTTTCTGGAGGAATCGCTTAGGTCCCTGCTCACGCACTCTACACCTCCTTTTGGAGCATTTATTGACTGGACTACTTTGCGGGCGTGCTCACAACAACTCACCAAAGTTTCATCGCAATCGGATGAACGGTTAGCAATTCACAGGAAAGTATATAGAACAGTTTATATGGGAGAATTAAATTGTTGATTTTACTATCTTCCTCGCAACTTTTCCATATTTTCTCAACGTTTAAACCTTTCCTGGACTACGACAAACATTTCAAAACCAAAATCAGCTAAATCGGCCCAGCCGTTCTCGAGTTTTAGTGAAACTACCAAACAGCAATTGATTTTTATATAGGGGGGGGGGGGGTAAAAGAGGCGGGGGGGTGGAGGGTGGTTAGAGGTTGTGGGGGGAGAGGGGGAGGGGGTTGAGAGGGATGGGGGGTAGGCTTTTTTATATCCATTTTTCGTATTACAAAAATAACAAACATGAGAATCGGGTATGGGTACCACCGCCCCGGGAACCATTTTTTTGATAACCAACACGTCTGCCGTAGGTCATCCTTAGTGGTTCGCAACGTATGGTGACTAGCAGGGGTGCCTGGGTTCATGGGGTGAGGTTTTTTCAGGTCTTGGCGGCGGATGCGTCTGCGCACCAGCTGCATGGCAGGTTGGATCTAGAGAAAGTGGTTGAGGGAGTCCCTTTGACTTCTCCAGCCTTACTCTCTCGGAACATCGCTTTGCACCGCAGTGGGAGGGATGGATTCATACATCCGCTCTCCTGGACACGCTGACCCCCACATTTCTACCCACCCCTAATACCCTTTCCTTCTCAGAAGATCCTCTCCTCCCTTTCCCTGAAACGAACCTTCACACAGCATCCCCAAAGAAGAGATAGGCAATGTGTCGAGCGATTGTAAAAAAAGGTCTCTCCCGATCCGGCCTTCTACGTAGTTGGTGGGGCAGATTCCACCGCCGCCGAGATCCTGACAAACCTCGCCCCATGAACCCGGGCTACCCGTACGGTGTTGATAATCCAATACATGGTTCCCGGGACGGCGGTACCCATACCCGCCTTCCAAATTACTGATACTATTTATTGACGGCCGGCGTGGTCAAGAGGTAAGGCTCTTGACTCGCAATCCGAAGGTCGTGGGATCGAATCCCGGCGTGGGCAAATAAATTTTGTTTGACTAATTTGGGTTATTTCATATAAAAATAATATATTTGCATCACGTTCCAGAGTGGAAGATACTTTAGTATCGCCCTGGTGTAAGACCACCATTCAGAATTGAAACGTTGCTAAAAATTACTTTGGCCGTGTTTGGTGACCAGATCTGAATAGCCAAGTAATTCTTCGCTTCCTCTTCCCCATCTCCTGCCCTTCCCCACCACCTTCTGCCTCATACTATACCCCATAGTCATGTCATAGTCTCACTGGCTCCAGACGGGAGCATTTGGGTCTCTTGTGCGGTATTCACATAAATATAAAATTAAAAATTATGCACACGAATAAATATTTCAAAATGAGATATTTTTTACAATCCAACTGAATATTAGGTACTCTTTTTTTCATGAATACCGCACAAGAGTCCCAACTGCTCCCGTCTGGAGCCAGTGGGACTATCACCCCCAATTGGGGTATGTTGTAAGGCTGAAGGTAGTGGGGGAGGGGAAGGAGTTAGGGAAGATGGAGGTGGGGAAGTACCTGACTTTTCAGATCTGGTCACTAAACACGGCTAAAGCCATTTCAAGTAACGTTTCAATTCTTCCACTCTAATGGCCGTAAAATAAAATGAAAAAACAAAAACCAAAATATTAAAAAAATACAACGTGTCCGGAAACTCGTAGTACAAGCGGGAAACTGGTGAATCTACATCACGTAGAGAACCCAAAAAACTAATTTTTTTCGATCTCAGCATTTCGATTTTAATATTATTTTTTTTCTTTTTTTCCATTTTTTCGGCAACTAAAGGGTTAAAAAAAATTTTGAGCTCGGTTTACCCTTCGATGCATTTTATAAGACATTACGTAGCTGAAATCAACCCCCTAGTGAACAATTTTTTCAAATTTAACCAAAAAAATTCCAACTTCGGACCTGATTTTCTCGAAAACGAAAGCTCAAATCGAAAAAAGTTATACCACAAAATCGACTCCAAATGTGATGTGGAGTCTCCAGTTTCCCGCTTGTACTACGAGTTTCCGGACACCTTGTATAACAAATTGTTTTTTTGTGTAGGTATCTACTTTATACCTACTGTGTTTATGTATCTATTTATGTCTACGCACTTCAATACCCAAATTACAAATAACTACTACTTATTAAAATTCTGGAAGCGAGAATTCAACATCTTTATCTGAACCATACTGTAGGTCCAGCTTCGCGTGAACTATAGGTACGTGAAACCCGGCTTCTAGCGGAACGAAATCTAGTTCCAAAAACGTCCGCTTGCAACGGCTGATGTGTGAGCGGTGCAGTCGGAATCGAAATTATGATTTGCTGGTATGACAGCCTTAAATTATAGTGTACCAACTCACTTTTTGCAATTTCTTAGTTAAAGTGTGAAATGGGGACTCAAAATCACAATCTAACTCAGCCAGAGAGAACCAATCATAGAAATACTGTCTTGACCAATCATAGATAGTATGACTGTGATTGGTTGTCTCTGGCAGAGCTAGATTATGATTTGGAGCACTCATTTCAAGGTCTAACTCAAAGTTTTCAAAATGTGATTTAGTACACTAAGGTTAATGACTTTCCAAATATGCTAATTAAATCCCATATAGAAATGGCTCCGGCTTACTTATCGGAAATGTGTATTACAGAAAATTCCAACTCTCGACAGTCAACCCTCAGGTCAGCAGCGTCATCAGCTATCGGAACGTTGAAGAAACCAAAGCGCACGTCAGATACTAAGTTCGGTGAGCGTGCTTTCGGAGTATCAGGACCTAAAGCCTGAATGGACTGCGAAAATTAGAGCTAAACTTAAAACTCACGTCTTTAGATAATCGTATCCACAAAGTCAAAAACCTTTCACCTTCAAATTCACAGCCCGCGACATTGTAAATCACAAATTGTGTAAAAATGTAGAGTCCTTAATTGCCATAAAAATGTCCTAAATTGTCATTTGTCCTAAAAAATCAAAAAAAGATTCGGTCGCATCTAGGAATTGAGCCCCTGACCTTATTTTGCCGAGCTCTACTCCCCAAGCAGAGAGAAAGTCCAGATTGATTAAGTAATGTACAAAATAACAAGATTTTCAGTAAAAATGAATTAAATGCACAATTATAATGGCCTAATAATATACACAAATATGTAAAAATAACCTGGTATGTTAAAAGTAGTATACCTACTTATTCATTACCTTGGTACAAGTATGGTGTGCCTTTTACGAATTTTGGGAAAAATAATTATTTTTGAAATTATTTACCCTCGATCGTAAACACTATTCTAAGCACACAATTTTATTTATTTTGCCAGAAATATCAACAAGTGGCCTATGACCACGACTCCATGTTTACAGAAACATATTCAGTCGACCTCGCGTACTACAGTTACAAGTTGTTATCATGGCATCGATTCCTGAAACTTTTAATAGCTTGGTTCAACTACCAACTTGTTGGCAAAGGCAGCGATTTAAATTAACCACATAACCTATTTTAACTACCAACACTTTGCTGGAAATGGAATGGATGGATTAAATATTTGTAATGGTCTTTATTTGGCAAAAGATCCGACTAAATGGTTACTTGGACGGGTTGTTTAAAAAATTTGAACAATTCATCAAATATTTGAAGTTGATTTTTTCGTTCTGTGAAGTTCTATTCAAGTTAATTATCACTATTTTTTTTTTATTTCATCATCATTTATTTTTATTATTTTTTTATTATTATTATTAAAACTACCCGTGTAAAAATGTAATATTAGCTTGTCTACGTAATATAGCTTGTCTTCCAATAATTGTACACAGATAGATACCGAATGGATCAATGTTTCTTCGTAGCAATTTCTACTGAAAATTGTTAATACAAACCAACAGTATTCCGTATCGCGATAACGAGCTAAATACTGATCTTGTGTTTAAGACGTCAACTCTTAAAAGTGGTTACCCTAACGTAATCTTCGTTAAGAGATATCAGTCACGGGAAAATTTGCGAATCGAATGTTATCGCATACAAACATCAAAATAAAACGACGAACGCATAGTCATTTATGAACGCCTATGAGGCTTTTATGAAAGTAGTTTTAATAACTAATAAATAGTGCTTCATGTTTTTAGATATGTAATTAATCCATTTAACTCGCGACAGGCCTATGCCTTGGGCAATGACTTGTCTATAAGCCATAGAAAGCCATAGAAAATCACAGAAATTTGACAGACGGATGCCATCCGATATGCGACGGATTTTGCCTCAATTGTTTGTAACGCTGACTTAGCGCAAAAGCTAACACAAAAGATATCGAATCACCCTTTCGACAAATATTGCAATCCTTTAGGATCTTTTTATATCTGCGCTCTCTTTGATAAAAACAGACGCCTGACATTTTGAAGTGAAGCATCCTTAGCCCCGTTAGAGTGATTTGAAAATCGGCGAAACGGAAATGACGCACTACGGCACCTGCGAATCATCAAACTGCGCTCAAGGCTCCTATTGGTTGAGATATAAAACGGAAACGACGATAGGTCTGCGCTCATTGGCCGCTTTGTTTTTTTACGGGTCGTCAGAATATAATGCGTAGATTCGCGCCTCGCCGAGCGCGTCTCATAGCATAGCGGTATAATGCGTCGCAGATCTCAGCGACCAGAGAAATCCAGCGGACGGAGGTTCGAATCCTATGAAATAAAAAAATATATTTTTGTTTTTGTAAATCAACATCCAATCTTCAAACCACTTTAAAATAAATAGGCAAAAGAAAGCGACTTTCTAGTTTCACTTCTGTCGCGTGTGAATTACACACTATACTTTTTTAAATTTGCAACTGCTTTCTTCTCGATGAGCAACACCTGAAAATAGTACGTTTCTCGATGCAGACACTTGTTTAAAAAATAAATAATTAACATACGGAAAGCGAACATTTTCACTACAATAACCTAACAAAAACGCATTGAAATCCGTGTGTGGCTTTCGGTATAAATAGATGGCGATTTAAAATGCGCTATCTCCTCTGTTTGGTACAGTAAACGGTCGGTATTTAGAAAACCGAAACGCAAGTTGTAAAGAAACTGCTTACGTGTTATATTTATTACGTTCATTAATACGTCTACATATAAACGCCTGAAAATAAAACTATTAGTGGGAGGAACGACCGCTCAGAAAACAAACACCTTACACTTTGATTTCAGGCCGTACCGACTGTATTTGATAATGCTAGATTAAAACTAATGTTATATAATATAATAGTAGTTCTTTGAACAGTAGGCCTTGTGTCCCAAAAAGTATATTTATAATTTTTTGTTGTTACAATAAATCAAAACAAAAATTTCCGTCTGAAATCACAACATTTGTAAATAGGTACTTCAATACTTACCTCCTTCTTTAAACGCATTTGTTAATTACAGACACCCAAGATTCGTAGAAAATGATTTTAAGGGGTTAGAGCGGTTAAAAAAAATCGTGACGTAGCTTTCAGTCCATGTTCCACCGGGAGATTTGAATTAACTGCATGACAAATTTTACTTCAAGCTACGTCTTTTTCTTTCCTTCGAAAAATGCTCGTATGAGCTAACCTTGTTAAAAGCATTTTCTACGAACCTTGATAAACACCTCCTTAACAACCTGTCACAAATGTTACCAACTCAAAGGCAGTTCTTATTACAAACTTTTTTCACATACCATATTTTTCATTATTCCATATTGACGGCGACATAGTAAGAACCACAATCATGCAAACTCTGGCGGGATAAAAAGTTAGCATTCAACGAAACCACCATCTTGAACCGGAACCGGAACATAACAAAAAAAATTACAGACAGATCAAGTGGAACATTCAGTTACTGGATATGATTTATGATTCTCACGGTCAAAAGTATCACGATGATTGATTTTGGGATATTAAGCCGTATTGCGCTTCCTCCTTCTTTAGCCAACATTTCGGACAGCCTTGCAATGTCCACTTTCAGGGTAGATGTGCAGTTAGACATTCAGTGAATTTATGAAAACTGGTGGGCTGTGATTGAATTGATTCTTTAAAAGTGGTGAACCACAAAGAATGATATTCACTTATTATTTATTATAGATAGTTTGGTGATATCGTTCAATTAGATATCATGACTATGAAGATCCGTTCTGGGAAGGAAAAGAATATAAAGGGGTGGATAGGAATCTAGGGCTCAGTGTGTTCAGGAGTAACGGATGTACGAATCCAACCCCCCCCCCCCCATTGCGGTGCAAGACGATGAAGGATAAAAGGTCGTCTCAATGTGGTATAACCACAGTTTAATAATGGTCTTGAACGCCGAAACATTTGTCACAGTAATAAAAACTAAAATACTCGCAAAACTTAATTAATAACATTATTACTTTAAATATTTAAAAAATATCGGAAATTCATCAAATTAAACACAATAACATCATTATCATCACGCTTGGCTCTACAACCCCTGGTGGGTCTTGGCCTCCTCAAGAGTCTTCCTCCACTTCTCGATTTTGTGACAGCTCTCTCCAGTTTATATGCTCCAAGGTAGATATGTCCTTGAGGACGTTGTCGCTCCATCTTAATCTTGGCCTTCGCAGGCTCCTTCATCCTATCGGTCTTGAGTTTGGTGCTTGATGCTCGGTCATTCTCTCCACATGACCCAGCCACCGAAATCTTTCCAATTTTATAAATTTTGTGATATTTAGCTACAGAGTACAGAGCTCATTGTTGTAACGTCTGTGCCAAAATCCATTTTCTAGAACCGGTCCGAAGATACACCTAAAAAATTTCCTTTCAAAAACTTCCAATGCTCAGCTGCGTACGTGAGCATTGGTCTACTAAGTCTTTTGTACACTAATATCTTGGTGTTTCTGGACAGCAGTCTGGATTTTATGTGCTTTTTGTAGGCGGAAATAACAGCGAATTGCGCTCACTGTACGCTTCTGGATCTCCTCCGTAGTATTATTATTGTTTGTTATCAGGGAACCTAAATATGTAAATCTTGATACCAAACACAATAACAATGAATATTAAAGCAGATTATTATATTACAACAGTGAAATCTCATCTAACGTCATGAAATTTTCACACCTATTTTTGCCTGGAATTTCTAATTAAGTATATTCCGCCATGAGCAATGGTGCTTCTGGGAGGCCAAGGGGACACCGGTGTCCCCTATGAAATTTCAAAAACAAAAACTTTTTATATGCGATTTTGACCCTTATGTATAAAGAAACTGTATGAAAACAAGGTCAAAATCGCTTGCACCAATATCTCTATAGGTAGGGTAAAAGATTTCATTCATGTGGCAACTCTAGAATTTTTGTAATTAATTTATCTGCGACTTCAGACCGCTGTCAAAACCGATAAGTCGTGAGTTTTAGCATTTTTGTTCCTTTTTCAAATGCATATATTGGTATTTATTTATCAATCACCTTTGAAATGTGTTTTTTCACGTAGGATGTCTATTCGGGTTTATGTAAAAATAACAATATCAGTTCATTTTCGTATATATTTATGCAAAATTCGGGAAGCCAAATTTTCGCGCCTTTGTTCTTGGCTACCCCCAGGGGAAAATACTTTAACTGAAAATAATTACATGTCACCATTTTGTGATACAAAATAGTGTTGAAACTTGAGCGAAACCTGGTAGTGATTAGCAATTGATTATCACATACAAAAATAACAAATATTATTTATGTCGATAACATTTGAATGTATAAACAATTGTATACAGTCATGTAAATGTGGAACCATTGAACTAGTACAAACATATGTGTATTTGGGGATAACTGTAGACACGCCCATGAAATGGGATACTCACATAAGTAATATCTGCAAACATTTACTAGCTATTGCGGGGCGAATTTTCAAAAAGACATATTTCATGCCTGCAAGTACTTTACAAACAATTTATTTGCCACTAGCGGAATCTCCTATCAAATACGGAATAACGTCTAGGGGAAATATATTGATTACATTCAAACAATTGAAAACTCGACGACAAAGTTTTTGATAAGCAAAAGTATTTATGCACTAAGAAAAGATATAAAACTATTACAAGAGATGTAACACTATTATATAACTTGTTCGAGGGATATTATTGTTTAAATTTGTACGCCAAAAAGCTATTGTCTGATTCCATGTATGGAGAAAAATTCCATGTATGGGATCATGCACACAAAACAAGACCAGTAACGACATGTGGAAGATTTTTTTTTCGATTGATTTTGAAGAAAAACAAATTTAAAAAAAAAAGAAATCAAAATTTCGTTTATATTTTTTACTCAAGGTAATGTCAGGAATCACTGGATAAAGTAAGTCAAATACGTCACCTAACACCCTGTTTTTTAAAATATGCTAATGCATATAAAAAGCTAATCAAATTGCACCACTAAACTCAAAAAAATGTGTTAATAGATCAAGATAATTTATGGTGATTTTGTTTTTAATCACCTTTAGTTTCGTGTCCATTGATTTTATGCATGTATAAATTTGTCAATGAGTGTGTTTGAGTATGTTGTGTGATTTCGAGTATTTTGCCAGTATCATTTTTTTATTTCTTTTTATTGAGGAAACAAACAGTCATACAGTAAAATAATTTTATAACAATAAAATTTCATAATTCAATTATGTTCCATTATGTTAAATATTGGTTTAGTATTTTTACCTACTCAACTTATTAAATGACAAAAAGAAAAAAAATAAACATAATAAAGAAAAACATAAAAAAGAAGAACATAAAACATAATAAAAAAATCGATCTGGTATTTTGTTTGGGGCAACGAAATACAATATTTTCTAACAGATATGATGAATCAACAAGGCAGTTCACGATTTTGTGTAAGAAAAATGCATCAGAGAGATTTTTCTGCGTTCATATAAAGCGATAGGGTCAAATCGATGATAACTAAAACGATAAGATAGGTGTTTTATAAATTTGTTCTGGATATTTTCAATGCGATGAATATATGTTTGATATTGAGGATTCCAAATTTCTGAGGCGAACTCGAGTTGTGACCGTACATATGACATATATAACAGAATTAGGGTGTGTGCTATAATAAAAGGCTTTGTAGTGCGAATAATGAAACTCAATTTCTTATAAGCTTTTTCTAGAATATTTTCAATATGATCCCTAAATAACATTTTAGAGTCTAGTATTACTCCAAGATCTCTTATTGTTTATCATAGGTATCTATCTGTCTGTGTATTAGTATGCTTTTCTATCTATTTTCTATGTTGTGGTTTCTCGTTATATTAGGGTTATCCGTAAAATAAGGTCTCCAAGGTGCTGCGGTCGCGAGTAATGATTTTACGCGCAATCCTGCAACACTGACATGTAGCCTAGTTTCCCCTTGTCAAATCCACACCACGTTGCACCCTCTGTCGTGCAGTGTATCCGGGTCCCGTCCCCAGTCACAAGTGAGTCCAAGATTTCTACGCCATCGATGTCCTAGCACTCAAGGAATTCGCAAGCTGCTTCAACCCGTTGTCGTTTGTGATCTTCGGTGAGCATTTTGGGACCCACCTAGGGCAGACTTTGTGGTCCCCCAAATGTTTGTCAAAATCTTGTAAATAGTGGTCTTACTCACATCAGGGATCATATCCCAGAGCTCCCTAACTGTCACCCGTCGATTTGCAATTATTGTTTTTTCCACTTTGGGGTCGTCCATTAATCACGTGAGGCTCAAAAGGGGGGGGGGGGGGGGGTTCGGAAAAAATCACGAAATATCACCGGGGAGGGGGTATAATGAGATTTTTATTTTTTATTTTTTTTTTTTTAGTTTTTTATTAGTTTTTATATACATATACATGTAATATAATCATGAGTAATTACATTTTCAGGTTACAAACGGATTAAACTCAAATCATTAAATACTAACATGCAACATTGATTATAAACAGTATAAACATATATATGTATATAATATATAACCTTTACGAGAGTGTAACTACTCGTGTGTAAAGGGAAGAGAAAAATATATATATATTTTTTTTAAATTAAAAAAATTAAAATTATAACACATACATTATATTTACGTACTTACATAAATCGAATGTGTAAAAAAATAAAATAATATTAAAAAAAAAAAATAATAATTTAAAATAAATTTTTGAATAAGTATTGTTAATTAAAGGTTATGCGGTTCTAAGTGGCTAAATTATTTAAGATATTATTGTTTAATTTATTTTTGAATTTATTGTAGTCAGGTTCTAATCTCAGCTCTATTGCTAGTTGATTAAACCACACCACTCCATTGTACGTGTAGTAGTGTTGTGCAAAACTGGTATGCATTAATGGCGTACACAAGCGACCCACTGTGTTTTGCCTATTGCTCTCAACGCGGACCATGGCGTGGTGCGACTTATTAGAATAGTCTTTGTGTATTTGAAGCAGTGTATTTTTTATATATGTATTTTTTAGAGGTGGGACTTGAAAGTCTTGAAAAAGTTGAGAGGTTGAATAATCTGATGGTTTCTTAGTAATAATTTTGATTATTAATCTTTGAGTAATTTCCAACGGTAAAATTGAGGTTTTGTAAGCTCCTCCCCATGCAACAATACCGTATTGTATTATCGAATGGGCTAGAGCATAGTATATATTTTTAAGAATTTTTAAGTTAAGTATATTTCTTAAATTAATAAATATGTATATAAGTTTTCTTAATCTATTTATAGTATTGGTAATTTGAGTCTTCCACTTAAGGTTACTATCTATTATTACACCCAAATATTTTATTTCTTTTTTATTTGCTATGAATAGACAGTCATTATTTTGGCATGTTAATATTTTAGTGGTGCATTTTTTTGAATGAATTTTAATATTGATATCACGTGTATTTATTTTTCGTGATACTATTCTGAAAATTTCAAAATACTTTGTACTAAAAAAAATACACGTGATTTTGGGGGGGGGTTAGTCTAAAACCCCACCACATATCACCACGGGGGGGGGGGGTTAAAAAGTTACTAAAAAACATCACGTGATTAATGGACGACCCCTTTGCCAATTTTTCGTATGAAACCCGATGGCCGTCCGGCATGCTTTCAAATTCTCTGCACCATTTGCACACGTTTTCGCACTCATACACTGTTTTCCGTACACTTCAAGTAGCTGAGAATGAATTTCTACCAGGGTTTTGTTCTTCGCACAAAAAAAAACTAATTAAGGAGCGTAATTCACACCTGGCGGGTGGAAGCTTCGTCGCCAACGGCTGCCACGTTGAGACTAATTGTCGCAAAGAGTGCAGCGTTATGGTAATTTAGCGTAGGGAAACCAGGCTACACGCCAGTTTTCCCGGATCTCGCGTAAATTTGTTCCTCGCGATCGCACCACCTTGGAGACCTTATTTTACGGACAGCCCTCGTGTGTGTGATTTAGTGTAATAATTAATATTGTTAAATTGACCTGCTGACAGACTGGTCTGGCAGTTATCGGGATATAATAATGAAGAATAAAAAAATATAAATAAATAAAATGCATATAAACATCGATCACCTCTCGGGTATGTACTTGAAAATATTGTAAAAAACTGATGGATTTTCTCAAACTTCCGGCAGAAGATACGCTACGAAATTAGACGGGTTCAGATAAAAACAGTAATCGGTAAATGCCTGAAATCTGCATTATTTCACTTGAAAGAAAGTCTCACAACATTTTTTTGTTAGATTCCTCAAAGTAATTCACGTTGGCTCGCTAACGCGAAATGGTTTGCAATCGGCTGAAACTTTCAGGAGGTCAAACAACGCTTTTGTTTTCAAATAACTCAATTCAGTATTTTAAAATGAAACTCGCCCGAAAATAGTTATTTTCGATGCGGAAATCGAATGGTGTTAATAATACGATTTTGGAAAAGCATTTTCCGAATAAAATTAAATAAACTATCTACATTGATAGTAACCGTTCAAATAGAAGAAAAGGGATTTGAAAGACCTTTCAATAATCCCTTTGGTAGAGCGATAAAGTAGGGTTGTTTAAAAAAAATTGATAGATTCATAAAATATTTGAAGTTAATTTTCACGTTCTGTGTAAGTTCATTCAAGTTCTATTATAGGAAAAAATTATAATTGTATTATAATTATTTTTTTAATTGCTGCTTTGTCCTGTTTTTTTTTTCTTTTCTTAAATATTCTAGTTTACATTCAGTTACTTTTATGTTTCTAAATACCTATCTGTAAACATTAATAATTGGTCTGTTTTTTATCATCCTCTTATGTATATTATGTTACTAAGGGGGTTTTTCACCTTCCTCCCAATAGCTTATCCATACACATAATGAATATTTTGGATTAATTCTACAGGATTTATTTATTTAAAAAGTCTGAGTTTACTATTCGGTACTTGAACCTATGAACAATGGCTACATATAGGATAAATTAGCCGAAGTTTTTACCTGTTGCTAGTATTTATTTGTTTTTTATTAATATTCGTTATGTGTATGGATAAACTATTGGGAGGATGGTGAGAAACCCCCTTAGACTGTTTATATTCCTTATATAAATAAATAGGCTATTTGCTTCATAAAACTGAAATAATCACAGAATAATAGAACTTACACAGAACATGAAAATTAACTTCAAATATTTGATGTGTCCATCCATAGACATCCAAATGGATAGACAAGCAGTTACAGATGAGGGGTAAAACCAAACTATGGAGAGCAAAGGGGGGAAAGATGACTGTCATTCGTTGAACAATCAATCTGACAGTATATAGGCATCTCGCATTACAATATCACCATTTAGTTCTTAAAAGCAAAATCTGCTTTGAATGAATAGACCTTTTTACATGGGAGCGCGAATTGCTTGCCACGTTCAAAACTTATTTGCTAAGGCCAAATGCTCGCCCCAAAAAGACTCGCGCCAATACACATATCAATATTTTCTTGCCGTGTTTAGTTAAAACACTTTTACAAATGTTTCATAATTTACTTACCCCTGTAACCAGCGACGAGCACATTGGAGTACCGCCCACATTCGCTATGTGCATATTGATACTTAGATATATTGTATAGCACAAGCTGCCGTTATTTCGTTAAATGTATGGATGTCAGCTTCTCGCTGTTCACGGCAAGAATGATGACGTCACACATTTTAGATTCAAGCGAGGCTATATCCCCTCCCCATGGAGCGAGCCGGTTCCAAGGAGGAGCTACAGCCGGCGCCATGTGGAGGGGGAAATAATACGTTTTTATCACTTAGGGCGGGTCCAGATATATTCATATGTCCGTGTGTCCATCAAATTTTTTGAACAACTCGTCCTTAGTAAAGTCGAAGTATTTTTTTACAGTAGCTCCACATGGGAGGCTATGTGGAAAATAATTCCCCTGAGGGCCACTGTCATATTATTGGAGGTGTAATGTGAAAGGTCTTTGTAGGAAAGGAAGGAGAAGAATTTATGGAAATGAAAAGGGTAATAAATAATAAAGCTTTGAAACAACTTTGAAAAGATACAGGTTACTATTATATTATTATACCATGTGTTACTTTTCAATTCGAAAAATGATTAATTCTAAAAGAGTATTGTAAAACATGAACCTTTCAAAAACTGATTGCTTTTTATAATATTCTTCCTCCCTCCCGGCTTCTTCCCTCCCTGCCGCTAAACAACATGAAATACACACATTATTGTTATTTTTTATACAATTTTCATAATGCCAAAGCTCACCATTGTGTACAGAAACCTTCGCGGGTGTGCGCATAACAAAACGCCAAAGTTTCATCGCAATTTAATCGGATGAATGGTGTAGGAAATAAATTCAAAACACCAGAGCTCAATATTGTACATAGAAGCCTTCGCGGGCGTGCTCACAACAAATCACCAAAGTTTTATCGCAATTGGATGAATGGTATACGAAATAATAAGGTACAAAAGATTTTTAAAATATTTATATTGAGGGATCAGTTGGATTTATAGGTCCAATTAGGAGTTCTAGTTTGTCAACATATTTAGTTGAGGTAATTGAAGTGTTTTGCGTGAATAATTTTATTTGACCAGGAATCTAAGAATTCCTGGTTAGTATTTATAAGAATGTTGGCATTCTCGTCATATAAATTTAAAGGTGTAATGTTTCTATCTGCCTTGCAAATTATTTTGTGCATTTTAATCGTACATGTTATTAATATTGTATTACTATTATTATTATTGTACACAAAATCTTTCGCGGGCGTGTGCACAACAAATCATCAAAGCTTCATCGCAATTGGATGAATGGTATGCGAAATAATAAGGGATCAAACAAAGAAATTTATTTATTACCAGCTGGTTCTCGGCATGCGTTGCAATGCCATATTCAAAGAAATAAATTGTTTCTCCCTGCATTCCCGTGCGTCCCCGTTCCCTCCCGCATCCCCTACCCTCCCGCATTCCCCTTCCACCTTCCCCAAACCACCTTCTCCCCTCTCCCGCTCCCCCGTCCCGCAAAACCCCCCCCCGGCGTTCGATAGATTCAGTCTCAGTACATTAAGTTTTCAAACAGCTCGCGTGCCACCTATTACAATTTTTTTTATCCAAATTTTCATTTTTGTATATTAAAAGAACAATTTATCAAATTAATATAAATCTATTAAAATATTTAAAATCATCAAAACCGCTGAAGATTGTGCCTGTCTACAAAATAATTTAAACAAATTAATTAGTTCGTGTTCTCTTAACAAACTTTATCTGAACATAAATAAGTATTCAATAAGTTTTTACAGAATAAGTCAACCAATTATTCATCCATATGAACTTAACAACTCTACCCTTAGGGAACGTACCCATACTACGTGACACGTTTAGGGGGGGGGGGGTCTTCAAAATGTCACGCTCCATACAAATGAGCGGCGGGTTGCTTAGGATTTTGGTCACCGGGGGGGGGGGGGTTAAAAATTGCAAAAAGTTGGTCACGTAGTATGGGTACGTTCCCTTACCTCTGTCGAAGAAATTAACGGCCTGGGCATAACTTTCGACTCTAAATTAAACTTTATATCCCATATAAACTCAATCTGTAATAAAGGTATCAAAATGCTTGGCTTCGTTCTTAGAAATTCCAGAGGTTTCAGGAATATTTCAACTTTAAAAATTTTGTATACATCCTTAGTACGTAGTCAAGTCGAATATAACTCCTCGATCTGGTCCCCCCATTTTAAAATACATTCAGATTCAATCGAAAAAATTCAACACAAATTCTTAAGACACATTAATTTATTAATTTTAACCTCGGTATTCCCATTGAAAACATAAATTATAATTGCTTGATGAAAGAATTAAATTTATTAAGACTGTCAGATCGAAGAATTATATCCGACTTAATATTTATGTTCAAAATTGTAAATGGTAGCATAGACAGTCCTGATTTAAATAAGCTCATTGAATTTCGTATTCCCACGAGAACCACTCGTTCTAAAATCCTTTTTAAATGTAACAATAATCGGACTGAGTATACGAAACACTCACTTTTATCTAGGTTACATGAAGTTACTAATAGATATGCAGATGTGATAGATCTATTTAACTGCACGGAACAAGGGTACAAGAAGGCTATGCTATCATATTTTTTAAATCACTACTAATTTTATTTGTATTATAGATTTTTGCATGTAAAGGTATCTCTGTTGTCACTTCCCAATGTATCGTCACAACTAACTGTTATACATACACTGTTTTATCATTACTAATATTTTGAATATGAATTTGTCACATGTAATTAGTGTTTATGGCATACTTATGACGTTTGTATTAAATAAATAAATAAATTTGGTACCTATCATAGGTACCTATTTAAAATAACTATAATTTTAAAAAATCCATAGACAATTATTTTGATTTAAAAAAAAACAACTCAGTGCCTGCTAAATTCAATATAATTCTAAATAAAATAGTCGTTAAGTTTTCGGAAATTATTCAATTTACTGCGCAATTTTCTTAATTTTTCTTTCCGTAAGAACCTTCTACAAAGTATTATAAAAGTCGTTCGGAAGTTATGGCGTGATCAAGGGAAACAGGGATTCATTTTTATATATATAATAGATTATTTATCAAATCTACGCTTTCTTTGGGACATCTCTATTTTTCAGCAAAAAAGTTCCAGGAACTTAGTTTAGGTTAGCTTAGGTTAGGTTAGCTTAGGTTAGGTTAGCTTAGGTTAGGTTAGATTTGGTTAGATTTGGTTAGATTTAGTTAGGTTAGGTTAGGTTAGATTTGGTTAGGTTAGGTAAGGTTTTGTTCGATTCTGTAATAAATACGTGAATACCGCCTGGTACCGAATACAGTTGGTAAATAATTTCCCAGGTACAGCGCACAGCGCACGGGGCGCCCTCAATTCGTTCTGCCAAAGATTCCATTAGCCAGGCCCAATGTCATTTTATTACTCGTAGAATGCCACACAACCATTTAATGATGTGTTGTATAACATCCCGGGAACCGGGAACCCAACGGCCGCGGCGCTCCTCATTTTAATTAACACCTACAAAACACGACCAACCTTTGTTTGTTTGTGTTTTTAACTAAAGTTATGCTTTATCGCCCATTTTATTGGTATTCATGGCACATTAAATGAAAACACTGAATAATTAATGAGCACATTCCGTGAACAAATTTTCTCTTGTGCAAATTTGTCTTGTTGTTTAGACATCTATTTATATTATATGCTTTTGTATCAATAAACAGGCCGATGTTTTTAACGATAGTATGAAAAGATTTGCGATGCGTATGCACGTTGCGTGTTTTCCTTCTTTCCTCGTGGGCACGTCATTAATTCGGCATAAAATTCTTATTAAACCCCACTGACCAGTGGCTGAGAATTAAATTTTTGTCGAAAGATGTTCATGCGATCGTACCCTTGAAACTCTATAGGGCGGTTCCGAAGAGAAAGATTCATTATTCTCTGTACCAGCGTTTTAAAATAATAACTCAATATGGATTTCATTTCATACAAAATTTGCTTTAATATATATCTTCATTCAAGTTAGCAAATAAAAATGATCAAACGGGTGGTGATTAAATTATGTACTTTTTGTAATTATTTTTCATCATAAATACTTATAATTTTCAATAATGTCTCAGCAAAATAAGGGTTTAAAAAAATCTGGAATATGTTAGTTTATAAGACCGTAAATAAATAGATGAACTGAGGTATATTTTCGTAACAAAACACGTGCACAGATTATTTAACGATTTTATTTTTACTAAAATTAAAATTAGCTCTCCTAGAAAATTTAACGAATCTGCCAACGACCAACGGTATGACCTATTATTATAAAAATAAACGTTTTTCAATATTTAAAACATATCTTTGTCTCTCTCTCTCTCCGATATCGCTACAGCCTCCTTTGGCCTCCCGCAACATTCGCCTCCAACTCCTCCTGTCCTCAGCGTCTGACCTCCAGTTTGTTACTTGTAGAAGCTGTGCTGCATCCCCTCTTACCTCGTCTTCCCACCTCGGTCTGGATCATCCCACTAAACATAACTTAATTACTAGATAATCTTTCGAAATCAATTTATATTTTCGAAGTAAGGCCGGTTACAGTGCTCGACCTGACGATACGCATGCGTACGGTCGGTCCTGGCGATCGCATACCACCGACCGACCGTCGGTGCGTACCGTCAGTTCACGATTGACCAACAAGCTGACCGGACGTCGTACGCGAAATTAATTAATTAATAGCTGCTTATTATCTTCGTAGACGTATTAGGAACAGAAGACATAGATATCACGTACACCCGATCGTCGCCCAGAGAGCATTTCTAGCTCGTCGGTCGACCGACGGTCTGCATGCGCACGCGCTCGACCGACGATTCTCGTACGTACTGCGTAGCGATATACGCATGCGTACGGCCGGTCCTGCACTGAACGATTTAGGAATTTTCATACAAATGACAAGCGCGACCGACGTACGCACCGACCGTCGGTCGAGCACTGTAACCGGCCTAAAACTTCTTTACGCACGCTTGACTTGGGGAGTAAGCTGGTGAATGCGTGACGCGAGCGTTATTAAAAGAGTGATCGGGCGAGGTGAACGGTCGGGCGAGGCGAACGGAAATTGAGAGGGAGATATAAGTTAGTAAAGTTTTACTTCAGTCTTGTGGTCTGAAGCACACTCGTTTTTTTTGTAAAAAAGAGTCAATACGTCTAGAATTTGATTTAAAAATGACAAATGACATCGTCTGATTATTCCCTCATAATTAAAAAAATGTTTTTACGGAATGTGGAGAGAATAGTGCAATCCCACACGTTCCGTTTAGTACAATACGGAACACATTTGGAGGGCCCCACCACTTACCCGCCCTGGTATAAGTAACTTAAGGTTACTCCTTCAAGGCTCTCGCAAGGACTCTAATTTTTTTGGAAGAACGATTCTATATAAATGAACGAAGCTAGACCTCCAAATATCCCCGCATACAGTGTTAGGAAGCAGTATGCAAGTGCTTACAAAAGTACAGGACAGCACAGTGTTAGTAGTCATTAGAGATAAAAAAAAGGTCGCTCCTTCGGGCAGTGGTCTTAATTCCTTAAGAGCCACTTGATGACCTAAAGAAGAAAAAAAAGGACAAGAGAAAGGAAAAAGACATAATTGCTGTCTGTAGGACTGCGAGCATCTGCAAATAAGAGATAAAATAACAAAATAAGAAATGTTAAAAGTAGTTGTGTTCCCCCATTCAGCTGGCAGTCCCCGGGAGAAAGTGCATGACCGTTCACGAAACCCGTCATCCTCGCCCTTAAGCCAGTTTCTCGGTAGTGCCTAGAAGAAAAGTATCTGGGAAAATGGGGTGGTAACCCGAAGACCCTAAGGATAGAAGCGTCGAGTCACAATACTGAACAGGGGAAATCATACTTAGACGTTCTTGAATATATAGGTAGACAAATATATTTTATTCATTCAAATTCTAAACACCTCTAATGCAAAGCGAATGCTCTCGACTAGCAATCCGTGGCAAATCTCGGTGTGCGCAAGTAAATTTTATTTAATTACTTAATTTGTGTTGTTTCACAATTAATCCATGAAAAATAATATATACCTACCTAGTATATTTACGACACGTTCATAAGGGGAGATGCTCTCAATATCACCCTGGTGAAAGACCACCATTCAGAATTGACATTTACTTGAAACGACTCTAACTGTGTTTGGTGACCAGATCTGAATAGCCAGGCATTTCCGCGCCTTTCTCTTCCCCTCCCCACTACCTTCAGCCTCACAACATATACATTCGGGGGGCCATAGGTTCACTGGCTCAGTGGATTGAACTCTTGTGCGGTATTCACATACCAAACAAAACTACTTTACTCTGAATCCAGAGATCGCGGGTTTGAATCCTGGCGTAGGCAAATGAATTCAATTTTGAATGAACCCATCGTTTAGAATCGTTCTTAATATGTATGATTCCATGACAGTTGATCCCCCGACAGTTGGCTCTCGGCATACTTACATACAATATGCAGTCGGTTTAGGGAAAATACGGTTTACCTACTTACACCAAATATAACTAAGCGTCCCCGAAGGGGTGTGCAAAGAGGATGAACCGCCGAATAACAAAAGTTTAAAAAAAATATATTCATTTAGATGCCCAAGGATAAAACTACTTGAATATATATTATATTGTTCAGTACATATATAACCAGGGTATAAGTACAAAAATCAACACTGTTGATAAATTCATTTGATATCCATAACCAACTCATTATGAAATATATTTTTTTAAGTGGATTTTAGGTCACAAATTGGTAATTAATGCAAAAAAACATATAATTTTATAATAATCGATACTTCGCTTGAGATGGATTTAGCTCAGTTTAGTGCTTGGAATTGAATAGTCAGATACGTCCCATTTTTATTTTTTTATAACCGTTAGTTTTAACCGTATTACAGCCCTGAAGGAGAAAAGAAAACCATAGTTCCACTGCCTCCTGGCTGCTCTTGTCTCGTGTCTCATAAAAATAAAAATAAAAAGAACTAGGCATTCAAAAATCATCTCCGGTCTCTGCCTGTGATGATTTAAAAAATTCCAAATGTTCATTTTGACTACCATTGAATGTAAATTAACGGTGTGCCATTTACGGGATGTTCATGCGAATAACGGATATTAAAGCTCCCGTGAGGTGATTTTTCACACGAAGCATGCCTTTATTATTAGCTTTAGGTCTCCAATCTGATCTATACTCGCCGTGTGTCATTTTTTGGTGTAATTACGAAACGCATTTTTTTACATTAGCTCCACATGGGAGACCCTGAGGAAAAAAAATCCCTCAGAACCTATGTCATCTTTGAGGATCTTTTAGGTAAGGAGAGGAAGTTTTGGGTAGGAAAAGGTTATGAAGAGTGGATAGGAATCTGGGGATGAATAATAGGGTATTAATATCTGACAGTGTTAATACGTATTAATAGTATAAATACGAAAATTATACTAGACAATATAATAAATTGTACACAAAAACCTGCAAGACTGAAAGTGGCAAGAGAAGCATTGGCCACGAGGGCGTACACATACCATCTCCTCCCAGATAACCTAAAAATGGAGAATAATATAAAATACCTAATAAAAAAACGAATAAACTGATAAAATAATAAAAAAACTATTTAAACTTGAATTGTTAGAACAAAATTAAAAATATATTTTTTTTTATTTTAGCACATAAAATATAATGTACATTTAGATGATGTAATAATTTGCGTACATGTTCATGTTCAAATATCTTTATACCACTCTTCCATGGAAGCATTAGCTTGTGTCTGGATATTACTACTATACTATACACTACTTTATATATATATATTTATTTTATTTTACTTATTTTACTTTATTTGGGAAACAAACAGTTGTACATATTTTATTAAATAATTACATTTGACAAATTTGCATGAACCAGTGAAGTTTCCACATTTGAGAATATAGAATTTAAAGAAAAAACAAAAAACTCATTAATATAAGAAGTTATACATACATAATACCTAACTAGATTACAGAAAATCAGATGAAACCAACATAATAAAATCAGATGAAACCAACATAATAATTCATACGAAAATCAGATGAAACCAACATAATAAGAGAAAAACAATAAAATAAGGCACACAGCAGGATTCACGATCAACAATCTGTTTTGATCTTCTCCGTTACATATTTTGTGAATTGAACGGAGGACAAATGGAAAATATCAGCGTCTGAAAGGATATTGTTATATTTTGTGCACGTCCTTTTCAGAAATGTATGTTGTGAGTAGTTAGTTTTTGATTGTGGGATGTGGAATAGTTTGTTTGTTCTTGTATTACGTACTGGACAGTGGAAATGGATGTTTTCCAGAAGATAGTTGCTGTCAACAGCGTTGTTGATGATTTTGTATAAAAATTTCTGGTCGGATATATTTCTTCTCTCTTCTAGTGATGTAATTTTATGGAATGCTAAGGAATCTTTTACATGTTCTGATATTCGGAACGATTTAAAGTCTAAGTATTTCAAATTTTTTTTTTGGATTCTTTCTAACCTTTCAATGTTGACTTTGTATTGGGGATTCCAAATCACTGATCCAAATTCTAGTATGGAGCGAACAAAAGAAAAATATAATATCTTGATTACATGTGGTGATCTGAATGGTTTAGTCACTCTTACAATGAATCCTAGGAGTTTGTAGGCCCTGTCACAAATGGAATTTATGTGTGATCGGAAAGACATTCCGGAGTCCATTATTATTCCTAAGTCCCTTACTTCACTACACCTTTTTAATTCAACTCCGTTTATTTTATATGGGAATGTTAGGGGGTTAGTGCTTTTGGTGAAAGATATTGTATTACATTTTTCTAGATTAAGGTACAGTTGGTTGTTCGCGCAATATAGTCCAAGCCTATTGATATCCTCTTGCAATTCTAGGCTGTCATTAATATTAATTACTTTTTTGTAAATTTTAATGTCATCAGCAAAAATTTGGATTTTAGAGTTTTTAAAGCAAGAGTCTATATCATTTATATACAAAATAAAAAGGAGAGGTCCGAGGTGTGATCCTTGTGGAATTCCTGAGGGTATATTATAGAAACGTGAAGAGAAACCCTTAGCTCTAACTGCTTGACTCCTGTTAGTGACGTACGATTTGATCCATCTTAGAAGGTCCCCACTGATCCCGATTTTTAATAGCTTCTTCAGAAGCAGTTTGATGTTAATTTTATCAAAGGCTTTTGAAAAATCCGTGTATATAGAATCAATCTGAGTTTTACTACCCATAGAATTAAATATGAAATCTGTGTATTCCAGCAGGTTTGTCTCGACTGACCGTTTTCTAAAAAAGCCGTGCTGATTTTTTGATATGGTAGTTTGTACTGCTGGAAAAAGTTGGTCAAGAACCATGTTTTCCATAATCTTGCTGATAATTGGGAGTTTGGAGATGGGCCTGTAGTTAGTGATGTTATTTTTATCCCCGCTTTTATGGATTGGTGTAATGAGTGCTTGTTTCCAGACGTTGGGGAAGTTGCCTTCCTCAAATGACATTTTGAACAGCATGGAGATAGGATAAGCCAATTGGTCCCGGCATTTTACATAAAAAATGGATGGAATTAAATCAGATCCCGCGCTTTTGTTCGGATCGAGTTTTTTTAGATAATTAAGTACATGCGATTGATTAAAGTTAATTGTGTGAATATGAAGATAAGAGTTGTCGACATTGTTACCAGAGTTTATAGGATCGAGGCTGGGGTTGGGATTCTCTACAAAAACCGATCTAAAATAATCACTAAAATTGTCACAAATGGATTGTCCATCAGTGCAGGAGATATCGCCAAGATACATTTGATTTGGTAGATCAGAAGACAATTGCTTTGATTTTACGAACGACCAGAAGCGTTTAAATAAATAATAAAGTAAAATAAATAAAAATAAATAAATATATACTACTTTACTCTGTACTTAAGTTAAGAAAGCGAAATATTATATTTCTTTTAACTTAATAATAATAATTTCAAAAATTTAAAAAATACCCTGTAGCTAGGGTATTAATACTGTCGGATATAATTGAATATTTCCTAAATAAAGAAAAGGTGATTGATTTGGTAATTTTGAGATTTACCCGGAAATTAGACGAGCTTGCATCTGTATTCACATACGCATTATATTCCAAGCTTTTAAACCTGTTATTCCGAAAGCATGATATGACAAGAATCCGGAATGTATTTAGGTTATTTGAACGTTGAGTGATCTAAATGTTGAGTGTCGGTAATTAGAATTAGTATGCACAGTTCGGATGTATTATGTAAGGCGGAACCGTCTATTATTGGCTCTAAACGCCATACAGTCAAGTTGTAACTGGATGTTCCTTTTACCACATTCCTCTCGCATGATGTCCACTAGTGTGGTCACAAGAAATCAATGTTGGAATTTTTGGGGGGGACCTCCCTAAAAGTTGCCAATTGGCTAAGAAATGAGATTGGTGAAGTTTCAGCTCAATTGGAAAAGGTTAACTCGTGCCTCATCAAGGTTGAAGTTTTAACTTTCTATAAAAATGTTTTTTTTTATAAAATACCTAACAATATTGCAAGAATTAATTACATATGCTGTCCAGATTTTGCCTTATTTATTTTCTCAATTGGTACATAAAAAGGGTGTAGTTAAAACCGTTTTCTAAGTAAATACTGCACAATCCAAATTGAAAATGATGGATTTAGGGAAAAGAAAAGCAAAAAGGTATAAAAAATAAGACGAAATAATGTTCAAAATTTTATTATTTAAAATATAAAAAAGAAAGCATTATTAAAGAAAGAAGTTATTTTATTATTTACATTTACAATTAATTATCAGATTAAGGTGGTAACGTTGCTTTTGAAGAGTCAGGAAAATTTTTTCGACATTCAGATACAACTTGTAACAGAAACTGTCGTTGTTCTTCGTCTTTTGTCAAACAGGAATTGAAGTCTTGAATTAATTTTACCCCTCTTTTAGCTGTGTCATTGACAACCTTGAAACCGTTCACAATTTTTTTTTGCTTTTAAATAATGTGCATTTTTTACACCATATACCAGGATCCGTATTTTATTAAATATTATTTATATTATAACTCGGATAAACCTCAATATAATATATTATATTATATTATTATTGTTTTATATATTTTATTATATTAAAGTTTGATAAGAAACAAAAAAATTAATATCTTTGTCCAATAAATTATCTACTTGATGGAGACTGAATTTTGCTTTCACATCCCTATCATCACATGTTTTTTCTTCAATTGTAATTAATTGTAGACTTTTTACAGCCATGCTTGTTTTGACACTTTTTTCTAAATTTTCATCGAAGAAAGAAAATGCGACTTGCTCAGAATTGAGGTACCATGGATGATTTATCATTTTAGACAGTGCCTTGTCTGCAAGTTCCTTATCTATTTTTCTATATTTTACAAGAGATTTTAGAAATTGTAGGTCTTGGTTGGGGGCCAAAGTGGGTTTGGGGGCGTTAAACCATGCTTTTACATAAATGTTTATTAAAAATAAACAAATGTCAGTGATAGCTTTTTTTCTAAATTTGTTAATGTAAATTGATCCCTGAAAAAATATATTTTGATACAATAAATGATACACGCTAGATGGATGGCACCAGGTACTTTGAAAAAAATGTCTTTTGGGGAAGTACTTCTAACACTAGTAACGAAAGTTTAATTAATTCTTTGTAATCATCCCTTGGCTGTTGGTTTTTTAATTGTTCTGTAAGAAAAATTGATATTTCATCTGAATTCCCTATTTTATGTCTAATATTTTTATCTTCAATAGCATTTTTGAATTTTGTCTTGTCTAGCTTCGACCATCCAGTCTGAAACTTTTTAAAAATATTTGAGTGGGGTTCAGTAGTTGTGCCCATTTTTAAATCAAAAACTGATTTGAGAATAATTTCTAAAATATGGTGGCGGCATGCTAAATAAAGAAGATTTTTCTCTAATAATTGCTCCAACAAAACGCAGGTTCCGTTGAGGCGACCAGTATTTACCGCAGTGGTATCAAAACACATTGCCTGGATTTTTTCAACTGCCCCCCACTCTTCAACTGCTGAAAATACTGCTTTTGCCTGAGTAATTCCCGTACCATTTTCAAGCTGAGGAACTCCTATCAACTGATTTTTATCCCCACAACTAATCAAAACAGCTACCCTTTCTACATTTTCTTTACTCAAAATATCTGGAAGTAATTTTCCGTCCCAGTGCACAACAGCTCCTTCTAAATCGGAATTTTCGAATCTATTTTTGATAAGCTCAGTCCTTTGTTTTCGGAATAGCTGTCTGCGAAGTCGTATTACACTTCTACTTACAATTAAATTCTGTGAGTCAAAACCTAACGCCTCTGCAGTAGCTGATATTATTCGAACTGCGTCTCTATCTGAAATTCTACATCTATCTAACAATAAAGCCAATTTTTCGGTAATAATCTCTTCACTTCCTCTAGCGTACTTTTTTTTCTTTATTTCTGGTTCTCCTTCCTCTGTGTCGGGAAAATTCACCTCCAACTCTTCTTGTTCCTCTTCTTCTGATGTGCTGCTTGTTGAAGATTCCAGTTGTGCAATTAAATTTACATCTTCTTTCTTTACATCTTTTTTTTCTAGAGGAGGGCAAACGCAGATGTTGGTGTTTAAACATTTGTGTATTTTTATGGTGTTTGTGTTATTTTTTGGCTGTCCTGTGCTATTTATACTGTACGTTGTGAATTTTGTTTTCGATATGTTTAGTGTAAGCGTGTTTGAGTCTAACCATGATTTCACTCGCGTGATTCCTAAATTCGCTCTGTTGTGTGCTTTTTTCCAATCCTTAGATTTAAAGAGTAAAACTGTGTCGACTGCATAACTAACTATTTCACCGTCTATTTTCATGCTGCAACGTTCATTAATGTAAATAGTGAAGAGAACGGGCCCTATTATGCTTCCTTGTGGAACTCCATATGTAATTGGTAGTGGCTTGCTAATATGGTACTTGCTGTGTTCTCTGTTACTCATATAACTGTTTAATAGTTGGAGTTCCTTGCCGTTGATACCTATGTTTTCTAATTTTTTAAAAAGCGTTTGGTGGCAGATTGAATCGAAAGCTTTCAATGTGATCTTTTCGAAATGTCCGTAGGGATTACGTTGAAAAACAAATGTTGAGGTTTACTATCCTGGGCTCCCCTAGTAATAGCAGTGTGTTATTTATTTGTTTGTTTATTTATTTATTTATTTATTTATTTATTTATTTATTTATTTATTTATTTATTTATTTATTTATTTATTTATTTATTTATTTATTTATTTATTTATTTATTTATTTATTTATTTATTTATTTATTTATTTATTTATTTATTTATTTATTTAAATATTTATTTATTTATTTATTTATTTATTTATTTATTTATTTATTTATTTATTTATTTATTTATTTATTTATTTATTTATGTATTTATTTATTTATTTATTTATTTATTTATTTATTTATTTATTTATTTATTTATTTATTTATTTATTTATTTATTTATTTATTTATTTATTTATTTATTTATTTATTTATTTATTTATTTATTTATTTATTTATTTATTTATTTATTTATTTATTTATTTATTTATTTATTTATTTATTTATTTATTTATTTATTTATTTATTTATTTATTTATTTATTTATTTATTTATTTATTTATTTATTTATTTATTTATTTATTTATTTATTTATTTATTTATTTATTTATTTATTTATTTATTTATTTATTTATTTATTTATTTATTTATTATTATTTTTTTTTCATTTTTTTTTTTTTATTTATTTTTTTATTTATTTATTTATTAATTTATTTATTCATTCATTCATTCATTCATTCATTCATTCATTCATTCATTCATTCATTCATTCATTCATTCATTCATTCATTCATTCATTCATTCATTCATTCATTTATTTATTTATTTATTTATTTATTTATTTATTTATTTATTTATTTATTTATTTATTTATTTATTTATTTATTTTTTTTTTTTTTTTTTATTAATTTTTTTTTTAATTTGTTTATTTGTTTGTTTGAAAAAAATATTTTGAAACATTTATTTGAATTTATTGAGTTCCCGCGTGTTGTATACTTCGATAAAGATAACTTAGTAATTTCACTTTTCAACAAGAGATTTCTCGCATCTCTTGTTGAATTATTTGTTATTGATGTTTGCAAACCGGAATTACTGAAATATATTTTCTAACAAATCATTGATCACGTGTTACATTTTTTAAAAAATTGAGATTCGTAGGTATATAATTACAAAAATATTAGCGTTAGAGAGCCATTGGTGCATTCAATGGCTCTCCAACGCGATATACAGTTTATGTCTGCACATTAAAGAGTTATGCATTTTTTTATTGAGGGCGGGAAATTTCCGAATCGGACGCTCAGAAATCCCAGACACTGGATACGTAGTTCAATTACTAACACGAACGCTCGAGTGAATAAGGGATTTGGTGTTAAATAAATACATACTCCCCTAACTTAGAATCTAATATACTTTAAAGTAACATGTTTTCCAGAGAAATTGTGTTTCGTTTTCCGTTATTCTGTCACTTGGTCATTAATATCAGTAATGACAGGCTATTAAACAGTGTTATGGCTATGCGCTCGATATCTTATTGCTAATAAAACACGGTGCTTTATGTTTCTATTGGCACATTACCTAAACGGGTTCATTGAACTGTTTTTCTACCCTCCACCGCAGGTCAGCCTCCTGAAAAAATCTTGTGAAAGTACACATCATTAACTGTCGTCTTATTTACTTTATTATAATAATTTCCAACATTTGTAAACGGTTGACATTATCTGGAGCGTATCTACGACTCGTTATTGGAGGATAGGAAAATAGTAGAATTGCCACTTGGGTTGCCTTTGCACAGCAAACTCCAATAACTTCAATACTTTTAAGGTGGAATAACTTGTAGAGTAAAACCTCGAATTGTTATATTAAATCATTGAAGATATATTAACAACTCTTATACGAAAAATGTGAAACAGAAAAATCAGATTACACAATTAATGTTAAATAAACAATTAGATTTTTCAAATAGCCCCATTTTTAATATATTTCCCTTCCCCACAACTATTTTTACCTTCTCTCTCTTAAGTATGTACTTCCGCCTCGTCCCCCATACGAAAGTTGATGTTCTCTCTCCCTCTTTATTCTCTATTGTATCTTCAAACACTCTGTAATTTATTTAATAGGTTTTACACACCCCTAATGAAGGTTCAGGTTGAACCGAAACTGGTTGGTTAATATATTAAAGATAAATAATAAATTGATATTCCAATTACTGTATTTTCAATTTGAACCATTTATTGAAAACCAATACCTCTTCCATAGGTCACCCCAAGTGTCACCCGGGTTCATGTGGGGAGGTTTTTCAGGATCTTGGCGGCGGATGCGTCTGCTCACCTACTACAGATCTTTTGACTTCTCCAACCTCTTTTGGAACATTGCCTTGCACCGTAGTGGCAGGAATAGATTCATTGTGCTTCACTCTCGGACATACTGACCCCCAGATTCCTACCTATCCCCATACATTTTTTCTTCCCAGAACTTCCTCTCCTTTCTTTCCCTAAAAAGGCCCTCCGTACAGCATCCCCAAAGATGACATAACCCCTGAAAGGAATTATTTTCCACCGGACCTCCCGTGTGGAGCTAATGTAAAAAAAAATATTTATGTCCTTGGTGGTGTGTTGTTCACCTGTAACTGCATTGTGGAGACCGTCAATACGACATTTCATCAGTTATGACATGACAAAATAAATAATAATTTCTTAAATAATATCTATCTATACAACATACTTAAGTTTTTACTTTTTTTTTTTTATTTAGTTATCAAAAGAAAAAAATATATTTTAAAACGGTATTTAATTAATGAATAAATTAATTCCATATTATGTTATGGTTATTTTAAGAGTAATTTCGTTCTACAATACCATTCTTCTTGCCATGCTATGCTGTGCTAGAAGATCTGTCTTGCCATGTGGTAACTTGAATAAGTCGTGGCGACGACTACAGCTGATGTTTTCAGGCACGTATCAGCCATAGCATTCGAAGAGGAATGGGTTAGCTATTGATAGATTTGTATATAAAATACAAATTACAGAATAATGTAATTAATCGATATAAACTCGGTTCTAAAGACAAAGGAGTCAGACGTTGTTGAAGAATTAAAAATAATTGTATAATCAAAACCGTAAATTGAAATATGAAAAGAATTTTCCTAAAACATGTTGATATCAAATAATTTAAAAGCATACCCTGCCGTGCCCGTTTTAACGGAGCATATGGATTATATTTTAGAAATTTACGATATTTTAAGCAGGTATGTTTCGTCATTCATAAATTGTGCCGGACCAGATGGGGGATTTTAAGTTTCAACAAGAAATATTCTCTCCTATAAATAACAACCTTCGTCGGTTTCGGAACGATTTGTGTCTAGAATCAACAAGAAAAGCTCATTAATGACTACCGCCATAACAAGCCGTCTAGTTATTCTTATGAGGCTCTTGCTGACTTACTCACCATGTACAATAATATAATGCACCGTGATTTACAACATCATAATATTGCGTAGATTTAATTATGATCTCGATATTAATATTTATTTTATTTTATTTATTTATTTAGATCCCATTGAGCTTTTATATATACAAATATAAAAAAAATTAGAGCGTGTAATTCACACGCGATAGAAGTGAAATTAGAAAGTCGCTAGATGTCTCTTTCTTTTGCCTGTTTATTTGAAAGTGGTTTGAAGATTGGAAATTGATTTACAAAAATAAAAATGTTTATTTTTTTGGATTTCGTAGGATGCCTACCTGCATCCTCTGGAATTCTCTGGCCGCTGAGATTTGCAACGCACTATACCGCTGCGCTATGGGGCGCGCGCGGTGAGGCGCGAATTTACCGCATTATATTCCGACGACCCGTAAAAACACAAAGCGGCCAATGAGCGCAGACCTATCGTCGTTTCCGTTTTATATCTCAACCCATAGGAGCCTTGAGCGCAGTTTGATGCTTCGTGTTGGTGCGTCATTTCCGTTTCATCCAAATTTCAAATCACTCTAACGGGCCTAAAGAAGTTTCACTTAAAAAATAATCATGTTAAAGATGTACTGCCTTTATTTATTAATGTAAAAGCCCTCTAGGCGTAAAATAAAATAAATAAATCATATACTTACATAATCTTCTTCTTCTATCTTCTATATAAATAAAAATGAATCGCCAAATTTATGCACGCGCATAACTTCCGAACGACGGCACCAAATCGGATAATTCTTTTTTGTGTTCGTTATTGTCAGGACAAGGTTTGTATAAAAGAAGCGGTGAGCTCTGGCAAAATGAAATTTGTATAATGGAATAGGTGGCACGCGAGCTGTTTGAAAACTGAATGTATCGGGACGCGTATTTACAATCCCTACCGCGTTTCAGTCGCTTTAAATTTTCAATATCAAAATTTAAATATTTAGAAATAAAATTATTAATTTCTAATATACACATCAGAAAGATTATTTTATCTAGATTTTAGAACAATTTTTGTTTTTGCAATGTGATAAAAAATAACCAATATAGAGGTATATTTAAAATGTAAATTGTCGTTACCGCGACTGAATCGGTATAGGTTTTGTAAATACGCTACCGGGACTGAATGTATGGAATTCGGGAAGGGGAGGGGAACTCGGGAGGGGGGAGGGGAACTCGGGAAATGGGAGTAGGAAGAGGGAAGGCGGAGTGGGAACGCGTGAGGGGAAGGGGATGCGGGAGAGGAAGGGGAGGCGGAAAGGACACGCAGGGAAAAACAATTTCTTTATTAATTGGCTTAGCAACGCATGCCGGACACTCGCTAGTAAGTAATAATAATCTTCTTCCAATTGTATTTTAACGAAAACGGGCACTTCAATGGAATGAAAACTATACGAAAAGTTCTGATCAAAACAGTTTCTTTCACATTTATTCCAAAATTATTTGATACTCACTTTAATATGGTATTAGATTCCCTTGTTGCCTTCAAAGAAAGATTCGCTTTTAACATGTAATAGCTTACAAATCTTTGTTTTTCATTATGTTATTTTTCACTTATATTTTTTATAAACCATTTTTTTAATTTTCTCTTTTGTTGAAAATGGTATGAATAAATAATGACACAATGAACAATAAATAATAAATAATGACTAATGACACAATAAACAATAACATTTTGTTTGATTTCTCAACACTTGGTTGTTAATTCATATATTATTTTTTTTTACAAATTTCCTCCATTTATCATTGTTATATTATTTTGTTTTTACTTAATTGTTTAGTAATGCATGACCATTATTTACGTGTTTTACATTAATTAAATTGTGAAATTATTACCCCTGATACAGCGAACCCTAGTGGGGTCAATAATTACATGCTAAACAATGTATTTTAATTGTAAAGCAATAAATAAATGTAAATTTTTGAAAAATAGTGTCTGTGGCGGCATGGCATTTTTTGTACAAAATCTACAATTTTATTCTTAATTAATTCAATTTTGCACACTTGACTTTCAAAACAAGGACTGAAGGTGATTTTCCACGAGTGATTTCTAAAAACTACCCCTGTTACCTTTTCCACCGCTTTAACGCAGAATTTAAATACTCATTGATGAAATTTTACCCACTTGACAATCAAAATTAGATGTAAATTTATATCTAAATCTGATTTCGAAAAACTACGTAAAGCCCCAGGAACGCCGGGGACATCAGCTAATATAATTATAATAAAAATAACACGATAGCAAACAGTTGCATACATATATGTATATTTTTTGCTTTTTGAAATAAGTATTGATATCAAAATTAAATTCACTTGTTCAAATTCAATTCAAATTAAATTCATTCCCCACTTGTTGAAGTTCATTCCCCACTTGTTGAAGTTTCATTGCAATCTCTATGGACAAAAATTGTGTATTAAGTTTGTGCGAGAAGCAAAGACATGGAAAAATGAAGGATGGAGTTTATTACATTTAAAAAATAAAATAAATTAAATAAAATAAAATTAGCCTTTATTGCTGAAACTTATAAAACATTTTTCTGATGTATTTATTTTTTATTCTTTTTTTTTTAAATATTGTTCTAAATTATCAGGGTTCGGGTAGTTATTTTTAGAAACAGCTTGTCTTTCGACATAGGCCTCCTCTGAAGATTTCTATTTTTCTCTATCCTTTGCATATCTGAAGTTCTGTTGTTTATCTTTAAAGGGTCTTGGTCTTTTCCCCCACGAGGACCAGTCGGCTTGGGGGAGGGTGTGTTGTTGTTGTTGTTGTCTTTTTATTGATGTTCTTGTTTCCGTTCGCCGATAGTTGATTGCTATTGTTATTTTCCTGTTGGTTGGCATGTAAGAGAATTAGATCGAGCCCTCATCAAGTCAAATGCATTTGTTCTGTTAGTTTTCGTAGAGGATGTCAACTTTGGTTTCCAGCTGTTTCTTCGGTTACGGGTTAGCATACGGGGAGGCAGATGGTTCTCTTTTTCTTTTATCATTAAAGCCTGCGCTTTCCTTGACAATGAGTTTATTATACTTTAGGTAGGCGATGTTTCCTTTGTTACGTTCTTCATTTAGTTGTGGGAGTAATGCCTTCCTCTTCTCCAAAGTTTCTTCAGTGTAGTCTTCAGAAATATGTAACTCCTTAGACTTTTTCTTGTTTTTCAAAACTTCGCTCTTCTTCCATGCGTTTTACAATTTTTTTTTTATAAAACCTACAATTTTTTGAATTAATTAATTCAATTTTGCACACTTGACTTTCAAAACAAGGACTGGAGGTGATTTTCCACGAGTGATTTCTAAAAACTACCCCTGTTCCCTTTCCCCCGCCTTAACGCAGAATTTAAATACTTATTGATGAAATTTTACCCACCTGACAATCAAAATAAGACGTAAATTTATATATAAATCTGATTTCGAAAAACTACGTAAAGCCCCAGGAACGCCGGGGACTTCAGCTAATATAATTACAATAAAAATAACACAATAGTAAACAGTTGCATACATATATGTATATTTTTTGCTTTTTGAAATAAGTATTGATATCAAAATTAAATTCACTTGTCGAAGTTCATTCCCCACTTGTTGAAGTTTCATTGCAATCTCTGTGGACAAAAATTGTATATAAAGTTTGTGCGAGAAGCAAAGACATGAAAAGATGAAGGATGGAGTTTATTGTATTTATTGGTACGTGATTATACTTACCAGGTCAGGACTGTTCTAAAGTATCGGAAAATTTTCTTCACTGTAATAATTCGGGTAGTAAATAATTGCATTAAATAGCCATATTTTAGATTACCAGTTTGGAGTTTGTAATTTATAATTTATGCACGGGTTCGGATCCCAGCGTGTGCAAGAAAATTTTATTCAATTATTTGTCTTGTTTCATAGTAAATTCGTTTAATGTTAAACGTCACGTACGTTATAATCTACGCATTCACATATGGCGCCAATTAAATTATTTTAGGTTTTTAATACTTTTTGCACATTACGCTTTAAAATATAAAGGTAAATTAATTGTTTGCGCCCGTACATATTTAATACGAATATAAATAAATAGTTTTGTCCATAAACAAACCCAAATCTTTCAAGAAAGGCTGAAAAATACAACATTGGATTGAGTCACCGATACAAAATTGAATTTTTCAGCCTTTCTTGAAAGATTTCGGTTTGTTTATGGACAAAACTATTTATTTATATTCATATTAAATATGTACGGGCACAAACAAATAAATTACTTTAATATTTTAAAGCGTATTGTGCAAAAAGTATTAAAAACCTAAAATAATTTAATTGGCGCCATCTGTGAATGCGTAGATTATAACGCACGTGACGTTTAACCTTAAAATTATTTTATTTTTTTTTATTTTGGGCCCGTTTCAGAGTGGAAGATATTCACAGTATCGCCCGTTTGGGGACCAAACCTGAATAGCCAGGTACTTTCCCACCAATTCCCCATCTCCTTCATTGGATGCCATAGTCTCACTGACATCGGAAATTGCAAATATATGCAATTTTCACAAAGACTTCCACCACATGAACATACAAGTGAAACACGGTTCTCACAAATCTCATAATGCAAGAAGGTAAAATTATGAGTAAAATCTCAAATTGTCTCACTGTCCCAGTGGAGCCAATATCTTTTTCTGATTTTTCTGTCTCCAGATTTTCGATTGAGTTTCGCTAATATTGTGTTCATTTAATTAAAAGTATATGTGGTTACAAGAACATACTAACAAACATTAACCACATTTATAAAAAAACTAAAACAAGAAAGTACCTAATACCTTCAGGTGCAAAAATCATTATTATAACAAGCAAAGTCATGACGTTAAAGTTAAAAGTACGTAATTTATTTCACCGTGATTTATTTTTACGTGGCTTAATATTAAAAAAATGAATCACGATAGAACTTTTGGCAGTGAAAATCTATAGTTTTTTTGCTTCCCCTTTATAGATATTTTCTGTTTGGTAAAATGGATTCAGGAATATTGCAAAAAACACCTAATTATTATTTTCTCAATTTTGGTTATCCAATAAATTCACCCATACCCGCCTCCCAAATTGAAAATATTCACAAAATTTATTTTATTGGATTACAATATACCACGACTTCTTCGATAGTCCTCCCGATTTACTGCTACGGTATTCCCCTTTTAACTATTCCTTAGCTTAAAGGTATCTTATTCGGCAGTTGTGCAACTGCGGAATATTTTCACTATAATATACATTATTTTCTATACTAGTGATGAGTAACCCGCGGCCTGCGAAACCTTTTAGTACTTCCCACTTGGCTAAATAAAATAACAAAAAAAAAATTACGGTAAAGAATATTCAACGGTTTTTCAAAATTTTAATTTCTTTAAAATTTTGAAACATTCTCTAAAAATAATAAGATTTTTTCTACTGATGGCTAAATTTCGACCTTTTAAGCAAATAAAAAAATTACCATAAGGTCATTGCGCTGATAACAGCGATAACAGCGCAATGTTTTCTTGTTGAAATCTATATTGGATATATTTGAAAAGTTTAATAAAATAGCGTAAGTTTTCTTGACTAATTTTTTTTTTACTTTTCGGATGGTGAAATTCAACAGTTGCCCAAAATCGCAGGTGGATATTTCGGTGTGAAAATTTCAGAAATCGACGGCATTTATTGGTTTGGCCTTGGAGGAAAATTTTTTTTTTTGCGTTTTGTGACTGTTTTATTGGAAAATAACGTTTTTGAAAATACAAGTTTGCCACACCATCGATTGCAACGTACAGAATAAATAGCACGGGACTGCCAAAAAACAAAACATACACTATGAAAATACACGAATGTATAAACATCAACATCTACGATTGCCCTCCTCTAGAAAAAATAGATTAAATAAAGTATCTAGGAATCATAATTGACCATAACCTTAGACTTAGATGGACACATCATATCAAACAAATCACAAATAAACTCTTAAAAATAATACACATTTTCCTAAACATCAAATAAAACAAATGAGAAGAATATATTTTAGAACATTGAATAATTGCTTTTGGAGTAGCAACAAACTTAGCTATCGATCATATAGAAATCGCACAGAAAACCATCTTAAAGGTAATACCTAAAAAACATAGACTGACTGATACAAGCCAAATATTCAACAGTTTTGACGTACTAGATATACGCCTTTTATAAGTTAAAACACTACTAAACTACATTTTTTAACAAAAATACAAATTCCAACAAACGCAAATTATCACTAACAGACCAGTTAGACGGTTTCATGCCAACTCAGATTGAAACCAATTCAAAACCACCTCAGAAAGGTCATTAATGAAAAAATAATTTTGAAATAGCCGGTAACCCTAACCTAACTTAACCTATTTAACAATTTTTTTATATTTGCAAAAATCTGCAAAAATACGAAAAAAACATTAAATATTGAAAAATCCCTCGCGGGCTCTTAACCAATTTTTAAAATATTTGTTTGAACATCATTCTTAATGACCTTTCTGAGGTGTTTCTGGGTTGGTTTCAATCTGAGTTGGCCGGTCACCCAGTTAGACAAGCGTGCAAAGAAAACATAAAACTCCGACGGTTAACACAAGCTTTGGACAAAGATCACAAATACCATGCTGTAAAAGCATTCAACAGTCTTTCACTTGAAACAAAAATTGAGGAAAATGGATTAAAGAACAAAAAACAATACCTATTATCAAAATTTCATAAGTTAACTAACTAACTAACCATCACGCCGTTTCCCCGCAGGGGTAGGCAGAGAGGACGGACCGCCAAACAACTCGATCTTGGCACACACTCTTTGCCTCACTCTCATTCATACATCATTTCATACATTCTCTTCTATTATTCTGACTTTTGACATGGCCCGACTCAAGTATCTGATTCACTTGATCGTGCCATGTCTTCCTCGGGCGTACCCGACTTCTTCTACCATTCACATTCGCGTCATATATTCTTCTTACACTATTTTCTTCGTTCATTCGTTCTACAAAACCCAAACCATCTGAGGGTCCCTTTCTTGAAATCTTACTCAATATGCTTACATCAGCCTTACATTATTTTAATTTTATAAGATAAAAGAATAAAACATATTATACACGTAACACACAAAACCATTATAAAGCAAAGACCATTCACAAACATACAACTCATAATATATGCCGATTTTAATTTTTTTTATTATCAACTATATGTTATATCAAAATGTATTATGTACTTCATCTTATTAAATTTATGTATTATAAAATGGGGGCTTCATTACAGATAAGCCACCCAATGAGGCCAACAATATTAAATTATACCTACTATAAAACTAATGTATCAAAAAAAATAACAATGTCAAGCTTTCGGTACCCTATCCCCCGCGGCCCGCGAACTAATTGAAAATGGATAAATTGGCCCTCAGTTGAACATCACTGATATAGAAAGAGTTCCAACAGTTGTTTTGTTTGCCTAAATTTGCATAAACTGTGTACTGTGGTCTGGAAAAGCTTTCAGTTGCGGAAATACAGACATATCCACCAAATACAAACAGAGTTATACCAAACACCAGCATATTATTTACCTGGAGAATGTCGGCACTGACAAAACTTTGCGAGCTTTCTAAGCTCAGCTTATGTTACCAGCGTCGTGTTTGTTTTACGCTCAAACACAAGAACTGGATTGAACCATTTACATAAAACTATTTGATTCTCAATGAGATTATTTAGAATACAATGAATCTTTGTATTCAAAAGATGCCGAGTGATTTTATTGTCTGGATGTTTTCATTAATTTATAATTTGCGTAGAGACTAGACACCACATATTAATTAAACTCTAATTAATACGAAAATTCTACTTTTATTAATTGTGTTATGCTCAATTTTTTCCAGCGTTTTTCGGCTTCTTATTATGAGTGAATGGAGCGGAAATGTTACGCGTAGCACTAAGATTAATATTACAAATGAAGTTCACAAGTGAACCAAGTTAATTGAATAAGAAGTGGGTTTATCGGGAATCCGCAGATGGCCCCTTCTGCTTTTGGATGGATAAATCTTCCGGTGTACTTCTGCGTAACGAAATGTGCGTAGGTACCAACTATCTACTATCTACTGCTATTAAAATTGTATGTTAATATCTATATTATGCGGTGGTCGAAAATTTTCTCCGATTTAATAACAGTTTGGGAGGCGGGTATGGGAACCGCCACCCCGGAAACCATTTATTGTATAAGGGAACGTACCCATACTACGTGACCAACTTTTTGCAATTTTTAACCCCCCCCCCCCCCCCCCCGGTGACCAAAATCCTAAGCAACCCGCCGCTCATTTGTATGGAGGGTGACATTTTGAAGACCCCCCCCCCCCCCCCTAAACGTGTCACGTAGTATGGGTACGTTCCCTAACCAAAATCCCTGCCATAGGTCATCCCAAGTGGTTCGCTACATTTGGTGTCTTAGCAAGGTTGCCCGGGTTCATGAGATGAGGTTTGTCTAGGTCACCTTCTGCATGTCGGACCGGATCGGGAGAGACTGGTTGAGGGAGACCTTTTAACCTCTCAAGACGGACTCACTCGACCCATCGCCTCGCACCACAGTGAGGGGAATGGATTCATCCTGGACACACTGACTCCCAGATTCCCACCCACCCCTTTGCCTTTTCTTCCCAGAACTTTCTCTCCTTCCTTTCCCAAAAAAGACCCTAAACACAGCATCTCCAAAGATGATAAAGGCCAAAAGGAAAGTGTTTTCCTTAGGTCCTCCTGTGTGGAACAATCTAAAAAAAAAAAAAAATGACAGAGACAGAGAAAAGAATCCGCATTTGGCATAAAATGTTGTTTTTTTTACTTTTCATGACTTTTATATTGGAATCGTTTTATTTTATAGGCAAAAAAAATTATCACGTGGGGAGTCCAGTCTTGCTGTTGAACAGAATCAATTCGGATATCGATATAATATTTAGCATCAGGTAGGCTGCTTTTCAACTACAAGGCTTGTTGCTGCTAATATAGTATCTTTGAAAGCTTTTTATAATTTATTTTATACTTGAACGTTCGTTTTATATAACACTAGATTTCGCGTCCAAAAAAGTACGATTCTAACATTCTCTTATTTAATAAATCAAAACCAAAATATCCTCCGCAATAATAAGATCTGTAAGTTGGTAGGTACTCACTTAATTTTAAAAAGTATAATATGTGAAGTATATAGCTTTTAAAAAATCAAATAAAGAATTATGTATTTGTCCAAAGATACGTCACTCTCTAATATTTACCCGTCTCAAAACGGACATCGTCTAGTGAGGCGGGTAACAAACTTGCTTTTTTAAGATTATTTTAATTCAATAAATCTTTTTTCAAAACAAGCAGGAAGGTAACATAAAATTGAAAAGCTCGGTCAAAGTTAGTCATCCACTCAAAGTAAGACTTGTTTGTATAATAAAATGAAAATGGAACGTACAAACAAATTCACAGGCAGATGAAATGCCGTTTGTCAATTTGTTTGTACGTTGGCTACGCTCAGTCATTTTAATTAATAATATGTTATTTGAAGAGGACATTTTGTAATATTTTGGAAATAATAAAAATTGAATTGAAATTGAATGTTGGAGACAGTGAGGGGGGAGTGGTGGGGCTCGGGGCGGGGGTCGGGGGGCGGGGGCTGGCTAGTCGCCCACCCCTCCCCCTCCCGGGCCTCCGAAGCTTATATAAGTCCCGCGGAGCAAGCCAATGGTGCCCGTCAGGTCCAGCAGCGCAGGCGTTGCCTTTATATTTATTTTTATAAGTTCCGTTCCGTCCATGGGGCCATAGATACTGCCGACAGAGCCCCCTGTGACATCTTCCGTTGTGTGTGATTTTGTGATTCGTTTACGGGACCACAAACCAAAGTGATAAATTGGTAAGTCGTCTTATTGGGTGATTGTGCGTGGGGATTCCCTTATCATGTCCTTAACACGTGTAACAGTGGCAGTGGTAGTGTCAAGGCGAATGCCTTAAGGCTTTGTGTCCAGCTGGTTATCTGGTAATATATGCTACCTGCCGCGACCTCTTCCTGGGAATACTATCTGTAGCGAGTGAGGAGTGTGTGTCACCCCCGCGCCCGGTCGCCAGTGGAACTATCGTCAACTGTTATATAACTGTTTTAATTTTGTCCTCGCCGTCCGGTAGCTCTGCCAAATATTCGGCGGGAATATAAAAAATACGTATATCTGAATTTTCGCTCGTGAAAATGCGCAAATACGTGACTAACTAAATAACGTCGGAATGCAAGTTTTATTTTCATCGGCGAGAAATGTGAAAAAGAAATGATGTTATCTTTTCTTCAAATAGTTACCTTTATTTTTGAGGGCTGAAAATATGAATATCAAAACTTTTAAACACTCTAGATTCTTGATTTGATGTAGGTAGTATTGTTTATAATTTAGAAAATAGATGCATTTGTGGATGAAATGTGATTATAATATAACTAGATACCTAATTTTCGATGGTCTAATTAATAGTTCTAAAATTATTGACAAAAAATGTTCGGCCGAGTATTTTGTTGAAACAATATAACGCGTAATTAATTCGGTAGGCGATCGTCTCTTTGAAGTAGATAAATACTCCGCGCGCTTTGTTCTCGAGAGGATTTGCTGGTATATTTAGCCGAGATGTCTCATTATATTTTTCACCCGAACAGCTGCCAACAGAAATAGCTTGTCCAAATTTACATAATATTTGTACGGAAATTTAAAAAAAAAGCGTAGCCTCAGGCGCTCTTCTGGCAGCAATTTGCATGCACTTAGTGGTGGAACTTTCTCGTGCCAACAGCCACATCCAACAGCACGAGGTGTCGCGCTCACAGGTAAAGTTCCTGATAACTTCCTACCGCCTTTTCTTTTCGCGGTACTGACCTTAATACGCTTTTCTGTAGTGTTTTTTCTCGGTGCTTTTTCCGCAAAAAAAAATATTCCGGGGTTAATAATAACTGTTGATCGCGACCTTGATTGTGTTAACGGCAATGACAGTGTGTTCGTTTTATATTATAATGAGTTATGCTCTCTTAGTTCTGTAAATCTCAGCTCGTCTTTGAGGATTATAACCTTTGAGACGGTTCCATGACGGTTGATCTCTCCACAATTGGTTTAGGAAAAATTCTGTACACCTACTTCCACAAAAATTAACTAAGTGTCACTGAAGTGGTGTGCTGTGATGATCTACCACCGAATAAAACATACTTTCATTCAAATGCATCAAGGAAAAAATTACTTGTCTATACTCTGCATATAGCAGCGTACAAGTAAAAAAAATAGACACTCTAAATAAATTCTTTTGATATCCATATCAACTTATCAATAAAAGTATTTTTGAAGTCGATTTTAGGTGTGACATTAGTAAAAAAATGCGCAAAAAATTATAATAATTATAATATTGGGGCTAAGTGTCGGAAGATCACCCATTGGTCACATTTGAGACAAGTCTATGTCAGCCGTTAGCGATATTATGTTGTTTGGATTTCGGTGTTTCGAGCCCCATCTTTCTTGAGCCATACAAAGCTTTGAACTGCCTTGCAGTGTCAATATTTTCCCTGATTGTGTTATTATTATAACGTAAGCATTCAAAGGCCATCTCAAACGTTGGCTAAACAGGGAAGAAGAAGTGTAACACGGCATAGTACCCCAAAAATTAAACACCACACTTAATTCGATATACCAAAATATTTTCCAATTAAAAGTAACTATCAATAAAGTAATACATCTCTTAAAGCTTTTAATCAATTAGAAATAAACAGAATAAGCTTTTATAGCTTTCTGCTCTCTAGTATTTCACGTCATGGTTTCATTGCATAATTTAATCCGGCAATCCGTCTTCTACAAACATCAAATAAACTTATGAGTTATATTTTGTAGTTTATCGCTGGCTATATTTATCAAAAAGCGTGTTCACGTAGCGAATGATACTGACGTAGGTACTTCGCGTCGTTAATATCCGCGGAATTCATAACTGCTCTCTACTCCATCATCTCGTTAAAAATATACACTCTTCTAGACCAAAAGGTTATTCTACTCTCGATACATGGCGATCCCGGTAATCCGTCCTATAAATCAAATCAATTTGTAACGCGGAAACTAATTCTCCTTCGAGATAACATTGTATCGTCGGTCAAAATAATCATTAATTAGTGGTCAATAAAAAAAACTTTATGGGGAACAAGTTAAATTGGCGCCAAGCCATTGGGTTGCCAGTCGATTGACATGTGTAAACCGTTTATTTGTCCGCCTGGCAATTATTATTGTTTAACATTTAGCTGTATTGTAAAACCGATAATGTGTTCCGAAATTATTACAGATATTTCCAATTAAAAAAACGTTTAAGAATAAATAAAATTCAACCAAATAGACCACAGTTTTATACCATAAAGCTTTCTCTATAAACAAATATTTTGAGAACACCCAGTCCTTCTAAGTCATTAATATTAAACGGTGACAGTTTCTCGTGACACATGTGAATTAAATCAGTATGCAAGCTTTTGGTTTTGACTGTACATAAGGTGTTCATCCCTGTTATATTATAAACTAGGGTATCGTTAAAGACGAAGCTTATAACTAAATTACTATTTTAATTTATCTTTACCACGAATTTGGTGTACATTATAAACACAATAAAATATGATTTGGATAAACTGAAGCTTTTCCTACCGTTTCCATTGAGTAGAATTACAATAAAATTGCTAATTACTTCATAAAATGTATAACCGTAAATTACACCAAAAAAAATCATTAGAAATGTATAATCGAACATAAGAAACTTTGTTTTTAATAAAATTTTATGACTGTGGTAAAATTATCTGTGACAGTTTCCATTGATTAACTTTTTTCTTTTTTTATAAAATTATTCACAAAATAAATAAAAACCTCTTTTGCGCTTCGTGACCGTGACCTCTAGACTCAGTTTGCTAAACAATTTTTATACCAATTACCTATTTTTATCGCGATGTAAAGCTACATACATTTTTTTGTTTGTGGCTTCCTCTTAGAGATCAATTAAAATCCAACCTTATCGAAAAAAAATATTGAAAAATAGACTACAAGTGTCTATCAGCTTTCTCTGTAAATAAAGTAACGCTTTGAGGACACTCATTGCGTATTATTGTTAAACGTTAACAGTTTGATTGACACCTATGAATTAAACCGGAAAACAATTTTTTGGTTTTTACTATGTCATAGAATGTTTTCATCCCTGTTATGTTATAAACTAGAAAATCTAATAATAATGATAAGCTTCTACGCCGATGTCGTAAATTTTTGAAATTCGCAACGAGTAAGAAAATAAAATTATTCAATATTAATGTTTATACATTCTTCTTCTCGTCTTACGTATTTAGCGGAGATTTGTTTGTACTAAATAAGTGGCAACAAGATTCTGAGAGATGTCAACAGCTGCAGCTAATCGTAAATATTGCAACTGGGGCATTCAAATTCGTGACACAAATAATACAACACTGTTCCTATGCACCTTACTAGCAGCGGTGTCATCCAATTTTCATAACAACGGATTTAAAAAAAAAATCAAATGCAAACTAAGATTCTCTATAAATGTGAAAACTATCACAGGTGTACCAAAGCATGAAACTAGATTTGAAAAGTTATTGATTTTTAAAGTCCATACTTCTATGAATAGATCTCATAAAACTTTTATAACTGATGCTCGATGGAATTCTTATCAGGTAAAATATATCGTCTATTGCCTTTACTGCTGTCACAAATTGTGTTATTGACAATAATTGAACATTCATAACTTCTTAATCTCCCATTGAGATCCAAGGACATGAATACAGTTGTTTCATTTTTTCGATTTTTTTCACTTGAGCATTGGATATCGGAAAATCTCTTGGAAAAGCACTGAGTAAGCAATATCCTTGGATATCTAAATTGATAATGAAACAGGGTATATTGAATCTTTGATACCAAATAAAAATCCAAATAGAATCAACGGTTAGGGAACAATAAGTGGAAAATTGGAAATTATAGAAGAAGCAATCCGTTCTATTAAGTTATCATTGACGATTTGAACCGCACTGATTGACAGCAATATTCATGGTTTTCCAAATTGATAATGAAACAGAGTATTCAATCTATGAAATCAAATAAAATTCTAACTAGAATCAAAGGTTAGCGAACAATATTAGGTTAATTAGAAAATGGGAAATTGCAGAAGAAGCAATCCGTTCTACTCAGTTAACATTGACAATTTTACAAAACGCCATTTAGTAGAAGAATCTCCTGAATTGGTCGTCTGAAAATAGTTTTCAACATTCCTTCGTCATCCTTTAAGGTTAAGTAAGTAGAGTGTAGTTAGCGTTTATTATTTTATTAATTTATTTCTATTAATTTAACAGTTAAAATATAATAGAAAAATTTTAATATTTAGAATGTATATTAGTGAAGCGAAAAGTAAGAATAATATGTACCGTAAATGGTTTAATTATTATTATAGTGTTTCATGAACACTTCACTGGGAAAACTGTGCTGAGGTGACCCAATGTTTTTGTTGGATTCATGACAGTTGATCCCCTGACAATTGGCCCCCGGGCATACTTATATACAATATGCAATCAGTGTAGGGAAAATACGGTTTACTCACAAAATATAACTATGTGTCCCCGAAGGCGTGTACAGAGAGGATGTATCGCCGAACAACAAAGTATAAAACATATTTTCACTTAATGCATCAAGGATAAAACAGCTTATATATATACTGTATATACCAGGGTATAGGTATAAAAAATCGACACTGTAAATAAACTTTTTTTTTATAGTACAATGTGTACAATTGCTGTCAATTCCTCAAAAAGCATTTGTAATATTATTTAAAAATAAAGATTAAAAGATACGAACAGCTTACACGAGTAGCTTTAAGCTTTGAGCTTTAAGGTCGAGTAAAATGATTTAAATTCACTGCAAAAAAATGCATAATTTAGTGTAGAGTCGAGTGTCATTATGTGTCGGTGAAGGTTCATCTTATCAATAATGTTAACATGTAATTTACATACTGGTTCTCTAAGCGGGCTATCTTATAAGTTTTCCTTTAGGAAATAAAGTTCATCGGAGCTTTTATAAGAACACAAGAAAAACCGACGTTGAAACTTTAGCATTCGCGCAACGTTAAAAGGGGGCTGGATAATTGTGCAATGAATGTGACATGATTAATGTTTTGTTTTGTTGGAGACAGGGAAGTGTTTATCTCTTGTTGTCCAGTACCAAAAGTACCAACTGTTTTACAGAATAATTATATTAAATCCTATGCCGAATATAAATAACTTTTCACTTCCTCGAATTATTCGCTAGAATTATTTTGTCCGCTAAGCGACTGTTTAATTTATCTCCAACGTAACGCTGATTATTTCGCATCTTTGCGACTGGAAACTATTTATTTATGAAATTTATTTATTTCATTTTATGAACACTCTATTTACGCATTCGAACTGAACGAATAATAAACAGAACCACAAATATTAGTTTTCTAACATAGAATATTAAATGTATATTTGTATCTTAACTTTAGAGCATCAAATGTATATTTGTATCTGAATTTTATGCTTATTAATCAGATGAGATACAGATCTGAAGTTACGAATCCTATTACTATTCGACCATACTATAGTAAAATTTACGTTCGCATTCCATTTTATAGTACGTTATATATAGTACGTTTATAGTATTCAGATACTGGTACTTGGTTATAACTTCTAACTTATATTTATCATACCTACCATAAATAAATTATTTTAAGTTCAAATACAAATGTAGGCTTTTTTCTTATAATATATACATGACTTCAAAAATAACGTGGATTACATCAAATGTTTATTTTATTTATTTATATATACATTACAATACAATATATTACAAAATGATGCTTTGTCTGTCGAACTTTTTTTTTTTTTTTACATGAGCTCCACACAGGACGCCCCGAGGAAAATAATTTCCCTCAGGGCCTATGTCATCTTTGGGGATGCTGTGTGGAGGGTTTTTTTTTAAGGAAAGGAAGGAGAGGAGAGTTCTGGGAAGGAAAAGGGTTTAAGGGGTGGGTAGGAATCTGGGGTTCAGTATGTCCTGGTCATCCGCCTCCAAGACCTAGACAAACCTCACCCCATGAACCCGGGCACCCCTGCTAAATCATAGCGAACCACTTGGGGTGACCTATGGCAGAGGTTTCCCGTTTCAGGACAGCAAAATTGCATATTTAGTTCATAATATTCTTAACAAAGGAATGGTTTCTTTCAAGATATCACAAGAATGAGATCCTATCAAGACAACTTTTGAGAACATTAATAATTGCATTCGGAACGAGGGAATAGTTTCTTTCTGTCCTTGTTTTGGAGAACATTAATAATAGCATTCAGAACAAATGAATGGTTTCTTTCGAGAGATCGCAAGGATGAGATTCTTTCAAAGTCATTTAGGAGAACAATAATAATTTCATAATTAAAATTACTAAGTACTAGAAATTACACATTTATAGACCAAAATGTAGACATATGAATTCCCAGTGTATTTATGACTATTTAATTAATATAGAGAATATCCCAGTTTAACTAAAAATTGTTTTATAGGCAAATTTGAAAAGACAACATTGAAAACTCAGATTTTGAAAGGGCTGATCATTTTTACAAGAATGTTTGTTTGTATTGTTTATTTTATATCCAACTTGCTGATTTCGATTGTCTGTGCTGTACGTCAGTCCTGCATGAAATCTGGTTCAATAAACTCAAATTTGCTTTGGAACTGATTGTGTGACGAACTTAGACAAGCGATAAAGCAGGTTTTATCCCTTCCTATATTTTTTTTACATGAGCTCCAAACGGGATGCCCACAGGAGCCTATGTCGTCGTTGGGGATGCTGTGTGGATGATTTTTTTAAGGAAAGGAAGGAGAGGAGAGTTCTGGAAAGGAAAAAGGTTTGAGGGATGGGTAGAAATCTGGGTATCAATGTGTCCTGTTGGTTATCCGCCGCCAAGACCTAGACAAACCTCACCCCATGAACCTGGTCGCCCCTAAATCACCAAATGTAGCGAACCAGTGTTAGTTATACAATAAATGCTTTTCGGGGCGGCGGTACTAATTCCCGCCTCCCAAATTGAGATATAAAATAATATTTTAACAGAATTATTCTAATTGTCATTTTCAAAATTGGAACTTATTGTCACGAATTCAGACTATCCCGCATTTTTTCATACACCTAAGGGGCTGTGAAACCAGCTAGTAGACATATATGTATATGGATAGCGTCATGAAACAACATAAAATCAGTTGCATATTTTTTCATCTCAATTTCACAATTGAGATAGAGACAGTAAATTATTATAAATCCCATTAGCGTGTAAACATTATCTTCAAGACTACAAACAACATTACTTACATCGAATTTATGTTTGTATCTTTATTTTATAGTGATGCGTCAATTCATTTTGAACAGAAGTAGTGACAAAAGAATTGATTATAAAAGCTTTAAGCTCATAAATTTAAAAAAAAATTCAGCGTTTTCTGAAGCTATAAATTAAATTAAAAACGAATAGAAAATAACGTGAAAAATTTATTTTTTATTTTTACAAAAATACAAAGATACTCATGGAACATTTCCAAGTTTTGGCAGTCGTTATAACTAAGGTCGCGCAAAAAATTACGCAGAAGGCAGCGGACCTTGGAATCGCGGAACGGTGGAATTTAGTTTTTCTGTCAGACCTCTAAAAGCGATATAAATAAACGCGCAACAGTGCCAATTCTCCCTTATGCAGTAAAACTAGGTAGTGCGTACCTCCGAGCTACTACGAGTAGCGGTTGAAAGACCTCAGGCTCGTTAAATAATCTGAAAGCCCTGATAGTAATATACACAAGTAAAAACACGCTTCCGCTATGGAAGGAACTATAGTATGGAAACTTTAGTAGTTCTAATGGAATAGTATAGATGGCAGCACTTCCGTTTGTATCTATTATCTGGAGCGAGCGTGTACGTCAGACGCTAGCGTATTAATAGTTTAGATTCTGACTTAATAACGGCACTACTTTTAATCTGCAGGGGAAGACAGAGACGCATCATTCCATTTGCTGCAGTAACGTTTTGTCTTGACATACGAAAGCAACCTAACTTTAGACAAGTTTAAGTAAGTTCAGATAAGTGTAGTTAAGTTGTTTTTTAACTTTGTCCCGATGAAATAAGGGTTCTTCTGAAGCTAGTCGAAAGTGTAAATAAATGTTGTGATTTAATAGTTGTGACGCACATAACCCGATTAAACTTTTTATTTGTGGTGTTCAACTTGGGAGGCGGGTATGGGTACCGCCGCCCCGGGAACCATTCATTGATTAACGAACACCCCTGTCATATGTCACCACAAGTGGTTCGCTACATTTGGTGACTTAGCAAGGGTGCGCAGGTTCATGGGATGAGATTTGTCTAGGTCTTGATGGCGGATGTGTTTGCCCGCCTTCTGCGTAGCGGGCCGGATCGAGAGAGACTGGTTGAGGGAGGCCTTTTGACCTTTCCAGCCGGACTGTCTCGACCCATCGCCTTGCTCCGCAGTGAGAGGGATTGATTCATACGTCCGTCACTCCTGGACACATTAACCCACAGATTCCTACCAACCCCTCAATCATTTTTCCTCTACTTGTAAGGCTCTTGACTCGCACTCCGAAGGTCGCGGGATCGAATCCCGGCGTGGCGAATAAATTTTATTTGATTAATTTGTGTTACTTCACAATTTATTTATTTAAAATAATATATAGTACCTATATTTGCGGCACGTTCCAGAGTGGAAGATACTTTCAGTATCGCCCTGGTGTAAGACCACCATTCAGAATTGAAACGTTGCTTGAAGAGGCTTTAGCCGTGTTTGTTGACCAGATCTGAATAGCCAGGTACTTCCTATATATCTACCCACCTTCCTCTTCCCTATATCCTTCCCCTCCCTACCACCTTCAGCCTCACAACATACCCCAATTGGGGATGCCATAGTCCCACTGGCTCCAGACGGGAGCAGTTGGGACTCTTGTGCGGTACTCATGTAAAAAAAAAGATGGTCAGTGGCCACACGGGAGTATGGAGCTAAAGTAAAAAAAATACAAATCCTGGCTTGTAAGGCTTAAAAAAGTTTGGAAAGTACCTACCTGATAATTTACTTGGTTAGCCACTATGTGATTTAAAAGCGTTCTAATTTTTTATATACATTATTTATTATTTAAATGTATAAAAACCTACTAAAATTTCCTGCTATTTATTTAATCTTATTAAGATAATTGTGGTATTTTTACATTTACGCCACACGAAAGGACCGTAAGAAAAATATTTCCCCTCGTGGCCTATATCATACAAGTGGTGTTACGTAAACGTATTTCCCGCAGTCATTCCACTGTTAATATAATTAATCTCAGCAGACAGCTACTGAAATTGAAGCAACCCTTTCATTGCCCCAGAGCTATACCCTCTTCTGTTGGTGATACTACGCCACCCAAATCCAACAACACGCAATACAGCCTTGCTTTGTCAGGAGAACAATGGACTGGGATTAATTCACGCTTATAAATCATAATTGGTTTCAGTAAGCCAGTAAGCCATATTGCAGGAACGTACGTATTACGCAGACAAAAGCATGTAGAATACGCTTGTAAAAGCTTGGCTTCCTAATTTATCAAAAGCTCTTAGCTGCGAGACAATGCATCCGAAAGTTTGCTCTCCTTCACATATTTAATCCGAGTGTCAAAATGTTTGTGATTTCATAACTTTGATAGATCATCATCAAGCTCGCTTTCGTCAAAACAATCCCATTAGATTTCATTTTAATGTCTTAGAAATTTTGTTTGTGACTCTCACTAAAATTGGCAAACTTGCATATTTTTTTCTACCTGACGCTTTTTTAAATTATCTGAACAGTCAACGCAACTGATTTTTAATCGAAAGTTATAAAACTCGGATTTAACTGTCATATTAAGTGAAGATTTATTTATTTATTTCAATTCTCAAACATACAGATTATTACTTTGGTTTAAGTATTTAAGTAATAAGTGTCAGTAATAAAAAATAAGAAAAATGTTATTGATCCGTAACTGTACTTAAATTGGTTATAAGTGGTGTTTTGTGAACACCTCACTAGGCGAACCTGTGCTGAGGTGTTCCCATTTTTAGGATTAAATGCTATTCTGTCGGCAAGAGTCGAAGCACAGTATCCTTCATTTAGTCAAGAAGGGCACCACCGTGGGTCGACCCATGGCGGCAGTATCGTGTACATAAATTAAATATTAGAAGATATATTAATAATTTGTTTTTTTTTTTAATTTTTATATTAGTTTAACTAGGTAACGGGTTAAAAAACATTGTGTGCAGTTCACATGCGGTCAGGCTTACCAGATTACAGGAATTTTCCTGACATATCCACGTAGCTGTCTGTCAGGGAAACAGGGAAAATTGGAAATTATCAGGAATGCTTAAAGAGAAATTAAAAAATAAAAGTTATCTTTTAATATTAAAATATTTATTAAACGGTTTAACCATAAAAAATAAAAATAAAATAATCAAGTTTAATAATTAAATTGTTACATTCGTCTGAACCGACCCGCGAATTAAAAAAAAACTATATTTTTGATGCCTTTGGTTACCTACCACAAATAAAACAGAAATTTATTGCTAAGTCAGGAATTTTGGCAGGAAAACTCATTTTCGTATGTGGTAACCCTATACGCAGTAGAAGTGAAACCATCAGAAAACTAAAGTAGACAACAGTGGGGAGGCTACGAATCATCGCAAAAAGAGGATACCGATTGGCTTCGAAGCACCGCACAAAGAGGAGACCGATTATACTATCTCATTCTCTCGCAGGCTAAATCCTATAGATGTACCTATGTGTTTGTCTCTTTTTAGTACTTATCGCTATTTTTCGTTTCATCGAGTTTCAAATCACAACGGTGCTAAAGAAGTTTTCACACCAAAAAGTATTGAAGACTTACAAAGGGACAAACTGAATCGTGTACGAGTATATAATTTAAGGTTAATGAATAATTACACTATTTACGGGTACTATTATCTCTTCTTTTTTTACACAATTCTATGTGCGGAGGAGACGCCCCGTGGAAAATAACTTTGGGGATGCTGCATGGAGGGTCTTTTTGAGGAAAGTAAAGAGTGAACCTGGTTCTTGAAAAGATCCATGTTTTAGGAAGGTGGAAACACATAGGTGGATCCTTCCACAGACGAGCTGTTTAACTCGAGAATGAGTCGTAGGAACTCAAAGGACAAATGTCAACTGTACGCCTAGACAAACCACACTCCATGAACCTGGGAACCCTTGCTAAGTACAGCAGAGGCGTTGGTTATCCAAAAAAATTGCTGAACCAAGTCAGAGAATAGGGCTACTACCTACATAATACCAATCCGACTTCAATAGAATGAAAATTACGAGTAAAAAAAATAGATATAAAAAAATAATACCTATCTACATCATTAAAATATTTGCCCCCTGGAGAGTATCAAACTTTTTTCCTTTAAATCCCTCAATTCGGCCAATCTTTCTATTTATCAGATTGTATAATTTCCTCCGTTTATATAATAATGATTAGGTACTTGAACACTTTCCAGTTTAGCAATGATTTATGTGGAATAAAAATAAATATTTACATTTGCCAAGATTATTTCGAATCACTTTTTTCGCACTAGATTTACGATTAATAATTTAGACAAGCTCTCTCCCTCGGTTCGTACCAACGGATCACTCCGCTGAAATCAGTAAAATACATATAATTTCACCGAAATTCAAATGTAACTTTGACATGAATGGCCTTTCAGCGCCATTTTGTCTTTTTTTTACAATTGAAAGATCCCCTTTAAATGCCGATTCTAGGTGTGTTTCGGCTTTTTATCAAATGATAATAAGCTGACTAGCTTTAAGATGAAATTAAATTTTATTTAAAATATTATTTACGTGAAATCCTATTTAGATACTATTTTGATTAATCTTTACGACGAATCGGCTTACAGTATGAACATCAAAAAATATGCTACGGATAAATTGAAGCTTTAACTACTTTATCTATGTATTGGAATTACAATAAAATTATTATTTACGTAACAAAAAATATAAGCGTAAACCACTAAAAAAAATGTTTTCTCATGACTTAACTATGAAGTAATGTAAGTAACAATTTTTTAAAAATACCCCTTTACGGCTAAGACTATTTTTGACTTTATCTGTGTTCTAACTTTTTTTCGTTCTTATAAAATTATGCACAAAATAAATAAAAACCACTTTTTCGCTTACTAGTCTCGTGCAAAAAGACGCTCGATTTTAAAATTTTGCAGGCATGAGATTCAAAATATTTCTAGCGTTTATATTCCTCTTAAAACATGATACTTGTCCATTTTTGCCGATCACAATTTGTTCGAAAGCCGCCGCTACCCGAATTTCTACAGATTTCTTACATATCTCCCTTAAACACGTCAAATTTTAAAGCTCTTAAAAAACATATGTTATTCTTGAAGATAATATCTAGACATTTCCCGCTCCGAAACGCAAATTATATAAAATTCCCTCGATAGAAAAAAATCGCAAGGTATGCTCCAAAAATTATTATAAACACGTTTGTTTCAGTTATTTTACAAGTTTAGTTATGTGGATGAAAAAATTCACAGTGTTTCTTTGAATGCTGTTTAAGACAACCCCGCGAGATTTTTGCTCTATTTTAAACGAGTCGTGTTTTATTAAACATTTTTGTCGCTTTAAATACTAGCGCGCTCCTCTAACATTCGTAATTTCATATCTCTCCATCTTCTTCTTTTTGAGCCAGAACAAAATGGCGCTGCGTGGCCATTTGATGATAGTATTACATTTGAATTTCTAAGGACAGGTTATTTTGGAGAATTTAAACAATTTCAAGTTGATTTTTAAGTTTATGAAAGTTCTATCCAAGTTCCGATATTATATCATTATGGACCAGTTGCTTCACAAAACTGAAATAATAACAGAACTCGAATAGAACCTGAAAATTAACATTGAAATTTGATGAATTGTTCAAATTCTTTGAAACAACGCGTCCTAATAAATAAACAACCCATCCTTAGACATGGAGGCACGTGTGTTGTGTGTAGTGAAAATTATAAAAACTTTTTGTTTTAATTCAGACAGTACCTACTTTAATAATTTATAAGTTTTCATCTTTTAAAGTCAAGTTATTAATTTTATCGATCCTTGTATAAACTGTTACCCCCATCCTATTTCACTTGTAAAAAAAATAGTTTCAAATAAAACAAAACCATCTTGCGATTCTTGTAAAGATTTCTTTAAAATAAATTTATACCTTTTTGTTCTTTTAACTATGTGTATAAAACAGGAATCCGATTCCTAAAAAAGGGAATCATTCTCGGACAACTGACAGTAGCATCGGGCTTTATAAAATTTGTAAAGCTTTTTCTTTCTGAAATTTCTAAGTCAATGCATTATTTTAAGCTTACACCATAATTCTAATCATGAGAACCTTTTAAAAAATTTACAAGAAGTCGATGTTTTCAAAGAGTTGGAAGAATTAGTTTGAAAACTCGGGCGAACCTAAGTAAGTAATTACATAGAGGTTTAGCACGGTCGATCGATAAAACCCTTCGTCAATACGATATTGACTAAATTCGTAATTTAGTCAATTGACATTATTTGCGAGCACAGTAAATATAAGGTTCCGACAGTCGGTTGACAAAAGTCGCCAATTTTAGCGCGTTCTCCACGAGTGTCAGATAAGCTGTCAATATACCCAACTTTTTGAATAATGTCGTTCGTGTTGAAAAAAACTCATTTAATAAAAGGAGCTGAACCAACTAAGCTCTTAGAATTGAAAGAAATCGTGTACCATAAACTTAATTAGGTAATTCATCTAAGACGCCATCAATTTATACCACACGATCTTGGAGAAAAGAAAGCAGTTCAAATATGACTAAAGACCTCATTAACTAATTAACTCTCGTTTAGTGTCAAAAGTACATGCGAGTGGCCGCAGGTAAAGATGAACAAGTCGACATACTTGACCCTGCAGTCAGTAGCTAACTCAGATTTTTTATAAAGACGTTCGTTTATTTGATACAAAGGAATGAATTTAGAAGAGTTCGCTTTTATGTTAGGTAGTCCCTCCTTAATGCCTGCAAAGATAAGTATGTCAAAATGTTTATTTTAATTTTGCTGACGTTGTTATAAAATAGCAAGATAAGTCCCGAATAAGTAGGCACAAACTTGAGTAGCTATACCTACTAATGAATCAGTTTTAACAAAAAATCAAAATACAGAAAAGCTCTGTTCGCACTTCGTTTAGAAAATAATTATAAAACGTGGAATTAATGTTCAACACTTTCAACGCAGCAACCGTAAAGATAAACACAGAAATTGTACTAAAAGTTTTAACGATTACCAAAAATGTATTAGACATCAGAATATTTGGAAATTCCACGTTTCGTAGGTTTTTATTGTATGTGTGCTTTGATAGGCGCAACACCATTTGTAAATATTGCTAAAATAAATAGGTATACATGTTAAGGGAGTTTATTAAATTACTTATTAAATATGGTTTGGTTTTAATCCTTATGAAAATGGCGAAAACGTTTAAATTCCCTTTTAACACCAACTACCTGTTTCGTTTATTCACGAAAAAAACATCCCCAAAAGCATGTTTTATTTTATTTTGCGAAGCTGAGGCACAAATATTTTAATTTTTTGCCATCATTTTCTAAAGAATTTAATTTTCCACATTATACAAAAAATTATAACCGAAAAATATTTCGTAAGTAGGAGATTTCGAACTTTATAGCAGATTTTTATAGGCCTGATACTTTATTTTTACTGGGCTTATAAAATATTAATTTAAAAATACTGATTTATGTCAAAGGTGTGTGTTCTACTCGCAATATTTAATTAGAGTATCTAAAATATTTCTAAGCGATCTAATTTTCAAACCAAAATCACATGAGTGTCCATCACCCTAAGGAAATGTTTATCTCCGGTGTATACAAAATCTCTACAGAAATATGTTTTAAAAAAAACTTAAAGCTACCATCGACAAGTTTAACGCGAATTCGACAGAAAATTTTGCTCTCTCGAGTTTTACATTGTAAATCGTGACAAATAATTCAAATACAACTAAACTCTTTTCTGTAAAGAATGTATCTAGGTGTAGTGTATCCCTACATCCCTAGTGACTTGTGTAAAGAAACATCGTATAAAAACGCAAAAAAATCGTCAAAGAAGGTACTAGACGCAAATGGAAAAAGAGAGATTTTCTTCAGTTTATTAAACGGTGAACGTTTCAGAACGAAGCAAATTCCTTCTACATTTGAAGTATGTATGTGTGTGAAATACATTTGTACACAAATAATAAAAACTTGTTATATTAGTAAAAGATTGTAAAAAATATTGACGTCCGAAATTTATGTAGCCTGCATTAGTAAAACATTTTGTTTGCGTTTTCAAAGACACGTGGAAATGCCAGAAAAATAATAACAACACATTTTAATATTTTTGCTTTATGCATTTGAATTCAAATATCCTGCGGGAACACGAAGGCAACTGCGTCACTATTTTATGTTCAAGATGAGTTTTATTATGGGAATGCACCACGTCGTGAAAATTCGGGATCAGGCGGCTAGCAATAACACTCCTCACGTAGATGGCGGTATTAAAAAATAAATAATAAAATCATAACGGAAAAGGGGTTTGTAAGTTGGAGATTATGAACTTTAAAGCATTTTCATAGGCCTGATACTTTTTTCTTGGCTTATAAAAAAAAACTCAATTATTTCAAAGGCGTGTTTTATGCGCGACTTTTAAAATATTTCTACGCAATTTAATTTTCAAACCGAAAACACACTACTTGCAATACTTAGTAGTACGTCACCTTAACAGTTATGGTTCTTGTGTATTGTATTCCCTTCAATTTGACTATTTCCCGTAACCGACCTACGTTGATTTGCACCGTCAAAAACATAGTTTTTTAATTATGCTTGTAACATTTTTACTTACATTTAAAACTTAAAGAAGCGACGCATTCAAGAAATATTGAAGTGAGGCTAGAAACGGAGAAAAGGGAGTTTAGAAACTTAATTGTCTGCTTTAATTATTTCTAATTATTATTTATCTTCTGATTATTTCTTTATGATTATTTCTTTTTGTTTGTAAGACTATTCCGATTAAATCGGAATAGTCTTATAAACATTTAGAACTTAGCAGATTATTGCTAAAAAGGAAAATTGAGCTGTGGTTTAGATTACTATTGACTAATCGTTATCTGTGAAAAATAACCCGATTTAATATGAATAAATATGTATATAAAAATATTCGTTTGACGATTAATTTCAACGGTTCGTAAATCACATATTGGTACTCTTGTTTACAATGTTCATTTATCAAAATTATTATCAAGCAAATTATTATTTTCAATAAATGTATTATTTCTTCACTTGCGCACAAAAAAGTATAAGATTGAAATAATAATCAATATCAAAATTATATACTAGTATTTTGAAATAGTGGGAGTGCTTGATTTTGTTTTATAAAGAATGTCTGTATTTCACAAAACCTAATATTGAAGATATCTTGAAAAGCTTTCTTAGGTTTTAGGTATCGAAACCCAAAAAGAGATTCGATTTTTCCCGGTATTTGTGCGAAAAAATAAATGTTTTCACTTAGATTTTCCGACAACACCAAAATTAAACACCAGTAAGATATGATAATGGTGTTTAGACTGGGGGTAGTTTTTCTTTATTTAAAATTTGACATTTTAAATTTAGTGAAACCAGAAACAGTAATGAAATTATTGGCCAAAGGTTCACAAAGTAGAAGCGTCTGTGAAATATCACCTCAATGGCGATTTACAAAAAAATATTTCATACTTAGTTTAAGTGTTAAAATATTTAGCTATTTTAATTAATTCAAACGAGAATTTACGAAATAAACTAAGGGCGGGTTGTTTCACAGAATTTGAACAATCCTTCAAATTTCAAAGTTAAAATTCAAGTTCAGCTATTATCCGAGTTCTGTGAAACAACCAGCCTATGATGATATAGTTACAGAACTAGAATTTTAACTTGATAATTTGATAATTGCTCAAATTCTGTGAAGCAACTCGTCCTAAAACTAATGTTTACAGATGTTAAACGGGCTGTGGAAGTTTTTAAATTGTAAAGATAACTTTTTCAAAATGGAAAATGGCACAGAAGATTATGCACTATTATGAAAAAAATAGAAAAAATGTTTATGGAATGCAGGTACTCCGGGCTCTGTTTGAGACAATCAGAGAAAGTTTGTAAAAATCACTTGTTGCCAAGAAACCAAAACATACTCATTGTTGTAGAAATGTGTTTTGGCTGGTTTGTGGCATTAATTTTAGAACATATTTGTCGCTAGACTCGTAAATATACACTAGTCAGGGGCGAATTTTGGCTATGAATTCAGGAAATCTATCAAAGGCCCAATGTCTTAAAATTTTTGCCCCTAACAATAGTAAAAGAAGAAATATTTTCGGGGTACTTATAAGTAAGGGGTCGTCCATTAATCACGTGAGGCTCGAAAGGGGGGGGGGGGTTGGAAAAAATCACGAAATATCACCGGGGGGAGGAGGGGTGTAATGAGATATCACGTTTATTTATTTTTCGTGATAATATTCTGAAAATTTCAAAATACCTTGTACTAAAAAAAATACACGTGATTTTTAGGGGGGGGGGGGGGTTAATCTAAAACCTCACCACATATCACCACGGGGGGGGGGGGGGTCAAAAAGTTGCTAAAAAACATCACGTGATTAATGGACGACCCCTAATATTATTTGAATTACCATGATATTTCCTATGAGACCTAAGGGATGAAAATCTGAACTTGTCTTATTATTGATTTCTAATTATGCTAGTAAGAAGGAAAGAGCAATTTATGGAGATATACTTCAATATAAAAACTACTAAGTAAATAATAATTTAAAATGTTTTTGTTATAAAAATCTCAACCTATCTTGTTCTGAATAATCGCGAAAAGCGGAAAAACTCCTACCGTGATGAACTAACGTGTTTATTTATTTACTTATTGCGAGAATCTACAATCCAGTTATTATTACTACTATACATAATAGATTTACTTAATAACAAATAATAACAATGTTTCTAGCAAACAATGCGCTAAAAGCGTAGAAAAACAACTTTATTTTATGGGTTTGGGTATAGCTAATTGAAAAGTTGTGTTTTGTACGTTTTTCATGAAAGACTTATTTTTCAACCAGCAGAAAACCGTCTGAAGAAAAAATTCATATTTAGTGTGTAATAATTTGTATGTAGGGATAAACGCCATCTCCGATACCGACAGACGACCGACAAAACATAATCAGATACTGAATAATGTTGCCAGTTTTTTCTTCTTTTAGTGAAGAAAAGCAAGTTAAATAGTCTGCAAAACAAGCTTCGATTTTTTTCTAAAAAAATGCACTTACTCCCCCTTACCTGCAAAACTTCAATATTTTTTCACAAACAAAATATTGGCAATCAAAATTCATTTGTGGGTGCGTGCTAGAAAAGTCACTCGATTATTTATGAGCCGTGCCATTGATTTTGACATCGCTGGCGATTATGCCGATGCCGATGTCGGGAGAAAATAGCGACGATGCAAATAGAGTTGGCACCGTATTTGGAATAAATAGTTGAAGGTGCAAGGGCTGACCCGGGGCCGCGAAGTTGTCCGGGCGGCAGTCGGCTAAAAAAAGCCAATAAAAAGACATTCGACGCGACCGTAATAATCGAATTGAATCCTTTCGTCATACAACCCTGGAGATTTAGTTGTGCCATCGGTGGTCTTTGCCAAAATAATTAAGAAAGTCGCTCGCTTGTCCCGATGGGCTAAAAGCATCCGCCGGGAGCTTGCTGCCTCTGCCCGCTGCCCGCTGGCCGCTGCGAGAGTCGCCGCCCGGGCCAACCTCACCCCGCCCTACTCCATACTGCATTAGTGCTCACACCGCCCAGCGCCGCAGCGCGTTACTTGTTGTTCTTTCCTCCCCGACACTTCCCGCCGTACTTGCCTCGAGTAAGTCACCCAACATACCTACATACCCAGTCAAAGTTAAACCATTATTTCAACTTACAATAACTGCCCTGTGTTCTGTGTTCCCTTCGAGTGAGTTCGCTAATATTTCATCGATTTGTGAGTTCGCCGATATCGAACTTGTGAAAAAAAATCAAGCCGATAATGGACTGTGAACAGTGTAAACCTTTAGTGTCAAAAATTATAGGGACGTCGCTCTCATTATATTAATTATTTATTACGTAATCGCGCTTTAAAATCTTACAATCCCACCATTTTGCGATTACATTATTTTAAAAATACCGCACTTTGTGGGTGGAAGGAAAGAGACCGAAATAACCGCACGAAAATCACATGGTACAAACCGACCAATCAGAATCATCCACATTATGTCTAAACTTTGAGCAGTTTTAAATCGAGATTGTGAAATATTACAAGTTATTCGTATAAAATCACCTTCTTTATTTTATTATTAACGCTTAATAAGCGAATGTATAATTATTAGTGACTGACAAAATGTTTTTGGACGTATGAAAAGTTCGCAACTTGATTACTATTAGTTCGGCCGTGCATTACGAGAGAGCGCTACATAACCTAGAATCTCTCCGGTGTCGACAGTCTAGTCAAGTTTAGTGAAAAATGACGGCTGGTTTGGTTACGTGTGCGCGTGCTTTATGATATTTACATCGCATGTCGACTTTTTTAGAATAAAATAAGTGCTTATTTATTTAGTGTAAGGTGTCGGAAATTCCTGTGTATCTTAAGGTTTTGACGTACTTTCACATGCAAAACTAACATAGGTGAGTTCCTCTAGTGCCGCTTCCAACGCAATCTAAAGAACGGCCTGCTGAATATCCGTGTCACATTCGACATTTCGGCTTCTCTGAACCATAATTCGGCTCCACGAATTAATATTTGGGAATATTTTATTCATATTTAACGGTTTCGTCGAGATATTTCGTTATTGCCAGCAGTCCCGCTTCACTTGTCACTTCTGCTCTTTGGCTTTATAAAACGGCACCGCTCACGATATTCCAGTGTCCACGAGTCCAAATATTATCCCTGCAACAAAACCATCCAAAGTAACTTCTAAAACATTCATCAAACAAAAAAATGCATCGTATATTCTAGAGAAGATGACGTATGTCTGCCGTGTGTCACAATGTTTTAGCCCGCTATATCCTAACCTAATTGTTTTTGTTTCAGAACTGACGACACTACAGTAACCAACCATGGAGGATGCTCACGCTAAATCCGTGGACGAAATATTAAATTATTTCGGCACAAACGAAGACAAGGGTCTAACACCAGATCAAATCAAAAGAAACCAAGAAAAATATGGACCTAACGGTGAGTGACTTTCATTATTTCGTACCGCTGTGGGTTAGCTGGCTAGATTATAATATTATTATTGAGATAAAACCAATGTTCCTAGGAACTCCAATAATGGCGTCTGCTCATGTTATACAGTAATACAGCCCATTCAGGGAGTCTCAAACCAAATGTGTCCAAGCAGCAAGTTCATTCAGTACATGTAATATTTCTAATAAATATGGTTATTATTATATACCATGTTCATTCAAACCATTGCTCTGTTTGATATGACACCTAAAAATGATAAGCTATGTTTGAAAAGTAAATATATTTACTGATTGTGACATATTTACCTTGCATTCAGTATGGGGGACACATTAAATAATGCATAATTATTATATAAATAAGAGCATGTCAACATTACAATAATAGAGGTTATAGCAACCTTGTCATAGAGATATATTTATACTAAACTCCACTATTCAATAGCTATGGCTAGGTACTACCTACCCCCAACTTGTCATTTGAAAGTCAATTCAAATACCTAGTATTCGTCATTGATTATTTTCATTATTTTAGTAATTTACTGCTACTTTCATTCTTTATCTTCTGTGTACCTAAATTATTCTATTTTATTCAAAAATTGGTTCTTTTTATATTTGAAGCTTATATTATTATTTTTTACAATAGATTCGATTGTGTAGGTACCTCCGTACTCTTGAAGCACAATAATATGACTTTGATATGCCTGATTCAAAATAACATAAATGTTGCCAGTATTTGTTGATAATTTCTACATAGGGGTGAAAACGGAGGGTTCCTATTTACATTTCTTGTCTTGTAAGAAAGTATTTTTGGGTTTAAAAAAAGTTGTAGGTACTCACTCGCTGACTTGCATAAATTTAAAATAAATATTCCTATATTGTTAAAATGCGAACAAGCTGTTTTATAAAATCCTAGCAGCAAGCAATAAAATTATTTTGCAACCTACTAGGTAGGTACCTACATATTATTTTACTCAAGTGCATATGAAACTAGTTCAATTTTTATTATAACATTAAAAATCGTTATTTTACGCATGTTCAAAGAATGTGTAATATCGCAAATACCCCTCGTTCTAAATTACTTACTATGGTTTATTTCAATCGAGTTCTGAAAATAAATTTCATTCAAGTTCATGAATGAATATTTGATGTTGACACGTGAAGTCTAGGCAGTCGCTTTCACTCTGACCTGTGACATGCGACCCTCCCAGACCTGCCGCAACTTTACCATGTCCTATGTCGCGTGGCGAAGGCCCATCGACCTCTGACTCTGACAAAACCTACCTAGGTAGGTACCTACGTACCTACCCATAAATCTGCCATAATTTTTCATAGTAGGTACCTACCTACCTTACTTTCGTAGAACAATATTTTGTCGATGGTAGGTACGGTACCTAAGTATCTACCTATAAATTCATTATTTCACGTTTGTTAGTGTCAGTACCTACCTAGTTTACAAATTCACTGTTATTATTTCATTTCGTTGTAATACCTATCTATCTTGGATACCTTTCTCTATGGAAAAAAGTAGGTACCTACTACTCATGGAAGAATGCACTAAATAATAATAAATTAGGTACGTACCTACGACAACCCTGAAAATATTTTTTTTTGTGTTCTGGTTCTCGGAATTATTAACAAAGCTGTCACAAAAGGGACTAAACCCAGGGTTTTTTCCCACTAACCTTGGACGAAGCCCCTTTCTGTTGTTTCCAAAATGTTTGAAAATAAATAATACGAGATGATCCCGCTGTTTATATAACATTTTTAGAGTGATAGCAATGTAAATTTCAATGGCTTCTTCGTCCTCGTTTCCTTTGCCTGTAGATTTTATCACGTGTATCGATAGTCCTGTTTATACGTCGATGGGAAAGGTTATGGAGACAGCTTGTTAGTCGGGCAGCATCCGTATTGACTTGTAAACTACCTACCTACCCACTGCACTAACTAATGTTTGCGGAAGTGCGGTTAATTTGCCTATTCCCGGGTACGGATGTATTTTTGGTCGTCGCGATCAGCAGTCGGCACCAAGCCGTCGCCACAAAGCACTAGTTAGTACACAGAACACATCAATTCGTTTTGGTTTCAGTCGGCAATTCTATTAGTAGGTACTAACTTACAGGTACCAAAACATAATTTTGTCCTAGGTAGGTAGGTACCTAATTCCAACAAAACACGATTTGCTTTCGTTATGAATAGATACACATTTGATGCACAGCACATAACTAAAATGTCTTCAGTTGTATTTTTTAAATTTGTTAAGAAATTCACAGACGCGTCGCAGCCAACATTGTTTAGCAGCAATAATTTATAACGTGACTATTCAATAAAAATGTCTGCCTTTGTTATTCTTTTATTTACAGTATTTACCTAATTACAATGTAGAGTATTTTGTTTTCGGTATGAACGATCTTTCGCGTGGAAAGTCACATAGAAACAAGATAAGTCCGTTATCAGATGGTTGTAAATCTGTTCTTATCTCTCTTGCCCTGTAGCTGTCAAGTCAGTGCAATCGGTCACCTACCCAGCCGCGGTGCAGTCTTGAGGTGGCTGCTGCATTTCCTCTCACTTTTGTTTCACTGTCACTAAAGCCCAATTTAAATGGGCTGCGAGATGAAAATCTCTCTTTTTATTGTTAAGATGTTCTTAGCCGCGTACCAAGTTCACATAAATTTGACTAAGTGTAAATATTATTATCTAATATAGCTTCCTTTACATTGTAATGCTTTGTTATCGTCAATGTTTGTGTTTCTGCATATTTTATATGTTTAGATTTAGCGTGTCTTTTCTCTCGCCATTTGGATTTAATCTCCTGGTAGGTATTTGATTTGACCGCGAAACGCCGACATTTTATTACGTCGACAGATTTTCAGCGACCGCTACTTTCACCGGGTTTTTTTTTCACGTTCTATTTTTTGGATCCGTTGCCAGAACGTAAATACGCCAGCCCTCATCTCGTCGGTTATTCCCACTTCACGTAAACCTCTCATCTTACGACTTTCCTGTACTACGAATAAGTCATTAGTCATTAGATATATAGGATAATAATGCTTCTAGCCCCTCATCTACTCACCAATACCAATAGGTAGTCGTTAAAACTTGATAAGTTTTCCCAAGACCCGGGTTTTATTCCACCTTATCAAAAATTGTGTTTACCTTGTTTATTTGATTGTGGAACGTTAACTTGTAGATTATTTTATTTTCTAGTATACCGTGAACATGGCGCCATATTGTGTACATTTGCCGGTCTGTGACTTACTTCCGTGGGCGGAAACTTATCAGCACTTTAACTTTAATAATATCCACACGATACTAAATAACGTTGTGTTTCAGCTATTTGTATGTGTTTATTAAATAGGCGAATCTGTAATACCGCACAAGTACCTACCTACTTACTTTATTTTTAATGACCCCAACTTTTAAGGACAGTGTGAACTGAAGATTTTACAGAAATGACCAGACGTGCTTGCAACACAATGGTAACCTACCTAATTTTTCCTGGAAACACTGCATTATTCATAGAAAGGGATCGTAAAGAACTATTCACATTATTTAGAAAGCTTGTTCATTTCCCCCTATTTCCCTTCATTGTTATATTATTCCTTCATTCTCTAACCGTGACTAGGAACACATAATAAGGAGGAAGCAGTAGAAGTGTTCATAGAAACACTCGCCATTTCAGTCAATATTTACCTTGCGGTATCCATAATAATAAGAGTTAATTCACTTCCGATATTCGGACCTAAACATGGAACAGTTGAGTCAATACGCTGTCGTGACGGCACATACATTACTGAAAAAAGTTGCAGCTTGCAGCGTAATCTCGACATGTCGAGTATTATTTATCTACGCACATGGCCTTACTGGGTGATAAGAACAATAATTATTTGTCCATGTGATCATCTAGGTACTTACTACCCGCCTAGATCACAATCGAATGTTCGATTAGTGTATAGGCAACCTTGGATCGGTACAGAGGCAAGAATTTCGTTATTTCCAACCTGGAAAGAACTAGATTATCCTGCCTTCGACTTATATCGATCCTGTCAATCTCCAAACGAGAATCCTGAACGTTTGACACATTGATATCAATCTGTTGTGCCATAAACAATTAGTTTTATTCAAAGATACCTTCTTTATCGGCCGTCAAATCGTAAGGTTAAGTGCGTGCAATTATTCATTGCACATTGTTTTTATATTTTTATTACGTTTAAGCGACACTTTGCGCCATAATATAACAATAAAGCATTATCTGCATGACGAAACAATGTGTAGGGTCGGTTAGTATCATATGGGAGTCTGTAGTGGAATTGTATTATCTGGCTGGGTGTGTACCTCTAGCTAGCCTGCACCGCTACACGCGGATTCCGAACTGTGTCAACTGGGAACAAGGCAACCGGACCCGGCTTATCTATTTCGCGCGAGCCTTATCTGTGATTTAATAATTCCAGCAAACAATTGGCCCGATAATTCGTTGCCAGTGCTGGTGGTCTGCTTACACGTGTAATCAGCGCGGTAATTGTCCTCGGCCAACTCAGGACGACAACGTAACACACTCGTACACTCGCTAAACTGCAAACTAGCCAGCAAGACAATGACATGATCCATGTCGTGCTTTGTTTCACATCTCTACCAACCCGAATGCTAAAGTCTTCAGTTTTAAAGTGATATTTTATGAAAATGATGCGAGCATTAGTCACGCAGTTCTTGAACCATGCATTACTTGTTGCGGTGCCCACTGGTCTATTTTGCGAAGGCAATTTATTTATAGAGCAGACTTAATTTATTGTTGACACACAATGTTGCGTTACCTTGTCGCGAGAAAACTAGAAATAGTGGTAACACTTCGTTTCCCTGTTGCCTTCTATTCCTTGCAATAGTCATCGTCTAACTTTTATGCAAAAAAAGCTATCTACTTGCAAAAATTCGCATCCCTATTAATAATTGTCCTTTACTCTCTACAATCGTTTAGCATCTCACGAAAGTTCATCTTCCTATTGCCTTCTTTTACCTACAATTGTCGTCGTTTAGCTTCTAGCAAAAGGTGACCTCTTTATTGCACTCTACTCCCCACGACCGTCGTTAGTAGATCCAGCGATAACGTCTGTTTTCTGGCAGTGTAATTTTTATTGGGGGTATAATTTAGCCTCATCTGCGTTAAAGATGAGATAATTGACGTTAGCTCGGGTAGCGCGGTATTCGGCGGTCTCTAGTCCTAGTCTGTAGTTAGTCGCCTCTGCCAGGTAATTTTAGCTCGCACGTGCGTCACCGCAGTATTTCGAACTTATCCCGGGGCCCGCGCTATCTGACCCGCCATCGACCATCCAATCGAGTCGCGTCAACTATTTGCTCAAATCTTTTAACATTTGTTTCAATCTAAAGCCCTCCTCCTGGCGGGGGTGGTGCAATCGGGAGACCACCGCCGAGGGGTGGTGGTGGTGGCGCCGCGACCAAATAACCGCCACCTAACTCGACTATTCCACTGGCGACTAGCGCCCCCTGGCCGAGGCCTGTTGAATATCCCGCCCCCCACCTGGCGATGCCGGCTTAGGGTGTAATTGGATTTTCCCGAGCGGGATATTGAAATTCAGTCAGGATTGGAGTGCTTACACGTCCCGAGGAACTCGACTCCGGGGCGAACTTCGCCTGATGGAGTTCAACCGCTAACAAGAAAATCCAATGCCAAACGAACTTTAACTTTATCAACACAAATTTTTAATACTTTTTTAATGGTTGTTTATTGTTTTATTTGCAAATTATTAATGATAGCATCCATCATAAACACAGCCCTTTTCTCGCATCTGCTAACAAATCTGTTAAGTAATCATGACAACATTTGTATAGCGCAGTTTTGTATTATAATATTTAAAATAATAATCTTGTAACCCCCATTCATAGGTCGTGTTCGAATTACTCCTAGAGCTTTCCTTACATAATAATGTGTAGTTGATTAAATAAAATAACAAAATATACGGTATATTTATTATATGTACGTATATTGTGTAAAACTAGCTGACCAGGTGAACTTCGTATCGCCTCAGAATCAATATAACTGCTGTGTTAACTTATTAGCTGAATTGAATTCAGTTTTTTTATAAGTTAAAAATTACGCAGTGAAGCAATTATCGACGCGCAACTGCCCGTGTTTTGTTTTTGTCGGTATCAGAGATTGCGTTGTGTACGGATTTATATTTTATTTATAAATTTTTTTCAGATTTATAATTTTATTACTTTTCCATTTACTTAGGGAATTGCGATTCATTTTCTTTAAACGGAGATTTATTCAAATTATTGTATTTTTCCTGTGGAGGGGTGCAGACATGCGTTTACAGTTTGTCACATTTTTAGTGTGTAAGAAAGAGGGGCAGCATTATATGTTTAAGAACAAAAGCAAAACAATCGGCGCATTGACATTTGACGTTTTTGAATTTTTGGAATTCACTCACTACTCAATATTATATTTATCATAATATTCCTGCAGCTCTTTCAAAAGATGAGAATTCGTTCCATACAAAATGTATGAGGAAAAGAATTTTCTTCGTAAATTTTTCCGATGTTTTAATAGCTATTTGCTATTTGGGGTGAAGACAAATCCAACAAATCAAAGATCATAAAAATCGGTACAGCTATTCTTGAATTATAAATTGATTAATTAACCCGACTTTGTTTTATATATTAAAATGATAAAATTATATAAATGTATATTTTTAAACGAAGCAATAAGAAGAGAACAAATATATAGCATCTATAAAGAAATACGAGGAGAAGATTTTAACATTATTTACAAAGCAATAAGTAAAGAACAATACGGCATACGGCATTTGCAAAGAAATAAGAAAAGAACAAATTTATAGTATGTACAAAGCAATAAGTAAAGAACAAATTTATAGTATTTACAATGCAATAAGTAGAGAATAAATTTACAGTATTTACAAAGAAATAAGAAGAGAACAGTTTTACAGTATTTACAATCATATAAGAGAACAAATTGACAACAGTATAAGGCAAAATAACAACATGAAGTGTCATGTTGCTGATCGTAGCAACATGAACATTATACATAGGAAGTACATAATATAGAATGGTGATTTCGATGCTTACGCATTTCACGCAAAAAAGTTTAGCATTTAAAGATTAGCGTATGAGATATGTAGGTATGATGGTTTTACGATGCCTCTGTACGAATATGAATATCAACAATAATACTCGCATCTGCTACCAGGTAAATATTTACACAAGTCGCCAGATGATTCGATTCATCGAAATGTCCGTAATGCACAATATTATAATTGGGCAGGCGTTCATTCATCCGCAACCATTACCTCTCTCCACTCATCCATCAGGTGTCAGTGCTCCTGTTTACTAACTGAAAAAGAAGAAGAAACGTGGCTGATTGAGTTCATTATTTGCGGATCGCTGCTTGATGATGATTTGTATAAACAAATGGAGTCGCGGCAGAATTGCTTTGAGGATTGGTTGATTTTGTTGATGTGGGAATAAGGAGATGGGTTTAACAGCTGGTGCTGGTGTGAGGCCGGAAGCTGGTCCCGACGCACTTAAAGCGCTGCATGCGCTATGCGCCCGATATTCTACGATAGTTTCTCTTTTACGATTTGTCTTACAAAAATATCCCAACAAAAATAAACCCCGCCAGCCGTAAAAATACACGTAGCCGATTTATCTTTAGCCAATCAACTCAGATTTCTCAATTACGTGTTTACATACTTTTCTTATTCTCCTGGTAGGTACCTAGCACTTTTTATATCTTGCTATTTTGGTGAAATATCACCTCAAAATACCTTCGCAAAGTTATTAGTTAAAACCGGTTCCATGATCCGCCGACAGTTAGCCCCCCGGCATACGTATATACAATATGGAGTCGGTTTAGCGAAAATACGGTATACCTAAATTACACAAAATATAACTAAGTGACCTCGAAGGGATGTGCAGAGAGGATGTACCGCCGAATAACAAAGTATAAAACACTAGCTGACCCGGCCACGTGTTGCTGTGGCTAACGAAACTTGAGTTTATCGCGAACAGACGGACGCGGCGGTCAACTTTAATTTATAATATGTAGAGATAGAGAAGAGATATTTTCTTTCCGAAAAAATCTACTTGTCTATAATATACTGTGTAGGTACCTATACCAGCGTATAGGTACAAAAAATCGACACTTATCTTAAAAATCGAACGTAAAATCCACTTATTATTAAGTTGATTTTAGTTCGAAATTGCTTAATAATGAACAGAAAATTATAATTTTATAGTGAATATCATTTCGGGGGGCCAATTGTTGGATCATCTGTCCACCGTTAAAAGTTTACTTAAATTTATTAAGGTATTATGATCTGCAAATATCTTCCTAATTGGTGGGTACTTGCAGATATATATGGGAAACCAATCTTACACAAAAATAAAGGGTAATCTTTCAAAGTAACTGGACGCGCTTATTTTTTTGCAATAACACTTCGATTCAATTTAATTACTGTAAAAAGCAACTGTTGACGTCTTGGGAGATGGTAAAAGGTTAAAGACGCATTAAAGTTCCATTTTTTGTCAATCAAAGTTCATGTGTTTAGATTTTTAAATATTTTCGGCCATGTTTTTTTTCTTGTTTGACGTAGCGTGTCCAGCGATACTGAAATTTTACCTAATAGAGTTTTATATTATTGATTTTATTTACTTGGTGTCTAGCTCTCAAATTATGTTTTAATTGAATTTCCTGTTTGTGTATGAGTTTCGAGATTCATTCAGAATTCTGTTGATAAATTTATGCACAAATTACTGCTTCGCTGTAACCCGAGTTTTGATTTTACTAATTGGTGCTCAGTTTACCCAGAATGCGTAATAATTCAATTTATTATATGAAGTTGTAACGTGAAACTCACTAACACTGGTGTAGCCTGTAGCATGGCGACAATATATTTCTATCGCTTCCGTAAATACATCTGAAGCCGCAAAATGCTGCCGAATAACAAAACAAATGGACAGATTAATTCAATACTAGTTGTACTTTTACTTTTCGTGGCATTCTTAAACCTTTGCTGGAAATGTAAAAAAAAACGTCAAATTTCGTTGTCGATTCATTTTGTTTGTGCTAAAATTGGCGACACAATGTTCTAGTGTAGTATAATGTGGCTCACGGCCTCTGATTATCGCGTTCAGCTGCATATTAATGCTCCAAGCTCCAAGAGCATGCATCGCCCTTTTGCACGCCGCAAGTTAAAAACTGATTACTCTGCCATGCAGTATGCATAATCCGGCGAGTCACTCAATAAGCAACAAGTGCACTTCAACTGTGTTTCGGTTCAGCGTCCCAGCATCCCGTTACCGTTACTCGGGCCACTGGCAGTAGAGGCTTGTGGTAAGCTGGATAGCAACCAAGTTACCACGCCATCAGCCGAACAGAAACCATCACGCCACTATCTTGATTCTGAATGGGCTAGGCGGCGAGCGTTTTACGTTTTACCGTAATGCTAATTCGCTTCGGTGTCGCGATTCCGCATTGTTTTGCGCTGGCCGAAACGACAACGTGGACTTTCCTGCTTTGTGCCAAATGTACGTGGAGTGTGAACTAACGACTGACTTACTTACCTACCTAAGTCAAATACCCATTTTTTCTAGTTATTTCTGAGCCATAACTACCTTTATCCCGTTGGAACTCGTCAAACTCACAAAATAACGTCTTCTATTTCGTAAGATGCTACTAGGGAATAGGTCAATGTTTTTAGTGTTATTTTGTTTTTGTTCTCGCCTCAAATGTTTAGAATCCACTATTGTTCATCGTCGCGAGTAAATAAAGCGGCGTTGTGCGTATTGCTGGCGGCTCAACAGCGTGATATATGTTCATAATATATGGTGTCAATGTCAGTGCACTTCTGCTGCAACAGGTGGTATCGTGTCCGCCGCGAGTCGCGAGCAATGTCGCCTTCACCTCCGCGGGCCATGCTCGCAGCTACACCATGCCACCGTTGCTACACCATGGCAATAACCCATGCAATGGCATTCTGATGGGGCTGAACTCATGAAATAATATTAGTTTGGTTGGTTAATCCACGTGTCGCTCCGAAGTTCCCGCGATTACAAAGTACAGTTGAAATGGTCCGCACTTTCCGTCCTAAACCATTCCCTAATACGGAGATCACTTTTAATCCTTTCTTATACCCTGACCAACGTGGTTGCGGTTGACATTACGTGTCCCATTGTGTACCTACCTACTCGTAATTAAACATTCTCTCTAATGCTAGAAACAATCCTACATTCGCACGAGGTACATCATAAAACTACGTAATTCGTTATCTGAATTCCTGATTAGGTGACTTAACAACTGTTAACAAGCAGTTATCAATGTGTTCAATTCTATTACGACGTGAATCGCCCAGAATATCTAAAACGAAAACCCGAGATAAACTTACTTTAAACTTTTAACAAGTGGAGCACTAACTTCTTATATTGCTTTATTTTGTTATTGCTCCGTAGAAATCAACAGGTTGCTCGCTTATGACTGAAGATTGCGGATTCTACATAATGTTACGTCATGAACCGCTTTAATGTGCGTGTCCATGATGTAGGAATTATTAATTCCTTTTGTGACAATTGACTGAGAGAATGTCGTGGCGGTGGCTCCGTGACGTGGCCTCCGAGATGACGGGTTGAACCACTTCACTCCATGAAGCGACTTGTGACGCGCGGGTCCGGTCCGTGACGTCAATACAACACAGGTATGGTGTGCATAATTACTATTGCACCACGAGTCGTGGTTTTTCATGGCACCTCGCTTTGAAATCATACTTTTATTAACAGCAATCAATGGATAAATAGTTCTGTCGATGAAAAGGTTAGATTGCTATTTTCATTTCTGGTCGTAACTTATAACAATCGACAATTTATTATTATCATAAAATTGCGCGAGGTAATAAACAGTCGTATGGAAATTAGTTGTTGTTTCACGCGAGAATTCTATCTGAAGGGACCCGTCATCGATAAATTTATAATTGCAGCTATGTACATATGTATAAACAACGACGCATCAATAATAATCTGTCGATGGGCAATTGCATCAATCGGGCAGAGTTAACTAATGACAATGACTAATAAGAGTAAGTAATTTAATAAGCTTCGTTAGTATCTTTGTCGTCCTCGTTAGTATAATTAAAGAGTTGCCTGGTTGGTTGGTTGGTTGTGTGGAAGTATGGAGAGCGGCAGTAGTGCCGACTAGCCAGCACGCCGCCAGTTAGCAGAATTACATCCATAGGAAGCGGTGATTAAGTGCATAGCGTACCTCCCAAACCAGAGGTTCCTAACTTCTTTCGGGACCTCATTTTATAAAATCCATGTGACCGCGACCCCGATCGATGGGGGACTCATTCATGTCTTTTGTTTGCCTAAGATTTAATCTGCCATATTCTTAAAAATAAATAAAATTCTGTCAAGGTGATGCACTACTAAGCAATGCAAAATCATGTGATTTTGGTTTGAAAATTAGATGCTTTAATTAAATATTGCGGGCAGAAAACTTTGCCCTTGAAATAATCAAGTATTTTTTTATTAGTCTTTTTATAAGCCCAAAAAAAAATAAAGTATCATTCCTGTAAAAACTGTTTTAAAGTTCGAAATCTCCCACTGGCTTTATTGTTTAACAGTGGAGGTAATCCACCTCTTACCCGCCTTGGTATAAGTAACTGATGGTTACTCCTTCAAGGCTCTCGCAAGATTCTAATTTTTTTTGTTAAACGAAGCTACATTTATTTATTTTGAACGAATCTAGACCTCCAGTGTCCATGCATACGTTGTTAGTAAGCAGTATGCAAGTGCTTAACAGGAAAAACAAAATGCAAAAAATAGGTTAGTAAGACAAAGATAATTAAACAGGGCAAAAGAAAAACTCATTCATGAGGCTCCATGAGGCGGCATTGCATCTGTAAAAACCCGCAAGCACCTGCATAAAATAGAGAACATAAGTAATACAATAAATCTCAAATCAATTGGCAAGTACCAACAAAAAATGTGAATGGCTTTCGGTCTGATCATAAACTACACTTAGCTTCCGTGTCCCTTAGCCAACCACTCAGTGAAGCCTCAAAGAATGTTAGCTGAATATTTGGGGTAAAATACCCGAAGACTAAAAGAAATTTCAGCGTTGGGTAGTCAGAGGCAGGACAAAGGATAGTCAAGGTCGTCTGATCAAGCCTCAAGCCTGCACATGTCATTGGGGGAGGCGCAGATAGATTTGAGAAGGATCTGCAAAATTAGTAATGTAACTAAAGATGAAGCAGGGACGAGGTCCAGCACACCCCCGTATGGGGATAGGGGAGAAAAAAAAAATTATTGTTTAACAGTGGAAAATTAAATTCTTTAGAAAATTATCGTAAGCACGCTTTTTGCCGATATTTTTTTCGTGAATAAATAAATCAAAACAGGCGGCTGGTGTTAAATGGGAATAACCTAATCTGCATCTACATGTGCCTCCTTTCACGGAGATACTTACAAGCCACTCGATCCTCGTGCGCGTATCATACGCGCCGATCGTAAGTACCCCCCGTACGATTTAGCTGGTGCCCGTTCACGGCGCTACGCGATGGCCGTCGGTTTCCAATCATCACGATACCGACAGCGCTGATCGCACGCGACGGTCGCATCATTTTTGTCTGATACTTATTCGTTTGACAGAAATGGCGTCGGAACATGAAAGTAATGTTAGATTTGTTCTGGAAGTGGAAAAAATGCATGTTTACATAACTATACTTTACCAGAATACGTAAGAAACGATTTAGTGGAGAAGGCATGGATTGATGTTGGAAAAAAGTCTAATGACATCGCATGACAGCGTGTTCACTCCACGGCTGCACGTGAAAAATGATCAAGTTCAGTATATTTCGGATAGCGCCGTGTACGGAGACTAGTATTAAAAGATGGTATATCAGCAGGGTACTTGTGGTTTCGTCACAATTACGTAGATTGTAAGTTTCTCCATGAACGGATGGCCTTATTGTTAGCGGCCTGATCCCGAATTTTACACGACGTGGTGCAACCTTAAAATACATTCTTGATTCTTCATATTCACTTTCCCATAAAAATGAAAATTTGTTATATTTTATTTTATTATACTTCGAATTATCTCAGTTGCAAATAGCAGATTAAACCTTGTTGTTCCATGAGCGCGACTTCTGAAGATATTCATTCGACACCTGGGGCTGGGGGCAGCATTTGACTAGCAAGCACTCCCACCCTCACTAATTACTCTCGTCCAAGCTAGCGCAAATCATGCATCAGCGCATGTGATCGGAAATTCGAAATATAAATCAACGATAAGGCCAAAACTAACTTACGCTAGCCCCATCTGGGCCGACGCTTCAGAGTTTCATTTGAAAAAACTTCAAACATTCCAGAATAAACCCATACGCATAGCCCTGGGCATCCCAAATGGATAAAGTTATCCCAACTCCACAAAGATTCTGAAATCCCCTTATTTAAAAAAAACACATCCTAATTCTCGCGGAAACATTTTATGCGGGAATTCCCACTCGTGAAAACGCGTCCATAAACTGCCTCACCCGGGAAGACGAAAACGTACCTACCACACCTAATCCAATCCTCCGTAAAGACTAACTAACCTCCCCATATTGCAGCCATGTCTTTATGCAAATAATTTTAACGATCAACCAAATAAATCAATTTTTCAATAACCATTATTATAAATTCATGGCGAAAGAGAAAGGGCCTTTTTGGCCCGGAGCTCTGTGTGCCATTATTTCAAAAAGCCCAAAAAAGAGATCCGAAATTGCAGGTTGTATCCTGATATGAGATAAAAAATTATGATGCAATTATAAATTCAAGGCACACATTGATAAAAAATTAATATTATCACTTTTTTTTTACTTTGCGAGCCATTAGTTGGGAACCTATCATCACATCCCGACCCGCCCGGGCGCTAATGGGGCGGAAGAGTGCGACCCGTGGAATATCCTTTCCTTGGTCTTTAATAGTTTGCGTGCGCCGATTCTATTTGATCTGAAGGAAGTCAATACTCGACTTGTCCTGTACCTACTTTCTTATATTATAATTATATTCGGCAGTAGAATATCGTCACGCCGAAGTGTGGCGTAAATGATTCAGGTTTAAGTTTAAGACTAACCGGTTCGGTCAAGGATACCGGAAGTTTTCTGTTGTTTTTACAATTTTTTTTACAAGTCATCAAAGATGTGTTTTTTGAGGGTATAACCAGACACAACCGGAAATTTGTCTTTTTAAATCAAATTTTAGCGTATCGTCTCTTTTCTACAAAAAAAACGTAAATTGATTTCAAAAGATTGTAAATTTACATTTTGAAAAAATATGTTTATTTTTTTAATATAATGGGGTTATTCCGTTGGTCGTTGGGCAGATTTGTTAAATTTTAAATTGAAATATTATATTTTACAACACATTTCAACAGTAAAATAAAACAATACATTATCTAGGAAAGCTACTTTTCAGTTAATGTCTTACAAACTAAAATATTTAAGACATTATTGAAAAATTATAATTACTTATGATCAAAAAATAATTATTAGAAGTCCGCGTTTTTAAATTTTTTATCATCACGCGTTTGAGCATTTTTATTGCTTATAAAGGCATATTTTAAATGAAATAAAGACGATTTTGAGTTATTAGTTTAAAATGTTGGTACGGAGAATAATCCAATTGTCTTTTTTTAACCCTTAGTTACTCGCGCCTAAAAAGTTACGCAAGTGGACGCATGGGGTGTTAAACATCCCGTTTTAATTTATAGAAATGAAACAATATGCAAATGCAAAATCAGACTTTTATTATTTTTGAACGTACGTATTAATCAACGTTTAAACTCCTTTTGGAGGCAACGTAAACGTTTTGGAACTTGTAGTCTTTGTTTTTTCTATCTTTGGTTCTTTGGCACGTATAAACATATTTTGTATTGTGGCGGTTGGATAGCTTCGGAAGATGAATCATGGCCATCAACTTCATGAATCCATTTTAGTCGCTTTAGTTGTGTGGTGTTTTACACACCCCAAACGCGGTCTCCAAGCACAGCCACACAATTGAGCACCACTCGCGACTGATTTACGAAGATCAAGCGTTTACACGAAGCTACGAAGAGAATAAGGGTGGTAAATTCAAATTTGAAAAAGTTATTGGCTTTCAAACACGGTCTGGGGGTGTTTAGCACCACATGCGAGTAATTAAGGGTTAAAATCAAATCAAATTTACATAAAATTTTAATTCTCGGCCACTGGTGAAGTTCCCGGCTGAAGTTCCCGGCGTTGTCTGGTCTTTACGCAGAGTTTTTCGAAATCGGATGTAGACAGTAATTGTCCTCTTATTTTTAACGTCAAGTACCTATTCAAAATTTCATCAAGTAGATTGGGAAAAGAGAATGGAGTGGTTTTTTTAAATATCATATAGACTGTAGACAGTTACCTTCTTGTTTTGATGAAGGTCAAGTTAATAAAACTGATTTGTATAAAATCTAAAGCCGCCCACATACACTCTTCTTTATATATCGTAGATAACACAGGGTGTTCGAATAATGAGTTATTAAAATAATTTTAATGATCAAAGCCAAGAAGAGTCTACGCGACCGATTAATCTGTATTTTCCAGTGTGAGTTTTCCCGCTGCGTAAATAATCCGATAGCATAATAATGGTTGTGTATTTTAATATCTGAATTGCCGGCAATATAGAGGATTTATGAGCAACACCCGATATTAGCCAGATACTTTCGGACTAGGAGAAAAAGTACCTTCCCATTCCTCCGGTGTCCGGTGGTTGTTGGAAAGCGAACCGAGCGGCGTTTTGTCCATACAATCTTTTTTCCCAATTACCCCTCTTAATACATTAAAATAATATATTTAAAAAATTGGCACTTGTGCAAAATTTTTTTAATGTATTTAAAGATATCGACCACTTGCGTGTCGGTATAGTTTGCTTTTTAGATAAGTTACCTATAGGCGGTAGGTAGGTAGTACCTCTTCAGTGTACAAACTAGAAAATTTTAAAAACAGAACATTCAGATAGGTGAGTATTTTTTTTCTAATACAGTTAGTAAAAAAAATCTTTAAAATCGGTCCAGTTTTTAAAGAAAAAAATGGGGAATTGGTTGTTCTTTTTAACCTTCATAAAGTTGTCTCCATCAGAGGTTGGTGAAAAACTCAACAGAATAACCAATATTATTACTTTATAATTACTTTAAAATCTATAATACTAAAGACGAAAAGACTGTGTGTTTAAAAAAATATGTGTTTATTTTTTTATAGTAAAAAATTACGTGACAGAGTTGTAACTCCTCGTGATAGAAGTGTTTTTCATACAAATCACAGTTGTCTCCTGCCACCTCAACTTGCGTATATTCTATAATGTTACAAAAAAATTATATGACGTCATAAAATATAAAACTATTTTTAAACTCTAAAAGGTATAACCTATCAAGTAATTGTATCAGCGATTATTATTTTGGTAATTATCGGTTCGGACTGGCCACGCTTATTACGAATAATTTTTAGAAAAAAACTTTAGATTCGCCTTAATTACTATAAAAGGAAACTTTTTGGCTTTGGGGCGGCGGAAAATAATGCATTTTAATTTTCAATTGCATAAAACCAAAATTCACTTCGCGAATCGACACAGCGAAAATCCGCGGCCGTAGCTGTCACTGTTATGGACTGTAGCTGACTTCGTGGGATACCTGCATGAAATACCGCGAATCACAAACCATGTTGCACAAACCTAGCGTAGCCGCTAAACCACTTGAAAACTGGGATGTTTTTCTTGCGTTGACGCGAGTAGGCGTTATAAAGGGGCACATTCTTTTGTATCACAAACCATGTTACACAAACAAGCCCGCTAGAGAAATTTCATAATTACGCGCTTTATCCCACGAAGTCAGCTACAGTCCATAACAGTGACAGCTACGGCTGCGGATTTTCGCTGCGTCGTCGGTTCGCGAAGTGAATTTTGGTTTTATGCAATTGAAAATTAAAATGCATTATTTTCCGCCGCCCCAAAGCCAAAAAGTTTCCTTTTATAGTAATTAAGGCGAATCTAAAGTTTTTTTCTAAAAATTATTCGTAATAAGCGTGGCCAGTCCGAACCGATATTTACCATTATTTTATATGATGTTTAATAAAATATTTAAAAAAAACTCTCAAAAACTTGTCTCCTACAACTTTTATGTCGTACGTCAACTCTGTCACGTGGGTTGTCTTTCGAAATATGTATACACGCAACTCGTGTTTGTCACCACCGATAGGCATTTTAGGCCTCCTTTCTCCCCTTGATACAATTTCCCCTCTGAGATCCAGAGAGAATTCATTTATATTAAAAACAAATGTGACGCGGTGGTAAAAGTTATGTCGGGTAAAAAGAACAACCCGATTACAAAACCTCGATTTTGATGATGTTATTTAGGTATCATCAGCCTGTCGTGCGTTTGTCCCTTTCTCTCAGTATTCGGGGGAGTAAAAGTGAGGGTAACAGTAACAGTTTGGTAAAAATATCTATTGTTCAAATTTCTCGGCGATCGGGTTTCTGTTAATTATTATGGATGGATAAAATATCCAGATACGCTAGACATCCTTAACCCGTTTAATCACAGGAGACCCAAGTTGTCCCAAAACATCATATGCCGTTATAATAACAGGAGACCCAGATTGTCCCAGAGCGACCGTGCACTATTAAAAGTTAGATATCTCTCTTTCTGTAATGCGAATATTTGTGATTTCTTTTATGTTAGAAACGGAAAGAAATAATGCTTCTCATTGTCTTAGAATTATGTGAGCTAGGTTGTTCAGATATTTTACAAACCTGATCAAAAGTGACGGTTAGATTTTGCGCCTATTTGTGACGTAAACCACATTTAGTTTTAAAATAAAATTGTATGAAAATGATAAAAAGTGAGGTGACAGTTTTATTACAAATTTTGTTTAGAAAATTAATCTGAATTTAAAATTTGAAGTTTATTCTATTTTAATTACTTTAATTCAAATATTCACAGGTATGCATTTTTTAGCCAATTTACATTTCCAATATTAAAATTTTAATATTTATAAACAAAAATGTTGATTTCTAATAAACATATCGTAAAGATTATTTTATCTAAATTTTAGAACAATTTTTATTTTTGCAAAAGCGTTAAAAAAAACTAATAAATAGGAACATTTAAAATGCATTGGAAGAACCAGGAATTTTGCGCGCAAACTTTGACAGGCAATAGTTGACAGAAAATTATTTTCTTATTATTCGAAGGGTTAATACGCACAAACTATTACATCGTGGAGGATCTATTTCAGTCTCCGGATAATAAGAAATGAGAAAATAATTTATTTATTTTTTAAACACAGTTGTTTTATTCAAATTAAAATTGACAAATTCGTTTGGCGGTCATCTTATTGTGTTCATTATCATTAATTTGTGTGACGTAATATAAAGAAAATGTTTTTTTTTAACTTGTCGGTAAATCTATTTTCACATCCAAAACATGTAAACAAAAAATGTAAAATGATCTGTATATTAATTTGAACGAAATAGCTATTTAAATGCATCACATTTTTTGCTTTTCCGTGACTGATGCAGTTATATCCTCGTTGTTATTAAATAGATAGGGAGTTTTTTTTTAATAATTTGTGCGTATTAAGAATGGTAAAATGAAATACGAATAGAGTATTAAAAAGCTATTGCCTTTTACTTTGCTGTAAATTGATTGGACTGCAATATTTTGAAGAGATTTTCGTCCCCCCCCCCCCCCCTCCGCCTTCCGGCCCCGGCGCGTACTTGACCTACATCAACACTCACCTTTCTTTATTGGCTTTCCTCCCTCGACCGAAGTCAAGTGCCACAGCCAGAATCTATCTAAATCCTTCCTCCACTCAATCTCAAGTGTCTTGATGAACCTTATAGCCAAAGGCCAAAAATAACCACACTACCTTAGATTGTTACTCTAAGTACACTACACATTGTTTTTTTTTTAAATTTAATTTAAATTTAACTTAATAATGTTATTATCAAGTTCTACAAGTATTTTAATATTTATTTTTGTTACAGCTGTTTCGGTTTACAAGACCATTTTCAAACTGTGGTTGAACAACTTCGAGACGTCGTATTTATAAAAATGTAAATGTCAATTTTTTAAGGTGTTTAAATTGATTTATTACGTTAAACCAATTTGCTGAGAAACTAATTGATACATTAGACACTCCATTATGTGGGGTATTTCGGAATTTGTTTTCCCCACACTAAACGTTAAGGTTTCCTTAACTGTTTAGTAATTTCTTTACTGCTGTGACTCATTTAAGTGCGTTATATTGTTTAGGTTTTGTAAACACACTAATGAGTGGGGAATAAATAATTTTCTTTACTTTATTAATTAGCGTTATGTTGGGGTCATTCTTTCGTTTATTTATACTTGCAGAACTTATAATAACATTATTAAATTAATATTATTATATTTTTTAAATTAAATGTAGTTCTACGAATTAAACAAAAAAACATTTAAAACTTTTGATACATGACATGGATACTAGTGATGGATAAATTCCGGGAAATTTATTTTTTGGAAAACATAATATTTTTGGAAATACCGAAAAACTAATTTTATTGTTGCTATTGACCTTTTAAATAATGTAATACATTTTCATCAAAAAAGAAAACTTTATTCAGAACTAGCTGACCCGAATACGCGTTGCTGTGGCTAACGAAACGCAACGCCATCTACTGGTTGGTTATCCAACCTTTATAACCAACGCCATCTGTTAATTTGCATACAAATCGCTTACCAGCCCGCTCCCTTTATATATTATATATTTCAAACAATTTACACAAAACCTTGACAAATTATATACCTAAACCTTCCTCGTGAATCGCTCTTATCTATTGGTGAAAACCGCATGAAAATCCGTTCATTAGTTTTTGAGTTTATCGCGAACAGACAGACAGACAGACGCGTCGGAGGACTTTAATTTATAATGTAGAGATAACTTTCTTAATAAATCATCGAGTTTGATTAATTCATATTTCGGGGTGCTCATTACTAATGGATATTGTCATAATATACATAGGTATGATAATTATCTTCGTTAATTAAAATAGATACGCTCTTTAGACTTATTACAGTTGAGTTTTATATGATCTTTCAATGTCATCAAAATGTATAATAATGTTAACGGACACGCGACTAGAAATCCAATTGCACATACGATTTACATGCAAAGAAAAAACAAACACGAATGCCTTTCGAAAACAAATATTGTCGAATAACTTGTCTAACTGTATTTTCATTGTTTTTATTCTTAATTTAATTTTTGTATTGACCAATAAAATCTCAATAACGATTTAATCCCTCAAGAATCAGGCGTATTTTGTCAGGTCAAAATATTTTCGCTTTGCAATAAAATCCAAATAATTGAAATATTTCTGAACATATCCGAAAACTAAATACTGTTTTTGAAAGGTGATAAAATACGTTTACAAATGTTATTATTATAAATAAAAATATAATTTTAGAAATTTTTTATATGAACATAAAAAAGTTTTAAAAATAGTCAAAAATTACCGATAACGAAACAAGAAAAACATTTTGTTTAGGCATATGTATTATAAACGTTATTATCACCTCACGTTTTTTTTTTGTTTCATAAAAAAAATAATTAATAAAATTTCTCGAAATTTACATTCATTTTTCTCAAATTGCTATCGGAAACTTTGGTTTCATAGAGGTGCACATTTAAATGTTTCTATGGATAAATTCTAGGCTTGAATACAAAGCGTGGAGTTTTCTCTTTCTAACACGGTTTAAATAATATTATTTCTCACCAGTAGGGAGATACAACTATTTTTATGAGACCTATGTGAGCTGGGACAAATTTGGTCTCCTGTGATCGATTAAACGGGTGAAAATGTGGGATTTTCGATTTGCCGCCAAAATGCTATGTTAGTTTTTATTCGTGAATTCGGCGGCGTTGACGCCAGTGACAGCTGTCATAACGACGTTAATGGTCAGTTGGGAACCATTTCGGAATGTGCGGTATTTTAATGAAGGAAAATATTAAAATTACACATTTTCAGTACAATGATCAAAATCAGAAAAATAAACTTTAAAAGTTCCACACGTTTTTAACGGTATTCTTTAAATCATTACTCAGGAATATTTCACATCACGCACTTACACCGAAATTATTGTTTGATTTCAAAAGAAATTCATTTGTGAAACAAATCATATCAGCTACATCCTACTTCCTACTTAATATTATAAAGGGGAAAGTTTGTATGGATGTATGTTTGTTACTCTTTCACGCGAAAACTACTGAATGGATTTTAATGAAACTTTACAATAATATAGCTCATAAATCAGAATAGGCTATAGCTTAGAGCTCGGGCGTTATGAAAAATAATTTCATTTTTCATACATTTTCTGTCCGTAACAAAATCGATTTATTGCAAACGTCAAACCAATTGTCACCTTGGAAACGATGTTTTTTTTTTTTTTTAATTATGCAATTCACCCTAAAAAGAGTACTTTTTTGGCGTCGTACTTAATAACTATCTCTAAAAATGAATCACCGAAATGTATATTAAAAAAAATTATAGATAAATAATCCTACTAATATTATAAAGGGGAAAGTTTGTATGGATGTATGTTTGTTACTCTTTTACACAAAAACTACTGAATGGATATAAAAAATTCTTTCACTAATAGAAAGAAGAGAGGGAGAGGGAGTTGATAGGGGGAGTGGAGTGGAGAGAAGGAAAGTGGAGGAGGCGGGGTGGGGTGGAAGAGGGGGAAGGGAAGGGGGAGGGGTGGAGGAAGGTGGGGGGATGTGGAGTGAGGAGGGTGTGGAGTTGGGGAGGGGTGGTGTGGGGAGAGGGAAGGTGGAGGAGGCTGAGTGGAAATCCTCTAATACCATGCGAGCGAAGCAGAGGGAAAAAGCTAGTAATAAATATATTGTAAGTAATAATGCAACTTGTTACTTATTATGTATATTAAATTTATTACGTTGTAAATAAGACACACGTTGGTGTGATTTAATCTAAGATTAATGAATAAACAATGGTGTTAGTGTTTTTAATTGGAGATCATTGCATATGACTTTAAAGGAATTAGTGTAATCTGAGACATGAACAGTAAGCCAGGAAATTTATAATTCTAGGATGGTTTATGTAACGACTTTTTTTTCAAAAAAATCACCTTAAGGGCGCTGTACAAATATAATGTATACAATAAAATTAATATAAGTAAATGGCTTATAGTTAAGATTTATAGCAACGACTACCGAGACATCCTTCTAAGACTACCACTCCTTACATCTACAGGGTGGCCACAGACCTGTAAATCCTGGAAAACCTGGAATTATCAGGGAAATATCAGGGAATTTCGAAAAAATTTTATAATATCAGGGAATTCCAAAAATAAAACTAAATTCGTGAAACCCCAAAGTTGTGTTTTTACTTTTACTTGCGACTTGTATAACAAAAGATATGCCGACAAAGACAAACTAGATAGGTATTTTTTTATTATTATTTTCGTTAACGCCCTTGCAACACAATCTAGTTGATGTATGTGTGTGTGTTTTTATTGTGTGTGTGTAGGTATTTTAACATTTAAATCAAGGTTTTTAGTATTTATAAAATTACATTGCAAAACTATTTTTACAATAGCTTCGTGTAAATACATAATAAACCTCTTTCTAAACTTTAGTCGAATACTATGGTTCAGTTTTCTCTGTTACCATATTTTTCTTTGTTTTATCTAATGTCCTAACTGCTTACCCAAAGGGTATATTGTTTTTTTAATTATCAATATTCTAAATCTAAACTGTTCCCTAGTATTGTTGCTTGTTTCATGTGATATTTTTTTTGTATCTCTTCTAATGTTAATGTTTTTTTGTCTATTTTTTCTGGTCTTTTCATTTCTTCACAAATTGTCTTCAGGCGAAATATTATAAATTTGTAACAAGTGTATTTTGTTGTTAATAGATTATTGTAATGCAAAGAAATAATAAATGCCTTAGATGACGGAATTCCCTTTATTATTTATTTAAGAAACGATATCCCCTTATATCAAATTAAACATATCAGGGAAAAATGTAGAAACTGTCCTGGAAAACCTGGAATTATCAGGGAATTTTGAAATCCGTTTTTTGTGGCCACCCTGATCTAAGACTAGTGACTTACAAAAAAGTCTTATAACCAGTGGCTTCAAACTAATACCTACATATTTAATTATATTTTCAATTTGGGAGGCTGGTATGGTTATCCCGTCGCCCCGGGAATCATTTATTGGATAATTAACACCTCAGCTACGCTTGGTGACTCAACAGCGTCAGCCGGATTCATGGGGTGGGGTTTGTCAAGGTCTTGGCGGCAGATGCGTTTGTCCCCACACTGCGTGGTCGGATCTAGAGTGGCTGGTTGAGGGAGGCCTTTTGAACTTCAGCCGGACTCTCACAAACCCATCCCCATGCACCGCAGTTGGAGGGATGGACTCATACGCCCGTCACTCCTGGACACACTAACCTTTCAATTCCTTCACACCACTTGTACGCAGATCTTTCTATCTTTCTTTCCTTAAGAAGGCCCTCCAAACAGCGTCCCCTAAGATTCCTCAGGGCTTCCTGCGTGGAGCTCAGAGATGGCTAATGGCTACTTATGGCTCGTAGAGCGTATTTTTATAACTTCAGTCTGCACCGTCAGATGTCTGCACAACACACTGAACAACAAAGGTCTGCACCACAGACTGAACATTTAAACACCATCAGGCACAAGTGCAAACCGGGAGAACATGAATCAGTAATAACGTAATAACAAATATCATCACACATTACACGCCCGTGTTTAGGAAACGCTCCTTTGTAGATTTCTGACCAGTTATTACGAGTATTTACCCACCAAAGTGTACAGATAGATATTATGATTCGAGATTTTCGCGACCAAAAATTTTTTTTGTTGCTATTAAGCCGTGTTACACTTCCTTAAAAAACACTTTTACGTTTGCCTTCAACAATTTTATATTACAAAAATTTTATGTTTATCTCTACATATTATTTATTAAAGTCCTCCGCCGCGTCTCTCTGTCTGTCTGTTAGCGATAAACTCAAAAACTACTGAACATATTTTAATGCGATTTTCACAAATAGATTGAGTGATTCATGAGGAAGGTTTAGATATATAATTTGTTAAGGCTTCTCCTGTACGTGGTGGACGAGCGAGCTGGGAAGCGGGCGGTTTGGATTTGATTTTTATGCAAATCTACAGTTTTATGCCGAGTTTGATGAAATTTTGTGTACATTTGATTTCGAAAACTCTGTATAAAGCCCGGGCATCTCCGGGGACTTCAGCTAGTTTCAAATTAGGAAATTTAAAAGTGTATTTCATCACCTTTTAAAACAGTTTTTAATTTTTTTAATGCGTTCAAAAATATACAATTTATTTGGATTTTATTGCAAAGCCGAAATATTTTTGAACTAAGCAGTGAAAGATGTATGTCCTGCTGCTCCAGGTCGCGAATAATAGCGACACGACACAATGGTGACAAATCAACTTCTTCCCTTATATTCCACCCGCCCGCCCCGCGCCCCTCCGCTCGCTGGTCGAATGTTGGACATCACTAATTTCACAGATTTATGACTGTATTACATTACTAAAGCAAAGCAATTACTAGTTTTATTGCTCCAATTTCAACATTAATTCCCGACAATACCGAACAAGCTGTATTGTTAACCCCTCAGACCTCAACCATATTTTGTTAGAGCGTCAAAATATTTCCGATGTGTAATAAAATCAAAATAAATGGAGTATTTCTGAACATGTCCGAAAACAAAAACTGCTTTTTAAAGGTGATAAAATGCGCTTTCAAATTTTATAAATCGTAGTTTTTTAACCCTTCAAATAATAAGAAAATAATTTTCTGTCAACTTTTGCCTGTCAAAGTTTGCGCGCAAAATTCCTGGTTCTTCCCATGTATTTTAAATGTTCCTATTTATTAGTTTTTTGTAAATGTGAAAACTTAGAATTATTTACGGAATACGTGTATCTTGGTGTCACAGTAGATGTTTTTTAAATGGGACAAACATATTAAAAAAACCTGCAAAAGACTCAGATCAATTGCTGGCAGAATGTACACATTAAAAAATTTTCTTTCAATTGAAACACTTAAAATAATTTATATGTCCGTGGCAGAATCTATTATAAGATATGGATTAACAATATGGGGAAATACTTCTACAACCAATCTGAAACAAGTACAAGTTGTACAATACGCAATTGCAAAATTATTAGTCGTCCCTAATATTTTCAAACAGAGACATGATACACCGTTGCTGTTTCAGAGTGCCAAAATTTTACCTGTTAAAGCAATACTATGGCACAAAATTATAATTCAACATATATTTACCCCGCAGCATAAAGAGAAATTAGATCATAAATACAGCACTAGATTCACGCGCAACGACGGGTTAATAGTTCCGAAATTTCACAATAAGTACGGACAGAGAACGTTTGAATACATCATACCGAAGATATTTAATTTATTACCTGACAATATAAAGAAATGTAATTCTATAAATAAGGTTAAATATATGGTGAAAAATTGGTTATCAGAAAAAAAAATTATATTGATAATTGATATGTATAAAAAAAAGTTGAATCTGTAGATATAAGATGTAAATTTTAAATGTAACAAATCTATATGTAACTAAAATATAAGCACCTGCTGACAAGCCAATTCAATTGGCTTAGCAGGACTTGTTTGTTGATTTTAATATGTATATCTATTCTTTCAATAAAAAAAATAAAAAAAACGCTTTTGCAAAAATAAAAATTGTTCTAAAATTTAGATAAAATAATCTTTCCGATATGTTTATTAGAAATCAACATTTTTGTTTATAAATATTAAAATTTTAATATTGGAAATGTAAATTGGCTAAAAAATGCATACCTGCGAATATTTGAATTAAAGTAATTAAAATAGAATAAACTTCAAATTTTAAATTCAGATTCCTTTTCTAAACAAAATTTGTAATTATACTGTCACCTCACTTTTTATCACTTTCATACAATTTTATTTTAAAATTAAATGTGGGTTACGTCACAAATAGGCGCAAAATCAAACCGTCACTTTTGATCAGGTTTGTAAAATATCTGAACAACCTAGCTCATATAATTCTAAGACAATGAGAAGCATTATTTCTTTCCGTTTCAACCATAAAGAAATCACAAATATTCGCATTACAGAAAGAGAGATATCTAGCTTTTAATAATGCACGGTCGCTCTGGGACAATCTGGGTCTCCTGTTATTATAACGGCATATGATGTTTTGGGACAACTTGGGTCTCCTGTGATTAAACGGGTTAAGTATAAAATTTTGCACGCAAACAAAAAGTTTAAAGTTTTTCCTAACAAAAATTACTGTTAACGAAAAAATAAAAACCCATACATATTTTATTATGCAAATGTATTATATTATAGACGTTAATGTCACCTCTCTTTCTTGTCGTTCCATGTAAAAATAATTAATAAAAAATTCACAAAGTTTAGTAAAAAAAAATTCAAATTGCGATCCGAAACTTAGGTTTTTTAAAGGTGTACATTTTTCTTCTTTTGTGGTTAACTTTTAGATTCGAACATAAAACAGGATGTTTTCTATTTATAACACCATCTATATCATATTTCTCACTATGATAGTAAGGGAGACACAACGATTTCTATGAGACCCGTGCGAGTTGTTCCGAAAAGCGAACAAATTAGCCCGAGGGGTTAAATATTATTATTATTCTGCCTACAATTTACATACACAGTCGGTCGTAATCGAATGTAATTACTATAATGAATAATGACTGTCACGATATGGATGTTATTTCGTTATTGTGGATGGTCAGTTTATTTGTATTCAGTTTTTAGGCACTTTTGTCTATTCAACAGAACCCGGGCACTGTCAGATAGCGGTTGTATTTATAGTCGGCATTTAACACGGGACGTATTCAATATTTAAACTATTTTAGAGTAAAATATAGGATGGGCCATAAATGTTTGCACTTTTGAAATAACATTGAAAAAATACGAATTGTATTTAAATAAATGATTATTGATAAGATCCAAAATATGCTGGATAATCATTTCGTAAAAATAATTTGCTCAAAATGGCAACCATCTCGCCGCTGGCCCTCCTCAAAAACCTGGCCTACACAAAATCTTTTTATTTATATGTTATTTCGAAAACTTTTCTACACAAAATCTCGGGGTTGTTGTCCATTTAATGACGGATGTTCTCCTTTAATTGGAGTAGCATCGCTGGTTTATTTACGTAGACTCGACTTGCGAGATAACCCCATAAAAAAATAAATCAGCTGGAGTTAGATCCGGGCTGCGGAGAGGCCACGGAATATCTCCTCTGCGCGAAATCAGCTTGTTAGGGAAATTTTCTTTAACCACGGTTTTACTCTCTTTTTAAGTATGGCAGGTTGCGCCATCTTGCTGCATCGAAGTCCCATTGTTGTAACCAATGAACTGCTGCAACTGTGCTTGAAAAAATTCTATCGCCAAAGCATCTAAACGCTTGCGTATCGTCATATTTGGATCGTCTCGTACAGACACGTTTACATGCACCACGTTCTCTTCCCCCCTCCTGCTCCATGGCGCCCTCTTGGTTTTTTAGAAGTTTTAACCCATGATTTAATTAAATTAACACTTGGGCACTGATTAATACTCTGTAATTGTTGATGCGAACGAAATAGGCGGCGTGCAGCGACATAAGAATCATTGTGTTTGTGAAAGTGTTTTACCCAGAAAGCGCGTTGCTCTCCCGTAAAGCGATCCAGTGTGACTAAATTTCCAAGAAGCGAGGAGCCGCCCATAAGTGGCCCCGCTCTCTTCCCCCGTTCGGTATCCCCGCTAGCACGAGTACAAAAGTGCAAAACTTTATGGCCCACACTATACAATACTATACAATATATAATAAAAGGCTTTGCCTGTAAAAGCGCGATACGTAATCGTGAATGAACAACTCGGTAATAATAATTATGATATGATATTTGCTAGACGAAATGCGACCGTATATAACACCATTTTATATATAGACATTGTGTACATACATATTTATTAAATAATTTTCGTGCTATATGTTATTGTTTTAGTTAAATAAACATTGTTTAATAATATATTGTCTCTTTTATTTACAGAACTGCCGACGGAAGAAGGTAAGCAAACAGCATCCAGCCTATTATCTTTACAGAATATTTCAATGTATGACTTCCGGCCTTTAATTTCCTAGCCCTATTAGCTTAATTTTAAACCGTATTAATTTCGTAAAATTGATCAAGACGATGTGATAATCCATGACGTCACTACCATATTAGGTTAAATTTAGTGTTATGCTTTGTAATTGAATTTAGTTTGATGTAATAATTGTTTCAAATGAATATATAAATTTTACAATTTGGGAGGCGGGTACGGGTAATAGCCCTGCAATAGGTCACCCCAAGTGATTCGCTACGTTTGGTGACTTTTGGCCACCTGCTGCGTGGCGGGTTGGGTCGGGAGAGACTGGATTAGAGAGATCTTTTGACCCCTCCAGCCGAACTCTCTCGATTCGTCGCCCTGTACCGCAGTGAGGAATTGATTCATACGTTCGTCACTCCTGGACACACTGACCCCCAGATTACTAAAAAAATCCTCCACACAGCTCTCTCAAAAATGATACAGCCCCCAAGAGAAATTGTTTTCCTCAAAGCCTCCTGTGTGGAGCTAATGCAAAAAAAACTACAGATTGTACTTAGGATTTAGTAGAAATTTCCCAAAACGATTTTGCTTCTGACTTGCTTACGCGTGTTTCTTGACAATTTGACTGTCGTTTCATTAGTAGTAGGTATCTTAAATATTAGGTAATTGGTAGACGTTCCCAGTCCCTGTAAGTGACACACCTGTGTAAATATAATCAAAGACTTAGCCTTACATTATTCTGAGGCAGCTTTGTGGTAAACCAATCAAACAAAAACCAGATAGTATCTTTTGGGACACATTATTTGTTCAGGCGAATTCTCTTCCGTCAGTTGTTTATCTCTTAATTAATTGAAGACATTTTTTAAATTCGTTTAAAAATGACTGAAATATTGTTTACTATGTTATTTGTTTGTTTTCAGGCAAATCCATTTGGCAACTAGTGTTGGAACAATTCGATGACCTCTTAGTAAAGATTTTGCTATTAGCCGCTATTATTTCCTTTGTAAGTATTTGGTTCAGTGATGTGTGCTGTTTTTAGATGCTGAAGGCGCGGTACTAACTCCGTCTCATTTCCTTACAGGTCCTAGCTTTATTTGAAGATCACGAAGATGCATTCACAGCCTTCGTGGAACCTTTGGTCATTTTACTTATCCTTATTGCCAACGCCATCGTCGGTGTCTGGCAGGAAAGAAACGCCGAATCAGCCATTGAAGCTCTGAAAGAATATGAGCCTGAAATGGGAAAAGTGGTTCGCGGAGACAAGTCCGGCGTGCAAAAGATCCGCGCTAAGGAAATCGTCCCCGGAGATGTAGTCGAGGTGTCTGTGGGAGACAAAATCCCCGCTGATATCAGACTTATCAAGATCTTCTCCACCACCATCCGTATCGACCAGTCCATCCTGACCGGAGAGTCTGTGTCCGTCATCAAGCACACCGATGCCATCCCCGACCCTCGCGCCGTCAACCAGGACAAGAAGAACATCTTGTTCTCCGGCACAAACGTGGCTGCCGGCAAGGCCCGTGGTATCGTCATCGGAACCGGCTTGAACACCGCCATCGGTAAGATCCGTACTGAGATGTCCGAGACCGAGGAGATCAAGACTCCCCTTCAGCAGAAGTTGGACGAATTCGGCGAGCAGCTCTCCAAAGTCATCTCCGTTATCTGCGTTGCTGTATGGGCTATCAATATTGGACACTTCAACGACCCCGCTCACGGAGGAAGCTGGATCAAGGGCGCAGTGTATTACTTCAAAATTGCCGTCGCCCTCGCTGTCGCCGCCATCCCTGAAGGTCTCCCCGCCGTCATCACCACTTGCCTCGCCCTGGGAACCAGGCGTATGGCTAAGAAGAACGCTATCGTCAGGTCTCTGCCCTCCGTAGAAACCCTCGGTTGCACGTCCGTCATCTGCTCAGATAAGACCGGAACCCTCACCACCAACCAGATGTCCGTCTCTCGTGCCTTCGTCTTCGAGAAGGTCGAGGGAGGAGACAGCAGCTTCCTGGAGTTCGAGATCACCGGCTCCACCTACGAACCCATTGGAGATCTGTTCCTGAAGGGACAGAAGGTTAAGGCCGCCGACTTCGACACCCTACAGGAGTTGGGAACTATCTGCATCATGTGCAATGACTCTGCTATTGATTTCAACGAGTTCAAGCAAGCTTTCGAGAAGGTCGGTGAAGCCACTGAGACTGCCCTGATTGTGTTGGCAGAGAAGATGAATCCCTTCAGCGTCCCCAAGACCGGACTGGACCGCCGCTCGGCCGCTATCGTCGTCCGCCAGGAGATCGAGACCAAGTGGAAGAAAGAATTTACCCTGGAATTCTCCCGTGACAGGAAGTCCATGTCCTCTTATTGCGTGCCCATCAAGTCCTCTCGTCTGGGAACCGGCCCCAAGCTGTTCGTGAAGGGAGCGCCCGAAGGCGTGCTTGACCGTTGCACACACGCTCGCGTCGGCACAACCAAGGTACCCATGACCTCCACCCTGAAGAAGCGCATCCTGGAACTGACCGCCCAGTACGGAACTGGTCGCGATACCCTCCGTTGTCTGGCCCTCGCCACCGCCGATGCCCCCGTCAAGCCCGAGGACATGGATCTCGGAGACTCTAACAAGTTCTTCACATATGAAGTCAACCTCACCTTCGTCGGTGTCGTGGGCATGTTGGATCCCCCTCGTAAGGAAGTGTTCGACTCCATCGTCAGGTGCCGCGCTGCTGGAATCCGTGTCATTGTCATCACTGGTGATAACAAGGCTACAGCTGAAGCTATTTGCAGGTACTTACTTATACTTGTCTTGTTATAACCAGAACACTAAACGTCAAATTTCACAGAACTGATTTACAACCATTAATGCTTGTTTATCAGTTGTGTGAACTTTAAAACACGTTTATTAGGAAGAGGGTTAGATTTTTATTTGCTAATTCTTTATTATTTTTGATTCGCAAAAAAATACCAACTCCGTTTTTCTTGTTTAAAACACATCGGAAATATTAGGGTGCATTATTTCGTAAATCTGAATCCAGAATCGGACAATAACAAGTTATTTTTATAAACTTTCAATTTGCGCGTGAATATGCCGTATTATTTCGTAAATCTGTTTGTGCACATAAACAAGAATGTCATGATGTCATGATTGTGCTGATGTAAATTTCTATTTCCTCGGGAATATGTCGGATTATTTCGTAAATCTAATGTAGAAACGAGTGGTTTTAATGTTATGATGGGAATATGTCGTATTATTTCGTAAATCTGAATATAGAATAAAGCAATGTCATGATTATGATTTTCGTATTTTGCGTAAAATTGTCGTATTATTTTGTAAATATTTTAAAACAATGTTTTGCTCGGTTCCATGCCAACTCAGAAAGGTCATTAAAAGCTATGAAAAAATAATAATTGAAAATAGCCGGTAACCGTAAGCTAACTTAATATTTAATCATATTTTTAAACCCTAACCTAACTTAACCTATTTAACCAATTTTTTATCATCACTCAATGACCTTTCTGAGGTGCTTCTGAGTTGGTTTCATTCGGAGTTGGCCGGTCACCGTTTTGCTCTTATTATTTATTATCAGTAGGTAATTTTAAAAAAATGTAACCCTTTCTAGGAGGGAGAAAAAAATTGCACTTTTTTCTGCAAAATTTCGGATCATGCCGAAATTTGTTAATTTTGGATCTTTGCATTTGTAATTAATGAGGATCTGATGTAATACTATAATGAATGACTCTTGTATGCAATTCCAGGCGTATTGGTGTCTTCACTGAAGATGAGGATACAACTGGCAAATCTTACTCTGGACGTGAATTTGATGACCTCCCGTATGCTGAGCAGAAGCAAGCTGTCGCCCGCGGTCGTCTCTTCTCCCGTGTGGAGCCCTCCCACAAGTCCAAGATCGTTGAGTTCTTGCAGAGCATGAACGAGATCTCTGCCATGGTGAGTGCCACTTCTGAACTGCTCATTGCTCCTGCACCATACCGCTGTTTAACTTATCCCGTTTGAGAGGTTGCAACTGAAGCTCTCGGTGGAAAGATCGTATTCTTACTTGTTGACTAATTTGTTTATCCTACCTAGACAGGAGATGGTGTGAATGATGCCCCCGCCCTGAAGAAGGCTGAGATTGGTATTGCCATGGGATCAGGAACTGCCGTCGCCAAGTCCGCCTCTGAGATGGTGTTGGCTGATGACAACTTCTCATCCATTGTCGCCGCTGTTGAAGAAGGTACTTATTGCACAATGGCTTCTATTCAAAAATATTGCTTCCAAATAATAAAATGCATTCTGATTCACAAGCTAAAGAACTTACTTTACCACATTGTACAATAAAACAATCTTCCAAAAAAGGTTTGAAGCCCAGAGATTTTTTACTTCAAAGTACTTTTCACAGGTCTGATACTTTTTTACTTTACCATTTTTTTTTTCTTATAAAAAGACTTGTCATGGCATCTATAGCATTTCTAAGTGATCAAATTTTCAAACCAAAAACATATGATTTCGCTTTACCAAATGATATAATATTAACCATATATTTGTTCTCCAGGTCGTGCCATCTACAACAACATGAAGCAGTTTATCCGTTATCTGATCTCCTCCAACGTTGGAGAGGTGGTGTCCATCTTCTTGACTGCCGCTCTTGGCCTTCCCGAAGCTCTCATTCCCGTCCAGCTGCTGTGGGTCAACCTGGTCACTGACGGTCTTCCCGCCACCGCCCTCGGTTTCAACCCCCCCGACTTGGACATCATGGATAAGCCCCCCCGTAAGGCTGATGAGGGTCTCATCTCCGGATGGCTGTTCTTCAGGTACAGGCCTATCAACTACTAACTACTGCTTCTATATTGCGATTCTGTAAAAAGTAAAACTAATAGTGTTTGTGGTATTTCCTCTCAGGTACATGGCTATTGGAGGGTATGTAGGAGCTGCCACCGTCGCCGCCGCCACCTGGTGGTTCATGTACTCGCCCGAAGGACCCCAGATGACCTACTGGCAACTCACCCATCACTTGTCTTGCATCGGAGGAGGAGATGACTTCAAGGGAGTGGACTGCAAGATCTTCACCGATCCCCATCCCATGACCATGGCTCTGTCCGTGCTGGTCACCATTGAGATGCTCAACGCCATGAACAGGTAGATAAACACGCGCTCCTGCTGACATATAGTAACTGATAGTGTGGAATGAGAAGTAACTGACCCTTGTGTTTCCTGTCTGTTGCAGCTTATCTGAGAACCAGTCGCTGTTGAAGATGCCCCCATGGTGCAACATGTGGCTGATTGGCTCCATGGCGCTGTCCTTCACCCTTCACTTTGTGATCCTGTACGTGGAGGTGTTGTCCACCGTGTTCCAGGTGACCCCGCTGTCCTTGGAAGAATGGCTCACCGTCATGAAGTTCTCCATCCCGGTAGTATTGCTGGATGAGGTGCTGAAGTTCGTGGCGAGAAAGGTTGCCGACGGTGAGAACATGTTTCAAGGCATGCAATGGATTGTCCTCATGTGGGCGGTGTTCTTTGGCCTGCTGCTCTACGGGCCCATATAACGCCCCGACAGAAACAGAGGCTGTTTGTCTAGTTTGTGCCCCTCTCCGATCTAATCTAATCAATCCACCCGTTCTCGTTACTAAACAAACAACAACAAACGATCATCAGTGTGTTTTGAGTGTGAAGAACTGATACTATGCGTTATTGTACGAACCGCGTGCAAATGGTGCTAATCCACCCCACAGTTTCACACGACAAATGGACCTTAAGATTCATTTTTAGTATTTATATAGTTTTAAATGTATCTCATATCATCGGGAGATTGTGTTATGTTAACTTATTTTTTTAGCTACTGTCTTTTTAGTGTTCTTTTTTTTTTTTAAATAATTAGCAAATTATTCAAATCTGCGGGTCATTTTATAATTTGATGGAAGTGCCTTTTATGCATTTAACATGAACCCGTTAGCCGCCGCAAGTTGTTTAGTCGGCGGGCTGTGTTGGTTAGTTGACCTGTAATGATTAATATCCATGGAGTGCAATAACTGTTTGCAGAACCTGCCCGAGTGACCGTCGCAACGCACGGACTGCCTGTGTGTCTGTGCGTTGCGAGGACACTCGCTGTACTGTTGTGTTAAAGTTGGTTGTATGTGTGAGGCATGCCGTGCACGCCAAACCTTATTCTGTTGATTTAAGGTCAGCCCCACTCTGTGCTCAATATATAATATATACATATATATATTCCAGTAGACTAACGAATGTGAATGTTTCCTTGTGCATCCAACAACCACCCCGCAACATACGCCACATACGTATGTAAGTAAAATCCTATAAACTTGTATAAAAACCCAACTTGAAAGCTGTTGTAGACATTTATCATTAAATCAATTGATGACTTTACTTGAAAAGAGAGTAACCATGTATACTCTTCTGCTTGAGGAATATTATTGTATGTTTAGCGATCAATGGGTAATTGATTTCACTAGTATTTATTATATTGTAATGGAATTGTAACCCGATCATGATTAACTTTAGATATATATGTGTGCAGCGATGCCCCCTAGTGAGACTTTCTCCTATTTAACCTAATATTAGTGGAAATGTTTGTCGTAAACTTTGTTCTGTATATAAATTAAAACAAATTATATGGCAAATTTGTAACATACATACATACATACATTTATACTTAACTTGTGAATAAATCTACTTCACAACACAACTGGTACATTAAACTTACCATTTTGTAAACATTATTTATATAACAAATTAAGGCCTCCTTGAAGAGACCTCATTCAGGTAATGTGATTTTATGTTAACTTAAACTTTACAACATTTGTATTTTTTATTTATTTTACCAATGAATTCCTGTTTCTCATTTATCAATTTGTTTATATACATTTTATAACCCTGATGTGAACCTCAACCCTTATCATTTACCTTCATTGACTTCTTCAGTTGCATAATATTATACACGTATTTATATCCGCAGCCTCGATGTGCCGACTGTCTGCTGTCTGTGAGTGAGGGGGGAGGTGACTCGCACTCACGGTAACAGTAACAGTTGACGGACCCATTCTAATGATTGTGTTTGTGTTGCTGCAGTGAACCAGGTGGTAAAGCTTCAGGACTAAAGGGAGGGGGAAGGGGAGAGGGGGCCGCCGGGCTCTTGGATCCTGATGAATCTCGCCCAGTCTAACCAAACAAACAACCTATCTATTCCACCTACACTCATGTTGTGTTTTCCTTCCTATTATATAACACTGGTTGTGATCTCTGTTTGAACATTTCTTCTCCTCCGACTCACCGCATGCCTCCTTCTGTCTGTCTATCTGTATGTCTGTCTGTTGCTTATGTATTACTATCTGCAAAGTGCCGCACACTCGGCTAACAGACATTGTTGTTTTTCAGAACGCGACGTGGTGATAGACAAGTGGTAACCAGCCCCTCTGTCTACCGCTATAGTTAAAACACCTAATTCGCTACCGCTTCTCTATCTTATTGGCTTTAATCCGACTACTTGTATTTTCTAAATTAATCCCTTTACGGAGGAATCGCACAAAGGAGGGAGAGGAGCGGAGACGGCGCAGCCATTGCCATCGCTATCGCCATCACCTACCGTGAACAAGCGCCGCCTCGCACCTACTGTGAACTATTATTACATGTTGAAGCATCCGTGATGTCAGTGGTAGAGTTACTGAAATTAAAATAAAACAAATTGTGTATATATTATATAAATAGGAAAAGTATTTTAAATTGTTGAATAGAATGAAGTGTCTGATGGATTTATGCTTGTCGGGCCGGGCCAAGCCAATATTGCGTGGATCCCGTCTCGTTTGTACTTAACTCTAGAGCTTATCGAGTCAATCACAGTGTTGTGGCGGGTCCACCCTTTTACACCCCACGCATTTCTACTGATGGGCTTATGTTTGCCAGGACGACAACTATATATCTGGCAGAATATAAATACCTGTACATTATAATGTATTGTTTTATACAATAAATCGTTAATAAAGCTATACGCTTCCTGGATTTGTATCCCCTTGACATTGATGCGAGGAGATTATATATTTTACTACCAACATAACAAACACACAGTCTTCTTTTACATCTTGATTTTATCCAAAGATATGTTGACAATACTAAAGTACAATATTTTACACAAATGATAAGATTAGGTTAAAATATTAAAATGTATGCAGCAGTGGCAGAGTATTATGTATGGGAGGACGAAATTAGACATGGAACATTCAATATGATTCGTGGTGACGGTTGTCACCTTGTCTGGGCTCGAATTCTTGGTGCCCTTGCAGCAAACTGCAGATGACTGTAGGCTAGAAATAATGTTCCACTTTATTAGTGAAAAACAATAATAAGTAAAATATTGTAAGATCCAAAAAAAATATGGTAAGATTTTGAAATTTGATACTGCGTAGACACTTCTGTCCAAAAGAAGTGGTGGTTTTACTAATTTCTTCGGCTCACTGTGTTATGACGAGTGAGCTCTCTAGACTTCATTCTCCTTCACCGAGGAAGAGAGACTTAACAGAACCAGCTGGCAACTGAACAAGGGTTCTTCAAAAGATGACTTACGAAGTGGACAGTCAACATTCTGATGCAATTTGAGGATTAGTTGCAGAAGGAGCCCCGTGGAGAGATACTCTCGCTTCGTGAATGTTCAATCGCGAGTTTGATTCCTTTCGGATGCAAACATTATTGTTTGAGACTCAAACCAAAAATTATTTGTGATTTGTTGGGTTGTGTTGTTAAATAAATACGAGTGAGTTTCGATGTAATATGTAGATATTAATTGTACAATATCACTGTTTCCCATATCCTATGATAACTTTCTGACGTGTCACAATATAATCCTAGTATAGTAGGAGAATAATAATCGGCGTACCGAGTATGGTACATTAACTTGTATCTTGTGGAAATCTGAAAATCAGGTTGTATTTGTTAATAACTTAAAATCAACAAATCAAGGCTCAAATAATGGTAATTGTAAAATTGGTGACTGATTCAAATAAAAAAATGTGGAGAAAGACGCTTTTTTATTTCTTTATGACTCAATGTTTTCCCTTTATTGTTTTTATAATGAACAAACAATGATGTGTGCTCCGTATTTGGCTGATTACACTTTTAGTTAAAAATAGTTGCTAAGTTGGAAAGCAGGTTCGTGCGAGTTTTTTTCCTGTTATTGCTAGTTTACCAGGGATGTCCCGTGTTAATATGCAGGACAATAATAGGAAAAATACACAAAAAAAATTTATAACGAGGCAAGGAAGGTTATTAGACAAAGATTGCTATTGGCAGCACCAAGATGACTTATAGGCAAATTAATATAAGTTTAAAAAGTGCAACGGTCAAGTTCTTACTTTAACCAAAGAAATTAATGGTATTTTCCGAAAAGAGATGATTCTAGGGCAATTTTATCTTTAAACTTTATCATTATTTAACTCTGCAAGGAAGATGATTAGATGGAAAGGCGATTTTTTCTTGTATTTCTGAAATGTAGATATCAAAATGGTCTCTTATTTTTTGGGTGTTAAATCGAATTTTGAAAAATCGCGCTAAAGATGTTTTCCCTCGTTTGTCGATCTATCAAACCATAAATAAACCAAACCACACACTCAAAATCTGAAGAATATATATTTCATAGACAAGTGACTAACTTGGTGTTGTCAGTAATGAAAAAAAAAATTAAATTACTATAATATTATACCGTTCGCGTGTAGAGTTTGCAATCCCGCGGGATTCTAGCAATATTTTATTCCGCGGAATTGAAAAAAAAAAAAACTAAATATACACCAAAAACATGTTGATTTTATTTGCACGTGCTCCCGAGTTGCGGAAATCGGTGTCCCTGGGGAAAACAACTTCCCTCAGGGCCGTGTCATCTTAGGGGATGCCGTGTGGAAAGTTTTTTTTAAGGAGAGGAAGTTTTGGGAAGAATTTAGATATGAGTGGGTAGAAATCTGGAGGTCTGTGTGTCCAGGAGTGACGGACCTATGAATCCACCCCTGCAAGGCGATGGGTCGAGAGATTCCAGCTGGGTGATAAAAAATCTCCCTCAACCAGATTTTCTCCATCCTGCCCATTACACGGCAGGTGGTGGGCAGGCGCATGTGATGCAGACGCATCGGCCGCCAAGACCTGGACAAACTTCACCCCATGAACCCGGGCACCCCTGATAAGACCTATGTTGGTTATCCAATAAATGGTTCCCGGAGCGGCGGTACTTATACCCGCCTACAAAAGTGAAAGTAAGGGTCGGTATATCAGTATATTTAACGGTATCACTAGGTTTACCTTACTAGAGAGCAACTTGACGGAAGTAATTTTTTCTCTTAGCGAACATAAAAAGCAACTTATGTACCGTCTCTAAAGGCTTGTTCGGACTAGACTAGTAGTTTAGTTAGGTGGCGAGCAATTCTCCACTTGACTGTCGAGTACAGTACATTAGGGTCGAGTAGAGGCGCACCGTAAGATTTTTTTTAACATTAGCTCCACACAGAAGGCCCCGGAAAAAGAAATCCCTCAGGGCCTATTTCATCTTTGGGGATGCTGTGTGGAGGGCCCTTTTATGGAAAAGAAGGAGAGGAGAAGTTCTGTTAAGGAATAAGGTACGAGGGTTGGAGGGGAATCTTGGTGACAATGTGTCCAGAAATGACGGACGTATGAATCCATCCCTCCCACTGCGGTGCAAGGTGATGGGTTGAGAGAGTCTGGCTGGAGAGGTCAAAAGGCATCCCTCAACCAGTCTCTCCTGATCCTGCGTGCGACGCACTAGATGGGCAAACACATCCATCGCCAAGACCTAGGCAATCTCACCCCATGAACTCGGGTACCCCTACTAAGTCACCAAACGTAGCGAACCACTTGGGCTGACCTAAGGCCAAAGGTGTTGGTTATCCAATAAATAGTTCCCGGAGCGGCAGTACCCAAACCTGCCTCCCAAATAAATAAGATGAACGGGCTGCAAAGTAAATAGGCTAATTAAGCTGCTGACTGTGATGGATATTTTAGAAGAGGTGGAAGAATAGATTAGTAAAATGAAAGTATGGATACGAAAAAGGATTAATAGCAGAAAAAATAAAGGAATTTTAGAGTGGTATCTTCGCTCCAACGAGACGACATGTCTGCGGCCGCTAATGAACTATACTAAAACAGCGGATTCAGAATTGTTTAGCGGTTGAGCCAGTGAGCAGTAACACGGGATGGCGTGCGCTCAGGTGCGCTACTCGCCTGACAATGTAAAATAAATAATAAAAAAAAATAGAACAAAATGGATTGACTCTACTAAACCACTAAACTACTCTAGTAAATGTATAGTGTTCGGACACGTTTAGTCACTAATACTGACCTACTCCGAACGGGTCAATTTGTCCCTATCTTAACATCCAGAATCCAGATAGCAGGTACTTTATATGTAGGCCTTGATTTGACTGAGGGTATGGTAACGTTAAATGTAGTAGGTAAACGTACAGAGCACTTTATATGAAGTTTAACAATAATTAAGGTATTGAAAGAATAAATTACCGATGAAAGAATATTAAAATTACCGTTGGAAGAATAAAATACCGTCAATGTCGTATTTTTTCTTCAAATTGTTAAATTATTGAGATGGGCTGTAGTTAGTTTTTTTATCATACAATATCAACTACTGTGGCCTGTTCTCTTTATGCAGTAAATCTGGTCCTAGTGTATTTTCTAGACAATAACAACTGCCGTGGTAATAATGGCAAGTTTAAAAAGAATTTAGAGCCTGCCATTGGTTAGAAAAAAGCTTTTCTACTCCAGAAATTAGTAAGGAGCTTAGCGCTAGATACGTACCATAGATACATAAGCGCTATAAAATGCTGTTATTATTATGACTTCCATGAAGATAGAAGTCAAACGAAAATATTCATTTCGTGAAAACACACTGTCACAAATTTGTCTTCGTGTGTATAAAATCTTCGCTTTATGCATCGATAAATAAGCGCCGTTTACACGCACACTTCGGAGCGACTGAGTCCCGCGCAACTTATTAGTAAAGACCGATAGGTTTACAGCGCAGTTCACTGTCAGACTTTTCTGCGCGGCGGCCTGAAGTGGCGCAGGACTAGGTCGCTCCGAAGTGTGCGTGTAAGAGCTCGTTCACATTGAGCATATAAATATAAAAGATCATAGCACGCCACATATCGCTCTCCATATAATCCCTTCAGACCGTTCACACCTGAGCGCTTTATGCGCACATCAACCATAGACAATGCACATCTTATGCCGTAACCGCTCCTGAGGCGATATGCCAACAGTTAAGCGCCCCCCACTCCGACGAAAACAGGAGAGGGGGTCATTTTAATTACGGAGCTGCCAAGACCGGTGGGTGACAGATGTCAAGTTCATAGATTTAGTACAAAAAATGCGCACTCCGTGGCCGCTCGCTAATTCAACTGACCCCCTCTCCTACCATAGGAAGAAATATTTTATCTGCGCCGTGTGAACGGCTCGAAACATAAGCGCTCGCGATTCAACAGATACCTGCTAGCGGTTATATTAGATGTCTGAACACCCCTTAAACGGCGCTAATAGCGCACAGACTAAATGAAAATTGTCTATGATAAAAGAGGTAACTTTCTACTTCTATTTTTTTAAATATTCTATGCATGTAAGCGGTATATATATTGTCTATGATTGTATTCTAATTGGATCAGCTTAAAATTTGACAAGTCGGGCGATGTTTGAAAACCCGTTCGGACAATTATTTTTTTAAACCTCTACTAAACACGTTGTCTGGGGATTTGCCATGGAAAATGTAAGGTAACTATTATCGCTATCTATATATTTTGGTAAGTGATATAATTATTTATTCATTGAACAACATTTCCTGGTGAAAACAGATATGCATGTAATTAAAAAAAGTCATAATAATACCTTGTTTCAAAACAATAATATATTATTGTTATCAATATGCCGTAGTTAATACGAAACCATATTTTAACATTGGAAGTTTCACTTTCGGTAATTATCCATTTTATAAAGGCGTTGGAAAATGTTGAATATGAATGAATTTATTTGTAATATTTTTTTAAAAATGTATTATTAAAGAAAGACTCCCGAAAATGAATTCTCACGTGAGAATGCAATAAACATCTTATTCTCTCATTCGTCGTTCACTGAGAACCTTCCTAAATAACAGTTACAAATCAATGTCAACCATGTCAATGTCCTGTCAAACTTACAGTTTTTTTTTTATCTAGATTCATTTATCATTTCGATAAATATCGTTTAGATCAGCAGTAATTGCAGTTTTTTAACCAATCTATTCAATAAATGATAAAAAAGTAATTGTTTTCTTTATCTGTGTTCAGAACTCTTCATTATTCATAGACGAAAAATATTCCTAAGTTTACCAACATTCAGTGGCGGCTCGAGCACATTTTTTGTGGTGGGGACGGTCATTTTTTGTGTATACATTTTCATGTTTTTTTAATGTTGTGTTTTACCAAAAAAGTGAGTAATTGCGTTTGTCACGTGCTCCCACGAATTTTCGTGTTTTGTCAAACTTTCCGATAAATGTTTAAAATATATAAGATTAAAATTAGTTTTAAATCTTATACCCAGCTTGAGTACACCGTATCACCACCAAAAAGTATCTATACTTAGAATATAATTTTCAGTTAAAAGTCGACTTCATTAATTCTTTTTACAGATTTTTTATTTCTTACCAAAAGTATAACAAAAGTATATAAAGTAAAATAGATCAGAGGATAAGTCACGTACCTAACCAGGAGCACCAACTAGGTACCTACATACATAAATATTAAGTTTAATAAAAATACACAAGATAATCATCGGCACTTTCGTTTAAATTACCTTTGATGTGTATTTACCACGAGAACAGCGCTATAGAAATAATCCGATCAATCGATAACAGTATTACTATTTACTAAACGTCAAATACGATTATAAAACGCCTAACGTGAATTCCGGCCCGTGCATAATATTCACAATCTTCACAGGGGGATTCTTGAACCGGTCCCCGCGATTATGGTATAGATGGTTCAAGTGCGCATGCGCGGATCCCTAAAATCACTTACAAAAATATTCAGCGCGCGCAAAAACTTCATTTTAGAAGGAATAGATCACCGTGTTGTCCCCTAACTGCGCAGTAGTCAGTGCGCACAGTCAAGCGGGCGCTAGTATCTAGTACCTATGCGTCGGTCACGTTTCGCGTTAGTATTAGTTTAGTTGTATGCTTTGGAAGAAAGGAGAGCGGTCGCACGTTTGTTCGCGGAAATATTTCAAATTTCGAGCCTAAAATTTATTCAAATTAATTTTTTAGATTATATTTCTAAGCGCAATGACACTTTTATGTTGAGAACGCATTAATTATTTTTTGTGAACACAAAGAATTATCAATATTTTCTTGGTATGTTTCTGGAATAACTGGTGGGGACTGTCCCCATGGTCCCCTTATGGGGAACCGCCACTGCCAACATTATGGAATCGACGAATATTGATGATTGAATTGGGTAATTCATTTCAGGTTGGACTCCGAGCTCCCAATTAAAATGGCTTCTTTAGATATATGGGAAGCAAGTAGCAATACTGCGGCCATGGAGGAAGAACGCTCCCTCTCCGGGGGATCAGGTGTCCGCAGGTCCACGAGGAAGACTCACAAGCCCCAGTCCCCCGGCACAGTCACCAACAGGAGGGTCATCCTCAAACCACGCAAGAGAGAGCTGAAGATGTCTATGACCGAAGAAGAAATAAGAAACTTGTATTGCAATCAGAAACTAAAAAAGACTTCCAACACATTAGAAACCATTCTGGAGGAGCCCAAGGCGGACGGCAGCTGCAGCACCACCATATTCCTCGGCTCCCGCAAGATCAAGCGCTCTCTCTCATTCCCTGTGGGAACTCCTCACACTAAAGAGAAAATTAAAAGGAGGAGGTCCAAAATTAAAAGACTTTTAGGTAGCAGAAATTTTCTGAATAGAAAGAAACTTTCTATGCAAACCTTTATTAAAAATTTGCAAATTTTAGACCCCGATGAACCCATTAATTCTAGTTTACTAGAAACAATAATTGACAATGAAAACAAAGAGACTGAAGAATAGTACAAATATGTATGCCACTTAATAATATTATACTCTGTTTAACTTTTCTTAGGTTTATGTGTGAGATTTTAATGCATAAAATATAGATTTTGTAAGACTACATCTTTATTATTCTGTAATATCTTATAATATCAAAGAATTTGGAATTATGTTTACGAGAGATATTTTGAATAAAGGGTAATCCCATTAATAGAGGACTGAACGCGGTTGGCGCTAAGAAAAAAACTGCCTGAAGAAGCGAAGTTAGCAGTCCACAGTGGAGTGCTGGCATCTACCCCGATGTACGGCACTAAGGCATGGGGAGGATGGAAGTAAACTGGATGCTGTAGAAATGAGATTCCTGAGTGTGTGGTAAAACCATGTGTGATTGTGTGGGAAATGTGGAAATCTGCAAAGAACGCAAGGCTGATGTAAGCGTAATGAGAATGAGTAAGATTACGAAAGTGACACTCGGATGGTTTGGGAATGTAGAGCGAAAGAACGAAGAATGGAAAGTAAGGAGAATATATGAGACAGATGTGAATGGTAGAAGAAGTCGGGGACACCCGATGAATACATGGCAAGATCAAGTGAATCAGATACTTGAGTCGGGCCATGTCCAGAGTCAGAATAAAAGAAGAGTGTGTATGAATGTAAATGAGGCAAGGAATTTGTGCCATAAACCGAGTCGTTTGACGGTCCAAACGCTGCCTACCTCTGTGGCGAAACGGATTGATGGTTAGTTAGTCCAATTATTGCCAAAATGTGAATTAAAATCATAGAATAAAGAAGTATTAAGTAATAAATACGCAAAATTATCCCATTAGTTGTGATATTAATGAGTATTTTAGAAAGTTAAGTTTAACCTTGGCTTAAGACAAATGAACACAAACAGCTTGGAATGTGTGTTCAATCAAAATTATTTTGCATAAAATGAAAGCTTTTCATTTTGAAACAGGTACAATATGTGAACAAGAAATTCCATAATATCGTGGGGTAATTACTGCAAAACTAGATGACTCCAAAATCAGCATTTTCGAGTTACACCATTACTACAAAACCATTACTTTATTTCTTCATCCTGGTTTTGTATGTGTAACTCAATTCGGAGATAACTAGACTTAGTAATTACCCCTTGATATTAAATTAATTTAAAAAATAAGTACAATGGAATCTTTGAAGTAATATTTTAACCTTCATTTTTGCTTTGGAGTTTGCAACATGAAACCTTTGTGAAACAGTTTACACTTTTCTAGGTGTCCCATTAAGAACCTCTGGAGATTTCCTACTAACTATTATTAGCAGTGCCAGTAACATAACAACTTAAAGAAGAAGGTTCACAGTTTTCATATTCTTTTAAGAGAGAATTGTTTTGTTCCTCGGATCTTACGCAGACACAGCGAGATTCAGTGGATCCTGTTGTATACATCATTCTAGGAACTCCTTTCCATTCCCTCTCGATTCCTCCGCTGAAATTCAAATAGAAACGCATAAAAAAACCTAATCAAGTTAAATTATTTTTGCAGAATTAAAATATCCGCAGGAGCCTACCGATATAATTTTTTTTTTTTTTACATTAGCTCCACACAGGAGACCCTAGGGAAAATAATTCCTCTTAGGGCTTATGTCATCTTTGCTGTGTGGAGGGTCTTTTTAGGAAAGAAAGGAGAGGAAGTTCTGGGAAGGAAAAGGGTATTAGGGATGGGTAGGAATCTGTGGGTCAGTGCGTCCAGGAATGACAGACATATGAATCCGTCCCTCCACCTAAGGTGCAAGGCGATGTTCCGAGAGAGTATGGCTGGAGAAGTCAAAAGGACTCCCTCAACCATCCTCTTCCGATCCGGCCTGCCATGCAGCTGGTGGGCAGACGCATCCGCCGCCAAGACCAGGACAAACCTCACCCAAGAACCCGGGCACCCCGGCTAAGTCACCAAACGTAGCGAACCACTTGGGGGTGACCTATGGCAGAGGTATTGGTTATCCAAAAATATTGTTTTGTTTCAAGTTTTCTTAGAGAGTTGGTCACTTTAAGTCACAGCAATCAACTACAATTTGTAGTTCAATATTCCCTATTTTTAACCCTATTAGAGCTAATATCTACCCGGATTCTCAATCCATCGCCTTTAACTGCAGTGGAAGGGATGGGTTGTGAGTCTGTCACTCCTGGATACAATTTCCTATCCACGTTTTTCCTTTCCAAACTACCTTTATTTAAAGTCCCTCCACACAGCATCTCCAAAGATGGCAGGCCCTGAGGGAAATTATTTTTTTCAGGGCCTCCTTCTAATGTAAAGGTAAACTAAACTTTTTTTAAGTATTATTATTATAATTGACAAAGACAGGAATTATTGTAAAATTACAAAATAAGTTCAAGAGAGTAAACCTTCCCTCATCCAGAAAATCGTTTTTTTTGCAGAAAAATGGCTGATGCCAACAGAGTTAAACGTAAACAAGTTCATGTTGTTCTTTTGTTGGTGTAAAAATTTTTACTGAAATAATTTCCGTTTTAAAATACTAAATAATTTTTTAAATATGTAATTACCGTTTTATAGAGGTCTCAACTCAATTTTACATTGGAGATATTGTAAAGCTAAAACTGATCTTTGTTCTGACAATATAATAATTGTGTTCGACAACTTTTTGGTTTCCCAAGGACTTTGTCAAATAGTACATAGTATGTAATATATACTGTTTAGTAATATATCTTAGAGATTGTTTACCATAGTTCCCGTGAGGACACAGGTAGTGAGCCCATTATACTATCTCCCATTTCACCTCATTCCTTTAACAGTAACCCTCTGTCTCTTTGATAAAGTTCACGGTTGTCATTAGATATTCGGCTGTGTCTTCTGGTTTCACAATGTGTCTTCCCAGGTATTTATTTATTAAGGGCCTTTTTCAGGGCTTTTACATATGAATAGTAAGAAATATACAGTATTTATTGTACATAACTGAACTGCCTTCATAATAATATTTTATGTTTGTTTAAAGATAAATTGAAGATGTCCACTGACTTGGTATAATTGTTTCCCTCCATTAGTATTCTGGGCAAAGAGGAATACATATGGTAGTTAGTTCCAGAATTACTGCACTGAAATAAATCCTGACTTCTAGTATTACGTAGTGGAATCCGGAAGCTTATCAATTCGAGCAATGCCGGACTGTCAACTAAATCATTTAGAATTATATACAGAAATACCAAGTCAGTGAAAGTTCTTCTGTCAATCATTCAAAATAATGTTGAAGTTCAACATAATTGCTGGAATACCCATTTTAAAATTAAGAAAATGTAAGAATTTGTTTTGTATTCTTTCAACAGCTTGTACATGTATATTGTAATATCGGTTCCGAACGGGAGAATTGTACTCAAGTTGACTTCTAACATATGCAAAATATAACAGTTTAATACACTTTATATTTTTAAAATTTCTATTATCTGAGCCCTGTTCCCATCAAGGCGGGATATTGGCAATATGTATATAATGTATAAATTGGAGTTTCTTCATCCTCTTCACATTTCTTGCACCTATTTGTATTTTCCACTCTCAACAGCTTCATGCATCTCCTAGTCCTACCAGTTCCCTCAGTATTAATATAAATATGTAGTACCTTTTCTTAGTGCACCACACCCTGCTGCCGAGGGTTGCGTCCCACTCTGCATTGCAAGGGGGATACTTGAGGCTCTCTTGGTCCTTGTTAAACTTCTGCCGAGTGGCTTCTCTCAGCTTGGACTCCACCATCATGTTATAGGCGGTTGGTTCGCCACTAGATTTGTAATAACGCCCAATCAATTTACCTGAAAAATATTTCAAATAAAATCTTCACATATATGTCCGATTCTGCAGAATTTGTTAAAATTTTCAGGAGGGACAAAAACTATCTAGGGATATATGTGCTCTTGCTTGCTTATATACTGAGGACGGTTCATTTGTGGTATTGACTTTAACCCAGTACAAGTAATTAATTTCAAAATTTGAAAGCAGCAATCATTGCGGATTGTGCTGTTCAACTGAAAGCCCCCAAAAAAACATATTTTGAAATAATTATTCATCAAACTTACATAGGCGATATAATATTCTATTAAGTTCAGTTAATATCTTCAATGGGAGTTGAAATTCTTATAAAAACACTTTTATTGGTAAAGGGGTTTATATTTAGATTTATTGCGACATTATTCGTCACAATTTTCACGAAAAAAAAATGTATGTCTTCTAATCCAATTATTATTATAACTAGCGCAGACCCATCAAAAATAAAAATCAATGTTGAGTGTCACTCGACACATTCTAGAATCGCACAATACTTTAGTACTATGGTCGATTGATGGATGAGTTTTGTTTAGGGCTGCGCCTCAATGCAGGTAGAGGCCCGGGCATCGATGTTAGAAAAGTACACTAGTAATTATCGCACCGTACTGTCATCAGCATCTAATCATCTGTGCATCGTGTTTGTTTTCGTGCAAATACTCGTTGAATGGATTATTTCTGATTTTTATTTTCTATAGCTTGATTGTGAATTAGCGAAATAATCCTCGATCCCGATCGAGATGTGTTGAAGGGGCCAAAAGCCGAAAATATAAATCTAAATGAAAACAAATCATCATTTTGTACTAGGGCCTCTTAAATTTTTTCAATTAGGTTATAAAATCAAATTTATTTACAAAAAAAAAAATTTAACTTAAAAAAATGCAATTTTGGCGTGGAGCTGGTGCAATAAAAACAAAAAAAGGCTTGGAGTGGAAAGGGTCAATAACATTGACAAAAAGGTCACTGCTCAACTGTACATTCTGAACCCGAAATGCAACTGGTTTTCAGCAGTGCCTCTAATATATTTTAAACATACACACACAACCAAATTTTGTATGTTTGATTCATTCAAAGTTTTCATAAATACCTTAGTGAAAAATTGTAACCCTGTTGGATAAGTTCTTATTTCAGAATGGAGAAAAAGCTATTGTTGAAGTAAATATTCTGGAAAAATTTTCAAGGCACTCACATTTAGGGTTTGCAAATCCCGTACTTTTTCAAATCCCACAGAATTGCGGGATAGTACTTAGAAATTCTGCGTGATCTTTATTGAAGGGATTAAATTAAAATAATGAAACATTTTTTTAAATTTATTGTTATCAAGTTTAGTTTGTAGAACTCCATTTTAATTTTTATTTTTCTATTATATAATCAATAATATTATTATTAAATTAATAAAAACAGTGGGTGAAATGGAGATCCTGCCAAAGTCTGGAAATTTAATAAAAAGGCACTTTCTAGATGAGAAAAGTGTGGAAAAGCTGAATAAAAAAAAATTAAGGCGCGCTCGGCAAAATTGAGGGAGATACAGCCGTTCAAAGTATTGAGAAAATGTAACTATGACAGCCCGGCGGCCATTGCGTATTGCGTCACTGTTATGTTGGTATCACTGATACAAACAAGAGGTAGATACAAACCCTGCTTTGCCAAACAAACCATTCAAAACCTGGGATGTTTTTTTTAAGTAAAGATAATATACACTTTGGTTTCATAGTGCTTTCACACAAACGAAGTATTGAAATCCGTAAGTCTAAACTTAAACTTAAAACACAATCCTGCTAGACAAATCATTCAAAAACATAGGCTGTTTTTTAAAGTAAAGACAACATACACAATCCCGCTAGACAAACCCTGCTTTGCCAGACAAACCATTTAAAAACGTAGGCTGTTTTTTAAAGTAAAGATAACATACACAAGCCCGGTAGAAAAATTGCATAATTACGCGTCTCGTCATGTCGGCTAAGTCCACGAAGTCGGCTACAATCGTATCTAGCTGTTGTTTGTATCAGGTCAGGGATACCAACATATCAGTGACAAAATGGCGGGCGGATTGTCGTAGTAGTATACTTTGCGGTGAAAAACAGTTCAAAAATCGTTGAAAAATATATTTTTTTTTAAGTTCAAAAATTTTTTCTATTGCTTTCCGCACTTTTTTTCACCTTCCAAATTAAAGTGCCCAACTTAAAATGCGGTAAAAAACATGGTTTTGGCAAAAAACAAACATTGGCAGGATCTGCATTCCTCCCAAACAGTTTATTTTTAAACAAGTTCTGCTGTGTAATAATGCCCAACAGTTTGACAATGCCTTCAGAAGGCGAAACAGCTGTCACGCGTAATAATAATTACACAGCAGAACTTGTTTAAAAATAAACTGTTTTTATTAATTTAATAATATTATTGATTATATAATAGAAAAAAAAAATTTTTTTTTAATGATTTGGTATCAATTAACGCGTGTTCAGGCAGGCTATAAACCGCGAGCAGATATCTGTTGAACCGCGAGCGCTTATGTTTTGTACCGTTCACACGACGCTATCAAATATTTCTTCCTATGGTAGGAGAGGGGGTCAGATGAATTAGCGAGCGACCACGGAATGCACATTTTATGTACTGAATCTGTCAACTTGACATCTGTCATCCACCGGTCAGGCAGCTCCGTAATTAAAATGACCCCCTCTCCTGATTTCGTTGGAGAGGGGGGCGCTTAACTTTTCGCATATCGCCTTAGGAGCGGTTACGGCGTAAGATGTGTATTGTCTATGATTGATCTGCGCTTAAACCACTTAGGTGTGAACGGTTTGAAGGGATTGTATGGAGAGCATTATTTGGCGTGCAATGATCTTTTATATTTTATAGCCTTGTCTGAACACCTCTTTATCGTTGATACTGACGCGTATATTATAAAGAAAACGTTAAAAAGGTAACAAAATAAGTCATTTTAGAGAACTTTTCGTATCAATCATTTTTGGCACTAGTAAGGGAACGTACCCATACTACGTGACCCGTTTAGGGGGGGGATCTTCAAAATACCACGCTTGGTCACAATGGGGGGGGGCTTAAGTTTTTATCACATAGTCAATCTAGAAATCTTTTTATATTTTTTTCACCAACTTTTTAATATTTTTTCCACTTGTAATTATAGGTATGCATGCACTCTTGCCGTCACACAGCAAGCGCAGTATTAATAAAGATAAACGTAAGCCAAATAAATTTTTTTTAAACTTTTTGTTAGCAAGAAATGGTTCAAAACCATATTTATGATTTACTACGTGAAAACTGTAGGGGGAGAGGGGGGGGGGGGGTCTTGGAATATACTACACATGGTCACTGGGGAGGGGGAGGGGGGTTAAAAATTGCAAAAAGTGGGTCACATAGTATGGGTACGTTCCCTAATATAATAGGGTGATATTGAAAAGGTAACATGAAAAGTATTTTAAAATACTTTGATAAAAAAAAAAATTGTGTGGAATTGACACACAGTAGAAGTGAAACTTTCAGAAAACTGAAGTAGATAAGAGTGGAAAGGCAACGAAGCACTGCACAAAAAGGAAACCGATAGGCTACGAAGCACCTTACAAAGACGAGATTGCTAGCATTGGCGCTACTTGCGGCCAACGCCAAACCCAAAACCTGGAAAGGACATGCAATAAACAGGCCAGCGGCTAGCTCACACAGCCGGCGCGAGCAAGGTTCCTCTTAAATCCAGGGCGAGTGTTTGTGATTCGCTTGTAAATTCCTACTCCCCTTCCTTTCCTCAAAATCTCCAGGTCTCCTTCCTCAATCAGAACACAGTTGTTATGCACGAAAAAGGGTTTATTCATTTAAAGGTGAACAGGATTATACACAAGCCAGCCTCGGCACTAAACACATGGTTATTTGGCTAACTAAAATGCTATTGTTCTATCAACTCTCTCTCTACGCGTATATAGTGAAGTTAAATGTCAGTTCTTAGCACACAGAGGGGAAGGAAGGTTCATTTGTACTCACAGGCAGGATATAGGTAGTCGTCAGAAGGTACTGGTATTATATACTTCACAAAATTAAAATAAAACATCGCGAAGTCAGTTTACGGCGGGCGCCCTAGCGCACCCGCTAGGACGCACTTGTTGTTCGCCCGAGGCCCGGTTGGGGAATGAATGTGGGGAGCCGCTCGGCGCTTGGCTACTTGTGTCGAGCGGTGCGGGGAAAGGGGGGCGGAGGGCCTGTGCAAGGGGTCAATTCGCTATTAGCTCGCACGGGAATCAATTCCGTAACGTAACAAGATCTATCTCATTCTCTAGAAGGCTAAATCCTACAGATGTATGTGTCTGTCTCTTTTAGGACACAGGTTGCGTTTACAACATAGATCGCTTTTTCGTTTCATAGTTTCAAATCACAACGGTGCTAAAGAAGTTTTCACTTCAAAAACCTAACTGTCACTGATAGGACTCTCCGTAGATATTTGAGATTAACCATCTTAGGTACTAGTAATATTAAACGAAATGTAATAAGTATATTAAAAACACTACACTCATAAAAAAATATGATTGTAAAAACTTCGTAGATACGACTTACGGGCATTCTGGAGGTTGCGTATCACGTGATTCGCAAATCGCTAGCAGGTATGAATCACGTGATATGCAAGTTCCAGAATGCCCGTAAGTCGTAAGTTTTACCGCCGCCCCGGGAACCTTTATTGGATAACCAACACCTCTGCCATAGGTCACCCCAAGTGGTTCGCTACGTTTGGTGATTTAGCAGGGGTGCCCGGGTTCATGGGGTGAGGTTTGTCTAGGTCTTGGAGGCGGATGACCAAGACATACTGAACCCCAGATTCCTACCCACCCCTTAAACCCTTTTCCTTCCCAGAACTCTCCTCTCCTTGCTTTCCTTAAAAAAAAACCCTCCCCACAGCATCCTCAAAGATGACATAGGCCCTGAGGGAAATTATTTTCCTCAGGGCCTCCTGTGTGGAGCTCATGTAAAAAAAAAAAAAAAGTCGTATCTACGAATCCCGCACATGAAAATTCCACAAATTGCAAAAATTGCAAACCGTACTCACAATGGGGAGTCATAAATTTTGATTTAAAAAATATTAATATTCTTACTTACCAATGTAAATATATTTTTTTTCATAGACGTTTGCCCAGTTTTGGAGGTCCAACAAGTCTGAGGGTTCCAGCACCAGAACATCATCCAGATCCTTACCCGTGTCGCTAAACTCTCCCGTTATGAAAGCTTTTGAAGCATCTCGCCCTGTTGGAAATTGTTTCAATATAAGTCAAACATTCCCGGGTTACAAACAACCTGACAATATTGATGGAGGACTTGGCCAGCTGAGGAATTGGAAAAGCCTGGGTGGAAACTCAACGAATTTGCCAACTCAGCCAATGACCAGTCATTTAATTAAACAATTACAAATATATATCAGTAAAAGAGAGTATTAAAACACTGACTAGACAAGAGATCTCGCCCGATATCTATCTCGATCGAGACAGATATCGGGCAAGATCTCTTGTCACTTTTGTGTAATTTTCTAAGGCTGTTAAATGAGTAAATAATCATGCATACTTGCATGAATTCGTGTTTAAAACGACCTACACTAAAATGCGTGACTGCTCACAGCTGAAATTCTGATATCGGCCCATAGAAAAAGCAAATAACAGCCAAAGAAAATTACACAAATCTGACAGGAGATCTCGCCCGAGATCTATCTTGTTCTCACAAAACATAGAGAATCGCTCGGCAGGTTATATTTCTGTCGCGGAGCAAAGTCAGGCATCTTTGTTCATATCGTCAAAATTTTCCGAAAAGTCCATTTTTCTAAAGTTTTTATTTTTATTTATTGTTCATATTGAAAGCACTTTTGTTTTTAGTATTCATTACAAAGGTTACAATTTAATTTACAAAGTATTTTATTTTATTATACAGGGTGTCCGGGGGTAAAGTGCATTAACTTCGGGAGGTGATTCTACATGATATTATAAGTAAAAAAGATAAATAACTTTTTTCGAAATTCCAGCTTTTAGGGGTTGTTTTGTGGTAAAAAGATAAAAATAGACCGGCGTGTGCCGTCAGCTTTATTATTTTTCACTGTTACGATACGGGCCAGTTTTGTGGTAAAAAGATAAAAATAGACCGGCGTGTGCCGTCAGCTTTATTATTTTTCACTGTTACGATACGGGCCAGTCATAACCATGCAATGTTGCCACAATCGTGACCGGCGGGTGCTCAGCAAGTAAGATCGTACCTCACACTAAGGATTTTTAATAGGTACGTCTTTTTGTATGGGAAAAAAATGTTTGAATTTCGGAAAAAGTTGTTAATCTTTTTTACTCCTACCATCATGTAGAATTACCTCCTGAAGTTAATGCATTTTACCCCCGGACACCCTGTATGTATCCTGCTCAGAAATCACATCTGTCTGACATGATATTGTCTCTTCAAGACCCATGTTCACTCCTACTCCTCAAAATGTCCCTCCACACAGCAGCTTCAAAGATGATTTAGGTACTGAGGGAAATTATTTTCTTCAGGGCCTCCCGTGTACAAAATGGGTATCTACAAGACCCATGATCATTCCTTCTGTTCCTCAAAAAGAACCTCCCCACAGCATTTTGAAAAATGACATAGGCGACCATGAGGGAAATTATTTTCCTCGGGGCCTCCCGTGTGGAGTTAATGTAAAAAAAAAGATGCAGTAGACAGGACAATAAGGGTGAGGGAAACAAACCATGTTGTGAGGAGGGGGAAGGGTGACGTGGGTGTCATGATGATGTTTTTCAATTACTGGTCAATAAATGAATCCTACAGTTTTCAGGCAACTCTCATTCTACCATCAATAAAATTTGCTTCGAAAATAAAATCTGCTTACAAATTATTAGTCCTTTTTACAATAGCACACGAATTGCTAGCAGCAGTAATAAACATTATTGCGAATTCCAAATCCCGTGAAAAATACTAACCATTGTACCGTAAATAAATAAATAAATATTGAAATTAAGCAAAATAAAATATACATGGAGGAATACATAACATTATGAAAGTGAAATAAACAATTATCTGTGTATTTTATTAACGTGTACAAGGCACATCTCTGATTCTATAGGAATATATTTGTAATTTTATATCGCTACGCAACCCGATGTGATAGTATTCGCCGGCTCGGTTAGAAACGCACACTATCAGACCCTGCGCAGAAAAGTCCCAAGATGACTTTTCTTTTCTGACGAAATTAACTTTTCTGTCAAAGGTCTCGCTATTTCAATATTCGCTCGCCGGAGGTCAATGTACGAATGATGTCGTCGTTGATTCAAGACATGCTGGAACTATCTATTGTTAGGGGGTGTTCAAGTATTACGTAATGCAATTGTTGAAGATTTTTGACCCCCCCCTTCCCCCATGTAACGCGCTGTAACGTTTTTCCGTACTCCCCCCCCCAAGTGCGTTACGTAATACTTTATTTATATTATACATGTATATACATAATTCATTAATTTTTTTTTTTGACTGCCCAACTAGGAGTATTCTAGGACAGTCAAGTTTTGAATGGCCCCTTACTGTTTTTTAAAGAATTCCAATAAATTATGAGCTTTGAAAAGCAAACTTCATTGCACGACTGAAGACTGCTCTCATGGCATTATTTCTGACTGCTCAGATTCTGATGAAGTTAGCAGCAGTACCGGGTGTCCGTGAGCACATTGTAGGTCCAATTGTCTAATAAACTGGACATCATTTAACGGAAGTCTCTCATTTTTTTTTTACATTAGCGCCACATAGGAGGCCCTGCGGAAAATAAAATCCCCTCAGGGTCTATGTCATCTTTGGGGATGCTGTGTGGAGGGTATTTATAGGAAAGGAAGTTCTGGGAAAGAAAAGGGTATGAGGGGTGGGTAGGAATCTGGGGGTCAAAGTGTCCAGGAGTGATTTGACATATGAATCCATCCCTCCCACTGCGGTGCAAGGCGATGTTCCGAGAGAATGCGGCTGGAGAATTCAAAGGGACTCCCTCAACCATTCTCTCCCGATCCGGCCTGCCGTGCAGCTGGTGGGCAGACACATCCGCCGCCAAGACCCGGACAAACCTCACCTAATGAACCCGGGCACAACTGCTAAGTCACCAAACGTAGAGTACCACTTGGGGTGACCTATGACAGAGTTGTTGGTTATCCAATAAATGGTTCCCGGGGCGGCGGTGCCCATACCCACCTCCCAAATCTCATTCTGCCACATTACAATAAAATGTCGACTAAAAGCAGAGTCTTTTATGACATTTAAAAAGTTTGTTATACAAGTTCTAAATAAGATACCAAAAAGTTTGTTATACAAGTTCTAAATAAGATACCAAAAAGTTTGTTATACAAGTTCTAAATAAGATACCAAAAAGTTTGTTATACAAGTTCTAAATAAGATACCAAAAAGTTTGTTATACAAGTTCTAAATAAGATACCAAAAAGTTTGTTATACAAGTTCTAAATAAGATACCAAAAAGTTTGTTATACAAGTTCTAAATAAGATACCAAAAAGTTTGTTATACAAGTTCTAAATAAGATACCAAAAAGTTTGTTATACAAGTTCTAAATAAGATACCAAAAAGTTTGTTATACAAGTTCTAAATAAGATACCAAAAAGTTTGTTATACAAGTTCTAAATAAGATACCAAACATATTTTAAAATTACTAATTGAGTAAGAAAGTTGGGAAAACGGTAAAAATAATGCCTAAAATCAACTTGGTCTCCAGCTAGTGACATTAGACAAACTTTGATAGGAAGTTATTTTTTTACTTGAGTACTGCAACTGCTCCAAAATGTCCCGAGTCAGTGAGACTTTGGCATCCCCAATTGGGTTGAGAGGTCATAAGGTAGTGGGGAGAGGAAGGAGATAGGGAAGAGAAAGCTGGGGAAGTAATGTTTCAATTCTGAATGGTAGTCCTTACACCAGGGCGATACTGACAGTTTCTTCCACTCAGGAACGTGCCACAAATAAAATATGTATTATTTGAAATGAATAAATTGGGAAATAACACAAATTAATAAAATTTAATTGCGCGAGCCACCACGGAGGCTGTTTTTTATCTCATACAAGCAAGGTATGTTTTGAGATTTTCACAAGAATAAGTATTATTGTGATTTATTTTTAGGGTATCTGATGGTGGACACTGTAACGCTGTCCGAAATGTTAGCTAAACAAGGAGGAAGTGCAACACGGCATAATACCTCGCAATACATATTTTTAAAATGCAACATCTTATCAGATTTGGTAATTATTCACCCAACCGCAGTGGCGTAACTATAGGATAGCAGGGCTGGCAAAATGCCACCTGCCCCGCGGGGACCGGGGCCCCGGCCCGAGAGGTCGCGAGCTTAGAAGTAACCTAACATTTAAAAAAAAAATTAAGTAAAATATATAAATTTTATATAAGTACATAAAATCAATGAATGTTAAACACAACTAAAGACCATACACAAATTCAAATAAATTATTAAGGTTTAAACGCATTCGATACGATACGATTGTACCACCCCAGCCAGGAGTACTCCTGTCCCGGTGAGACCGGTACACCAGGGGGCACTGATTTGTTAGGACTAGGAACACGTGCTCTGAGGATGGGAAGGAGGCTGGAGTTCAATCGACCGGTATACATGGCAACCTAATAAGCCAATATTGGAATTTAGGCTGGGCAGGAATAAAGGAATGGATTGAGCATTACGATATTTTTTTAAATCCTTTCTTTATGGGTTCTTTCTTCTTGCCTATTCTCGACTCTTCTTGGATCTTCTTGTCTATTTCTCGCTTATCTTGAATCTTCTCGTCTCTTCTTGACTCTTCTTGTCTCTTATTGATCCCAATTATTGTCCCTTCTTGTCTCTTCTTGGATCTTCTTGTCTCTTCCGGCTCTTCTTGACCCTTCGTGGCTTTTCTTGTCTCTGCTCTTTGCTTCTTCTTGTTCCTTCTGTGATTTTTCTGTCTCTCCTTGGCCCTTTCTACTTCTTCTAGTCTCTTCTTGCCTCTTCTTGATTCTTCTTATCTCTTCTTTGCCCTCCTTGGATCTTCTTGCTATTTCTCGTCTCTTAATGTCTCTTCTTGGCTCTTCATGTTCCTTCAGATCTTCTCGTCTCTTCTGTGCGTTTCTCATCTCTTCTTGCCCCTTCTTGAATCTTCTTATCTCTTCACGGCTATTCTTGGCTCTTCATAGCGTTTCTTGTCTCTTCTTGGCTCTTCTTTTCTTTTCTTGGATCCTCTTGCCTCTTCTTGCATCTTCTTGCCTTTTCTTGCATCTTTTAACTTCTCGCCCCTCCTTGGCTCGTTTTGTCTCTTCTTGAGTCTTTCAACTGCTTACTAACCCTCCTTGTTCATTCTTATTTTATCGTCTCTTCTTGACTCTTACTTCTTCTTGGATCTTCACGTCCCTTCTTGGCTGGGCTTCTATCTTCTTGCCTCTTCGTGAATCTTCTCGTCTCATCTTGAATCTTTTTGTCTCTTCTCAACTTTTCTTGGCTCTTCTTACTTCTTCTTGTCTCTTATTGACTCTTCTTGGCTCTTCTTGTATCTTCTTGGATCTTCTGAGACCTTATCGTATCTTCCTTCTGGGATCTCATAGTCTCTGCTTTCATCTTCTTGCTTTTTTTTTATAATTCTTCTGGCTTTATCTTGCATCCTCATTTTCCTTCTTGCTTCTCTTGATTTTCTTGGCTCTCCTAGTCTCTGCTGACATTTCCTTGCTTCATCTCGACTTTTTTTCTTATCGTGGCCTTTCTCGCTTCTTCTTGCATCTTACAGATTTTTCTTAGTTCTTCATACTTTCCCCTGCTTATTCGTGGCTTGTGCGGCTCTTCTTGGTTTTTCCTGTCTCTACTTATTTCTTCTAGCCTCTTCTTTCTTTCTTGGATATTCGAATCAGATCCTCAAATAGGTTTTGAAAAGACAGAATTGCTTGAATTGACAAGCTCTCGGGTTGCACTTAATGCTGTAAGTCGGGATCTATTTCAGTGCAAGAACAATATCTATATAAAATAAAATAAAAACCTAAGAATGAAAATAAAAAATTAAATAACTTGTCTGTTAATTCCGTGTACAATACAAGGGACACCTCCGAAATGTGATGACAAAAGACCCACTTGAAATTATAAAAATAATCTCTGCAGGAATAAAAGACCTCATACGGGGACGAAACGCGTCAACAAGCTTTTGATGAACATAAACAATTAAAATAAATATTTTAAAATCAGGCTGACTGGAAAAAAACAACAATTAAGAAAAAAATTCAAGAACGACTCTCTAAGTGGTTTGTTTATGTTGGTATCCGAGTTCAATGCTCCGAAATATTATGTTATATAAACAATCTACGCCATTAACTAATATTTATAAACAAAAGTAAGGTGGATCTTATCTTTCAGTATTGATGTCAGGCCTTTGTGTCAAATCCTTTGTGTTCACTCGAATTCACTTGCAAACTTTGTCATTTTTACCACTGTTGCAATTATGCAAAACCAAATTTCGTAATCAAATTATGAAGCTATAACTAAACCACGTATTTTGACACATTTTCAAAGAGATTGCACCGAAGGGTTCCGTGATATAAAAATAATACTGCAGAGCAAAAAAAACAGGTCAAAACTCGACAAAAACCCCCGGTTTAAACGCATTCATAAGAAAAAAAAAGTCTATCAATTTTAGAACGCATCCATTGGTTACTTAATTTTTTGTCGCGGTACTGTGGTGGCGCGGGCGAGCTAGTGTCGCTCGGGGTATTCCCGCATTTTGTCAAGAAAGAAAGTACTTTTTCCGTGGCGCTGGCGGACTAGCGATGCATGGTGTTAGGGGAATCCTGGATTTTTATTTAAGTACGAAGGGCTCGACTGCGCATTCTTCGTTTGACTGTTAGGGAACGTACCCATACTACGTGACCAACTTTTTGCAATTTTTAACCTCCCCCCCAGTGACTAAAAACCTAAGGCCCCCACCAAAGTAAAGTTAATTGTGAAAGTTAGATATTAACATGTGTAGTTCTAGAAAATATCTAAGTGGGAACGAAAAACGAAGAAGGAAGAGGGAGTCTGAAGAAAAAAATAAATAAGTTACCTAAAGTTAGTCAGTACTTCAAGAATGATGACTTTATTGATGAAAAAGCGAGCGAACAGTGATCCGAAAGTAAAGAATTGGATGTAACTAAAGGGAGCGTTCAAGTATTACGTAATGCAATTTTTGAAGATTTTTGACTCCCCCTCCCCCCCATGTAACGCGCCGTAACATTTTCCTGTTCAACCCCCCCCCCCCCTAAGCGTTACGTAACACCCAAGTAACAATTTTTACCTGAAAGTCACAATAAGGTTGCGCAACGTACTGAAATGTCGCTTAAATACCCTTTTTCTTGATTTTATCGCGTTTGCGGTAATAAATAAATCAAGAGATTTCTAACTCGCGATACATACCTAATATACATTTTATTTATTCATATTGTCATTTATGAAAAAAATTGAGAATATTATTATTTTTATCGGCCTTGTATTCCTTCCAGATATCCACAATTTAACTCTGTCTAGAATAAACCTACATGGTTTTACAACACATACTTTCTTTTACATTAGCTTTAGTGAGGAGGCCCTGAGGAAAGTAATTTCCCTAAGTTTTTCCTGTGGAGCAACACTTTACTCCACTATGATTCACAAGCTGACTTATAGTGGAGTTAAACCCTTTCCACGTCCCGAATGCAGTTATACAAGTTCTCAAAGGAAAGATTTAAAAATCAACAGTATGATTCACAGAAGATAAAAACCATTTTCATGTCCTGACTGCAACTATTAGTGTCCTCTAAAGAGATATCTAAGAAGTCACTTGCTGACTCACGGTGTAGAAAAACCGTTTTCATGTTCCGACTGCAACTATTCATGTACTACGAAGAGAAATCTAAAAATTACCCATGTTTACCCACAGTGGAGAAAAATCCATTTCATGTCCTGACTGCAACTATTCTACTTCTCGAAAAAAAATAACGAAAACGGCACTTGCTAACTCACAGTGACGAAAAACCTTTTTCTTGTCCCGATTGCGACTATTCATGCGCTACACAACGATATCCAAAAGTTCACGTGTTGAACCACACTGGACAAAAACCTTTTTCATGTCCCGACTGCAATCAATCATGTAGTGCAAAGGAACTTCTTAGAAATCATTTGCTTACTCAAAGTGATACAAAACCTTTTACATGTTTCTACTGCACTATTCATGTTCTACAAAGAGTCACCAAAAATCACATGTTAACGCACAGTGAACAAAAACCATTTTTCTGTCCATAATGCAGTTATACAAGTTCTCAAAAGGACAATTTATAAATCCACCGTGCGATTTACAGAAGAGAAAACCTTTTACATGTCCTGACTGTAACTATTTGTGTTCTTAAAAGGGATATCCAAGAATTCACTTGCTGACTCTACTCATTGTGGAGAAAAGCATTTTTCATGTTCCGACTGTAACTATTCAGAGAAATCAAAAAATCACATGTTTACTCACAGTGATAAAAAACCCATTTCATGCCCTGACTGCAACTATTCTTCTTCTCGAAAAAAAAACTAAAACGGCACTTGCTAATTCACAGTGATGAAAAACCTTTTACTTGTCCCGAGTGCGAATATTCAGGCGCTACAAAACGGTATCTAAAAATTCATATGTTTATCCACACTGGACCAAAACCTTTTTCGTGTCCCGACTGCAATTATTCATATTGTACAAAAGAACTTCTTAGAAATCATTTGCTCACTCACACTCACAGTGCTACAAAACCACTTACATGTTTCTACTGCAACGATTCGTGTTCTACAAAGAGGCACGAAAAATCACATGTTTACCTTCAGCAGACAAAACTATTTTTTTGTCCCAGCGTGGTTTTTCAAGTTCTCGAAAGGGAGATTAAAAAATCCACAGAACGATTCAAAGTGAAGAAAACCTTTTTCATGTTCTGAGTGTAACTATGCATGTACTACGAAACCTAGCTTTAGGTAATATTATTATATTTTAGCAGTAAACTAACCTGTGTGTAATAACTAAAAAGAGTTGTTCTTACTGAAAACTCTCGTATAACGTCATTCATATGTTGCATAAATTTTTCATTTTTTTAATTTTTCTTTTGCTGTCTTCCAAATTTGGTTAGCATTTTTTGGTTGCGCTGCGCTGGCAACTCAGCATGAGAGCCTTTATAGGCCAATAACAGCTGATGATGTAAATCTCCCGGTTTGGAGGACATTATAATTCCTAAAAACTCACATTAACAACACTGACTACAGCAAATTGTGTTTATGCGTATTTCGCGTTTAAAACACTAACGAATACTGACAACGAAAATAAAATAAAAATGACGCACAATACAGTCGAGGAATTCCCCGTACAACATAAACTAAAAGGCTTGCGAACTTGGAAGATTTCAATTCCTTAGTTTTTTTTTTGAATAAAGAAAAACATGTTACGTAATGCGTCCTTCGAACCCCCCCCCCCCCCCCCCCCCCCCCTTCCCATAACGCACCGTAACGTTTCACCAGACCCCCCCTCCCCCCCCAAGTGCGTTACGTAATACTTGAACGGCCCCAAAAGTAAAAAAATATAGCAGATGCAGCACCCGACACCAGAGCACATATATCCAGATCCAGAACTACTACAACAAGGTACTAGCGAAAATCAAAGTGAAACATATTTTAGTGTGAACAATTTTGCATCTTCATTATATATTACTGCTCGGAGAAAAGAATTTTATTAATAAATACCTTGTAAAGATTAAATTGTTATTTCATTATAAATGTGTAATACCTATGCTTTTGAAAATAAAATTTATTAGATATTTTACAAAAATGCACACAATATTAGTAATACTGTTGGGTAACTTCTTAAGTGATTTATTAAAATTCAATTACAACGTGAAGATTTTTACTGGGGGGCCCCATCCAATGAATTTGCCACGGGCCTCAGATTGTATAGTTACGCCATCGCCCAACCGCCACACTTTTAGGGACGTATGGAAATTACACTTCATTTCAACTATTTTGTATTTAAGTAGATTGAAACGAAACTTATGCAAATGTCAATGCATATAAAAAAATCAAAAATAGCAGCAAAAATTTCATACGGGAAATTTTGAATTTTGAATGAATAAAAATGGAATTTTAGTGCAACTTTTACCATCTATCCAAACGTAATTAGTTATTGTACCTAAGTTGAATCGCAGTGTAATTTCCAAAATCTGTGCCTAATAAAAGTGCGGCAGTTAGCAGAATATTTATTCTTATTATTATTTACTGGAGAAGTACTGTTAGGCATGAAGAACAATGCAGTGTGTAGACTTTATGCTCTAAATTTTATACTTAGCGGTTTTCATTATAAAGATAATCCAAAAAAATACAAGGATATAAAAAGGAAAATTTGGCCGGATACAACTTCAAAAGGAAAGAAAAGGTTCTGCAGAGTGAAGAGTTAATTACCAATGAAAATGTAGTAGTTTGATGATGGTCCGTAGTGCTTTTTTCCTTCCGTCACATCGTACACCTTCCCTAATACCGATAAATACAACAGATCTGAATCCACACCATTATATCGTTTTAATTCATCAACCGTTAACAACCTTTCCTTAAGTCCATTTGATTTGGGTAAATATACTTCTTTAATACTTTTATAATGATAAAGTATTTGTTCTTGATAATAATATGCACCAATAGCCAGTAAAATTATAGCTAAGGAACAGATCTTTACACCCATATTTTAAGATCTTATAAACTGTTTTCTTAAAGGGACTATACTTTTAAAATATCACAAAATTTTTTATCTAAATAAATAATCAAAATATAAATAGACCAATTAAAAAATATTGGCGTGTGTATTCAACATTCAATACAAATTTTGACGTTTCAGCTGACAGCTGTTTAATCATAAATAAACCAATTGTGTTTAATATTCTCTATTGGTTTGGCCCCATTTCTGTGGTCAACTGCGAGAAAGGAGGGAGGGTTAAGATAATTTTTATTACGGATGAGGGAGAGGTAAAGTAAAAATATTTTTCAAAACTAAAATATTTTATTATATTAGAAAAAAATAAAATTAAACCATTATCTCAAAGAAAACAATTATTCCTTGTTGGAGTGATGTTGTGATCAATGTTAAGTTGTTTTTACCAGATAATCTATTGGCAGATTGAAGGAACGATTAATCACTGGGCTCGAATCATAAATTAACCAAACCACTCATGTCCGAATACATACTTTGAACATTAAATACCTTTTTTTGGCACATGAAAAACAGTATTTTCATAAATTATAAATATATTGTCTATTACCTCCAAAATTGTTCAGTTTAGCCCCCAGTATGATGCCTGCGATGATTTTCTCAGTAGCCTTATAAAGTTGGGCTGATGCTTTGAAGGCGGAAGTCGGCCTAGTAGCAACACGACGTGTTATTTTTCGTGTGACGGGAGGCTGTATTGGGTATCTGCTATTGAAATTCATCATTTGTCGTTAATTCAAAATATTACAAAATGGCGAAATTAGTGGACATATATCGTTCCGAAAAAGATCCTGTCATAAAACAGCGGCAACTCCCGCTTGTCGTCAATGATAATCTTACAGTAAGTGAATTAGTAATGCACTTTGACATTCGTCGCTTTACCGATATTTTTTAGCTTTATCTCCAAATGCGACGATTATAGTACTTTATAATGCTGCTTTAACTGAACTTTCGAACTTGCGGTTATCTGAGAGGTTCCGATCGTCGAAATCAACACTTTTTTGTGTGGCCCATTTCCACCACTCTCATGTTATAACACTGAAATATTTTCTATTAAAATTTAGAAAATACGGCAAGCATCTGCCCTACTAAAGACTAATCATCAATTGCACGGTTGTTTTAGATGGTAATGGACCTCAACACGATGGGCCTGGTGTGCGACAACGCCGATGTCAAGGGCCGAGAGTTAGAAGATTTCATTAGAAAGTACAACATTCTCAGTCCTGAAGAAATAAAGGAATCATTCCAAGTTACGTGCGATGATCTTCTCTTCATCCTTGGCCAGACCGTTCCCTGCGTCGGCTGCCGAAGGAGGTAATCAAATATACATTTTTAATTTTGACATTCTATTCAAACAGAAGGTAGGCATTTTTTAGATCAATGCATCCTAAATCCAGTTGCGTATTATGTTATTTAGACGAAGAAAATGCTCCAGATTCAACGATTTTCTAAATTTCATTTAGTCATTGTAAATTTTGCATTCTGAAAAATGCAAGGTTTGACATGACATGAGTCACATGTTGTGATTTGTTTTTGCACTGTGCTTATCCTTGAATTTTTATTAATTGAATACCGCAAATCGATGTTTGTCTGCATTTAAGATTCCAGCAAGCATGTTATTATATTATTTATAATTAATATTTTGCTTTTCTTTGGATCTTTTTGCTAGACCTTGTGGTAAAGTTGTTCTTTGGCAGGTTAGTGACCAACCCATTGTTTTGGTTTGTTTATTTCATATTATATTATCGCCAGTAAACAAGTGCTGTTCTATTTTAAGTTGATTACTCAACAATTTTAAAAAAATGTATATTGAGGTTAATTTTGTTGACAATATTGATTTTCAGTTAAATAAATGGATTTTATAAATTGAATGATTACAACCAAATATCGAAGATATTCACACCTACCTGCACATGTTATCATCTGATATGCTGCTTAGCCACAAGATTTATATCAACTTTTTGTTTGTTTGTTTTTGACATAATTCAGGAACTCTTCTTGTCAGATCCTGTATTCTCTTTCAACTCATGTAATGGCGATATTACACACTTCAACCACATTGATGCGATTTGGTTGAACGGTGTATAATTGAAAGGGTGTGCTGTTTACACGTACTTGACAGAAGTGGACCATTGAATCACATTGCTGTCATAGAGTTTAGAATGTCTTCGAAACAGGTCGTGCGCGCGGGAATTATATCCCTCTGATTTAATGTTCCACAGGCTTGGATAGTTCTTAAAGTGCTCTAAGAACAGGGGCGTATGCTCTTCCCTCCATTTAAAAACCATTTTCTATGTTGACAACTCACTACAAAATAAACATGACACTTCCATACGCGCGCACAGTGCTGTCCATTCGTGCGCATGCGCCGCATTCGCGCATGCGCACGAATGGACAACAGAATCAATCGCATCAATATTAAACAAGTTGAATATTTTCAATACGGTTGAAAGATGACGCGCAATGACATCGAAACATTCAATGTCTTGTTTACACGGTGCAATTTGGTATCTTCAACCTAATTGCGAGGCAGAATTGAAACGTATGATATGCCCACTAGGCATGTGCCCTGAAAGGGAATATTTTTTCTGGTGTCCTAGATCTAAGGGAGTTCGGAAGTATGTGGTATGGCTATTCAGATTTTGGTAAATATTCGGAACAAACGTCAACGGTTATGTAACGGGATTGTGTGTGTTATCTTTACTTTAAAAAACAGCCTACGTTTTTGAATGGTTTGTCTGGCAAAGCAGGGTTTGTGTAGCGGGCTTGTGTATATTATCTTAATTTTAAAAGTTTTATCAAAAAAAAGTGCGTATTAACCGTTGATGTTTGTTCCGCACTGCAAACAGAGTGATTTGACAGTGTGAAAGCATATTTTCAATTTATGTAAATAAAATGAAAAATGTAACATTTTCAACCTCCCCGAATGCAAATAGTTGTCTTTTATAGTAATTAATAAGAATCTAAAAGTTTTATAAAAAAAAAGTGCGTATTAACCGTTGACGTTTGTTCCGAACAATTACCCAGATTTTTTTAGTTAGGTACCTACATGAATTTTTACTGTACCCACTGCCCACATCGCATTTCTTGTGTTTTTTTTTATTCTATGGTTAAAACTGTCTTGAGCACAATTATTGTAACATTAATTAAAATAAAATGCTCGATTATTGTGATGGAATGCGCGGTATAATATTTTAAATCAATCTAAGCATCGAAACAAATGTCCATAACCTTAAATATCTTCACAGCTGTTGAAGCTAAATATGTTGATCAATAAATAAGCCATTAATTATTGTAAGAACACTGCAGAAATACTTTTTTTAATTCAATGAACCCACTTGTTTCGACAGACTTGGAATAATTTGTTTAAACAAACAAAAGGTGTGCTCGGTCTAAATTGTTAACACGGGTAAACCGTTGTCAGCAGTTGCATTGTAAATGTTTGCAAACTGTATAATGTTAACCCATTGGCCACAAACCCCGGCAGCCTGCCGGGTGTGCAACTCAGGTACTTAACCACAAACCCCGGCACGCTGACGGGCTAGACTAGGTCCGCCAAAAAACGGAAAACGAGCACGACTGTGACATTTTTGAATAAAATTTTAAATGCTGAACGCTCTGTAGGTAATTAATCATTAATTTCATAGAATTGGCAATAATATGTTTCTTATGTTTTTTCCCTGGTATTTGTGTTCCAAATTTTGTATGCTGCCAGCCGCCATTTAATTTCTTCAAAATTGCGAGTGGTTGTAGACTTTTGGTAGTGACCCTGAACGTCCCTGATTGCTTTGAGGACTATCATACCAAATTATTTTATTAGTTATTAGTATACATGTATGTAAAAAGCAAAAATTATTATTGTTCGATTTACGAATATTATGTTTTCTTGTAACTTTTTGAATTAAAATGTGGAAAAAAACGGACGAAAAAAGAGAAGGTTATGTTTCTACCCTTATTTACACATATTTTAATATTTTTTTAAATTTTATTTTAATGTTTTTCTTTACCTTAATCGAATATGTAAATAAATTTTAAAAAATTATTTCATTTCAATATATGGTTTAAAAGTTACAATGGATTTAGTACACCAATGCAGGTTTTCAATTTTTGGTACAAAATTAATTCAGTGGTGAAGGCCAATTTTTTTGTTCATTAATTCTGTGGCCAATGGGTTAATAAATGCAATTCATTTATCAATATCCCTTACAAGTTACTTAAACAGCCGGACCGACATTGCCTAAATGCAAATTGAAGGGAATTGAACCTTTAAGTTTGTATTGAGCCGAGTTGAAGTGTTTATCAGAGGCAATGGATGAAGAGATGTGTCACATCTCTCCTGACGATGCACACTGCAAGACTGCAACATATGGTAACCGGATTAAATAGAACATGATTAATTTTTGGAGATCGCTGGCAACGGTTAATATGCATTTTTTTTTTTTTAAACTTTTGATTCACCTTAATTAGGTACATTAAAAGGCAACTATTTGCATTGGGGGAAGTGGAAAATATTTCATTCTAAATTTCGATTACGTAAAATTAAAATTAGCTTTCGTCTTGTGAGATTGTACGCCATTAGCTATTAGCTCATTCGCTGTCACTTTGGTATGTTGGTATTCCTGATACACTTGAATGTATAACGAACGGCTAGAAGATCTTGAAGGTACGGGGCACTTTCTTTTGAATCACAAACCATGTTACACAAACCTAGCGTAGCTGCTAAACTACTTGAAAACTGGGATGTTTTTCTTGCCTTGACGCGAGTAGGCGTTATAAAGGGGCACTTTCTTTTGTATCACAAACCATGATACACAAATCTAGAATTCCCATGAAGTCTGCTACGCTTTGCTCTAGCATCTTTTCGTACAGTAACAAGAATACCAACATAACAAAATTACATTTGAAAATAATGTTTGAAAATGGACGCTCTCGTTTCACAGAATGAAAGCTAATTTTAATTTTACGTAATCGAAATTTAGAATGAAATATTTTCCACTTCCCCCAATGCAAATAGTTGTCTTTTAATGTAATTAAGGTGAATCAAAAGATTTTTTTTTAAAAAAGTGCATATTAACCATTGCCAGCGATCTCAAAAATTTACCAGAACATGTTTAAATATTAGATTAGGGTTGTTTTTTTTTTGCTTCACTTTGTTTGATGTTCTGTTTAATCACTGTTCTGTTTTACATGAAACCAAAGCATACTAGAATATTAATTTTACTTTTGTTTCTTTATGTAAAAAGACTAGTAATGTTGCTATGTTTTGTCTGGTATAGCATAGACAGTCCCGAAGAACAATGTCGGTTGTGCGATTTTGTAGTTTTGCAGTAGGGCCTTTTAAAGTTAGGTTTCTGCATGTTTACTGTTTTTGAGAAGAAGGAAAATAGCATTTAATAAATTTATATGTATTTCATTGAAAATTCTGAAAATATAGACTTTTAAATCGTCAAAAGGAAGTTAAAATAAGCCAGCAAGATAATTTTCAATTTTTATCAGATCCGACATTTTTCTTGAGGACCGTCGATAAGTTCTAAAGAGGAAAATTGTTACTATTGCTGTTAGCCCCCGAATACTGACCTAAAGGGACAACTGCATCTCAGGCTGATTATTCCTAAATAAAATTGTCAAAATTTAGGTATTGTATTTCCCTGTTTTTTCCTTCAAAATTGGACCGATTTTGAAGATCTTTTTCACCAACTGTGTTAAAAGAAAATATTCTATATTTGTATGTTTTGCTTTTTATACTTTGCCAAATTTGTATACTGAACGTCTGTTGATGGTGTTCAAGCCAGGCAAATTTAAGGATTTTTGGAGGGTCCTAACTCCCACAAGAAGTAACTCATCAAAAAAAGCAAACCGTAGGGACATAGTTGATTCTACATTGTATTAAAAACATTTGCACTAGTGTAAAAATCCAGAGAGAAAATAGGGGAATACGTTTGTATAGACAAATCGCCGCCTGGTTTCCTCATAACTAGGCTGGTGCCCGTTCAGGCGAATGGTTTGTCCAGCAGTTTATCTATGGTTTTTAAAATCTATGGTTTAAGAAAGCATCTGGGAAGGGATCGAAGAATAGGCTTGACAAAGAAAGGATGGTAGGATGGCCGAGCCTTCAATTAGTACATAGGCCAGCCAGCCCTCTGTAGACGACTGATTGAATTAATTAGGTTGTTTATCTAAAACAGTGCATCATTGCTCTATGCCTATCAAGGTTAGGCACTGAGAGATCAATGGGAAAGAGAAATAGTCCCTGTTTTAGTAGCACACTAATGCAGAATTTTTCACTTGACAGATATACATTTATAAGAAATTAGGTTAGGATGGTTTTTGTTAGATTAAAAGCGCACATTGTGACTGCATGCTTATTGACACGGAAATTCCAATCAGCGATACTATTGTTTAATGTTACATTTTATCACATTGTCCGATCTTTGTGGATGTGAAATGAATTAACAATGTTTTTTCTTATGAGATATTCTGAAACAATTTAGAAAACTTTTGTTTTACATACTGGTACTCTCCCATTTCATTGACATTAGACCACATTTTGCTGATTATTTAAATTATATTTCGAATTGCTGTATTTTTCTGTGCAACTACGTATTGTAACATTATATATTTGAAGGGTCCACTGCAAGACTGTTGAAAGTTACAATTTTTTGGAGTTATGAATGCCATTCGATAGCTTAGTTTGCAGAACAACTTTGAATGTTTATAAAATATTCAATATCGCTCTCAGTGCTGAGAAAAATAACCTTTTCTAAAAGCAACACATGGCTAGAATGCTGAGTGTCACAAATGAATGAGTGACAATCATCGTTCTTGATTACTAGAATAAACAAACATCGTTCTTGAATGTGCGTCAATGTGGACAACGATCGTTCTTGAAAAGGGGGCATACATTAATTACGTGAGCAGTTTTTCTTCCAATCTAAACCCCTCCCCCCCTTGATGAGATAAATTTGGGCCACTTCGTATATTCTTTTCAAGTAACGTGAGATTTTGCTGGACCCCCCCCTCTTTTGAGTTCAAGTAATCAATGTATGCCCCAAAGTAAAATGGATGCTTATCGTTTCGCAATGTGGACAGTCATCATTTTGCAACAGAAACTTCGGATTTGCGTGACAATATTCAACAGTACTATATATTTCAAAATGTATACTTACTTCATTTACTTCGCAAGAGCTTTAAAAACTTACAGATATCTGTTAATAAATTTCCACGGATATTCAGCGGTCTTGCAGTGGACCCTTCATTTTGAGAATTTATGATTGAAAAGTGTGTAGTTAAACATGTTATACAGATAAAGGGAAAAATATCAGTTAGAAGTCAATATGGCCATAAACATATGTTAGTAGATAATTTTGCAATATTTAACTACTTTTTAATCTGCTGGATGGATGTTAATTGCCACCTTTGCAAAATAACAACAACTGGGGAAACTTAAAAAAACATTTAGCTATAATAGTAAACATCATAATACATTATTTATAAATATATTAAAGGTTATGTTTGGTCATGTTATGGCCATAGATAATTACAAACTGGTAAAATAGTTGGTCATTTGAAAATGGTGTCAGAGCCAAAAATACAAATTTTATTACTCATAAACATCCATTTTTAATATTTGTTTATCTTAACCCTGTGCTGCATGAATTTTTTGTTGAACTTATGGATTTATTTACCAGAAGTACGAATTAATGTGTTGTCAGTTTTTTTTATATGAGGAATAAGCCAAACTCTAGAGCAGTGGTTCCCAAAGTGGTCCGTACGGACCCCCAGGGGTCCCCAGGATCATTCAGGGAGTCTGTGGAAAATTAAAATTGAGTTGGGGGTCCCTGAATAACGTCAGGGGGTCTATGCTAGATTCTCAAACTTTTTTTGCCAACCGCCCCATTCCACAACGGGGGGCGTAATGCGATGGGGTGATGGGTTTCTCTGGGTCTCATACTGCCCCCCTGAAAGTATGAAACGCCCGCCAATCACAGTTTGGGAACCACTACTCTAGAATGAAGCTTTCTTATGAATGATAACATTACATAATTTGTACAGGGCCCTTGAGGTGATTTTAAACGGCACTCTACAAATGATCCAATTATTATGCAGTAGTAAAGTTCTTGGTTATTTTTATATCCAACTGAAATTACTGCCCATTTGAAGTCTGCTTAATATTGGTAAAATGCATTGGAGGGTTGAAGATTCAAAATCAGAGTATTTGTAGGTCGTAACCTCTAAAATGCAAAATCTAATTGGTGCAATGATCTGATTGGTTTCAGTGTGGAGAGACTATTCTGCCAACTGATGGAGTCAGGCCACAGCACACTGGACCCGCTGGTGGTCACCCCCGAGGGGATACTGACGGTTAAACAAGATAAACTCCTAAAGCCCCAAGCCCTCTGTACACTGCTGCACGGTCACAGGTAACTACACATTTACTTTATCAAGGATATTTGTACCACTTGATGGTCTCCTGATTCCAGAAAACCATCAAGGGTTACTCTATGGTAATTGTACTAGACGTTTGTACATAAACTAAATATAATGGGGAGCTGGCCACAATGACACGCCAACACGCCAATGGAGTTTGGTACGCCAGTGGATTTTGGAACGCCACTGGTCTTTTAAATGAATTTACTACTTTGACAAAAAATGCTTCTAGGTATAATGGCAAAAACTGATTTGAGTACTGGATTAAAATAAATATTTTTCACTTTGGAGACTGGGGTTTTTAGGATTTTAGGTTACTGGGATACTGGGAGAGGTAAACTGAATCTAAGACTGATTAAAACACTTGAAAAGAGGTTTGAACTTGGAGACTTTTGGTATCTTGAGTATTGTTTCTCTTGGCTGATAGTTTTGAACTGATTTCCTACCGGTTTGCCTTCTATTTTTATAGGGCAAACTCAGGTCGGACTTTTGGGGGACAGAACCTCCTTAATTTTTCTAAGGTGCTTGTTTTAGGTAATTTCCCTGGTCGCTACGATTGGAAGTCAGCTGTGTTAAAATTATGTATGATAGTTCTTGCCAAGACTTTACCAACTCAGGATACCAAAGCCTCACATCATTTTTATTGTGTTTACAAGAAAAGGTACAAGTTAACATATGTGATATAAGGTACAATTTTAAACAGTAAATATTTTTCTTAAAGTGCAACAATCACCGATAGACGTCAGTTTTTGGGTTGTTTTTGTAGCATATACTCATTTTTAGGTGATGATGTTTATTTCTTGATCCAAATTATTCCCAATTACTCGAAATTGAGCTCCAAATTTTTCGGAAGATGAATTCGCTGTCGTAAATATTTACGATTCAGATTTTTCCTTTGTTCAGAATTGACCAATAGTGGCTCGGCTGGTCGCATGGTGGGGGTGATGTAAATAGTCAGCCATTTCCTTGGCGTTGATCATTGCTGTCTGGAGTCCCTTGTGGAAGCATTAGGTGGTTATTCAGATGTGTTTTCCAGTCCAATGAGGCTGCTGCATGTATTCATTATCAATTTCATTTATGTTTTCAATTGATTAGTTAGTTAAAGGATATAATAGCGTTGTAGACATCAGACACCAAATGCACATTATTCCGCTAGCCAATAGCAGCTCTCAGATTGTCTTAGGGCGGTACGTGCTGGCGGCATGGTACTCTGTGGGAACGTAAATTCCATTCTTGAATTTCCAGGGTTGTCATAAGCTTTCGCGCACTCGTTCGATGCACACGGATTTCTATGACACGTTCGATACAGTAATGAAAAGTAATGTATGTGGAATTATTTTTTTCATTAGTTCCTTACAAGAGGATCTCATTTTTGGAGATGCTGTGTGGAAGGTCTTTTTAGGGAAAGAAAGTAGAGAAAGTTCTGGAAGAAAAAAAGTATGAGGGGTGGGTAGCAATCTAGGGGTCAATGTGTCCAGGAGTGACGGACGTACAATTCCATCCCTCCCACTGCGGTGCAAGGCAATAGGTCGAGAGAGTCCGGCTGGAGAGTTCAAAAGGTCTCCCTCAACCAGTCTACGTCACCTAATGTAGCGAACCACTTGGGGTGATCTATGGCATGGGGTGTTAGTTATCCATTTTTTTTTTTTTTACATTAATTCCATACGAGGCTCTAAGGAAAATAATTTCCCTCAGGGTCTATGTCATCTGAGATGCTGTGTGGAGGGTCTTTTTGAGGAGAGGAAGAAGTGAATATTGATCTTGAAGAGACCCATGTTGTAGGAAGGAGGAAACACAGAGGCCGGCAAATCATTCCACAGCCGAGCTGTTGAACACAAGAATGAGTCGAAGAAGCGACCCATTCTCATGTGACAAATGCAGTCCGTACACACCGTTGTTGAAATCACAAGACATCCGGTACCTCCACCTCTCAGATCCAGCTGTCGTAATCTCACCCACAACGGCTGTAGCTGTCATTTTTGTTGACTATTTTGTTCCCAACATTGATCTAAAGTACATTAGCGATGTGTAGGTTCAGCTGGAGTGGGCTCTTAAACTCGGGTTCTTCGCGCGAAGCGGCTCCTACTCCTACTCCCTTTTCAAATCGACTACTCCCAAAGAACCCGGTACAGTACTTGTAGCCGGAACTCGGCGGGCCGAGCCACAATCAGGGGGCGGCGGGGCGTGGCGCGGTGGCAGTTCACACTCATCAAACCCGTGCATCACGGTCCGAGCCACAAGTGCGAGTCGGGAGTAGGTGGCGCTTTCGAGTTCTTTTGCGTGCGGGCCCCGGCTCCGAGGTGGAACTCGAGCGTCTCGATTCGAGCCATTCGGGAGTAGGTCGCGCATTCGAGTTCTTTTGCGAGCTCCGTCTCCGAGGTCCGGCTAGGGTGGAATCCGTGCGTCTCGGTTTGAGCCATTTGCGAGTCGGGAGCAGGTTGCGCCGCCCGTTTCAAATTCTTTTGCCCGCTCGGGCCGTTCGCGAGTCGGGAGGGGCTCCCGGGACCTGCTCCAAGAACTCAAGTACTTTTCAAGACTATCATATCTATTAGTTGCTTCACTATGTTTAAAGTGTCGACCAGCTAATTGCGGGAGACTGGTATCACTTTTATGTGTAGGAACCTCCGCGCAGATGTATTATGTCACACCAAGATACTTGAATCGTCGAGTATCAGATCCCTCTGGAAGAAGGGCCTAACACAGTGGCAATATTGTATCGCTGATTGTAAAATAATTTGGGAGGCTGGTGTGGGTACCGCCTTCCCAGGAACTATTTATTGGATAACCAACACCTCTGCCGTAGGTAACCCCAAGTGGTTCACTACTTTTGATGACTTAGTAGGGGTGCCCGGGTTCATGGCGTGAGGTTTGTTCGGGTGTTGGCGGCGGATGCGTCTGCCCACCAGCTGCATGGCAGGCTGGATCAGAGAATGGTTAAGGGGGTCCCTTTGACTTCTCCAGCCGTACTCTCTCGGAACATTACCTTGCACCGCAGTGGGAGGGATGAATTCATACGTCTCACTCCTGAACACACTGACCCCCTGATTCCTACCCACCCCTCATACCCTTTTCCTTCCCAGAACTTCCTTTCCTAAAAATACTCCCACACAGCATACCCAAAGATGACATATGCCTTGAGGCAAATTATTTTCCTCAGGGTCTTCTGTGTGGAGCTAATGTAAAAGGACAGTACAGACAGGGCAGGTCTTGTTAGTTGTTACATAAATAAAATAAAAACATCCAACTTGTGTCGTTGGAATGTGTAATGTTTAATCTGTGAGTTATAGCGAGAAGTGAAAAGTGTGTCCAAAATTATTATTATGATATTTTCGCTGCAAAAGTGAAAATATTGGTCCACTGTAATAATTCAGTGTTTAGCTATTTATTCTGTGTTCATCTGACCGTGTATATTTTTAATTTCAGTTCTCAATTACAATGTCTCGTGGAAAACCAGCCCAGATCTAAAAAAAGCCGTCGCTGCGTTCTTCACTCCCTCGAGTCCAGCCGCTCCCGGATCATGAGCGGCTCCTGGAGGGACGTGTGGGACTGCATGCAAGCGCAGTGCCGCGAGGAAGTCACCTTCATCAACTTCCAAACTTTACAAGAAACTCTTGATAATTATTTAAGGAAACATCGCTTCTGCGGAGAGTGTAGAACGAAGGTATTATTCTGCTTTATTCATAGGACCATTCTGTTGAATAGTTTTCTCAATTCATAATCAGCAATATCATTGTATCCTGCTGCAAGCCGGCTGCTATAAGTTTCACTCTATAAATTCTCTTTTCCTAATAACAATCAATGTGGATTTGTTTCAGGTTGTTCGAGCATATCAGTTGCTTGTGGAAGAGAAGGAACCGCAAAAAGAGAAAGGATACGTGGGCGCTCTGTACGCTGGAATCCGCCGCTGCCTGTTTGATAAACACCTGCACCTGCCTGCTGAAACTGATTACATTAAGAACCTCATCATGAAAGCCGAGCCTGAATTGCTGGGAAGCCACCGCGAGAGGCACGCTAAAACATTAGAAATAGCGCAAGAGGAAGTACTCATCTGTCTGGGAATCTGTCTGTACGAGAGGCTGCACCGGATATCCCTTCGTCTCAAGGAAGAAGAAGGCACGTGTCAGGTTTTGGCTGCTGTGGCCGTGGACGCCCTTCACCGCAAGTTCGAAACTGCCGTGGAACGCAAATACGGCGTCACAAAACTCCAACTACTTTATGAAGAAATAACAAAAGAAGAAGCGGCCAAACAGCAACGAAAAGAACAGAAGAAACTTCGCAGGCGCAAGAAGAAGGACCGCAGAACGGAAGAGGACAAGTGCGACGATGTGGACAACGAAGAATGCGCGGAAACTGAGGCTTGCCATTGCGACGACTGTTTTGCAGATAAGAAAGTTTTGTCAAATGAAGTGATTTCAATAGTGAACAATAACAAAGGCTGCCTGCAGTTCAGCGAGGTGCTGGGCGCGGGCTCCTGTCATTCCTGTCACAGCGTGGAAGGATCAAATACTATTTCAAAAAGACTGGTGCAAGGAAGCTGGTCCTCCAGCGAACATTCCCAAGACTGCGGCTACTCTTCGGAGAACAACAACGGCTGCTGTGACACGGTGTCGGGCTCGTCCAGTCTGCCGAGCTCCCCCGAGGGCTCGGAGGTGGCGTGCTCCGACGGCTGCTGCAACCACGAGAGAGCCGACAGCCTGGGAGATTCCGCCGTTACGGGCTGTAACAAAAAAGACAAATTCGCCAATACTGGATTCACATTATCACTTCAAGAGATGTTGCTTGTAAGTATCTCGCAAGTTTTCCGTTGGTCTTGTGTTATTCTGTACAACCAATTATAAATTACGTGTACTTTCAGGAATCGGATGAAGAGCACGACTGTATTCCAATTGAAGATGTGATGGAGTTTAAATCCAGACACAACATAACAGAAAGGCGTCAGGAACTGCGACAGAGTCTCCGCAATAAGTTTGCCGAGCTTTGTTGCAACGCTCCGCCAAAAGGCAATCAGCCCAATGCCAACGCCAACACGGTCAACTTGAATGTTTAAATATTGTATTTCCGTAGATATTTCCAACAGAGAAATGTGAACATAATAGAAGTTGCGCCATTTGCCAACTAATTGTTACAAAATTAATGTTTAGATTGCAATTTCTCTTACAGAAAGTTGTTGACATGATATCCTTAGGGCTTCAATGCTTTCCTTTGCCCACTTTACAATTAAAGTATTGAAATATAATTACGGTCACCTGGTTTTTTACGTTATAACTTTTATAATTTTACAATATTATTTGTTAAATAATTTGGTGCGATAATTAATTGGTAATATTGTTACTTTTTTTAGGGTGTTCGCTACCCAGTATTCCAATGCAAAGAATTTATGTATGTTCCAATTCTCATGTTTGTAACCAATTATTAAATATATTATTCCATAATATTCCACCATTCTTCTCGTTTTAATTTACTATAAATATAATAAATAATCATTGCTGAGACAAAAAATGTTTACAAAACAATCTTTATTTCTATGTACATCGTATTAATTTTATAGCGCTGCCAAACACAGGGTGGCGTTTGTCCCTCCAAATCCAAAAGAGTTCTTTAAAGCTATTCTTCTTGAAGATGTTTCCCAAGTCTGCTTTTCATTGGGGATATAATTTAGTGGCATCACATCGCATTCTGTCATATTGATGGTAGGTGGCAATATTCCATGGTGGCAAGCTAACACAGTAAAAGCCATCTCCAAGTTTCCCGCTGCCCCCAGAAGGTGTCCGTGGGCCCCCTTTGTGGAAGAAACTCCCTGAAGATTCTCTGAACCCGCCATCAGCGTCGCTATGGCCCTAGATTCAATGGTATCACCGAGTGGAGTGGATGTTGCATGGGCATTTATGTAGCCCACATCACTTGACTTGACATTGGCTTCATTCAAAGCCCTGGACATGGACAAGATAGCGCCGGAGCCATCTTCCCTCGGTGAAGTGATGTGAGAAGCATCACCGGAAAGGCCATAGCCTAAAATTTCACAGTAAATATTGACTCCTCTTTTGATGGCGTGTTCGTACTCCTCCAAAATTAAAACAGCCGAACCTTCTCCCATGACAAAGCCGTCCCTGGACTTATCAAAAGGTCTCGATGCTTCTTTAGGTCTATCGTTAAAGGATGTACTCAAGGCTCGAAGTCTGCAAAAGCCGGCTATGGACAGAGGACTGATGCAGGCCTCTGCAGCTCCGCAGACCATGACGTCTGCGTCGTTATGCTTAATGAATCTGAAACCATCGCCGATTGAATGTGCTCCTGTTGCGCAAGCGGTTGATACCGAATGGTTCGGCCCTCTGAAGCCATATTTGATACTTATTTGTCCAGCAGCCATATTAGGTAAAATTCTGGGAACAAAGTAAGGGCTCACTTTGTTGTAGCCGAGGTTGAGTGAATCATTGGTGCTGCACACGTCTTGTAAGTCGATCATTCCCATTCCAAATGTGACGCCAGTTTTCTCCCGTAACTTTTCATCTTCTGGTTTCCACTTGGCGTCGGTCAATGCCTCCTCCGCAGCTATGAGAGCTAAGGAAGACGCCGGTGCCATAGTTTTTAAAGCGCTCTTGTTAAAATGTTTAGTTACATCAAACTGACCTTCACCTTCTCCCCTTGAAATAACACCGGCAACTCTGCATGGCAATGCTTTATACTGGTCACCCGCTAAGTTCTCTATTCCACAAACTCCCTCTATCACATTTCTCCAAGCAGTAGCCGACGAATATCCAACAGGGCATATTATACCAATTCCTGTCACAACGACTCTTCTAGAAGAATAATCACGATTATGACAACTGCGTGCAGTGACTGCGGTGCAACCTGAAACAGCAGATTTTACTCCTTTTCTTTGCCAAAGGACAAATTGATTTGTTTTCAGCATAATTATTTATAGATTTCGCTTAGGTTAAAAAACTTCGTGTTGTTTAATTTGTCAAAATTTACAAGTATCCTTACAATACCTGTGTTCACATGAGCAATACGATAAACTTTAAGTTATTTCGACATATCTACACAGCACCAAAAAAAAATTTTCAAACATAACCTCCACAACCTGCTTATATTGACAATTTATTATGTCAAACTTCACAGCAGTGTTGCCAACTCTCAAAAATATTTATCCCTAAACTAAACTCAAAAACCCCTAGAAACCGGCAAATTACTTGAAAATACCCCTAAAAAAATTTTTCTTGTAAAAATAATTAATAATAATAAATAAATGATATGCTGCAATGTTTTTTAATAATCTTTATTTATAAATTATTTAAAATATCAAATATTGCATCATTTTCTTGAGAAGAATCAGATTTTTAAAAATCATACATGTTAATATTGAATAAGCTTAACATTTCAGGAGATGGATTAAATGTAGTGCAAGATCCACCATTTCGATTTAGAACCGAACCATCATCATGCTTTGAAGCATTTCAATGGAGAGTCTATTCCGCAGCTTATTTTAGTAGTCAACAAATAAAATTGTGAAGTGTGTGAGTGCTCCGTGTATACGATATAATAAAAATTTAAAAAAATATATGAAATCACAAAACCCCCAAAAATACCCCTAAACATATTAAACCCCTAAAAAAATCCCATCCCACTTATTTTCCCCCTAAATCTGGGGGGAAAACCCCTAAGTTGGCAACACTGCTTCACAGCGCTGTCAAAGTGTCAAACTCTTCAGTGTTGCTAGCTATAAATAATAAATATTTTTCTCTGAACCATCGACAATAATAAAGTATTTGAAATTTTTTCTCTAATATTTATGACCCAACATTTTGAAATATACATTCACCTTTTTAGATGAGTTACTGGAGATATTACTCACAACAGTCACAGAGAATCAACGGAGCAATTTTTTTGTCAAAATAATGCCTAGAAATTGATAAAATTACTGTTTTTTTTCCGCCGTATGTGGGTTACTTTATAGTTGATAGGGACCTGTCTATGGTCATTAATGTTGTCTTTGTATAAAATGGTCATCGTTCCTATTGGTCCGTCTTAAAATTCTAAAAATAAATTAGTAGTTTGGTGATAAACAAGTTGACAGCCTCTTTGTTAGATTTATTCTAGAATAAAAAGCAAAATAATCAACTGTCGATATAGGTTTTCAAAATGTCTAAAATTTTCACACCGACAAATCAAATAAGGCTGACGAATGTCGCGGTTGTCAGGTTGAAGAAGGGAGGAAAGCGCTTTGAAATAGCATGCTACAAAAACAAAGTTTTGTCTTGGAGAAATAAGGTGTAAGTAATTAATTATTAATTACTTTCGTATTGAGCATATCAATTTCAGGTTATATTGATATCGCGTTGTTGACCCTTGACGCTAATTTTGTTATTGTGCAAACAGCTTATGAAGTTGCTAATTTGCACAATTGAAATTTTGTTTGACAAAGGACATCTCTGAAAGGTCTCTATTTATATAATATTTTCTTTCATTACAGAGAAAAGGATATCGATGAAGTTCTCCAGTCCCACTCCGTATTTACAAATGTTTCAAAAGGACAGGTGGCTAAAAAGGAAGATTTAGTAAAAATTTTCTCAAAAGATGATGTCACTGAAATATGCAAAGAAATTTTGGAAAAGGGAGAATTGCAAGTATCAGATAAGGAGCGCAGCTCACAGCTAGATGCATTATTCAAGGATATTGCAACAACGGTTGCGGACAAGTGCATCAATCCCGAAACCAAGAGGCCATATCCAGTCTCCATCATTGAGAAAGCAATGAAGGACGCTCACTATTCAGTAAAACCTAACCGCAATGCCAAGCAACAAGCATTGGATGTGATTCCGCTGCTCAAGGAGACCATGCCATTGGAGCGCGCGCAGATGCGGGTCAGGATCACGCTGTCGGGCAAGGAAGCCCGGAAGATCCGGGATAAGATCACGGCGCTGACCAGCAGCAACGAGCAGGAGGAGTGGAGCGGGGGCACCGTAGTCATGGTGAGCCTCATCGATCCCGGACAGTTCCGGGTCCTCGACGCCATCATCTCCCAGGAAACACGAGGCAATGGACAGATGGAACTTGTCAATCTGAAGGAAATGAAAGAGGGTGAACAAGTGTTAGAATAAAATAAACTTTTCAATATTCACAAAAATGTATAGCTTGTTATTATTTGCACCACAATGCATTTTACTTTGTTGAATGAAAACCTGTTAAAAAATTTTGTATGTTTGTACTCATCGTGCAAGAAAGAATAATATGCATTTTTTATTATTTGGTTTTTTAATGAGTGCATGATAAGATTGTTCCACCCCAGCCAGGAGCATTCCTGTCCCAGTGAGACGGGCGCAACAGGTGACACTGATTTGTTAGGATTTGAAACAGGTGCTCTAAGGATGGGAAGGAGGTTGGGGTTTAATTGACCGGTATTCTTGGCAACCTGATAAGCCAATATTGGAATTTAGTTATGCATGGAGTCAGGTACGCCTCATGAGGCATGCATTTGTCTGGTGATGTTAATTATCGTGAAAACAAGCTTATGGGTCTGAGTGGTTAATCAAATTATTCAGTTGACTTGCAAAATCCGCTCTGGAAATTCTGATGCATTCACGAAAAGTGCCTTAATACAAAACCCTTGCTACATGATTTATTTTTCAGCTTAATTTTGCAACGCACAAGGAGTTCAACGAACTCGGAAAAGAAATCTTCATATAGGTACGTAGATATATACCACTCATGTGTTGTGTTATGCAATTTATTTTCACTGCATGTTTGCATAATATTACAACATCTGTGTCAACAATGGAATTCAGCAGTCCAAGAATGGTTATTCAAGCACGCTCTTATTCTTATTGGATCTGATGAACTGGGATAAGTTTCAGGAGTTAGAGCTCTGCCCTGCACGCATCAGAAGACTGCAGGGGGCCACAATCCTAAGTCATCTTTGAATAATACAATTTAGGAGGCAGTAATGGGTACTGCCGCCCCGGGAACCTTTATTGGATAACCAACACCTCTGCCATAGGTCACCCCAAGTGACTTAGCAGGGGTGCCCGGATTCATTCCTTCCCAGAACTCTCCTCTCCTTCCTTTCCCTAAAAAAAACCTCCACACAGCATCCCCAAAGGTGACATGTCCTGAGGGAAATTATTTTCCTCAGGGCCTCCTGTGTGGAGCTCATGTCAAAAAAAAAAACATGCATTCAAGTTGCTTGTGTCTTTATTCATAGGGTGAAAAGGAACACAAATAAAAAAAAATATATATTTTAAAACATTGAGTTTTTTTTATTTGGATAGAAATACAAAAGTGTTCTTAAGACAAAAAATACAATTTTATAGATTGATCTGTAATCTTATATCTGTGTTAAAGATATACTTTTTATTCCAGCACTTTGAAAAGTAGTGAATAGACAGAAGTTCATTATTTTAAAACTATATACAAATCTGTTAAAATAACTTTGACGAAGCAACCATTTTACATGCTATTACGGAATACTGTTCTCAACCACTTTGATATTACATATTTTAGAAATAAAATTTTTAAAAAAATAGTATTAAATAATATCTACTTTAGAGATGCCACGAATATTCGGTATTCGGCCGAATACTGCGAACCATTCGACCAAATACCAAGTGATGAAAAAAATGCATATAAATTTAATTTTTAATACTTATTGTCTTCACTACAATTTTCATAATATTCCCCCAAATAGGTGATTTTTTATTAAATGGTGCCAGTAAAGCTTTTCGTGAACAAACAGACGTGTTACACACTATAAGAAAGGCTCGATGACACACAGCGAGTTTACAAGCTACTATATACTAAATTTAAAAGCGGATAAATCGGCGAGTGAGATTGTCATGATGACACAAAACTGTCCACTTGCTCAGAAGCGTAGGAAACTGAGGCCGCTACTAGCGCCAGTAACAAGAATAACGACACCAGCGTGAACTAATTCTTTAGATGTTTGACAGTCAAAATCAGCTGTTTATCGGAAGACATGTTGGAAACATAAATAAACCAATCACGAGCAAGCGTGTAGGCGAGTAAAGTTGATGACCTTTCAACTTTTTTTGTAGATTGTCAACAATCTGCTAGTCGCTGCTAGTTAGCAAGTAACACGATGACACTGGGCGAGTTTACTAAGAGAGTGAATTTCCCAGATAGTAGCTTGTAAACTCGCCTTGTGTCATCGAGGCTTTTACAATTTGATCACAATCAACAAATAATGTGCGTTGTGACTCGATCTGCTCGCAAATGAAACAAATACGTAGTTACCATACGCACTTCAATGCATGTCGGAACCTGTCACCAGCGAAATGTACTAAATGTCGCCGAATATTCGGCCGAGAGCCTAGCCAAATGTTCGGTATTTGGAAAAATCACTATTTGTGGCATCTCTAATCTATTTACACCAAAAAAAGTACAGTTTTTTGTAGATTTTGTATTTTGTGGATTTTCCCATATTTTAAACAATACAACTGTTTCAGATTTATTGTTATTTTATTCAATAGGAGATTGTTAAAAGTACAAAAAATGTCTTGTTGAATTACATAACATTAAATGTGATGAACGCTGACTATATTTATCAAAGTGGTTCATTTGTGAAGAAATGAAATTACTTTTATATTATTTGACACTTAAACTATGACTGATTTTAATTAGTGATTAAAATCTTGAACATAAATGCGAACAATGTCATCTGTACGGGTGACATTATTTATACAAACATCGGTTTTAATTAACAGGGAAAAACTTACATAAAACATATTTTGATTTTCCAACTTAATTCATCAAATGCATCGAATTTGAATTGCAAAAAATGAAGACATTAAAGAATCACCAAGTCTTGTGCGTTATATAAATACAAAAATATGTTACTGAAGTAAATAAAAACAAACTAAAAATGTAGCCAATTATTATTTTATTATCATAAAAACATAGAATAAAGAAGAACACTAGAAATGCAATGCGAGCTCCAGACTATTCTTAGCCTAAATTTTCAATACAAAAATGTGTGTTCATCATCATTGTGAAATGTAAATGAGACGGCTATGCAATACAGAGATTGTACGCGCGCACTTGGCGAAGCGCAGGAGTTATCAGGTGGTTGATTTGTACAAAATACACGGGTGTGAGTGCATCTATCGCAGTGGCCGGTAGCCGGTATGTTTTTGCATGTACAGATGTTCAATTTTAGCTAGAATGTCTTTATTTTTGTTTGTTTTTATTTAGTTTACTAGGTAATGAAAGATTCTACTTGACATCCTTAGAAAATAATAAAGGAAGAATTTGTTTTCTTAATTTTTAATATTTTCATTTGTCTCATAATTTTTGTCTTTTTTAATAGACAGTCATCCTATATTAATAATGACTAGCAGTTAAAAATCCGCTCCGCAGGTTTTTGCTGCTGGGCCCAGCTACTGTTGTATCACCCGGGCAGTGGGTGATCCAACAATAGCTTTAACAGTAACAAACTTCACATATGAAAATGGTTTTACATAAGGTGCGGCGTCAGATATGTACTCGAAATCGGTTTCTTAAATTTCAACCATACAAATGCTAGCGTATTAATACTATCACATGCACCCAATTTTTCAGGTAGCTCAATATGATGAAGTTAATAACAAGCACAGCTTAATCCTTAACACGTCCTTTTAGAAACAACCTGCGAAATCAACTGAGTATTTTGGCCACCATATCAGCCGCTTCAGCCTGGCCATTGCGACCAATCGCCTAATGCGCAACCAGCCAAGAGTAAATGGATTAGAACCATAATGTTCCAAGTCAGTGGCGACAGTCAAATCTACATGAAAGATGCATTTCTACTGTTCTTCTTTATTCCAAGCAGAAAAAAATATTTACCAATACGAAGTACATACAATAATTATTATATTTCATAAATCAAGACAATAGAAAAAGCAGACCCCTCAAGTAACCAAGTACATAATGTATTAGTAGCATCTAACCAAGCTGCATTTCTAGATAACTTAATTCTGTTCAGATATAAATCTAAATATTATGTACACAATTGAACCAACAATTATCATTTTTATATAATTGAGTAACAATAAAAACAAAATAAAAAAATCTTTCATTCGGTAGGAAATATTGATTTTTTAAATAAAAAGTACATATTCAACAACAAATCTTAGACATTTAACAATAATAAGAAGCGAAGTATTAAATACTTAGTTGGGCGTTCAGCGCGAGTACGCAACCAACAGAATGTGAAGTGGAGAAAGCGTCCCCGGCGGTGGCAGTGAGATTACACAAATAAAATTTATAAAATCAACACAAAAGAAAGAACACAGAGGCTTCGGGAGAATATCTGTAATCACAAAGAGGAGCGCCGCACAATGCTTCGCGTCTAATACTAAAGGCAGACTAAACCTTCTGTTAGGGGTGTCTGACTGACACTTCAACCAAATATCACATTTTTTGACGAAATTGTCCCGAGGAGGTGGCGCGCGCAACCGTTTACTTAATCCTACTTCGAATTCTGTGAAAATGCGCAGGCCGCTCATCAATTATTACCAAATCATAATAATAAATGCAACGGGTCAGCAGGGATCCTCATGCCAGCACGAAAATCCCACAAATTCGTTTACATTTCCGTAACGGATTAACTTTATCCCTGATATATTTTATTCCAAATATAAACAAAGGCTGTGATCTCAACTATTATTGGCACAAACACGTACATGCCAAATCCAATCACTCCCCATCCGGTTAACACAGCGCACCATCCTTACATGATCAAATACATATAAATCGGGCAGTTCCCAAATTTAATACATAATGGAGATTGGGCCACATTTCATATTATATCATTATATAAAATAAACATCACTCGTTTTCGAAATCACCATTGATTGAAACATTTCTGTCAATAGAATGTATAGTGAAAGAAGCACTAATCAGTATCATTATTTGGTTCTTTTGGACTTTTGTGGGAAGAGGAAGAGTCCACGTTGCAGAGATCGGGGGCGGGGCTGGTGGTGGGAGGGTGGGGGGCCAGGGAGCGCCCGCTACTACCGCCCTCCTCGTGTGGGGAGTGCAAACTGGCATACACCTTCTTGCTGGTGAGCCCGTCGCAGCTTGCCGAGTGGGAAGGGGTGAAGGGGTGACTCGGCGTGCCCGAATTGCCTGGAGACGGTTCCAAGAAAGGTGACGCGGGGGACCTTAACGTCGCGTACACTCCTTGAGACGGCGTATTGCTGGCTGGTTCCGAAACATGAACGGGAGTTCCTCCGTAATCACTCTGAGGCGAGCTCAAACTGGCGTAGACAGTTTTAGTTTGACCGGAACTCGTGTACGAAGGCAAATAACTATCGCTGCGAGGATTGTAAAAGGGAGATTCCTCCACTGTGGTGCTCTCCAGTCGGGGGGAGAAAGGGGTGGCAGCGCCGTAAAGGGGTGTGCCTCCCCAGAAGTTAGTACTGGGATTATAGCTGGGACTGAAGGCGTTGACGTAGACTTTCTTGGGCTGGTTCTCGATGTTTAGATCCGTCTGGTGATGGGACGAGGGGGCGTAGGTGTCCGACCACTGCACCTTACTGGGCGTGAAGTCTCCCTTGATGAAGAGGTGGATGGGCCTTCGAAAGCCTTTGCTGAGATGCTGGGGAACTCCGAGAACGCAGCACTTGCTGAAGCCCACTTCAGGTGAAAGCAAATAGTCACGAAATTTGTTAGGGAAGAAGTCTATTCCCATGAAGTTCTTGTAGATTGTCTCCTGTAATCACACAAAACAATCATATTTAGACATAATGTAATACAGTGGAATCTCTTCAGATCTTCAGAGGTCCAGGAACCTCTAATATTTAAGTATTTTGCAAGTCAGAGTTAAGAGGAAACAAAAAAAAAAAAAATTAAAGGACCGAAATTGACTGCGCCTAGTTCTAAAATACCAACATATATTTATATTTTCTTAGAAAGCAAGCACTTGAGTAGTTGAAAATCAAAAGGTACTTAACCACCATTTTGACTTTTTTTTGAGATTTGAATGCCAACACGTTCTCTTGGATCATAGCTATGTTTGAAATATTATTTCAGTGCCAAAACATGGTTAAATCCTTAGTTATAGCTTGTTAAAAATCGTCTTCAATTTCAAAACGTACATCCAAAATCATTTGTTTTCAAACGTACTCAACTCTAATAACCAATAAGGGCCATGGAATTGGCAGCCATATTGGTTTTTTAACCAATTAATGAGCTACTTTCTGTGCAATGGACACCATTACAAGAAACACATGTTTTGTGAGTGGTTTTAAAGTTGATGTGATCGTGATTTTTGTGAGATATTAACGGTAATTTTGCAAATTAAACGATATATATAAATGATGCAATTTCTTAACTACACCCCTGGCCGAGAAGAATTATCAAACACAGTTTATGAGTTTCAAAATATGACCAAATCCAAAGACTTCACTTTCAAAATGTATCTAAATCCATAGTTCAATATCAAAATGTCATAAGTCCATTTTTTTAAATATTAAATAACTAATTAATTATCTATCAGATTTATATAAGTATGCATTTAAAATGGGCTAAAGTTCGGTTTATGGGGGAAATTCCTAAAAAATAAAACTAGTTATTTTTATACTAATTTTGGGTCGGGGAATCCGAATCTGAAAGAATTAGGCGGCGGCAAGCAATATTAACTGAATTACACGACTTTAAAATTTTTTATACACACACAGGAAAATAGTCATTTTGGAAGCATTTTGATTCCTAGAAAATCAAACTAGTTATTTTTATACTAACTATGGGCCGTGGAATCCGAATCTGAAAGAATTAGGCGGCGGCAAGCAATATTAACTGAATTACACGACTTTAAAATTTTCTATACACACACACATGAAAATAGTTATCTCGGTAGCATTTTGACACACGAAGTATGAAGATCATAGAAAAACAAGATAACATAGATGTTTTTACCACACAAAATTAAGTGTTGCCATTAAGCAGTAATATTAATAACGTAAAATAACATGTTTATATTTTAAGTACTTATTTTTTATAAATTTTACTCACTTTTGTATCACAAACCATGTTACATAAACCCAGCGTAGCTGCTAAACTACTTGAAAACAGGGATGTTTTTTTGCCGTGACGCGAGCAGGCGGTATAAAGGGGCACAAACCATGTTACACAAACCTAGCGTAGCCGCTAAACTACTTGAAAACAGGGATGTTTTTTTGCCGTGACGCGAGCAGGCGGTATAAAGGGGCACAAACCATGTTACACAAACCTAGCGTAGCCGCTAAACCACTTGAAAACAGGGATGTTTTTTTGCCGTGACGCGAGCAGGCGGTATAAAGGGGCACAAACCATGTTACACAAACCTAGCGTAGCCGCTAAACTACTTGAAAACAGGGATGTTTTTTTGCCGTGACGCGAGCAGGCGGTATAAAGGGGCACAAACCATGTTACACAAACCTAGCGTAGCCGCTAAACTACTTGAAAACAGGGATGTTTTTTTGCCGTGACGCGAGCAGGCGGTATAAAGGGGCACAAACCATGTTACACAAACCTAGCGTTAGGTTAGGTTAGGTTTCGCATTTTTAAGACTACGAATTTTCATACTTTTGGTTTAAGAATACGGCCGTTGAGATAGTCGTAATTCATAATATAGGGATAAATATTTTTGAGAGCTGGTAACACTGCCGGCACATGTTTTTCTACATTTCTTGTTTTTCTATGATTTTCGTACTTCCTGTGTCAAAATGTTGTTGAAATGACTATTTTCATGTGTGTGTGTATAGAAAACTTTAAAGTCGTGTAATTCAGTTAATATTGCTTGCCGCCGCCTAATTCTTTCAGATTCGGATTCCCCGACCCAAAATTAGTATAAAAATAACTAGTTTTATTTTTTAGGAATTTCCCCCATAAGCCGAATTTTTTCCTTAAAGTGTTTTATTTTAACGTTATTTTTACAAAATATTTAATTTTACTTTAGGTAAATATTTCCCTACTGAGTCCCCGCTCAAAACACCCTTAAAAAATTAAAACAAATTGTAGTAGGTATTAGGTACAAATTGTACTAGGTACTAACCATTAGGGAACATACCCATACTACGTGACCTGTTCGGGGGGGGGGGGTCTTCAAAATACTACGCTTGGTACAAATGAGCGACGGCGGCCTTGGGTTTTCAGTCACCGGGGGGGGGTTAAAAATTGCAAAAAGTTGGTCACGTAGTATGGGTACGTTCCCTTATCTACCTAGTATAATTTGTTTTAAAGTGTGTTTTGAGCGTGGACTCAATAGGGAAATATTTACCTTTCTTTATTGTACTTAAATGATATGAAACAGTTTTCTTGCTTTTGTCAAAAATTTGATTCGTGGAGATAAGTACGTTTTGATATTCGACTACTCACTTGTGGTACGATATAATAAATTAATCCATTTTGAGTAAACAATTGTTTAGAATTAAATTGGGCCTTGAATTGAACAGAACCTTACTTTTTGATAACTAAGAACAAAGAAAAATATAGTCATAGTGCTGCTATATGTACATACATTTAAATAAAAATTTCTAGATGAATAACCTCAAATGACATTTTTTTTCAAATTTACCACTAAAAGACATATTATAAAAATGTACTACATGGTATAATATGGAAAGCAGAAAAATAACTAATTCCAAACAAATGATTGGCGAATTTAAATTTCAACAAAACAATGATGAGGTATCAAAAAACCTACGGTCAGTTTCTTCTTCTTTTTATAGCTGGCCCAGTTCTGAGCCTCCAGGATAAGTTTCCCGCCCGGCCGCAGCTGTGTGAACATCCGCTTGAAGGCCATCTTCAGGCCGGCGTCGCCCCAGTTCAGGTGGAACCACTTGGTCACCGACAGGCACAGGATTAGGTCGTACTGAGACGGCTCCGCTAGCAGGAGGCTCTCATCCTTTAGGATGTAGTTTGCCTGGAATTGGAAAACGTATATTATAAGTATACATATAAGGAGGACGGATACATTTAAGGAGGCTGAAAAAGGGCTTAGTGCACTTCAAAATTGGCTTAAAATCAACTCGCTTACCCTTAATATAAGCAAAACAAAATATATAACATTTTCAATGAACTCAAGGGGCCAACCAATAAAATCACTAGAACTAAAATTACAGGAATGCCATGGAAATAATACACAATGTTACTGCCCTGTTATTGAAAAAACACAAAACATTAAATATCTCGGAGTAATAATTGACGAAAATCTTAGATGGGACCTACACATCAAAGGTATTACGGAAAAACTCACTAGCCTTATATATTTTTTTAAAAATTTAAGAAATGTGTTAAATAAAAAGGATACGCGTCATGTCATTCTCGAATTGAATATGGAATCATAGGATGGGGATCTGCTACACATACGTACCTACACAACCTGAATATGATTCAAAAAGGAATCATAAAGACCATATTGAAAGTACCAATTAGAACGCCTTCAATTGAAATTTTCAATAACTTTGACGTACCAAATGTACAGCAAATATATGCCAAAAATATATTATTGAAGCTCTTCAAAAATAATGAATCCTCTACTAGACCGTGTATGCATAACACTAGATCAAATAAAAATGATACAAAAAATATTCCAAGTTATAAAACCACATTTGGACAAAGAAACTATACATACTTTGCAACAAAACTTCATAACATACTTCCCCAAGACATAAAACTAATAAAAAAATCCAATTGAATACAAATCAAGAATAAAAATATGGCTTAAAGAGGTCAATGAGAAAACCCTAGCGAAGACGCTAAAAACGACATAGAAGACAAATGAACTATATTTAAATAACTTTAGTCCGCCTCGGCACAGGACCCCCTAGTGAGGAGGACTAAGAAATACAATATTTTATTCTTAATTTCACCATTATATTTTGAATGTTAAATTTTTTTATATAGTCGCTATAATAAAAAAAAAAAAAAAAGTCTAACCATCATGACATTTCATCGGATGGAATTTCCACTCAAATCACACACCCGTTTTGGCACATATTCCTTGCTTCATCACACACACATCCTCGGGTCCCCTGACTTCTTCTACCATTCACTTTCACGTCATACATTCTCCCTACACTCCTCTATTCATTACGCTTTCAGTAGCCTTGCACACTTTCCGAACCTCTGCATTTGTAAAACAGTCATACATGGTTAAAAATACACACAGGGCATTTCATTTCCACAGCATTCAGTCAAATTTAATTTTAATATTTGAATAATAATAATTGGCTAATTTATATAGCGCCGTTTTCGTGGAAAATCACCTCAAGGGCGCTGGAATAATTAGTATGTACAGTAAAAATATGCAAAATGAGTTCATTTATATTTTTTACCCTGCGTGGATTAACTAAATATTATTGGTATAGACTACAAATTATCAAATATTACAATTTATTGTTTGTAAATGAATACATATCGATCACGGAAATTTGAAACACTGTAAAGTTGTTGACAAAATGTTGTTCAGAAGAGCGAAAAGAAAGATGTTTATTTTTCAAAAAATCATTGTATCTCCTGTTTATTTTTTGGATTTATTGTTCTTTACAGCACTTCAAATTTTCGATATCGATATAATATGTAGAGAGAGAGATCATAAGTTTTTCAGCGACGATTGTCTTCTTCCTTCTCACGTATTTAGCAAGAAAACAAAAAAGACAGACGATGCTAGAAAACAGGGGCAGTCCATGACTTTTCAGTGAGGTAGAGTGCTAAGATTGAAAAACACGACATTATTGATGATGTTAGAACCGAAAATGTTTTTTTTTTCAGCTACAACATCACCAGTGTTGTATTTTTCAATCTTAGTACACTAGCTCACTGAAAAGTCAAGGCCGTCCACTGCTAGAAAGATGGTACCATGTACAACCAATCTCTGGGGCTAAGTATGCATGTACAGTTTTATTGTGCGATTTGAATACACAATAAAAGTGGCTATTGATGTCCATAAATTTGCAGTAAAATAAAATGAGAAAGTTTAGTAACCTGCTTGAACACAATGTTCTGTGGAAAGGTAGTTGGCTGGCCCTCCATTGGGTATCCCGCCACCTCGGCTGGCCCGTACAGGATGGGGCACGAGATGGGGAAATGGCACTTGGGCAGCTCCGCGTGCTTGTGGTGGGCTCTCCGGTTCCGCTTAAACTTGTTCCTCTGCCGGTGAGACAGGCTCTGGGAGTTGGCTTTGGTGTTGAGATCACTGGCCGAGGCTTCCTTCATGGTAACATCTTCCACTTCGGCCGCCACTCCTTCGGGATTCTCCACACTGGAATCCAACTTGTACTTGTTTTCTTCTTCTTCGTGGATGTTGTCGAAAGCACCCTCGACTTGCGGAGCATTCTCGTTAGCCACTGATTCGCGATGTTCTTCTTTGGGAGGCGTGTTGCCAGGAGGGGGGACCAGCACATATTCTTTCACGTTCTTTCGGGCACGGGCTGGAAGTAACAAAATCAAAAGGTAAGACTTTTCATATTTTAATTCAAGACATAAATGCCAAAAGTATCCATTAGATCAGGGTTTCCCAACCTTTTTTTCGCCGAGCCTCCCCGAATCAAAAAAAATATTTTCATGCCCCCCTTAATTAAGTTTCAACAAAAATAAGAAACACGTTTTTTTATATTAACTATTTTATAATTTATTGAAATTTCAAATAGGTACAATACAGATACAATATATTTATTTGATATGGATTTTTAATAGAAGAGTAAGTACACTTTTAATCATTAATTATTTTTACATTTACATTTCTTAGTTTTCTTTTATTTAAATTATATTTTTGTAATTAGATAATATCTAACAACTTTCAAAGTAATTCTAGAACAACCTAAAAACTTGTAAAGTACTGATGAGATACTTGAGGTTGCACACTCTGTACCAGTTGGTCGATTCTGGGATCAGTCTTTGCTAGAGCTATGGTTAAATCGCTTAGTTAATCGTTAAAGCGTTAAATAGATTTTTTTTTCAGAAATGCAAACATACCTATTATGCCCCCCCTGACATTTCTCTGTGCCCCCCTGGTTGGGAAGTCCTGCATTAGATAACCAAAATTTGTACCCATTGAGCACCGGCATAGCCGTATGTAATCTGACACTAATACATTCTGTTTGTGGGATTTTTACCTTTGGCACACTATGGAGGTGTTAGGTCATGGGAGTTAAGCGCTCCAAAGGTTAAAGAGGAAATGTTAGATTGTGCATACTGATAGTATCGAAAGTTTCAAAAAGGTTTACAAACTAGTTTGGAAAGATAGTGATAGTGGGTGCATAGTGAAGTTTATCAATTCTGATTAAATTCAGACCTGAGATTCAAATCCATAAATTTATATTTCTTTTTTGTTTCATTATTCAGCTTCCAAAGCCTAAAAATATTATTAAATTTAATTTTCTATTGATCCTTCCTGTACAATTACTAAACAAGCAAGGGTCTCTTTGAAATGATTTACCTGCATTTGTTTATCACTTAGTAAAAAATGAGTTACTTCGGTTGTTCAAAAAGAGACTGATTCACGTGTTAAATATAATCAAGGAAAGAGTACTAACTTCCTGGCCTGAAATGGATGCAGATATATGTACGAGTATTATATATAGGTCCGTGGGCAGTTTAAAATAGTCACCAAATTATGTGAGCTTACATATCTACATGATAATGTGGCTATGATACGAGAACAGTAATAAAGTATCCAGAATTGGGTTAATTTAAAAGTGATAAATGTAGAATACATACCAATAAGATTCTTATCAATGTCAATGCCCGTGACTGACTTAGCCCCCAGGTCCTTGGCCACTGCGATGGAGATGTGGCCAACGTTGCAACCTATGTCCAGCACGTCTTTGTGGTTGAAGAGGTGGCGATTCAACCCAAACACCTTCAGTCGGATGTCGATCATGGCATCCAGATTTCTGTAGCCATAGTACCTGTAAGCAATAAGAAATTGAGATTTAATTTTATCATCTTGTAAACACTATTATAGCCCCATGAGTTTAATGCTTTAAGATAAGTGAGCTGTTGGTTTGCAGTGCAATTTAAATAGGACATTCACGGCTGATGACATCATGATTTACACAGAGCATTTTAAAACAGTAAGTATTATTAGCCACTCGAGCGATAGCTACCCAAATTTGGGTAGGTGATTTTTATGAATTAAAATATATTATAAATTTTACCATTTAAATTTTTTTTTTAATAAAACCTAAAAATTTATATAAATAAAAATGAATCGTCGAAATGTATGTACGCGCATAACTTTCGAACGACTGCACCAAATTGGATAATTATTTTTTTTGTGTGTTCGTTATTGTCAGGACAAGGTTTGTATTAGACTTCTGGTGAGCTATGGCATTATGAAATTTGTATAAAAAAATTGCTATTGGTGGTACGCGAGCTGTTTGAAAACTGAACGTATGGAAAGCGGGAGGGAGGGAGGGAAGGGGGAGGGGAACCAGGGAGGGGGAGGGGAACCTCGGAGGGGGGAGGGGGACCTGGGAGGGGGGAGGGGAACTCGGGAGGGGCGTTAGCTGGACGGGGGAAGGGGGGAAGTGGAGTGGGGAGAGGGAAGGTGGAGGTAACGGAGTGGTAACGCGAGAGGGGAAGGGGAGACGGAAGGGAACGGGACGAGTGGGAAAGGACACGCAGGGAGAAACAATTTCTTTATTAAATGGCATAGCTAGTATGGAATAAACGGAGAAATCTAGGTGGATTCACTGGTCTTCAACCACAGTAAGCAGTTTATGTTTCCGTATTAATATTTGAAGATATGATATTAATTAAATTGAATCCTCGGAAACCTGTATAGCTCCAATGGGTATATTGTACAAATTTGCTAATATATACTTATGATAAATTTGAGACATTATTTGGTTTCCTTTAGATTGTAAAACTTAGGCTTATTTAATATCTCAAATTGACTTGATTTGGGATCCATTTACACAGCTAATAAAAAATAATAATTGATATTTTTCAGTATCAAGTGAATTTTAATAGTGCATTCGAGTATTTACCTATCATAGTTTCCATATTGATACCTGGCATCTTGCACACGGAACTTGGGTAGGGCAGCACCTCCGGGGTTGGTCTTATCATTGGTGGTGGAGTTGGCCCGGGACAGGGAGGTCCGGGGGCCGCCTCTGGAGCCGCCGCGCCCCGCCCCACCTCCTCGGGGGTGCACGCGCATCCAGGCCCCCGGCTGGGGCACCACCGGACTCACAATCTTATCGAGGAAGTCCATCCGTCTAGGCTTTTTGCCGTCCTTGCCTTTAGAGGAACCTTCCGATTCACTCACGGTACGCTTGTGACCTCGGATGTGTGATAGATCCAGTTTGAGATCCTTTGGCAAACAAGTACTGGTGGAAGGTTCTGGGGTGGAGGCTCGAGGCGCTTCTACCGGTGGAATCTCCATGGGCGTTGACTCCTCTGTTTTAACCGGAGACCCTTTGGTCAGGTTTTCAACAGGGACATTGTTGGCACCATCTTGAGAACGTCTCTTGGTCTTGCCCCTCTTCCTGCGACTGCGAGGTTTCTTGGTGTTGGTTGTCTCCAGTTGCTTCTCGTACTCCGCATTGTCCAGGGGGTTCAACAGGTTGAGTGGATCTCGTATGTCCGGGGGGTAGATGACTTCTATCTTGGCCTTGTGGCGGGGGGGAGTAGGGAGAGGCGATGATTTGGGTGTGATGGCGTTCATGGCTCTGTTGATGTCTTCATCTTGGAGACTGTTTAAATTTAGGGGATCGGAAATATTTCCACCGAGCAAAAATTTTGTCGGAGGTATAAATGTTTCCTTGCGAGGTCTCTTGTAAGGAAGGAAAAATTTGGATCCTGCGGCGAAACTTTGACTGCGCTTTCTTCCAGCCCTTCCGGCAAATTTGTAATTCAAGTGAAAGGGTCGCCTGTTTAAGTTATTTTCCTGTAAGGTGTCCTGTGAGGTAGAACCTTTTTGTTTTTGTTTAGAGAAACGATTGTTCCAATTTTTCTTCGACTTTTTTCCCTTCTTCCCATTTCCTTTGGAATCAGATGCCTGAGTGGAATCTACTTGGGAATCGCTGATATTATTCATAACATCAGACTGATTTTCAATTTTTGAGGTCTCATCGTCATTGCACAGTGGAATCTGGACATCATTCTCGTCCTTGGCAGCCTTATCAGATTCTTGTTCCTCCATGATAAAAAGGGTGTTAACTTAACCTATTTAAATGTCAATAAAAACATTATTCCGATAAAACTATAAATCAAGCGATTGGCATCGACATTTAAAAAAATAAGTTCAAATTACGCGCCGCGCAAGCGTATAGATTAACGCACCTCACTATAACAACACAACTCTATCTTGACGTTAATTTGCATCGATACACAAATAACAATCAAACACTTCCCGAAAACTAGCCAAATATGTGTAATTTAACACAGATTGGTGATTTATGCCAATGGAACTATGAATTACCTGATTACTAGATTTATTCGTGAAATATACGTCGCACAAAGAACACACCGCCTCCGAGCACAATTGTCATAGACAATTTAAACATAAAACTCAAATTACTTGGACATAAACAAAATCTAAAAAACTTCGTCGATTGCACAAATTTTAGTACTTGCACAACGAATGAAAGTTTATGGAAATAGAAAAATACTGTCATCCCTTTACCCGTAAAATCAAATCCTTTAAAATAACGAAAAACAAAAACTTCTGATGCCATCACAACTATTGTAGAACATTTAATTATTATTTTGCATTATTAAAAAATATTGTTCATACCATTAAAGTTAAATTAAATTAGAGTTTTTCCCAAGAGTTGCCGTTCTTCTCGTGTTTTTATTACAGTTGTTTTTTTATTCAATGAAATACTTCTAAAAACTGTATAAAAACTAAAACGTCTTAATCAAAACTTAAAGTATTTCCCTACAAACGGACTTCTTTTACTCGTACCCTGTCCGTTCAACGGACGTTAGCTATCACATTGGCTATGCGGACTTTGTTTACTGCAGCCCGGAACAGCTCTACAATAGAATGTCCAAACCACTGTCTCAGGTTTTTCAGCCATGATGTTCTCCTACTTCCAGGGCCCCGTCTACCGGCAATCTTTCCCTGCATTATGAGATCCAAGATCTCGTACTTCTCTGGATGTCTCATCACATGTCCTAGGTATTGAAGTTTTCAGATTTTTATTGTTTTAATAACTTTTTTTTCTTTATTCATCCAAACCATAACATCTTCATTCGTAACTCTGTCTATCCAGCTTATTTTGAGTATTCTTATGTAGATCCATATCTCGAATGCCTCAAGTCGCCTTATCAGTTCTTAAGTAAGCGTCCATGCTTCCATTCCATAAAATAATACCGAAAACTTATAGCATCTGACCATTCGCATTCGTAATCCAAGGTTGAGAGCATGATTGCAGAACATCTTTTTCATGCGGATAAAGGTTGCAGGAGCTTGCTCAATGCGGCATTTGCTTTCAACCGAAGGATTCCATCTTTCATTTAAATTTTAGCCCAAGTACACAATACTTTGTACCTTCTTTAGTTTCGTTCCAGCAGTATAAAGATTGTTATTCAAGTCAACTGGGTTATTTTTGATTATGAGCATGTATTTTGTTTTAGTTGTATTTAGTTCTATCCCAAAATTCTCACAAATCTTTACTACTTGATTCAGCAGAAACGGAAACGGATCCTAGAAATGGAGACCGGCCGTACATCGGCCCTTAAATTATTTATCAAAACTTAAATTATTTCCCTAGAAACGGACACCGCCCGTATACGTTTATCAGTAACTTTTAGTACACGATTACACTGAGCGAGTTTACTAAGAGATAGTGAATTTCCCAGATAGTAGCGTGTAAACTCGCCCAATGTCATCGGCGCTTAATGGTATCAGTCGGTTTATCTTTTCATGGTTTCTAGTTTTTTTCCTAATTTTCGAGTCATCGCTTGCTATTATTACTGTCAAATAAGAAACAAAACTAATATAAATAAAAGTTTGTAACAATACTAATATTCAATTACAGCAAAAACCTTTCTCGGGATTATTAAAAAAAATAAACAGCTTATTTATTCTTCGCGAAGATTGTCGCCTTTGCGTGTATGCTCACTTTTACAATTATTAATTAGCTGTTGTTCTTGTCATAAAAACGTTGGAAGTCGGGTCGGGATGTCCGGTACCTACTTGCCACTTGCTTGGAAGTCATGTAATGTTGTAAGGTTGGTAATAGATTTGAAATAAAATGTGTTGATTATTTTTAACGTCTAAAATTTGATTTCGTCGGAGTTGTTGTGGGTTTGTCGTTCCCGATCATTTTATCAAAATATCTATATAAATGAATATATATCGAACGAGAGAGTTTTGAAAGTTTATCAGTTGATTTCTCAAAAATCGAAAAAAATCATCATTCATCCTCTAAAACAAGTTGGATACTAGAAAACGTACGTGCACTTTGTATAACTGTCACCTCACTGTTCTTCGGAATGAATGTTTTGGCATTTTTTTTTTTAATATATTGTACTATTATGGTGACTTAAGTTAGGTATAAAGCAGAAACAGAGATTGAGAGATGCAATTAAAGTAAAGTTGGTCGAAGTGAGCAGATGACTGTTCAGATTACATTTAAATTTAAATACCCCAATGACATAATATTACTGTGATATTTTTGCCCTTTTTTGCATTTGGTTCTTTAGACTCAATATCTTCGTAGTGAATATGTATATTCTGTTTATTCACATACCTACTAATGCATCGAAATATTGGTAATTATCGGTTCGGATTGGCCACGCTTATTACGAATAATTTTTAGAAAAAAACTTTAGATTCGCCTTAAGTACTATAAAAGGAAACTTTTTGGCTTTGGGGCGGCGGAAAATAATGCATTTTAATTTTCAATTGCATAAAACCAAAATTCACTTCGCGAATCGACACAGCGAAAATTCGCGGCCGTAGCTGTCACTGTTATGGACTGTAGCTGACTTTGTGGGATACCTGCATGAAATACCGCGAATCACAAACCATGTTGCACAAACCTAGCGTAGCCGCTAAACCACTTGAAAACTGGGATGTTTTTCTTGCGTTGACGCGAGTAGGCGTTATACAGGGGCACATTCTTTTGTATCACAAACCATGTTACACAAACAAGCCCGCTAGAGAAATTTCATAATTACGCGCTTTATCCCACGAAGTCAGCTACAGTCCATAACAGTGACAGCTACGGCTGCGGATTTTCGCTGCGTCGTCGGTTCGCGAAGTGAATTTTGGTTTTATGCAATTGAAAATTAAAATGCATTATTTTCCGCCGCCCCAAAGCCAAAAAGTTTCCTTTTATAGTAATTAAGGCGAATCTAAAGTTTTTTTCTAAAAATTATTCGTAATAAGCGTGGCCAATCCGAACCGATATTTACCGAAATATTTTGTACTATTGTTGATTAGGTAGCCCTCATCCAAAATTTTTTTTTTACCGTGGACAAATATATTTCCTCTTGCTTGTTTGTATGTTTTGAGTGTTAGATAAAATTTTTATCGGATAAGAAATTTGTTCCCACATCTGACCTTCAGAACTAATTTTAATAAGTTTTATATTTATGTTACAGAAAATGAGTAAAATACCAAGATCGTTTGCCACACCAATTTCGGTATCGAAGTTGCCAACTCTTGGCCAACCTCCTCTCTCGATGCTGGAGGTCCCCAAATTCGTATGTCCAAGCTCCAAGATGACCCCCCCTGACAGTGTGAAAAAGGTTCCGTTGCAAGAAATCAACAAAGAAATTAAAACCCCCTCCACTGTTGGAAAAGCGGACATGGTGAAAATGACACCGAAGTTGATGTTAAATACAAACAACAAAAGGGTGGCTCCATCTGAAAGTTCAAACCCTCCCAAAAAACAATTTAAAGCCGCTCCCAAAGCGCATCCCGCTAATCCGCTGGCTAAAATTGCGCCGTACGATTTCAAAGCTAAGTATAATGATTTATTGGAAAAACACAAATTGGTCAAATCTGAAAATTCAGAGTTAAAAGAACAATTAGAGGAGTGCTCGGATGAGCTTGAAACTCTCAAAACATCCTTAGATTCTGTCTCCAGTAAAAGTTCCAAAACCACCGTTCAGTTAGAAAATCTTACATTGAGCCACGACAACCTCAAAACCCAGTTTGAAGATCTCAGTAACATGTATGCGTCTGAAAAAATAACATCCGCCGAGTTGTCTGTCAAAGTTCAAGATTTAACTAATCAAACATCCAAACTAAACACTGACTTGGCTAACATTACAACGGAGCTCACTGAAGCTAACACCAATCTCGCCAGCAAAGTGTCAGAATACGATTTAATGAAGAAATCTTTTGAAAATGAAGTTCTTAAATGTTCCCAGTTAAGTTCCGCCTGCGAAGAAAATCAAACAAAGATATTGTCTTTCACCAGTGAACTAACTTTCTTAAATACTAGACAAAAACTCATCGATCAGAAGAATGAAGATAACAACAAGACCATAGTTCACCTGACAGAGCTAAATCTTGAGTTGAATAAGAAGTTGAACACGCTAGCTGATGATTTTTTGAGTATTCAAAAGAAATTGGACGAAAAGAGCGCAGAATGCACCAAATTCACCGAAGCTTATAATTCTGAAGCTCAAAAAGGAAAAGAAAAGGATGAGGTTATTCGAGAGAAGAGTGAAAAAATTCTTAACTATTCCAGTGACTTATTAGCTATAAACAAATGCAAAGACCTTCTGGAATTGAAGAATATACAAGATGGCAAACAAATTGACCATCTTACAGAGCACAATATTGATTTACAAAAAACTATTGAGTCAATGCATGAAAATCAAAAGAAACTGAGGAATGAAATCCAGGACCTCAAAGGACATATCAGAGTCTTCTGCAGAATCCGGCCTCCTTTATCCGGCGAGTCTTTCAAGCAATTGTTGAGTGTGGACGTGTTGGATTCCTGCACTATGGAAATAGATAAGGCTCTGACCAACAGCATCTCTGGAGGTTTAAAGAAACAAAAACATAACTTCACTTTTGATGGAATCTTCCCCCCCAACTCCCCACAGAGTGACGTTTTTGCCGAGGTGTCAGGATTAATACAGTCGGCACTAGATGGATACAATGTGTGTATATTTGCATACGGCCAGACCGGATCTGGCAAGACTTACACCATGGAGGGACTCAGTGGCCCCGACGGGGTGGGAATCATTCCTCGAGCCATCGAAATGATTTTTACCAGCCTTCCTAATCTCAAGAAAGTCGGCTGGGAATTTACTATCCACGCTTCCTTCTTGGAGATTTACAATGAAAACATTTATGACTTGCTAAATCCCAACAAGGAGCAAGAAGAGCACTGCATCAAGATGGCAGACAGCAAAGGATTGGACGTGTACGTCACTAATCTGAAGGAAGAATCGGTGACTACCTACGCAGAGCTGATGAAACTGTTGATGACCTCGCAGAGAAACAGGCAAACTGCAGCCACAACCTGCAACGAGCGCAGTTCCCGCTCTCACTCTGTCTCCAAGATTAAAATATCCGCTTACCACGAACAAAGGAAGGAGAGATATGTAAGCAACTTGAACCTGGTAGATTTAGCCGGATCCGAAAGCGGCAAGACTTCGCAGAGGATGGATGAAACCAAATCCATCAACAAGTCACTGTCGGAGTTGTCCAAGGTTATCCTGGCCCTACAGGCCAAGCAGAATCACATCCCGTACAGGAACTCCAAGCTGACATATCTTTTGATGCCCAGTTTGGGCGGCAACTCTAAAACGCTGATGTTGGTCAACATTGCCCAGTTGGAGGAGTGCTACCAGGAGACTGTTAATTCGCTGCGGTTTGCCGCTAAAGTCAACAGCTGCAGAACCGGGGTTTCTAAAAAAAATATTTCTACTATGTAAAACATTTTTTTATTAACAATTTTAGTATTAGGAATGTGAGTATTGTATATAAATAACTAAAAATTAGATTAAAACAAACTGTAGATTATTATTATCGTTTATTTAAATTAGTACACAAAACAACTTCTCTCTTACCTGCATCTTGCGGTCAGCAGACATAAATATATAGACATTTTTCACAGAAAATATTACTGTACATATTCGTGGCGACATTCTTTGTAATAACTGAGCATGGTTTTTGGCACTTGGAACAAAGTTTAATAAACAACTTTTATAGTTATAACATATTATTAAACATTATACTACATGTCATGTGAAATAGTTTTATTTAAAATAAGGTTTACAAAACCAAAACAATTATTTACAACACTGCTTTGAAGCAGTTGAAAAAATAAACATCAAATAAATGGTTCAGGTAATAATTATTACAAGAGAGTAAAGAAATTATTATTACAAGAGAGTTTTAAAGAGTTGTAGCATGTTTGAATGTACTTGTGCACACCGATAGAATAGCAATGAATATTGTTATAATTTGAAGAAGGCGAGATATATAATTCTTTTTTTTTGGTAAACTTAGTTTGTGCTTTTTAAAAAGTAGTCAAAAATAAAATCTGGTCGTGGTAAACCATTGACTAGCCAAACAAAGGAAGTTTTGTATAATCTTTATAGATACATACTTTGAATCGGAAAAAAATAGTAGTTAAATCGACTGGCATTTCGCAAGGATCTGTTCCTAGAATGGTACAATTTTTTTTTTCTCATAAGAGCATAAAAATTTTTCCTCACCTACAAAGAAATGATACAGAAAAAATACTATTGAAATGGATTATTTATAATTTTCACAGAATTCAAGCAAGAATTTCTTTTCTTACTGCAGCAACTGCAAAAGTTAGTTCTAAAATTGGGGTAATCTTGTTGAAACTTGACCCTTCGTTGCAATAAAATTTTTAATAATTATTTTTGAAAAAGAATATCAATAATAATATTCACACTATTAAAATAATTTGTAAGAAACATTTTTGTCACAATAATGTTCTTTCAATATATTTTTGTGACCTTTCTAGCAGAAGTCCCTGTCATTACCCGAACTTTATGCAGAGTTTTTAGAAATCAGGACAGTAATTTTCCTCTTAGTCTGTCATCCCATGGGTCGGTGAGGAATTGACATAAATCAAATGCCGTAAGACCCTGCGTAGAAAAGTAAAGTTTACTGGAGTAAGTACAGTATGCAGTGCAGTCCATTGTGAGACTTTTCTGCACAGGGCCTTACAGCACTTATTACTTGCTGACCCATGGGATAACGGGCTTATTTTGATTGTCAAGTGTGCTAAATTGTTTACATCAACACGGCTTAATCCGGGTGATTAAAAATTAAAATGTAAACAATAAATTTCATGTGAAGAAACAATGAACAACAATAGTTTGTAGCGAGTACCTAATTAAAAAATGAAGAAAATTTTTGGTATGTATCAGTAAATTATTAATGGAAAGTCGGGCCCCAAAATAAAAATTGTTGTAATATTTTATAAATAATATACATGGAGAAGGAATTGTGGCTAAACATACCTCTTTTTAATCTTATTTACACTTATCTATTTTTTTTTTTTTGTAAGAAATTTGTACGTATTGGTAATTGAAGCACACTTGATCATCACTTGATGTTTGGAATCGAAGCATAAAAAATATTTGATTATAATAGATAATAAGGAACTCCAGTAAAAAATATTATGACTTTAAAAAAATATGTTCATACAGACCAATAAACGCTGATTCTGAATATATAAGTTTTTTTTTATAATACGTAGTGTTCGTAAAAAAATATTAAAAAGTGCATTTTTTAACGTCTCATTAAAATACACTGTAAAGTTGGTACGATTGAATGGTTAGTGCTGACGTCACGCGTCACAAGTCATTGTATCACATTGTATTGAAATCAGTTGACATGTAGGTATGGCACAAGCCATCAGTATTAACAACATTTCATGTTATTCTTTATTTCGTACTGTTTATAGAGATTTAGTTGTAGTGTTTATTGAAACAATATTTAAGCCTAAATAATTCAGTATCAAAAATAGAGGTATCTCTATTATTTAAAATATTGAAAAACTACTGCACAAAAAAAATAATAAATAAAAAAAGTAATGCTTCTTCTAGGGAGAATACTTCGAACAACGGAACAACGAATTTCAAAATGGCGGCAGTAGATCAGCTGATTGCCCAATCCCATACTAATTTTTCGGGAGTGATGACGTCACACGATTTACCATATTTCCGGGGGGTCTCGAAAAATTAAAACTTTGAGAATTATTTTAACTATTAAAACTAACTCTAAAAATAAAAACAAAAACGCAGTTATTTAAGTTAGAAGGTCATTATTCATAAAAAAAAATTAAAAAATTGGACTGGAGTTCTCTATTGCTAGATTTAAAAAAAATATATACAAGTGTAAATTTCACTTAGATAATATTATGGTTCCAGCTGCATATTCATTACTCAAAGGGATAAAGAATTTAATTTGTTGCCAAATTTTGTACACCTAGTGCAGCGGTCGGGGAACCGGGGTAAATTACCCCAAATGGGGTAAAAATGTTTTTTTTTGGGTAATAAGGAAATTGCACATGAGGAGGCGGTAAATAAGTTGCTGCCATTTGCAACAACCTATCTTTGTAAACAAGGCTTTTCCACTCTAATGTACCTAAAAACGAAGAACAGAAATCGATAAACGCCGAAGACAGTATTCAAATTGCTCTTACATCAAAAAGTCCCAATTTTGAAGCAATTGTATCATTTCTCCAAAAACTGAAAGGGAAACCTGAAAATCTGAATTTTTGTTTGATCCAATTTGAAAATTTTATTTTGTTTGTCTATTACATACTTACTATTTTCATGTAATTTTTTGTTTATTTTCTGTGTAAATTAATTCAATAAATAATGTTTATTTAAATATACATTGATTGTCTTCTTTTCAAAATAGGGGGAAGGGGTAATATCGACTTACGCAAAAATATTTTGGGGAAATGGTTAAAAAAAGTTCCCCGACTGCTGACCTAGTGGGATGTTGTTTTTTGTACAATTGTACGATTTTTAGTATTAGTTAAATTTAATTGTTTTTCTTTAATTTAGTATTTTCTCTTGAGATATTTGAATTGTTAATTGATGAATGTTAAAAGTGTGATTAAGTGTGTGAGAAAAAATACATTTACTAGATTTATTTATAAAGTACAAATTTATTTATTTATTTATTTACACAACACGTGCCATTAACATAATTGACATACTTATAAATAGTACAACAACATGAAGAATAACAGTTTAAATCAGACGGGCAAAAAAATCAACAATTACCGTTAGAAATTAGTCCTGGGTCGGTCGTGACCCGCTCATTGAACCACCAAAGAGCGAGCGGGTCATTTTTTCGTCAGCACCCAGGTCTCGCGACCCACTTCTCTCAATCGCTCTACTACTGCAACCTGGGTTTCAGGTGCGGATGTGGCGGGGGAGCAACGATAGACAGATGTATGAGAGAGCGACCGGGTTGTCAACACCCACCACCGTTTCGCCACCCGCTCTCTCGACTCGGGTAGTAGAAAATAGCTGGGTGAAGCGTAAGTGCGAACTGCGACACATTCGGTCAACATACGTGCGTGACGTTAATAAATAACAATACATAATATACATATTAACCTTTAGGAGAGTATGGCCGCACCGTTGGCGTCCAAAAAAAAATCTGCTCAAAGGAGTATGGACGCACATGGTGCGTCGGTGTTTTTGGAATTTCTCCTATTAATAATATTAATTTTTAATATTAATATGAAATTTTTTGTTGTTTTTAATATCTGATTAAATCGTTTATTTTAGTTTTATGTAGGTATTTTTAATACAAAGTTATTTTTTTTACAATACATACTATAAATTGATGTTTAAAATCTTATTTCGAAAAAATAACTCACTCTCTTGAACACTATTTTGTCTCAGAAACTCACTCTCTTAGAGGTTAAAACAATTTGAAAAATTTCTCCACAATTTATTTTTTACCGTTACCGGTCTATGCTCAGCCTATGTGGTCATCTTTAGACAATTATTCAGTATTCATTAGGTTTAATAATATAACATTAGACAAAAATCTATGTACATACACGGATAAGAATTTTTATATTATTATTAAAATTCTATTAAAAATCGTGCAAACATTGCAAATATTATTTATTTTGTATACCCTCTCCTCTTGTAACTTGTACTCCTAACCTAACTATCCCACTATCAAAAAGTATCATAGCAATCATAATAATTCATGGGCACGTTTATTTTATTTTTGTCCTATTACACTAGGGATGTCGAAAGTGAAAAAAAATATCGACGTCGATATATCGAGGAAAAAATATCGATATATTGGTCAAATTTTGAAGAAATTTTGCGTTTTTAAAATAATGGTGTATTCAACTCAATATTATCAATAGTAATTTTTGTACACAATTTGCTTTTTTTAATGTACAAAAATCTCAATAAAAATGAAGGTATTTTATCACTGTTCATTACGTAATAATTACAAAAATATCAAAAACTAAAAAGCTGTCTTCTAACTTATATGTAAACTGAGATGCATACAAAATTTGTATGCGTCTCAGTAACATTTTATTGGCGTATTAATTTGTCAAAAAGGACTTTGTGTTTGGAACTCAGAGTAACAATATTGTTACTCTAAAGGCCCTGATCGACAGGCGAGTAAAACCGCGGTTTTATGGCTCGTCGGTAAAGCTCGCCGGTGTATCATTGCAAAACCGCGGTTTTGTGCCGGGCTCGTGGCTCGTTATGTTTGCTTGATTTTTTACTCGGCTCGTCGTTCAAAACTGCGTGTCGATCACGGCCGGCGAGCCAAGCCGCCAGTTATCGGCGACAGCGCTATAGGACGGACAAGGACGGACGTCACGTAATAATGAATCTGCGAATTCACAGTGACGATTTCATCGTAGAATTCATAAATGGCTTCCGAGAGTATCCCTGTTTATGGCAAATTAAATCAAGCGAATACAAAAACAAGGGAAATAATTAATAAAAAAAAAATATTAAAAAAATTTATTAATAAAAGTTCTTAATTTATTTTTTATTTTATTTATTAAAATTTATTTAATTTTTATTTTTTTATTTAATAATAATTTTTAATTCGTGGTATGCTATAATACCAAAATAACACAAAGCTTCAGACTCCGAACAAGACATGTTAACCTCAATTCGACTACGATACGACTGTTTTACTCGCTAGTCGATCAGCACCAACGAGCCGCGAGTAAAACCGACGGTTTTTAAAACCGCGGTATAGGCTCGCCTGTCGATCACCCACTTAAGGTTTGGAACAAGGTATAGTCAATAATCATAGACAATTGGGAACCAACACATAGGAGTGGCTTAGAAAAAAATGGCGAAAAATAGCATACATTTCTATGCATGTACCTACACACATGAGATAGTATTGGTGATCACAAATACTAATGCAAAGACAATAGATTTGTTAGCTATTAATAGTTAAAATTTCAACCGCCAGATGTCATGACCCAATACAGTTACTTCTTTCCGTTCGTTCCTATACGGTTTTGGATTCTGGTGACTTTAAATACATAAATTTAAAAAAATATCGTTTTTGATACAATTTTCGATATTGGATATTTTGTATCGATATATCGGATCAAAATATATCAGCTAAAAATATCGATATTTTGAATTAAAAATATCGATATAATGATATTTTTTCGACAAGCCTATATTACACAAAGAAAAATTATAAAATTATAGTTTATAATAAAGCATTACAGCTAATTTACTTATTTAAATTCTCAGTAAAAGCTTCATAACAACACGTTTTTTACATGGTTTTTATATACCTACTTCAAAACATTGTTTTTTTTTTACCCCTAAAGCATGTATTTTTAAAAATTTATTTCTGGGACATGACATTACTAGTTACAGGTGTGAGCTGTGAGCGAACGTTCATACAATTATAACCTGGGTTTCGTGTAGCGTATGACTTGACCGGCCTGGGCGGCGACCGGTGCAAGAAACTCGGTTACCGAGTTTCGTATTTTGTGTCACGAAAAGAGCGGGTCTTCGCGACCCGCTCATGATGCCAGTGTCGTGAGCGACCCGGGTCGTGTAAAACGATCGATCGACCCAGGACTAAAGCAAACAACAAAAGGGTCGCCCTGTCTGAATGTTCAAACTCTCCCAAAAAACAACTTAAAGCCGCTCCCAAAGCGCATCCCGCTAATCCGCCGGGATTGAAAATTGCGCCGTACGATTTTAAGGTTAAGTATAATGATTTATTGGAAAAACACAAATTGGTCAAATCTGAAAATTCAGAGTTAAAAGAACAATTAGAGGAGTGCTTGGATGAGCTTGAAACTCTCAAAACATCCTTAGATTCTGTCTCTTAGGATAAGCGGTCGTTCGGATAATCAACGCTCCACTGTAATTATTTGTGTGAGAAAACATTCTCCAAAATAAAGTACACAAAGAATGTTTACAGATGTAAGTTAACCGATTAGCATCTTAAATCTCTTTAATTGGTACAAGTGAAATTGGTCCACAACTACAAACTTGTTGTCAGTGGAAAATTACAACTAAGTACATAAATCTCATTAGTTTTTTTTATATATTAAAATGTTAGTCGGATTCATTTAAATTATTTGTTAGTTACTAGGCTGGTAAATTTTATACTTGTCATGAAGCTTTATCTAACAAGGAAATAAACCGAGTTACGAAAGTTCGAAACCGAGTTCTCACGAAAATGGCGCTATAGAAGTTATCCAATTATTATTATTATTATTACTATCATTCTTTGTTATTTATCCATCTTATCACAACAACAATAAGCCATTATTAGCTGTCGTGGGCCTGATTGATGACACTGGACATTAGCTGTCGCGGGCCGGATTGATGACACTGGCGGGCTGTATTTTGAGACCCCTGGAATAGTGTGTAGTACACCGACCATAATTATTCTTGTTCATTTTACTTTTGAAGCTATAATAAATAATTACATATAATTAAACATAGGTGTGATCAATATGCGTGATGGCGCAAGGATCAAATTCATCAATTAAAACTATATTTTTTCTATTCCTCTTCTTTCCAGGTGTACTAATTTTCGTTGAAGAACTCTCTGCCCTTCCTTCGGCAGCAATTCTCTGCACCGAACGTTCAGATACACCTGCAAAATCAATAAAAAATGTATACATTACGATGGAGAAAATCGTGAATTTAATTTCTAGATAACACAAAACTTACCCGTCATAGCGGCAACTCGTGCATCCACTTTTTCAAATGGAATTAATGGCGCTTTCATTCTCCTTTCTTCTTCACAAAATGCTCTCACTTTGAGAATAGTCTCTCTTATACCGCTTTTAATAACTTTAGGCATTGTTAGTCTCAAATTAATCAAGAAAAAAAAAACAACAACAACGATGTCAACAAAAACATACATCCGTCAAAATGAGTTTAGTCCATAGATAAAAGTCATTAGACGTCTAGTTACTCTAGTTCCGTAGTTCGTGGTTCGTATTCGTACATTGTACTATTTTTTTTCATTACTATGGCAACACCCATCTACTCACTTGAATGTGTTCCATAATTTCTTTACATTCGATTTTTTTTCTCACATTAGCTCAACACAGGAGGCCCTGAGGAAAATCATTCCCATCAGGGCCTATGTCATCTTTGGGGGTGCTGTGTGGAGGGTGGAGGGTCTTTTTAGAAAAGGAAGGAGAGTAAGTTATGGGAAGGAATAAGGTATTAAGGGTGGGTAGGAATCTGGAGGTCGGTGTGTCCAGGAGTGACGGATGTATGAATCCATCCCTCTCACTGCGGTTCAAAGCGAAAAAACTCCGAAAGAGTACGGCTGGAGAAGTCAAAGGGACCTCCTCAACCATTCAGCATCCAGCAACCATGCAGCTGGTGGGCCGACGAATCCGCCGCCAAGACCCGGACAAATGTCATCCCATGAATCCGGGCACCCCTGCTAAGTCACCTTGGGGTAACCTATGGCAGAGGTGTTGGTTATCCAATAAATGGTTCCCGGGGCGGCGGTACCCATACCCGCCTCCCAAGTTTGACAGTTCCAAAATTGGGAGGCGGGTATGGGTACCGCCGTCCCGGGAACCATTTATTGAATAACCAACCAACACCTCTGCCATAAGTTATAAATTATATTATAATTTATAAACACCAACGTCCAAAGAGAAAACTACATAACTCGATTTGTTTTACTTTTTTATTATAACTGATTTCATCTGTGAATTAATAATAATAAAATTGGATCATTCGTACAACAAACGAAAGTTGTAGGTACTCGACACAAAGTTTTGCGAAATAGACAGTGACCTTTATATTGTTTTGAAGGTCAAGTTTGCAAATTTTCTTTGGTCTCGGAACAGGGCCTTAGCCAGAGTTGAATTTAAGATAGGGCATTGAAGTACCCACCACTGTCCCACCCCGGTATAGGCGACTTATGGTCGCCCCTTCGGAGTTCTCGCAAGAATCAAATTTTTTTGAATAAACGACTCTACATTTAATAAAACGAATCTAGACCTTCAATGCCCCTACATACTTTGTTAGGTGGCGGAAATATAGGATCGCCTACAGTCTGTACTGTAATGGTCAAAAAGGACTAATCTACAGGTGTTAGTGAGCATAAAAAATGTAATAAAGAAAAAAAAAACCAAAAAGTAGTTATTATATAATAATCAGAGGGAGACCACACACTCCAGGACTGCAGGCAACTGCGTATAAATAAGAAAAGGATAAGTTGTAAACAAAGCAATAACATTTAGTAAAGGCGAAAAAAAATAGTGATGACCGTCATGACCATCCTGTGCCCGGCAGTCCCCCAGAGAATGTGTAAGGTTATTAGTCCGACGTCATGGCACCCAGTGGAGTCATCCTTTAGCCAGCTATCCGGTGGTGTCTAGAAGAAGTAAATGGACTACGATACGAAGACCCTAGGGAAAAAGAGCGTCGGGTAGCTGGAGGAGGGACGGACAAACCTCCGGATGCCACTCTATCTTTCCTCTAACCTTATCATGTCAGGGGGGGTGGCGCGGGCACTGGAAGGAGATAACAGAGGTAAGTTCCAAAAAAAAGGTAGACCTATAAAAAATATGACAGGGACAAGGCCCAAAGTCCAACCCCTTTAATGGGGAAGTGGACAAGACATAACAAACAACAGAGTTCTGTTCTAGTTGTTATCAGGAACTGAAAAGAACATGGAAAACAAAATAAACAAACTAAAAAAATGCAAAAACATGAGAGAGTAGAGGAAAAAAAAAATATATATATATATAAAATGATAATGCACGCAGGCGTGTCAATTCACGCATTATGTTACATTGTAAATGAAAAAGAAAAACACAAAGCCGTGTAAAAGTGTAAATAACAAGTAAGTGTAAATAAACAACAGAAAATAATTAGAAAAAGAAAGAAACAGAAAATGTAAAAAAAAAAACCAGGCAGATAGGGTTGAAAGAGTAAATGTGGGGTAATCCGTGGATATCAGGAGACAAGTACACCTGGTCACTAAATCTTCTAATCAGCGACTCTAAGATCAGGCCATCTCTCCACCCAGATTCTTGTAAACTTCTTCAAGCACTCGAAATTCGTCTTATTCGAAACCAGATCAGTGTTCCACACTGGTCTGATGGGTACGTCCAAACCATCTAGCATTTGACCTCTGGCATCCGTCATTATTTCACACTGCCACAGGATATGCTCAGCCGACTGGTTCGTGCTCCCACAGGCACAATTGGGGTGAGGGGACAGGGAGAGGGTGTGAAGTCTCGCCCTGAATTCCCCATGGCCAGATAATAATTGAGTGATGTGGTGGTCTAACTTGAGGAAGACCGCTTCCATTCTGAGTTTAACTGATGGGAAGAAGGAGAAAGTCCATCTTCCCAAATTCGATCTATCCCACCGGGCCTGCCACTCTTGGAGTGACAGGTCTCTCATTTGTCGAAGCAGCCCAGGGAGAGTCCCCGGCCCGCCCGGAGTTAGAGTGACTCCTAGGTGAGTGGCAGGGGTTCCTCTGGTTAACCTCTGCTTAGTAAGCACTTCCCTGATTTCCAGATCGATTGGCAAAATGCCAGCCAAAACAGGCAAAGCGTCCGAAGCCACGGTTCTATACGCCCCGGATAGTGCCAACAAGGGAGTTCGTTGGCCCCGCTTGAGAGCCAAGAGTATAAGTGAGTTACCCAAGCGATGCTCCCAGACAGACGCAGCATACGAAACTTGCGCCACATATACGCATCTGTACAGAGTGCGCATGGCTGGGCTACGCAAACCCCACTCAGCTGTGGAGAGTCTCCTAAGCTTCAAGAAGAGGGCCTGAGCCTTGCCGGATACATCCTTGACGTGAGCCAGAAAAGAGGACGATCGATCTAGTGTGACGCCTAAGTATTTCACCGTTTCACGAAATTTGACACTAGAGTCCCCCATTTTGATGACGGGATTTCTTTCTCTACTGAGAAAGCCCTTCATCAGGAGGCCCTGGGTCTTGTGGGGAGCGAATGTCATCTTGTTTCTCTTACCCCAATCGAGGAACATGTTCAAACCTTCACTGCCTTTGTTCTCAACTTCCTTTCTACTGTCCCCAGCGACCAAATACGTCTTGTCATCTGCGTAGTCGACAGAGATGCATCCTTCAGGCAAGGGTAACCTGGAGGAGTCGTCAAAGTTGATATTCCACAGGTCAGGTCCGAGAATGGAGCCCTGCGGGCATCCAATGTCAGCTTCCCTCTCGATCAAAAAATCTCCAAAGCTGATCGTGATCGTGCGATCAGAAAGGTAGTCGTCGATTGACTGGAACAGAAGTTTGGAGCACTGCCTGGTTTTCACCTTTGTACGCATCATTGCCCACCACGCGTGATCGAAGGCACCAGTTATATCGAGGAAGATCGCTACTACATACCTCTTTGGACAAGCCTTCACCCAATCAAGCACATACGACAGGGCATGCACCGTAGATCTACCGGGGACGAAGCCGAACTGCAGGTCACTGGCCGGTGACAGGGTTTGCCGAAGTCGCTCTCGTAGCAGTTTCTCCAAGATTTTGCCAAGTACAGGGAGGAGGGTTATTGGCCGATACGCCTTAATGTCGGTCAGTGGTTTTCCGTTCCCCTTTGGTATGATCCGGAGCACGCCACGCTTCCACTCGGAGGGGAAGACTCCCCTCCTCAGGCAAGTGTCCATCACCTGGAAGAGCTCTTCCTTGGCGTGGACCCAGACTTGCTTCGCAATCACGCCATTGAGCCTATCATGCCCTGGTGCCTTCTTAGGACCCAATCCCTTTATTATAACATCAATTTCCGCTTTAGTGACTCTAATGAAGTTATCCTCTTGGGCAAGGTCCCTAGGTGGTAGCCGTGACAGATTTCTAATCTGTTTGTGGTGGTCATTCTCCCCAATTACTGATTCTAAAGGAACTAACTCGCCCAGAAGTGTCTTGAGAGTGGAGGCCACGTCCACAGTCTCAGCGTTCCTCCCATCTGATTTCCCAATTACTGTAGACAAATACCGGTCAGATCCTTTCCCGGATTTTTCAATAGCGCTGTGGATTTCCCACGGGTTGGCGTTACCCACATCTTTGACCCAATTATGCCAAGCAGCTCGTTTCGCTCGAAGAACGGCCCGTTTGAAGGCCGACCTGGCGGACCTCAAGCTCGCCTGAAGCGCAGCTGTCTCCTCCTCCGTACAGCTGACACTCCTGGACAACCCAAGCGCCCTGTAGGCCCTCTTGAAGGCCCCCTTGAGCGAAGTCAGCTCAGGTGACCACCACGGCGTTCTAATATTCGTCTTCGGGTTTGATCTTCCCAAAGACGAGTTGGCAGCAGATACAACCGCCCTATTGAAAAAATTTCCCAAATTATCCGGATCAGTAGCAGCTACGTGGTGAAAATCCCTTAACGTATCTCGTAGCGATTCCCCAAAGTGATCCCAATTCGCCCTAGAGGTGTTGAAGTTCCAGGAGGATCTTGGAGCTTCTGTTTTCCTAACACCCACCGTATAAGTAATCAATCTATGATCCGAATTTATTGCGCACTCATGGACTACCCACTTTGAAATCCTGGTCGCAACAGATCCAGAGCAGAGAGTTAGATCAATGTTGCTCTCACCATGTATGTTCGAGAAAGTACAAAAGGAACTCTGTTCGTTGATGATACTAAGACCTTGCGCAGCAATCAGGTCCTCAACGGCGTCTGATCGCTCCGTTCTACAGTCGCTAGTGTCGAACCATAATGGTGAGCGTGCATTAAAGTCACCTCCGATAACTATGTTACGGCCTTCAAGCGCGTTGAGCGCGCGCGTCAGTCTCAGGATGTGGGGTCCTACCGGATTCCCAAATTTAAAGTAAACTGAGATCAAGAAGATCTCAGTGTCGCCAAATCTAATACATACACAGGTTTGGTATTCATCAGAAAGACCAGCCAGAAGGAGGGGACTGATCAATGAAGTGTTGACCAGGACTCCCGCCCCTGGTGAGCGGCCGACTTCGAGTACCGCACCCGGAAAATTAATGGGGGTCTTACCTTCCCAGGTGTACTGCTCCTGAATAAGCATAATGTCGATGTTGAGGTCAGTCATGACCTTCAGTACTTCCAGTGTGGCCATCCGGGATCGCTGAAGGTTGACCTGACCTAGGGAGAGGAGATTATGAGGAGCCATAGTCCGTCATCCGGAAGGCTGCCTCCACCGCTGCTTTTTGGGCCGGACAGTCCCTATCACCCGTCGGGTGATCCGCCGGCTTCTTAAAGCGCGAACATGTGGCGCAGACAGCAGGCTGTGCCCTCTTGGGGCAATCTTCAAAGCCATGACCCACAGCGGCGCAGTGGCGGCAGGTTTCTTTTTCTTGAGAACAACTCTTAGAAATATGGCCGTATAAATGGCATTTAAAACACCTGGTGGCGCCAGTGTAATCGCGGGTCCGACAAGCGTTCCACCCAAGATAGCACAGCCCGCTGTCAATAAGAACCTTCCTGGCGGCCGGGTGGCACGTCAGGACCATATTCATAAAACCACCATCACGCTTCCCAAAGAGGGAAACTCTCCTCATGGTGCGGAGGTGGTCTTCCAGGGATAGCGTGGTTCGTCCCTCCAGGTTGTTAGTGTAGATTTCACCAAAGAGGGCCTGGTCACCAGAGGGATCGCCTTTAGGAACGTTGTACACTACGATTTTGGGCAAACGACCCAGGGGGTTCACAAGTTTAAGCCCACTTGCTGCCAGCTTGGTACCCGCCTTGAGAATATTTTCAAGGTCCTTTTTCCCCTTAGCTTGCAGGGCCATACCAGCGCCTTTAATCTTTCGTACGCGAACGACCTGGAAGTCGTCGCTCCTAGGGTTAATTAGCTTCTCCAAGTCTTTCTGTGTACCCTCCGAAGTTTTCCCCTCGGGAATCTCCGGGTACACTAGAACCGTGAGCGGTTTGGGGGGCAAGGGTCGCTCGAAGCCATTCACCAACACCTTCTTGGAGGAGGGCAAGCCAGCCGCTGCTGAAGCGTAGGACAATGGAGCAGAGTTCAGGGTTGGGCGTGCCTTGATGGCCGTGTCCAGCTTCTGTGTCATGGAGGCTTGGATGTTCAACACCTGTTCGATTGTTGCGCTCCTGGTCGATAAAGTATTAATTTCTAGCATTAAATGGGTTATGTCGTTCATCAAGTCATCAAGGAGTCGGTTGAGAGCACCCTTGTCAGACTTATTTAGTTTGTTCGACCCATCAGTGACGATGCCTCTAATTTTTTGGCACTTCTCCATTGCCGGGATAGCCTTTTTGGTAGACTCCGCGAGGGTCAGTTGGCTATTAGGAGAATCACTTATTCTCGCGCGCTTTTTATTGCCAGCAATGGGTGTTGGGGGGAGGATTCCAACAATTGAGGCCCCACTGGGTCCAGGAAGGGGGTTAATAGTCTCCGTATCCATGTCGGAATCTGAATCTGATAAGATAGGGCAGCGGTAACTACAGGTAGGGCGCAAGTTAAAATGTAACTTGATCTGATCTGTGTGTGTGGGGGGGGGGGGGGGGGCGCCTCGGGCGGCACTTTTAAAGGGCGGAAAAATTTCACAATAAATAATAATAATATCTCGTAAAAAATTTAACCATTTGGACAAACCTGGGGAATCCCCTTTAAATGAATGTATAATAATGTCATCTTGATCACTGCTGCGACTGGAAACACCGTCTGGGTTTTTTTTTTGTTTTACATTAACTCCACACAGGAGGCCCTGAGGAAAATAATTTCCCTCAGGGCCTATGTCATCTGGGATGCCGTGTGGAGGGTCTTTTTGAGGAGAGGAAGGAATGAACATTGGTCTTGAAGAGACCCATGTTGTAGGAAGGAGGAAACACAGAGGCCGGAAAATCATTCCACAGCCGAGCTGTTGAACACAAGAACGAGTCGAAGAAACGACCCGTTCTCATGTGACAAATGTCAACTGTGTACAAATGTTGGGCACGCGTTTGGCGTGTTTCCCGACTATGCACCGGTGCCGAAGGGATCAATGATGCTAGTTCCTCGGAGCGTCTTCCATTGTAATACCGGTAGAACAAGGATAGCATTCCCACCCGATGCCTGTGCTCTAAAGATTGCAATCCGTCTGTTAAGATGGGAGAATCTATCAAACGGACCGCCCGTTTCTGCACAGAGCCGAGGGTATTTTTCAGGTATTTTGGAGCTCCAGACCAGAGGTGGCTGCCAAATTCAATCGTGGGGCGCACTTGCGATTTGTACAGGGTTAGCAGTTGTGTACTATTAAAGTATCTGCGGGCCCTGTACAGTACGCCCAGTTTTTAGGAGGCTAACTTTACTCTGGCTTCGATGGAGCCCCCATACCTCAGCTGGTCACTTAGGGTTACACCAAGCATATCAATGGAGGGCCTGTTCGGAAGATTGCTTCCGTTGAAAGCGACTAGATTTTCATTTCGATCCCTTTTAGACGTAATCAGACAAGATTGGGTCTTTGAAACATTAAATTTTGAGTTTGTGAGCCCTTTGGGGGCTTGTCAAACAAAAAGCTATCATGAACTGTACTGTCATCCGCGTAACAATGAATTGGTGCACATGACAAAAGGTCGTTGATGTGCAACAAAAACAAAGTCGGAGACAGAACCGATCCCTGTGGGACGCCAGCATTTATTGAGTGTGAGGAAGAGGTGAAACCATCGACTACCGTCTGAATCGACCTCTCCCTCAAGAAGTCGGCAATCCACGTACACAAGGATGCGGGAAGTCCGTAAGAATGCAGTTTGTTGACAAGTCCTCGGTGCCAAACCCGGTCAAAGGCCTTGGAGATGTCCAGTGCAACCGTTTGGGTCTCACCGAAACGTTCCAGGCATCGCCCCCAAACATGCGTCACATACGCGAGAAGATCACTGCACGAGCGGTTCCGCCGGAATCCGTATTGACGGTCGTTAATGATTTTGTTCTTCTCGAGGTATGTGAGCAGTTTGTTGTTGATCACACGTTCCATCACCTTAGACAGAACTGATGTGATCGCTATGGGGCGGTAGTTAGCCGGGTTAGAGCGGTCCCCCTTCTTTGGAATAGGATGGATAACCGCTTTTTTCCAACCAGAGGGCACAGAGCCAGTCTTCAGGGACAGTTTAAAAAGCTTCGTCAAAATTGGAGCTATTTCTGCAGCGCACCTTTGCAGTACCAGGGCAGGTATTCCGTCAGGCCCACTAGCTTTATTAACATCAAGCCCTCGTAAAACATGGAGTACTTCCCGATGCCGGATCCTCAGCTTTTTCATACGAAAACCGCAGTGAGGAACTGACGTCGGGACAGCACCTTGGTCATCGAGGGTTGAGTTATCCGCAAACATTTTACCTAGTAAGTTAGCCTTTTAGGTGGCGGTGTTTGCTAGTGAGCCGTCAGGTCTGGTAAGAGGTGGCAGACTGGATTTGCAGAAATTGCGACCTATTGAGCCCGCAAGCGACCAGAATTGCCTGCTGCCATGCGGGCATGCAGTCAGCTTTCTGCTGATCTGCTGGTCGTGCTCGAATTTTGACCTATTTATGATTCTCTTGGTTTCCTTTGCCATTTTGTTGTAAGCTGTTCTGTCTTCGGATGTTCTAGATGTGTTGTAGGCTCGGTAAGCCGCGTTTTTTTGTCGCACTGCTTCAGCGCATTGTCGACTGAACCACGGCTTTGAGCCTACACCAGTTTCCTTAACAGTAGATTGGATGAAGCCATCCATCGCGGATGTGATGACTTCACCAATTTCCTGGGCACATCTTGAGGGATCCTAAGTCCGAAAACAGACAGCTGACCACGGAAAAGCATTAAAATGTGCCCGCAGACCGAACCAATCTGCTGACCTATAGTGCCACACTTTTCTCTTCAGTCTCTCGTATGGTGGTCTGAAATTTACAGGGATTGATGTCGTCACCAGGCAGTGGTCGGACCAGTGGCGGCGTAGGGTAGATTGGCACCCGGGGCGGTTTTGTATTGAGCACCCTAGGTACATAAAATAAAACACACGTTCAAAAACGTGCAAAAAACCTGGCGCCAACTCCGAAGTGGCGCCGTGAGTAAATAAATATTGTATTAAAATTTAGTTATAATATTCCCTGAATCGTTTCAAAATTACCCATAGTACGAAATAATTATTACGCTCTAGCAACACTTTCCAAAGAAACAGAATGCGCACGCATAAATAAACCAGTCATGCGCACGCATCAGGTTGGTTTACGGCTTACGAATTTATAGTCAGTTACAGAATTTTTTTACAAATTCCATATATTTAGTTTAAACGTAAGATCTATTTTTCCATATATCTTTTACCGTCTTTTGCGACGAATGGGTGCGATCCAAATTCAATAACCAATCACAGCGTGGTTTTTTTGTTCAAGAGAACAAACAAACCGACCGCCTTTCAAAATGCTGACAATTTTAGTTAGCGTACGCTCGCTATTGTTTTATTTTGTACGATTTAAGTCTCTGGGAGAAGGTAGTTAAAGACCATTTTCTTATGAAATCTTCAGTAAATTCCATTAACAAAAACATCGCACGGTTTGCAGGATTAGCAGGTTGCAACGTGTTACGTGTTGACAGTTTGATCATTGCAGATAATTGATTTGACATATTATTTAAAGTTCGTTAAATGTATAATTAATATCTATTAGATTTGTTGAATCTGTTATTTTACAGTGTCAGTGTAAGCGTCTTTCGTAAGCCGTTGATACCATACGTCAGTGTTTAGTGTTTGTATGGTGTTTGTTCGCTCAACACGGGAAATGCAAGGTACAAATTTGAGGTTATATTCTTATTAGTCAGAAGCTGTAGATGCTATTCTTGTGTTGTACGTTGCCATGAGAACGTATTTGTATTTGCTTTTTCTATTAATATTCGCGTTGGGTATATACATAAACGCAGTAAATCTCAAGAATGTCTAATGGATCTAGTTCAGCGAGACCACCCGCATTGTCTCGTAACCTATATTTTAAATCATGGTACGAGCACAAACAAACAATTCATTGTATTATTTTAAAGCATAACTTGCAAAAAGAGTTTTTCCTAAAATAATTAAAATAGCACCATAATTTTATGTTTACCCAATAGATTCATAGAGTATAGGGCTCCTGGCGATTCTCTCTTTAAAAAAAACGAGTGTGAGAGCTACCGCCAGGTCACTTGGAAAAGTTGCACCCTTTATATGTCTCGATTTTATTTGATAAATTAGTGTAAAAAAAATAAAATTAAATTAAAAAAATTAAAAAATTGGGGTGAACGAATTTTTAATCAAAATAAAAATGTAGGGGGGGGGGGGGCGCCATCGGTACCTACTGCACAGGGCGCCAGATTTCGTAGATCCGGCCCTGCATGCTTACGAGATTTCATTTTACTAAAATATTCGATCACAATATCAAGATTGTTTTCCCTGTCTCTTTCAATTGATATCATAGAAAAATTGATTATTCGCGGTTGGCTCATTGTGGACCTTAAATAAGATTTTATTAAGGAGACAGAAAAAGATATTGGCACCTCTGGGACTCGAACGCAGGACCTTCCGTTTACATGGAAACAGCTCTTCCAACTGAGCTCAGGTGTCTATATCCAATTCGGTCATATTTAACTGTGACATTCTTCGACTAAGAACTACCAACTTTATCTTCATTTTCTTAACGCACATATTATTGGCTGCTACCTATATATATGATTGCATGATTCAAACCCAAACTAAATGCTATCTACAAGGGCGGATCCAGGATTTTTTTCTGGGGGGGGGGGTGGGGGGGGGGCACAAGGGGTTGACGCGGAAAAAAATCAACAATTACTGTTAGGATTTTTTATGGGCGGGCACAAGGGGCGGAAAGGCAAAAAATCATCGATTACTGTTAGAAATAAACTTAAGTATCATATTTCAAGTTTATTTCTACAAGTTCAAGTATGTATAGGAAGATTTATGAAAGTGTCAAAATAATCGAAAAATTAAATGTTTAAAAGACAGTTTTAGCTTCTAAGTATGTACTGTGATGGAATCTCCACAGTACACAAAAATACCGTCTGGGGGGGGGGGGGGGAGGGCATGGGGTGCCACACGGTGACCCCCCCCCCTCCGATAGTGTCTGGATAAATTATTAATTAGCTCAGTTAGTAGAGCTGTTGCCAAGTTGCCATTTAAGCAAAAGGTCCTGGGTTCAAGTTCCAGAGGTGCCGATAACTTTTGTGATTTTTCTGTCTCCAGATTTTCGATTGAGTTTCGCTAATTTCTTCTTTCAACGCCTGCTTTGCCGGTGTTGGGATCACACATCACTTCGAGTGTTGATACAAGCTTCTCAAAATGATGCTTCAGTTTTAGAAAGGGAATTAGAAATTATATTAAAAAAATATATATATATAGTTGTGACGCATTTCAAAATATAATAATGTAAGTAGCTAGATACAAGAGTAGGTAGTTATTTATTGAAATGTCTTTACAGCGGGAGATTTTGTGCGCATTCTTTGTCTGTACGAGTGGGTTGTCGTTGTCACCCCTCGGGGCTTGGCACCCGGGGCGGACCGCCCCCCCTTACGCCGCCACTGGGTCGGACGATCCTAATAAAGGCGCTGTTTAGATTTAAACCCAGGACTCAAACCAATTATGGATATGGATTTGAGTTACCATTAAAGGTTGGATTGCGATCCAAGAGTTGTCTGATTTGTTCGTTAGAGGTCAGTAGAATCATTTTATTTTTGTCCCTTTCTCACCCAACAAACGAGGGAAATATAGATGTACGAAATCCTTATAAAAAGGCTTGCATCAGTAAAATTAACTCACTTCTTTACGAAAACTTGCACTAAGAATTTAAAATACTACTGAACCCTTGTCCGTTGGGTGGGGAAAAATTATTGTCGTCAGTTGTAAATATTCAAATCATAACAATAAAAAATCAAGAAATTAATTATAAAAAAGTGCTTCATTTATAAAAAGGCAATCCCAAGATTTCTCCTGAGTGAAGACCTAGCAATTTTACATTTGGTCCTTCGAGCCGGATGATCCCACGAGCGGATACGATTTTTCGACTGAATGCGATCCTGGGAACCAGATCAAAAAATCTCCGACCTTAATAGAATTAAATATCGAATATGGAAGTTTTTACAAGTAACAGTCGCTGACCTTCTTAAAATACACTACTCAAAAAATTAAGGGAGGTTTTAAAAAAAGGAAATTATTGCTAAATATTAAGGCTATATGATTCATAAGCCAGCCTACATGAAAAAAAATTTCAAGCCCGTGTACCAAGAAAATACCAAAAAATTAGGATTGCATGAGAACCGAAGCTCTTAAAAAAAATGCTTAAAATGTGAAAATTATGATCTTAAAGCTTCAAAATGCTTTTTTTAAAGTCTCAAAAATTTTAACCGACAAATTTTAACCGAAATACGCCTGTCAAAAATCAACGAAAAAAATGGATTTTTTTTGCTCCCTTAATTTTTTGAGTAGTGCATCTGCCTACATTGATGGGTAAAACCAAGCCAACTTTTTTTTCTTTACTATCAAAACCAGATAGATGTTCGTGGACCCCCACAAACAACTTGTGGACCCCCATTTTTTTTATCACGCCAACGTAGACCCCCGTCGAGTCTCCTATGGACCCCTGGGGGTCCACCTGGACCACTTTGGGAATCAATGATCTAGAGTTTATATAAACCTGAGAGAATTATGTCTACTGCTAATAGCCTAAAAATCCAATCGTCAGAGACAACATGGCAAATACGGAAAAAAACATAAAAATTTAATAAAATCCTTGTAGACTACCCCCCTCCCTCTCCCCCATATGTTATGTATATCTGTATATGTCGTAGACCGATCGTAAAATCAGGCAAATCATGATGTGCCTAGCCACAACCCAGTAGAGTAGCGAGGGGGGGGGGGGGTGGGCGGTCCGCCCCGGGTGTCACCCGACAGGGGGGTGACACTCGACCGTGGGAAAAAATTCACGAAGGATATTGTCACCAAAGTATTGTATACATGAACACGGTCTGTTATTTTCCTCGTGGAATTCCCCGAATTTTGTGTCTAGGTCTTTTTATAGGCGAACATAGCCTATATTTGTGGATAAATCTGAAATTCTCTCTAACCACCCCCCCCCCCCCCCCCCCACCCCCCAGGATGGACCTATTTTATGAAGTCGAAGTTAGCGTTTTGTCAACTTTAATAGGGCGGGGGGGGGGGGGGGGGGGGGTGACATCCGCCCGGGTACCACCCATGCTAGCTACGCCACTGCCACAACCTGAAGTGCCTGAATAAAAAAATAATTAAGTGGAAATAAGTTTTATGTGTTTTATTATATTATCGTAATGGAGTTCCACCACGAATTGTCAGTATGAAAACAGATATATTAAATAAGTAACTATTTTTATCTTGTGAAGGTTGAATATATTTAGGGAACGTACCCATACTACGTGACCAACATTTTGCAATTTTTAACCCCCCCCCCCCCCCCCCCGGTGACCAAAAACCTAAGCAAACTGCCGCTCATTTGTATGGAGCGTGACATTTTGAAGACCCCCCCCCCCCCTAAACGTGTCACGTAGTATGGGTACGTTCCCTAAGAGCCGTAAAATAGGTAAAAAAATCTACTGAAAAGGTAATTAATAATTAAAAATATCAGTACTTATTTTATTAAATATAAGGTAATTAATAAAAAAAAAATAAGGTTACAAAAATGTTTGGATAATTTCTATATTCCATGGCGCAGTTTTCAAGTTAATGAATCGCCTTGAGGGCGCTTATAAATATAACGATGTATTTAGATACACTTCTTAACAACGCTTGATTTCATCCTAATTTACAATAGAATATTCCAAAAAAAATATATTAAAATTACTGGAAGTGGAAAACACAATCAATTAGCAACCTTGTTCAAATTCGTACGGATAATTTTCATAATAGTTGACGGCCATCTAGTCTAGAATATTTATAGAAATATTACGATCTATTTTCGAACTGCTTATTAGAACAGTGGCGATAATGTTGTTATAATAATAAAGTAGTAGGTACCTTTCAACAAATTATTTATGCAGAAACCACGTTTAACGATTAATAAAAAAATTAAGAACCATGTTCTGACTGAAAACAGATTGCGCGGCGTAGATAGCAGTATCACACAAACTTCTGGAAAATCTAAAATCAATCTAACAAATCTAAATAACATAACTCTTCGCTTTAGCGAAATTGTAATGTTTAGGTATTTATCGATTTGCGTGTAGGTAATCTTTATGGCATTTTAATCAAATAGCTATTAGAAATCAAATAGGTAGGTACCTATATTCGTAATGTAATATCTATGCCTCGTAAGGACTCCAATGAAAGTTGAATTAAAAATCCAAATAGGCCTGTCGCCTTTCTTAGCAGACAATAACAGTTTCAAAATAATAACAATACAATCTGTTAGCGGTTCATTGGCGATGGCGATGCAATTGATAGGAAGATAACCCGTGAGATAGGTTTTACATATTTTTATACTGGCCTAATTGTTACGAAGGTAAATAAATTTACAGTACAGGTTGAGTAGAGCGTTTTTTTCTCGCGTACGGGAACGCATTGAACGCAGTAATAACAGTTGTGTTGTTCTTCCCAGCGCAAGAATTTACCGAAGAACTGGAATGGAAATACGAGCGTCAACATTGAGGTATGCCAAACCTTTTATAGCAGTAGTTATTGATCGGAAAAGAAAGTACATTATGAAAAATTAGTATTTCAAATACTAAACCATAACAATATGATTCATGTATGCATGCTAACAAATGTCTTACAAATTTCGAACAGATTTTTCAGCTCTTTAAAATCGAACTTTTATTTTGCATTTTTGAGTTGAAATAAAAATAGGTAAGGTACATCATTTCGTTTATTACCACTGGAAAACTTTTAAACCGGTTTCTTACGAATAAATACTTTGTATTCCCTACTTTTATATTTAAATAAAAAAAATCATGTTATGGAACGCATTGTTCGAACCCCCCTCCCGCCCCGGTAACGCATAGTAACGTTTTACAAGACCTCCCCTCCCCCCAAATTGCGTTACGTAATATTTGAACGGCCCCTTAGTTGCGGCGTTTGGTTGAAGCTAATTTCAAAATCCGCCCATCCAGACTCTCGGCGAGAAGCCCCGAGAACACCCGAGAAGCGAGAATGTGAGGTGTTTCTCGCATTCTCTTTCTCTGGCTCGGCTGTTCTCGGATCGTTGTCGGTAAATTTGGCCGCTTCAAAGGATTTCTCGGGCGAGAAGCGAGAAGGCTACTACATTCACGATTCACGTTTTGTCTCAGTGTTGTTTATTGAGCGGTTGAGAGTAGACGTGCGTTATATTTTTGTTTTTGTTTCGAACATTTTGTTTCCTTGTTTTAAAAATGTGGAGCAATCAACAAGAGTTGCAATTTATAGAATACTAGCAGACCCGGCCACACATTGCTGTGGCTAACGAAACACAATGCCATTACCCAACCTTTATAAAATCCACACCACCCGCTTGCCAGCTGCCCGATGCCCGCTGCCCGCTGCCTGAATTGAATATTTGAATTTCTCGGCTTTTCTCTACTATAATGAGCATGTATTATACATATAAACCTTCCTCTTGAATCACTCTATCTATTGGTGAATACCGCATGAAAATCCGTTGCGTTGTTTAAAAGATCTATGCGCACATACATTTTGAGCGATTTCATTTTATACTATGTAATGATGATGATGATTTTCAATCTGAACCGGTGTTATGGGATGCAAAAAAGAAAAATTATTCCCTTTTTGATAGTTACCGGAATTATTTTTAGTTACAACGTTGACAAAATTATAATATGCCATGGCGCACAGCGCCCTTGAGGTGATTTTTCACGAAAACGGCGCTATATAAATTAGCCAAATTATTATTATTATAAATTATTATCGGAATTATAAAGACAAAAGTTTGAACCACGATGCATGGAACAGACTTAATGGAGATGCAAGTACCTGAACTCAAAAAGAAAAAAATATTCCCTTTTTGCTAGTTACCGGAATTATTTTTAGTTACAACGTTGACAAAATTATAATATGCCATGGCGCACAGAGCCAAACCTGCTGCATTTTGAATATCGTCTGTAATGTCGTCCATACCGGATGGGAAACAGATCACGAGTGAGAAAAATGAGAGTGTGGATAAGTGCTTGTTCTCGCGAGAAGTCTCGGCGAGAATGAGAGTGTGGATAAGTGCTTGTTCTCGCGAGAATTTCTCGCCGAGACTTCTCGCCGTGAGTCTGGAATCGCCTTAAAACTGTGTGTGCACCTCAATATAATATGTATGTGTAGGTAACGCAATGGATTTTGATACAGTGACGCAACTAGGTATTGTTGCCCGCAACTAAAGTCGCTCGTGTACGTCTGCACACAGAGGTGTTTTTTTGTAAACAACTTATATTATGAATCGATGTGATTAGCGTCTTTTCCACACACAAGAAAATATCCTTTTGTTTACGGAGTCGGAGAAAACCTTTAAATATTTTAAAGTCTCAAAAATACGGGTAAGAACAAAACTGTGCAACTATGCAATTTAAAAAAAGAATGCGAGCAATTATGTCAATCTCTAAAAAAATTAAGTTTCAATTGTTTTCTTAATTTCTGTATACGGCGTTCGAACCCCTGCCTTTTTGATTATTCAGATTGGTGGTGGGAGGGAGTCCACTCCGCTAGCCGCTACTCGCGCCGCACTCTCCGCCCGGTGAGCACCGCTCTCAGTAGTTCTTACCTGCCAACCAGTCGGTGGACGTCTCCCTTCGAGTTGTCGAGTTCTCGCGTCCCACAACACTTCGTGTCGCAACGCTCGCAGCCCGCACGCACAACATTCAACTTCCTACCATCCAAAAAGAGAACAACTCTCTTCGCGCGAAAGTCGGGTGTTGCCTGTGCCGGATTTGTGTGTGACATAAATTTATTATTTGATTCTGTGAAAAAGGTGATTCGTGTAAATACATTATGATGGCGCCCGAAACGGTTGTGACGATTGACAATAATCAACCTGGAAATAAGGCGGCGGAACCCGAGCAGCCCTTGAGCTGGCTTCGGCTCAACATCGACTACTTCAAAACTGTACCTGGCATCTTGAAACTAGTCGAATTGGTAAGTCCATATTTATTTTTATCAATCGTTAATCCATTATAGTTTTATCAATAATTTATTGTCGGTTTTGCTTTTAAACAGCCTATTGTATTGAGATTAACAATAACCGTTATTGTTTTAGTGAGTAAATAGGCAGATACGTGTTTGTCTATCTTTTGAGTATTTCTTAATGCGAGTATGTTTATTTTCCTCATATCTCGCTAATGCCTAAGTAAACAGTGTAAAGGTATTTTAACGCCGCCAAGGACACCTGTTTGTTCTATAGGTACAGCCTACGCCACAGGCTCTGTTATGAACAATCTCCTGCAAAGAGCCGATATTATAATGCTTTTGTAATTACCGCGGAGCGTATTCAGATGGAACCGGTTATTTACAAGTGAAGGATTGCCGCCATTCACTAAAAGGGCACTGGCAACACTGAAGGTTCTCTCATAAATCATAAATATCCTTTTCACTAATGCAACACAACATGGAATCTTTGCATATTTTGTGAAATTTTAAAGCAAAATAGATAATCACTTCACTGTTATTATTGCATCGATATTCAACTGAATTCCTGTATCAAGAATATGGAAATGCATTTTTTAAATTCACTCTTTAGAAATGGTAAATATTGAGATACGCTGGACATACAATACTTCGAATCAATTCAATTATAAAAAGGAACATCTATGGAGAAGCAAAATAATGCATTTCAAACAAAAATTTCAAATAGCTATTTCGTTCAAATTAAAATTATTGGGAAATTCGTCAAGTTCACTTGGCGGCCATCTTTACATGTCCATTACTATTTATTTATTTATTTATTAATTTACGAACAATAGTCCATTACTCCACCACTATGAAAATAGGTTCTGAGATTAGTTTTATTATATATTATAATATTATGTAAAAAATGACGTAAGTTAAACAATCCGTAGGTATATTTTTTAATCAAATAGCTATTTTGTTTCTCCGGAGTTTGAATTAGATTCTCCTAATTGATTTAACTGATACACCTATGAAGTAGGTACCTACCCAGTTTTTTTTTAAAATAATTTGTGCGTATTAGGGATGTGCACTGCACATTGTGCAGTTGTCCAGATTATTATCTGAATATTTACCCAAGAAATGTAACTGTCCAGTGGTCACAGCGAGGACTTCCGACGTGTGGCAACATTTATCACCTATTAGGTAATCGATATTATTTCATCGATATATCAATATTAATAGGGTGGGCGAGGTTTATGAAAAATGCAAATGAGTAGTCGGTCCATACTGTGTAGGTAGGTACTCTCCAGTCTTCAGTCCACAGGCGGGCGTGGTGCAGTGGTAAGGGGGCGTGCTGCAAGGCGTTGTCCTCATTTCTAGGAGCCTTTAAAACTATCCTCACTGGTTTTAGTTGTCATGATATTATCTAGTATTGCAGTAGAAAACAAAATATCTAGTTAATTTAACGGTCAGGGTATGTGACCAAAGCTATTGTCATGACATGACATGCGGAACATTCCACCGGCGGGCGTGCGGTCACCTCGATTATTATTAGTTTTTTTTAAAGTAAGTATGTTTTGTTATTTATGGTAGGTATCTAATATGAGGAAAAAAAAATCGAATTATCAACTAAAACAAAACAGAGAAGCAAAGCAAAAATGGAGGACCGACTATCTATGAAATTAATTAAGCTGGGAATGACGATTTTTCTGGGAAACGCTGGGAAACGATGATTTCTGATATTTTGGTATAATAAATGCAACTCAAGTTAACTTTTTTTCTTCCCGTGTGCATTATCTTCAGATTTTAGCTAGACTATATGAATATATCCCTCTTGCAGTAAAAACCATTAAAAAATAACTGACTTCAAAAGAAGCATAAAAATATGGATTATGGATATGGGAAGGAAGAACATAGACATAATTTTGCAACCTAACAAAGATTAATGCTTGTTTTGTACTTTCTTTTAGATTTAACTTCGTAATTTTCCTCTGTAATATTTTAACATAGGTATTTACCAAAGATATTCAAATACAGAAGAGATATGCTATGGTGTCCGCGCAACTGTCGCCGGACTACGCGCTAATTAGCGTAGTTTTCATACAAAAAGAATTTGTTCATTTCGTTGATTTTTTGAAAATGTGCATTAATATTGGTTAACAATATATTTAGAATAAGGAAAGAATTCGTTCATTTAGTTTAACGTTCGTTTGGTTTATTCGTTAATTATTTGTTATTTTAGTTTATTTGTTAATTGGTAAACAATATCGGCGACACCCGGAAGCGCAGACCCACATAGTAAAAACAGCAGATAGCACATCTACTTATATTTCAATATCTTTGGTATTTACTTATATTTCAAACAAGAAAACTTGTAAAATGTGTCCTTAGAACGGGGTACCCCAGTAAGGACACACTTTTCTCTAAAAAACTAAGAAAACTAAGTAAAACAAAGAAAAATAAATATATAATGCATACCTATTGAAAGCTCACTATTGTAGATTGGGGGATAAATAGTGCTAATTATGTCCACTGAGGGTGGAAAATGGCGCTAGCATCCAAAGCAAATATTTCAAATGGAAAATGCAAAACCCAAAAACAGAGATGTAGAAATTCTTGCTTAATTATGTTGGTTTACACACAAATAAATATTACTTTTGACAGTTGCTAAATTCGAGCAATTCGAATAGTAATCCGTTTCTTCGAATTGCACGTCCCTGCTACAAACACGACACTAATACATTCGTTTTGCTAATACAGTAAAACCTTATACAATATTCGCTTCAACTCTCTGAAATGCAGTTACAATATTAACTAGCTTACCTACACACTAAGCAAGTAGCCTAGATACTTCATTTCCCAAGTTTCAAGAGATTTTCCTCGCAAGCGCCGACGCGTGGTGACTTGCGACTCTGAAATATTTTAAAATACAAAACACGAATCACGTATGTAAAAGATAAAAGTAATTGCAAAAGTAACTCATATAAAATAAGCACACAAATTACTTGTTTAATCTCTCGTTGCATACATTTTTGGTGATCTCATATTATGTAAAAAAAGGTACCTAATAAGTGTCTGGTAATTTCAATTGTGTTACTTCTTTTAACCACCAAAAATACTCCATATACCTACTTTATTAATTCACTAGCTGGTACCCGGCATGCGTTGCTATGCCATTCAAAGAAATAAATTGATTCTCCCTGCATGTCCTTTCCTGTGCATCCTCGTTCCCTTCCACCTTCATCAACTTCCCCCTCCCTCGCGTCTTCCCTCTCCGCAAACCCCGCCTTCCCCCTGCCTTTCCTCCCTGCCGCTAAAATATATGAAATACACACATTTTCATTTATACAAATTTCATAACGCCAGAGCTTACCACTATATACAGCCTATGTTACTCGCTGATAATGTAGCTTTCTATTGGTGAAAGAATTTTTCAAATTGGTTCAGTATTTTCGGAGCCTGTTCGATGCAAACAAACAATCAAATCTTTCCTCTTTATCGTATTAGAAAAATTAAATTTAATTCTCGGTGAAGTGCGAATTATAGGTAAGTACGAGTAATAAATCCAAAGTCAGCATTACAACCACAGATCATGTTTAGTCTACCTTGAATTAACTGGCGAATTGAAGAACTTGGTGAAACGAAGCATTGCTTGACGAACCTTCTTAATAACAGTACAGTTCTAATAACTAGTAACCTTAATTAGGTTTAGCAGACAATCTATTTGTGTCCCCTGAAACTGTGGGCTCTGATGTTATAAAATTTGTACAACAGTAATTTATGTCTTGAATTTCTAGTAGGTACGTATTTAAAGATATTTTGAACACTTTGATCGCTTAACTGAGGACTCCAACTTGGAGAAACTCGTAGTCACTGGTAAAGGGTAGGCAGAAGAGGCAGATGAAGATCACTGTGAAAGTCACCAAGTATCACTGGCGCCCTTGTCCGCCATGGAAGTTGAAGTAGGGGTCACGATCATCAGCAATAAGGAACCACTTTTTTCAATTCGCAATCTCACGTTCATTATGAGTTATGAGCAAGGTAGCTTTAAGTTAATCCGTGAGATATACTTGTTATTGTTTTATATGGTCTTGTTGATTACTGTCTATGTCTATATCCGTGATTTCACTTCATTTCTCCTAAATAAAAAAAATATAAAAAAATCAGAATAAGGTGCGTTGATCTAAAATTTACATACATGAAAATCAGGCCAATTTTAATAACGCCAGACCTCTTTCAGAGTTTTGGCTGCTTCGTAGACACAGATTTTCTATTATCCGATTCTTCTGATTGAAATGCTTGAGTCAGGTCATGTCAAGTGTCAGAATAACAGAATAGCATGTCTGAGTCGAAATATGAATGTGATTGAAGTAAGAAGTGTGTGCCGAGACATGGTTGTGTGGCGATCTATCCTTTCTGCATATCCCTTCCGCGAATCAGCGTGATGTTTAGTTTTAATCGTTAGCTAGAAATTATTTTATGTTTTGGTTTTGTACCAAGAATATGCTTAGTTCCTTTCCTATCGGGATGTCATTTATCCAGTTCTTAGCTCTCCCTAACGACATTACTTTGCTGGAAAAATATTTGAAATTTGGAACAATGGCAAGAAAAATAGTGCAAATTCAAAGAAAGATTGATGGATTACAAAAGAAGATTGGGACTACCTTGGAAGCAAGTTGTTGGTGTATTTTCATTTACACAATCTCGTTTTTAACTAAAAATAAGTCATTTTACCATCTCGGAAGTAAGTAATATCGTTTTATACTCTTTTCTTTTGTTGTGGCGATAATTACCCCGAGGTATTAAACAATAACTATACTGTGGTTATGTTGTGTGCTCCTTAGCAGAGATACAGTGATAAGTGCTTGGTTATCCCTTTTCCTTGCATACCTTGTATTCCTACACATAATTTCACCCAATTCCAGCAAACTTTCGTCCCGTTTATTTTTAGTATTTACAGTCCATTACAAATGCATCTGAAGCTGTGATTCGTGTGCAGTTTTGGATGCAATCTTAGGTACTAATTTATACTGAGAAACATGTATTACTTTTTACATTGGAATGCATTATGTACTAGATAAAGTAGGTATCTACTTACTGTGTATAATTCAAGAAACCGATGTTTTCAACTGTTCCCTGTTTTATTAACAGTTATTTAGCTTTGGGTTCAAGGCCTAAGTAATTTGCAAAATGAGTGGAATATTACCTACTGACCGTTTACCCGCCTTTTACTGTTACTAACCGGTTTTGCCCAGGAGACATCTTCAGGGCATAAACTGTTTGACAGACGTCGCAAAATAAACCTCCGTTAAGTTTCTTTCAGAATTTTCTTTAGTGTTTCCCACACTAAAGAAAAAAAAATTAAAAAAATATGCCGTAAAAGTAATGCCAATTTATGAGTCAATTGAAGATAACTTAACCTTCATAGCGTTCTAATTTAGCGTGGTTTCAAATATTCAAGTTCAATGAACTCTTAATTTTAAGCATTGGAACTGATAAGTCTTAAATCATATAAGACCAGCGATAAAGCACCAACATTATTTTATTTTAATTAAGTATTAATTCTAATAGTAATTCTATGATTGATCATTGAAATGTGTGTTTCTTTTGTTCACATTTTTGACAGATCTAAATCTTTAAATGTTTTAAATTAGAATAATGATTTTCAAAGCTTACTAATGGTATTCATTCGAATGGTAAATTTCTGAACGTCCGTAATAATATTCCGTGATTTTTCACGCATCTGCGATATTAACTTATAATTTATAATAAACATTTTTAAATATTAAATTAGTTGTATTAGACTCTCTCGACCCAGCGATTTTCACGGCAGTGGGAGGGATGGATTCGTATGTCCAGAATCCTACCCATAGATTCCTACCCATCCCTCATACCTTGTTTCTTCCCAGAATATCTTCTTCTTCCTTTCCTTAAAAAAGACCCTACACAGCATCCCCAAAGATGATATAGGCCTTAGGGGATTTTTTTCAGGGCCTCCTGTGTGGAGCTAATGTAAATAAAAGCTTTTCACCGCAGTGGGAGCGACGGATTCGTATGTCCGTCACTCGTTGACCCCCCAGATTCCTACCCACCCCTCATACATTTTTCCTACCCTGAACTTCTCCTCCTTCCTTTACCCAAAAAGACCCTTCACACAGCATCCCCAAAGACGACATAAGATTTAAGTGATATTTTTTCCTCAAGGCCTCCTATATATAGAGCTAATTAAAGTATATACTTAGCGAATATGAATTAGAAATTAGTATGTGGACATAGATATATTTGGCGGTTAAGTTAACATTTTTGATTGAATCGGAGAATTACTCAACGCTTTTACGTGAATTTTGTCACGAGTGTTATTTAATTTCGTAAGTTACTAAATCAATTTATTTTTCGTGTAATAAATCGTGTTTATTTATTTACAACGAACATTTTCGATGGAAACTGTTTCAACGAGCGTCGGGATAAAATAAACAATCTGCTGGAATTAAGAAAAACACACAGAATCGCTGAAAGGAAGATTAAATTAAATTCGTATCTCAGCTTTTCTCGTCTCGGTGTAGTGTAGTAGTAATTATTCATCTCCTAACTAGGGCGGTGTTTCCCAGACCGATCTATTATCCACTTTTATAAAGGGCATTTATGAATTATGAATAATTATACATTGTGTTTTCCTGTGGTTGTATCACAATGTTACCATTCACAAAAAAACTGGCTACCTCCAGTGGGTTTTTTTTAAATTTCAAACTTAGCCATCTCCACACCATACAGATAAAACATGGCTATCTCCAAAGAATTTTTTTTTTCATATTAAGTATTTTATATTTTAAACACTTCTAAAACAGTGTTTTTAAAGTAAGACGTGATAATTAAATAGTATAAAAATTTAATTAAAAACTATATACTCATTTGCGTTCACGATGGAAATAGCTACATTTGATTGTTACGTCCCAATATAAGTTAGGGAACGTACCCATACTACTTTTATTTATTTATTTATTTTATTTATTGAAAAAAAATAAGAAGTACATGAGAAACATAAGCTGCATATCTCACTAGGGCATTCCTGTATCGAGATATGCAGTTTTACATTGTAATTTAAACAAAAAACATACATATGAACTAAATAAAAATATAATTATAAACCTACAAAAAATATAACAATAAGCAAATTAAAGATAACATAACAATAAGCAAATTAGATACTATAACAATAAGCAAATTAAAAGTACATAATAATATATAAGTTAAGTTACGTGACCGTGACCAAATTTTTTTTCACTACGTGACCAAATTTTTGCAATTTTTAACCCCCCCCCCCGGTGACCAAAATCCTAAGCAACTCGCCGCTCATTTGTATGGAGCGTGACATTTTGAAGACCCCCCCCTAAACGTGTCACGTAGTATGGGTACGTTCCCTTAGTTTGCTTAAAACGGGAAATTTCACAGAATTTGAACAATTCATCAAACTTCAAAGTTAAAATTCAAGTTCTGTTATTATTTCATCGTGGCCGGTTGTTTCACAGTACTTACAGTACTACACAGGACAATAACAGACCTTGGATAGGACTTTAAACTTGGAAATTATCATTGAAATTTGATGAATTGTTCAAATTCTGTGAAACAAGTAGCTTGGCTTAGGTACCTGCACCTTTACTTTTTTGCTAACTCCGCACACTCAGGGCTTCCCCTGACGGAAATCTTTTTCCCTAAAACGTTTTGGAAGGGATCAATGACGCCAGTTCTCCGGAGCGTCTTCCTTTGAAATACTTCAAGAACCTTACCTAGCGTATGTGCTCTATAGACTGAAACCCGTTAAAATGTAGTATATGATTTATTGCTCCCTATGAAAATCAATCATTTGACAAAAAAACTGTACGTCATACTTACACAACGCATCTTAATCATTTAAAAAAACGACGCTTTTGCACCCGTGACTTTAAGACTAAGAATCAAGGGGGATCTTACCACTAAGCTATGTGGATTATTCGTAGAGATAATCAGCGGTTACCTTGACTTTAAAACCATTCATATAATCGTGCGTATCATTGAATTTCCATATTACATCACCAGTAATTATATTATCAATCGGTGGGCACACTTGATTTTCCTTGTTTGCGGTATATGTTTTATAAGTATAATATATTTTTGCTTCATAAGAAGTATAAAATAAATTATTATGTCAGTTTTCAATGTGCCATATTATATGTCTGGAAACTTTGATGGAAAGCAGCGGTAGGAAGCTGGTGGACAGTGACACCAGGAGTGACGAACGTGTGATCCATCCCTCCCACCGCGTTGTAAGGCGATATTCCGAGAGAGTCATGCTGGAGAGATCAAAAGGTCTCTCTCAAACAGGGGAAATGTATCCACCGCTAAGACCCGGACAAACCTCACCTCATCAACTCGGACACCCATGCTAAATTTATTTATTTATTTTTACAGGTTCTCCAAAGCTATACACTAAAATATAATGGAGAAGATTACAAAATTTAAGAGAAAATACGTTAATGGGGGTAGTTTTACTATGTTGTGGCGTATGTCAAAAGATAGTTACTGAACTCTCTGTAGGTGACATTAAAGATGTCAGTGCTCAACACAGAATCGTTAAGCAGTTGAGTTTCTCTGTTTAATGGCGAATTTTTAATACGCAGAAGTTCTCGCTTTCGGAGCATAACTCACCAAACGTAGCGAACCACTTGGAGTAAGGTGTTTGTTATCCAATAATTGGTTCCCGGAGCGGCGGAATCCATGCTCGCCTCCCAAATTGAAATCTGAACTTTGTCATTTCATTAGGATAGTCTCGTGGTTAATAATTTTATTTTATTTTATTTTATTTTATTTTATTTTTTATTTTATTTTATTTTATTTGTTAGCGTTATAAACAGTCATTACAAGATCATATATAACAGTGTTAGAGATAGTCATATCATTGACCAATAAAATAACGACATAAAAATTTGAGACCATAATAAAAAGAAAAACAAACAAAACAATATAATATATTATGTATGTAATATAAACAGTTCTGAAAAAGTGCATCTACTCACTTAAATCTACAAAAAATGTATTTTCAAGGGTAATATATACTGTGACATTTTTGAAGAGGTTATTTAATGCAAACTGCTGAAATCAAAAAAGAAAATGTAATGAAAATGAAAAAAAAAATGAAAAAGAAAGATAAGGAATAAATGAAACATTAAGTTTTCCGTTGAATATTACTTTTTACGAATTTTATGAAGTTAGAAAGGTTCGTGTTAAACATGTCAATGTCTGTGCATAATCTATTGAAAGTGCTACAGCTTCTTCTTATAAACACATTTTGAAGACAATTAGCATTGCTCTTAGGAATATAAAATATGTCTGGAGATCGAGTGACTCTTATTGGACATCTGAAATTGATATTTTGTAATAGGTAAGGGCTATCAATAAAATTGTGGATTATCTTATAAAGCATTACTAGGTCTCTGATATCTCTGCGTTGATCAAGGGTTTTGAGGTTCATAGAGACATAATTTACATCATTTCGCATGCGAAATGAAATATGTTTCAAAAACTTTTTCTGGACTCTTTCTATATTTTATTTATACGTAGAACAATGAGGGTTCCATACTGTTGAAGCATATTCTAGGTGGCTCCTGACATATGATATGTAGAGAATCTTAAATGTTTGTGGATTTTTGAAAACAGAACTTACTCTAAGTATAAATCCTAGCATTTTCAAAGCCTTAGACGTGATGTGCTCGACGTGAGATTGAAAAAGAAGCTCACTGTCTAATAGAACTGCAATATCTCTAATTACATTTACCCTATAAGATTGTTTTTAATTATGTACGGATATAGTATAGTGTTTTTCTCTCGAGAATAAGATATGACGGAACATTTGTCTGCATTCAAAAGAAGGCGGTTTTCTAAACAATACACATAATGCGGTTAAAATAGTGAAATCATATTTTTAAACCAGAAACAAGTAACAATATATGATATATTATCATTAGTCATTATTTGTAAAATTACACAGCGATTCTCAGCGGTAAATAAGTGTCTCACAATCGTTAACTTTATTACACGCTTATTTTTATGTTGTTCAAATTGACTCGAGGAAGTTTTGTAATTATTACAATTAGGCAAACACTCGTTATTAGTATTAGATCGCTCTAATGATAATGAAGTTACAATCTGATGTTTTTTTGGAAAATATTGCGTTAAATGGACATAGGCGTCGATCGTGCTCAACTAATTGTGGAGATAAAATAAAAAGGCAACTGGTTTTATTGGCATAATTTAGCGTTGTGTTGTGTAGCGGAGATGTTGTCACCTTTCTTACAAATTGCATCGTCATAGCTTCATCAAGAATATATTTTATTAATATTTAAAAATTAAGGTTTCTTAATTCGTGTAGCTCAAATGTGGTTAAATGGTGGTACGAGTACTTTGAGTAGGTACTAAACAAACTTAAAGAATGAGAGTACTTTTAATTTGGTGAATCGATATTAACTTCTTCAAAGTATTAATTAGCACCTACGTAACGGTGCTTAAAATTAGTTTCGCCTGCAAAATATTAGGAAAGTGCTTCTTCTCCAATGGTTAGACAAATTTCTGCGAAATTCGCAGCTTTAAGATGGTAGATACTCGCAGTATCGTCCTGGTGCAAGGTTAATTCAGAATAGAAACCTTGATTAAAATTCCTTCAACTTCACAACCACCTTCAGCTTTTCAATTCCCATCAGCCCCTCAACTCCCTCAGCCCCACAACTCCCATCAATCTTACAACTCCTTTCAGCCCCACAACATTCTTCAGTCTCACAACTCCCTTCAGCCTCACAACTCCCTCAGCCAACTTCCATCAGTCTCACAAATCCTTTCAGCCGCACAATTCCCCCAGTTCACAACTCTCATCAGTCTCATAACTCCTTCAGCCCTACAACTTCCTTTAGTCTCACAACTCCCTTTAGCCTCACAACTCCCTCAGCCAACTTCCATCAGTCTCACAACTCCTTTCAACAGCACAACTCCCCCAGTTCACAACTCTCATCAGTCTTACAACTCCTTCAACCCCACAACTTCCTTCAGTCTCACAACTCCCTTTAGCCTCACAACTCCCGCAGCCAACTTCCTTCAGTCTCACAACTCCCTTCAGCCTCGCAACTCCCTTCAGCCTCACAACTCCCATCAGCCTCACAAACCGACTGGCTTCGGACAGTTGTGACCCTTTGCCGTGTCTCGTACACACATAAAAGGAATGCTAATTTTAGATTTGTGCCGGTAATGCATTCTCTCAGCGAAATACACGTTTATGTAATTGGATTCCACTGAAATTAAATTAATTGATCTCGATTCAGTGCGAGGTGTAGATTGTAGAGTAAGTAGGGCTGGTGGCTGACCCGTCGGCGTCGATCTGCGGCGCCACGTCATTGCGTGATGCGTGTTATATATGTTCACTTGGCCGTATTAATTCCCCAGACGCGTTGATGGCGATCTTATTCCCGAGAAACCGACTCGCGACCGGCGGAAACACAAATATAATCGGAACAATGGCTCGGTCCAAATATACCCGTGGGTGGGAATACTGTAAATAAAGCTGATGGCACCAGAAGACCACGCACTTTAGCGGGTCAATTGGCCATAGCGAAGGGTCTCCTCTGTTACAACATGCTGTCATAGGGTATCTTAGTACTCTGCCAAGATGGTCGCCGATCTTTCTCAAACTTTTATTAAATGGCGGATGTTTATTAATTTTCTCAAATTCTTACCTACTATAAAGCTAATTGATTATCTACTATAAATCAAGCTGATGGCACCATTGGCGGGTCCATTGGCGAATTTGTCAAAGGTCTCTTCTGTTACCTACATGCCATACTGTTCACGAATATCTTTCTAGTATCTAGCACCTTTCTATAATATTATGAATGTCTACACACTGACAGACAAGATGGCCGCCAATCTTGGTCAAACATAATTAGTATCTAATTATCTTACAAGCCGTTTTTTTTTTATTTACCCAAATCCTTATCAATAATAACATCAACTAATTACATTCATAGCAGCCATTTTAAAACAACACAATAAATGCCATATAGGCGTGTTTTGTATTTCAAAAGTCTGACCATTCGTTGCTTAAATTTCACAATTAGAAATTCGGTATCTTAGTACAAATTCTAAACAGAGTATCTACGCATTGTTGATTGCTTGTCTTGATCCAACAGTCAGAAGGTGATATGTCCATTCAAATCTACATGGAAGGCATTTCTGTTGAAGATGTGTATATCTATTCGGTGAAGCAACCAAATAAGAATACGAATTTCAAATGCATGAATTCTAAAAAATCTAATCTACCTATGTATCTGCCATCACACACATCGATTTTTTGTTTATTTGTGTTTTCTATGTGATGTAGATTCACTAATTTCCCGCTTTTACTACGAGTTTACTTGTACCGTGTCCGTGTGTGTATAGGAAGGTTGTGATCTTAGCTATTTTCTAGTTTTTAGTTCATTTGTTGCTCACGTGTTTAATTTACGTATCTGGGTTACCCGGCGTCGCTCAGGATACATTCGAGATTGTTCTGGAATGTTCCACAATGATGTTCCCGACTCCCTATTCCCTAACATTCCACAACATACTCCGCCACTCCTTCCAGACTTTCTAGAGCTCTATCGAACCTTCTAGAACTTTCCGGAAGATTGTTCTAGAAACTTCAAGAGGGTGAAACTTCCAGCCCTTATATATTCAAAAGCACGCCATTTAGGTAAAAACATGAACCGTCATCCTGGAGGGGGGATAGAGATCTACCACACCATATAACTCCCTTGATCGTACCGGGACACGTTTCTGAGTTTTAGCGGGACGCACGTTTTTTTGGACTTTCTTTTATAATATACTAGCTGGTACCCGGCACGCGTTGCTATGCCATTTTATAAAGAAATTGTTTCTCCGTGCGTGTCTTTTCCCATTCGACCCGTTCCTCTTTCGCCTCCCCTTTTCCCCGTCCCGCGAACCCCCCTCCCGAGTTCCTCTTCCTCCTCCCAGGTTACCCTCCCCGATCCCTAGTTTCCTTCTTCCCCCCCTCCTTCGAACCCCCTACCCGAGTTCCCCTCCCCCTCCCGCATTCCATACATTCAGTCCCGGTACATTCAGTCTTCAAACAGCTCGCGTGTCACCTATTCCAATTTTTTTTATACAAATTTCATAATGCCAGAGCTCACCAGTAGTTTTAGACAAACCTTGTCCTGAAAATAACGAACACAAAAAAAGAATTATCCAATTTGATACAGTCGTTCGGAAGTTATGCGCGTACATACATTTCAGCGATTCATTTTTGTTTAATTAATTAATTTTTCGTAATTTCATGATGCCAGCGCTCACTATTGTACAAAGAAACCACCGCGGGCATGCACACATCAAATCCCCAAAGTTTCATCGCAATCGGATGAACGGTTTAGCAACGCATAGCGGACATACAAACATTTTTAGATTTTTATATGTATATATAGAAGATAGATGATATTGATTATCCCTCGATCCACCTATCTTTTGTGATAGATTTTAAATGCAGTAGATATTAGCCAATAGCTGAGGAGCGAGAAGCGAACAAACTTCCACAGCAGACTATTAATTTATTCACGTGTGTTTACACAAAATTTTGATTTCATTAGCATCTAAATCGGTTTAACTTGATTCTAAAAGGGCCAATGTCAGTTTTTCGATAAATTTTTTTGTGATTTGACCTCAAAATTGCGAATCCAATTCAATTTAGGATTAATTTCATTAGAAAATCGCTCGTCTTAAAATTAAAACTTAAAAAGAGCCTACGTAGGCCTTACGTAGGCCTCGTGAAATTTGCTAACATTGGTCTTTTAAAATCAAGACATTCTAGCTAAAATAGTTACATAATCCAAAATTCTCGGATAATTTCATGCGAGGCAGGTTCATTTCCAGGTGCAGAACTAACTTACGTAACAATGGGAAGACTTCATTAACTGTCTCGCAGGAAGTGTAGATATTTTTCATAGATATGTCCTACAATGAATTTAAGCGTTAAGTTTTATTTAAGCTTTAAGAGCTATGCCGGTCATTTAAAAATATCGTCGATAGGTATTGTAACGAATGTCTTCTGTTCCACTCCGCGCTCCCCTCAGGGGAACTGAGCGAAAGGGACAAAAATACCTAAATAAAACCGTCAAAATCGATGTTTTGTTTTCCCCATTTTTCTTCTCCAAAACTGGACCGATTTTAATTTTTTTTTCACTAACTGTATAAGAAGAAAATATTTTATGTCGGTACGTTTTGATTTTTTTAAAAATACATTGTTTAGTTTGTATACTGAACGTCTTTTGACGGCGTTTAAACCAGGCAATTTTATTCATTTTTGGAAGATTCTAACTTCTGTAAAAAGTAAATTATCAAAAAAAGCAAAACGTACCGACACGCTAGTGGTCGATATCTATATTATGTAAAAAGTTAAAATTTTGCTCTAGGGTCAAAATCCAGAGAGATAAACGGGGAATACGTTTGCATGGAAAAAACGCCGCTGGTATTTTCTCTTAACGGTGTGTAGTAAAATTTCTTGTAACATGTAAATGCATTTTTTATGCCAAATATTTTTTTGTAATTTTCTTTACCATTTTTGCAATGTACCTACTGGTTTTTATTTTCTCTTTGAACCTCAACTCGTTTGGAATTTATTTGCTTGGCGTGAACTTTCACATATTTTAGGCACATTTGCCGATATTCTAATACACGAGAAGTCTCGAGGTAACTCTCGGCCGTGACGCGGCCGGTGGCAGTGCCACCTTGGGTTGTGTCGAGGAGACGAGGTGGTGGGTGGAGGAGGTTGTATTGGTTTTTGGGAACCAAGTAACCACTGGTCATGGGGTGGCAATGGCTATTTCTTCAGAAAACCCCGCCACTTAAGAGTTTAAAGGTCAATCGCCACATGAATCAAGTGTTAAAAATAACAAACCTGCAAAAAAACGTAACTTGTTCGCTGTATTTTTATTGTGTTGAATGTCGAGTCCCATTAAATTTGGCCGAGGTTCAAATAAAGTGGATGTGTGAATAATTATTATATGATCGTCATCGTTTTAACCAACTGTGTTTATCGACCACACCGTATAATAAATAATAAAACGTAAGAACTTCGGTAGTGACCATTGCTTGCTCTTGAACGAGTATCTATCTATCCACGCAGTAATATCGCAGCTTTTTGCATTATTTTCTTCAAACAATCGTTTAAAATATGAAAGTAAATAGTTGTGATACTCTGATTTTAAAGACAGAATAACATTCAGAAGATCGAAACTATCGGGAGAAGGGGTCGAAGATGTTGATGAGATGATCATTATCATTCATATCTCCCATTGGAGTTATTTTTATATATATATAGGTTTTGGAAGCATGTCTATGCTGTTGAAGATAAATGAAAATGTATTAGTTACGATTTTTTATTCAGCTAAACTAACTAAAAGAAGGTTACTTAGACTCCAACGAACTAACTGATCAAATTTGAACACACCTATTACTTACTGAAGATAAACATTATGCCAGGGCTTTTTCAGATTTTAAAAAATAGGGCATTTCTTTTAAAATATAGTGTTACAGAATAAACCAAAGTTGTCGGCAACATGTGCATTAATTGCTGATGTAGAACCGGCCTGGGAATGTATCCGATGAATATTTTTTGGTGGAATGCCCAATATAATTAGCATATCTCATTTTGGGTCAGCTCAGAAGTGAATGTGCAACAGGATATGTTTTTTAGTCTTATTAACAATATTTACTTATATCACCAGCAGAACGTCCCAGTTTACTTCAGTTGAATGCCCGATTTGTGTAAGTATATGATAATACACTGCTTTAATAAACAAAAATTTTAACAAAACAAAAAACGACTTCAAAAAATGCACTAAAAAGTAAAAAAATAATTTCGTATTCTTCTACAACTTCATAATCAACTTACTTTTTCTAATCATCAATATGTAGGTACGATTGTTACTTTTGGAGTCGGTGTCAGTCAAGGTAGGTTTGTAACTACATACATAGTTATAGGTGAGGTGTGCTTGTATCGCACAAGCGACTTGACGAGGCGAGAGGCGAGAGCGGAGCCGCGGCGGCGCGAGGAGCTGTCAAGTGAACCCGCCGGGCCGGGTACCTTTGCTGACACCGACTCCAAAAATAACAATCGTACCTACATATTGATGATTAGAAAAAGTAAGTTGATTATGAAGTTGTAGAAGAATACGAAATTATTTTTTACTTTTTAGTGCATTTTTTGAAGTCGTTTTTTGTTTTGTTAAAATTTTTGTTTATTTTTTGATTTTTAGTGAATCTGAAGTACACTAACTAATTTATCTGAATATGGGTAAATCTACTAAACGTACTGCTCATATGAGACAGACATAATTTGACCATAGCGACGTTAAGGTCAAATTAAGAGATTCGGCCGAGTTTCGTTAATTTGTCATGGATCCGATAATCAGAACCTAACCAAACTCTCATTAAATTACCCTTGAAGTATATCCTTTCCAATAAAAAAAGAATCATCGAAATCGGTTGGCGTGATATTGAGTTATTCGTCCATTTGTCGCGCACATACTTATGCAAATTTAAGACTTATATGGTTTTCTCATGGATGCTATTGTCGGAACTGGACCACACGGGAAGCATCAGCTTTCAAATAAAAAAGAATCATCAATATCGGTTCACCCAGTCGAAAGTTCTGGCGTAACAAACAAAAAAAAAAAAAAAAAAAAAAAAAAAAAAAAAAAAAAAAAAAAAAAAATACAGTCGAATTGAGAACCTCCTCCTTTTTGAAGTCGTTTAAAAATAGAAAATTATTTTTATTCCAACGATTAGATCTACAGTTCTAAATATAGCCTACTCTACCTTCGACCACGGAATTGTTATATATTACTTCACCCTTTAATCTTTACAAAAATAGAAAGAGCGTGCTCTGCGATAAATTACAGGTTGAATCATACTAATTTAGTTTCTATTTTTAGTATCATTTACATAGCTCAAGGTTCAGGTTTAGACTTTTTCATGAATGTAAGAGTTGGAAGTCAGAAACAAAGCGTGTGGAACTCTCAAAGTAAATGGCGTAACTCTTTGTTTATTTGTGGCAATGATCTGATTGTCATCTGGCGTCATGTTGAATGCTCTCGGCTCATCATGGCGTGTCTTTCCTCCGAGAAAGTGGAGAAATTTCACATTGTCATCAATCATGGCGGATCGACCGGTAAAACCAGTAATCCAGTCGGCGACATTCAACCTGACGCTGATAGAGACTGTTGCCGGTAGTTGTCACCGACTTTGTCGACTGTTAGGAAGGGGAAGTTGCCGAAATCATTAATGTAATCAGGAACCATGGAACTGCTTTGCTGTATTGCTTGCCCTCATAGTATAAGACTCTCGGCGAGATTTTTACTGAGGCCAGAGAACCCCACCCCTTCACACTCGCATAGCACATTTGTTGCTTGGATTATTTTTGGATGAGAAAGCTGTGTTACCATCTGATTTGTTCTTTATGAATCTATGGTCAATTTATAGAATGAATGTTAAAGCCAATTCAACTTTGGGTTTCTATTCCACGGAAAAGCCTGTTCTTACTGATCCATTTCATAGATTCTACGAAATAGATTGATCCCGGCTTACGACAGACATCATATCAATTTGTGTAATGCACTAATATTCCATTCACGACAAGACTCTTTTAGTGCTGGTACGTAATTACTGCAATTAGGTAATTATTGCCATTCCAATTTTTTATGGAATCTGAATGTTCACACGATATTATTTTTACGATCGGTCTTGATTTAGAGGCTGTTGATTTTTACCTCCAAATATTAACAGAGTTTTTGAATTGAAACTTCTTTAGCACTGTTGTGATTTGAAACTCGATGAAACGGAAACGGGTGAAACTAAAAAGAGACCAACACATACATCTATAGGATCTAACCTGCGAGAGAATGAGATAGAATGAAACCTTACCTACGTACAGTACCTACGAAGCGTCGCGCTCTGTCAAACTGCGCGCATTGGTCGCTTTGATTATGAGCTCGTTTTTCAAGGATCCTATTCGTTGAGATTGTGTGGGTGAAGGTTTCACTTCCACCGCGTTTGGACTGAACTCGATTTTAGTCATATCACAACCCGAATCTCAGGCCATATGCTTTGTTTTCAATATTAAAATCTACATACATAAAAGTGAATGTTACTTTGTTTGTTCCTTATTATTTCCTATACCATTCATCCGATTGCATTGAAACTTTGGCGAGGTGTTGCACGCGCACCCGCGAAAGTTTCCGTATATAATGGTGAGCTCTGGCGTTTTGATATTTGTCTAAAAAAATTACAATAAGTGGCGCGCAAGTTCTTTGAAAAATGTGTGCATTTCATATGGTTTAGCCGCAGGAAGTGAAGGAGAGAGAGGGAGAGGAATCTAGGAATGGGGAGGGGAATGAAGGAGTTGGGATTCGCCGAGGGAGGGGGAAAGGCAGGGAATAAATTAGTATCTACCTAATCTAACTTTTCATGGGTACAATCCTTTGCATGAAGAGTATCGCGATATAATTCAAATTAAAATATTTCTTACCCGCATTAGAGTAGTGGTGCTGATAGCCGACTGTTATAACAATGCAAACGCTTTCTTATCTAAAGGAATGTGTAGGTGACCCCTTGAAAAAATGACTACCTGCATTAACATTAGATTGCGACTGCAGAACACTCGTGCACTTGCATGCCAAGTGTGATTGCTGATTGCAGTGATTACGGAGTGATTGTCGCTTGCAGACCTTCGTAAATATTCTCACAATAGAAGGGGTTTCCCTCTTTTCTAAATAATGTAAAAGAATGACACCTTTCTATGATGAAGTGGGTGATTAAATTAGTCAAGTAGCTACTCAGGTCGGTAGGTAGGTACTTGTCGGTTGGCTTTGTTGAAAAAATATTATCATCCATTTATCATAATACCCCTTTGATAATATATTATGTTATCAAGCAACTTCAAATTTCGCGTCAAAACATGTAGGTAGGTATATTTTTTCCAATTGGTGTGAACTTTGAAGTTTCTGGTAGCGTGTTATATAACTTCATTCCTTTGTACAGTAAACTGTTCTGCGTATTCGCCTTGTCTTTTTTTTGAAGCCTGATTTCCTTGCACGTCCTTGTGTTATGTCTGTGAATGTCCTTGTTGAATATAACTTTATTTGAGAAGTATTTTGGTAAGATGTTGTTTATTATTTTATGTATAAATATCATCGTATTCAAGGTCAGCATCTTTTTCACGGTTAGCCAATTCAGTTCCTTTAACATTTTGTTTACTTTTGAAAATCTATTTCGTCGTGGTATTATTCTCATTGCCCTGTTTTAGAGAATTTGAAACTTATTTTGTTATATATGCATGTATGTGTGTGTGTGTATGTGTGTATGTGTACATGTACATGTACATTATATGCATAATTTTCTATGCTTACCGTATTGAGACGGTGTCTTGTTGGGTATAATATACTCTGCAGAATATTTTCTTAGTATGGTGAGCCGTATTGTGCTACATTATATTGTTATCAATGTTGTATTTGTCTTTAATTAGTGTTATTATCACCATGATCAATGTCAATGTATTTGAGACCGCTTTGATATGATTCACTGTTAATAAAACATAAAAAAATCTTTTGTAATGCAATTATGCAACTGCATGACTTTAAAATACCCGAAATAACTAATGTATAGTTATTGCAATGCTTGTTTAGTTATAAAGTCGTCTGCAGTGAACATTGCCGTCACAGCGATTTATTTAAGATACCACACGACAGAACAGATATTCTAGCACAGCATAGCATGATAGGAAAAATATATGTTATTTTTTAAGATAATATCTATACATTTGCCACGCCCAAACGGTAATTATATGAAATACCCCCGATAGAAAAAAAGCGCAAAATATGCTCCGAAAATTATTACATTACGTTTTTTCTGTTAGTTTACAAGTTATATTGTATGAACAAGTTTGGCGTTTTCGTTATTTGTTTTTGGGGTATTATGCCAACGTTGGCCGTGAAAATCTTAAAACGTATCTAAGTTTGGTGTTTCTTTAAATGCTATTTAAGACATTTCCTTCTAGTTTTTTGCTCTATTTTACACGAGTCGTGTTTTAAACAATTTCACAATTTTCGCTTAATAATATGATAATGATCCAGGATGTGGGGAGGTAAGTGCAATCCCATACATCCCATAGAGAGTTTAAGTGCAAATAATTAAAACATAGATTTTTATAAATAATTAATTATTATTGATTTTAATATTAGAGCGCTCCCTTTAACATTCGTATTTACATATATATCCCTTTCTTCGTTTTGAGCGCTTACTACCAGGCCTTTCGACTTGTCAAAGGAGGTGTTGAAGTTGCATGATTCTGAGTTGTCCGGTTACCATATCAGAGGCAACCGATTTAAACCCGCGTTTACATAAATCATTTGCGTCGACACAAAAAAACCACCATTTGTTTGCATTTCTTATTGTATTTCTAGTAAGTTACTAAAATAATCATTCAATTTCAGATTAAACCGTTGTGTAAAGTACGTCGATTCTGAGAATCATTGAGACGCGTCGTTGCAGTTTTGTTAGCGCGGATTTTATTGATGTTAATATAAAACTCAAATAAACTTGAAACGTGTGGGTTTTTGCGGAAATGTGGGTTCCTTGGTATTTGGCTTGTGTGGCATCCCGATTCCACTGACCAGGCTTCGAACATGCGAAACTTCGATTGGAGTAGGGGCGGATTGGCGATCAAATTGGGCGCGGAAAATGTGGGCAACGGCCATTTCCAAACATTTTTTTAATGAAATATAACACTAGACTCTCAGTATCCCAGAACCAAACTTACACCAAAAGACTGGTGTAAGTTTTCACGCCCATATTACGAAACTTCATAGGTGATATATTATATGCATCATAATTTAAGAAAGAAAAATTCCGTGGAAAAAAACAGTGCTCGTACGTTTCTTACGTACTAATCGTTTGGCCGTCAGTTCAGATAGGTAATAGCGTTGTGGTATTTTTTTCAGTGTTCGCGGTTTTCCTGGATTTTATTTTTACTTCATAATTATTATTGATGTGCATATTTGAAAAAAAAGCGGGAACTCTTAGTTAATAAATAGCTTTTTTTACGTTAACTCCACACAGAAGATAATGAGGAAAATATTTTTCCAATTTTGCCTACGTCATCTCAGGGAGGATATTTGGAGGGTATTTTTAAAGAAAAGAAGGAGAAGAAGTTTTGGGAAGGAAAGGGGTAGGAGGGGTGGGAAGGAATCCAGGGATCAGTGTGTCCAGGAGTGACCCACTGCGGAGCAAGGCGATGGGTCGAGTGAATCCGGCTGGGGAGGTCAAAGGGTCTCCCTCAACCGACCTCTCCCGATTCAGCCGAACACGTAGTTGGTGGGCTGATGCAACCGCCGCTAAGACCTCGATAAAGCTCCCCCCATGAATGTTGAAATAGATTTTAGTAATCTTTTAGCCCCCGTCGTTCGCTAATGGTAAATTTTTACTTAACTTAGCGTTCGATGTGAGATATTATTAATTTATTAAATTTAACAACACCCTTCTATTACATACTTACGTAGGTAAGTATGTTTTCGGTAAATAATAAAATTAGACATGGCCTAAGAAGTCATAATAAATTGTACAGTGTCCTTGAGGTGATTTCTCACAAAAACGGCACTTTACAAATCATCCAATTATTATTATTATATATAGTTTGTAAGGGGGATAGATAGGTTATAACGGAGTGCCAGTCTACCAGTCCACCCCTGGCGTCTAGTAATACGAGCACTTCATATTTCATGCTGCTTCTGCACGATCACTTTACTATCGTTATCGCTGAAATAGCGTGGGATTCGCTTTCTTGCATAATTATTAACACATTTCCAACTTATTCATTCTGACAAAATGCCTGAAGCGTCATTAATTAAAAATATCCAAAGTACAGCCGTGAACGGATAAGAAAAGAAACTGTTTTTTCTAATAAAGTTTTTATTATTAATTATATTACATAATGAAAATGCCCCGTTCATGCTGGGAGTAAAAATAAAACTGGCGTGGTAACAATGGACATTATGGCGACACTTTTTTGAGGTTCTCATTTGGCTACAAAAAGACGTCGGGTGCCACTTTGAGCCCCCAACGCGAAAGGTCTTAAGGTCATCTAAATTACAGTATTTTATAATGACGACCACAATAGCTGTCATTTAGCGGGATAACCACAGTTGGTGGACTTTACAACGTACAACGTGGTGAGGAAATTAATTAAATAATACTATTTCCTTCTGCGTAAATATTATATTTTTGTTAAAACTCCGGGTTTGCCTCATAATTCTAAATAAATACTCAAGAGTAAACACTCTGGACTTTATTTTTGATAGGTTACAATGATCTCTAATGGCTTATTTAGCTGGCGGTAGTAATTATTCTGGGCCTCGACCTTGAGGTTCCTACAGTATTTATCATAGTCTCAATCCCTGCATTATCGAAAGCTATGTGCCATCTATGGGTAACTTCTCAGACTAATATCTAGGATATCACACTTTTCAAATAAAGACAAGTGATGTAGTGCCTAAAAAATGTAGAAACAAAATGTCTTAGTTTTGATAAAATATTGGCAAGACAAGTTTCATCCCCTGCCTTTTGGGGGCGTACATTAATTACGTGAGCAGTTTTTCTTCCAATCTAGACCCCCCCCCCCCTTTGGTGAGGTAAATTTGGGCCACTTCTTATTATGTTCTATTATATATACTTTTCAAGTAACGTGAGATTTTTCTTGACCCCCCCCCCCCCTTTTGAACTCACGTAATTAATGTACGCCCCCTTTCAAGGGTAAATTTTCAGTCATGTTATGAACGTCATGTTGGTGTGTGTTATATGCAAGACTGACTACAGTACAAGTCTTAGCGCGTGTTAAGTCAGTGCCATCGAGCAACGACAAATGGCGATGGCTTTGTTGATTCCGTTGGTGGTTGGTACTGCTAATTTGTGGTTTGCTTTAGCGCAAGCATATTAAATAAACATTATGGTATTTTAAACAATGATGTTTACTTAGCGACAGCACTGATTTCGTAATTTGACGGTCGCGGTTACAAGACAGATTAATGCAAGTATCTATGCATTTCCTTACGACAGCTAGACAGCCGTTTCTTCTAAGGTTCAACACACTAATTAACTTTTCAGTGTACCTTTGTTTTTTAAATTTATTTTTTTTTTAAAGGAAAGGAAGGAGAGGAGAGTTCTGGGAAGGAAAAGGGTTTAAGTGGTGGATAGGAATATGGGGTTCAGTGGGTCCAGGTCATCCGCCTCCAAGACCTAGACAAACCTCACTCCATGGACCCGGGCACCCCTGCTAACGCTTAAGTTTTACCTATTTTTTTTTTAAATAAATATCGTGCTGCATAATGATATTTATCTGCGCCGGTTATCGAACCCGCAATTTCTCAAGTCAAATATGAAGGTCGTTTCGCCATGGAAACCGTTAGTTTTGACATAAATGTCATAATAAGTGACGGGCATCAGCAATATCAGCACGTTTTCTTTAATGTTTTTCAAATTTGAATTTATCATGCGACACAAATAAACTTCATTAGCATGACGCGACGGGTGGTCTAAAATACACTGTTTGCAAAATTATTATTAATATATTATGTTACCTTCGCCATGTGAAAATGTGAATATTATAACGGGAAAACTTCGGAAAGCCACTGCGGTCAGAAACAGGCCCGGATTTCCCAAAAGGTTAACTGGTTTTAGCTCAGGGCCCCGCAGTTCGCAGAATCTCAAAAACAATACAATAAAAAAACGTAGGACAGTTGTTCCATTCTGGTTCTTCTTTCGGTTAAAAAATCTGAAAATACAGCCTTTTAAATCAACAAAATAAGCTAATTAATAACCCAACGAAACGATTTTCAATTTTCAACAGATCCGACTTCGTTATTCGGGTTCAATGCCAACTCAGAATGAAACCAACTCAGAACCACCTCAGAAAGATCATTAAAAGCTATGAAAAAATAATTTTAAAATAGCCGGTAACCCTAACCTAACTTAACCTATTTAACCATTTTTTTTTTAATTTTTTATCATCACTGTTAATGAATGACCTTTCTGGGGTGGTTCTAAGTCGGTTTCATTCTGAGTTGGCCGGTCACCGTTCTTCGGGACCGTCGAAATATAATAAAAATATTGTGAAGGCAAGAAACAAAACATTCCGTTGAGTTTTTCTCTTAGACATGGTGTCCGAAATATCGTAGTACGAGCGGTGAATCTACGTCACATTGGGAGTCGATTTTATCGTATAACTTCTTTGATTTTATTTTTATATTAACTCCACATAGGAGGCCCAGAGGTAAATAATATCCCTCAGGGCCTATGCCATCTTTGGGGCTGCTGGGTAGAGGCTCTTTTGTGGTAAGAAAGGAGTGAACCTGGGTCTTGAAAATACCCAGGTAGGAGAGAGGAAATACGGAAGTCGGCAAATCGTTCTACAGCCGAGCTTGTTCAACTCAAGTCGTAGAAGCGGCTCGTTTTCATGTGACAAATATCTAATGTCAAACATGTACAAATGTTGGGCGCGCGTTTGGCGTATTTCCAGACTATATTTTGAGCTTTCGTATCTAGTTATCTAGTTCGGTGTTGGAATTTTAGGTCAAATTTGAAAAAAATTGACCGCTAAGGCCCTCCGTTCATGGAGATACTTACAGTCTACGTAATTGTGATGAAACCGCACCGTACCGTACCCTGCTGATATACCACTTTTTAATGCTAGTCTCCGTATACGGCGCTAACCGAAATATACTGACCTTGATCATTTTTCACGTGCAGCCGTGGAGTGAACACACTGTCATGCGATTTTATATGACTTTTTTTCCAACATCAATCCATGGCTTCTCCACTAAATCGTTCGCATGACAGTGTGTTCACTCCACGTCTGCACGTGAAAAATGATCAAGTTCAGTACATTTCGGATAGCGCCGTGTACGGAGACTAGCATTAAAAAGTGGTATATCAGCATTGTGGTTTTGTTACAATTACGTAGATTGTAAGTATCTCCATGAACGGAGGGCCTAAGTGTGACTCGGCTTTAAAAGTTTTTTTAACCCTTTAGCTGCCGAAAAAAAAACTAAACAAAAAAAATCGAATTGCGATTAAAAAAACTAAACAAAAAACAAATCGAATTGCGATTAGATTGAAAAAAATTTTTTTTTTTGGGTTCTCAATGTGATGTAGTTTCCGTTTCTCGCTTGTACTACGATCTTCCGGACACCATGTACAGGTGTATCACTGATAGCTTCGTTTGTAACCTTTTCCTCTTTCTCAAAAATTACGTATCGTATCAGTAAGTTTAAGGAGCTTAGTATTAGAGGCAGTGATTACATGCGTTTGCCAAGTAGAAAGATATTTTTCACAGCATTGTCATGGATAAAAAATAAATTTAAAAGTCAATACATTAGAGTCTCTAAATATATTTGATGATCTACTGTGTGATTTGGCTTACCAAAGTGCACATAAGCTATTTTTATAATTTATTTTTGGTGTCTCCATTTGGCTTGCCCAGGTTATCCGGCCCTATTCAGCAAGGACGACCAAAAGATCGTTGAATTATTAACGTGTATTTGTAGTGTTATTGCATTAGTTGCATTTTTAAGTGGCCATAAGCTTCGTGCCCGATATGGTAGCGTGCGCAGTATCAACTATCAACCATCGGTACCTGGTGACTGGTCAGCCGTCACTTCCATCAGTCACCAGTCAGCAGTCAGCATACCTTCCACTTCCACCTCCACCTTCCAGTGGCCATACATGTGGTTGCACTAGCTGGATGAGAAAGTACAGGACGGAAGAAATGCCGACCATATTAGAAATGAAGAACTGTATATCTGCGCGCTAGAGCAACGGGACTCGGTAAATACAAGTTACTCCATACTATAATACGCCAGCCACTAGTTTCACGGCTAGTTGTAGCGGCCGATGAACTCTGAGATAATGTAGTATTTAGTATTTACCAGCCATCTATGCACTAACTACTGGCTGATAATATAAAGTGCTAACTATTAACGATGCTTCATGGAAAATTGCATGTCTTGGATAGCCAACACTGAAAAGCAATATAATTTAATCGGTTCCATGTCCATGCCAACTCAGAATCAAGTCAACTCGACACCTCTTTGAAAAGTCAATGTCACACTCTTTTAAAAGCTACTTAACTCTTTTAAAATAATAATAATAATAGTTTATTCCAGAATGTACGCAAGAGTAGTGCAATGCAATACATTCCATATTTTGAAACAAAATAAATTAGACAAATAATAGGTTAAGGTTAAAAGTAAATAACAACACAAAAATAAAATTAAAAAAAACGAATAAGCTTGAAAAACACGAGAAATGAAACTGAAAAAATAATAAACACTCTAATGAAGAACCCAAAGAAAAATGTAAAATTCGTTTTAAAAGAGTTTATAACTCTAGCATATTTAATATAATAATATACCAATTTTTTAAATATTTTTTATTTTTTCATCGCTGTTAATGACTTTTCAAATGAGGTTCTGAGTAGATTTCATTCTGAGTTGTCCGGTCACCAATATAATCATATATGGATTAGGTATCTACTGTCTTAGGAAGTGAAACTAATTTTTCTTTAAACCCACTGGTAATAATGTTAAAATTATTCTTCAAATACCATCATACTTTGGGGGCATACATTAATTACGTGAGCAGTTTTTCTTCCAATCTAGACCCCCCTTTTGAGCTCACGTAATTAATGTATGCCCCCTTTACAATCTGCTGAAATTTTCACGCTTTTGGAAGTTACGACAATTAGACAACTCATTCCTTCATCTCTTCAAATCCAATGTACCTACTTCCAATCAACAATAATAAATAGATCTTCAATAAACTACACCCTTCATGCGATTAAAATATACCACCCTTGGACAAATATATAATAAGTATTACGCAATTAAATTCTATAATCCCATGCACTGAAACAATCCACACTAAATTCAACAACACATTAGACAAAACATAATGTTTGGGTCTGGATAAAAACAAAAGGTACTAATTTTTTTCAAACTTCATAAAGCCAAATGAAACAGAACACAATTAACTGTTCATCCACAAGAAATCATTAAAAAAACAAGTTGAAATTGAGGAGTTGCGAGATTACAGCATCCCCAATACGGAATATTTATTTATTTATTTATTTATTTATTAACGCCCTTTTTCGGGGCTTTTACAAATATACGGAATATGTTGCGAGGATGAAGAAGGTGGGGACAGAAAGGTGGAATTGCGATTTTTAGAATGTCCAAAATCTTACCTCTGCTAAGAAGGTCGTCATGCTTACTATTATGTACCTATTGGTATATTACGAGAAATAATAATATGCTACTTTCCGAGTTTCCAACATTCAAAAAGTTTAAAACGTCCAAGATGGCCGCCATGGCCGTTTATAATATTATGTGGCATGGATAACTTTTTACATTGATTTTAGTACTTCCGTAGGTACCTTCGTCATCGGTGCTTTCTATTCAAACAAAATTAATATAGAAAAATGAAATAATTCAACTTTGTCAAATTAGTATAAGCTTTCCCTGACGAAGGAACGTTTGTTCCGAAACCGGTCGGATTTGCGCATCATGTAAGTGGTTTATACAAAGTTGAATTATTTCATTTTTCTATAATGGATAACCACAAAGTAATAGCTACATTAAAAAATATAAAATTAATATAGTATAAGATTAATCTCGTATTACATTTAAGTTTATTAGGCTGTTGGTCAGTGTTGGTGAATGAATGCAGAGTAATTTTAAATTACTGTAATTGCAATAGTATGCCCTCAAGCTCAACCAAAATTTCTCCAGAACCCAAAATAGATTACCTTCTGCTTACTTACTTAACGTGGTGTGTGCTCACATCCGCTTTGTTCGCTTATCTTCCAAACACAGGATGGGTTGGTATGATAATAATGCAATGTGCGTAATGAATTCGATTAAAAATGCTATTTGTAAAAAGAAAAAACATTGAAGTAAATAAAATTTTAACGAAATTTCAGGCGGTTTTTGAGTCGAGCAGTCCAAATGGCTTGGCAAAGACATTGAATTATCAAACAATTGTAGAATAGACTAGAAATATTCTTATTTTAGTTTCTTGTACCATATGAGGTTGAACATCATTTGACATAACCACTTGCCAAAAACAGCTCGTAACAACTCTAAACTCAACAGAACATCACTTGTGACTGTTACCCAAGTTTCACCCATTCATCTCTCTGCCTTATCTTCTGTTAATCATCTTCTTCATTTTTAATTAGATGATGATGATTGATAGAATCGTAAACAACTCATAAATAATTGTAAATAACCATATTATAGAATCTTAACCATAACCATCTTCCCTCTTGGCCACAATCAAAATCAATATCAATCACCGTTCACTAACCCCAAAACTTTCTTTATTTATTTCCAAAGAACCAACTTAATCCTTTCCCAACCTCTTGAAGACTATATCGATGGCCCAGTATTAAACTGCAACAAGTCCAAATCTGTTGTTTTGAGATAATGCTCTTGCGCACGTATGCAAAAATGTCAATTTTCAAAAGTCTGACTGAAATTTCTACATTACCTCAAATGTAAACCCTTGTTTAAAAAAGAATCTCGACAGTTATAAAAAGAAATAATTTGAAATAGTTTGTATAGGTACAACTGAGTACTTACATCTGAATATTTGGATATTTTCAAAACAGGTTTTTCGACTCAAGGAGTCAAATATTTTTATTAATTTTATTGCTGTTTAATACTGGGAAGAACCTCTTTTGGCGAATCTTTTGATATCCGTATCGTATTTTATGGTTTTTCGGACTTGTTTCCGTTTAATACTGGGCCATGTACATTATATTATATTACATCTACTGTAGTAGCACGATTCCGAACATATTTAGTGAAGGTCTCCAGAACATTACTAAATATGCCGAATCTTTTGTTTCACTTGATCCAAACATTATTGTCTCTTGTTTTACATTCATATTTTTGTACATCGTTATTGGACGATTGGTATATTTTCTTTCTTATTTCTTTTTAAATTACCCCCTGTCTCTTGTGTACGTGGACTGATTGAGCTGTCTATACGCGCTGTAAATTATATTGACATGTCAAAATTATATTAACGTGTCGAACCCATTTTATGGTTTCTCTTTATAATGGTCTTTATGATTCGCACATCTTCTGTGGCGATATTTATCACGGTCACCGTATAAGTTTTATAGCCACGACAGAATCTAATTTGGGAACTCCGTGACATAGATTATATAAAACATTAAACCGAAATAATACCCCAGCCTTGGTGTTGGAGTTGGAAAACAAGCATTCGGGAGATTATTTGTGTGAGACTGGACTGGGGAGTGGGGAGTGTGGTGATCGCATTAGTTATCCTGATCAGTGATCGCGATGATCACCCTTGATGAAGTAACTATTGCTGTGGCGATGACTGCAGGTGAAGTTGACTGGCATTTTGTGACGCCAGAGAAGAATCTAACTGCTTATTGCCTGTGTGATTTTGAAGATCGGAGAATGTTGTGAGGTGTACGGAGAAGAAGATGATGTGGAATGTTGGGAATTAGGTACTGTTTCTAAATAGGCTATTAAGATCTGTTCGTTGAAATCCGTTATACGCGTTTTATTTTATTTTGTGAAGTTCAGGCACAAACATTATGACATTTTCCTTCCATAATCTAGAACTTAATTTTCCGCATTATACAACGAATCCATATCCGAAAAAGCACGAAATTTTGCACTTCAAAACTTCAAACCATTTTTTTATAGTCCTGGTATTTTATTTTTTTAGGCTAATAAAAAGGCTACTAAAAAAATTCTCTACTATAGCAATGGCTAATTCGTGTTTTACTCGCAGTATTCAATTAAAGCATCAATGTATCTATAATTTGCAATGCAGGAAATGAATGAAATCTAAAAAGCACCTATCTATTTTTATTAAATTTATATATAATTGAATTATTTATGTGTGTAAACATCCATTTTGGAATAATTTAACGTAAACTTACGAACCATAAAAGCTGTTTACTAATGTAGTAATAACTATCAAACAGTGCCCTCTAGAATCATTTGCACAGCCTATTCTGCCTGAAATTTCTATGTAAAGGCAACTATTTTCAGTTTGCTAAGTAAATTCCATCAGAATCTATGAAGCCTTGAAATAAAAATTTATCTTAAAATAAGACGGGACGCCATATTGTTTTTACATATTTTACGACGGGTCACAACAAAATAGTTCTTATGATCATCATAATCTTCTTCCCCTTATCCTATTCGGGTCGGGGACCCACTGCATCGACAAGGTTCCTCCAAAGGTCCCTGTATTGTGATAATTGTTCGGCCTCCGTCCACGGCAGTCCCATCCTCTCCTTACAAAGTTTCTGGAGTTGCCTCGCCCAACTGTGCCTGACAAAATATAACTAGGTTTACATCATCGACGTTCTGCGTCCTCCAGCTATCTAACTGGGTGTATTGTCTCCACCCACGGCAGATGATTTCTTCGCTCTTAACTATTATTCCGGAGGTGATGTAATTGGTAAAGTTAATTGAGTCCACTCTCTGCTTCCGTCCGGGCCTTTGCTCAATTCAACACAACACACAACACGCTACTGCACGCGTAGTGATTCGGCGGTTTTTCTTTTAACCAGCTGTTATTTTCAATTGACCACTTTTACTTTACAACTGTTTTGTTTATTATTCGTTCAATATTATTATTTATAACGCGAAAAATCACGGGATATTGTAATAATTTTAGGATTTTAGAAGCTGAAATTATTAAAGTGTAAAATATTTTTGTCAGAAATTTATCTTTCGAACGAATACCGTGATGGAAAATAAAAAAAAATCTGTATAAATGTAAAGAAAAGATATAATTACACATTTCAAATACGAGAATAATTATTATTTTAAAAATAATTTTCCGATCGTAAGTGGGGATCTGCTTGACTAAAAAAATATTGTGATTTTGGAAATAGCACTTGAATTCAAAGCAATTTTGAGTTATTAAAGGTGAAAAATTTCACGAAGGACTAATTCACGTAGGAATAATTAACTCACATCATCACAGATTACCGACATTAGTATGTTAATATCAAATAAAATCTTAATATATTTATGATTATCGGACAAGCTAACCAACCTAGACGATACATTTTTCATGTAATTTTTAAAGTAAAAATCGTAATATGTATTGAGGTTTTGCTTTATATTTTCTTGTTTTATTTCCCGTGGATCTGTAAGAAATCTTATTTCATACCAAACGATTAAATATTAACTAGGTACCTAGTTAGTAGGTATTTACTCGGTTTCACCCACGTTTCAATATTTTAACTAAAACTTTTTCAACAATGAAAACGTATACTTAGATCAAACAATATGGCGTCTTACCTTATTTTTTTACAGTTATATTTCAAAGCTCCGTGCTCCATAACTGGTGATGAAAATGGCGCCTCGGGCTGAAAATGCTCAGGGTTAACCAAGAAATTCCACCCCGGAAACAGTCATATTTATTTAATATCTGGTTCAATGTTGGGTTGATGAACGTCTGTATTAAAAGGCTCGAAAGAAAAAAAACAAATTCAGTTCACTCAATCCTAACTTATAGGAGCCTTGAAAAGAGAGCTCATAATCAAAGCGGCCGATGCGCTAAGGTTTCATTCTCTTGCAGATTAAATCCTAAGGATGTAGGCGTTTGTCTATTTTTAGTGTCGTTTCCGTTTCATCGAGTTTTAAATCACAATGGTGCTGAAGTAGTTTCACTTTAAAAAAAAGTGTTATTATTAACTCTTCGATAAGATCTTGTCTTGGATTTAGAATAATAATATATCTAAGGGAAATGAAATAATTTATTTATGAACTTCAGAGGGATTTCTCAGAAATATTGGCCGGTTCTGACCTTGTTCTTAGTAAATTGCCTTGGGAAAAATATTTGCCCTTGATTTACGACCGTAAAGAACAAACATATTTTTATCGTAGCAATGACTTCATAACTTCGAAATAAAATTATGTAGATTATTGCGCTAGTGACATAAGTATATAAAATATTAGTATTTTAGAGGTACTTTACTAAAGAAAATAATATATTTGAATACCATTGAATAAAGTGACAACTTAGTGGGTTCTTATCTACCGTCAAAACAACGCAATCTATTGTTAGTTTAGTTTTGAAGTGGACTCCATTATAAAAACTATTTCCTCGACGTGTAGGACGTTCACCTATTACAGAACTAATGGACTCGACAACTGTCACTTAGTTATTTTATTATCATTGAAGTGCAATTATGGCGCGGTTTATCAGTTGATTTTAAGCTCGGCTTGGTTGTAATGTCGAGCTTAAAGCGGCTTGGAACATAATCTGTATACATGTCGCAAGCCTTGCTATCACCAGTATTACACGGATTGTCTCTGATTTTAAAAGAGCAACTCGGTTTGCTTTTCTTTAAAAAAACTCAACTACTCGCTAAGTGAGTGCTATATCTATACTTTCTACTGTCATCGGGAGATCGCGATCTATAATATTTTTAAGTTGATTTCTTAGTTGATTTTTGATAAATTCCCCACTCCAATCAGCATGGTGTTATAAGTGGTGACCGGCCACTCAGAATGAAACCAACTCAGAACCACCTCAGAAAGGACATTAAGAGTGATGATAAAAAATATTAAAAAAATGGTTAAAGAGGTAATGTTAGCTTAGGGTTAACGGCTATTTTAAAATTATTTTTTTCATAGCTTTTAATGACTTTTCAAAGAGGTGTTGAGTTTACTTCATTCTTCATGGAACCGTTATAAGTTATAAGGGAGAATACTAATTTAATTTTTTTTTCTTTCAAAAGAAGCAAACACATTGTGACTTGACATTTTAAATAAATAAAAGGAAAATACTTTGTTTTAAGTCACTTTATTGTTATTTTTTAGTCTACCGGTTTCGGTACCTCCGTACCATCATCAGGACTGTTATAAAAATACTAACTAGTATAGGATAATACACACATATATATCCAAATTGTTAAGAAAGAAAGAGACAGTAAATTACAGTGGGACAGTGCTTCAGTTGTGGGAGGGAAGTGGTAGAGGAGAGAGAGGGATAACGGGAAACATACTTATAACAGGGCTGAATGTTAAATTTAGTTGATTATTAATGATTTCAGCCTTTGTATTAACTGATTTTAAATAGTATGTATTGCGGAATCGGGCACTATTTATGAAATTAACCATTGAAAACAAGCTGTTCTGTCGTTGAAACTTTTAAAATCCCTTGACAGACTATTTTAGATTGATTATCAATTAATAACATCGACATTCCTCATCGCTCGATGAATATAATAGTTCATAATTGTAAAATTAGGCAATTTTCGTAAATGTCGGTGATATTAAAGTATTATTTACATAGATATCAGATTTGACATGTGACTGTTAGCGCCTCGGTGTCTGTAAAAATAACTTTTCTCAGGCTTTTCAAGGCTAGACCGCAGATTTAGCCCGCTTAAATTTGAGCGAGGATTGTCGTATATAGCGAGGATATGGAATTGATACTGGGCCTGTATGATATTGCTTGATAATATTTTATTTAATTCCTATGGTGTGGGACGTTGGGTTTAACAACGGGATCTTTAGCATACTGAACACTGAACTAGTTTGGGACCCTGTAGTACCACTAACCACGAGCAGTGGCGTGCGGTCAATGAACGATGAATATGACGGCCTCCGTGGTTGAGTTGTGACGATCCCGGCGTGCTGAAGTAAATTTTATTTAAATCGGACATATTTAAAGATGATAACATATTATCAAAAAATCCCAAATCACCAAAATTATATGGGTTTCTCAAAATCCATAAAACAAATACACCCATAAGACCTGTTGTTTCATCATGTAATTCACCAAGTTTTAAACTATCGTCAATAATAACTGATTTAGTTCATAAAAGTAATGTGTTTACACCAAAATATGTAATTAAGAACTCTTATGAACTGATTGACTTATTGAAAAATTTTGTACTTCCCATTAATGCTAAACTTGTGTCTTTTGATGTCATTAATCTATTTCCTAATGTGCCTATTACTGAAAGTAAAGCAATTATTTCCAAATTATTGAAAGATTCTAAATTACCTAGAAATCTGTCTAGTGACCTAACTCGTTTATTTAACTTAGTTTTAAATCAAAATTATTTTCAATACAATAATGTCATATACCAACAAAAAGAAGGCCTTCCAATGGGAGCCCCCACCAGTCCTCTTATTGCTGATATATTTATGAATGATTTGGAAACAACTGTTTTTAATTCAAAATCACCTCTTTTAAACAATGTTTTACTATGGAAGAGATATGTGGATGATATCTTCGTCATTTGGACAGGATCTGAACGTCAACTCAACAACTTTCTTAACCTTTTAAATTCCTTTCATAACCAAATAAAATTTACGATAGAAATAGGCAATGAAAAATTAAACTTTTTGGATTTAACTTTATCTATTATAAATAATAAAATCGATTTTAGAATATATCGCAAGCCAACATACACTGACATAGTAATTCATAGGACCTCCAACCACCCTGTCTCACAAAAACACTCCACCTTCCATTCCATGATACACCGCTTAGTAAATGTCCCAATGTCTAATAATAATTTCCTTTCTGAACTTTCAATAATAAAACAAATTGCTATAAATAACGGATATGAACCAAAATTAATTGATAACATCCTAAATAAAAAACTTATCAAAATTTCAAAAAATAAATATCTATACAATTCTAATAATATTAATGATAAAGAATGGCGTAAAATTTTGTATATTAATAATTTTTCAGTTCAATGTTGCAAAAATCTTCCTTCTAATATTAAACCAGCGTTTTATACAAGAAATAATATCGGTAATTTTTTGAGAAATACTAAAGATAAAGACCATAAATTGACTAATTCCGGAATATATAAACTCAAATGCAATGATTGTCCCTCATTTTATATTGGTAAAACCACTCGTAATTTTGAAATCAGAATCAAAGAACATTTAAGATGTCTTAATAATAATAATTTTTCTGAGTTTGCTAACCATATCATTGAAAATAACCATAGTTTTGAAAAAAATACAGGGATAAATATTCTTCATATTAATAATAAAGGAAAACGTTTAGATAACTTAGAAGCCTTGGAAATTAAAAAATCCCTTAAAAATAATGAATCTATTATTAACAAACAAAAAATATTGTCATATAGCCCAATCATGGATTTGTTCCCCTACCCACCCACTCTACACTAATACCTACCTACCCAATCTACATTATTATCTAGCAACAGCTCCACCCCTACCATAATAAAACATTGTTCGAAACTGTCAAATTAGTATAAGCTTTCCCTGACGAAGGAACGTTTGTTCCGAAACCGGTCGGATTTGCGCATCAAATAAGTGGTTTATACAAAGTTAAATTATTTCATTTTTCTATAATGGATAACCACAAAGTAATAGCTACATTCAAAAATATAAATTTTATTTGATTAACTTGTGTTATTTCACAGTTTATTAATTATAAAAAATATATAGTTTGTTTGCGGCACATTTTAGAATGGAAAATACACTCTGTATCGCCCCTGTGAAAGATCACCACTCAGAATTGAAATGTTGCTTGAAAAGGCTTTAGCCTTGTTCGGTGAACATATCTGAGTAGCCAGATACTTTCTCTTTCACGTCTGTTTCCGCTCCCCACTATCTTCAGCCTCACAACGATTAACGAATACGAACTGGGGATACCGGGGAACAGTATACGAATTGGGAATACCATAGTCTCACTGACTCCAGATACTAATATGTACAGCCTGTATGTCGGACGAATATCTACAGCTCATATGTTGAACTAATATCTACGAACTTCAGAGTGTTGACTAATATCTACAGAGCGTAGGTTGAACTAATATCTACAGAGCTTAGGTTGGACTAATCAGCTAAATGTGTCCAATAGTCCGATATTAGGGATTTTTACATATATACTTACATAAATTAAGTTTTTTAAACTGCATACGTTATTCCAATATGCTATACATAATTGCAAATCCAACCTTTGCCAGTGCTGTAGATATTCGTCAACACTTTGGCTCTCATAGATATTAATCAACAGTTTGAGCTGTAGATATTCGTCAACACTGTGATTCTCATAGATATTAGTTCGATTTTTTCAGTTTTTGGAATTCCTGTAGATATTAGTAGACGCCTCCGTCTCACTGGCTCCATTAGTTGTGACTCTTTTGCGGTATCCACATAAAAAAATAATTCGAAGATAAACGTCGAAAAAACATGTTTCGTAAAAGTTTGAAATTTTGTCACAAAATGGCCCCTGGCTTCCCTCCTTGATAAATGTATCCTGGTCAATGTTGTTATTTTGGGCTCATTACATATTTGTACACAAACATGATGTTTGAGTTATGTAGTTGCAGTTATAAGTATGTACTATTTTTTTGCTTCCGAAGTTGTGATAAATTTGCTGTAAAAAGGAGTAGGTATGTCTACTTTGATTAAATCGCAGCTTATCCTTGGTTAAGTGCAATGCACGCCATTGATACATGGATACGCCTTCCACATAGACACCACATAGGCTACCACATTCCAACATTGCTGAATATTAATTTAGGGCTCACTGCAAGGGTATTAAATTTTGGGGTCTATGGCATCTCGTCCCTGTAATGCAGCTCAGTACATAGTGTACTGCCTTATATGTAAAAGAGTTGTTTGGTTTTGAAATGAGAATATGTTTAGTTCCTACCGGGGTGTCATTTATCCGGTTCCTAACAATCATTGCTGGAAAAGTATTTGAAATTTGGAACAATGGCAAGAAAAATAGTTCACACTAGCTGGTACCCGGCATGCGTTGCTATGCCATTTAATAAAGAAATTGTTTCTCCCTGCGTGTCCTTTCCCATTCGCCCCATCCTCCTTTCGCCTCCACCTTCCACTCCCCCTTCCCCCTTCCCGCGAACCGCCCTCTCGAGTTCCCCTCCCACCTCCTAGGTTCCCCGCCCCCTTCCCTGGTTCCCCTCCTCCCCTCCAGTGAACCCCCTACCAGAGTTCCCCTCCCCCCTCCCGCATTCCATACATTCGGTCCCGGTACATTCAGTTTTCAAACAGCTCGGGTGCAACTTATTGCAAATTTTAAATGCCAGAGCTCACCATTTATACAAACCTTGTCCTGACAATAATGAACACACAAAAAAAGAATTATCCAATTTGGTTCATTCGTTCGAAAGTTATGCCCGTAGGTACATACATTTCGGCGATTCATTTTTATTTATACAGGGTGTTAAGGGACGTACTTAACTTACTTTAACCAGTGATTCCTGACATTATTTGGAGTAAAAAATGTAAATTAAATTTTGGTGTCCGGTGACTTTTTTTGACAATTTTTTTTTTTTTTTTCAAAAAATTTTTCTTCAAAATCAAACAAAAAAAAAATTCTTCCGCATGTCGTCACTGGTCACTCAGCCAGGTGTCCGACGAATCCCTTAACCCGCCTCCGACTGTTCAACAACTACCATTTTTTATGTTTTTATAGAAAAAAATAAAAAAAAACATCAAAAATGTCACCGGAGAACAAAATTTAATTTACATTTTTTACTCCAAATAATGTCAGGAATCGTTGGTTAAAGTAAGTCAAGTACGTCCCTTAACAGCCTGTGTAGATAGATAGATAGATTGGAGCGCATTTATTTTAAAAACAGAAGAAGATTTAGGACTACTTTGGAAGCAAGTTGTCGTGTTCATAATCTCGTTTTTAAGTAAAATGAAGAAATTTCACTGTCTTGGAAGTACGTAATCGTAGTTTTGTATTCATTCATTTTGTTGTGGCGAAAATTATCTCGAGATATCGCGGTGGAGCTATATGTATAACTTTATATTGTGGTTGTGTCGTGTGCTCTTTCGCAAAGGTACATTGGTAAGTGATTGGTTATCCATTTTCCATGCATACTTCATTTTTCCTGCACATATTATCACACAACTCCAGCAAACGCCATTTCGTTTTTAGTATATACAGTCCATTCGGTGACCAGACAACTCAGAATGAAACCAACTCAGAAGCATCTCAGAAAGGTCATCAAGAGTGATGATAAAAAAATATTAAAAAAATGGTTAAATAGGTTAAGTTAGGTTAGGGTTACTGGCTATTTTAAAATTATTTTTTCATGGCTTTTAATGACCTTTCTAAGGTGTTTCTGAGTTGGTTTCATTCTGAGTTGACATGGAACCAGTCCATTCCTATGCATCCTGAAGCTGTAATTCGTAAGCAGTTTTGGATGCAACTAGAGTAATCCCATAAAATCATTATTTTCATAGTATTTGGCTAAATTCTATCGTCCCTTTTTCGAAACCACCTCAAAGATTCTGTAAAAATATATTTCAATCACCTGTAAAACTAGGTAACCTAACCTAACCTACTTACGAAAAATCAATTATAAAGTAAACGAAAACTTCCATAACGGATGCAGAGGACTGCCATTATGTAAAAACATTTAGATTGAGATGTCAAGATGAAATAATTTAAAAAAATGCAAACTGTGGTAGACTGAAACAAGTAAAGCGAAATGTATCGAGCCCATTAATTGCCATTGAGGGAAACATAAAATGGATTTAAGTAGGTTCCTAATGAGGTTTCTGAATGTTAAAAACTAATTGATTAATATTGTAAACACATAACTCGACAATGAATTAGACCATGTTATTCCAAATTGCTAAGCTGAGATAATCGCATTTGAAGGCTGATAAAAAAAAATATATATTCGTAGTAGGTATCGAGTGGTAGAAGTTAAAAAAAAAATAAAATGACGAAGCATTGTTTTTGTGTGTCATTTTCTACTTTTTATAAGTTTTAGACGGTTTCAGCAAAATAAAAAAAAAATTAAAACTTTTATACGATTTCATCGAAATGTTTTTTGTTTATCTAGTCAAAGTGGAACACAGATGAATCGATTTTTTTTGCAAAATTTTATGTATGGATATAATTTTAATGTGAAAAATGCTAAAACCCGTTGGCTATTTTCAGTAAATGACAATATCACTATTGATAAAGTACAATTCATCAAAAAATCGAATTTTGCGTATTGCTGGTTTACAAATAACATGGTACAATTAATTCTACTTTCTAAATTATGAATAAAACTTTATTTGAATCACCATGACAATCACAAATCAAATCTGTCATTTTGCCGGGAATATTACGCGCATGACGCATGCGCCAGTGTACCAAAATGCAATGTTGCCAGTTCTTTCGCAGCACAGTGAATTTTTTTATTATTATTTAGTAATAATTCGAAAAAGAAAATGTACAATCTTTATTCAATGTGTAACTAAAACATATTTTAACGGTTTGGAAGTGTTTATTTATAAGTGTGGCTGCTTATGTATGTTTATGTCTTTATCAAATAATATTTATTACGACAGCCCTGAAGCATGATTTCTAGTACTATCTTGTTTGCCATCTCTTTGATTTACATAATGTTAGTACAATAACAGTATGCAATATGTATATAAGTGTACTGCACAGGCCACGGGCCACTTGGTCTAGCTATTATTAGACCCATAGCACGTTCTGGCACTGGGTCGCGCTGCGCACGCGTTCTGCGCGCACTCCCATTAACGGTTCAAATGTGATTTCCGCTCATTGAAGAGGAATGTGCTACTCATGGAAAATGCTCCAAACTTGAATTAGGAAATTAGTGCTTCCGATTTGGGTGTTCCTGTGTGGGGAAATGTTGACTTGAGAGATTTTTATAATTTATTTGTTTCTATGGCAAAGTTTGTACAAGATGTAAGTATAAAGCGAAATATAAGAATAAATAAAGTTTTCAAAGTCCTCCTCTATAAGGTTTCCTGTTCTGAGCCGTCTGTACTTTTATATTTTTGTATTTAGATTCCAGTTCTTTTGAGATTGTCTTAATAATTATCACTCTGTTCTCTCAGCCATGTTTTTACTACACATAGTTTTAAATGAATATATAAATTTGGTAGAGTATTGTACTGTGTCGTACCTAGTATGAAATTTAATATTTTTGTGTCAAAAGATGTATTTTAAGTGGTATAACTAGTATATTTAGTATTTATATTTGGCATCGGAGTATTCAGATGTATATATTTTTGTTTAATTTAAAAAATGTAAAAGGTTTTCGTGCATTGAAAATTTGACAGTTTTTAAATATTTAACTCCAAACATTACTAGTATTTAGGTACCTGCCTGTACTTGCTTATTTTTCGGTTTTTAAATATATATATTTTTAAATTGTAATTAGTATCACTTTCATTTGGAATATTGTAAGATGGACGCGATCTCTTTTTAATTTTTCAAAAATACTCCGTTTTTCGAGCTTAGTGAAGATGAAAGTGTGCATTCAAGCCAAAACTACACCCCCTCCGTTTCTTTGGTGAAAACTTTCGTTAGGGTCACACTATTATCCAACGAATACATATATTATTATCTTGATTAATTTTTGGGTTATTATGCCGTGTTGCGCGTCGTTACGGACAGCGTTACAGTGTCCATCATCGGGTAGATTGTGGTGAAGTGTGTATGTATGTGTAGGGTAGTGAATGTTACGCATGTTCATCATCTTATGACGGGTATTTCCGTGTAATAGGTTAGTTAAATTAATGTGGTTTTCGTCCTTTAGTTTTGGTGTTGCCTTCAAGTACCGGATAAGAATAACTATTAAGCTTAGCCCTGCCTGACGTCTTGTAGATTTAAATTGCCGCCTAATTAGGCGTGCTCGGTGCGTTTTGGGCCTTCCTAGGACTTCAGAATCAAATCCAAAGTGTCCGACTTATATTGCCTTACCACCACCTTTATTATTATTCTGAATATACCTGTTTAAAACTCAATGATGTAAGATAAGCAACTCAACTCTTCAATGACTAAATCAGCGCAAATCCACAGGATTTCGTCATTCCAATAGCTGTTAGGATCCTTCCTTATCTGGGCTGGCGATTAATTCACCTTAGATTGGTGGCATTATTGAACATGTAGCAGATTTCCAGTGTCAACAGAGACAGCCACCGGCCGGAGAAAGATTCTGATATTTCCACCAGTTTAGCGGTCATTCACCTCTGCCTAGCAGGTCCCAGCACTCGCAGTCTCAGCTGTGTTGGCTGCAAATTACCAGATACATAGGTTCTACTATGATTCTACTAGTTATATGTTATCGTTCTACTAGTTTGTGTCTACCGTCAACTATCTACTTGCGGAACTTCCATGATTCAAGTTTGTACATAGATAGTACAGATGTACTTGCGTTTATTATCTTATCAATGGTGTGGGTTTATTAAAGTAAATACCAATCTAATAATATGGATAGTAAGGAAGTCATTGGAAATGGTTTTGTTAATAACCGTTCTATCCATTTAGGTGCTCATCATACATATTCTTTTCGTATAAGACGTAATCAAAATTTGCCTAAAAGCTTGTAATATTTTTGAACTCAGTGACTTTTAGACCTGAATAAAGTATCCGAATGCCCCAAAACAATATCTTTGGAATGCCCTGTAATGAATGGTATGTCTAGAGAAATTTCCCTAGATCTAGGGGAGAAAAAACCTTTTTAGGGTAAAGCGGAAAGCACATAGAAAAAAAATGTAATACTAAAATGTGCCACTGACTTAGGTAGGACCTTTTGGTTCTGACTAGTATGCTGAGGAATCGATTTCCTTCCGAATCCTTCGGGTACGTGCTGTTACACCCTGTGCATGATATGCAGGCAGGGATTAGTTAATTCCAGTGCGATTTCACGTTGCTGGTTGCAGATTTATTGCACTTGTTTATTATCCTCGCTTACATTATATTATGCGGGTTCCAACTATTTAGATTGAATATTATCACGTAGGTATTGAACCGTTGAAAGTTTTATTATATCTGGTATACCTGTCTATATACAAGTGTCATATATAACAGAATACTGATGCACACAGTTCCACCATGACCATGGGCAGAATCTGTGTACTTTGATTCTCAGGTTTCACAATAACAGTAATTAATTGTCTAGACACCTTTTCATACCTTTGTAATTCTATCATAAGCGATAATTATTGTGGCATTATTAATCTAATCACCTCAACGCCTCAACTAATAATGTTTTGAACCAAACCTGGGAACTTAATAAATGCAGCGTCCTCCTAACACACACTTTCATTGAGATGCTTGGGGTGAGATCTCAAACCTGTCAAATATTTGGGCTTTATTGAAGCTCGAGTAAATCTGATTTTGTACACTGCGCACAGTAGTACAGGACTCGAAAATTCTACAAAAAAGTCACCAATTGGCAGTGTCTTCCCTGAGCCAAACGGCTGTGGTTAAAACCCCAAGGTTGCTGTGTTAGGTGTTATCAACGCCTGGCTCGTTGGCAAGTCGGCGCCGTATCGGACTACCTACTCCAATTGCGACTGCACAAGACTGGCCCTGCCACCTGGTGATCCCGCATAGATCTCAAGCGTAGTTGAATGGGTAGCATCCCATGAGCTGGAGTCATAAAATTTGGTCAACCTGCTCAAGTCTGAATACTAATTGATTGATTGCCGTTTCAGATCGGAGCTTGAAACCTACACTGTTTTCTGAATTCTGAATCTTTTAACGGGTATTTTATTTGTAATATATCGTAATTAGTATGATCAGCTCTCATATTACGTTAGTTGTCTATGAGCTATTCGGGTCACATGGTCTCGTTTACGAGATGCGCCGAAAGCAACCGAAGGTAGATGTGCTCAGTCATTATAATGCGGGAGCTCGCCAGACAAAAGCTAGGACATAATTTAAAAAAAAAAAAAAAAATATGATGCAAGTGACCTATTGATAACTGCTTCAAATTTTGGCGTTTCATTGCTGCTGAAAACCCATTTGTAATTTTTTTAATGTGAATACACCGCACAAGAGTCCCAACTGCTCCCATCTGGAGCCAGTGAGACCATGTCATCTCCAATTGGGGTATGTTGTGAGGCTGAAGTATAGTGGGGAGGGGAATGAGATGGGGAAAAGGGAAGGTAGGAAAGTACTTACTAAATAAACCATCTTTTGAACATTTTACCACTTAACCGGTCTTGCCCTTCTAATGACATTGTAATCCCTAATTCTAATAAACTGGAAAGAGCTGGCACAAAACCGAGATGAGTGGAGGAACACTCTTGAGGAGGCCAAGACCCACCAGGGGTTGAGAGCCAAGAGTGATGACGATGATGATGTGAACATTGTTAACGAAACATGTATATTGTCTTTCTAATACTATAAAGAGGAAAGATTTGATTATTTTCTGCATTGAATAGGCTCCGAAACTACTGAAACGATTTGAAAAATTCTATCACCAATAGAAAGCTACATTATCATCGAGTAACATAGGCTGTATATAAAGGTAAGCTCTGGCGTTATGAAATTTGTATAAATGAAAATGTGTGTATTTCATATATTTTAGCGGCAGGGAGGAAAGGCAGGGGGAAGGTGGGGTTTGCGGAGAGGGAAGACATGAGGGAGGGGGAAGGTGGAAGGGAACGCGGATGCACGGGAAAGCACATGCAGGGAGAATCAATTTATTTCTTTGAATGGCAGAGCAACGCATGCCGGGTACCAGCTTGTGAAGATAAATAAAGTGATGTAAACTAAATTATTTGTCTTTTTAATAAAAAAGTAGCCCAAAACCTCTCCTAAATTTTTTTTAGGTGGTTTTTTCATCATTTTTAATGACTTTCCAGCAGAGTGGTGTCTAGAGGTATGTAACTAAGTTGTCCGGAAACCGATTGATAGATACCTGATTATTCAGTTTTAGTCACTAATGGGTGGAGCCCACAAAGCAATTCTGAGGGCCAGGGTATTTCAGAATACTCAGTAATGTTATCATCAATCGTATTAGATTCTCAGGATTCCTCTAGTTCCTACCAGAGAGCAATTTCACTGACGTAAATGTCTCTCAAGCCGGAGCGGCCCCAAGATAATAATATTTTATTCAGATTTTTCACATGTTTCCGTATTTATGTTTGAACAAATTGAACACTATGCACGCAGCTTCCTAGAAGTAAGGAAACTGCATTGCCAATTAAAACGAGATTAGCGATAACGCAACAATGCGTAAAGAAGATGTGTTAAATAAAACCATGCAAAACAAAACATACAATGGACTCTTCCTTGTGTTACATTTAAACAATGCAAAGTGTAATTATACACCCTTGAATAAAGAGCGGAGACAAAGCAAAGGAAATACTTCGCGATTTTGATAGTGGACTGGTTTCTCAGAATGCTATCTGGTTCTGACGACGTGTAACTTGTAACCGACTCTGACGCATTGTTGACATTCGACTCCCGGTGTTTTCATTTGTGGTATTTTGCATTTTACAAGGGGCGAAGGAAAGATAATAACCGATATCCTGAAGCTCACTCATTTGTCGCGTAGTTTTACATATTAACGGGTCTGAGAAATGACTTGTCATATGCTGCCGAAATCGACTGTAAGCAAGCAGGTGTGTTCCTTACCAACTACAGAGTTTCTTGTTGGTGAACCGGTTTCCAAAGGATCAATGCTATTGGTTCACCCTAGACTGCTTCATTAAAATATCCTTTAACAGAATACAGATTCAGAATTCAGACACAGTTTAGATTTCGTACGCGGTTGGAAACGGCAGTCAATCAATCAGTATTCAGATTTAAGCAGATTGTCCAAATTTTAGGACTTCCAGTCATGGGATCTCTGAAATGTCCTTTCCAGAGACGATCGTTACGTATTTCGTGTTTCCAGTGTTCTCCAGTACTATAATGTTCTGCAGTACTATAATATGCTTATTAAAAAAACCTAAAGTTCTCGAGATGACTGTTTATTGACGTTTTCGTAATTTACAAATAGAGCTAAGAAAGACTGACGTCCTTACTAACTTTAAACTTCTTTCCGGTTTTTTTAATAAAATTAATAATTTTATGGGTGCGAAAAAAGGATAATTACATAACCGAAAATCATTAAAAAAAATAACGTTTTCCACAAGAAAGGTCAGAGGAGAATAACGAGGCGTAACAAAAATATTACATCATATAAATATTTTTTTCCTTGATCCATCTTATTGATCAAAAATCATTATAATGTTCAACGTCTATATTACTAAATCCAATGTAATATGGTTGTACTTGTAAATTATAATAATAATAAGAATATTATAAAATTTGATTTTGTTAAAATCAGCACCACGACCATTATACCTCTAAACACGTACAGACAGCGTAAAATGTCCGGGGTTCTCTTCATAACATCTGTCAAAAAGTCAAACCAAATGATAAGTTCGCAGAGAACAAACAATAAATCCAGTGAACGTTAAATGTCTATAAGTAAAAAAAATCTATCCACACGATTTTTTCCAAGTCTTTATGAAATCCATGCAAGTGGCCTATTGTGTATTTATTTTGTTCGTATTTGCGGAAATGTTCTCAGTCACAAAAAACATCCGCAATAATTATGTTGCTGACATCAAATCCGACAGCGGCGACCAGTGTGCAAATTTGTGTGATTTGTGTCCAGTTTGGTCCGGTGTTTCCAGCAGCAGAAAGTTCAGTAAGTGTGTTGGTGCCCCACTGCCCCTGGCCATATTAATATTAGACCACTCACCACTCCGTGCAGCCCCCACCGAACAGACAATCCCAAGAAGTGACATCTACCTAAATTCTATACCGATGTGAAGGAACACTGACAATAATATTAAAATCAAATTTCAACACATGGTCATCCTGCATGTTTACATTATAATGTACTAGCTGAACCGGGTTAACGAAACACAACGCCATCTACTGGATGGTTACCCAACCTTTTAACTCACACCGACATCTGTTAATATGCATACATCTACAGCCCGCTCGTCCACCACATACAGATATTCTCCTTTAATTATATATTTCAACCAATTTATACAAAACCTTGACAAATTATATGCCTAAACCTTCCTCACGAATCACTCTATCTATTGCCGGAACCGCATCAAAATCCGTTCAGAAGTTTCTGAGTTTATCGCGATCGGACAGACAGACGCGGCGGAGGACTTTAATTTATAATATGTAGATATTAGCCTCCTTCAGCTTAATAGGTACCAATCATCGGCCAAGTATACCCAATGGGATAATAAGGAACTCCAGTGAAAAATATTATGGGTCCTAGAAACACGTCGTCAAATTGGCAGTATTAAAATGTTTAGTGGTGACGTCACTGCTCATCGTGTCGTGACGTCATCGTAAAGTCATTGTATGGGAGTATAGGTATGACACAAGCCATCGTATTAATATATTACATACTGTTAATAGAGATTTAGTTGTTGTGTTTATTGAAATATTATTTAGGCCTAGATAATTCAGTTTAAAAAATAAAGGTATCTCTTATTAGTTTATCTCTATTATTGAAAATATTCAAAAACTACTGCATAAAAAAATAGTAATGCTACTCTAGGGAGAATAACTTCGAACACCGACTTTCAAAATGGCGGCAGTTGATCAGCTGATTGCCCGATCTTATAGTAACTTTTCAGGAGTGATGATGTCACACGATTCACTACACATACGGTGGTTTTCGGGGATCTTGAAAAATGAAAACTTTGACAATTATTTTAACTATTAAAACTAACTATAAAAAATGCAGTTATTTACGTTGGAAGGTCATTACATTATTCATAAAAAAATAAAAACAGTTGGACTGGAGTTCTCTATTATCTGTAAGAAGCATTAATGTAGCAATATTGTTCTTTCAATACCTATATTATTTTGGGTTATTTTTATTACTGTTTAAAATTATTAACTTCAACACAGGCTTGTCCTAGTGATGTTAAAAATTGAATCGTAAACAATAATACCTACCCTGTAAAGAAACAATAAATAAATAAAATAAAAAAGTTGTTCGCAACATAAAATAATACATAATACGAGTATATTTGCGGTCTATTCTGAAGTAGTAGACATCCTCGCTTTAACCGTGTTTGGTGACCAGATCTGAATAGCCAGTACTTCACAATCTTCGTCTTCCCTATTTCCTTCGAAGTAGTAGACATCCTCGCTTTAACCGTGTTTGGTGACCAGATCTGAATAGCCAGTACTTCACAATCTTCGTCTTCCCTATTTCCTTCCGTTCCCCACCCACTTACAACGTACCACTAACGGGGGTGCCGTATTATTACTGACTCTGGACAGTAGGGAATCTTGTGCGATATTCACATTTAAAAAAAACATGTGTGCAGTTCACACACGATAGAAATGAAACCTTCAGAAAACTAAACTTCGAAAGAATGAGACGAATGCAAAGTATCATTGTAGGGCATATTGAAATGAAACTTCTATAGCCCCGTTGTGATTTGGAATTCGGATGAAACGGAAATGACGCATAACAGAACCTGCGAAGCATCAAACTCCTATCAAGGCTCCTATTGGTTGAGATATAAAACGGAAATGACGCTAGGTCTGCGCTCATTGGCCGATTTGATTATGACCTTACTTTTCAAGGCTCCTTGGTTCTCATTGGTTGAGATTGTTTTGGTAAAGTGTCGCTTCCACCGCGTGTCAACTGAACTCGATTTTTTAAAATTATAATATCGTTACCAGGTTTAAAAATTATTTTAAATTTTATTCTATGAAGCACCGCAAAAGAGGAGGCCTATAGGCTACGAAGCACCGCACAAAGAAGACACTGATTAGTCTATCTCATTCTCTCGCAGACTAAATCCTATAAATGAATGTGTTTGTCTCTTTTTAGTGCCGCTCGTTTCCGTTTCATCGAAAAATCACAACGGTGCTAAAGAAGTTTTCACTTTAAAAAACAGAACTAAGGAAAATTTGAGCCCACTTCTGGCTCATACACACGGACATACTATTCCTTGTTCAACTCTCCAGTGGTAGCTACTATGTAGCTACTGATACTGACTGGTCAGTAGGCCGAACTGCGAACGCCTTCTGAATGTAGTTGCTCGAATTGTTGACCAGACTGCACAGTGAAGACTGTTGAACTGTTTTGACTCGGAACTGTTCCAGATTGTCTGACACGGATAGCTCGTTCGCTTTCCGCTCCCAAAACATGAACAGCGCACAACACAACCGGAATACTGAGCAGATTCTTGAAACCCGTTTACAAACAACAATCAATGGATCTTGTCTTCATTTCATACGTTAATCTAGGTAGAAAGGACTTGTTTTGTATTGCATTTTATGTGAATACCGAACAAGAGTCCCAACTGCTCCCAACCGCCTGGTGCTAATGAGGTGAGACTATGGAATCCCCAATGTTGTGGTATGTTCGTGATGTGAGGGTGAACAACCATTAATGGGACTTGTCTTCATTTCATACATAAATCTTGGTAGGAAGGACTTGCTTTATATTACATTTTTTATGTGAATACCATACAAGAGTCCCAACTGCTCCCAACCGTCTGGTGCTAATAAGGTGAGACTATGGCATCCCCAATGTTGTGGTATGTTCGTGATGTGAGGGTGAACAACAATCAATGGGTCTTGTCTTCATTTCATACGTTAATCTATGTAGGACATTGACGATATCGGGTATACTTGGTCGAAGAGGTAGGAAGGACTAGTTTTGTATTGAAATTTTATATGAATACCGCACAATAGTCCCAACTGCTCCCAACCGCCAGGAGCTAATGAGGTTACACTATAGCATCCTTAATTGTTGTGATATATTCATGACGTAAGGCTGAAGGTAGTAGGGAGGGAAAGGAGATTTGAAAGAGGAAGGTGTGAGAAGTACCTGGCGATTCAGATCTAACAGCTATAAAAATAAATATTACTAAATAATGACAATCCGAAAGAAATAGACTATAAATAATAATAGTTGATTCGTTACCGAGTTACCTGACTTTGGACATACTCATTGACGTACCTCTTGACGTGAAGACGTACCTGCTAAGGATTTATTCAGTCTTCAACACACAACTCATAATGGAGAAAAGTTCATAATTATAGGAAAACTAGCTGGTTACCTGCATGCGTTGCTATGCCATTTGATAGAGAAATTGTTTCTCCCTGCGTGTCTTTTCCCATTCGTCCCGTTCCCCTTCCGCCTCCCCTTCCTCTCCCGCGTCCCTTTCCCCTCTCGCGTTCCCACTCCGCCTCCTCCACCTTCCCTCTCCCCACACCACTCCCTCCTTTCCCTATCCCGGGAACCCCCTTCCCGAGTTCCCCTCCCCTTCAAGGATTCCCTCCCTCCTCCCGAGTTCCCCTCCCCCCTCCTGGGTTTCTCTCCCTCCTCCCGCGAATCCCCTACCCAAGTTCCCCTCCCCCCTCCTCCCTTCAGTATTCCATACATTCAGTCCTGGTACATTCAGTTTTTAAACAACTCGCGTGCCACCTATTCCAATATTTTTTTACAAATTTCATAATGCCAGAGCTCACCAGTAGTTTTATTATACAAACCTTATCCTGACAATAACGAATACAAAAAAAAAGAATTATCCAATTTGGTGCAGTCGTTCGGAAGTTATGCGCGTACATACATTTCGGCGATAGATAGATAGAACATAGATAGATAGATTTTAAAAAATCAGGTAGGCTCTTAACGATGCGCCTGAAACATTGATACATTCATATTTTTTACATCAGCTCCCCACAGGACGCCTTGAGTTGTTTTTAGGGATGCTGTGTGGAAGTTTTTTTTTCAGGAAAGGAAGGCGGGGAAGTTCTGGGAAGGAAAAGTATATGAGGGACGGGTAGGAATCTGGGGGATCAGTATGTCCAGAAATGACGGATGCATGAATCCATCCCTTCCACTGCGGTGTAAGGCAATGTTCCGAGTCCTACTGGTTAGGTCAAAAAACTCCCTCTGCCTCTACCAGTTTCCTCCGATTCCACGCAGTTGGTGGGCAAACGCATCCGCCGCCAAGACCCGGGCAAATTCCACCCCATAAACCCCGGCACCCCTGCTTGGTGTTATCTATGGCAGAGATGTTGGTTAACCAATAAATGGTTTTTGGGACGGCAGCCTCCCAAATTTATACCTAATATAATACGTTGATTGTACTTTTAGACTCTGTGAAATCTTGTGATCAGATCGAAGGTTTGAGGGAATCAGAGGTCTCAGGAACTGGAGAAATGGAGAATCTCGTGATGATCACTTAATCACGATTCTAAGTCCCGAGGCAATGACCTGGAAGATGCCATATTGCCTTAGCAAATGTCATCGAGGAGAAAGGTGGGATTAAGTCCACTCGAAAAGCTTTTATTACCACGTCAAGTTTCGTGCAGCCAACAACGGTAATGAATTGATTTCGCTTTTACATATTTACACTTCCTATGCTCGAGCAAATAAATGGCCGAATGACTTCCTTCAGTACCTGCGCGTGTGAGCTCGTCTTTGTTTGTTTAATGTAGGCAGTCGCTAGAAGCATCTACAGAAATAAAGAGGCTTCCCTTGTAGGGATATGCGCCTGGTGGGTGTATGTACACCCACCTTCGCAACCTCCTCAAACAGATATCTATGGCGTCACCAGACAGATAGATTTGTATCTCTTTAAGGTGATATTGTGTTTTCACTTTTTTTCCAAACAGATGTTCTGAATGGAGAAGTGATCTGCCCGACCCACGCCGCTAACTACGCCAGGCGTTCTGGTCAAATTGGCACAGATTATTTCCACCAGTGTTGCCAACTCTCAAAAATATTTACCCCTAAACTAAACTCAAAAACCCCTAGAAACCGGCAAATTACTTGAAAATACCCCTAAAAATTTTTTTTGTCAAAATAATGAATAATAATGAATAAATGATATGCTGTAATGTTTTTCAATAATCTTTATTTACAAATCATTTAAAACATCAAATATTGCATCATTTTCTTGACAAGAATCAGATTTTTTAAAATCGTACATGTTAACATTGAATAGGCTTAACATTTCAGGTGATGGATTAAATGTAGTGCAAGATCCACCATTTCGATTTAATGTGAACCGAACCATCATCATGCTTTGAAGCATTTCAATGGAGTCTATTCCGTAGCTTATTTTTAACTACATTGTAAATGGAGAATGCACGTTCGACACTTGCGTTTGAAATTGGAACCGTGGAAAATGCTAATCCAAATTTTGAGATGTTTCCAAAACGTTTACATCCAGCTGCGTCACAATCATTGTAAACTTCGTAATAAAAATCAGCTGAAGTTGACGTATTTTTCCATGTTTTGTTACTCAATTGGTGCCACTCAGACTCAATTTCATTTTTGTTGCCAAAGATATGAGTACGATGAATTTGGTTCAATATTAGTTTTATATCGGGTTTAACTTGAGACGTAGCAACCTTTGGGTGCAAATCAGCAACCATTTTTAACATTGATAAATTATCCGGAAGCCTTTTTTGAATTTGCTCGGCCAGACAACATAAGAAGCTCTTGCATCTTTCCCTGACATCCATCAAATCCATTTCTTCAAGATCTTGTGAAATATTTTGAAAATCAAAACCAAAATCACAAAACCCCCAAAAATACCCCTAAACATATTAAACCCCTAAAAAAATCCCATTCCACTTATTTTCCCCCTAAATCTGGGGGTAAAACCCCTAAGTTGGCAACACTGATTTCCACCGCCTCGCCTCGACGATTGCTGCGATCTAATCTTATTTATCTGTTCTCGTTGTAGGTCCACGTTAATCACATTACGATATAATTATTGGTTATATTTTTTATTTATTATGATTGTTTTATTATATCGTGTAGAACACACGTTCGCGTGTGGAAATCCACTTGGCCAAAATCTAATATAATCACTTGTTCAAAACAACTCAGCAAAACAACAGATGTTCGTGGGAGTTGCGACTTTCCTAAGAATTGAATCATTCCTGAAATTCATTCCAACACGCCAAATCACTAAACTGACCGATTTGTCTTAAGATATTAGTTGATTTTTGGGGTGTTGTGTATCGTCTTTCTTTTTTCAATATTTCGAATAGCCTTGATTCGATCATCTTTGATAATGATTCCCGATGATGGACACTACAAAATTGTAGGAGGAATTGTGATTAATGATTACTTATGATCCCAAAAAGCAAGTAACCTAATGCTTATGACCTAATTTGATCGTGAGAACCTTTAAACATACCAGTACTGCCAGCAAAGATTGTAAAATTGTGGTAATTATTCAGCAATTTATTAGAAATTTTCCTTATGCACTTTGAATGTTATTATAATATTATTAACATCATTATGATACCCTGCATTGTAAACTTCAACAATTTGCATGAAAATGTAAATTCGTGTAGGTGTCAGACATTAGAAATTGCGCTTTCTAAAAGTTACGAAATCTTTGTGATTCGGAGTTAAAACTTTAGCACTTTACTTCATCAAGCCTAACCAGAACCAGGTGCCAGCAGCCTCTATTGTGCCTCTGCCCCTACCTCCAGCTCTTCTAGCCCACAGGCAATGATCACTTTCGTTTTTTGGTCATGGTCGAGAAATATGTAAATTGCGTGAAGCAACAGACGAACGAACCCTAATTTTATTTGTTAAAATTCAACGAATCGTTGATTCAATAAATATTAATCAAATTTGAATAAAAACTGGTCATTCTTTCATCTAGCCATTTATGGTGTAAAACTTATATATAATAAGTGATAAAGCAGTAAGTACGTAATTGATTGGCTGTAAATAAATCCTCGTTCTGGCATTGGTCATAACACGATAATTTATATGAATGTAAGTTTGCAATGGTACTGCTTGCTTATGATTAATCACGTATCTTGCTTTTAATGATTTCTTGTTCTTTGATAAAGTAGGTAATGGTCATATTGGTCACTGCCGTCACTGGTCATACACAACACAGGCATAATCCAAACATTTTGAATAATTTAAAGTTAGGGGTCTACGCTGATGTCGTTAAACTACCTATGCAATCATTGTTTATGGAACCCTTGCAACATCAAATTATTTGTTATTTTTAAATACCACATTCTAATATTTGCAATTGCGTTTAAGTCAGAACTTTCGATTCAAATTAAATATCATAAAATTTATCCTTCTTTCTTTTTTATCTCTATATTGCCCAACGGTCAGTGGTGCACTGTTTGGTGATTTCAAACGCTGCACATATTGTCTTTTCCGCTTTACGAACATGTGTATTACGTTTCAAACAGATTACATGTTAATATGTGATACTTTCCTGTTTATGTTATTGATGGAATTGAAAAATAAAACAACAAACGTTTGAAGTTTTGTTCTTTGCGTACAAGACAAAATATTTTAGGTACGTTAAAAGACTTTATGCATATCCAGATATCCATGCTTATTTTGGAAAAACGAATCTATAATAATTTAACTATCGAAGAATAAGCACGTAATTTTCCACTACACACAGTTTTAAGATGACGTGATCTGTTCATCTTATTAATGAGTGCATGTGGTCAATTTTCGCTTTTCATCAACGTTCATCTTCATTATGTATAAAACCTCCATGACGGTTTGCTTACGGACCGGCGCGGCGCAATGGCCAACTGTTTTGCTCAGTACCATTACATAAATTAATCATATTCGTGCAATCCATTTGCCTGGTGTGTGGAGTCTGAAAATTCTTACTTATTTGATATTGCGGAATAGCAAGGGGTCGAAATCCGACATAGACTTTGGTTTGGTTTTATTTCACGCAGAGTTTTTCGATTATGTAGAATTTGTATCAATTGAAATTATAGTAAACTACTGCAGACCCGCGAAAAATTATGAAATGTTATAATTGTAGGATTTCTGAAGCTAATTTTATTTATAATACAAGTATCTAAATAGTTATATTTTTTGTTGACAAATTAAAGAAATGACCAGAAATTTCGAATTAACTTCTTTAGCAAACTTGAACAAATCGCGAAATCTGTCAAAAATTTAAACAAAAGAAATATATTTTATTTTTTTAGTTACTTACTTTATCGCTTGAGTGAATTATTCTTCAAATAATCAATTCCAATTTGGAAAATGTAACACTTTAATTCAGAAGAAATTTGAGTTCATCCATTTGAGTGGGGGTTACCTGCTGACAAACCACCATCCAGTTTCTTTAGTAACCTGTATAGAGTCTTCGTTCTCTCCCTCTCTTCCTCTCCCACACTTTCTCCATTTATTTTGGAAAGAATAGGTTGACATGGCTAAGTTTGTGGATGAGAAAAAGTTCGTTAGTTCCTCTTCTGACCGCCTCGAAAATAAATACATCCTCGTCCCCGACTTCTTCCACCATTCTCACATTTGCGTCATTTAGATGAATTTCTTCGTTCGTTCGCTCTGCATGCCCAAACCATCTTAGTGTTCCTTTCTTAATCTTATTTATTACGCTCACATCATTCGTTGTGGATCTCTACATTTCTTACACGATCATGCCTTTACCGCACGTACTTAGGGATCTCACTTCTACAGCATACTAACTTTCATCCTTCCTCTGCCAGTTCCATGCCTTACTGCCATACATCAGGGTAGATACAGCGTACAGCACCCCATGTTGGATTGCTAGCTTCGATTCTTTGGACAGTTTTTTGTTAGCTGTTAACTGTGAAGTGAAAATTAACTGTGTCAAGCATTACATACAACGTATGTTTAAGCAGAAATTGTTATTGCTTTTGTCGTTTTTAAAAAATGTTTATAATTTAATCAGATTATTTAGTTATTTGGTTTTGAATAACGGTTCTGATATCGCAAGTCACGAGGCCTTATCGCTGCCAGTTATTCTCCGGTGACATTCCATCAGTGCTGCCGATTGCCAGATTAGTATTCCTTCGTAATTCGCATTCCTCGTGTGCATTACTTTTATTACGTCCCGTTTTATGTTTTTAATAAACTTAATCAGTAATCAACCAAGTTTTCCATATTATTATTCTCTGGCTGCAAGTTATTTCCTGGCGGTACCAATTATCATTTATTTATTGCATTTGTTTACAGACCACTATCCCGTTATAACAATATATATTAACAATAGAAATAAAATCGTAAAATGGTACCTACACCTGAATATGGTAATGACAGATTGCACCAAAACCTAGATCAGGAAGATAATTTCTGAACAAGTTTGATGGAATACTCTGAACTGTATTAGAAGAAAATATTTTATGTTTGTACGTTTTGCTTTTTTTAAGAATTCTCGTAGGTGAACGAACGTCTGTTGATGGCGTTCAGACTATGCAATTTTAATGATTTTTAAAGGGTTCTTACTGTTCATTAGAAGTAACCTATCAAAAAGCAAAATGTACCGACACGTTAGTGGTCGGTATCTATATCATATTAAAAAATGTTTGCACTAGTGTCAAAATCCAGGGAAATACGGGAAAATAATATAAAAATAATAAATTGGGAAATACGTTTGTATGGACAAAACGGCGTCCGGTTTACTCTCATGCCAGAATGTGATAAGTTCTTCTAGTTACTTACTTTGCAGACCTGATGATTTATACAAAACTAATTAATATAGTATTAATATATCTTACGTTTCAATCCATAATAACTATGTGCACAATGAGTTTTCTTTTATTTTAATACAATGTTCAAATGTTTTTATGTCTTTCCAGGTAGATTAACAATAAGTTCCTAGCTAGGCAGATTGCCTTTGTGTATTATTCATTAAAATAATCTATACATAAAGTTATTGTATTTATTCAAACTATTTACTGCTTGTTTTATAGAATTTGACTAATTCACCAGATTTCAAAGATCGGTAAAAGTTCTATTCAAGTTCTTTTATTATTCTATTGTAGGCCAGTTGTTTTACAGAACTGAAATAACTATAGAACTTGAAAATTAGCTTTATTTGGAGAATTGTTCAAAACATGTGAAACAACTTAACGAAATTCCCTTATTAACCCAACATGACTCCTGTAAAAATCTTCACATGCTGTATAGCGTGTTTCAAATTGATCGACGTGTAATAATTTAGTTGTATGTGCAGATTCACTGTCATGAATGGTCAACTTTATATAGTGCCGCTTTGCCACCTCAAGGACGCTTATATAATAGATAATATAATATTGATCAGGGTGATAAACAATCCACAAACAGTAGCCATGCCATTGCAAGTCATAAGTCATTGGTCCGATGATGGCAAACAATAGTAAACAATAATAATGTGGTAGTAAAGACGCCCGATCAGGGCGTAGCCTCATACAGCCAATAATAACTAACAATCAGTATAATCACACATCATCCACTTAGACGAGAGGAGTCAGGAATCCTTCACGCGCCAGACGAATGATGTCATTGAGTCATTGCAACACCATCACCAAGATAATACTCATTAGTGCATATTTGATGATTTTATTAATTGAATAGGCAGGTGAGTGCATAAATATTCGAGGATTTCAATGTCAATTTAAATATCTGTGTTTGTAGGTAGAAGAAGGAAGTAGTAGTATTCAATAAATAGTATTATCAATAGTTAGTACAACCAAACTAACATATTAATTACATTAAAGTTTATTTTAAATTGAACAATCAAATGCTACAACATATTCACAATAGGCTGTCCTAAGATACTTTGGACACGTTGCTCACCAAACTGAGGACTCCAACTTGGAGAAACTCATAGTCACTAAGTGGAAGGCAGAAGAAGCAGAGAAAGGTCGCCAATGCGCTGAAGTGACCAAGTATCACTGACGTCTGGTACGTCGGTATCCGCAGCTCTCCACGCAGAAGAGCTGCGAGGAGTGGAGGAATCCTCCATGGAAATTGGAGTAGAGGTCATGACCCTCAGCAAAGAGGAACCGACTTGAGAAGAACTATGTAGAAAACACATATTATCTAACGCGACCATTACCTTACATCGGTGATTCAGAACTAGAAGTAGGTATCAGTAGAGAAACAAGACACATTTTTACTATACAATTATTATTGTTCTGTAACCAGAGCAATTACGTTCCGTGTAGGATTTTTTTTCAACAACATATCCTTTCGTCTTCGTAATTGAAGGCATTAGGGACACCTTTCCTTATTCACTTATACATTATAATATTGTGTTTACGACAACAACTTTTTGAAATCTGTAAATCCAAAAACCCTCGTTCGTAGAGTCGGTGTCTATGTACTTGTATATGTAGATTTTCATAGGGACCTATAAAGTATGCTTTGATAGCATAATGTAGTTTATTCTTTTAACATTAGGGAACGTACCCATACTACGTGACCAACTTTTTGCAATTTTTAACCCCCCCCCCCCCCCCCCCGGTGACCAAAATCCTAAGCAACTTGCCGCTCATTTGTATGGAGCGTGACATTTTGAAGACCCCCCCCCCCCCTAAACGTGTCACGTAGTATGGGTACGTTCCCTTATGCAATATGAGTCCAAATTGTCTCCATTGAACTTCAAAACTACTTTCAATTACTAGGTAGGTACCTACTAATTACATAGCCACTGAGTACGTAAATATCCGAAGGACTGTCTTTACCATTATTTATCAATTGATTTCCTCAGCCGAATGTAATCTCACACATTTAATCGTCTGTTATATATACAATCACATGATATTATGAGACATGCTTCGTATGTTAGGGGGCGTACATTAATTACGCTAGAACAAAGGGGGGGGGGATTAAGCAAAATCTCGCAATTCTTGAAAAGAATATACGTAGTGGCCCGAATTTATCTCACCAAGGGGGGGGGTCTAGATTGGAAGAAAAACTGCTCACGTAATTAATGTATGCCCTCTTACGTGCTTACAATTTTTTTTTGGTAAGTTCATTTGTAGAAATGTACCTATAGAATAGAGTATCGATGTACCTATAACTTCGGTTAGCCTTTATTAAAAAAAAAATAGTAACTCCGTCATAATTTTCACTTGTTCACCGCAGGTGGAATGCGGTCTTAAGAATTTGGTTCCCATCAAGGTGGGTGATAAAGCTAGTCTGATGGCACTTTCTGAATAGGTGCGTTTTGCATATTACCCTATTAATTGAAGGTGAGGTTTGTGATTCCACCTTCCCACTCGGGGACTTCATTAGCTCGGTTCTGGCCGGTTCAAGACCAGGTGAGCCGGGCTGGGCTGTGGGCTAGAGACGGCCGAGAGAATTATGTGAAGGCCGACAACTCAGTGTTGTTAATTTGTTTACCGCCTTGTGTTTCAGCAGTTAGGTAGGTACGGCACGATCAGATATTTGACGGTAAATACGTATTTAATAATTCATTGTTTTCCGTGCTGTGCCGCCATAAGCCATATTGTACTATAATATTACCTATAATCCCACCTGCTCGCGACCTTTACCTCTGTATTCTGCACCCTATTTGAGATTTGCTGTTCAGGCGGAAAATCGCTACTTAAGTAGGAATTTCAGTTTTAGCTTAATGCTAATCCCATTACGAACAACGTATTTTTAAGGTGGCAACACTACGACATATATTATGCATTTAAACGAAACCGGGAAATAGTACCTAGGTACCTACCGTCGATACCTACCTACTATTGAGGATGAGAAAAGGGTGATTTTTCTATGGGAACTTTATTTAAATATGGAATAGTTTCCATTCATCTAAATCTTAAGTAATAAATGAGGAGGTGATATTTAAAATATGTAATGGACATCAAAAACTGTTTCTGAAAACATGTTTTTAATCATCACTGGAATCTTGATATTTTACCAAAAACTTGAATTTTGCACCAGAACGCGAACATTAGCAATATATTAATATATTATTAAATTAGCAATAAATTATTAAGTTAATTAAACATGCTAATAATATCGGTTATCGGTGCATGCGTGAAGTGATGTTGTGAAATATTTCTGTGGAATGTGTAAAATTATTCATGTTTAATGAACTCTTAATTTTCAAAATTGGACCTAATTGTGAGAACCTAGCGACAAAGTAGTTGCTCCAAAGTTATTTTATTTTAATAGATATGCTTGAAATGTGTATTTATTTGATTTAAATTTTTGGCAGATATCGAAATTTTTCATAAGTGTACTAACAGTGTTCATTCGGTAGGTAAATTTCTGACGTCTCTCTAATTCGTCAGCAAAAAATATAAATATCTATTGGTTGAGGCAAATTTTTTATAAGTATTTTCAAGGTTACAAATCCTGCAATTTATAATATCATTATAACATTATAATTTTTTTATTAGTAGAATAGGTAACTACAAAATTTAGCTCGTAATGTTTATTGCACTATTGATAAAACTTGAAAATTGGTGTTTCTCATAAATCCTAACTTTTTCACAGCCTATGCGTTAACTTATAAATTTCAGTAGTCTTTATTTTTTTAACAATTATTTTTTCAACCCTTTCCGGTCGAATCCCGCACAGTTTGTGTATCCCGCACAAACTTCGCCAGCCTAGCGATTCCGTATTTATTGTGAGATCGTTATTGGATAACGGACGTAATCTCCTGTCAGGTTTGTGTGATTTTTATGGCTGTTATTTGCATTTTTTATGTACAACGTACATTAAATGAGTAAATAATCATGCGTACTTGCAAGAATTCGTGTTTAAATCTATCTAAACTATGTGAAGTAAAAATCACACAAATCTGACAGGAGATAACATCCGTTATCCAATAACGATCTCACAAAAAATACGGAATCGCTAGGCAGAGCAGTTCCTTTCCCGTGTACTGTGCGGTGTACCAAGAAGTTCCGGGACAAAATTTCCCTCAATTACAATTAAACCATATGTGCAAAAAACACATAATAATAATTTCATTCAAAATCAATGACACCTTGATTCGGCCATAAAAAAGAATTGAGTTTAACTTCAATCACTTTCATAACTTCTTCGGGTTACACGTACGTCTACACCTACTGATATTTTAAACTCTGAAACATATTAAATTGTTAATGCAGTCGATTTTCTGGTTAAATATTAAGTAGGTAGAAGGAATAAGGTGGTAACCCAACGCTTGCAGAACTTCTACCAGGAAATCAGAACAGAGCAGAGTAGGTGTGCAATGTGAGGTGTGAAGTGCGCAGTTTGCAGTAACAGGTGCGCCATGTCCCTAGATAGAAGAACGACTGATCAGCATTCAGGACGCGTTGTCAGAATCGTGAAAGAATAAATTATTATTTAAAGAATGGCAACAAATACCTCACTCTCATTTCAAAATAATATTACGAATGCATTAATTATATCTAGTTCTAACTAAACGTATTCATAGGTGAAATAACGGCATTAAAAAACATACTTACCTACACCTATTGCAATAAGAGTTTACGTTTCTAAAATATTTTAATTGTACTGATTTTTGTTTAACCTTATAATATATTTTGGAGACGGCTGTAAAGCTTTTCCTTTTGCGAATTTCTATGTTGAAGTGAAAACTTCTTTGGCACCGTCGTGATTTGAAACTCGATGAAACGAAAAAGCGACACTAAAAAGAAACAAACACATACATTCATAGGATTTAGCCACTGAGAGAATGAGATAAAACAATCGATCTGCTCTTTTTGCGGTGCTTCGTAATCTCCCCACTTTGTAAACTTTAGTTTTCTGAAGGTTTCACTTCTACCGCGTGTGAACTGCACACTTGTGATTTTTCTTATTTTTTACTTCATTTTATCGTTTTTTTTAATAAATACTACTGCCACTTAACTACGATTTTGTTCTTCGTCTAAAATGCTGTTAAGATTTTACATTTTTAATTTGGGAGGCAGAAATGGATAGTGAATCCCGGGAACCATTTATTGGATAACCAACACCTCTGCCATAGGTCACTACGAGTGGTTCGCTACCTTCGGTGTCTTAACAGAGGTGCCCCGGTTCATGGAGTGAGGTTTGTTTAGGTCTTGGCGGCGAATGCGTCTACCCACTGTCTGCTGGTTGAGGGAGGCATTTTGACTCCTCCAGGTGGACCCTCTCGATTCATTGCCTTGCACTACAGTTGGTGGAATGGATTCATACGTCCGTCACTCTTGGAAATACTGACCACCAGATTCTTACTCACCCTCATACCTTTTACCTTCCCAGAGCTTATTTTCCTTAGAAGACCCTCCACACAGCATCCCCTAAGATTTTCATTTGCATCGCATTTCCCTGAGGAAAATTATTTTCCTCCGAGCCTCCTGAGTGGAGCTAATGTAAAAAAACATTTATTCCGAATTTTTGGTTTTTGGTGTTATTCTTTCCAATTAAATTGAGATGGATAGACAAAATTAACATATATTTTGCGTGTCTCGTAATATTTTTCAAAAAATAAGTGTAAAGTAATTTCAGTAAAAAATTACACCAATATTAATTGATAAAAACTTCTGAAAAAGTCGTTGAGTCGTGAGATTTTTTCCCTTCCGCCTCAGTAAATAGCGAAAACCTGAAACGGGAGCATGCTGTCAATTAAAGTTTATGACAGTAAGCAGTAAGTCCCTCTAATAGTTAACCTGAACGCACCGTGAACGCTGCACGCAGTGATGACGTAGTTAACGCGTTGCATATTTAGTAATTCGCTTGCCCAATCGTGATGCAATCTTCTCAAAGCATCACTGACATCACTCTTCAGCAATACCAGCATCTCTGGCGTCCGATGACATCAAACATCTGCCGCGTCTTCTGGCTGTTGTCTGCTGACTATGACTTATGATTGTACTATGTCGGGTTTCAGACTCCACCAACCGTGCCGTGGTCAAGTTTCAACATAGGAAATGGGAAGTGTGTAGGCTTCCTTTATTAAGATCATTCTGCATTTAGAGAAATTATTTATATAATTCATTCATAGCATCCACTGAATTTTGAATCATTGTAGCCTTGGCTGTTGCTATAAATACAACCACTTATTTCATGATACTTCTAAGTTTCACCGATATTCAAATGTAATATTGTCATCAAAGCGCCAATCGATGCCTTTAAATGCTGATTCTAGATCTGTTTTATCTTTTTATTAAATTGTAACCAACTGACGAGCATAACGACCACGTTGTTATGCTTTTGTTTTGTTGGTCTGGCCTCTCAGAGGGTTGGAGATCTTCTCCTTTCTCGGTGTCCTTTAACACCTCCAATCATAAGGTCCTTCAAGCTGTAACCTCTTCTTCTTTCTCTTTGGTGTTCACACATGTCTCAGGCATATCGTAGAGTCTATTTTTGATTTCCTGCTCTTCTTAATCCCGGGTTTACCCAGCACACAAGTAAAACTACATTTAGAAAATTATAAATAACCATAAAGAATCTTCCCTCTTCGCCACATTCAAAATCAATATCAATCACCGTCTACTAAGAAACCCAGAAACTTTGCATATTCCTTTCCAAAGAACCAACGTCTTGCTGGAATGGGTCGACTACATAACACCACTATAATGCAAGATTTCGGACATATTTAGCGGTGTTGATGACCCCAGAACAAAAATTCTCGGATCTCTAGTTTTCACTTGACCCAAACTTTATTTTATCTTGTTTTAGTTTTACTAGTTTACCTATTGTCCATCGTTTTATATCTGCACATTGTTATTAGATGATTGGTATTTATTCATTGTTATTTCTTTGTAATTTGTTTACATTAACCCTCTGCCTTGGCATTGGGAGGGATAGGAAGATAGGAAAAAGGAATACGATGTTTAAAGTATCCATTTAAGTTCTTTATCATACTATACGCAATTTAGGTCAAACCTCAACCAATTTTGTTGAATGACCCTGTCCGCTACGTAAAAAAAATCTCCAAGAAAGTGGACTGTAAATATTCTGTAAATATTAATACCTAAATAATTTCAAAGCGTAATATTTTCGCCATTGCATTCGCAAAGACAATATGATGTTGTACTCGTATTTAGATTCTGCTCTGCATTAGTAAATCATCATTTTGCATACGGAGCCCCAGATAAGTTAAATGAGGAAGGAATTATTATTACAGGTAGGCGAAGCGCCACGGTACTCTTAGGCTCGGTATATCAGTTGGTTATAAGCTCGGCTTGGTTGGAATGTTGAACTTAGCGCAGCTTGGAACGTAATCCGTACATAGATCGAAAGCCCAGACGTCACAAATATACGTGTATTGTCTAAGAATTTAATAGAAGAACGTGTTTTTTTTCTTTGGAAAACAAATCTACCCTATGTGATTTATCTATGCTCCCTACTGTCGTCGCGATTATGATCGCGATATTTAAAAAACTACGGTAGTTTATTTTTAGGCGGGTTTAATTTACGAGTAAATTTATGATAAAATTCCTCACTTCAATCAGCATGGTGCTATATGCGAGCACTCTAATTTTAATTAGTGTGTTTTGCTAGTCAGTGCAATGAAATTAAACACTGAAAACAAACTGTCCTGACGTTGACTCTTTTAAATTCCCTTCTCAGACTATTTTTAATTAATTATAAATTAATACATCATCATTCCTCATCGCTCGATGAATAGAATAGTCTTATATACGAGTAAAATTAGACAATTTACGTAAATTTCGGTGTGAAGTATTCAAATATTATTTACGTAAATGTCAGAATTGGCATATGATTGCTAGCTCCTCGGCGTCTAAAATAGGAACTATTCTGCGGCTTAGCAAAGCTTGAGCGGTAGATTTGGCACGCTTAAATTGGAGTCAGGAATGTCGATAGCAAGGATACGGACTAGCTGATATACCGGGCATTAACACACACCCTGTGTAGAATCTCAAACACAAGGACGCCATGATGAGAATAGGTAATATAATATTATTTATCTCTGGTATTTAGTCCAACCCAAATTATTCAATTGCAATTCCGGACTCACATGCTTTCATGACTGGGCTATTCTCACAAGGTTGCACAAACTAACGGCAATAGCGCGAATATACAATATATATGTTAATATTTGCTAATGTTTTGATGTTAGCAAATTTAATCAATTGAAGGTGAAACAATGTAGAATGTAGGTAGGTACCTACACCATGATCGAAACGGCTTTTTCTTACAGTAGAACAGAGAGCACCATTCATTTATAAGTATAACTAGCAGACCCGGCCACACGTTGCTATGGCGAAACACAACGCCACACCATTACCCAAACTTTATAACCAACGCCATCAAAATTCAAAATTGTAAATGGTAGAATAGACAGTCCTGATTTAACTAAGCTCATCGAATTTCATATACCCACTAGAGCAACTCGCTCCAAAATCTTGTTTCATTGTAACAACAACAGGACTGAGTACACGAAACACTTTTACCTAGATTACATGAAGTTAGTAATAGATACGCAGATGTGGCGGATCTATTTAACTGCACAGAAGCTAGGTACAAGAAGGCTATTCTGTCATATATTTTCAATCAATAATAATTTTATTTTTATTTTTATTTTAACTTTATGAGTAAAACCTCAAATTGTAATATTTAATTAAATGAAGACAATATAAGCGAAACTCAATCGAAAATCTGAAAACAGAAAAATCAGAAAAAGATATTGACACATCTGGGACTCGAACCCAGGACCTCTCGCTTACCGGGCGAACGCGCTAACCACTGCGCCACCGTGTCGATATCCAATTCGGTCACTTTTTTTTTAACTGTATCATACTTCGACTAAGAACCACCCACACTATCTTCATTTTTCTTAACGCATATACTATTGGCTGCTATCTTTATGTATGATTGCAAGATTCAAACCCGAACTAAATGCTCTCTAGATAGTGTCTGGATAAATCTTTATCCATTTTATTTAATATGCGACATCAATTGACTTTTCTGCAAGTCTAGGATGAATATTTTTATTTTTATTTTAACTTTATGAGTAAAACCTCAAATTGTAATATTTAATTAAATGAAGACAATATAAGCGAAACTCAATCGAAAATCTGAAAACAGAAAAATCAGAAAAAGATATTGACACATCTGGGACTCGAACCCAGGACCTCTCGCTTACCGGGCGAACGCGCTAACCACTGCGCCACCGTGTCGATATCCAATTCGGTCACTTTTTTCTTGCTGAATCTTGCAATCATACATAAAGATAGCAGCCAATAGTATATGCGTTAAGAAAAATGAAGATAGTGTGGGTGGTTCTTAGTCGAAGTATGATACAGTTAAAAAAAAAGTGACCGAATTGGATATCGACACGGTGGCGCAGTGGTTAGCGCGTTCGCCCGGTAAGCGAGAGGTCCTGGGTTCGAGTCCCAGATGTGTCAATATCTTTTTCTGATTTTTCTGTTTTCAGATTTTCGATTGAGTTTCGCTTATATTGTCTTCATTTAATTAAATATTACAATTTGAGGTTTTACTCATAAAGTTAAAATAAAAATAAAAATATTCATCCTAGACTTGCAGAAAAGTCAATTGATGTCGCATATTAAATAAAATGGATAAAGATTTATCCAGACACTATCTAGAGAGCATTTAGTTCGGGTTTGAATCTTGCAATCATACATAAAGATAGCAGCCAATAGTATATGCGTTAAGAAAAATGAAGATAGTGTGGGTGGTTCTTAGTCGAAGTATGATACAGTTAAAAAAAAAGTGACCGAATTGGATATCGACACGGTGGCGCAGTGGTTAGCGCGTTCGCCCGGTAAGCGAGAGGTCCTGGGTTCGAGTCCCAGATGTGTCAATATCTTTTTCTGATTTTTCTGTTTTCAGATTTTCGATTGAGTTTCGCTTATATTGTCTTCATTTAATTAAATATTACAATTTGAGGTTTTACTCATAAAGTTAAAATAAAAATAAAAATATTCATCCTAGACTTGCAGAAAAGTCAATTGATGTCGCATATTAAATAAAATGGATAAAGATTTATCCAGACACTATCTAGAGAGCATTTAGTTCGGGTTTGAATCTTGCAATCATACATAAAGATAGCAGCCAATAGTATATGCGTTAAGAAAAATGAAGATAGTGTGGGTGGTTCTTAGTCGAAGTATGATACAGTTAAAAAAAAAGTGACCGAATTGGATATCGACACGGTGGCGCAGTGGTTAGCGCGTTCGCCCGGTAAGCGAGAGGTCCTGGGTTCGAGTCCCAGATGTGTCAATATCTTTTTCTGATTTTTCTGTTTTCAGATTTTCGATTGAGTTTCGCTTATATTGTCTTCATTTAATTAAATAATTTTATTTATACTATAGTATTGAATGTAATTGTAGCTCTTTGTGTCATTTCTTAATCAAATGCCACAATTAATTTATAACTCTTTTTTTTTTATTATTTCTTAAGTACCTACAACAAATATTTTGTGACATGTAATATGTATTTATGGTATATTTATACCGTTAATAAATAAATCTGTTAAATCAAATCCACACCTCCCGTTTGCCAATCCGCTGCTCGCTGCCCGCTGTCCGCTGCCACTTGGCCAGATATATTATATATTTCAACCAATTTACAAAAAACCTTGACACATTATATACCTAAAAACCTTCCTCATGAATCACTCTATCTATTGGTGAAAACCGCATGAAAATCCGTTGCGTAGTTTAAAAGATCTAAGCGCACATACAGTGGGAGCGACTTCATTTTATACTATGTAAAGAAGATGGGGCTTTTATTTTACTTACAGAATATTACTTTTGTTGCAATACTATCTCAATACTGCATGAAAATCTTTATACTCGTATAGGTATATATAAATCTCGCGTCACGATGTTAGTTCAAGATAAACTCCGAAACTACAACCGATTTTGATGAAATTTGGATTTGTGAAGCTGGAAGTTTATGTAAAGAACACAAAAGAGCAAGGACAATTTTTGTAGAGAACCTAATCAAGAAATAATATTCACAGGAGCAACTCTGAATATTTTTTCTCTATTAATTATGTAAATAATCAAATATCTGTTCTATTCTATTCTTGATACAATCAGTTCCAATTTTGGAAATGACACTAAAAACAAATTCGAATTGATTGAACCAGAGTTAAAATTTGGGATGCGGGTATGGGTACCGCCGCCCCCGGATCCATTTATTGGATAACCATCACCTCTGCCAGAGATAACTCAAGTGCTTGCTAAGTTTGGTGACTTAGCAGGGGTTCAGGGGTGTATTGAGCTCTTGGCGGCGGATGCGCCTACCCACCAGTTAGCGGACCGGATCGAGAGAGGCCGGTTTGGAGAGACCTCTCCAGCTGGTCTCTCTCGACCAATCGTCTACGTTTTGCACCACAGCAGAAGTGATGGATTCATACATCCGTCACTCCTGGACACATTTCCCCCAGATTCCTACCCTCCCCTCATACCATCTTCTCAGAACTTCTTCTTCCTCCCTTAAAAAGACCCTTCGCAGAGCATACCCTAAGATGACACACGCCCCGAGTTAAATTTTCCTCATTCCTCCTGTGTTAATGTAAAAAAAAGAGTTACAGTGACTCACAGACAGACCCACAACTAAAATTAGTATGTTTGGTGGTGATGATAATGATGATATCACTTTATGCAGATCATCGAGATATTTTTGGCATCGATAACCCGTACATTGCTGCCCAAATAATCCAATTATATTTTCGTAGCAAAAGACATACAAAAATCATCAATCAAATAAAAAAATAGAAATTCATATAAAAAGTCATACTTCTTACGTCACGTAATAATAACCTACCGATGTTTTTATTCACCTGCAAAAATATTAATAGTGAATAGTGATGCATTGTTCAGAATATCTGAAACCAGTTTTTTTAATGTAAATTGGTGTCAAGTTTGCTTCGAGTGTTTATTTTTCTAGATTTACAATTTGAACAGTAAACGCAGTGTGGAGAGCGCGCTGTGTTTGTGGTTGATATGTTTTTTGCTGCCGGGTCAATTACTTTCAAACACTTTCGATTGAGAATTAAGCGTGAACCCGCTATGGCTGACGCGGCAATTTGACAGGAGGCCATCGATTGGCTGGAGTTGTCTAATGTCAGCAGGCTGTGGCCTGTAAACCGGAAGGCCCCATCAGAATACTACCTAATACGATCAGTAGCTAATAACTGCTCAATAATTCAGTAGCGGACTAAATATTGTTATAATAAATGAAATCATTTTTGGCCTCTCCAATAGTCAGTTTATTCTACACAAGAAATTTACTCATCTCAAAGGCTGAAGAAGGATGTTTTCTCTGATTTCATGACAGTTGATCCCCGACAGTTGGCCCCCGGGCATATTTATATACAATATGCACTCGGTATACCTACTTACACAAATATAATAAGTGCCCAGAAGGGGTGTGCAGAGGGAATGTACCGCCGATTAAAAAAAATTATAAAACATATTTTCATTATAAATATGCATCAAGCATAAAACTAGTTGTTTATATACTGTATATGTCGCAGGCCAACTTAAAATCAGGCAGATCATGATGCGCCTGAGGCCCTTCATGATCTGCTGCCAGGCACTGCAGGATGTGGCTGGCACATCATGATCTGCCTGACTTTATGATCGGCCTACGACATATATATACCAACGTACAAAAATCGACGCTTTAAAAAAAATCGTTTGATATCTATACCAACTTATTATTAAATATATTTTTGAAATCGATTTCAGGATTGAAATTAGTAAATAAGTCCCAGAAAATCGAAATTTTATAATAATTATAGTTTCGGAAGGCCAACTGTGAGAAGATCAATTGTCGGGTCACCATTTTCTCTGTCTTAGCTAAGGAAACATTTGTTTTGAAATTCACTATTAATAATTCACAAATTCACTGAAGAAGAAAATTCAGATATAAATGTAAATTTATTATAGAGATAGGGAGGGTCAAAAATTTACTGGCCATCTCTAAACGGTCGCCTTTTCTTTCTGATATCCTTAATGTAAGAAACTAGGTGAATATTCGTAGTCTCCTTCATGCGTCAAACCGCATACGTTAAAGCAAGGTGGTTTTTACGGTGACCGACCAACTCAGAATGAAACCAACTCAGAAGCACCTCAGAAAGGTCATTAAGAGTGATGATAAAAACATAAAAAAGTGGTTAAATAGGTTTAGTTAGGTTAGGGTTACCGGCTATTTAAAAAATTTTTTTTTCATAGCTTTTAATGACTTTTCTGAGGTGTTTCTGAGTTGGTTCATTCTGATTTGGCATGGAAACGGTTTTTACATCTGTTTTTAATTTTTTTGTGTGTATATTTTTGCGTGTGATGAACATTTAATATCCTAGAAATATTACAAATATTTATTGGATTTTCCTGAAATTTTGTAATCTTCTGGAAATTTTTCCGCTAAGGCTTAATTTACTCACAATTTAACGTTGACCCAGTTTTAATTGGTGAAAGTGACCCAAAGACATTCTATAGGTAATTAATTACGAATGTTTATAGTTTAGCCACTTTGAAAGTCTACTACTCCATAGATACAGACCCTTTGTACTAGACAATATAAAGGTAGGTAGGTGCGTGCCTCTTCGTATCCAACACATCATCCGCTACTGATACTGACGTGCCCAATATGCCCATCCCGCGTCTCCAATGGCCCGTGATTCCCTTAAACAGAGCCCACGTGCCACGTGCCCACGTGCACAGTGCCGGAAATACCCTCTTCAGAATAGGAATTGCCTGAGCTAGGAGTTGCAAGAGGTCATTGTCCTGCCCACCAATTCCCGCCCATATCCAGGCTGCCCGCCATTTATAAGGAAATGCCCCTTCAAATATAAAATGGTACTTGCCCAGTTCCTAGTCAATCTTCATTATATGTGCGTGATACTGATAATTAACACTGACTGCCGCCCATTTATCTTGTTTTTTTGTTACATTAGAAGAAAGGACAAATAAATGGCTTTCGAAATGTCGCGAAAGTAGTTTTTCGTTCACAGCATAAAAGAGAGCCTCTTTCAGTCAATAAATAAGTGTGAAAGTCGGAAAACCATGAAGTTTGACCAGCCTTTATCAACGCAATTATGTTACACTACAAACAGGGGTTAAAAAATTACAAATAAACAACAAAGAATAAATACCGACCAATAAGTATGTAAAACAACAACAACAAAAACAAGAGTTAAGTTAAAATGATTCAAGAAATTTAGTACAGTCGTGGGTAATACCGCCATTATGCCGTACGAGTGTTATACAGTGGACACATTTGCACAAGAGGTTGGGAGAAGATTAATAAAGTTGGTCATTTGGAAAGGAATATGGAAAGTTTAAGGGATTATTAGAAGACGGTGATTGTTATTCTTTTTTTTGTGGCATGGAGGGAAGATTCTACCTGGTTATTGTGATTATGATTTAAAAAAAAAATCATTTTTGTTGTTTTCATTTTTGTCACGTCGTCGCGTCGCGTCGTTCATTTAATGTTTCTAATTTTAACTATTCTAGTCGGTGAGCAGTTTTACGGACTAGAAGAAGATTAGAAGAATCTTTAAAATATTCCATTTATCTAAAATAGACTAAACTGTATTTCTCGTAAAGAAAAAAAAATAGATAAAATAGTTTTGTTTATCGGGCGGAATAGGTATAAGAGGCGTTTTAATAGTTTATTCAAAGATATATGAAATGATGGTTTTCTCTCCTCGTTTGCCCATATATTCGAAAACTGCAGTCATAAATTTTATATTAACCTCTAACGGTCGGGTATATGGTATGATTTTTTTTCCGGTGTTGATTTCAATATCTAATAAAAGAGTCTGGTTTAGTAAATGAATTTTGAGAACATTGTAAAAAAACGTGTTTAGAAAGAAAGCACTTAAAATGGCTAAACTGGTTTTGTTCATAGTATGATAGATATACATCAATGTGTTTTGTAGAAAATTTCTAAAGGGTGACATCATTTTTTATTACCTTATTTGTAGACAAATGTGCAAGTTTTGCAAAATCTTCTTTAGGATCCTAAATAAATAAATAAAACTAGTTCTTTCGAGTCTGTGCTTGCTAGGCCCATTATAATTCCAAGTTTTCTCGCTGTTTAAAATATATGACAATATAAGACCCTTTAAGAAAATGATTTAGGTTCTGTACCACACATCAAAAGAGCTAATCTCTGTGAATAAATCCCCTTAGGTCAGCAGTAGGTATTCGCAATGTAAATAAATAAAATTGTTTCTACGCTTCGACCAAGTAGGTAGTTATTATATCGATGTTTCTACGTGATCAACTATAAATCGACCATATTTTTTATAATAGATAAATTATTCACGTAATAGCAATTTTGCGCTGTAGAATAAGACGTAATACTTGTCTTGAAAATATTGTTGTTTTTTATCTTCGTGATCAGTGATCACTGATCATGCTATGACACAGTATTTATTTATAGAGTGTACAGCAACTTCGTGTGCATATTAATAAGCATTTTTTAAATTTTGTTGTTTTCAGTACTTGTATCATGAGAAAAATCAAAAATTGATGTTTACCTACTAATATGGTTAAGAGTTAAAATATTCTCTATATTTTGGGTAATCTGTGTAAAAGGCTCCTTCTTTTCGTATTTTTTTATAAAATTACCGTCATTCTTCGCAGCTGAAATTTTTCAGACAAAAGCTATGAAAATGTCATGACATTTTCCGTTGGAGAATTCTTCCTGATTCAGACGAGCAATTTTCTGCTTTTTTCCAGTTTCCCGCCGTCTTTCAAAATATCGTTCTCCGAATATTGATACAAAACAGATAAACTTTTAACTGTCGCTTAAAGCCAATGAACCTATACAGCGTGTCCGGGGGTAAAGTGCATTAACTTCGGGAGGTGATTCTACATGATGGTAGGAGTAAAAAAGATTAACAACATTTTCCGAACATTTTTTTTCCCATACAAAAAGACGTACCTACCTACTAAAAATCCTTGGTGTGAGGTACGATCTTACTTGCTGAAAGCCTGCCGGGCGCACGACTCGATTGTGATTGGCCTGTATCGTAACAGCGGAAAATAATAAATCTGTCCGTACACGCCGGACTAATTTTATCTTTTTACCTCAAAACTACCTCTAAAAGTTGGAATTTCGGAAAAAGTTATTTATCTTTTTTACTTGTACTATCATGTAGAATCACCTCCCGAAGTTAATGCACTTTACCCCCGGACACCCTGGATTCCATAATGTGTCTTAAGTTTGTAGATTTTATAAAAAAAATTCATTAAATTCTGTAAACATTTGCGGGAATTTCGAACCCGGCATTAAACAGTCGTGAAAAAAAATCGCGAATGAGATTTCTTGTTCTTGTGTAATAAATTATTGTATTATACTATACGTGATACATCTACTGGATAAACGGTGAAACTACTAAGTTATGGTAATACCCACGGACATATGAATATATCTGAACCTGCCTTAAGTGATAAAAACGTATTATTTCCCCCTCCCCATGGAGCCGGCTGGAGCTCCTCCTTGGAATCGGCTCGCTCCATGGGGAGAGGATAGAGCCTCGCTTGAATCTAAAATGTGTGACGTCATCATTCTTGCCGTGACCAGCGCGAAGCTAACATCCATACATTTAACGAAATAACACGCCAAAACGGTAGCTTATGCTATACAATATACCTACATATCAATGTGCACATAGCGAATGTGGGCGGTTCTCCAGTGTGCTCGCCGCTGGTTACAGGGGTAAGTAAATTATGAAACATTTGTTAAAGTGTTTTAACTAAACACGGCAACAAAATATTGCTATGTGTATTGGGGCGAATCTTTTCGGGGCGAGCATTTGGCCTTAGCAAATATGTTATTAACGTGGCAAGCAATTCGCGCTTCCATGTAAAAAGGTCTATTCATTCAAAGCAGATTTTGCTTTTAAGAACTAAATGGTGATATTGTAATGCGAGATGCCTATATACTGTCAGATTGATTTTTTAACGAATCACAGTCATCTTCCTCTCTTCTCCCCCCATAGTTTGGTTTTACCCCCTCGTCTGTATCTTCTGGTCTATTGAATTCTGATGCCTATGGTAATACCAAAGTTTTTTGAACTAATTCCTAAAAATGTTTTTAAATATTTCATCAAATTGGCCACATTTTGGCAAGCGTACGCTCGAGGGTGTTTTGCAAATTGCCCAAAATTTGGCCAAGAACGCTCCAGTAGTTGTATATACGCAGGCCCGGACTGGGACCATTTGGGGCCCTCCGCTAAAATCTGTAAAGGGGCCCCCTAACGTGGGGTGGGGGGGGGGACTTTAGAAAACGGGGGATCCGGGGGCCTCCCCCGGAAATTTTTTGAAAATTAGGTTTCTACGCTTTATTGGCACCTATAAAGAAGAAGAAATTCATAGGTTTTTATACGAATATTATGATTTTCGACTTTTGTTGACTTAATTATTTATTGAAACAAGAAATTCACAGTAGTTTTAGGATACCACAACACTACTAAACACATGCTATAAAACTGCCAATAATTATAACGGAGTTCAAAATAAAGGACAGGATTTTATTAGCAAGCAATAATATTTGACGTTGCAATTCCATACTCAGATAAATTAAATTTTATAAGCTCGTACAACGCAAGTCCACTTGAGTCATTAACAACTGCAATCCCTAAAAGTCTTTCGTACACTTTTCCTTGAACGACATAGCGGACGCTTATTGCCAATTGGTCCATGACAGCTATATCTTGGGTGCTGTCCACCATTACGCTGTAGATGATGCTATCCTGGAGGTCTTTCAAAATAATGTTTCGACCCATCGGGCTAATTATCTTGATTAACTTGTTAATGAAAGTCTTTGATAACAGGGTCAACATTGATCCTCGTCCAATGGGCTTTTTAGATTGCTTTCCTGTGGCTTCTCTTTTATCCTTTATTTTTATTCTGTGCTTTTTGCTGTCTTTGATACATTTTTTTACATGGCTTTGCAAAATTACATCATAATTAGCCACCAACATGACCGGTTCAAGGAAATTACCATTATTTTGTAAAGAATCAAGAGCGTAGGCTGCTTCTGCTTTGTCACCTCTGTAGGCAATGCCTTGCCTTCCTATAAACAAAACTATGTCTATCAAACGTTGGATGACCAATCTTCTAGTTTGAATTTCACTTTCTTGCTGTTTAGTTTGGTTGGTATTCAGGAGATTTGAAATATCGTAGCCCTTTTGACTTTGAAAAGCTGCTTTCGCAGCAAGTTCATAATGGGTATAGTTTTCGTGTATTTCTACTGATTTATACACATTTTTTGAAGAAACATCATAACCAGTAATGTAGGTAGAGTCTCTGTGTCCTTTATCTCCAAAAGCCATACAGCACGAACAGTACACTTTATTCAGCTGAATTGAATATGATAACCATTTTCGGTGTATTTTTTCTCCACTTGGCAAATGTCGGTAATAAAGTTTAGTAGGCTCAAATGGAAATTTTGTACCTTTTCCTTCTACAACTTGAATAGGATGTTTTTCCATGAAAGCTTTTTTAATCGTGATTGGATCACTTTCGTATGGACAAATGAAACACCCAAGTTGTTTTTTAGCTGCATCACAGGTCTCCTGATTTTCTTCATCATCTTCTGAATCAGATTGATTCGCCGACAAGAGACTATGGATAGTGGTCTATATGTGGCTGATTGCAAGCTGGCGCCTCACCCCTCTCAACTGTACAAGAAGAAGTTGATGCTGTTTATAGGGAATCCCCTTTACTATACCATAGTGTAACTAGAATTAATTATGATTTTCAAAATCATAACTAATTGTAGTTACAATATAATTAATTTAAAACATTGCTCGTAAAAATTATATTTTGACCATTGATGAATAAACCGACAAACTGCTATTCATGTTTTGCATAAAGTACCTCCTAATGACGTAGGCCTTAACACATTTATATTGTAAATTTAACCCCAATGTGAGAAAGTTTTTTATACAGTTTATTTTGTTTAAATTATAATTAATTAGCCCTATTAGTAAAAACCTTTAAAGTAAAAAAAGCAAAAACTAATATTGTTAAGTTCTTAGTACGTGCGTAAAAATGTAGAATAAATAGAACTAAATTTCAAAAAATTACAACCCATAATGAAAATAATAATCTAAGATTTCGATGACCTTACCTACAGTCGTATCATCGTTTATCTCTGAGGTAGAGCTTGATGGTTTTAACCACGTAAAAATTGAACTGGCACACTGGAAATCTTCTTGTTTCTTTTTATTATTTTCCTCTCTTTTTTGAAAACCACTCTTGTAAGTTCTCTTCATTGTTTTTGCTCCGTTCGTAAATATTAATTAATCAAATAATGTAAAACAAATCAACTCTAAACAAAAATTTAATTTAACATTAAATTATTTAGCTAGAAAAAACTGCGCTGTAAATTTAGCAAACCTCATCTCATAAAATCGAAGTGTAGTGGCTTGAAAACAATAGTGTGGGGTGGATGTTATTATAAATGTAGGAAAGGGGGGAGGGGAAGGACGATGCACTTGCGCGTTCCTACTGAGTGAACAGCTGATCTGATAGGACATCGCGGTGCAGTTGTCGGTATTAGTTCATTTATGAGTTGTCTGCTGGACAGTGGATGCACGACACATGTCACCGCGCAGACGATGCGGATGACAGTGGATCGTATAAAGCTTTCGTATACACGGCGAGATATAAACAGTTGTCGGACATGTTCTACTTTTGGAAAATGTATTTTTTTTTCAAAAATGTAAACAAACCTTACCAAGAACACAAAATAACTACTAACAAGACAAAAACTTTTTTTTGAATGTTTTGTGGGGCCCCTTCGGGGCCCCCTCTCGCCGGGGGCCCTCCGCGATCGCGGACCTGCGGACTTGGCCAGTCCGGGCCTGTATATACGATCATATTATGCAGTAATCAGGTTCAAGTTTGTGCAAGATCAACGTATGCTCGTATTTTAGTTTTACATTCATGTTCAAGAAACGGTAATTAAATAAAAGTAGGGCCAATTAATTTTATCAAGAAAATATTTAGTGAAACAATGGATCGTGGAAATGTGTGCGTGTCGGGCAATTTTTATTCTTTCACGTTAAACGTCTGCCTACAGTAGTTAATAGTTACTCGTATATAATAAATATAGTCGTGTAACATTTCAAGTATCGAGGTTGAACGTGTGACTAAATTAATACCTTACTGTACTCCACAGTACTCGCAAACAATGAGCTGTAATATTATTTTACAGAGTATTTAGAGGAAATCTGGGCTGTGTTTGCGATTTGCCCATAGCATTTTGTCCGCGGGCTGCGTTTTGTCCATACACACGTATTCCCCCAATGTCCTCTCTGAGTTTTGACACTACTGCATATCTTTTTTAATATGATATAGATGTCGACCACTAGCATGTCGGTACGTTTTGATTTTTTGATAAGTTACTTCTTACAGGAGTTAGGATCCTCCAAAAATCGTTAAAATTGCCTGGTTTGAACGCCATCAACAGATGTTCAGTATACAAACCAGACAATGATTTTTTTTTAAAACGCAAAGCTTGCGGACATACAGAGTACTTTCTTTTAATATATCAATAATCTAATTATATAAAATTTAATCAGTCCAGTTTTGGAGGAGAAAAATGAGGAATACAAAACCTCGATTTTTATAATTTTATTTAGTTATTATCAGCTTGAGGTGTAATTGTCCCTTTTGCTCAGTATTCGGTGGAGTAAGAGTGATTGTGACAAAAACAATTTGGTAAAATACCTATTTATCCAATTTCTTGGAGACCGGATTTCCTTTTAAGGGACGTACTTGACTTATTTAACCAGTAATCTCTGACATTATTTTGAGTAAAAAATATAAATTAAATTTTTTTGGCCTCGTCGTGTAATTATTTATTTATTTATTTATTTATTTATTTTCGGGAAATCGACAGTTTACATTTTTACAGTTTGTACATGTTTGTATAGCCAAAATAAAACCAATTATGGATTTCCTCCATGTGACTTTACCTCTGATTAACAGCATAATAAAAAAAATTAAATAATAAATTTATAATAAAGCAGTATGAGATCAAAAATTTTATAAAACAAAAGATTAAGTATATAAAACTAAAATTTACATAAAACATAAAATATCAATACATTGGTAACCATAAGAAGCCAGATTGTACATATAAATCAAATCATAACAGAATTAAAGATAAACGATAGAAACATAGACACATAACATATTCATGAAACATCAGAGAAATACTCTTTTATGTACCCCTTATATTTGGTAGGTTCGGAATTGAAAATGTCCACCTTGGATAATATGCTATTGTAACTATTGCATAGTCTGTTCAGACAAGAATTTTGCTTGCAGTTTGTCTTGCATTGATCAACCCTGAACAGGACAGAAGAGCGTGTTGTACGCGCAGGTACATTAAATTGAATTTTGTTTAGCAACTCTGGGCATTGAATATTATTGTTAACTAATTTATACAGGATTATTGCTTACTTTTTCAACTTCATTAATGAACGGATCTTATTCTCCCAAATGACAATTTTTTTTTCTGGTGTTGTAACTTGTCAAGTTTTTAGCGAAAACCGACAACAAATTCGTTTATCTGTGTTATTTACTTATGTTTTTTTGTTGTTTTCAGGTATTCGGCATAATATGTATGGCCTGCGCTTCCCCTGCCATGTTGGCTGGCACCCACTGGTTCCTCTTCGTGGTGGTCATGTCCTTCATATCCTCCCTCATCTGGACCTTCGTGTACCTCCTCGGCGTGCGGGAGGCACTCAAGTTACCCATCAATTGGATATTGACTGTAAGTACACCTGTTTGATTTTGAAATGATAAAATGGTTGGTTCTTACCGGGATCTATTTATCCAGTTCCTACCCTTCCCTAACAATCATATTTCCGAAAACTGTATAAAATTTGAAACATATTGCGAGAAATGAAAACCTGTTTAAAATTTCGAACATATTGCAAGCATTGGAAAACTGTTTAAAATTTCGAACATGTTGCAAGCAATGGAAAACTGTTTAAAATTTCGAACATATTGCAAGCAATGGAAAACTGTTTAAAATTTCGAACATATTGCAAGCATTGGAAAACTGTTTAAAATTTCGAATATATTGCAAGCAATGGAAAACTGTTTAAAATTTCGAACATGTTGCAAGTAATGGAAAACTGTTTAAAATTTCGAACATATTATTTGCAAGACATGGAAAACTGTTCAAATTTTGGAACATATCAAGAAAGTTGCGCAAGTTCGAGCGTTTTTCTTTTGGATCAGAAAAAGGAATCGAACGCTCTTGGAAGCGGGTTGTTGGAATTAATATTGATGAAATGTAAGATAGTGGGGAGGGGAAGGAGATGGGGTCGAAGAAGGTGGGGAAGTACCTGGTTATTCAGGTCCCCAAACATGGCTAAACCAATTTCAAGTAACGTTTCGAATCTGAATGGTGCCGCAAATATAGTATAATGTACCTATTTATTATTAAGGCATTAATTGTGAAGCAACACAGATTAATTAAATAAATTTTACTTGCACACGCCGGGATTTTTTTAAATTTTTTTTTTTATTTGATTCACCTGATTTATACATGTGTGTTACATATTTGACTAATGTGGGCCTCACTGGGTGCTTTACCCGTGCTGAGGACCCCATTTTACAGTTTGATATGATTTTTTTTTTTTTTTTTTAATTTAAGATACATATAAAATAAAAACTAAAGAAAAAAGAAACTCAATAATAACATATGAGAATTAAAAGAAAGTAAAATAGAGCAAAATAAAATAGAGTAAAATAACACTAAAATAAAACAATAAAATAAAACTATATAAATAGGATAGATACATATAAACCGATAGTGAAAGTAAAAGGGTTTTATATATTAGTGAGTATTGCAATGGTGTTTACGTCTGTGTTTTTATTTTTTATGTTGTGATTTTTTTGTAAAGTTGCCTTTTTTGTTCTTTAATCCATCTTTTAATTTTGATTGTGAAAAGTTTTTTGTTTTCTTCTTTTTTTAAATCGAGTGAAAGATGGTTGAATGCTTTTATTGCCTGGTATTTGTGATGTCTTTGTCCAAAGCTTGTGTATTGAACCCGCGAGCTCCGGATTTTGTAGTCGATCGCTTTATCCCTCGACCACGAGGCTGTCAAAAAAAGTCTTGTGAAGAAATGTGCATATTTCATGACGCTAGAGCCCACCCTTTCGGCGTTTTTTTTTACATTGGCTCCTAAGATAAAAATCCCTCAGGGCCTCGTCATCTTTGGGGATGCTGTGTGGAGGGTCTTTTATATGGGAAGGAAGGAGAGGAAGTTCTGGGTAGGAAAAAGTTATGACGGGTGAGTAGGAATCTGGGTTCAATCTGTCCATGGAGTGACGGACAAAGTGACGTATAAATCCGAGAGAGAATTCGGCTGGAGGGGTCAAAAGTCTCCCTCAACCAGTTTCTCCCGATTCGGCCTGCCATGCAATAGGCGGGCAAACGCATCTGCCACGAAGACCTAGACGAACCTCACCCCATGAACCCGGGCACCCTCGCTAAGTCACCAAACGTAACGGAACTACTTGGGGCGACCTATGGCAAAGGTGCTGGTTATCCAATTAAGGCTCTGCAACCGGGCCCGAAAAGAAGAAGATGGAGAGATACGAAATTACGAATGTTAGAGGAGAGCGCAAACATTTACAGCGACAAAATCGATACGAAAATTGCGAAAATGTTTAATAAAACAAGACTCGTTTAAAATAGAGCAAAAATCTCGCGGGCATTATCTTAAATAGCATTTAAAGAAACACTGTGAATTTTTTCATACATATAACTTGTAAAATAACTGAATCAAACGTGTTAATAATAATTTTTGGAGTATACTTTGCGATTTTTTTCTATCGAGGGAATCTCTATATCTTCTTCTTCTCTTCTTCTTCTCTATAAATTAAAATGAATCGCCGAAATGTATGTACGCGCATAACTTCCGAACGACTGCACCAAATAAGAAATTCTTTTTTGGTTGTGTTCGTTTTTATCAGGACATGGTTTGTATAAAATTACTGTTGAGCTCTGATATTATGAAATTTATATTAAAAAATTGCAATAGGTGGCACGCGAGCTGTTTGAAAACTTAATGTACCGGGACTGAATGTATCGAATGAGGGAGGGGGGAGGGGAACTCGGGAGGGGGGTGCGTTTTGGAACCCGAGAGGGAAAGGGGACGCGGGAGAGGAAGGGGAGGCGGAAGAGGAACGGGACGAATGGGAAAGGACACGCAGGGAGAAACAATTTCTTTATAAAATGGCATAGCAACGCATGCCGGGAACCAGCTAGTTTTATATAATTTGCGTTTCAGCGCGAGCAAAGTCTAAATATTATCTTCAAGAATATATTTTTTAAGAGCTTTAAAACTTACCGTGTTTAAGAGAAATATGTAATAAATCGGTGCAAATCCGGGTTGCGAGCCCTTAATGGTTCGCAGGCGGCGGTACACATACCAGCCCCTCAAATTTGGCAATTATGCGAGTTTTTTTTTATAATCGTTGATAATCGCAATTACGCCTTATTTATGCTTTATATGGTAAAGTTATAAGGTGACGACGTACTTTTTAATAATAATATAGAGACATTTCATAAGTATAAAATGGTGACTGGACAACTCAGGACGAAATAAGAAAAGAAAATCATAAAAATCTCCTCAGAAAAGTCATTAAAATTGAGGATAAAATAATTGGTTAAATAAGTTGACGTTAGATCCGCGTTAAGGGCTATTTAAAAAAAAAAAAAGGCATTACCAGAGAAAACCAGAAATATGTCAATTTCAAATCAGATTTTAGACGTTTTGACTCTTTTCCACAAAAAATTATAAATGGATTTCGAAAGATTGTTCTTTTATCTAGTATTCGCATGTAATAAATTTTGAGAAAATTTTTTAATTTTTAGTATAGTTAGGTTATTCCATAGGTCGTTGGGAGATTTATTAAATTTTCAAAAAAGATTTTGTATTATACCACACCCATTTCAAATAATATAATCATGCAGTAAAATAAATCAATACATTATCTAGCAAACGCATGTTTTAGAATTTCAATTTTAGTTTCAATAAAATCATTAAAAAATATGTACGTACATGTGTTTCTTTACGAAAATTGGTCCATTTGGTCCATTTATTTGCGCACTTACAAACTAATATATTTCAGATTTTTTTAACATTCTTATTAAATTTAGACATTATTGAAAAATGATAAATACTTATAATCAAAAAATAACTACAAAAAGTACATTATTTTAATTGTTTTATCATCACGCCTTTCAGCATTTTTGGATGAAGGTATACATTAAAGCTAATTTGAATTGAAATAAATTCGATATTGAGTTATAATTTAAAAAAGCTGGTACGGAGAATAATTAATCTTTCTCATTGTAACCGCCCTGCACGATCGTAAGAACAACTTTCGACGAAATGTGGATTTTCGTCCGCTGGCTGGTTAAACGCTCTTAATGACTTTTCAAAGAGGTGTTGAGCTAACATGATTCTGAGTTGGCATGGAACTGTTTAAAATACTGATTTTTATGTTTTTGTTTTTGCTTATTAATATACAGAATAATAATTTATTTGCTATACGGAATAATAATTCTTTCTTAGAAAATAAATAAATGATGGTCGTACTTACAGGTTTCGTAAGGTACATTAAAGGTTTGACATTGGTTAAGGGCTTGAGGGGCAATCAATGTAGGTTGAATTTAAATGCGTGTTGGCTGTTGAACTGGAAAAAGTTCACGCGTGTATAATCATAACAGAATCAATCATTTCACCTAACGCGTATTGTACCTACAGTCTACACTGTGTGCGTTAAATAAATAGATGTTATATTTTACCTGGAACGATTATTTTTTCTTAGTTTGCACAATCTGGGCCGCGGTATGCCCCTTGTGGTTCGCGAGGTGCCCATATTTAGGGACGAGGTTTGTCCAGGTCTGGTGGCGGATGCTTTTGCCCACCTGCTGCGTGGCAGGCCGGATCTGGAGAGACTGGTTAAGCGAGACTTTTGATCCCTCCGACAGAACTCTCTTGGTACTTCACCTTACACCCCAGTGGGAGGGTTGGATTCGTACGTCCGTTACTTCTGGATACACCGACCCCCAGATTTCTACCCCTCCCACCTTTTTCCTTCCCTGAATTTCCTCTCCTTCCTTTTCTAAAAATCACCTCCACACAGCATTCACAAAGATGACGTAGGCCCTGAGGGGAATTATTTTCCTCAGGGCTTCCTGTGTGGAGCTAATGTAAAAAAAAATTAAAACATTATAAGATAATGTTGGACCTCACCGGGTGTGAAAATTGTCACCCCAATAAAAATATTTGAGATAAATTATTATGAAGTATTTAATTGAAATGAAATAAAATTAAAGATTGATAAATAAAAGATTGATAATTTAAAGATGAAATAAAATTGAGAAAAAATTAAATAAAATAAAATACGATAATAAAGGCTGTTATAATTTTTTAAATAATATTTTGAGTTACGGTTGTATAATAATGAAAAGTGTATTTTAAGAGCGTTTAACCAGCCAGCGGACGAAAATCCACATTTCGTCGAAAGTTGTTCTTCCGATCGTGCAGGGCGGTTACAATGAGAAAGATTAATTATTCTCCGTACCAGCTTTTCTAAATTATAACTCAATATCGAATTTATTTCAATCCAAATTAGCTTTAATTTATACCTTCATCCAAAAATGCTGAAAGGCGTGATGATAAAACTATTAAAATAGTGTACTTTTTGTAGTTATTTTTTGATTATAAGTATTTATCATTTTTCAATAATGTCTAAATTTAATAAGAATGTTAAAAAAATCTGAAATATATTAGTTTGTAAGTGCGCAAATAAATACACAAATGGACCAATTTTCGTCAAGAAACACATGTATGTACATATTTTTTAATGATTTTATTGAAACTAAAATTAAAATTCTAATACATAACTCTGCTAGATAATGTATTGATTTATTTTACTGCATGATTACATTATTTGAAATGGGTGTGGTATAATACAAAAACTTTTTTGAAAATTTAACAAATCTGCCAACGACCTATGGAATAACCTTATTATACTAAAAATTAAAAAAAATTCTCAAAATTTATTACATAACTTCACTAGATAAAAGAACAATCTTTCGAAACCCATTTATAATTTTTTGTGGAAAAGAGTCAATACGTCTAAAAACTTTTTTGAAAATGACGTATTTCCGGCTTTCTCTGGTAATGCCCTCTTAATGATATTGCATAATAGGTACAAACGTTACGTTATATTTTTTTTTGTAAAATTGCTTTACTTTTGTATTTTAATATTTACTTAACATATATTCGATATTTACTTCACATCTCTAAAATATTTTAACGTATCAATTTTACCGTATTCAAGAGCATAACTCGTTCGCGTCAATGTTGTGTATAGTAACACAACCGTTATGTTTGTAAACAAACAAAAAACAACAAAGGAAAAACACTTGCGTTTAAGGCCTATGTATTAAATATATTTATTCATCTAGGTTAGGAAAACTGTACGTTATCTTTTATAATCTATCAAATAATGATTCAATGCTTCATGATTTATAATATGTAGGTATAGAAGGTATATGAAATTAGTTCAAATTTTCTTCACAAGATTAAAACAGATGGGATTCTAGATTTCAGGTACTTTTTAAAATAATTTTAGAAGTATAAAGTAAATAATCTTGATGTAAGAACCAAATCTCTACATATCTTCTTCTTCTTCTTCTATTTTCTATCTTCTTCTTCTATCTTCTATATAAATAAAAATGATTCGTCGAAATGTATGTACGCGCATAACTTTCGAATGACTGCATCAAATTAGATAATTCTTTTTTTTTGTGTGTTCGTTATTATCAGGACAAAGTTTGTATAAGACTTCTGGTGAGCTCTGGCATTATGAAATTTGTATAAAAAAATTGCCATTGGTGGCACGAGCTGTTTGAAAACTGAATGTATGGAAAGCGGGAGTGAGGGAGGGAGGGGGGAGGGGAACCAGGGAAGGGGAGGGAAACCTGGGTGGGGGAGGGGGACCTGGGAGGGGGGAAGGGAACTCGGGAGGGGCGTTCGCAGGACGGGGGAAGGGGGGGAGTGGAGTGGGGAGAGGGAAGGTGGAGGTGATGGAGTGGGAATGCGAGAAGGGAAGGGGAGAAGAAGGGGAGGCGGAAGGGGAACGGGACGAGTGGGAAAGGACACGCAGGGAGAAACAATTTCTTTATAAAATGGCATAGCAACGCATGCCGGGTACCAGCTAGTATTTTATAAATTAAAGTTCTCCGCCACGTCTGTCTGTCTGTTCGCGTTAAACTCAAAAACTACTGTACAGATTTTCATGTGGTTTTCACCAATAGATAGAGTGATTAATTAGGGTATATAATTTGTCACGATTTTGTGTAAATTAGTTGAAATATAATATAATTAAAGGAGAATGTCTGTATGTGGTGGACGAGCGGGCTGGCAAACGGGCGTGAGAGTTAAAAGTGTGTATTTGATTTGTATGCAAATTAACAGATGGCGGTGAGAGTTAAAAGTTTGGATTACCATCCAGTAGATGGCGTTGTGTTTCGTTAGCCACAGCAACGCGTGGCCGGGTCAGCTAGTCATAAAGAAAATATTTTATGAAACAATTAGAATTTTAATTTTACCGCCGCCCCGGGTATAAACTCCCTGCCATAGGTCAACCCAAGTGGCAACAATAGTCGGCAAGTGCTTGTTTTCCAACTTGTTCCACATTCTCTTTTACAGGAAACACTGTCATTAAAGTCTAGTAAACATCGAGCCACTTCAACTATTCATAGAGTGACGGATTGATTGTTTTTTTTTAAACCGAAATGTGCAAGTTTAGTGTCGGTTAATAATAAATGACTAATGACATGACCTACCAAAATCAAATACATACGAGAGTGTAAGTGTAAGTACCTATAGATAGTCAGGAAGACTAACATTTTCATGTTTACAAAAGCTTGTCCACTCCTTCTCGTAGGTATTAGTTTCCTACTTATGTAGGTGTAAGCAGGATTCTGAAATCGATAACTTTACAACATAGGATCGATAGACATAACTTCCGATGACTTTATATCGATGTCTAGCACAGAGAAATCGATAACTTTACAATATCGGATCTGTAAACGTTACTTCCGATGATTTTAGATCGTACGAACTAAGTTGATCACTTCTTAGATGAATTATTTAGGTAAGTCTATGAATCGCGTATACGACTTCATTCAATTCTAATAGCCTCGTTAGTTCATTAATAAGCCAGTGACTTTGCATATCAAACTCCATTATTTAAAAATATGTGCATTTCGATTATGTGGAGGTCGCGCTGAAATTTATCAATCGTCAGTCGGAAATCTGTTATTAATCGTTGACCGTGCTCGCAAATATTGATAACTGACCACAGATGACGGATTTAGTCAATATCGTATTGATATAGGCTTTTATCGATCATCCGTGTTAGACCCCGTGGTTAACGAGCACTTTTACAAAATTTCTTGCCGATGTATTTATTTCCTTGTCATGACGGTGAGTTTACTCAGCTAAAGGTATTTCGTCAATATGGCCAAATCTATTTAATCTCTCTGTTATACCTATAATGTGTATGTCTTTGTTAACCTCCTACCCGCTACCAAAACTGTCATTATTTCGAACGCGGTAAATATTTAAATAATTTCGCGATTTTTGTTCAAGTTTATCCAAGATGGTTTTTTAGTGTTGTGAATATAATGTGAACTTAGACTGCATTGTGGCAATCTTGACCAAACACCAAACACGACAATATTGACGGTCAACACCTTGCCCTGCAAGACTATTATTGACGGACAAGACAACTATTCGACAATTAATAGGCAAAAATAGTCAATTTATTCGTATCTTGGACCACCAGCACCTAAAAGTGATTGATGTTGCTTATAACTTATAATACAGTTTATTTTTTACGTTTTTCAGGAATTGTTCAACACCTCCCTCATCACGATCATGTACATCATCGCCTTCATCGTCCAACTGGCCGTGTGGACTCCACCCTACAGCTACTTCAGGGCGTCCAACCTCACAGCCGGTGTAAGTTTACTTTATTTTCTATCTTTATGGGACGGTAAACGGTACCGTCCAGTAGGGAGAGATTAACCTCCGTAAATGTGCCCTAGTGATACCATTACTTAAAAATACTGATAGTGATATACCGACCCTATGTCATCATTATCCCACATTTAGTTGATCAACTAAAATTGAACCATCTGAACCTGCTATAAGTCACCCACATTTAGTTGATCAACTAAAATTGAACCATCTGAACCTGCTATAAGTCAAATTCTGTTTTTGTCATATAAAACCTTACCGAGTGTGATACGGCGTGTCTAAAAGAACCAAATAAATGTTACAACAAACAAATTAATAATTAAATTTCATTCACAAAATCAAACCGCTAAATCAAAAAATTACACAACGTTGCGAGGTTAATTGCAATCTAATTAAACATGCAGCATCTCGTTTCGCGTGCCTAATAGTATTACGTAGCGATGTAAAGTACCTACCTTACAAAGCGTAAAGGATTAGGTATATGACTTCAAGAGGGCAGGAGAGGCCGATTCAACGTGGGGGTAATGTGGTAGTTGAACATTTGACGAGGGCGTTATGACAGTTTAAACCTTACCTATTTTAATGTTTAAACCTTACCTATCTCTATGGTCAATTTATAGAAGAAAAGTTGAAGTCGATTCAACTTTGGATTTCTATTCCATTAAAAAAAGGCTGTTCTCACTGATCTGTTTCATAGATTAGATCGTGGGATCGCTCCTTGGCCTAATGAGTTAAAGAAGAAAAAAAAATCTTAAAATGCGTCGATTTTCAATATTTTCTTTCAAAACGCGGTGGGGTAGATATTATTTTTCTTATTTGAGGTAATATATTAGGTGCCTATGTTAAGTACGTTTTCTTTCGTGCTACAAAACAAGGAACATTATTTCAACGTTAGTAATAATAATTGTCTAATCCAATTTCCGTAACAACGGATTTCCAACAAAACCACATTAAAAGTGGAAACCATCGACCATACTGTAAGCCCTTCGAAAAACGTACCAAGCCATGTTTCAAAGTCCACAATATTGACATTGTATTTTATTGGACTGCAAACAATAATTTAACGTAAAATTTCTACATTCATTATTTATCTGCTTGTTTATTACCTGTTATATACAAACATACATCATCGTTACCAACGGAAATAAAGTAACATAACAAATTATCATAAACGTTATTCTAGTGATAAATAGTACAGATTAATGTAAAGGTAAACGTGATAAATATGTCCATTGTGTTCAGTAACCGCTGAGATGGAGGCAGGTCTACGTGAACTAATTACGCTTGGAGATACTAATTAAACTGTTGTTTCGCCTCATAGGAAAGAAGGTCACGATATATAATCTGCTTTATATTCAAGGCCTTATTGAATAGGTGATGGGTGACTCCGTCTTATTACAGACACCTCAATTATTTAACAACGCCCCCTTTTAAAGTCTTCACATCTTGGAGGAATAATATCCCACCGTTTGAAATGCCAGGGTTATCGTTACAAATTTTATGGTGACCTGTCAGTTGATTCCCCGATAGCTGACCCCCAGAAATTATAATTTTTTGTGCATTATTTTATTATTTACCATTTTCAAACCTAAAATCGACTTAAAAATATCTTCACTTATAATTTGGTATGGATATCAAACGAATTTATTTAGTGTCGAATTTTTATACTTATACGTTGTTATATATATATATATATATATATATACAGTATATACCAAAACAAGTAGTTTTATCCTTGACGCATTTGAATGAAAATATGTTTACTTTTGTTATTCGGCGGTACATTCTCTGTGCATACCCCTTCATTTTGTAATTGTAGGTATACCGTTTTTCCCTAAACCGACTGCATATTGTATAATAAGTATGCCGGGGGCCAACCGACTGGGGATCAACTATCATGGAATCAAGGTTTGTAACCAGTGGTGCCGTCCAGCGTGTGTTCAAAATCTAAAATTTCCGGAAATCGGGTTTTACGCGTTCGCTTGCCAGCAATATATGTTTTAAAACTTTACTATTGTAACTATGAAACATTTCTGAAAAACGATAGAATACGTGCCATTTAAACGGAAAGTTGTTCTCGAGTCTCAACTCTCAGCGGAAGATCTGAACCGTGCAAAAAAACATTTCTTCATACGCAAATAGCTCTTTTCTGAAAACTACAGGTTTTGATTGAATATTTTTTGGAAACCCATTTTTTACGAAGATTACTTGACAGAATTTTTGATAGTGACGCCAATAATGTGATTTTAATGGTATATATTATTATTATTTCAGAGTTTCGGACTGTTCAACGCCCTGGTGTACGCGGCAGCCGTGTACTTCTTGTACATCGAGCACAAGGCGGCAGGTCCCGCCACCTCCTGAGTGACACCTGGCGCCAGCGGCCGGTACTAGTTTAGCAGAGAACTACACCACCAAGCCTAGTTCGGACCCGCACCCAACATCGCCGCCCGACACTAGCGCCGCCTGGCCTCAGCCATAACAATGATCAAACAAGGGACTACCCACAAAATAAATTAAATAATATAAAAAATGAATGGGGATTGGATATCCAAATGTAATGTGATTGAAATATAGGAACTTCGTATCATTTCATATTATTTTCACAGTTCGTAACAAAGAGAACATCTGCCATTACATTGGCGTTGAAATATATAACTGTCTAATTTAATTACTATTATGTCATGCATGCATGCTTTCAATATTGTCAGTTGAATAATACGATTTTAGCGGTAAAACATGCTAGATGATAAAGTGTACTAAAATTTTCAACAGTATCCCAAAATTTGCACTTGAATTGTTCTTCTAGCTTTTGACCAAACAACTGCTTCGAGCATTTCTGGTGTCATTGTTCATTTCATAAAATATATTTTAAAATACGATATAATACAGTAGAATTATCATTTAAAAGAGATTCTTGCTTGTGTAGTGGTGTACGATGTAAGAGGGGACTGAGGGAGGGTGTTATAAACTATTTCAGTCCATTTTGAATCACTATCGGTGATCACAAATAATATATTGAAACATGCAGGCCTTTGTGTTTAGTCCTTCCGACAACATGGGTCTCTTCAAGATCAATGTTCATTCCTTCCTCTCCTCAAAAAGACCCTCCACACAGCATCTCAGATGACGTAAGCCCTGAGGGAAATTATTTTCCTAAGGGCCTCCTGTGTGGAGTTAATATTAAAAAAAATGCAGTCTTTAAAATGATTTTCCTGTGTTTATATTTTAATGGCGTATTCATGGAATGCTGACACCTTTCTGCATTTAATTATTTTTTTAACATTCTTTAATCGATAGCGATTGCATTATTATTTTAGTAGGAAATACATAGTTTTGTTACATATTATTATCTTCGAGTCATATTGGAAGAGTTATACTTTTTGATCAGGTGTTGTAGTTAGTCGTTCGGATGTTCTCTGTTATAATATTCTAGTTATTATTTTGGAAGGCACCCTTGTTCAAAACTTATTAATTCTGCACGGCATAATACCTATCATGTGGAGGATTGCTGAAATGTATGAAAATTACAAAAAACTTCTAAATGTGTAAAAGTATTTCTGAAGTGCTGCATTAGTGAGAATTTTTTTATAATTAAAATTAGTTAGTTGTTCAATAACTGATTTATCAGTCATGGGCTTGGAAATGATTATTTTTGCATTATTTTAATCGTTTTGGACTGTTGGTAAGCAATTTTATCAGATATAATAATGAATATTTACCAATAACAGATCAACAAAGAGTACGCCTCCTCTTCAGTGCCTTCTCGAATAGTGGCTTCTCGAAAAGTGCCTTTTCGAAAAGTGTCTTCTCGAATAGTGTCTTCTCGAAAAGCGCCTACTCGAATAGTGCCTTCTCTAATAGTGCCTTCTCAAATAGTGCCTCGGTGCTAACGCATAAAAAACAGTTTTATTTATTTATTAATTAGTTTATAAATAATAATATAAGATATTAACAAAATAATTAAACATTTTAGTTTGTACAGTTTTATAGTTTAAAAGGATTTACAGTGTAGAAGTGTACAAATTTCGAAATATTTTATTGTTACGAATTGCATTTGATTTATGAAAAACTTCTGAAAAACCTTTGATAACAAATTATTATTAATAATCTTCTGTATTTTTTTTCTATATTAACACAATAAATTTTCTATAAATAAATCAAACAGTTGAACATTAAAGGGGTTGCCAGACTGGATAAACAATAAAAACAGTGCTTGTCAGGGAATTTTATGAATCCAGGATTTTAATTTCATCTTTTCTGATACAGTTAAAGTCAATTATTTAAAATTATTCAAATTTCTGCGATCACTCTTTATCGAAAGTAGATTTTTATTTTGAAAAAATATACCTAGGTACTTCCATTTCCAAATTTACAAAACTAATATTTAAAACATTTAACAGAATTGAAACAACTGCTCTGGGAACCTCGAATATATTGGGATCTGTTTACTGTGGCAGCCCTGCATTAATATTCAAGTAGGAATGAGTAAGTAAAGTAAACGTGATATAGGGATGATTATATTATTGAATCTTGTTAAAATGTTACAATGTAGATGTAATTATGATTATTGAGGGTTATACATATGAAATTCACTGCTTAGTTACATTATCACCAACTTTCATCTTAAATAAATCATCTAGCTAACTTAAAAAAATAATAATATATTGAAATGTGAACCCTTTCTCGTATAAGAAAACATGTTACTTTGTTCTGATTGGTTTTTACGTTTATGATTGTTTTAATATTATTGTTTTCACATTTCGCACTAAGAATTGAAACGAATGTCGAGACACATTATAGAATTAAGTAAAAATGAAGTGTTTTATTTTATTTCCTCTTCTTTTATAAAACTTCTGCAGAGCTTTGATGGCGCAAAATTAGCGCCTGCCAAATAGAGATTCCACAATCTACATAACTCCTAAGCTACGCTGATTGAGAAAATTCAACCAGAACCTGAGAATGTTTGAATACAGCGCGTAAATGGAAGGCACGCCTGTTTTTTGCAATCTACATAGCTTCAGAGCTGTGAGAATTGTATGTGTGAGATACACCAGGTGTATATTTTACCTTCTTACCCTCCTGTGCTCCTGGTAGATTTTCCGTAAATTTAATATTGAGAGTGAATTTCTCGTACTCCGAATTTCAAATAGTTTTAATTTTACATTTCTCCCCAACTGTGCTCTCATGGCGTGTTTTTCACTAATTTACATTTTGGGTCAATTGATTTGATAAATTTAGCTCTTCAAGCCCTTGTGCTCAGGGTAGAATCTCAGTGCTTATTCGCAAGGCGATCAACTTGGTGGTTTTTTTTCATTAGCTGCTAACACAGGAGGCCTTGAGGACAACGATTTCTCTTTGGGGATGCTGTGTGGAGGGCCTTTTATATAGAAATGAAGGAGAGGAAGTTCTGGGAAGAAAAAAGGTATGAGGGGTGGGTAGGTATCTGGGGGTCAGTGTGTCCTGAAGTGACGGATTCCAATTGCGGTGCGAGGCAGTCAGTGAAAAGGTAACCCACGGCAGAGAGTCAAAAGGTAACCCACGCAGAAGGTGGGAAAATGCAAGCCCTGACTCGCCAAGACCTAGACAAACCTCACCTCATGATTCCGGGCATCCCTGCTAAGTCACCAACGACGCGAACCACTTGGCGTGACATACGGCAGGGGTATTGGTTATCCAATAAATGGGTCTGGGGGTGGCGGTATCTATACCCGCCTCCCAAATTGTATTGTAAATAAAGTAGTGTACTGCAGTTTTATTTACATATGTATCTTTAATAGAAGTGGCGTGCGTTTCTCTATTTTATTTATTAGCGTTTTAAACAGTACATGACGAAATAATATTGGCTGTAGTTTTTCAAGTTCAGTTATGATTTATTTTGAAATGAATATTTGAAAATAATGGTATTTTTTTTATCATCTTCCGTAGATCAACTAAATACATTAAAAAAACATTTTGAACAGAAATGTGTCTTAATTAGTTACTTACTTTAATAGTTCGTTTTTCTTAGGGTAGGCACACCTTTTCAACTTTTATGGACTGCACGCCAATGCTCCATAATAGTAATTAAAGTTTATGCAATATAGTAGGTTTTCACCAGATCATCACGCTAACAATTCTTTGAAAATATTGACGCGAAATAAAATAATTACACACTTAATTACGTTGCAAATTGGTTGATGCATACAAGTTGGTATTAAATAAAGTTATAATTATTGAGACGGTGAGCAACGAAATTGAGGATATGGTTTGGAAACAAGGAGAGGCGAAGAAAAGCCCACGAGGTCAAGTCACCAACAGGCCGGGGCTGGAGCCTTGCGGAGGGTAAGAACTGGGGACAACCGGCCGAAGTTTCGGCCAATAAACGAGTTTCGGTCGCGGTTTCGGTTTCGGCCAATAAACGATTTTCGGCTGCGGCTTCGGCCACAAATTTGCCGAAACTGAAACCTAAACCTGCGTTCGTGATGTGTCAGATCACGTTCGGCATTACTAGGGCGCGTGTTCATACCTCTAGAATAACTTACAAAATATATGTAATAACTTAAAGAAGCTGTTATCTGTTATATAAAATGTAACAAACTTGAGGGTATTTGAAATTTTTAAATATTATTTATTTTGTCAAAGTTAGTCGTTTAAATAATAATACGGATTATTTATCTTTTGTATTTTTGTAATTCTTTAACAGTCAAGATATATACTGTCAATAATAATTAGGGAGGTAATAAAAAGCGCTAAAAGTAAACCAATTATTTATTTTCGTTGTGCACTTTATTTAACACTAACTAAGGACTCACACGATTTTTTTTCAAATTATATTTTTACATTAATCCCATGCAGGAAGACCTAAGGAAAATAATTTCCCTCAGGGCCTATAACATCTTAGGGAATGCTGTATGTAGTGTATTTTTAAGGGAAGGAAGGATGGGAAGTTCTAAGAAGGAAAAAAGATAAAAGGGTAATGGCTGATAGGAATGTAAGGGTCAGCTTGTCCAGGAGTGACGGTCGTATGAATCCATTCCTCCCGCTGCGGTACAAGGCGATGGGACGAGTGAGTCCGGCTGGAGAACTCAAAATACCTCCCTCAATCAGTCTCTCTTGATCCGGCCTGCCACGCAGCAGGTAGGCAGACCTGATAATAGCCAAGATTAGGACAAACCTCACTCCACGAACCCGGCACCCCTGTTTAGTCACTAAACGTGTCAAACCACTTGGGGTGATCTATGGCAGAGGTTTTGGTTATTCAATTAATGGTTCCGATACCCACCTCCCCAATTGGAGGCATAGTATGTTAGACAGATGTTCAGTAACTTCGTTTCGGTATAATTTTCGGTAGGGGTTTCTATGTTAAATTACTTAGTTAAAAAGGTAACCTATTGCAGAGATGTTATATCAAATAAATGGTTCCCGGGGCGCCATTGCCCATACCCGCTTCCAAGGGCGGATTTATGGGGAGGGGGGGGGGGACGGTATTTTTGTGTACTGTGGAGATTCCATCACAATAAATACTTAGAAGCTAAAACTGTCTTTATTAAACATTTAATTTTTCGATTGTCTTGACACTTTCATAAACCTTCCTATACATACTCGAACTTGTAGAAATAAACTTGAAGTATGATACTTCAAGTTTATTTCCCAGATTCCCAGTTTGACCGCCCAGGAAAAAAATCCTAATATTAATTCTTGATGTTTTTGCCCGTCCTCCCCTTGTGCCCCCCCCCAGAAAAAAATCCTAATAGTAATTGCTGATTTTTTTGCCCGTCCGCCCCTTGTGCCCCCCCCAGAAAAAAATCCTGAATCGGCCCTTGCCCGCTTTCCAAATTGAACTTACCTATTAAAAACAACTAATTTCGGAGTACGGAGTATTTTTAACTTATTTAAATGAGGTTAGGTTTCGGCCGAAACTAGAACAGAAGGCGAAATTTGGTTTAGGTCTCGGTTTCGGCTAAAATAATAATTTCGGTCATTCAAGTCAAAAAAGAGAAATAATCAGTTATACCTTATTATAATGTTGTACATATAATTATGTGTGTCTTTACAACATTCAGCAGGTAATAAACAACAACAAACCGCCAATGTTACAGCACGTGCCAAATACATACGTGAGTGGATCGTTGTGGCATATTTTGGCTCTCTCAAGGCACTCACGTTATTATTTCATTGTCCAATAATTCCGATAAACGATACCTACATGTGTGACCAATATGCATAGCCTATCCACACTCCTCACGGCCATGAAGCGGGAGGGCAGGGCCGGCCGAAACGGCGATGCTACTAACCGAATGCGCCTCCTACCTCCTCTTTTAGTGCCGATAGTTGCTGAGTCGCCGCAGAGCTCTGCGCGCTTTGCTTCAGTCGCCCGATAAACTTTTCGCTGATAACCGCCTCAGTTTTCTGTGCTCCCGTTCCCCAGTGAAACCCCATCTGTCACTTTTCTTTCACTTGCAAAGGTAAACAAAGTTTATTTTAACATTTTATAAATGTGCAAACACGCAAAAAACAATGAAATTCAAGATATATAATAAAACATATTTATAAACATAACATTTTCACGGTATTATCGCAATGTAGAAGAGTAGCGCTTTTCTTTTCAGTTTTTCTTTAAATTTTGTTTTTGTGTGTATATTTCAATATGCAATACATTTTTCTAAATGTTTCGATGGCGCCTATAAAAGGAGTCATTAACATTTTTAATGACTTTTCAAAAGAAAAGGTTCGCACGTTTATAAATAATGGCGTGCTTGTAATTTAATATCGAAAAATAAAACGATGTTTTCTCTCGAATCTTCTGAAGGATTTGATTCATATTATAGTTTTATTATTTATAAGTCGGTAATCACGTACTTTAATAGTTGTTGTTGGTGATTCATAGTGTGTCGATAGCGTTTATTATGTACACAGCAGATAGCACTTGTTCGGTTCGGGAAATGTTGAGTCGTTTGGAAATGGAGTTCTATTTCGGTGTTGTGATGTGTTCGTCGGAAATGAAAATACTCTGAAAGAGCGTCTGTAGAGCGAGTTTTCCTCTTCTTGGGAAATGGGGGGTAATAAAACACAGCAAGTTGGGAAAATCGTGAGCCAAGACACAAGATACAAGACACAAGTTGGTCATATTTCATTACAATAGTTGGAGAATACTGCAAACTGCAAGCCTACATAAAATAATGTTATATTTTCATTAATATCACTATTCCTATACTATAAGCATGATAACAAGTGGCACCTTAAAACTGTTTTGTGCTGAAGGAATTATTATAAATGTCAATAACATCGATATCGTCCAGTTGATTAGTCAGACAATTCCAAATACCAAGTTTTGCGATAATGAGGAAAACAATTTTCGGATGCTCACTATAAGTCATATATTATTTAGACAAACAACACCGGTGACCCAGTTTGTTTAATTCACTTCAAGTTTGTCTGCATTATAATTGATTTGGGGTGTTTATGAATAATCTGAGAATTGTACCAGATTTGATAGAGTACAATTTTACATACAACTGCATTTTGAACTCAAATTTCGATTTTTCGGAGATGTCTGCTTAATCGACTGGTTGATCGATATTGTTGTAGCCGAAAACGACTTGAAAAGTAAATATTTTGTATGAAGAATTCCAGCTATTTGTATCGCCGCACCAGATTCATACAAATCTGCCTGCAAGCAATGTTATATTTTCGTTATTAGCCTCCAAAACAATGATTGAGATTCACCAACGAGCTGTAAATGAAAATATACAATTAATAAAATAACAAAACAAACTGCTCTTTGAAATTGGTTTCCGCTGGAAACATATATTTACGTTTAAAATTTCATAAACTCAACATTAACATTTTAGACTTCCATAAAGTTAATTTCTTCCATTAGTATTAATTTAGTTTCCATTCCAATGAAATTTTCACTCGAATGTTCTTTATAATTCTTGTACTTGTGTACTTTATGAACTCATATTAAATCTACGTACATCAATTTGCACATAAATTGGCGATGGCGTCATCTAGAGCAGAAGCCACCCCTTCCGGAAATGGTGCACCCACCCTAGCCCACCCCTCTTTCTTGGCTTCTGTGTACTGGGTGTCTGCCAGGAGTGCCAGGGTGGGTGGTTTGGTGTCTAGCTGGGGTGTGTTGGGTGGCAGTTGCGTGCAAAGAGGCCACCCTGCAGAACCTACTTGTGGCGTCACGAAGGCGCGTCGCTTTTCCCGCGAAAAGCAGCGTGGACGCCACAAAAGGGCGGGAATCCGATGTATCGATTTTCCTTTTGCCGAAACCTTTTGCCTTTTTGGAATTTTCTACGGGCGTCACAACAATGGAGTGTTATCGCGGTTGTTTATCGCTGTGACAAATCTGACCATTTGACGTTGACAAATTGGACATTTTTCTAGCGTATTCGGAACAGGTGAAAATCACAATATTTTGTTATATCAGGAAGGTTAAAGGGCCATACGCAACCATTGTATTTTCCGAAGTAAATTTTCTTTTTCCCGAACATTGGAAAGTCTCTAAACATACATTACATACAGTGGCGTAGCGTGGGTTTCAGCCGCCCGGGGCGGAGGAAAATTTTGCCGCCCCCCCCCCCTCCCTAACTTCTACAGGTACTTCTTCCGCAGATTTTCAAGCGCTGACTGGCGGGGGGGGGGGGGGGGGTAGATATTTTTTTAAGGCAATTTTTATAATCCGATGTGCCGAGTACGCTTCCAATAAAACCATGCTTATAAATTCTACTACAAATTTATATATAACTGCTCTCAGAAATCGAGGATGGTATGCTTGTGATAGAATTTCGCATCTTAATAACGCATACTCAAATGCAAAGCTTCACCCTACACGATGATCCGGCAATTTATTATTATATTGATAACATAAAACTGGTTTAAATTAAACTAAATATGCGGTGTACCCAGGGCCGGATTAACCATATCGGGGCCCCTAGGCAGTCCACATCTCGGGGCCCCTTTGCCAATGGCGGACTAGGGGAGGGGGGGGGGGGGGGGTTGAAGTGCCCTCCAAACGCCTCCTTGTTCCCTTGATCAAATCCTTAAATAGGCTTTAAGGGGGAGGGGGGGTGGAAGATTTTCTCGCAAACAACATTTCCGAAGTTCGAGAACATCATAACTCAAAATCTTGACTTGACTTGACCGATGCTTTTGAAATTTTATACACTATTTCTACACATAAATCAACAGGTAGTCAGAAGGAGTTTTTTTTACCATTTTATAATAACAAATTCACCGAAATTTTTTAGCAAAAATCGCGTTTTTCATTTCAAAATGCTGCAAAAAATTAAAAATAAAATTGACAAAACCCCTTCTGACTACCTAGGAAAACAAATTACCTTTTAAACGCATTTCGATTTTTTGTTTGAAATGATCCGTTGATGAGTTATGGAGTTCACCGCTTAACAACTTTTTTCGAGGCGCCTCCGGAGATTCGCTCTCATGACAATGTGCTTTTATTTCGCCTCTAAAACATTACCCCCCTCCCCCTTAAGGCACCAGGACACTGTAAAAAATTCTTTTGTATGTATTTCATTTTCTGAAAGATGCATTTGTTAAAAATGCACCCACCAAATTTTCGAAGAAATTCGAAATATTGACGAAGATACAGCATTTTATGTGAAACCATTTGTAACAGTTTGTATGTTGAATTATCCTTCAGCAAAACTTTGAGTTTTTATCGAAACTTTTTTAACACATTTTTCAACCTGGTTTACAAGATATTAAAAAAAACTATATATTCAATTTGCATGCACCAAGTCGTAATTCTGTTCGAAAATCTACTGTCTATGGCATAGGGGAATTTCGATATCTAAAAAAAAAAAAAAAAATGGCGGACACTAATCACCTTTTCTAACTTCCAAAAATTTTTTTTTCTACCAAATCGAAATTTTATTCATAATTAATCTGTTATTTTACTACATTACGAAAGGTATGCCATCACCCCATTAAAAAAACGATTAAAATACAATAACCATTTATTGCACATAAAAGGATACCTACATAGAAACAAAAATATATATTAAAAAAAAAAAACATTACAATGAGCCGTCTTGTCACTAAAGTGATCTCTTCCAGACAACCTTTCCCAAAGAATTTTAGCAAGCAGATAGGTAGTGCATACTGAAGCTTGTACAACATTTTTATTTAAACATACCGTTAAAAAAAAAAAAAAAGAAATAAAAGCAAAAAAATAAAACAAAACAAATGCCAATATATATACCACGGCACCTTCACACTTCAGATACTAAGTAATGTTGCAATTGAAGGAAAGAAAAGTAAAATGTAACTATGTTTATATGTTTATTTTTATGTACACTTTTGTTTATTTATTATTTGTGCATGATGAGAACATTAGTTGTTTATTGGGTTATAACCTAGTTATTATAATTTGTTGTTTTCTTTAATGCGTGTACCTAATGTTATTAACCTGTAAATGTTCCTAAAAAAATTAAAACATCTTGAAAGCTGACTTTTTCAGAAACTTCGTTGCTCACTAATTGAAGCTAGTCATTTTTTCTCAGGACGAGGGGCCCCTAGCCGATGCGGGGCCCCTAGGCAGTTGCCTACTCTGCCTTAGGGATAATCCGGTACTGGGTGTACCAAAAATACACTCAGAACATAAAAATGGCTTTTCTTTGATTCTAGCGGCACTTACATTCTGAACACAAAACTGGTTCTAATTAAATCTGTATGCGGTGAATTAAGATTCCGCTGACACTTACATTCTGAACACAAAACTGGTTATAATTAAATCTGTATGTGGTGAATAAAAACACCTGGGCACCTTAGAACACCTGGGCGGAGAAAAATTTCGCCGCCCCCTGCCGTTGCCCAACTGAATGTTTTCCTTCGAAATGTGTCAGCAGATGAATTCAACTGGAATTTTACATTTCGTACTGGTTTAAATTAAATCTGTACCTGGCGAATTAAAACTACATTCAGAACATGATAATGGTTTTTCTTTGATTCTGGCAGCACATACATAGTCTGCAAATAGAATAATATAAGTAACTGAACATCAAATAAGAGGATGTTTTCCTTCGAAATGTGTCAACAGATGAATCCACAACAGGAAATTTACATTCTCAACACAAAATTGGTTTGAATTAAGTCTGTATGCGGCGAATTGAAAGTACACTCAGAACATAAAAATGGGTTTTCTTTGATTCTGGCAGCACATACAGGATACAGAGTCTGCAACTAGAATTTTATAACTGGACTTCATTAATTTAATATTTATAACTGAATTTTATAACTGAGAATCATCTGCTGACACAATTCTGATCTTCTGATTCTTCAAACTGATCTAACCTTTCGAGTAATAAAAAAAAATATATTTATAAACTTTTGCCTGTCACAATGTTTGCGCACAAAATTTCCGGTTCTTCCCAAGCATTTTAAACGTTCGCTTTTATTGTTTTTTTTCCTTTTTGCAAAATTCAAAATTGTTCTAAAATCTAGATAAAGTAATTTTTCCGACGTGCTTATTAGAACATAATTGTTTCTAAATATTAAAATTTTTATTTTGGAAATGTGAATTGGCTCAAAAATACACGCCTGCGAATATTCGAATAATTAAATGTGCGGAACAATTTGAATCTCATGTGATTAGACGGGTTAAATTAAATCTGTATTTGGCGAATTAAAACTACACTCAGAATATGAAAATGGTTTCTCTTTGATTCTGGCAGCACATAAGTAGTCTGCAACTAGAATTTTATTACTGCACTTCGAATAAAATAATGGTCTCTTTCGAAATGTATCAGCAGATGAATGCACAACTGAATACAATTCAGGTTTTAATTAAAAATTAATCTAAACAGAGTTATTAGCTTTGATTAGTATTACTATCATAATATGCGTACGGTTTTCCCACGAATTGCAAAATTTGCAGCTTAAAAAAATATAATTATTGATATTTTAAAAAAATAATAAAGAAAGAGTTGGATTCGTAAACGAAAGTATCGTAGTACATTTTCAAAGAATGATTTGAAATGGTTTAAGTTTTTCTAAGATAATATTATTATTTATTGTGAAAATTTGCCGCCCCCCTTAAAGTGCCGCCCGGGGCGGGCCGCCCCCCCGCCCCCCCCACGCTACGCCACTGATTACATAAGTTATCAAACTAATTAATGGTCTGATAAAAAGTATATAATTTTCACATTATGAAAAAATATGTTAATTCTCGAAACTTTATTTATGTTCAATTTACATCGAGCTCGATTTTTTTTACATTAACTCCACACAGGAGGCCCTGAGGTAAATAATTTCCCTCAGGGCCATCAGGGTTTGTCATGCGTAAATCACCAACAAACACTACCGCGTTTCAGTCCCGCTAGTAACTGAAATGCGGTAGGGATTGTTATGCATAAATCACCTTACAAACACTACCACGTTTCAGTCGCCTACGCGCTTCGTTGCTCTATCTGTTTCGGTGAGGATGACGATCGTAATTATAGAAGGGTAAGCAGAGAGGATGGACTGCGTTTTTTTTAATTAATTTTTTTTTTTACATAGAAAATTTATATATATATATATATATATATATATATATATATATATATATATATATATATATATATATATATGTATTTTAAATATATAGGGTAAGCAGAGAGGATGGACCGCGTCAATTTTTTAATTATTTTTTTTTTAACATAGAAAATTTATATTTTAAATTTTCTATGTAAAAAAAAAAATAAGTAAAAAAAAAACGCAGTCCATCCTCTCTGCTTACCCTTCTATAATTACTGTCGTCACCCTCACCGAAACAGATAGAGCAACTGAAACGCGGTAGTGTTTGTAAGGTGATTTATGCATAACAATCCCTACCGCATTTCAGTCACTAGCGGGACTGAAACGCGGTAGTGTTTGTTGGTGATTTACGAATGACAAACCCTACCGCGTTTCAGTCGCTGGCGTGACTGAATCGTGGTAGGGATTGTAAATACGCCGGGCGGCTTAATATCTATTATACCTAAATACACTGATGAAAAATCTTTGTTGAAAGGTGCAACATAATATGAACGTTTTTTTTTTTTTTTTTACAGTGAATACCGCACAAGAATCTCAACTGCTCCCGTCTGGAGCCAGTGAGACTATGGCATCCCCAATTGGGGTATGTTGTGAGGCTGAAGGTAGTGGGGAAGGGAAGGAGGTGGGGAAGAGGAAGGTTGGGAAGTACCTGGCTATTCAGATCTGGTCACTAAACACGGCTAAAGCCATTTTCAAGCAACGTTTCAATTCTGAATGGTGGTCTTACACCAAGGCGATACTGATAGTATCTTCCACTCTGGAACATATTTTAAATGAATTAATTGTGAAATAACACAAATTAATCAAATAAAATTTATTTGCGCATGCCGGGTTTGAACCCGCGACCTCCGGATTGTGAGTCAAGAGTCTTACCCACTGGACTACGGAGGTCGTTTAAGGTTTAAGGCAATGCACCACGCTGTGTAAAATTTCAATAACACTCCTTATGTAAATGGCGTTAAGATTTAAATTCCCGCTTAACACCATCCGCATGATTTGATTTACACAAGAAAAACACATGATTTTGCATTATTTCGTAGTGGATTTTGGGATGGAAATTTGAAAAAGCGTCGGAGGACCCATAAACCTCCGCGAGGGTGGAAAGAAGGTATTTTGAAAGTTTCAATCTATGCTTTATAATAATATACTTATTAATATAGCAATGCATAGACAACTCACATACATAGAAGCAAACATATTATATTGATTTTTATATATTACACACATATTATACATATATGTCGAGCTTTCGAAGTTAGGTAATATACAATACAGAAAATTCTAAAACACAACCTTATGTTTTTGTAAAATTGAAATTTGTGGTTAGATACCCATTTTATAAACTCCAACTTTAGATTACGATGTATTACAATCACGCCCGGATGCGGTTTTCTAGTAATTATCAATTATTTGAAGATATCGCCAAGTAGAAGCACACCAAAGTATTTTCTGTATATTTTTAAGTAAATATATATATTTTTTAAAATTGAATCTTATTATATAAAACAAAATCGGGTTAGTTTCACCGTTTATATCTCAAGAACGGCTCCACCGATTTTTACGATCTTTGATCTGTTGGATTTGTCTCTGCCCCGAATAGCAGAATAGCTATTAAAACATCGGAAATATTCACGAAAAAAAATTATGAAGAAAAATCTTTTCCTTGTACATTTTGTATGGAACCACAGATAATAGAAACAAAGGATGGAACGAATTCTCATATTTTGAAAGAGCTACCTGGAGCAATAGTGTGATAAATATAATATCGAATAGTGAGTGAATTCCAAAAATTCAAAAACGTCAAATGTCAATGCGCTGATTGTATTGCTTTTGTTCTTAAACGTATAATGCTGCCCCTCTTTCTTACACACCAAATGTCAACAGTCGAAAATGAGATATACGGTGAACGTATGTCTACACCCCTCCAAAGAAAAAATACTATAATTTTAATAAATCTTCCTCACACCTATAAAAAAAAATTAAACGCATTTCCCATAAGTTAGTGGAAAAGTAAGAAAATGACAAAAAATATAAATCCGTACACAACGCCATCCCTGATTCTGACAAAACAAAACACGGAGTATCGATAATGGCTCCATCGTGTAATTTTTTACTTTTTTTTTTAAATTTGCTCCACACAGGGGGCCCTGAGGAAAATAATTCCCCTCAGGGTCTATGTCATCTTTGGGGATGCGGTGTGGAAGGTTTTTTTTAGGAAAGGAAGGAGAGGAAGTTCTGAGAAGGAACTTAATAAAAAACTGAATTTAATTCGGCTAATAAGTTAACATAACAGTTATTGATTCTGATGCGGTACGAAGTTCACCGGGTCAGCTGGTATTTAAATAAATACATTACTTCAACATAAAAGGCGTTAATAATTAAAATGAAAGGCGTTTTAATTTATGATAAACTATAATACACAGTACTCAGAATTCACAATGTGTCTTTTGTCATCCTGATTAGTCCGGCTGTTGAATTCTTTGAAGATGTAGATGTAGTCCAGTAAACGAATGGTCCAAAAGGAGGTGTAGAGTGCGTGAGCAGGAACCTAAGCGATTCTTTCAGGACTTGTTTAGGATGCTTCGGGTGTGAACATATTAAAAGTCCTGACGTCTAGGTGGTGAGCTAGGGGGGGGGGAGGGGGGGGGGAAGGTCCCAATTTTTGGGTTTCCGTTTATATCTCAAAAACGGTGCGTCGCAGGGGAAAACTTTTTTACAATAAGTAAAAGTTCATAAAATTATCTACAACTTTTATTCTATACGTAATTTTGGAAATCCCAGCCGTTTTTGAGTTATATGCTCCACAAATGTCAATATTTTCGAAAAAAAATCATTTTACCTCACATTTTTCATCAAACATTTCTTCATATCGTCTAAAATATTCATCCAAGAAAGAAAATTATTTGAAAGAAGTTGTAAATAATTTAATTACCTTTTAGAATATATATGCATATGTAAATAAATCTCCAACCAGTAAATATTTACAGCAATTTTAAGTTTTTTCGTAAAATGTCGCCATTTTCAGAAAAAGCTGTTTTTCATGGGAAATTCCTTATTAATTTTTGCACGCAAGAGAGCAAGTAAGTTGTTCTCGAACAGATGATTAGTGGAATTCATTTTATAATCATTATTATTGTGATGGGTGATTAGGTTAGTTGTCGGAGATGCTACAATAATGTGCTACGATGTCCCGCAAAGATCGGGCATTTCCAATGTCTTCTGTCAGCTCGTCGATAAAAATTCACGATGAAAAGGTTGCAGCTGACCCAACATTGCTGTTTCAGCGGATGTGTATAAGCAAACGATCAGATGAGGATTTGATGAAATTCTTTGAGTATGAGTTGGCCCCATTTCCCTTGGCACTGTTCAATGAAAGTGGGATGCGAAAGACAAATAAATCTGTTCTGTATAGCTTATTCGAGCCTACCAAAAAAACTGTTCTACTGTCTCAGATGAACATAGTTGTGGACGGAGGATTTCTATCATATTATATATATTATCTTATTATATATATTATCTATCATATTATATATATTATCTATATTATACAGAGTAATTTGACAAAAAGATGCCTCCGTTGCCGCAATTTGTGATCGTTATATCACCTATGTCAACCACCACTATCCTGGAATGACTCGCACTGTGGTATTCGATGGGTACGCAAATCCAGTCAATAGTACGAAATCACAAGAACAGATGCGACGATACAGACTTAGAAGGTCAGCCGACATCAATTTGACATGGAACAAATCAATACCCGTTAAACAGGAAGATTTTTTTATCCAATCCTACCAACAAAAGTAACTTCATCTCCTTACTACAGGCTAAGTTTCGGGAGAATGGGATACAGATTCATCAGGCCACCGATGATGCTGACGTCCTTATTGTGAAGACTGCTGTAGAACTATCCTTTCACAACTCTGTGACTGTCTTTGGTGAGGATGTGGACCTCACTGTCCTTTTGATTGCTTCCACTCCTCCCACCTAAGATATTCTGTTGCTGAAACCCGGACGAGGGAAAACCAAAACATTGGCACTGTCCACCCAAGAGATGCAGCATCGTGGATTTGAACACATCATATTTTTACATTCATTTACCGGATGCGATACAACGTTTTCATAGAAGCAAGGTGGGCTTTTCAAAATTGTAGTTGGAGTCAGAAATGATCAAGCAAGCGGCAATGATCTTTTACAACCCCTCCTCTACTCACGACGAGGTTGAAGAGGCTGGAAATAAATGCTTCCTGAAATGGTATGCGGCGCCAAAAAGACAGACCTCCCTTAACCAGTACCGCTTCCAGTCGTTCACAAGATCCGTGGCAAATATGAAGCCTGACATCAGCTCCCTCCCTCCAACAGAGAGTGCAGCTAAACAGCATTCCCGGCGGACATACCACCAAGTTCAGCAGTGGCTCGGGATTGAGCTGTCTCCTGAAGAATGGGGGTGGAAACACGAAGGAGACACCCTGGCGCCAATTACAACAGAAGATCCTCCAGCACCGGAGGTCCTTCTGAAAATGATATTTTGCCGCTGCACCAAGGATTGTGCAATTGGCAAATGTGGATGCCGAAAAGCAATGCTGACCTGTTCTGCAGCGTGCCTTCACTGCCAAGGGAGATGCATCAATAGCGTGCCTGTTGCCGAGGACGACGATGAAAACTACGTAGAGCCCTTTCAGCAAGAACATTCACCACTGAGAATGACGATGCCATGGATGAACAACGCTTGCCAGGACCCTCACGTCCAAAGAGGATATGAAAACGTGAATCCATATAAAGTTGAGAGTGTAACATGATGTTATTGAGAACAGTGCCAAGGGAAATGGGGCCAACTCATACTCAAATAATTTCATCAAATCCTCATCTGATCGTTTGCTTATACACATCCACTGAAACAGCAATGTTGGGTCAATTGCAACCTTTTCATCGTGAATTTTTATCGACGAGCTGACAGAATACATTGGGAATGCCCGATCTTTGCGGGACAACTAGATGTATGAGAATGTCAAGCCCACTATCGCATTCATTGCCTTTTCACCAACTCGAACAGCATCGTAGCACGTTATTGTAGCATCTCCGACGACTAACCTAATCACCCATCACAATAATAATGATTATAAAATGAATTCCACTTATCATCTGTTCGAGAACAACTAACCTGCTTTCTTGCGTACAAAAATTAATAAGGAATTTCCCATGAAAAAAACCCGTCTTAATAATTTGGTAAGAAAAAACAGCTTTTTCTGAATATGGCGACATTTTACGAAAAAACTTAAAATTGCTGTAAATATTTACTGGTTGGAGATTTATTTACGTATGTATATATATTCTAAAAGGTAATTAAATTATTTACAACTTCTTTCGAATAAATTTCTTTCTTAGATGAATATTTTAGACGATATGAAGGAATGTTTGATGAAAAATGTGAGGTAAAATTATTTTTTTCGAAAATATTGACCTTTGTGGAGCGTATAACTCAAAAACGGCTGGGATTTCCAAAATTACATATAGGATAAAAGTTGTAGATAATCTTATGAGCTTTTACTTATTCTAAAAAAGTTTTCCTCTGCGACGCATCGTTTTTGAGATATAAACGGAAACCCGAAAATCGGGACCCCCCCCCCCTCCCCCCCCCTAGCTCACCACCTAGACGTCAGGACTTTTAGTATGTTCACACCCTAAGCACCCTAAACAAGTCCTGAAAGAATCGCTTAGGTTCCTGCTCACGCACTCTACAACTCCTTCCTTTACTGGACTAATGAGGGTTTGCATGACGAAATTGTTATACCTACTTGTACTTATATATTGGTATACTAGTCCCAGCGAGAGATCGTATGTGACATCATCCTTCTACTATCTTCTGTCTTTTTCGTTTTCAAACAAGACTCTTGAAAAGGAACAGGACGAAATTCTTTAACGTGCGAGCTCTCGCTGGGATTGTTAGGCAGGTTTTCTAAAAATAGTAAAGATAATCGGCAAGTAGGTAATAAAGGAATCGTCGATGCATCACTGCATATAATGTAAAAAAAAGCGAAATTGATTTTTAAAATATTCGGAAAAGTAATAAATAAATTTAAAATATCATTCATCTTTTCCTTACTTATCAATTCTTATGATTCTAGGATTTATTTTTTTATCGATTTCTCGATTTTGAGTGCTGTGACTCCACCCTTCTTTTAATCGAAAGTAATAATACAGTCGATTCCGCTTAATTGGTTCACCGGTTTATCGGGACAGGCGTTTATTTGGGACAAAACCCATGGAACAGAAACCAGATAAACGAACTAATTACTGGTTTTACTTCGGTTATTTGGGACAATATTCCGTTTAATTGGGACTAATTCCTATATGAAGACAATGAAAAAGTGTTTCGGTAAACGAATTTTAGTCTAGTGGGCGGGTTTAGTTTTTTAGTTTAGAAGAGGCGATCACAATTCGTCGGGATTGATTACAGTAATTATTAATAAGGGGTTTTTCATTTTTTACGTAAGACGATTTAGGGGGGAGGGGGGTCGACCATGTCTTATTTTTTCTTACAATGGGATGGGAGGGAGTCTCGATAGTTCTTACGTAAGATCACAAAAATGCGCATAGTTAAAATTATTAGTACCTTCGAAAAATATTAGTACCTTCGAGAAATAAACATTAAAACAAACCAAATGTATATTCATTTTTTCCTTTAGATTCTTACGTAATAAATATTAAACAGGGGGGAGGGGGTCGGCCTATTCTTATTTTTTCTTATAATAGGGGGGGAGGGGGTCAAACACTAGCAAAATTCGTCTTTCGTAATAAATGAATGGCCTCTAACGTAAATATAATAATATCTGACAGGAGAGTGAAAAAACCAATTTTGAAACAGGAAAATGAAGGTGGACCATCAAATAATATTTATTTATATAATGTATGCACTCACAAGTCTCCCTTCATGTTTCTGCTGAAAAATATATATTTTTTTAAATAATTATAAAAGTTTTTTGCATTGGCGATATTACGCGCTCATCGACGATATTTGTACTTTGAGTTAGTTCTTAATTATTTTTTTGTAATTTTTATAAAATTTAAAAACACTTTCAAGAGAATTAGAATAAATGTAATTTGTGTAATTACGTATAAAAAAAGTTCAATAAATAAAAATATGTTCGAACTCCCGCTTGGCTTATTTAGGACAGCCGCGTATTTGGGACAAAATGTTTGGGTCCCGATATGTCCCAATTAAGCGTAATCGACTATATACAGATTTATGTAACATTTTTCACGTAGAAATCAGTAAAGGAGTATTTTTATATTGGGGATTGCTGATAATAAGCACAGCTTTAATCTTCACCTGCAGTTGATACGATGTAAAGATAAACAGAAAGTTGTTTGAACGTGGATTGTTCACAAGTAGATAAGGGAAAACACCTGGAAATCCAAGTTTTTTTTTTCAAATAAATTACGGAACTGCGTATTTATCTTATTTATTAATCTTGAGTTCACGTCTTTCTATGTCCTAATAATTTTAGAAATATACATTAAAAAAAAACATTATTTGGTGTAATCCCAGTGATTGAGATTAGTTGATATATATTCGGGAATCTCCAATAAAGGTCAAAATTTGTCGAGATTACAAGTTACTTACTAATGAATTTAACTGGACCAAATTTCCGTTCCATTGGATGCTCTAAGTAATTCTGAATTCTGATGCCAGTGAAGTCGATACTGAGGGAGCTCACCAGGCCATCGTTTATCGTCGGCTGTTTCCGTAACCGTTCGTGTATTAGACACGAGCGGCGACAGTCGCCACTCTTCTAAGGTATTAATTAACTGACGTCTGTTGAGACACCTCAAAACTACATATATTAACGACATCTGTAGGATATTGAAATTATTTATATAATCCTATACACCACCTTTGGCAAACATCTTACTATCCTACTAACATTATAAAGGCGAAAGTTTGTGTGGATGTATGGATGTATGTATGTTTGTTACTCTTTCACGCAAGAACTAGTGAATGTATTTTAATGAAACTTTACAATAATATAGCTCATACATCAGAATAACATATAGGCTATACCTCAGAGCTCTGGCATTATGAAATGTGTATAAAAAAATTGTAATAATGGCACGCGAGCTGTTTGAAAAAATGAATGTAACGGGTATGGAGGGGTTGGTTTGGGTTGGGGGGAGGTGGCGGAGAGTGGTGTGGGATGGGGAGGGTGGTAGGAGTGGGGGGAAAGGGGGGGAGTGGAGTGGGGATAGGGAAGGTGGAGGAGGCGGAGTGTAAACCCCCCTAATACTATGCGAGCGAAGCCGGGGGCAAAAGCTAGTAATATTATAAACGCGAAAGGTTGTATAGATGTATGCGAATTTGTTACTCTTTCACGCAAAACTACTGAATGGATTTTAATGAAACTTTACAATAATATAGTTCATACATCAGAATAACATATAGTCTATAATTTATGCTGCTAGCTAGGAAGGGGACGCGGGAGGGGAACGGGGACGCACGGGAAAGGTGATTCAGGGAGCAACAATGTATTTCTTTAAATATGGAAGTGCCACGCATGCTGGGAACCAGCTTGTAACATATATACATATTTAAATATTTTAAATTTAAGTCCATTCAATCACAAACTAAACATCAGTATTTGTGGTAGATATACTTTCTTGATTCCATTTTAAAAATGATCTAATTTTAAATCTCGGCAATTTCATTCGGAATTTTGTTCTGTATTTGAACTGCCTGGTACAAAATAGATTTCTGGGTGCTTCGTTTCTTCCTTGTTGGCAATATATTTGCTTTGCATTTCTCGTCCCGTGTCCGCATATCGTGTGATTGTATTTTTTTTTTGTTTTCAGTTCCTTAGACATTATTATTTGTATTAGTATCGGGCCAGTAAGAGAAACTTGAAAATAATCATTTCGAAAAGTTCCTGATTAAAAAACTAGTGATAATAATAATGCAATTCTTCAAATACGTAAAATGAGGTCACCAAAACATTATTAGTTAGTTGAGTTTATCCTTATGATTTCGATTTCATTTGTAAATGTTCGCGCGTTGTTTATCGCCCCATCCTGCCGAATGATGGTTTATTATATTATAAATATATTATATTATACATGCAAATCAAAAAGTTAGCATTTGCTTTTATCGGGTTCACATATACAAGTGTCCCGCTATGGATCAAACGAAGTGGAATGATTAGGGAGATTATTTGCAGTCAAAATGATTAAACATGTGGTGATTTTTCAATGACAATAATAATTATAAATTTTGAAAATTGTCAACAACCTAACTGTTTGATGGTGTTGGGAACAAAATATTCACTCTATTATCATGTTGACAATTTTACCGGCTAAATGTCCACAAACACCGGCTAAATGAAACGTGTAGCTCGTGTAGCTAAATGTAACGTGTAGCTTGTCACACGTTATCAATTATTTGTTCTATTCGCTAACCTTTGCAAATTTACATTAAGTTATGTAGAAATTCATTCTGCTTGTTTCTTTTAATAAATTTAAAACAATAAATTTTAATATCGCTTTATTAAGTTCTACTAATTTTTAGTGGTATTTTTAATATGATAGTTGTTTCGGCGTTCAAAGTCATTATCGAGGGATTATACCACATGGAGACGACTAATACTCGAGCGAATTTAGTTATTCAAGCATCGTTGTACTTGACTTTTGCTGCCCACATATGTGTTTCCTATGTACGGTGACTGCAAAGCATCGTTAGCCTTTTAGTTTCTACAAATGTGCTATCTATGTAGGTATTGTGACTGCAAAGCATCGTTGTACTTGACTTTTAATGCTAACACATATACCTATGTATTGTGACGTGACGCAAAACATCGTTGTACTTGACTTTTAGTGCGTACCTTGTATTGTGATACAAGGTACGTGTTACCTTGTATTGTGACTGACGCAAAACATCGTTTTACTTGACTTTTGGTGCCTGCGTATGTGTCACCTATGTATTAATGTGACTGCAAAACATCGTTGTACTTGACTTTTAATGCCTACAGTGTTTTATGTATTGTGACTGTAAAGCATCGTTATATTTGACTTTGGTGCCCACGTATGTGTTACCTATGTATTGTGATTGCAAAACATCGTTTCATCGTTGCACACGAATAACAAAGTATAAAACATATTTTACATACCAATAAGTACAAAAAATCGACATGGTAAATAAATTCTTTTGATATCCATACCAACTTATTATTAAAGGTATTTTGAAGTTCATTTAAGGGTTCAAATAGTTAAAGAATGCCTAAAAAATGTAATTTTATTATTATTATAATTACGGGGGGCCAAATGCCGGGGAATCAACTGTCAGGTTACCTATAGTATATCAAAACTTAAAGCCAACGATATGTGATATTTCGTTTGGTTTAATTTGGAAGTAGGTAGGGAGTACCTACATACCTGTTTGTTGTTGTGAATGTATCCCAAACAGTATCGTAGATAGTTGTACGATGACGGTACAGTCCGGTGAAGTCACTACGATATGGAGCAGAAAGCTCCGTTCAAACATCTCTCTCTGTTATATGTGTGGTTTATGCGAAATATGGAAAGGTTGCAACGGAGTTATAAGCGGTGAACCACTAGTTTGTATTGTGTCCCCATCATCGCAGGCTGTCAACAATAACAGTTGGTCAGCAGGTGACGTCATGATACACTACATCATTGAATTCTTCTGCAGGTACCCGCCGCACACCTGATGGGCAAATCAGGAGGCGGGAGAGCAATGTTATGGGAGAATGCCAAGAGAACCAAGGTGCCTGTGATTTAGAAACAATATGAAATGTTTAGACATAAACATACGGTTAAACACAGCTCGTAGATTCACACTATTTAACAATGACTCGGTGTAGTACTAACGGCCTCTGTGGTCGAAGGGCAAAGGTCTCGACCAGCAATCCGAAGGTTGCGAGTTCGAATCCCGAATATTTGATTGATTTGTGTTATTTTACAATTTATTCATTAAAAAAAAAAAAAAAAAATATATATATATATATACATCCCGCTATCATTTCTGCGTCCTTTCATCAGATTACTGCGTCTATCTGAAGGACTTGATTTTACATAGTTCTAACTAAAGTATATACTATCTTTTCAGTGTTTGATTGTAGTTAGGTATTTACATTTTTGAAAAACATTAATTTAAAAATATACAAAACGATAAAAACGCCCTTTACTGTTCCACCAATCTGAACTCCTTTCATATTCAATGCAGTGGTGCATCCTGCGTATATTTTCGTTAATTTGGTCCACAACGACGACCTCCATAGTCCAGTGGCTAAGACTCTTGACTCACATTCCGGAGGTCGCGGGTTCGAACCCGGCATGCGCAAATAAATTTTATTTGATTAATTTGTGTTATTTCACAATTAATTCATTTAAAATAATATATAGTATATTTGCGGCATGTTCCAGAGTGGAAGATACTATTAGTATCGCCCTGGTGTAAGACCACCATTCAGAATTGAAACGTTGCTTGAAAATGGCTTTAGCCGTGTTTAGTGACCAGATCTGAATAGCCAGGTACTTCCCAACCTTCCTCTTCCCCACCTCCTTCCCCTCCCCACTACCTTCAGCCTCACAACATACCCCAATTGGGGATGCCATAGTCTCACTGGCTCCAGACGGGAGCAGTTGAGATTCTTGTGTGGTAATCACTGTAAAAAAAAAAAAAAAAAAAAAAACAATATAGCGTCCAATTATATATTCATTTTCATGTTAACGACAAACCGAGGTCTTGCGACGTTGCCGCTTATTTGTTCAAGTTTTTGGTTAGAAGACTGTATAGGTATTTATAGAATATGAAGGCGCCAAGATGACTGGCCCATACGTCGCGGACTCTAATCAACCCGGCGGTAATGCCCACGTAAAATTTGTTAAATTGGTAGGAGATTTTTTTGAGACTTATCATTCCGAATTAAAACGTTGCTTGAAGTGTTTTATTTGTTATTTTTAGTAACTAGATGTATATTGCTGGGATCTTCCTATGCTTCCTCTTCTCTCCATTTTGATTACGACAGTGATTACCATGTTATGACTATATCAGTGCAGTGGAATCCTGTATTGTTTTCTCACCGAAAACAGTTTTTTCGTGTTAATTTTAAAGAATGCACTCTAGATATAAGTGGCTAATTATTACTACAACACGATTATCAGTAGAAATATTATGAGCCCTATAATATGTTATGCTCATGTGGTGAGGTTTGTCTGGGTCTTGGCAGCGGATGCGTCTGCCCACCAGCTGCATAGAAGGCCGGTTCGGGACAGAATGGTTGAGGGAGTTCCTTTGATTCTCCAGCCGTACTCTTGCCGAAACTTGCCGAAACCGAAACCGAACCTTCGGTCGGTCACTAATTATATATATATTATTATTTTGAATTATATTATAGACCGGTCAGTTATTGAGTGGGCATCGCGTTTGAGTCCCACCCAGGCGCTTCGTGTTCGATTCCTCGGTTGACTAAGTCCTCCATTGCGACTCAAGCAACATTTTCGGCTTACTGTGGTGGTAGTGGGAGATTTTCAGATATTGTCGGGTTATTCGTTAACCCGGGAATGTTTGTCTTTCTTTAAAAAAAAAATTCTTATCATGCTTGACGATGAATTTTCGTTCACGGGAGAAACAATTTTAGGGGTTTTAGGGGCTAAACAACTAAATTGTATGATAAATCCTTTTAAAAGGAAAAGGGAAAATAGAAAATCGAAAGCATAAAACTGTCTAAACAATTAATATTATATGACTTCGGATAATAAGTTAATAACTAAATCTAATACTAATCTAACAATGACACTGTTCTTTGCAGAGAGGACCGCCAAAGAACTCGATCTTGGCACACACTCCTTGCCTCAATCACGTTAAGTTTTAAAGCTCTTTAAAAAATATATGTTTTTCTTGAAGATAATATCTAGACATTCCCCATGCCGAAAAACAAATTAAGTATATAAAATTCCCTCCATGGAAAAGAACCGGAAAGTATGCTCCAAAAATTATTATAAACACATTTGTTTCAGCTATTTTACAAGTTATATGTATGAAAAAAATCACAGTGTTTTTTTAAATGCTGTTTAAGACAACCCCCACGAGATTTTTGCTCTATTTTAAACGAGTCGTGTTTTATTAAACATTTTCACAACTTTTGCATCGACTTCGTCGCTTTAAATACAAGCGCGCTCCTCTAGCACTCGTAATTTCATATTTCTCCATCTTCTTCTTTTTGAGCCCGGTTGCGGCTCCTTACGTGCTAACTTTTGAGTGTCTGATTGTAGCCAGTCTATTTATACCAGTTCTGAAGAATGAATTCTAAACAAAAGAGGATTGAAAAACATCGATATCAGATGATAATTAAAAAGGTTAATTATTACTTCAACATTGTATCGGATGTCCCATCAAGAATTGTACGGTGTACACTTAGTGTACTGGTTCACGAACTTGACCTAATAATGAAAAATTTGTTTATAATATAAATATTAAAAACAAATACATCACATCCAAACACTTGAAATGTGGTTCCTAGAACTCGATAATGGATTTAGAGACCCGTTAAGTAACAAGAGATTCATTCATTAAATTTTGTCTTCTGGAGTATTGCCGATTACTCTAATTGACGGTTCATGCCATTAAAAAGATAACCATTTTAATCGACATTTTTGACAGCAGTACAGTATCTCTCAACGACAGCGGATACCTACTTATCGAGGACATCAACCGCACCTGGGTACCTAGCATGGTCGATCGACATAGGTTTTGACGACTGCAGATCGCTAACGAACAAATAACAGTTCACGTCAAATAAATTAGGAACCGTTAGTCGTTGTGAACTTTCATTTGTTCGTTAGCGGTCTGCAGTCGTGCTCAGGAGCGATGACAAGTTACCGATATTTTCGATAAAACCTATGTCAATCGACCATGCCAGGTACCCTGCTGTGAAATTCATCGTGTTCTACCTTGTCGGTATTCGTGGTCGAGGTGTAAGGCTCTCGAATTGCAATCAGGAGGTCACGGGTTCAAATCGCAAACTGAGCTAATATTTATTTTTACATAGCTCCACGCAGTTTTTTTTATTTGATTAATCTGTATTATTTCGCAATTTCATCACTTAAAATAAAATAAGGTATATTTGCGGCACGTTTCAAAGTGTAAGATACTCTCAGAATTGCCCTGGCTTAAGATCACCATTCAGAATTGAACGGTCAGTGACTGAGAGGGCATCGCGTTTGGATCCCAACCGGGTGACGCTTGTTCGATTCCTCGGCTGGGTAAGTCCTCCATCACGATACAAGCAACATTTTCTGCTTAGTGTGGTGGTAGTAGGAGATTTTCAAACATTGTTGGATTATTCATAGCCCGGGAATGTTTGTCTTTCTTAAAAAAAAAATAAAAAACGAAATAGAATTGAAATCCCCGGTGTAAGGCCACCATTCAGAATTGAAACGTTGCTTGAAATGGCTTTAGCCGTGTTTGGTGACCAGATTTATATAACCAGTTTCTTCCCCACCTACCTCATTCCCATCTCCTTCTCGTCCCACTACCTTCAATCCCGCAACATGGGTACCCCAATTGGGGATGCCATAGACTCACTGGCTCCATTTGTTGAATGGTGGTCTTACACCAGGACGAAACTGAAATTATCATCTTCTCTAGAAGGAGTCACAAATATAGCTACTAATACAATTATTTTTAATTAATAAATTTTGTAATAATACACGTATTGATCAAATAAAATTTTATGAGCGCACGCCGCGATTTGAATCCGAGACCTCCCGATTGCTAATAGAGAGCTTTGCCCTCGACCACGGAGGTCGTTATTTCCTGTCCTTGGGTTTTCTTGCACGTCTAAATTAAATGGAACCGGGTCTTTTCTCTATGATTATACACTTCACGTTAAAAAATGTACTAATATTTATCAGTTGGTTAAAATCGCCAATAGCCAATTCTTAGTAGTTTTTCTCGATTAGTCTATGAAGTTCACCTGAATGTTTTCAGTTTAGTAGGAGAACTTGGAAAAATACTATTTCTATCCTTAGAAATAATCCGGAATACAGCATCACTTGCCTTGATTTTTAAATGTTAATCTAACAATGAATTTCAACACGTTTTGCGAGTAAGAAGAAAAGTCATAGTTTTCAAATTACTTGCAGCTTTGGCAGATTGGGTAATTATTACTGCAACACGATTATCGATAGAAATATTACGTCTTTTGCGAATATTATATTAAAATTAATTCAATTTGGGAGGAGGGTGTGGGTACAGCCGCCGCAGGAACCATTTATAGGATAACCAACACCTCTGCCATAGGTCATCCCAAGTAGTTCGCTACGTTTGGTGACTTAGCAGGGGTTCCCGGGTAAATGGGGTGAGATTTGTCCGGGTCTTGGTAGCGGATGCGTCTGCCTACCAGCAGCATGGCAGGCCAAGTCGGGAAAGATCGGTTGAGAGAGCCTCCTTGACTGTTACTCCTGGACACATTGACCCCCAGATTCCTACCCACCCCCAATACCATTTTCCTTCCCAGAACTTCCACTTCTTCTTCTCCTAAAAATGACCCACCACACAGCATACCCAAAGATGACATAGATCCTGAGGGGAATTATTTTCCTCCCAGGGCCTCCTGGGAGGAAAATATATGTTAAATCTCATAAAAGGAAAATCGAAAGCATAAAACTGTGTAAACAAATAAAATAACATGCCTTTAATAATAAATAAACATTATCTCACAATAACTATAACTAACCATCCCGCTGTTTCCTCGCAGGGGTTCGTAGAGAGGACCGCCAAACAACTCGGTCTATGCATACACTCCTTGCCTCATTCACATCCATACATCGCTCTTTTCTTCTGTCTTTCGACATGACTCAAGAATTCGGTTTACTTAATCATGCCATGTCTTTCTCGGGCATCCCCGACTTTTTCTACCATTCTAGTTCACGTCATATATTCTTCTTACAACCTTTCTTTAGATAATTGGCTTTACATGCCCAAACCATCTAAGAGTCCTATTCTTATCTCATTACACTCATCAGTCTTGTATTCTCCGTGAATCTCAAAGTATCTCACATATATTTTTTAATTTCAAATCAGTCATAAATTGAAGAGAAAATTGTTTTATTTGTAATAAGTAAGTTTTCAAGTTACTAATATATTAAGCGCATTGGTTTTATCTTGTTTAATAATAATAGAGTGGCGTGGCACACGATTAAGCAATGTAGGAATTTATAATTGTGGATAAAAAAATAACCAATATTTGTTTAAAAATGATCATATAAAAAAATGAAGTTGCGAAAATATTTGCTGTACAATAATAACATAATGACAAGCTGAATTTGAATGAAATCTTGTTTTTTCTTATCTTAATTGCAATGTGCGATGTTTTTACAATGATTGATATGTATCAGAAGAAACGCTATTAAAAAGCGATGTTGCCAAATGTAGGAGTTGCGATACGCTAGTCAATGAAACGTATATTTTGCTAAAAATATACGCTCGTCTACTGCAGCACCGCGGCTCGCCGCTCGCGTGACAAAGCCCTGAACTAAAATAGCATATTTCAGTTGATTTAGGTACCAATACCGCGTCTGGCTTATTTTCGTTTTTGGACTGTATGAGGGTAGAGGAGTGGGGAAAACTTGAAATTACATGTGTTCAATCCTGCGTCCGTATACCGGACGCAGAATGACGGTCGGACGCAGGATTGAATGAAAGTGGACCATTAGAAGACGCAGCAATGATAGCGGGATGTATATATATATATATATATATATATATATACATCCCGCTATCATTGCTGCGTCTTCTAATGGTCCACTTTCATTCAATCCTGCGTCCGACCGTCATTCTGCGTCCGGTATACGGACGCAGGATTGAACACATGTAATTTCAAGTTTTCCCCACTCCTGTACCCTCATACAGTCCAAAAACGAAAATAAGCCAGACGCGGTATTGGTACCTAAATCAACTGAAATATGCTATTTTAGTTCAGTGCTTTGTCACCGAGCGGCGAGCCGCAGCGCTGCAGTAGACGAGCGTATATTTTTAGCAAAATATACGTTTCATTGACTAGCGTATTGCAACTCCTACATTTGGCAACATCGCTTTTTGATTGCGTTTCTTCTGATACAGATCAATCATGGTAAAAATATCACACATTGCAATTAAGATAAGAAAAAACAAGATTTCATTTAAATCCAGCCTGTCATTATGTTATTATTGTACGGCAAATACATCGGCGACTTTATTTTTTTATATGACTATTTTTTAAACAAACGTTAGTTATTTTCTTATCCACGATTATAAATTCCTACAATGCGTTATCGTATGCCACGCCACTCTTTTATTATTAAACAAGATAAAATCAATGTGCTTAATATAATAGTAATTTGAAAACTTACTACAAATAACTAAAATAAATAAAACATTTTTCTCTTCAATTTATGACTGATTTGACAGTAAAATATATGTGAGATGTAAGAAGTAAAATATATGATAGAGATTCGTAAAGGAGGCTGATGTAAGTGTAATTAGTAAGATAAGAATAGGAGGCTGTAGAAAAAGTCGGAGATGCCCGAGGAAGACATGGTATGATTAAATAAACTAAATTCTCGAGTCATGCCTAAAGACAGAATAAGCGTGATGATTATTTATTGTTAAATAATGAATATTTATTATTAAACGCACGTTATTTTTTTTTGTTCATATGATGCATGTCATTTTATTTGAGTACACGTTTTAAGCTTTCGCTTTTATTTTTTCCCCCTTTTCCTTTTAATACGTCATACATATGTCTGGTAATGTTATATTATCGTGAAAACAAGCTTTTGGGTCCGTGCGGTTAGGAGGATTTAGCATATTATTTTGTTAATAGGTTCGCAAAAGACCCTTAAAAATTGTTTCTCCCGTGAACGAAAATGCTTAGTTTATTCGAAAAGTTATCTAGCGTCCTTCATGATAGACTTGATAAGCATTTATGTTATTCTTATTTAATTTATATTTCATTAAAAAATACAATATTTATAGATATTAAAAAATCTTTATATGCAGTTCACACGGTAGAAGTGAAACCTTCAGAAAATTTAACTTCGAGAGAAAGAGAATGAGACTAAATCCTATAGATATAGGTATGTGTTCGTCTCTTTTTTTATACATGAGCTCCACACAGGAGGCCCTGATGAAAATAATTTCCTTCAGGGCCTATGTCATCTTTGAAGTGTCGCTCATAGAGTTTCGTTTCATAGAATTTCAAATCACAACGGTGCTAAATAGCGATGAGGACCAATGGACAAGTACGTGACACGAGTTGAGAAATAATATTAAACACTTACACATTATAAAATAAATAGAGCTTCTTACATCCAAAAAAACACCCTTCACACACATACTTGACGAAAGCGGTGTTCCATCCGAATTGCACATTGATCATAAAAAGATAAAGCCGAAAATCAGTTTTGCTACATGTTTCTTAAAAAACCACCCCTGGTGTAAGACCACCATTCAGAATTGAAAAGTTGCTTGAAATGGTTTAGCCGTGTTTGGTGACTAGATCTGAATAGCCAGGTATTTCCCCGCCTTCCTCTTCCCCATCTTCTTCCCCTCCCCACTTACCTTCAGCCTCACAACATACCGCAATTGAGGATGCCATAGTCTCGCTGGCTGGTTGTTGGGAGCAGTTGAAATTCCTGTGCGGTATTCGTGTAAACAAAAATCTGCTTTTAATATAATTTTTGTACGTCGTTCTATGTTATAAGCCCAACTTCACCCCATTGACTCGGGCACCTCTGCTAAGTCACCAAACATAGCGAACCACTTGAGATGACCTATGGCAGAGGTGATTGTTATTCTACAAATGGTTCCCGGGACGGCGGTACCCACACTTGCCTCCCAAATTAAATTAATTATAATTTTGTTATAAGATTCGCAAAAGACATAATATTTCTTCTGATAATTGTGTTGTAGTAATAATTACCAAATCTGCCAAAGCAGTAAGTAATTCGAAAACTATGACTTTCTTCTTACTCACAAAACATGTTGAAATTCATTGTTGATGTGATGATTCACGTGATGCTGCATTCCGGGTTATTTCTAATGATAAGAACGAAATTGTGTTAACTAGAAGAACTATTTTTACAAGTTCTTATACTAAACCGAAAACTTTCAGGTGCACTTCAGAGACTAAGAGAGAAAAACTACTAAGAATTGGCTATTGGCGATTTTAACCAACTGAAGAATATTGGTACATTTTTTTTAACGTGAAGTGCGTAATCATAGGGCAATAGCCCCGGTTCCATTTAGTTTAAATAGACGTGCATCAAAATCTAGAGACAGGAACTAACGACCTCGGTGATCTAGGGCTAAAGCTTTCTATTAGCAATCTGGAGGTCACGCGTTCACATCCCGACGTGCGCTAGTAACATTTTATTTGATTAATATGTGATTACTACAAAATTTATTATTTAAATAGTTAAGTTTAGGTAGTTATACTTGTGGCTCCTTCTAGAGAATTTCAGTTTCGTCCTGGTGTAAGACCACCATTCAACCATCTGGAGCCAGTGAGTCTACGGCATCCCCAATTGTGGTATCTTGCGGGATTGAAGGTAGTGGGGACGAGGAGATGGGAAAGAGGAAAGTGGGGAAAAACCTGGTTACATAAATCTTGTCACCAATCACGGTTAAAGCCATTTCAAGAAACGTTTCAATTCTGAATACACCGAGGGGGGGGGGAGTTTCCAAAACCTATACAGGTAGCGACAATTTACATTTTAAATGTAAAAATTAGTTAATTGCAAAAACAAAAATTGTTCTAAAATCTACATAAAATAATCTTTCTGATGTGTATATTAGAAATAAATAATTTTATTCTCAAAAAGCCAAAATGAAAATTATACTGAACTAGCACTGACGAAATCTTCAACAATCTTAACATCATGTCAATTAAACATCTATTTTCTAAAACTGTACTAATTTACATTCATAAGTACAAAACCCAAGAAATAACAACATTTGGGCAAAAAAGCTTCTTATATTATGGCATTAAACTCTACAATAAAATACCACTCTCACTCAACATTATAACATTTAAATTTCAAATAAAAAGCTGGATACTAAATATAGGGAGATCAGAAATAGAAAATATACTGATATCAAATACAGACTAAAACCAAATCTAGTAATCTGAATTATAAAAAAAACCACTATCTTATTTACTTTATAATTATTTAAAAAAAAATACTACATGATATATGTTATGTCTAATTCACATCAATTTCTTATAATTAAATTATAATATGTAAATGAAATCCTCAGCACGGGAGATCCCAGTGAGGATATCATTATCTCTACTGTTACTAAGAAATGAAGACAATAAATCATTACTATTATTATTATATTTGTGGCTCCTTCTTGAGAAGAAGACAATGTCAGTATCGCCCTGGTGTAAGACCACCATTCAACCATCTGGAGCTAGTGAGTCTAAAGCATCCCCAATTGGGGTATATTGCGGGATCGAAGTTAGTGGGGATGAGAAGGAGATGGGGAAGTGGGGAAGAACATGGTTATATAAATCTGGTCACCTAAAACGACTAGAGTCATAAACATTTCAATTCTAAATGGCGATCTTACACCAGAGAGATACTGAGAGTATCTTACACTCTGAAACGTGCCAAAAATATGCCTTATTTTATTTTGAGTTATTAAATTGTGAAATTATACAGATTAATAAAATTTAAAAAAAAAACCGCGCGGAGATCATGTAAAAAAATATTAGCTCAACTTGGCGATTTGAACCCGTGACCTCATGATTGCAATTCGAGAGCCTTACATCTCGACCACGGATACCGTCAAGGTAGACACGATGATTACGGCAGGTTCGGTTGTTGTCCTCGGTATGTTGGTGTGTATTCGAAAAAGTTTCTGTCGTTGAGAGATAGTACTGTTGTCAAAAATGTCTAATCTTTTTCACGGCATAAATGGACCTTTGAAGTAATCGGCAATATTCCAGAAGAAAGCATAAATCTCTTGTTACGTAACGGGCTGCCTAATTCATTATCAAGTTCTATGACACATTCCAAAAGTTTACATGGGATGTGTTTGTTTATAATATTTTTTCATAACAAACAAATTGTTTGTCTGTGGGTCAAGTTCGTGAACTAGTGTTATTGTATTTTTGAATGTAGCTATTACTTTGTGGTTATCCATTATAGAAAAATTAAATAATTTAACTTTGTATAAACCACTTAATAAGTGGTTTATACAAAGTTAAATTATTAAGTAATAGCTACATTCAAAAATATAAAATTGGCAAGTACAGCCACAAAAGCTAAAATGTAAAATAAGTGGTTTATACAAAGTTAAATTATTTCATTTTTCTAGTGTTATTGTTATTATTGCCTCTCGTGTGGCTCTTATTTAATTGAATGTGTTTAAACCTTTTCCGATATCTTATTATTTATTCCCTTTTTCCTCGATATATTTAATTCTTTTTTATTATTATTACGCCTTGTACGTTTTTATTCGTCCACTCAGCATAGCCAACATGATAGCCAACGTCCGTTGAACGGACAGGGAACAAGAAGAAGTTTTATGCATTGAAAAAAAAAATTGGTTTCCAACATTTATATATTTCTTAATCTTTTAATGTAATTCTAATTTTATTTTATACATATAAGTAATTCAATTTTGTTTATCTAGTTATTTTGAATGCAGACTAACAACATTTAATAAAAAGCTAAGAATTATTGCTACCCATCTCAGGACAGACATCGTCTAGTAAGTCGGATAAAGTACGTACGTCTATGTATATAAATGTTCAATAAATAAATAAATTATCAGTAAAACAAAGACGAAAAAAAGACTATGTACGCCAAAATGACTTTAACGCTTCAATTATTTTTGTGTTTTTTACAAACCATTAGATATTAAATCGCCAAAAAATACAAGAAATGAGTGACTTATTGTTCCGAAGTTTCTTTATAATTAATAGGTTAGATAATATTTCTACTGATAATCGTGTTGTTTTAATAATTACCCACTTATATTCAGAGTTAATTCTTTAAAACGACATAACGTGAATAGATTTTATTTTATTTTATACTAGCAGACCCGGCCACACGCTGTGGCTAACGAAACACAACGCCATTACCCAACCTTTATAAAATCCACACTACCCGCTTGCCAACTGCTCGTTGTCTGAATTGAATATTTGAATTTTTCGGCTTTTCTCTACTATAATAACTATGTATTATACATATAAACCTTTCTCTCGAATTACTCTATGTATTGGTGAAAACCGCATTAAAATCCGTTGCGTAGTTTAAAAGATCTATGCGCACATACATTTTGAGCGACTTCATTTTATACTATGTAATGATGATTGATAACATATTTATTTTATTTTTGTACTTGCTTATTCATTAATAGATGAAAAAGCAAGAACATATGAGAAAACCTCACCGAACTACACTGCCATGATTCTAATGTCGTAATGTGGTAATCACTGTCGCGATGTGGAATCCAACCGGGGAGGAGAAGAGGAAGGATTGGAAGGTCACAGCAATAGAGATCTAGTTACTAAACATAGCTACACACTTCAACAAGAACCAGGATAGGAAGGTCCCAGCAATTCAGATCTTGTCGCTAAACATAACTAATCACACTTAAAATAACGTTTTAATTCAAATTTCTCAAAAATCCCACACAAATTTAATAAATTTTACGTGCGCATTGCCGCCGAGTTGGTTAGATTCCGCAACGTATGGGCCAGTCGTATTGGCGCCTTCATATTCTATTAATACCTTTAAAGTCGTTTAACCAAAAACTTGAATGAATAAATGGCAACGTTGCAAGACGTCCGTTTGTCGTCAACATGAAAATAAATATATAATTGGACCCTACATTGTTTACAAAATGAAAGAAAGAATATGCAGGACGCCTCACTACATTAAATATGAAAGGAGTTCAGATTGGTGAGACGTTGAAGGGCGTTTTTTCCGTTTTGTATATTTTTAAATTAATATTTTTCAAAAATTTAAATACCTAGCAACAATCAAACACTTAAAAGATAGAATATACATTAGCTAAAACTATGAAAAATCGGGTCCTTCAGATAGACGCAGTAATGTCGATCCGATGAAAGGACGCAGAAATGATAGCGGGATGTATATATATATATATATATATATATATATATATATATATACATCCCGCTATCATTTCTGCGTCCTTTCATCAGATCGACATTACTGCGTCTATCTGAAAGACTTGATTTTACATAGTTCTAACTAAAGTATATACTATCTTTTCAGTGTTTGATTGTAGTTAGGTATTTAAATTTTTGAAAAACATTAATTTAAAAATATACAAAACGATAAAAACGCCCTTTACTGTTCCACCAATCTGAACTCCTTTCATATTCAATGCAGTGGTGCATCCTGCGTATATTTTCGTTAATTTGGTCCACAATATAGCGTCCAAATATATATTCATTTTCATGTTAACGACAAACCGAGGTCTTGCGACGTTGCCGCTTATTTGTTCAAGTTTTTGGTTAGACGACTGTATAGGTATTTATAGAATATGAAGGCGCCAAGATGACTGGCCCATACGTCGCGGACTCTAATCAACCCGGCGGTAATGCCCACGTAAAATTTATTAAATTGGTATGAGATTTTTTTGAAACTTATCATTCCGAATTAAAACGTTGCTTGAAGTGTTTTATTTGTTATTTTTAGTAACTAGATGTATATTGCTGGGATCTTCCTATGCTTCCTCTTCTCTCCATTTTTATTACGACAGTGATTACCATATTATGACTATATCAGTGCAGTGGAATCCTGTGTTGTTTTCTCATCAAAAACAGTTTTTTCGTGTTAATTTAAAGAATGCACTCTAGATATAAGTGGCTAATTATTACTACAACACGATTATTAGTAGAAATATTATGTGACCTATTTATAAAGAAACCGCAGACTTCGGAAAGAGTCAATTTGGGAGGCGGTATGAGTACCGCTACCCCGGCAACCATTTATTGGATAACCAATACAGTGGCGTGCGAGTTGTTTGAAATGTATGTTTTTCATTTAGTTTCGCTTCAAGGAGTGATGGAGGGAGGGGAAGGGGAAGGGGAAATTTGGGATTGGGAATATCAACGAGGGAGGAGTTCGCGGAAGGGGAGAAAGCAGGGAAGATGGGAAGGTGGAAAGGAACGCAAGAGGAGTGAGGGTCGCGAGAGTGTAACGAGGGCGCATGGGAAAGGACACACATGAGAGGGTGAGGGTAAGGGATGGAGGACGAGGGATGGCAGAGGGAGGGATTGCAAAGGTGACATAGTAGCGGTAGGGTATAGAAGGGAGTAAATTTGGAAATGGGAACCTTTCCGAAATTCCAAAAATGTTTTAAAGATTGGAAGGCTAAAACAGTATTTAAAATATACAGTAAATGTATTTATATTGTACAACGAAAGAAAGGAGATGCTGAGAATTGATTCAAGGAGAATCTAGAAAATTTAAAGGAATCGTGACCTGCAATATGGAAGTGATTTCACTTTTTTTTTCAAGAGCACCGCGCAAGAGTCTCGAACTACTCCCGTTTGGTCCAGTGAGACTATGGCATCTCCAATTGGAGTATGCTGTGAGGCTGAAGGTAGTGAGGATGGGAAGGAGATGGGAAAGAGGAAGGTGGGAAAGTACCTGGCTATTGCAAGCAACTTTATACCAGGGCGATACTGAGAGTATCTTCCGCTCTGGAACGTGCCGAAAATATACTTTACCTACTCGTATTATACGATATTGCCAATATCTTTTTATGATTTTTCTGTTTCCAGATTTTCAAATGAGTTTCGCTAATATTGTCTTCATTTAAATATATATTTTATAAAAGTTTTCTGTATTCATTGAATTATTTTTTACATGTTTGAGGATTTTTCGTTACATCTTTGAGGATTTTTCGATCAACATGGTATGTTGATCAAAAAAGATAGCAAGATTTTAATATGTTGATCAAAATATCAACATATTCACATTTAAATGTTATAATTTGAGGGCTCATAAAGTTAAAAATAAAAACATAGGTAAGGATATATTTTTTTAATTTTAAGAAAGACAAACATTCCCTGGTTACGAATAACCAGACAATATTTGAAAATATCTTACTTTTTTACATTAGCTCCATACAGAAGGCTCTGAGGAAAAAAGAATTCCATCAGGGCCTATGTCATCTTTGGAGACGTTGTATGGAGGGTCTTTTTAGGGAAAGGAAGGAGTGGAAGTTTTGGAAATGAAAAGGATATTAGGGATGAGTAGGAATCGGGGTTTAGTGTGTCCAGGAATGACGGACGTATGAATCCATGCCTCCCACTGCGGCGTAACGTGATATTCCCAGAGAGTACGGCTGGAGAAGTTAAAGGAACTCCCTCAATCATTCTCTCGCGATCCGGCCTGCCATGCAGCTGGTGGGCAGGCGCATCCGCTAACAAGACTCGGATAAACCTCACCCCATGAACCCGGGAACCCCTACCAAGTCACCAAACGTAGCGTACCACTTAGGGTGACCTATGACAGAGGTGTTGGTTATCCAATAAATGATTCCCTGGGCGGCGGTACCCATACCCGTCTCTAATAGATATTATTAGGCAAAGTATTATCCCTTTGCAAATTATAGTGCAATGCACTAGCATAATAAAATACGATATTAAGTGCACAATATCAATATAAAGATAACCTTCTCTTTTTAATTTGGGTCCAAGCTCTTTCTCACATTACGATTTTTAAAGTAAAAACTTCTTTAGGACCGTTGTGATTTGAAAATCGATGAAACGAAAAATAGTAAGCAGAAATTATTGCTTGTGTCGAGATGGAGGATTTAGCCACAGATGAACTGAACATACAACTCCTGAGTGGGATCCAAACTCGGCCATTGACCGGTCGAATGTAGTGCTCTGCTGGTCATACATGTGAAGAAAACACAAAACACCATATCGTTTTTATCGGTGTCGACTAATCGTAACTTGAAACAAAAAAGTCCAAGCCACAATAAATAAATGTTCGACTATTATGTGATAAGCGTCCTCGGGACAGCTGATGCATTCATAACTTAACCTACATCTCAAGTGTTCATACGTATCCATATAAACAAACTGCCTCGTAAATCGTTCTAAATTCTTTCCGAACCACAATTGATGTCCATTATATGATAATTATTTATCTTAATCAAGTTATTTCATTTTTATTGTTTATTTTTCTATGGGTCATTGAACATTCAACAGTCAACCATTATGTACATTCATGGAATTCTCGTGTCACAATAAGATTGGCATTATTTTGCTTTTGCTTAAAGATGAACAAAATTGAATTAGTTACATAAAATTAAATTAACATTATATAAAATCTCAAAAAAAATTTCAATGTAGGAACCCAAATGATTTTTTTTATCATAAAAAAGGCATAAAAGCTCATAAAAATGTCAAAAGGGTATAAAACCTCTCAAAAACTGGGCGTTACTTTACAGGGCCTGTAGATACTTTAATAGTATACAACTGCTAAACCTGTACAAATCACATGTGTGCCCCACGGTTGAATTTGGCAGCCACCTCTGGTCAGAAGCTCCAAAATACCTGAAAAATACCCTCGACTCTGGGCAAAAACGGGCGGTCCGTTTGATAGATTCTCCCATCTTAAAAGACGGGTTGCAATCTTTAGAGAGCAGGCGTCGGGTGGGAATGCTATCCTTGTTCTAAAGGTATTACAATGGAAGATGCTTCGAAGAATTTGCATAATTGACCCTTTCGGCACCGGTGCATAGTCGGGAAACACGCCAAACGCGTGCCCTACATTTGTACACGATTGACATTTGTCACACGAGAACGAGTCGCTTCTTCGACTCGTTCTTGTGTTCAACAGCTCGGCTATAGAATGATTTGCCGGCCTCTGTGTTTCTCCTTCTTACAACATCGGTCTCTTCAAGACAAATATTCATTCCTTCCTCTCCTCGAAAAGACCCTCCACACAGCATCCCAGATGACATAGACCCTGAGGGAAATTATTTTCCTCAGGGCCTCCTGTGTGAAGTTAATGAAAAAAATTAATAAAAGATGAGCAAAAATGCATGTTAATAATTTTTTTTAAATAAAGTAAATAAGTAAAGTAAGTAGCGACAACGGCGTGGTCTGGGGGTAGGGCTCTTGACTCGCAATAAAGGTAGCGGGATCAATCCGGGCGTGGGCAAATACATTTTATTTTACGAATTTGTGTTATTTCACAATTAATTCCTTAACAATAATATATATCTAGTGTATTTGCGGCACGTTCCAGAGTGGAAGATACTCTCAGTATCGCCCTTGTGTAAGACCACCATCCAAAATAAATTAATTAAAATGGCTTTAGCCGTGTTTGGTGACTAGATCGGAAAAGCCAGGTAAAGCAAGCCCACCTTTCTATTCACCATCTCCTTCCCCTCCCCACTAGCTTTATCCTCACAACATACCCCAAATCGGGGATGCCATAGTCTCACTGGCTCCAGACGGGAGAAGCTGAGGCTCTTGTGATGAATTTATATAAAAAAGCGTTTATACGCAAATTGGTTATGCTAGTCTTTTTTTATTTATCAGCCATGTGTTGAATTTTTTTAATATAATCATTAAGTAAAAAAAAATCTTTAATCCACAGTAATTATGAGTATTTTCTAATGTCATTAAAATCAACATAGAATTACATAAATGCTTATCAAATCTATCATGTTTGACAGTAGGTATCTTTTCAAATTATAGTTAACCAATGCATTCTCGTCACGGGAGAAACAATTTTAAGGTTCTTTTATGGACGTTAAAACAAAAATATGCATTTCAAAAAATATTCTTTTAGGACGAAAAAAGGAAAACACAAAAAAGGGAAAGCATAAAACGGTATAAGTAAATAAATAAAATAACATGCCGTCGCTAATAAATAAATAGTGTTAAGCAATAACTAACTAACCATCACGCCCCCTAACGTTTCCTCGCAGGAGTAGGCAGATACCGCCAAACAACTAGGTATTGGCATATATTTCTTTTCCTCATTTACAATTCACATTCATGACTTTAAAGTAATTTCTGTTTTTTTGCTCGTCTAAACTAACTAGAACCAGGACAACTCTTCTTTCCGATCCATCTGATTACTTACTACTCTACAAAAAATAGTCATCTATATTTTTTTGTTGGTTAATATCGCCAAATTCTTGGTAGTTTTTTTTTTAAATTTTCCTCAGGCTTATTCATAAATGTGCAATTGTAGTCTCTGATATTTGAATTGTAGTAAGATCTGGACATTTTCAGTTTAGAAATATGCATTTTACATTAGCGCTGACATTTTTGGGGATGCGTGTGGAGGGTCTTTTTAGGAAAGGAAGTTCTGGGCAAGAAAAGCGAATGAAGGTTGGGTAGGTTAATCTGGGGGTTAGTGTGTCCAGGAGTGACGGATGTATGAGTCCATCCCTCCCACTTCGGTGCAAGGCGATGTTCCGAGCAAAAACGGCTGAAGAAGTCAGAAGTCAGAGAGAATGGTTCCCTCAACCATTCTCTCCCGTTCCGGCCTGCCATGCACATGGTGGGCAGAAGCATCCAACGCCAAGACCCGGGCAAACCTTACCCCATAAACTCGGGCACCCCTGCTAAGTCACCAAATGTAGCGAATCACTTGGGGTGACCTACGGCAGTGTTGGTTATCCAATAAATGGTTTCCGGGCGGCGGTACCCATGTCTGCCTCTCAAATTGAAATTGAAAAGTCAGAAGAACTAAACGAAACCAAAAGAAAAATTCCACTTCTAGTAAATTAGTTTAGGCAATTTCGTCTTTATTTTAAGATATGCCTAAGCATGGATGCTGAGATTGAATATTAGTTTAACAATGAATTTCAATTCACTTTGCGAGTAAGAAGTAAAATCATTACTTTTAAAAAAATGCAGCTTTGGCAAATTCAATATCAGCAAAAAAACCATTATTTAATGCGTAAACAACGACGATATTATTGTATTGGTGAAATTGAAATATTAATTACACACGTTTGACAAAGATCCATCCTTATTGGAATCATATTTGGCGCCAATTTTGAATAGGTAATGTAGCTGAATTTCAATGTAATCTTACGTAGCAATGTGCGATATTTAAGTATGATTGCTTTGTTTTCGCAGAGAACAGAAGAAACGCTGTTAAAAAGCGATGTTGCCAAATGTAGGAGTTGCGATACGCGAGTCAATAAAAGCTAATAAAAACGTATATTTTGCTAAAAATATACGCTGGTCTACTGTAGCGCCGCGGCTCGCCGCTCGGTGACAAAGCACTGAACTAAAATAGCATATTTCAGTTGATTTAGGTACCAATACCGCGTCTGGCTTATTTTCGTTTTTGGACTGTATGAGGGTACAGGAGTGGGGAAAACTTGAAATTACATGTGTTCAATCCTGCGTCCGTATACCGGACGCAGAATGACGGTCGGACGCAGGATTGAATGAAAGTGGACCATTAGAAGACGCAGCAATGATAGCGGGATGTATATATATATATATATACATCCCGCTATCATTGCTGCGTCTTCTAATGGTCCACTTTCATTCAATCCTGCGTCCGACCGTCATTCTGCGTCCGGTATACGGACGCAGGATTGAACACATGTAATTTCAAGTTTTCCCCACTCCTGTACCCTCATACAGTCCAAAAACGAAAATAAGCCAGACGCGGTATTGGTACCTAAATCAACTGAAATATGCTATTTTAGTTCAGTGCTTTGTCACCGAGCGGCGAGCCGCGGCGCTGCAGTAGACGAGCGTATATTTTTAGAAAAATATACGTTTCATTGACTAGCGTATCGCAGCTCCTACATTTGGCAACATCGCTTTTTAATAGCGTTTCTTCTGTCTTCTGCGAAAACAAAGCAATCATACTTAAATATCGCACATTGCTACGGAAGATTACATTGAAATTCAGCTTCATTACCTATTCAAAATTGGCGCCAAATATGATTCCAATAAGGATGAATCTTTGTCAAACGTGTGTAATTAATATTTCTATTTCACCAAGACAATGTTGCAACAATATCGTCGTTGTTACACATTAAATAATAGTTTTTTTGCTGATATTGAATTTTCCAAAGCTTCATTTTTTTTAAAAGCAATGATTTTACTTCTTACTCGCAAAGTGAATTGAAATTCATTGTTAAACTAATATTCAATCACGGCATCCATGCTTATATCTAAAAATAAGGACGAAATTGCCTACACTAATTTACTAGAAGTGGTATTTTTCTTTTAGTTTCGTTTAGTTCTTCTGACTTTTAAATTTCAATTTGAGAGGCAGACATGAGTACCGCCACCCCGAGAACCATTTATTGGATAACCAACACCTTTGCCGTAGGTCACCCCAAGTGATTCGCTACATTTGGTGACTTAGCAGGGGTGCCCGAGTTTATGGGGTAAGGTTTGCCCGGATCTTGGCGTTGTTTGCGTCTGCCCACCAGGTGCGTGGCAGGCCGGAACGGGAGAGAATGGTTGAGAGAACCATTGTCTCTGACTTCTTCAGCCGTTTTTTCTCGGAACTTCGCCTTGCACCGAAGTGGGAGGGATAGCCTCATACATCCGTCACTCCTGGACACACTAACTCCCAGATTAACCTACCCAACCTTCATTCGCTTTTCTTACCCAGAACTTCCTTTCGTTCCTTTCCTAAGAAGACCCTCCACACGCATCCCCAAAAATGTCAGCGCTAATGTAAAATGCATATTACTAAACTGAAATGTCCAGATCTTCAGAGACTACAATTGCTCATTTATTTAAAAGCCGGAGGAAAATTAAAAAAAAAAAACTACCAAGTATTTGGCGATATTAACCAACAAAAAAATATAGATGACAATTTTTTGTAGTGTAGTAAGTAATCAGATGGAACGGAAAGAAGAGATTTCCTGGTTCTAGTTGGTTTAGACGAGCAAGAAAACAGAAATTTCTTTAAAGTCATGAATTGCGGCCTCCGTGGTTTAGAGGTCGCGGGTTCAAATCCAGGAGTGCGCAAATGACATGTTATTTATAAATTAAACAATATATCTTTGTTAGAACCACTTACATATTTTAGTAACGCCCATCGGTTTCGGAACGACCGTTTCTTCCTCAGGACAAACATATAGTGACTTGACAATTACAAAACGGTGGGTTGGTACAATTTATTATTACTAAGGGTGGGGGCGTGTTTTATGTTATTTCATAATGTATTCATTAAAAATAATATGTAGTACTTATTTGAAGCTTGTTTTAGAGTAGTAAATAAGCCCGAGGAAGACACGGCATGATCATGTTAAACAAATTCTTGAGTCAGGCCTAGCCAAAAGTCAGACAAACAGAAGAGCGATTATGAATGGGAATTGTGAATGAGGCAAAGAAATATATGCCAATACCTAGTTGCTTGGCGGTCTCGGCCTACTCCTGCGAGGAAACGGCGTGATGGTTAGTTAGTTATTGCTTAATACTATTTATTTATTAGCGACGGCATGTTATTTTTATTTGTTTACTTATACCGTTTTATGCTTTCCCTTTTTGTGTTTTCCTTTTTTCCTCCTAAAAAAATATAATGCATATTTTTGTTTTAAGGTCCATAAAAGAACCTTAAAATTGTTTCTATAATTTGAAAAGATACCTACTGTCAAACATGATAGATTTGATAAGCATTTATGTTATTCAATGTTGATTTTAATGACATTAAAAAATACTCATAATTACGAGTACTGTGGATTAAAGATTTTTTTTTAATTAATTATTATTTAAAAAAATTTAATACATGGCTGATAAATAAAAAAAGATTAGCATAACCAATTTGCGTATAAACGCTTTTTTATGGTTTGTTATGTAAATTCCTTACAAGAGCCTCAGCTTCTTCCGTCTGGAGCCAGTGAGACTATGGCATCCCCAATTTGGGTATGTTGTGAGGATAAAGCTAGTGGGGAGGGGAAGGAGATGGGGATTAGAAAGATGGGCAAGTACCTGGATTTTCAGATCTAGTCACCAAACACGGCTAAAGCCATTTCAAGCAATTTTTCAAATAATTTATTTTGAATGGTGGTCTTACACAAGGGCGATACTGAGAGTATCTTCCACTCTGGAACGTGCCGCAAATATACTAGATATATATTATTGTTAAGGAATTAATTGTGAAATAACACAAATTCGTAAAATAAAATTTATTTGCCCACGCCAGGATTGATCCCGCTACCTTGATTGCGAGTCAAGAGCCTTACCCCCAGACCACGCGGTTGTTACTACTTACTTTACTTATTTACTTTATTAAAACGTTAACATGTATTTTTGCTCATCTTTTATTTTTTTTTTTCATTAACTCTACACAGGAGGCCCTGAGGAAAATAATTTCCCTCGGGGCCTATGTCATCTGGGATGCTGTGTGGAGGGTCTTTTTGGAAACACAGAGGCTGGCAAATCATTTCATAGCCGAGCTGTTGAACACAAAAACGAGTCGAAGAAGCGACCCGTTCTCGTGTGACAAATGTCAATCGTGTACAAATGTAGGGCACGCGTTTGGCGTGTTTCCCGACAATGCGCCGGTGCCGAAGGGATCAATTACGCTAATTCTTCGAAGCATCTTCCATTGTAATATCGGTAGAACAAGGATAGCATTCCCACCCGATGCCTGTGCTCTAAAGATTGCAACCCGTGTGTTAAGATGTGAGAATCTATCAAATGGACCGCACGTTTTTGCACAGAGTCGAGGGTATTTTTCAGGTATTTTGGAGCTCCAGACCAAAGGTGGCTGCCAAATTCAACCGTGGGGCGCACTTGTGATTTGTACATGGTTAGCAGTTGTATACTATTAAAGTATCTGCGGGCCCTGTACAGTAACGCCCAGTTTTTGAGAGGTTTTATACCCTTTTAACATTTTTATAAGCTTTTTTATGAATAAAAAAAAATCATTTGGGTTCCTACATTGAAAAAAAAATTTGAGCTTTTATACAATTCTAATTTTATTTTATGTAACTAATTCAATTTTGTTCATCTTCAAGCAAAAGCAAAATAATGCCCACCTTATTGTGACACGTTCCGTGAATGTAATGGTTGACTGTTGAATGTTCAATGACCCATAGAAAGATAAACAATAAAAATGAAATAACTTGATTAAGATAAATAATTATCACATAATGGACATCAATTGTGGTCGGAAAGAATTTTGAACGTTTTACGAGGCAGTTTGTTTATAATTAAGGATACGTATGAACACTTGAGATGTAAGTTATGAATGGATCAGCTGTCCCAAGGACGCTTATCACATAATAGTCGAACATTTATTGATTGTGGCTTGGACATTTTTGTTTCAAGTTACGATTAGTCGACGCCGATAAAAATGATATGGTGTTGGTATTTTCTTCACATGTATGACCCGCAGAGCAGTACATTCGACCGGTCAATGGCCGAGTTTGGATCCCACTCAGGCGTTGTATGTTCAGTTCATCTGTGGCTAAATCCTCCATCTCGACACAAGCAACAATTTCTGCTTACTGTGGTGGTAATTTTGGAGGCGGATATGGGTACCGCCGCCCAGGGAATCATTTATTGGATAACCAACACCTCTGCCATAGGTCACTCCAAGTGGTTCGCTACGTTTGGTGACTTGGTAGGGGTGCCCGAGTTCATGGGGTGAGGTTTATCCTGGTCTTGGTAGCGGATGCGCCTGCCCACCAGCTGCATGGCAGGCCGGATCGCGAGAGAATGATTGAGGGAGTTCCTTTAACTTCTCCAGGAATATCACGTTACACCGCAGTGGGAGGCATGGATTCATACGTCCGTCATTCCTAGATACACTAAACCCCGATTTCTACCCATCCCTAATACCCTTTTCATTCCCAAAACTTCCACTCCTTCCTTTCCCTAAAAAGACCCTCCATACAACATCTCCAAAGATGACATAGGCCCTGATGGAATTATTTTTTCCTCAGAGCCATGTAAAAAAATAAAAAGTATGGAGCTAATGTAAAAAAAGTAAGATATTTTCAAATATTGTCTGATTATTCGTAACCAGGGAATGTTTGTCTTTCTTAAAATTAAAAAACATATATCCTTACCTATGTTTTTGTTTTTAACTTTATGAGCCCTCAAATTATAACATATTAAAATCTTTCTATCTTTTTCGATCAACATACCATATTGATCGAAAAAACGTCAAAGATGTAACGAGAAATCCTCAAACATGTAAAAAATAATTCAATGAAAAAATAAAACTTTTATAAAATATATATTTAAATGAATTCAATATAAGCGAAACTCATTCGAAAATCTGGAAACAGAAAAATCAGAAAAATATATTGGCAATATCGTATAATACGAGTAGGCAAAGTATATTTGCAGCACGTTCCAGAGCGGAAGATACTCTCAGTATCGCCCTGGTATAACGTTGCTTGCAATGGCTTTAGCGTGTTTGGTTACCAGATCTGAATAGCCAGGTACTTTCCCACCTTCCTCTTTCCCATCTCCTTCCCACCCTCACTACCTTCAGCCTCACAGCATACTCCAATTGAAGATGCCATAGTCTCACTGGACCAGACGGGAGTAGTTGGAGACTCTTGCGCGGTGCTCATGTAAAAAAAAGTGAAATCACTTCCATATTGCAGTTCACGATTCCTTTAAATTTCTTGATTCTCCTTGTACCAATTCTCAGCATCTCCTTTCGTTTGTTGTTCAATAAAAATACATTTACTGTATATTTTAAATACTGTTTTAGCCTTCCAATCTTTAAAACATTTTTGGAATTTCGGAAAGTTTCCCATTTTCAAATTTACTTCCTTCTATCCCCTACCGTTACTATGTCTCCTTTGCAATCCCTCCCTCTGCCATTCCTCGTCCTCTATCCCTTACCCTCACCCTCTCCTGTGTGTCCTTTCCCATGCGCCCTCGTTCCACTGTCGCAACCCTCACTCCTCTTGCGTTTCTTTCCACCTTCCCATCATCCCTGCTTTCTCCCCTTCCTCGAACTCGTACCTCGTTGATATTCCCAATCCCAAATTTCCCTTTCCCCTCCCTCCATCCCTCCTTGAAACTAAATGAAAAACATACATATCCAACAACTCGCACTAATTGTAATTTTTTATACAAATTTCGTGACGCCAGAGCTCACTACTATATATAGAAAAATTCACGGATGTGCGCATAACAACTCACCAAAGTTTCATCGCTATCGGATGAATGCCAAAGGAAATAATTTCATAGCGCTAGAGCTCACCACTACGTACAGAAACCATCGCGGGCATGCGCACGACAAATCTCCAAAGTATCATCGTAATCGTATGAACGCTTTAGGTACAGAAACATTCATTTTTAAATAAAGATTTTTTTTACATTAGCCAGGGGGGCAGGAGGCATTTCCACAGGAGGCCCTGAGGAAGGTGTCCAGGAGTGACGGACGTATAAATCCTATCCTCCCACTGCGTTGCAAGGCGATGTGTCGAGAGATTCTGGCTGGAGAGGATAAAAGACCTCCCTCAACTAGTCTCTCTCGATTATACACCTGACTTAGCAAAACTAATAACATTCCGAGTACCAAATCATAACACGAGACTTCCAGAGCTGTTCTTTGTTTATCCGTCTAAAACTAACTATTTCAATTACTCCCCAATCCAAAGACTACATAGGCTTGGAAATAAATTCAGTTCCGTTGACATTTTTATTTCAACAAATTATTATTATTCTTCTTATATTTTTTGTTGTTATTTCTTTTTAATTCTGCTTCCTTTCTTTTAGTGTAAAGGAAGAGAAATAATAATTGGTATTTTATTGTTTCTATTTCTATTATTATTATGTTACAGGATTTATGTAAATGCTCCAAGGGCGTAAATAAATAAATAAATAAATTAATTAATAAATTATACAGACCACGCAGCTGGTGGGCAGACGCATCGGTCACCAAAACCTGGACAAACCTCACCCCAAGAACCCGGTTACCCCTGCTAAGTCAACAAACGTAGCGAACCACTTGGGGTGACAGCATTTATATGATAAGCATTAATATAATTATAATTTAATTCTTCATTCATTATTAAAATAATTCCCCTCGGGCCTATGCCATCTTTGGAGATGCTGTTTGGAGGGACTTTTTAGGTGAAGAAGGAGAGGAAGTTCTGGGAAGGAAAAGGATACCAGGGGTGGGTAGGAATCTGGGGGAGTGTGTCCAGAAGTGAGGGACTTATGAATCCATCTCTCCCACTGCAGTGCGAAGCGATGTTCCGAGAGAGTACGGCTGGAGAATCAACCAACCAATCCCTCAACCATTCTCTTCCGATCCGGCCTGTTATGCAGCTGGTGGGTAGACGCACCCGCCGCCAAGAACCAGATAAATCTCAACACATAAGCATAGAATATTATAGGGCACCCCTGCTAAGTTACCAAACGTAGCGAACCACTTGGGGTGACTTATGGCAGAGGTGTTAATGGCAAGATTATCCAAATGAGTTACCGGGCAGCGGTACCATACCCGCCTCCCAAATTGAATCTTTCGGAAGACTACGGTTTCTTTTTAAAAAATATATCTACTGATTATCGTGTTGTAGTAATAAAGTCCTTATATGGTAATCACTGTCGCGATGCGGAATCAAAATGGGAAGAAGAGAATGCATAGGGAGGTCCCGGCAATACAGATCTAGTCACTAAAAATAACTAATCACACTTCAAGTAACGTTTTAATTCGGAATGGTAAGTCTCAAAAAAATCCCACACCAATTTAATAAATTTTACGTGCGCATCGCCGCCGGGTTGATAAGAGTCCGCAACGTATGGGCCAGTCGTATTGGCACTTTCATATTCTATTAATAACTTTACAGTCGTCCAACCAAAAACTTGAACGAATAAGCGGCAACGTCGCAAGACGTCGGTTTGTCTTCAACATGAAAATGAATATATAATTGGACGCTACATTGTGGACCAAATTGAAGAAAATATACGCAGGATGCCTCACTGCATTGAATATGAAAGGAGTTCGGATTGGTGAAACTTTAAAGGGTGTTTTTTTCGTTTTGTATATTTTTAAAATCATTATTTTAAAAAATATAAATACTTAGCTATAATCAAACACTGAAAAGATAGTATATACTTTAGTTAGAACTATGTAAAATCAAGTCCTTCAGATGGACGCAGTAATGTCGATCTGATGAAAGGACGCAGAAATGATAGCGGGATGTATATATATATATATATATATATATATATATATATATATATTGAATATGTGCGGAACATTCCAGAGTGGAAAAATCTCTCAATATCGTCCTGTGTTTTGTCACGACTGTCACGTATTAAATTTAGGTCGTTTTAAACACGAATTCATGCAAGTATGCATGATTATTTCTTCATTTAACAGCCTTAAAAAATTACACAAATCTGATAAGAGATCTTGCCCGATATCTATGTCGATCGAGACCGATATCGGGCGAGATTATCTGAAAATCTGACATCGGCCCATAGAAAAAGCAAATAACAGCCAAAAAAAATCACACAAATCTGACAGGAGATCTCGCCCGAGATCTATCTCGATTTCACAAAACATAGAGAATCGCTCGGCGGTGTAAGACCACCATTCAGAATTGAAACGTTGCTTGAAATGGCTTTAGACATGTATGATGAACAGATCGGAATAGCCAGGTACTTCTCCATCTCCCTCTTCCCCTTCTCTTTCTTCCCACTACGTTCAACCTCACAATACACCCCAATTGGGGATGCCATAGTCTCACTGGCTCCAGACGTGAGCAGTTGGGACTCTTGTGCGGAATTCACATAAAAAATTAAGTTTTAGTTACCTACCATTCTATTCGTCCATTTCTACTACTTCTCAATTCGTGTTATACCATGTTGTGCGTGCAGGTATTGTCTTACTATAATTTGTAAAGAAATAATAAAATAAAAATTACCAGTAAATCAGAAACGGTCACTAGAAGAACTAAAGTTGTATATATACATTTTAAATTTTTCCTTACAGATTAATGCGTAGTTTATACAAGTGAATAAATTGAATTTTGGATAGCAGAAAAAGCAGAACTCTAATCCAACAATTTTACCAAACGTAAAAATAATTCGCTATGGTCATACTATTTTTATGCAAATTTATAAAAACTACATGAGACAAAAATATTTTAAAAAAAACCAGGAGGAAGCCAAAAATGTGTGTATTCTTAGTGTGCCTTATATTGCCACAAATATAGGTAATAGGCATAAAAATCGCTTGGCTAGGGGTCACCATTTCAAGCACAAAAGTGTTTGATTTATTTTGAGAATAATTTGTTAAGTGATGTGTGTTTTGAGATGTGTGATAGACCACTGCACAAGTAAAAATTAATTCACATAAATGAATATGAAGGAAAGGACTTACTGCGGAACCTTGTGGCACTTCTCTTCTCTCATGGCTGGGTCTGTTCATACACTTGTATAATTACTAATCGTGGTATTTACTGTGACATGCGGGATTAAGTTAGATAGTGCGGGTAGCGGAAAATTATATGCTTACACGGCGAGTTTCGATTGACGAAACTGACTGTTATGGTAACATTAACAGGTACATACGGATGGGATAGGATGGGGAAAAGGAACATGATAGGGATGGATAGGAAAGGAATATGTGACAATCAAGCTACAAGCACAGAGTCTATGATATATGTAAATGTATGTAGGTAAGTAATGTACTTTAAGACATTGTTTTTTTCTCTTCGCTTATTCTTTTTTTTATGAGTTCAAAATTGTAGTTATTTACTAAAGCTTCTACGAGGAATTCAATCGTAACACTTGTTTCATTCAATAAATAATATGTTTATATAATTAATCAATGTAATATGAAATTATGATATGAACTAAATTTGTCAATTTGACTGGCCTAAAACAGGATCCATTCCTAGTTGGCTAGTCAAAGTTTCCACATATGTTTCATTGTATAATTTTATGAGAATAAATATTATTATTATTATTATTATTAAGTGTAGCTATGAATTATGTAAACGCCCAACTAATAAGAAAGAAAAAAAGATAATCGGTGGAAAGTATCGCAGATAATTTTAGCTATAAAATTGAATCTTTAAAAAGTTGTTTCTTACGATGACCCAAGAGTTTACTAAAAATTATGATTTTTTTGCATAATTTTTTATTTTTTTATTTATTTATGCGACTGTATAAAATTTACCAATTACAAACTTAAAATCGACTTCAAAAATACCCTTAATAATAAGTTGGTATGAATATCAAACGAATTTATACATAGTGTCGATTTTTTTGTACTTATGCGCTGGTATACACATTACATAGAGAAGCAGATTTTTCCTTGATGGATTTGAATAAAAATATGTTTTATACTTTTGTTATTCGGCAGTACATTCCCTTTACATATCCCTTCGGGGTCAATTAGTTATATTTTGTGTAATTAGGTATACTGTATTTTCCTAAAACAACTGCACCTTGTATGTAACTACGCCGGAGGGCCAATTGTCGGCGAATCAACTGTCGTGGAACCATTTTTTATGTGTCCACACATTTCTAATGAAAAAATACATTTTTAGTAGTTTACGCTTATATTTTTTTGTAAAGTAATTAGTAATTAACATTTTAATTTTAATTCTACTCAATGCAAACGGTAGGAAAAGCTTCAATTTATCTAAATCATATTTTTTTGTATTTGTAATGTGAACCGATTGGTAGTAAACATTAATCTAAAATAGTGGAAAAATATGTTGACGAAATAATGTTTGACAAACATTTTGTCGGCCACCAAATTCTTAAATCAGGACTTGCGGAGTTTTCCCCCAACAGACCGAAAGCTAAATAAAGCCTGACCCACATTTAGCTTGTCGAAGCGCATTTATCAAAAGGGTTCCATGCCAACTCAGAATGAAACCAACTCAGAACCACCTCAGAAAGGTCATTAAAAGCTATGAAAAAATAATTTTAAAATAGCCGGTGACCCTAACCTAACTTAACTTATTTAACCAATTTTTTATCATCACTCTTAATGACCTTTCTGAAGTGGTTCTGAGTTGCTTTCAATCTGAGTTGGCCGGTCACCTATCAAAAGCTCCAGATAAGTAATGAAGTTTTTTTTTTAGTTTTTCTGTATTGTTTAATTTCAATAAATCAGTCGTCCAAATTCACCATTATTTCATATTATTCATTCCTACACGAGAAATTTGCTACAGAAACAATAAAATAAAAACAATCATATCATAATTCCCATTTTGAAAAAGGCAATAATTTTTTTTTTCTGTTAAAATATTTTATTATAGGTAAGTAGTAAGTAGGTACTTTATCGCTTGTTATTTTTGCCTTTAATAGATTGGTCATCATGTGCTACCGAGCTTTGAAAAATCCATTAAAATCTTCAAATATACTGTGTTTTATCTCTATCACCGTAATATCATTAATAAGAAATAGGAAAATTAGCACTAATAATGAATTCTAAAAATCTGTAAATGATACTCGTAGGTATTCATTTGTGATTCACCATTGATGACTACGGTCGTAAAAATGAACGATTGTGATTTGTACGGAGGTATTTGTAAATCACGTATGATACAGGTACTATGAAAGAATTTATTCACTTCCGATCGGTGATGCCATATCTCAAAAAAACTTATTTAAGGGGTAAAAAAACGAAGTTTGTAAAAAGGGGTAAAAAAACCACGTTTTTCGTATGTTCTTTATTGAGAAATTAAATACAAAAAACAATGTTAGATACCTAAGAAAATTGTCTAAGAGGGTTGTCCAGACCAGGAAAAAAGGATCAAATCAGGAATAACCAGGAAAAAATATATTTACAAAAAATCGTATGAAATTTTAGATACATTTTTGGACACAGTCCCCGTTACGATCGATGCACTTGGTGAGCCGTGGCACAAGGTCCTTGATTCCCTTGTCACAGAACTCCGCCGCCAAAAATGCTATCACTTCTCCCTCCGCGTCTTAGTTGGTGTCCAAAGGTTTTCCGGTCAATGTTGCTTCAGGTGAAGAAAAAAATGCAAATCATGTCATTGATTGCCTTTTGTGTTTCTGGGTTAGGTGGCGAAACCTTTTTTCAATCCAAAAAGCCTCGCCTTGGATGGAAAAATGATTCCAAGAGACTCAAGCGCTTTCCGTGAGCGCCATCAAATTTTATTTGAAACATTTGTGTTATTTCACAATTAAGTAATTAAAAATAATATATATAGTATATTTAATATATATAGATTGAAAAAAATACTTCGTTGTAATTTTTACAACTTTCTGATATGAGCTCATCAACGATAATTTATTTTTGTATGTATACAATATATTATTTCTAATTCCTAGTAGTGATTGCGGTGTGTTTTTATTTTTTATTTACCAAATTACAATATTGCGTTATCACCAGTGTAGTAATGTGCAATGAGGCGAGATGTTTATTTATAGCGGCTCCTCAGTCATGAATCTGACTCATTCTTGTAGTGAAACATTGTGTGCGCTGTAAAAATATATCTCGGCGTTCGCAACTGTGGGCGAGGCTACTCACCGCCCGGCCCAGTGTACATCTGGGTGTTGGGAAATTCGAAAGACTTTTTATAAAAATACGTATTTAATTTCCTTCTCCAGAGATGTGGATAAAAATATGCAACGAAACTTTTTGCCTTCATTGGTTTAATGTTGAATTCGAATTCGTTAAAAATAGCAGTAACTTGACTTTTTTTCGTTATATATTTTTGGGGTGTTGTGCCGTGTTGCGCTACCTCCTTCTTTAGCCAACGTTTCGGACATCGTTGCAGTGTCCATCATCAGGGCAGATCCGGCAGATCCGGTAGATGTGTAATTTTAGTCGTGAAGTGTGTGCTTATTTACTTCGAAGCGATACCGTGTCGCCAGCAGCACTAACTTTCACCAGTACAAAATACTCGTGACAAGCAGTGGCGTCATCGCCGCGGAACGGAATAGAAAGTTCATTAAAACGTGGTATTTATGCTAGCCAGGGGCAAGTCCGTTTGCGAGATGCCGACGGAAGTGGCTCCATCTCTTAATGAAATCTAAAATTAGAAATCACAATGGTAAGAATTTAAGAAAAAATAAAATAAAATAAAAATTACAATTGTTAACTTTCACCAGTACAAAATAATCGTGACAAGCAGTGGCGTCGTCGCCGCGGAACGGAATAGAAAGTTCATTAAAACGTGGTATTTATGCTAGTCAGGGGCAAGTCCGTTTGCGAGATGCCGACCGAAGTGGCTCCATCTCTTAATGAATTCTAAAATTAGAAATCACAATGGAAGTTTGAAGAAGTGGCACTCGACACAGCTTCAGCTGTTCCCAAGGTATGGTGGCGTTATGTTGACGATGTCTTCGCCATCTGGCCTCATGGAACAGAGAAACTGAATGAATTTCTGAATCATCTTAATTCACTCCACAGTAAAATCAAGTTCACAATGGAAGTAGAAAACGATGCGAAAATCCTGCCTTTTCTAGATGTGGAGGTGATGCGAAAAGAAGATGGTAATCTAGGACACACTGTATATAGAAAACCAACGCACACAAATCGGTATCTACATGCCGATTCGCATCACCACCCAGCGCAGAAGAGAGGACTTATCCATACGTTGGTGACGCGAGCGACCAGAATATGTGAAGAAACTAAAATTGGAGTAGAACTTACAAAGCTGACCGATGCACTGGAACGCAACGGTTACCCAGCTAGTCAGACAAGGCAAATCATAAGAGCCAAATCTACACCAAATGAAGACAGAGCTAAACAAGAGTTAAAAGGCTGCGCTTTCCTGCCTTACGTTCACAATGTGACAGACAGAATCGCCAGGCTGTTGAGAAAAGATAGCATCAAGACTGTCTTCGGTGCCACAATTAAAATTCAAGACCTACTGAGGTCTGCAAAGACTAAGTTTCCTCTGGAAGCAGATGGAGTGTATAAACTCAGCTGTTCCGGATGTGACAAGGTTTATGTAGGCCAAACAGAGAGGACGATCTCCAAAAGGATAGCAGAACACTTTCGTGCTTGCAAACTCGGCCACCCTGATAAATCGGCAATCGCTGAGCACTTAATCGAAACCGGCCATTACTTTGGATTTGTTCCTGAGGTCTTGGGAAGACCTAAAACTTATAGAGCACGCCTAATTACGGAGGCAATTGAAATCTACAAAAATCCTGTTAATATTAATAGAGACGACGGAGCTAAGCTCAATAGCTCTTGGTATCCGGTGATTGACGGCTACACCAAAGCTAAACGCAAAAAACATGTCTAAGTATACAGTAAGGCCAGCTCGTGGTAAACCATTTTTTTTTTTTTTTTTGTGTTATAACTTTATATTGACTAAATTCGCTTTAACCAGTGTAATTCTAATTCTAGTAAAATTCATTTAATATTAATAGAGCAAAAAAACCATGTCTAAGTATATAGTAATGCGAGCTCGTGGTAAACCATTTTGATTTATATTGACTAAATTGGCTTTAACCATTGTAATTCTATTTCTTAAATTCTTACCATTGTGATTTCTAATTTTAGAATTCATTAAGAGATGGAGCCACTTCGGTCGGCATCTCGCAAACGGACTTGCCCCTGACTAGCATAAATACCACGTTTTAATGAACTTTCTATTCCGTTCCGCGGCGACGACGCCACTGCTTGTCACGATTATTTTGTACCGGTGAAAGTTAACAATTGTAATTTTTATTTTATTTTATTTTTTCTTAAATTCTTACCATTGTGATTTCTAATTTTAGATTTCATTAAGAGATGGAGCCACTTCCGTCGGCATCTCGCAAACGGACTTGCCCCTGGCTAGCATAAATACCACGTTTTAATGAACTTTCTATTCCGTTCCGCGGCGATGACGCCACTGCTTGTCACGAGTATTTTGTACTGGTGAAAGTTAGTGCTGCTGGCGACACGGTATCGCTTCGAAGTAAATAAGCACACACTTCACGACTAAAATTACACATCTACCGGATCTGCCGGATCTGCCCTGATGATGGACACTGCAACGATGTCCGAAACGTTGGCTAAAGAAGGAGGTAGCGCAACACGGCACAACACCCCAAAAACATATAACGAAAATGCTTTTGGCCGTGAAAATCTTAAAACTTACCAGTAACTTGACTTTTTAAAATAAGTTTGTCGTATTAATATGGTTCAGTACATTCGTAATAGTCGCTCCATATTTACCGCAGCACTATTATGTCACTGTTACACTAGTTTTTATTGATCGAAATAAACTTTTAGCACTTTTATTCAATATTTTATACGGAGCAAAATTATACTTGACGTCTTCCGTCATTGAATGTTGTTGTTGTATTCTTAACACAATACCAAATGTTGCAGCTCTTTCCAAAGATCAGATACATAATGTACGTACGTTTGTTTCCTCGAAAGGAAAAAGTTATCATTTTCTTGCATATCTCTCATACAGCGCAAGTTATAAGGATAACATTGAAGTGTGAGTGAAATCCAAAAATTCAAAAACCTCAAATGTCAATGGACTAATGGTTTTGCTTTTGTTCTTAAACATATAATGCTGCAGCTCTTTCTGACACACTAAATAATAACAGTCTAAAATGAGACAAACGGTGATCGTATGTCTGTACCCCCCCAAAGGAAAGATACAATCATTATCATACATCTCCCTTACACATATAAAGAAAATGAAAAATGAAAAATACCGTCGAAAAAATGTAGTATTCTAGAGGAAACCGATGCGTATTTTGCGTGTCTCATCTTTTGTGTCACCATTATTAAATCTATAAGAAAGAGCTGCAGCATTATAGCGATAAGGAACGTATGTTTATTGCCCTTTTTGCCGTCACGGTACCGTAACTGTAAATCGTCACGGTAATAATAACAGCGCTCATTGATAATTTAGTCAGTAAATATTGCTCGTTAATCGTTAAAATTACATTAAAAAATATTTCTTCGTCCGACATAATATGGAAGGTGGTTCGTGGGCGACGCGACGCCTAGCGACATCTATTGCTAAATAATGACGCCTTAAAAATTTTGTATTATGTCAAATTCTACAGCTGTTCAATTAATTTCAAATTAACTCGTTTATCGTGTTTGGGAAAGACGTAAACATAATCATAAATATAAACAACAACAAAATATCTATTATATTGCATCATCCACCATGGCCTTCATTTCCCGGCTCCCTTGAAGAACCGACCTAATTGGTGGTCTTGGTGTGATTTTAAAGCCTAAGATACCTATCATTTTAGTCACAGTGACGACTGGAAGCACCACTTCCTAACTTTGGAAGGCGTACCTAGTATTTACATTAAATGTAAAATATTTCAGTTAGTCATTGGGTATTCACATAAAAAAAATCAGTGTGCAATTCACACGCGGTAGAAGTGAAACCTTTAGAAAACTAAAGTAAACAAGAGTGGGGAAGACTACGAAACTTTTTTATCAATGTGAAGGATGATTTTTTCCATATTTTTGTCGTCAAATTCCAATGCACTTTTGCACCTTTGCACTTTTCCTATATATTTGGTCATCTTATTAGTATTTGTGTTTTCATCTTCGGAGTCGCTAGATGTCGCTTTCTTTTGCCTATTCAGTTTTTGGAGTGGTTTGAAGATTAGATATCAAAAAATGTATTAATATATATATTTATATGTATTTTTTTTTGATTTAATAGGATTTGATCCTTGGTCCTCTGAATGTCTGGCCGCTAAGATTCATTAGGGTCTTTATACCACAGGACTAAAGGAGACTTGCGTGGATAGTGAATTTATAGTATTGTATTGGAACCGAATATCCGTGAATTAAATAAATATTTTATTGATATCTCATTCTCTCGCAGGTTAAATCGCATGTTTGTGTTCGTCTCTTTTTAGTATCGCATTTTCGTTTCATAAAGTTTCAAATCACAACGGTCCGCACAAGAGTCCCAACTGCTCCCGTCTGGAGCCAGTGAGTCTATAGCATCAACTTGTTAACAATATTATAATAAATAAACCCTATAATTATCCCACTCCTGATACTCTCGATATTTAGTTTTCTGAAGGTTTCACTTCTACCGCGTGTGAACTGCACACTCTAATTTTTTTATGTGAATGCCCAGTGACTAAATAAAATATTTTACATTTAATGTAAATACTACGCCTTCCAAAGTTAGGAAGTGGTGCTTCCAGTCGTCACTGTGACTAAAATTGTAGATATTTTATACGTTGCCAAATTCGTTCAGCATTCTTTTGTTACTACTAATTATCAAGTTTACATGATTATTATTAAAACATATTTAAAAACTATGTACACACCGATTAATAAAAACGTTGATAACATATTGTTTCTTCTCTCTTAGGTATTTTATTTAGTCATTGCTTCTTCTAAGTGTCGTCACCCTTCAGTACGCAATAATCTTATCACGCCTATGAATAAAACAAAAAATAATAATCAATAGTTGTAGACCAGTGGTTCCCAATCAACAAAATCTAGAACCGCAGAAGAAACCCTTTAGGTAAAATTAGCTAGATCTAATTTCTAATATTTATTCTTATATCCACATTATCTCAGAGAAACTAAAACTAATGTAGGGATGTGTATGGTAAATTGAATAACATGTTTTATAAACAATGTCAATATTTAACAATTAGAATTTATGAATTTCATTTTAAACTAGTTTTATTTTAAGCTGGTTCCCGGCATGCGTTGCAAAACCATATTCAATGAAATACATTATTTCTCCCTGAATCACCTTTCCCGTACGTCCACGTTCCCCTCCCGCATCCCCTTCCTAACTAGCTTTATAAATTATAGCCTATATGTTATTCTGATGTATGAGCTATATTATTGTAAAGTTTCATTAAAATCCATTTAGTAGTTTTTGCGTGAAAGAGTAACAAACACATATACATCCATACAAACTTTCGAGTTTATAATATTAAGTAAGATATTTTAAATGTTCTACAATTATTTTTTTAAAATTAGATTATCTTTGATTGATTTCTTTGATGAAAAATAAAACCCTCATGGCATATGTCGTTTTTGGGGATTCTGTATGAAGGGTCTTTTTAGGGAAAGGAAGGAGAGGAAGTTCTGGGAAGGAAAAGGGTATGAGAGGTGTTGGAAAAAATTGGGACTCTAACCTTGTCTTGTCTTGTTCTTTTTCACATTTTCGTTCAGATTTATTAGTATTATTTTCTTATTCAGTGATAAATTATTATTATACGACAGCCTCCGTGGTTCAGGGGTTAAGGCTTGACTCGCAATCCGAATGTGGCGGGATCGATTTATTTCAAAATAATTAATTAATTAAAAATAATAGATATATTATCTATATTTGCGTCACGTTCCAAAGTGAAAAGATACTCGCAGTATCGCCCTGGGGTCCTAGCATGGTCGATCGATATAGGTTTTATCGAAAATGTCGGTAACTTGTCAGCGCTCCCGAGCACGACCGCAGACCGCTAACGAAAAAACAGCAGTACACAACGACTAAAGGTCCCTAATTTATTTGACGTGAACTATTGTTTGTTCGTTAGCGATCTGCAGTAGTGCTCGGGAGTGATCACAAGTTACCGATATTTTCGATAAAACCTATATCGATCGACCATGCTAGGGGGCCTGGTGTAAGACCACCATTCAGAATTGAAAGGTTGCTTGAAACCTTCCTCTTCCCCATCTTCCTCTTCCCCATCTCCTTTCCTTCCCCACAACCTTCAGCCTCACAACATACCTAATTGGGGATGCCATCATGCCATAGTCTCACTGGCTCCAGATGGAAGCAGCTGGTACTCTTGTGAGGTATTCAAATAAAAAACTTTTTGTGTAATTTTACTAATTGTTAATATTTTCATTGTTTTTATACTCTTTTGAGACTAGAAAGTCTATTTATTACAATTGAATAACTTTCCCAAAATCTAATACGCATGAGTATTTAGTGAGTTCGTCTATCTTCATATTAGCATACAAAAGGTTGTGCATACGTGATCTGAATGTCAAACACCAAGAAGTAATTCATAGGAAGTAACTTTTATGCCCACTATCTATCAATAAGTTAGTATGCATATTGCATGTATACTGTATACTACGTAATAGTCTCTAATAAAGAATACCTACATAAGACAATCCTAAGTAATTGCCCGGGACTGGGAGGCGATCACTCGGACTACGCTATTTGTACGATGAAATAATTGAGTCAAGGTTTTTGTTCTGTTCAGAATTACCATGATCTTTACGTTGGTAATCCATCCAATCTAGATTATAGATTATATTATGTACAAAAGATGCATATACAGGATGTGAAGAGGAAACCGGGCGATGTTTACTTCATTCAAACGCATTCCCCAATTTCCTCTATGGATTTTAACACTAGTGCAAATATTTTTAATCTCAATAGGTATAGGTACTTATATAAAAATCTCGCGTCACGATGTTTGTTCAAGATAAACTCAGAAACTACTTAACCGTTTTTGATGAAATTTGGCTTACTGTGTGTAATTTGGTCCAACTTAAAAGATAGGATAGTTTTTATCTCAATTTTTGACCTTAATATGTATTATTGCGAATTATATGTTCATTCAATGAATTGAGGTTCGGAAGGAAATGTACGCTAAAAAAATGGTTAAGTGAAAGAAATTTTTTGTACTATTCTCTGTTTTTCCGATTTAATATCTATTTTTTCCATTATAATTTTCTCTTGTTCTTCTTTATATTTCTTTTATTTCTTTCATTTTCTCTGTTCTGTATTTCTTATAAATTTAATTAACAATTTTTTTCCTAAATATTTTTTATGTAGGTATTTATACATATATATTTTTAGGTAAGTATTGTAGGTATTTACACATATATAATGCAATAATGTGTATAGGAACCCGTTGACAAACTGATATCAATCAGTTTAACGGGACCGAATTTAAAAATATAAAAAACTGTAAATAAATAATAAAGGAATTTATTAATAAAAAAATTAAAAATTAATTACCTAAATGATTGTTATAGGACCATGCTTTGTAATTATTTGTAAATTCCACAAGTTTCTGATAGGTGGCGGTATGAATTAATTTATCGACAAAACACTTCGTTAACTAGGTTGGGTAACTATCCAGTAGATGGCGTTGTGTTTTTTAGCTAAAATTGCCTGGTTTGAACGCCATCAACAGATGTTCAGTATACAAACTAGACAATACACTGACCAATTTACTAATATACGAAAACTTCATATCTAAATCTTTAGCCAACAGGTGCCAGGTTGTCTCAATATACACTGATTTTAGCAAGGCCTTTGACAAGGTGTGCCACAAAATACTAATCAATAAATTGGCGAAACTTGGAGTTTATGGTAGATTATTAAATTGGTTTGTTAGTTATTTGTCCAAAAGAATTCTTAGTGTGAAAATAAATGGCACACAGTCTTACAAATTTATAGCAACAAGTGGAGTGCCGCAAGGCTCCCATTTAGGGCCCATTTTGTTTATTATATTTATAAATGATATTGTTGATATATTTACTGACATAAATGTGCTACTGTTTGCCGATGACATGAAACTATATAAAAAGATTAACCACATTAATGATTGTATTATACTTCAAACTAACTTGATGTATCTTTTTGAATGGTGCTCTATCAACAAACTAGCATTAAATATAAATAAATGTCAGTTCATCCTTTTTTCCAAAATAAGTAATCCTATTATTTTTCAGTATTCTTTAAATGATGAAAATTTAAATTGTGTTAGTGAAATTATGGATCTAGGCATTATGTTCGACAATAAACTCACCTTTGTATGTCATATTAATAATATTATCAACAAAGCCCTAAAGACTCTCGGTTTTGTTTTGAGAGCTGCAAAATATTTCAATGGTTTAGATACATTTATTATGTTATATAAAACCCTTGTCAGATGCCAACTTGAATATAACTCTACGTTATGGTCTCCCTTTTACAACATTCATTCAGATAACATTGAAAAGATTCAACGGAAGTTTCTAAGGTTTATAAACTATAAATTGCATATTCCTATACTAAACATTGATTACAATTATCTCCTGGATAAAACGTCCCTATTGAAACTTTCAGAAAGAAGAATAAGCACAGATTTAATACTATTACATAAAATACTGCATTACAAAATTGACTGTTCTGAATTACTTCAATTTATCAATATCCATGTTCCCCAAAAATCATGTCGACATTTATTACCCTTCTACTTCAATAACACCAGGACACTAGCTTATCAAAATTCTCCGTTTCCGAGACTTCAGTCTCGGAAATAAATATTCTAATCTAGGTGATATATTTCATCTTAAAACTAATCAGTATAAACGTTGTATATTCTATCACTTTTATTCTTCTAGGCACAAATAGATTTACATAATTTCTTCAATTTTTGTTTATATTGAATATGAGACTTCTTATCATTTTTACATAATACGTATTTTTATTTTATTATTTGTTTTGTTGTTACACTGTTTTGTGTATTTTCTTTTCTCATTGTATTATATTTTCTTCATTGTTTGTTACTCAACTTATAAAATATAATGTAAAAGCCCACCAGGGCGTGTAATAAATAAATAAATAAATAATAAATAAACAATGATTTTTAAAAATAACAAAACGTACAGCTATAGAACATTTTCTTCTAATGCCGTCGGTATTTAAAGTTAAAATATAAATAAAAAATCATAAAATCTTAAAAATCTGTCCAGTTTTGGAAGTGAAAAATGGGGAATGCCAAATCTCGATTTTGACTAGATGCTGTTTTCCCTTTCGCTCAGTATTCTGAGGGGTAAGAGCGACAGTGACAGCAGCAGAGACCAAAATTTCATTTACATATTTTGCTCCAAATACTGTCAGGAATCATTGCAAGAAAGTCGAGTATATACATTAACACCCTGTATAATAAGTCTCCCATTTGGTGACGAAAATGATACAAAACGACGTTATGAATATGAATAATGAGTAGTAATGATGTCATATGCAGAATTGGGTTTATGCACCAAGAGTCCATACACCTCCACAACATGTTTTTGACATAATTCAAGTAGGTACGTCATCCGAATTTTCGGAATAATGTCTAATATCTTATACTTATTATGAGGAAGGTATCAATGCATATCAATAGAATAGAAGAGTAGGTACGTATGAGACGATATATTAATGTGAATGAGGCAAGGAGTGCATGCCAAGACCGGGTTATTTGACGGTCCGTCCTCTCTGCCTATCCCTGCGGAAGAACGGCGTGATGGTTAGTTAGTTGTTAATTTCCAAAATTTCTAAGTTATTTCATTGCAAGCCCATGGTACCTACTAGTACGTAAAATTTCTAACGCTTTATTTATATCAAAATAATGATTTGTTTCCAAAATTTGGTTGATGGATGAGTGGTTTATAAAAAGTGATTTGTTTCATTCATTAAATTAAAATCACGCCACAAAGTGAATTTGCGGTTATTGAAAAAGTGATTAAATATTACGTTGACGTCTATAATAACCTTCAAAAGTTATTACTTATTACTTCTATAGATAAAAAATAAAAACATTTCACGGTTTATAATTTCCCAGTTGTTAGGGAAGCAAAACCACATCGTTTGATATACCTCATTGCTGCAGAAGGTACCTTAAATTATAAGATATGATTATGAACCCTAATCTTCATGGATGTACATTTAAAGATGGACTTATTGCCTTGTGGAAATAATTTATACCAAGCAAACAAGATTTACAATGGAAATAAAATACGTAACATTTTTTATGCTACGAATGTTTATAAATAAAATAAATAGAAGATATTAAATCTATAACTAGCGGTTAAAAACCAGCTCCCCAGGTTTTAGCTGCTAGGTCCTGCGGGCGGCTTTTAGTCCGGCTTCGCCCAGCTTGAGTGTAGGTAACCATATTATAAATTCGATAAGAACTGGTTCCAAAAATAGCCATTCCTCGGATCCACTGTGATCCAGTGATAGCTAGTCACCGAGTTAAAGTAACCGTGACAGGCAATGACGCCATATTTAATCTCTCCATATCTGTCAACATCCGGAAAGATAATTAAATTTTATTAATCCGTAGTACTAGGGAAAAATATATAAAATCTATAAAACATACCTAGGGGAAAAAACGTCCACATGCGAGCTGCTGACGTAAGTGGCGACATCTTGTTACGAATTCTTGAATTCAAAACGGAATTACAACGGTAGTTTTGTTTGAAACTCCACGTACACAGATGTTATTTGTGGCGCAACGCGTACGGCGTGGCGTCAACATGCACTCGAAATTGGGTTCTGAAATTCAACCTTGCAGACGCTGGGGTAATAATAACGTTGGATAGTTGGACCACTAGGATTTTAATTCAACTATCTCTGCCTACAACGTATCTGAAGATACTTTGGACACGTTGCTCGCCAAACTGAGGACTCCGACTTGGAGAAACTCATAGTCACTAGCAAATTGGATGGCAGAAGAAGAAGTGGAAGGTTACCACTGCGCTGGAGAGATCACTGACGTTCGGTACGTCGTCGGTCTTCTTGGCTCTCCATGCAGCGCAGGATCATGAGAAGTGGAGGAACTTTGTCCACCATGGAATTTTAAGTAGGGATCAGGAACCTCAGCAATGAGGAACCGACTATAGAAGTTGAAGGATTCTATTTGCAATCCAGAAGATAACGCTGTAGCCGCGAAATAATAATAATAAATCTTTTTTTTTTCTTTTCTTTTCAGGATACCAAAATAAACAGTCAAAATGTCGCACAGCGTCACGATAACCAGGACTACCACATCCACCACAACCTCCGCCATCATCCTCAACACCGGCTACCTCAAGACAGGTCCTGGCTTCCTCAAACTCGCCCAGCTGGTAAGAAACCACACCATTCTCTATTACTCCAATGAATGACCGAAGGTATTCAAATGATCTCCGAGTCCTTTTTTTATTTTTAAATTATATATTTTTTTAACTTAATTCCATTCATACCATCTTCGGAAATGCTTTGTGGAGGCTTTTTAAAGTAAAGGAGAAGAGGAAGTTCTGGAAGAAGGGAGGAATCTGGGGGGTCAGTGTGTCTACAAGACCGGCTAGAAAACAGGCTCTGTCACACGACCGCCAAATTGCGAAGTTACTGCTGTCGCTAATTAAACTTCACTGTTTAAAATAGTATAATTACTATGTTTATTTAACACGCTTGCGGTGAAGTAACGCACAAATCATCGTATACATAGTAACACACAGTAACACACATATTACCAAGTAGTATGGACGAGTATCAATAACAATCTTCGCCATTTTTGCCAACTATAGTTTCTCGGTGGCACTGACTTGATCACGTGACACTTCAAAGTCCATCTACTGTAATCAGTCTTGTCCAGGGTATCTAGCATGGTCGATCGATATAGGTTTTATCGAAAATGTCGGTAACTTGTCATCGCTCCCGACCACGACTGCAGGCCGCTAACGAACAAATAACAACTCACGTCAAATGAATTAGGAACCCTTAGTCGTTGTGAACTGTTGTTTGTTTGTTAGCGGCCTGATATGATAGGACCCCAGGAGTAACGTATGAGGAGGCATTGGGTCGAGAGAGGTCAACGGGTCTTCCTCAACCGGCCTCTCCCGATCCAGCCAGCAACGAAGCTGGTGGGCAGACAGATACGCCACGACCTGGACAAACCTCACTCCATGGACCAATGCACCCCTAAATCACCACACGTAGCGAACCAATTGGAGTGACCTATGGCAGATACGTTGGTCATTCGATTAATCATTCCCGGTAAGGCGTATCCACCTCCCAAACTGTTACCTGACTAATCCAACAAAATTGTGATAAGTACACCAACCAAACTTTATCACTGGTTACTTTCCGGGTGACATCATTGTTTAAAATAAATTATGCTGATTGCTTCCCAATGAAGGTTGATATTATTCAGGTTTTAAATGATTGTTATGATATCATCTTGTAACATTGAGTAAGTAAAGTTGTTTATAAAAACAAACTCTTACATTCCTTGCAGTCTTGTCACTTGTTACCGGTTTTCAGTGTAGTTGACACTGACCTGTATCTGAATGAATTTACAAACCAAAGTGCGCATTTGCGTACTGAAAACGATGTTTCTTAAATTAAATCTTCGTTTCACCAAAGATATTTATAATCCAGTTTTCGCAATTTTCTCCAAGAATTGTAAGATTAGTCCAAACAAATAAGACTATGATGCCATAGCGAAATTATAAAATGAAAGTGAGATAGCAAAATGTAGTGTGTTTGTATAAACCCCAGACAGTGTCGTTATAAAGCATAGGGGATACGATAACACGAAGTTGTTGATTGATTTTTTGGTATTGATGAAACCTATCAGGGAAAAAGTTGAAATCCTAAATTTTAAACATGATGACTAAGAAACTAAAAACATTTTGTTATCTATGCGTTGACCTACTTGTTGAATTCGAAACACTACGACCGCAACATGCATGCGTCACTTTCGATAACGCCTGGAGAAAAGCCAACACTCATTACTCATTACCATAAAAGGCATCTTGTATGCAGGCGGGCTTTGAAAAGACCTCTGATTGGTGCGAGATATGACAATATTATTACCCCGGAGTCCACCTCAAAGCGCGATTCCAACAATTCACTAAATTCACTACGGCGAGTCTATAATCGACACTGACCCAAATGATTATATCGACGAGACGGGACGGGAATGATGCTTTTGGATTCGCTGGATGCTGTCGCGTCACGCCGTCTGAACACTGTTTACCTAACAACAATGTCACGTTTTGCCGAATGAAGTACCTATCTATTCATAAACAACTTCGATTAATTCTATTTGGCTGTGCGTTATTGCCATTCCCATCTAAATAAACGTGAGCACGCATTGTAATGTAACTAAGCGTTCACATTTTATGATGTTCTTTATATTTTGGGATATTGAGCGGATGTTGCGTTTTCTTTTAAGCAGTGTCCGTCAGTGTCTACGAAGAAGCGTTGAGTGTTAACCAGTCGTCTCTATTAATCTTGATTGGGAGCGCATAAATTTCACTCGCCTCCTTGAAATTAATCGAAACGTTTGCTCAAGAAAGCGTAGGAAGCGCAAAACGACTTTGGTTCAATACACCAAAAGTCAGACAACAAAATGTGTGTTTAGTCTGATGTGAAGTACCCACTTCTGGGATGACTCCTCTGGTTTGATCCAATGCGAACGCATTAGATACAGGTCAGGTTCAGATCTAATATCGACAACCAAAAGCTTTTAAAATATAGAACACACAAGACAAACATAGCCTATGAATGTGGTATTGTGTAACTCAGAACTGATCCAGATTCCCACATTACAAATTAGTCCTGAGTTATTCTGGCAAAAGATTTCATTATGTTTTATTCTTTATTGCTTAGTCAATGTTTATTTTTGCATTTTCCAGATTCTGGGCACGGTTTGTGTGGGCATCGTCAGTTACTACATGAGCCGGTATTACAACAACTACGCCAGTCAGATTCCTGAGTTGTTCTTCCTGCTGATGGCGGTGGCCTTCCTCATAGGAACATTCTGTTTGCTGACGTCCTGTCTAATCTCCCTGGCCACATCCTCCATTATTTCTAAAACCATCTACGTAAGTTATTTGTAATGTTATTATAAACATGATGTGTTCTATATTAATTTTCATTCGTGGAAGCTATAAAATATCTGCTGGCTTCCGGCAGATTAGACAGCGAAATCCATATCGCTTCTCATCGTTAATAAAAACATTAAAAATATGTATTTAGATAATGAAATGAACACAGAATCCCACGAAGTGAATGGATTAGTACTTACATCACTGGCGAAAATTTGCATAAATTATTACTATTTGGTCTGACCAGTCTGTTTCTATATTATATACGACGAAAGTGAGAGTAAAATTAAATACGTAGAAGGATTTAGAGGCCTTCTGTAAATGATGCCAATGTCCAAACTGCTCGTGATACTAGATCTAAAGTATATATATATAATATAGTCTCTTAATTACCCCTTTCATTAAAACAACATTTGGGGGACGAAAATTTAGATTCTTTGCAACACAACTAATCAATGCACTTCCACTGGCCATTAGGCCGAACATAAATTACGCTGAATGTAAATTTGCCACTGTCTTGGATCACAAGCTAAGACAGATCAAACAACAACGATTTTTTAAACCTTCTTATGGTAGTTATTTCCAATAGTAATGTTGATTTTTTTTATTTTGTTTTAATATTAAACTGTGATGTCTTCATATCTTATGCCGTAAATTACCTGCTCTATCCTTGCTAAATCACCAATGTCGTAATATAAAAATTAAAAAAAAAAAACTGATGCTAGTAACAACAGATCGAGTATCAAGTACCTCTCAAGATTCCCACCTGCCTGATGCTAGTGAGACTGTAACGTGCCCAAATCGGGGATTATTGTCAGGCTGATGGGGATGTTAAGTGGGAATGGGAAGGAGATGAGGAGTGAAAGGTTGGGAAGTTCTCAGATTGGGTCATTAAAGGTCTGGTCACGTTTCGATTCTAGACGATTTTTTCACCTGTTCGATATTTAGACACTTTTCTACAACTATTATAATGTCTAACGTGATCTGATTATGATATTTTATGTTTTCAGGAGGTGGTATACCACGGCATTGCGTGTATCTTGTACTTCTCTGCAGCCCTCACGCTCTTGGTGGAAGTGAACCACAGAAAATACACATACAACTACGAACCTTACTTGGCGTGTTCCGTAAGAAAACTCATTTATTACAACAAATTATTGTATAGAGGCATTACAAACTGTTCCGAAAATCCTTCTGAGTGGAAGGAAAGAGGTTCCTCCGATTACCTATCACCCTAGAAGGTAGGCGGAAAATAAAATGGCGATCGGCCAAAGTGGGAATCACCATCTCATGCAAGATCCCACTGAGAGACAGTCTGGGTTCTTATTGCCTTTTTAACTCCGGTCCGCCATCAATAGGATTAAAGAGTCAGCGATATGTGCATGCCGTGCGGTTCAGATCACCGTATTTGCGGTCAACAAATGCCCGCTCCATTCATTTCCCGGCGGGATTGATGAGATACAAAAGGCGACGCCTGAGGCGTAGACTGGCTCGCAGACCAAGATGTCCTCCTCTGACCCCCCACCCCCCTCCCACACGGAGGAAGAATCCATACTGAATGTGACAATACATAAATATATTGAAATCATTGAAATGTCGCTCATTTCTATTAGAAACTATAAGCATTCGTAAGAACAATAAACACGAAAACAGAAATAAGATAAAAAAATATATTTTATTCAGAAAAGTGAGATATAGGGAAAGAGTTAACATTTCTAAGAAATCACAATCGTTATTTTTGGATCGTCGAAAAAGTGGAAGAACAAATTTTGGTGTTCATTTTCGATGCACCAAAATTTCCAAAAAAAAATAATTGAATTGCTTCAGTAACAACATTTTGCATTTGTTTAGTGAAATTGAAAATGTTCACTGAATTGGTATATTTAGTTCCCTCCATTAGTATTCTACGCAAAGAGGAATACATGTGGCAGTAATTCCCAGAACTGCAATAAATCCAGATTTCTAGTATTACTTAGTGGAGTCGGAAAACTTAACAACGCAAGCAATTCTGGACTATCAACTATATCATTTGATATTTTATATTGAAATGCCAAGTCAGTGAAAATTCTTCTGTCTGACAATTTAAGCATATTCATATCATTTAGAAGATAAATATAATTATACATATGTGTACATAGTTCTTCAAATTCTGATTATTTTTATTCAAACTGTTTAAATCAATAACTTGCTAATGCAGCCCTCTATGGAATAAAATGTATAATAATAAATATAACGTTGTATAAAATGGTTCGGTGCTTGGCTGAACCCCTGTTATTTGTTCTAGTAAATAATCTTCAGATTGATGGTAAAATAGATACCCAACCCAGCCGGTCACGTCCCTTAGACAGTTGCGTGTTTTTGTTTTCATTGTGTTAGTTTTTTTTGTGTTAGTTCTTCAAAGAATCGAAGGAGGAAGGCACCTGCTCAGGACCTTGTCCGAAAGGCGCGCAAGATGGATCGGCCATGCAATAAGACAAGAAGGCCTCTTGCATGCCATAATGGAGGGTATGACCGAGGGGACAAATGCTAGGGGACGCCCACGCCGAGAGTACCTGGAGCCTGGAGGACCTGTTGGTGGACGTGCGCTGCTTATCATATGCAGACTTCAAAAGAGCCGCACAAGACAGGGAAGAGTGGAAGAAACGAATAGATGAAATTGCTGCAAACCAATCCCAGGATTGAAACCAGAGAGAGAGAGTTTTTTTTTGTTAGCATTTTTATAAATACGATGCGATTCTTTAATCTTCCCTCTTTTACCCGAATCAACCAACGAACTAGGAGTGTCCTGGATCCCATGGACCGAGCCGTCGTGGACCATGTCAAAAGATAGTGCAAGCTATGTTAAAAGGATCTTAGTACCTACCTAAATAAATTGTCGAATACTTATTTCGAATCGGAGTGCCTTTCATTAAAAATTTTACACCAACCTCATCGCGATTAGTGCAGGCCGAAACCGTGCTTTAATAAATTAAGTCACTGTTTGAAGATATGTAATGTAATACATAATGATATTTTCGTTCCAGATTATTGGTCTGATAGTCGCTGCGTTGTACCTCTTCAGCACCATATTGGCCACCAGGTCCTACCGAGGGATCTAGAGCTGGCAGTGGGTGTATTCCTCCCAGTGGGTGTACTCCCTCCCTGTCACAGCGACCCTCGTTTAAGGGGTGAAGGAGCTACCCCACCAGTAACCGAGGCTGAAGAGATAACGCCAAAATTACATCTTATCACTGTATTTTCTTTTATTTGTAAAGGTTAATAATTTATTTATTATTTTCGTCGAATGAAACAATGTAACGCTATTTGCTGTATTTAAATTTAAAAAAAAATACCTTAATTGTAATATTTTTTAAAATGCTTAAACATAAAATGTACGATTTTTAGGTTACTATGTTTATGCAATGAAATTTATGAAAATATTATAAGGCGATGCACTACGAAATAATGCAAAATCAAATGTTTTTGGTTTGTAAATTTGATCGCTTAGAAATATTTTAGAAGCTTTAATTAAATACTGTGAGTAGAACACATCTTGGCCTATGAAATAATCGAGCATTTTTTTGATAATTTTTTTTATAAGACAAGATAAAACTAAAGTATCAGGCCTACAAAAACTGCTTTAAAGTCCGAAATCTCCTACTTACAAACCGCTTTTCGGTTATAGTTTTATTGTTTAATGTGACAAATTAATTTCTTTACAAAATGATGGTAAAACATTTAAATATTTATGTCTGCACTTCGCAAAATAAAATAAAACACGCTTTTTGGTAATGTTTTTGTCTAATTTAAACCGTATCGCCATATTCATAAGGAGTGTTATTGTTAGATAACATTCGGAATCGGGCCGTTAACGAAGTACATCGCCTTAAAACTATTTAGAATATTTTAAATTAATTTAATCTGGTAAAATTAAGGGTGTGCCCACTGCACACTGTTCAATGTCACGATAACGAATAATTATTATGGCAGATTCGTAATTCAAGATGTTTTTATTTAACTTATGAACCGTAATATATTTAATAATGTGTAAAAAATTGTTAATGTATGTCCAAAAGTAAGCTTGTCTTGTATCTTTATATAATTAATGTAAGTAATACAATGATATTTGTTGTTATGCCTTAAAATTCACTATTCACCTTAATATACCTTCTGTGCCAATTACAACTCTACTGTGGCTGAAAAGCATTTAGGAATCGTTTCGTGAATAATTTTATTTTTATTACATGTCTTCCTTAATATTTCTTCCCTGCCGATCTTCCTTCCATTAAATTGTCATAAAACCACTATCATAATTTATATTAATTTTTAAGTAAGCAGCATTCGTTAAGTACTTTGTTTACAGAAAGGTTAATGTTTTCTATATATATAAGTTTTATTCTGCTGTCGGTATTAAATTACACGTTGGATGTGTCGAAACCTAGAAAATGTATTTCAATTTGGGAAACGATTTTGAGTACCGCCGCCCGGGAACCATTTTTTGGATAACCGACTCCTCTGCCATAGGTCACCCCGAGTGGCTCGCTACGTTTAGTGACTTAGCAGGGGTGTCCGGGTTCATGGGGTGAGGTTAGTCCGGATCTTGGCGGCGGATACGTCAGCTCACCAACTGTGTGACAGGCCGGATCGGGAGAGTCTGGTGAAGGGAGACCTCTTGATCTCTCCAGCAGGACATCGCCTTGCACTGTAGAGGGAGGGATAGATTCGTTCGTCACTCTTGGAAACACTGACCCGCAGATTCCTACCCAGCTCTCACACCTTTTTCCTTCCCAGAACTTCTTCTCCTTCCTTTCCTCAAAAGACCCTCCACACAACATCCTCAAACATGACACAGGCCCTGAGGGGAATTATTTTCCTCAGGACCGCCTCTGTGAAGCTAATGTAAAAAAACATTGTGATTTTTTTTTAATAAAAAAAGCTTTTTATAAAAATGATTAATAAAAAATATTTATTATTAATATATTCTGGATTATAACTGATATTTACACTGAGGCTTACTTTTTTATGTCTTTTGACGAAGATTTACATTACAATAAATTACATTTATTTCTAGAATTGTTACCATTTTTGCATAATTTTTAGCTTTAAGGCGTTTTAATATACATGTTTACAATAAATTATTAATTCTTATGAATGTGTGTGTCTTTATGTAAAGCAAGGTACATTTTACTCGTAATTTTCGTGCATTTATATTATATCTAATAATAAAGAAAAATGTATCTCTCTTTTAAGTTTTGCAAGAATATTTTGTGTCTTAAAACATTGTTAACATTATATTGCATCGATGTATTTCCTAGAATTAAAATACTTGTTAAGTACGTTTATTTGTTTCATTCAAGTATTTAATTTCTCTGTTATCTCAATTTAGGTCGCGGGTAGAGGTATCGCCGCCCCAGGAACCTTTTATTCGATAACCAAGACCCCCGCCAAAGGTTACCCCAAGTGGTTTGCTACGTTTGATAACTTAGCAAGGGTGTCTGAGTTCATGGGGGAGGTTTTTATAGGTCTTGGCACCCAATGCGTTTGTCTACCTACTGCTTATCGGGCCGGATCGGGAGAGATTGGTTGAGGGAGATCTAACCTATCCATCGACTTGAACCCAATTTTTTTATATATTTTTTTTATTTCCTTATTTTAGTGTTACATTTAATTACAGTAATGACGTATTGCCCATCTCACTAGGTGTGAAATGCTTGTGTTGAGATGGCAATTTACAGAGTGTTTGTTATCAAGGTTTTTGTTTACAAAATATTATGAAAATGACAGTTCAAATGGTAGGGATAGAATCATACGTCCGTCACTCCTGGACAAATTGACCTCCAGAATCCTACCCACCCCTCATACCTCCTACCTTTCGCGGAAAATACCCTCCTCACAGTATCCCCGTAGACATAGGCCCTGAGGGATTTTTTTCCTCGGAGCCCTCCTGTGGAGCTAATGTAAAAAAAAAATATTTTAATTTATTGTGTTCGACGCTCATACCTTGAAACTCGGGGGGGGGTCTGATTATTTATGAAAAACTTTGCAGAAAAAATTATATATATTTTTTAAAGTTCTCAAATAAAAAAGTTATGATAAATTTCTTATTTTCCGTGGTTTACGAAGAGTTCGTATAAAAACGTTTATAATAACTCTTTCTTCGCACTCGGTCAGGTGTTCTATTTAAGATGAGGGTGGAAATCTTGGAGGAATGGAGCCATTTTGTTATCCGAACCAGTGCATTCGCACAAGTAAAGCTACTATTACAAAAGACATTTTCTTTTGTAATTTAATTAGAATGGCTTTGTTTAAAAAACCTTATAAGGATTTTTTCTAGATTATCGTGAATACTACCCCCACAGTTTCATGGCATAAGAGTGGACCACGAAGTTGCACATCGATTGTCCAGTTGATTAGTCAGGAATCTCCAAATACTAAGGACTGGTTGTTTCAAAAAAATTGACGGATTCATCAAATATTTGAAGTTAATTGTGACGTTCTGTGTAAGTTCTATTCAAGTTCTGTTATTATATCATTAGGGAACGTACCCATACTAGGTGACCAACTTTTTGCAATTTTTAACCCCCCCCCCCCCCGGTGACCAAAATCCTAAGCAACCCGCCGCTCATTTGTATGGAGCGTGACATTTTGAAGACCCCCCCCCCACCCTAAATGTGTCACGTAGTATGGGTACGTTCCCTTATAGGCGAGTTGCTCCATAAAACTGAAATAATCACAGAACATGAATAGAACTTACACAGATCGTAAAAATTAACTTTAAATATTTGATGAATCCATAATTTTTTTTAAACAATCCGTCTTAAGTTTTGCGATAATGAGGAAAGCAATATTCGAATGCTCACCATAAATCTAATATTATTTACACGTGTCTTACATATTACGAGGGCTGTCTGTAAAATAAGGTCTCCAAGGTGTTGCAGGGGCGAGGAACGATTTTATGCGCAATCCGGCATTACTGACGTGTAGCCTGGTTTCCCCTTGCCAAATCCCCACCATGCTGCACTCTCTGTGACGCTTAGTCTCGGCACGGCAGCCTTTCGCGACGGAGCTTCCTCTCGTCGCACCCGCCAGTGAGTTACTCCTTGTATTTCGTTTTTAAACTTTGGTTTGGCGAATCTGAATGACGCCACTGGGATTGTTCCTTTGTCTCTCTCAAATTTTCTGTCAAAATCTTCTCAATAGTGGTCTTACTGACATCATGTCACAGAGCCCCCGCACCGTCACCCGTCGATCTGCAATCATTGTTTTTTCCACTTTGGCAATTTTTTCGTCTGAAACCGATGGCCGTCCGGCAAGCTTTTAAATTCTCTGCACCATCTGCGCGCGTTTTCGCACCATACACTGTTTTCCGTACACTTCAAGTAGCTGATAATGAATTTCTACCGGAGTTTTGTTCTTTGCACAAAAAACCAATTAAAGCGCGTAATTCACATTTGGCGGGTGCGGCGAGCGGAAGCTCCATCGCGAACGGCTGCCACGCCGAGACTAAGTGTCGCAGAGAGTGCAGCGTGGTGGGTATTTGGCGTAGGGGAACCAGGCTACACGCCATTGTTGCCAGATCTCGCCTAAAAATGTTCCTAGTGACCGCAGCACCTTAGAGATCTTATTTTACGGACAGCCCTCGTAAATATGCTATACAATTACAATAACACCGGGAAGCGTAATGGTCTGGTATATTTGTATGATTTTTTTAAATATACTACTAGTGACCCAAACAACATCAGTTTGAGAAAGTTTGTGAATTCCTACGAGTTTTTCTGCATTATAATTGATTTGGTCGATTTTATGAGTAGGTACCTAATCTGAGTACCTATTGCACCAGATAGAGGATTCACATTTTAACTACATACTCTTCTCAGGAAAATTATTTGGTTATGTTTGACTAATCAACTGGACGATCGATATTTATCAACATCCTCGTTCCATAAACTTGTTAAATAATACAATTTTAAAATAAAACTATAACTATGTCAAATAAAACTCTCATGTTTTAATAAGCATACAAAATAATTATTCATCATGACGAAGGAATATATTTGCGTAAATTTTGACACAGGTAAATAAGTACTAAGTATCAAATATCAGATCAAAGTGACAATTTGCAAGACCGTAGGTATGAGTGTTGACGACGGGATTCCCAGGAGTTCCCAGGAGTTCCCAGGAGAACCGGCAGGACGGTAACCTTTCCACCGCCACCAGATCCTTCATTCTCGGGTCTTCAAGTAAATGCAGAGGAACTAAAAATATGTTATTTTTTAATTGACGAGTCATTCAAGGGAAAATGTACAGTTGATAATAAAAAGGCAAAGAAGCGTAGATCTTCATGTCTCTGAAGGTTGACACCGAACCTTGTAAAACCAACCACATACAAGATAAAAAGCTAACAAAGTTAACGTAGGTACCTAACAATAAATCGCGCTCACGCACTTAATTAATGTGATCGATACTCGCACGGATGTCACAACAAGGTAAGCATTTTAAAGGACAATCCCGAAAAAAACAATTGAAAATAATCGAAATATAATCCCCTCTTAAGGTCCGGTAGAATGAGCTCAAAAAAGAAGAAGAAGGGGAGATATGTAATATGAATGTCAGAGGGAGCGAGCTAATATTAAAAACGATAATATTCAAGCGAAAATTGTGAAAATATTTAATAAAACACGGCTCGTTTAAAATAGGAAATGTCAAAAAGCGTTTAAAGAATACAATTTGAATACTTTTATTCTACATTTTCCATACATATGACTTGTAAAATGACAAGAAAAACGTGTTTATAATAATTTTCGGAGCATATTTTGCGATTTTTTTCTATCGAGGGAATTTCATGTAATTATCATTTCGACGTGGCAAATAGACATCATCTTCAAAAATAACATATATTTTTTTAGAAACATAAAAAACGTTCAAGAGAAACATGTTATAAAATTAGAAGAGATTAAGAACCTCCAACAACCTCCGCAATGGCTTGCTTCTTTTGCTTCAAAAATTGTTTCATCTTTTACCATTTATTACTTTTCCATTTACTACAAGAATAAGCAACTAATAACAATAACTGTTGATAGGCTAACACATTATTGGCACCTATGCATCTAAAATATATACTCGTATTACAGTAAACGTGCTTATATTTGCAAGGTTGTTGTCTGGAATAAACAAAGAACAAGGTTAATTAGTTTGCAATTGCTTTTTTTATCAAAAAAATATGAGATTAGTGGGCACGGGCACGAACTACGGCACATGTGGCACGCGTTGCCCCCCTGCGAGGTCTATTTATAATCCCTGTGGTACGCCGGTCTCGTTTTAGAACAGCATCCTCAATGTTTTCAACTTAATCCTGTTCCAGACCGAAATGTGAATGATCCATTAGCCAGTCTACCCAACGCAGCACAATAAATATGTGAATGTTAATTACGGGTTTCCTCCTAAAGCATTGTTAGTCAGTGACAAAGCTCCTAGTTACAGTTTCAGATGCCTGCTGAAACGTGAAAGTTTCGCAAAAGCTTCCAAAGTGATTCCAATTGAACGTGTTAAAACTTGACGTTTCTTGAAGTGTTTGAAATCCAAGTGTATTCGAAGAGAAAATTTAATTAAAGTGTTGTTGACAACTCAATTAACAAAATTTAGCTGCATACAAAGCGATACAAAATAAAATTTTAAACTTTTTGATGTGACTCGGGAAGGATGACAGTAACTTTTTTTAGTCAAGAAATAACCCTTATTATATCATTTCCGGTCAATTTAGTTTAGTTGCAAGAAAAGCTTTGGACGACCTTGGTCAGAGTTGTTGAACTTTGTCTATTGACAGGGGAAAGGGCGAAATAAAGGAATTGTTTGAAGGGTGCAGATAGTGTTTCCACGATGGGTAGCAGAGGGCCAGTGATGCGAATGTCATCTCCTCCCCAACAGGGTTTCCGGTGCTGTTGCTGTCAATGCTGTGCTTGCATGGATCTCACCTACCTTAGGACTAAACACGGACTTATTAAAGCCTTAGAAGCGGTGAGGTCTTCTTTTTGTTCTGTGGATAATATATATTTAACACCCCCGAAATTTTAATTTATTACATTCGTTAGTTGCATGAAATGAAATTGTAGTTTTAACTCAACCCTAACAAAGTTAGATAGATTTTGGATGATTTTTCTCTTTAAAAACAATTTGGTTTTAATTCAAAGCAATCGGAGATCATGAAACGTTCTCCGTAGCGACTGACCGGTAACCCGGCAGTTGATCCGCCCACAAATCGTCCCCCGAAATGATATTTGCAATAAAGTACAAGTTCGCCGGGGGGCCAATTGTCGGCGGATCAACCACTATCAACAAACAGTTTTTCCAACTTTTATTGAAGATTTTGACATATGATGTAGAAAATGCACATCCTTGTATCATTTAGAATTACAATACACATGCGTAAAGGACCCATTGTGGGCTTTATTTCCAGCTGCTGGGAAGCCTGTGTCAGAGTATGCTGATAGAGTTTGGTATGTCCGAGGCCACCTACATAGGCCCAGCCTTCCACGGCTTCCTCACCACCGTGTCTGCCTGCGTCCTCACCACCTTCCTGCTCATGGTCTGCTACATCTTCTCCCCCAAGAGCCAACACCTCGTCAGGCAGTCCACTTTTGTAAGATATCAATGTATTTACTTCCTTCGTGTTTCCACATACAATTTTACATTATCTCCACACAGGTGGCCCTGAGGAAAAAACATCCCTCAGGGTTTCATAGAGAAAGCTAGGAGAGTAAGTTCTGGTAAGGAATGAGAGGTCGTATGATAATATCGTAAGATTACCTATACTTTGGGCTGCGTAAATGGGCGTTTACCAAAAAAAATGTCCGTTACGTAATGGAATTCCACCAAAAAAAAATTTTTTTATAGTAACAAACGATTTTTTATTGAGTTAATAATATATCTAACTTCGTAAAAATAGTAAATAAAAATAAGAAAAGTCTACTATTTAGTAGGAAATAAATGTTTTAATGAAGTACAGGTGATGCGAAGTTCCATTACGTCACAAACTTTAGGTAAGATTTAAGTAAAATTCTGTGGCAATTTTAATTAATTATTTATTAAACTATCATTTAAATTGAACAGTCGTCAAAAAACACATAACTTCAGATAGGTAATTAAATGAAATAATATCTTTTCTTAATAAAACTATTCCACAACGTTACTATATGGTAAATTCAATAGCACAATTTTGTCTTTACTTTGGCATTTTTGTTTTAAAGTAATATTATTTTAAATGTATACAGATAATAAAATTATCATGTTTTTTATAAATCTAATCTTTGAGCATTATTCTAAACAAATTAATATAAAAAAGTTAAATCTTTTATCACATCACAATAGGACAAGTGACGTTAATGGAAAAGACGTCACGGTTTAGGAACTATAAAGACTGGTTTACATCCTGCACAATATTAAGAACAATTTGCATTATAAATTTATAATTTAAATAGTTAGTAAGTTAACCACGTAAATTCAAACATAAGTTTTAATTTAACCAAAAATTACTATAAATATTTTTTTAGAAATAATAATTATTAGATTAAATCTCCCGCAGCCAACTGGGGCCAAAGGTAGACCCCAAAATAACTATCCTTCTTATATCTACTTAAATACATGAAATATATATCCCCCCATACACACAAGCCTTGCTTAATTATGGGGGTACATCAAATATATCTACTATGTAATTAATTACTGTATAAAATTTATTTGTAATTTATGTACCTTCTATTACTAATAAAAAAATAAAAAAAAATATTTTTTTTAGTATTTTAGGTATTCCTGCGCAAAGGATTAATACATAATATGCCATTTAAAAAAATGTGAAAAAATCGTTGATCGTAGGAAAAAATATTTTGTCAAATATAGGTAGGTAATATTCCCTGCAAAAACATAAATAACAAAAAAAATCAAAAAAAGAAAAAGTGTTTTCTTTGGTTTAAAAGTTTAGAAAAAAAAATGGGGTCATCAGCCGATCCCCACGGTTACGGACGTCCTGTTTGGCATCTTGGCCTGTCGAGAGTTAAGAGATTCATTGTTTGAGTAATATGTTACTGCAATCAATCGCCAAGGCACACTGGGCAAATGTAGTCAAACGCAGTTGTTCCACTACATGATATGCATACCCAGTTGTAACAAACCATGCACTTTGCCATATCTTGCATAATGAACTGTTGACGAGTCTTGCAAATATGACAAGTAAATATTCTCGACGTTGAGGAATTCGTTTTCCCCTTTGTTTGGTTCTTTTTCTCGACTTTCGGCTTTAACACCTTTAAGGGTTTTTTATAGGCTTTGTCATCTGATACTGCAGAAGATACAGGATTTTTAATTTTTTTGATGGGAGACATAATTAGGATTTCGTCGTCATAAGGTTTATGGATTTTAACTCTCTTATTAGACTGTAGAACCTGAACATCGCTGCGTTTGAATGTCGTAATCGGTGGGGAAACTACTACTGGAATGTCATCTAGAAGTTTAATATCGTGTGTAGAGCAGTCAAATATTTCCTGATTTTCGTAAAGAGATGATATGTTTTGTAAAGATCCATCAATATTTGATAAAGAACCTGTATCCAGAATTTGCCCATCCAAAGAGTCGATGAGATTGCTCTCATAGCACTTAACGTCTATTTCACCAGCTATTGGAGATAGACAGTTTATAGGTGAATCGCAAATTGGTGGTGCCGTTGAAGTGGATGGTTCAGGTAGTACATATTTTTCATTTTTCATAACATCACTTCTAGCCAACTAAGTCTCTGATGAAATTACTATTGGAATGTCATCTTGAAGTTTAATATCGTGTGTAGAGCAGTCAAATATTTCCTGATTTTCGTAAAGAGGTGATATGTTTTCTAAAGGTCCATCAGTATATGACAAAGAACCTGTGTCCAGAATTTGCCCATCCAAAGAGTCAATGAGATTGCCTTTATAGCACTTAACGTTTATTTCATCAGCTATTGGAGATAGACAGTTAATAAGTGAATCGCAAATTGGTGGTGCCGTTGAAGTGGATGGTTCAGGTAGTACATATTTTTCATTTTTCATAACATCACTTCTAGCCAACGAAGTCTCTGATGGTTCAATAACAGTCTCCAATTGATCCATCAAAAAATGTATCTAAAGTTATGTAAAGTAAAGTGTTTGTAAAGTTATAAGCTTATGAATTTGACCCTTTATTTCAAATTGATTTCGTAGTTTTTTTCCAATTTTTTTAACGCCATACTGACGTAACTAATAACTGAATGACGAAAGAGACTTTACCTAGACACCGCTCACCAGGGATTATTTTCAGAAATAAACTGTAAATAAAAACTTAATTCCTACTTTCATTAGACTTAAAAATTAAAAAAAATAATATGACAAAACATAAAAACCAGCAGTAGTTACTATATATAGAATTAAATAAATCATTTGGCACAATGTAAACCATGCTTAATAGTTCCATTACGTCACATTTTGCGTTCCACTAGTACATCACGTCGCGTTTTGGATGTGACGTATGATGCCGGAATAGAAACAAACTCAAAAAGCACTTATTTTTAAGACCGATTTCACTAATTGGCATATTTAATCATATTCTACATGACTTAAGTAATTAACCTTCAAATGCTGTAAGTAAAATCTTTATTACTTACCAACAAAAACCAAGTTCGTAGTGGAAAATTAAAACAGCACAGCGTGACGCCCAACCACTCAGAGTGTCACAGAAGACATAAACTGCGGCTCAAAACTAAAATGGCGATTGTTTATAGTGCAAATGTTGCCATTTATTTAAATAAACCGATTCCCACAATGATTTTAAAGGTAATTTTTCGTTCAAAATCGATTTATTGTTGTAGCGTTGCGGAATTTTCCACCTACATCATTTTTAGACACAGAATAAAACAATTTTTTTTATTATTTTGAACTATACTCTGCTAAAAGTAATATATGTTAATGAATTTGGAACATATGACCATTTAAATTAACACAAAATGTAAAACAGGGATTGGGTAAACATTAATATTATGCGTTCGGAATTTTGCAAAAGTAGGGTAGGACACTCAAAAAATCGCCTCTCTTCTAACTTATTTGACGAATATTTATGTTAATTATATGTATTTTATGGTTTTTGCTATGTAAATAATTAGTTTTATAAATTATTTTATAGGACTTGTTTTAAGAAACATGTTCTAAAATTATTAACCTATAGAATAACTTGTTGAAAGTCGTAGGACACGTCATTTTCGAGTGGTCATTTTTTTTGGTAAACGCCCAATATCATGTTCATGTTCAATCTGTTCAAAGAAAGAAAATGATTGAATGAACAAAACCTTGATAAAACCATCAAAATGTTCCGCAGTTACGGGTCAGTCAATCATGCTTTACTTACAGTCAAAGTATCAAAAGACATAAGTATAAAGTAGTGTGATCATTGACGTCATGTCTATATTGTCTATGGGTGTGTTTTATTCATTTCTATTCTTGTAGGTTTACATAATAACTACCAGTTATACAAAAAATGTTAATAATCCAGTAATTGTACGGGTTAGTAGTAATGGTTTGTAAACACCTCAGGTAAAATAGCAAAATTATCACTACTTATACAGTTCCTCACTTTGCTGTGGTAACCGGATTTGATCATAATGTAATGATCATAACATTTCCCTTGTCCGCCTTTGTTAACTTGTTAACTGAGGAAGGAACGGTTGATCTGAAACCGGTCGGCGTTTATAAAAAAATATTGTGGTTCTAACAAAGGAATATTGTTATATAATTTATATACTAATTAAATTATGGCACGTTTGGTTTGGGGTGAATTAGGGTTTTGGAAAATCACAAAAAAGTCACTTCTTAAAGCTTTAAGGTTCCTCCAAAAATCGTTAAATTGTCTGGTTTGAACGCCATCAACAGACGTTCAGTACACAAACTAGTCGACGTATTTAAAAATAAAGGAAAACGTAGAGATATAAAATATTTTCTCCTGATACAATTGGTAAAAATAAATTTATACATCGGTTCAGTTTTGAAGGAGAAAAATGGGGAATACAAAACCTCGATTCTGACGACTTTATTTAGGCATTATCAGCCTGATGTGCAGTTGTCCCCTTTATCACAGCATCAGTTTGGTAAAATGCCTATTATTCAAATTTATCGCCGTGTGCGGATCCTGGCAATACCACCAGACTCCGTGAGAATTGGGTATTAGATCTTCAGCCCTGTATGAAATGAAAATTCTAACCTGATTTCCTTCCAGGGGGTTGTGTTCAACGTGGCCGCCTGCCTGCTCTACCTCAGTGCCTCGTCCTGCCTTGCTGCCGCCGTTAACATCAACCTCTATCCAAAGTTCGTGCTCATCAGAATGTACTCCGCATACCCCGCCATGACCGCAGTATATGTGAGTTATCTTGTTTTAATTGATATTAGCTGATTTTTTATTCATATTTTCTTGTATTTTTTCATATCTTCTTGATTTTTCATATCTTCTTGTTTTTATTCATATTTTCTTGTTTATATTCATATTTTCTTGTTTTTATTCACGTTTTCTTGATTTTATTGCTATTTGCTGGTTTTCACTCATATTTTCTGGTTATTATTCATATTTTCTTGTTTTTATTCATTTTCTTGTTTTTCTTAATTTTTTCTAGCTTTTATTAATTTTTTCTAGTTGTTATTCATATTTTCTTGTTTTCTTCATATTTTCTGGATATTTTTCATATTTTCTAGTTTTTTTTCTTGTTTTTATTTCATTTCATTTTCTTTAATTTTGTTTTAAGTTATTTCAATATATGAATTGAATTGATCATCAGATCAAAACATTCCTTTTAAATGTCTAGACTCTAAACCAGTGTTTCTTAACCGTATTGAAAGAATCGCCCCCTTTACCATAGTAAAATTATCCAGCTCCCCCCCCCCCCCTCAAAAAAAAATGATGAGAAGTATAAATAAAACATATTTTTATTACATTTACATTGAGTATTATGTCAAAGCTGACACCAAGGAAACTCTTCAACATTGTCTGGAGTAAGTTCCTCCATGCTGTTCGGCATAGTCAAGATCTCTCTCTTCTCTTCCATTTCATTTTTACAATAAAAATTTAATTTTAACAATAAAACTTTCATTTTTAACAATTAAAAATGTTTTTTTTTAATTTGACATTTTCCCCCCTCCAGATCTCCTTAAAGCATTGATCCAACAAAAAGTTTTTATAACCATTTTTGTAGAGAATTTTATGTAGATAATTTAGTTTGTACACATTTTTTCGCTAGATTCACAGATAGTTTTTGAGTTATCAACGAAAAATTGAAAAAAGGGACCTTTATAGAGACTCCCCCGCCCTTAGCTCCACCACCACCCCCCGGTACTTTCAGTATTTTGTTAAGAACACCTTCCCCTACAACTGTGCCAAAATTGGCTTCTACACGAATTATTTTCGCTATTCGGTCTTTTTTGGTTTTCGTTGCCCGGATTTTTTTTTTTTTTACATGAGCTCCATACTGGAGGCCCTGAGGAAAATGATTTCCCTCATGGCCTATGTCATCTTTGCTGGTGCTGTGTGTAGGGTTTTTTTTAAGGGAAGGAGAGAAGAGTTCTGGGAAGGAAAAGAGTTTAAGGGGCGGGTAGGAATCTGGGGTTCAGTGTGTCCTGGACATCCGCCTTCAAGGCCTAGACAAACCTCACCCCATGAAACCGGGCACCCCTGCTAAATCACCAAACGTAGCGAACTACTTGGGGTGACCTATGGAAGAGGTGTTGGTTATCCAATAAAGGTTCCCGGGGCGGCGGTACCCATTCCCGCCTCCCAAATAATATTATAATATAAAACCTACGTGAGCTGGGACAAATTTGTCTCCCGTATACTTGGCGATATAGGGCACACTAAGAATACCGAATACCAACACACATTTTTGTCTTGGGGCTTCCTCTTAAGCACAAAGTTGGGTTTCTTTCCAGTCATAATTATTTTAATATTTTTACTAATGTATTTTTCCCCTTGTATATTTCGTATAAAATTTCTTAGCTTTAACCGCCATGATGAAACTTTAAAATGAAACGTTTTACTGATTTTAAATTACTTACCTAACTATTAATTATATCTTTTCTGTTTCAGTATATTGGCGGCATTTTGGGACTAATCCACGGAGTTGATGCATACATGGCTTACCGATATTACAATGGGCACCGGTAAAATTAAAGCCACACCAATGAAATAAGGATTAAACAATAAGTGAAACACAAGTGGTGACATCATAATAATTACTTTGTGTTACACAATATGAGCGCAGCAAGCTGACTAATTGTGTAGGTACATGGTTTCTGGGATAAAATCGAACGAAATCATATAAGTATGTATTTTTACATTTCGAGTACAATAATATGTACTACATTGAATAATACCTCAACGAAAATTAATTACTATTGTTATTATTATATAAATAGGTGTATAACTGTAAGCAAGGGAGTAGCTATAGCATTCAACATGTGGCATTCAAGGTGGGGAGGGGGGGGGGGGGGGGGATGGATTGAACCCCCTAGACCCCCTTATTTATGCCCTTGACCATAATGTATATATATATTTTTGTAATGATGTAAGCGATATAAAAATGGTGCTAAATGACATTAATTAAAAAAGTAAGTACGATTTATAAATCGAAAAGTGATCAATCCCTGAAAACAAAGTCTTTTTGAGAAAAATTAAGAAAAGTAACGGTTACGGTTAAGTATGCTGTTACCGTTTTCAATTGTAGGCAGGTGTATCTACCTATGTAATTTGTGTTTTTTTTTGTATATAATAAAATAAATGCTTATTAAAACTGAAAATATGGAAAAGGTATTCATTATATTGAATTCGAAGTGAGACGTGGGTGAACTTATAAAGTTGTAGATGTTGTTCTAAAAGTTAAATAATATTTAGAGAGCAACTAGGGTAATAGGGTTAGAAAAAAATGAAATTATTAATTATGGTTACGAGTTATGATATACCTACACGGAGTCCGGAAACTTGCAGTACAAGCGGGAAACTTGTGAATCTGCATCACAAGATATCTGCGTAGACAGCCCAAAAAACTTCGATCAGTTCATTTGCATTTTTTTGGCAACTAAATGGTTAAAAACTTTTGGAGCCTGGTCCGTGCTTTGACGCATTATAAAAAAAACACATAATTTAACGGCTGGTATTAACCTCGTAACGACCGATTTTGGATAGAATATTGTCTTAATAAATTTCAACTTCGAACTCGATTTACTCAAAAATTAAGAAAAGATACACCACAAAAACGACTCCAAATTTGATGCAGATTCCCGCTTGTACTACAAGTTTCTTGACTCCACGTATATTATGTGTCTTATCTTATTCATGATATATTTATGGTCTAACCATTATTATTTAAATATTTTTATATTATTAAACAATTACTTGGCAAATATAATAATATTGTGTTTTTTTAATATTTTGTGTAAAAAATACATAAAACCTAAAGGCAATAAATCTTTGCTTCGCAAATTCCAGATGCTGCATTTCTTAAAATTTTAGGCTTCCCTCTAACCTATACAACAATTTTTGCGTAGAAAAGTAGAGGTATCAATTAAAAAAATCGATAGAACTAATAGCGATAAAAGAAGTTGTTTTGAAAATCATTTAAATTATTAAATTATTTATTAATACTGACATTACAAAACATAAAAAGGAAACAACAAAATGGCGCAGAGGCGTCGTAAGTTTTTAAAAATAAATTAAATTAACAATAATTAAAGCAAACGCAATTAACAACACTTTTTCTATATTTTTTTTACGGTTCCATGCCAACTGAGAATAAAACCAACTCAGAAACACCTCAGAAAGGTCAATAAATGCTATGAAAAAATATTTTTAAAATAGCCGGTAACCCTAACCCAACTAAACCTATTTAACCAATTTTTAATATTTTTGTATTATTACTCTTATACCTTTCTGAGGTGCTTCTGAGTTGATTTCATTCTGAGTTGGCCGGTCACCTTTTTTTTACCTACACCACGTTCATGAAACAAGGAAGATTCCTTCTATTATCCATCCCTATACCTCAACTAAAATATTAAGTGATATTATTTTATTTATGTAGTTTGTTTTAGATTTTTTTTGTACTAAATCCATGAAAATATAACATTTTCTTCCCATTTTCTAAAGAAAGCACCTATTTATTACGTTGCCACCTATTATTTTGTCTGTTGGCAATATTGTGCACTCAGTAGCCTTAAAAGCCATGACGTAAATAAACTATCCACCAATCACAAAAGACCACATAATAAAACGTCAGAAATCACCCGATAATGTTGGAGAATTGCGTCAGCATGCAGCAATGTCTTCAAATTAAATGTAATACAAGTGTTGTTTAGTGAGCGGTCGCGGATGGAAGTATATAAACAAATATTTCCGACTTTATGATGCAATTGCTTTTATACTGTTACCTTTGATAGACCCGGTGTCCGATAATATGTTATAATCCGCGCGTATGTGAATCGCAATCATGAATACTCCAATAATCTTCGCTGTATCCAAGAATTTCCACCCATCGAAAATGAGCCACGAAGTTTGCGTTAGTGAAACATCGCTCAGCATGTCGAGAAAGCGAAGATTGGATCACTTATCATGGGAGGAGAAGCTTCAACGAAAGTACGTATTACTTCATAAAACTCCAGTTCTTTGTTTACGTTTAGCCATCTTGCCAACGAAGCAATATTGTGTCGCCGTTTTATCCTCGAATTGTGTTTAGTGTTTGTTGAATTCCGGTGTTGTGAGAATGCTATTTGCATCAAATTTGTTTAACATGTGAATTCGGGTCATGAATCCAATGGATCAATTGAAGATAAAAGAAAAATATTGTGCGCAATTTTCCTACTGGGCATAGCCACACAACATGGCTTTACATATGCGTAATGATATCCTTGTACAATTTTTAAATTTCTTATTTACATGGCCTACATCTATTATTTTGTATCTTTTCCCTAATGATTCACCTTGGCCATGTGTCATTTTATCTACACACATCTGAAACAGATGAAATTATCTTATAAAGTTTTTCCTTATTTTGAAAATTGTTTTGTTTTCAGGAAATTGAAGAACAGGGTGGCCGCGCAAACATCGCGCGACCGCAAGAAGGCCAAGATGGATGACATGGATGACCGTCTGCGCTTGATGGAGGTGTCCAACCAGAAGCTGTCGGAAGAGATGAGGAGTCTGCGCGAATTGAACGAGAGACTGCTGAGCGAGAACAGAGAGCTGAAGGAGAGGTTAGGTGCTTGTGAAGTCGGGAGTGCGGCCCCTGTTGGACCAGCCGCGTCCCCTCTGCCGCAGGAGGGCCCCGCGCCCCCGGCTCCACAAACACCCCTACCCCTCCTGGCGCTTCTCTGCCTCCTCTACAAGATCTCATCTCCCAAATCGACTCGGACGAGTACCTCAACTGTCTTGAACAACTTGCCGACAGCCTACTCCGAGAAATTGATTCAGAAGATATTGACTCGAATCCAATTGTAAGTCTTTTTCGTTTTCTTGTTTATAGACGGCCGGCGTAGTCTGGCGGTAATGCTTTTAACTCGCAATCCGAAGGTCGCGGGATCGAATCCCGGTGTGGGAAAATAAATTTTATTTGATTAATTTGTGTTATTTCACAATTAATTCATTAAAAATAATATATAGAATATTTGCGGCACGTTCCAGAGTGGAAGATACTCTCAGTATCGCCCTTGCGTAAGACCACCATTTAGAATTGAAACGTTGCTTGAAATGGCTTTAGCTGCGTTTGGTGACCAGATCTGAATAGCCAGGTACTTCCCCACCTTCCTCTTCCCCATCTCCTTCCCCTCCCCACTACTCTCAGCCTCACAACATACCCCAGTTGGAGATGCCATAGACTCACTGGCTCCAGACGGGAGAAGCTGAGACTCTTGTGAGGTATTCATATAAAAATAAAAAAATAACCGTCCCTGTGTTTATCAATACAAAATTGAGTTGACTGCAAAAAAACATTTCTTGCATCCAAACCCTTAACATAACAATATCGGCAACTCGATACAAAGATTTATAAGAGGGAAATACCAATGATGAGATTAATAATGTCTTGTTATTAATGTTTTAAAAGGTCATTGTTGACGCTGAAGCTTTTATCATTAGAACATATTTCACATTAGGGAACGTACCCATACTACGTGACCAAATTTTTGCAATTTTTAACCCCCCCCCCCCCCCCCCCCCTCCCCCCCCGGGTGACCAAAATCCTAAGCAACCCGCCGCTCATTTGTATGGAGCGTGACATTTTGAAGACCCCCCCCCCCCTAAACGTGTCACGTAGTATGGGTACGTTACCTTACTTAAATACTTACAAATTAAATTAACGGATCCTTTTTAATTCAATTCTCTTGCATTACAAACTTTTGAGCGAAAGCAATTGTGATGTCATTGTCAAATATGTATGTGCCATCAGCTTTATGTTTATTAGTTTTTATATGAATCACTGCTTAGAATAACATGTAAAATCATTGAATGCACAGAACTGATTGTTTTTTTGTTTTGTTTCAGAAATCGGAAAGTAGTCCAGAAGAAAGGATCCCTCTACCAGAAATGGTGGGGTCCTCACCAGAGCACCTGGAATCCAATGAAGCTGAGAGTTTAGAAATTAACATTCTCCGGAGTAATGCAGACACCATATTAGCCCAACACTCTTACGCGCACCCCTGCCGCAAGCTGGACGTAGAAGAGAGCTCCTACAACAGACAGCACCAAGACAACACCACTCAACACCACATCAAGATCGAAGAGATGTCATCCACCGATCCCGACACTTACTATGGCACTTACGACGAAGAAAATGATTGCATAACCGTTGTGGTTACCAGTGAAGATGAATCGGTGGCAGAACAAGTTGTAGAGGCAGAAGATAGTGATAACATGGAATGTGAAGATGTCATTGATTTAAATAATCACTTATACTGCGACGGGAAGGCTCCAAATCTCCTCTCCCCCATGCAACCTAGTCCATACTCAAGTTCCTTGTCCCTGGGAAGCTACAAAGACCCCATGTCCCCCGCCCCCACGTTCATCTCCGACTTCGGGTATGAATCTGTGGAGTCCCCTCTGAGTGAAATGGGTTCCAATGATTTCCAAGATCTGTGGTCGGAGAGTTTCTCTGAATTATTCCCGTCTTTAGTCTAAGTCCTTATTTAATTTCAACGATATTATATTTATGTTTCGAGTTAAGTTATCTTCTAAATTGTATCTATACATAGTTATTTATTCATAAGTACAATGTTATGTTATAGATTTATTTAAATAATTTATTATGTGTTGAGTGGGCGTGCCTCTGATCTGTAAGATATATGTAGTTTTGTACCAAAAGCATTCCTTATACCTAATGTTTAAGCGCAAAATTTAATGATTAATATTGTGTCTGCAAAATTCTAAACAACTCTTTTATTTTTATGTTTCAACCCACCACATTATGATCTGAATCCCGAGGCATGATTCGCAGGCCTGATGCCATTAATGTAACAGTTATTGCAAATGAGTAGGTATGGGAAGTGTGAGCAATGCTAAACAAAGGTCAAATATTGCATAAGAATTTGCATATTATTTATACATATTTTGTATTTGCTAACCATGAGCTAGAGTTAGTCACAAGTATTGTTGCTAAACTGTAGTAAACGGTTTCTTTCCTGGGCATAAAACTTGTTGCAAGTTTATAGAATACTCTGTTGCTTAAATGTACCAAAACACAAACCTCTGTTGTTCTGTCGGATCTTGTTGACAATGCATCAGTTACAGTAAAATACAAAAATCAACTTATTAATGTAATTAGTTTCAAATAATTTTATTGTCATAGTCACTATTTTGTACCAATTAAAGTCCAGACTGCTGTCCAGAAAAACGAAGATACTAGTGTACAAAACACTTATCAGACCAGTACTTACGTACGCAGTTGAGACTTGGGTACTAACTAAGAGGAATGAGCGAACACTGGACGTTTTTGAAAGATAAATTTTGTGGCGCATCTTCGGACCGGTTGTAGAAAATGGATTTTGGCGCAGACGTTATAACAATGATCTCTATACTTTGTTTAAGGAGCTAAACGTCGCAAAATTTATAAAATTGGGAAGACTTTGGTGGCTGGGTCATGTAGAGAGAATGACCGAGCATCAAGCACCAAAGTCCCTGCTGAACTCAAGACCAATAGGGCGAAGGAGTCTGGGAAGGCCAAGACTAAGATGGAGCGACAACGTCCTCAAAGACATATCTATCTTGGAGCTTCCAAACTGGAGAGAGCTGGCACAAAACCGAGATGAGTGGAGGAAGACTCTTGAGGAGGCCAAGACCCACCAGGGGTTGTAGAATATAGGTTGGAAAATATTGTACAAAGACTTTGAATGTTTTCAAGAACACAGTGAAGGCCCATTCACATATGTTTTAAAATCGGACGTGGTCCCGTTTAAAAATCGGATTCTCAAGTGGCTGGAGAGGATATACGGTTCTTTTTTTCTTTTCTTTTTTTTTTTTAAAAAGAAAGCTAACATTCTCAGGTTATGAATAACCCAACAATGTTTGAAAATCTCCTACTACCACCACAGTAAGCGAAAAATGTTGCTTGTGTCGTAATGGAGGACTTAGCCAGCCGAGGAATCGAAAACGTGACGCCCGAACCATTGGGACCCAAACAACGCAATGCCCACTCAGCCACTGATCGGTTACGCTTACCAGAAAATCATTCCAATGTGAGCCCCGCCACAACCCGCACCTCAACCCGCACCTCAACCCTCCCACTCTCAGTTGCAAGGAAACATGCACGCATCGTCTGCGAAATCGTACTATTTTTTAAACGGAAGTGTGAAGAGGGAGTCTTACATCCGATTTTTTGTCATTCCGTTTTAAAGGGAAGTGTACTGTTTATGGGCCCTTACAAGAATTTTAATATGTATGTCTTTGAATATCATTGTCTATTGATTTGTATGTTGACTCATCACTCATCAGACCATAAATACATATAAGCACTTGTGTTTATATTCTATTGAGGTAAGCGTAGGTAAAGCAGCGAGAGACGGAAGCAATAAAAAGCTTAGGCATTGAATGTATTTGTGAATCGATATACGTTTCCACAGACTTCAACAAAACACACTGTACGTAAGGGAATGTACCCATACTACGTGACCAATTTTTTTGCAATTTTTAACCCCCCCCCCCCCCACCAAAATCCTAAGCAAACCGCCCTTCCGCTACCAAACGTGACATTTTGAAGACCCCCCCCCCCCCCGAAGAGGTCACGTAGTATGGGTACGTTCCCTAAGTTATGCATCTGTGTGAGTACTGAGTACTGTGATGAAATCAATTAAGGTTGATAGATGTACACCTGTATCCCAATTAGACTGGGCGCTGGATGAAGTTGAGTGCAAAACATGAGTACCGCAATCTGTGCATAGTTTTGAACTCGGAAAAGCTTGCAGATTATGATTCTGGATGTTGCCAGGAGGTTTATTGGCCCATTTATTTTTTACACCCCGTTCCCCTTAGCTTAAGGCGGCCAACCGTCCCGCATTCTGCGGGACCGTCCCGCATTGGCAGTTGTAGTCCCGCATTGCAATATTTACAAAAATAGTCCCGCAAATCGTCTAAAGCGTCCCGCATGTCCCGCATTTCTACATTTTTTTAAATACTTTATATGGTAGTCAAAAAAACTTCCTCTATCTTTAGTCTATTTAAGCCATTTGGTTAAGTTCAAGACAAAATTTGTCCCCGGAAAAGGCCCGAAGATATCGATCTAGGGATTGGTTTATTTACGTTTTATTTGTTTATTTGTTTATTAGGACATACACAGTACATAAGTTTACAAGTTATAAGGAATGTTAAATGAAGTTATTACATGATTTAGTGCCTATTACGTAAGTCCGTATAATATCTGGGATAATACGCCTGGGATTTGAATAGTTCTTAAAACTTAACTAATGAATGAAAGAGAAGAATAATATAGAGGAAAATTGTATACAAAGATAAAAGAGATTTTTTTTTTTAGAACAAGAATTACATGCTAACAAATTGTAATTAGTTTAGTGAAAAGATAAGTATTTTTAGAGCAATAAATACACGCTCATGAGTAGTAATTAAAGTTTAATGACAATATAAGTGTAAATAAGAAGTTTTAAAATTAATTATATCACGCCAACAAATTTAGTAAATTAGTTTTGTATGTTTGCAGGGAGTTGTGGAAAATGTCTAAGTGTAATAATTTTTCATAGTGTGTATAAGATGTGATTGCGCGAGAGATTGGTGAGTTTTGTGCTGCATTAGTATTATTGGATCCTATGTGAAAAAGTGAAGTGTGCCTGGTACGTTACAAGCCAGAGTCCAAGAGCGCCAGTGTAGTAGTAGTGATTGAGTTGCTTTGTTTACGAATTAGGGCACGCCGTGACAAGTAATATTTATAACCCATATTTGTCACTCAAATCAAATTAAATAATTTCTTGACCATGCCGACCGCGAAAAAGCGGTGTTGTAAGTTCAGTGAAGAATTGCAAAAAGAATTTCCTTTTTGGCAAAAGTGTTAACACTGAATGTAGTATTAAATCGTCGCATACAGATTTAATTTTAACCAGTTTTGTGTTCAGAATGTAAATTTCTAGTTGGATTCGTCTACTGACATATTTCGAAGGAAAATATTCGCTTTCTCGAAGTGCATTAGAAGGGACCCCACCAGTTTCCAGTAAGGAAAATATTCTCTTTTTCGAAGTGCATTTTTATAAAATTCTAGTTCTGAGTGTAGTTTTAATTCACCGCATACAGATTTAATTTAAAAGACCCCTGTGTTCAGAATATAACGATACATTAAATAACAAGTGGCAGATTCATCCTCTATCGACTAAAGCTTTACATTTAAGTTGCAAGTTCAGAATGTAAAATTTGTAAAAAAATGACATATTTCGAAGAAAAATATTGTCTTATTCAAAGTGCAGTAATAAAATTCTAGGTGCAGACTATGTATGTGCTGCCAGAATCAAAGAGAAACCATTTTCATGTTCTTAGTGTAGTTTTAATTCGCTACATACATATTTAATGTTAACCAGTTCTGTGTTCATAATGTAAAATTCCAGTTGGATTCGTCTGCTGACATATTTCGAAGGAAATTATTTTTTATAAATTAATATTATTATTATAAATTATCTTATTCGAAGTGCATTGGAGGGGACCCACCACTTTCCCACGGCTGTGTGAGGAAACTGATTGTTTAACCTCCTTAGCCGCACACGTCAGGACTCTAATTTTTTGTTAAAAGGAAGCTACATTTATTTTGAAACGAATCTAGACCCTCCAATGTCCCTGCATGCATGATTGTTAGTAAAAAAAGTAAAATGTATGCATACTTACATTTGCAGTAATTAAAAAGATAAAAATAGTTCGCCTGTTGGTTCAGCATCTAGTTGAGTAAAATAATAAATAAAAAGAAAAATATTTACAGGTGTAAGTATGATTAAAACCAAAGAAAATATATAAAAAGAAAGATATTGGGGGCAGTTTGTCCCACTATCACGGGGCAGTCCCGGCGAGAATGAGCGGGCGAGCGGCCTGGTCGCAACGTGCCCAAACGCCCGCGTCCCTTAGCCAGTTTCCCAAAAGTACCCTTGAAGAAGTGTTTGTGGAGGGGGGGGGGGGAGATACTCCCAAAGACCCTGGGGAATGATGTGAGCCTCGGGTCACCGGAGGCAGGACGGAAGGGAACCGGGCTCGCGCAAACATTCCTCAAGCTCGCTCATGACGCCGGGGGAGGCACGGGCGTTAGTGGGACGGCCCTACCAGAATTCTGCCACCTGACTGGATGCAGGGACCGGGTCTATCCGCCCCCATGGTGGGGAGTTGGATAATACAGTACAATGGAGTTCAGTACATCAACCTAGTCACAATTCAAGAAGTTAGTAACATAATAAAACCAAATAAGACAGGTAAAAAGGCGTGATCAACAAAAAATTGAAGCAACAAAATAGAGAAAAAAGAAAAAAAATAATATGAAGATTACGAGCAGTAAAGAGCAAAAAAATAATAATGTATAACAGTAGTTATAAATAAAAACAGAATAATAAATACAGTGTAGTCATACCACCAAACAAGAAATGTAAAAACAAGAGTATAACAGAAATATAAAGCAATCGAGCATAGGCAATAATAAAATTGAGACGGAGGAGTAACCATGGAGAGACAAGAGCAATACGTTTGGCACCTGAAACAAAGATGATTTTAATCTAAGTCAGCAACTCTAAGCACAGGCCATCTCTCCACCCAAGACTTTACAAACTTTTTAAAGCATATTCGAAGTGCAGTCATAAAATTCTAGTTTCAGACTATGTTAGTGCTGCCAGAATCAAAGAGAGACCATGTTAATGTTCTGAGGGTAGTTTTAATTCGCCGCATACAGATTTAATTTAAACCACCTTTGTATTCAGAATGTAAAATTTCTGCTGTGGATTCATCTGCTGACCCATTTCGAAGGAAAACATTCTCTTATTCTAGGTGCATTGGAAGTTATCCACCACATACCCGCTTAATATAAATAACATATAGTTTCTCCTTCAGGGCTCTCACAATGACTCTATTTTTTTTATAGAACGGCTCTACATAATACCTATTCTTAGTGCAGGTATAAAATTTTAGTTGAATACTTTGTATGTATTGCCAGAATTAAAGAGAAACCATTTTCATGTTTTGAGTGTAGTTTTAATTCGCCGCATACAGATTTAATTTAAACTAGTCCTGGGTTCAGAATATAACAACCAATTAAATAATAAGTTGCATATTCATCCTATTACATGGACATCATTCTCGATTTCCGAGATAGCAGATATAAATTTGTGGTAGAATTCGCGAACAAGAGATTTATTTGAATACTCTGTCAAAGGATTTCCACCCCCCCCCCCCCCCCGCTGACCGCTGACACCCACTGTCCCGCATTGATATTTTATAAAGTTGGCCGCCTTACCTTAGCTATCAAGTAAATGGACTGAAAAATGATTTCGAACCAATTTAATGATTGTTTTACTGACAATATCCAATTGTTTCTTATGATACTTACAGCTAGTCAATTGAAATAAAAACGAGAATTGTTGATAAAAAATGATTTAATACAAAAAAGCAAATTTGAACATCAGTCATTCAAAAAATACATTAAATTATCTGTAGGTCGCCTCATTTTTGAGCACAGATTATGGAAATCACACTTCATTTCAACAATTACTTCAAGAAACATCTATTTACGTACACAAAATAGGTTATTAGGTTCTTAGTTTTTAATAGGTAAATTAAGTAGGTACTTACATGAAACTTAGCAAATGTCAAATCTACCTATACAAAAATATGGAGGCAATGGAATTTTTTTACTTTGAATGAAAATCGAATTTTAATGCATGTTTTTCCGTCTACCCCGACTAGGGTTTCCAGATCAAAAAATCGAACTTCCGGAGAAAATTCCTGACATATGATAAAAATTCCGGACTTGTAAATATAATATGAATGTCGTTATGCATCGTGGCATGTCAAAAATTTCTAGACATATTTTGTTATCGGAACTGGTGTTTTTAATTTGATTTGTAATAAAAATAATTTATGTCAATGTCCTCTTAACTGTACAAATTCCGGACTGTTTAGAATTCCCCCCGCATTCCGGACAAAGACCTGTATTTCCGGACTTGTCCGGAAAATTCCAGACTTATGGCAACCCTATTCCCGACTGAAACCGATGTTTCTTTTGGTAATAAGTAGTAAAGTAGTTTACTTTTCAAAATCTACGCCTATGAAAAGTGTAGCGGTATGCGGCGGCTTATGGATTATTTACCAAAAATACAAATCATAATTTGCACACTTAACTCGATTGCTTTATTTATGCTCAAGTCAAGTCCATCCAGCGACTGCACTAAATGGTACATTCATTGATTTTTTATGTCTGCCAACCATACCGAATTCAACAATGCACATTCAATCAAGCTGCAATTGGACCTCAAATAATTTGATGTGGTCGTCGGTGGTCCTTTACAAAGCTATTCAGCTGTGTTAGGTAACACATTATAACAGGAATAATAATTGTTATTGGTGACTTCCGTCTGGCTCTGTGTAGTAATTGAGGCTTCACGGATTACTGCTATTATAAAAAAAATAACAAAACATTCAGCATTCAGGGTTAGGAAAAAACTGCAGTTCATGATAAAATACTAACAGTTCGAAACTATACAATCAAATCGCTGTTTAGGGAACGTACCCATACTACGCGACCAACTTTTTGCAATTTTTAACCCCCCCGGTGACCAAAAACCTAAGCCCGCCGCCGCTCATTTGTACCAAGCGTGACATTTTGAAGGCCCCCCCCCCCCTTAAACGTGTCACGTAGTATGGGTACGTTCCCCTTAATGTAATATATCCTGCCACGTCACGGCAAAAGTTGCAAATAAGAGACAATCGAACATCAAAACGTCTCCATCTCCATAATATTATTGGTTGTGGAAACTTCTATATTATTTTAACAGATGGCAGTGTCTTCTCTAAAAAACCGAAATAAGAAATAACCCGCAACATTGCGGATACGACTAACGACATCAGTGGCGGACTAAGCCCGTCAGAGGCCCGGGGCGGCAAAGCTGAATGAGCCCCCCCCCCCCTAGTTGAAAAAGTTGACGTAATTAAAGGGCCTTCAAGCGTCTCCGTGTTCCCTTGATCAAATCTTAAACAAGGGACCAGAGCACTTTAAAAAAAAATCATTTTTTTAAATTTAATTTTCTAAAATATGCATTTGTTAATAATGCTATCTAACGTTTTAAGGAAATTTGGAAAATTGACGTAGATACATCATTTTTTATATGACACCGTTTTAATCAGTTTGTTTGTTGAATTATCCTTCAGCAAAACTTGGAAGACGTTTTTCAACCTGGTTGACAACATATTAAAAAAACTATACATCCGATTTGCATGCACCAAGTCTTAAACTGTTAGAAAATCTTGTTAGTATGGCACCACGTAGGGATTTTTTTTATAAAAGGACCCTGTATATTTTTTTATGAACGCTGAAAATTTTCATAAAATGCGCTGGTCCGCCAGGACCAGACGCCACCGCTTCAGCCCCCCCGTTAGTCCGCCACTAAATCTTTTTAATTACTTGCCTATTTTATTACTATCTACATTATCTGTAATGATAAAATAACCTTTTGCAAAGGGTCTGAGATAGTAAAAAAATGCAACAAGTCTTAAACTGTTCGAAAATGCAGTCACTATAGTCAGTGCCGTATTATTTTTTTTTTTTATTTGTTTGTTTACGCCTTGATGGCTTTTACATATAAAATAAATTGTACAGGAGCATTATAACAAGTATACAGTATCATAAGTATATAGTACATAAAATGATAAACAGAGCTAGAAAGATATAAGTAGGCTTTACATAAGTAGGTATCAATATTCGAGTAATTGTTTACAAATGAGTTCAACTAGCGGATTCGTATTTGGGCTCACGCTACATTATATTCAATAATTATTGTCACAATATCACACAAAATGTGATTCCAAATATACTCGAAGCATACCGGTATTGCAGTGGTGTAAAACATTTTTAACGATTAATATAAAAGTAGGTAATTTTCTTGTAATTAATTATTTTTTTTATTATAATTATTTTTTTTTTTTTTTTTTTGCTATCAAATGTATGTATGTTTGTTATAATTATGAAAAAGAAAAAAAAAGAAAAGGTACACAGTAATTACATATGTAAATAAGTAAGTAGGTACTATGAATGTAGTTATAATGAATGTAGTTACAGAGCAGTGGGTATTAAGTTTGTTACTGTTAACAATGTGAAACATTTAAGGATTTTTACATTAGTTTGTTATTATCAGGAAAAAAATAAAATAAAAGGTACACAGCAATTACATATATGTATAAAGAAGTAAGTAGATACTATGAAAGTAGTTACAGAGCAATGGGTATTAAATTTGTTACTTTAACAATCTGGAACATTTAAGGATTTTTGCATCTGCATACATATACGCTTTTTGAAGGAAGCGATGTTTTTATAAAAAAATATATCGACAGAGCAAGTTTCATTCCCCACACGATGCAATCTCTGAAGACAGGAGTTAAACATAAAATTAGTGCGAGAAGCAACTACGTTAAATGGAGCATGGAGTCTGGTGTTGTAATTGTTAGGTACTTGATAATTTATCATGTTCACAAGTTCAGGGCTATCCAAATATCCGTTGATAATTTTAAATAATAATAAAACATCACAGATTTTTCTTCGCTGTGACAATTCGGGTAATTTAAGCAATTGCATTAAATAATTATAATTTAAATTTTCTATTGGAATTTTTAATTTGTAATTTATATGCCTTAAAAATTTATGTTGTACTCTTTCAATTTTGTGTGAATGCACATTGTATAATGGCGACCAGAGAGAGGAATTATACTCGAGAATACTTCTGACTAGCGTTATGTATAGCGTTTTGAGTGTATTAGTATGCATTAGATCTTTGGACGATCTTAATACAAAACCGAGACATTTAAGTGCTTTATTCGTGATTGCATCAATGTGGGGGACAAATGTCATCTTGTTATCAAAAACGACGCCCAGATCCTTTATTAATGTTACTGTAGAAAGATTCACATTGTTAATGTGATATTGAAAGAGTATTGGATTTTTATTTCGAGAAAAACTTATAGATTGACATTTGTTAATGTTTAAAAATAAATCATTTATGTTACACCAATTATATAATCGATCCAAGTTGTTTTGCAATACAAGACAGTCCATTAAATTTCTTATAATAGTGTATATTTTCAAGTCATCAGCAAACAATAGGAAATGGATACCTTCAAATATTGAAACAATGTCATTGATAAATAGCAAAAAAAGAATAGGACCTAGATGAGAACCTTGGGGCACCCCACTTGAAGCTTCAATTTCGTTTGACATATGGTTAGATAGTTTAACGTATAGTTTTCTAGATGTTAAATAGGTCTCAAACCATTTTAGTAGATTTCCTTTTATCCCATATACTTTTAGTTTGTTTAATAAGATTTTTCGGGAAACTTTGTCGAATGCTTTGCTGAAATCTGTGTAAATTGCATCCGTTTGCAATTTTGAATTTAGATTGTCTGAAATATATTTTTCGTATATAATTAAGTTTGTAAGTGTAGATCTTCCGGATATAAATCCATGTTGGTGGGGGGAAATAATTTTACGAGCCTGTAATATAAATTTTGATAGAACTACGGATTCAAACAATTTAGGTATCGCTGATTGTATGCAAATAGGTCTGTAGTTAGAAGCATCCGTTTTATCACCCTTTTTATAGATGGGACTAAGGAAACTGATTTTCCATTTTTGAGGGAAAAGGCCTGATGCTAATGATATATTGAATATATTGGTTAAATGACCTTTTAAGCTAGATACACAGTTTTTTAAATAAATTGCTGGTATGGTGTCAGGGCCAGCGGATTTCTGACTATCTAATAGTGTAATTTTACGCTGAACATCGATTTCATCAATAACAAGGTCGTTGAAATCAATAGAAATATTTGAGCTGAATTGAGGTATTTGGTTATTAGATGAGTTTACATCATATACTTCGCCAAAGCATTCGGCAAATAAGTCAGTAATTCCTTGAGGTGTATCAGCAATTTTACCATTGTAGTATATGATAGACGGAATACCAGATTCATTACTATTCAGATTGTTTGCAAATTTGAATAAATTTTGAGGTTTATTTTGTAACGATTTCTCAATATTTTCCAGGTATTCTTTGTAACAAGAGATCGATATGTTTTTCACCCTTTGGCGTAAATTAGAAAAAAGTAGATAGTCATTTGGAGCTCGAGATATTTTGAATGTTTTATGTGCAAGTTTTTTTGACTGGATGGTACAAATTAGCTCTTTGCTAAACCATTTGGGGTAATTAGATGTCCTACATTTTGTAATAGGGACGTACAGTTCAATTGATTTGTTAATTATACAGTAAAAAGATTCTATTATATCATTGATGTTATTACAATTACTAATGAAGTTCCAGTCTGATTTAGCGAGAAACTCGTTAATCTTAGGATAATCAGCTTTATAAAAATTTAATTTTTCTTTAGAAGACTCTAAATTTAAATTTTGTAGAGATATGTGCTTAACAAAAAGTGGTGGGTGGTAGTTATCAATTGTTGAAACATTGTCATTTGCATGTTGTACACTTATATTGCTGGAATTGCTAAAAATTAAGTCTAATAGATTATTGTTGCAGTTATATATAAAGTTCACTTGTCTAAGATTTAGGAAACATGACATTTCTATAAGTTCACGAGAACCATTATTGGACGTGGAATTTGTGTGAGTATTATTGTTGTTAATATCCCAATGAACAGTAGGTTGATTAAAATCACCTGTAAGGATAAATTTAGCGTCTGGATATTTTCTTCGCAATATTTCTACTTCTTGACAGTAACTAGTATATAGCTGGACATCAGATGAGGGTGGAATGTACGCACAACCAACTATAATTTTTTCACTTTTGTTTGTCACTAAAACAAATAGTTGTTCCACGTTAATATTTGCACATTTGAGTTTTCTTGAGGTTAATTTAGTATTAATAGAAATTAGACAGCCACCTCCTCTACTTTTGTTGCTAGTATTAGTATCGCGGTCCATTCGATAGGTGTTATGGGAGTGAAATCCTAACTCACCATTTTTAATATCTGGGGTCAACCATGTCTCAGTGAAGCAGTAAACATCATATTCTAAGGTCGGTAGTTTAATTCTTAAATTATTTAGTTTAGTTTTAAGTCCTCTTACATTTTGGTAATAAATGTTGAGAGATAGTGATGTAGATTTCAGGTTATGGGTCAGTTTTTTGGGGATAATTTGACAATTGTTGGGATGTTATTAATATATTTTATTGTGATGTCTTGCTCACCTGAGGATTGCCTATTTTTCAGTTCAGTTCTTAAATCATTTAATTGATTCCTTTGAGCAATTGAAAGATCAGGGTACATACGTATGTTATTTTTTAGTGAGTGTTTTTTGCCGAGTAAGATTTTAGGCCATTTTGACTCGGGGAACTCAACTTTGATTCCCCTCGGTTTATTATTATCATTTTTACCTATTCTGTATATTTTCAGTTCGAGAGAACTTGTAGAGTTATCCAAGTCAGAAATGATTTTTTTAACGCTGGTGGTATCACTATTCATAATATCTATTTGAGTCGATGCATCACTTTCAGGAACATTACAAATTATTATATTTTTTTCTCTATAATTTTGTTCATTGATCTCAGCAATTATTTCACAAACGTTTTTTGTTTGCAAGTGTGAGGGAATAGAAGTGGTTGTAATTGGAGGATTATTTTTATAAACTGACAATTCACCTAAATAATAAGACAACTGTAGGCAACTGCCTAGGGGACTCGCATTGGGTAGGGGCCCCGAGGGTAAAGGGGCCCTGAGACGTGCATTGCCTAGGGGCCCTGACATGTTTAAGCTGGCCCTGGCAGGGCCGTATTGTCCATAAGTTAGCCACGTATCAGCTAGGGGCCCCTATGGCAAAGGGACACCGATACGTGCATTGCCTAGAGGCCCCGGTAATCCCTGGCATGTTTAAGTCGGCCCTGGCAGGGCCCTAGTGTCCATAAGGCAGTGTGGGCCACTGCCTAGGGGCCCCGCATCAGGTAGGGGTCCCTAGGGTAAAGGGGCCCCGAGACGCGCATTGCCTAGGGGCCCCGACATGTTTAAGCCGGCCATGGCAGGGCCCTATTGTCCATAAGGCAGTGTAGGCCTTACTGCCTTCGAAAATCTAGTCACTATAGCCAGGGCTGTATTATCCATAAGAAGTATAGGTAACTGCCTAGGGGCCCTGCATTGGGTAGGGACCCTGAGGGTTAAAATGGGCCCGAGACGTGCATTGCCTAGGGGCCCCGACATGTTAAAGCCGGCTCTGGCAGGGCCGTATTGTCCATGAGGCAGTGGGGGCCACTATGGTAAAGGGGCCCTGAGACTCGCATTGCCTAGAGGCCTCGACATATTTAAGCTGGCCTTGGCAGGGCCCTGTTGTCCACAAGGCAGTGTAGGCCACTACCTACGGTCCCCGCATCGGGTAGGGGTCCGTAGGTTAAAGGGGCCTCGAGACGTGCATTTCCTAGGGGCCTCAACATGTTTAAGCCAGCCCTGGGAGGGCCGTATTGTTGATAAGGCAGGGAAGGCCACTGCCTTCGAAAATCCAGTCACTATAGCCAGGGCCGTATTATCCATAAGAAGTGTAGGAAACTGCCCAGGAGCCCCGCATTGGTTAGGAGCCCCGAGGGTAAAGGGGCCCCGTGCGTGCATTGCCTAGGGGCCCTGCATTGGGTAGGGGCCCCCTAGGGTAAAGGGACTCCCAGTCGTGCATTGCCTCGGGGCCCCGATATGTTTAAGCCAGCCCTGACAGGGCCGTATTGTCCACAAGACAGTGTAGGCCACTGTCTAAGGGCCACGTATCAGCTAGGAGCTCCTATTGTAAAGGGGCCCCGAGACGTTCATTACCTAGGGGCCCCGACATGTTTAATCCCGTCTTGACTATGACATCATATAGGGGTTATTTGGTTTTATAAAGGGCCCCCTTCTATTTTATTTTTTATTTTTTTGTACGATGAAAACTCACCATAAAAATACGAAAATAAAATTCGCTTTTTAACCATTTTTTTCTTTTTTTTTAGATATCGAAATTCACCTATATGGAGGCACTGGATTTTCGGACAGTTTAAGAATTGGTGCATGCAAATCGGATGTACAGTTTGTTTAATATGTTGCCAACCAGGTTGAAAAACGTGTTACAAAGATTCGAGAAAAACGCATTCAAAGTTTGGCTGAAGGATAATTCAACATACAAACTGTTTCAAACGCTTTCACATAAAATATTCTATTTCCGTCAATTTTTCGAATTTCTTTTTAAAAAATTGGTGAGAGCATCTTAACAAGTGCTTTTTCCAAAAAATGAAATAAAAAAATGACAAAAAATATTTACAGTCTCCTGGTGCCGTAAAGCCTTGTTTAGGATTTGATCAAGGTAACGTGGAGGCGTTTGGGGGCCCCCCAGGACCGGGGGCCCGGGGCGGACCGCCCCCCCCCGCCCCCCCCTTAGTCCGCCACTGAACGACATACACAATAATTAACTTATAATTGGAATTTCTGAACAAGTATTTTTGTTTACTTATTATTATAAAAATACATACATTTTATATCTCCTCTTGAACTGTCTCGAGGTCGTTCAAAGCGTTTGTAGTAATATACGTAATAGTAGTCGTGTGAGATTACGTTATCAACTTTCTTTCTCGAGGCGATTCATGAATATTTCTATTCTGGATGAATGATTACTGTTGAATAAATTAATATTATAATTTCAGAGCAAAAATAGATAAGTCGGCTTACGGGCTGCTTATACTATGTACATGCACACTGAAGAATGTAGGTGGGCATTTATCAAAAAAATTGTCCGTTACGTAACGGAATTCCACCAAAAAAATAATTTTTTAGTAACAAACGATTTTTTATTGAGTTTATAATATATCTAACTTCGTAAAAATAGTTAATATAAAAAAGCCTACTATTTAGTAGGAAATCAATGTTTTTAATGAAGTACAGGTGATGAAAATTTCCATTACGTCACAAACTTTAGGTAAGATTTAAGTAAAATTCTGTGGCAATTTTAATTAAGTATTTATTAAACTATCATTTAAATAAAACAGTCTTCAAAAACACATAACCTAAGATAGGTAATTAAATGAAATAAAATCTTTTCTTAATAAAACTATTCCACAACGCTACTATATGGTAAATTCAATGGCACAATTTAGTCTTAACTTTGGCATCTTTGTTTTAAAGTAATATAATTTTAAATGTAAACGGAAAATAAAATTATCGTGTTTTTTATAAATCTAATCTTTGAGCTTTATTCTTAACAAATTAATATAAATAAAGTTAAATCTTTTATCACAACACAATAGGACAAGTGACGTTAATGGAAAAAATGTCACGGTTAGGAACTATAAAGACAGGGTTACAGCCTGCAACACAGCAGTTCCATTACGTCACCTTTTGCGTTCCACTAGTACATCACGTCGCGTTTTGGATGTGACGTCTGATGCCGGTATAGAAACAAAATCAAAATCACTTATTTTTAAGACCGATTTCACTAATTGGCATATTTAATCATATTCTACATGACTTAAGAAATTAACCTTCAAAAGCTGTAAGTAAAAATCTTTATTACTTACTAACAAAAACCAAGTTCGTGGTGGAAAATAAAAACAGCACAACGTGACGCCCAACCACTCAGTGTGTCACTGGCTGGAGACATGCACTGCGGCTCAAAACCAAGATGGCGATTGTTTATGGTACAAATGTTGCCATTTATCAAAATTTTATTATTTATCGATTCCCACAATGATTTTAATATTAATTTTTCGTTCAAAATCGATTTATTGTCGTTGCGTTGCGGAATTTCCCACCTACATCGTTTTTAGGCACAGAATAAAACAGATTTTTTTATTATTTTGAACTCTACTCTGCTAAACGTAAGGTAAATTAATGAATTTGTAACATATGACCGTTTAAATTAACACAAAATGTAAAACCCCTGACTGGACAAACATTCATATTCTGCGTTCGGAATTTTGCAAAAGTAGGGTAGGACACTCAAAAAATCGCCTCTCTTCTAACTTATTTGACGAATATTTATGTTAATTATATGTATTTTATGGTTTTTGCTATGTAAATGATTAGTTTTATAAATTATTTTATAGGACTTATTTTAAGGACTTATTTTTTCGAGTGGTCAATTTTTTTTGTAAACGCCCAGGTAGGTACCTATTTATCTACTTGTTATCGTTTTTACTGGTAGGGTAGTTCTGTGAACAGTTAGCATACTTCGTGGGTCCTTCCGTGGAGTCCACTCTTTCCTTCAGGGAACCAAAGCGGAATAGAAAAGAGAGCTAAGGCCATATCCATGGACTCTTCGCTCTGGAGGCCTTCAGGAAACCTAAACAAAGAGGCACTTCTTGTGGGAAGATCCTTATCACTACAGGATTCTCCAGGGAATCCATACGCGGGAAAACAGGAACCTTCACAAACAAACTCAAAGGCTTTCTGCGAACACGCTCGTGCGCAAGCACGTGTTCGCGGAAACAAATAATAAATACATAATAGTAGACTTCACGTCCAAAAAAATAGATACTTACGTTTTTAATTTTGCCTTATTTAATAATTCAAAACCAAAATTTACCATGAAATCATAAGATTAGTAAGTAGGAAACACACCTATCTAACTTCTGTAAAACATGCTTCTGTAAATATACATACTTCTTGTTTACATTTTTAAACACCACACAAAGAGGAGGCCGATAGGCTACGAAGCACCGCACAAAGAGGACACCGATTAGTCTATCTCATTCTCTCGCAGGCTAAATCCTATACAGTATTTGTCTCTTTTTAGTGTCGCTCGTTTCCGTTTCATCGAGTTTCAAATCACAACGGTGCTAAAGAAGTTTTCAATTAAAAAAAACTAATACCATAAAACCTCAGAAAGAAGGATGACTTTGCCCTTATGGATGACTTAACGACTCTTCCTAGATAAAAAAGTGTATTGTACAATAGCTTGTGTCGCTCTCCATAGAGAGAAAAAAAATGGCCTTATATTTAAACGACCGGGGTCTCGTGATCTGTAGCTATTCGAAAACGTAAAAATAAATGAAATTATTGTTCACTATTAGTCCGCTGAAATGGCCGGAAGTTTAAAATAAATTAATTTCGTGATTTTGAAAAGAAAAATAAAAAAAAGGGTTCATAGTTTATATTTTGTACCAAACTTATTTTTCATTCCATAACTGCAGTACAAAGAACCCAACATATGTGATGTGTTGGTTAAAAATATAAAAGGGGAAAATAACACTTTTTTTGGATAAAATCAGAATTCTTGTCGACTTACTTGTATTCATAAACTTGAACTTTTTTCATTTTTGTCAGTTACGCATTTTTTAATAATAAACAAACGTTAAAAGGTTAAATTACTGATTTTTTTAAAATTAAAATTCAAAAGAGAATGGTTTTAGGTTTGTTTTCTGATTTTCAATGCATTTAGCGGGTTAATAACCATTTTAAAAAAAATAAATTTAAATACAGTTCTCATTTTCTTTGTAAGACGCAACTTTTGAGACCCCGGGCGTTTCTGAATTCAAAAGTTGAAATAATTGACACACCCTGTTGTACAGCAATAGAGTAGTTTTAGTTACAACTAAATACTACCTTTATTCACAAAAATTATACTGAAACCAGCGCAGACCCGCGATAAATAACGGGATAGTGAGATATTTATATATATCCTGTACAAATACAGAATAAAACATTTTTTATATGAAAAAACATGTGTGCAGTTCACACACGGTAAAAGTGAAACCTTCAGAAAACTAAACTTCTAGAGAATGAGACAAATGCAGATTATCGGGAGTAGAATAATTTTTCATTAGACAGCTATAGTTTATATTTTCAATAGGAGTAATGTACATAATTTATGTTAATGCCTTAAAAAAATTTGCTGTATTTTTTCAATAGAATATGAGTGAACCTTATATTGCGGAGACCAAATAGGCGAGCTATACTCAATTTGACTTCGGACTAATGAAGCACCTACACAAAAAATTTAAAGTGGAAATATAACAAAAGTCTTTGGCAATTCTTATTATGAAATCGAGCATTTTCATTGCTTTATTCGTAATAATATTAATACGTCACAATTTTTTTTTTATTTATACATATATGTAGCATTTGTGAAGCTGAAAGTATTTATAAAATATTAATTTGCCTCAGGTGACCTATGGTAGAGGTGTTGGTTATTAAATAAATGATTTCTGGGTGGCGGTACCGTCACCCGTCTTCCAAATTGTAAATTGCCCTTAAAAACCAAATAATTGCCAAGTTCATTTATAAAAACATTTTTAGTTGTCATATTATTAGAGAAACATCTGAAATTTGGGTTTCGATTGAACTAATAAACTTAAAAAATCATCTCTCAATAATTTGAACGAATGAAATACACATTTCAAATAATATGAAAAAATTAAATAATTTAAATGATTTTATTGCTATTGCTAGTTAGGTACCTACCAAGATTGAGGACCCCTCGTCCCCTAGCATGGTCGATCGATTAGGATTGATAGGATAAATTTCGGTAATTTCTCATCGTTCCCTAGCATGACTGCAGATCGCCAACGAATAAGTAACAATTCACAATGACTAAGTTCTTAATATGTTCAACGTCAACTGTTGTTTGTACGTTAGTGATCTGCAGTTGTCCTAGAGAATATTGAGAAGTTACCGAAAGTTATCCTATCAATCCTTATCGATCGACCGTGCTAGGGGGCAAAGGGATAGGCGGAGAGTGAATAGCATCAAATTGAAGGAAAAAGACATAGCAAAATTTTAAAAGTTGGACAGCAATAAAATAATGCTCTTGATTTATATTTATCAACGGAGGATAAGTTTTAAGATTTTCACGGCCAAAAGCATTTTCGTTATATGTTTTTGGGGTGTTGTGCCGTGTTGCGCTACCTCCTTCTTTAGCCAACGTTTCGGACATCGTTGCAGTGTCCATTATCAACGGAGGTTCGAAACCTACCAAATCAAAAAAAAATATTTTTTTTGTTGTAAAATCAATATCCAATCTTCAAACCACTTTAAAATGAACAGGCAAAAGAAAAGAAAGCGACATCTAGGGAATTTCTAGTTTCACTTCTTCTGTTTATGTATTGCAGTCTGATTTTTTTTAAGCGTCGATGTCACTGAGCGAGTTTACAAGCTACTATCTGGGAAATTTACTATCTGTTAGTAAACTCTCTCAGTGTGATCGTGTTATTTGCTAACTAGCAGATTATTGATAATCCACGAAAAAAGTTGATGGGTCGTCAACTTTACTTGCCACTCGCTTACTCGTGATTGGTTTATTTGTGTTTTTCAAGATGGCTGCCAATAAACAGCTGATTTCGACTGTCAAACATCACAGAATTAGTTCACGCAGGCGTCGTTATTCTTGTTACTGGCGCTAACAGCGACCTCAGTTACCTACGCTGCTGAGCGAGTGGACAGTTTTGTGTGTCATCATGACAATCTCTCTCGCCGATTTACCCGCGTTTAAACTTAGTAGATAGTAGCTTGTAAACTCGCTTAGTGTCATCGAGCCTTTAGCCAAGTGGGCCGTACGAAAAGTTGCGCAGGATCTCGCGGCTAGTGTACGAGCAAGCAAATAATATACAATTTGTCGGTTACCACCGCTATTATATATTACTCAGCTCAATAGCTTGTGAAATTTAATTTTCTTGCATCCAGTCAGCTCTGTGCACCTTTCTCCGCATTATGTGAGAGTAAACACGATTCTCTTCTTACCCAACAAGCCAACCATTAACCATTACTACTTGTTGCCAACTAACTTGACTGATGTCGGTGACATCGAAGCTGGTAGGCAAGAAAGTCAACATTTCTAGACTGTTGTTGTGATATTTTTCAATCTCCGTGATCGAGATTATCTGAAATATGTTCGAGAAAACTCCAATAAAGATCGAGGTTACAAGTTGCTTTATTTACGTTATCGCAAGGTTTATAATAAATATGTAAATGGACCAGACATTCCCTCTATCGGATGCTCTAAGTAATTTTGAAGAGAACTCAGCACTGCGAAAGCCCTACTGTCTATCGCACGGACGTAGCTATAGCTTTGACAAGGGGGGGGTCCCCAAAGTAAAAAAAAAACAGAGCTCTAACGCCAATTAAATCTATCATTTACAAATTAAACATTGCCTGCGACTATAACACGCAAGTATAGTCGCGGGTATATTATATATTATATTAGGTCCTTACATATGAAATTGGTGTTTGGCCGTACTGGCAAATTTGATCTCAAATATCTTCTCTTTGGTTAGGAATTCCAAATTCAAATTTATACAGCTATTTACTCATGTATTTGTGTTTCAAAAATTATAATTAATTTGTTTTTTCCTTAATTATTTTTTTCCTTTGCGTCACTTAGTTTACAAAATGGAAAACTTGAAATATCGCGTTATTTACGAGTACGAGTTCCACCGTGGCACCAGTGCTGCAGACGCGGCTCGAAGGATTAATGATGTGTATGGCGACGGTGCCGGAAAAGAAACCACAGTGCGTTTTTGGTTCCAAAGTTTTCGTTCTGGAAATTTCAACCTGCAGAACAAGCCCCGTAGACGGCCGGAGACCAAAGTTGATAATGAAGAATTGAAGGCTATTGTGGAAGCGGATCCTTCGCAAACCACGTCCGAGTTAGCTGCAGGCTGCGATGTTAGAGATAAAACTGTTTTAATCCACTTGAAGCAAATTGGGAAGGTGAAAAAGCTTGAAAAGGTGAAAAAGCTTGGGTACCTCACGAATTGAGTGAAGCAAATCAATAAACCGCGTTTACTGCTGCGTTGCATTACTCAACCGCCACAATAATGAAGGGATTTTAAATCGAATCATTACCTGTGATGAAAAGTGGATCCTGTACGATAATCGGAAGCGCTCATCGCAATGGCTGAATCCTGCCGTTTCGATATTTCAAGTTTTTCATTTTGTAAACTAAGTGACGCAAAGAAAAGAAAAACAATCAAGGAAAAAACAAATGAATTATAATTTTCGAAGCACAAATACATGAGTAAATAATAGCTGTAAAAATTTGAATTTGTAATTCCTAACCATTTGAGATCAAAGTTGCCAGTACGGCAAAACGCCAATTTCATATGTAAGGACCTAATATTATATAACTTAGGTTACTCTAAGTAGGTGCCTTTAAATAAAAATTTATATGTAATGTATGTATTGCAATATTTATTCAAAAGTAACATAGTTGAAACTATAGTAATAAATTTAGACTTTTACGTTTTATTGCTAACTGATTAATAATTTCTTCGGAATTAAGTTGCACCGCCAGATCTCGGTGTATGCTCATTAAAGCCAGATCAGTAAGTCTTTCATCGCCCATTTTAATTCTTAGGTAAGTTATTAACCTCTTTAAGGTAGAGAAAGATGGCTGAAATGCTGGATACTTTTGAAAGAAAAGTGCTGAGAAGAATATGTGGACCCGTGAAAGAGGGTGAACAGTGGCGCATCCGGCACAATACAGAATTGTATGATATATATAAGGCACCTAGCATCTCAACACATATGAGACTCCTCAGGCTGAGATGGGCTGGGCATGTACAGAGAATGCCGGATACACGCGTCCCAAAAAGAATTTTGACTGGACACCCAGGTGGAAAGAGAAAAGTGGGAAGACCCAGACTGAGGTGGGAAGACGAAGTAAGAGGGGATGCAGCACAGCTTCTCCAGGTACCAAATTGGAAGTCAGCTGTTGAGGACAGGAGGAGTTGAAGGCGACTGTTGCAGGAGGCCAAAGCTCGATATGGGCTGTAGCGCCATCGAAGAAGAAGAAGGTAAAGAAAGATCTTTCAGGGGTTGCAGTGGACACTGGAAGTGTGGCTAAAATAATGAGAAGCTTTTTTATTAAAGGGAAAAACTGATCATCGCAGTTGTAGGTTATTGTGCTACAGATTTCCAGTGATTGTGCCATATCTCATATTCACTCAGAAATATTGTGCCTTCATTTTCCCCACCCAGAAATGTTTGTGCAATCTTTTTAAGATTTTCTTTTATCCTGGAGTCATTACTGGTTTTTTCAGGTAGCAACATTTGAATTAATTCAATCGTCGATTCGTGTGGTTTAAAACGAGGGTCGAGTTCTGTAATAACATGATCAACGAAAGGTTAAAAGCTAAGCAACTATCGTTTTCTACAATCGGCGCGGTGCATGTAATTTTTTTCTGTTGGACAAGTAAGATGGATATGAATGGGGGGGGTCCGGACCCCCAAAACCCCCCCCCTTATATACGCCCATGGTCTATCGTATATCATCGGCTATTTCCGTAACCCCTTAATGCATTGAGAGCACTACTCAGATGAAGTACCTCAGCCTCACCATCGATCCGTATCTCAAATGGAATCTTCGCAATCAAATAATTGCAAACAAATTAAGAAAAACCTTGCACTTTTTGCAGAACGATTCGAAACTTTCTCAACTTACCACTATGTCATCTTTAGGGTATTTTCAGGGAAAGGAAGGAGAGGAAGTTTTGGGAAAGAAAAAAGTATGAGTGGTGGGTAGAAATAGGTATCTGGGGTCAATGTGTCCAGGAGTGACGGACGTAATCCGTCAGTCCCAGTCCGGTTGGAGAGGTTAAAAGGTCTCCTTTAACTATCTCTCCCAATCCGACCCGCCACGCAGTACGTGGGCAAACGCACCTGCTGCTAAGACCTAGACAAACCTCACCCCATGAACCAGGGCACCCATATTAAGTCACTCTGAGAATGGTTTTGGTGGCACGCCTGCCTTTTCAAATATGCAAGAGCGAGATGGCAGAAACAGTGTATAAAAGGTGATGGATGTTCCTGCTCGCTCTCCTGACATACAGACAGCTCCGATAGCTAGCACGTAGCTTATAGACTTATATTGTGCAAATAAATGTTCAACTCGTCTGCATCGATCTGCAAGATCATCTATCACGCCTACACACAAAGTCTAAATAACAGTCACTTGGGTTGACCTATTGGTGAGACAGGGGTGTTGGTCATCCAATAAATGGTTACCGCCTCCCACATTGGAAAAATACGAAGTGTTCAATAGTTTTATCACTTATTATCAATTTATTGTTAACATAATATTTATGAAATAATAATTTTAATGGGTGTTGATGAACGCCCACATAAAGCATGTTTTTTCCCGTGTTGATGTTTTCTGAAAACTGTTGGTAGGTGGAAGTGAATGTGAGACAAATAATGATGGAATTTTTCATAAAAACCTCGCGAACGTCATTGGTTATCATTAAAATAATTAAATCCGGTAATTCCGCGTTTCATTGTAAAAGCCGAGCGGCTGCCTATGCCTGTGCCTCTGCCTGTGACTGTGGGTGGGTTGATTGGATGTGCATAACACCATTGTTATCGTATAGCCCGCTTGTCGGTTCATCGCACTCACCCAGACTAACTAGCTGTAAGCATCAGCAGTCAATCAACTCCAGAAGATTAGGAAAATCTACTTCTACTAATACTAAAAAGAGGAATGATTTGATTGCAATGAAAAGGCTCCGAAACTACTGAACCGATTTGAAAAATTCTTTCACCAATAGAAAGCTACATTATCAGCGAGTAACATAGGCTGTATATAATGGTGAGCTCTGGCGTTATGAAATTTGTATGAATGAAAATGGGTGTATTTCATATATTTTAGCGGCAGGGAGGAAAGGCAGTGGGAAGGTGGGGTTTGCGGAGAGGGAAGACATGAGGGAGGGGGAAGGTGGAAGGGAACGGGGATGCACGGGAAAGGACATGCGTATCTGCTCTAGCCCGCCTGAGAAATTCTGTGTTGGTGATCATGTCGCTCCATGGGACAAAGTTGTTATTTAGGGCAATCAAAAGTACACATAAAATAAATATTTCATCTCAATTTGGGAGGCGGGAATTGGTACCGCCGCCCCAGGAACCAACATTTTATTAGATAACCAACACCTTTGCCATAGATCCTCCAAGTGGTTCGCTACGTTTGGTGACTGAACAGTGGTGCGTGAGATGAGGTTTGTCCGGATCGGGGGGGACTGGTTGAGAGATAGCGTTTGACCTCTCCACATGACTCTCAACCCATCGCCTTGCACCACAGTTGGAGGGATGGATTCATACGCCCGTTCCGGGACACATTGACTCCCAGATTCGTACCCACCCATCATACCTTTTTCCTTCCTAGAATTTATTCGCCTTATTCGCTTATGAATGCTACAGTAGAATAGTGTATTTTGTCGTGTAGTTACTGTCGGTATTCTTAAGTTTATGAATTGCAGTAGTTCGCAACAGTCAAATTTAGAGTCAAGTATTTTGATTAAAAATGTTAAGTCGTTTATTTTACGTCTGTCTTCTAGTGTGTGTATTTTTAGAATATTTAATAATAAATTATATTTCAAGTCTTCTAGTGGGATATTTAATTTAAAATTTATAAAACGCAGAATTTTTTTTGTATTCGCTCAATGTTATTAATGTGAATTTTGTAAGATGGAGACCAAACTACTGAGTTATATTCCATTAGGCTTCTAACTAGAGATACATATAATAATTTAATGACTTGTGTGGCGACACATCATTATTATCATCGCCATCAAAAGAACATACGAGAAACATCTCCTAATATTCGCGCCCATCGGCAAACCTACTTGCCTAGGTACCTTCGTACCTATACTGGCCGCGATGTACTTTCTCGCCTCCCGTGCCAGCCCGACGATAATAATATCGCCCCGCCTAGAAAGGTCTCGAGACAGCACCGTACAATATCTGTACGGCGCCGAATATTCTCGTCAACTGCCGAAGTGGCTCGTATTACCTACCGCGAGGTAGTTACTCTACCGCGGCTATATAAGCAGCCGATCGCTCGCCCGCTGCAGTTCAGTCTCACATTAATCGTCGGTCAACATGTAATAAGTGGTCCTGCATGGTATCGCTACGCTCCAGGGCAGCTTCCTCGAGGTCCATCACCACGTCTCAGCTCTAAGGCCCACCGTGTCTTCAGCTCCAGAGATCAGCCCCATCCCGCGACTTACAAGGCTTGCGTCACCTTCAGTCCAAGGGATCAGCTCACCACTTCATGGCACCCCGAAGCCTCACCGTGCTTCGCTGCCATGGAAACACGCTCCGCCTCGCCAGGACTACCCGCTGGTGGCTCAGCTCACCGAGCCACACACCGTTCATCTCCGCGATTCAAAGCGTCGAGCAACGGCCTGGAAGATAGGTCATCTCCACCGCCATGGTGTCGAGCAACTCGCTGACCTTCACCACACCATCTCCATCACACCGCACGCCTGCAGCATTTCATCTACGGCACTCCGCCTTACATCTTGTTACCGCTTCACCGACCTTCGCTACGTAGCCAATAAACGACTGACTCACACATCGACATGACGACTTTCATTTCTCTCTACCGATCCGGCCCGCTCCCTCACTTGTATGGAATTGAAGTTTTTGGTTGTTCTTAATACGAAGCCTAGTGTTTATATTTATTTATTTATTCTTAGTACATTTACGTTACAAAGGTATAATATATTGTCCTCCACACTAGGAGTTCACCTGTGTTGTGGAGGACATTTTTCAGATGTAAATTATAAATTGTTTACATACCTTTGTTTACAATTTGGTGGATATGATTGGCGAAACTTAGTTTTTCATCCAAAATAATTCCAAGATCTCTCATCTCCATAATTACATAATAGGTATACATAACATCACGCAGTTATCTATATGTATATATATATTTTATGTAATACCTTACAAGAGTCCCAACTGCTCCCATCTGCAGCCAATGAGACAATGCCACCCCCAATTGGGGTACGTTGTGAGGCTGAAGGTAGTGGGGAGGGGTAAGAGAAGGGGAAGAGGAAGGTGGGATAGTAACTGGCTATTCGGATATTGTCAGCAAAAGCCTTTTCAAGCAACGTTTCAATTCTGAATGGTGGTCTTACACCAGGGCGATACTGAGAGTATTTAATGAAAACTATGAAATAACACAAATTAATTAAATAAAATTTCTTTGCTCACGCCGGGATTCGATCCCGCGACCTTCGGATTGCGAGTCAAGAGCCTTACCTACGCCTCGACTTTAATATTCAGCGATAAGTCCGTTACCGGTACTAACTATAAGCCTGCGTATAAACAGGAGAAAAAATGCACGAGCCGAACCACGAATTATGGGAAAGCTATTTCCCTTTCCTTAGTTCGTGGTTCAGCTCGCGCATTTTTTCTCCGGTTTATGCATCATAATATAATAGGTACCTACAGTCCATCTGACCTTAAAAGACTTACAGCACGTGTGTCAGGAGATAAAGCAATAATACGTAAATTTATTGTTCAATTATCATTGTTTTAGATAACATGTGTATCATTGACCCCAATGATGTGCTCTAGTGAAATGGTTTGATTTTATTTAATTACATAGCACGATTTGTCAACATATAACCATTTTCATTGTGTTTTTTTATCCAATATATAGGTAATATACGGTATAATATAGGTAATCCAATATATAGGTAATATACGAATGGTCAACTTTATAAAGTAACGTTTTGCTATTAAAGTAAATCGTAGTCTTTTCTAAAAAGATACGTTTTTAAAATTTTGATTGAAATAACTCTTGTTATAATAACGGTTATACCTACTTTTATATCAATGGATGAGCAGTGTATAAACTCTTGTTATAATAACGGTTATACCTACTGTTATATCAATGGAATATTTAACTCTTGTTATAATAATGGTTATATCTACTGGGATATAGGTACCCATCAATTGAATATATTCGTTGAAAAAGAATATACACAGTATTCATAAATCTCAATAAAAATATGTAAAAGAGAGTAGACAAAATATGGAAAAAATTTGTCGAAGATAATGATGTAAATTTTGAATTTGAAATATGTGGTCAACCAAAATGACATATTTTCATATTTGGCATTATGGCATATTTTCGAATAGATTTATTAGGATTATCATCTTCTTTAATGAGATATGTTATAATTTCAAAGTTACATAGAAGTTTAACTGACCGGACAGTGGCTGAGTTGGCATCGCGTCTGGTTCCTACCCAGGCCATATAAGTTTAATTCCTCGAATGGCTAAGTCCTCCATCACGACACAAGCAACATTCTCCGCTTACTGTGGTGGTATGGGAGATATTCAAATATTGTCAGGTTAGTCAGCGCCCTTGAGGTGATTTTTCACGAAAACGGCGCTATATAAATTAGCCAAATATTATTAACTTAAAAAAATAAATTAGCGTACCGGGCGGCGCGGAGTGTCTATGATTTTCATACAAATCTACAGTTTTATTCCGAGAATAATGGAATTTTCACAATTTACCTTCAAAACAAGAGAAAGGTCACTGTTTCCTAAACACCCCTTAAAGCAGTATAAAATCCGGGCAACACCGGATGCTTCAGCTAGTACGTTTCTATGACTTGATTTGCTGGCCTTTGTGTTTCCTCCCTCCTACATTATGGGTCTATTCAAGACTCAGGTTCACTACATCTTTTCCACAAAAGGACCCTACACATCCCCAAAGATGACACAGGCCCCGAGGGAAATTATTTTCCTCAGGGCCTCCTGTGAGGAGTTAATGGAAAAAGGTACACTTGTAATAATCACTCTTGAAACAATAAAATAATATTCGCCTTCCCTTTCTTTTTTTACATTAGCTTCATACAGTCATACAGGACGCCCCGGGTAAAATAATTCCCCTCAGGGCCTATGGCATCTTTGGGGATGCTGCGTGAAGGGTATTTTTAGGAAAGGAAAGAGTGGAAGATCTGGTAAGGAAAAAGGTATGAGGGGTGTGTAGGAATCTGGGGGTGAGTGTGACCAGGAGTGACGGACGTGTGAATCTATCACTCAAGGCGATGTTCTGAGAGAGTCCTTCTGGAGAGGTCAAAAGGTCAAGTAGCCTCTCCTGGTACGCCGCCAAGATGCAGGTAAACCTCACCTCATAAACGCGGGCACCCCTATTAAGCCATTAAACGAAGTGAACCACTTGTGGCGACCTATCCGGCGGATTGTGGCGACTTATCCAGTAAAGTTCCCGGGACGGCGCGGCGGTACCCATACCCGCCTTCCAAATTAAACCCTTTTAATTTTAATCGAACCAGCCAGCGGCCGAGAATCCAAAATTTCGTCGAAAGATGTTCTTACGATCGTACAAGGCGGTTCCAATGAGAAAGATTAATTATTCTCCATACCAGCTTTTTAAAATTCTAACTCAATATCGATTTTATTTCATTCATAATTTGCTTTAATTTATACCTACATCCAAAAATGCTGAAACGCGTGAAAACATCAATTATTAATATACTTTGTTATGAAAACAAAACCTCATTAAAATATTAAGCCTAACAAAATTCAATTAAATTTTTAAACAAAAATCTTAAAAGTACTGAGACCATTTTAGTATTCAGTCTTACAATTTTTGAGGTAACTCTTTAACTCAATAATAATTATATCTTTAAATTTTTATCAGCAGCCATTTAAACAACAAAATATCTCTTAACATAATATGAACTAAATTCACTCATCTTAAATCTTAAGCAACAAAATTGAACCTTTTAAATGTTTCGACTTACTGTAATACAGGGTGGCGCAAAACTATTGATATGGTTTGAATGTTTAATAACTTTTTAAATTTATTTATATTTTTTATTTTTATATCAGAATTTTGTGAAGAAAACTTGGGGAATTTGAAATGGAATACTACACAACAGAACAGCGATCAAAAATTGTTGAATTTTATTAATTTACGTTACGGGACCTCTTTGGCGAACGCATTATTTCGCGCAGAAGCGATTTCAATTGGCCCCCACGTTCACCGGATTGAACAGCGCCAGACTGTTTTCTTTGGGGTTATTTAAAAGAAAGGGTATACGTAAAAAAGCCAGCGACCATACCGCAGCTAAAACAAAACATTCGCAATGAAATTCAAGCCATAACACCGGAAATTCTACAAAAAGTTATGCAAAATGTACTGGAAAGAGCACGAATGTGCGAAGCCGAAAATGGCCACCACTTGCGGGATATAATTTTTCACACTTAATCCAAAAATATTCCCCATTAATATACTCACATTAATATACAACAAATAATAATAATAATAATTAACCATTAAATAAAAAAGTTATTACACATTCAAACCATATCGGTAGTTTTGCGCCACTCTGTATAAGTTACAATTTTTTTTTTTTTAGCGTACAAAACCATACTTATTTATATCACCTTAAAGTTTTAATCAACAGCCATATTGTAAATTTCTTTTACGTAATAAAAACAATCATAACTTTAACTACAAAAATGAAAAGAAATTATTGCACTCATAAGTACATTATTTGATTATCTAGCTATTAAAGCTTTTTCCTCAGCCTCTCGCCTTTTTTACTTTTCAGTTTTTTGTATTTCACTGTTTCCGATAGCCTTTAGAATATATTCCTTTTTTAAAAGGAATTTGTAAAAATCAATGCAGCTGTATTCTTGGAAATTGAATTTAATTTTAATTAAAGATAAATGAAACAGTGTTACTTTGTTTGAACCACTTTTATATTTGTTCAAAACCGACCGGTTTCAGAACGACCGTTCCTTCCTCAGGGCAAACGTATACGTTTGACTTTAAATTTTAAGACTTTAAATTTTTTTTAAAACCCGGACATCAAATGAAACCCCGCCCGGACGCTCCCCGGACGGATGGCAACCCTACCCTTGAAGGATAAACGCCAAATAGAATAAATATATCACCAAATGTAAATCGTTTAACGCCCACGAATCGTAATAATCGTGGGAATACTTTCAATTTTTTCTCATTTACGGTTATAAGGTACCTTTGTAACATTTGAAGAGATAAAATACTTATAAAATAACCTTCAACTCGTATAAAAATCTAACAATTTATTCTCGTACCTGCCGGTGCTAGGTACAGCGCACAGCAACTACTGCAGTCTGCACGTACACAGTACACGGGGAACTTTGTGTTTTTTTTCTGTGGACAATGTTCGGAGAGTTGAACACTATCGACAAGTTGCAATATTATGATAATTATTGCTGCTTGCGGTTCTTATGTATAGTTCCTAGAAAAAACTTTACGAGGAATTTATACACTGCTCATCACGATATTGTACGTACGTACTTGTATTAAAAAAAAACAACATTGTCACGGTTGAAGATTCCATGATAGTTGACTCCCGACAGTTGGGTCTTCGTCATACTTATATACAAAATGCAGTCGGTTTAGGGAAAATACGATATACTTACTTACACGAAATACAACTGAGATTCTCCGTCGGAGTGTGCAGATAGGATGTACCGTCGAATAACAAAAGTATAAAACATGTTTTCATTCAAATACATCAAGGATAAAACTTTGTTTTTTCATTTTTTTTTTAAAGGAAAGACAAACATTCCCGAGTTACGAATAACCCAACAATGTTTGAAAATCTCCTACTACCACCTCATTAAGCGGTAAATGTTGCTTGTGTCGTGATGGAGGACTTGATGGATGGATGGCCTGCTGAGGAATCGAATACGCGACGCCCGGGTGGGACCCAAGCGCGATGCCCACTCAACCACTGACCGGATATTTGTCTATATATATTTTTTTACATTCGCTCCACACAGGAGGCTCTTAGGAAAATGATTCCCCTCAGGGCCTATGTCATCTTTGGGTATGCTGTGTGGAGGGTTTTTTTAGGGAAAGGAAGGGAGGAAGTTCTGGGACCGAAAAAAGTATGGGGGCGGGTAGGAATCTGGGGGTCAGTGTATCCTGAAGTGACAGACGAATGAATTCGTCCCTTCCACTGCGGTCCAAATCCTGCAGAGGGTCCTGCTGGAGAGGTCAAAAGATCTCCCTCAACCAGTCTCTCCCGATCCGGCCTGCCACGCAGCTGGTGGGCAGACGCATCCGTCGCAAACCGGACAAACCTGACTCCATATGAACCCGGGCACTCCTGCTAAGCGACCTATGGTGGAGGTGTTGGTTATCCAATAAATGGTTCCCGGAGCGGCGGTACCCATACCAAATTGATATATACCATCGTATAATTAAAATTAATAGATACTGTAAATAAATTCGTTTGATGCCCTCAAAATTACCAAATTCTTCATAAGAGGAATATAAACGCTAGAAATATTTCGAATCTCATGCCTGCAAAATTTTAAAATCGAGCGACTTTTTGCACGAGGCAAGTAAGCGAAAAAGTTGTTTTTATTTATTTTGTGCATAATTTTATAAGAAAAAAGTTAGAACATGGAAAACCTCAAAAATAGTCTTAGCAATAAAGGGGTATTTTTTAAAAATTGTTTCTTGTAGGTATATATAGTTAAGTCATGAAAAAAATTTTTTTTTGGTGGTTTACGCTTATATATTTTTTTACGTAAATAATAATTTTATTGTAATTCCAATACAGAGAAAAGCTAGTAAAAGCTTCGATTTATCCGTAGCATATTTTTTGATGTTCATACTGTAAGCCGATTCGTCGTAAAGATTAATCAAAATGGTATATAAATAGGATTTCACGTATATATTCTTCTTAAAGACATTTTCAAGTGTATTTTAGGTTTGAAATTGGTAAAATAATGCACAAAAGATTATAATTTTAATATATTTATAATTTCGGAGGGCTAACTGTCGGGGTATGAATTGTCGGATCACCACGGTCGAGAATCGATCCCGAACAACTCGTATGGCTAACCATTCGACCACCAACTATTACGATTACCTGTAGTACTAAAGTATAAGAATGAATTTTGGCTTTTAGAATGATACGTAGGTACATCCGAATGTTATGGATTCATATCAATATTTCAGTTCAGTTTCAGTGCCGGTAACCCGGGCGTTTATTTTATTTTCATTGTGTACATAGATTTCTTTTACCCACCTCACTAGACAAAGTCTATTATATTAAATTATATCATTCAGTGTACATGGTGGCGTTAATTTTTATTAAAATCTACGATTTTTTCCGAAATTTTGTAAAATTGACATTTAAAGCAAGTGGAAGATCACTGTGTAAGTCTCATTTTGAAAACCTCTGTGTAAAGCCCAGGCGACGCCGGGGACTTTAGCCAGTCTTTAGATTGCTTGCGATTTTTTGGGGCTTATTTTGAATATTTATTGCCTACATTAAAAAAATCATACCTCCGAATTTTGATGTGGAGACAAACTATCTGATTATAGTTCTATATAGTACATGAATTCATCTATCTTTTGTCGTTTATCACATATTCGTAGGATTTATAAAAAAAATATTATAAAATCGTAAACTTCTACTTAATTACGTACAAATAAGGGAAAACTTGCCATAATTGGCAGTAAAGCAATCCGAGATATTTTAAATAGTGCCATATTGTGGAAAAAAGCGCTCCAGTGGTTAGCAAGTTGTTTATAATAATCATTTGCTATGGAAAATTGTTAAGGCCAATAATTGTTTGAATATAGCATGAAAAATTTAAATATTTACCCAGAATTACAGATTTAATTACAAATAGCATTCACGCAGTGGCAATTATTGACATAACAAAATAACCCATCATTTATTTGACAAAATATTAAATATTGGATACTGAACTTATTGTGAATTTATGTTTTGTTTTACACTATGGAATGCGTAAACCAATCATGTTTTAGTATAACGCAATAACTGTTAGTTGGAAGTAATAATTTCCACTTGGCGATAATAAATTTTATATGTATTGTGTAAAAAATAAAGGTACTGCAACTAGACAAAACGTACGTAACTTACATTATTTGAAGTAAAAATTGTTAATTAAATTTTGATCTCCGGTGACTTTTCAACGACTTTTAAAATTTTTTTTTTCTTCAAAATCAAACAAAAATAATTTCTTCCTCATGTTGTCACTCAGCCTCGTAACCGCCCAATCTATTACCCTACTCCCAACTGTACAAAAACTACTATTTTTATTTTTTTAATGTTTTTGTAGAAAACACGGCATCGCGGAAAGCGGGATAGGGAGATTGCACACCCTGTTACATTTATTCCTTACCAAAATTTATTTCAGAAATTTCTAAAATTCTGGTGTAAATTTTATTATCCTAATATTGTTTATGTTGTTATTTCTTTTTAATTCTGCTTCCTTTCTATTAATGTAAAGAAAGAGAAATAATACTATAAATTATTAGTTATTTTATTGTTTCTATTTCTATTATTACTATGTCACACGATTGATGCAAATGCTCCAAGGGCGTAAATAAATAAATAAATGGCCGTGAGTTTCTTAGCAGGAAATTTGAATTAATTTATGCAAATTTTATTCACTAGTAAGCAAATTTTTTCGTAGATTCGGCAAAGAAACATGGGAAAATAAACAAAAAATGGATTGCAATTTATACGCAGTAGAAGCGAAACTTTACCAAAACAACCTCAACCAGTACTTGAAAAGTGAGGTCATAATCAAAGCGATCAATGAGCCCAGACCTAGCGTAATTTCCGTTTCATATCTCAACCAATGGGAGCCTTTAAATGTGACATCATAATTAAAGCGACCAATGAGGGCAGACCTAACGTAATTTCCGTTTCATATCTCAACCAATGGGAGTCTTTAAAAGTGACATCATAATCAAAGCGACCAATATCCGCAAACCTAGCGTAATTTCCGTTTCATATCTCAACCAATAAGAGCCTTTAAAAGTGACATCATAATCAAAGCGATCAATATCCGCAGACCTAGCGTAATTTCCGTTTCATATCAAGGTACAGTTTTGGGACCATTGTTATTTATTATATATGTCAATGATATATTCAATATTTCTAAATATGGAGATATTGTCTCCTACGCTGACGACACAGTCCTACTACTAAAAGCAAACACCTGGTCTGAATTAAACAAAATGGCAAATACAGATATCAATGCACTAAAATTATGGTTTGATAAAAACCTGTTGACTTTAAATTCTAAAAAAACCTATTATTCGCCATTTTTCATTAAAAAAAAACAAGAAACACCTAAAGAAATAAACTTAATAATCCACTCTGTGACAAATACAGAAAACCACAAATGTAATATATCATGTTCAAAAATAGAAAGCAAAACTGATATTAAGTACCTGGGCATAACAATAGACCAGCGTTTAAAATGGTCTCCACACATAAATATTCTGAACAACAGAATAAGGAAACTAACATATATATTTAGATGTTTAAGAGATATTTTAAACGAAAAATTACTTAGAACCACATACCTACTTCGCTTTCTGTCAATCAATTATACAATACGGCATTATAGGATGGGGCGGTACATATACAAATCAAACACAAACAATTTACATATCACAAAAACTAATAATAAAAACAATTTAAAAAAAACCCTACACATATTTGTCAGAACTTTTATTCAAACAATTTAAGGTCAGAAAATTAAGTGCATTATACTTTTATCATGCAACATTACAAATTTATAAAGATAATATTAAAAATCAAGTTGCACCATTTAAAGATAACAGAAGTCTTAGACAAACATCAATACTTCCCATTCCAAAATGTTAAAAAAAGTTGGACAATTGAGTCATAAATATCTCGGAGCAAAATTTTTTAATTCATTACCAGGAAAATTAGAAACATGAATACCAATATAAAAAATTTTAAAACTCACCTTAAAAATTATACTGAAAGCTTAAACTGAATGATATAAAAAAAGCAATATAATAACACCCCCCCATACACACAAGCCTTACTTAATTATGGGGGTATCAAATATATCTACTATGTAATTAATTACTGTATAAAATGTATTTGTAATTTATGTACCTTCTATTACTAATAATAAAAAATAAAAATAAATATATATCTCAACCAATGGGAGCCTTTAAAAGTGACGTCTATATTAAAGCGATCAATATCCGCAGACCTAGCGTAATTTCCGTTTCATATCCTTCCCATTGAAATAAAAAACCAAAAAACCAAAAACTAACCTTCCCATTGAAATAAAAAAAATCAAAGAAATCAATAAACTGAAACTCAAACTGAAGCTACACTTCATCAGGAATAATTAACTAAATAATTACCTGTTTTTCTCTTTCTTTCTATTTATTTTTAATACATATTCATCTCTATTTTATTTAGATTTTTCGAATTTCTCCTAAGTGCACAATAACCGTATGTAACCGTATCCTATGTATGTACACCTACACATATAGATGATCCAGAAGTCTCAATTTATCCTATTATATACTTACTTATTACATAATGTTGTTCTATTTCAGTTATAGTTAGTGTAACTCGCTCATCAAGCACAAGAACTAGCTTCTTCTTTGGTGAGATTGCAATGTTTAAATAATTTCTGTACCGCTATGTAATTTCCATAACTCCACTGTACAATTATATAACTATATTAAATAAAAAAAAAAAATATCTCAATCAATAGGAGCCTTTAAAAGTGACATCATAACAAAGCGACCAATAAGGGCAGACCTAGCGTAATTTCCGTTTCATATCTCAACCAACAGGAGCCTTTTAAAGTGATATCATAATCAAAGCGGCCAATGAGCGCAAGTGCAGTAATCGTCATTTCCGTTTCATCCGAAATCTAAATCACAGCGGGGCTATAGAAATTTCACTTAAAAAAACGAGCGTGCTTTGGACCACAATATAATATATTAATATTAATATCAAACGACTGAAGTAAAACTTCACTAACTTATATCTCCCTCTCAACTTCAGTTCGCCTCGCCCGATCACACTTTTCATAACGCTCTCTTCACGCATTCACCAGCTTACTCCCCAAGTCAAGCGTGCGTAAAGGCCCGATCGTTCGCCTCGTCCAATCACACTTTTTGTAACGCTCTCGTGACGCATTCACCAGATTACTTCCCAAGTCAAGCGTGCGTAAAGAAGTTTTACTTATAAAAAAGTTCCGTATTGAATACAATTTTTATAATAAGTTGTTGAAATGATATTCTTAATATCTCTGTTAAAATGATTATACTATTAAAATTTAATAAACATCCACTCAAAGGTATTACGATTTTAATCAAATTAATTTAGACCAAAAATGAATCAAAGTTGGTAGCTACTTTCGTTGATTATTTGCGCGGGCAGTAGGAACAAACTTGTATAAATTCGTTACAAAATAAATAATATCATAATATTGCAAAACACATTTCAATTTAAAAATTAATCAGTTGGACCCATTATTACTCCCACGAGTAAGTCGTGTTATTATTGTAGAATGTTCTATTGAATTTCGCGTTCATTGCATTAGGTGTGGCGAAAGTAGATCGATCGACTGATTTATAATACTAGCTGGTTCCCGGCATGCGTTGCAATGCTATAATCAAAGACATAAATTGTTTCTCCCTGCATGTCCTTTCCCGTGCATCCTCGTTCCCCTCCCGCATCCCCTACTCTCCCGCATTCCCCTTCCACCTTCCCCGCCCACCTTCTCCCCCAAAGATATTCAAGTACAAAAGAGATATGCTATGGTGTCCGCGCAACTGTCGCCGGACTACGCTCTAATTAGAGTAGTTTGCATACAAAAATAATTTGTTCATTTCGTTGATTCTTTGAAGATGTGCATTAGTATTGGTTAACAATAATGTTTGAATACTAAATTATAAATTTTAATTTTTCGCACTTATATTACAAATATTCATTTTTGTATATTATAAGAACAATCAATCAAATTTGGCACCTAACGTAGGTACCTATTTAAAATAAATATAATTTTAAAAATCCATAGACAATTCTTTAAATACAAAAAAAACAGCTGCTGCTCGCCGAGGGCCTGGTAGGAGACAAATGTCTTGGCTGCGAAATATACGAGAGTGAACCGGCATTAGAAGTGTGGAGGAGCTATTCTGAGCAGCGCAAGACAGAGAGACATTTTCAAGAGTGATCACCAACGTCGGGGGGGACCTGATAGGGCACACAAAGAAGAAGAAGAAATGAACTGTCAAACGTGCGAAGTTAAAAAATAGTCGTTAAGTTTTCTGAAATTGTTCAATTTTCTGCACAATTTTCGTAATTATTCTTTCCGTAAGAAACATTTCTACAGAGCATTAGAAAACTTTTAAAAAAGATGAATGAAATAGGTAAAGTCGTTTTGAAGTTATGGCGTGACCAAGGGAAACAGGGCTTCATTTTTATATTATGTAGATCATTTTTATTTTATTCGGTGCCTACCTTCACCGGCGCAAAGTAATTGATATAATATAAATTTACATATCCAGGCACCAGGGAACCTCCTCGGAACAATCTTAAGTCTTGCTGTCACTGTTGCTGTTCCCCCTCCCGAATACCGAGCGAAAGGGACGACTACACCTCCGGTTGATGTCACCTAAATAAAATCGTCAAAATTAAGATTTTTTTTCCCAATTCTTCTCCTCCAAAAATGGACCGATTTTTAAGATTTTTTTTTAAAGCCTCGATTACATTGAGCGAGTTTACGAGCTACTAGCCGGCGAATTCATTATCTGCTAGTAAACTCTGCTCACTGTAATCATATTTACTAATGATTATACTGAGCGAGTTTAATAGCAGATAGTGAATTTGCCGGCTAGTAGCTTGTAAACTGCCGGCTAATAGCGAGTTTACTAGCAGATAGTGAACTTGCAGGCTAGTAGCTTGTAAACTCGCTAAATGTAATCGAGGCTTATCTGTACTTTTTGCTTTTTTAAATAAATTGTCTAGTTTGTGTACTGAAAATATGTTGATGGTGTTCAAACCATGCAATTTAAACGATTTTGAAGGGTCCTAACACCTGTAAGAAGTAATTTATCAAAAAATACAAGCGTTCACACGCTGTAGAAGTGAAACCTCCAGAAAACTAAAATAGACAAGAGTGGGGAGGCTAGGAAGCACCACACAAAGAGGATACCGATTATTCTATCTCATTCTCTCGCAGATTAAATCCTATAGATGTACATATGTGTTTGTCTCTTTTGAGTGTCGTTTTTTCGTTTCATCGAGATTCAAATCACAACGGTGCTAAAGAAGTTTTCACTTCAAAAAGCAAAACGTACCGACACGCTATAGGGATCGATATCTACTCGTATATTTATTTATTTTTATTTCATAATATTTGATTTGTTACAGATTTTTGGGTTTTTTTGGCTACCACACTAGGCTAATACCCGTGTTGTGGTAGTCATACATTTAATATTTTATAAAGGAATTAAAAAATACTATTCTATTGAAACAGATAATAATCACACTAAATAACAATTAAATAATACATAAAAGTAAGTGAAAAATAATGAAAAACAATCATATTTTAAAGAAAAATAAAAAAATTAAAATTAAAATTTTGAAATTCAGAAACTAATAATAAAGGGATTCATAGGTCCAATTAGGAGTTCCACAGAGTCGAGCCCTCTGATATGAAAATATCTGGAGTCGGTGAATTATTTTCCCATTTGGTCTCTGGTAGGTTGACATGTATTTACAATACTTATATGGTGAAATTGCATAGCGTGAATTAACTAGATGATCATTTGGGAAGTGTGTGAAAGGGTTTAGTTTTTCGTGTGGGGAAAATTTAACCCGGAAATTTAAATCTGGTGTAGTTAAACATATGTATATGTAAATTAAAGCATAAATAAAATTAGGTTGAAAAATTAAGAGAGGAAAAATAACGTTTTAAAGAAAAATAGAAAAAAAAATATTGAAATGCAAAAAGTAATAATTAAAATGTAGTGTTAAGAACTCATGTACTCTTTGTAGTACGCTCGTCCCCTTTCAAATATCCAATGTTGTACACTTGCTATATAAAGTGATATAGAATTACTAGACATAAAGACAAGTATAAACAAAATATAATTCTATATTAAATTTAAAAATATTTGCACCAGTGTCAAAATCCAGAGAGGAAATTGGGAAATACAAAAATGGACAAAAAGATTTCCTCTTGAAGTTAAAAAATATAAATTATTTCCTGGAATTTTATAGTCAAAGATAAAAACAACATGACCATCGCAATAAAATTGACGCAAACAACACGATTGGAAAATTTCCCATATTGGTAGGTACTGCCGCTGAGGGATTCGTTGCAACAATGTATACTCCACGCGTCGTATGAGGAAAAGGAAGATGCCACAAGTGAGCTACTCGTATCTGTGGTGTGCCTATGCATTTTCAATTGCAGCTTGCAACGAAGTGTAAAAACTTGCAGAGTCACTTATTGCAAATAAATGAAAGGAAGATGTCGGACGTGCGGTAATTTTTTCGTTTTTCTTCTTTTGTAAGAACACTATTAGGTACATTATTGACTGGCATTTCACTCTTTCGTTTTAAAAAATCTTCAGTATTCACTGTATTCAAGAAAGATTTACTTTGTCTAGGTGACTAATGTTGACTGAGATTTTCATTATTATGATACCCACCAGCTCGAAGAATGTTTGAAAAAGAATTGTCATTGAAATAGCGACATTTCTTAGGATACTTATATTTTTTAAATTAGCTTCACACAGGAAGGCCTGAGGAAAGAATACCTCAGGGCCTATGTCATCTTTGGGGGTGCTGTGTGAAGGGCATTTTAGGGAAAGGAAGGAGAGGATGTTTTCGGAAGGAAAAGGAAGAAGGGGTGGGTACGAATCTGGGGTCAATGGGTCCAGGAGTGACGGACGTTTGAATCCATCCCTCCCACAAAAGTTCGGTTGGAGAGGTCTGTATTAGATCTCCCTCAACCAGTCTCCCGATCCGGCCCGCCACGCAGTAGGTAGGCAAACGCATTCGCCGCCAATACACCAAAAAGAATTCACCTTTATTTACTTATTTTTATTCTACTTCGTATGAGTTCATATTCTTTTTTTTTGTTGTAAAACATATTTGTATCCTATAACTAAATACTAGCCGATCCGGCCCGCCACGCAATAGGTAGGCAAACGCATTCGCCGCCAATACGCCAATAAGAATTCACGTTAATTTACTTATTTTTATTCTACTTCGTATGAGTTCATATTCTTTTTTTGTTGTTGTAAAACATATTTGTATCCTGTAACTAAATACTAGTTGTTATCATACATATTATGTACTTTGTTTAATGTACATTATTATCATTGTAATTACCCTCCTGTGTACCACTGTGTATCATGTATCACCGGATTGTAATAGCCATTTTATGGCGTTGAAATAAATAAATAAATACCTAGATGACCCCATGGGCACCTCTGCTTAATAATCAAACGTAGCAAACCTCCTGGGGTTACCTATGTGTGGGGGTGTTGGTTAACCAGTAAATGGTTCCCTGCGCAGCGGTACCCATACCCGCCTCCCAAATTGAGAGATAGATGAAATAGGTAATTCCTTATTTAAATTAAATGTTGAGTTTATAATTAAGAAAGTAGGTATTTAAGTACCGACTTACAGATCTCATGATTTCAGAGGAAATTTATGGTTTTGATTTATTAAAAAATAGAAAATTAAAATCGTGCTTTTATGAAAGTGAGGCCTACTGTTCACAGAACTGGGTAGGTATGTACTAGTTTATCCTTCTTGCGGATACCAGTTACTGGTACTCGTAAGTTACCAGTAATCTGTTAGCAGTTGACTGGTTAGTGGTTAGCTGGCAGTTTGTTGAGGATAACCGAGAACTAGTTTGTCCACGTTCTATGTAAAGCGGGAGTAGGTACTAACTCGAGCCCCTCTCCCTCCCCCACCCATACTTCCTCTGCCTGCCCCTGCGACGACTTTATCCATCATTAGTTCTTAGCTTTCTATCCGATACGAGATACAAGTCAGCGGAAACTAGTTATTGAAATGCGTGCAAAAATCTTGTTCTGGCGGATAAACTAAAGCACAAATGTTTGGAAATTGTGAAATGCCGGACAAGTGCCTACTTACGTATTAACGGTCACTTCATTATATCCGAGTTCTGATATAAATGTTGTAAAATATGTAAACATTTTATTTATATGTCACTAATATGTATTTATAAATACATATCAGTACAATAAATTTGATCTCTCAGAATTGAAGCAGCAAGAACTGCGTTCATTAAAATGAAATCCCTCTTCTCGTCGCGGCTGTCGCGTTTCAGTTGCCTTATTGACAGGTTGCCATAGTAGCGGCTTACGACCTATCAAGTTTTCGAGTAATCTGTGATATATCAAATCAGAAAAATATCGATTTTGTTCAGGAGGCTGATTGCGATTGTTGTAGCGAACCACTCGGGGTGACCTATGGCAGGGGTGACCTATGGCAGGATTATTGATCATATATTATTCGCATTTTGTAAATTATGTAAGCACTTGCATACTGCTTTCTAACACCGTATGCAGGGACACTGGAGGTCTAGATTCGTTCAAACTTAAATGTAGAATCGTTCTTTCAAAAAAATTAAGAGTGAAGGAGTAACCATCTGTTACTTATACCAGGGCGGGATAGTGGTGGATAGCCTCCAATGTTGACAGGTTGCCGGCTAGGTAAGTTTTCGAGTAATCTGTGATAAGTCAAATCAGAAAAATATCGATTTTGTTCAGGAGGTTGATTGCGATTACGTCGCCAAATGTTTTTTTTCAGTTTTTCTATGAGCAAATGAAAGCCTTAGTTAATCCTGAAGGCTAGTTCACGCTGTAGGTGTCGGTGGCGGAGATAACCATCGAGAACATATAGAAATTAATGCTCTCCATACAGTCGAGTTTTCGAACCACCCACGAATCAGTCTAAAGAAATTAATTTGTAGCAATGTGTAGGTACATATCTTTTGAACAGTATACGGTTCATTCCGAGCATACCCAAAAGAAAAAAAAGTCAACTTATGATCCAATGTTTAATTCTTTTACCTAACCGTAATCTTAGGTACCTACACTATCTACCTACCTCTTCGTGTATCTGAGATGTACCTGCTTTAGATAATAAATAATTATATACAAGAATTTTAATTTGTTTTATATTATATTATTATTATTAGATTAGTTTCGCGGTTGCGATAAGGCAATATTTTCCCATTTTCCCGAGGATAACGCGAAATTTTCAACTTTTGCGTAAACAACGTGAATTTTACCATTTAAATTTTTTTTGAAGGCAGCTACATACTTCAAAATAAGAATGCATCTAATATGCTAATGCCAAATTCCCAAAAAGTTAACATAACATCACTTTTTTTAAGTAAAACTAATTTACGCACGCTTGACTTGGGGAGTAAGCTGGAGAATGCGTGACGAGAGCGTTACGAAAAGCGAGGCGAACGGTAGTTGAGAGGGGGATATAAGTTAGTGAAGATAGAAAGAGAGAGAGTTACGTTTCGTATTTATTACTGTAGGGGCAAAAGAGAGAGGTGCGAGCTTACATTTTCTTTCTCTCATAGCCAGTTACGTTACACAGTGCAGGCCTATTGTCTGTATCACACTGTAGGAGCAAGAGGGAGCAGTGCTCGCACATTTTCTTTCTCTCTTCCTATCATATAGATGGAGCAGAAATTTTACTTCAGTTGTGTGGTCTAAAGCACACTGTTTTTTTTTACAATAGCTCCACACAGGAGGCCCTGAGGAAAAAAATCCATCAGGGCCTATGTCATCTTTGGGAATGCTGTGTGGAGGGTCTTTTTAAAGAAAAGAAGGAGAGGAAGTTCTGGGAAGGAAAAAGGTATGATGGATGGGTAGGAATATGGGGGTCAATATGTCCAGTAGTGAGAGACGTACGAATCCACCCCTCCAAAGGTGATGGGTCGAGAGAGTCCGGCTGGGGAGGTCTAGATTAGACGGTCGCCGAGGTAGAGAGGTAAGAAAGACTCTTGACTCGATCGAATCCCGTCATGCGCAAATAAATTTTATCCAATTAATTTGTGTTATTTCACAATTAATTCATTTAAAAATAATATACAGTTTATTTGCGGCATCCAGAATGGAAAATACTCTCAGTATGCCCTAGTGTACCACCAAGACCACCATTCAGAATTGAAACGTTGCTTAAAATGGCCTTAGCCGTGTTTGGTGATCTGAATAGCCAGGTATTTCCTCACCGTCCTCTTTTCCATCTCCATCCCCTCCCCACTACCTTCAGCCTCACAACATACCCCAATTGGGGATGCCATAGTTTCACTGGCTCTAGAAGGGAGCAGCTGGGACCCTTGTGAGGAATTCACAAAAAAAGATTATGTCTGCGTCTTCCGCAAGCAGTCTCTCCCCATCGCCACGCGGAATGTGATGAAACGCTTTCGCCCTCAAGACCAAGACAAATCTCACTCCAAGAACCCGGGCACCCCTGCTAAATCACCAAATGTAGCGAACAACTTGGGGTGACTTATGGCAGGGGTGTTGGTTATCCAATAAATGGTTCCCGAGGCAACGGTACCTATACCGCCTCCCAAATTGAAAATTTTGTTGCAAAATGATACCGCTTTTTTTAATCAAAATCGTTGGACTCTACCTCCCAGGGTGGCTACAGACCGATTTCAATTGCCACCACCATTCGAACCTACTACTAAACCAGATCGGTCCCAGCTTGGAAACTAAGGACAACCAAATGGGCTTCAAACAGCAAATGTCTACCGATACTGCTATATTTACTGTGAAAAGAACCCTGGAATACTACAGGAATAAAAAGACCACCATGTATGCATGTTTTCTGGATCTGAGCAAGGCCTTCGACAGGGTTTCTCACCCTCTACTATGGGATAAACTCAGGGAAAGAGGCATATCACCGGCGGTGATACATATCCTCGACTTGTGGCATAGACAGCAGGAGAACTTAGTAAGGTGGAAAGATGGACTCTCCGAACCTTTCCTCCTGAAGAGCGGCGTTAGACAGGGAGGATGCATGTCCCCGATATTGTTCAACCTGTACATGGACGAACTCACCGATAGGCTAAACAATGCAGGGGTAGGCTGCCAAATTGGAGGACAGTTTCTGAACAATATCAGTTATGCGGACGACATGGTATTGATGGCACCATCTATAAGGGGCCTACGTATTCTTTTAAAGATCTGCGAAGAGTTTGCTGAAGAAACAAACATGCAATACAACCCCACTAAAACGGCTCTACTGGTCGTAAGATATGGACAAGGACCAAAAAATATTCCTCCAGCTACCCTGAATGGTGTGAACCTGCAGGTGACTGAAGGAACTAAATACCTTGGACACATAATCACCAGTAATCTGATGGATGATGACGACATCGATAGGCAAAGAAGAGCTCTCAGTGTAAAAGCAAACATGCTCAGTAGAAGATTCCGCCTTTGCAGTACTGCTGTAAAAAGGACGCTCTTCCTTTCCTTCTGCGCAACACTGTATACGTCTGAACTCTGGGCAAACTACAAGAAGAGTAGTATAGAAAGACTTCGGGTTCAGTATAACAACGCCTTCCGCATAATGTTTGGTCTCCCCAGATATTGCAGCGCTTCCCGGATGTTCACGGAGGGGCGAGTTCCTGGCTTTGCAGCCCTTATTAGATCCAGGGTGGCAGGAATGAGGGAAAGGATAACCAGCTCTGGAAACATCCTCGTCATGGAAGCCCGCCTCAGTCCATCATCCAGTATTGATGCACACTGGAGAAAAATACTGGCTCCTTACGTGCTCACAGAATCCTGAAAGCTTAATATTATTATTTCTTTTGTTTTCCTTTTACTACTATTAGCTTATTATCTTTTTTTTTGTTTCGTGTACATTCATATCCACCTTCTTTTTCTTTTTTTTCCTTTCAAATACTTTATACTTTGTACATGTATGTTTATATTATACCCTTATGGAATGTGTGGGATTGCACTCTCCTCCCCACATACTGGAATAAACACTTATTTATTTATTTATTTATTTATTTTAAATATTCAGAAAAAATAACGATTTTTCTCAGAAATCGATCGCCAAATTTTCAGGTCTTAATTATCAGTATTATCACCTATGCCTAAATCTATATAAATAAAAATAAATCGCCGAAATGAATGTACGCTCATAACTTTCGAACGACTGCACCAAATTGGATAATTCTTTTTTTGTGTGTTCGTTATTTTATTTATTTATTTATTTTTTATTGTGAAAAACAGTTAACATATATATCCAATTACATTTCACAATTTTTAGTTAATAGTGTAATACATTAATTATATAGGTACATTAATAATGACAGGTGCTAAAGAATACCTTTATTTCGCTCTTGAAATGATTGTAGTTCGATTGAAAAATGTCAATTTCAGAAGAATGGTTTAATAGTGAGGTCATTCTCCCCAGAGGCATGACCATTGGTAGTTATTGTCAGGACAAGGTTTATATAAAACTTCTGGTGAGCTCTGGCATTATGAAATTTGTATAAAAAAATTGCTATTGGTGGCACGCGAGCTGTTTGAAAACCGAATGTATGGAATGCGGGAAGGGGGAGGGGAACTCGGGTAGGGGGTTCGCGGGAGGGGAACCAGGGAGGAGGAAGGGGAACCTAGGAGGGGGGAGGGGAACTCGGGAGGAGGGTTCGCGGGACGGGGGAAGGGGGAGTGGAGTAGGGAGAGGGAAGGTGGAGGAGGCGGAGTGGGAACACGAGAGGGGAAGGGGACGCAGGAGAAGAAGGGGAGGCGAAAGGGGAACGGGACGAATGGGAAAGGACACGCAGGGAGCAACAATTTCTTCGTTAAATGGCATAGCAACGCATGCCGGGTACCAGCTAGTAACAAAATATTTTTATACATTGAAATATTTGCGTATGAATCATCATATAGATCCATCGAACAAAATACCTGCACGCTTCCTTTTAGCTTGCATCTAAATGTATACGCGGAAACCGAAGCGTTCCAGAATTCATGGTATTTGGTATTTGTTGGTTTTCCGAGTAAACACGTAACGTGCAGACGCAGACGGTTCGTACATTCTCGGCTCAAATTTATACATAACCCCTAACTACCTACTGTGGTATATACTAATTATTACATCAATACACTATTATACTATGCTGGGGACTATCACCTGAATAATTCGCTTTCCAATCTGTACCTGCCTCACATAATATCTTTGACGTTACATATTACACAGCGGATATTTTCCTTTTTTTGCAATAGCTCCACACAGAAGGCCCTGAGGAAAAAATCTCTTAAGGCCTATGTCATCTTTAGCCTATACATATACAGTGGCGTAGCGTGGGTTTCGGCCTCCCGGGGCGGAGGAAAATTTTGCCGCCCCCCCTAACTTCTTCTTCTTCTTCTTCGATGGCGCTACAGCCCATATCGAGCTTTGGCCTCCTGCAACAGTCACCCCCAACTCCCCCTGTCCTCAGCGGCTGACTTCCAATTTGGTACCTGGAGAAGCTGTGCTGCATCCCCCTAACTTCTACAGGTACGTTTTCCGCAGATTTTCAAGCGCTGACCGGGGGGGGGAGGGGGGGGGGGGTAGATATCCTATTTTTTATGCCGATGATTTTTATAATCCCATGTGCCGAATACTCTTCCAATAAATGCTTATACATAAATTCTACTACAAAATTTATATATGTATAACTGCTCTCAGAAATCGAGAATAGTATAGTAATCGGAAATCGAGGCAACTTATTGATATATTGATAATACAAAACTGGTTTAAATTAAAATAAATATGCGGTTTATCAAAACTACACTCAGGGCATAAAAATGGTTTTAATTACAACTGTATGTGGTGAATTAAAGCTACACTCAGAACATGAAAATGGTTTTTCTTTAATTCTGCCGGCAATTACATTCTGAACATAAAACTGGTTTTAATTAAATCTGTACGCGGTGAAGTAAAACTACACTCAAAACATGAAAAGGGTTTTTCTTTGACTCTGCCGGCATTTACATTCTGAACACAAAACTGGTTTTAAATAAAGCTGTTTGTGGTGAATTAAAACTACACTCAGAACATCGGGGCGGAGGAAAATTTCGCCGCCTCCTTAGTTGGGTACTACAAGCGATGGGGGGGGGGGGGGGGGGGGGGTTGTATATGGTAATCCTTTTTTTTATTACGACCTATTTATATACGAGCCGGATTTTTTTAATAATCACGTTTGACGAGTATTCGTTCAACGAAAATCATGTATATAAATTCTACTCCAAAGTTGATTGATTGATACTGCGTTAGAGTCCCCAAACAATAGTTACACACGCAACAATCAATTTCTCAGAATTTTACAGCATTACGTAACTCAAATGTATATCTTCATTCGATGCAGGATGAATCTGCAACTAGTTATTTAATTTATCGTTGTATTCTGAACACAAAACCAGTTTGTACGCGGTGAATTAAAACTACACTCAGAACATGAAAATGGTTTTTCTTTGATTCTGGCAGCATAAACATAGTCTACAAATAGAATATTATAACTGAAGTTGTTCGAATAAGAGGATGTTTTCCTTCGAAATGTGTCAACAGATGAATCAACTGGAAATTTACATTCTCACCACAAAATTGGTTTGAATTAAGTATGTATGCGGCAAATTAAAAGTACACTCAGAACACGAATATGGTTTTTCTTTGATTCTGGCAGCACATACAAAGTCTGCAACTAGAATTTAATAACTGAACTTTGAATAAGATAATATTTTCCTTTGAATTGTGTCAGCAGATGAATTCTCAAATGGAATTTTACATCCTGAAAACTGGTTTAACCCTTCGAATAATAAGAAAAAAATATCTATAAACTTTTGCCTGTCAATGTTTGCGCACAAAATTTCCGGTTATTTCCATGCAATGTTCCTTTTTAATTAAAACAAAACTATTCTAAAATCTAGAACATTATTGTTTCTAAACATTAAAATTTTCAAATTGGAAATATGAATTGGCTCAAAAATACATGCCTGGCAATATTCGAATTAAAGTCCCTAAAATATAATAAACTTAAAATTTTAAATAGAGATTCCCTTTCTTAAAAAAAATGTTATAAAACTGTATCTTAACTTTTTATCGCAATCACAAATTTATTTAAAATTAAATGTGTGGGAAATAATTTCACAATTTTATTTTAAAATTAAATGTGTTGGATAATTTGCGTCTCCTGTGATTAGACGGGTCAAATTAAATCTGTATTTGCCGAATTAAAACTACACTCAGAAAATGAAAATGGTTTCTCTTTGATTCTGGCAGCACATACATAGTCTACAACTAGAATTTTATAATTGCACTTCGAATAAAATAATGGTCTCTTTTGAAATGTATCAGCAGATGAATACACAACTGAAATTCATTCGTTAATACATTCTGAACACAATTCTGGTTTTAATTAAGAGTGAATCTGTTTGAGAGTTATCAGCTTTAATTAGTATTATTCTCATAATATGCGTACGGTTTTCCTACGAATTGCAAAATTTTGCAGCTTAAAAAAATATAGTTATTGATGTTTATAATGAATTAAAAAAAAGAGTTGGATTCGTAAACGAAAGGATCGTAGAACATGTTCAAATAATGATTTGAAATGGTTTAAATTTTTCCAAGATAATGTTATTATTTATTGTGAAAATTTGCCGCCCCCCCGCCCCCCCCCCCCAAGCTACGCCACTGTCTATATATCATGTCGACAGTTAACCTGTCGAATGTCAAATTTTTAATAATGTCGTTCGTTATTTAAAATAACTGGCTCATTAATAAATTAAAGTGAACTAACGAAGCTCTTAGAATTGAAAGAAATCTTACAACGAATCATATTGATTAATTCAACAAAGACATCGTTAACTAATAAACCACTGTTTAGTGTCATAAAGTAAATACCGAGTGCCAAAAGATAACATTTCAACTTGAAATTGTGAATTTATTAAGAGTTTTAATTTGACATTTCGGAATGGAAATCCATAGACAGGTCTGCTCCAGATTTCTTATTTATTCCCTATCAATATCGATTCGACTGTCAACAGTGAAACCGTGCTCGGTATATCGATGTAAAATCGTCAGAAGTTACGCCCATCGCTTTGATATTGTAAAATTATCGATATCACTGTGCTGAACCCTCTGAAGGGTCTCTCTATCGGTTCTCACGTCAAAATTCTACTTAAAAAAAACCAAGTCGATTCTAAAAGCTCCAGACTGTCTCTTCACGGCACAACATAAATTTATTCACAACAAAAAAGTTTACGTGTTCTCACACAAGGCAGTTCTTTTTTGTTGTTGAAGTTGGTGGAGTGACAACTACTGACTATAGTTGCAAAGAGGAACATATTTATGTGCAATAGGAGAGGAAAATAGAAAGGAAAAATTAATTCGAACACGTTTAACAACGCCAAGAACAACATTTACAGCTTCTGGTAAACCACAGGTATTCCCGAAGAGATACAATGAGCAGTGGAACAGGATGGTAGTCCTTCGAACTGTTCATATGTGGGATAGTGGAGAAGAGATTTCTGGAGAACCCAGGGGACTAAGTAACTCACTCCAGCCAACAGGAACACAAAAAAAAAACAGGAGATCAGGGTCGAAGGGAACCTTACGTTTCACTAATACTAACTAAGATGCTAAGAAAAAAGTTATATCAATTTATTTAGACTTATGTAATACTTTTGACACAATTTCACATGAAAAAATCTTCAAAAAACTAAAAAAACTTCGGTGTAGAAGAAGACAAGAAAAGCTTCATTTCGGGTAGAACGAAATAGTTCAAAATTAGCAACTTGTCAAGCGAGCCACTTTTAACTATGTAGATACGGAGTACTTCAGGGAAGCGTTCTTGGTCCCCTAATGTTTCTTATTTACCTCGTCAGGGGTGGCGTACTGGACAGTTTAGGAAGATAAGGGCTTATAAATCATGTTGTAATCGAATAAGTAGATACATATCCAGCAGGTAAACGTTGCGATTTTCATTTCATCTTGCGGTTTTAACAATGGCACAAGAGAAACTAGACATTAATTTCTGTAAAGACATTGTGGTTACCTACGAGCAGGCCCGGACTTATTCATAAGATCGATATCGGGTCACTACGAGCGCAGTGTTTCTGAAGTACCATATTTATCGAGATATTATTACTTAATCCTGTACTTGAACTGTATACAACTGTACTCGTTTTATCACACGCCCATCGATCTTATACATTTCATGCATTCGATTAAAGAAATGTAAAATAAATGTAATGTACGGGAATGTATCCCGTACCTAATCTCCGAAATCAGTCAAATAAATCCTGCGAAGGAGACAATTACCGAGAAGGCGGAGGCGTTAGCGTGCACCTCAGCACCTTTCATATACTCGTACGTTGCGTGAACAACTTGATCAGCAATAATATATGCTGAATGAAACGATACAAAGCATAAAAATTACTATGTGTCTAATTAATAGGTTTCTGGTTAGGTATATCCAAACATATTAATGGTAGAATTGTGAAACTCTTTTTTAGCACGGAAAAATCTTAATAAATTTTATAAATTCCTCAACCATTAAAATAGTTTCGTGTCATTTATATTGTAAAGTGAATCAGTGTCTATGGATATACGTACATAAATGTGCTTGAGCATTCCAACTGTTTTTTTTAAACATTCTTTTTGGGATTGGCGTATCGTTGTAATAAAACTGAAAATGGTATTATTGCAAAGTCGCCCCAATCCGAAATGTGTCTTTGGTCACCACGTTTTTAATTTGATTTACTCTCCAAACACACGTAAAATCATTTTTACATAATATTTAGAGACTTTATACATGTACAATAAATATGATAAAATGATCCCACACTTCTTCTCAAGTCGGTTCCTCATTGCTGAGGATCGTGATCCCTACTCCAATTTCCACGGTGGACAAGGCTCCTCTGTTCCTCGCGGTGCTGCACTACGTGTAGCTAGCCAAAGACACCCTAGTACTGGACGCCAGTGATACTTTGTCACTCCAGTGTATTAGTGACCTTCCTCTGCTTCTTCTGTCTTCCATTTTTCCTATGAGTTTATCCAAGTTGGAGTCCTCTGTTAAGCTAGCAAGTTGTCCATAAAAATACGCTGTAGGTAGATAATTGAAAACCTATTGTGGATGCCTAGCTCTTCGAAAATTGACACATTGGTGCGTCCATGGAATCCTCGCATTAATCATTTTTCTCCAGCACCACATTTCATTTTTTTCAAACCGTTTTCTTTCACTGGCTCTAAGTATCCATGTTTCCACGCCGTACAGAAATATGGGGAAAATCAATACTCGGACGAGTCTCATCTTGATGATCTCCGTTATACCTCTGTCACTCCACATCTTTTGCATTTTATTCATGTTTTCATGCAAATTCTTCTTTTCACTTCTGTTTCACAACCTCCTTCGTCACTTGCAGACGAGCCTCGGAGTATAAAGTCGTTCACAGTCTGTGAGAGCATTATTTGTTCTTACAAATGTGTTTGCCCTGTCGATTACCATTAGTTTTGTTTTAGCCTTGTTGATCAGAAGACATGGATTATGGATGTCTTCCACTATTTTAAAAAGGAGCTGGTTCATTTCTTCTTTAGAAGACGCGATAAGGGCAGTGTCATCTGCATGTAGGAGATTTGAGATTTTTAGGCCACCAATGTTTATTCCAACTTTTCATCTATCAAGAAAATGACAAAATGATTTTAGAAATTTCGTAGTGATTTCTGACACAAATGATTACATAAAATATTTATTTACATAGTTTCAAAGTTGAGGAGTTCTCAAAGGCGTCTAAAATCTAATTGCTCGAGGCGCCAATTGACTAAGGCCAGGACTGCCTCCTACATGATTAGAATACTGCCTCGGCTGTGGGACTGATTTCACATCATTGGATAGATGTGATATTTGACGTAAACCACACAGCTACAAACGAAAAGGAAACACCAATCTCCGCACCTGCCTCCTGCCTAGAGTCGAGTCAGAATGACACAGATAAAATGTTTTACATAAGCCAAGTACAAATATTATTAAGATTTTTACGATCACTTTACAACGGGTTCATTTACACCGCTGATGATGATTGCGGCCAATATAAGAATCAAAGCATTTGTTCGTAATAATTTATTCTGTTATCATAATTACAAAGTAAGTAATTACCTCTTACATAGGTATGTAATTCTATCACCATGGCATAAAAACGTGTTTAATTGTTTTTCTAAGACAGATAAAAGAAAACATTAAATCAATAAATTATATAGGTACCTACCTATAAAGATGTATTATATCTACACGGAATGTGATAACCGGAAGTACCAGCTTCTGACGTTGATAGTATTTAATAGGTATTAGGTATGTTATCAGTTTTATTAAATTTAACACTAGCTCCACAAATGGGCCAATGTCATCTTTGTTGAGTGGTTGTGTGGAGGAAAGAACGAGAAGGAGTGACGGATGTGTGGATTCATAGCTCACACTACGGTGCAAGGCGATGTTCCGAGAGAGATCTGCTGGAGAGGTCAAAAGGTCTCCCTCTAGCCTCTCCCGATCCGACCTACCACGCAGTTGGTGGTCAGACCCGGATGCGTATTTACAATCCTACCGCGTTTCAGTCGCTTTAAATTTTCAATATCAAATTTTAAATATTTAGAAATAAAATTGTTAATTTCTAATATACACATTAGAAAGATTATTTTATCTAGATTTCAGAACAATTTTTGTTTTTGCAAAGTAATAAAAAATTATCAATATAGAGGTGTATTTACAATATATTAGAATAATATTAAAATTTAAATATTTCGAAATAAAATGATTAATTTCTAATATACACATTAGAAAGATTATTTTATCTAGATTTTAGAACAATTTTTGTATTTTGCAATGTGATAAAAAATAACCAATATAGAGGTTTATTTAAAATGTAAATTGTCGTTACCGCGACTGAATCGGTATAGGTTTTGTAAATACGCGACCCGGATCATCTGCCGCCAACCCGGGCAATATAACAATTCAGTTCTAATATTTAGAAATTGTACTTTAAGGTCATACATTAATTACGTGAGCTCAAAAGGGGGGGGGGTCCAACAAAATCTCACGTTACTTGAAAAGAATATACGACGTGGCCCACATTTATCTCAAAAAGGGGAGGGGGGGGGAAAGGGGGGGGGAGGGGCCTAGAGGGGTTAGATAATTAATATATGCCCCCCTTTGTAATTGTTTATAATATTACCTGTCAGTGGTCGAGTGGGCATCGCGCTTGGGTCCCACCCGGGTGTCGCGTGTTCAATTCCTCGGCTGGCTAAGTCCTCCATCACAAATCACAACACAAGCAACATTTTCGGCTTTCTGAGGTGGTAGTAGGAGATTTTCAAACATTGTTGGGTTATTCGTAACCCGGGTATGTTTGTCTTTCTTTTTTAGTAAAAAAAAAAGAAATCAGATACGGAATAACATCTTGGGGAAACTCGTGCAAGATAAATATAGGTTACATTCAAACATTTCTAAACTCTATGACTAAGCTTTTGGTAAGCACAAGTATTTCTTAGAAGAGATAATTCTAAAATTATTATGTGAGTCAGTTAATATTTTACCTGTTCAAGGGATATTTTGGTTTAAAATTGTATGCCAAAATCTATTGTCGGATTCAATATACAGAGAAAAAGTAGATCATGCACATGGCACAAGGATTAGTAAAAATGAAGGTAAGGTCCAGGCCCGGACTGGCCAGGTCCGCAGGTCCGCGATCGCGGAGGGCCCCCGGCGCGAGGGGGCCCCCAAGGGGTCCCACAAAACGTACAAAAAAGAAGTTTTTGTCTTGTTAGTAGTTATTTTGTGTCCTTGGTTTTGAAATTTTGTTCTATTTTTTCTACATTTTTACGTCACGTACTAAGAACTTAATAATATTAGTTTTTGCTTTTTTTACTTTAAAGGTTTTTACTAATAGGGCCAATTAATTGTTATAATTTAAGCAAACTGTATAAAAAACTTTCTCACATTGGGGATAAATTCACAATAGAAATGTGTTAAGGGCTACGTCATTAGGAGGTACTTTATGCAAAATATGGATAGTAGTTTGTCGGTTTATTCATCAATGGTCAAAATATAATTATTACGAGCAATGTTTTAAATTAATTGTATTGTAACTACAATTAGATATGATTTTGAAAATCATAATTAATTCTAGTAATAGTATTGTATGGTAAAGGGGATTCCCAGTCCCAGTGAACAGCATCAACTTCTTCTTGTACAATTGAGAGGGGTGAGGCACCTGCTTGCAATCAGCCTCTTGTCGGCGAATCAAGCTCCAATTCTGATTCAGAAGATGATGAAGAAAATCAGGAGACCTATGATGCAGCTAAACAACAACTTGGGTGTTTCATTTGTCCATACGAAAGTGATCCAATCACGATTAAAAAAGCTTTCATGGAAAAACATCATATTCAAGTTGTAGAAGGAAAAGGTACAAAATTTTCATTTGAGCCTTCTAAACTTTATTACCGACATTTGCCAAGTGGTGAAAAAATACACCGAAAATGAGTGTTTTGCGAAAGTGAGTTGCGTACAAAGAAACTGTTACTTTAGGGCTAGGGGAGCAAAATGTCGAATAATTTCAGTTAAGTTAAGCCCCTTCTATTGTAGTATACAAATACAACATTGTAAACTGTTAAACACACAGGATTTTTTTAAATGTTAGTATTATTTTTCTAATCCCTAAAATCCGTTTGTCATTATTTTAACTACACAAATAATTTTGACATAATTCATTAATACTTTTGTGAGAATAAAATCCTGCCCTTTATTTTGAACTCCGTTATAATTATTGACAGTTCTAAAGCATGTGTTTAGTAGTGTTGTGGTATCCTAAAAATACTGTGAATTTCTTATTTCAATAAATAATAAAGTCAACAAAAGGCGAAAATCATAATATTCGTATAAAAACCTATCTGAATTTTTTCTTCTTTATAGTTGCCAATATAGCGTAAAAACGCGTTTTCATTGTTGTCAAGCACCTAATTTTCAAAAATTATCCGGGGGAGACCCCCGGACCCCCCCCCCCCGCGCACCCCACGTTAGGGGGCCCCTCTACAGGTTTTAGCGGAGGGCCCCAAATGGTCCCAGTCCGGGCCTGGTAAGGTCCCTTCCGAAAATTATAAATAAATACGGGCAACGGACATACAATTATCTTGTGCCTACCATATTTTAATAAGATGCCAATGAACATAAAAATCGAATCAAATTGCACCACCGATCTCAAAACTTTTCAAGACTTTTTATATTGATATTGTTTGTTATCTTACGTATAAATATGACTACGAGTAATTTGTCTATCTGTCTGCGTATTTTATGCCTTTATATTGTAGTTTATTTATAGTTATTCTTCTGCACCTTTTTCTATATTGTGATTTCTTGTTATACGTGAGCTTTAGTGGTGTATTAATATTTTTAATTTGACCTGCTGACAAACTGCTTTGGCAGTTTAGCAGGTGCATAAAATAAAGAATAAAAAAACAAAAAAAAATATGTTAAAAATTCTAGCATTATAAATTACATAACAAGCCTGTAAATGTATTGGTACAGGAATTGCGTGTTTCCAAATTTAACGTTTCGTTGCGACAAATGACTCAAAGGAAAATTGACATAACTAGAGTAGAAAATGCAACGTTTAAAAATGGCAACCCTAGAACCACCAATGTGTTATAGTCACGTAGAACAATACATCCTGGTTAATACCGCTTATGTTATTTAATTTAAAGTTTCTTATTATCGCTATTAAATTTGATGTAGATATTTGATTCTTTCAGTGTGAATAATATGAAACAGGTATTTCTCGTGGACTTGTTGACTGCTTAGGAACAGGTATCCAAAACGAGTCGTTCATTGCGAAAGATTGCGATTTCCTAGAAATGCTTGGCATTGTTTTGAACGTGATTAATCTGCCGTTATTCTGGCGTAGAAATAAGGCGAAGTAGTGTTATGAATTAAAAAAATAAGATTAAGATATCTACTTATGAAAAAAATAATAATATCGGTTGTCTGTGCGTCCTGTATAACTCCGGTTCAAAGATACCCAAATTTTCTTTAAATTTAAGCGTTATTTTCAATATTTTAATTTTAATTTTTTTACGTCAGCTCCACGCAGTAGGCTCTAAGGAAAACAAAATTCCCTTAGGGTCTATGTCATCTTTGGGGATGCTGTGTGGAGGGTCTTTTTATTGAAAGGAAGGAGAGGAAAAGTTCTGGGAAGGAATAAGGTGTGTTGGTAGGTATCTGGGGTTCAACGTATCTAGGGATGACACACGCATGAATCTAACCCACTGCGGTGCAAGGCGATCGCGATGAGTCGATATAGTCCGGCAGGAGAGGTCAAAAGGTCTCCCTCAACCCGTCTCTCCCGATCCGTCCCGCCGCGCAGAAGGTGGGCAAACTCATCGGTCGTCAAGACCTAGACACATCTCACCCTTAAACCCTTCAAGTCACCAAACACAGCGAACCACTCGGGGTGACCTACGGCAGAGGTGTTGGTTATCATATAAATGGTTTCCGGGGCGGCAGTACCCATACTCCCATATTCGCTTCCCAAATTGAAATTTGTCGAGAGTTTCGACTATTCCGTGATGATTTTTCACGGATCTGTGTTACCTAGTACGTACATACTTATATAAATATATTATTTAAATATAAATGGCGCATAAAAGTATCTATGAGCTTAAAGGACAGTTTTTTTTTTACATTAACTCCACACAGGAGGCCCTGAGGAAAATAATTTCCCTCAGGGCCTATGACATCTGGGATGCTGTTTGGAGGGACAGTTGTTCTTGTACAGTATTTATGATATTTTTTATAAAAATTGAAGGAGGATCTCGCTCAAAAGTAAACGTAAATACTATCTTCAAACGTTTTCAAACAACGAAAACATAATAATTCACACCACAGAGTGTTTGCTTATACAAATAAAAACATTTAGTTTATTTTACGTCATCGTCGATTCAACGTGTACTTATATTTATTTTACAACAACACAGTGTGCAATATGTGTTTTAGGAATTTATAGCTCCATGTGTTTTAGGAATTTATAGCTCCATCAAGAGTGAAAGGCGTGACGACCGCGACGTAAGATAGCTACAGGGCTCTCCCTTTGCCGCCAGTTACATTAGTTACTCACTACCTGCCCGGGTACTCGCTCAGTGATCTCTGTACCACGTACCACCTGACCTAGCTGCTTTCTCCTCGTCTAACCACACTAGCTACTAGCTCCTAGTCACTAGTCAACTCCTCGCAGTGCAGAACCTATACCACTACAACACTTCTCGCTTCATCAATTCCCCGGCGACCTCCACACTTCACGCTGCGCCCGCAGTGGACTGGGGACTGTGGAGTATTGTAGACCTATCACAGAACCTGTCCAGTAGTTGTCCAGTGTTGGTAGCTCGTCGCGCCTTGTGTCCGTGTCCAATCACCCGTAATTTGATAATACCGCGTATAGAAAGTATTCGATTGAATACTCGGCTATCTACGCGCATATTCTTCGCGCGCGTCAGCACATTTCATGAAACGGCATGTCATCAAATTATTAACCGTGCGTTGATAATAATACTAGTGTTTACCAAACAATAACAGCTGCGGAAAGCTACTCTGAACACGGAGGCTGTTGCAACAGTTGGCTGCCAGAACTCAATGGGAATACAGCTTACATACGTATACTCCGATGTTATAATGAAACAGACAATACGTGCACTTTGCGAGATTGCAAATAGTTGATAGCTGAATAGTTTCAATTTAAGTGGTACCTCCAACCGTGGTACTGGTGTGACGTACTGTAATAATTCAGTGAGAGTGTTGTCGATTTGTGTATATGTTATAATTATTGTTTTTTGTGAACCTTTACGTGATTTGTGAACCTTCTCTAATATGGATACCATCCTGATGAAAGACGTGTCGCCCAACGGTGGCTCGCTGTTGGAAAATACTGCCGGAAATACCTGGGAAGATGGTAAATATACGCATGTACTACATTTTTAATAGATGTATTAATTTATCTACCTAATTGGGTACATACTTACATATCTACTTCCTTTAATATTGACAAGAAGATAAGACTTTACCATCTTATCAATATTTATCTACACTTAGGCAGATTAATAACAATCCTATACTTTAAAGTGCTGCGACATTAGTGTAATGTAGTTACACTTCCAGTTCTTGATGTAAAAAACAATGTTTTGAGAAATGTACCTAAAATCTAAGTAAGTAAGTTTTAATAATAAAGACAAATGTGACAGCGCTTTGAAGTACCATTACCAATTACCATACGATAGGATTTTATAAATCTATCTGTCCATATATATTATCTATCTCTCTTTATTAAAAAAAAGAATGTTTTGCTTTTTATACAAATCTACAGTATTATTATGGAGAAATGTGAAATTTTGCAAACTTGACCTTCAAAACAAGATCTACATCTGATTATCAAAAAACCCGGAAAACGCAAGAAAAACTTGTTTAAGGAGAGGCTTGTTTATAAACAATAATAATGTAATGATAAGAAAAAACACCCCTTTGAAAGTCATTAAAAGCTATTAAAAAAAAATAGCCGACAACCTAACCCAACGTAACCTTTTAACCAATTTTTTATACATATTTTTCATCACTCTCTCCAATGACTTTTCAATAGGCTTGTTGAAAAAGTATCGAAATATCGATATTTTTAATTCAATATATCGATATTTTTAGCCGATATATTTTGATCCGATATATCGATACAAAATATCCAATATCGAAAATTGTATCAAAAACGATATTTTTTAAATTTATGTATTTAAAGTCAGTAGAATCCAAAACCGTACAGGAACGAACGGAAAAAGTAACTGTATTGGGTCATGACATCTGGCGGTTGAAATTTTAACTATTAATAGCTTACAAATCTATTGTCTTTGCATTAGTATTTGTGATCACTGATCACCAATACTATCTCATGTGTGTAGGTACATACATAGAAATGTATGCTATTTTTCGCCGTTTTTTTCTAAGCCACTCCTATGTGTTGGTTCCCAATTGTCTATGATTATTGACTATACCTTGTTCCAAACACGAAGTCCTTTTTGACAGATTAATACGCCAATAGAATGTTACTGAGACGCATACAAACTTTGTTTGCGTCTCAGTTTACATATACTACGTGACACTTTTAGGGGGGGGGGTCTTCAAAATGTCACTCTCCATACAAATGAGCGGCGGGTTGCTTAGGATTTTGGTCACCGGGGGGGGGGTTAAAAATTGCAAAAAGTTGGTCACGTAGTATGGGTACGTTCCCTAAGTTAGAAGACAGCTTTTTAGTTTTTGATATTTTTGTAATTATTACGTAATAAAAATGAATAGTGATAAAAATACCTTCATTTTTATTGAGATTTTTGTACATTAAAAAAAGCAAATTGTGTACAAATATTATTTTAAAAACGCAAAATCTCTTGAAAATTTGACCGATATGTCGATATTTTTTCCTCGATATATCGACGTCGATATTGATATTTTAATAAATATCGATACATCGATATATCGATTTTTTTTTCACTTTCGACATCCCTACTTTTCAAAGGAGGTGTTGGTTGAGTTCATTCTGAGTTGTTCGGTCACCAGCACAAACATTGATATTTAGAATGGGATTGAATAACTATTATATTAAAGTTTTTCGTCAAATACTGTTCATTTTTATATGTTTCTTAAATTATTAGCACGACGCGACGATGTGAACTAACTTACGATTTCTCGTAAATCATCAATGCCACAAATCAAAGCGATAAGTTTTAAATAAACACACAAACATTTTGTTTAGGTTTCCTCAAAGGCCAGTGTAGGAATTATTGAACTCTGGGTGTGTTTTGAAGGTGACACAATATTGTCAATAACATTTACATTATTATTCTTTTCAAAAACATGTTTTTTCTATTCTGAAGTTGTGGAAACATCGAATATTTTTAATGCTTTGAAAATGCGCAAATGGGTGGGTTGTTACTAGCACTTGGTGCCAGGCCCTGCGGGCGGCTTTTGGTTCGGCTTCGCCCAGTTAGTGTTGGTGACCATTTTATAAGTCCAATAGGAACTGGTTCCAAAAATATCCCGTTCCCCGGATCCAACGTCTTACAGTGATAGCTAGTCACCGGGTCAGGCAATGACGTCATATGGAATACATGGCCGCTTGATACAACTGACTATTACCGTCAATCTTTCCATCTTCCCATATCCGGAGAGATACCTACTACTAATTCACAAATCGTAGTATTTATATATTATTTTCACGTTCTGTGAAAGTTCCATTGTCAATCAACAGTGATTATTTCAGTTTTATGAAGCAACTGGCCTACAATGATGTAATAACAGAACTTTAATAGAACTTACACAGAACAAGGGAATTAACTTAAAATATTTGAGGAATTGTTACATTTTTTTGAAGCAACCGGTCCCTAATTGCGCTTCTTCTTTAGCCAAAGCTTCGGACAACGTCACAGTATCCATCATCACGACAAATGGAACCGGAGGAAGCGCAACATGGCATAATAACCCAAAAAAGATTACGATAATGCCTATGGTCGGGAAAAACTGAAATCGAAATATGTAAATAAATATTAGGTACCTATTCATATTTTAGTCAAAGACATTATTACGAAGTTATTTATTCAATTTGGGAGACAACCAACACTCCTGCCATTGCTCAACCCAAGTGGTTCGTTACATTCGGTGACTTGGTGCCCGCCCGGGTTTATGGGATTAAGTTTGTCTAGATCTTAGCAGCGAAAGCGTTTCTCAATCACTGCATGGCGGGTCTAACACAGACCTAACACAGACCTCTCCAATCGGACTCTCTTGATCCATCGCCTCGTACCCCAGTGGGAGGGATGGATTCATACGTTCGTCACTCCTTGACATTGACTCCCAGATTTCTACCTACCCTCATACCTTTTTCCTTCCCAGAACTTCCTCTTGTTTGTCACCCAATAAATGGTTCCCCGGGCGGCGCGGCGTCTCCATTCCCGTTTCCCAAATTACGAATACAAAGTTGAGTTATTCTTTATTCTATGATTATATCGATTAGGTATGCCAATCGCAAATTTACATTCCCTCATTTCTAGCTATTACACCTGCATTGACTTGTGTACCTATTTCTAATGCCGTGCATACGTTATTTATTGGTATTGCATTTGCAGATAATATTGTCATTATTTCCGCTATTAAAGGCAACCATTATGTTCCATAACTATTGCTATTGGACTATTATGCATAGTACGGTGCGGATATGGCCTGTGATAAGAGGTAAGGTATATTGTTTTACCTGTAAATTGAGGGCTTGGGTGGAAGTCGGAAAATTGACTAATTCTGCGACACTAAGCAAGAATTTCAATAGTCCAGTTTGACATACTTTTACCTGCCATTCCAATTGGATAGAAATAAAAACACATAATAGGTTTATATATAAGCAATAGGGCAGCGGTCAGCAATTACCTAGTTTAGGTGGCGGGTCATATGAATATGTAATTGTTTTGGGGGCCACGCGACCGTCGACATCATTTGTGTGTGTGCGAGCCTGCTCAAACAGTGCGCTTGTGACTGCCCGTCTGATCGCCCGTCGTCAATGTGCTTCGTGTCGTGCCTAGTAGGTAGCACTACTAATTAGTCCTCCATCATTATAGAAGCAACATTTTCCACTTGTAATGATGAAAGTGGCTGGATTTTCAACATTCTGATATTATTTGTTTATATGTAAAAGTATGATGGCACGTACGGAAAAAGCGCCGCAGGTGATTTTTTTAAAGTGGTGATTATTACATGTTATAAATATCACGACCAACAAGTTAGTAACGTTGTATACAGTTATTGAATCTCACTCGGGCATTGCTCATTCTTAAAGCTCACAAGAACTAGATATGAGAAAAAAAATATGATTGTGACCAATGGTGAGCCAAGTATGGTGGCCCAGAGAAAAATATTTTCCCTCAGGGCCTATGTCATCTTTGGGGATGCTGTGTGAAGAGTTTTTTTAAAGGAAAGGAAGGAGATGAGAGTTCTGGGAAGGAAAAGGGTTTAAGGGGTGGGTAAGAATATGGGGTTCAGTGTGTCCAGGTCATCTGCCATCTGACCCGGGCACCCCTGCTAAATCACCAAACGTAGCGAACCACTTGGGGTGACCTGTGGCAGAGGTGTTGGTTATCCAATAAAGGTTCCCGGGGGGGCGGTACCCATTCCCGCCTCCCAAATTGTAAAGTATAGTATAATGTGCAAAATAGTAATAGGTATGAAGTCTCTGAACGTGCCAGAAGAGAGCATTTCGCGGGCCACATCTGGCCCGCGGACCGCCGATTGCCGATCGCTGTAGGGTACCTACAATAAGGTATTTTCACTGTTTTAGTCTCTATAAAAATTATGGGAATAATTACAATAATTGAGGTGTTTTTGTTTTATTTTTATATTGACGAATATATTTTTCTTCAAACACAGCAATCTTATTTTGTGGCATCATTTTAATTCAAAATTAATGGAATACTTAGTTTTTACTACGTTTATTGTTTATAAAAACCAACATGTTTCGTGAGCAACGCTCACTTCTTCAGGGTTTACTTAAAACTAATTATAAATAATAGACATAAACAATGGTGTCAATGGAAAGGTGAGAATGGGAAAAGGGGCAATAGAGCACAATTTACAAAGGGAACAAGTTTAATCATCGGTCATTTAAAAACAATTTTTGATTATTAATAACTAGCTGACCCGACGAACTTCGTACCGCCTCAGAATCAATAGCTGTTGAATTAAATTCAGTTTTTTTATTAAGTTAAAAATTACGCAATGAAGCAATTATCGATGCGCAACTGTCCGTGTTTTGTTTTTGTCAGTATCAGAGATGTCATTGTGTACGGATTTTTTTGTTTGTGATTTTCCTACTTTTCCACTTAATTACGGGAGTTTGGGAGGTGGGTACGGGTGCCGCCGCCCCGGGAACCATTTATTGGATAACCAACATCTCTGCCATAGGTCACTCCAAGTGGTTCGCTACGTTTGGTGATTTAGCAGTGGTGTCCGGGTTCATTGGGTGAAGTTTGTCCGGGTCTTTGCGGCGGATGCGTCTGCCCACCTGATGCATGGCGGGACGGATTGAGAGATACTGGTTGAGGGAGGCCTTTTGACCTTTCCAGCCGAACTCTCTCGACCCATTGCCTTGCACCGCAGTTGAGGGTTGGATTCATACGTCCGTCACTCCCGGACACACTGACCCCCAGATTCCTACCCACCCCTCATTCCTTTTTCCTTCACAGAACTTCCTATCCTCCCCTTCCTTAAAAAGACCCATCACACAGCATCCCCTAAGATGATAGGTCCTGAGAGAAATTATTTTCCTATGTGGAACTTATGTAAAATAAAATTCATTTCAGAGATTCATTATAATTATTGTATTTTTCCTTTGGAGGGGTTGCAGACATACGTTCACCGTTTGTCTCATTTTCGACTATTGAAATTTAGTGTGTAAGAAAGAGGGGGAAGCATTATATGATTAATAACAAATGCAAAACAATCAGCACATTGACATTTGACGTTTTTGAATTTTTTGAATCCAAGCAAACTTCAATATTATACCTACCACAATATTCCTGCAGCTCTTTCAAATGATGAAAATTCGTTCCATACAAAATGTATGAGGAAATTAATTTTCTTCATAACTTCCTTTTTCGTGAATTATTGCGATGTTTTATTAGTTATTCTGTTATCCGGAGCGGAGACAAACCCAACAAAGATCATCAAAATCAGTACAGCCGTTCTCGAGTTATAAATAGTGTAACTAACCCGACTTTGTTTTATACATTAAGTTATTCAAATTCGAATTCACGCTCTTTCTGATTTCTAAGATTTCCAATTTGTCCAAATGAGCACCTTAAAAATTACAATGTAACAACTCAATTCCACTATTGAAGTCAAAATTGTGACTCGTCTAATATAATGAAATATTATAAAAGACGTGCCGTATTTTATACCTCTTTCGGCCCCTTGCCTCAAAACTTCAGTGAATCATAAAAAAAAGCTGAATTGATTTAAAAAGAATTGTTTGTTTTGTTTGAAGTGACCTGACGAAGCAGTGTTTAGTGTTCACGTCCTTGATGAATTGCGAATACTTCCCTGTAGAAGCAAAGGTCAGAGGCACCATTGACTATCGCAATGAATCTGATATGGAGGTTGTTTATATTTCCCGCACGTATTGTTGATCAATTCAACGTTACGGACAACATATGAAATATTATGTGTTCGACTATGTAGAGAAGTTTTGGACCAATGCTTATTGCATTGCCATTGAATAACAATTTTCAAAGCCCGAAGCAATGACATCGATGTTTAACTGCATTATCCGACCAAAACTAGAATACGCTTCTATTGTTTGGGCCCCATACAAGCAAAAATACAAAGAACGCTTACATAGTTTCGCAAAAAAATATACAAATGATATCGACATCTATGTACCTAACAATTTCTATGTTTAAAACATACTACAAATTATTTTATGTCAAGTATTATTTCTGGTAATTTCAGTTTATTATTGTTATCATTTTTTTTCTTCAAATTTATCCAAATGTACACGAAAGAAATAATTTTTATTAACCTACGTGTTGTTTATTTTTTATTACTAACCCTTGTAAAAAAACTACTGGAACAAACTTAAAAAAAAACTCTAAGATATCTTTATTTTAAAATGCTTGGTGAATACCCTCGATTTATGCATCTCATGGATTTTTTGCTCTCTGAAATGCGCTACGAAAGTCTCCAATCTAAGAGGAATGAGGCTTTTACAGTAACAGAATTAAAAATAATAAACTATTTTATTGACTGCCCATACCGCCTGGAATGCTATAAATTGTTAGTGCCGTACAGCTACCGCCAGGGTCGACACCACGACCTACTCTTGTTTGTGAAGTGGAATGGTGCTACTAAATGATATCTCTAGGTCTCTTGACATTTTCAACATCAACATCGTTTTAAGCAAGACCTCTAAAATATATAATTGTTAAATTTTTCATTTTTATATTTAAAGTTATGTAAATAATATCATGTGTATTAAAATAGGATTACATTAATCTGTAATTTACTTAATTAAAAAAAAAAACAAACAAAAAATCATGAAAATTACACAAAAAGGTTAAAAATAACCTGCTGATGTACAATACATTTGGATTTCAACGTATAAAATATTTTTTACGGAAGATATAATTATTGTAAAATAATAAAAGATAAACGAAACAAAATTAAAACACGTATATTATTATGATTTGAATATTAGCATTGATGTTTTTTTAATAGTAATAAAAATGAACAAATTTTATTAAAAAAAAATCAAATCACATGCTAAAGTAAGTTTTATGTCAAAATTTTTCATAGAGTTTGTTATTATTTTAGTTATGTGAAACAAGTTGCCCATAATCTTCTTCTTCTATATTAATAAAAATGAATCGCCGAAATGTATGTTCCCGCATAACTTCCGAACGACTGCACCAAATTGGATAATTATTTTTTGTTGTGTTCGTTTTTATCTGGTGAGCTCTGGCGTTATGAAATTTGTATAAAAAATTGCAATAGGTGGCACGCGAGCTGTTTGAAAACTAAATGAACCGGGAATTAATTTAGGGAACGCGGGAGGGGGGAGGGAGGAGGGGAACCAGGGAGGGGGGGAGAGAACCTGGGAGGGGGCGAGGGGAACTCGGGAGGGTGGTTTGCGGGACGGGGGAAGGGGGGAAGTTGAGTGAGGAGAGGGAAGGTGGAGGAGGCGAAGTGGAAACGCGAGAGGCGAAGAGGACCCGGGAGAGGAATGGGGGGGGCGAGCGGAAGGGGAACCGGACGAATGGGAAAGGACACGCTGGGAGAAACAATTTCTTTATTAAATGCCACAGCAACGCATGCCGGGTACCAGCGAGTTATATAATAAAAGAACTTGAATAGAAATTTAACAGAACTTTTAAATTTAAAGAAATGTTCAAATTCAGTTTTTTTTTTTGTGCTTGAAGTTTCTTTTAATGCGATAATAATGACCCGACAAAATATAACGCTGGATGTTATTAAACTATTTTTTTATTACTTTTGCTATCTGAAAGTTGTGTTGACGTGATTGCTTTATCATTGCGTTTCGTTTAAAGTGAAATTAATAAGTAAAAGTAAAAAGTAAGAGTGAGTTGTCGGATTTCCTCTTGAATAAAAAAGTATTATGATTATAGTGTAAATATAACAACATTATTCGCGTGAGAATTCGTTAATCTATTAATCTGAAGTTATTATATATATTTCTTCATTTATTCTCTATCATGACAACAGCAATAGGGCAATAGATTTATAAATCAGTGGATATGATAGAGTCGATAGAGACAATGACATGTGTCAGGTAGTACTATATCTACATTACGTAGACATTAAGGTACTGACACACTTGCTCACACAAGCCGACTTATGAGCATGCTCATTAATGAGTACGCTCATGTCAAAAATAGTCAACTTTCAACTTTTTCACATTTGCTCAATAATGAGCAGGTTTGGTTTGACTTTTCTCGTGAATGAACGTGCTCAAAGTCAACATTTGAACACACATGCTATTTAACGAGCATGCTCATGTCAAATAGTCAGTTTCATTCGCTCAGAACTAAACAAAATAATATTACTGCTTGCAATGCAATTTTTTAAGAATCTTCTGACGAAAGAAAATAAAACGGTTGATTTGGGTCCAAGATGTTAACAAATCCGAAAATGACTAGATAATAAAAAAAATAAATGCTAATTTCAATGGAATGTGGTCTCATTTTGGAGGTAAAGGAACTTTTGGGGAATTTGGAAATCGATTGTGGGTATTTTAGTAACCTTGTGTTCCAAATATATTCGTGATTCCCATAATAAATCACGAAAACCAAGGTTTTGCGTCTCTTGCGGGCTATTTTGACATTTTTGCAAAGAATGCGCAGAGAAATGACCATGCTCATAAGCTAGCCTGTTCACACATGCTTACAGGCTTCCCCTTCCACCCAATAATCCAATGAGCACGTTCATTAATCAATGGCTGTTGATTTGTGAGCTTGCTCATTCGGCTTCAAATGAGCATGCTCATTACTAGCAACGTCACTGACACACATGCTACTAGGTAGCATGCTCTTTGGCTTCTAATGAGCAAGTGTGTCCGTAGCACTAGTTTGTGTATATCACGATTCACGATGGGATGCATCACGTAGGTCATATTACTGAGGGATGTGGATCTGAACTTGAAGCGCGGTGGGACTAGAGACGGAATATTGATATCAATCAAACCAATCAATATATTTATAAAATAAAATTGATAGGCATTGTAAACAGATGTCAGATAAAATAAAATTACTTACTATAAGCTAAAGATATAATAACACAGGATTTAAACTGAAGGGAATGAAATTCAGAAGTTTTTCTATAGATTTAAGAGCGTTTAACCAGCCAGCGGACGAAAATCCACATTTCGTCGAAAGTTGTTCTTACGATCGTGCAGGGCGGTTAAAATGAGAAAGATTAATTATCCTCCGTACCAGCTTTTTTAAATGTTAACTCAATATCGAATTTATTTCAATTCAAATTAGCTTTAATTTATAACTTCATCCAAAAATGCTGAAAGGCGTGATGATAAAACTATTAAAATAATGTACTTTTTGTAGTTATTTTTTGATTATAAGTATTTATCATTTTTCAATAATGTCTAAATTTAATAAGAATGTAAAAAAAATTTGAAATATATTAGTTTGTAAGTGCGCAAATAAATACACAAATGGACCAATTTTCGTCAAGAAACACATGTACATACATATTTTTTAATGATTTTATTGAAACTAAAATTAAAATTCTAAAACATGAGTTTGCTAGATAAAGTATTGATTTATTTTACTGCATAATTATATTATTTGAAATGGGTGTGGTATAGTACAAAATCTTTTTTGAAAATTTAACAAATTTGCCAACGACCTATGGAATAACCTTATTATACTAAAAATTAAAAAAATTTCTCAAAATTTATTACATGCGAATGCTAGATAAAAACAATCTTTCGAAATCCATTTATAATTTTTTGTGGAAAAGAGTCAATACGTCTAAAATCTGATTTGAAAATGACATATTTCTGGTTTTCTCTGGTAATGCCCCCTTAAGGTGCCAAAATATTTTTTCAAAATTAGTGAACATGTACAATTATTCTAACGCATTATGTTTTATAATTTAAAACACAAATAAATAAAGTAGATCATATTCACATTTGATTTTTTTTTCGTGCATACATTTTATATACGGTTACAGTTTACACAGATAATAAGTTCCAGTAATTCAGAAAATGATAATAATTAGTGACTGTATGTAAATAGGTTAGTATCAGTAGTAGTATTTTGTGAAGATCTCACTAGGAGAACCTGTGCTGAGGTATTCGCATATTTTAGATAAAGTGTTATTCTGCCTTCGTAAGTAGAAACACAGTAGCAGTCAAGTTGAGTTAAACATCATTATATTATATTAGATTTATCCTTTTGATTAAGAAATAATTATTCAGTTTGGTTAAGTATTTTCAAAAATAATTTATTTTAAGGCCAAATCCAAATTTATTTTAAGGCCGCGCAGGTACGTGATTTCGCCCGATTCCGAATATTACAAGCCGAGGTGTATCGACAAATTTAGATTCCGGAGAGCTTGCAATCTATTTGTATTATGCTTTTGACTTTGATTGGACACTAACAATCCTAACCAACACGCCGTTCTCCAGAGAGAACGGACCGCCCAAAAATTCGGTCTTGGCACACACTCCTTGCCTCATTCACATTCGTACGCCGTCTCATACATAGATATTCTTATATTATTTTCATTCTTGACATAGCCCGACTCAAGTATCTGATTCACTTGATCGTGCAGTGTCTTACTCGGGCGTTCCCGACTTCTTCTACCATTCACATTTGCATCACATATGCTCCTTATACTCCTTTTTTCGTTCATTCGCTCTACATACCCGAACCATCCGATCGTCCCTTTTTCAATCTGTCTCATTACGTTTATATCAGCCTTTGATCATAAATCGACGACCATAATTACCACCATTCTTTAATCGTTAATCGATCTCCATGTGGTTACGCTTTACAATGTTCACAATGATGTTTCTCACACGATCATTCATGGTTTTACAAAAACATACACTTCAGGCTTCAGGGATCTCATTTCTATAGTAAGTATACAATCTAATTTCATCCTTCCTCTGCCAGTTCCATGACTCACTGCTATACATCAGTCATTCCAATGTTGACTGCTAGCTTAGCTTCTTTGTCAGAGTTGGACACGATATGGAAATAAAGAGAACCAAACATAAGCAATAACTGGAACCTCGGAACTTCAATATGTCTTATTAATTATATTTATTGTCGTTAAAGCTATAATTTAGTGATTATCTATCCAGTTTAATATTCAATGTAAATATCCACGATAACTGAATAAACAAACTAGTAATCTTTCTGTTATTTGGAAGATAGGGAATGTACCCATACTACGTGACCCACTTTTTTCAATTCCCCCCCCTCCCCGGTGACCACGTGTAGTATATTCCAAGACCCTCCTCCTCCCCCTACAGTTTTCCCGTAATAAATCATAAATATGGTTATGAATCATTTCTCAAAGTTAAAAAAAGGCTTATATTTATTTATCTTTATTAATACGGCGCTTGCTGCGTGACGGCAAGAGTGCATTCATGCCTATATATAATTACAAGTGGAAAAATATAAAAAAGTTAGTGAAAAAAAAAAGATTTCTGGATTGACTACGTGATAAAAACCTAAGCCCCCACCCCCATTGTGACCAAACGTGGTATTTTGAAGATCTCCCCCCCCCCCTAAACGGGTCACGTAGTATGCGTACGTTGTATGTTAGAAACTTTCTGAAAATCATGTAAAAAAAATAACACTTTCCACTTTGCACCGATTGTGGGTAATTTTCATCACCAATTATTGTAATTTTGGAGGTGTTCGGGCAAATCTATACCTACTCCCATGTATCCCTCCCGTCTTACCTACCTATCCTGTTACATCCATCTTGCTATTGTCACTGGTTCAAGATTGACTCCTAACCGTGAAATCAGTACAATTTCAACACCGCGCGGTACTGGCAGCCCAAATACTTTGGTCTCGTCGCTTATAGTCAAAACCCGGATCCGCGCAAAATACATGCTTTCAACCGCGAGTTATCTTGAGTGCATGAAGTGTGGGACCCAGGACGTCATCAGCAAGGTAGGATTTCATCTTGTTTTCGGTGGACATCCCATTTTTTCCCCTTCATCCCTTTTTCCATTCCAACAGTGATAGGTGGAGATTCCGAACTCCGCGGAAGAAAGTAACAGGCTTCCAATCAGCTATCGAAACAGGAGGTTTTATACGTAAGTCTTAATTAATTCGCAGTCAAGGTACCGAGCTTAGAACACTGCTGTCATGTTGAAGATTGTCAGTGCACTGACCTTGTGATTTCACATATGTAAGTAGGGGGACTAGGTGAAGGTATGAATCAGGAAAATGACAGGAATACTCCCTAACATACCGCCCACCAATTTGTCTTACTATTGGAAATTAAGAGACATAACAGATTGTTATAAAATACTTCAATAATGAAACTCCGAGAAAACTTTAAACTCACGCATAAAGAATGTCACGGCTGAGCCTAGAGGAACACGGCAAGTTCTTTGTTATTGGAAAATGCCGGAAAAATCTTATCGCCACCATAATTCATTCGTGAAACTTCTATTACTACCAGGCCACAAGGACTGCACGACTCTTGTGGCATTTGCTGTGATTATGTATTATGCCATTTTGCGCTGTAACCAGCACTTCACGCAGCCTTGGTAAAGTAATAATACATGTAATTATAAATTATGATAATTACGAAACAAATTGATTATTGTGTACTCTCTGTGTCAATTTTGATAATATGATAATGTTACAATGATGCACGCACTAAGATAGCCGGTTATGAAAACAGAATCAATGTGACTTTTGAAACAATGATAATGTAAGTAACCCTTAATTTATTAATGACCTATTATTATTATTACCTACAAACTTACACTTTAATACAAACTAGCAGATAAAAACCAGCTCCGCAAGTTTTTGCTGCTAGGCCCTGCGTGCGGCTTTTGGTTCGTCTTCGCCCATATTTTGAGTGTTGGTAACCATTTTATAAATCCGATAGGAACTGGTTCCAAAAATAGGCAGTTCCTCGGATCCACTGTGAACCAGTGACAGCTAGTCACCGGGAAAAAGTAACCGCGACAAGCTATGACGTCATATGTAATGATAACAATAATAACGTAGAATTTATATAGCGCAGTTTTGTGTTATTTCACTTCAAGTGCGCTTAATTATAATAAACTTAAAAGTAATCCTATAGTGTTCCTTACGAGTCCTTACAAAAATTGATTAACTAATGTGAAACAACGAATCTACAGTATATAGAAAACAATGCCAAGATAATAAAATTAACAACAACAGTGCTGTTTTGGCACAGGACCATAGATAATGATAAATCATTAAAACTAAAATTTAATCATTAAGTGCATTAAATCATTAAATGAATTATTAATTAATTTAAAGTCAGAAAATTAAATACTCTCTTCCTATATCATTCAACCTTACAAGTTTACAAAGAGGATATCCTAAACAAACCATACCTTTCAAAAACACAGTAAATCTCAGGCAAAAATACATGTTACCAATTCCCATTTGTAAAAAAACTTTGGGTCAACAAAACTACAAATACTTGGGAACAAATTTAATTTTCTCTACTTTGTCCTTTCTAAATTATTAGCTAAATGAGTATGTTTATGAAATAAGCTAACATAATTTTTATTTTTGTTTAAACTGTTTTTTTTCCTCTCTCCTGCCAAATCTATAGCATGTTAAATTATATACATATATTTATTATTTACAACTTAATCCTTAAAAAAAAAAAAAAAAACTTTACATTAATGTACTACCTAGCGCCATCAATTTAGTAGGTACCCATAATCTCAATCTGTAAGAAATGCAACAATATTGTTCTTTCAAAATCTGTATAATTTTGTGTTAATTTGTTAACTTGTATAATTATTGTTAACCTCAACACAGGCTTGTCCTAGTGAGGTAACAAATTGTATTGTAAACATTTTTACCTACAGTGTAAAGAAACAATAAATAAATAAATAAAAATAAAATTTCTTAAATAAATTACCAGAAAATATAAGATACCTTAAGGACAGTTTCAAAATTAATCATTCACACTTGCTCACAAAATCTAGACACATCTCCACAAACACCCAATAATAGCTGCTCATGCCCAAATCTTAAACCATCAAATGAAATAAAATACCTAGGTGTCATAATAGATAACCAATTACGCTGGGAGGCCCATATTAACTCCATAACTAAGAGGCTCCGTAAGTTATGCCATATTTTTTATTCTCTACGATCAATCCTTGATATAAACACTCTAAGAACTGTATATTTTGCTCTATTTCAATCGATAGCAACGTATGGCATTATAGGATGGGGAGGTTGTGCAGCATCCATCCTCTACCCTCTAGTGACCGTACAAAAACTTTTGCTAAGGGTCATCTTCAAATGTTCCCCCTCTCATCCATCAGAGCCACTTTTCAAGAAACTCACAGTCCTTGACATTCGCCAACTATATATCAAGATAGCTCTTATCCATATCTGGAAAAATGGATTGATAAACTCTACGCAAACGGACATACATACACGCTACTCAAAGCATGGAAAATGCATAATTCCTGTAACAAAAACCACTTTTTCACAAAGGCAATACTCATACATCGCACCTAAAATATTCAACACGTTAAATAACGACATCAAAACATCAAAAACACTTACTCACTTTGCAACCGGTGTGCATAAATGGATATCTGAAAAGGGGCGAAATTTCTTTAAGGAACATATGAACCTATACCACCAGTAAATAATTTAAACAACTTGTATATTGCAGAACAATATATTTCTCTTTCATACTCATCATTAAAAAATGTTTAACACTACTGACATGTTTCTTATACCCAAGTATTTATTACGAAAAATACTGTGAAAATAATTCCATATTTGAGTACATATTTTTAGCCTTAGCTCAAACGTGGATTTACACAAAAACTTCTGATATATATCTATATACCTATGTACCATAACACGCACATGCAAATCGCTCATCAAGATATAACTTATCCCTACTCTCTTACCAAATAGTACTTTCTTTGATTTTATATTGTATCTGTATTTTTTACAAACACACTTGCACTTAATGTAGGTACTTGTATTTTCATTACATTTTAATAGTATTTTAATTACACAAATGTACTTGTATTTTTTTTATTTTTTTGATACATGCTCCTTGTATTATTTTTAATTCAATAATACGTATTTTCTTTCATATACTTTTCATATTATTTTAAATTTTTCTGTTTTTCCATACTTATTTTTTATATTCATATATCTTAAACTTATGTAGATATTTTGCATTATTTTTAATTCCTTTATACATCATACTTGTTTTAGATGTATAAATTTTTATTTTTTATTTTTATATTATTTTGTTTTTCATTCAACTTATTTTTAATTTGTATTATTATACTTTACATAAAATTGGCCACTACAACACGGGCATGTGCCTAGTGTGATGGCCAAAAAATTATCCATTTACTGTAATGTATAAACTTTACTGAATAAAGAACATTAAAAAAAAAAAAAAAAAATTTCAAAACACAATTAAAAAAATATACTGAAAACCTTAACTAAAAAAATAAATAAATAATAAATAAAAATTTAATTTTTTTTTTACATATATACACATAAGTTTCTCTTATTCTTTATATAAACTAAATCTCAAAAAAAATAGAATCAAATTTACCTAACAAATAATACTTCCTCCCGTACACACAAGCATCTGCTTATTATGGGAGAATATTTGTATTTAATAATTGTATTAAGTTTTTTTTATATACTTTCATTATATTTATGTATCTATTGTATGTACTGTACCAAAAAATAAAAAAATTTCAATAAAAATTTTTAAAAAAAATCATTAAAAAATCATTAAAACACAATTTGATTGACAGGACAATATATAACGATAAACAATAACGAAATATATAGCCGCGAGGTATTATTATTCACAGCTGCCAGATACAATAATAATCATATTATCGTCAATCTCTCCTTATCCGGAGAGATACACGAAATTACAAATCTTGGCGCCATCTTTTGGTATTCCTTTAATTCGGTTCTATTACAAAGGTACATTTGTATTCAAACTCGGTTTTAGTTTTTAACTAAAACGGTTTTAGGTAAGGCACATTTGCATTCTTAGCCTGATTCTTAAATTTCAACCGTACAGTCGCTAGCCTATTAATACTGTTTGATCGTGTGTTTTGGTTTGAAATTAGACCGCTTAGAAATAAGATACGTTTTTACATCGCAACACGGCATAACACCCCAAAAACAAATAACGAAAAGGTTTAGAAATATTTTAGATGCTTTAATTAAATACTGCGAGTAGAACATATATATTTACCATTGAAATAATCGAGTATTTTTTGATGGGTCTATAAGCTCAGAAATAAAGAAATATCAGGCCTATAAAAAATTTAAATAACTCCATCTTACGAACCCCTTTTCGGTTATGGTTTTTTATTGTATAATGTGGCAAATTAAGTTATTTAGAAATCATTATAAAACATTTAAGTATTTGTGCCTGAGCTTCCCAAAATTAAATAAAACACGCTTTTTGTACGATGTTGTTTTCTTGCAGAAATCAAAAGAGGCTACTGGTGTTAAACGGGAATTTAAACCTTATCACCGTCTACATAAGGATTGTTATTGTTAGCGGCCTGATCCCGAATTTTACAGGACGTGGTGCATCACCTTAAAAAGGTTATTTTCTATATCAATGAAGAAGAAGGTAATACTAATAATAGGTGGGACTCGAACCCAGGATCTCTTGTCTTACCGGGACAAACGCCTTAACCAACTCGGCCATTGGGACTTCTTATTTTTAACATTTTTGACGATCTCATATTTCAAATTAAGATATATCAATATTATCGTCGACTAATTTTTCCCTCTTTTGGCTGCTACGTTTTTAAATGATCACAAAGAGAATTTGGGTTCGAGTCCTTGTTGCGACCGTTACCGTTTTAATTTTCTGTATCTTATCCTTTTTCATATTTTCGTTTAGTGTCTTCTTCTTCAATGATATATTACATTGACGGGTAAAACCGTATTTTTTTTTACATGAGCTCCACACAGGATGCCCTGAGGAAAATAATTTCCCTGAGGGCCTAAGACATCTTTAGGGATGCTGTGTGGAGGGTTTTTTAGGGAAAGGAAGGATAGGAGGGTTCTGGGAAGGAAAAGGGTTTAAGGGGTGGGTATAAATCTGGGGTTCAGTGTGTCCTGGTCATCAGATCTAAACACACCTCATCCCGTGAATCCGGGCACCCCTGCTAAATCATCAAACGTAGCGAACCACCTGGGGGTTTTTTTTTTTACATTAACTCCACACAGGAGGTCTTGAGAAAAACAATTTCCCTCAGGGCCTATGTCATCTGGGATGCTGTGTGAAGAGTCTTTTTGAGGAGAGGAAGGAATGAACATTGGTCTTGAAGAGACCCATGTTGTAGGAAGGAGGAAACACAGAGGCCGGCAAATTGAACATAAGAACGAGTCGAAGAAACGACCCGTTCTCATGTGACAAATGTCAACCGTGTACAAATGTTGCCCAAGCGTTTGGCTTGTTTGGGGTGCCGAAGGGATCAATGATGCTAGTTCCTCGGAGCATCTTCCATTGTAATACCGGTAGAACAAGGATAGCATTCCCACCCGACGCCTGTGCTCTAAAGATTCCAATGGCAGAGGTGTTGGTTATCCAATAAAGGTTTCCGGGGCGGCGGTACCCATTCCCGCCTCCCAAATTGAAACCGATACTACATCAAGAGTGATTCCAATAAAATATGTTATATTCTAATTAAATAAGCGCCTGAAATGATATTGGACAAAAGTTACGCCATAGAAATTGGCCAAACGTTTTAAGTATGAATATTTTTTGTAGGTTGCAGGTGTTTTTCCGCTAATCCCGCGGGCGGCTTGGCTTTGAATTACACGCTTAACTCAATAGGTATAATTACAAACAGGAAATAAGTCTTAATAATCAAACAAACACACTTTTCACATTTGATTTCAAAGCAGATTCCGTTTTAATCGACAGGACAAAGTTTACCGACATCACGCTGCAGCGCGCTGATAGATCTGCAGATATTGCAACGTTATTGTTTCTGATTACTTATCGATTTTTTAAATCTGAGTTGAGGACTTTCCAGTATTGAATTTAATGAGATTATTTTAAAAATCCAGTGGAACCCGATCTTTTAAGATCATTTCCATTTACTAAGATAAATCAAATGAGGGGTTTGAATTGTATAATTCAGGGCATGGGCGGAGCCAGGTTTTGATTTAGGGTGGGGCAAAAAATATAAATCTAGAATAGGTACCGAAAAATAGGCTTCTATAACATATTCATGGAATCTATGAATACGTAGAATATGAACCATCCTATGAAGTGCTGTAAATTTAAAAATGCTACTCGATCGACAACCCTAGAGGTTATACATCGGCCAGCAAGGGTGTGGCAAGCGCCCCACCTTGCCCCACCGTGCCTACCCCAACATTTAGGGTATTAAGGGGCGTTCTTGACTTACTTTTACTTATGATTCCTGGTTATTATTTTTGTTTATTAAAGTTTTGGTCTTCGGGAAATTTTTAAAAGAATTTTAAATTTTTTTTTCCTTCAACTTAAACAACAAAAAAGTTCCATATACCTATAGTCTCGTCGCAGAAAAATCATTAACAGTAGGCATGTAGTCAAGGTTATGAATCAATTCCTGTTGTATTCCGTAGTGTGAAGTGAATTTTGCTTTATCTTATTTTACTGCTTTAAAAAGAAAGAAAAACCCGGGAATGTTTCCCGGGTTACCTTACAATATTTGAAAATCTACTACTTAGGCAGAATTCGAGGACTCAGGCAGATGAGGAATTGAACTCACGATGCCTGGGTGGGACCCAAACCGATGCCAACTCAACCATTGACTGATCAAAATATTGTCAAATGGAAGGTATAGAAGGTCTAGATCAGTGATTCTTAATTTTGTTGGAGGTACTGAACCCCACCAGTTTCATATGCGCATTCACCGAACCCTTCTTAATTGGAAATCGAACCGAATCATATGAGTCGGGGGTGTGTCTTGACCTCCGCCGAACCCACGAGACTGAATCCCTGGGCTATCTCACCGAACCCCTGGGTTTCGATCAAACTCGGTTGAGAACCACTGGTCCAGATTATCTTCTCCTCTGTATGCTCTTTTCCCGATCTTCCTTAGGTAGTTAATGGATTAACTGTTTTTTATTGATTATCTTGGTCTAGTGATGATCAACCATTTAAGCCGGAGGGCCAATTTATCAATATGTTGGTGTCACATACTCACATGCCTATTTGTATTTTCTAAGGCGGTATTTTTTTAATAACACAATTACTACATAAAGCAAAAAAGAATGCGCCGCAGGTGAAAAATTTATGTATGGAAGGCTGAACCAATAAATGCCGTCGATTTTTATAATTCTGAAATATTACAGAATATGTAAAAATAAAATCAACTGGCAATTTTGGGCAATTGTTGATTTTTGTCGTTCGGAAAGTTAAACAAAAATTGATCAAGAAAACTTTTGGTATTTTATGAAATGATACCTAATCTTTAAAAATCACAAAACATAGATCTCAATAAAAAAGGTGAACATTTACAAATATTAAAATAATTGTGTGCAGTTCACACGAGTTAGAAGTGAACCCTTCAGAAAACTAAAAAAGACCGCACAAAGAGGAGACCGATAGTTTACGAAGCACCCTCGCAAACAGGAGACCGATTATTTTATCTCATTCGCTCGCAGGCTAAATCCTATAGATGTGTTTGTCTCTTTTTAGTGTCGCTTTTAGAAAAAAACGAGTGTTCTTTAGACCACAAGACTGAAGTAAAACTTCACTAACTTATATCTATCTCCCTTTGAACTTCCGTTCGCCTCGCCCGACCATTCGCCTCGCCCGATCATACTTTTCATAATGCTCTCGTCACGCATTCACCAGCTTACTCCCCAAGTCAAGCGTGCGTAAAGAAGTTTTACTTCAAAAAATTTCTTAAAATATGATGATTCAAAACTTTGACGAAAGACCGAAATTTTCCCGCTTAATTTTTTTTAAACCATTGAATATTCTTTATCTTATATTTTGATATTTTATTTAGCAAAGTGGGAAGTACGAAAAGGCTCGCGTGCCGCGGGTTGCTCATTACTCTTAGTACATATATAGAGAATATAGTTTACCTGAATGAGAAGGCTGCCTCTGGAGTAGACAGACCTCACCATATCGCCTCTCCATTGAGGGCAGGCGCAATCACAGGTACTTATCTAAATTGTAGAATGCTGCTCAGAATTGAGTGAAAGTTCTATATTCTCTAACAATCTCTGCTTCTGAGAATTTCATTTAAACAATTCGAGAAGAAATTTTCTATAACAATTATCCACTTAAACATCTTATTATAACACCGAAACCGCTAAATTTATTGAACCCCTCAGGCCTCGACCGAATTCTGTCAGAGGGTCAAAATATTTCCGGTTTGCAATAAAATTCAAATAAATGGAACATCCGAAAACTAAAAATTATTTTGGAAAGGTGATGAAATATGCTTTAAAATTTTATAGTTAGAAATAAACACATATTTTTAGAAATATTCTCGTAAAAATTTTGCATGCAATCGTAAAAAAATTTCTGTGCATTTCACACGCGGTAGAAGTGAAACCTTCAGAAAACGAAAGTAGACAAGAGCGGGGAGGCTATGAAGCGCCGCACAAAGAGGAGACCGATTATTCTATCTCATTCTCTCACAGGCTAAATTCTATAGATGTTTACGTTTGTCTCTTTTTAGTGTCGCTTTTTCGTTTCATCAAATCACAACGGTGCTAAAGAAGTTTTCACTTCTGGTCACGAAAAAAAACACATAATTTATTAGGCAATCGTATTTATTAAACTTTATCATCTACTCACTTTTTTGTCGTTTCATTATTATTAATAAAAAATTCTGAAACATTAATTTTTTTTTCAAATTGCGGTCGGAAACTTCAGATTCATAAAGGTGAACATTTTATTTATTTTGCGGAAAACTTTTAGGATTTGAATGTAAAGTGTGGTATTTTCTCTTTCTAATATTGTTTAGATTATATTTCTAACCATGAAAATAAGGGAGACACTACAATTTCTATGAGAGAGTGGTTCCAACAACCGAGCAAATAAACTTGACGGTTAACTCTATTTTATAGTGATGTCTATATTGTTTTAATAAAATGGCACATTAACCGAGAAGTAAGTAAAATGATTTTTTATTTTATATTATTACATCATTAAAAAATACATTTTAATATTTTGACCTTCCATCTATTAAACGATAGCAGGCCGATTAAAATCATTAGGTAATTTATTCAAGATTTCAGGCTGTTAAAAGAATTTTAAAACTCACATTTTTAAAACCATCTTCGCTTTCAAGGATATTGAACACTATCCGTAGGTAAGCGCCGTTCAACTTTACTGCGTAGTTTTTGTTATTGGTATCAAATACTTTTGCAACAACGGCTTATAATATATTATGACAAACAATAGTAAATTATTATTGGTTTGCAATGTGTCCATTGTTCACGCCACATACCAAATGACAGGTGGTGTGAAGATGACGGCGTAGAGAAAGGAAATCAAAGGGAATGGAAATATTTCATAAAATAATGTAAGTAGATAATCTTATGAAGAAGATAATACAAATAAATCTAAGCGAAAATATTAGAATGAACAAGACACACAAAATAAATCTGTACCATCCACTGGAACGCTTTTTGCCACAGTACAGCACCAGTTAAAATTTCTCGGATTGGCTAGCTACCAGTTTTAGACAAAAAAATTACGGCAACGTACTTTTTTTAATTATCTAAAATTTAAATAACTCGCATCCCTTGTGAGGCATGGAAATAAATATGATAATTCATTTATAAATTAAAATGTGAGCCTCGGGCAAACCCCCGATAAAATAAGAGCTCTCTAAAATATCTCACCTTAAAATAAGAGATCCATAAAAGGCACTTGTCCCGGAAATACGAGAAATCCTGGGTTGTAGTCCCAGTTGCGACCGTTACTTTTTTATGGTAACCGGACAACTCAGAATGAAATCAACTCAGAACCTCCCCTGAAAAGTCATTAAAAGTGGTGAAAAAAAATACAAAAATGGTTTAAAAATTGTTTACGTTAGGTTAGGGTTATGGGTTATTTTAAAATTGTTTTTTCATAGCTTTTAATGACTTTTCAAAGAGGTGTTGGGTTGGCTTGATTCTGAGTTGGCATGGAACCCATTTTTATTTGTTTGCGTCTTATTCTTTTTCATATTTTCGTTTATATTTATTAGTATTATCTTCTTCTTCATTGATATTTTTCATTGATGGGTATAACCTTCAAAAGTTATTATAACAAGAGTTATTCTAATAAAAATTAAAAATATATTACTTTTAAATAGCCCTATGTTGTTCCTGGGAAGTTCCAGTGTTATGTATTCCAAGATTCGTCAACATCTATGGAAACTCTTAATTTCCAAAAATCAATAACTTTCATTAAGAGGTAATAACCAGGCAAAACCGGAAATATATCATTTTTAAATCAAATTTTAGACGTATTGACTCTTTTCCACAAAAAATATAAATTGATTTCGAAAGACTGTTTTTTTATCTAGTAAAAAAGTTATGTTTTAAATTTTGAGAAAATATGTTGATTTTTAGTACAATAAGGTTTTACCCATAGGTCGTTGGCAGAGTAATTAAATTTTCAAACAAAATTTTGTATTATACAACACACATTTCAAATCATATAATCATGCAGTAAAATAAATCAATAAATTATCTGGGAAAGCAATGTTTCCGAATTTTTATTTTATTTAAATAAAATCATTTTAAAAAAGATCCGCTCACGTGTTTGTGACGAAAATACTTCTATTTATTTACGGTCTTACATTTATATTTATATATACACAAACTCCAACAGCTCGTAGGGCTTTGAAGCAAAGAATGGACGGCTACCTCGAAAGTGTTTTCTCTTGGGGTAAAAATAATCTCGTTGAATTTAATGTTTCAAAGACCCAATCTTGTCTGATTACGTCCAAAAGGGATCGAAATGAAAATCTAATCTCTTTCAACGGAAGCAATCTTCCGAACAGGCCCTCCATTGATATGCTTGGTGTAACCCTAAGTGACCAGCTCAGGTATGGGGGCTCCATTGAAGCCAGAGTAAAGCTAGCCTCCCAAAAACTGGGCGTACTGTACAGGGCCCGCAGATACTTTAATAGTACACAACTGCTAACCTTGTACAAATCACAAGTACGCCCCACGGTTGAATTTGGCAGCCATCTCTGGTCTGGAGCTCCAAAATACCTGAAAAATACCCTCGACTCTGTGCAGAAACGGGCGGTCCGTTTGATAGATTCTCCCATCTTAACAGACGGATTGCAATCTTTAGAGCACAGGCGTCGGGTGGGAATGCTATCCTTGTTCTACCGGTATTACAATGGAAGATGCTCCGAGGAACTAGCATCATTGATCCCTTCGGCACCGGTGCATAGTCGGGAAACACGCCAAACGCGTGCCCAACATTTGTACACGGTTGACATTTGTCACATGAGAACGGGTCGTTTCTTCGACTCGTTCTTGTGTTCAACAGCTCGGCTGTGGAATGATTTGCCGGCCTCTGTGTTTCCTCCTTCCTACAACATGGGTCTCTTCAAGACCAATGTTCATTCCTTCCTCTCCTCAAAAAGACCCTCCACACAGCATCCCAGATGACATAGGCCCTGAGGGAAATTATTTTCCTCAGGGCCTCCTGTGTGGAGTTAATGTAAAAAAAAAAAAAAAAAATTTAAAAAAAAAAACATTCTTATTTTGCTTATACATTATTGAAAATTTATAAATACTTATGATCAAAAAATAATTACAAAAAGTACATAATTTTAATAGTTTTATCATCACGCCTTTCAGCGTTTTTGGATGTGGGTATAAATCAAAGCAAATTTTGAATGAAATAAAATTGATATTGAGTTATTATTTAAAAAAGCTGGTACGGAGAATAATTCATCTTTCTCATTGGAACCGCCCTGTACGATCGTAAGAACGTCTTTCGACGAAATATGAATTCTCGGCCGCTTGCTTTTTAATAACGGAAAAACTATGTAATATATTTCATAATTATTTCGTAAAAAACAAATATATTTATAATTATTTTTTTATTATCTATACAAATGAAATCCTCCGTGTGGAAGAACCCAGGTTATTTCACAATACTTTGTAAATAATAGAACTTTCACAGAAATAGAATTTTAACTATGAATTGCTCAAATTCTAAGAAACAACCCGTCCACTCTCTAGAAAAAGAAGGAAAATTAGAAAAAGGAAACTGACAACCTGCGGGTTTCCTTTGTAATTATAATTAAATTAACAAGATGCATCTTTTGGACTTGGTAAAGTTCTTTTATCGATAAAAACAGCCTTTGTCTCTGAAGGGTAATTTATTAGAATAAATTCATTATGTGTTAATGTAGCATTGATGAAGCCTTTGCTTTAGGAATCCGCGCGATTTATTCAAGGTACCCACCTTACCCGCGAGGTGTTTTCCTTGTAAATGTGGTAATTAATTATATATTTCCATACTAATTAGACCTTCATTCATAAAATATCTTCAATCTGCGGATTTCAGAATGTAGGTTATCTAGAGATTATAATATTTTTGAAGGTTCCTGACAAATTAAATATAAAAAAATACAGTAATAAAAAACTAACTAGCAGTTAAAAACCCGCTCCGCAAGTTTTTGCTGCTAGGCCCTGCGGGCGGCCTTTACTTAAGTTTAGGTAACCATTTTATAAATCCGATAAGAACTGGTTCCAAAAATAGCCAGTTCCTCGGATCCACTGTGATCCAGTGACTGAGTGACAGTTCGTCACAGAGTTAAAGTAACCGTGACAGGCAATGCCGCCATATGTAATCTCTCCATATCCGGAAAGATATTTTATTTTTTTTTTATTTATTTAATATAGTTATATAATTGTACAGTGGAGTTTTAGAAATTACATAGCGGTACAGAAATTATTTAAACATTGCAATCTCACCAAAGAAGAAGCTAGTTCTTGTGCTTGATGAGCGAGTTACACTAACTATAACTGAAATAGAACAACATTATGTAATAAGTAAATATATAATAGGATAAATTGAGACTTCTGGATCATCTATATGTGTAGGTGTACATACATAGGATACGGTTACATATTAAGATATTGTGCACTTAGGAGAAATTCTAAAAATCTAAATAAAATAGAGATGAATATGTATTAAAAATAAATAGTAAGAAAGAGAAAAACAGGTAATTATTTAGTTAATTATTCCTGATGAAGTGTAACTTCAGTTTGAGTTTCAGTTTATTGATGTCTTTGGTTTTTTTTATTTCAATGGGAAGGTTGTTGAAAAACTTTATTCCTAAATAGATATAATTGTTTTGCATTAGTTTGGTATTAAATTTTGGTGTTTTGATGTTGTCTTCATATCTTTTTGATTGGTGAGTTTCAAATTTCTTGATGATATTATCTTTGTAAATTTGGATAATTGCATTTTTCTTGAAGATATTCTCTACTCGAGGCACCGTGAAATCTGCGAAAAGCGTTTCTGTTGGATAAGTGGAGGGTTTCTTTAGGATTACTTTTATGATTAGTTTCTGGATCACTTTGACAGGGGTTAGAATATTGTTGTATGACCCCCCCCATCCAATTATTCCATATTGAATTAAAGACTGGATTAGTGCATAGTATACTCTTTTTAGATTGTTGAGTTTTAGAATATTTCTTAATCTTATGAATATATATATACACTTTCTGATACGCTTAACCAATTCACAGATATGGCTCTTCCACTTCATATGTTGTTCTATTATCACTCCGAGATATTTAATTTCTGGTACTGATTTCAATATTGAACAGCCTTGGATACATGTGATTTTATTACATTTGTTATTGTGGATAATTATTTTAGTGTTGGGGAGTGTTTTTAGTTTGTTGATTGAGAAGTGTATGTAGTATGTTTTGTTAGTGTTCAATGAGAGAAGATTTGTGTCAAACCAATGTTTTAAGATGTTCATGATATTATTTGCTTGTTCGTTTACTCTATTCCAGTAGATCCCATTCACTATGATAGCTGTGTCATCGGCATATGATATTATGTCTGCGTTATGTGGTAGTTTAAAAATATCGTTGACATATATTATAAATAGTAGGGGGCCTAGGACTGTGCCTTGAGGTATCCCAAAATTACTTGTTAGTGGTAGACTTAGGGAGTTGTTTATCTTGACTACTTGGTGTCGTTCAAATAAATAGCTTTTTATCCATTTTAGAGCTTTATCGTTTATCCCAACACAGTTTAATTTTTTAATAAGTTTATCATGAGAAATACTATCGAAAGCTTTTTTAAGATCTATGAAGATTCCTAGGCATTTCAAAGATTTGTCTAATTTATTTATTTAAATTCTATATATCCGTAGTACTTATACTTAGGGAAGAAACGTACACATGCGAGCTGCTGAAGGAAGTAGCGACATCTTGTATCAAATTCTTGAATTCGAAACCGAATTATAACAGTAGCTTTGTGTGAAATTCCACGTACACAGATGTTATCAGTGGCGCGGCGCGTATAGGTGGCGTCCGACATGCACTCGTAGCTGGGTTCTGAAATATTCAACCACGCAGACGCATGGCTATTAAAACTGTTTGATTGATACATCTGAGCAATAGGTACATAACAATAGCTGCAAGCATTCTTGAGTGCCAGAGTAGTTTTTTTTGCACAAATATTGTTATTTAATTCCCAGTTTTGGAATTGGGTGATGGTATATGTAGGAAAAAACAAGGTATGCAAGGAAAAATAAATGACCAATCACTTACCACTATATCTCTGCGATGGAACACACGACACAACCACAATACAGTTATATAGTCCCACCGCGATATTTCGAAGTAATTATCGAAATGAACGAAATGAATTATCGAACAAAACGAATGAGTACAAAACGATTTTATATACCTACTTCCAAGATAATCAAATTCCTTCATTTTACTTAAAAACCAGATTATGTTCACGGAAAACACCATCAACTTGCTTCCAAGTTAGTCAGTTGCAAATCTTCTTCTGTTTTAAAAACAAATGCACTCGAATTTTTACTATTTTTCTTGCCATCATTCCAAATCTCAAATACTTTTCCATCAAGGTAATGTGGTTGGGGAGAGGCACGAACTGGATAAATGACATCCCGGTAGGAATTAAACATATGCTCATATCAAAATCAAACACCTTTTCTTTTCTTCACACAAATATTATACATAGCTAACCTAAAGAAGTCACGATCGTGTCCGAAATCCCAAAATATATTGGTGTGAAGATTGTTTAGAAAGTTGCGGAACATTTGAAATAATAACTTATTTTTATGATTTCAATTTTTAAATTATCTATTATCTACGTGAAATTTTCTCGTTGTGATTGCAACAATCACTCGATGATTTCGGGAAAGTATCGCTTATTGTTTATCAACGAACAAAATACTAAGTCGACATTCTTTTATGTGAACAGCAAAGTGCTCACGATAAATACGTAGGTAGCAATCTACCAAAATATTGTGAAAGGACTTTGCCACTTGGTTGTGTGATTAATAGTAAGCAATACAAATCGTATCTAAATTTAAAATCTTTATTATTATTATTTTTCAAGCGAATCGGTGTACATTGATCACTGATCTGCAAATATCTCAAATTGTATAATATCAATATTTACTTTCAACTTTTGTGAAATCAGATCACGCTTTCGAAGCGATTATTTATTATTATAACAGTAGAATTGTTTTGAATCTGCAAGCAATTTGTTTGACATAAAGAATGTAAAACTAGCCAAGCCAAACAAAAAGTGGACAATAAAAGTAGATATTAAGTTTTCTTAGCTATATTACCATTTTTTTTTACATTAATTCCATACAGGAGGCGCAGAGGAAAAAATCCCTTTGTCATCTTTGGAGATGCTGTGTGGAGGGACTTTTTGTGTTAAGGAAGGAGTGAACCTGGGTCTTGAAGAGACCCATGTTGTAGGAGGAAGAAAACAGATACCAGCAAATCCTTCCACAGCCGAGCTGTTGAACTCAAGAACGAGTCGTATACACCCGACGCCTGTGCTCTAAAGATTGCAATCCGTTTGTTAGGGTAGGAGAATCTATTAAAGGGACCGCCGTTTCTGCACGGAGTCAAGGATTTTTCGTGAAAGGGGCCCCAGACCAGAGGTGGCTGCCAAATTCAACCGTAGTGTGCACTATTCATTTAACGAAATTTATATACAAACTGTGATTTGATTTTGGTATGATTTTGGTATGTTTATTTTAGCGAAATTTGTATACAAACTGTGATTTGATTTTGGTATGAATTATGGACTTTGTTGGGCTGGACTATAAAGAAACTTTTTTGAATTTTTTATAAGAAAAATCTCTTTTATAACTTTTGAAGGTTATTCCCATCAACGTACTATATCATTGAAGGAGAAGATAACAATAATAATCTAAACGAAAATATGAAAGGGAACAAGACACAAAAAACAGAAAAAAGACAATGGTCGCAACTGGGACACGAACCCAGACCTTTCGTCTAACCGGGACGTGTGCGTTAACCAATTTCTACTTAACTTTTTAAAGTTAATTTTTTTGATTTAATTTATTGCCCACTCGTACAATTTTTTATTCAATGTTAGAAGTCAATATGCCATTATTTTTTAAGATATATTTTTTTATGTAATTATAACAACACGCAATATGCATAACGTTTTGCTGCTCACTTTACAGATTTCTGATGTTCGATCCTTTCGGCTTACCGCAAGGATTTGGTTTAGGTCCAATACTAATCACTGAAACATTTTTGTTTACTCCATTGATTTGGGTCAAATTCCATTAATATATATACAATTTATGACTAACGATCTTAAAAAGGACACGTCCTAAGTAAATTAACTACCGTATATAATGGTCTCGTAGAATAAGTTATTATCACTCACCTCGCAAGAACCGTCCCCTTAATAATCAATGGTATAATTAAAAACACCATCACGCTCCACCACGAGCAATAAATTTAGTAGTTTTTAATTGTTAAGTTTGTACAATGATTTTTCATTGTCTGACTCAGTTATGTCTTCGGCTGCGAAGAATAGGAAATAAAAGTATAATCTAACGCTCGTTTTGTCTTTGTAATAATATCCATCGATTGTTTTATAACCGTGGGTTCTGTTCCGAGCGGAAGAAGCGACTTCCACTTGCATAATCTCTACATATAAAAATCATGCATAAAATATGCATGCTTCGTCTACTAATAAATAATTCTTCTTGGGTTATTATTTGTCTTTAATGTTTCAAAGACCCAATCTTGTCTGATTACGTCTAAAAGGGATCGAAATGAAAATCTAGTCTCTTTCAACGGAAGCAATCTTCCGAACAGGCCCTCCATTGATATGCTTGATGTAACCCTAAGTGACCAGCTCAGGTATGGGGGTCCATCGAAGCCAGAATAAAGTACCTAGTTAGCCTCCCAAAAAGTGGGCGTACTGCACAGGGCCCGCAGATACTTTAATAGTACACAACTGCTAACCCTGTACAAATCACAAGTGTGCCCCACGGTTGAATTTGGCAGCCACCTCTGGTCTGGAGCTCCAAAATATCTGAAAAATACCCTCGACTCTGTGCAGAAACGGGCGGTCCGTTTAATATATTCTCCCATCTTAACAGACGGATTGCAATATTTAGAGCACAGGCGTCGGGTGGGAATGCTATCCTTGTTCTACCGGTATTACAATGGAAGATTTTCCGTGGAAATAGCTTCATTGATCCCTTCGGCACCGGTGCATAGTCGGGAAACACGCCAAACGCGTGACCAACATATGTACACGGTTGACATTTGTCACATGAGAACGGTCGTTTCTTCGACTCGTTCTTGTATTCAACAGCTCGGCTGTGGATTTGCCGGCCTCTGTGTTTCCTCCTTCTTACAACATTGGTCTCTTCAAGACCAATGTTCATTCCTTCCTCTTCACAAAAAAACACCTCCACACAGCATCCCAGATGACATAGGCCGTGAGGGAAATTATTGTGTGGAGTTAATGTTAAAAAAAACTTTTGTATTCGCGACAGTAGTTGTAGGTGCATAAAATCTTTACGTCTTAGTTCTTTTACTAGGTAGGCACCGAACTAATAATATTGGCTATCGGTAAACCGAGCAATTTTTTAAGTCTAAAGCAAATGTTTCATTTTCGCATAGCGCGATTCACACAGCGATGTTTGTTACAGCGACCTTGATTTCCTTTCTCAATTGGAAAATTATCCGACCGACGACAATGAGAATGATAGATACAATAAGTCAGTACCTACCGCGATGGGTTCTGCCGCTTTGTTCTTCTTTCTTAATCCTAGTTTTCAGAATCTAGCTGCACGTAATTATTATGCTTGGCACGACTCCTTACCGATGTAATATTCCAAGGTAGCATACCGCTCTGAAATAACGATATTGTTATTAAAACTTGTATTGTAATCTAGTACAGATAGATGATGGATCACTTATAATTTTTTTTTATGGAGAAAACACATAAACAAAGTAACTAACAAGGCAGTATAATATATATTTGCGTGCATCTTAACTATTTCTCATAGATAAATAAACCTTCAAAAATCAATTTGACGTTCCGCCGCACCGGGAAACATTTATTGTAAACTAGCTGGTACCCGGCATGCGTTGCTATGCCATTTAATAAAGAAATTGTTTCTCCCTGCGTGTCCTTTCCCATTCGTCCCGTTTCCCTTCCGCCTCCCCTTCCTTTCTCGAGGACCCTTCCCCTCTCGCGTTCCCACTCCGCCTTCTCCACCTTACCTCTCCCCACTTCACTCCCCCCTTTCCCCCATCCCGTGAACCCCCTTCCAGATTTCCCCTCCCCCCTCCCTTGTTCGCCTCTCCCGTCCTGCGAATGCTACCCGAGTTCCCCTCCCCCTCCCACATTCCATACATTAATTCCCGGTACATTCAGTTTTAAAACAGCTCGCGTGACACCTATTGCAGTTTTTTTTATACAAATTTAATAATGTCAGAACTCACCAGTAGTTTAATACAAACCTTGTCCTGACAATAACGAACATACAAAAAAAAGAATTATCCAATTTGGTGCAGTCGTTTGGAAGTTATGCGCGTACATACATTTCGACGATTCATTTTAATTAATATAGATAGATAGATAAATGTTAAGAAGTGCACAATGTATAAACAAAGTATGTGAAAGTTATTTTCTGTAGGAAAACTGCTTTCAGTTTCCTACAAAAGTAGGTACTGATTTTTTTATCAAAGAATGTGACGGAATCCTTGAGATTTTGATTAAGCAATTCGTACATTCTTCTGATTGGATCCCTGATACCAGCATTTGTGCGCGTCCGGCTAATGTGGAATAAGTAGTGACCGATTGATGGTTCGGTTTCGGTTTCGGCAGAAAGTCTGCCGAACCTTCGGCCGCGTCGAAACTCTGCGTTCGTGAATTATCGCGCGTCGTTTGGCTGACTTCGGGTGAGTTCGTGGCTCGTGTGTCTCCTGCCATCAAAATACTGCATCAGCCTCAATACTCAATTAATGAGGTCCTTCCTTTATAATGTAAGTGTTGATTGTTGACAATTTTTTGTTCCAAGGAGTAGTTAACATATTTGTTAAGTTTTGTTTGTTTTACAGATATTTATAAAATAAATAATTATTTTTTCACACCCCAATTATTGATTTTTATTTCATTTAACACGTGTTCGAAGAATGTTGTGATTGTAAACGCAATTAAAATTAAAATACTCAATTAATGAGGTCCTTCCTTTATAATAAAAGTGTTGTTTATTAACAAATTTTTGTTCAAAAAAGTAGTTAACATGCTTTGTTAATTTTTATAATTTTTGTCTGTTTAATAGCAGTAATATTAAAAAAATATACATAAATATTTTTTTAACGTTCTTCAATTATTTTTATTTTTATTTCATTTAACACATGTATAAGTGTAAAAAATAAACCAAATAGATTAGAACAATAAATTTTTAACATTACTAAAAAAGTTTCGATTTCGGCCGAAACTGAGACAGACACCGAAGATTCGGTTTCGGTTTCGGTAGAAATTCTTGTAGAACACTAGGAATAAGTCGTTAAACTTACATAGTTGTTCTGGATGGTATTTTAAAGTTTATTTATTATAGTCAAGGTATGTTCGCCGATCGCCGGTTAAAAAGAGTAGCGATGTTTTAACTCTCGAACTATCGTATTTACGATGTAGTCGCAATATTTGTCTTGGAATAAATTTGTATTTTATACATAAAGCGGACTTAATCAATATTGTGGTTTTGAAAGTGACACAACTGCAGAAAGCGTGGTGAACAGTGGAATTGGGAAGGAATCTGACTTAATCTATTCGTTAGCTGCACGTCTTGTTGAGAACCGATCTCACGAGCATTAACTTGGTAGATAATCACTGCACAAGTATACTGAAGAGACTGACCCAAACACATGTTGCAAGGTTACTCATGTATGAATTCGATCACACTGTCAGAAAGGGACAGGTAATGGACAACAGGTTGGATGGAAGATGAAGGAACACATACATACAAGGTGTTAAGGGACGTACTTGACTTACTTTAACCCGTGACATTATTTGGAGTAAAAAATGTAAATAATATTTTAGTCTTCGGCGACTTTTTTCGATGTATTTTTTTCCAAATTTTTTTTTATTCAAAATTAAACAAAGAAAAAATTCGTCCACATATCGTAAGTGGTCTCTCAGCCCAGTGGCCGACTAACCTCTCACCCAGCCCCATAACTGTCCAACGCCTACTGTTTTTTTTTAATGTTTTTGTAGAAAAAAATTACATTTTTTACTCCAAATAAAAAAGGTAAAGTAAGTCAATTACGTCCCTTAATACCCTGCATACCGTGTACAATGCGGTAATTTCTTTTGTATATTAATTTATTTATTGTTTGAAACATTTACAGAGTTTTAACAATGATTAATGTCCGACCGAAACTGGATTTTCTACCAAAACTGAATCTTCGGTATCTGTCTCAAACCGAAACTTTTTTAGCCATGTTAAAAACTTATTGTTTACTAAAATTAGGCTTTTTTTACACTTATACAGACAGTTAACACGTGTTAAATGAAATAAAAAACAAAAATTGAATTACGTGAAAAAAAATTATTTAATTATTTTTATATTACTGCTATAAAACAAACAAAAATTATCAAAACATGTTAACTACTTCTTGGAACAAAAAATTATCAATAATCAGCACTTATATATTATAAAGGAATGACTTTATGGACACCGTAAAATGGTGCACATATTATAAATATAATCTTATGATTTTCTGCGTGTAGTAGTTGAAAATGTTCTCGAATAACAGAAAATTGGATTAAATGTTATAAACCACGATTCTTCAACACTCTTTGCGTCTTTATAGATACTCTGATTCATATTCTAATACATACTCGCTGGCATTTAAAATTTGTATGATGATCTGAACATGTTCTGTAATAAGGTATGCAAGCACGTCTTTTGCGGCGTGTCTTTAGCCTTAAGTATCTACTACCTATTGTTTGCATTTTAATGTATTTCCACTTTCGCTGTCTTTGGAAATTCTAGTCACGATCTCTACATGAACTCATGGCCGAGGAATGCCGAGAGCCGCTAAGGGTTTAGGTGTCAAGGATTTCGAAGAAGATTCTTGACATAGAAGAAGAAAAAATGACTAATAACTAATTGATTCTGCGAATACCACAATGATTCCATTGTTTTCTTAGGTCAACAGGAGAATAATCGCCAAAATTCAGCATTGCGTAAAAAAAATACTTGCGCACTTCTGGATTTCAACCCGCCACCTCCGGATTGGTACCTGAGGATCGTAACCACCTATCCACGGAGGCCGTCAAAGTTATTTTTTATGTGAATACCACACAAAAGTCCCAACTGCTCCCGTCTGGAACCAGTGAGACCATGGCATCGCATCGAATGGGGATGGGAAGAAGATGGGGAAGAGGAAGGTGGGGAAGTACCTGACTATTCAGATCTGGCCACCAAACACGGCTAAAGCCATTTCAAGCAACGTTTCAATTCTGAGTGGTAGTCTTACACCAGGGCGATACTGAGAGTATTCTTCCACCCTGAAACGTGCCGCAATTATATTATACTAACTGACCCGACCACGCCTTTTTGTGGCTAACGAAACACAACGCCATCTACTGGATGGTTACCCAACCTTTTAACGCACACCGCCATATGTTAATTTGCATCCAAATAAAATCCACACTGCCCGCTCACCAGCACGTTCGTCCACCATATACAGACGTTCTCCATTAATTATATATTTAAACCAATTTACACAAAACCTTGACAAATTATATACCTAAACCTTTCCCATGAATAACTCTATCTATTGGCGAAAACCGCATGAAAATCCGTTCAGTAGTTTTTGAGTTTTCCACGAACAGACAGACGGACGCGGCGGCGGCGGAGGACTTTAATTTATAATATGTAGAAATATTATTTTTAATTAAATAATTGTGAAAACCACGAATTAATCAAATATTTTTTTTAATTCAATGAAGACAATATAAGCGAAACTTAATCGAAAAATCTGGAAACCGAAAAATCAGAAAAAGAAATTGGCACCTCCGGGACACGAACCCAGGTTTGCTTGCTTTCCGGGCTTTCGCTTATACATATTGTCTTCATTTAATTAAATGTTACATTTTGAGGTTTTACTCATAAAGTTAAAATAAAAATCAAATAAAATTTATTTGCGCATGTCGGGATTCGATCCCGCGACCTTCGGGTTGAGATTCAAGAACCCCTCGACCACGGAGGCCGTAATAATAGTTATTGGAGTTGTAATGGCGTATCAGACGGACACAGGTAGCATATCATTCATACCATCTACCTGATGAAGACCCGGAAAACGTTGTGCAATGGTTTAATCAATTAGATACGCTAGAACGCCCGTTTTCCGGATTATTCGGAGGACATTTGGCCGGAAAACGACATTTCCCTGATTGAACTGAACAACCAAACAATAGATTATGGTCAATTAGTCCGAGGAAAATTTGACACTGTTTCATCTCTGAGGAACCCCGCAGACAAGATCTAAAATCTCCCTCAGCGTTTATGTTTAATTTATTGATTTGTTTATGGACTGTTGTCCAATATTCCACGTTCGGGTCTTGAAAATATAAACCCCTTCCTCCTGCCCTTCACTAACTTGCCTCAGCGCTTTACCTAATTTATATTTAAACAATATGTCATTGAACACAATCACAACATTCCCCCTTATTGAAAAACACATCTTAAGTCTCGCGGAAACTTTTTATGCGGGAATTCCCACCCATGAAAACGCGTCCATAAACTGCCTCGCCCGGTACGACGAAAACGTACGTACCACACATGAAAATCCTCCGTAAAGTCTAAACTCCCCATATTGAAGCCATGTACCTTTGCAAAAAATTTTAACAAACAACTAAAAAATCGATTTTTTCAACAACCATTAATATAAATTCATGATGAAAGAGAAAGGGGCCTTTTTGGCCCGGAGCTCTGTATGCCAATATTTCAAAAAGTCAAAACAAATCACAAAATTCACAGGTGGGTGAAATGTGGGTAGAGTTTCTCAACACCACAACATTTTTTTTACAGCATAATTCATTTGGCATTTTCACGATTACGTAGACTTAGGCTATATAATATGTAGTTCGATATTTATCAAGATCCATATTCATGGATCCATATTCGTGATCCATCAATATGGATCGAAGTGCTACTCTAGTCGTTCAATATTTATTGTGATCCGCAGATATTTATCAAACGTATATGGATCACAGGATTTATAGATTCCTTAATTCCAGACCGTATTATGAATTACGAAAAAAATTAAACTTGTAGGCCTCAATAAATATCACGATCCGTGGGTTCATCTATTTACGAAATTCACCAATTTTAGCATCCTTTGGTATTTGATAAATATCTGCATATTTAAATATCTTACATATTTATACACTCTCCTAATAAAGCAAATGCTTGTGTTTAGGAGAGGACAACTTGTTAATAACTTATTTTAAAAAATCCTTATCACAAACTTAAGAATTTAACTTATGAAGAGATTTAGACTTAACATAATTTTAAAGTTTATAAGGGTAATTAAACAAGAAATGTATATAGGATGTACATAAAACATTAGGAATAACAGACAGTCAAAAATATATCTGGGAGAAAGTTAAAATTAATAAAGTTAGTCTTGAAGTTACAGTAGAATGGTAAAAGTGAAGCATGACGGTTTACATAGAGTTTATAAAAAAGTGTTTCAACATCTGCATCATTTAGCCATAATTTTAATTCTTTTATGTAAAGTGATATTTTATCTGTCATTTGAATGTGTTTTGGTAGAAGATTAAATGTACGAGAACCAATAAAACTGCCATGTGTTTGCATTAATTTGGTTTTGATTTGGGGAACTTGAAACACATTATAAGTCCTTTTGCTAATTCTATTTTCGTTTGAAAGTTTAATATACAACTAAGTACACTTCTTTACATAGCCTCACGTTCATCAGGGCTAAACTGTACTGTACCTACCTAGAAAAACTTATGACATTGCATGAATCATGTATTTCATCAAAACCTTGTTCAGAAATCATCTAATGTATGTTTTTATGCAATTTGTCATTAAGTTTAATCAGGTATAGCTAATTTGTAGCTAGTAGTAGACTGTGGGTAGTTACCTATCTAGATTTATTACAATTTTACGTTAATTTCTACTATTTTTCAGTTCTTATTATAGGTATGTTTATGTTGTGTTTCATTACGCTCAGTGACTTCTTGAAGTCATTTGACTAACAGGAAGAGGAATAATTACTTAAAATTAATGTAAGTATTCGAGTTGAGGCCTCGTATTATTTTATTACTCACGTTACGCGTCACTGCTTGAATGAATTATCAACAACTGGTCACTTTGGTCGGATAAGGTTCTAACACTTCTAACTTCACTTCATCTTGTTCTAAAAAATGAGGTGTCAAAGGTTTGCAAAAAAGATTTCTCATTATCTATTTACCGATTTCTGATTTTGATTTTGGATCTTAAGTAAAGTATTTTAGTTTAACATTTTTTAAAAAGGAAAATATTAAATAGGATGTATACTTACCATTTTATAACATAGGTATCCAAACGTGCAGATAGAACGATATGCAACCAATTAGGGTTCATTGCGTAGGGGTCTAACTACATTTCCCTAATGCACCTTTAAAATAGTTTGACTTTTGGTACCGCCGCCCCGGGAACCATTTATATTGGATAACCAACACATCTGCCATAGGTCACCCCAAGTGGTTCGCTACGTTTGGTGACTTGGCAATTGCACTGGGTTTATGGGATGAGGTTTGTTCTGATCTTGGTGGCGGATGCTTCTGTCCACCAAATGCATGGCAGGCTGATTTGGGAGATCGGGTGCAGGGAGACCTTTCGACCTCTCCAGCAGGACTCTCTCAGAACATCGCGTTGCATTGCAGTGGGAGGGATGGATTTGTCCGTCACTCCTCGACACACTGATCCCCAGATTCCTGCCCATTCCTCACACCTTTTTTTCCTTCCCAGAACTTCCTCTTCTCCTTTTCTAAAAAGACCCTCCCCACAGCATCCCCAAAGATGATAAGATATCATAATAAGGTAAATATATACATATATATATATATATAAATCATTTAAAATATGTTAAACTAAAATACTTTACACAAGATTGAACCTCAAAATCAGAAATTTATTTATTTATTCAACGCCCAGAGGGCTTCATGTTTGGTAGTACAATTAATTCATGACAGATGATTTTTAAACAAATAAAGAAATAATAAAAATAAAATTAGAAAACAAATGCACACAAGTTACAAAAATAAAAATACAAAATACAAAAATGCAGCGATTTGATAAGTTTACAAAAATACAGATATGTTTAGGAATAATTTTGGAATAAGTTTTTTACAAGATTCATGCCAAGTTGTTGTTTAATATGTCAACATCACCTAGTGTACGTACTGATTTCCCATAGTGCGAAATCGTTGTAGCGAAGAGTGGGCAATGTAGTTCCGCTTATGAATGCTGCAGTAGAATAGTGTATTTTGTCGTGTGGTTACTGTTGGTATTCGTAGGTTTATGAGTTGCAGGAGTTCGCAACAGTCGAATTTAGAGTTAAGTATTTTCTATATAAATGTTAAGTCATTTATTTTACGTCTGTCTTCTAGTGTGTGTATTTTTAGAATATTTTGTAAAAGATTATATTTTAAGTCTTCTAGTGGGATATTTAATTTAAAATTCATAAAACTCCGATTTTTTTGTATTCGCTCAATATTATTAACGTGAATTTTGTAAGATGGAGACCAAACTACCGAGTTATATTCAATTTGGCTTCTAACTGGAGATACATATAATTGTTTATTGGTTCCTATGGAATTAAAATTTTTAGTTGTTCTTAATACGAAGCCTAGTTAAGTGTTATCATACCTTTATTCATAATTTGGTGGATATAATTGGTGTAACTTAGTTTTTCACCCAAAATAATTCCAAGATATAGATAATGAGAATTCGTCTTAATAGACAAGACACCTTAGAACATGGTAAGGCGAAGTTAGAATCCTATCCAACTAAAGTGATGAACTACATACTACATAACTACACAGCATCTATAATACTTCTAAGCCATCAAATTTTCAAAACAAAAACATATGATTTTGTATGATTTTGCATTATTTAGTATGGCTTCATCTTAAGATCGTTTTTAAAATCAATAATATTGAACGAAAACATAAAATCAAACATTTTTAGTTGGATGATTAAAATCAGAAAAATAATCTTTAAATATTCCGTACATTTTAAACAAATCCCTCGTTTGTGGAAATACCTCTTTACATAATACTTAGGTATGGTGTTTATGTGCAAATACTTCATGTTCAAATTAAAGCGTTTAATGCTCATCAAAAGGGGAAAGTTATAAAACATATTAACATATTAGCTATTTAATTTACCTAGGAAAAAAAAAAAAAAAAAAAAAAAAAAAATATGTATATATGAATACCGCACAAGAGTCCAAACTGTTCCCGTCTGGAGCCGGTGAGACTATGGCTCCCCAATTTAGGTATGTTAATGTAGTGCGGCTGAAGGTTAGGGGGAGGGAAATGGGATTGGAAGATGAAGGTAGGGAAGTAACCGGCTATTCAGATCTGATCACCAAACATGGCTAAAACCATTTCAATCAACGTTTCAATTCTGAATGGTGGTCTCACACCGGGGTGAGACTACTCACAACAGTTTCCACTCTGGAACGTGTCGCAAATGTCCTACTATTTTAAATTAATTAATTGTAAAATAATATAAATTTATCACATAACATTTATTTGCATACGCCGGGATAGAACCCGCGACACAGTCAAATCAAATCATTATTATTCATTAACAATTATTTTAATATAATTATCATATATTATGATTTGATTTGTATGTACATTGTACAACCTCTCTCCACAGCTACCAATGCAATGTATTGACAATTTTTTGTTTTGTAATTTTTTGTTTTATATATTTTTTGGCTTCATATTCCTTTCTTATACATTTAATTTACTTATTACTTATTATGCTGTCACATTAGAGGTAAAGTCAAAAGGAGAAAATCCATAATTGATTTTATTTTGGCTATATATAATACTTTTTATGTACAAACTGAAAAAATGTAAATTTTCGATTTCCCGAAAATTAATAAATAAAATAATCAACATTATTTGCAAGTTCGAATTATTATGAACCTCGATGGTGGTTTTATTGTGTAATCTTTCATTCATTTATAAATACACATTTGTCTTATACACGGTGTTTGGAAACTCAGGTAAAAGCAGGTGAAATTCGCAGTAAAAGCAGGTGAAATTCGCAGTAAAAGCAGGTGAACCAAAAAGGTGAATCCAGATCACATTTGGAATCGACTTGGGGTTTAACTCTTTTTATTTGAGCTTTCGTTTTGGAGCAAATCGAGTCAGAAGTTGGAATTTTTTTGGTAAAATTAAAAAAAAAAAAAAAACATCGGTCGCTAGAGGGTTAATAACAGATGTTTAAGAGTGTTTAACCAGCCAGCGGACGAAAATCCACATTTCGTCGAAAGTTGTTCTTACGATCGTGCAGGGCGGTTACAATGAGAAAGATTACGTACCAGATTACGATTACTCCGTACCAGCTTTTTTAAATTCTAACTCAATATCGAATTTATTTCAATCCAAATTAGCTTTAATTTGCACCTTCATCCAAAAATGCTGAAAGGCGTGATGATATAACTATTAAAATAATGTACTTTTTGTAATTATTTTTTGATTAAAAGTATTTATAATTTTTCAATAATGTCTAAATTTAATAAGAATGTTAAAAAAGTCTGAAATATATTAGTTTGTAAGTGCGCAAATAAATACACAAATGGACCAATTTTCGTCAAGAACACATGTACGTACATATTTTTTAATGATTTTATTGAAACTAAAATTAAAATTCTAAAACATGCGTTTGCTAGATAATGTATTGATTTATTTTACTGCATGATTATATTATTTGAAATGGGTGTGGTATAATACAAAATCTTTTTTGAAAATTTAACAAATCTGCCAACGACCTATGGAATAACCTTTAAAAATTTTAAAAAAATCTCAAAATTTATTACATGCGAATGCTAGATAAAAGAACAATCTTTCGAAATCCATTTATAATTTTTTGTGGAAAAGAGTCGATACGTCTAAAATCTGATTTGAAAATGACATATTTCTGGTTTTCTCTGGTAATGCCCTCTTAATGTTGTTTAAAATGCGTCGAAGAGTACATACACCTGGCTCTAAAAGTTTTTAAACCCTTTAGTTGATAAAAAAAAAAAAATGGAAGAAAGAAGATTTTTGGGTTCTCCGTGTGATGATCTCCCGCTTGTCCTAAGAGTTTCCGAACACGGTGTATAAACCTAATATAAACATTAAATGTATTTTAAGATATTTTTACCACATGTTACAACGTGCTATATGAATGGTGAAAGGCGTTCTAATAGATAATAACTCTATAATAGATAATGATTTATTATTATTTATCAGTAAAAATATAATGTCTGGAATGTTGTGGACGTATTTTCATATCAATTATTACCTACTGTGATAATATACTGTTTTACGAATTTGTTTGCTAAGAAATTCTACGAAATACAAAAAAAAATATTGGTAATAAAAATTGTACAATATTTATTATACTGTATTGACGTAAGTGTTTTTTATGATAACTAACAATGTAATTCCGCCGCAAATCCACAGGTTAAAAATAGCAATAATAAAAATAAAGGTTTTTTTTTAAATATCCATATTTTGCAATGTTTACTGTCTGTCGTATAATCTTGTTATCGCGTGTCCATATAATGAGGGTTGGAAAGTAGTTCCTGGTAATTCATAGCTGGTCACGAAGCGTAACCTAAATCCATTTCCCTCTGGAAGGAGATGCAAATAATATATTAATACTAGCTGAGCCGACAAACGTTGATCTGCCAAATATGTAAATTATTTTTAGTGAATATTTTGGTTGTTAAATAAAAAAATAACGAATGTATTATAAGTGTGTGGGGATGGGATCTATGACAGAAAGAGGAATGGAGTGCTTTAGACGATGACCGCCGATAAAAATAAAAAACACCGGCACAACAATACATAACAATAACAACAATTGCATACTGAGAAGCAAGCTGGAGTACGCAAGCGATATTTGGGCACCGTACCACCAGAAGTACATTGATGTGTTAGAGCAAATCCAGAAGAAATTCCTCAGGTATGTTACACATTGACTTACTTGAGGAAACTGATTCTGTGAGTCTAGAAACTAGAAGGAAAGCAAGTCTTGCTATTCTGTCTTTCAAAATTTGGAACAATTTCATCGATAGCCCATTTCTCTTGGGATGCTATGATTTATATGTACCAGACCACTACAGCCGAAGTCGACATAATGCTTATTTAAAGTACCGAACGGCAGAACAGACGTCTTGGCAAAGCATGACGAGGGGAGTGGTGCTGTTAAATGAAATTGCAAACCATTTTGATGTCAAGTGACTGTTCATATGCCTTAAAAATATTATTGAAGAGTCACTTACCTAAATGCTGATAGGGTAACTAAATTGTACTGTAATTGGAAATATTCTGTTGTACAAACATAATAAAATAAAATAGTGATACATAACAAATGTCGAATGAAATGTCAAAATGACGCGACGCTTCTCGTGAATGTCTTGCGCATGTGTGGATGAAAGTTCGATGAGGCGGACGTAGTGCCATCTGTCATTCAACAACATAAATAATTTCGTTGTTTGAAATACGAACGACGGTTAAATTTGTTCATAAAAAAACACAAGCGCATATAAAAATTGGAGGGTGGTGGTAGGAGAGTGAAAATTTGGAGTTGTAGGTATTTTTTAATGCCAAATAAAAAACAAAATACAGAAAAAAAAAGTCAAAAAAATAGAAAAAAAAATCTGGATAGGGACACCCTAATCAAATATGAAATATACTTTACGACCTATTCTCATACCTACCAAATATACATTAAAAAAATATCAAAATCGGGCGAGCCGTTTGGAGTGCGACCACAAACAAGGTGACAAGAGATTTTTTAAATATATACATAGATTATGAATGTTAAATTATTTGAATTCAAGTGAAAACCCATAAAAACGTTTTATTTTCCACTTGTTGAAAAGGCAACCTGTAACGCCAAGGGTTGAGGGATTTACAATATAATTAGTCCAGTAAAATAAGGATTTCACTCCTAAATGAAACCTAATAAGCTGAAAATTTGTGTAAACCTTTATTTTGATATTCTATATGTTGTCTCGTCTCATACGGTAACGTGTGAGCGTCTTTGGATATTCAAGGTCAAAGGTCATGAAAATCAGTTTTTTGGAAATATCTCGCTTCCTTCGCCTCGATTTGTATTTGCATTCAATATAAAAATTGTAGATTATAAAATTCCCTACAAATTTTGTCTGAAATAATTTTTTATACGCTTAACCGTTTTTAAGATTGAGCGCGAAGAGTCCGGAGCGCTAAGTCGTACATTCCATGGCGCAAGGTCAATGGCGAATCCCAGTTCGTAGTACGGTTTTTTAACTTAATTTTTCGTTAAATATTAGTTAATTAACTATTTAATATATTTTATAAATATATGAAATATATGTAATTATAATTTATTTATTTATTTATTTATTTCAACGCCATAAAATGGCTATTACAATCCGGTGATACATAGTGGTACATAGGAGGATAATTTCAATGATAATATATACATTAAACAAAGTACATATGTATGATAACAACTAGTATTTAGTTATAGGATACAAATATATTCTACAACAAGAAAAAAATAGTATGAGCTCGTACAAAATACACATTTTTATGCAGAATAAACATAAGTAAATTAAGGTGAATTCTTAGAAAAATTCTCAACATCAAGTATAATATACCTACTTTACTTTTATTTGTACATATTGTTGGCTAAAATGGAGTACATAACTTAGTAATGATATTATTGTTACCTTCAGTTGAAATTACTGAAGTTTGAAATGATTACACGTACTGCTAATTAGTTCTGCTTATCAGGGCTGCCAGTTAGAGAATCAATAATAAATCTTTGGTTTAAAAATAATAATTTTGAAAAAAAGTTATACATTATTAGCTATCAGTGAGCTATCACTTAACACTATCTGATAGTAAATATAAATAAAACAAGCAGTTTGGAATCTATATTAGAGTATGATATAGACGCCGTGCAGACGAACACTATTTAACATTAATTATTGTCATTGAGGTATGATATTATAGCCTTCTTATAACTATATTCGGTGCAGTTGAACACATCTACTACTTCTGAGAAAGCATTTCCAATTGCATGCAATCTAGGTATAAGCGAGTATCTAAATGACTCAGTCCTGATATTTTTGTTGCAATTAAAAAGAATTTTGGATCGAGTAGTTCTAGTAGGTATGTGGAAGGTAATTAGGTTTAATAAATCAGGACTGTCTATAATACCATTAACAATTTTAAAAATAAAAGTCAAGTCGGAAATAAGTCTTCTATCTGAAAGTTTGAGTAAGTTTAATTCTTTCATCAAGTGATTGTAATTTATTGATTCTATTGGTAGACCAAGTTTATAGTTAGTGAATCTTAAAAATTTATGCTGAATTTTTTCTATGGAATCGGAGTGGATTTTGAAGTGAGGGGACCAAATAGAAGAATTATATTCAACTTGACTACGAACTAGAGAGGAATATAGGATTTTTAATGTTGAAATATTTTTAAAGTCTCTGCCATTTCGAAGAATGAAACCAAGCATTTTTAATCCTTTATTGGTTACTGTAGTTATATGTGGAATAAAGTTAAATTTGGTATCGAAAATAATGCCAAGATCATTAATCTCACTGACAGAGGTGAGGGAAACATTATTAATTTTATATTGATAGTTAAGGGGTTGATTTGTTCTGAAAAACCTTATTATCTGGCATTTACTTATATTCAGATAAAGTTTATTAGTTTTACACCAGTCTTGTAGTTTAATTAAATTTGATTGAATGTGAATACAGTCATTTATTGTTTTTATAAGTTTAAATAGTTTTAAGTCATCGGCGAAAAGCAACACTTCAACATTATTATCAAAAACAGTGATGATGTCATTTATAAAAAGTAGGAACAGTATTGGGCCTAAATGTGACCCTTGAGGTACACCGCTAGTAGCCATGAATTCGTGTGATAGGTAAGAGTTATTTTTTACTTGGAGAATTCTATTGGTTAAGTAACTCTTTATCCATTCCAATAGTTTACCCTCTATTCCCATTTTACTAAGTTTGTTAAGAAGAATTTCATGGTTAACTTTGTCAAAGGCTTTAACAAAGTCTGTATATATTGAATCTACTTGGGTTTTATTTTCAAGTGAGCATGCAATAAACTGTTCATACAAGGAAAGATTTGTTAGGGTGGATCTGCCCGGCATAAAGCCATGTTGGTTAGGTACAATGATGTTATTAATATGTATGGAGATTCTGTCAAGGATAAGTTTTTCAAACAGTTTGGAGATAGTTGAGAGCATGCAAATGGGTCGGTAATTAGTGACATCATGAATATCACCCTTTTTAAATACAGGTGTGAGATAACAGTTTTTCCATAAATCGGGGAAACAGCCAGAATTAAGCGATTGGTTAAATATTTGACATAGTGGCTTGGCTAGTATCGATACACATTTAATTAGAAAAGCAGGACTAACTTTGTCAGGACCCGCTTTTTTCTTTATGTCGAGTGATTTTATTTTGCGTATAACATCCGGAACATTTATATGTAAAGCGGGAATGTGGACCGATTTCTTCGGATGAAAGGATGGAAGTTGAACATTAGGGATATCCTTATCGTACACATTTTTGAAGAAGTCAGCAAAGAAATTAACGATGTCGTTTGTATCACTGCTGCTTTTCCCTTCGAAATACATGTGAGTAGGTATGCTGGGTTTATTTTTTCTTAGTGAGTTTATGTGTGTAAAAAAGTTTTTGGTATCAGAAGAAATAGACTTTTCTGTGTTAAGTATGTATGTTTGATATAATTTTCTGGCGAGTATTTTGCAGTCGGTTCTATATTTATGAAATATTTTGTAGTCTGAGATAGAGTTGCTCTCTTTGAAGTTTTTGTGCCAGATTTTTTTGTTTTTTGTTAATTGCTTTAAGTCATTATTAAACCATTTGGGGAACTTTGATGGTATTACTTGAATTGAGGGTACGTAATTTACGATAGCCGTGTTGATGATGGAGTAAAAAGATTCTAGGTTATGATTAACATTTGTGTTACTGTCTAAAAAGGACCAATCTGCATTTTCTAAGTATTTTATTATCAATGGATAATCTGCTTTGGCAAAATTATAAGAACAATTGGGAACAGTGTTAGAGTGAGTATTAAGAAAGTTGTTCATAATGGTAATGTTTAAGGGAGGATGGTGGGAATCTATGGGGAGAAGAGAGTCTATGGATTTACTTAGTTTTACTGAAGGATCACTACTAAATGCAAGGTCTAATAGGTGGTGATTAGAATTATATACATTATTAATTTGTTTAAGACCAAGGAAATTAGACATATTTATAATTTCACGAGCAATGGTAGATATGTTAGCATGAATTGTTGGATTATTACTTATGGTAACCCAGTCTATATTGTTTGGAATATTGTAGTCACCGGTTAGCAGCATTCTAGCTTCCGGATATTTGAGCTTGAGGGCCTCTACATCTTCAATGTGGTTTTCATAAACTTGTGAATTTGATCCGGGTGGAATGTAAACACATCCAAGAATAATTTTTCCTAGGTTCGTCTTGAGTAGTACGTAAAGTTGTTCTATATTTTTGTGTTTGCATTTTAATCTGGATGAAGTTATAGATTTTGTGACAGATATTATTACACCTCCTCCTCTTGATTTGGTGCTGGTAGTGGTACTTCTATCGAAGCGGTAGGTATTGTGAGAAGTGAAGCCTAGTTCTTCTGTATTAAATGACGGATCCAACCAAGTTTCAGTCAGGAAATATATATGAAAGGGATGGATTGGAATCGAGAATTTGAATTGTGTAATATAATTACCTATAAATCAAATAGTCATTTGACATTACTTACCTTTTTACACATAATTACTAAAGTAATTTAGTGAATTATTTTTAATATGTTTTAATTATAACAAATGAAACAATGTTACTTTGTTTGAACCGCTTGTATGTTTGTTTAAAGTTTAAAGCCAACCGAATTGTAACACTTTAACTTCTATGAATGTTTCAATCAATGAAAAATTCAATCAGAGCATCGAAACAACGCCTCGAAGAGAATGAACCTTCAACATCATCAAGCGTACCTCGCAATAAAAGAAATGAAGTATTTTATTTTAAAGAATTATGAATTATGCTTATTTCGTGGCGAAGCAGCTAATGAAGCAACAGAGGTAAAAGTATAAACGCACGATTAGTAAAGTAAGTACTCTCGAATTCAAAGACAATGTTTTGAAAAGAGCAGAAGAACAAAGCGATTCTTTAGGAGAGTTAGTAAAATGTCATGTTTCCTGTGATCAAGACTTGATACCTGCTGAAGAAAAATACCACGCCGTTTGCTACAGTATTTTTTTAAAGCCAGTACCAGCTCTAATAAGAAAGGCTCGCCAAGATGGTCATGTCACATAATCAATGAAAAAGATTTTTATCTATATGAAATTTAAGCTCTGACAATGTAAATTGGGAATTTACATTGTCAGAGCTTAAATTGGGAATTTACAATGTCAGAGCTTAAAGATATCCCTACGGAGTTTGTACCAAGTAATCAGAACCAGAACGTCAAAGGACTGCCGTCATAATAGGAAAAGATGATTTGTTAATTGTTTTAAATATACTCCACTTAAAGTTTTGATAAATATCCCCGTTGTAAAGAAAACATTTTATTCTTAGTGGCTGTGACACGACTTCTGCTCTTTTTAGGAAAGGAAAAAATCTGTCTTCAAAACTTTAGAGAAACTACCCGATTTTGATAGACTGGCCTAAATATTTCAAAAAGAAAACTGTCCTGTGTAAATATTATTCGAAAATAGATTACACATTTTTTTACCAGTATGTAATGCTCCAAAATCTGAGAACAGTATCGATCATCTTCGCTACATACAGTTCATTAAGTCAATAAAATTAAATAAACCTGTGCAGTTTTCAACTCTTCCGCCAACGAGTGCAGCAGTTCACCAACATATCAATGGTGTCTACTGCCAAATTTAAATTTGGTTAGGCAATGATTTATAACCCCAGGGATAGGGTTGAGTGCTGCAAAATGAAGCCCTAGAACCGATAAAAATATTATTACCACCTGCACCAGATGAACTGCATATGAACTGCATACAATGTTCTGTAACTGCACGAATTGGTTCTCGCTGTGGATGCTGAAAATCAGGGTTGCAATGTTCGTTAGCTTGTGGCCAATGTAATGGACATGAATGTCTCAACGCTTCATCGTATCAACATGATCTCGACGAAGAAATCGCACATGACCCTGAAGTTTTTGAAGGTTTGGAGATGGATGTCATTGATAACGAGGAGGATGATGATAATGACTCTTAAATTGTTGAGTAATCGTAAGAAGAAGGATGAAGAAGAAGAAATCTAACTAAAATAATAAAATTTACTTTAAAATTTACTTACTAATAATTTACTTCAGCTTAATTTGTACAAACTTAATTATATATGATTGCTAAATAAAAATATTATTAATTTTAATCAAAATGTTGCCACAAAATAAGTTTACCGTGTTAGAAGAAAAATATTATTAAAAAATATTTTCTTACTTTCTTTCCTACTTAAAGTGCAATTATCTAATGAGATATATTTAAAAAAAAAAACCACTTAATTACTTTATTATTTATATGAAAAAGGCAAGTAGTATTAAATGACTCTTTGATTTATAAGTAATACTAATAATTAAAATATATTAAATAGTTAATTAACTAATATTTTACGAATAATTAAGTTAAAAAACCGTCCTATGAACTGGAATTCGCCATTGACCTTGCGCCATGGCATGTACGGCTGAGCGCTCCGCTCTCTTCGCGCTCAATCTTAAAAAAAACTGATTTTCGTGACCTTTTACCTTGAATGTCCAAAGACCCTCACACGTTACCTTACGAGACTTTAGAGACAACACGCAGAATACAAAAATAAAGGTTTACAGAAATTTTCAGCTTATTCCGTTTCATTTAGCGGATATAACATATTTTTAGCTTAAGTGACTGGACTATAGATGATACAGCACAAAAGGCCTCCGTAAATTAATAATTAAGATGTACTCATATTTGCAGCACATTACAGAGTGGAAGTTACTCTCAGTATCGCCCTAGTTTAAGACCACAATTCGGAACTGAAACGTGCTTGAAATGGCTTTCGTCGTGTTTAATGGTGAGATCTGAATAGCCAGGTACTTCTCCTCCTTCCCCTTTCTCCTTCCTCTCCCCACTACCTTCCGCCTCACAACATACCCCAATAGTCTCACTGGCTCCTGGTAGTTGGGAGCAGTTGGGACTCTTGTGAGGTATTCAATTAAAAAAATAGCTTTGCAACGTCGGTCGTTCTGAAGTATCTGTCAACATTCTGTGTATTGATACTATGTATCTATTATATACAACATGTGCATAAAGAAGTGTGTCCCGGGCTGTGTCTTTGTTTTTTTTACAAATCTAGAGTTTTATTCCTATATTGGAAGATATATTCCTATATTGATGAAATTTAGAACACTTGACCTTCAAAACAGGAGGTAGGTGAATTGTCTACGTGAGATACCGAAAACCACCTCCATTTCGTTTCTCAACCCTAAAACAGAATTTTGATACTTCTGGAAGAAATTTTGCACACTTGTTTAGCAAGAGGAAAATAACTGTATACGCCTGATTTTTTAAAACTATGCGTAAAGCCTGGGCGACGCCACGGACTTCAACTAGTATCAAATAAAATTGTATGCATGGATCTAAAAATGTTTAATACCCAAATAACATTTAATTCAACAAACACAACCATTATCATCGTCTTTATGGGATTAGATGCAAAATCAAAATTAAAAGTAAAATGGCAAATCCACGTTTCTGATCCCATCTCCAATGTAAAACCAGCAAAAGTCGCCACTATTTATCTTGGCGTAGAAGAACATCCCGGGCCATAGCAAGCTCTGCAGACTAACTGTCTTCTTGTCGTTATCCGTGTGCAGCGCCCAGTGGCCTTTGGGAATGTCTCTATCAATGGTGTCCAAGAAGTCCACGGCATAATTAAAATCATCCCTCGTCAACAGATTTGTATTCCACTTGCTCTTCGGCCTCCTGTAATGCACATAAGATGCCAGATTTTGAGAATCGTGGAAGCTGAGACCTTTAAAATATTTATTTTGGATTATTCCACAATTCGGGCTTTTTAGCAGGAATCCTCGAGGCACTATTTCTGCTTCTTGTTTAATTGTCGACAGGACATAGGCCAGATACTTTTCTTCTGTCAAACCAGCTAATTTTTCATAATTTTCATCTGTTAATTTGTTGGTTATTGAAATTTTAGAAATAGGATCGCCTTTGAAGTAGTATGATATCTGCTGTATCCCGAATAACTCCTTCCTAGCCCTTGGCAGCATGATCCATTGGAAGAGGTTAATGCTGTAGAAATACTTCTTGTCTCTCATGACGTCTTCTTTAAATCCATAGGCTATGTAGTAATCTCCTTCTGTGCCGAATATCTTTCCCCAAAAGTAGATTTTCTCGAAATGGTTTTCGTTTTGTAGCAGACACAAGGAATTGTGCAGAAGAGATAGTTGCTCGATGTTGAACGTGAAACCTGATGAATTAAAAAGACCGAAGTATTCGAATAGCTTGTCCACATCCATTTTTCTTCTTTAGCAAGCAATAATTTTGACAATCAGACAACGAAAATTTGGATTGTCTTGTTACTATGGTTACAGAAGTTAAACCAAGTATTATTTGGTCAGAAAAAAAACAAAGGTAAGTACTTAAACTAACTCAAGAAAAGATTCTTCATACGGGTCCCGATTTAGTTTCAATGGGGACTGATCGGTATTAAAAAAGCATTGTATGAACATTATGGTTTAATTCATCATTTCTAGGCCTTGTAACGCTTGGGTTCGAACTTCAATAGTAGTTTTCTCAAGCCCTATGGCACCGATCTTACTGAAATTTTGGATTCTTACTAAAAAGCATGGTCTGTACACGAGTAAATAAAAAAATCTTCAAAAAGAACAGTAGAAAATTCATAGTTTTTTGGGCCCTATGGCGCCGAACCGACTGAAATTTTGGATTCTTACTAAAAACATTGTTTGTACACGAATCAATGAAGCTTTTAACTCTAGCAAAGCTTCTTTAAAGAAGTAATAATTACTATAATAATAATTTTATTCCAGGATGTGGGGACGATGATGCAATCCCGTACCGTATAGTTATATCCAAATGGATTCTGCAGGCGTTATTATAATAGATCCGGAGTCGTTCCATCAAGCTGATTCGGTAGTGACACCATGTCACATACGTATACAGGCTAGTACAAAATACATTGAACAATATTTTTATTATTGCTGCATTGAGAGAATCTTCCGGCAATTATATTAGACAATATGATACTTCTCCTTTACCGTTCAATATCACCATCGTCCGAAGTCTTCAGTAATGATGTGCCCCAAGTATTTTAAGTTCTTAGATTTATTTAAGTTGTACGGGGAGCATCTTCTCACGATGTTTCCCATGGTTTTTCCCTTAGTTTGGCTAATATTATGCACATGCTCACTCTATTTATTAGATGGACTTGGTAAGGAATAGGCCACTTGCATCGCTTTTTTAATTCTTCCGGTTTAGGCAAATATTCTAAGACATTCCCTATTTTTTTTAATCGTATTTTTGAAACCCTGGTGTTTTTTTGAAATTTTAAATCCGAAAAATCAGACCATTTTCCATAAACCGGAAAGACGGGACATAATTTTATAGGTGCAAAAAAACGATAATTACATAGCCGAAAATCATTTTAAAAATAATAACGTTTTCCACACGAATGGCACAGGAGAATAACGAGGCATACCACAAATATTATATCTCATAAATATTGTTTTCCTTGATCCATCTTATTGATCATAAATCATTATAATGTACAACGTCTACATTACTAAATCCAATACTTGTAATTGTAAATTATAATAATAATAAGAATATTATAAAATTTGATTTTGTTAAAATCAGCACCACTAGCATTATACCTCTAAAACAAGTACCGACATCTAAAATGTACGGGGTTCTCTTCATAACATCTGTCAAAAAGTCAAACCAAATGATAAGTTCGCAGAGAACAAACAATAAATCTAGTGAACGTTAAATGTCAAATTCAAAAATTCGCCTGAAATCAAAGTGATGCCATATAAAAAAAATCATTTTGGAATTTTACAAAATTAATAGGAACATTTTCGGCGACGGGACATTTTCATGTAGTGACGTCACGAGCCCAAATAATGGATTTATTTATTAAAAAATAAAAAAAAACTGTACATTTCTAAAAAAATTTACTAACATTTTCGTAATCTTAGTAAAAAGATCTATCCACACGATCTTTTCCAAGTCGTTATGAAATCCATGCAAGTGGCCTATTGAAAGAGTGTGAATTTTTTTTTTTACATGGCCATGAGGAAAATAATTTCCCTCGGGGGGTATGTCATCTTTGGGGATGATGTGTGGAGGGTTTTTTAAGGAAAGGAAGGAGAGGAGAATTCTGGGAAGGAAAAGGGTTTGAAGGGTGGGTAGGAATCTGGTGTTCAGTATGTCTTGGTCATCCGCCTCCAAGACCTAGACAAACCTCACCACATAAACCCTGGCACCCCTGCTAAATCACCAAACGTAGCGAACCTATGGCAGAGGTGTGGATAAAACAATAATGTGGATAAAACAGGTGCGAGTAAAGCACGCATTTTACTTACATAGGTCCGGGCTCTAAAATAGTCCAAACCACTAAAGAACCGGTTGAAAACAGAAACAACTTTGTCGTAGGCTTACGGAGGGAAATCCAAATAAACTATTTTAAAACTGGTATTCATCGTTACAATACTAATTCCTAATATTCGTAACAGGATAATAAAGACTGTAAATAAATTCTGTATTAATATGATATAATCATTATCCATCTCCACCTCCAACAACACCTCCCTCCGCAGATTAAGATATAACAGGGCGGCGCGGCGTTTTGTCCATACAATCGTATACCCAATTTCCTCTTGGATTTTGATACTATGTACTTCAAATATATTTTTTAAATATAATATAGACCTCAAGACTGTCGGTACATTTTGCTTATTTTTGAAAAGTTACTTCTTACAGGAGTTAGGCTTAGGACCCTACAAAAATCGTTAACATTTCTTGGTTTGAACGCCATCAACAGACTTTTATTATACAAACCAGACAACGCATGTTTTAAAAAAAAGCAAAACGTACAGAGTATTTTCCTCTTATACAGTTAGTAAATTTTGGGAAGTTGGATAACCAACACCTCTGCCATAGGTCACCCCAAGTGACTCGCGATGTTTGGTGACTTAGCAGGTGACTTAGGGATGTCAGAGGATGTGTCTGCCCACCAGCCGCGTGGCCGGCCGGATAGCGAGAGACTGGTTTAGGGTTGGTTTCATCGTAGATTATGATAGATTCATCACTAATGGTAGATTACATGGTAGATTCATCACTAACGGACTCACTGACCCTTAGATTCCAACCCACCCCGCATACCTAATCTTTCCCAGAACTTCCTCTCCTTTCTTTCCTTTAAAAGACCCTCCACACAGTATCCCCAAAGATGACATAGGCCCAGAGGGAAAGGGCCTCCTCTGTGGAGCTATTATAAAAATCTGTCCAGTTTTGGAGGAGAAAAATGGGGAATAAAAAACTTCGATTTTGATGATTTTATTGAGGTATTAACAGCCTGAGGCAAGGGTGGATCCAGGATTTTTTTCTGGGGGGGGCACAAGGGCGGACGGGCAAAAAAATCAACAATTACTGTTAGGATTTTTTTCTGGAGGGGGGGGGGGCACAAGGGGCGGACGGGCAAAAAAATCAACAATTACTGTTAGGATTTTTTTCTGGAGGGGGGGGGGGGCACAAGGGGCGGACGGGCAAAAAAATCAACAATTACTGTCAGGATTTTTTTTGGGGGGGGGGCACAAGGGGCGGACGGGCAAAAAAATCAACAATTACTGTCAGGATTTTTTGGGGGGGGGGGGGGGGGGCACAAGGGGCGGACGGGCAAAAAAATCAACAATTACTGTCAGGATTTTTTTTGGGGGGGGGCACAAGGGGCGGACGGGCAAAAAAATCAACAATTACTGTCAGGATTTTTTTGGGGGGGGGGGGCACAAGGGGCGGACGGGCAAAAAAATCAACAATTACTGTTAGGATTTTTTTCTGGGTGGGCACAAGGGGCGGACGGGCAAAAAAATCAAAAATTACTTTTAAGTATCAAACTTCAAGTTTATTTCTACAAGTTCAAGTATGTATAGGAAGGTTTATAAAAGTGTCAAACAATAGAAAAATTAAATGTTTAAAAAAGACAGTTTTAGCTTCTAAGTATGTACTGTGATGGAATCTCCACGGTCCACAAAAATACCGTCTGGGAGGGGCACGGGGGCACGCCCCCCCCCCCCCCCTAAATCCGCCCTTGGCCTTAGGTGCAGTTGTCCCTTGCACTTTGTATTAAGGGCAGTAACAGTTTGATAAAATACCTATTGCTGAAATTTCACGGCGATCGGGTTTCCTCGGATCATGGCATTACGCAATGAAAACCATTTTCCAGCTTCATTTTACGATGCATAATAAAATTATATGTTCGTGTCCAAACCATAAACATTATCAGAAGGCAGAGTTATTTTCTTCTTATCTCATTATTCCCAATTTAACGAATCATGATTCAATGTAAACAAAATGATTCATAAAGTCAGTCAGTAGGTAGGTATAGGTGCTGAATACCTGCCCACTTTCCTTTACAATAAATTAGGTGACTTTTGCACCCAGATACGAATACGTAAGTAGGTACTAGTAATGCGCATTTTATTTCGTGCATTTCTGCACGAAATCCAACTGTCTGGAGATTTCTGCAAATATCCATGTATGTTCAGCATTTTCTGGTTTCAAATGTTGTGGTGTTATAATATATCCTACTTGGTAACACCTTTATCTAAAAACAGAACTTCGATAAGCTTGTTGAGTAGGCAAAATTTTACTGCAATTTCAAGATTTCCATCGCAGTTTTCTTCACTAGTTCAAAACATATTTTTTTAATTGATTTACTAGTTGTGGTACGCGGCTTCGCTCAGGCAGTGGATATGAGATTGAACTGACATTAGATCTTGCTTTATATACCCCTACCAATGAGTAGCCCCACCTATACAAAAAAGGCTTCAAATGGTCCGCAATGTTCCAGAACATTCCACAACATTTTAGAGTGTTCTGGAATGTTCTACAATGATCTGGGATGTTCCAAGATGTTCCCGAATGTTCCAGACTATTACCGAACATTCCACAATAATCCAGAATGTTTCGGGATGTTCTGGAATGTTGTGGAATGCTCTCGAATGTTCTGGACAGTTCTAGAAATTTCTAGAGGGCGAAACTTCCAGCAATTATTAGCCCCCTTCAAAAGCACGTCCTTCAGGTAAAACGGGAACCTTCTTCTTGGACGGAGGAGAGAGGGCTACCACACCATATAACTCCCTTGATCGTACCGGGACTCGTTTCTGAGTTTTAGCAGCACGCACATTGTAGTACACTTAATTTTATAATATACTGGTAGACCCGGCCACACGTTGCTGTGGCTAAAGAAACACAACGCCATCTATTGACAACGCCATTTCCCATTTATAACCAACGCCATCTGTATAATCTAACCCACACCGTCCGCTTGCCAGCCCGCTCCCTTTAAATATTATATATTTCAACCAATTTACACAAAACCTTGACAATTTATATAACTAAACCTTCCTCATGAATCGCTCTATCTATTGGTGAAAACCGAATGAAAATCCGTTGCGTGGTGCAAAAGACCTAAGCGTACAAACAGCGGGAGCGACTTTGCTTTATGCTATGCAAAGATATTGATTTAGTATTTTGTACGAATATTGGGCTTTTGGATTGGATACATGAAATGGTAATAATTTACACAAGGGTTAGGTAGTAATAAACAAAATTTTGTACATTATAATTACTTACATTACAATTAGATAAAATCCGATATTTGACGGGGACCTTTCAACAAAATGGAACTGAGTGGTCTGTAGTCGCAGATACTCGTACATTGACTGCGAAAATCAATGGACTGTAGTAAAATTCTTCTTCTTTGTGTGCCCTATCAAGTCCCCTCGACGTTGCCGATCACTCTTGAAAATGTCTCTCTGTCTTGCGCTGCCCGGAATAGCTCCTCCACACTTCTATAATGCCGGTCCACTCTCGTACATTTCGCAGCCAAGGTATTTGTCTCCTACCAGGCCATCGGCGACCCTCTATCTTGCCTTTCAATATTAAGTGGAGCAAGTGATACTTCTCCCCTCGAAGTATATGACCCAGATATGAAATTTTCCCGATTTTTTTTAATGTAAGCAGTTCTCTATCTGATCTAGTTAAAAAATTAAGGCTTTTCAATGTGACACAACTATGGAAGAATAGCTTGGTAAACAGAAGGAATTTGACTCATTTTAATTTCCCACAGCACGTTCTTGTGATGTTATGTATTGTTCTTGTGATATTTTAAAGTGACCGATGTACCTATCATAGGAGGTGATAACTTCAAAGGTTACATTTCACACACTAAGAGATCACTAGATTGATAATCATTGCACAGAGGCTTCTTTAGCATGGTCGATATTAAGGAACTGAGAGATCAGTAAGTTGATCATGGCACTAGTTACGTTAACAGACTGACAACCTCTTGGAGTTATTGTTCTCATATGTTATATGTAGATAATATTGACAGGTAGGATAGGTATGGAGGATAGCTTGGATGAAGTAAGGAAGATGTACACAGTGGCCATTTGATGACCAAGTTACCTTTTGAATTTCTGTGAAACAACCTGCCCTAAATATCCGTTAAGGCTGTCATACCAGCAAATCATAATTTCGATTCCGACTGCACCGCTCACACATCAGCCGTTGCAAGCGGACGTTTTTGGAACTAGATTTCGTTCCGCTAGAAGCCGGGTTTCACGTACCTATAGTTCACGCGAAGCTGGACCTACAGTATGGTTCAGATAAAGATGTTGAATTCTCGTTTCCAGAATTTTAATAAGTAGTAGTTATTTGTAATTTGTGTATTGAAGTGCGTAGACATAAATAGATACATAAACACAGTAGGTATAAAGTAGATACCTACACAAAAAAACAATTTGTTATATTTTTTTAATATTTTGGTTTTTGTTTTTTCATTTTATTTTACGGCCATTAGAGTGGAAGAATTGAAACGTTACTTGAAATGGCTTTAGCCGTGTTTAGTGACCAGATCTGAAAAGTCAGGTACTTCCCCACCTCCATCTTCCCTAACTCCTTCCCCTCCCCCACTACCTTCAGCCTCACAACATACCCCAATTGGGGGTGATAGTCCCACTGGCTCCAGACGGGAGCAGTTGGGACTCTTGTGCGGTATTCATGAAAAAAAGAGTACCTAATATTCAGTTGGATTGTAAAAAATATCTCATTTTGAAATATTTATTCGTGTGCATAATTTTTAAATTTTATATTTATGTGAATACCGCACAAGAGACCCAAATGCTCCCGTCTGGAGCCAGTGAGACTATGACATGACTATGGGGTATAGTATGAGGCAGAAGGTGGTGGGGAAGGGCAGGAGATGGGGAAGAGGAAGCGAAGAATTACTTGGCTATTCAGATCTGGTCACCAAACACGGCCAAAGTAATTTTTAGCAACGTTTCAATTCTGAATGGTGGTCTTACACCAGGGCGATACTAAAGTATCTTCCACTCTGGAAAGTGACGCAAATATATTATTTTTATATGAAATAACCCAAATTAGTCAAACAAAATTTATTTGCCCACGCCGGGATTCGATCCCACGACCTTCGGATTGCGAGTCAAGAGCCTTACCTCTTGACCACGCCGGCCGTCAATAAATAGTATCAGTAATTTGGAAGGCGGGTATGGGTACCGCCGTCCCGGGAACCATGTATTGGATTATCAACACCGTACGGGTAGCCCGGGTTCATGGGGCGAGGTTTGTCAGGATCTCGGCGGCGGTGGAATCTGCCCCACCAACTACGTAGAAGGCCGGATCGGGAGAGACCTTTTTTTACAATCGCTCGACACATTGCCTATCTCTTCTTTGGGGATGCTGTGTGAAGGTTCGTTTCAGGGAAAGGGAGGAGAGGATCTTCTGAGAAGGAAAGGGTATTAGGGGTGGGTAGAAATGTGGGGGTCAGCGTGTCCAGGAGAGCGGATGTATGAATCCATCCCTCCCACTGCGGTGCAAAGCGATGTTCCGAGAGAGTAAGGCTGGAGAAGTCAAAGGGACTCCCTCAACCACTTTCTCTAGATCCAACCTGCCATGCAGCTGGTGCGCAGACGCATCCGCCGCCAAGACCTGAAAAAACCTCACCCCATGAACCCAGGCACCCCTGCTAGTCACCAAACGTTGCGAACCACTAAGGATGACCTACGGCAGACGTGTTGGTTATCAAAAAAATGGTTCCCGGGGCGGTGGTACCCATACCCGATTCTCATGTTTGTTATTTTTGTAATACGAAAAATGGATATAAAAAAGCCTACCCCCCATCCCTCTCAACCCCCTCCCCCTCTCACCCCACAACCTCTAACCACCCTCCACCCCCCCGCCTCTTTTACCCCCCCCCCCCCTATATAAAAATCAATTGCTGTTTGTTAGTTTCACTAAAACTCGAGAACGGCTGGGCCGATTTAGCTGATTTTGGTTTTGAAATGTTTGTCGTAGTCCAGGAAAGGTTTAAACGTTGAGAAAATATGGAAAAGTTGCGAGGAAGATAGTAAAATCAACAATTTAATTCTCCCATATAAACTGTTCTACATACTTTCCTGTGAATTGCTAACCGTTCATCCGATTGCGATGAAACTTTGGTGAGTTGTTGTGAGCACGCCCGCAAAGTAGTCCAGTCAATAAATGCTCCAAAAGGAGGTGTAGAGTGCGTGAGCAGGGACCTAAGCGATTCCTCCAGAAACTTGTTTAGGGTGCTTAGGGTGTGAACATACTAAAAGTCCTGACGTCTTGGTTGTGAGCTAGGGGGAAGGGGGGGAGGGGGAGGTCCCAATTTTCGGGTTTCCGCTTATATCTCAAAAACGGTGCGTCACACATGAAAATTTCCTAAGGATAAGTAAAAAAAGCTCATAAAATTATCTACAACTTTTATTCTTTACGTAATTTTCGAAATCACGTCCATTTTTGACTTACACGCTCCACAAATGTAGATATTTTTGAAAAAAATTATTTTACCTCACATTTTTCATCAAACATTCCTTCATATCGTCTAAAATATTCATCAAAGAAAGAAATTTATTTATAAGAAGTTGTAATAAATTTAATTCCCTTTTAGAATATATATACATATGCAAATAAGTCTCCAACCAGTAAATATTTACAGCAATTTTAAGGTTTTGCGTAAAATGTCGTCATTTTCAGAAAAAGCTGTTTTTATCTTATTACTGACACACCGACGTGCAACGACGATTATGCGACGCTCTTTTAGTAAGGCGTATGATCAGATATGACCATGGAAACCACATTGATGCTATCATTCAAAAGCCGAGAAGGCATAACAGGAGGCAGAGGTATTTTGCACAATGTACTAGAAGTGGTTAGTTGGTATGAGCGCAACTCATGAGATCTGCACTTCCCTTGAAGAGTATTGTGGAGTCTTCACGTCCAGTAACAACACAAGGACCTCGGACAAGCCCACCGAAGTAAAGATGCAGCAGACATTTTCAAACTCAGTCAGTGGTTTGATGCACATCCTCCCTTCCCACAAGCCAATGAAATAATGTCAATTCCCAATGTCTTCTGTCAGCTCGTCGATAAAAAATCACGATGAAAAGGTTGCAGTTGACCCTGTTTTTCTGTTTCACCGGATGTGTATAAGCAAAAGTTCAGATGAGGATTTGAAGAAATTCTTTGAGTATGAGTTGGCCCCATTTCCCTTGGCACTGTTCAATGAAGGTGGGATGTGGAAGACAACTAAATCTGTCCTGTACAGCTTATTCGAGCCTACCAAAAAACTGGTCTACTGTCTCAGGTGAACATAGTTGTGGACGGAAAATTTCTACTACACAGAGTAATTTGGCAAAAAGATGCCTTCCTTGTCACAATTTGTGATCGTTACATCAACTACGTCAACCACCACTATCCTGGATGACTCACACTGTGGTATTTGATTGGTACCCAAACCCAGCCAACGGTACAAAATCACAATAACAGATGCGATGATACAGACTGAGAAGGTCAGCTGACATCAATTTGACTTGGAACACTTCAATACCCGTTAAAAAGGAAGATTTGTTATCCAATCCTACCAACAAAAGTAACTTCATCTCTTTACTACAGACGAAGCTTCGGGAGAATGGGATACAGACTCTTCAGGACATGATGCTGACTTCCTTGTTGTGAAGATTGCTGTGGAACATTCCTCTCACAGTTTTGTGAGAAGCTTTCACTTCCTTTTGATTGCTTCCACTCCTCCCACCCAAGATATTCTGCTGCTGACAACGGACGAGGGAAAACCAAAACAATTCCACTGTCCATCCAAAAGATGCAGCACCGTGCATTTGAACACATCCTGTTCTTACATTCATTTACCGGCTGCGACACAACATCTGCAACTTTCAGGAGAAGCAAGGTGGGCTTCTCAAAATTGTACTTGGAGTCAGAATTCATCAAGCAAGCGGCAATGATCTTTATAACCCCTCCTCTACTCACGGCGAGGTTGAAGAGGCTGGAAATAAACGTTTCCTGAAATGGTATGCGGCGCCAAAAAGACAGACCTTCCTTAACCAGTACCGCTTTTAGTCGTTCACAGGGTTGGTGGCAAATATGAAGCCTGACATCAGCTCCCTCCCTCCAACAGAGAACGCAGTTAAACAGCATTCCCAGTGCACCGATTGAGCTGCCCCCTGAATAATGGGGGTGGAAACATGAAGGAGAGACCCTGATGCCAAATACAACAAAAGATCCACCAGCGCCGGAGGTCCTTCTAAATATGATATTTTGCCGCTGCACCAGGGATTGTGCAATTGGCAAATGTGGATGCCGAAAAGCAATGCTGACCTGTTCTGCAGCGTGTCTCCGAGTCTCCTGCCAAGGGAGATGCCTCAATAGCGTGCCTGTTGCCGAGGACGACGATGACGACGACATAGAGCCCATTCAGCAAGAACCATCCAATACTGAGGATGAAGATGCCATGGATGAACAACGCTTGCGAGGACCCCCACGTCCAAGGAGGATGAGAATGTAACATGATGTTATTGAGAACAGTGATAACAATGAGATCTATAATTTTATGTGCTTAATGTAACGAAATAGAATAAACATTATGATTATAAAATACAATTATGTATTTTTCAAGTAATATGATTTTTACCTATTTTATTTAATAACTGGTTTTAAAGTGTGGTCACACATATTATTAGGCGAACGAACAAGTGTTGTGTGTCAGTAATAAGATAAAAACAGCTCTTTCTGAAAATGACAACATTTTACGAAAAAACTTCAAATTGCTGTAAATGTTGAACGGTTGAAGATAAATTTACATATGTCTATATATTCTAAAAGAAAATTAAATTCTTTACAACTTCTTTCGAATAAATTTTTTTCTTTGATGAATATTTTAGACGATATGAAGGAATGTTTGATGAAAAATGTGAGGTAAAATGATTTTTTTCGAAAATATCTACATTTGTGGAGCGAATAACTCGAAAATGGCTGGGATTTCGAAAATTACGTATAGAATAAAAGTTGTAGATAATTTTATCAGCTTTTACTTATTATCAAAAAATTTTCCTCTGCGGCGCACCGTTTTTGAGATATAAGCGGAAACCCGAAAATTGGGACCTCCCCCTCCCCCTCCCCCCCCTAGCTCACCACCTAGACGTCAGGATTTTTAGTATGTTCACATCCTAAGCACCCTAAACAAGTTTCTGAAGGAATCGCTTAGGTCCCTGCTCACGCACTCTACACCCCCTTCCTTGACTGGACTAAAGGTTTCTGTATATACTGGTGAGCTCTGGCATTATGAAATTTGTATATAAAATTGCAATTGGTGCCACGCAAACTGTTTGAAAACTGAATGTACCGGGAGTGAATGTATGGAATGCGGGAGGAGGTGGCGGATGGGAGAGGGGTGAAGGATGAGGGAGGGAAGGGGAGGGGGACAAGGGAGGGGAACTCGGGAGAGGGGGCCCGCGGGATGGGTTGGGGAGGGGAACCCGGGAGGTGGGAGGGGAACTCGGGAGGGGGGAGAGGAAAACGGGTGGGGGTTTAAGGGATAGGGGAAGCGGGCGAGGGGTGTGAGGAGAGGGGAAGGGGACGTTGGAGAGGAAGGGGAGGCAGAAGGGGAACGGGACGAATGGGAAAGGACACGAGCTCTGGCATCATGAAATTTGTATAATAAAATTGCAATAAGTGGCACACGAGCTGTATGAGAACTGAATGTATCGGGAATGAATGTATGGAATGCAGGAGGGGGGAGGGGAACCCGGGAGGGTGGAGGGGAACTCGGGAGGGGAGAGGGGAATTCGAGAGGGGGATCCGCGGGAGGGAGGAGGTGATTATGGGAGGGGGGAGGGGAACTCGGGAGGGGGGATCGCGGGACGGAAAAGGGGGGGAGTAGAGTGAGGAGAAGGAAGGTGGAGGAGGAGTGGGAACGCGAAAGGGGAAGGGGACGCGGGAGAGGAAGGGGAGGTGGAAGGTGAACGGGACGAATGGGAAAGGACGCGCAGGGAGAAACAATTTCGTTATTAAATGGCAAAGGTTGGTACCCGGCATATATATAAATGCTAATAAATGAAAATGAATCGCCGAAATGTATGTACGCGCATAACTTCCGAACGACTACACCAAATTGGATAATTCTTTTTTTGTTGTGTTTGTTATTGCCAGGACAAGGTTTGTATATAACTACTGGTGAGCTCTGGCATTATAAAATGTGTATACTAAAAATTCAATGGGTGGCACGTGAGCTGTTTGAAAACTAAATGTACCAGAACTGAATGTATGGAATGCGGGAGGGGGGATAGGAACTTGGGTATTGGTGCCGCGGGTGGAAAGGGACGGGAACCAGGGAGGGGGAGGGGAACCTGGGAGGGGGGAAGGGAATTCGTGAGGGGAGTTGGCGGGACGGGGGAAGAGGAGTGGAGTGGGGAGTCGGAAGGTGGAGGAGGCGGAGTGGGAACGTTTGAGGGGAAGGGGACGCGGGAGAGGAAGGGGAAGCGGAAGGTGAACGGGACGAATGGGAAAGGACACGCAGGGAGAAACAATTTTTTGTTGAACGGCATAGCAACGCATGCCGGGCACCAGCTAGTATATAAATGAAAATGAATCGCCGAAATGTATGTACGCGCATAACTTCCGAACCCATGCATGCCGGGTACCCGCTGTATATAATTTATTTATTTATTTATTTACGGACAAATAGTCCATTAACAATATAACAATAACACGAATAACAAGCGAGCCTAAAGGCCCGACCCGCCTAGCAATTGATCACTGTTCGCATCGATTACCGTTCGCATGTCATTTTTTGTAACCAGCACCACTTTTCGTAACAATCACCACTTTTCGTAACGATTCACCAGTTAACCCCATGTGTCGAGCATGCGTAAAGAAGTTTTACTTTAAAAAAATGGGGCATTTGGGACTCTTGTTTTTTGTATCGTATAATAAGGGACAAATAAAAACATTTATTTTTAAATATAAAACTTTTTGCATAAAAATATTCAATGAAAATGAAATTCGGTCAACCCTGTAGATTTTACGAACGTGAAACAAGGAATTCGTATGTATTTACATTTCGTTTCCAAAATATTATTTCAAACTGTTGTAATTCAGAGCGACGCGGACACGTCCTCATCTGGCCACGTTTCGGACCGTAATGAACTGCGAAATTTTGTGTTTCGGCGCTATGATAAAGTCGTCAAATGCGAAGCTGTTAATTAATTAAAATTAAATGCTTCCCAAAATTATTTTTCGGTCAAACTTATTTATGATTTGTCAATAATGTCTTAGCACAATAAGTATTTAAAAAAATATGAAATATATTAGTTTATAAGTGCGCAAATAAATACACAAATGGACCAATTTTCGTCAAGAAACACATGTACGTACATATTTTTTAATGATTTTATTGAAACTAAAATTAAAATTCTAATACATAACTTTGCTAGATAATGTATTGATTTATTTCACTGCATGATTACATTATTTGAAATGGGTGTGGTATAATACAAAAACTTTTTTGAAAATTTAACAAATCTGCCAACGACCTATGGAATAACCTTATTATACTAAAAATTAAAAAAAATTCTAAAAATTTATTACATAACTATGCTAGATAAAAGAACAATCTTTCGAAATCCATTTATAATTTTTTGTGGAAAAGAGTCAATACGTCTAAAAACTTTTTTGAAAATGACATATTTCTGGGTTTCTCTACCTATGTCCTCTTAATGATATTTTTTGTTGTTGCAGAGTTCCTGAGCGACGACTCCCTGGCCGAAGCAGTGACTCCGGGGGGCGGTGGAGGGCTCGCGGGAGCCGTGGCGGGCCTAGGGCTGAGCACGGGGGGCGCTGCGGGGGCGGGCTCCGCAACCATCATCACTATCGCCGTGGTCACCCTCGCTGTCGTCATCGCCATCGTCGGCCTCTTCGCGCTGGCCATCTTCATTGACTACAGACAACAGTAAGCATTACTTTTTAATAATATTATATTGTCAAACAACCTTATCTATAACTTTAGCTTAGATTCGAGTTAATCTCCCACCTAACCAACCTTCGCGACTGAGAATCGAACCCAAGATCTCTGTCATACATTGGAGGACCCACCACTTACCCGCCCTGGTATAGGTAACAGATGGTTACCCCTTCAAGGCTCTTGCAAGGGCTCTAATTTTTTTGGTAAAAACGACTCTACATTTGATAACGAAATCATTTGATAATAGACCTCCAATGTCCCTGCATACGTTGTTAGTTTAGCAGTATGCAAGTGCTTAGCGGGAAATACAGATACAATATGTGTTAGTATATCTCTGTCATACAGCAATAACGTCTCTAACAACCCGATTCCTAGTTTTTGTTTACATTAGCTCCACACAGGCGGCCCTGAGGAAAAAATCCCTTAGAGCCTATGTCGTCTTTGGCGATGATTTGTGGGTCTTTTTAGGGAATGGAAGGAGGGGAAGTTCTGGGAAGGAAAGGGGTATGAGGGATGGGTTGGAATCTGGGGGTCAATGAGTCCAGGAGTGACGGATGTATGAATCATGGGTCGAGAGATTCCAACAGGACAGGTCTAGGTTAGGTCTCCCATAACCAGGCTCTCTCGATCCGGTCCGCCACGCAGTTGGTGGGCAAACGCATTTGCCGCCAAGACCTAGACAAACCTTATCGCGTGAACCCGGGCATCCCTGCTAATCACCAAACTTGGCAAAATATTTGGGGTGACCTATGGCAGGGATGTTGGTTATCCAATAAATGGTTCCCGACCGGTTGCGAACGTGACTTTTATTTTCTGTTTCTAGTTCTGTTTAGATTTAATAGTACGTATTATTTTCTTCTTCAATGATTGTATATTGCATTGATTGATGGGTGTAACAATAAAACAGGTGACCGGATAACTCAGAATATCTCAAATCAACACCTTCTTTGAAAAGTCATTAATCAAAAATGATTTAAAAAATTGATTAAATAGGTTACGTTGGGTTATACGTTTTAAGCTACAATTATTTTTTTTCATAATCTTTAATGACCTTTCAAAGAGGTGTTGAGTTGAATTGATTCTGAGTTGTCATGGAACCCTTCAAACGTTATTTAAAAAAAAAACGAGTGTGCTTTAGACCACACGACTGAAGTAAAACTTCTTTAGCTCCATCTATATTACCATATATTATATTATCCTATCGGAAGAGAGAAAGAAAATGTGCGCGCGCACTGCTCTCTCTCTTGCTTCTACAATAGGCCTGCACTGTGCCTTAAATATACGAAACGTAACTGGCTATGAGAGAAAGAGAGAAAGAAATTGTGTGCTCGCACTACTCTCTCTTGCCCCTACAGTAATATACGAAACGTAACTCTCTCTCTTTCTATCTTTACTAACTTATATCTCCATCTCAACTGTCGTTCGCATCGCTTTTCGTAACGCTCTCGTCACGCATTCACCAGCTTACTCCCCGAGTCAAGCGTGCGTAAAGAAGTTTTACTTCAAAAATCCAATGGAATTGAATTATTTTTCTTACTTACTTAAGACAATTTTATTGTCAGTTGGCAGCAAGACTCTATTCTTTTGATTCACAACCAGTATGTGGTTGAATAAATATTGAATAAAATTTATTAGAACTGATCAAATATTTTCAGTTTAAAAGTATAAATAACTGAAAACGACAAGACTGATCAATCCTTTTTTTAAAATTGTATAATGCTTAAACAGTTGCTGATCAAAATATGTACTATTTAGTCAGTCCCCTGCCGAGCTGTTTCAATATTAATATGTATTTCTCTCTATCGTACATGTAAACAAGACGTATTATACATAACCTGTGTAGGCGCAGATTTTCCATACATAGGCACTACTCACCATCCGAATTACAGCAATACTTACAGGATTGCATGCAAAACCCTCGACTGAATTGTTATTATTCCAACGGCCGGACAAAGGGAATAATAATAATTCGGCTGCCAGTTTGCCTACAAACTATCTATTTGCAAAGACCTGCATGCAGTCCTGCAAGCAGTGATTAAACCCTTTAATTTGTTCGCTTTTCGGAATAACTCGTATAGGTCTCATAGAAATCGTCGGTCCACCTTACTGTCGTAGTGAGAAATATGATATAAATGGTGTTAGAAAGAGAAAATACCACGCTTTTTATACAAATATTAAAGTTAACCACAAAAGAATTAAATTGTAGACCTTTATGAAAGTTTCGAATAGGAATTTAAAAAATAATTTAAAACTTTGGGAATTTTTTAATTGATTATTTGTACATGGAACGAGAAGAAAGTGGTCGATAACGTTTATAAATACATTCGTCTAATAAATTATGTGTTTTATTTGTTTTTCGTTTTCAGTATTTTAGTCAGCATAAATGTGAAGCTATTTTAAAAACGTTTGTAAAAATGTTTGCAGGCAAATTTTTTATATTTAAAAAATTAGAGGTATATAGATATGTTTATTTCAATTTTTTAAATTGGAAAGCTTATTTTATTACCTTCCAAAAACAGTTTTTTTTCGTATAAGTATGTTCAGAAATATTCCATTTATTTGGATTTGATTATAAAACGGAAATATTTTGACCCTCTGACAAAATATAGTTGAAGCCCGAGGGTTTAAATCGGGTGGTGAGTAGCGCGTTTTACGTGGAGAAGGATGTACCATGAACAATTTTGGCGTTTTGTTGTCGATATTTTTTAGATTGACCTTTAGCACTGAAAAATCACTGTATATTAGGTGTACATTGATTATTTTTCCTAGGTGCATTATTAAACGTCTTACTCACCATCCGATTTGCAAAACGCCAGAAGAATCATTGTTATTCCCTTAGCCGGGCCGTCAGAATAATAACGATTCAGTTGGTGATTCAGCATGCCGTCCTGCAAGAGTGCAAGCAGTTCTGCAAATCGGATGATGAGACCCAATACGACACAAGTGACAGTGGAGGTCGTGATCTAGTTAGATCGTTGGGAGTTCAAAGTTCAACATAAAGCTATTTTTAATAATTAAAGTATTTAGGCTTTCTGTGAGCTGCTTTTCTTGCTGCGCACCAGAATAGCTAATTTTGGCTCTGGCGCACGTTCCGGTACCGTTTGAAACAGTATTTATGACCTATGAAACATGCCATAGGTTGTTTAACTTCATAGGTGCGTTCGGTATTTTGCACAATGTGCGCGGCAGTCCTTACATGTCATGTAAGGACTGCCGCGCTGTGTTCATATTGGTGGATTTTTTTTTACTAAGGAGTCATGGCGTGCTTTTTTATGTGAATACCTCCAAAGAGTTCCAACTGTTCCCGTCTGGAGCCAGAATAGAATCCCCGATTGGGGTATGTTGTGAGGCTGAAGGTAGTAGGGAGGAAAAGGAGATGGGGTAGAGGAAGATGTAAGATGTAAGTGATTATTCAGATCTGGTGACCAAACACGGCTAAAACCAGGGCGATACCATGGGTATCTTCCTCTCTGGAACATGCCGCATATATGCTGTGTGTACGAGTGTATATTATATTAAATTAATGAGATTGTTAAATAAAACAAATTAATCAAATACAATTTATTTGCGCACTCCGGGATTTGAAGCGTTTTCCAGATTGCCTTGCACCTTGACCACGGGGTGTTTAAACTGTAATTATATTAAAATCCAAGTGAGTTTTTAGTAGTTTTTCTTTGAGAGTTCACTTATACCGCTCCTTGGAGAAAATCTCCAATTTTAAGTGGTTGACTATATTTATTGCGAACAACGTACACTAAATCCACTTATCTACATGAGATTTTGGCTGAATTCCAAAAAGTGTGCCGCAACGTATCACATGTGCATACCATAACATTGACTGAAAATTATTTGTAAAAATTTTCACGTCATTTTTTAAAACTGCAATAATATTTTTTTTTATTTAGTACGTAGTCGTGTTTTATAAAATTATTTTTGAAATCGCGAGTAAAATTAGTTGGTATTGCTTTTGAGTGGGGCGAATTAATAATACCTACCTACTCTATGCAGAATATCGAAAGACATGCCCATTTGAAAGCAAAAAAGTGGAAAAAATGCTGTATCATTACAGGTAATTGTTTAAAATAAAAAAATAATAAAAGATAAATGATGGAATAGTAATATAAACTAGCAGTTAAAAACCCACTCGGGTTTTTGCTGTTAGGTCTTGCGGGCGGCTTTTGGATCGGCTTCGCCCAGTTTGAGTGTTGGTGACCATTTTATAAATCCTGTGATCCAGTGACAGCTAGTCACCGGGAAAAAGTAACCGCGACAGGCAATGACGTCATATATAATACATAGACCCGTGGTAGATATCACAACGTGGTATTGTTATTCACAACTGCCAGTTACAATAATAATCACCATACCATCCACCACTCCATATAGTACCTACTTACGCCTGCCAGCTAACGCTCTTCACGCTATCTGTGCTTTAACGGCACTGCTTTATTTTGTTTTTTTTTGTTTTTGAATTTTTTTATTTAGATGTATGTAAATATTTTCATACATCTAGTAGGAAAATATAAAAAATACAATTTACGAAGTAGGTACAGGAATATTCACAACTACATTTAAAAAAAAGAATACTAAATAAAAAAGATAACTATACAAAAATACATTATAAAAGAACAAGACGTGAGAATAACATTGGTGAGTAATCAAAAAATATTTTTTACATAATATAATGCACACATCCTACGAAAATTGCTGAGACTTGAGGCTTCCTTTACGGCATTTGGCAGACTGTTATAGAGTTTTTGCCCTTTATAAAATGCGCTATTTTGTGTGCACGAAAGTTTAGTTTTGGGAAGCCTAAAGTCTCCGCGTCTTCTCGTAGGATAATTGTGAACATTTTCTTGAAACATAATAGTACTCTTCAGATATTTTGGGAGCATATTATTTTATGGGAGCATTTAATTCGGTTCTATTACAAAAGTTGATTTGAACAAACTCTACGTACGAAAACGGTTTTGCGAAAGGCGCGGCATCGGAGTTGTTCGCAGTCACATTATTAAATTTCAACCATACAGACGCAAGGCTAATAATAACTAACTAGAAGGCTTTTGTTTCGGCTTCGCCTAGTTAGTGTTAGTGATCCCTGTGAATCCCTGAATGTGTTGCTAAACGCATAACTTTCTAACGACTGCACCAAATTAAATAATTCTTTTTTTTTTGTGTTCGTTATTGTCAGGACAAGGTTTTTATAAAACTTCCGGTTAGCTCTGACATTATGAAATTTGTATAAAAAAATTGTTATTGGTGCACGCGAGGAAGCGGCTATTGCTATGGAAAGCGGGAGGGAGGGAGAGATGGGGAGGGGAACCTGGGAGGGGGAGGAGGGAGAAGGGGGGGGAGGGGGGAGGGGGGCAGGTGGGAGGGGGGAGGGGAGAGGGGGGGGACCTGGGAGGGGGGAGGGGGGAGGGGAACTCGGGTGGGGGGTACGCGGGACGGGGGAAGGGGGGGAATGGAGTGGGGAGTGGGAAGGTGTAGGTGACGGAGTGGGAACGCGAGAGGTGAAGAGGACGCAGGAGAAGAAAGGGAGGCGGAAGGGGAACGGGACGAATGGGAAAGGACACTCAGGGAGAAATAATTTCTTTATTAAATGGCATAGCAACGCATGCCGGGACGCGTATTTACAATCTCTACCGCGTTTCAGTCGCTTTAAATTTTCAATATCAAGATTTAAATATTTAGAAATAAAATTATTAATTTCTAATATACACATTGGAAAGATTATTTTATCTAGATTTTAGAACAATTTTTGTTTTTGCAATGTGATAAAAAATTATCAATATAGAGGTGTATTTACAATATATAGGAATAATATTAAAATTTAAATATTTAGAAATAAAATTATTAATTTCTAATATACACATCAGAAAGATTATTTTATCTAAATTTTAGAACAATTTTTGTTTTTGCAATGTGATAAAAAATAACCAATATAGAGGTATATTTAAAATGTTAATTGTCATTACCGCGACTGAATCGGTATAGGTTTTGTAAATACGCTGCCGGGACCAGCTAGTCAGATATAAAATATCACTCAAAGACCACCTTTTTTCAAATTCTGATGACTAAATAATAATGGTTCAAGTTTTTTGCTGGCAAGTACATAATACTTACTTATATTCTCGATTGTTTATAGGTACTTTCGTTGCACTATCTGATAATGTAATATTGTATACTATCTTTCAATTTTATCATTCTTCAATGTTTGAAAGTTATATAAAAAAAAAAAACAAAACGTAAAAAAAAATACTGGTAAGTATTTCCCGTACCGGGAATCGAACCCGAGCCTGCTGGGTGAAAGCCAGCTATCCTAGCCACTAGACCATACGGGAGGCTGACACATATGTGAGTAATATTCAACGCAAATACTGTGTAGATTTTATCTGTCAATTCAATGTGGTCATATAAAACACACAATGCTGCGTATACACTTGCGAACATGAGCGCGAGTTGCGGTTTTTTCGTTTCTTTGTCATAATTCGTGGTTCTGCTCGCGCGTGGATAGATTTTATCTGTGGAGGACCGGAGGACGGGCGGTCACGTGGTGCACACCAGGCGGGCGTCGTTTGTTTGATTTTTATACAAATCTACCGTTTTATTCCGATTGATGTAATTGTGCAAGGTCTAAGTCTGATTTCGAAAAACTATGTGAAAAGCACGGGCAACTCCGGGATCAGTCAGTTTATTAATAAAGTGTTGTTACGATCTTTCGTTATTTGTTTTTGGTGTGTTATGCCGTGTTGCGCTGCCTCCTTCTTTAGCCAACGTTTCGGACAATCTTGCAGTGTCCATCATCAGGGCTGATCCGGCAGATGTGACACACATGATGATAAGACACTGCAACGCTGTCCGAAACGCTGGCTAAAGAAGGAGGTAGCGCAACACGGCATAACAACCCAATAACAAATAACGAAAATACTTTTGGCCGTGAAAATCTAAAAACGTTGTTATAATGAAGTTCAAATATTATTAGAAACTAAACCCGTGAAAATTCACGGGAAAGTCCGAAATCTTGACAAATCAGTTCCAATTTTGAAAATATTTCATGTATCGCTATGAATTTAGGTAAATAGGTACTGTATCGCTATGAATTTAGTGTGTTTTGTGCATTTTAAGGGTTAAAAAAGCTTTTAAGAGTTTTGTCTACATTTCGACACAAATTGAATAAAGCAGCAGATTTTTTAAATTTCTACGTCAATCTCGATTAGCTCGAAAGGGGTCGTCCATTAATCACGTGAGGCTCGAAAGGGGGGGGGGGGAGGTTCGGAAAAAATCACGAAGTATCACGAGGGGGTATAATGAGATATCACGTGTATTTATTTTTCCTGACAATATTCTGAAAATTTGAAAATACTACTAAAAAAAATACACGTGATTTTGGGGGGGGGGGGGTTAGTCTAAAACCTCACCACATATCACCAGGGAAAGGGGGGTTAAAAAGTTGCAAAAAAAATCACGTGATTAATGGACGACCCCAAAACAAGAGCTCAAATCGAGAAAGAGGTTTTCTACAAAATGATCTCCAAATGTTTCCGAACACCATGTCTGATGATTTAAGGGGGAAAAGAAATGGGATTCGCGCGAAGACCGCTCAGTGGTTGAGTGGGCATCGCTTTTGGGACCCACCCAGGCGTTCCGTGTTTGACTCCTCGGCTGGCTAAGTCCTCCATCACAACTCAAGCAACATTTAGGCTCACTGTGGTGGTAGTAGAAGATTTTCAAATGTTGTTGAGTTATTCGCAACCCGGGAATGTTTGTCTTACTTTAAAAAATATATATATTTCTAAAATTTTACCCCTCAACAAATGAGACCCCCCTCAACAAGTTTTCATAACCGCCCCCCCCCCCCCTGATTGATTGATTTGAGTTGGACTGTATTTGAATTTACAAAGATCCAATCAAAAATAATGTAGCATTATCAAAAACATGCCAATTTAATTGGAAATTTAAAGTAGGTACTTACCTAAGTCTATTTTTGGCTTGTTTACAGTTTTGTTAATCAAGTAAATCTAGTATCTATCTACTTTCATAAAAAACGTATTTTTGATTTGTTTCACAATTTATTAATTAAAAAAAATATATATATTATCTATACTAGCAGACCCGGACACACGTTACTGTGGCCAACAAAACACAACGTCTTCTACTGACAACGCCATTACCCAACCTTTATAACCAACGCCATCTGTTAATTTGCGTACATACCAAATCCACATCGCCCGCTTGCCAGCCCGCTGCCCACTGCTCGCTTGCCATCCCGCTTCCTTTATATATTATTATACTAGCTGGTTCCCGGCATGCGTTGCTATGCCATTTAATAAAGAAGTTGTTTCTCCCTGCATGTCCTTTCCCATTCGTCCCATTCCCGTTCCCATTCCTCCTCCCCTTCCTCTCCCGCGTCTCCTTCCCCTTTTGCGTTCACACTCCATCTCCTCCACCTTTCCTCTCCCCACTCCACTCTCCCCCTTCCCCCGTCCCACGAACCCTCCTCCCCCCCTCCCACCTCCCGCATTTCATACATTCAGTTTTCAAACAGTTCGCGTGCCACCTAAGCAATTTTTTATACAAATTCCATAATGCCAGAGCTCACCATTATATACACAAACCTTGTCCTGACGATAACGAACACACAAAAAAAAGAATTATCCAATTTGGTGCAGTCGTTCGGAAGTTATGCGCGTACATACATTTCGGCGATTCATTTTTATTTATATAGATAGATAGATAGATAGATATTTCCACCAATTTACACAAAACCTTGACAAAATGTATTGCTGAAAACCGCATGAAGATCCGTTGCGTATTTTAAAAGATCTAAGCGTACAGACAGCTGGAGCGACTTTGCTTTATACTATGTAAAAATACTGCAGGCTTTTTGGCGGGTTTTGCCTAATTTAATAAAGTTCCCTGAAAGTAGAGTTTGGCTCCGCTGTGTGTACAACAGCAATTATTAGAACGTCTGCAAAATTTACCTATTCATTTTTCTATAGGTAGATACAAATAAAAAACCACGTGTGAATGCGCCTACGTAATATATGTTTGTCGTATAACTTTGTTCATTAGAAATTCACCGGACGATTAATGGCCTTTAACCAGCCAGCGGCCAAGAATCCAAATTTCTTCGAAAGACGTTCTTACGACCGTACAGGGCGGTTCCAATGAGAAAGATTAATTATTCTCCGTACCAGCTTTTTAAAATTATAACTGAATACCAATTTTATTTCATTCAAAATTTGCTTTAATTTGTACCTACATCCAAAAATGCTGAAAGGCGTGATGATAAAACTATTAAAATTATGTACTTTTTGTAATCATTTTTTGATCATAAGTGTGGTGACCGTGTGCGGTTATCTCCTGATATTCTGGACTTCCAATATATGGTGGATCCAGATTCCTTGATAATGATCTCAGTACAGGGTGATTGACAATAATAAGTCGTGGTAGACTATTGATGTTTATTCCGATATTATACAATAGTTCTTCTTAGGAAGTCTAAAGGTAAAGAGAACGAATGGACAACAATCAAACCCTTTTATACGTTACTCATGCTGTCTTACTCGTACACGCATGTCTCTTTCATACCTACCCGAATTTCTACCGATTTTTTACATATCTCCCTTAAACATTTGAAGTTTTTATGTGTTAGAAAAATTAAAGATAATTATAATATATACATTTTTCTATAATGGATAACCACAAAGTGATAGCTACATTCAAAAATATAAATATATGTTATTTTTGAAGATAATATCTAGACACGTTCCACACCAAAACGCAAATTATATAAAATTTAGTGTCCGATCGAAACCGGACTTTCGGCCGAAACCGAAACTTTTTTAGACACGTTAAAAATCTATTGTTTACTGAAATTTGGCTTATTTTTTACACTGATACAAACAGTTAACATGTGTTAAATGAAATAAATTAAAAAATTAATTGAAGTACGTGATTTTTTTTTTTTATATTATCAAACATATTAACTACTTCTTGGAACAAAAATTTATTAATAATCCACACTTATGTACATTTTAAAGGAAGGACCTCATTTTTTTATTTTTTTTTACAGTGATTACCACACAAGAATCTCAACTGCTCCCGTCTGGAGCCAGTGAGACTATGGCATCCCCAATTGGGGTATGTTGTGAGGCTGAAGGTAGTGGGGAGGGGAAGGAGGTGGGGAAGAGGAAGGTTGGGAAGTACCTGGCTATTCAGATCTGGTCACTAAACACGGCTAAAGCCATTTTCAAGCAACGTTTCAATTCTGAATGGTGGTCTTACACCAGGGCGATACTAATAGTATCTTCCACTCTGGAACATGCCGCAAATATACCATATATTATTTTAAATGAATTAATTGTGAAATAACACAAATTAATCAAATAAAATTTATTTGCGCATGCCGGGTTCGAACCCGCGACCTCCGGAATGTGAGTCAAGAGTCTTAGCCACTGGACTATGGAGGTCGTCATTAATTGAGTATTTTAATTTAAATTGCGTTTACAATCACAACGTTCTTAAAACCAAATTTACCATTTATTGAGATCTTTTGCAGAGTTTCGGTGCGGCCGAAGGTTCGGCAGAAAATCTGCCGAAACTGAAACTGATGCCGAAACTAGATTTTTTTGCCGAAACTTGCCGAAACCGAACCTTGGTTCGGTCACTAATAAAATTCCCTCGATAGAAAAAAATCAATACGTCTAAAATTTGATTTAAAAATTACATATTTCCGATTTTCTCTGGTTATTCCCTCTTAAAGTTGGGTTCTTTTCAATTTATGAATTTAATTTTGGAAAACATTATGTTTGGTCATTTTTCTTTTTGAATTTGTTATTTGAAGTTTGAAAGCTTTGAAATCTTTTATGAAAATTTTAATTTTCTGAAAAAAAAATCAGGGAAAATCGAAAAATTGGTTGGACAACATGTCGGTAATTTAAAAAAAAAATTTATCTTTTGGGAAAATATGAAGAAATGAGTCGGGAAGTATCAATAAAAACTTTCTGACATTTATGTTGTTGATTGTGCAATAATTTTCTTTTTTTTTTGAAAAAAAATCTTCTGGGAAAATCGGAAAACTGTGTCTCGCGAAAATTTTTAATACATTAATTTTTTGATTTTGTTATGCAAAAGTTTTTAAAAATTTCAGTTTTATTTTAAAATTCCTTTCGGGAAAATAAAAACTTGCCAAAAAGTTTGTTTGGAAAATGGGTCGGGAAATTTTTTTAACTGAGAAATTCCAAGTTTTGTTAATTTTCTCTTTGACATTATCACATCAAGGATTATTGATATTATCTTGTTGATCTTTTTGACATTATCACTTCAAAGGTTTGAAAGGTTTGAAAGTAACAGAGGGCGCTTTTCCGTTCACAACAATCGAAACTGTGCAGTCCTTCAGATAATAATCCTATCAGATATTCTAGAGTGGAAGATACTATGCATCAGCCTGGTGTAAGAGACCACCATTCAGAATTGAAAAGTTGTTTGAAATGACTTAACCATGTTTGTTGACCGGATCTAAATAGCCATAAACTTTCCCATCTTCCTCTTCCCATCTCCTTTCCCACCCCATTACCTTCAGCCTCATAACATACCCCAAATGGGAATGCCATAGTCTCACTGCCTTCAGACGGCAGCGAACTCTTGTGCAGTTTTCACATAAAAAATGTAATTATTCCAAATAACATACAATCTATTTCTGAACATAATTTAATCAACGAAAGATAATTGAAGATAATTCGCCTGAGTGATATGAACTTCAGATGCATCACCTCTTTAGCATTTAAGATAAATCAAAAATATATATTTTTTAAATTTACATTGAATATCTCAAGATAATCTCATACATAATATGTACTTATTATTATGCTATGGTAATAGCATCAGGTAAAAGCTATGATATAATATTATGGTACAGATTAAACTCTGGCTGAACGAGGTCTGGAGTGTGATTGTAATCAAAAACTGCCAATTAAATTGGGATTATGCATGATTGAATATCAACGCTGGGTAGAAGAGCTATGCATACACTTATGTCAATGCTGTAGCAGCCGGCAGCGAATAAAGCAGCATGCAAAAATAATTGTTAAGCAATATTCATATGTAATTAGAACTTGGATGCATTTATCCGTATGAAAATGTTGCCTTAGTGGTAGAACAACATTAAAAGGAAGCTGACTGAGTTGATTGTTAATAAAGAATTTCTGCTAAAATTTCTTTTCTTCTCAAAACATTGAATTTGGGAGGCGGTAACCATTCATCATACAACCAACACCTTTGCCGTAGGTTACCCCAAGTGACAATGAATGGCCGGTGATTTAGCAGGGGTGCCGGGTTCATGGGGTGCGGTTTGTACAGGTCTTGTGTCAAATTTTCTATCCACTAGATGCCGGGCCTGATCGGAAGAGGCCGGTTGAGGGAGACCTTTTAACCTCTCCATCCGGACGCGTATTTACAATCCCTACCGCGTTTCAGTCGCTTTAAATTTTAAATATCAAAATTTAAATATTTAGAAATAAAATTATTAATTTCTAATATACACATTGGAAAGATTATTTTATCTAGATTTTAGAACAATTTTTGTTTTTGCAAAGTAATAAAAAATTATCAATATAGAGATGTATTTACAATATATGGGAATAATATTAAAATTTAAATATTTTGAAATAAAATTATTAATTTCTAATAAACACATCAGAGAGATTATTTTATCTAGATTTTAGAACAATTTTTGTTTTTGCAATGTCATAAAAAATAACCAATATAGAGGTATATTTAAAATGTAAATTGTCGTTACCGCGACTGAATCGGTTTAGGTTTTGTAAATACGCCATCCGGACTCTTCCACCCAATACCTTGCACCGCAGTGGGAGGGATGATGGACATCCGTCACTCCTGTGCACACTGACCTCCAGATTCCCACCCACCCCTCCATACTTTTTCCTTCCCAGAACTTCTTCTACTTCCTTTATTTAAAAAGATCCTTCACATAAAAGTTGAAATAGGCCGTGAGAGAAATTATATTCCTCAAGGTCTTCTGTGTGGAGTTAATGTTAAAAAAAATTTCCTTAAATAGTCGTTAGTAATACCACCTCAATTGAAATCTAAATTATCTTTCTGTTTCCAGGAAAGTGGTCGACCAAAATAAGCTGAATGCCGCCATTACAAAGAGAAAGAGATATCCAAGACTGAACCTGCCGCGGTGTCGGAGAGCGAGAGGCGGTGACTCCTCAAGCATCACAGCCGATGCAGAACTTCCGGGACATAGCCGACCTCCGCTAGAGACTATCGTGGAAGTCGTCTGATAGAACTACAACGCTGATCTCACGATCACGATGATCAGTAGTGAATTTATTCTATCGTGTGCAAAGAATTAACTAATGAAATATATTTTTTTAAGTAGGAACAGTACAAGCTCACATCCAATCACTGAAAGTAGTGGATTATTGGAATTATGTTAGGAAAGTGTAATTTGCACCCATATCTGAAACTTATGAGAAAAAAGAAGCATGTTAAATATCCATTACAATAAAATTATGTACTTTTGGTTAGGAATTCCTTAAACGAGGTGTCTCTCAGAGTTCCTGTATGTGGAAATTATGTTGGATTATCGGGCTTGTATTGTATTCGGAAAAAACCAATGATTTTATATGCATGTATGACAAATGAAATTAGATCAGTATAGCGATTCTAGATCTTTTGTGGGAACGTTACCGAGATAACGGACATGATCTCCTGTCAGATTTGTGTGATTTTTACATATTTACTGTCACATATTTTAGTTTAGATCGTTTTAAACACGAATTTCTGCAAGAATACATGATCGTTTATTGATTTAATGTTCATTGTACATGGAAAAAGAAAATAAATCTGACAGAAAATCACGTCCGTTATCTCACAACGATCCCACAAAAGATATAGAATCGCTCCGCAGAGTGTTTGAAATCCACATATCACAGAGTTGACTTTGCATATCTTTGAATGTTGAATTTATGAGGAACATGAAATATTTAAAAAAAAATACAAATATTTATTTAATGTAACAATTGTAAAATGACTAAATTATATCGATTTTTGTAATTGTGAAGATATTATGACGTTATCTTTGATTCAGGTAAATGTACGCCAAATTGATTTTGAATAAATGTACGATCAATATTAATGTTGACATACTCAGCAAAGGTGTGCAGTGAATTCGTACTGTTATACGGAAAATTCTGCGTCATTTAGTCTTAATTTTGCCTTTTCAGCACACATACGGAAGTTGAAATAAGAGATATGATTTGATACAAGCCTAGATTTTGTATTTGTAAAATTAGAAAAGGTACCCCACGCCACTGATATGTCTCATTCCATGTTATCTTATCAATTTTCATCAAATTATTATCTAAATCAAATAATGCTATTGTTTCGGAAACAGCTTTGATTTTTTTGTACTTAGTCTAGACAAATTAAAACAAAATTCTTTGCGGATACTGTGATACAGTTTTCACAAAGTATTATTAACTTTCAGAAGAATTATAAAAATATATTTTATAATTTTTGTAAGTATATGTACATGTTTAGGGAGGCGTCTACTAATGTCTACAGGAATTCCAAAAACTGAAAAAATCAAACTAATATCTATGAGAAGGAAAGTGTTGATGAATATCTACAGCTCAAAATGTTGACAAATATCTATGAGAACCAAAAAGTTGACGAATATCTACAGCACTGGCAGAGGTTGGATTTGCAATTATGTATAGCATATTGGAATAACGTAATATTGCGTATGCAGTTTAAAAAACTTAATATACGTAAGTATGTATGTAAAAATCCCTAATATCGGACTATTGGACACATTTAGCTGATTAATCCAACCTACGCTCTGTAGATATTAGTCAACACTCTGAAGTTCGTAGATATTAGTTCAACATATGAGCTGTAGATATTCGTCCGACATACAGGCTGTAGATATTGGTATCTGGAGTCCATGTTTAGTGGTCAATATTAAAGTATACTGTCAGACTACACTTTTCAGTTCATGAAGTCAGCTTCAGTAGTTAGTGAACTCAGCATGGACTCAACTTAACTACATTATAACGCAAGCGTTTTTGGGCCTGCCCATGGAAGGTAAATTTTAGTTTTTCAATATTAACGGTAACTTAAAACAAAAACAAAAAAGAATGGCCGTGAACGTTTGTAGGAAAAGAAATCATATTCAGTCATATTATGATGAATAAATTTTTAACTTTGCATATTGTGGATGTTCAATTTTTAATATAACTGTCCTAAGGAAAAGAGTTTGTTTTAGATTCTTATTAAGTATCCACGGAACTATTGTTATTAGAAAAAATAAAGATCTTATAATGATAGATTATTTCTAGAATTTAATTTTGAAACTGTACGTGAATTTCATTTATTATTGGTATCTTTTATTTCCTAGTGGAAAACAAAAAATTTGAACTGTGATAATAAATAATGTAAAATCTTCTAATTTGTTTTATTCGAATATAATTTTTTAATTCTCACTACCGCACAAGAGTTTCAACTGTTCCCGACCGTCAGTCAGTGGGGACTAAGGCATCACCATTTTGGTTGGTGCCGAAGGAACTGGGGAAGATAAGGAGATGGGCAGAGGAAGGTTGGGCTGTTCAGATCTGGTCACCAAACATGAATTAAGTTATTTCAAGCCATTCTGAATGGTGGGCTTTCACAACCAGTCTCTCTCCATCCGGCCCGCCACGCAGCAGGTGGGCAGACGCATCCACCGCTAAGACCTGGACAAACCTAACCCCATGAACCCGGGCACCCCTACGTGACTTACAGACTTACACCAAAAGGAAAAAACAATTTTAGATAAAGCTTGATAGGAAATAGGGTACATATTTATATAGAGTAGGACTATCAATGTGTGTTATCCAAAGTTCATACTTCAATACCACAATGGGTATAGGTAAAACAACTTAAGTTGGAAGCAATAAAGATGCTTAGTATTGATGTATTGGTCTATCTGTGTGTGAATGTCAAGCGACGCCCACTAACCCGATAAGGCGGCTCTCTGTCTTGCTTACGCCCACTTATTGTAACTAGTTAGAAGAGAGGCAAGTTTTTATGACACCCTTTTGAGGCTGCACTTACAGGGTATCCTATTCATTCATTTGATTTAAAAATACGTGCACCTACATTTCGCAAGTGACAAATAATTACAAATTTTTAAATTTGAAATAATAAATAGTTTTCATTATTTTTAATTCGAATCTTTATTAGTAGATTTACAGAGTGTTTGTAAAGTGTCCAAGTTTAATATTTATTACGGCATCATGGAGTCCTGTTAATTATTTTATTCATAATGTAAAAAACGGTGGTCAACTTTTAAACATAAATGACTTGTATGATTTGACGTCTAAGGCAACTGGAGTATCACAGACTAGTATTCAACAGTTAATCTTTTGTGTTAGTGTTAGTAATCTGTTATATTTTAGATAATAGATAGTTGCCGATGATGACTGATACATAATTAAATAATTACTGTAGCTGATGATTGCTAACACATAATTTAAAAAAATAAATAATCCATAAGCAACCAAATTTTTAAGCACAGATTTTGGAAATCACACTTCATTTCAACTTTAGGTTCTTAGTTTAGGTAAACTGAGTAATTCATGCGTATTGAGTTTTAAACGAAACTTTACAAATGTCATATCCGTGCAAAAAAAAAAATGGCGGCAATGGAGATGTTTTGTATGGGAAATTTTTAACTTTGAATGAAAACCGAATTTTAATGCATGTTTTTCCATTTATCCCGACCGAAACCGATGTTTCTTTTGGTAATTAAGTAGTTTGCTTTTCAAAATCTATGCCTATTTAACGTGTAGCGGCATGTGGCGGTTTGTAGATTATTTACTTTATAAAATATTATATAAGTATGTATATTATAATAAATTAATCTTTTTAAATAACACAATATTTTTTTAACCTTGTCGTTATTTATGCTTACCCATTTGAATGCAATCCTGAAGATTATCACATTTAGTTAATAAACTTTATTTTTCTTCCTAAACCTTCAGTATTTCTATAAAAATGTTGTAAAACATCATTAGTTTTATGTTACCGATTTCAACACGCTTTGGATTCGAATTCTCAATTGTGAAATAATTATTAATTGTTTTTTTGTTAAAAGCCTAAAACGAAACACGCTGTATGAAAGTTTTGTATGAAAATGTGAGTACTGTGATGAAGTCAACTTAACTTGCGAGACCTATACATCCCGGGACTCAAGCACAGGGAAATTGGCAGTTTACATGTAGACAGTCCTGAAGAAAAATGTCGGATCTGCTAAAAATTGTGAATTGTTCTGTTGACTTATTTTGTTGATTTAAAAATCTGTGCTTTCGGATTTTGTAATGAAATGAAATAAAATGCCTAATATCAAAACAAACACTATATTTATTGATCTCAAAAACAGTAAAATTGCAGAAAAGAGACTTCAAACAGCTCTACTGCAAAACTACAAAATCGCACATCCAACATTCTTCTTTGGGACAGTCGATTTTACAAGGGCGGATCCAGGGGGGGGGTCATGGGGGTCATGCCCCCCCCCCCCCCCCCCCCGGGCTGGGTCCAGGACCTCGGTGGACCTACTTTTTACTTGTATCTATTATTATCAAAATTAAATTAACTTCTTGTGACTTGACCACGACTATGTGACCCCCCCTGGCGCCAAAGCTGGATCCGCCCTTACGATTTTATCAGTTTAGGGTTTGTATATTGAGGGTGTTGTACCGGACGTGATTTGACCATTACATAACTGTTTTAAATTTATAATTAATCAATAAATCAGCTGCCGGGGTCAAGTAATTCCAAAGGGATAAAAAACAAAACTTGACCCCTCCACTCCCTTTTTCCTCCCTCTGTGTATATACCTACACATTCTTTTGTTACTTTGCATAAATTTGTGATTTGTGCAAAGCCTTCCTCGGGAGCAAAATAACATGGGACGGTCGGTCTAAGAGCGAGGTCGACAGCCGTATACACCAGGCTAGGCTTGCTTTCAATAAAAGGTCTAAAATAATAGAATCAAATAATATAGACATGAAACTGAGAATACTCCTCATCAAGACCTATGTATGGAGTATCTTGATGTACGGCTGCGAAACATGGTGCCTATCCGAAAGAGATAAACGGAGACTAGAGGCTTTTGAGATGTGGTCCTATAGAAGACTACTAGGAATTTCCTGGAGAGACCACATCACAAATGAGGAGGTCCTCCAAAGAATCGAAGGAGGAAGGCACCTGCTCAGGACCTTGTCCGAAAGGCGCGCAAGATGGATCGGCCATGCAATAAGACAAGAAGGCCTCTTGCATGCCATAATGGAGGGTACGACCGAGGGGACAAACGCTAGGGGACGCCCACGCCGAGAGTACCTGGAGGACCTGCTGGTGGACGTGCGCTGCTCATCATATGCAGACTTCAAAAGAGCCGCACAAGACAGGGAAGAGTGGAAGAAACGAATAGATGAAATTGCTGCAAACCAATCCCAGGATTGAAACCAGAGAGAGAGCAGAGCCTTCTTGGTCTGTTGTACATACCTACAACCCTTTGACCTTTGCGCAAATTCAAATTTATGCAAAGCCATGCACATTTCTCTCCATGCACCCAATTTGTGCAAAACCATATATTGTTATCCTGCACAAATTGGCTCTATGTTTTTCTTATAATTTTGTGCAAGGTGACTATTTGTATACATACCTACGCACTTAGTTACTTTCATAAAATCATCTCACTGTTCTGCAAACTCACTGTGTATTACAAAATAAATATGAAGGGAGAGCAGCGAGCCGGACAAAATGTTGCGAGATGGTCAAGGACGCCCGACGACAGCCGGCGCGTTCGAAACCTTTGCCCGGTCCTCTTTCCGGGATCTCAATTCTCGGAATTAAGGGGAGACAAAAGGCTAAGACCGGATGTTTCCCCTTTAAATAGTGCCCTAAAAGCTATGGACCGGGAGAGTTCCTGCATCCGTCATCTCGCACACATCTGTACCTGCCCTGCGCTCCCCGATCGAACTGCAAACTTGGACTTTCTCTTCTTGCCTGGCCGACTTGTTCACCCTTGAAGCATAATACAATTACTGTTCGAACGCCTTTATCAAGGTGAAGGTACCCTGCGCTCTACCTACCTCCCTTCCCCTTGCCCTCGATCCGTTTCTCCCTTTACCTACGGCAAGTTGGACTTCTTCTCTCCTCTGGCCGCACCGCTCACCAAGAAGAATAATACAATTTGTCGAAACGCCTTTATCAAGGCGAAGGTACCGCTGCGCTCCACCTACCTCCCTTCCCCTTGCCCTCGATCCGTTTCTCCCTTTCTACCTACAATTTCTCCCCGTTTTCCCTCGCTTTCTCCCCATTTCTCCCGTTCTCCCTACATTTACCCCACTTTTCCCTCTACCTACCCTTTCTCCCCTTCTCCCGAAGGCGTCGAAACGGCCAGCCGGTCCCCCTCCCACTACATCGTCTGTGCGGGTGGCGATTACAGTGCCAAGCGTCCCGTACAGGTGTATAAAGAAAACATTGTCAGGAAATTTAAAATTTTAAGTTGATAAAAAGTTGTTTCTATGGGCTCACTTACACCAACTTGAATTTTTTTAGGAATATTGCGATTGTGCAAGTTTTTTGTCTTAAATAAACGGTCAGATTTATAAAAACTATTGCAAAGAGGAAATAACACCTCTTCGCAATAGGCCACTTGCATGGATTTCATAACGACTTGGAAAAAATCGTGTGGATAGATCTTTTTACTAAGATTACGAAAATGTTAGTAAAACTTTTTAGAAATGTACAGTTTTTTTTTATTTTTAAATAAATAAATCCAATATTTGGGCTCATGACGTCACTACATGAAAATGTCCAGTCTCCGAAAATGTTCCTATTAATTTTGTAAAATTCCACACTGATTTATTTTTTTTTATATGGCATCACTTTGATTTCAGGCGAATTTTTGAATTCGTTCACTAGATTTATTGTTTGTTCTCTGCGAACTTATCATTTGGTTTGACTTTTTGACAGATCTTATGAAGAGAACCCCACATATTTTAGATATCGGTACGTGTTTTAGAGGTATAATGGTTATAGTGCTGATTTTATCAAAATCAAATTTTATAATATTCTTATTATTATTATAATTTACAAGTACAAGTATCTTATATTGGATTTATTAATATAGATGTTGTACATTATAATGATTCATGATCAATAAGATGGATCAAGGAAAAAAATATTTATTGGATGTAATATTTTTGGTATGCCTCATTATTCTCCTGTGCCATTCGTGTGGAAAACGTTCTTTTTTTTTTAAACAATTTTCCGCTATGTAATTATCTTTTTTCGCACCTATAAAATTATGTCCCGTCTTTCCGGTTTATAAAAAATGGTCTGGTTTTTCAGATTGAAATTTTCAAAAAATCCCCAGGGTTTCAAAAATACAATTAAAAAAAAAATACAGAATGTCTTAGAATATTTGCCTAAACCAAAAAAAAAATTTAAAAATGTGATGCAAGTGGCCTATTAAAGCTCTGTAAATGAAACATTTCTGAATGTAGTCAAATAATAAAAACTGTTTTTGAAAGGTTATGAAATAAGCATTCCAATTGTTATATTACAAATAAATATTAACATTTGTAAATATTAAAATTTAGACTGCAAACATAAAAAAATTGTAAAAATGACTCATGAGATGTTTTTAAGTGAACGGTAGTAAAATTACGGAGTATGTAAAAAAAACACTTATTCTGTTGTATAAACAATTTTGTCACCTCGCTTTTTTTACCATTTCATTCAATAATATTTAATAAAAAATTAACAATGTCTAACGGCACGTAGGCAATTTGGCGGGTGAAAACTGTTTTTACAAAATAAGTCTTTTTTATGTACTTCTATGGACAACTTTGAATAGAGATCTGAAGCTTGATTCAATATGGATCTTCTACTTTTTGTTTTAGGGTTATCACTAGAACAATAACAGAGTTATAACGATTTCTGTGGGAATCCACGCTTTAGCGTGAAAACACGCTTATTGGCTATTGTTATACAGTGGACCCGCGGTAATCCGACAAACGTTTTACAGGGCGATGCCGGATTACCGAATTAGTCGGATTGTAGAGTACTGCCCAAGACCCTCTATAGTCCGGAATTTTTTAAATAAGATTACCTTGTAATCCGACAAATTACAAATCAAAGAATCTATTTGAACTACGAATCGTACTACATATGCACCAGATCTCCAAATCTCCCGAAGTGATCTGTGTTTCTGCAGCAACTTGCTCGATTTCTTCCGAAGATTGACAAAGAGCAAAAACCTAATCTTTCATATCGAGTTCTTGGTTTTTTCTATAGGCTGGTTCGTAGATACGGCTCTCAGAAGTACCGGATTAGCCAGGGGCCGGATTTCCGCGGGTCCACTGTATTATCGTGTACACACTTACGGTTCAGAGTGGTTAAAAGACACCTATTGCGCAGTATATAACAAAATAAAAGTAATTATGAATTTCCTCCTCGCAATTTAATAATAAGACAAGATATTTTTTTTTTTTTTACATGAATACCACACAAGAGTCCCAACTGCTCCCGTCTGGAGCCAGTGGGACTATGGCATCCCCAATTGGGGTATGTTGTGAGGCTGAAGATAGTGGGGAGGGGAAGGAGATAGGGAAGAGGAAGGTGGGGAAGTACCTGGCTATTCAGATCTGGTCACCAAACACGGCTTCAAGCCATTTCAAGCAATGTTTCAATTCTGAATGGTGGTCTTACACCAGGGCGATACTGAGAGTATCTTCCACTCTGGAACGTGCCGCAAATATACCATATATTATTTTTAAATGAATAAATTGTGAAGTAACACAAATTAATCAAGTAAAATTTATTTCCCGCGCCGGGATATAAACAATAAATGAAATTAATAACAAAATTATATAAAACAAAAAAACGATCATTGCAAGTCAGATAAACATTATTTTACAGAGGCCTTATTCATTATTAGTTCTTGGTAATTAAAGATCTTCATATTATGACTGATTATGTTATATTATATTATGAGTAAGGACACTGAATACACACTAGAAATGTCTTTCTTATTGATTTTAATGAAAACGAATGTCACCACTTAGGGAACGTACCCATAAAACGTGACAAGTTTAGGGGGGGGGTATTCAAAATACCACCCTTGGTACAAATGAGCGGCGGGGGGCTTAGATTTTTAGTCACCGGGGGGGAGGGGGGGAATAAAAAATTCTCCAAAATAATTTCAAATGCAGGGCTGGGAGGAAATAATGCAAAATGAAAGATTATTATCATTGTCAATGGAATGTATTACATAAAAATACAATTAAACGAAACAAAAGTTTTGTAAAAATTATTATAAAATATAAATTTAGATAAAAGAGAATCAATAATTATATTCCATCAAAATGCTAGTCAGTTCAGAAGCTGTGTGCTCCCAGCACCATGGCCAGGAGTGCCATCCTGACGTACATGCCGTACTCGGCCTGGCGGAAGTAGGCGGCACGAGGGTCCGAGTCAAACTCCTTGCTGATCTCGTCCACTCGGGGCAGCGGGTGCATCACCACCATCCTTCGCTTGGCCTTCGTCATCAGCTGCGGGGTCACCACGTACAGTCCGCTTGCCTGAAACAACAATCACATGTTTACAAATCCTCAATGACTAACGGCCGCTGTTCCCAATCCTTCTAATCAACTGCTAAGCCGAAACTAAGTCTCGACACTGCTTAAGCATCGCTTAATCTAAGGAAGCCAGACGCGTGGATTAAGCTCGACTGAGCAAAACAATTATAAAAATTATCAACAGAGTGGCGCTAATGCGGCAAACCTCGTGGTTATATTATATATATATATTCTCTTGCCATATATCGCAGCTCACTCAGTCTTGCTACAAACTTCTTGGATTCATCATCAGGACTTGTAAGCAATTTGATAACCAAGAAGCTATGCTAGCGTTATTCAATGGCATACTGAGAAGCAAACTGGAGTACGCGAGCGATGTTTGGACACCGTACCACCAGAAGTACATTGATATGTTAGAGCAAATCCAGAAGAAATTCCTCAGGTATGTTTATATGCGGAAGCATGGAACCTATCCAAGGTTCATGCACCATATTGACTTACTTGAGGAAACTGATTCTGTGAGCCTAGAAACTAGAAGGAAAGCAAGTCTTGCTATTCTGTCTTTCAAAATTTGGAACAATTTCATCAATAGCCCATTTCTCTTGGGATGCTAAGATTTATATGTACCCGACCACTACAGCCGAAGTCGACATCATGACTTATTTAAAGTACCGAACGGCGGAACAGACGTCTTGGCAAAGCATAGCATAACGAGGGGAGTGGTGCTGTTAAATGGAATTGCAAACCATTTGGATGTAAGTGACTGTTCTTTATATGCCTTAAAAACAATATTGAAGAGTCACTTGCCTAAATGCTGATAGGGTAACTAAATTGTACTATAATTGGAATTATTCTGTTGTACAATAATAATAATAATAAAATATAATTAATATAATAAAACCTTGAGATGTAAGCGCTACTCTGTTGACACTTTTTATAACTTTGCTCAGTCGAGATTAATCCACGCATCCGGCTTCCTTAGATTAAGCGATGCTTAAGCAGTGTTTAGGCTTAGTTTCGGCTTAGCAGTTGATTAGTAGAATTGTGAACAGCGGCCGTAAGAATAACATATTGGTAAATCCTCATTGACCAAGAATATTATATTTGTAAAAATAACCTCATTGTGAAGAATAATATCTTTGTATATCCTCATTGATTAAGAATATATAGTTTGTGAACCCTCATTGAATAAGAATAACATCTTTGTAAATCCTTGTTGCAAGGAATGACATGTTTGCATATTCTCAGTGACTAAGAATATGTAGCATATGATTTGAGATTTTCACAGCCAAAAGTGTTAAAGTGATTTATATTTGGGGTATTATGCTGTGTTGAGCTACCTCCTTCTTTTGTTTAAGTTTCGGACAATGTTGCAGTATCCATCATCAGGTCAGATGTGTAATTTTTATTAAAATTACACGTAACGCTGTCTGAAAGAAGGAGGTAGTGCAACACAGCATAATACCCCATAAATAGATCACAATAATATGCCATATGTTCGTAAACCCTCTTTGAATACGAACAACATCTTTGTAAATTTGCGAGGAATAACAAGTTTGTATAATATCCTCATTGACTAAGAATATATTACATAACATTTTTGAGTGAAAGAATAAGAATAGCATTTAATGAAATTTTTTGATTGAAAATAAGATTCATGTACTATAATCTCGAGACAAAGTGAGGATTATCTTGAACAAAAGAAAAATTTCACAACAAAAATTAGGCTTTTCCTTAGACTTGTGATAAAAGTTAATGTTGTGAAACATGAACCAGTAAATTAATAACAGATTATAAATTCTCAGTAAGAAGTACGAGTATGTAGTTGTAATCTGGATTAGCATGAGATTTCAACACAATTTTTCCAAAAACTCTTTTCTTATCTAAAACATACACATATTTCTTAAAACATACACATATTTAGAAAATCCAAAATCAATTTCACAATGCAATGTTAGATGGTTAGACAATTTTTGAGATAAAAAATGTCTTTTCCGCTTTATAATTATGACAGTAATAACTACAAGTACATTAACCACTCGGACCCATAAGCTTGTTGACACAATAATGTAACATTTCTATGACTCATGACGTATGAGGTGTACATGAGTTATTAATAAAAAAATAATTTGCAGTCTCACAGTTTCTAGTTTTGTGTATATATATATATCTACCTTTTCGTATTCTTCTTGAGTATCAAATCGTTCCCTCTGTATTCTGGTCATGTACAGGACGTGCGTATCGGCCAAAACATCATTGAGGCTATTGTAGATCTTCTGTGACACGCCCTTGGAGGCGACAAAGTCCACGATATGTTTGGGCATGCCGAGGTTGGGCGGGCTCACATAGCGAAGCTGCACGTCATAGAGAGTTAGCAGCCGCGCCAGTGAGTGCACGGTGCGCCCGTTCTTCAGGTCGCCCACCATGGTGATGGTCAGCCCGTTCACCGTGCCGATCTCTTCGCGGATGGTGAAGATGTCGAGCAGCGCTTGCGTCGGGTGCTCGCCAATCCCATCGCCGGCATTGATGATTGGCTTGCGACATTGCGTTGCTGATTTCTGAAAATACAAATCAATTAGAATCATGTCACGTAAACATCAATAGATAACATTTTAATTTCTTGTTCCTTGTACATAGAACAGGCTTATGGTCCTGCCAGTGAGGGCTCTGTTGTAACATTTCTAGTACTTAATGTATTGTAATTCCTAACATACTGTACAACTGTACAATCTGGCACAATAAACTCAAGTGTTTAGGAATAAAGGCAGCAGAGTCAAATAAGTCTAATTATTTTTAAATGTTTATATAATTTTTTTATTTTACCCGTCAGGCTAATTTGTTAGGTTTTCGGAACAACACATGTAGGTGGTCTAATAGAAATCGTTGTGTCTCCATTAGTGACCGACCGAAGGTTCGGTTTCGGTTTTGGCAAGTTTCGGCATCAGAATCTACACAATCTACCGAAACCGAAACTTTTTTAGACATGTTAAAAATCGATTGTTTACTGTTATTTGGCTTATTTTTTATATTTATTCAGAGGGTTAACACGTACTTCAATTATTGTTTTTTTTTTTATTTAATTTAACATGTGTTAACTGTCTGAATAAGTCTAATAAGTGTAAAAAATAAGCCAAATAACAGTAAAAAATCAATTTTCGACACGTCTAAAAAAGTTTCGGTTTCGGCCAAAACTGAGACAGACACCGAAGATTCGGTTTTGGTGGAAAGTCCCGTTTCGGTTGGATACTAGTCTCCATTACTATCATATTGAGAAATATGTTTTAAACAGTGTTAGAAAGTGAAAATACCACGCTTTATATACAAATACATATAAAAGTTAACCACAAAAGAAGTAAAATGTAGACTTTTTTGAAACCAGATTCAGATGGCAATTTGAAAAAAAAAAAAATTTGAAACTTTGGGAATTTTATATTAATTATTTTTACATGGAACGGTAAAAAGTGAGGTGAAAATGGGATTTAAATACATTTGTCTAGTAAAAAAACGCACGTTTTTTTTCGTTATTAGTAATTTTATTTAGAAAAAACGTAAGTGAGCAATTTTTAAAACTTTTTTTATGTTTACATGCAAAATTTCTATATTTCAAAAATTATAAGTTTACTTCAATTTAAAAATTTTTAAATGATGTTTTGTGACCTTTCAAAAACAATTTTTAGTTTTGGGATATGTTCAGAAATATTCCATTTATTTGGATTTTATTGAAAAGCGGAAATATTTTGTCCGACTGACAAAATATGGTCGAGGTCTGAGAGCTGAATCAACAACAGCGACAGCGAATCAACAATTTTTCATCAAATCCATCAATAAATAAAGCTTAGGTGCATATTTTATGAAAACAAATAGAAAACAAACTCGGCAATGTCAACATGTTACAAAACAAATTGATCAACCAAAAGGCTAGAAACGGTGGTTGAGTCAAAAATGCACACAAGTGGTGTGTCATACTCAAAACAAAAACATAATACAGAAATAATAAGTCTTATAAGAGACATACAGGTGTTTCTTATCTATGGACTTGAAGTTTATCGTTTTTTAATGTTATGTATTTTATCATACCCAGCCTTGCGGTCTAGAAAGCGAACATCAAAGTTAGTCATTTACAATAAAAAATTTATGAATTAATAATCATTTCAAATGAAGTGTGCATATTTCAATTCTTGGAACTACAACCTGCGTTGTTACATTTTTTGATTATGGTGTCACTTTAAAAGGCTCCTATATTGGTTGAGATATGAAATGGAAATTACGCTGGTCTACGCTCATTGGTCACTTTGATTATGACCTCACTTAGAATTGATTGAGATTGTTTTGGTAAAGTTTCGCTTCTACCGCGTGTAAACTGCACTTGAATTTTTTTTTAAACTAGTTGGTGCCCGGCATGCGTTGCTATGCCATTTAATAAAAAAATTGTTTCTCCTTGCGTGTCCTTACCCATTCGTCCCATTCACCTTCTGCCTCCCCTTCCTCTCCCGCGTCCCCTTCCCCTCTCGCGTTCCCACTCCACCTACTCCACCTTCCCTCGCCCCACTCCACTCCTCTTCCCCCGTCCCGCCAACTCCCCTCCCAGGTTCCCCTCCCCCTCCCTGGTTCCCGTCCCTTTTCTCCCGCTGAACCCATGCCCGAGTTCCTCTCCCCCCTCCCGCTTTCCATACGTTCAGTTCCTTATTATTAATTAATAATAATAATAATAATAATTGGACAATTTATAGAGCGCCGTTTTTGTGAAAAATCACCTCAAGGGCGCTATTGCAATTTTTGTATACAAATTTTATAATGCCAGAGCTCACCAGTAGTTATATACAAACCTTCTCCTGACAATGACAAACACAATAAAAAAAATATTTATCCAATTTGGTGCAGTCGTTCGGAAGTTATGCGCATACATACATTTCGGCGATTCATTTTTATTTATAGAGATGTTTCTGGCTGGTCTAGGCCATCATTTCAAATTATGGAGAGAGGGAAGGTGAATTTATATTGAAAATGGGGAAATTTCTTAATTATACGGAGGATTGGAATCAAGTTCAAACTTAGAAGAGATGAGATGTTGAACAGAGGGAAGTCAATTTTACATGAGGCTTTTAGAGACGGAAACCCAAAAAATATGTGATCTAAAGTTCCCATTTCTAGACCACAGAAAGTAAAATTTGGCAAGTCAAGCATGTGAATTTTAAAAAGGTGAGAAGTAACGGAACAATTCTTATTTGAATAAGCGGAAATTTCTTTTTTGGAAAATTGGGGGAATTGTTGAAATCCCGGTTTTGATGGGATAGTCTTTGTATTGAGGCATAGTAGGCTCCCTTGGATTGACTAGCAATGTGCCAATACTTTTCCTAAACATTGCGGAATCTATATTTTAGGATGGAAAAAAAAGATGGGGAATGCGGTTTATGAGGGTAACAATAGGGTCGGTTGCTCCTTGTTTTGCCAAAAAATCTTATGGAGCTATTTAATTTTGAAAGAAAATTTAATATTAGTCCGATTATTCTTCTCCTTGACATCACAAAATAAAGATAATTAAATTGAATTGATATCTTTATTTGCAATATGTCTTATTACTTATTTTATTATATATATATGTTGAGGTCAAAAAGAGAGTGAATATCGCATCGCTAATACAAAAGGATTAAGATTATATTCATCGAGAGATAACAATAAAATGTATTGTGATGAGATCAAATCATAAGGCTACTGCAGCAATGGATAGGATGCCGGACTAGTAGTCGAACAAAAATATACTCACAGCGTCAGTGCGTCTTTTCCTATATGAATTATTCTTTGCGAAAAGGTATGAAGTATTATAATCCAAAGCATCTTTGTTTTATACATTTAGATAGATAGTGAGAGAAACTTACAGCCACGGCTCCTGGTTCAGGGTGTCTCAGAACTACAACGTCCGCATAGCTCGCCATCACAGTCACACTGTCTTCCAGGGTCTCTCCCTTCTTGGCTGAGGAGCTGGTAGCGTCTGTGTGGACGACAGTTCCACCAAGTCTCTGCATCGCCGCGGCAAAGCTGCAGCTCGTCCTGGTACTCACTTCGTAGAATATGGAGGCCATCACCTTTCCCTTCAAGAGATAGTCAAAGGTGCGGCCTTTTGTCACTGCATTTCTCATAATTTGCGCCACGTTGAAGATATCATTCAAGTTCTCTTTACTGAACATGTCCACTGAGAGGATGTTCTTCCCGATGATTTCAGCTCCGGGATGTTTAGTTCTTGTGTCTTTCGTAACTTGATAGTTGGAGCTACTGTCGCATCTCTGCCGGGGACCGGGAATGAATGGAATGGGAGATAAACTGCGCAAACCGCTCTCAGAAGCGAAATGCACACCGAGTTTTGGGTTGGCCTCGTGGTATGGTCGGGGAAACAAATCATTTTCTAAGTCTTGCTCGCTTGTTCTGCTTATGTCAAAGTGTTTAATGTCTGGTAAGATAATGTGGCCATCTTGGGCGGAGTTGGGGCGGCTGATTTCCTGCTTTTCTACAAAAGGAACGTGGGCGGGCTTCTTGCTGGCCGGCCAATCCTTAACATTTTGACCAAACCCTGGGGGCACCAAGATCTGTCCTTCTACGTAGGCCACTTCCCCTCTCAAGACGACCCGGTGCACGGCTCCTCGTACACGCATACCGGCAAAGGGAGTCCATTTGGACTTGGTAAAACTCATTTCTCCCGGGATAACCCATTCGTCATCAGTATCAACCTCTATGTAAGTATTAGGCTGTTCGGGAAGGTTGAAGATTTTTCTAGGATTCCTGTGGAATTTATTGATCAAGTCTTCCATCGTCAATCTACCTTCGTGCACAGCATTTAGAAGAAGAGGTAAGATTGTTTCTAATCCTGGGAATCCTGGTGGCGGGTTGGCCCCTGACTTTTCTTCTACCGTGTGCGGGGCGTGATCAGTGGCAAACACATCTATAATGTCCATATTGTTCCACAACTCTGCCTGGTCCTCCGGGGAGCCCAGCATGGGACGTACCTCACCTCTGCCAGCGCCGATCTTGTCCAAGTCAGCAGTACTGAGGAACAGGTGATGGGGACAAACTTCGCAAGTCACTTTAATACCTCGTTCTTTCGCCGCTTTAATTATTTGTATTTCCTGTTTTCTAGCAATGTGACACACGTGAACAGATCGATCTGAGAGGGAGGCCAAAAGCAGTATGGCAGCCAAGGTTTCATTCTCTGCATGGACGCAAATTGGGGACTTCTTCGGCCAGCTGGATAAATGCTTCTGCCAGATAGTCATGTCGTTCAGCCTGAGAGTCGTGAATGTTTGATTGAGGTACATCTTCAAAGCAACCGTTTTAGGAGCGAGATCGCAGACAGTACTGAAGTTGGTGGATGATGCTCCGGCGAACAGAGCGTAATCGCAGCGAGCCCCGACGTTGGCCAATTCCTGCACATATTGAAGAGATTCCTCATCTACCACTGAAGGGGTAGTGTTGGGCATAGCGCAGATGAGTGTTATTCCTCCGGCTAGAGCTGCAGCCGTTGCGGTGCAGAAGTCCTCCTTGTGAATGGCACCGGGTTCCCTGACATGGACGTGTACGTCAATGAATCCGGGTAGTTTGACGATGTTGCGAGATGTCATGCAATCCGTGTGAGTTTTCATCGGGGGCATACATCCAATCCTCCTGATGGCCTAACAGACAAAAGAAAACAAATTAACATGACAGCAGATGAAACTTCCCACGCTTAATGGGATACTATTTGTATAGAGTTAGTATTTTTTGCATAGTAAGTATTAGTACTTACCTCGACAAGAAGCTTTGCGCACTTGACGTCGGTGATGAGGGGGACGGAGTAGTCGACAGCGAGGCGGCGAGTGCGGTATCCGTGTGTGGTGAAGGAGGAGACGCGTCGGGCGCCACCGTTGCGCATGGGCAGGTTGATGACCATCTCCAGCTGCTTCATGGCCAGGAACTCGGCCAGGTGCATCAGATCGCCCTGGTCCTTCATGTCGAACGTCCACTGCACACTCTCCACCTGGACAGAATAACACAGCAACAATCAATATACTGATCTGTCATAACACCTCTTTCCGTTACATAAACCGTTTATGAAATAGAAGGATAGGCTATTAGATAAATCGTTTATGAAATAGAAGGATAGCCTATTAGATAAATCGTTTATGAAATAGAAGGATAGGCTATTAGATAAAACGTTTATGAAATAGAAGGATAGGCTATTAGATAAATCGTTTATGAAATAGAAGGATAGGCTATTAGATAAATCGTTTATGAAATAGAAGGATAGGCTATTAGATAAATCGTTTATGAAATAGAAGGATAGGCTATTAGATAAATCGTTTATGAAATAGAAGGATAGGCTATTAGATAAATCGTTTATGAAATAGAAGGATAGGCTATTAGATAAATCGTTTATGAAATAGAAGGATAGGCTATTAGATAAATCGTTTATGAAATAGAAGGATAGGCTATTAGATAAATCGTTTATGAGATAGATACAATGGCTCTATCAGCTGTGTACAACTTTTTTTAGCTACCTAGTACAAAAAATAAAATAAAAAGCAAATTATGAAAAAGAAATCCAGACACACGCATTTCTCTGAAATTGGCACTGAAACTAACCAACTAACCATCACGCCAGCCGTTTCCCGCCAGGCGGACCGCCAAACAACTCGGTCTCTTTGCCTCACTCACATTCATACATTGTCTCATATATACTCTTCTATTATTCTGACTTTTGTCATGGCCCGACTGAAGTATCTAATTCAATTGATCGTGCCATGTCTTCCTCGGGCGTCCCCGACTTCTTCTTCCATTCACATTTGCGTCATATATTCTTCTCACACTATTTTCTTCTTTCATTCGCTCTACATGCCAAAAACATCCGAGGGTCCCTTCCTTAATCTTACTCATTATCTCACATCAGCCTTACATTCTTTGCGGATATCCACATTTCTCATACGGTTTTACCATACATCCGCCTCAAGGATCTCATTTCAACAGCATTCAGTTTACTTTCATCCTTCCTCTGCCAGTTCCATGCCTCACTGCCATGCATTACCGGGTAGGTACCAGGACTCCATTGTGGACTGCTAGCTTCGCTTCTTTTGAAAGTTTTTGATTAGCGCCAACGGCATTCAGTCCTTTTTATTTGTACAATAAATATTTTTTGATTTGATTTTACGGGTTGATTTTTTAAAGCATTAAAAATAATATGTTATTGATATCATATTGATTATCAAAAAATAATGTCGATTACGGTAATCTGAAAAGCTGTAAAATGTTAATTGTTCAGGAGAACGACAAGAAAGTTTTTTTTTTCCAAAATCTTATCTCCTGTTTTTGTAGACCTATAATTACGAGTTTTTATTATAAAATAATATTGATGATATCTTTCAGAATACTCGACATTTTTTGTAAATTTCTTTAATATTAGTATTTAATTTATTTTAATTTTTCAGAAAAAAAAATCCTCCTAAAACGCATGTCTTACTTTACTTATTTTCATAGAAATATTTCGTCGACGCAGATCAAAAGAGAAAAAAAAACGGAGAAAAATTACATATTTAGTTAATTTTCTCTTTTTAAAATTTCCGTGATCGACGCGTACCTAATAGTTATAACAAACGATTTTTATTAATATTATTACTAGCTGGTTCCCGGCATGCGTTGCAATGCCATATCTAAAGAAATAAATTGTTTCTCCCTGCACGTCTTTTCACGTCCCCGTTCCCCTCCCGCATCCCCTTCCCCTCCCGCGTTCCCCTTCCACTTTCCCGCCTATCCACTCCCCTCTCCCGCTCCCCCGTCCCGCCAACCCCACTCCCGCTTTCCATATATTCGGTCCCAGTACATTGACTGAATATTTGGAGGATTTTCAATTTGGGAGGCAGGAATGGGTACCACCGCCCCGGGAACCTTTATTGGATAACCAACACCTCTGCCATAGGTCACCCCAAGTGGTTCGCTACGTTTGGTGATTTAGCAGGGGTGCCCGTGTTCATGGGATGAGGTTTGTCTCGGTCTTGGAGGTGGATGACCAGGAGACACTGAACCCCAGATTCCTACCCACACCCTTTTCCTTCCCATAACTCTTCTCTCCTTCCTTTCCCTAAAAAAAACCCTCCACACAGCATCCCCAAAGTTGACATAGGCCCACAGGGAAATTATTTTCCTCAGGGCCAGGGTGTGGAGCTCATGTAAAAAAATAATAATTTTTAAACAGCTCGCGTGCCACCTATTACAATTTTTTAATTCAAATTTTAATATTTCATGTATTACAAATATTCATTTTCGTATATTATAAGAACAATCAATCTAATTTCGTACCTAACATAGGTATCTATTTAAAATATCTATAATTTAAAAAATCCTCTTTCGTTGCAAAAAAAAAACAGCTGCATGCTAAATTCACATTCATCAAACGCGCGAACTGTCAAACGTGCGAAGTTAAAATAGTCGTTAATTTTTCTGAAATTATTCAATTTTATGCGCAATTTTTTAAATTTTTCTTTCCTTAAGAACCTTCTACAAAGTATTAGAAAACTTAAAAAAAAAAATGAATGAAATAGGTAAAGTCGTTCTGAAGTTATGGCGTGACCAAGGGAAACAGGGATTCATTTATACATATATAGATTTTTAATTTTTTCGATTATTTCAAAATGAATATCGGGATTACGATCATCGCTCGATAGGGTTTAATGCACTGTAAATTCCTTATCTATGGAAAACAAAAGGAAAAAAAAAAACAAAAAAAACGAGGTGAAGAACACCAATAAATCAATAAGCTACCTTGGCCTGTCTCTTAAAATCGGCAAAACGCGATACGCGAGTTTATCGCAAAAAATAATGTCTTCATTAAAAATAATAACTTCTCTCTATACGTCCGAACTGTAATAAAATGTCATAAAGTGAAGGTCATCTATAAAAACGCACACCAAAAACTCTCCCGCCTACCGAGACACTGCAGCGCTACCGAATTGTTCCTGGAGGGATGAGTGCACTCTTTCTGAGCACTTCTCCGCCACTTTTTTTTTACATTAACTACACACAGGAGGCCTTGAGGAAAATAATTTCCCTCAGGGCCTATGTCATCTGAGATGCTGTGTGGAGGGTCTTTTTGAGGAGAGGAAGGAATGAAAATTGGTCTTGAAGAGACCCATGTTGTAGGAAGGAGGAAACACAGAGGCCGGTTAATCGTTCCACAGCCGACCTGTTGAACACAATAACGATCCGTTCTCGTGTGACAAATGTCAACCGTGTACATATGTTGGGCACGCGTTTGGCGTGTTTCCCGACTATGCACTGGTGCCGAAGGGATCAATGACGCTAGTTCCTCAGAGCATCTTCCATTGAAATATCGGTAGAACAAGGATAGCATTCCCACCCGACGCCTGTGCTCTAAATATTGCAATCCGTCTGTTAAGATGGGAGAATCTATCAAACGGACCGCCCGTTTCTACACAGAGTCGAGGGTATTTTTCAGATATTTTGGAGATCCGGACCAGAGGTGGCTGCCAAATTAAACCGTGGGGCGCACTTGTGATTTGTACAGGGTTAGCAGTTGTGTACTATTAAAGTTTCTGCGAGCCCTGTACAGTACGCCCAGTTTTTGAGAGGCTAACTTAACTCTGGCTTCGATAGAGGCTCCATATCTGAGCTGGTCACTTAGAGTTACACCAAGCATATCATGGAGGGCCTGTTCGGAAGATGGCTTCCGTTGAAGAAGACTAGATTTTCATTTCGATCGCTTTATCCTCACTACGCCAATCCAAGAATACCAAATACCAACAAAGATGGAGACCATCAAATGTGTTCCGACCTTTTTGTCGGTTTGTTTTTCCTCTTATTCTTTGTAGACCAATCTTTAAATAATATAATATTCATTTATTTTTTTAAATACCTAGTGGACTTTGATTGACGTTTCCGTCTTAATTAATCACAGGCTAAAATCAATCGGCATTAAACAGATAAACAATGTCATGCTTTATCTATAATGGAACCGGAAAAAATGAACTAATCATTAATGTAGAGATATTTCACGCGCAATTTCAAAATAATACTTTTCTTTTTTTAAATTTCATATGAAGTAAATTAATATTAATTGGGAAATTCATAGATCCATTTTTCTGTTAAGAGGGAATAACCAGACAAAACCGGAAATATGTCATTTTTTAATCAAACTTTAGATGTATTGCCTCTTTTGAACAAAAAATTATAAATTGATTTCGAAAGACTGTTCTTTTATCTAATAAAGCTATGTTTTAAATTTTGAGAAAATATATTTATTTTTAGTACAATAAGGTTTTACCGTAGGTTGTTGGCAGATTTGTGAAATTTTCAAACAAAATTTTGTATTATACAACACACATTTCAAATCATATAATCATGCAGTAAAATAAATCAATAAATTATCTGGGAAAGCTATGTTTCAGAATTTTAATTTTAGTTTAAATAAAATCATTAAAAAAAGATCATCGGAAGTGTTTTATGACGAAAATGCTTCAGTTTGTCTATTTATTTACGGTCTTACAAACTAATATATTTAAGTTTTTTTTTACATTCTTATTTTGCTTAGACATTATTGAAAAATTATAAATATTTATGATCAAAAACTAATTACAAAAAGTACATAATTTTAATAGTTTTATCATAGCGCCTTTCAGCATTTTTTTAATGTAAGTAGGTATAAATAAAAGAAAATTTTGAATGAAATAAAATCGATATTGAGTTATTATTTAAAAAAATAATCTTTCTCATTGGAACCACCCTGTACGATCGTAAGAATATATTTCGACGAAATGTGAACTCTCGGCTGCTGGCTGGTTAATGGCCCTTAAGCGATCGCTAAACAAAAACAATAATTAAACGCAAATAAACTTATACGCTAGAATTATGAAAATCGATTGAGTAAAAATTACGAAAATATCAGTAAAATTTCACGAAGGGTCCAATACAAAGTAATTCACGAAGGGCCCTACCCAGCAACAGGAATAAACATGTATTTTTTGGTATTTTAGACTAAAAAAATAATACAAAAATGTATCTTGTTATGTTAAAATTGATAAAAACTAATGTTTTAATACGATAATAAATCTAAACAACATTTCAACAATTCAGTAAAGAGGTTTTCACGAATTTTAATCCAGAGATCAGAATAAAAAAATATTATTTCATAACTACGACACTAATTTCTGATTTCATAGAAATTGTACGTTTTACGAGATTACAGGCTATGACGGGTTCCTATCCAAAAATTGACTTGCAAAATGCGACAAGGGCGCACAACGCAGGTATTTCTACAAATCGCGATAAAAAATGTCAAACAGAAAGTGTTCCAGTACTTGAGGACTAGCACGGACAATCGATAAAACCCGATTTCAATAAGATATTGACTAAATTCATCATCTGTGGTCAGTTGGCGTTATTTGCGAGCACGGTCAACAATTGATAGATATTCAGACTGACGATTGACAAATTTTAGTGCGGCCTCCTGAATGTCAGATAAGCTATCAATATACACAACATTTTGAATAATTTTGTTCGTCATGCAAAATAACTGGTTTATTATTAATAAGTGGAGGCGAACTAAGCAGGCTCTTAGAATTGAAAGAGATCGTATACGCGACTTGATTAATTCATGTAATTCGTGATCAATTTGTTCCGTTTGATATTGGAGAAACCAAAGTGGTTGAAATATGACTAAAGACCTCATTAATTAATTACCTCGCGTTTAGTGTCAAAAAAGTGTACGGGAAGTGCCAATGTATATTAAAATAGTATTTCAATTCGAAATTGTCAATTTATTAGTATTTTAATTTTTACGCAGTCGTTTGACATTTCGAAATGTAACTTCATAGACAAATCCGCTAGTGTTGACATCATATATAGATTTCTTTTTTATTCCCTGTCAATAACGGTCTGGTTATCAACAATGTGACCGTGCTCGGGAAATCGGTATAAAATCATCGGTAGTTATCCAGTTAGCCCATCGATCCAATATTGTATCGATTTCACTGTGGTGCCAGACCGACAGCAGGCACTTCCAGCGGAGTCTTTCAACCAAAAAAAGAATGAGTATAAAAAATGTAAGCGATATTGATACATTATTGACAAAACACGAAGAGAAACACGTTTCTAGATAGAAAATAAATATCATTGAAGATGAAGATAATAATAATAATTAATCTAAACGAAAATATGGAAGAGAACAAAACACAGAAAAACAGAAAAAGATAATGATCGCAACTGGGACTCGAACCCAGAACCTATCGTCTATCCGGGACGTGCGTTTACCAATTCCGCCGTTGCGCCCTACTGTCAAACCGTTATAATAGCCAATCTCATATTTCAAATCTTAGAATTAACAATATTATCTTCAACTATGTAATTTATTTTCCATATCACAGGCAACTACCCTTTTTATTTTATTTTTTTATTCTACCTTTATAAAAAGTCAATAGTTCCATATAAATAAAATCGGATATATTTATCCGTGACGCTATCCAGGTTACAACCCAATTCTTAGAACGATTGTTTCCAAAAAAAGGGTAGTTGCCTATGATATTGAAAATAAATTAGTTGAAGTCAATATAGTTCATTCTAAAATTTGAAATATGAGATTGACTATTGTGACGGTTTGACAGTAGGGCGCAATGGCGGAATTGGTAACCGGATAGACGAGAGGTTCTGGGTTCGAGTCCCAGTTGCGACCATTATCTTTTTCTGTTTTTCTGTGTCTTGTTCTATTTCGTATTTTCGTTTAGGTTATTATTATTATCTTCTTCTTCGATGATCTATCACGTTGAAGGGAATAACCTTCAAAAGTTATAAAAAGAGAGTTTTCTTATAAAAAAATAAAAACAAAAACAAAAAAAATTAACAACAGAGAACCGTTTACTTTTAAGCAAGTCGAGTTTTCTCCGACAGTATGTATAGGTAATTAGTAATTACCTTGTAAAAACGAAGAACACATACGACACTACTTATCTAGTAGTTAGGGAGTGCTGATGCGTCAGAACGGGTAATTTTAATTGCAAATAATGAAGTTAACACCGCGTTGGTAATTTATACAATTAATGTCGGCTCCGAGCTTCGGTGGATTTAGCCCACATTTGCGGAGAAAAATATGTGAATTTGCTTAATTATTCAGTTTTCGGAAAAGGCACCATAAAATTATCAGAAATAATAAATAGCCGGTGCAAAGAGAGTCCGATTTCTAACCCACTCAAACACAATTTTGAGAAAGAATAAAATGGAAAACTAAAGAACATTCATTTAAAAAATACTTTTTGGCGACTACAATAACGTGTCAATGTTAATTCATTGTTCATCTGTTACAGCATCTATCTATCATTCCTAGTTTCCATTTCATTCCATTTTATCTAGGCTAGCTCTGAAAAGTAGGAAAACACTACAATCCTAATAATTCTACAATCATGCAGCCTCACACACCTTTGTGTTGTACGAGGGTCAGTAAAAAAGTAATGCCTCCTATTTTTTCCACTTAAATAAAGCTAGTTAAGTGAAAATTTTGAATTTGGTGCTATTCCTCAACCTTCTGTAATATACTGCAGCAGTAACTTGTTGCGTTAACAGTTGGCAGCACTGTAGTCACTTGAAAAATGGTCAATATCGATGTTCGTATTAGACAGCGTTATGAGATTGATTATTGACTGTAGAAGGTGAAACGCCCATTCGTATTCATGAAGACTGAAAAATGTGTACCATGATGCAACAGTGGCTGTCAGCACAGCTAGACGATGGATTCGTCGCAATAACAAAGATAAGGACAAACACTGCTGGCTGACGAAAAGCGGAGCGGCAGGACGTTGATTGCAGTGACTGAGCGAGTTGATGACATCATTCGTGATGACCCCAGATACCTACAGATGTCGCATTCTTTCCCTTAGTAAAGGCAGTGTGATGACGATTATTCGACAACTGATTATTCAACAAAAGTTTGTGCAAGGTGGGTACCAAGAAAGTTAACCGGTCAGAATAAAGAAACAAGAAAAATAATAACCTCACAACATTTGGCAGCGCTCAGTTTCTGGAAAAAATTGTGACCGGAGACGAAACATGAATTCATCTTTTTTAACCTGAATCAAACAGGCAGTCAATGGAATGGCATCACACAAACTCACCAAGGACAAAAAAAATGAAAACTGTGTGATCGGCGGGGAAAGTTATGGCGATGGTGTTCTGGCTGGATATTACCGTGCTTTTTACAACACAGTGATACATGCCCTTATTAAAAGATGGACCAAAGCTGTGGAAATGGATGGAGATTATATTGAAAGGTAACAAATTAATCGTCAACTGTGGTTTTCAACCCATGTAATTGCATTTTTCATTTTCTGACAATTAAGAGCGTTTAACCAGCCAGCGGACGAAAATCCACATTTCGTCGAAAGTTGTTCTTACGATGGTGCAGGGCGGTTACAATGAGAAAGATTAATTATTCTCCGTACCAGCTTTTTTAAATTATAACTCAATATCGAATTTATTTCAATTCAAATTAGCTTTAATTTATACCTTCATCCAAAAATGCTGAAAGGCGTGATGATAAAACTATTAAAATAATGTACTTTTTGTAGTTATTTTTTGATTATAAGTATTTATCATTTTTCAATAATGTCTAAATTTAATAAGAATGTTAAAAATATTTAAATATATTAGTTTGTAAGTGCGCAAATAAATACACAAACGGACCAATTTTCGCCAAGAAACACATGTACGTACATATTTTTTAATGATTTTATTAAAACTAAAATTAAAATTCTAAAACATACGTTTGCTAGATAATGTATTGATTTGTTTTACTGCATGATTTTATTATTTGAAATGGGTGTGGTATAATACAAAAACTTTTTTGAAAATTGAACAAATCTGCCAACGACCTATGGAATAACCTTATTATACTAAAAATTTGAAAAAATTCTCAAAATTTATTACACACGAATGCTAGATAAAAGAACAATCTTTCGAAATCGATTTATAATTTTTTGTGGAAAAGAGTCAATACGTCTAAAAACTTTTTTGAAAATGACGTATTTCCGGTTTTCTCTGGTAATGCCCTCTTAAAGGAGATCAAAAATTAGGAGGCATTACTTTTTGACTGACCCTACATATTTATAAGTGAATTAAATAAAATTTAAATAACGTTGTTGGCTATAACTAATAAACATGAAATACTTAACTCGAAGCCTTAATTTGAAATCACTCCTAAGAAAAAAAATTAGATAGAATTTATATTTACACCTAAAACATCAAAATTAAGCATTAAAAATTATAGATGATCTGCAACACCACTGTAACATCGCACTTAAATTACTGCACAAGTGTAATTTTTCTGAGAGATAAAACACAAGTTAAAAGAATGGAAATAATTCAGAACAGAGGCATGAGGTCTATATAGTGCTGTAGCAGATGTACTATAATAAAAACCATGCAACACTAAATCAATATTTTAAGTGTGTGGCAACGATTAGTCTACAATGCAGTGGCGTAGCGTGGGTTTTGGCCGCCCGGGGCGGAGGAAAAATTTGCCGCCCCCCCACCCCCACTAATTTCCGCAGATTTTCAAGCGCTAACCGGGGGGGGGGGGTAGATGTACAATTTTTTATGGCGATATTTATAATCCCATGGGAATGCTATGCCTGTGATAGAATTTCTCATCGTCATCACACATACATACGCAGTGAATTAAAACTACACTCAGAACATGAAAATGGTTTTTCTTTGATTCTGCCGGCACTTACATTCTGAACACAAAACTGGTTTTAATTAAATCTGAATGTGGTGAATTAAAACTACTCTCATAACACCGGGCGGAGGAAAATTTCGCCTACCCCTTATTTGGGTACTTCAAGCGGCGGGGGGGGGGGGGGGTGGTATATGAAAATCCTATGTTTTTATTACGACCTATTTATATACGAGCCAGATTTTAAAAAAATATATATATTTGACAAGTTTAGTATTCTTTCAACGAAAATCATGTTTACAAATTCTTGATTGATTTATTCCCCTGACCTCGCACCTTCAGATTATTATCTCTTTACCTCCCTGAAGCTGCACATGGGTGGAAATAGGCTTTCAGCCGACGAGGAGGTTTAGGAGGTGAAGAAGTGGACTAGGAGGTTGGCGGGAAACTACTTCGAGGAAGGCATCAAAAATTTGATACCCCGCTTCACCACCTACATTGAGAGGAAAGGCGACTATGTCGAAAAATAGCTTAAATATGTACTACGGTAACCACGTAATTATTTTGTTTCAATAAAAAAAATTGTAACCCTTCAAAAATTCAGTACGAAATAAAAGTACACTCAGAACATGAAAATGGTTTTTTCTTTGATTCTGGCAACAGAGTCTGCAACTAGAATTTTATATCTAAACTTCGAATAAGATCATGTTTTCCATTGAATTGTGTCAGCAGATGAATCCTAAAATGGAATTTTACATTCTGAAAACTGGATTAACCATTCGAATATGAAAAAAATATCTAACTTTTGCCTGTCAATGTTTGCGCACAAAATTTCCTGTTCTTCCCATGCATTTTAAATGTTCCTTATATATTTTTTTACCCTTTTGCAAAAAACAAAATTGTTCTAAAATCTAGATAGTCATTTTTCTGACGTGCTTATTAGATCATTATTGTTTCTAAATATTAAAATTTTGATATTGGATATGTGAATTGGCTCAAAAATACACGCCTGCGAATATTCGAATTAAAATACCTAAAATAGAATAAACTTAAAAATTTAAATACAGATTCCTTTTCTTAAAAAAAATTGTAATAAAACTGTATCTTAACTTTTTATCGCAATCACAAATTTATTTTTAAATTAAATGTGTCGGCATAATTTTAGTTTTATTTTAAAATTAAATGTGTGGGACAATTTGCGTGTCCTGTGATTAGACGGGTTAAATTAAATCTGTATTTGGCGAATTAAAACTACACTCAGAATATGAAAATGGTTCTCTTTGTTTCTGACAGCACATAAATAGTCTGCAACTAGAATTTTTTAACTGCATTTCGAATAAAATAATGGTCTCTTTCGAAATGTATCAGCCGATAAATGGCCAATTGAAATTCATTCGTTAATACATTCTGAACACAATTCTGGTTTGTGATCAGAATATATCTTAGCAAAATTAAGAATTTTGCAAAATTGCGAAAGCTGGAAAATTGCGAAATTTTCAGCTTAAAAAAAAATTTTTTTAGATATTTTTAATAAATAATAAAAAAAGAGTTGGATTCGTAAACTAAAGTATCATAGAACATTTTCAAATAATGATTTGAAATGGTTTAAATTTTTCCAAGATAATATTATTATTTTTTGTGAAAATTTGCCGCCCCCCTTAAAAGTGCCGCCCGGGGCGGGCCGCCCCCCCGCCCCCCCCCACGCTACGCCACTGCTACAATGTCCTAATATTTAGTGGTGACCGGACAACTCAGAATCTCCTCAGAAAAGTAATTAAGAGTGATGATAAAAAAAAAAAAAAATTGCCTAAATAGTTTACGTTAGGTTAGGGTTAAGAGCTATTTTAAATATTTTTTTCATAGCTTTTAATGACTTTTCAAAGAGGTGTTGAGTTGACTTGATTCTGAGTTGGCATGGAATCGCATTTAGTATACTCGTATTTAATTGCTATCCCATGAGAAGCTGCAACGATTTTAGGCTTCAACAAATTTATCAGGAACACAAAACAATAATTGTTACAAAGCTTTTAAAATGTTCAATGAATTCCCTGTAAATGAAGGAAGTTAAACATCTTGCAGTTATTCGTGGGTAGTGTATATTCAAAATACATCTTATATCTAGATATACACTAGATACAAGATGTAAAAAAATACCAAAAAGAGGTGAATTGACGTACTTAAATGCATATTTTTTTACTAAAATTAGTTAATAACTGAAAATTCATTCAAATTCCATTCAGTGCAATAATCCTAAAAGTACGATTTCATCTACCGCGTCATTGATATTATAATAAATAAATTAGTTTTTTGGCAATATTTTTGTTATTATGAACAAATCGGGCAGAGTAACTTCAGAACTAGTATTTCTGCAAAAAACTACAGGCGTGAAGGAGTTAATGAAAAAATCATAAAGCGTGCAAAGAAACAACAGATTATTTCGTTGTAATGTTTTTAGAATGTTTGGTTAAAAAAATGTATTTGTTCTTTTAGCAGTTTGATTTTGGCAACGCGATGGTGGCCATGCCATCAAGGGTTCAATCTCTGTAATCGGAAAATAACACGAAATTACGAACAATTAATTATAATAACAAAAAAACCGATTACAAATAATAAATAGTCATCGATTAATGGAGTGATTTTTTTCTAGTGTAAGTGCAAAGTACGTCTAAATGTTTTATTCTAAAGAATCTTTAAAAAGATCATTGAAAATATATAATTTTAATCATACATCAGATTGAAGAATTTTTATCGATTGGAAAAGAGTGTCTTTCTTATCAACAATGATGCCACGTTTTAAGTGGGTAAAGTGGAGTTAGGATTAGTAGAACGATATGCAATTCTCATTACAAAGATAATTTCAATAGTGTCACTTTGGGAGCAGGAAAAATGAATGACTGGGATTAGTGCGGCGATAGATGCATCACAATATAATAATTACAATATATCTCAACAATTAATTCAAGTGCCTGTATTTTGTTCCGTGTTCAAATCAGTGTATCTAGTTAGTAGTGTCGTGTGCCGTCCCATTTCCCTAGCAACAATAAGGAACTCCAGTGAAAAATATTATGGCTTTAAAAAAAGATGTTCATATATAATATAGACCAATGAACGCTGATTCTGAATATATAAGTTTTATTTCATAATATTAAACGTAGAATTCCTAAAAAATGATTAAAAAGTTCATTTTTAAACCTCTCGTCAAAACACAGCGTTAAGTCGGTATTATTGAATGGTTAGTGCTGACGTCATGCCTCACCAGTCATGGTATTGAAATATTTGATTATGTAGGTATGACACAAGCCATCAGTATTAACAACATTTCATATTATTCGTTATTTCATACTGTTTACAGAGATTTAGTTATTGTATTTATTGAAACAATATTTAAGCCTAAATAATTCAGTATCAAAAATAGAGGTATCTCTATTAGTTTATCTCTATTGTTTAAAATATTGAAAAACTTTAAACTGTACGAAAAAATTGTATAATATGCTACATCATACAGCGCCCTTGAGGTGATTTTTCACAAAAACGGCGCTTTATAAATTATCCAATTATTATTATTATCATAATGCTCCCTAGAGACGGGCAAAGCGGCTCAGTTGAACGAGCCGCTTCCCTAGGTCTCGTTCAATGAAAAGATCCGGTTCAGTGAATCGGCTCAATTGAACGACTGAATTAAGCTACGGACACACTTGCTCATTAGAAGCCAAAGAGCATGCTACCTAGCAGCAATTGCTACCCGCTCACTCGTTCGCAAAGATCTGCAAACCGCGAGCAAGTGTGTCCGTAGCTTTGAAGATAGGTCTTACGGAACCGGATCTTACGGATCCGTATGAAGATCCGGGTCACTGAGCCGACTCGTTCGCGAACGACTTGGACTGGAGTTCTCTGTTTCCAATAAAAAAATCAATTTGTAGGTACTGGAGTAACATAAATCATTAACAGACATTAAATTAGATTTTTTTAATTGCATACTAATACTATTAACCTGGGTTCATGCTGGATAGAGTTCTCATTAGGTTCAATTTATCTTCATTTTTAATCCTTAGGTCGTATAAAAATGGAAATTGCAATTTTGCTATTTTAAGGGTAGGTAATAAATGAACTTGTGAACATCTAATGCTGCGTATACACATGAGAAAAAAATAGAGTGTTTAATGCACACGCAATAGAAGTGAAACTAGAAAGTCGCTTTCTTTTGCCAGTTTATTTTAAAGTGGTTTGAAGATTGAATATTGATTTACAAAAACAAAAATGTTTATTTTTTTTGGATTTCGTAGGTTTCGAACCTCCGTCCGCCTCTGGCCGCTGAGATTTGCGACGCCCTATACCGCTGCGCTATGGGACGCGCTCGGCGAGGCCCGAATTTACGCATTATATCCGACGACCCGTAAAAAAAACAAAGCGCAGACCTATTGTCGTTTCCGTTTTATATCTCAACCAATAGGAGCCTTGAGCGCAGTTTGATGCTTCGCAGGTGCCGTAGTGCGTCATTTCCGTTTCATCCGAATTTCAAGTTAAGGGGAATAAGGAAGTTTCACTTCAAAAATTGCGAGTCGTGTGAATTATGGGAAAGAAACGAAGCTACCGCACACGGCTCGTGGCTCGGCTCGCGCTTTTTTTCTTGTGTGTGAACGCATAATAAGACTCACCACACCACCCTCCATTGGAACCCAACATGCTGTAATTAAAATTTCGGTTTCCGAAAAAAAAAAATCAGAGTGTGCAATTTTCACATGCGGTAGAAGTGAAACCTTCAGAAAACAAAAGTAGACAAAAGTGGGGAGACTACGAAGCGCCGCACAAAGAGGAGACCGATTATACTATCTGATTCGCAGATGTATGTGTTTCTCTTTATAGTGTAGCTATTTTTCGTTTCATCGAGTTTCTTATCACAACGGTGCTAAAGAAGTTTTCACTTCAAACAAGTTTCTCAAAAATTTTCCATAACAGCAGATAATTCATGTGGGAACTATTTATTGGATAACCTCTGTCACAGGTCACCCCAAGTGGTTCACTACGTTTGGTGACTGAGCATGAGTACCACGGGTTCATGGGGTGAGGTTTTTCCGGGTCATGGCGGCGGATGTGTCCGCCCACCTGCTGGTTGGAGAGATTGGGAGAGACTGGTTGAGGGAAACCTTGCGACCTCTCACGCAGAACTCTTTTGGAACATGTCAAAAAAACATTTCAAATAAAAAACAAAAATTCCCCCCCCCCCCCTCCCGCGTTTCCCTTCCACCTTTCCCACCTTAAGCGCCACTACCCGAATTTCTACCAATTTCTTACATATCTCCCTTAAACATTTGAAGTTTTTAAGCTCTTAAAAAAATATATGTTATTTTTTAAGATAATATCTAGACGTCGAAACGTCCACGCCGAAACGAAAATTATATATAATTCCCACGATAGAAAAAAATCGCTAAGTATGCTTCGAAAATTATTATAAACAAGTTCATTTCACTTATTTCAGAAGTTATATGTATTAAAAAATCATAGTTTTTCTTTAAATGCTGTTTTAGATGTTCCCCGCGAGATTTTTGCTCTATTTTAAACAAGTCGTGTTTTATTAAACATTTTCACAATTTTCGCTTCAATTTCAGCGTTTTAAATATTAGCGCGCTCTCTCCAACATTCGTAATTACATATCTCTACATTTTCTTCTTTTTGAACAGGGATACGGCGCCTTAATCTCGATCGTCGCCCCTCTCGTGAACCCCCACCGCCTTCGTTTCTCTCCTCTCGCCTTCCCACACTAACGCTCAACTATATGAAATGCACACATTTTTCAAACAACTCGCGCGCTATCTATTGTAATTTTTTATACAAATTTCGTAATGCCAGAGCTCACCATAATACCTATATTGAAATTTTCTTGGGCGTGCGCACAACACATCATCAAAAATTGATCGCAATCGGATGAATGATATAGGAACGCATACGAGACAAACAAATAAACATTCATTTTTATATAATATATATTTCTAGGTCAAATCGAGCCGTTTACTATGATCGATCTGTTCGTGTAACTGGCCCGCTCATTTGGAACAAACTTCCCTCAGCTCTTACTAATATCCAGAACTTGGCTGAAATCAAAAGAGCTTTAAAAACAAACTTATTTAAAAAATCATACCTTTTATGAATTTTAACTCCTTTTCAATCTACTACAATAAGCCATGTTCCTCAAGTTTCTGGTAATTGTTTGGTTTCGATTACCTCCTTGTTATAGTTTTATGTGCACTCTGAATTTGTATTATTTCTAAATGTTAACTGCCTCCTGTTCTATATAATTTAGTTTAAATGATTCTTGTTGAATGGCACCATGATGGTTTATCATTATATATTGTCCTGTGCTAAAACAGCACTCACTATTTATTTATTTATTTAAACGCCCATTGGGCTTTTACATACATTGTTATAAGTATTATTACATTAACTATATGGCATATAAAAGTTTAAGTACATATATGAATAAAATAATTATTATATGTGTAGTACCTACATAAATGTATTACAAATAATATAGAATACCATTATGGAGAACAGTTTTTTTTTTTGTACTTACAAACAAAAATAACGGGATTGAAATTAATCAGCATCAGTAGGGACTTAAGCATAATCGAAATATAAATTAAATTACAATATTAATTTGTAAAGTTACATATATATATTAAAGTTAAAAAGTCTAAAAGAAAAGAGTGAAATATATAGAAGCTAAAAAGGGTTTTTCACTATGGAATGGTGAAGTCATACATTTCAGCAAAGTGTTTATGTAGATTTCGTTTAAGCACTGCTACGGAATCTCTAAATATATCAACGACATTACCAAATTTATTACCAAAATTTTGTATTCGATTTAGGGATATGTGCGCTTGATAATTTGTTTTGAAATTGTCACAGAAAAACGTGGAATTTTGTCTCGTATTTTTGGAAGGTACAAATAATTTTATTGTGGCCAGAATTTCAGGGCTGTCGATTCTATAATTAATAATTTTATTTAGTAGAACAAGGTCGGAGATAATTCGCCTATCTGACAGCGTAATCAAATTTAGTTGGTGCATCAGCTGGACATAATTTATATTTTGGATTGGAATATTTAGTTTAAAGTTAATAAATCGTAGAAATTTGTGTTGTACCCTTTCAATATTGTTGGAATGTATTTTATAAAAGGGGGACCAAATAGGCGAATTATACTCTACTTGACTTCTTACTAAAGATGTGTACAGTGTTTTCAAACATTCTAATGACTTGAAGTCGCATGCGGTTCTACATATAAAACCAAGCATTTTTAAGGCTTTATTTGTGATTTCATTTACATGCGGATTGAATGTTAACTGTTCATCAAATATAACACCCAAGTCCCTGATTTGAGTGACAGCTGTCAATTTTACGTTATTTAGCGAATATACATAAATTATATGATTTCGTATTTTACAAAAACGAATGACCTGACATTTTTTAATATTAAGAAACAAAGAGTTGATGATGCACCAACGATATAGTTTATTTAAATTAAGTTGCAAAGTATAACAATCGTCTAAACTACGTATTGTTTTATATATTTTCAAGTCATCTGCGAAGAGAAGAACTTCCACATCTTTAAATATGCTAACAATATCATTAATAAATAACAAAAAAAGAATTGGTCCCAGGTGAGACCCCTGAGGAACCCCACTTGTGGCTTCGAAAACGTAAGATTCCACAGATTTTATTTTCACACATAGCTCTCTTTTACTAAGATAACTATCAATCCAACTGAATAGATTACCCTTGATGCCCAACATACTTAATTTTTGTACAAGGATATGTCGCCTTACTTTGTCAAAGGCTTTGGAAAAATCAGTATAAATTGAATCCACCTGATGCTTCAAGGCAAGAGAATCAGTTATGTAATTTTCGTATATGATCAAATTACTTAGAGTGGATTTACCTGTGATAAGGCCATGCTGGTTGGGTACAATAATATTATTAATTTGTTTAATAATGACAACTATTGTTGTTAATATTGTTCTTTAGGAATTGCTTTGTATATTTTTGTATATTCGTTATTTCACATTATTTAATTAATTTTTTAAGGACTCGTAAGGAATACTGTAGGTTAATTTTAAGTTTATTATAATTAAGCGCACTTGAAGTGAAATATCACAAAACTGCGCTATATAAATACTACGTTATTATTATTATTATTATTACCCGCGGCTTCGCTCGCATGGTATTAGGGGGAAACTACTCCATATAGAATTTTCCCAAGGGAATGAAATGTTTTTTCAAAAAGTAGCCTATGTCATTTCTCAGTCCTCCATTTTTATGACGCCAGAGCTCGCTATTATAAGTATATGAACCATCGCGTGCATGCACAAATCAAATCCCCAAAGTTTCATCAGTGAACGGTTAGCAATGCATAATTTCACGATGCCAGAACTCACTACTGTATATAGAAACCATCGGGGGCGTGCGCACATCAAATCCTTAAAGTTTCATCGCAATCGGATGAATGGTTTAGCAACGTATAGGTCCCATACGAATATAAACCCCACAGAAACAAACATATTTTGATTTTGATATATACAGATAATGATAACAATTTCATTATTCTACTCAATGAAAACACTTGGAAAAGATTCAAATTATTTTTTGAATATATGTTTTGTATTTATAATGTAAACCGATTCGTGGCAAAGATTAATCGAAAATAGTGATACACTTTATCTATACTTCTACGATCTGCGTATTTTTATATTTGTAAAAACAGTAAACATATGATGTTAATGTCTGATTTTAATTTATTATCTCATAAATCTGACATCTTTGGATCAGCATGTTTAGGCTTTGAATCTTATTTGTATATGATTTAGCATTATTAATCATTACAATGCCATTTCATGTATTTGTTATTCCGGTTGAAGTAGATTGATTTGATTGCTTTAATCTTCAGCAATGTACGTGTACATCCAAGCCTAACGTAGAAAGTAACAAATATTCCGGCATTTCCTCGATTTTTTTACGCTGTACGAACCTCACCTGTTTACGAAATGTAATGCATACTGTTGCATAGTAATTACAGTGGAATGCGAGTACCTACGGTAAATAATAAGTATTGCAAATATTCTTTATAATATTGTTTTTAATTTATGAAATCTAAGCGACCATGTACGACCGTGTGAAAAATGTGAAGATCCGCAAATAATATCAGCCTTGCGTTCTTAAGCGAGGGACACTTTGATAGTTTGGGCACGTAGAAATCAGATGAATGAAGAAAAATGATTGTACGGAGAATAGACAGGATGTTAAGGTCCGGTGGTAAGCGCTCAAAAAGAAGAAGGGGAGATATGTATATACCAATGTTAGATAGAGCGCGATAATATTAAAAAATATAATATTTTAAGCTAAAATTGTGAAAATGTTTAATAAAATAAGAGTCGGATATGATTATAGATTTTCACGGTCAAAAGTATTTTTGTCATTTGTTTTGGGGGTGTTATGCCGTGTTGCGATACCTCCTCCTTTAGCCAACGTTTCGGACAGCGTTACAGTGTCCATCATCAGGGCAGATGTGTAAATGTTAGTGGTGAAATGTGTGCTTATGTACTTAGAAGCGATCGTACTTATCGCTTATCGATTACACACTTATCGCTTTTAAGCACATAAGCACACATTTCACCACTACCATTTACACATCTGCCCTGATGATGGATACTGTAACGCCGTCCGAAACTTTGGCTAAAGGAAGAGGTAGCGCAACACGGCATAACACCCCAAAAACAAATAACAAAAAAGTGTTTATAATAATTTTCGGAGCATACTTTGAGATTTTTTTCTATCGCGGGAATTTCGTATAATTTGCGTTTCGGCGTGGGGAATGTATAGATATTATCTTCAAAAATAACATATATTTTTTTAACAGCTTACAAACTTCAAATGTTTAAGGGAGATATGTAAGAAATCGTTAGAAATTCGGGTAGCGGCGGCTTAAGAAAAGGGAGTTCTGGGAAGGAAAAGGGTATGAGGGGTGGGTAGGAATCTACGTATCAGTGTATCCAGGAGTGTCGGACCATCCCTGCAACTGGGGTGCAAGGCGATTCGTCGAGAGAGCCCGGCTGGAGAGGTCAAAAGGCCTCCCTCACCAGTCTCTCTCGATCAGGCTGGATAATTAGGCCTCATTTTGATAAATTACGATAGTTTTACGAGAGGTCATTTTTGATCAGTGGAATGTATTTAATCCCATAATTATTACTCGTGTTATATTACCACAATGTTGCTAAGTCCCTTGGCGGGTTTTATGACTAAACGATTAGATTATAGATTATTGGAATGTGAATTACATACAACAAATAGAAAACGTTCTAGATTTTAAACGCGTTATCAAGTCGTCCTTGGTTATCTGAAAGAGTTAATGAAATATACGAAGAAAGATTAGATATACACACATCATGGAACCACGAAATGAATATCTAAATCTTAATCTATAAATATTATACTATCCAACTGATCAACTGTTGAGCCGAAATTTTGGCTCGATACTTCACAAATGTACAAATACGCTATTTCAAATCGCAACTCTCCAAGCAATAAGCGAATCGAGCGTACTAAACCAATCACTTAGTTGATCGGAGACTCAGATTGATCAACCGAAAAGTTGGTAACAACGGCCGTTAGTATTGATCTAAGTTTCAGCAACAGGGATAGAAATTATTATGCAATCCAGCTGATTAGGTGATTTAACATTTCCGGAAGGTGATTGATATTTGTACTGAATATGAATATGTATTATGTAGTTTCAATGACATTCAACAGATTTCGTTAGTATAGGTAGTTAAATGTAGTTTTGAGGTGTCTCAATAGAGGTCAAAAAAGTTGTACTATGAGAGAGTCAACTGTCGCCCGTTTCGGTTTAATACCCGAACGGTTACGGAAATAGTCGATGATATCCGACCGACAGCTTGGCACTTTTAGTGACCAGTTACCAGTTACCCTGCCTCAGATAAACACAGAGCAACCATTAGAACGTCTTTAGTCCTGTTAAATATTCTTTGTAAACAAGACAATGATAAACACCCCGAGCGAACCGAGTATCATTAAAACCCCCGATCATCCGAGAAGTTTTGTTCATCAGAGGAAACAATAGAACACCACAATATTATTAGACAATCTATGTAAGTTAGAGCAATTGGCAGATGGTGGGTTTAGTAGGGACAGCTATCATGTCTCACTGGGCTGAGAAGTGAAACAATATAGTCTTACTATCTCGATAAATATGTCTAACGTCATTTGCCGCAATACAATAATAATTACTGATATCGATATCATCCATTATTTATCACTTTGATTAAACTTATCGCGAATTTTTCAGCGTTCTTCGTTCGTTGTTGGATCCATAATTCGCTAGTATCTTATCAAGACTCGGTCGTAACGAACGCGGAACCTGACGGAGATGTCAACCAGTGCCATGGACGGACATTTGTAATAGTATATAGGTCATTGAAACAGAGTGACGAATCCCTGCGAGGAATCGGAAGTGATATTTAAATTAAGTGCAGGCACAATGGGAATAACCAACAGCAAACCTAAGAAGCCCAAACCGGCCAAACCGGCCAAACCGGCCAAACCGGCCAAACCGGCCAAACCAGCCAAATCAGCCAAACCGCTCAAACACCAGAAGCCTGCCAAATCGTTCTTCGAAAGTCAAAAGCGTAAGGAGCAGGAAAAAGAACAAGAGAAGATAAGACAAGATGCGCAGCTCGCCCAGGTACGCAGGCCCCCTGCCAATCAGCTCAAGTCGAGCCCTCTGCCAGTGTCGGCAGACTCGCTGGGCAAGGGGGCCGCGACGACCACCACACGACCCGCTTCTCAGGAGCCCGCGCAGTCCTATGACCAGGAGGCCATCGACCGCATGAGGAAACAGCTCAGGGGAGATGCCAGCGCCTTCCTGCTCAACAACCTCATGCTCTCCGTGCAGTTCATCGAGAACTATGAAAAGTGAGTTATTTCATGGTATTCTAACGAAAGCGCGTTCTGTCTACATTACCAATAAGCTTATTGTAGACAGCGTGTTAGTTTTCTGAATTCTCTCTACGAAATATCTCGAATCTCAAGTCTCGCGGAATCCTAATAAGCAGGCAAACCTACCAGTTAAAATGCATCCATAAAACAGCGTCATAACAAAATATTACAAAGCATTAACAAATTCTATGGAAAGATGCACATTTACAAAGCCTGTACCATTTCAGTCACAGTGGCGACTATATTTGTAATAGAGTAGCCTTTGTTTATGAATACAATCATTTACAAGGCATACCATTTCCGTCCATAGATTAATATAATAAAGTCTATGGACTTAAATGGATTTGTAAATGATTTTGCACAACAAAACCTAATCTATTATTTTTATAGTTGTCATAACATAATGAATGAAATGGTACAAACTTTGTAAATGATTTTTCATATCTATTATTTTATAGTAAATGAATGAAACGGTTTAGACTTTGTAAATGACTTTGCACAAACAAAACCTAATCCATTATTTATAATCGTCACCTTGGCTGAATTAGTATAGGCTTTGCAAATAAACCCTCAAACCCTACAGCCATTCCCACAATTATTTAGAAAGTAATAAAATCCGATAATAAAATAAATTATTATTTTTAATTGTAAAACTAACGTTTTAAGACAAGATTTTTTATGCATAGCACAAAGGGTAACAATTATTATAAGCAATAATTATCAGCCTGAAACACTCATCCACATTGAAAAATCTTCCGAGAAAAGATACATGACGCCAACGGGACTTGAACCCGTGTCCTCTCGATTGCCGGTCGATTGCTCTTGACCACTGAGCTATGGCGGCTTATCTCGTACCCGCCAAATGATTCAATATATGCTAGTGTTTCATTCAACAATTACTGCTTATTATATTTTTTCCACCTGAAAACAACCAACTTTATTTTTGCGAGAGAAACATTGTAAGTGTTAAGTCCCTCGCTAGGTGGCGTCGAGACAAATTATGTCTTCATTTTATTGGGGAAATACTTAAACTTGTCAAATATTAATTATTATTTTTAATTGTAAAACTAACGTTTTAAGACAAGATTTTTTATGCATAGCACAAAGGGTAACAATTATTATAAGCAATAATTATCAGCCTGAAACACTCATCCACATTGAAAAATCTTCCGAGAAAAGATACATGACGCCAACGGGACTTGAACCCGTGTCCTCTCGATTGCCGGTCGATTGCTCTTGACCACTGAGCTATGGCGGCTTATCTCGTACCCGCCAAATGATTCAATATATGCTAGTGTTTCATTCAACAATTACTGCTTATTATATTTTTTCCACCTGAAAACAACCAACTTTATTTTTGCGAGAGAAACATTGTAAGTGTTAAGTCCCTCGCTAGGTGGCGTCGAGACAAATTATGTCTTCATTTTATTGGGGAAATACTTAAACTTGTCAAATATTAATTATTATTTTTAATTGTAAAACTAACGTTTTAAGACAAGATTTTTTATGCATAGCACAAAGGGTAACAATTATTATAAGCAATAATTATCAGCCTGAAACACTCATCCACATTGAAAAATCTTCCGAGAAAAGATACATGACGCCAACGGGACTTGAACCCGTGTCCTCTCGATTGCCGGTCGATTGCTCTTGACCACTGAGCTATGGCGGCTTATCTCGTACCCGCCAAATGATTCAATATATGCTAGTGTTTCATTCAACAATTACTGCTTATTATATTTTTTCCACCTGAAAACAACCAACTTTATTTTTGCGAGAGAAACATTGTAAGTGTTAAGTCCCTCGCTAGGTGGCGTCGAGACAAATTATGTCTTCATTTTATTGGGGAAATACTTAAACTTGTCAAATATTAATTATTATTTTTAATTGTAAAACTAACGTTTTAAGACAAGATTTTTTATGCATAGCACAAAGGGTAACAATTATTATAAGCAATAATTATCAGCCTGAAACACTCATCCACATTGAAAAATCTTCCGAGAAAAGATACATGACGCCAACGGGACTTGAACCCGTGTCCTCTCGATTGCCGGTCGATTGCTCTTGACCACTGAGCTATGGCGGCTTATCTCGTACCCGCCAAATGATTCAATATATGCTAGTGTTTCATTCAACAATTACTGCTTATTATATTTTTTCCACCTGAAAACAACCAACTTTATTTTTGCGAGAGAAACATTGTAAGTGTTAAGTCCCTCGCTAGGTGGCGTCGAGACAAATTATGTCTTCATTTTATTGGGGAAATACTTAAACTTGTCAAATATTAATTATTATTTTTAATTGTAAAACTAACGTTTTAAGACAAGATTTTTTATGCATAGCACAAAGGGTAACAATTATTATAAGCAATAATTATCAGCCTGAAACACTCATCCACATTGAAAAATCTTCCGAGAAAAGATACATGACGCCAACGGGACTTGAACCCGTGTCCTCTCGATTGCCGGTCGATTGCTCTTGACCACTGAGCTATGGCGGCTTATCTCGTACCCGCCAAATGATTCAATATATGCTAGTGTTTCATTCAACAATTACTGCTTATTATATTTTTTCCACCTGAAAACAACCAACTTTATTTTTGCGAGAGAAACATTGTAAGTGTTAAGTCCCTCGCTAGGTGGCGTCGAGACAAATTATGTCTTCATTTTATTGGGGAAATACTTAAACTTGTCAAATATTAATTATTATTTTTAATTGTAAAACTAACGTTTTAAGACAAGATTTTTTATGCATAGCACAAAGGGTAACAATTATTATAAGCAATAATTATCAGCCTGAAACACTCATCCACATTGAAAAATCTTCCGAGAAAAGATACATGACGCCAACGGGACTTGAACCCGTGTCCTCTCGATTGCCGGTCGATTGCTCTTGACCACTGAGCTATGGCGGCTTATCTCGTACCCGCCAAATGATTCAATATATGCTAGTGTTTCATTCAACAATTACTGCTTATTATATTTTTTCCACCTGAAAACAACCAACTTTATTTTTGCGAGAGAAACATTGTAAGTGTTAAGTCCCTCGCTAGGTGGCGTCGAGACAAATTATGTCTTCATTTTATTGGGGAAATACTTAAACTTGTCAAATATTAATTATTATTTTTAATTGTAAAACTAACGTTTTAAGACAAGATTTTTTATGCATAGCACAAAGGGTAACAATTATTATAAGCAATAATTATCAGCCTGAAACACTCATCCACATTGAAAAATCTTCCGAGAAAAGATACATGACGCCAACGGGACTTGAACCCGTGTCCTCTCGATTGCCGGTCGATTGCTCTTGACCACTGAGCTATGGCGGCTTATCTCGTACCCGCCAAATGATTCAATATATGCTAGTGTTTCATTCAACAATTACTGCTTATTATATTTTTTCCACCTGAAAACAACCAACTTTATTTTTGCGAGAGAAACATTGTAAGTGTTAAGTCCCTCGCTAGGTGGCGTCGAGACAAATTATGTCTTCATTTTATTGGGGAAATACTTAAACTTGTCAAATATTAATTATTATTTTTAATTGTAAAACTAACGTTTTAAGACAAGATTTTTTATGCATAGCACAAAGGGTAACAATTATTATAAGCAATAATTATCAGCCTGAAACACTCATCCACATTGAAAAATCTTCCGAGAAAAGATACATGACGCCAACGGGACTTGAACCCGTGTCCTCTCGATTGCCGGTCGATTGCTCTTGACCACTGAGCTATGGCGGCTTATCTCGTACCCGCCAAATGATTCAATATATGCTAGTGTTTCATTCAACAATTACTGCTTATTATATTTTTTCCACCTGAAATAGCTATAGCTCAGTGGTCAAGAGCAATAGCTCAGTAGGCCAATATAGCTCAGTAGTCAATAGGCCATAGCTCAGTGGTCAAGAGCAATCGACCGGCAATCGAGAGGACACGGGTTCAAGTCCCGTTGGCGTCATGTATCTTTTCTCGGAAGATTTTTCAATGTGGATGAGTGTTTCAGGCTGATAATTATTGCTTATAATAATTGTTACCCTTTGTGCTATGCATAAAAAATCTTGTCTTAAAACGTTAGTTTTACAATTAAAAATAATAATTAATATTTGACAAGTTTAAGTATTTCCCCAATAAAATGAAGACATAATTTGTCTCGACGCCACCTAGCGAGGGACTTAACACTTACAATGTTTCTCTCGCAAAAATAAAGTTGGTTGTTTTCAGGTGGAAAAAATATAATAAGCAGTAATTGTTGAATGAAACACTAGCATATATTGAATCATTTGGCGGGTACGAGATAAGCCGCCATAGCTCAGTGGTCAAGAGCAATCGACCGGCAATCGAGAGGACACGGGTTCAAGTCCCGTTGGCGTCATGTATCTTTTCTCGGAAGATTTTTCAATGTGGATGAGTGTTTCAGGCTGATAATTATTGCTTATAATAATTGTTACCCTTTGTGCTATGCATAAAAAATCTTGTCTTAAAACGTTAGTTTTACAATTAAAAATAATAATTAATATTTGACAAGTTTAAGTATTTCCCCAATAAAATGAAGACATAATTTGTCTCGACGCCACCTAGCGAGGGACTTAACACTTACAATGTTTCTCTCGCAAAAATAAAGTTGGTTGTTTTCAGGTGGAAAAAATATAATAAGCAGTAATTGTTGAATGAAACACTAGCATATATTGAATCATTTGGCGGGTACGAGATAAGCCGCCATAGCTCAGTGGTCAAGAGCAATCGACCGGCAATCGAGAGGACACGGGTTCAAGTCCCGTTGGCGTCATGTATCTTTTCTCGGAAGATTTTTCAATGTGGATGAGTGTTTCAGGCTGATAATTATTGCTTATAATAATTGTTACCCTTTGTGCTATGCATAAAAAATCTTGTCTTAAAACGTTAGTTTTACAATTAAAAATAATAATTAATATTTGACAAGTTTAAGTATTTCCCCAATAAAATGAAGACATAATTTGTCTCGACGCCACCTAGCGAGGGACTTAACACTTACAATGTTTCTCTCGCAAAAATAAAGTTGGTTGTTTTCAGGTGGAAAAAATATAATAAGCAGTAATTGTTGAATGAAACACTAGCATATATTGAATCATTTGGCGGGTACGAGATAAGCCGCCATAGCTCAGTGGTCAAGAGCAATCGACCGGCAATCGAGAGGACACGGGTTCAAGTCCCGTTGGCGTCATGTATCTTTTCTCGGAAGATTTTTCAATGTGGATGAGTGTTTCAGGCTGATAATTATTGCTTATAATAATTGTTACCCTTTGTGCTATGCATAAAAAATCTTGTCTTAAAACGTTAGTTTTACAATTAAAAATAATAATTAATATTTGACAAGTTTAAGTATTTCCCCAATAAAATGAAGACATAATTTGTCTCGACGCCACCTAGCGAGGGACTTAACACTTACAATGTTTCTCTCGCAAAAATAAAGTTGGTTGTTTTCAGGTGGAAAAAATATAATAAGCAGTAATTGTTGAATGAAACACTAGCATATATTGAATCATTTGGCGGGTACGAGATAAGCCGCCATAGCTCAGTGGTCAAGAGCAATCGACCGGCAATCGAGAGGACACGGGTTCAAGTCCCGTTGGCGTCATGTATCTTTTCTCGGAAGATTTTTCAATGTGGATGAGTGTTTCAGGCTGATAATTATTGCTTATAATAATTGTTACCCTTTGTGCTATGCATAAAAAATCTTGTCTTAAAACGTTAGTTTTACAATTAAAAATAATAATTAATATTTGACAAGTTTAAGTATTTCCCCAATAAAATGAAGACATAATTTGTCTCGACGCCACCTAGCGAGGGACTTAACACTTACAATGTTTCTCTCGCAAAAATAAAGTTGGTTGTTTTCAGGTGGAAAAAATATAATAAGCAGTAATTGTTGAATGAAACACTAGCATATATTGAATCATTTGGCGGGTACGAGATAAGCCGCCATAGCTCAGTGGTCAAGAGCAATCGACCGGCAATCGAGAGGACACGGGTTCAAGTCCCGTTGGCGTCATGTATCTTTTCTCGGAAGATTTTTCAATGTGGATGAGTGTTTCAGGCTGATAATTATTGCTTATAATAATTGTTACCCTTTGTGCTATGCATAAAAAATCTTGTCTTAAAACGTTAGTTTTACAATTAAAAATAATAATTAATATTTGACAAGTTTAAGTATTTCCCCAATAAAATGAAGACATAATTTGTCTCGACGCCACCTAGCGAGGGACTTAACACTTACAATGTTTCTCTCGCAAAAATAAAGTTGGTTGTTTTCAGGTGGAAAAAATATAATAAGCAGTAATTGTTGAATGAAACACTAGCATATATTGAATCATTTGGCGGGTACGAGATAAGCCGCCATAGCTCAGTGGTCAAGAGCAATCGACCGGCAATCGAGAGGACACGGGTTCAAGTCCCGTTGGCGTCATGTATCTTTTCTCGGAAGATTTTTCAATGTGGATGAGTGTTTCAGGCTGATAATTATTGCTTATAATAATTGTTACCCTTTGTGCTATGCATAAAAAATCTTGTCTTAAAACGTTAGTTTTACAATTAAAAATAATAATTAATATTTGACAAGTTTAAGTATTTCCCCAATAAAATGAAGACATAATTTGTCTCGACGCCACCTAGCGAGGGACTTAACACTTACAATGTTTCTCTCGCAAAAATAAAGTTGGTTGTTTTCAGGTGGAAAAAATATAATAAGCAGTAATTGTTGAATGAAACACTAGCATATATTGAATCATTTGGCGGGTACGAGATAAGCCGCCATAGCTCAGTGGTCAAGAGCAATCGACCGGCAATCGAGAGGACACGGGTTCAAGTCCCGTTGGCGTCATGTATCTTTTCTCGGAAGATTTTTCAATGTGGATGAGTGTTTCAGGCTGATAATTATTGCTTATAATAATTGATAATAAAATAATTATTTTCCAAATTAACAATCCTAATTATAATAATTCATCATTTTGAAAGAGGCGAGACTTTGAGAGACTTGCATGATTCTGACTTTTTATTTTATTATTATTGTAAAACATCATATTTTTCCAATTACCGTACAATTTAGTTGCCGTATCAGCATTTAGGCAGGTGACTCTTTAATAATAGTTTTAAGGCGTATAGAGAACAGTCACTTACATCCAAATGGTGTGCAAGTTCAATAAATAGAACCACTCCCCTCGTCATGCTATGCTTTGCCAGGACGTCTGTTCTGCCGTTCGGTACTCTGAACATATCATGATATCGGCTCCGGCTGTAATGGTCTGGTATATATAAATCATAGCATCCCAAGAGAAATGGGCTATCGATGAAATTGTTTCAAATTTTTAAATAATGAATAGCAATACTTGCTTTCCGCCTAGTTTCCAGACTCACAGAAGCAGTTTCCTCGAGTAAGTCAATGGGCCGTATTCATAAAACTGAAGGATATCCTTATAAGTATAAGGTTTTGAGTTGAAGAAAAAGATAGGAGTATAAGCATTTCCTTTTTTCGAATTCATAATGATTATCTTATACTTGCAAGAATATCCTCCAAGAATAAGTAAAAAGTTGTTGGCATGTTGGCTTGTGACTGTACCGCGGCAGGTTCCAACCTGTTTTCGATGGTTTGTTTATTTACGGTATTTCTTTCTTATCGGTGTTATTTGAGTACAGTACTTCGATCAGAGAAAATGTATTCGTCAAGCAGTAATAGTGAAAGTACAGAAAAAAAGATAATGCTACAACCGAACTGCAGTTCATATCAGATGAAATTGCCAATGCCCCCGTGATTTTGGAAATAAATCTTTGTAACCACCAACAGGTGTTGATAAACGCTCCGTAGTGTTTAATCTCTCTCAGTTCCACAAGGTCTCCCATCGCTACAACTGATCACTACACGACTGAGTCTGCTACTGACCACACTCGAAATTATTGAAGGATATCCTTTTTATTATTGTAGAAAGCAATCACTTTGTGGTTCGACATATTTAATAAAATAAAATACTTTTTTGTTTAAAACCACGAGATTTATTAATTTATGAACCGACCGGTTTCGTGGTTTAAAACAAAAAAGTATTTTATTTTATTAGATATCCTTTTTATTTAGAGTAAAAGGTAACGTTTATGAATAACCAAATACTTTTTTGAAGGATATGCTTATACTTTTTTTTTTTCGTAAGTTTTTTTATTCCAGTAAAAAAGAAAATAACATTTTCACTTACTTAACTAGAATATTGAATTATGTACTTTTTACATTATATTACATAGTTTTTACATTACATAGTTTTTACATTACATAGTTTTTACATTACATAGTTTTTACATTTCATAACCTTAAATTACATACTAACATTTACATGATATTATATTACCATACGATATTATTCACTATCACTACTTTGTTTTTTGTGAATAAACATGAACAATTTTTTTTTGAATTTGCACACACTTTTTTCGTTTTTGATATCATCTGGAAGGCAATTATATAAATTGCCCCCCTCGTAACTAATTGATTGCTTACCGTAGTTAGTATGAATGGTGTTTAAACGTATGTTATCGTGTTGTCGTGTAAAATGTTTGTGTACTTGGGACGTTTTAATGAATTCTGTGTTTGTATGTATGAGTTTATTATTTATTTTGTATATAAGGACACATATATTGTACTCGTATAGTTTTCTTAATGTTAGCAGTTTTGTTTCCAAATATAATTTTTTTGTGGATGTTTTGGATTCGTAGTGAAATAGTTTTTTGATTATCTTATTTTGAATTACCTGTAATTCATTGATGTATGTTTCATACGCATTTCCCCAGATTTCAATCAGGTAATTTAGGTGTGAGTGTACGAGACTATAGTATAAACTTTTTTTTAATCTAATTGGTAATAGAAATGATAACCGGCTAAAAACGCTAATTAAGGGTGTGATTTTATCTTTTACATTTTGAATGTGTTGTTTAAAAGTTAAATGCTTATCGATGCACAGCCCAAGATATTTTTCCTGTTTCAGGATTTGCAAATCGTTATTTTCAATTTTTAATGGTACATGTGGAGGAACTATTTTACGGTTTGAACTTAAAATCATGTATCCTGTTTTTTTTTTTATATTAATTGTTAGGATATTTGATTGGAGCCAATCGCAAATTCTTTCTAGGTCACTTTGTGCATTTTCTAGTAGTATGTTTAGATCTTTACCCCAGTAGAATATTGCAGTATCATCTGCATATAAGAAAATTTCACCGTTTAATTCTAATTGCGAAATATCATTAATATAAATTTGGAACAGCAGTGGCCCTAGTATGGATCCTTGCGGAACTCCATAGTTTATTGGAAGGTGCTTACTATTTTGATTGTTAATGCTTACGAATTGCTTTCTATTGCTAAGATATGATTTGAATAGATTAAGAGCAGGACCAACTACACCAAGTTTCTCGAGTTTCTTGAGAAGTATATCATGGCTTACCGTATCAAAGGCTTTTTGAAGGTCAACTAGTATAGATAAGATATAATTTCCACCATCAATACCACTCCTAAGTTTACTGATTAAGTCGTTTATTGCCGCAAGTGTGTTAGATTTTTTCCTAAAGCCATACTGTTTTTTATAAAAGAATGATTTTTTTAGTAGGAAATTGTTTAATCTTTCGTAGATTACACGTTCAAAAATTTTTGATAAGATTGGTAAGATTGAGATGGGCCTGTAGTTTGAGGTATTTGTTTTGGACCCACCTTTGTGAATTGGTATCACCTTGGCAATTTTACAGCTGTCTGGAAAAGTTCCCTCTTTAAAACATTGGTTAATCAATTTTGATAATATAGGAACCAATTCCGTTGAGAGACTTAGCACTGTTTTGTATTTGAGTTTATCGTAACCGGCACTCGCATTTGATTTCAATGATTTTAATATTTTGCTTATTTCTAATTCTGTTGTTGGTTGAAGATATAAAGATTCTATACTATCGTGTACTAATGTTATTTCATTGGCCGGTTTGTGTACGACATTGTTACGTATATTATTAGCTAAGGAGAAGCCAATATTGCAAAAGAAATTGTTAAAGTGGTCGCATATTTCTACATTATTAGTGATTGTTTCATCATTAATTATTAATTTAGTACAACAATTATTCGAAGTATTAGACTGATTTTTAAGAATGTTATTCATTAACTTCCAAGTTTTTTTATTATTATTTTCACATTTTTTAAAAAGATCACTGTAGTGTCTTTGTTTTAAGTGTCGTTTTTCTGTAGTAATGTTATTTCTTACTTTTAAGAATTCTGCTTTCAATAATGTGTTTTTGGGTTGTCTTTTTAATTTCAGATGCAATTTATTTCTTTTGTTGATCAATTTTATAAGGTCTTTTGTTATCCAGTCTGGATTATTTATATTTTTTGTTTTAATTTTAGTGGTGCTATTAGAATTAATTTTGTTTGTGAGGTAGTTTACAAGATTATCGTAATTTAATACCGAGTCATTATTGATATTAAGATTAAAAGGATTTTGGATGACATCATTCTTTAGATTATCAAGATTAATATGTGTATATTTTTGGGAAGATTTTAAGGATGTACTCTTAATATATGTGTGAATTACATCAAGGAGTAGTATATTATGATCTGATATAGAATTATCACAGTTCGTTAGTGAGTATGATAGTTTTGTATCGGTAAGTATATGATCTATTATTGTGTTCGTATTTTCTGTGATGCGTGTGGCGTGTTTTTTGTTTATTTTGTTCAAAATATTGTAATTGTTTAATCTAATAGTATTTGTGTATTTACAAGTTTGTGTATTGGTTGGGTCGAGCAGATTTATGTTGAAGTCTCCAAATACAATACCTCTTTTGTATGATTCTAGATGAGAGGATAGTGTATACATCTAAAAGTATAATGTTTTACTCGGAATATTATGAATGCGATCTGAAGGATTTCCTTTATATTCTGCAAGTATAAGCAAAACCTTTTTTTATGAATACGGCCCAATTGTGCACGAACCTTAAATAGGTTCCATGCTTAATATAGACGTACCTGAGGAATTTCTTCTGGATTTGCTCGAGCATGTAAACGTATTACTAGTGGTATGGTGCCTAAACATCGCTCGTGTCCTCCAGCTTGCTTCTCACTATGCTATCGAATAATGCTAGAATAGCTTCTTGGTTATATTAAACTGCTTACCAATCCTGATGATGAACGCAAGAAGTTTGTAGCAAGACTGAGTAAGCTGCGATATATGGCCAGAGAATGTCAGTTCGGGATCAAAGACGACACCGAGGTTCTTCACGGATTTTACACGTGAAAACGTTTCACCCTTTATCTTATAATCGTAAACTATAGTATTTTAAGAAAGAGTGAAGAACATTGTGACACTTTTTTTTTGTGTTGAAATCTAATTTGTTTGTCAACGACTATTCAGTCGTTGTCATTATTGTTATCAATTCAAGATTGTCTTAAAATTCAAGATCAGCTTGAATTTTAAGACAATCTTGTTGCATTCAACTTGTCATGGAACCCGATGGCCTACAGTTAAAATTTTGTATTTACAAAACACACTTTGAAGCTGTGTTAGGATAAAAACTTATTTCTAGTTAGATAACCATATAAAAAATAGTATTAATTCCTCAGGTCTCGGATGCATTCTGTCAGAAGGTCAGAATATTTCAGATTTTCAATACAATCCAAATAAATGGAATATTTCTGAACTCATCCGAAAACTAAAAACTGTTTTTTAAAAGGTGATGAAATACGCATTAACTTTTTTTATTAGAAATCAACATAATTTTTTTAAATGCAAATATAAAAAGTTTTAAAAATGGCTCACCTTATGTTTTTCGAAATAAAATTATTGAAAAAATTGAAAACACATACATATTCAAATTAGACAAGTGAATTATAAACGTTATCATTGCCCCACTTATTGTCGTTTCATGCAAAAATATTTAATAAAAAAATTACAAAGTTTCATAATTATTTTTCAAATTGCGATCGGAAACTTTGGTTTCATATAGGTGTATATTTTAATGCCTTTGTGATTATACGCGTGGTGTTTTCTTTTTCTAACACCGTTCAGTACATATACGAGACCTATGTTGTTCCCAAAAACGAACGGATTAGCTCGAGGGGTTAAATAAATGGTTCAAGAATTGAGAATACTTCCTATTTGAATATCTTTATTTACTTGAAACAATTTTGGTTATTGCAACTATCCAAATATTACCATTTTTACAACATTTTAACTCTAAGGGTCAATTGTTTCACAGAATTTTAATATTTCACAAAATTTCAAAGTTGTTTTTTCAAATTGTGTGAATGTTCTATTCAAATTGTATTATTATTTCAGTTCCGTGAAACTACCGACCCATAATTAAATAACGACAGAATTTTAATAGAAATTTCACAGAACTTGAAAATAATCTTTTAAATTTGATGAATTGTTCTAATTGTGCAAAATAACCCGTCTAAGCTATCGATATCTTTTAGATGCTTTGTGTTTAGCGTACCTTTGGGATTATTTGATTTGGCACTGATTTGAGTCTGATCGATCGATAAATAAACATTGTAAACTAAGAATAGAAAAAAATATGTGTAGGCACATTTAGACTATTATCTCTTTATTTGGCGACGTAGAATTCTGTTTTTAGAGGTCTGATTTGAAAATATGATTAGGTACATACAGCAGAATAATTTATTAAATAACTAGCCAGTACACGGCGTGCGTTGCAATATCACTTAAAGATATTATTTCTCCCTTCGTGTCCTTTCCCAATAGTACCCGTTCCTCTTCCGCCTCCCCTTCCCATTCTGCGTCCCCTCCCCTCGTCCGCTTCTACCGGTCCCACGAACGCCCCTCCCCTTTCACAAATTGCATAACGCGGACGTGCTCACAACAACTCACCAACATTTCATCGCAATGGATGAATAGTATAGGAAATAATATCATTATGCCAGAGTTCGCTATTGTATATAGAAACCATGGCGGGCATGCGCACATCAAATCACCAAAGTTACATCGCAATCGGATGAACGGTTTAGGTATGCATAACGGTCAAACAAAGAAAAAATCATGTTTATGGTTCCATTAACATATTTCCAGTCACATTTGCTTTAGGTGTTGCATGCATGTAAGCAGGGCCGGATCTACGAAATCTGGCGCCCTGTGCAGTAGGTACCGATGGCGCCCCCCCCCCCCTACATTTTTATTTTGATTAAAAATTCGTTCACCCCAATTTTTTTATTATTTTTTATTTAATTATTTTTTTTACACTAATTTATCAAATAAAATCAAGACATACCTATAAAGGGTGTAACTTTCAGGTAGCTCTCACACTCGTTCTCATGGCAACGTACAACACAGGAATAGCATCTACAGCTTCTGACTAGCAACAGGCAGTCCCGACGAGAGACAGAGAGCAGTGATAATAAGAATATAACCTCAAATTTGTACCTTGCATTTCCCCTGTGTTGAGCGAACAAACACTAAACACTGACCTATGGTATCAACGGCTTACGAACAAAAATACCGCGTTGTGATTGGTTATTGAATTTGGATCGCACCTATTCGTCGTAAAAGACGGTAAAAGATACATGGAAAAAAAAGATCTTACGTTTAAACTAAATATATGGAATTTGTAAAAAAATTCTATAACTGACTATAAATTCATAAGCCGTTGATACCAACCTGATGCGTGCGCATTCTGTTTCTTTGGAAAGTGTTGCTAGAGCGTAATACTTATTTCGTACTATGGGTAATTTTTAAACGATGCAGGGAATATTATAACTAAATTTTAATACAATATTTATTTTCTCACGGCGCCCCTTCGGAGTTGGCGCCAGGTTTTTGCACGTTTTTGAACGTATGGCAGATCCGGCGCTGCATGTAAGCGTGGATTTAAGGTGCAGAAGTTACTGACATAATTCCATTGATCCCGACAGTAAGATCTATTGTTATCATAACTTAAAAAATACCAACTTGATATCTTCCAGAGTCACGCCGGAGGCCAATCAGATTACAGTATTTTCTGATAATAAAAATAATGTCTGGTGGGGGAATTCCACTGCAATTTTAATTCCAAATAAATTAATGAAAAGTTTATTTTTTATTTGGAAAACAGTAATAAAAAATCAGTAGGTACATTGCAAACGCGATGACGAAAATTACAATAAACCATTATTTGGCATAGTAAATACATTTATACATGGGACAAAAAATTTACATGTTGGTAAACACAGTTAACACTTTAACCCTTCGAATAATAAGAAAATAATTTTCTGTCAAATTTTGCCTGTCAAGGTTGGCGCGCAAAATTCCTGGTTCTTCCCATGCATTTTAAATGTTCCTATTTATTGGTTTTTTTTTTAACGCTTTTGCAAAAACAAAAATTGTTCTATAATCCAGATAAAATAATCTTTCCGGTGTGTTTATTAGAAATCAACATTTTTGTTTCTAAATATTAAAATTTTAATATTGGAAATTTAAATTGCCTAAAAAATGCATACCTGCGAATATTCGAATTAAAGTAATTAAAATAGAATAAACTTAAAATTTAAAATACAGACTCCTTTTCCAAATAAAATTTGTAATAAAACTGTCACCTCACTTTTTATCACTTTCATACAATTTTATTTTAAAATTAAATGTGTGATACGTCACAAATGGCGAAAAATTAAACCGTCACTTCTGATCAAAAGTAAATATCTGAAAAACCTAGCTCATATAATTCTGAGACAATGAGAAGCATTATTTCATTCCGTTTCTAACATAAAAGAAATCCCAAATATTCACAAGACAGGAAGAGAGATATCCAACTTTTAATAATGCACTGTCGCTCTGGGACAATCTGGGTCTCCTGTTATTATAACGGCATATGATGTTTTGGGACAACTTGGGTCTCCTGTGATTAGACGGGTTAATAATATTTCACGCCTAAATTCGTTGTAGGACATTTGGAAAATATCTGGATATCCTGCGAGGCAATTAATTAACCTAGTGAGTCTTCCCGCGCGCATCGTGCACCATTGGTAAATAAGTTAGTTCCGCAGCTGGGAAGAATCAAAATCCTGTGTCGACGGCCTCGCGTAAAAGTGTCCGGGACATAGACTCCTATTTTAGCCAGAATGTCTGGGATTGATAATAATCAACCGTTTAAAAGTTTTTTTACGTTAGCTTCACAAAGGAGGCCCTGAGACAAAAAAAATCCTCAGGGCCTGTGTCATCTTTGGGGATGCTGTGTGGAGGTTTTTTTAATGTAAATGAAGGAGAGGAAGTTCTGGGAAAGAAAAAGGTACGAGGGGTGGGTAGGAATCTGGGGTCAATGTTTCCAGGAGTGACAGACATATCAATCCATCTCTCCCACTGTGGTGCAAGGCGATGGGTCGAGTTCGGTTTGTGAGGTCCAGATTAGGTATCCCGCAACTAGTCTCCCCCGATCCGGCCCGCCGAGGGCAAACGCATTAGTCGCCAAGACCTAGACAAACCTCACACCATGAACCCTGCTAAGTCACCAAACGTAGCGAACCACTTGAGGTGACCTATGGCAGGGATTTTGGCTATCCAATAAATGGTTCTCGGGGCAGCGGCAACCATAACCGCCTCCCAAAATAAAATTATTAGCCATCAGCAGTAATGCGACATCTCTTCTGTAACTAAGGCTTTAGACTTTAGACAATCAGCATTCCCGAGATAAATGCTGTTGGAAACAGCCATGGGTAAAAACCTAACTCTCTCATATTGAATAGTATAAGATTATACATATAGTATATTATATAGTATACAGATTGTTAACAGTAACAAATTTAATACCCATTGCTCTGTAACTACTTTCATAGTACCTACTTACTTCTTTATACATATATGTAATTGCTGTGTACATTTTATTTTATTTTTTTCCTGATAATAACAAACTAACGTAAAAATCCTTAAATGTATCACATACTGTATACCCACATACTATACCCACTGCTCTGTAACTACATTCATGATAACTACATTCATTGTACCTACTTACTTATTTATATATGTAATTACTGTTTACCTTTTATTTTTTTTCTTTTTCATAATAATAACAAACATACGTACATTTATGATAGCAAAAAAAATAATTATTAAAAAAATAAATACAAAAAAAATTAATTACAAGAAAATTACCTACTTTTATATTAATCGTTAAAAATGTTTTACACCACTGCAATACCGGTATGCTTCGAGTATATTTGGAATCACATTTTGTGTGATATTGTGACAATAATTATTGAATCTAATGTAGCGTGAGCCCAAATACGAATCCGCTGGTTGAACTCCTTTGTAAACAATTAGTCGAATACTGATACCTACCTATCTTAGGCCTACTTATATCTTTCTAGCTCTGTTTATCATTTTATATACTATATACTTATGATACTGCATACTTGTTATAATGCTCCTGTACAATTTATTTTATATGTAAAAGCCATCAAGGCGTAAACAAACAAATAAATAAATAAATAAGTATGAATTTCTTTTTTATTTTCTCGACCATTAATTAATATCATTAAATTAAACAGAGATATGATATGATGCCAAAGTATTTTCGTTATTTATTTTTGGAGTGTTACGCCGTGCTACGCTACCTCCTTCTTTAGCCAACGTTTCGGAAAGCACTTCAGTGTCCATCATCAGGGGCGCACATCATAACAAAAAAAATAAACGTAAGTAGTTTACCAATGAGTCACGGGGTTTAACAACGAAAAAATGGATATTGCAACACTAAGAATTGAGATAAGATACCAAAACTATTTTTTTTTTTTGGAAATGATTTGGTAAATGCACGTGATCAAATAAACAATATGTAGGTACATGAAATGTACAAAATTGGCAACATCAGATATATAATTATTATTATCTACATTGGATGGCATAATCTGTTCAGCAATGCAACATTATCTTCGTCATCTGAAGATAAAGATCTAATCAAGATTAGGCTGAAATGAAATTATTAACAGTAATAGGTATCTCGATAATGAAAGTAATTATTATGAAATCCTAAATATACACGTAGTAAAGCTGTGTGTTATCAAGTTATTAACAAACTAGCTCAAGTCCCCAGCGATGCCCGGGCTTTACAAAGAGTTTTCGGAATCAAACATAGACAGTGACCTTCCTCTTGTTTTGAAGGTCACATGTGCAAAATTTCACCAACCTCAGCATAAAACTGCAGATTTGCATACAAATCAAACTCGCACCACCCGCTTGGGAGCCATCTATAAATTACGTCACACGAATTTCATGATTTTCGACCCCCCCCCCCATCCCTGTCACACATCGTCACCATTGTGAGATCCTCGTTGACGTCACACATTTTGCAATTTTGACCCCCCCCCACCTTAACCCGTTTAATCACAGGATAACATATTCATCCCAACGCACATAAGTCTCATATAAAACGCTGTAACTCCCTTACTATCATAGTTAGAAATATGTTCTAATCGGTGTTAGAAATGAAAAACACCACGCGTTATATTCCAATCTAAAAAATAGCCACCAATAAAGTAAAATATTCACTTTTATGTACACAAAGTTTTGAAACTTCGGGAATTTTTTATAAATTATTTTTACATAGAGCGACAAAAAAGTGAGGTTACAATATGTGTTTGTTGTACATTTGTCTATAAATATGTATTAAAATATGTATGTATTTTTATTTTTTTTACTATCAGTAACTTTAGTTAGAAAAAACGTAAGGTGAGCCATTTTGAAAACTTTTTTATGTTTGTATGCAAAATTTTTATAATTAAAAAAATATGTTTATTTCGAATTCTATAATTTGAAAGCGTATTTCATTACCTTTCTAAAACAGTTTTTGGTTTTTGAGTTGCTCAGAAATATTCCAAATATTTGCATTTTATGATAAAGCGAAAATATTTTGACCATATGCAAAAAAATGCCTAATTTTCGAACGGTTAAGGTGTGCCGAAATTTATGGATGGCCCCTTTCCAGCCCGCTCGTCCACCACCTTCAGACATTATCCTTTATGTATTATATTTCAACCAATTTACACAAAACCTTGACAAATTATATAGCTAAACCTTCCTCATGAATTATTATATCTATTGGTAAAAATCGCATGAAAGTAGTTCTTGAGTTCATCGCGAACAGACAGACAGACAGACGCGGCTGAGGATTTTCATTTACAATATGTAGAGATATGCTGAGATTCGCGAGGAGCCTAAAAAATCTTACTAATATTATAAACGCGAAAGTTTGTATGGATGTATGTGTGTTTGTTACTCTTTCACGCAAAACCTACTAAATGGATTTTAATTAAACTTTACAATAATATAGCTCATACATCAGAATAATATATAGGCTGTAATTTATGTTGCTAGCTAGGAAGGGGAGGCGGGAGGGGAACGGGGACGCACGGGAAAGGTGATTCAGGGAGAAACAATGTATTTCTTTGAATATGGCATTGCAACGCATGCCAAGATCCATATATCATAAATTCACGTTACAGTTGAATTCCACAACATCAGTTTCAAATTTAGAAAAGAAATATGGGTTTCAAAAAATTATTAAACTAGTTTTCCCGCGGCTTCGCTCGCATGGTATTAGAGGGGTTCCCACTCCGCCTCCTCCACCCCCCTCCCCCTACCAACCACTCCCCCCTCCTCCCACCTCCCCCATACGTAATTCATTTGAAATACATTGGATGAATGAAAACTAATTTCTACGCAAGTAACAAACTCCCATTAGCTAAGACAAACAGAACTCAAGAAATAAAGAAACCAACAGTAGGTATAGCAATTTTTAACCAAATTGGTTTGAGAGCTCTAAAATTTCTAGATTACCATTTATACATATAATGGCATTTTAGAAAAAAAAATTGTTCATAGGCAAAATTTAGAATTTCCCAAATTTTAGAATTTTATAAAAGCAAAAAGGAACCGATTCCAAAAATAGCCGGTTGCTTGGAATAAATAATATTGGGCGATCCAATGACAGCAAACTCACCGGGACAAAAAAAGTGTTACAAATATCGTCGAACTTGAACTTCGGTTCATAAGTTAGACTTTTTTATTTTCAATTGTTTTGACTTTGAAAAAATTATGTTTGGTTAGACATTAATCTTTTTGATTTTGTTGTTGTTGGGAAATTTTTGATGCTGGAAAATTTTATTTTTCTGAAAAAAAGAAAAGACTTTCAAAATCGTGACGAATTTACGAATATAAGTTCGGTTCGTTTTCGATGTATGAGTGCATAGATGATTGGCCTTGATAAGTGAAGTAAACATAATGTGCTTATCACTGTATTTTATGATACGTTGTTAATTCCATCGGTTTATGTTAATATACATATATCAAACAGCGTATTGTTTTAATCCGAGTACATTGTAAGTAGATGTACGCGCGCTTTAGTAGGTTAGTCAAAAAAAATAATTAAACATAAATAATGGAGATTTATTAATATATAAACAAAGAAAGTGTGCACTTTCTAATCACGAGCAAGTCGGAATGATATTCGGAATATAATTAACGTCAATTCAATTTTCCGGAATAGATTAGATGTATATTTCTTTATAATCGGAATTTGATTGTCGAAATACTTTCAGATGAGATACACAGGTGATTGGGCGACAATTTCCGCGGGGTGATACTCCACAGTCTACGTATTTGGCTTTGGATCGATAGGTCGCGGATTCGATTCCTTTCGCAGAGAATATGAAAAATAACAAGACACAGAAAGATATTATTTTAGATTTTCACAGCTAGAAGAATTTTCGTTATTTATTTATCATCAGGGCAGATGTGTGCTCTGCTCTGATGATGGACACGCAACACGGCATAACACCCCCAAAATAAATAACGAAAAAAAAAACAGAGAAAAATAAAATAGGTAACGGTTACAACCTCACTTATAAAGAACTAACTAGTTGAAGCCCCGGCGATGGCGGGGCTATGTTCTGTTTTAAAGGCGATTTTTTGAAATTTCACAAAAAAATCGTCAATCTCGGAAAAACCTGTAGATTTGTTTAAGAAAATAAACCAAAAATAGAGCTTTAACAGTTTCCTGCTTGAACTACGTGTTTCTGGTCACCGTGTACAAACATGTGGATAGATAGATTAGATAAATATTAAGAGCTATGCCGGTCATTTAAAAATATCGTCGATAGGTATTGTAACCAATGTCTTCTGTTCCACTCAGCGCTCCCCTCAGGGGAACTGAGCGAAAGGGACAACTGCATATCGGGCCGAAAATACCTAAATAAAATCGTCAAAATCGATGTTTTGTATTCCCCATTTTTCTTCTCCAAAACTGGACCGATTTAAATTTTTTTCTTTCACTAACTGTATTAGAAGAAAATATTCTATGTCGGTACGTTTTGCTTTTTTTCAAAATACATTGTTTAGTTTGTATACTGAAGTCTTTTGAAGACGTTTAAACCAGGCAATTTTATTCATTTTTGGAAGGTCCTAACTTCTATAAGAAGTAAATTATCAAAAAAAGCAAAACGTACCGACACGCTAGTGGTCAATATCTATATTATGTAAAAAAAAATTTTGCTCTAGGGTCAAAATCCAGAGAGATAAATGGGGAATACGTTTGTATGGAAAAAACGCCGCTAGTATTTCCTCTTAATATAATTACCTACCTAATTGTAAAGCAGTGGCGGTCCGTGGCATTTCAATGAACTAAAGTGCTGAGATTGAAAAACGACATCACGGATGTTGTAGCTGAAAGTGATTACTTTTCAGCTACAACAACATCCATAATGTTGTATTTTTCAATCTTAGCACTGTAGCTCTCGAAAATTCTATAATCGCCTTTGTTGAAAAAAGTGAAATTTCATTATCCCAAAACAAGCAAACTTATACTAAATTGAAAGAAAACAACTTCGATTAAAAAAAACTTGGGCCTTAATTTACTCTAAAACGAGAGCTCAAATAAAAAAAATATATATCACAAAATCTATTCCAAATGCATTAGGTTTGTGATGTAAATTCATCAATTTCCCGTTTCATCACTAGTTTCCGGACACCATGTATGTACCTATGTATATTTTAATACCACGTATTATTATTTTTATGTAAATAATAACAGAAGTTACGCAAATAGTGCAATCAAGCCCATGCCATTAATTATCATAGGAATCATTGCATTCCATAATCACACGACCAAAAGACAGATACAGAAGCTTTTCATATCCCTATCGGACCTTAAATCACCGATGTCAAACCATATTAAAGTGATAAAATAATTGAGATTAGATAAATTCTTTTTTATGAAGATAATTTCCCGAGATATAATATTTTTGACAAAATGCCGCAAATCACCCCAAAACCTGAGTACATGGGTAGGACTCACCGTGTATAATGATTTCAACTGGGTATGAAGCAGATACGAGTATTATAGATTTAATATTTTCTATTAAGGCGAAGAAATAATGCAAAATCATGCACTAGTGATTTCTCGCAGTTATTAAAAAATTATGTATTGAACTCTTACAAAAAGATTATATTTAACTTTTGAAATGGTCTCATGACTCAGGTTTAATCATAAATGCAAAAAAAAACTAAATTGAGACATATTAGATCACCTAATGCCAAGGCAAATATTATTACACCAGAAATAAAAACACACGGTTCAGATTGCTTACATGTTGGTATATCCCTGACATGTGAAACATGTGAAAATATTGAACTAGTTAAAGAATAAGTTTATTTAGATGTTATTATTGACTGCTTTTTCAAATGGGATTTACAAATAAAGTTTGCGAACGACTGAGATCTATTGTTAGTAGATTACATAAACTTAAATTCTATGTTCCAATATGTACACTTCGAATAATTTATTTATCATTAGCTGAATCTATTATAAGGTACGGAATTACGGCTTGGGGACTTTCCCGTAAAACAAATATAAATCATGTTCAATCAGTTCAAAATTCATTAATTAAATTATTAGCTCATAAAAGTTTATACGAACAAAGGCATAATGTTCCGTACTTTTGCCAGAATCTCAAAATTCTCTCAGTAAGAGCAATTCTGTGGCATAAAATAATTTTTCAGCATATGAATAGCCCTATGTACATAAATAGACTAGACCACACTAACAACACTCGTTTTACGTTAAATGAAGGGAGGCGTCTACTAATATCTACAGGAATTCCAAAAACTGAAAAAATCTAACTAATATCTATGAGAACCAAAGTGTTGACCAATATCTACAGCTCAAACTGCTGACTAATATCTATGAGAACCAAAGTGTTGACGAATATCTACAGCACTGGCAGAGGTTGGATTTGCAATTATGTATAGCATATTGGAATAACGTAATGTTGCGTATGCAGTTTAAAAAACTTAATTTATGTAAGTATGTATGTAAAAATCCCTAATATCGGACTATTGAACACATTTAGCTGATTAGTCCAACCCACGCTCTATATATATTAGTTCAACCTACGCTCTGTAGATATTAGTCAACACTGGGACCGTCATAGATATTCGTCCGACCTTAGCTCTGTAGATATTAGTGAACACTCTGAAGTTCGTAGATATTAGTTCAACATATGAGCTGTAGATATTCGTCCGACATACAGGCTGTAGATATTAGTATCTGGAGTAAAATGAAGGACTAATCGTACCTAGGCCCTTAAACAAATACGGACAAAGAACGCTGGACTACATGATATGTACTTGCTTAAGTGGAAAAATGGACAAATAATGTAAAAACAAATATTATATTGAAAAATTGGCTCGCCGAAAGAAATAGTTTGAATTAAACTCTAACACAAAAAAATTTCTAACCGCATAATAAGTTTTATTTTTTAAACTTCAAAGTAAAAGCACCCTTTGACAAACTACTTAAAAGTAATCTATTGAGTCTTCTTTTTTCTGTAATATTTTATTTCCAGTAATATTGAATAACTTATCATTAAAATGAAAAAAAAACATATACAAAATCGTGTGTTTTTGGTTTGAAAATTTGATCGCTGTAGATATTCAATAAAATACTGTGAATAGAACACACCTTGGCCTTAGAAATAATCGAAGTCTTTTTAAAAGTCTGGAAAAAATTAAGTATCAGGACAACAAAAAATATTAAGTGTCAAAATCTCCTACTAATTAATCCAATTTCGGATAAATTTCATTATATAATGTGGTAAATTAAGTTCTTTAGAAAATAATCAGAAATCATTTTAATATTTGTGCCTGAATTTAACAAAATAAAACAAAAAAATGCAATTTCGCACTGTTTGTTTCGGAATAAATAAAAATGGGCGGCGTTCAATGAATTTGGAATTGAGAATTAAACCTAATGTAGTCCGCATAAAGATTATGCGCATTTTGAATACAAATCAACAGTTTTATTTAGACTAATGAAATTTTGCACACTTGACCTTCAAAACAAGAGGAAGGTAACTGTCTACATTTAAATTTTTAAAAAAACTCCAAATAAAGCCCGGGCAATGCCGGCGACTTCAGAAAGTAAATAAATAAAAAAAATACAAACATTTCTGGGTTCCGAATTTTTACCGAAACCGAATCTTCGGAATCTGTCCCAGTTTCGGCTGAAACCGAAACTCTTTTAGACATGTTTAAAAGCTATTGTTTACTGAAATTTGGATTACACTTATACAGACAGTTTATACGTGTTAAATGAAATAAATAAAAAAACAATAATTGAAGTATGTGAAAATATTTTTTTTTATATTACTGCTATAAAACAACAAAAATTATAAAAAAACAACTTCTTGAAAAAAAAATGACAATAATCAACAACTTACATTATAAAGAAGGACCTCATTAATAGAGTATTTTAATTTTAATTGCGTTTACAATCACAACATTCGTTAAATGACATAAAAATAAAAAATCAATAATTGAAGTATGTGAAATTTTTTTTTTTTATTATTTTGATATTACTGCTATAAAACCAACAAAAATTATAAAAATTAACAAACGTGTTAACTACTTCTTGGAACAAAAATTTGTCAATAATCAACACTTACATTATAAAGGAAGGTTCTCATAATTGACCACATTATAGTATTTTAATTTTAATTGCGTTTACAATCACAAAATTGTTAAGACAAATTTAACATTTATTGAGATCTTTTAATTGCAGGTAGTAATATGATTCCCTAATAAATAACTAGTAATTAATTATCAGTCTTAACAAAGAAAAAAAATATAAAAGGCAAATACCGTTCTTATGATAAATTAATCAGTCTCAACAATGATGGCAGGTGACACACGAGCCACGAAGTCACCTGAAGTCAGCCGAACGACGCACGATAATTCACGAACGAAGAGTTTCGATGCGGCCGAAGGTTTGGCAGATTTTCTGTCGAAACCGAACTTTTTCTTTTTCACTTTATTGGTTTTACAATAGATTTCGAATATATTTATGGCTGGCTATCAGTAATATTTGGAATCTATGATTTTTCAAATTTTCATCGTTGAATCAGTGGATGTGTGGACATCAGCACTAATATGAGAAATTCAACATATCTGAGTCAATCTTTAGATTACTAAAGAAAAGTCGCAATAACGTTTTTATCTATCAACATGTCATTTCAAGTACTTTTTTATATAAATAAATATTTTCAAGTTTAATTATCTGAATGAATTGAATATTGGTCATGAATTTTGATATAACCATTTGACCCTGGCACCATACATGGCTATTCGTATTGGCGTATTTGGCATAGTTACATAGAATGATAGTAGTAGTAGTAGATAGTTGGCATAGTTACATAGAATGATAGTAGTAGTAGTAGATAGTTGGCATAGTTACATAGAATGATAGTAGTAGTAGATAGTTGGTATAGTTACATAGAATTAAAGTAGTAGTAGTAGATAGTTGGCGTTATATAGAATGATTGTAGTCGTAGTAGATAGTTGGCATAGTTACATAGAATGATAGTAGTAGGAGTAGATAGTTGGCATAGTTTCATAGAATGATAGTAGTATTAGTAGATAGTTGGCATAGTTACATAGAATGATAGTAGTAGTAGATAGTTGGCATAGTTACATAGAATGATAGTAGTCGTAGTAGATAGTTGGCATAGTTACATACGATGTAGTTACGATGAAAGTAGACTGAGTGCTGTAGAAATGAGATCCCTGAGGCAAATGTGTGGTAAAAACATGTACGATTGTGTGAGAAACGTGGAGATTCGCAAAGAATGCAAGGCTGATGTAAGCGTAATGAGTAAAATTAAGAAAGGGACGCTCAGATGGTTTGGGCATGTAGAGCGAATGAACAAGGAAAGGAGTGTAAGGAGAATATATGATGCAAATGTGAATGGTAGAAGAAGTCGTGGACGCCCAAGACAGGCATGGCACAACCAAGTGAATCAGATACTTGAGTCTGGCCATGTCAAGAGTCAGAATAATAGAAGAGTATGTATGAGATGATGAATGTAAACGAGGCAAGGGGTGTGTGCCAAGATCGAGTTGTTTGGCGGTCCGTCCTCTCTGCCTACCCCTGCGGGAAACGGCGTGTCAGTTACATAGAAATATATTGTCTATGTTCCGAATTAGCCGGGGTATCCGGGTTCATGGGTGAGGTATGTCCGGGTCTTGGCGGCGGATACGTCTGCCCATCAGCTGCATGGTAGGCAGGATCAGGAGAGAATGTTTGAGGGAGTCCCTTTGACTACTCTCTCGGAACATCACCTTGCACCGCAGTGAGGGGATGGATTCTTACGTCCGTCACTCCTGGGCACACTGACCCCAGATTCCTACCCACCCCTAATACCCTTTTCCTTCCCAGAACTTCGTCTCCTTCCTTTCCTAAAAAGACCCTCCATACAGCATCCCCAAAGATGACATAGGCCCTTAGTGGAATTATTTTCCTCAGAGCCTCCTGTGTGGAGCTAATGTAAAAAAAAACTTCTACACTGACCGCAAGCAGCGATCGATTGTACGCATCGTGCAGATCCAAACTTACTGGTTAGACCTTGACTCTACCATTGGCGGAAAGCAGAACAAACCAATCGAGATCCCAGGGCGTCAAGGGACAGACTTGATATTTTATGATATGTGTGCTTCGTCATCATCATAATACATCAATATGAATAGCCATGTAAGGTGCCGGGGTGACGTTCTATACAAATATCAAATATGTTTGAGACACATTCTAAGTAAAGAACTACTGAGAATGACGTACTTCGCATTCTGTCAATCCATAATCCAATATGGTATAATGGGATGGGGTGGCGCCTATAAAACTCACACACAATCTCTCTACATTGCGCAAAAACTAATAATTAAAATAATATTAAAAAAATCATTTCTATATCCATCTGAACTCATATTCAAAGAATTTAAAGTCAGAAAATTAAATACTCTCTTCCTGTATCATTCAACCTTACAAGTTTACAAAGAGGATATCCTAAACAAAACTATACCTTTCAAAAACACAGTAAATCTCAGGCAAAAATACATGTAAAACTTTGGGTCAACAAAACTACAAATACTTGGGAACAAATTTCTTTAATAAATTACCAGAAAATATAAGATTCCTTAAGGACAGTTTCAAAAATTTCAAAACACAATTAAAAAAATATACTGAAAACCTTAACTAAAAAAAAAAAAAAAATTTTTAAAATGTATATAAATCTTTTTATTTGTTAATTGGTAAACAATATCGGCGACACCCGGAAGAGCAGTCCCACCCAGTAAAAAATGCAGATGGCACATCTATTATATTTCAATATCTTTGGGACAACCCAATGAATAAATCTGCCCTTTAGTAATTTGACAATACATTAACCCTCCAGGGTGGGGTAGGACAACTCGATTAACTGTTAGCCCTTTTGTAATTTAATAATATGTTAACTTTCCAGGATATAAACGGGACAACTCAATTAATAACGGGGCCTATAGAAATATTCCAATGTTTTCAACTTCCAGAGTGGTGTAGGACAATCCAATGAGTAGTTTTGCCTTTCAGAAATTTGAAAATGTGTTAATTTTCCAGAGTGTTATAGAACAACTCGATAAACAGTTTGCCCTTTAGTAATTTAAAATGATTTTAACCTTTCAGGGTGGTGTGGGACCTGAAGAACAACTCGGTGACGGACGCGGATGTGCAGCTGAACGACAAGATGGCGCAGCACCACAAGCACGTGTTCCTGCCCGACAAGCTGCAGGAGGCGGTGCACGTTCACACCCGCCTGGGCACGGGGCCGGGCGCACGCGGGCCTCCCGAGGCGCTCCAGCCGCAGCGCATGTTCGTGGTGCACGACAATGTGGAGGTCAATGAGCCGGGCGAGGTGTCCGACTACTCCACTGTGCTGGACGCTCCTTACTACCGCATGCTCATGGAGGAGGACGACGAACCGGGTATGTTTTGTTTTACAAGTTTAAGGTACTTAAAGGTTTTTTTCGGTTTCAACATTTCGGTTTTCATTATTTTTTTCCCTATTCTCGGCGTAGGATTCCCTTAGATTTCGCTATTCTCAGTTAAGAGGGAATAACTGTTGTTATTATCAGAATATCAGAGGCTGCCGCACCAAACTTAATGAACTAAGATCATCGATTCCAATCCATCCCTTTCATATATATTTCCTGACTGAAACTTGGTTGGATCCGTCCTTTAATACAGAAGAACTAGGCTTTACTTCTCACAATACCTACCGCTTTGATAGAAGTACCACTACCAGCACCAAATCAAGAGGAGGAGGTGTAATAATATCTGTCACAAAATCTATAACTTCATCCAGATTAAAATGCAAACACAAAAATATAGAACAACTTTACGTACTACTCAAGACGAACCTAGGAAAAATTATTCTTGGATGTGTTTACATTCCACCCGGATCAAATTCACAAGTTTATGAAAACCACATTGATGATGTAGAGGCCCTCAAGCTCAAATATCCGGATGCTAGAATGCTGCTAACTGGTGACTACAATATTTCAAACAATATAGACTGGGTTACCATATGTAATAATCCAACAATTCATGCTAACATATCTGCTAATGCTCGTGAAATTATAAATATGTCTAATTTCCTTGGTCTTAAACAAATTAATAATGTATATAATTCTAATCACCACCTATTAGACCTTGCATTTAGTAGTGATTATTCAGTAAAACTAAGCAAATCCATAGACTCTCTTCTCCCCATAGATTCCCACCATCCTCCCTTAAACATTACCATTTTGAACAACTTTCATAATACTCACTCTAACACTGTACCCAATTGTTCTTATAATTTTGCCAAAGCAGATTATCCATTGATAATAAAATACTTAGAAAGTGCAGATTGGTCCTTTTTAGATAGAAACACAAATGTTAATCAAAACCTAGAATCTTTTTACTCCATCCTCAACATGGCTATTGTAAAATACGTACCCTCTATTCAAGTTATACCATCAAAGTTCCCCAAATGGTTTAATAATGACTTAAAGCAATTAACAAAAAACAAAAAAATCTGGCACAAAAACTTCAAAGAGAGCAACTCTATCTCAGACTACAAAATATTTCATAAATATAGAACCGACTGCAAAATACTCGCCAGAAAACTATATCAAACATACATACTAAACACAGAAAAGTCTATTTCTTCTGATACCAAAAACTTTTTTACACACATAAACTCACTAAGAAAAAATAAACCCAGCATACCTACTCACATGTATTTCGAAGGGAAAAGCAGCAGTGATACTAATGACATTGTTAATTTCTTTGCTGACTTCTTCAAAAATGTGTACGATAAGGATATCCCTAATGTTCAACTTCCATCCTTTCATCCGAAGAAATCGGTTCACATTCCCGCTTTACATATAAATGTTCCGGATGTTATATGCAAAATAAAATCACTCGACATAAAGAAAAAAGCGGGTCCTGACAAAGTTAGTCCTGCTTTTCTAATTAACTGTGTATCGATACTAGCCAAGCCACTATGTCAATTATTTAACCAATCACTTAATTCTGGCTGCTTCCCCGAATTATGGAAAAACTGTTATCTCACACCTGTATTTAAAAAGGGTGATATCCACGATGTCACTAATTACCGACCCATTTGCATGCTCTCAACTATCCCCAAACTGTTTGAAAAACTTATCCTTGACAGAATCTCCATACATATTAATAACATCATTGTACCTAACCAACATGGCTTTATGCCGGGCAGATCCACCCTAACAAATCTCTCACTGTACGAACAATTTATTGCATGCTCACTTGAAAATAAAACCCAAGTAGATTCAATATATACAGACTTTGTCAAAGCGTTTGACAAAGTTAACCATGAAATTCTTCTCAACAAACTTAGTAAAATGGGAACAGAGGGTAAACTATTAGAATGGATAAAGAGTTACTTAACCAGTAGAATTCTCCAAGTAAAAAACAAATCTTACCTATCACACAAATTCATGGCTACTAGCGGTGTACCTCAAGGGTCACATTTAGGCCCAATACTGTTCCTACTTTTTATAAATGATATCATCACTGTTTTTGATAATAATGTTGAAGTGTTGCTTTTCGCAGACGACTTAAAACTATTCAAACTTATTAAAACAATAAATGACTGTATTCACATTCAATTAAATTTAAATAAACTACAAGACTGGTGTAAAACTAATAAACTTTATCTGAATATAAGTAAATGTCAGATAATAAGGTTTTTCAGAACAAATCAACCCATTAACTATCAATATAAAATTAATAATGTTTCCCTCACCTCTGTCAGTGAGATTAACGATCTTGGTATTATTTTCGATTCCAAATTTAACTTTCTTCCACATATAACTACAGTAACCAATAAAGGATTAAAAATGCTAGGTTTCATTCTTCGAAATGGCAGTGACTTTCATAATATCTCTACATTAAAAATCCTATATTCCTCTCTAGTTCGAAGTCAAGTCGAATATAATTCTTCTATTTGGTCCCCTCACTACAAAATCCACTCCGATTCCATTGAAAAAATTCAGCATAAATTCTTAAGATTCATTAACTATAAACTTGGTCTACCAATAGAATCAATAAATTACAATCACTTGTTGAAAGAATTAAACTTACTTAAACTTTCAGATAGAAGATTAATTTCCGACTTGACTTTTATTTTTAAAATTGTTAATGGTATTATAGACAGTCCTGATTTATTAAACCTAATTTCCTTCCACATACCTACTAGAACTACTCGATCCAAAATTCTTTTTAATTGCAACAAAAATATCAGGACTGAGTCATTTAGATACTCGCTTATACCTAGATTGCATGCAGTTGGCAATGCTTTCTCAGAAGTAGTAGATGTGTTCAACTGCACTGAATACAGTTATAAGAAGGCTATAATATCATACCTCAATCACATTAATTAATGTTAGGTATAAAAGTATTCGTCTTCACAGCGTCTATATCATACTCTATAGATTCCAAACTACTTACTTCATTTATATCAACTATCAGACAGACTAGTAAATGTATAATTTTTTGTCAAAATTATTAAGTATTTTTAACCAAGGATTTATTATTGATTCTCTAACTGACAGCCCTGAAAAGCAGAACTAATTAGCAGTACTTTTAGTGTCATAGTCATTTCAAACTGCAGTAATTTCAACTGAAGGTAACAATAATATCATTATACTAAGTTACTCCATTTTAGCCAAATCCTAGAATCCAACAATATGTACAAATAAAAGTAAAGTAGGTATATTATACTTGATGTTGAGAATTATTCTAAGTCACCTTTATTTACATATTTTTACTCTGCATAAACATTTTTGTATCCTATTACTAAATTTTAGCTGTTATCATACATACGTACTTTGTCTAATGTACATTTTTATCGTTGTAATTACCCTCCTGTGTACCACTGTGTATCATGTATCACTGTATTGTAATAGCCATTTTATGGCGTTGAAATAAATAAATAAATAAATAAATAACCAGACAAAACCGGAAATATGTCATTTTTAAATAAAATTTTAGTCTTCTAACTCTTCCACTAAAAAGTACAAATTGATTTCGAAAGATTGTTCTTTTATCTGGTAAAGTTATGTTTTAAATATGAGAAAATGTGTTTATTTTTAGCATAAAAAGGTTACACCGTAGGTCGTTGGCAGATTTGTTAAATTTTCAAACAAAATTTTGTATTATACAACACACATTTCAAATCTTATAATCAGGCATTAAAATAAATCAACAAATTATCTGGGAAAGCTATGTTTCAGAAATTTAATTTTAGTTTAATAATCAATACTTCAGTTTGTCTATTTATTTATGGTCTTACAAACAAAGATTTTTTTATATTCTTATTTTGCTTGGACATTATTGAAAAATTACAAATACTTATGATCAAAAAATAATTACAAAAAGTACATAATTTTAATAGTTTTATCATCATGTCTTTCAGCGTTTTTGAATGTAGGTATAAATTAAAGCAAATTTTCAAAACAACAGTTTCCCCCTTGTATCACTAGTTTCTGAACACCACGTATATACAGGATGTTAAGGGATGTACTTGACTTACTTTAACCAGTGATTACTGACATTATTTGGAGCAAACAACGTAAATAAAATTTTGGTCTCCTGTGACTTTTTGGAAGACTTTTTTTTTCAAAATTTTTTTCTTCAAAATCAAACAGAAAAAAAAATCGTCTGCTTATGTCGTCACTGGATACTCAGCCGAGTAACCGACCAACCCCTAACCCCGCTCAAGTATGTCCCTTAACACCCTGTATATAATATATGGTTACTAACATAGTTATCTCAAACAATATTTCGATTCTCTTTGATGTTCTCATACCAGGGAGATATTATTTTTTTTAATTTTATTTAGAAAACAAATGGTTGTATTTAAATAAAAAGTTTAAACTTAAAAAAAACATTCTAGAGTTCAAATCAATTAAGTTCCATTGTATAATATTCTATAATCCATTATTCTATAGTTCCATTCTATAATATAGAATGTATAATATAGCTTAAATTTCACTTTGGAATAATATTGAATCCACTAATGTAGTTCTGGAGCTTTGTAGGAAACCTTAAGTAACTTCATCAATCAGTAGAAATGCCTAATAAACCCCCGAAAATCAACCTCAATTTCATTTATCATCAGTGTTAACTGTTTTAAAATGATGGGACACCATAACAACTGCCAGGTTGATTCCAAAATACATCTAATATAATTACATATAACTAATCGAGATATTTCTCCATTTTAGGTTATGTGAAACTCAAGAAATTGGAAATTCTGGAAAACAGACTCAGTCGCGATGAACCCAGCATCAAGATAGATACAACTGAACCATTGAAAAAATCCCGCTATTCTAGTGACAGTGAAACCGAATCGGAGGAGTCAGGAATTAAATCTAAAGATGAGGAAATTACGGAAGGCACTAATTTCATGAACGAGCTCAAAGAACAAATTGACGTCCAAGCCATCAAGAAACCAAGCAACTTACGGATAAACCTAGATCACATGATAATCAATAACGGTGGGCCCAAATCTCCAAGAAAAACAGATACCGGAGAAATCATACAGGAACGCAGGCCGAGTGGAATAATGAAAACAACCAACAAAGCGGTGCTACACGGACAACTTCAAGCCTCGGAACCCAAACAGAAGAAGGAAAGACAGCGGGCAGCTGCCAACAAGGTCAGTCCTAGCGGGAGCGAGAGTTCCGGCTACAGGACCAGCTACAGCCCGCTAACAGAATCCAGTGGGAATGAATCTGACTATGGATACGCAACTATCACAGCGGCAACCACACCTAGAAAGTTGCAGAAGAGTCGAACAGCCAATTTCAACGACAGCACTAGCATTATTCCTGCAAAATGCATAACGGCAGTAAGCGTGAAGACGTTTCACGATGATAGCGAAGACGAGGATGAAATTGACGAAGCTTACAGCGCGCGTTACGGCACACAGTTCCAAAGAATGTATTATTTGAATTCATTTACTTTCATGGGTAACTTCTCAGACATATTTCTGATGAAGTTAGCACACTCCCTGGGGCTAGCAGAGTCTTTAAATGATGCCCTGACTCAGGGTGCGAGCATTTATTGTAACGTTAAAAAAGGCTTGCCCAAGTCAATTTCGTTTGAGATTATCCCTGCGCTCAATACAACCTGGCCAAACATTGCTCAGGAATGGGTAACTAGACGCAGAAAGATGATACGCAATCCCCGAACCAACTTCACGTACCAGTGGCCGTCACAGGTCATGGTCGGCAAGGCTCGTGGGCTGGGCTGCCTCATTGTTCCCCTGGGCTTCCGGCCCACCAGAGGAACTAATCCGGAACAGAACTTGCAGTGGAAGCTCACCTTCCCGGCCGTGGAGAGATTCCTGGAGACGTGTTTAGCACACTCCCACGTGAGGTGTTACCTCTTCACCCTCGTCTTGTTTAGAACCTTTATTAAGAATGACGCTTCGAAGGCAGGTTTAGACTACACACACGTCAGAAACCACCTATTCACTCAATGCGAAGACAACTATGCCATGTGGCCTGAAGACAGACTGGGCGAGACCTTGAGAATATTCTTGAAATCTTTTTACCAGCTCATAATGAGAGGGAGAATGTCAGATTATTTCATTCCTAAGTGTAACATTCTCAAAGGAATCCCCACGAGCATTCTTTTGAAGCAGCAGAGAATGTTAGCCGATATTTTGGAATCCCCGGTTATGCATTTACTTTCTTCCTTGCGAAATGTTAAATACATGACATCCAACTTTTATCCGGTTTTGGATTACCAAAAATTATATAAAATTTTGACAAGTACTGATGTATTAAAAATGATGAATCCAAATTTACCAAGCAAGGAAGCGGATTCAGACAACTCCGATAATGAAATAACTCCAACCACAGGATTCTGGCAAGACCTGAAGAACCCTCCCAAGGACCCTCGGGATCAAAAGGTCCGGGACACGGGATATCAGAGAAGAAAGAACTATCTGAGAAATATTGAAGCCAAAAAAGCAGGAGAGAGCCTTGTCAACAATCGCAAAACAACGAGGGAACCAATCGACAGAAAGGTACATAGTATTATCAATTTTAATAAAACTTTTTTTTTTTCGTTATTTATTTCTGCGGTATTGTGTTGGTTGCGATACCTCCTTCTATAGCCAATGTTTCGGACAGCATTACAGTGTCCATCATCAGGGCAGACATGTAAATCTGCTAAATCTGCCCTAGTGATGGAAACTGTAACGCTGTCCGAAACGTTGGCTAGAGAAGGAGGTAGAGCAACACTACATAATACCCCAAAAAATATTCACTTAATACAAGAAGTATTTAAAACTTTAAAATTAATACCGTGTTTTATTTTTCCAGGCGGTAGTCCCCCCTCATTTGGAAGCAAATAAGAGACGACTGATTTTGGAATTATTTATTCCACACTTCCTGGCAATGGCAGAGTCCAGCGATAGACTGGAAGCCAGCCGGCAAGCCATCATCTACCTGGAGCACGCCAACCGGCTATCCATACTGCTGAAGGGCGAGGCCGGAGGCGAGGGCGCGGGCCGCGAGTTCATCGCCATCATCCGGGAGAAGATTGAAATACTCAAGGACAAAGTGGGAAACCCGGGGGCGCCGCAGGTTCCCAGAAGAAACGAAAGCTTCAACTCTAACTCTAGCAGAGCAGGCACGAGCGGAATCAAAAAACTCAAATCCGACCAATACATGAACCTAGAAAATGTCAATACTTCCGATCACTCCAACTTTAAAGCCGGCGAACCTGTTAGTCCCACTGTCAAACTGGCCAGCATTGTTCTGGCAGATGTTCACGTGGAAAAAGAAAAGCCAAAATTCATCCGCGCATTTTCCTTCCAAAAGGTAGAAGAAGAAGATGAAGACGGAGATGAAGACGAAGATGACGAAGAAGAAGACGATAGTGACGACGAAGCGACCGAAACCAATTTATAACCGAATCTAAATAACACTCGCTATAGGGCGATATATTTATCTATGTTGTCGGTGCATAATATATATTACAGTGAAACTCTGTTAAGATGTTTTCCAAGGGACCGGAAAAAAAATTTTTAGGCGGGAAAACCTTACAAGTGGAATTAATTAAGTGGAATAAATATAAGTGGAAGTTCAATTTTTTTATAAGAAAAACTCCCTTTTTATAAACTTTTGAAGGTTATTCCCATCAATGCAATATGTATATCATTGAAGAAGAAAGATAACAATAATAATCTAAACGAAAATATGAAAGACACAGAAAAAGATAATAGTCGCAACTGGGACTCGAACCCAGAACCTCTCGTCTAACCGGGATGTGCGCGTTTCCAATTCCGCCATTGATACCTTCTGCCAAACCGTCACATTTGTCAATCTTATATTTCAAATTTTAGAACAGTTATCTTAAGTTGCCTATAATATGGAAAAAAAAAACTTTTTATTGGAAACAATCATTCTAATAGCCCCTCCAGACTCACGGCGAGAAGCCCCGAGAACACCCGAGAAGCGTGAATGTGATGAGTTTCTCGCATTCTCTTTCACGGGCTCGCCTGTTCTCGGATCACTGTCGGTAAATTTGGCCGCTTCAAAGGATTTCTCGGGCGAGAAGCGAGAAGACTACTACACTCACGTTTTGTCTCAATGTTGTTTAGTGAGCGGTTGAGAGTAGACGTGCGTTATATTTATGTTTTTGTTTCGAAAATTTTGTTTCCTTGTGTTAAAATGTGGAACAATCAACAAGAGTTGCAATTTATCGCACAGAGCCAAACCTGCAGCATTTTGAATATCGTCTGTAATGTCGTCCATACCGGATAGGAAACAGATCACGAGTGAGAACAATGAGAGTGTGGATAAGTTCTTGTTCTCGCGAGAAGTCTTGGCGAGAACTTCTCGCCGAGACTTCTCGCCGTGAGTCTGGAATCAGCATAAGAATTGGTTTGTAACCTAGATAGCGTCTCGGATAAATACAGAGGTTCTGGGTTCGGATCCCATTATCTTTTCTATCTTCTGTGTCTTGTTCTCTTTCGTATTTTCATTAAGATTATTATTGCTATCTTCTTAAACTTCTTAAGTATGAAAACTTTTTAAGAGGGTTTCATTGTATTGCGACACAAAAAATCAATTGATATAAAAAAATAGTTTGTCTTTTGAAAGTTCCTCTTTTGATCGCCTGCAAAGATAAGTATGTCAAGCTGTACATTCTTCATTGTAAATATTATTATTATTTATTAAATCAGTATTAAATTAACTTTTAGATAAAAACGATTCTCAGTATTTTATTTGACTTACTTGAACTCCGTGCTCCTGGTAGAAGTCCCCGGTTCCCATACTGGCATACAGCTTGTATCCCATCTTGTACAGAGCGCGAATGCTAGGTAACAGTTCCATTTTATGCTAAAAAAAATACAGAAAAGTTGAATAATTGATCATTGCAGAGGAAGTTTCCCACAAAGACAATGTTAAATATCATTCAAGTGTTAGAAAATGTCTTACTTTGAAACTGCCAATAGACAGTAAGATTGCTTTCTTTGGTATTTGGAATCCTGTGCTCATCAATGCTTTCAAATATGCTTCATATCGATTATCTCCAAAGCAAGCCACCTCCCCGGTGGAAGCCATCTCTACTCCCAACATCACATCTGCCCCGGAGAGTCGGGAGAATGAGAACTGCGGCACCTTGACACCCACCTTCCCGCAGCCCATGAACACAGTCACCGGCTCCACCTTCTCGCCGATGATGACACGAGTCGCCATGGCTACGAAATCGTGATCCAATGTTTTGGAAACAAATGGAAACGAACGAGACACTCTCACGTTGCATTCAATGACTTTTAAATCATTATCTTTAGCAATCAACTGCATGTTAAAGGGACCCGACACGTCCAGAAGCTCGGCGATTATTTTCGCAATGTCTTTAATTTTGGCAAAGGTCTCCTCGTTGATGTCTTGGGCCGGGGTGACGAGGGTAGCATCTCCCGAATGAACGCCAGCATTCTCCACATGTTCAGAGACGGCCATACAAAGGATTTCTCCATCTGAAGCAACAGCATCCACATCTATTTCTTTAGCATCCAGCAAGAATTTGGAAATGACAACGGGGTGATCTTTGCTGACATCACTAGCCGCAGTGAGGTAGGCTTCGAGGTCTTGGTTAGAATGAGCTACGTTCATAGCCGCCCCGCTCAGAACATACGACGGCCTCACCAGACAAGGATAGCCCACTTCCTCGCAGAAGTCAATGGCTGACTTGAGGTTGGTGAGTTCCTTCCAACGAGGTTGTAATATTCCCTTTCTGTCCAGCATTCGAGAAAACTTGAATCTGTTCTCTGCTCCGTCCACACTTTCTGGCGAAGTTCCGAGAATTTTGGCTTGCTGTCTGTGCAGATCCATTGCGATGTTGTTGGGGAGCTGACCGCCCATGGATATAATTATTCCTTCGGGATTTTCAAGGTTATAAATATCCATAACAACTTCGAAAGATATTTCTTCAAAGTAAAGACGGTCGCACATATCGTAATCGGTACTAACAGTCTCGGGATTGTAATTGATCATGATTGTTTTCTTGCCCAAATTGCGCAACTCTCGTAAGCATCCGACAGCGCACCAATCAAACTCCACAGAACTACCGATGCGATAGACTCCAGAACCTAGCACCATGATGTGTCCACCGGGGAAGTCTAAATCGTGAGTGGAAGCGTTGTAGGTCACATAGAGGTAGTTGGTGCTGGCGGGCCATTCAGCGGCAACTGTATCTATTTGTTTAACAAATGGAGTGATTCTGCTCTGAATTCTCTGTTTTCGAACGGCAAGCTCGGTACTCTTTACAGCTGCGGCAATTTGCTTGTCAGAAAAACCTAACTGCTTGGCCGCCAGCAGAACATCGTAAGGAAGATGTTTTTGATCCAAAGATTCTAAAAGCATGTGGTAGTCGATAACATTTTTCATTTTTTGTAAGAACCACTTGTCAATTTTAGTGAGCTCATATAATTTATCCAAAGTGTATCCGGCTTTGAGAGCTGCAGCTATGACAAACATTCTCTTATCAGTCGGTTCCTGGAGTTCTTCATCGTTGACAGGTTTCAAATTTGGGTCCAAGCCGGTAGCATTCTCGTCCACCATTCGTAAAGCTTTTTGAAAAGCTTCCTCGAATTTCCGTCCTACGGCCATGGCTTCTCCGACACTCTTCATGGAACTGCCAATCTTTGTACTCACACGGCTGAACTTTGCCAAATCCCATCTCGGAATCTTAACAACGCAATAATCGAGACTCGGTTCAAAACACGCAGTGGTCACTCCAGTAACAGAGTTTTTAATTTCGGCCAAAGATCTTCCGAGGGCGAGTTTGGCAGCGACGTAAGCAAGAGGATAACCGGTTGCCTTACTGGCCAAAGCGGAACTTCTTGATAATCTTGCATTTACTTCAATGATGAAAAACTCTTCGGAAAAGGGGTTTAGCGCATATTGAATGTTGCATTCTCCTACAACACCAAAATCTCTTATAACTTTAATGGCTGTATTCCGAAGCATATTATATTCTCGGTTGGAAAGTGTCTGACTCGGAGCCACCACGATAGATTCTCCCGTGTGGATACCCAAGGGGTCGAGGTTTTCCATATTGCAAACAGTTATGCAATTGTCAAAGGCATCCCTGACTACTTCGTACTCCACTTCTTTCCACCCTTTCAGAGATTTGTCAATGATCAACTGACCCGAATGTGCAAAAGCTTGATGAGCAAGTAACCTGAGCTCTTCTTCATTGTTGGCAAAGCCAGAGCCCAGACCTCCGAGGGAGAAGGCGGCGCGGGCCATAACGGGGTACCCAATCACCCCCGCCGCCTCAAGGGCCTCCTCCACAGAACAAACGGCTGCACTCGGGGCAACCTTTTCCCCGATACTATTTATTCTTTCGGCAAATATTTTCCTGTCTTCAGTATCGATAATAGACTGTATGGGGGTGCCTAAGACAGAAACGTGGTACTTTTCAAATACTTTTGTTCTTTGAAGCTCAATTCCACAATTCAGAGCAGTTTGACCACCAAACGTCAGCAGGACTCCGTTGGGTCTTTCTGACCTGATTACCTGTTCCACATATTCAGGAGTCAGAGGCAAGAAGTAAACTTTATCAGCCATTCCTTTAGAGGTCTGGACTGTAGCAATGTTTGGATTGATTAACACAGTCTGTATCTTTTCTTCTTGAAGGGCTTTAATGGCTTGAGAGCCAGAATAATCAAATTCTCCCGCTTGTCCAATGGAGAGACCACCTGAACCCAAAATAAGAACTTTTTTGGGTTTTTCAAGTACAGGGGTAAAAAATGTAAGTTTCTCAGTCAGCAACTGTTTGATGCTTTTGTCTTGAACAGCTCCCGAGCAATTAGCTTTAACAGAATCGATGAAGATGTCAAAGAGTAGTTCCAAGTCTTCGGGCCCGGCCGTGTGTTCCGGGTGGAACTGGACGCTGAAGAATGGCAATGAGTTGTGGATGATTCCTTCGTTGGAGTCATCGTTCTTGTTGGTGAAGAGGGGTTCCCATCCGTGGGGCAAGTTAGAGACGTCGGCGGCATAGCCGTGGTTTTGAGAAGTCATGAAGCAACGTCCCGTGCCATGATGGATGCAAGGTAAATTGTGACCCCTGTTTCCGTAACTGTAAAGAGATTAAAGCATTATAGGTTTACAAATACATTCACCAAATGATGCATGTTTGTGGTTAGACAACTTGATAAACAAATCGATTTGTGGTTTAATCGTGACAAATGATTTAAAAAACTAAGATATTTTTGAACTAAAGTGTTTAACTGGTAAAGCAGCCATGAGACTATTTACATCTACATACAATCGTAGATGTACAATGTACATCTACGAAAATAGTCTCATGGCTGCTTTTGTACATGATAAAAGGAAGTTTATAATATTAGGTTAGAGGGCATACATTAATTACATGAGCAGTTTTTCTTCCAATCTAAACCCCTCCCCCCCTTGATGAAATAAATTTGGGTCACTTCGTATATTCTTTTCAAGTAATGTAAGATTTTACTAGACCCCCCCCCACCTTTTAAGCTCACGTAATTAATGTATGCCGCCTTAGGTACTCAATGTTATTTAATCAGTTTTAAGAGTTATTATATTATAATATAATAGCAAATCGACAGTCATTAAATTTCTAAGAAAAGGATGATCTTCTTTTGATATAGGTATTTTATTAAGTTTTTTTTTCATAAATATGTGTGTAAGAGTGTTATATAATATGTTGACCTTTTGTGTGGTTAACCCTGCCACACCAGAGCAGGGCCGGATCTACGAAATCTGGCGCCCTGTGCAGTAGGTACCGATGGCGCCCCCCCCCCCCTACATTTTTATTTTGATTAAAAATTCGTTCACCTCATTTTTTTAATTTTTTTAAATTAATTATTTTTTTTTTACACTAATTTATCAAATAAAATCTAGACATATAAAGGATGTAACTTTTCCAAGTGACCTGGCGGTAGCTCTCACACTCGTTTTTTTTAAAGAGAGAATCGCCAGGAGCCCTATACTCTCTGAATCTATTGGGTAAACATAAAATTATGGTGATTCTATTCATTGTAATCCACAGTACTTTTATAACCTCTAACAACCAATAGAAATTTTGTTATAAATTTAAAAATCTATTAAGAATATAACCTCAAATTTGTACCTTGCATTTCCCCTGTGTTGAGCGAACAAACACCAAATTGAGCGAACAAACACCATACAAACACTAAACACTGACGTATGGTATCAACGGCTTACGAATGACGCTTACACCGACACCGTAAAATAACAAATCTAATATAAATTAATTATACATTTAACGAACTTCAAATAATATGTCAAATCAATAATGAAACTGTCAACACGTTGCAACCTGCAAATCCTGCAAACCATGCGATGTTTTTGTTAATGGAATTTACTGAAGATTTCATAAGAAAATGGTCTTTAACTACCTTCTCCTAGAGACTTAAATCGTTCAAAATAAAATAATAGCGAGCGTACGCTAACTAAAATTGTCAGCATTTTGAAAGGCGAAAGTCGGTTTGTTTGATTCACTAGAACAAAAATACGGCGCTGTGATTGGTTATTGAATTTGGATCGCACCCATTCGTCGTAAAAGACGGTAAAAGATATATGGAAAAATAGATCTTACGTTTAAACTAAATTAATGGAATTTGTTAAAAAAATTCTGTAACTGACTATAAATTCGTAAGCCGTCGATACCAACCTGATGCGTGCGCATTCTGTTTCTTTGGAAAGTGTTGCTAGAGCGTAATAATTATTTTGTACTATGGGTAATTTTTAAACGATTCAGGGAATATTATAACAAAATTTTAATACAATATTTATTTTCTCACGGCGCCCCTTCGGAGTTGGCGCCAGGTTTTTGCACGTTTTTGAACGTATGGCAGATCCGGCGCTGCACCAGAGGGACGTTATACACTTCCCCCAAACGAGAGTTTTGTGCGATATCTAAGTTGTTTTTCACATTGCATACATACTCTAAATTTGGGTAATCCTAGAAAAGCTAATTGATAATCCAATAGCATTTAAAAAAAATTATACTGTTACTATTTTTTATAGATATTAAATAAAATCTATCTAATTCCCAATATTATCTCTCCTTTTGAGATACATGAATAAGGCAGTGTTAGAAAATGACGACACCATGCTTTGTATTTGCATTTAAAAGTTTACAACAATCCACGGACGTAGCTATAGCTTTGACAAGGGGGGTCCACAAAGTAAAAAAAAACAGAGCTCTAACGCCAATTAAATCTATCATTTACAAATTAAACATTGCCTGCGACTATAACACGCAAGTATAGTTGCGGGTAATCTATAATATATAACTGAGGTTACTCTAAGTAGGCGCCTTTTAAATAAAAAGTTATATGTAATGTATGTATTGCAATATTTATTCAAAAGTAACAAAGTTGAAACTTTAAAGTAACAAATTTATTCTTTTACGTTTTATTGCCAACTGATTAAAAATTTCTTCGGTATCAAGTTGCAACGCCAGATCTTTTTTTATATGCGGTTTTCAGTGATGTGTTGTGGCAAGCTTCCCGTAACATTTTAGTACATGTTTCATTCCAATCGGTTCATAAACTAAAAAGTTATGTTAAGAATAAGAATTTTCAACTAAAAATTAAGTCTACGCGAACAAAGTCGCGGGCACCAGCTAGTTGTTAAATATAATTGTATTTCTTTCTGTTAAAAGGCGAAATGATTTTATGACACTTAGGTACATTTCGCATGTACACTGAAATTACCATTTGTCAAATATTTTATACTCATGGCAACACATTTGTTTACAAAAATTCTCTGGGAATAAAAATAAGAGCAGGATAAAAGTTTTTAGAGCGTCTATTTTAGGCACGGTGCATGTAATTTTTTTCTGTTGGACAAGTAACGTCCGTTCAATAATCTAAGTGTTACTGGAGGAATCAAAATAATATTAAGAGACACAATTGCCCCACAATATATGTGGGGGATCCTAGTGTTGATTTTAACCTTCAGGTACATAAAGGTTAAATTGTTGGCCTACCTCATTTTATAAGTCCTGCACCCAACAGCGGTTGACAAGATCTGATGTCCAAAGCAAATCCCAAAGATGGGTTTGGTGACACCGGAAGACACCAGCTTCTTGATCTGGTGGACGGGTTCCTTGCACGTGGCCGGGTCTCCGGGACCGTTGCTGAGGAAAAGGCCATCAAACTCCTCGGGGTCCAGGGGGTGGTTCCAGGGCACCACCACTATCCTCGCGTTCCTCTTCAAGAGACACCGCAGTTGATTGTATTTCAATCCACAGTCCACTACGCAGATTGTAGGACTTCCCGAAGGGTTGTAGATGATTGGTTTCTGGAATAAGAATTATATGATATTAAGCTTCATTTTAAGCATTTAATCATTCAATTTGGGAGGCGGGAATGGGTACCGCCGCCCCGGGAACCTTTATTGGATAACCAACACTTATGTCATAAGTCACCCCAAGTAGTTGGCTACGTTTGGTGATTTAGCAGGGATGCCCGGGTTCATGGGGTGAGGTTTGTCTAGGTCTTGGAGGCGGATGACCAGGACATACTGAACCCTAGATTCCTACCCACCCCTTAAACCCTTTTCCTTCCCAGAACTCTCCTCTCCTTCCCTTCTTTGAAAAAAACCCTTCACACAGCATCAAAGATGACATAGGCCCTGAGGGAAATTATTTTCCTCAGGGCCTCCTGTGTGGAGCTCATGTAAAAAAAAAAGGTACTACAAAAAATACAGTTGATAATTGATTAGGGAATTAATAGTAATAAGTCAAAGGTTCTCCCTCAACCACTCTCTCCCAATCCGGCCATGCAGCTGGTGGGCAGACGCATCCGCCAAGACCCGGACAAACCTCACCCTATGAACCTGGGCACCCCTGCTAAGTCACCAAACGTAGCGAAACACTTGGGGTGACCTATGGCAGAGGTGTTGGTTATCCAATAAATGGTTCCCTTAGCGGTAGTACCCACAGTATCGGCAGTACCTCCTAAATTGACTCCATTTTGTTTTGTTCCATATTTTTAAGGACCGGGTCAGAAATGAACAAGTTGAATTAACAACGGCTAGAGGCACTAAGTAGAAAAAGTGCAACAAAATACATAATAATCAATTTGAAAAAAGAAAACTGATTAACCACAGGGGTATTCTGAGATTTTGTCATTTAAGTTACGTTAAATGATTTTGACTGTTCTGATATTTCATATTTCAATCATACAAACAGATTTTGATTTTGAAGGAATTTTTTTACAATAGTTTTGTTACAAATTGTTTATTTTCTTGTAAACTGTTAAAAATACCACTACGTATCATAAAGGTTTGTTTAAAAAAATAATTAATAAAAATTCACAAACTTTGGACGATTCTTTCGTAAACATGCAAGCAATGGCGGTCAATGACTTTTTGGAATATATTACAATTATTTGGAAGTTTCTATTGCAAACTTTTAAATGCAAATACAAAGAGTGGTTTTATCATTTTCTAACACTGCCAAAATTATGTATCTCAAAAGGAAACATAACAAATTTTATGAGTCCATCTGAGTTTGTGTGGTAAGGTACACAAAAATACTCTCTACTATCGATGTATTGTATACTAAAAGGCACAAAGATACCTAAGGGGTTAATGTTTTAACGTGTTGGGTGCTTATACAAATTTATAAAAAAATTATTTCAAAAATAAATGCCAAACAATGAGCTCTTTTAAAATTACCGTGAGGATTCACGGTTACGCTACGGTGACAGCATAGAAAAGACAATAAAAATACGTTCCCATCACAATAATGCTATAGCTCTTTCAAAAGATGAAATACACATTGTACGTAAATCTGTTTCTTCTAATGTAAAAAAAAAAATTCTTGCATCTCTCTCACACACGGCACTGTGATGTATCCGTAAATCCCTACAATACTAATAGCCGTGACGATAATTTTGAAAGTATGGAATATATTTAAAAGGATAATATTGAAGTGTGAGTGAATTCAAAAATTCAAAAATGTCAAACGTCAATGCGCTGTTGGTTTTTATTTTGTTCATATAATGCTGCAGCTTTTTCTTACACACTAAATAACAACAGTCGAAAATGAGACAAACGGTGAATGTATGTCTACACCCCCCATACAACATACAATCATTATCATACATCTCCCTCACTTGTACAAATAAAATGAAACGCAATTCCCGTCGCCTAAGCCGAGTTGTACAAAAAGATATATCTGTTTCCTCCAAAGGAAAAAGGTAGTACTTTGGAAGAAACAGACACATATTTTGTGTATCTCATCTTTTGTTTCACCATTATTTAATGTGTAAGAAAGAGCTGCAGCATTATAATGATAAGGAACATATGTTCATTGCCTTTTTTTGCCGTCACGATAACATAACCTTGAATCATCACAGTAATTATAAATGTAGTGTCTGTGGTACCCTTTACCCGGGTGCCGAACGTAGCCGAAGGCTTCCGATCCCGCCCGACTACAAGGTGGTGGTGGGGACTGCCGAGGAGCTCACAGTTCGGCAGGCTGCCACCATTCCGCGTTTATCCTCACTAGAGGAAGCATTGTACAATTCCATAATTGACTTATAATAAATAATCAACTTCGTATAACGAGACCTTTTAATAAATAGAGATTGTAATTGTCGCGGACATTACAATAAAGAAGTCATTTTTTTTTTAACATGAATACCGCACAAGAGTCCCAACTGCTCTCGTCTGGAGCCAGTGGGACTATGGCATCCCCAATTGGGGTATGTTGTGAGGCTGAAGGCAGTGGGGAGAAGGAGATAGGGAAGAGGAAGGTGGGGAAGTACCTGGCTATTCAGATCTGGTCACCAAACACGGCAGAAGCCATTTCAAGCAACGTTTCAATTCTGAATGGTGGTCTTACACCAGGGCAATACTGAGAGTATCTTCCACTCTGGAGCGTGCCGCAAATATACTATATATTATTTTTTTTAAATGAATAAATTGAGAAATACACAAATTAATCAAATAAAATTTATTTGCCACGCTGCGATTCGATCCCGCGACCTTCGGAATGTGAGTCAAGCGCCTTATCGCTGCACTACGCCGGCCGTCGGCCGTCTAATGGATTATGAAATTTGCTCCGATGATTTCAACAAAAACAGAATGTCCATACTTGTACAGAAACTTCAGCAACCAGATTCCTCTCATTGGGATTAGTGAATGGCCTTTCGGGACCAGGTTTGGGTATGCCTGGCACGATGCGCCCCATCATGGTGCCGCACTCGCGCAGCCTCTTGGTGAGGGCGCGCGTGTCGATCCCGCAGATGCCGGGTATGCCTTGCTGCGTCAGCCACTGCGACAGGGTGCGCGTCTGGCGCCAGTGGCTCGGGAACTGGCAGCACTCGCCCACCACCAGACCCTTGGCCCAGATATGCGAGGATTCAAACCACCTAAAAATAAAATTATAATAAATTAAACAGTTTTTATTAGAACAGCTTCTCACTTTTTAAAACTTTTGAAGGTTATTCCCATCAATGTACTATATCATTGAAGAAGAAGATAACACTAATAATCTAAACGAAAATATGAAAGAGAAAAAAAAACACAGAAAAATAAAAAGGTTGGGGTCGCAACTGAGACTACCAATTCGGCTATTGAGATCTCTTATTTAAGTCATTTTTGTCGATCTCGTATTTAAAATTTCAGAATTAACAATATTATCTTCAACTATTTTTTTCCATATTATTGGCAGCTACCTTTTTCATTGGAAACAAGCAATATTCATTTAGACTTTTACAATAAGGTCAATAGGTATTCCATACAAATAAAATCGGATATATATTATTTATCTGAGACACTATCTAAGTTACAAACCATTTCATTGAACAATTGTTTCCAATGAAAAAAATTTCCAATAATATGGAGAAAAAAAATAGTCAATATTGTTAATTCTGAAATATGGTATATGAGAAAAATAACGTTATATTAGAGGTTTCAGTAGCCGAAACAGTAAGGTGTTTGTCCCGGTAAGACGAGAGGTTCTGGGTTCGTCATCTTTTTTATGTTTCTGTGTCTTGTTCTCTTTTCATTTAGATTTTTTTATTTATATATTAGGTCCTTACATATGAAATTGGCGTTTTGTATGGGAGGAACATAAAATGGATTTTTTTTACATAATATTTTTATTTAATCAAATTGCTATCTATGCACTTTTGCCATCTCATAGGTAGTTCATCGATCCCTTTACTAAACAAACCATTCGGACGGGAATCAATAAAATCTTTGAAGGCGGTTTAGACTGCCACATCGGAGTTGAATTTTTTCCCTTGCAAGAAGTTATCCAAATTTTGAAAAAAATGGTAATCTGTTGGGGCAAGGTCTGGAGAGTACGGTGGATGGCTTAGACATTCCAATTGAAGCTCCTCTAATTTGGTAGCCGTCTGTTGTGCAGTGTGTGGTCTAGCGTTCTAATGCGCATTTGTTGATTTGCTTCACTCAATTCGTGAGGTACCCACCTTTCAAGCTTTTTCACCTTCCCAATTTGCTTCAATTGGATTAAAACAGTTTTATCACTAACACTGCAGCCTGCAGCTAACTCGGACGTGGTTTGCGATGGATCCGCTTCCACAATAGCCTTCAATTCTTCATATCAACTTTGGTCTCCGGCCGTCCACGGGGCTTGTTCTGCAGGTCGAAATTTCCAGAACGAAAACATTGGAACCAAAAACGCACTGTGTTTTCTTTTGCGGCACCGTCGCCATACACATCATTAATCCTTCAAGCCGTTTCTACAGCACTGGTGCCACGGTGGAACTTGTACTCGTAAATAAAGCGATATTTCAAGTTTTCCATTTTGTAAACTAAGTGACGCAAAGAAAAAAAACAATTAAGGAAAGAACAAATGAATTATAATTTTCGAAACACATGAGTAAATAGCTGTATAAATTTGAATTTGGAATTCCTAACCAAAGAGAAGATATTTGAGATCAAAGTTGCCAGTACGGCAAAACGCCAATTTCATATGTAAGGACCTAATATTTTGTTTTACAGTTTTTAGAGAAAAATGTATCCTTACTGGGGTACCCCGTTCTATTATTAGTGGTATCTTCTTCTTCAATAATAAATTAAACATCTAAACTTTTTGTACAACACTTATTCAAACAGACATGCCAATCTCTCCTACCTAGTGACAGTCCCCAAAAATATTGCTAACGATAAAAATTTTATTACAGAAAAAATACATTTTTAAACTTTTTTTACGTTAGATCCACACAGCAGGCCCTGAGGAAAATAATTCCCTCGGGGCCCGTGTCATTTAGAGGATGCTATATGAAGGGTCTTTATAGGGAAAGGAAGGAGGGGATGTTCTGGGATTTTTTTTTTTACATGAGCTCCACACAGGAGGCCCTCAGGAAAATAATATCCCTCAGGGCCTATGTCATCTTTGGGGATGCTGTGTGGAGGGTATTTTTGAGGAAAGGAAGAGAGGAGAGTTCTGGGAAGGAAAAAGGTTTAAGGGGTGGGAATCTGGGGCTCAGTGTGTCCTGGTCATCCGCCTCCAAGACCTAGACAAACCTCACCCCATGAACCCGGGCACCTCTGCTAAATCAGCAAACGTAGCAAACCACTTGGGGTGACCTATGGCAGAGGTGTTGGTTATCCAATAAAGGTTCCCGGGAAAAAATAAATCCATTTTTTGGGCTCGTGACCTCACTACATGAAGATGTCCGATCTCCGAAAATGTTCCTATTAATTTTGTAAAATTCCACACTGATTTATTTTTTTTATATGACAACAGTTTGGTTTCAGGTGAATTTTTGAATGTGACATTTAACGTTCACTAGATTTATAGTTTGTTCTCTGCGAACTTATCATTTGGTTTGACTTTTTAAAAGATTTTATGAAGAGAACCCTGTACATTTTATGCTGTCTGTACGTGTTTTAGAGGTATAGTGGTAATGGTGCTGATTTTAACAAAATTAAATTTTATAATATTCTTATTATTATTATAATTTAAAAGTACAACCATATTACATTGGATTTAGTAATATAGATGTTGAATATTATAATGATTTATGACCAATAAGATGGATCTAGGAAAAAAATATTTATGAGATGTAATATTTTTGGTATGCCTCATTATTCTCCTGTGCCATTCGTGTGGAAAACGTTCTTTTTTTTAAAGTTTTCGGCTATGTAATTATCGTTTTTTCACACCCATAAAATTATGTCCCGTCTTTCCGGTTTATAAAAAATGGTCTGATTTTTTGGATTGAAATTTTCAAAAAATCGCCAAGGATTCAAAAATGCTATTAAAAAAAAAAAAAAACAGAATGTCTTAGAATATTATTTTGCCTAAACCGGAATTTTTTTTTTTAAATGTGAGGCAAGTGGTCTTTTGTGGTTTTCATTAATATGGTGATTTTAACTGTCTCAATATCAATAACTTATATATCTCATTATTTTATCGCTGCATTATGATAAATTGTACGCCAAGGCTAACATGGCAATTTTATGAAATATTACATTATGCAAATCACTTCATGTACCCACAAACAATAGAAAAAAGAAAGACGGGTCAAGAAGCGAACAGTACTCACAGCGGCAGACCATGCTCGTCCTTCTCATCATCAGGAACTCCGTAGTTCCCCACCAGCGGGTAGGTCAGTACTAGCAGCTGACAGTGGTAGGAAGGGTCTGTCAGAGACTCGGGATACCCAACCATGCCCGTTTGAAATACTGGAAATGGTGAAAATAAATTAAAAAAGGAAACCATATAAAAATCATAAGATAAAATGAGAAAAACGGTAAAGAGAACTGATACAATTAAAATTCTGACAGTATTAACAGTTTTTTTTTTCTTTCGGTCCTCTTAAGACTATTTATTAATATATTATTTAAAGCCCCATCCCAGGTTTTCGAACCTTATGCCTTTAGGGTGGGACATTAATTAATACCATAGCCCTTTACAACCGGCTTCATACGTTCCCTTTACTAGCGTGACCCACTGCAATTTGGAATTTTTTAGCCGGTTGCAGGAATGTGAAATGGAGTCTCTTCATCCTCTTCACATTTTCTGCATCTATTTGTGTTTTTCACTCCCAACAACTGAGGTGGCAATGTCCTATTAATATTCCTACCAGATCGCTCAGAAAGTTTCTGTCCATATTGAGCAATTACCTGTGTTCATCTAGGGTCTGGTCCAAAGTGACCGTAAAAGACTTAATTTGGAACACACAAATAAAGTTCCGAATGTCCCGAAGCTCTCTGTACCCTCCTCCAGCACCAGGCAGCGTATAGTGCCATTGGGTTCAGACTCTACCATGTCCAATAAAAACACATTATAAATGTAAAATTATATTAAATACCGCGTGATTTATATATTTATAGCTTTTATTCGGGGAAAAAATATATATCATAACAAAACAATAAGTATACGGTTGTAATCTCCATAGGTTCCTTTACCATATCACAGTGGACAAAATAATATCTCACTTGACCTTAGGTATTGAGCCCTGGGACTGTTATCTGGATATCTCTACGAGAGATATGGGATTCCACTGGATATTCTTCCCTCTCACTAAAGTGGACTTGAACACATCACATCTCTATTAGCTTCAAGTACCGAGCTCCTGGAATATATCTGTATCTCTGCCGGCTGTTGGTGGTTCATCCTACGGTAGGTAGCGATAGGTAGCAGGGAGCTGCTCGCTGATTAGCTGGTGTATTAATTGGGTAACCAATACGGCCGCTACGGTGTCCTGTGTTCGTGGATAAGGATGCCATATTAGGTGTGAGCGAGAAAGTATTCGAGCTCGCACGCTTCTTCTCGTTACAAGATTAATTTGTTAGAGACTACTTTAATTACACTTTTTTACAGACCACATTAAAATGGTCGGTAACAAATTTATGTGTTTTTATTGTAAATTATGGCGAGCCACAAAGTTAATGCTTTTTACAAATATCTACCACGTCCATTATTAGTTAGTATATTATCCTTGTAGTAAAGAGTGTTGGTGACTTACCAACTTCTCCCTCCATCTCGATGGGGGCCCCGAAGCTCTCTCCCCGCAGTACAGTGCCGTCCTCCAGTACCAGGCAGCATACTCCGCCATTGGGTTTTGATTCCGCGATGTCCATTGTCAGTTTGCTGAAAATAAAATATTAAACATTTAATCATTGAAGACAATATTAGCGACTCTGAAACAAAAATTAGAAACAGAAAAATCATAAAAATATATGGTCACATCTAGGAATTTAAAACCCAGAAGCCTAGCCTTGCCGGGGCTCTGCTCTAACCATCGGGCTACGACCTTATCCCCTTCAGTCATATTTAACTGCATCATACTTCGACTAAGAACTATCGACATTATCTTCATTTTGGTGTAACAAATAAAAATAAAATTCAAGTATTTCTAATGAATGAATTTTAAATATTTACATTATCAAGATTCTTTAAATATTTCCACTTCGAATAATTTTTTTCAATACAAGAACTTTTGGTACTTGTAGTTTTCAAATAAATTAGAAATAAATTTACTCATTCATTTGCACTGATTTTTTTTAATTTTCAACATGTAATCAATCATATCCAGTAAATTCAAAATATTTATGAAATATTAATTTATATTAAATTCTAAAGAACTTTGAATATTTCCACTTCCACTAAACGTATTATAAATATTTGCATCACTATTTTAAACAAAACAATTCAAATCATAATTCGAAAGAATTTGTAATTTTTCCATTTCCAATAAATACGAAGGAATTTGGAATATTTCTTCTTTTTTTTTACATAAGCTCCACACAGGAGGCCCTTAAGAAAATAACTTTCCTCAGGGTCTATGTCATCTTTTGGAGGGTTTTTTTTTTTCAGGAAAAGAGTTCTGAGAAGGAAAAGGGTTGAAGGGGTGGGTAGGAATCTGGGGTTCAGTGTGTCCTGGTCATCTGCCTCCAAGACCTAGAACACCCCATGAACCCGGGCACCCCTGCTAAATCACCAAACGTGGCGAACCACTTGGGGTGACCTATGGCAGGTGTTGGTTATCCAAAAAAGGTTCCCGGGGCGGCGGTACCCATTCCCGCCTCCCAAATTGAATAAATTTGAAAAATTCAATAAGACATGACTTTTACATCCAAATTCGATTTAAAAAAAACACTTTAAAATAAACCCCGAACATGTTCATTTCTAAATATGATCTCGATAGAATTAAAAAAAAATCACATCTCGTCAATCTAATTCGATGATTTTTTTATATTTTTAATTTCGAAATGTTAGTAATGTAACAAGAATTTATTGAACGCTTTTATTATTACCGTGACGATCCACGATTACGGTACAGTCAGGGCTGGGCAAAATACATGCTTTGCTGTAATTGAAATACAAATTACAAAATACTTTTGTGCATGTATTTAAAATACAAAATACAAAATACTTTCATGTCGTGTATTTGAAATACAAAATACAGTATTTTAACCATTTTTTAATTTCAAATACAAAATACAAATTACAAAATACAAAATACATTTGGTTTTGGTAGAACCTTTGGTTGCAATAAATTGTCGTAAGTGCCCATATCTAAGGGTGCGTTTCCATAGAAGCAGAGCTAAGCAGAGTGAAACAGAGACGTGCTAAAATTGACTAATCATATTGCTCAGGAGACACATCTCGTCTCCGCTCCACTTGTAAAGTTTTGTGGTATGGGACTGCAGTCGCCGTCTGCTGTTGCCGTCTGCCGACTGCCGCGTGGCACGGAATCGCACCTTTAGGTGTTAGATTATAATCATTATTATTATTATAAGACTAGTTGGTTCCCGGCATGCGTTGCAATGCCGTATTCATAGAAATAAATTGTTTCTCTCTGCATGTCCTTTCCCATGCGTCCCCGTTATCCTAACGCATCCCTTTCCCCTCTTGCATTCCCCTTCCACCTTCCCTGCCTACCCTCTCCCCTCTCCCGCTCCTCCCATCGCGCCAACCCCCTCCCGCGTTCCATATATTTAGTCCCAGTACATTCAGTTTTCAAACAACTCGCGTGCCAGCTATTACAATTTTTTTATTCAAATTTTCATTTTTCACATATTACAAATATTCGTTTTTCTATATTATAAGAATAATCAATCAAATCTGGTACCTAACATAGGTACCTATTTAAAATATCTATGATTTAAAAAATCCATAGACAATTCTTTTGTTACAAAAAAAAACAGCTGCCTGCTAAATTCAATTTCATCAAACGAGCGAACTGTCAGACGTGCGAAGTTAAAATAGTCGTAAAGTTTTCTGAAATTATCCAATTTTCTGAGTTATTTTCTTAATTTTTCTTTCCGTAAGAACCTTCTATAAAGAATTAGAAAACTTAAAAAAATGAATGAAATAAGTCAAGTCATTCTGAAGTTATGGCGTGACCAAGGGAAACAAGGATTAATTTTTATATATAAATGGATGACATTTGTATAGCGCAATTTTGTGTTATTTTACTTTTCTGCTCTTCTCTACAGTAATTAACTTAAAAATAATCTAGTAATCAGTCAAATTATTGCTATAGTGCTTGATCTAATACTATGATACAAAAATGTACAATACAAAGCAATGAAAAGTATAATATAATATGGTACAAAATGTACAATAACAGTGCTATTATAGCACAGGATAATAATAATAACTAGCATGACGTAAAACAATGTACAGTATCTACATTATAAAGCAATGATAAGGGGGCATACATTAATTACGTGAGCAGTTTTTCTTCCAAACTAGACTCCCCCCGCCCCTTGGTGAGATAAATTTGGGTCACTTCGTTTATTCTTTTCAAGTAACGTGAGATTTTGCCGGATCCTCCCCCTTTTTTTGAGTTCACGTAAATAATGTAGGCCCCCTAAAAGACTTACAAATAATGATTATTAAGAGTGCAAAGGACAATAATACAGGATTCTAGCGTTTATAGTCTATGTATTATCTAAGTGCGTTTATTTTTCATTATCATTATGAAGATCCTTTTTTTGAGTTCACGTAAATAATGTAGGCCCCCTAAAAGACTTACAAATAATGATTATTAAGAGTGCAAAGGACAATAATACAGGATTCTAGCGTTTATAGTCTATGTATTATCTAAGTGCGTTTATTTTTCATTATCATTATGAAGATCGCTAAATGTATTTGAAAATGTATTTTGAAGCCATAAGTATTTGAAATACAAATTACAAAATACCTTAGCAGCAGGTAATTGAAATACAAATACAAAATACATATTTGTATTTCAAATACGTATTTCAATTACAAGTATTTCAAATACTGCCCAGCCCTGGGTACAGTGACGGCATAAAAAAAGGCAATAAACATACGTTCCTTATCACAACAATGCTGCAGCTATTTCTTACACACTAAATAACAACGGTCAACATATGTCTGCACCCCCCCCCCCAAGGAAACATACAATGATTATCATACATCTCCCTTACGATGTATAAAGAAAATGAAATGCAATTTCCGTCGCGTTGCTGAGTCGTAATAAGATACATCTGTTTCCTCAAAAAAAAAAATCGAGTGCAGTTAACACGCGGTAGAAGCGAAACTTTACCAAAACAATCTCAACGAATGAAGAACCAAGGAGCCTTGAAAAGTGAGGTCATAATCAAAGCAGCCAATGAGCGCAGACCTAGCATCATTTCAGTTTTATATCTCAACAAATAGGAGCCTTGGTAGGAGTTTGATGCTTCGCAGGTGCAGTAATGCGTTATATCCATTTCATCCAAATTCAAAATCACAACGGGGCTACAGAATTTTCACTTCAATAGTACTTTGGAGGAAACAGTCGTACGTATTTTGTGTGTCTCATCTTTTGTCTCACCATTATTTAATGTGTAAGAAAGAGCTGCAGCATTATTGTGATAACGAACTGTGTTTATTGCCTTTTTTGCCGTCACGGTACTAATAAAAGTGCCCATTGGGATAATTTCGATTATATATACACGATTTCTAAAAATGTTCATCGCCGTAAAAAGTTGACGTGTTTATTTTTAATCTATTTCTTGGGGTCTTCAACCTGTAACCTGTAACTGCCGCGTTGAGTTAATCATTGAGAATGGATGATGAAAAGATTTCCATAATATATAGGTACTATAGGTATACTACGAGACCATTTGCATTCAGTTCACCGCGGTAAATGTTAAGCGGGCTCTACACTCGCGCCGCGAAAGCCCGCGAGGCCGCGAACCGCGAGTGTGGATGGTTTCGCGGCATCGCGGTCGCGCTTCGCGGCGCACAGTGGGCTGAAAATCGCCTTTCACAGACATAGAGACTTGAATTGGATCGTCTTAAACCATAGTGAACTAACTCAATTTTGGAAATTTCTGAATTAGTACTTGAAATGAGGGCTACAAATCATAATCTAGCTCTTCCAGAAAAAAAACAAAAAGAGAAATACTGACTAGACCAACCATAGCCAACTTTTCTCTAATTAGTTCTTCTTTCTGACAGAGCTAGATTATGATTTGGAGCCCTTATTTCAAGCTCTAACTCAAAAATTGAGATGTGAGTTAGTTCACTGTAGTTTAACACGAACCAATTTTCAATGGTCTTTTTTGGCTAGAAATGGATTCTGCTGATCATTACTATGCTATAAAATTTCGTATGAAGCAATTGCGTGTACAAATGAAGGAGTTATCATTTTTTTAAGAAAAATTTGTATGGCACTGACATTAAAAATGGGGCTATCTCTGGAATCAAGGGCGGATCCAGGATTTTTTTCTGGGGGGGGCACAAGGGGCGGACGGGCAAAAAAATGCTTGAGAGAGACAGTTTTCTGTACTGTGATGGAATCTCCACAGTACAAAAAAATACTTTCTGGGGGGGCACGTGCCCCCGTGCCCCCCCCCCCCCTAAATCCGCCCTTGTCTGGAATCATAAGGTTGGCCATTATATCCTTACACACAGATATACTACTATTTATTTGTATTTTTTGACATACTTCGTATTTGTCGCAACTTGCGATTTTTTTTTTTAAATCCTCAAAGTTGAAAAAAAAACTTTTTTATTTTGATGATTCATTTTAATGCTTAAATGCATTATCATCCTCTTTTACAAAATTTATCATGATTACTGATTAAAAATCAATGTTGAAGCACCCATTTCCGTACATTACTTCGACCAGAACTGTCAAATATGCCAATGATGCCAATATGGCGGAGTAACTCTAGAGAAACTATCGGTTTTCGAAAAGTAAGTACAAAAGTTAAAAGTAACGTACAACAAGCAGTCAAATTGATTGAAAAATATATTTTGGTGAAATTTAACTATATTAACGGCCTTTGGTTTAACTTTTTTTAACGGGCGAGTGTAGAGCCCGCATTTGAGGAAGTACCGTTTTAGGTACCCATATTTCGGTAGATACCTACAAGAAATAAACTAGTTATAGTACAAACAGGTCTATCCGAATACTGTTTGGAGATTCACGGGATAAAAAGCAGAACCTAGACAAATTGGACAAGATCCCTAGATTATTATTATTATAAACTGAGTAGACCAGAGTTTACCAACTTTTTTGGACCAATTGCCCTATTTTTGGAAATATACATTTTTTTCAGTCTTTTCGTTCAGAAAGTCAGTACGAAACAGAAACCTGTAAATTGCATCAAACGCAGAATTATGTCGATTGCAGAAATTTGAAAAGGACAGTAAATCCAAAATGAGTTAAATATGCCATTTTTCTCCGTTTTGAAGCGAAAACTTCTTTAGCACCGTTGTGAATTGAAACTCGATGAAACGAAAAATAGCGACACTAAAAAGAGACAAACACGTGCATCTATAAGATTTAGCCTGCGAGAGAATGAAATAGTATAATCGGTCTCCTGTGCGATGCTTCGTAGCCTATCCGTCTCCTCTTTATGCGATGCTTCGTAGCCTCCCCACTCTTGTCAACTTTAGTTTCCTGAAGTTTCGCTTCTACCGCGTGTGAATTGCGCACACTGATTTTTTTCTTCTTTCGATCTTGTTCGTAGACTTTTTTTTTCTAATTCTTACGCATGTCGTCACTGGTCATACAGCTGAGTAACCGACCAATCATCACCCCGCCTCCAACTGTCCAACACCTACTATTTTTTTATGTTTTTGTAGAAAAAAAACATCAAAAATGTCACCTGAGACCCAAATTTCATTTACATTTTTTACTCCAAATAAAGTCAGGAATCACTGGTTAAAGTAAGTCAAGTACGTCCCTTAACACCTAAGAGTATGCCCTGTATAACAACGTGTGCAAATATTTTAATCAGTTACCGTTGGTTTTACAAGTGATATTATATTAATCCGAGCAAAAATGCTATTTAGATAAAAAGAGGATGACGAATAAGATACCAACATACCAGACAGCATCTGTATCTTTAATTTAAATGTATCATCTGACATCTGATTGAGTTAATAAAAACACAACAGCGACAAACTCGTACACTAGTTGTCTCGAGAAATACGACAAGTTTATTTTAAAACCAACGAAGTGGTGATTTGTTGATTCTAAAAAAATCATTTGCCCACATTAGAACTTTCTGCGAACATATTCAAATTCTAACGTAATACTTCAGTTCTTATCTCTTATCTTACCGTCACTTCCCTCCCTATACTTACCTTTGAAGCTACCGATATATCAAAGAAATTACTCTTCGGAAATTACGTTTAATGTTCACATAATAAAATCATTTTATGAGAGTGATTTTATTAATAGTAGCGCTCTATTAATCACACAGGTACTTCGACCAAACAATGCATTGGTACCTTCAGGATTTAATGGTTCCTGCCTGTTTAATAGGCGCGAGTAATAAAACATTTATTGTTATCGACAGAATCTAACATAAAACCAACTGTAAAATAAACATAAACATCGTACAAAATTCGAGCGAAGTATGCCAATATAAGTACAATTTCTCGAACCATTAATAATTGTAAGTACTTGTATTCGATCCAAGAGTAACGAACGATATGCAAAAGTACACAACGGGTTGGTCTATAATCAAAACATCAATATTACGTAAAATAGTAAAAAAAGCGATACTAGCAGTAGCAGCGTACAATAATGTTCAAATATCAAGCCTGATGTATTCAACAGGTAGAGAAAATATGAAAATAGACGGAAGCAATCTTCCGAACAGGCCCTCCATCAAAATGCTTGGTGTAACCCTAAGTGACCAGCTCAGGTATGGGGGCTCCATCGAAGCCAGAGTAAAGTTAGCCTCACAGAAACTGGGCGTACTGTACAGGGCCCGCAGATACTTTAATAGTACACAACTGCTAACCCTGTACAAATCACAAGTGCGCCCCAAGGTTTAATTTGGCAGCCACCTCTGGTCTGGAGCTCCAAAATACCTGAAAAATACCCTCGACTCTGTGCAGAAACGGGCGGTCCGTTTTATAGATTCTTCCATCTTAACAGACGGATTGCAATCTTTAGAGCACAGGCGTCGGGTGGGAATGCTATCCTTGTTCTACCGGTATTACAATGGAAGATGCTCCGAGGAACTAGCATCATTGATCCCTTCGGCACCGGTGCATAGTCAGGAAACACGCCAAATGCGTGCCCAACATTTGTACACGGTTGACATTTTCCACATGAGAACGGGTCGTTTCTTCGACTCGTTCTTGTGTTCAACAGCTCGGCTGTGGAATGATTTGCCGGCCTCTGTGTTTCCTCCTTCTTACAACATGGGTCTCTTCAAGACCAATGTTCATTCCTCCCTCTCCTCAAAAAGACCCTCCACACAGCATCCCAGATGACATAGGCCCTGAGGGAAATTATAAACTGAAGGCAATAGATAGGATTCTTGAAAATAGACTGAACTGAATGCAATAGATACGATTCTTGAAAATAGACTGAACTGAATGCAATAGATACGATTCTTGAAAATAGACCTAACTGAATGCGATAGATATATGATTCTTGAAAATAGATTTAACTGAATGCAACAGATATGATTCTTAAAATTCAATCTATATGATCTTGAAAATAGACTGAACTGAACGCAATAGATATGATTCCGGAAAATAGACTAAACTGAATGCAGTAGACATGATTCTTGAAAGTAGACAGTACTGAATGCAATAGATATAATTCTTGAAAATAACTAAACTGAATGCAATAGACATGATTCTTGAAAGTAGACTAAATTGAATGCGATAGATAAGATTCTTGAAAATAGATTGAACTGAATGCAATAGATATAACTCTTGAAAATAGACTGAACTGAATGCATTCTATATGATCTTGAAAATAGACTGAACTGAACGCAACAGATATGATTCCGGAAAATAGACTAAACTGAATGCAGTAGACATGATTCTTGAAAGTAGACAGAACTGAATGCAATAGATATAATTCTTGAAAATAGACTAAACTGAATGCAGTAGACATGATTCTTGAAAGTAGACTAAATTGAATGCGATAGATAAGATTCTTGAAAATAGATTGAACTGAATGCAATAGATATAACTCTTGAAAATAGACTGAACTGAATGCATTCTATATGATCTTGAAAATATACTGAATCTAATGCAATAGATACGATTCTTTAATATAGACTGAACTGAAAAAATGAAATGTAATAGATAGGATTCTTGAAACGTTTGTGAAGAAAATAAAATAAGGAAACAATGAAAAGCCGAAGCCATTGATGTATTTGTATCTCTATGTAGAAATGGACGAAACATGAAAAAATTACGCTTTTGGTTTGGATATAATGAATTTATCTATATATATAAAAATGAATCCCTGTTTCCCTTGGTCACGCCATAACTTCAGAACGACTTTACCTATTTCATTCATCTTGTTTTTAAGTTTTCTAATACTTTGTAGAAGGTTCTTGCGAAAAGAAAAATTAAGAATATTGCGCAGAAAATTGGATAATTTCAGAAAACTTCGACTATTTCAACTTCGCACGTTTGACAGTTCGTGCATTTGATGAATGTGAATTTAGCAGGCAGCTATTTTTTTGTAACCAAAGAATAGTCCATGGATTTTTTAAATTATAGATATCTTAAATAGGTATCAATGTTAGGTACCAAATTAGATTGATTGTTCTTATAATACACAAAAATGAATATTTGCAAAATATAAAAAATGAAAATTTGAATAAAAAAATTGTAATAGGTGGCACGCGAGCTGTTTGAAAACTGAATGTATTAAGACTGAATATATGGATTGCGGGAGGGGGGTTGGCGAGACGGGGAGCGGGAGAGGGGAGAGGGTAGGCGGGGAAGGTGGAATGGGAACGCAGGAGGGGAAGGATATGCGGGAGGGGAACGGAGACGCACGGAAAAGGCCATTCAGGGAGAAACAATTTATTTCTTTGAATATGGCATTGCAACGCATGCCGGGAACCAGCTAGTAATAGATAATAAACTGTTTATTCTTCGTGTATTACTACTGTGTATTATGCTTCGTATTATGTTTGCAAACCAAGGAAACGTCACTTGCGGTTGATTCGTTCCTTTCCCACAATTCGTAGGCTCGGGTTTCGAATGTATGCGCAGCCTTTAGCAATCTAAAAAGTAGGTAGTTTATCGGACGGACAATGAAAATTGTTTGGTAAACATCACCTGCTGAGCAAAGTATATAGTTGGTAATAAAACCTCGACAACCAAGTACATACTGATAAAATTACCTAAATAACCACCACGCCGTTTCTCCGCAGGGGAAGGCAAAGAAGATAGACTCTGCCTTTGCACTTACCCCTTGCTTCATTCGTATTTATGTCTCGCCGTCTTCCACAGGCGTCCCCGACTACTTGAGGTTATAACTAATAAACCTAATCCATCTAAACATAAACTGAGCGAACGCTTAGGGCCAATTGTTTCGTGGAACTTCAACAGTTCATCATACTAAATTTTTACAAATTTTTTTCTGTTATTATTCCATTATGGGCCAGTTGTTTCACAGAACTTAAATTTTAACAGAACTTATAGAACTTGGAATACTAACTTTGAAATTTTATGAATTGTTCAAGTTCTCTGAACAATAATTCTCTTACCACGTTTGATTGTATAAAAATCCTTCCGAAAATTCAACAAATCTAAAAGACTATTAGTATTCCATAATGTGTCAACACTACAAGAAAGAAGAAATTCCGAACAATTTTTTTTTAATTAAAAATCATCAACAATGCTGTTGACAACAACTATCTTCTAGAAAACGTTCATTTCCACTTCATTGCGAAATACGCGCTCAAACCAACTATTACACACCTCAATCTAACCCTAAACTACACACAACATTATTTTTTCAGAAGGACGTGCACAAAATACAACAATATCTTTTCAGTCCCTGCTAAAGTCCACAATATGTTGCTTATCCAAAAAAAAATGTTCGCGGGCGGCGATACCCGTACCAGCCTCCCAAATTTAGGTGACCTGTCTGAAGAAAGTTTTAAAAAAGAATTGACATTAAAATATAGACGTATCTTCCAACAAATTGTATAATTACGCTTAATGTATTATTTTAAGTTGCACAAAATTTTATATTGTTTATATATTTATTGGGATTTATAATTCGCATATCTAAACCTTTTCGCAATATTAAAACTATGTATTCCCTTTACACCACGTATATCCGCCCCCACTTAGAATACTGCACACTAATTTGGGCACCGTTCTACCAATGCCATATTGACAGAATCGAAAGTGTGCAAAACAAATTTTTTAAACACATAAATTATAAATTCAAATTACTCTTTGCAAATAACACCGAATCCTTAAAATTTCACAACTTTACTCCACTTCAAAGGCGTAGATTAATATCTGATCAAATATTTTTATACAAAATTCTGAATAACGGCCTGGGGGCCAAGTCTCTATCTTTTATTGTTTACTAACAGCCTGTTACTTAACATTAATTACGTCACAAAATTCCGCATTACGAAATAATAGAGACTACAAAAAATAGCGTTAAGGTCAAAATACGTGTTTGTGACGTAATTAATGTTAAGTAACAGGCTGTTAGTAAACAATAAAAGATAGAGACTTGGCCCCCTGGACTCTCCTGAACTCGTAAATTATTTAAGAATTCACATACCTGCAAGACCAACCAGACTAAACCATTTTTTTCATTTGCCCGCGTACAGAACCAACCTTAGAAAAAATTCTCCAATCCCCCGCATATGCGCGCAATATAACACGCAATTTAACAATATCGATATTATTAATAATACTCTTGTGAAATACCGATACGAAATCAAGCGTACGACCACAAATGTGAATTAAATTAATGCACAGCTATAGAAAAGGTACAGCATGAGCATCTCCTGTCCACATCCCATCTTCCTCTGCCTCTTGCCCTTTCCTATTCCTTCTTCCTTCTAATATACTACATTTATATATTTTTGTTGATTTCATTTTCATGTAATGGTTATAACCAATTAAAATTTTGTATTATATCATAATAACCATTAGCATAAGAAACTGTTTTGGCTTACCTCATTTTTAACCACTTCATTTTTAACATCCTGTATAAAACTGCTGTTTGTTTCTTACAATAAATAAATAAATAAATAATTATTCGCAGAAGGTAGGTATTTAGGTACCTTCTTAAAAATCTTATGATTTTAGAGAAAATTTTTGTTTTGATTTATAAGATAAAATTAGAAATATACTTTTTGGACGCGAGGTCCACCGATCACAGAACTGCTAGTCGGTAATTCATTAATTTATTTAGTGAGGTGTGATAAATCTTTGAAAGGCCCAATCTCTGTTGTCACGGGGAGTCAGTTGCTATGCCGAATAATACAAGGAAATAGGCAGGCATTATAGGCCACTTGCATCACATTTAAAAAAAAAAAATCGGTTTAGGCAAATATTCCAAGACATTCTGTATTTTTTTTAATCATATTTTTGAAACCCTAGCGATTTTTTGAAAATTTCAATCCGAAAAATCAGACCATTTTTTATAAACCGGAAAGACGGAACATAATTTTACATAGCCGAAAATCATTTTAAAAAAGAACATTTTCCACAAGAAAGGGCACAGGAGAATAACGAGGCGTACCAAAAATATTACATCTCAAAAACGTTTTTTTCCTTGATCCATCTTATTGATCATAAATCATTATAATGTTCAACGTCTATATTACCTACTAAATCCAATGTAATATACTTGTACTTGTAAATTATAATAATAATAAGAATATTATAAAATTTGATTTTGTTAAAATCAGCACTTTTACCATTATTTTTATTTTTATTTTACATGAATACCGCACTAGAGTCCCAGCTGCTCCCGTCTGGAGCCAGTGGGACTATGGCATCCCCAATTGGGGTATGTTGTGAGGCTAAAGTTAGTGGGGAGGGGAAGGTAGTGGGGAGGGGAAGGAGGTGGGGAAGGGGAAGGTGGGGAAGTACCTGGCTATTCAGATCTGGTCGCCAAACACGGCTAAAGCCATTTCAGAATTATACCTCTAAAGCACGTAGACAGCAATAAAATGTACGGGGTTAGCTTCATAACAACTGTCAAAAAGTCAAACCAAATGATAAGTTCGCAGAGAACAAACAATAAATCTAGTGAACGTTAAATGTCAAATTCAAAAATTCGCGGGCCCAAAAAATTAATTTATTTATTTAAATATAAAAAAACTGTACATTTCTAAAAAAATTTACTAAGGCCTCATTCTCACGGGAGCTTTTTTAACGTCCGTTAAAAAAGCGTTCAAATAGAACAAATGCATTTCCAAGTATATGTTCATACATCAGCGCTTTTAAAACGCGACGCTTTTTTATCGAGCAGTGTTGCATTTTGAGCGCTGGGCGTTGGGCGTTAAAGGGAATAGATCATATGAAAATTCGTATTATTATTCACACGAGCGGTAAAACAGCGCCGGTGCGTCTATCTTCATTCATTAATCCTGTACATCCATCTAAAGTAATTAGGATTCTAGATAATTGTCGATATCGCCCCGCCAATTCAACTGCACCAAGTTCTAGGCCACACTCCGCACAAAGCTTTTTTTACCACTTTCAACCCAAATATTTTTCCATATCCATCCAACACTGACCAATAACTGTTCAGAGCCCATTTGACCAATATAAGTTCACCAGAAGAATTTTACTTATCTCCAGATGATTGTTAAATTTACTACATAAGTTTTTAATAAATTTAAATTGTTTTGTAATTTTGTAATTATTGTTTTATTTAACTCAGTGTAACAGCTAGTTGTTGTACAGGTGGTATCGCCAAACGCATGTTGGTATCTTGAAGTGTTATCGAGGCCCCACTTTCGTCAAATGTTGTAATAGACATTCGAAAATAACTAAAAAAAATATCGGGGTATTGCCTCAATTCTTCGTACAGTGTCACAAACTGCCCTTTTGAGTATCTCAGTTCATTCAGAGGATGAACCAGAATGCCTTTTGTTTTCTTTTTCGTCTTCTAGCAACACTAATCGCTATTGCTATCAATTTTACAGAAACCATTTTCACGTCTTACTGAAGCGAGAAACGAAACAAGAGTGATTTTTAAGCGTTCGTATGAACAATCATATCGAGAACGTTATAAAAGCGCCAACGCCGAGTTTTAACGCGGCGTTTTTTAAAGTCTCGTGCGAATTACGCCTAACATTTTCGTAATCTTAGTAAAAAAATCTATCTACACGTTTTTTCCAAATCGTTATGAAATCCATGCAAGTGGCCTATTGGTAAATCTACATCACATGGAAGGCAACATGATAATCATTTGGGTACCGCTGCCCCGGGAACCATTCATTGGATAATAGGTTTTGTGACTTAGGAGAGGTGCCCGGGTTCATGGGGTGAGGTTTGTCCGGGTCTGCCCACAGGCCGGATCGTGTATTTACAATCCCTACCGCGTTACAGTCGCGCTACTGACTGAAACGCGGTAGGGATTGTAATGCACAAATCACCTTACAAACACTACCGCGATTCAGTCGCGCTACCGACTGAAACGCGGTAGGGATTGTAATGCATAAATCACCTTAAAAACACTACCTCGTTTCAGTCGCCTTACGCGCTTCTTTACTCTATCTGTTTCTCTGAGGGTGACGATGATATAACAGTTTGGATATTGTCAAAAACAGTTCTACGTTTGAATAGATAAATTAGTATATTTTGGCATAAAGTTGCCTAATGTCCAAAAAACCGATTCTCCTAAAGATTTCATCCGAACTGCTTGTGATCGGTAGTTTTAGAATAATCTTTATAATTAGTTTCTGGGTTTTAGAGAACGGATCAATGGCGGCAGCGTTTGCTCCTCCCCAGGCTATGATACCATACTCGATTAGAGATTGATATAGTGCATAGTAAATTGTTTTGAGTTGGTTCAAGTTAAGAAAGTTGCGAGTTTGTCTAAAAAGGTATATAGATTTTCGAAGTTTGTTTGCTGTAGTGATAATATGTTCTTTCTACTTTAAATTACTGTCAAAAATAATACCCAAGTATTTGATTTTTGTAACACGTTCTAGATAGGGGCAATCACACATATTAGCTTTTGACTTTTTATTATTAAAAACATATTTTTTTTACATTAGCTCCCCACAGCCCACAGCAGGCCACGAGGAAAATAATTTCCCTGCGTCATTTTAGGAGATGCTGTGTGGTGGGTTTTTTTTAAGGAAAGGAGAGAGGAAGTTCTGGGAAGGAAATAGGTATGAGGGTTCGGTAGGAATCTGGGGGTCAGTGTGTAGGACGTATGAATCCATCCCTCGCAACGCGGTGCAAGGCGATTCGAGAGATTCTGCTGGAGAGGATAAAACACCTCCCCCAACCAGTCTTCGATCCTGCCCACCATGCAGCACGGGGCGCACCAATTGGGGTGACTTATGACAGAAGTGTTGGTTATTCAATAAATGGTTCACGCCATGACGCCTTTGAAAATTGACGCTTCTCTGTTCTGGCGAACAACAGTTTATTGAAAATTAAAACTCTTTACGACACTTGTGCAAGTCAGGAAACTTGATCAAACTTGTGCAATATTCTTCCTACACACACTCAAGTATATTTGCGCAAGTCTCTGCTGAAAGTATACTTGAAGGTGTATGGCCGGCCTAAGGTAGATAAATAGTTTATGGGTAAATAATTCAATATTAAGTCTCCATGGTAACGGTTTGTTGGTCATATTTGTTGTGGTTGAGATAACTCTATAAATAGATTGGGAACTACGAGTATGTAATAACTATCCAATAGTAGGAAGTTAGTGTTAACAACACGTTGCCACATCAAAAACAGTATGAAATATTTAGTTACCTCAGTTAAATAAATAACGCTGGTCGTTTAGTTAATTGTTAATTAAAATATTTAGCTTTCGTTTATAATATTATCTCAATGATAAAATGTGGTCCTGCCGCCGAGAGCTCCGTTGCAACAAATCTTTATGTTACATGACTTGTTGTTTATGCGGTACAATTAAACGTAAACTTTTAATTAATTCAGAGATTTATCGTAATACGATAAAAACAATGTTTGGTGAAGGTGATGCACTACAAACAGGGCTGGGCAGTATTTGAAACACTTGTAATTGAAATACGTATTTGAAATACAAATACGTATTTTGTATTTGTATTTCAATTACTTCCTAAAAATGTATTTTGTAATTGGTATTTCAATTACCTGGGGCTGAGGTATTTTGTAATTTGTATTTCAAATACTTGTGGCTTCAAAATACATTTTCAAATACATTTAGCGATCTTAATAATGATAATGAAAAATAAACTGACAAAGATAATACGTAGACTAAAAACGCTAGAATCCAAAGCTATATGTTATGTGTGTTAATATTTAGAGTTGGCAACACGTCCTGTGCTATAATAGCACTGTTATTGTACATTTTCTATCATATTTGTATCATTATGTAATGCTTGTCATTGCTTTGTATTGTACATTTTTGTGTCATAGTATTAGATCAAGCACTATGGGAATAATTTGACTGAAAACTAAACTATTTTTAAGTTAATTACAGTAGAGCGCACTTGAAGTGAAATAACTAGTGTCCGACCGAAACAGGATTTTCTACCGAAATTCGAAATTCGAAAACCGAATATTCGATATCTGTCTCAGTTTCGGCCGAAACCGAAACCGAAACTTTTTTAGACATGTTAAAAATCTATTGTTTACTGAAATTCGGCTTATTTTTTTCACTTATATTCACTATAAAGTAAGGACTTCATAAATTGAGTATTATAATTTTAATTGCGTTTACAATCACAATATTTTTTTACATTAACTCCACACGAGAGACCCTGAGGAAAATAATTTCCCTCAGGGCGTATGTCATCTATGAAGATGCTGTATGGAGGGTCTTTTTGGGGAGAGGAAGGAGGGAGGAAACATAGAGGCCGGGTTCCACAGCCGAGCTGTTGAACTCAAGAATGAGTCGTAGAAACGACCCGTTCTCATGTGACTAAATAGTATATTTCGGATAGCGCCGTTTACGGAGACTAGCATTAAAAAGTAGTATGTATATCAACAGGGTACTTGTGGTTTCGTCACAATTACGTAGATTGTAAGTATCTCCATGAACGGAGGGCCTTACACCAAGCACATCAAAGGAGGGACTGTTCGGAAGATCGCTTTCGTTGAAGGAGAGTAGATTTAAATTTTTATTTACACTTGTTAAATAAAAATAAAATTAGAATGAAATAAATAAAAATAATTGAAGTTTGTGATCACATAAACTCACAATACAAGCACGCCGGACCGGCCAACGAACTCAGTTGATGATGGTGGATGACACACGAGCCACGAACTCACCCGAAGTCAGTCAAACGGCACGCGATAATTCACAAATGCAGAGTTTCGGTGCGGCCGAAGGTTCAGCAGATTTTCTGCCGAAACCGAAACTGATGCCGAAACTAGATTTTTTTACCGAACCTTGACGAAACCGAAACCGAACCTTCGGTCGGTCACTAGAAATAACACAATAGCGCTTTACAAATGTCGTGTTATAATAATAATATATTATTATTATATTACCTAACACCTGAGTCCTTTACCACAAATTTTAAGCGGAGCGTGAAGTGAAGCGGAGATGAGATGTGTCTTTTGAGCAATATGATTGGTCAATTTTTGCACGTCTCTGTTTCACTCTGCTCAACATTGCTTCTATGGAAACGCACCCTTAGATAAGGGCATTTACGACAATTTATTGCAACCAAAGGTTCTACCAAAACCAAATGTATTTTGTATTTTGTAATTTGTATTTGAAAGAAAAAAATGGTTAAAATAATGTATTTTGTATTTTAAATACAAGACTTGAAAGTATTTTGTATTTCGTATTTTAAATACATGCGAAAAAGTATTTTGTAATTTGTATTTCAATTACAGCAAAGCATGTATTTTGCCCAGCCCTGACTACAAAGTAATGCAAAATAGTGTGTTTTTGGTCTAAAAATATAAGATCGCTTAGAAATATTTTAGATGCCTTAGGTTCAGAACATTATCAGAACTATTTTTGATTATGCTATAAGGCAGGGTTTCCCAACCTTTATTTCGCCGAGCCTCCCCGAACCAAAAAAATATATTTTCATGCCCCCCTTAGGGGTCGTCCATTAATCACGTGAGGCTCGAAAGATGGGGGGGTCGGAAAAAATCTTGAAATATTAAAAGGGGGGGGGGGTATAATGAGATATCACGTGTATTTATTATACCTACATTTAAAGATAATATTCTGAAAATTTCAACATACCTTGTACTAAAAAAATACACATGATTTCGTGTATGGAGGGGGGGAGTAGTTTAAAATCTCACCACATATCACCAGGGAGGGGGAGGGGGTTAAAAAGTTGCTAAAAAACATCACGTGATTAATGGACGACCCCTTAATTATGTTTCAACAAAATTAAGAAACAGATTTTTTTTTATATTAACTAAATTATTTATTTGAATTTCAAATAGGTACAATACAGATACAATATATTTATTTATTATCGATCTTTAATAGAAGAGTAGGTACACTTTTAATCATTAATTACTTTCACATTTACATTTCTTAGTTTTCTTTTAATTTTACATATTATTCTATTATAATTTTTTTATTTATTTAAATTATATTTTTTATAATTAGATAATGACTAAAAACTTTCAAAGTAATTTTAGAACAAATAAATAAAAACTTTTAAAGTACTGATGAGATACTTGAGCTTGCATGCTCTGTACCAGTTGGTCGATTCTGGGTTCAGTCTTTGCTAGAGCTACATATGGTTAAAACCTATTAAGCCCCCCCTGACATTTCTCTACGCCCCCTAGGGGGGCGTGCCCCCATGGTTGTGAAGTCCTGCTATAAGGTATGTCATCTCCGCCTGCCTGAGTATGAGTCCTTGACTGTTGAAAAACAATTTTTAATTTAATTAAATAGAATGGAGAGTCTAGTCAATGATCAGACATAGGAGTGTTGTAGATGGGAGATATTTCATCTAAGTTAGGTACAGAAGGGGGGGGGGGGCAATTTTATACAAGAACTCATCTACCCATTTAGAATGAGACGCTCGAGGAGATGTTGAACTGAAGGAGGATCGAAATCTTCGAATCATAGACCAAACTTCCGAAATTGGAGTTTTCGGAGATACTGAACTGCAGAAGTTGTACCACCGGATCTTTTTTTAGACCTCAATACCCTTTTGGCATTGGATTCGGCGTTTTGTATATAAGATAGTTCTCCATAGTCATATTGTAACGATAAGAAAGAGATTCAGCTTTCCGAATTCTCACTACCTTAAAACATTCCTCATCCCAGCAGGGAGTTTTTTTAAAGATTTAGTTTTAGGGGGGGGGGTTGATTTATTTATTGCAGTTATGAGCATTGATTTGAAGTTATCATCGTCATCTTTGACATATAATATATATATCGGAAGAGGGTAAATTTTGTATGTATAAACTTATCCGTATGCGAGTTCAATTCGTCCCATTTTTTGTTTTGTTGTAATATTTGTCGAAATATGGGACTTGTCTGATTGGGGAGAAGTTTGGTCGAATATAATAATCGAATATTTTTTATTAGTATTTTTATAAAACCAGAAAAAAATTAAAAATCAGGCGTATAAAAAAGCTTTTAAGTTAAAAATCTCCTACTCGCGAACCCCCTTTCCATTATAGTTTTATTGTATAATGTGGAAAATTAAAGTCTTTAGAAAATGATCGTAAAACATTTAAACATTTGTGCCTGAGCTTCTAAAAATAAAATAAAACACCCTTTTTGTCGACGTTTTTTCTTGAATAAATCAAAACAGGCGGCTTTTGTTAAACGGGAATTTAGACCTTATCGCCATCTACATAAGAAGTGTTATTGTTAGCGGCATGATAACATCACATTTTGGAGAAAAAAGGTCGAGACAACTTCTTGAGACACCTGAGAAAAGACAGGTAGATATTATTGACAGAGGTAGGAACCTACCTGGGTTGACAATAAAGCACGGGATAGTGAAATCTGCTTCGAGAACAACAATGTTCTCCAAAACAGGTAAGGCAAATCCAAAAAGAAATGTTGACAAACATTGTCAGGTGCACCCAACTCCCCTTGTGAACTTACCTCACCTATTCAGACATGTTTTCATTGATGTTTTATAGATTGTCTAGCGCTCGTTACATTATTATCTTTACTATTAGAGAAGTAATTAAATGGTTCACCTTCTTAAATAATCGCAAATTCACTTTGTGACGTCATTTTAATTAAATGAAAACAAATCACTTTGTGTACACAACTCGTTTTTAATCAGAATTATCAACATGTTTTTCAAATACAATGGGTTTACAATTAGATAACTTAGAAATTTTAGAAATTAGAAGAAGTGTTAATACATAGCCAATTAAACAAGTTCAATTAATTTTCAAATTTTAAAATTGAAGCTGTTAAGTTAAACATTTCTGACAATCGATGAATTAGGTAGACACACAAAAATATTTTATTATATAATAATTCTTTATTTAACACGTGTATTTCTTTTGGTTAGATGTTTGACGGTATTCATTCGAAAGGTCATCTCGCTGATTATTTAAAAAATATATATTATACCTACCTACTTTACAATTGTTTTTGACAGGCAATGAAAGGCAAATATCCTTTTAATGCCTTCAGCTTCAATTGTCGGATTTGTGAAGATGAATGAATGTGTTAAATGAACGGATATTGAAAAATTATTTTATAATATCCTGTGATTTTTCACGAGAATGCGCTAGAACCTATATATATATGTAAGTAAGTACATAAGGGAACGTACCCAAACTACGTGACCAACTTTTTGCAATTTTTAACCCCTCCCCCCCCCCCCCGTAACCAAAAACCTAAGCAACCCGTCGCTCATTTGTACCAAGCGTGGTATTTTGAAGACCCCCCCCCTAAACAGGTCACGTAGTATGGGTACGTTCCCTAATGTATAAAATAAGAAGAAAATTTGATGAGAAAAAGTTTTCGACTTTACAACTAAAATAAATTGATAGTAATAGGTACATTGATTGTGCATAGGTACCTACAATACACGTGTTATGTTTTGTCTGACCTACATAAACATACATTGATAGTACAACATAAAGAGGATATTTAATTTGTTGCAGTTTACTAACTAAATTACTTACAATCACTTAATAGATAATATCCGACCATATAGGATAGACATTTTGCACACAGGACAGACCACAACAGAAAAAACACAAAATCCTTCGTTCAAATTAAAACATCATCTCACACATAGGTAGGTTCCTACTCTTACATCGACTTACAAAACACAAAATAGTTAGGTACCTTACCTAATTCAAATGTTCTTTGTAAAAAACAGATAGTGTACACAAAAAGCCCTTTTTATAACTGCTATTCATAAAAAAACAAACTGGTTTTCATATATTAACGGTACCTACTTGTTTTCAAAATAAAAAGGTGCATGGAATTCGAAGAAACAAAGCGCGTGTCAGTACCAAGTGACGAGGAATATAGCAGAAAATTCAACGTGTAATAATTATTAAATATCAACGTTGACACGTAAAACTACAATACACAAAATTTAATTGGATATAAAGCCATCAAAACATCCAATAACAAATTAATGTAAGGCGCATTAAATCCACTGCGCATCGCATTAAATTAACCGAACACATTAGAAACCGCTAATAAATACACAAATTACAACTTGAATAGTTTAGTGACAGCTTACCTTATTGTCAGGCTATCGTACAGGGCCAGAGGACGAGAAAAGCCGGTGTTTCTGACGTAAACAATATTCCAATAACCTGCGGAGAGCACGTGTATTTGCTGTCAGATAGAATTTGACAGAAGCTCCAAACCCGGCGAATTCAGCCGACAAACTGAAACTGTTTTCTGATTGGCGGAGGCCGGCAGGCTGTGCCGCGCTAGGGGCGACCCTGGCGGTAGAAAATCAAACTAAATCAATGTCATGTTTGAATTTGAAAGTTTAAATTCGTTCAAAAAACGTTGCACCGTCTTTGTTGTGGAATGTGGAATCATATAGTAACAACAAAGTTCGTTCGGCTCCAGATTTTTGTATTGCTACAATTAATTAGGATTGTTTTATGATCAAAGTATAAAGAAATATAACGCTAGAAGTGCCTTCCATTAAAATTTGAATGTAAACAAATGTTCCATTTAGTCCAACCGCCAAGCTTTCCTTCTCACTACATATTTCTCATCTCCCGATATTGTGTTGTTATAAGTTATAATGTTGTTATGGTTTTTGAGTGACAGTGGGATTTCATTGTGGAGTTTAGTGGCACTCGACTGAAATTGTAGATCCCATCCCATTTGAATTCAAAAACACTTCAAGTTTTATATGAAATATAAGCCCAAGTTTGGTAAATATTTTGATCATGAAAAACGCGCACAGTGAACTTCTTGGTTTTTCTTTATCTTAATATTCGGTCCTTACATATGAAATTGGCGTTTTGCCGTACTGGCAAGTTTTTTTTTTTTTTACTTGAGCTCCACACAGGAGACCCTGAGGAAAATAATTTCCCTGAGGGCCTATGTCATCTTTGGGGATGCTGTGTGGAGGGTTTTTTAAAGGAAAGGAAGGAGAGGAGAGTTCTGGGAAGGAAAAGGTTTTAGGGGTGGGTAGGAATCTGGGGTTCAGTGTGCCCTGGTCATCCGCCTCCAAGACCTAGACAAACCTCACCCGATGAACCCGGGCACCCCTGCTAAATCACCAAACGTAGCGAACCACTTGGGGTGACCTATGGCAGAGGTGTTGGTTATCCAATAAAGGTTCCCGGGGCGGCGGTACCCATTCCCGCCTCCCAAATTGTTTGATCTCAAATATCTTCTCTTTGGTTAGGAATTCCAAATTCAAATTTATACAGCTATTTACCCGTGTATTTGTGTTTCGAAAATTATAATTCATTTGTTTTTTCCTTAATTGTTTTTTTTCTTTGCGTCACTTAGTTTACAAAATAAAAAAACTTGAAATATCGCGTTATTTACGAGTGCGAGTTCCACCGTCGCACCAGTGCTGCAGAAACGGCTCGAACGATTAATGATGTGTATGGCGACGGTGCCGCAAAAGAAAACACGGTTGTGTTTTCTTTTCTTTTTTGTTTGTGTCATTCACTGCAGTTTTCTTAAATCTGGCCACACGATTACGGCAGATGTCTATTTTCAGCAACTGCAAACCATGATGGAAAAGCTAGCTGCTAAACAACCGAGGCTGGTTAATCGCTCTAGGCCACTGCTGCTTTATGACGACGCTAGACCACACACTGCACAACAGAAGGCTACCAAATTAGAGGAGCTTCAATTGGACATCCACCGTACTCTCCGGACCTTGCCCCAACAAATTACCATTTTTTTTAGAAATTTGGATAACTTCTTGCAAGGGAAAAAATTCAACTCCGATGGGGCAGTCCAAACCGCCTTCAAAGATTTTATTGATTCCCGTCCGAATGTTTTTTTTTGTAAAGGGATCGATGAACTAGGTACCTATGAGCTATGACGTAAGTCATTGCCTATGAGATGGCAAAAGTGCATAGATAGCAATGGTATCTACATTCTTTGATTAAATAAATAAATTATATTAAAAAAAAATCGACTTTATGTTCCTCCCATACAAAACGCCAATTTCATATGTAAGGACCTAATATATATGTAAAACAGAGTCGGGTTAGTTTCACCATTTATAACTGGAGAACGGCTGGACCGATTTTTATGATCTTTGATTTGTTGGATTTTCTGCGCCCTTAATAGCAGAATAGCTATTAAAACATCGGAAAAATTCACGAAAGAAATAATTATGAAGAAAATTTTTTTCTTCGTACATTTTGTATGGAAGAATTTTCATCTTTTGAAAGAGCTGCAGCAATATTGTCATAAGTATAATATTGAGTAGTGAGTGAATTCAAAAACGTCAAACGTCAATACGCTGATTGTTTTGCTTTCGTTCTTAAACATATAAAGCTGCCCCTCTTTAAATGTCAACAGTCGAACATGGGACAAACGGTGAACTATGTCTGCACCCCTCCAAAGGAAAAATACAATGATTGTTATTCGACACTATAAAAGAAAATCTTAACGAAGTTTTAAAAAAAGTTCAATTTCAATATTAAATTTCGTGCACAGTTGACGCTAGTCACAAGAGAACGGGTCGTTTCTACGACTCGTTCTTGAATTAGGCTGTGTTTCCTGCTTCCTACAACATGGGTCTTTTCAAGACCTTCCTTTCCACAAAATACCCTCCACACGTCATCCCCAAAGATGACATTGACCCTGAGGGAAATTATACAATTAGATAGGGGAAGAGGAGGCGGAAGGGGAACGGGACGAATGGGAAAGGAGACGCAGGGTGAAACTATTTCTTTATTGGAATCAATGGATAGTCTTCTATCTCCTTCTTCTTCTATTATACTAGGTGTAAATATTCCTGGGATCCTGCAAATTACAACAATATCATTTTATTATTTGCACCATCTCTTTTATCAATGTGTTGTAAATAATAAGTTGGGGTAAGAAGAGACCCCAAAAAACTTTCGAATAAATATTCCAACCCTCCTCTCACCCCCGCCTTAGGGTCGAACCCCCCATGTGAACGATATAGCCACGCCATTGTATCCTTATGACTTATGACTTATGACTAAATCACAAATAATCTCCTTAGATAAAAGTTTTGCGGAGAAAGTGAAAATAGATCGTCTGTGATAAAAGAGATGGTGGAAATAATATTGTTGTCTTTTCGAGAAAAGTAAAATACGCATTCTACTATCTTTATCGAATATCGCATATTCGTCTATCAGATAGGTTAGGTGGTGAAGAGAAAACGTACATATTCTCTTTCGTTACTACGCTGAAAGAGTGGTCAACGAACGAGAGGAAAACGACGCGACGAGGTCGATATTCTGATGTCGAGGTCGCGCGTCGTGATGTCCCTCAGGGTGCGTTCATTGCCTTCCCACCACTATCAGCTAGTTAAAATACATTATGATGTGCTTTTACAAATATTTTTATTATTACATTTCTTATTACAAATATTTGCAATGTGCGTATTTAAAAGGTTATAAATATAATTTAATTATTAATATAAAAAAATCAGATTTCGGCTGCTTTCCGTTTTACAAAAATGAATGGCACAATCAAGCCTTTTTGACTTTATGTATACACAGGCCTACAAAAGGTTTATTTTATTTCTGGGGCCTAATGCCAGGTGCCTATGTCAAATATGTTAAACGCTCAAATCGCTCAATTATTTATCGATTTCTAGGCGTAAACAACACGGAATCAATATATTAACTTCTATACGAGATATGCCACGATTTCATCCATCTAGAGCGCCTGACATTGGTTTTCATAGCATTCAAATAAGGGACATTTTAAAGTACTTTCTGAAACCTAAATCAAATAACCAAAAACGGACGTAAGCACTTCCAGCCAGGTTTATATTGAACACAACGTATAGCGGGTTAACATAAAACATACAAATAATAAATGTCAACCGTGCTATAACGGTGTAACTAAGTACAGCTTACAGCAATTATAAATATGTAAAAAGAGAAAATAAAGTTCTGGTCAAGTGAAAACAAAACAATTATTAGAGCTTTTTGAAAGAAAGAAGTCAACTAGAGATTAAAAAAAATTATAAATTTCTGAGGGCTATCCCAAAATATGTCATTTATCTTGTCACTACAGCGGTGATTGATATAGTCGACTCATTCGCATAGGAGGTTGGATGAAGATTAAATTTGTTCTTTGCAAAGGAATATGGAAAGTTGTCTAATAAAATTTAAAAGTAAAGTCATCGTAAAAGGCTGGATATTCTTACAGTGTTCAGAAATCGAAAATAATAAAAACGTTATATTTATATAGCGCAGTTTTGTGTCATTTCACTTGTGCACAAGTGCACTTAACTCTAATAAATTTAAAAATAATCCTACAGTGCTCCTTATCATCATCATCATTATCATCATCATCATTATCATCATCATTACATCATCATCATCATCATCATCATCATCATCATTACATAGTATAAAATGAAGTCGCTCAAAAGGTATGTGCGCGTTAATCTTTTAAACTACGCAGCGGATTTTCATACGGTTTTCACCAATAGATAGAGTAATTGAAGAGGAATGTTTATATGTATAATACATGTAAATTATTAAAAGCCGAGAAATTTAAAGAAAACACATTTTTGTGTGATTTAAAACGGCTGGCGGGCCGTACTATAGTCACTTTTGAAATTCGTTCTACGGAAGAAATTGGAAAATAGATGTCCTAGAGTAAGTAGGTATTTTTGATTTGAATTTTTTATTTGATGAAGTCGCTCAAAATGCATGTGCGCGTAGATCTTTTAAACTACGCAACGGATATTCATGCGATTTTCACCAATAGATAAAGTGATTCAAGAGGAAGGTTTATATGTATAAAAACATGCTTATTATAGTAGAGAAAAGTTGAGAAATTCAAATATTCAATTCAGGCAGCGGGCAGCGGGCAGCTGGCAAGCGGGTGGTGTGGATTTTATAAAGGTTGGGTAATGGCGATGTGTTTCGTTAGCCACAGCAACGTGTGGCCGGGTCTGCTAGTACTATTGATAAAATAATATGAAATAAAGAATATACAGTATTTACAAAACAATGACAAGAAAACAAAATTAACAAAGACAGTGCTATTATAGCACACACAGGATAATAATAATAATAGACAATAAGGGTGCGTTTCCATAGAAGCGGAGCTACGCGGAGCTGAGCTGAGACATACAAAAATTGACCAATGATATTGCTCAAATCACAGAGATGTGTGATTTGATAAATATCATTGGTCAATTTTTGTAAGTCTCAGCTCAGCTCCGCGCAGCTCCGCTTCTATGGAAACGCACCCTTACCGTGCCATTGTAACACAGGACAAAACAAGAACTTTAAAACTAAAATATAATATACTAACATAAGACAGTTTGCGCTAAGAAATGAGAAATATTCTGACATTAAATTCGGACATTAAACATAAAAATACAATTAGGAGGAAACCGAAACCAAACAATTACGGGAAACTTGAGAACACTTATTATGTATGTTGAAAAGATTTTTTAAATATTTTTTTTTCTAAAGCCCGTTTAAATTCAGCCAAATTCTGGATATTAGTAAGAGCTGGGGGAAGTTTATTCCAAATAAGAGGGCCAGTTACACGAAAAGAGCGATCTTAGTAAACAGCTCGATTTGACCTAGAAAGTTCGATTAGACGATTACATAGTAACATCTCCTGACCTTAACTGTTTCTCGCTTACAGTTTGTCAAATAAGAGTAGAAAATATTTGAGGGCGCCACTTTTGATCAAATGGCAATACTAAACACATAACTCATGGTGTTAAAGTAAAGCTGTGTAACCTACATTTTTATAAAAAAAATAAAAAGGCATAATAGTGGAAAAAATATTTTTTCATTGCAGTATAAATACCCGCCGATCTCAAAATTAGAATTGCGTATAGGTATATTATTATTATCTTTGCAATTTTGTGTTAACATAATGAAGAATAACTATAATGTAATAAAATATAAAGCACAGTTTAGAAATTGCTCACATTTATTTAATACTAGATAAAGTACCTAGCGTTGCCTGGGCTTAGATCATGTCTCTAATTTTATATCTGAATATATTTAACTCATTCAGATCTAAAAGTAGTGTAACTAAACCCACCATTAGTGATTCTTGCTTTCTATCTATTGTTAAATTCAAATTTATGTTAAATAAATTAAAGCAAATCGCTTTATAAATCACCTTTTAATCAAATTTATGTCAAGAAGAAAAAATGTTTTTTAAAATGTGGTTTACTGTGTTCTATACATTCAGTGTAATTGCACTTCAAAAAAATATTTGACAGTTAAATTGGTGTTGCCAGTCTACAAATTTAGTAGTTTAAGTTTTTATATTTTCTACTCTTATTTGACAGACTATAGTTCCGATATATAGGGTGGCGCCATTCCTTGCAATGCTTTGAAGGTCATTAAGCAGATCTTGAACTCTATTCTTTCAAGACATCGAAGCCAATGAAGACGATCCCTTAGAAGCGGGGACAGTGCTTAGATTCACCAAAAATCATTCTCGCCGCAGCATTGAAGACGGACTGTATTCTATTTAATTGCTGAGATTAATTTTAGAGTCCCCTCCGTTAGAACCAGAGAAAAATCACTTTTTCATCTTCAAAAATGTTCCACTAATCTCAGACAAAATGCTTTTATATTCAGAATATGTAATGTATTTAATAAGAATTTTAATGATATAGACATATTCTCATGTAATTTAAGTACCTTAAAAAAGTATGTCATAGCCAACATTAAATAATTTTTGACCGTATTGCAAGTTACCATGTTATTGCTTTGAATGCTTTGAATCCTTTCCAGTTGCATACTTGTCATTCGACTTACAATTGTATTCACTCTTGTAATGGTCCGCCACTCTTGGCTTTTGACACCAATTGTGATGAACCCTACCTAGCTGATTTACTTTTCTAAGCTTCTACCTCGTAGTTCAAATCTCGTAGCTCCTGTCTCGTAGCCACGCTCATAATTCTACCCTTATGTCCTACTGAACACACCACTAGGTATGATGGCCTGACTAAACCCTCCTTCCAGTTTGTTTCTACCTCAGGCTCGTGATTTCTAAACCCCTATACCTTATAATCTAGCTAAACCTACCCTATCTTCTTAAATCCCTGCGATTTTCTCACAGTAATCAAGATTTAAGATTTTTGTTCACATTATTTCTATAATCTTCGTTGTGTAATTTTTTGTTTTAGATTTTACATCTGTTTGCATACTTAATATGCACACATATGTAGAGAAGATAATGTATTACGTGTGGTAACCCATAGATTCTTTTAGAGAAAGGGTGAGAATTTTCCGATTTATTAATTATTATTATTTTAGTATATTTTACCGAGTTTGATAAACTAACCCCGCCTTTAACTTTGTGTCTATTTGATTTCCGTAGGAATTTAGTGTGTTTATTTAATTCTTCCTATCACCGCGGATACGTCGATAACATAAAACAACAGTTAATAAATTAAACATTTCAAGAAAGCAAACCTTATCTTACCGGTGTAGGATGATCGTACTCGAGGGTCCAGTTTTCTCAATTGGAGTTCTTGTCTGCAGCTTCTCTTAACATAATGTTTTGTCTTCATAGTTAGTATTCATAATTAGTATTCGAATAGTAAGGATGGATGGATATGGGGAGGGGGATAATATGTTTGCTGAAAAGTCGGCTCCTCCGCTAACCAAGTGAAAACCGATGAACAACAATTTCAAACCGGATTCTCCCAAGTACGTTTGCTAAGCTTATCCTTAAGTCCGAGTTTTACTCTCTTCGACGAGCATCTCTTGTTACGAAAGGGGCTCTTCACGCCAGATGGGGGAATACCAAGTCTTCATGCCGTTTTTCTGTCTTACTCCGACTTCCGACGCCTCCGGATTGAATTTAACTCTACTGAGTCTAGAAGGGGTATTTCATGTCTTCCCTTATCATGCCTCTATCCGTTGAATGTGGCGTAAGCTTGTGACGGGCAGATCCTTCCTCCCACGTGACCGACCCAGCGTTACACTCCACCTCTGACTAGCTGACATAAAACGCACCTCGTGAGCCTTATGTTTGCTTTCAGGTTCGACAAGACTCACGGTATGCAAATAACCTGTGGCTTTAATGCCGCGTCAGCGTACTGTCCGCATACGTCCTTCCTCTTCCTCGCATGCCTCACCTCGACAATACCGCCACAAGATCAAAGCCCTCCGTTCGAGAAAGGTTGACACTTACATTTCCAGATGGCTCATACCCACATACAGGAGCCTTGAAGCTTACGTTCGAGAAAAATTAGGATTCAGGACTGTATGAGTATTTGAACACCAGTGTTTTTTAAATGAGGTCACTAGCTCCTCGTGTGTTAGGTATTTAGGATTTTTTTTGGGTATTTATGGGTTCTTGGATACCTACTTGCTATAAGAAAGATTTAAAATGAGATAAATCAAGTTGTCATTGAATCAATGACTTCCTGAATAATTGTGATGAGCTCTCTTTGAGTTTGGAGCTGGTCGAGGTACTTTACTTTGCGAAAATTTTGCATGCTAAAACAATGCTACCTAATGGCGATCGCTCTAGTAGAATCAAGTCGTCTAGAATTGAGTGAATTTAACGTCGATTTTACTTTCACATAGTGGCGAAGTTTCCGTCGTAAGCTATGATTGATAAACCTGCCCCTTGACATTTGTGCTTTTGTTTTGTTTATTCGTTGATGGAATCTAGGTGACTGGGTCAATGAATGACATTGAACTCAAATCGAAATTTTTGGTACGCTATCGAAGGTCATATACCCTAATCGTGCTAGTGAGAAGAAGCGATAGGTATTTACTTTGAAAACACACTAAGATACCAACATTGATTTAGTGATGCGTTTCTACCTAACTATGTGTTAAGTATTTGTTTAGCAACATTTCATTCTATATGGGAGGTGTGACATGCGAATGCTAATAAATTGCTTAGTTATTTAATTACCCTCACTTGGCGTTGCGTTCATCAGTGTCAGGATATCCACAGGGACCTGTAAAAGCTTAAATATTGTAAGGACTCACCAAAGCTCTAATGTCTTAAATTCAGCTCCACCGGGTAATATCATCGATATGAATTTTATTAGAGCATCCAGACTACCTGTGTAACTTATCGCACTTTTATTTCGATTTCCCACTTTTGATGATTTAACCCTACAAGATCCGGAATTCATCTCCTTCCTTTCTCCCTTGAATAGATCTCTGATGTAAAAAAATCCTCACGTTTTCCTTTAATACCTGCCGTTATTATTGAAGAAGAACGATTCTATCTAATTAACCCCGACAATCTAAAGAAGAGAATCGATTCTTAATAATCGTTCGCTCGAATATTATTTTATTATTTGATATATATCTATACCTATTTACTCTTTAATAAATTAATTTATTAATTTGAATTTTCTTTAAATTTGTATTATTCCACTTTATAAAAATATTTAAGTTTTATTTATTTTTTCTCTCAATTTAAATTATATATTTTTTTTCCCATAACAACTAAAGATTTTCTTTAAGTTTGAATTATTCCAATTAAGGACAAAGTTAAAGTTTTATTTATTTTTCCAATTTAAATTAGAATCCTTTTATAACGAATAACTAAATATTATTCGTCACTCAAATTACAACAGAACTGAAGGAACCACTTCCACTTTATTTTATAACACTTTCGTTTAGCAGCAAATTAATCACTTGGATTATTCATTTAAACTTCGGCTAAGTATTTTCCAGATTTCGGATCAATTATTATTATTGCATTGTCACCTAACGATAATTAATATCTCGTAATAAAATTTCCAACTTTCGACTTCAACGTAAAATTTTATTTAATAAAACTTATTAGACTGTAATTTTCTTTATATAACCTCGGACTAAATAACTTTATTTTAACCTTCATAGAACAAATTTAAATCAATTCAAACACTCTATTAAACTCCTTCCGCATTGAATTTTTAATTAATTAATTAATTATTAGATTTTTATTGAATCGGAGGCTATTGCAAACACTGATTTTTAGATTTATTATAAGATCATACACTCCGTTAAATTGCACGATTAATCCTATGCGAACACTCCACTCTCTATTTTATCACTGATTTTTTATGTATAGTATAAACTGACACTATTTTTCCACTGTATTTTTAAAGTATAAAACTGACGCTATTTTTCCACTGTATTTTTAAAGTGTAAAACTGACGCTATTTTTCCACTGTATTTTCAAAGTATGAACTGATTCTAAACTCTATTAATTAATCACCAGGGTAATTCTCACGACATGCGCGACGTTTTAAGCAACCTTGCCAGTTGTCGAAGGACTCCCGAATCATCCCAAACACGCTAATTTATACCCATCACAGCTCCAAAAGGGCATAATCGTATTTTCCTTGACGAGGAATTATAATTTGTAATCACTCGAATTTTTTTGAAATCCCCATCTCGTTATGCTTTGTTCCTACATAAGATCTTTCGATTTTTCCTCTTCCTAACTCTGGGTTCGTCCCACAACTTTGTCTCGCTTCCCTAAGGTTTATAGTCCCGGACTTAGTAAGCTGCCATCCAGTTTGCCCATTTTCCACTTGTCTTCTGTCTTCATAATATATTTTATAAACATGGTTTTAATCTTGTTTTTTTTTCTCAATTTGAAACATGCCCATAAGTGATCTGCTAAAACTGTATTTTAATTGCCATAAATATTTGGGAAAACGTAGATTCTTCAGTCTACTAGTTTTAAACGCTAATTTTCCTCTATGAATTCCCACGAAAATTCTTTCTTTTCCCCTAGTCTACGTAAGCAATTATGTCTCAGAACCGTATTTTCATTATTTATGTGGCATATTTAACTTTTCGCTTTTCCCACCTAAATTTCCTTCAAGTAACGGTGTTTTAGCAACTATTCTTAAAGGATTTTCCCTTCGTTGTTCATAAGAAATCATATCCTGGCTCCGTATCTACTCTACTTATAACGTTCTGAGTTTTTCCCATTTCCTTATCTGAGTTTTCCGGTTATGTCGGGTTTTCGTTCTCCCCCCCTCCCTAACTCATGATCCCTTATTGAAATTTGACGTTTGCCTTTTATGTCGTGATTCCATCCCCCGCTAAAACCCTTTTTTCCTTTTTTTGATATATTATTTATGGTGTTTTCCTGCCCACTAACCATTCCTATACTGGAATATCTGTCAAGTTAACTACTTCGATCAGATTCCGCCCAATTTTCTATCTCTCTCTTACTCAAAATCCCATAAACTATAAGCTCTGACGTGTGTATACATTAAAATTTCTACATACCTGGCGATAAATCCATTTTAATGTGTTTATAATTAAGTTTTATGGAAATTCTCTAACCTAAATACCACGTAAGAGCAATGTTAATTTTTATGACCCTTTTTAATAGCTAATGGTGTTAATCTAAACAATTTCCATGTTCGAATATTCCTTGTTTATATCAACAATATACATGTGGGGTCGACAACCGTTGTAATGTCTCATTTTCCCTCGCAGTCTCGTGTAACTTTATGTTATGATCCCTATTTTAATTACGTAAAATGACTCATTTTTATGAATTAAATCTATCGCAATGCTTGCAGTATTTCCACCCCCCCCCCCCCCCTAGGTATGCTATTCCAATTTCCTTCCAAGCACCTGCTACTGCACCAAACCTTTGTTTCGTCCTCTTGTTCAATCCTTAAACTCTAAATTTTTTTAAATTTTCCTTCCCAATTCGCTTTCCTAATCTCTCCGTTCCGTCTAGAATTGATAACAATAATTTTCCATTGTGTTATGTATATTCATTTTCCTTTCGTACGTTTTTCCTCGAATTTTGCCTCTCGGCCGTCATATGTAGTTATTCTATAATTGAGAATCCTCCCGCAAGCATGCCCCCTCGTCCCCGCGTTTTCCACTCAATATATTACTGATAAAATTTTTTATCGTTATCCAAGTGTGTTTTTCCGCAACTAAAAACGCCCTAATGCATTCGAAAACTAAGGTTCCCGACCTCTTGGATGTACTTGTTTTTAATAACATTACTCGGGTTCGTTGTACTAAAGTCCTTGAAGAATTCGATATTTATCTCTTAGTTCATTCAACCCTGATCTCTGTGGGAACGTCAAAACCATTAATTACTTCACTAATCACTTGGGTCAAAGTCCAATCTTTTGTGTCCATAATGGGCACGACCCCCTTCTTGCTGATAGGCTGAGTTGATTTTTAATTGCTTTTCCTGCTATTTAATTGGTTGTCTCAACTCTCGCGCTTAAAATCGGCCCTAAGCCTGGGGTTCCCGTTAAATATCGATCTCATCACCATCTGTGTGTAATGTAAGGCAACTATAAAACACCAACCAACTTAACAATACCTCTATTTTCGAGCAAGTTTTGAATTTGACCATACAGATGTCGTAGTGCTGCGCTTTTCATCTAAAAAAAAATTTCCTCGTAGGCTTTCTCGCAGATTGGAGGTTACCATTCATCACACTCTTGAGTTGTAGATATGTACAATGTACATATTATTATTATTGGTGTTGTGAAGTGAGAACAGATTTCTGACTCCTACTTCATGTTTGAAATTTTGTAAGCAGATTATTACAGTTTATATTGTGTTCTTATATCTTTTTTTTTAATAATTTTCAGGGTTATATTTTTTTTAAGTTCTTATGGGTAAAGGACCCTTACTTTTAAATTATAATTTTAATTATGTGAAAATCTGTCATTGAATATTATGTATATTATTAATGTTATTATTATAAGTGTAAAATATCTGTTGATTTTCCATAATAAATAAAATAAATTAATTGTGTCTTGTCTTAGGTAGGCCAGCATATGCACTATTACAATAGTCCATACGTGAGACAACGAAAGAATTTATGAAGGACCTTGCCACATCAGAGGGAAGGCATCTCCTGATTGAATTTATCTGCCGTAGATAGAAAGAGCCATAACTCACAGCTTTTGAAATTTACGATTCAAGAGAAAGACTATCGTCTAAAGTGAAACCCAGAAATTTTATTTCTGTAGAAGGAATTATATCTGCTTCCTGAATACGGATCGGACTGAAATCGATGAGGGTTTGTCTTCCAGGAGAAGCTATCCAAATAAATTCCGTCTTTGTCGGATTAAGTTTGAGTTAATTGACAGACATCCAACTCGAGACTGTGTTGATGAAGCTAACCACCTCGATTTTAAGGATGTCTTTTTCATCCGGGGAGGAAAACTTGAAAATAAAAAAATCATCCATGTAGCCTCATGATTCAAAGCCAGCTGAGTGAACGAGTCGTTCGAGACGATTTGTATATAGAATGAAGAGAACGGGACCCAGGACAGAACCCTGGAAAACTCAAAATTCAATGGGAATTTCAGGTGGTGTATATTTATTGAAAGTTACTGAAGCTACTCGTCCAGACAGATATGATGTCATCCATTGAAAGACATCACCTCGAACGCCAAATTCAGTTTCAAGCATATTCAATAAAATACTCTGATTCTATGAACTTTCTAATAAAGTGTGTTTTATCGGAAGTGTCCTGCAGGTAGGTATGTTTCTGTATCTATTTGTAAATAATAAAATTAGATAGAGCCTAAGATTCATAATAAATTGTAAAGCGCCCTTGAGGATATTTTTCACAAAAACGGCGCTCTACAAATTATCCAATTATCATTATCATCATCATATGATCTACCGTATCAAATGCCGCACTCATGACAAGAACAGATACTAAACCCAACTTACCTGCTTCCATCCCGATTCAGCTCTGAAATTACCCACAAAAGAACAGTTTCTGTTGAATGAAACTGTCGATAAGCGGATTTTTGGCAAATAGACCGGCGGAGTTCAAGTATCCCACCAATTGTTTGGCAACGATTTTCTCAAGCAGTTTTGGTAGAAATTGTAGGTTGGATATTGACCTGTAATTATCCGTATTGTCAGAATCAAGGTTTGTTTTTTTAGAATCGGAGTTATAATTGATTTTTTAACTATTCCTGGTAAAAGTGAATTTACTAGTGACTTCTGGATAATTGCGGTAATTACAAGCGCTATATCCGGAAGACATTGTTTCAAGAGCCAGGTAGTTATGGGTGAAGTCACCAGAGAGCGGACTTGGTGCTGCGACAGAAGGCGATCCTTCCACCCTGAGGTCTCGAATTTTTTCAACGTCAAGGGAGGGAATCGACTTTTATGTTGCTCTCTCCAGACAACGACTTTATATTTTGCCAGAGTTTTCGAGGATTCTTTTCTGATTCAATTTAGTGACATCAAAAGTTTGATTTTTTCTGAGTGATTTATCCTTTGTACACGTTTTGATGGGCAATCCAGAGCTGCCGACTGATAAAAGTCGGATTTCGTCTATAAATCCGCTCCAATTTCCCTTTTCCTTTGAAGACATTCGGCTTCAAACCATTTGCTGCAATTTCTAATGCGGCAGACCATCCCTGTGAAAGGAGCATTTTATCGAGTAATGCCCGTAGCGTAGAATTATATAGAGTTACTAACTCTTCTACTTGGCTCTCGCCATACCTTTTCTTATCACAGAGAGGCGACTCTTTCAATTCGTTGCAAAATGTCTCGAAATCGAATTCTCGTCAATAATTACGTCAAGCGTACCTCCCGCGTCATGAGTAGATGAGTTCACCCACTCGCAGGTCGCAGCCGAAGTCGTCTAGAATTTTGGTGAATTTTATGGTCAAGGGATTGGTTTTCTTTTCCACTGCAAAAAATTGCAGTGGCTGTACATGATCCCGGAGCCTTGCAGCCGACAAACTATACCTACGTTATCTTTCGGTACAAAAAGCAGGGAGTCCTCGATTTACCACACCGCAACGTCAAAAAAGACACAGGAATTCAATTTTGCAAGAAAAATATAATATTTGATAATGACATACAGGTTAAATCATCGTAGTCTCATATTATTATATTTTAAGTACATAAAATAATACACAATACACACTTGTCATGTGTAATACGGGTAATACCTTCTCAATCAATTCTCATGGTTTGATCCCTCGTAGGATATAAAAATGTTTAGTTTACTACTTCACATCAGAATCTATGTATGTAAAAAATAATGTTACTTTGTTTGTTCTTTGTTATTTCCTATACCATTCATTCAATTGCGATGAAACTTTGGCGAGTTATTGTGCGCACGCCCACAAAGATTTTTTATCTATAAAGGTGAACTCTGGCGTTATGAAATTTATATTAAAAAAATTACAATAGGTGGCGCGCGAGTTGTTACAAAAATGTGTGTATTTCATTTAGTTAAGCGGCAAGGAGGTAAGAAGAGAGGGAGGAGGCTAACGAAGGAGGGAGTGAGTTCGCAGGAGACGCGGGAGGGGAACGGGATGGGAATGGAGAAGCATTGGAAAGGACATGCAGTGGTGGGGTGACGGAGGGAGACGGAGGGGTGGGTAACGAGGGAAGGACAGAGGGAGAGATTGCAAAGGAGACTTAGGATAGCAGGGGGTAATTTTGAAAACAGATATATGTGTCCTACTCACGCGTCGGAAGCCTTGTGATGTATTCGTGTATGCACCAGACAAAAAAACAAAAGGTATCGTATATCCAAAAGCACCTCAGGAAACATAATTAAAACACAAAACATTTTCTTTCTCTGATTGGCATTTTAACGCATACCGGGCATAAAATATAAAATATTATTTATGTAAGTCTGTCCTTACAGCGCGCAACGGGGATACTCGTGTACAGTGGTGTAGCTAGCATGGGTGACACCCGGGGGGATAACTTGGTTTCACCCCCCCCCCCCCCATTAAAGTTTACTTTGAGAAATTCAAAACTTTGAAATTCATTCTTTGAGACTTCGTAAAAAATAAAAACGTTAGTACCTAGTCAAATGTCTAAAAAAATTGGTCCGTCCTGGGGGGGGGCTGGCTATAGAATTTCTCCATAAATATAGCCTAGTTTCGCCTATAAAAAAAACCGTTAGACACAAAATTCTCCCGCTTCGAGGCACTCCATGGAGAGCCATAGAGCTACAGACCGTGCTCTTGAGGGTGACACTCGGTCGGGTGTCACCCCCCATCTGGTGGCACCCGGGGTGGGCCGCCCCCGCTAACTACGCCACTGTTCGTGTATACGAGCATTTGGTAATTATTTGAAATTTTAACTGCCAGAGGTATTGTCGTGATTTATTTTTTGGTTATTATGCCGTATTGCGCCGTCTCCTTCTATAAGCGGATAGCGTTAGGTTAGGTTAGGTTAGATTATGGTGAAGGGTGTGTAAGTGACATCGTGTTGGCGCGCGTCTATCTTTTTGGGGATTCTGTGTAATAATGAGTTAACAGGACAGGAATCCCAGTTGTTGTTACTGTCGCTCTTACTCCCTTAAATACTGAGCGAAAGGGACAACTGCACTTCATAACTAATAAAATGATCAAAATGGAGGTTTTGTATTCCCCATTTTCTCCTCCAAAACTAAACCGGTTTTTAAGATTTTTTTACTTACTGCATTAGAAAAAAATACATTTTCTAGTTTATATACCAAACGTTTGCAGATAGCGTTCAAACCAGGGGGCGGTCCGCCCTGGGTGCCACCCTATAGGGGGGATGACTCCTGACCGCGGAAAAAAATTACGAAGGATATTTTCGTTATTTGTTTTTGGGGTGTTATTTATTTATTTATTACACGCCCTGATGGGCTTTTACATTATAATTTATAAGTTGAGTAACAAACAATGAAGAAAATATAATACAATGAGAAAAGAAAATACACAAAACAGTGGAACAACAAAACAAATAATAAAATAAAAAAACATATTATGTAAAAATGATAAGAAGTCTCATATTCAATATAAACAAAAATTGAAGAAATTATGTAAATCTATTTGTGCCTAGAAGAATAAAAGTGATAGAATATATAACGTTTTTACTGATTAGTTTTAAGATGAAATATATCACCTAGATTAGAATATGTATTTCCGAGATTGTGAAGTCATGCCATGATTGTTATGCCATGTTGCGCTACCTCCTTCTTTAGCCAACGTTTCGGACAGCGTTGCAGTGTCCATCATCAGGGCAGATCCGGTAGATCCGGTAGATGTGAGGAACGAAGGATATTGTCACAAGAATATTGAATTACATTTGACTAGGTAGTAATGATTTTTTTTTTTTTTATGAGGTCGAGGGGGGTGGGGTGTGACACCACGTTATCCGCCCCGGGTGGCATCCATGCTAGCTAAGCCACTGGTCCTAACTCCTATGAGAAGTAACTAAAAATAGCTAAATGTAGAGATTCGCTTGGGGTCGATATCTACATTATGTAAAAAAAATATTTACAGTACTGTCAAAATCCTGACAGGAAATTGGGGAATACTTTTGTGTGGACAAAAAAACACCGCCCGGTTTTTTCGAAGAGAACTGGCTAGTATTTTAAAAATATCGTCATAAATATATCTTCTTAAACCAAACTTATAATAAAAAAGTGTGCTTTAGATCACACGACTGAGGTAAAACTTCTTTAGCTTCATCTATATGATAGGAAGAGAGAAAGAAAATGTGCCAATGTTAAAATGGCGCACTGCTCTCTCTTGCTACTACAGTGTGATACAGACAATAGGTCTGCACTGTGTCTTAGATATACGAAACGTAACTGGCTATGAGAGAAAGAGGGAAAGAAAATGTGTGCTCGCACCTCTCTCTTGCCCCTACAGTAATAAAAACGAAATTAACTTTCTCTCTTTCTATCTTCACTAACTTATATCTCCCTCTCAACTACCGTTCGCCTCGCTTTTCATAACGCTCTCGTCACGCATTCGCCAGCTTACTCCCCAAAGATGTTTTACTTCAGAAAGCAAAACGTACCTATACACTTAGTGGTCGATATCTATATTATGTTAATAAAATATTTGCATTAGAGTCAAAATCCTGATACGAAATTGAGGAATACTTTTGTGCGGACAAAAAAAAACACCACCCGGTTTCTTTTAAAAGAACTGGCTAGTATTTTAAATACATCATCATACGTATCTTCTTAAAATACCAAACTTATAATAAAAAAAATTTCCCATATTTATAATAAATAAAACATTAATTTTGTTTTCGACGTTTATCTTTGGTGTAAACGTCAAGGGTTCCATGCCAACTCAAAGAAACCAACTCAGAAACACCTCACAAAGGTCATTTAAAGGTATGAAAAATAATTTTAAAATAGCCGGTAACCCTAACCTAACTTAACCTATTTAACCATTTTTTAAAATATTTTTTGATCATCCCTCTTAATGACCTTTCTGAGGTGCTTCTGTACCACCGTCAAGTACCTGATATCAAGAACTCTTAAGCTTAACCCATTTGTCCTTATGTATTGAATTTTTATGGATTTCAATTGTCTCTGTAATTAGGCGTGCTCGGTGCGTTTTGCGTAGTAACGCTGTTCGAAACGTCGGCTAAAGGAGGAAGCGCAACACGGCATGATAACTCAAAAATAAATAACTGTAATTGTATTAATATTGTTTTATTTATTTTGGTAGCTCTGCCGATGTAAGTGTGATGTGTGTGGTTGATTCAGACTCCGATGGCGTGGTCCAAGAAACTGACGGTCCAGTTGGGCGGAGACCTCTGGAACTCCAGCAGGACGATTGTGTTTTCCAGGGGGTAGGGGTTGAGGTAGACCCCGGGGGTGTACAGGGTGACCTGGGGGCCCTCGCTGGGCCAGTAGCGACCCAGGTGCCGGTCGTTGACCCAGGCGTAGCCCTGAAAATAAACGTAAAACCATATGTACGTTTTATTATTTGTCCTGTTAAATTACCTGTTTTATTGTATATTTAATTTGGGAGGCACTTATAAGGGAGGCGTCTACAGGAATTCCAAAAACTGAAAAAATCGAACTAATATCTATGAGAACCAAAGTGCGTACGAATATCTACAGCACTGGCAGAGGTTGGATTTGCAATTATGTATAGCATATTGGAATAACGCAAAGATATTCAAATACAGAATAGATATGCTATGGTGTCCGCGCAACTGTCGCCGGACTACGTGCTAATTAGCGTAGTTTTCATACAAAAAGAATTTGTTAACTTCGTTGATTTTTTGAAAATGTGCATTAATATTGGTTAACAATATATTTTGAATAAGGAAGGAATTCGTTCATTTAGTTTAACGTTCGTTTGGTTTAATCGTTAATTATTTGTTCTTTTAGTTTATTTGTTAATTGGTAAACAATATCGGCGCCACCCGGAAGCGCAGACCCACATAGTAAAAACAGCAGATAGCATATCTACTTATATTTCAATATCTTCGGAATAACGTAATATTTCGTATGCAGTTTAAAAAAAACTTAATTTATGTATGTTTGTATGTAAAAATCCCTAATATCGGACTATTGGACACATTTAGCTGATTATTAAGGATTTGGGTTTTTGTTTTAACAGCTTTCTTTATTTCGAGTGCTTCTAAATTATTTAGTCTGTTACCATGACTATTTCTATGTCAGTTAGGTTAGGTTATGTTAGGTTAGGTTAGTTTGTGGTGCCGTGTATTTCGAAATAAATAAATATCTTTGTATTATGACCTCCATGTTTGTTCAATAAATTATTGTCCTCGTAAACAGAAAAATACGTAATATTATGCAAAAACTTTATGTACGTACTTTAAACGTTTAAGCCTTTACGTAATTAGCAATTACGTAATTGAAGTAATTTATTCTTTTCTGTACAACCTCTTGCTCAGCTTCCCTCTGTAGATATTAGTCCAACCTACGCTCTGTAGATATTAGTCAACACTGGGACCGTCATAGATATTCGTCCGACCTTAGCTCTGTAGATATTAGTCAACACTGGGACCGTCATAGATATTCGTCCGACCTTAGCTCTATAGATATTAGTCAACACTCTGAAGTTCGTAGATATTAGTCCAACATATGAGCTGTAGATATTCGTCCGACATACAGGCTGTAGATATTAGTATCTGGAGTCCTTATAAGTACCGCCGCGCCGCAGGATTTATTGGATAACCAACTTCAACCAACCTCTGCCATAGGTCACCCTTAAGTGGTTCTCTACGTTTGTTGACTTAGCAGGGAGCCCGGTTCATGGGGTAAGGTTTGTCCGGGTCTTGGCGGTGAATGTATCTGCGCACCGGCTGTGTGGCAGTCCGGATCGGGAAAGACTCTCCTCTCCTTTCTTTTCCAAAACGACCCTTCACATAGCATCCCCAAATACGACACAGGCCCTGAAGAAAATTATTATCCTCAGGGCCTCCTTTCTAAGAAAATAGAACGAGCAACGCCCCCAGATACACTCTTACTGAATGACCAACCAAAACAACATAACTTGTTCCAAATTTGCCGACGGAGCAAAGTAACTATGATTGTATTATGCATGGGCATCTGGTAAGTTCAAACTTATAATCTACCCCGGCAAGATGATCGCCACGTGCCATTTGATCGATGTGTGTAAAACATGGCCACTGTACACATGTTACTTCGGTAATGTACGACAGGAGTGGCGTATGATTCCTTCCCTCTCAATGCGGTGGAAGGCGTTTGGAGAGTTCAAAGGGTCTTCCTCAACCGGTCTCTCCCGATCTGGCCAGCCACGCAGCCAAGACCAAGACCTCCACCCAATTATGCAGCAACCATAAATGCAGTATTTTTTACCTTACTCCACCCTGTAACATCCAGATAGGTGTCCAGCACGTCTCCTTCCTTGAGCGTGAACCTGGCGGAGTAGAGTACGGGCCCCGCGCTTAGGAAGTCCCTGGTGGTGGCCGTCCTACCCTCATGCACCTGAAACCGGCTGCGGCTCTTACTCCTGGCTATGGAGGTGGCCAACTGGCTGTCCACCGTCTCCAGGGGGAAGCTGGTCACCTTCCAGTGGTGGAGGTTAACGGAGTTAAGGGTCACGTTTCCTGTGATACCCTGGGAAAATATCATTAAGGATTTAAGATTTGATGCAGATATTTGATTGGGTATAACTGAGTCTTTATAATATTGCGTGATTTATCAGCAGTTTAAAAGCCAGTTGTTATTTCACAGAATTTGAAAAATTCATCATGTTTCCAAGTTGATTTTCCAGTTCTGTGACATTTTTATCCAATTTCTGCTATTATTCAAGTTGTGGAAACAACTGGCCCATAATGTAACAATAACAGTACTTGAACAGAACTTCCACGGAACTTGAATATTAACTTTGAAAATTGAGGGTTTGTTCAAATTCTGTAAAATTAATGACCCTAAACAGATAACTGGCCATTAAAATTGATGGCACAGTTTCAAATAAATCCAAAGCCACCTGCGGCGTTCCCCAAGGGTCACTTTTTGGGCCACTGGTAAAGTATAAACTGATCAAACATTTTCAAATATAGAACTTCTAGAACAGATGATAAATTTATTTGGTTTATCTGGCGGTTAGGAATCGAAGAGTCTTATATGTAAATTAACTAAGTCAGTTTTCTTCCAAATCGGTATAGAGGGATGATTCTTGGGAATATCTAATCAGTGAGTCCTGATCATTGAAGTGTGAATATGCACAGTGCCCTGTTGGCGGCGATAGTTGTATTTTTTGTTTTATTTAAATCTTTATTTATTTATTTAAACGCCCATAGGGCTTTTACATAGAATGCAGTACATTTTTTTTAATTACAGTGAAAAGATTATAAGTAACATAATACATGTTAAAAACAAAATATAGATTATATAAAATATAAGCGTTAACAAAATACAGGTAACATAAAATATAAGAAATAAAATATTGGAGTTGAGATAAAGTAGGTAAGGTTAAAATTGTTGTTCACATTGGTTTATGGGATAAGTAGAAATAAATAGTTGGCACATATGGCGTTTGAAGTTTGCTAAGTTAAAATCTTAATAGGTACTTGTTGGATTTGTGTAGGTCAGACATATATCATACTCTTACTTACCTTGAAGTCATTATCAACTTGTCCAAAATTGATTCTTCCCTGATTCTCCACCAATATTTGTAAGTAATTTCCCTGTGCGGCTAAAATTGAAAGGGAGAACAGCTTTCTCGTCCTACTTAGACTCCCAATAAATTTCTGAAACAACAATACATTTATTTTTATTTTTTACTAGCACCCGCTACGTTGCAATGCCACTTAAGTCACGACATAACTACGTTTATCGGGGATTTGCCCGAGGCTCACATTTTAATTTATTTCGGCGAATTCGTAATTGAATTATCATTTTTATTTCCATGCCTCACAAGGGATGCGAGTTATTTATATTTTAGGTTAATAAAATCAGTACGTTGCCTTCATTTTTTTAACGTACAACGCCTTTAAAAAATTATTATACGTTGTACAACTAAAATTAGCGGTGAGCACCAGATTTTATTTTTCTAGACGATGAGTTAATAACTTCGGGAGGTATTCATTTAGAAACATCTTAAATATTAGTAACACGTTTTTCAGAATTAATTCAAATGAACCCGGTGGAAAGGTCAAATCTACCGTCAAATTCGACCGTACGTCCATCCAATAGGCCGTGCCGTGGGCGCATATTTGTTTACACGCTTTCTTCACTTACGTCGTTAAGATTCCCACATAATCTTTCTTCTTCTACTTTTCTTTGATAGGGCAAATTCGACAGTAGGTCCGTCCAATACACGGGTCGCGAGTCGCAATTTGTATACACGGCTTCTTTACTTACGTCGTCAAGATTCTGAATATATTTTAGGGTAGGTATAGTATCGTCTTAAATGAACGGATTTTGAAATATTATTTTACAATATCCTGTGATTTTTCACGAGAATTCGCTAGATCCTGTGTAAATGTAAGTAATATAGGTTCAACAATATACACATTATATAAAATTTATCCTACCTATTTCTAAATTGTGCACACAACAACTCAGCCAAGTTTCATCGCAATCGGATGAATAGTGTGGGAAATAATTTTATAACGCCAGAGCTCACTATTATATGTATAAAGCAACCATCATGGGCATGCGTATATAAAATTCACAAAGTTTCATCGCAATCCAACGAATGATTTAGGAACACATAAGGGACAAACTAAGAAATTTTCATTTTTATATGGTAAGATTATTGAATACTTTAATAAAAAACAGTGACAAATCATTATTACTGAACGCACTTCACTTTCTGCACTCTTGCCTGAGCTCATCAAATTTTATAAAAATCCACCTTCCGTCAAGATCAACCCGACAAATAACACACAATTTCATAATGTTCACATTCTTAGCATACTTTCTCATCTAATCCTTCAGAAATATCGAACCGTGTGCGGTCGTAAATGTGTGCGGTCGTAAATGAATGCATGAGTATGGAATGTATCGGGAGCATCTCCTTTCCTTATCCTATATTCCTCTTCCTCTCCCCTTCACCTACTTATTAGTTAAATCTCACATATATAACCACCTTGAGCTTAAGAATTTTTTTTATAAGTTACTATTATTATAAGTTACTGGGCAGGCAGGCAAACTGTGGAAGTTTGTTCCATGCTTCCACCACTCTATTTCCAGGGAAGTGTTTTCTAGGATTGGATGCAAAAGATATTTGGTTCCTTACGTATAGGTACAGCTAACGGAACCTGGTAGATACTAACATGCGTTATAATATAACTAAATGTGTAACAGAGATGAATTGAGTTGGAAATCAACTAAAAGGATACTGTATAAATATTTACCCCGTCCAAATACACGAGCGCCCTGTCCCTGAGGCCAGGCAGGCTCAGTTCTGCGGGGTCGAGCCGCTTGTCCGGTAGCCGCCTCTCGTACAGAGTCAGGCCGGACCTCTGAAACAGCGCCTCCTGCGTGGGGGGCTCCTTCCAGTTTGTGGGCACGCCCCCGAAGGCTGTGCGCCCCTCTGCGCTCATCAGCGCCATAACGGGCTCCAGGGTGATGGGGCCCAGGGAGCCCTTGGCCTTTACCGCGGGCGGCGGGTAAGTGGGCATCTCTGTGTACTGGAACAGACCACAAAACATACAACATTCAATTACGCATTTATTAAATTTACCAGCTGGGTTACCCTCAGGACTGAGAGTGTTCTGAAACTTTCCACAATGATGTTCCTGATTCCCTATTCCCGAACATTCCACAATTTTTCAGAATGTTCCGGTATGTTCTGGAATGTTGTGGAATGCTCTCAAATACTCTGGCTGGGGTGCCCGGCTTTGCTCGGGGAGTTGATATGAGATTGAACTGGCGTTCGAACCCACGACGGATCTTGTTTTATATACTCCTACCAATGGGTAGCCCTACCCATACAAAAAAAGCTTCAAAAGATCCAGAATAATGTTCCACAATTATCTGGGATGTTCCGGAATGTTCCCGAACGTTCCAGCCTATTCCCGAACATTCCACAACATCCCAGGATGTTCCTGGATGTTCTGGAATGTGGTGGAATGCTCAAGAATACTCTCGAATGTTCTGGACTGTTCTAGAAATTTCAAGGAGGCGAAACTCTCAACCCTTATATCTTCAAAAGCACGCTCTTCAGGTAAAAACGGGAACCTTCATCATGGATGGGGATAGAGGGCTACCACACAATAAAACTCTCATGATCGTACCGGGACTCGTCTCTAAGTTTTAGCGGCAAGCACATTATTTTTTTTAAATAATGTATATTAAAGATTAAGACTTTCGAACCTTTTGGAACTTTCCAGAACCTTCTAGACTCACCAACACACTCCGTCACTCATTTCTAATAGTTTCTAGAACTTTCTCCTTCTATAACTTCCTGGAGCATTAGGGAACCTTCCAGAACGTTCTAGAACCTTCTAGACTCACCAACGCAGTCTATCACTCATTCCAGAACTTTCTAGAACTTCGTCTTCTGGAACTTTCCGGAACCTTCTAGACTGAACGACACTCTCCGCCAGTCATTTCTGAAAGCTTTCTCCTTCCATCCAACAATTTACAATTTGGGAGGAGGGTATGGGTACCTCAATGGATAACCAACATCTCCACTATAGGTCACCCAATGCCCGGGTTCGTGGGATGAGGTTTGTCCGGGTCTTGGCGACGGATGCATCTGCCCACCAGCTACATGGCAGGCCGGATCGGGAGAGAAAAACCTTATGTAGGTAGACGAGAAGTAGCTTACATTGAGAATAACATTATGTAAAGGTATCGTAGCTTTCACTGAGAAAAACTTATGTAGGTAGATGAGAAGTAGCTTACATTGAGAATAACATTATGTAGGTAGATGAGAAGTAGCTTATATTGTGAGAAGAACATTATGTAAATGAGAAGTAGCTCTCATTGAGAAAAACCTTTTGTAGGTAGATGAGAAGTAGCTTACATTGAGAATAAAATTATGTAAAGGTAACGTAGCTTTCACTGAGAAAAACCTTATGTAGGTAGATGAGATGTAGCTTATATTGAGAATAACATTATGTCAAGGTAACGTAGCTTTCACTGAGAAAAACCTTATGTAGGTAGATGAGAAATAGCTTACATTGAGAATAACATTATGTAAAGGTGACGTAGCTTTCACTGAGAAAAACCTTATGTAGGTAGATGAGAATTAGCTTACATTGAGAATAACATTTTGTAAAGGTGACGTAGCTTTCACTGAGAAAAACCTTATGTAGGTAGATGAGAATTAGCTTACATTGAGAATAACATTATGTAAAGGTGACGTAGCTATCACTGAGAAAAACCTTATGTAGGTAGGTAGATGAGAAGTAGCTTACATTGAGAATAACATTATGTAAAGGTGACTTAGCTCTCACTGAGAAAAACCTTACATAGGTAGATGAGAAGTAGCTTACAATGAGAATAACATTATGTGAAGTAATATGTAAGGTGACGTAGGTTTCACTGAGAAAAACCTTACGTAGGTAGATGAGAAGTAGCTTACATTGAGAAGAACTTGAGAAAAAACATTATGAAGTTAAGAAGCAGCTTTCATGAGAAGAACATTATGTAGAAGAGAAGTAGCTTTCATTGAGAAGAACATTAAGTATGTAGATGAGAAATGGCTTAGATTTAGAAGAACATGATGTACGTAGATGAGAAATAGCTTACATTGAGAAGAACATCACGTATGGCGGTGTATTTGGAGTTGGGATCCCCAGCCTCAGTCATGGGCGCATCATAGTCGTAGGAGGTCAGGTCAGGGGTGTATCTATCTCCTTTATTCGCTCCTGGGGAACACATTCTAATTATTAAAATCCGATTGACAATAAACAAAGTAACTCATCCAACAGATTTCATTTCGATATTGACCCACTTTATAGAGCAGAGCAGTAATGGAGCAGTAATAAAATCTCGTAGGTCGACAGGTAAAATGTAACGATGGTATTAGTTTTTGTCCCATTTAGTTCTGTTATTGTACTATTTACTGTGGTTTAGATTTTGATCCTAAGACCGAGAGTGGTACGTCAGGACCATTTAATGAGGAAAGTTATATCAAAGAAAAATTCAAAAAGACTGGAGGTGCGAAAGTTTACCTGCAGTATAATCGAAGTTAGACCCTCCATAGAACATGTAGAAGTTAACATTGGCCCCCACATCGAGCATTGGGACTAGGGCCTGGATCACCTTGGCCGTGGTCACCCTGACTACAGGTTCCCCCCAGTGGGATAACCAGCCGGGGTAAAACTCCGAGTTCACTAGGGGGCCCTTCGGAGAGTACTTCCGCATCGTCGCCCAGGCGTTCTCCATATCCGTCCCTGTGAAAGAAGACGTGTCGAGTTAAACCAAATCATTAGGGTTGATTTGGTGAAGGTAAAACCATTTCCAGTTTCGTTTAATCAATACACAGCTTCTCGAAAAGTAGTTCAAAATATTGTATAATTTACAATGATGGCAGAGCATTACCTTGCGAACTTGATTCTGCGACAGCTCATTCAGAAAATATATGGACAGATTAATTCTGGCTAGGGAATGTATTTAGTCTGTTTCTCATTTTTGTGAATTTATTAATTTAATTAAATAATTGTATACAAACATTTATAAATAAAATCAAAAGAAATATTATGCACAAATCAAAGGAAGAGTCGGGGCTTCCTTATCAGGCACAAGAACTCTTCTTTTCTAACAAGGTATCCATCATTGGTGGTCGGTGACTTTTGTATAAGATATGCTGAAGTACAGGGTGTCCCAAAAGAAAGTTTATACTTGTTTTGCTTTCTGTGTGAACGCAACATTTCCGAGGGGCGCGAAGGGTATGTCCATCAGTAGTCTGGCTTTTGGGAATTTAGTCGATGTGAAGCATTTCTCGGGAGCGACCGCGCGTTGTGCGTGCTTGAGTTTTACAAAAATGGTGATTCAGCGACTGTAGCGCGTAGAAGATTCTGCAATATTTGAGGTTTTCGTCAATTCAATGATGCGTCAAGCATTCCTCACATTCGAAAATGGGTCAAAAAGTTTGAAGAGATCGGTACAACGCTGGCAAAACCAAAATCCGGGCGACCAAGGTCATCGAGAACTGTAGAAAACGTAGAGAGTGTGACTCAAACTTTTCGATTCGGAAGCGCGCAAGTGCTTTAAATGTGCATAGATCATCGTTACACAGCATTTTGCACAAATACATAATGCTGCACCCCTACAAACTTACTGGCTATAACCAAAGAACATGGTTCCAGCACGACGGAGTAACATTACATACCTACGTCCAATACGTCTCTGCCATGAGTTTGTGAAATTTTCCCTAGCAAATTGATCTCCAGGAGAGGTGACATAAATTGGCCTTCTCGTGGTCCTGACTTAACCCCTATGGTGTTTTTTCCTGTGGGGTTATCTCAAACCTAAAGTGTACGCCAAAAATCCGACTTCCCTCATGCAATTAAAAGAAAATATCCGTCACTAAATGGCAGCCATCACGAAGCCTACCTGCCGAGCCGTCATGGGAAATTTTACCCTTCGATTAAATTAATGCCGCGAACGCGAGGTTTTACATTTGGACAATATTATTTTTAAGAAATAAATTCCCAAATTGTGTATTTTAGTATTTAACAAACATTTTTTCGATAGAACCCTTACTTTTTAAAATCGATCCACTAAATATAAAGTTTCTTTTGGGACATCCTATATATGCGTACCTAATATCAAATAAAAAATACATACAGACTAGCCCACGAACAAGATGCGATTACTGACAAAAATAGTATATCAAATTAGCTCTATAAATCCTTTATGATTCATATCAATTATTACAGTTATAAAATTAAATTAATTAAATAGATATTTAACGTATCAGTCGGCATCCGTTATCAAAATGGTCGCGCGAACAAATTTCTAAAACGTACCAAATTGATCCACGCGCTTTGTTATGCTATTCTGTGCACTATGCCGACGCATTGAATGCTCCCATCGAATGCGTATACTGCATCAGGCAAAACTTCGCAGGCATAACTAAACGCGCATGCGCAAATATCAAACTTTTTCTCACATCGTGGATGCGGAATGAAACAGAGAATCCACTGTTGCTGGTATTGGTGCGTTTACGCGACATTCCACACACTAGCTACGAGAATCGAGAATGGTGTTGTGATTATGTATTTCGCGCGTCGCGTTTTGTTATGTTTGGCCGCTGGTTTGGACGGTGTCCTTAAATTGCAGTATTTATTGCTGTTTACGTCTAGAAAAAAATAACCTCAAAGCTTTTTTTAATGCTGAATAAATAAATAACAATAATTATTATATTTATTTTTTATTAAATAACAATAATAACAATTATTATTATATTTACGCTTCAAACTGAAAGGAAGCGCCGCATCCACACACTTTCTGTGTGTGTGTGTCTGACTGTGGCATCGTAGCTCCTAAACAAATGGACCGATTATGATGCGGTTTTTTTTTTAAATTACACTAACTACAATTCATGTAAATCTGTTCAGGCGTTTCAAGGTTTTCAGCTCTTTTTCGAGTCAAGGGTTGCTTAAAATTTTGTAAATTTTACGTATTTGCTATAAAGTTTAATTTGTAGAACTCCGTTTTAATTTTAATTTCTTTTATATATTCAATAGTATTATTATTTAATTTATTAAAACAGTTTGTTTATGAACAAGTTTTGCTATGTAATTATTATTACGCGTGACAGCTGTTTTGCTCTCTGAAGGCATTATCAAACAGTCGGTTGATAATGAGATATTGAAAATATTAATATTTCAAACTTTCAGTTGATAACTGAGATAGTTTGATAACACCTTCAGAAGGCGAAACAGCTGTCACGCGTAAAAATAATTAGGTACATATCAGAACTTGTTTTTATTTTTTAATAAATTTAATAATAATATTATTGAATGTATAAGAAATAAAAACCAAGAACGCTATTTAATTTAGTATTTTGTAAAAATGTATTTGTAAAAGATAACTCATATTTACATTTTTTACTCCAAATGATGTCAGAAATCATCGGTTAAAGCAAGTCAAGTACGTGCCTTAAGGGGTTACATGGATCCGAAAATTTTAAAACTTCCTTTTTTTCCCTTTATCGAAATCGACGATTCTATGTGAGTTATAAAAAAAATCTCCGTTTAATTCCTACTTGAAACTTCAATCGCGTTTATCTCGAAACACCATTTTTGAAGTCGGTAGGCACGATTTCTCAGAAACCAATGCACCGATCTCATTGAAATTTGGCACACTTCTTCAAAATAGCATTGACCAGTCCCTGAACAAATGATTTTTTTTCTACTACAAATAATTTTATAAGGCTATACGTAGTGTAAATTGTGCGAAAAATTGAATTATTTTTGCATACAACTCTGTCAAAAATTCAAATTCAATTATCATTATCTACTACTACAATATTCATTATTATTATTTTTTTATTGGCAAAGCTGATTAAAATTACATCAGTTACATAGTTACATAAGGTTTTAACAAAGAAATAAAAAAATGCCTTTCCTCACCATAAAGAGACAATGCTCTTGTGTTTGGTGAGGGAGTTCTAGCTCAATTAGTAAATTAAAAGATCGTGTAAGTTAGTAATAACGGCTATTGTAAATAATAAATAGGTTAAAAAATCATGTATAAATTTAAAAATAAAAATCATGAAGAGTTTAAAAAATCATAATATAAATTTAAAAAATCGTTATAAATGAAAGAATCATGTTAGTTACTAACAAAAATTATTGTAATAAGTAAGTAAAGGATATGTAAGAAAGAACGCAAGATTTATACAATAGTAGACTTAGAGATAGAAACTAAGAAATGAGAGAAAAAGAAGGAATGAACGATTTATAAAATAGCAGACTTTAAGATATAAAGAAAACATATTTGGGACTTTTATAGCAGTTTAAGGTAATTTTTTTTATCCACTAAGAGATTTTTTTATTTATTTCATACTAGCTTTTTCCCGCGGCTTTGCCCGCATGGTGTTAGGGGGGTTCCTTCTCCGCTTCCTCCACCTCCCCCCCTCCCCCCTCTCACCGCCAGCTAAATTTGCTCCCAATGTAACCCCCTCCCCCCATCATCTTTCGATTCCTTTCTCCGCTACAGGCACTACATTTTAAAGTCTACGTTTGTAATTTAGTTTTAAAAAACCCTGATGAGCTCATGAAGCATGTCGGTTGTATTTTGGTTAAAATTAAAGTCAGTTGTTTTGCAGAAATTCAAATGTAAAATTTTCAGGAAATGGCCATTCAGCGCCATTTTGTTTTTGAAATGAAAACTTCTTTAGCACCGTTGTTATTAGAAACTCGATGAAACGAAAAAGCGACACTAAAAAGTGACAAACACATACATCTGTAGGATTTAGCCTGCGAGAGAATGAGATAGAATAATCGGTCTCCTCTTTGTGCGGTGCTTCGTAAATAATATCGGTCATTAAGTGTCCTCTGTAAATAAAATCGGATACGTTTGTCCGAGATACTATCTAGGATACAATCCAATTCTTTAGAACTTTGTGATCATTTTAAAAGGTAGCTGCCAAAAATATGGGAAAAATTATCTGAATATTTTATTGTTGATTCTTAATTTGAAATACGAAATTGACAAAAATGGCTTAAAAATAAGAGGTACTAATGGTTGGTGGCGTTTGTCCTGGTAAGACAAGAGATTATGGGTTCGAATCCCAGTTGCGACCGTTATCTATTTATTTTTCCATGCCTTGTTCTTTTTCATGACTTTGTTCAGATTAATTAGTATTATATTTTTCTTCAATGATGGAGTAAGTAGTGTTTGCAAGCGTACCGGTTCCAAAGTCCACGGTGGCATATACTCCAGGGGTGGATCCGCATCTCAACATCTTGACGCTGGCCCCGTCCGTGGTGAAGAGCACCGCCGCGTCTCCAACCCAGGCCCTCGTCAGGTTGGCCAGCCACACCATGTACGGCTTGTCGCAGGCCGGGTAGCTGCCGTACTCGTTCTCCACCTGAGTCAGATTGATTGAGGGTTCACCATGTGCCAGCACAGCACCCAGCAAATTTTTGACAATTTTATCAACTATTATTATTTCAATATTTCAATTATTATTATTACGCTCTGAACTTCCATACCCACGAGCAAACAAAAGAGAAGAAGAGTATTATGTCTTTACTGCCTGCAAGGCCTGTGACATCTTTGGGGATCACCTGTGGAGGGTCTTTTAAGGAAAGGGAGAAGAAGTTCTGAGAAGGAAAAGGTGTGAAGGATGGGTATGAATCTGGGGTCAGTGTTTCCAGGAGTAACGGACGTATGAATCCATCCTTCCCGCCCATTAGTTGTTCTGCTGCCAAAACCTAGACAAACCTTACCCCATGAACCCGGGGCCAAAGCCATCACCAAACGCAGGAAACCACTAAGCGTGACCTATGGCAGAAATGTTGGTATCCAATGAATGGTCCTCAGGGCGACGGAACCCACACCCGCCTCACAAATTGAGCAAAAGAAGCAATCAATTTTCAATTTGGGAGGCGGGTATGGGTACCACCGCCCGGGAACCATTTATCGGTTAACCAACACCTCTACGATAAGCCAACCCGAGTGGTTCACTACGTTTGGTAACTTAGCAGGGGTGTCCGGGTTCATGAGGTGAGGTTCGTTCGGGTCTTGGTGGCAGTTGCGCCTGCCCATCTACTACGTGGCAAGTCGGATCGGAAGAGACTGGTTGAGGGAGATTTTTTGACCTCCACAGCGGGGCTTTCTCGGAACATCGCCTTGCAGGGAGGGATGAATTCCTACGTCCATCACTCCTGAACAAACTGACTCCCAGATACCTACCCACCCCTCATACCTCTTTTTCCTTTACAGAACTTCCTCTCCTCTCCTCATTTCCCCAAAAAGACCCTCCAGCATCCCCAAAGATAATATCTAATGGCCCTCCTGTATGGAGCTAATGTTATAGTTTCATACCTGAACTGTAATTATGGGCCCCCCATTTCCATAGAGTGGCTGCATCAGAGGCATGAGCTCGCCGTACCACATCTCCACTTCTTGCTTGTAATCTCCTGTATGAAGTTAATGTTATAGTTTCATACCTGAACCGTAATGAAGGGTCCCCCATTTTTCATAGAGCGGTGGCTGCATCAGAGACATGAGTTCGCCGTACCACATCTCCACTTCTTGCTTGTAATCTCCTGTATGGAGTTAATGTTATAGTTTCATACCTGAACCGTAATGATGGGTCCCCCATTTCCATAGAGCAGTGGCTGCATCAGAGGCATGAGCTCGCCGTACCACATCTCCACTTCTTGCTTGTAATCTCCTGTATGGAGTGTGATGGTTCACCCCCCCCCCTAATGAAAACTTTTAAATATTTCTTCTTCTCGTGCGTTCAGATCTCCGGTTGGTAGATCTTCCTCTCGTACCTACTGAATGATTCGCCATTAATGTTTTGAATCATGACTTATTTTTCCCACCCCTGTGATTGAACACAGTAAAAGGTAGTTTTCCGGGAAATTCTTACAATAAACCCTTTTCTCCACGTTGTGTGATTTTTTTTTCGGAGCACCTAGAACATCTAGGATAGGTATTTAATGTCTTTCGTGGTAACTTTCGGTTCTTTTAGGTAAGGTGTGGAAGAATTACTCTGTATCTCTTAAGACGTCTGAAGGACACGCCCTGTCTAAACTATCCTAAGTTTGTCCCCGCTATGATCCTAATGATATACACTGCTCCAATATTCACATAATGAGCACTGTTGTTATTACTCTCGCTAGGCTATAAAATTGATCTCTCCCCCTCTACGTCCTAATAACTTTTAATGTACGTACCTGGAATGTTTCATTTCATGTGGATAATTGGCGAATTCTCTGCACCGCTCTCCATGGCTAGATGCTATACATAATCGTGATAATATGTTCTGTTGTTAGTAAACACAAACTTATACCTAGGATGGAAGTATAAAGACGGGATAGAGGATAGAATGGATGGTGATGGAGAGGAATTCTTTGCAAGCTAATACTGGCTCCTCCACTTGACCAAGTTGACTAGGTGGTCAGCTCTCAGGACACGACCCTCCGACCAATGCATGATGAGGCTATACCCATGGCACCCGGAAAATCTCTTGACGATAAACCAGATACCCGGACCCCTCCATAACAAAAGAAGAACGGCATGCCTTCAAACCTTTCCCAGACAACTCCAGTATCGAACACCTCCGGAACTACTTTACTGGCTCTAGAAGGGGTAATCTATTTCGTCCCTTATCAAGACTCTACTCACGGTACAAAGTGGCGTAAGCTTGTGACAGGCAGATCCTTCTCCCACGTGACCGACCTAGCGTTACAGACCACCTCTGGAAACCGACTTATCCCCACCCTTGTAAGAGATACGTTTGCTTCCAGGTCGATAGGATTAAAAAATGTGATGATGCTGCAGGAATCTCTCCACAAGAGCCATGCCTATGCCTCCATCCACACTACCTTGCCGGTAACTCGAGATGCTTTTGGTCAAGACGCCTCCGTCAGCGAACCATGCCCTTTCATACTGATGGCATCTCATTTCATACGACCTGTTGCGCCCATCCGCTCGACATAGCTCCGCGAAGGGAATTGCTTCCAGCACCTCGCGAGACCCGATCAGTCTATGGTGAGCATCCTCCAACATGACAATGCAGAAAGACCCTTACCGGGGGACCACCAATTTTCCACATAATGTGTGGCCTCGGTGTTCGTCATCACATTGTTCGATCGTAAAGATTTAAAAAGGCGTAATTTCAACAAGTAGGAATTCAGCAGAGTACCTGTTAGTTTTATCTGTTTCATATTTTATATCGTGATTCTGCTCTTCTGCTCCCTTGTCTAAAGATGTTCAGCTGCTCGCCCTTCAGTAATCGCCTTCAATTTGATATGTCGTACTCTCGAGACGCTCCCCATTTGGTTGACTGTATTCTCTATGTCTGGTTCATTTTTTGTGTCAGCTCGGCATCAGCCGTGTGCCGAGAAAAGGTCACTGTCCAGGGTGGTGACTGGTAACATCTGTGAAATACGCCTAGTACCTATTCTGGGATAAATAGTACATCAATTTACTCGATACAGACACTCATGCAATTAACTGTCCAAGATTCGCGTTCTATTCACACCACCGGCAATCAGCAGGACCTGTAATTTATGTTATAAATTTCTTAACTTACCGAGCGCGATTGTCAATAACCCTCCCGTCGGGAATGTACTATGACAGTTATATGTTAACTCCACTTCCCATACCTCTGGGGGGGAAAAAAAAACCCTCCCTACAAAATCTTTATTACTTGTAACTAACATAGCCTGAATGTTGTGAAATTAATTTCCCCCTCTCATAAACTATCAAGAAGGCGCCTTCAATTCGTTAACAATTTAAATTTTGTCCCCGTAACCCGTCTGTTGTGACTACTTAGTTTTCCGTATTCTAATCAATGATTCTGTGGTCCCTGTCCTTTATTACCTAAACACTATCCCCTACTGTAACTGTTTTAATTACGGGGTTTCACTTTTATCAATTAATTTTTATTATTAGAGTCGTTTTTCGCGGTTTATCACTCACTCGTGGATGATTACTGTGGTTTATTGAATATCAATTAATTTTATTGTTATTATCTCGAAAATCTCGTTCAATAGAAATATATTAGCATTATTATTAATTATGACAGGAGTCCAACACTTTAATCAAGTCTCAATTCCCAAATTTAAATGTTTATAGCGCGGTAATCGCGAATTTTAACAACGATTATCTGTATTAAGTAAGTAACACAACACAAAATTTCTTCATCTTACACAATAATTACTGTAAAATTTTCACTGAAGTTAGTCTCAACAAACAAACACTTCTCGTTTTCGCTAGTCCACAGCGAGCCACAACACCTTTTCGTTTTCGCTAAGTCCACAGTCAAACACACCACTCTTGTCCCGCGCGTATAATCCCCCGTTTTCGTCCCTTCGAAATTCAAATTTCACGTCCAGCCCCTTTGACGATTCGAAAAAGTCTTCCTAATCTACCCTCTTTCCATCTCGCAGGTCCAATGTCAAACCTACCTTCCAACGTTTTTTACATTAATTTATCCCTCATAAATTCTCACAGTTATGTGAACTGCACTTCAGGAAAAATACTTGAATTTGCACATAATTTAAAGTTCTGACAGGACATTAATTTTTATTAGTTTCACTAATTACTTTCTTGAATCTCGTACACGTAAAATCAAGAGATAAATTCAGCTTTAATGTATCGATCTTGACAACCCACTCAAATACAAGGGATCGAACACATTTTTCATCTGCGTTATCTGAAAGACACAAAAATCCAATCCGAAACCTTAGCTTTTCTAACCTATTCCTTCTAAAACTCCCGACCCTAGATTTGAAACCAATCGTTGCCGACTCCGTTCTCTTTCCTACAAACGCGATTTATGACTCATGATTTATGACTCTTCCTTCCACTTAAAATAACTATTCCCTAAAACGTGGGACAATATTTTGTTCTAAATCCACCAAGAGGCATCAGATCTCGCTCTTTCCTGTGATTGATGGGACGCCCCTAATATGGTTCGATACTTATTCTGATTTGTTGAACGCTTTCGTTACCCTAGTAGATAAATCCTTCCTCGACAGGCCAGCCCCAATTGCTCCACATTCTTTTAATTTCACTATCAAATCTACCCCACGGATGTCGGTAGTATGCTCATATTTGTTATTTAAGAAAAAATTATTCGCCAACCATTCGACAAAGCAGGTTCATCACAGGAGTTAATGTTATAGTTTCATACCTGAACCGTAATGATGGGTCCCCCATTTCCATAGAGCAGTGGCTGCATCAGAGGCATGAGCTCGCCGTACCACATCTCCACTTCATGCTTGTAATCTACATCAAGAGGAAAGACATACAGCTGTTAGGAAAGATCAACATTCAAACAAAATGTATGCGATGAGATCAAAGATCCTTAAATATTTATTCCTACCTTTGTCACTGGTTCTGAGTACGATGTTTGGATAGTACGAAAGTAACCAGTAGGGAAATCCTCCCTGGAATAAAACAGTGGAAAGATAAAATCATGTATTAAATTTCAAACATTTCATTTCATTTATTAAAAGATAAAAACTTTGTTTACATCACTATGCTTTGATATAAAATAAATATATTTCGTGAACGATGTCCACTACTTCATGAATAATTGTATAGGTTTAAAATTAAAATATACAATATCAACTATGGAGAGGGAGGAATTACGAATTACGTAGACATTAGAAGGGAAAGACCGGTTAAGAGGGAAAATATTAAAAAGACAGTTAAAAATATGTTCTGATTTTCAAGTGTATCTGAATTCATTGTTAATATTTTTTTCTTATTTCTAATAATCCAAAATTAATAATTTGCGTTAAACATTTAATAGTCTTTACAGCGGCAGTTTGGGGGAGATATTTCGACCTCTCCAGCAGGGCTCTCGCAGAACATTAACTTACATCGCAGTTGGAGGGATGGATTTATACGTCTGACACTCCTGGACCCACTGACCCTAAGATTCCTACCCACCCTTCATTATTTTTCCTTCCCAGAACTTCATCTACTCCCTTTCCATAAAAATACCCTCCACAAAGCATCCCCTAAGGCAGTGTTTCTTAACCGTATTGAAAGAATCGCCCCCTTTAACACAGTAAAATTATCCAATGCCACCCCCCCCCCCACACCTCTTACTATACTACTGATCTTGCTCCGTATAAGTATAAACGAATGAACACATAAGTAAGAAATGTTGTGCCTCGGACGGTACAAAACTTTCAACTTTCACTCACAGGTGATATTTTGAACTTTTTATAATTGGCCTCTGTTTTAAATGAAGCACAATGACATTGAGTATTATGCCTCAGTTTAAATTTTTGTGCGTGGCAAGGTTTTAACAGAACTTAAAAAAAAAATCGTTGCACCTAAAGAAAGTGTTTCAGTGTGCACTGTGCATACATAGCTCGTGCATACATAGCTCGTGAATGAGCTTATTTTCTATTTTGACACAACGCCCACCCGAACTTCTGCAGCGCCCCCTAAATGTTAAAAATTTGAACACGCCCCTAAGGGGGCGCACTGGCGCCCCCATTAAGAATCACTGCCCTGGGATGACGTAGGCCCTGAGGGAAATTATTTTCCTCAGTGCCTCCTGTGTGTATCTAATGTAAAAAAAAAAATTAATCATCTAACAAATCAAAATTATCGTATTTTCAGGAATTGCTCATCTTTTGATTATATATACATATCAGCTGGCCCGGCAAACGTTGTTCTTCCATATAAATTATTTCTATGTGTGGATGAAAGTTCGATGAGGCGAACGTAGCGCCATCTGACATTCAACAACATAAATAATTTCGTTCTGTTTGAAATACGAACGACGGTTAAATTTATTCATACAAAAATCGCGGTTAAAAAATGGGAGGATGGGGGTAGGAGGGTGAAAATTTGGGGTCTAAAAAAATATTTTGTCAAAAAAAAGAAAAAAATTTGTGGATAATTTTTTTCACCCTAACACGACACCTTAAATAGGGACACCTTAACCTAGCGGTATGAAATATACTTTAGGACCTATTCTCATACCTACCAAATATAGGTACAAAAAAATCATTAAAATCGGTCGAGCCTTTTCGGAGGAGGGCGACCACAAACACCGTGACACGAGATTTTTTACAATAGATTTTTTTTTTCAACAGAATGACAATCATTCCCGGTTTATGAGTAACCGGACAATATTTGAAAATCTCCTACTACCACCACAGTAAGCGGAAAATGTTGTATGTGTCGTGTGGAGAACTTAGCCAGCCGAAGAATCGAACACGTGACGCCTGGGTGGGACACAAATGCGATGCCAACTCAGCCACTAACCGGATTTGTAATATAATAATAAGTACCTACACAAGAGCCAAATAAATAACCAAACATACTCGTATATTTATTGTTAAACATAAGCATTCGAATATTGTTAAACATAAGCACAAGTTTATTATAATAATTATAATATTTTGTAATTACTAATCACGCTCGAAGAATGTCTTGATTCTCGATTTTTGCAAGCGATTTAAATAACCAAACATATATCTATTGTTAAACATAAGCATTCGATACTAAATTTGTATTTTAAGATATTATTTTTTCTCTTCGCTTATTCTTTTTCTTATAAGTACAAAATGGTATATTTAACTAAAGCCTTCATGGGGAATTCAATCGTAACACTTTTTTCCTTCTGTACATACTATTTATATAATTAAACAATATAATATGAAATTATGATTTGAACTAAATTTGTTAATTTGACTGGCCTAAAACAGGATCCATTCCTGATTGGCTAGTCAAAGTTTCCGCATATGTTTTATTGTATAATTTTAGGTTTTAAATGCTTCAGATTTTATGTTTTGGTTAAATCTTTCCCACAGGAAAAACTAAATCCTTTAAACCCCCACTATACAAGTATTATAAATACAAAACAATACAAGAACAACATGTCAACCTACCAGAGACCAAATGGGAAAATAATTCACCGATTCCAGATATTTTCATATCAGAGGGTTCGGCTCTGTGGAATTCCTAATTGAACCTATAAACCCTTCTGATCCCTCAATATAAATATTTAAAAAATCTTTTGTAATCCTACATGTATTTAAAATGACTGATTTTTGCATTTTTATATATAAATTCTTTGACAAATCTAATATGCCTAAATTTTGAAGGAGAGACCTAGGTATAATGCCAGTAGCCGAAATAACAAATGGTAATATTTTTATTGTCTGAGAATGCCAAATTCTTTTAATCTCATTCCTAAATCTGTGTATTTTTTTATTATTATTACTAGCTGGGTTACCCGGCTTCGCTCGGGACAACATTCGAGAGTGTTCTGGAATGTTTCACATTGATTTTCCCGATTCCCTATTCCCTAACATTCCCCAATTTTCCAGAATGTTCCGGGATGTTCTGGAACGTTGTGAAATTCTCTCAAATACTCTGACTGGGGTGCCCGGCTTCGCTCAGGGAGTTGATGTGAGAATGAATTGACGTTCGAATCCACGACGGATCTTGCTTTATATACCCTATACGGAAAGCCCCATACAAAAAAAAACTTCAAATGTTCCAGAATAATGTTCCAGATCATTCTACAACATTCGGGAGTTTTCTGGAATGTTCCACAATGATCTGGTATGTTTCTTAATGTTCCTTCCTATTCCCGAACATTCCAGAATGTTCCGGGATGTTCTGGAATGTTGTGGAATGCTCAGCAATACTCTGGCATGTTTGAACTATTCTAAAAATTTCAAGGGGCCAAACTTCAAGCCCTTATGTCACGCCCTTCAGGTAAAAACGGGAACTTTTTTCAAAGATGGGGGGATAGAGGGCTGCCATACAATATAACCCCCTTTATCGTACCAGGACTCGTCTTTGAGTTTTAGCGGCATGTACATTGTACATTTTTTTAATAACTTAAATTGAAGATTAAGATTATCCAAGCTTCTAGAACTTTCCATAACCTTCTAGACTCACCAACACACTCCATCGCTCCTTCCAGAACTATCTAGAGCTTTATCGAGCCTTCTAGACACGCCGACATACTTCGCCACTCCTTCCAGAACTTTCTACAGCTTTACCGAACCTTATAGAACTTTCCGGAACCTACTAAACTAACCGACATACTCCGCCACTCCTTCCAGAACTTTTTACAGCTTTATCGAACCTTATAGAACTTTCCGGGACATTCTAGACTCGCTCGTATACTCCTACACGCCATCCAGAACTTTTCAGAGTTTTATCGAATCGTCTAGAAGTTTCCGGAAATTTTTAGAATTTTCTTGAAATTTCTCTTCTTAATTTTTAGACTCAGCTACATACTCCCCCACTCCTTCTAGAACTTTATACAGCTTTGTCGAACCTTCTAGAAGTTTCCGGAACCTTCTAAACTCATCGACATACACCGCCACTCATCCAGAACTTTGTACAGCCCTATCGAACCTTCTAGAGCTTCCTACAGCTTTATGGAACCTTCTACAATTTTCCGGGACCTTCTAGACACACCGACACACTCTTCCACTCCTTTCAGAACTTTTTACAGCCTAATGGAACCGTCAAGAACTTTCTACAGCTTTATCAAACCTTCTAGAACTTTCCGGAACCTTCTAAACCCACCGACATATTTCACCATTCCTTTCAGAACTTTCCGGAACCTTCTAGACTCACCGACTTACTCCGCCACTCCTTCCAGAACTTTGCACAGCTTTATAGAACCTTCTAGAACTTCTTACAGCTTTGTGGAATCTTCTAAAATTTTCCGGAACCTTCTAGACATACCAACATACTCCTCCACTCCTTTCAGAACTTACTACAGCCTTATAATAATAATAATATTTGGCTAATTTATATAGCGCCGTTTTCGTGAAAAATCACCTCAAGGGCGCTGTGGATATGGAACCTTCTAGAACTTTCTACAGCTTTATCGAACCTTCTAGAACTTTCGGAATCTTCTAGACTCACCGCCAATTATTTCTGAAAGCTTCTAGAACTTTCTCTTTCCATAATTTTCTAAAGCATTTGTGAACCATCAGATCCTTCTAGACTTACCGACATACTCCGCCACTCCTTCCAGAATTTTGTACAGCCCTATCGAACCTTCTAGAACTTCCTACAGCTTTATGGAACCTTCTAGAATTTTCCGGAACCTTCTAGACACACCGACACACTCCTCCACTCCTTTCAGAACTTTTTACATCCTAATGGAACCTTCAAGAACTTTCTACAGCTTTATCAAACCTTCTAGAACTTTCCGGAACCTTCTAAATCCACCGACATATTCCACCATTCCTTTCAGAACTTTCCGGAACCTTCTAGACTCACCGACTTACTCCGCCACTCCTTCCAGAACTTTGCACAGCTTCATAGAACCTTCTAGAACTTCTTACAGCTTTGTGGAATCTTCTAAAATTTTCCGGAACCTTCTAGACATACCAACATACTCCTCCACTCCTTTCAGAACTTTCTACAGCCTTATAATAATAATAATATTTGGCTAATTTATATAGCGCCGTTTTCGTGAAAAATCACCTCAAGGGCGTTGTGGATATGGAACCTTCTAGAACTTTCTACAGCTTTGTCGAACCTTCTAGAACTTTCCGGAACCATCTAGACTCACCGACATACTCTGCCACTACTCGCAGAACTTTGTACAGCCCTATCGAACCTTCTAGAACTTCCACAGCTTTTTGGTACCGTCTAGAATTTTCTGGAACCTTCTAGACACACCGACACACTCCTACACTCCTTTCAGAACTTGTAGCTCTATCGAACCTTCTAGAACTTTCGGAATCTTCTAGACTCACCGCCAATTATTTCTGAAAGCTTCTAGAACTTTCTCCTTCCATAATTTTCTTAAGCATTTGTGAACCATCAGATCCTTCTAGACTTACCGACATACTTCGCCACTCCTTCCAGAATTTTGTACAGCCCTATCGAACCTTCTAGAACTTCCTACAGCCTTATGGTACCTTGTAGAACTTTCCGGAACCTTCTTAACACACCGACATATTCCACCATTCCTTTCAGAACTTTCCGGAACCTTCTAGACTCACCGACTTACTCCACCACTCCTTCCAGAACTTTGTACAGCTTTATCGAACCTTCTAGAACTTTCTGGAACCATCTAGACTTACCGACATATTCCGCCACTCCTTCCAGAATGTTGTACAGCCCTGTTGAACCTTCTAGTTCGACAGCTTTATGGAACTTTCTAGAATTTTCCGGAACCTTCTAGATACATTGATACACTCCTCCACTCCTTTCCGAACTGTCTACAGCTTTATCGAACCTTCTTGAACTTTTCGGAACCTTCTAGGCTCGCTGACATACTCCTCCACTTCTTCCAGAACATTCCAGAGTTTCATTGAATTTTCTAGAAGTTTCCGGAATCTTCTAGACTCTTCTTGAAATTTCTGGAGTCTTCTTCGAACTTTCAGCCCTTATATCTTCAAAAGAAAGCCCTTTAGGTAAAATCGAATACCCTTATTCCCTAGGGAGGATATAGATCTACCATACTATATAACTCTCTTGATCGTACCGGCACTTGTTTCTGAGTTTTTGCGTTCCGCACGTTTTTTTGGACTTTCTTTTATAATATATATTGATTATTGAGAGCAATAAGAAAGGAAGAACAAAGAGATGTTTTCGCTTTATGGCCGTTATTTGTTGAAATATGAAATAATAATGAATGTCAAATAATGACGAGAACATTAAATTTTAAGCGATTCATGATATTATAAAGTGAATTGATTACAATGTGCGTATTGTTGTATTATTTACTCGTACATTCTGCTTTATTATGTTTTAATAATTATTTTATTTTACGCAATTAGGTGCTCTAAACCTGCCGGTGACCATTTGGAATCGACTGAAGACTTTTTCGGGTCGATGTCGTTTTCTCCGAGTCTCGAACGAATCAGAAACGTCCCTCAACGTGGAGACTGGGTTAATTCTCAAGACCGGGTCAGGATTCCATGACAGTTGATCCTCCGTCAGTCCCATGAGACTGTGGTTTGGTCAGTCTACCGTAGAGCTGTTCCGGACCGCAGTAAACAAAGTCCACGTAGCCAACATGATAGTCAACGTACGTTGAACGGACAGTACACAAGAAGAAGAAGAAGTTAATATGCAGTCAGTTAAGGGAAAATACGGTACTTATACCTAATTACAGAAGATATAAGTAAGTTCTCCGAAGGGGTGTACACTGTACAGAGAGGATTTTTTTTATGTGAATACCTCACAAGAGTCCCAGCTGTTCCTCTTTGGAGCTAATGAGACTATGGCATCTCCAATTGGGGTTTGTTGTGAGGCTGAAGATAGTGGGGGGAGGAGATGGGGAAGAGCAAGGTGGGGAAGTACCTAGCTATTCAGATCTGGTTACCAAACACGGTTAAAGCCATTTCAGCAACGTTTCAATTCTTAATGGTGATCTTACATCAGGACTACACTTCCTTCCACTTACACATCTTCCACTCTGGAACGTGCCGCAAATATAGTTTATACTAGCTGGGTTACCCGGCTTCGCTCGGGACAACATTCGAGAGTATTCTGGAATGTTTCACATTGATTTTCCCGATTCCCTATTCCCTAACATTCCCCAATTTTCCAGAATGTTCCGGGATGTTCTGGAACGTTGTGAAATTCTCTCAAATACTCTGACTGGGGTGCCCGGCTTCGCTCAGGGAGTTGATGTGAGAATGAATTGACGTTCGAATCCACGACGGATCTTGCTTTATATACCCTATACGGAAAGCCCCATACAAAAAAAAACTTCAAATGTTCCAGAATAATGTTCCAGATCATTCTACAACATTCGGGAGTTTTCTGGAATGTTCCACAATGATCTGGTATGTTTCTTAATGTTCCTTCCTATTCCCGAACATTCCAGAATGTTCCGGGATGTTCTGGAATGTTGTGGAATGCTCAGCAATACTCTGGCATGTTTGAACTATTCTAAAAATTTCAAGGGGCCAAACTTCAAGCCCTTATGTCACGCCCTTCAGGTAAAAACGGGAACTTTTTTCAAAGATGGGGGGATAGAGGGCTGCCATACAATATAACCCTCTTTATCGTACCAGGACTCGTCTTTGAGTTTTAGCGGCATGTACATTGTACATTTTTTTAATAACTTAAATTGAAGATTAAGATTATCCAAGCTTCTAGAACTTTCCATAACCTTCTAGACTCACCAACACACTCCATCGCTCCTTCCAGAACTATCTAGAGCTTTATCGAGCCTTCTAGACACGCCGACATACTTCGCCACTCCTTCCAGAACTTTCTACAGCTTTACCGAACCTTATAGAACTTTCCGGAACCTACTAAACTAACCGACATACTCCGCCACTCCTTCCAGAACTTTTTACAGCTTTATCGAACCTTATAGAACTTTCCGGGACATTCTAGACTCGCTCGTATACTCCTACACGCCATCCAGAACTTTTCAGAGTTTTATCGAATCGTCTAGAAGTTTCCGGAAATTTTTAGAATTTTCTTGAAATTTCTCTTCTTAATTTTTAGACTCAGCTACATACTCCCCCACTCCTTCTAGAACTTTATACAGCTTTGTCGAACCTTCTAGAAGTTTCCGGAACCTTCTAAACTCATCGACATACACCGCCACTCATCCAGAACTTTGTACAGCCCTATCGAACCTTCTAGAGCTTCCTACGGCTTTATGGAACCTTCTACAATTTTCCGGGACCTTCTAGACACACCGACACACTCCTCCACTCCTTTCAGAACTTTTTACAGCCTAATGGAACCGTCAAGAACTTTCTACAGCTTTATCAAACCTTCTAGAACTTTCCGGAACCTTCTAAACCCACCGACATATTTCACCATTCCTTTCAGAACTTTCCGGAACCTTCTAGACTCACCGACTTACTCCGCCACTCCTTCCAGAACTTTGCACAGCTTTATAGAACCTTCTAGAACTTCTTACAGCTTTGTGGAATCTTCTAAAATTTTCCGGAACCTTCTAGACATACCAACATACTCCTCCACTCCTTTCAGAACTTACTACAGCCTTATAATAATAATATTTGGCTAATTTATATAGCGCCGTTTTCGTGAAAAATCACCTCAAGGGCGCTGTGGATATGGAACCTTCTAGAACTTTCTACAGCTTTATCGAACCTTCTAGAACTTTCGGAATCTTCTAGACTCACCGCCAATTATTTCTGAAAGCTTCTAGAACTTTCTCTTTCCATAATTTTCTAAAGCATTTGTGAACCATCAGATCCTTCTAGACTTACCGACATACTCCGCCACTCCTTCCAGAATTTTGTACAGCCCTATCGAACCTTCTAGAACTTCCTACAGCTTTATGGAACCTTCTAGAATTTTCCGGAACCTTCTAGACACACCGACACACTCCTCCACTCCTTTCAGAACTTTTTACATCCTAATGGAACCTTCAAGAACTTTCTACAGCTTTATCAAACCTTCTAGAACTTTCCGGAACCTTCTAAATCCACCGACATATTCCACCATTCCTTTCAGAACTTTCCGGAACCTTCTAGACTCACCGACTTACTCCGCCACTCCTTCCAGAACTTTGCACAGCTTCATAGAACCTTCTAGAACTTCTTACAGCTTTGTGGAATCTTCTAAAATTTTCCGGAACCTTCTAGACATACCAACATACTCCTCCACTCCTTTCAGAACTTTCTACAGCCTTATAATAATAATAATATTTGGCTAATTTATATAGCGCCGTTTTCGTGAAAAATCACCTCAAGGGCGCTGTGGATATGGAACCTTCTAGAACTTTCTACAGCTTTGTCGAACCTTCTAGAACTTTCCGGAACCATCTAGACTCACCGACATACTCTGCCACTACTCGCAGAACTTTGTATAGCCCTATCGAACCTTCTAGAACTTCCACAGCTTTTTGGAACCGTCTAGAATTTTCTGGAACCTTCTAGACACACCGACACACTCCTACACTCCTTTCAGAACTTGTAGCTCTATCGAACCTTCTAGAACTTTCGGAATCTTCTAGACTCACCGCCAATTATTTCTGAAAGCTTCTAGAACTTTCTCCTTCCATAATTTTCTTAAGCATTTGTGAACCATCAGATCCTTCTAGACTTACCGACATACTTCGCCACTCCTTCCAGAATTTTGTACAGCCCTATCGAACCTTCTAGAACTTCCTACAGCCTTATGGTACCTTGTAGAACTTTCCGGAACCTTCTTAACACACCGACATATTCCACCATTCCTTTCAGAACTTTCCGGAACCTTCTAGACTCACCGACTTACTCCACCACTCCTTCCAGAACTTTGTACAGCTTTATCGAACCTTCTAGAACTTTCTGGAACCATCTAGACTTACCGACATATTCCGCCACTCCTTCCAGAATGTTGTACAGCCCTGTTGAACCTTCTAGTTCGACAGCTTTATGGAACTTTCTAGAATTTTCCGGAACCTTCTAGATACATTGATACACTCCTCCACTCCTTTCCGAACTGTCTACAGCTTTATCGAACCTTCTTGAACTTTTCGGAACCTTCTAGGCTCGCTGACATACTCCTCCACTTCTTCCAGAACATTCCAGAGTTTCATTGAATTTTCTAGAAGTTTCCGGAATCTTCTAGACTCTTCTTGAAATTTCTGGAGTCTTCTTCGAACTTTCAGCCCTTATATCTTCAAAAGAAAGCCCTTTAGGTAAAATCGAATACCCTTATTCCCTAGGGAGGATATAGATCTACCATACTATATAACTCTCTTGATCGTACCGGCACTTGTTTCTGAGTTTTTGCGTTCCGCACGTTTTTTTGGACTTTCTTTTATAATATATATTGATTATTTTTGGAGGACAACCCGTGTTGATTTCGAGGCATGGTTGCCTCGTATTGAACACGGACCTTCGGATTGCGAATCAAGACCACGGAGGCCGTCAATGTGCCGCCGAATAACAAAATATTTTCATTCAAATTCATCAACGATAAAACTACTTGTTTATTATACTGTATATGTTACTGTAAAAGCCCGTAAATTGGTAAATCTTATGTTTTACTAGTAAATCTTAGGATTTACCAATCGACTTTTGCCATTAAAAGTTGGTAAATCTTAGAATTTACTGGAAAATCTTAAGATTAACGTGGTACTGGCTTTTACAGTAACATAGATATATATACCAGTGAATGAGAACAAAAAATCCACACTCTATATAAAAAAATTCGTTTGATATCCATACTAACTGATTATTAAAAGTATTTTTGAAGTCGATTTTAGGATTAAAATTGGTAAATAATTCACAAAAAAATATATTTTTAGAATGATTATAATTGCGGGAGGTCAATTGTAGGTCACCCTGGGCTGTATTCCACTTGGGATCGAATCTATCGAATTATAGATTCCATCTCTCTTGGAATGGAATCTATCACCCTACAAAATATAACTTCCTTCCTAATATTATTTTTCGTTCCCAACTTACCAAATCTCTTTCAGCACAAATGTATGGCCCAGGTCTCAAGATTACGTACAAGTCTTCTTCCTGCGCCAACTGTATAAACCTCACAAGGTCCTGATCACCTTCCCACCTGTACTTGCCTTTCTCCGGCTCGTGAAAACTCCACTCCACGTATCTGAAAGAATTAAAACATAAACACCTTTGGTTTGGAGCTCCAAAATACCTGAAAAAACCCTCGACTCTGCAGAAACGGGCAATCCTTTTGATAGATTCCCTCATCTTATGACTGCAATCTTTAGAGTACAGGCGTCGGGTGAGAATGCTATCCTTGTTCTACCGATTTTTCAATGGAAGATGCTACGAGGAACCAGCGTCTATGATCCCTTCGGCACCGGTGCATAGTCGGGAAACACAACGTGTGTACAGGGTTGACATTTGTCACATGAAAACGGGTCGCTTCTTCGACTCGTCGCATTCCTTCCTCTGCTCTAAAAGACCCTCTACACAGCATGTCAGATAACATAGGCTCTGAAGGCAATTATTTTCCTGTGTAAAAAAAGTCCTGTATGAAGTTAATGTAAAAAAAGATGACTTAATTGATATTCCGGAAGGAAAATGCAAAAAAAAACTGATAAAAACATTGGTAAAACTTAACTACAATATTAAAACCTCCATAAATCTTAAAACAGTGTAAACAAAATGATAAAATATAAACAAAATATGAATTGTTTGCGGTTGTTTGCGGTTGGATTTTGAGTGTGGGATGTGGTATAGTTGGTTTGAGGGTGTGTTTCATATGAATGTTTTCTAGAAGGTAGACATTGTCGATAGCTTTATTAATGATTTTGAATGGACATTTATGGGCTATATACAATTTGGCCAACTGCCGCAGAAGGTATTAAGAAGTTCTCCGCACGATAAAGATCGGGAATTACTAGATTAATAAAAAAGTTTGAGAAACCTAAGATAATTCACTGAATTATATGTGAAGGAATGACCCACAAAAAACTTTTTTGTGAAAATTGACAAATTAAATCCGTCGATTCATCAATTAATGTTGAAATGAATGAGTTATCTGTATACTCGATTTTTGGAAACTGGTAAATCTACATTTCGTAGAGAGCCCAAAAAATTTTTTTTCGATCTAAGAAATTCCACATATATATCTAACAAGACGTACCGAGGGATTTTAACCAGCGATTCCTGAACATATTTGGAGTAAAAAATGTATACGTCATTTTGCAGTCCGATGACATTTTTTTCTATTAAAAACAAAAATAGATGTTTAATTTGTGGCCTCAGCACAGGTGAGCTACCCAGTGAGGCCGACATTGCTGAATTGTATTTAAAAATGTTAGATATTATGTCAAATGAAATAAATAAATAAATCACATGCCGCTACTGTTCCCCTCGCTAAGGGATCGTCCCGTCGCGATGGGTGTCAGCGATACGCGCTGTTTCGAGTATATTTTTTTTTTAACTTTTTTTTATTTTTACGGCAACTAGAGGTTTAAAAAAACTTTTGAGGCCGGGTCTAAGCTTTGACGCATTTTAAAAGACATTAAACAGCTGATATTAACCGACCGACCGATTTTTTAAAAATATTTTACCTAAAAATTCCAACTTTGGACTCGATTTACTCGAAAACTGACTTCAGTCACACAGGAATAAAATTAAGGAAGAACAAGAAAATAAAATAGAATGAAGAACAGAAATAGTAACAAAGAAAGAACCGAATGAAGAACAAATAAAATAATAGAACGAATTACAGAAATAATAGAATGAAGAACAGAAGTAATAACAAAGTAAACAACCGAATGATGAAGAATGGAATGGAACAGAAAGAAGAATAGAACGTAGAACACAATGAGAAACTGAATAAAGAAACGAATAACTGAGGGAAGAACCAAAGTAAAAATATAATGAAGCAAAGGATATTAATTAAATAATAATGATGAAATTTCGTACGTGGAAACGGCGTTGATTCCGGCAGCCCTCATGGTTCTAAGCCGGTCCCTCCAGTACCGACGAGGACATCTGAAGTAGTGCAGAGAGCCGGACACGTAGCGGAACGGGTTGCCGTCCATCGTGAAGGTGTTTCTGTCGTAGTCTATGCTGAACGACCTGTTCCCACTAACACGTACTTCCTGAATGGTAATAGGCATAGCATAACCATGTCAAGAAATCAACATAAGATTAATATTTTAAAGCCCTTTTGATATTAGAAGTTAAAAATGTCATCTATCATGGGCAATAACGACGACCTTGGGATAACATTGTGTGGGGGTGTGAAGTTAGCATTAAAAAACGGTGTATTATAATTTGCAATGTCTACACGGCGCGGCGTAAGAGCATCTCAGAGGACTTTTCCATAATTTACAAAATGTATTTGGTTAGATCTCACAAATCTTTGCTCGTGTGGATAGATAAAGGATGATCCAATTCCAGTTTCGTAACTTTTATTTATAAAAAAACACACAAAATATAACATTATAATTTTTTGAAGTAAAAACTTCTTTAGCACCTTTTCGTTATTTGTTTTTGGGGTGTTATGCCGTGTTGGGCTATCTCCTTCTTTAGCCAACGTTTCGGACAGCGTTGCAATGTCCATCATCAGGGCAGATCCGGTAGATGTCACCGGTAGACACATCTACTGGATCTGCAGGAAACAGGACTTTCCATCGAAACCGCATATTAAATAAGAAGAATAAAGATTTATCCAGACACTATCAAGAGAACATTTAGTTCGGGTTTGAATCTTGCAATCAAAAGATAGTAGCCAATAATATATGCGTTAAGAAAATGAAGATAATGTGGGTGGTTCTTAGTCGAAGTTGATACAGTTAAAAATGACCGAATTGGATATCGACACCGTGGCGCAGTGGTTCGCGCGTTTGCCCGGAAAGCAAGAGGTCCTGGGTTCGAGTCCCAGAGGTGTCAATATCTTTTTCTGATTTTTCTGTTTCCAGATTTTCGATGGAGTTTCGCTTATATTGTCTTCATTTAATTAAATATAACAATTTGAGATTTTACTCATAAAGTTAAAATAAAAAATAAAATAATATCTTAAGTACATAATTCAGCTACCTAGAATCACATTAACAATTAATTAACAACACTTAATCAATAATACCCATACATTTTACACTTCATTCATCTGATCTACCTTCATATCTTCCCACAATCTCTACCTAATTTTCTTAATTTAAATACTATGCAAAACATTTTACTTAAACTTAATCTGAATTATATACTCGAATTACTATTATTGTCAAGCATATTATGTGTAATTCCAATCCGTTAAGTACGCCTGCCATAACACAGGGACATCCCTAGCATGGCCGGTGAAATAATACTAAAAAATGTAAGTACCTTTTTTTTCGTGAAATAAACAAATAAAAAAATAAACAAATTAAAAATAAAATAATAAAAAAGCTTTGTTTATAATACTGAAAATATTTCATACCACTGTGTTTTCTTCTAGTAAGCCGGCAGCTGCTATTCCGACAGCCAGCATCAATACTATCAGCATGCTGGATATTGGCGATAGGTGACCGGCCAGTTCTACCATCTTCTTGGATTTTTAATACTGTTCCTTTTCAAAAGTTTTTGTTTTGTACGCTTGTTTACTCCATTCCTGGGTTAAATTTCTAAAACAAGATAAATATATACTAGAATTAATTTAAGAATATGTTACGTTGGTAAACTTTCGGGATGACTGAAAAATCTTAAAACTCAATTTTGGAGGCGGGTATGGGTACCGCCGCCTTATTTATTGGATAACCAACACCCCTGCTTTAGGTCTCCCTAAGTGGTTCGCTACGTTTGCTGACTTAGCAGGGTCTTGACGGAGAATGCGTTTGCTCACCTACTGCATGGCAGGCAGGATCGGGAGAGACTGGTTGAGGAAGACCTAGCCTAGACCTCTCCAGCTGGACTCTCTCCACCACCATGGGAGCTCTCCAGCATTACCTACAGTGGGAGGGATGGATTCATACGTCTGCCACTTCAGGAGTCCTAGCATGGTTGATCGATAAGGATTGATAGGATAACTTTCGGTAACCTCTGATCGTTCCCTAGGACAACTGCAGATGCAGTTGTACAAACAACAGTTGACGTCGAATATATTAAGAACACTCAGTCATTGTAAACTGTTACTTATTCGTTGGCGATCTGCAACGAGAAGGATGAGAAGTTACCGTAAGTTATCCTATCAATCCTTAACGATCGACTGTGCTAGAGGGCGACACATTAACCTCCAGTTTCCCAACCACCCCTCACACCTTTTCCTCTCCTTCCTTTCCCTAAAAAGGCCCTCCACGTAGCAACCCTTTAGACGACATAGGCCCTTGGGGATTTTTTTTTCTCATGGTCTCCTGTAAGAAGCTAACGTAAAATTATAACATTTTTTAGAAAAAATACTTTTGATTCATCTAAATTACTATAAAAGACAACTATTTGCGGCTAAATTTCGGTTTACGGAAGGTCTTCCTAAATAATAAAACTTTTTTTTTATACTAACTATTGGCTGGAGAATCCGAATCCGAAAGAATTTTTTTTCGGAAAGCAATATTAACAAAGTTACACGACTTTAAAATTTTCTATACGCACACATGAAAATCGACATTTAGGAAGCATTCTGACAGTTTAAAGTCATAGAAATAGCCATACCAAAGATATTAAACCACATAAAATTAAGTGTTGTCATATCAATAACTAACTTAAGTAATTATTTTTTATAAATTTTACTCACTTTTGGCGTAGCCGCTAAACTACTTGAAAACAGGGATATTTTTTTTAAATTGACGCGAGCAGGCAAGGGCAAAGGGGCACAAACCATGTTACACAAACCTAGCGTAGCCGCTAAACTACTTGAAAACGTAGGCTGTTTTTTTTAAATTGACGCGAGCAGGCGGTATAAAGGGGCACAAACCATGTTACACAAACCTAGCGTAGCCGCTAAACTACTTGAAAACGTAGGCTGTTTTTTTAAATTGACGCGAGCAGGCGGTATAAAGGGGCACAAACCATGTTCTTGTATGACCCGCGTGTTCGACAGGAACCCTTCGAGACAAGTGAGTTCGACAAGGATTCAACGACGAAGAAGATTTGGTCGATTTATAAGGTATGTTTGATGATATTATTGCATGGTAACATTTAATTTTGTGTGGTAAAACATCTTTCTAGTTTACCCATGACTTTAAACTGTCATAATGCTTCCAATATGTCGATTTTCATGTGTGCGTATAGAAAATTTTAAAGTCGTGTAACTTTGTTAATATTGCTTTCCGAAAAAAAAATCTTTCAGTTTTGGATTTTCCGGCCCATAATTAGTATATGAAAAAATATATATATATCTAGGAAGACCTTCCGTAAACCGAAATTATTCCCTATTTGCAATCGGGGCGATGGAAAATAGTGCATTTAAAATTTCAATTACGTAAAATAAAAATTTCTTTGGTCTTATGAGATGAAAAGGGTCAGACATTTACGTCAGTATTCTTTGACATTTGGTATTCAAATTTTGAATGCAGTGTTTTCAATCGCCACGAATGCAAATAGTTGCCTTTCAAAGCGTAAATCAAAAGGTGTTTTTCTTCTAAAAAATATCATTATTAAGCGTGTACAGATGTCCCGGTAGTTTACCATTATGTTTTTGGTGCTACGCAGGTTTTCTCACAGTTTCCAACGACATAATTCTATCGACATCACCACGGTGGCGGTGCATCGATGTTAGTGATATTGTGGGTGGTTTGGTATATTTATGGTGATATTGTTGGTCGAAGCCACAGTGATATCAAATCACCCAGATCTAGTCGCTACCTACTTCAGTCTTATTGCGTTATCGCGCTAAACATTCTATTAGTCTTTGTATGTTTTTTTTACGGTGTAATTTTTTTTATTTGGGATTATTTTTGACCGGAAACTTACATTTGATCGTCACTGTGAAACAATTTCCAATAAGGCCATGCAAATTCTAGGTTTTGTAATACGTAACACAAGGACTTTTCAAAACATTGAATCAATTAAGCTACTTTACTGCTCTCTTGTAAGATCGCAGCTGGAATATGCATCTCCTGTATGGTCTCCGATTTATACCTGTAACTTACACCGTTTGGAGAGAGTACAAAGAAAATTTCTTCGATACGTTCAATACAGCCTGTAATTGAAATCCGCTACAATGCATTAATGTCTGATCTAAACCTACCACTACTTTCTACCCGGCGTACTATTAATGACATTCTTATACCTTTTAAATTACTGAACAATCTCATAGACTGCCCTCAAATGTTAAGTGTTATAAATATTCGTGTCCCTGTTAAATCAACTCGACTCCACCACCTTTTCCACAGTGACAATCATAGCACTAACTATTCCTATCATTCACCGCTAGTGCGTTTTCACCGAACTGCCAATACGTATACAGACCTTTTCGATATTTTCAAAACCTCACCGTCTTGCATCAAAGCAAAAATAATTAGTTATTTATGTAACTGATATGTTTGTAAAATGATAAATATTTGTTGTTCTAATATGCATCGTATGTATGTACTGAATGTTATTCTATATATGTATATAATGTTTGTAAATGTTCGATACAGTTGTATTATGTATGTAAAAGCCCTATGTACGGGCGTTTAAATAATAAATAAATAAAATCAACAAATTATTTACATTTAAAGCAATAAAATTAATAACTCATACAAAATCCAACAATAGATTTCACTTAACTTAGAATTATAATAATATAACTAAGGGTCCAGTACCCGTGTGCTAACAAGTTTACAAAATACAACAATGTAAATGTTGTATTATTGTAAATATATATTTATATATTCGCAAATATATAAATATACGATATAGTTAATTTATTTCCAAGTATTCCAATAGAAGAGAGTAAAACCATTATTAATAATTTGTTAATTCTTCAACTTTCCCGAAAGACCTAATTCATGATTTTACTTTATTATTTGATGTTATTTTTAAACAGAATTACTTTCAATTTAATAATACAATATTTAAACAAAAGGATGGCTTAGCTATGGGAAGTAGTACGAGTCCTTTGATTGCAGATATTTTTGTTAATAATTTAGAAAATAAGATTTTTAATAGCGGTGCGTTATTACTTAAAATTGTGTATTGTTGGAAAAGATATGTTGACGATATATTTTGCATTTGGTTAGGTTCAGGAAGACAATTGAACATGTTCTTAAATTTTTTAAATAAATTACATAAAAACATTAAATTTACACTGGAAATTGGTAAAGATAAGAGTTTAAATTTCTTAGATTTAAATTTAACATTAACAGGTACAAAAATAGATTTCAATATTTTCCGTAAAGATACGTATACTGATATTGTTATACATAATTCTTCAAATCATCCCTTTCTCAAAAACTAGCGGCTTTCCACTCTATGATTAAAAGACTAATTACAATTCCTTTGCCAGCTCTTAACTATAATTTTGAATTAAATCTCATAAAGCAAATAGCAATTAATAATGGCTATTCTACTAATTTGATAGATGAAATACTAAATAAAAAAATTAAACAGAATTTTTTCGAATTATATATTTACCCTATTTCTAAAGATAACAATAAACATTGGCGTAGAATTTTATTTGTCGACAACGATACGTCAAAAATTATTAGTAAAAATATTCCCGGTACTATTCAACCAGCGTTTTACACAAATAACAAATTGAAGAAATATATGACCACATCTCTGGCCACCTTGATAAGGGCTCGAAATGTCTATCGGTATTTCTCGACCTGTGTAAAGCGTTTGATACAATATCACACATCAAATTAGAACGCAAATTGTTCAACATAGGTATTAGGAATAATGAATTAAGCCTCCTCTCCAGTTTTCTATCTGACAGATCCCAATGCGTTAAACTCAGAGCTACAAAGAGTCAGAATTTACCTATTAGTTACGGTGTCCCACAAGGCAGTGTTATAGGTCCAACGCTCTTCCTAATATACATTAACGAGTTGTGTAACCTAGATATCGATGCCACTATTGTCAGTTTCGCCGACGACACTGTACTACTATTTCAAGCAAAAGATTGGCCTACCGTATATTCTAAAGCGGAGGTAGGAATTCAAAAGGTTAAATATTGGCTTGACTCGAACACATTAACTCTTAACATACAGAAAACAAAATACTTACTGTCTAGTCTTACCAATATCACAAAACCAAACCTACACCCAAAATTAAAAATACACGAATGTAATAACTCATCTCAGAACAGGAATTGCAACTGCCCATGCCTAGAACAAGTAGCAACTATCAAATATTTAGGATTAACCTTTGATACACATCTAAATTGGAAGCAACATATACTTAACACTACAAACAAAATCCGCAAATCTATTTACTTTTTCAAACAAACGCGCAATTTCCTTAACCTACAACTTTTAAAAACAGTGTATTACTCACTGTGCCAATCTCACATCGAATACGGAATTTTAGCTTGGGGTAACACTTATTCTAATGCCCTCGAACCCATCATTAAAGCACAAAAACTAATAATAAAAATAATTCTTAAACTTCCTCTCACTACCAGCACTGATACGATCTTCAATACTTTCAACGTTATGGACATTAAACAGCTCTACGCAAAATCCATCTTACTTTATTTACATAAAAACAACAAAATCCTATACAAACCAACACAAATGATACACAATACACGAGCCAAAAATAAAGAACTTCTCCAAACTCCCTTTTCTAAAACCACCTTTGGACAAAAACACTTTAAATACATAGCTTGCAAACTATACAATACACTTCCAGCCACGATTAGACAAACCGAATCAAAGACCAAATACAAACAAGATTTAAAGAAATGGATTATAAGTATTGGACGCCACACTACTGCTAACATCTGTAAAATAGAGTACAAATAGACAGAATTACCATCTCACGTATGTCCTTACCCTTATTAAAGAACTTAAAATAGTAAAATCCTATATGTATAATATAACTTCCTATATAGACTTGAAAGGATTTACTACTTTATTCATCTCTTCCTTCACCTATATAATGCTCTCTTTATGATATTAACCCTCAATTTTAATCATCTTTCTGTTTGAATTGTATAAATCAGTATGTATCTTACCTTAAATATTCTCATGTTGTAATTAAATATTCTTATGTATGATACTCATTTATGTACTTCTACGCCTGTCTCAACACAGGTATTCCCTAGAGAGACAGGCATCGAATAATGTTATATAAACATACCTTTTATAGATAAATAAATAAATAAATATACTCAACAATAAAGATAGCGAAATTAAAACAAAAAAATCAGGGGTTTACAAACTCAATTGTAATGATTGTAGTTCGTTTTATATAGGTAGAACTTATAGAAACTTTGAGATTAGGGTTAAAGAGCACCTCAGAGCACTAAATGGCAATAGCGATTCTGAGTTCACAGACCATTTATTAAAATATGATCATAGCTTTGACATAAATTCAGGTCTTCAAATATCACATACAGGATATAAAACATCGCACATCAATAATTTAGAAATTTTAGAAATAAGAAAAAATGTAAATTCCAAAGCTGACATAATTAATAAGCAAAAAATTTTTGTTAACCCTGTTTTAAATATCTTCCCACTTAACCGGCCTTTTACTTCTAATAGCTTGGTAATCCCCAATTCTTCGAAACTCCCACTATTGTCAACCCTTCCCCCTCCTTCAATTTCTTCTCTCCATATGTAATCTATAATTAATTTTTTAACTTTAGTATACTTTTATTCCTGAAGAAGTGAACATGGTTCACGAAACATGTTGATAGTATAAAATATAAAAAAAATAAAGTGATGTAAACTAAGTTATTTTCTTTTAATAAATAAATAATGACATCACAAAGTAACAACCTTTTAGAAGAAGTTTTCTTCGAAAAATTAATACGGATTTGTACTGCATCATAACAGTATGAAGGCGATAATTTGTCACCATCAGAGATAGAAATAAGATTACAAAAATTTAAGCCGACGCTACATCATTTCGAAATGATACAAGAAAAAATTAAAGAATTATCCCCGGCCGAATTTGAGAAAAATGTAGAACGAGAAGTGTTTGAAAATGAATATTTTAATCTTGTGGTAAAAGCAAAATACAGATTAGATAATAAAGGTCAACATTCAAAGTCAAATTACAAAAATTACCGATTTTGGAAATACCCAAGTTCAATGGTGACTACGCGAATTGGTTAAATTTCGGATATACCTTTATCGCACTGATTGACAATAACTCGTCTTTGAAGGTGATGCAAAAATTTTATTATTTAAAGTTTTGTCGGCGGGGGGATGTCGCAAAATTAACTAATTCATTACCTACCCACCAAGATAATTACCACACAGCATGGGAAATGTTAACAAACAGATTTCAAAACTCTAAATTAATCTCTACATCTCTACATATTATAAATTAAGTCCCCCGCGTCGTCTGTCCGTCTGTCTGTCGCGATAAACTCGAAAACTACTGAACGGATTTTCATGCGGTTTTCACCAGTAGATAGAGTGTTTCGTGAGGAAAGTTTAGGTATGTAATTTGTCAAGGATTTGTGTAAATTGGTTGAAACAGACAAAACTATAGAGACAGACACCTCCTTTAGGTCTGAACTTGCCTGCGAGGGTGAAGCCGGGGCAGTCTAGATAAGAGGCGTCTACAGGCTCAGCTATATGCGTTTCAGACGGGAAAAGTAGGTTTAGTAGTAGTAAAAGGAGGTCGCGGGTTCGAACCCGGCATGCGCAAATAAATTTTATTTGATTAATTTGTGTTATTTCACAATTAATTCATTTAAAATAATATATAGTATATTTGCGGCATGTTCCAGAGTGGAAGATACTATTAGTATCGCCCTGGTGTAAGACCACCATTCAGAATTGAAACGTTGCTTGAAAATGGCTTTAGCCGTGTTTAGTGACCAGATCTGAATAGCCAGGTACTTCCCAACCTTCCTCTTCCCCACCTCCTTCCCCTCCCCACTACCTTCAGCCTCACAACATACCCCAATTGGGGATGCCATAGTCTCACTGGCTCCAGACGGGAGCAGTTGAGATTCTTGTGCGGTATTCACTGTAAAAAAAAAAAAAAAAAAGACCGCAAATGTTGGTGTAATTCACCAACAGTTTTGGCCCGCACCGGGGACGCATACGCCTCGCCGCTGTAATGACGTTAATTATTGTACGTTGTAAGTTCATGATTTTAATTGTTGGATTTTTTTTATCAGTTATTGTGATCGCAAAATTAATAATGCAAGAGATTGTGCCAGACAAAGGTTCAGTGGGACGAAAATATTCCAACTGACATGTTGAATGCATGGGAATCTTATATAAATGAATTACCAAAATTAAATAGCTTACAAATACCAACTAAAATAATTTGTCAGAATCAAGTAAACTTGCAACTGCATAGATTTTGTGATTCTTCAGAAAAGGCATACTCAGCTTGCGTTCATATGATATCTAATATCTACTAATGGTACTGGTAATATTAAAAAAAAATAGTAGTATAAAATCGTTAAATCCTTGTATTGAATTTTACTTACATATGAAAAATTAAAATTTGAATAAAAAATTGTATCAGGCGAAACGCGAGGTATTCTAAAACTGGATGTACTGGGACTGTAGGTATATATGAATATATGGGAAGGGGGTTGGCGGAACGGGGATATGGGAGAGGCTTGACGGAAGGCGGGGAAGGTGGAGGGGGTACGCGTGAGAGGAAGGGGACATGAGAGGGGAAGGGGAAAGGGACGAAAAGAAAGGACACGCAGGGAGAAACTTTTTCTTTATTAAGTGGCATTGCAACGCATGCCGGGAAATCCCTAGTGCTTGCATAAATTTAAAAGAGTTTATTATCCGAAATATCACATGTTTTGTATCATTATGGACGTGTAAACTCAAATAAAATAATATTTAATAAATGAAGACAATATTAGCGAAACTCAATCAAACATCTGGAGACAGAAAAATCAGAAAAGGATATTGGCTCCATTGGGACTCGAACCCAGGACCCTTTGGCAAGTGCTCTAACAACTGAGCTACGGAACCCGTATCACTGTAGTCAAATAAAATAAGTTCATAAAGAAAAAAATAATGTAAGACGATTTACCTACTTCATTTAAAATTCGGGATCAGGCCGCTAACAATAACACTTTCCCAAATTCCCCTTTAACACGAGCCGCCGGTTTTGATTTATTCAAGAAAAAAACATAGCAAAAGAGCGTGTTTTATTTTATTTTGGACACAAATATTTAGGAAACTTTATTTCTCATATTATACAATAAAACCGTAATAGAAAAATAATTCGTAAGTAGGATATTTTGAACTTTAAAGCAGTTTTTATAGGTCTGATACTTTATTTCTTTCTGGGCTTATAAAAAGAATTATAAAAGAATACACAATCATTTCAATGGCAAATATATGTTCTACTGGCAGTATTTAATCAATATCTATATTAATATTATTATACTAATAATACTAATATTACGAATGCGAAAGTGCGTGTGTTTGTTTATCACACTTTCACGCCTAAACCAATAAACCGTTTTTTTTTTTTTAACAAATAGAAAACTACATTACATGCGAGTAAAATAGGCTGTATATAATGGTAAGCTCTGGCGTTATGAAATTATAAATATTAATATATTATATTTATTATACGTTTTCGGTCCCTAACAAAATTGCCAACGTCAGAAGAAAAGCAAAACGAATCGTTGTCTTGGTAACTATGTTGATATTTGCGGAAAATTGTATTTCAGGCGTGCGTCGTAGTTAATAAAAATCAATCTTCGAAATGTCTGTACGCGCATAACTTCCGAACAACTGCACCAAATTGGATAAAAAAAAATTGTGTTCGTTATACAAGGTTTGTATAACTGGTGAGCTCTGGCATTATGAAATTTATATTAAAAAGCTGTTTGACAGAATGTACCGGGGCTAAATGTATGGAATGCGGGCGCGGTAGGGGAACTCGGGTAGAGGGTTCGCGGGAGGGGGGGGAGGGGAACCAGGGAGGGGAAAGGGGAACTTGGGAGGGGGAGTAGTAATCGGGAGAGGGGTTCGCAGGACGGGGAAAGGGGGGGAGTGGAGTGGGAAAAAGGAAGGTGGAGGAGGCGGAGTGGGAACGCAAGAGGTGAAAGGGAACGCGAGAGAGGAAGGGGAGGGGGACGAATGGGAAAGGAAACGCAGGGAGAAACAATTTCGCATACTGTTTCAGCTTGCCTAAAATATTTCTGAGCGTTCTAATTTTCAAACCAAAATCACTGTGATTTTTCATTACTTAACCTTAAAGATTTTGTTTACTTAAATTTAACTATAATAATAATAAGTAACAATCTTAATTAATTAATTTAATTAGTATTGAAATATTCTCGGGCCTAACTAGGGAGCTCTATTTACCAATACATACTTTAAAATAATAAAGTAGTAAAATAACAAAATAGGTACTTACAACCTAATTCCTGAAAAATAGTATGTACAGTTTTTTATTAATGTGAAACCGCGAGTATGTTGTGAGGCTGAAAGTGACGTGGAGGGAAGGAGACGGCGGAGAGGAAGGTGGGGACGGACCTGGCTATACACTATACAGTATAGTTACAAAAATTTGACAGTATCTAAAATATTAAATGATGCACAATAAATAGTGAACAAATTAATATAGCAACAGAATATAATATTTCTGAAAATTATCGGTAAAATATCACATAGTCTGATAAAAACGTAAATATAGTTGGTTATATTTTTTTTTTCAATGTTTATAATTATGTTTCACTTGTGAATTATTTATTTAGAACTTTCAAGGCAGTTCCACCTACTTGTATCTTATATCTAAACAAAGGCTCTTCTTCATATTGCAAATTTAAAAAAAAAAGTTTAATGTATTCTTTGATGGTGGCGACATGTTTCTTTCCTTTACACTCAAGTCCTCAATTCAGGTATGTCACGTAGAGATAGGTACTTAAGTGGGAATAACCAGACAAAACCGAAAATACATTATTTTTAAATCAAATTTTAGACGTATTGACTCTTTTCCACAAAAAATGTAAATAGATTTCGAAAGAATGTTCCTTTATCTAGTGAAGCTATGTTTTAAATTTTGAGAAAATATATTTATTTTTGGTACAATAAGGTTTTACCATAGGTCGTTGGAAGTTGTCGTTGTTAAATTTTCAAACAACATACATTTCAAATCATATGACCATGCAGTAAAATCAATCAATAAATTATTTAAGAAAGCTACTTTTCGGAATTTTAATTTTAGTTCAAATAAAATCATTAAAAAAAGATCCACGCCCTTGTTTTGTGACGAAAATACTTCAGTTAGTTCAGTTTGTCTATTTATTTACGGTCTTACAAATTAATATATTGAAAAATTATAAATATTTATGATCAAAAAATAATTACAAAAAGTATTAATTTTAATAGTTTTATCATCACGAGTTTAAGCATTTTTCAATGTAGGTATTTATCATATCAAATTTTGAATGAAATAAAATCGATATTGAGTTGTTAAAATGCTGATATGGGCGATTCCGCTATAGACGATTCTCGACAGTAATTTTTAAATCGCAGTATTTGTTACTTTTTTATATCAGTGCAAAGAAGAAGGTCAATATTTAATAATAAAAAAAAAATTTGAATTTCACTTCATATTAAAATTTTTGGCGCGCTTGGAAACATTATCATTTGAAGAATCGGTATATAAACTGCAAAATCACACCCTGCAACACTGGCGCGAAACAGATGTTACCGATAGTTTGAAGTTATATTTTACTGCTAAACGTGTAGTGACAATATTAGTTTATTCTTATGTGCCGAAAGATGTAAGTACTTTATTTACATTATTTTTTAAGCATCATTGACTACAAAAAGTCACTGTTAGCTTGTTGCACCCGCGATACAAAAGGTATAAAAGTTTGTGTTTTTCACAGAAATAAAGTGCTAACGTTTTGAAACATTGTAAAAGTAAGAAGAAATCACAGGCAAACATGAATAAAACGTTTTTAAGAGTATAATGTTAGCTAAATTGAAATAAACGTTGACTTAAATTGGTTGCACCCGCGATTGTGTTTTAGAATCGCAGGGTGCAACTCTTTGACAACTACCCTTATTGTGTGATTTATCATATAATTTACTGTTTTTTATGTCTTCAATAATAATATATGCTGTGTATTACTAGTGATTTATATTTAATAGGTTTGTTTATATTATTTTTAGCTTTTTTATAGAAATTCTATGATTTGGCACGCAGCCTTTCTTAAAAACATCTTATTTATATTAAAAAAAGCAGTTAAAAAATATGGTCAGGTTGGATGATAAATAGGAAGGGCTGAAAAATGAATCAGGCATTCAATCAAAACATTTCTATCAATCTGAAAACGGCGATAGCATTTCCGTGTCGCGAACCTCACTGTCTCGTCTCCAATGCACATTTGTTTTGAAATCTCCGAAAACCACCACTGAAACAGAAAGTGATTGGGATGATAACAATCTGGAACCTCTTACAAATTACAAAATATAAAAAGAAATTCTACAAAATAAGAAAAAAAAACAATTTTTTGTTTTTGAAAAGGATTGATGGATGTAATAAGTTCATAGAATTTTTGGCGAATTTTGACGTAACCGAAAAGAAATAATTAACATAAATGACAAAGAAGTGTACTGATTAGTAATACGCATTGATGGATTTCTTATTTCGTTCCTCTATCAGTGTTTATTGATGTTTATATACACTTAAACTAGACGATTTGCACCCGCGATAATTTGATGTTGCACCCGCGATTGTTTGAAAAGCTAATAATTCATTGCTTGTTTTTGTTTTATATATATATATATATAAATATATTTGTTTATTTTTTTAGTTGATTAGTTTAACGCCTTACGAAATATCAAGGCATAACATAATAACTTTGAACTTCCCTCCTGACTATTTAAATATTTCAATAAAATTCTTATAAACTAATAAAAAGTAAACATGTTAAAATGTAGCTCTTCCAATAATAATTTCATTAAAAATGTTTTTCGTTTTATTATTAAGAAGTTTTATATGCGTCTAAATGTTGCACCCGCGATAAAGGAATCACCCATATGGAGAATAATTTGTCTTTTTCATCAAAACCGCCCTGTAAAGTTGCAAGGGTACAATCGCAAGATCATCGTTCGACGAAATTTATATTCTCGGCCACTGGTTAATGGCTCTTAAGAAGAAGAAAAATGCCTTCACAGATAATAATTTTAAAGCAAGTGGAATGTCAATAATTATTAATTTTGAAGATATCTGCAAACAATAAAGATTTATTTAAATAATTAAGTACATTTACATTTGACATTTCATAATCAATGCATGAACATGATGACACGTATATTATACCGTCATCATTTACGTTGATGACATATTATAATAGAAGATACCACAATATAGATTTTTAAGCACCAGATTTAAATGTCCGAATTAAATTTTCCCCACAGGAAAAACTAAACCCTTTCACACACTTCTCAAATGATCACCTAGTCAATTCACGCTATACAATTGCACTATATAAGTATAATAAATACAAAGCAATACAAGAACAACATGTCAACCTATTTAACCAATTTTTTTATATTTTTTATCATCACTCTTAATGACCTTTCTGAGGTGCTTCTGAGTTGGTTTCATTCTGAGTTGTCTGGTCACCGTCAAATTAGTATACGCTTGCCCTGAAGAAGGAACGTTTGTTCTGAAACCGGTCGGATTTACTCATTATATAAGTGGTTCAAACAAAGTTGAATTGTTTCATTTTTCTTTAATGGATAACCACAAAGTTATAGCTTCATTCAAAAATATTTAAAAAAATCTTTTGTAATCCTAAATGTATTTAAAATGACTGATTTTTGCATTTTTATATATAAATTCTTTAACAAATCTAATATGCCAAAATTTTGAATGAGAGAACTAGGTATAATGTCAGTAGCCGAAATAACAAATGGTAATATTTTTATAGTCGGAGAATGCCAAATTCTTTTAATCTCATTTCCTAAATCTGTATATTTTCTTATTTTTTAGAAACAGATTTTTGAATATTACAGGAATTTGGATTAGCTACATCAATGATATAAGTTATTTTTTTTATTATTATTTATTGAGTTGTGGACAAGGTAACATTTCGTTTTATAAAATTATATTTTCACACTAAGCCTAACTAACATCCCATGGGCGTAGCCAGGGGGGGGTTTTGGGGGTTCAAACCCCCCCCCCCCCACGAAAAGTTAAAATATCAACATCAATAATATTAAAATAAGGAGAGTTAAGAGAAAGTTATTTGTAACACTGACATCTCAAAATGATATTATGTATCTAAAAAGATAAATGGGGACCTCTGAAAGAAATAAAATAATTTAACTTTTAAGATCCGTTTTTTCGGTGAATGCGGTTGATTTTTTTTGGAATTCCGTTTCTAATCAGTGGTAAGTGTATACGTACTTTGAAATTATTATTTTACTTAGCAACAAGTGTTAAATAAACATATATCAGGATAAGTGTTACAGACAGGTGCTAGTGTATTGTGATTAGTGTTACAGTCAGTCAGCATAAATGTGATTATTAGATTTGACTGCTTAAAATGTTTTAACACTAACGTTTATTATGTATTTTGTTTTGAAAAGTTTTATTTTCTATACACATTTATTACTTTAATTTTATTAAAAAAAAATAATTAAGTAGTTACATAGAAAATAAAAATGTTCAAAGCAAATTCAAAGCAATACCCCCCCCCCCCCCCCCCCCCCCGACGTTTTGCACTTTGAGTAGTTTTATTTTCTTGAACCCTCCCCGAAACTAAAACCTGGCTACGCCCGTGTAAAATCCCTTTTTAAATGTACATTCATTCTTCAGACTTCAGGCATTTCATCGTAGATCTTGAGTCCTCTATGCATTAGGTAGTTCTGTAACTGATTGTCTCGTATGCGGCTCGTAACTCTATTTATATTTCTGGTTTCATAATTATGAGCGTACATCTGGCATCGTACATCGTATTTTGGCATTTGGTTTTTCATAACTTTATGCACAAAAAACTTGCATATTCTTTTCCCTTGTATACATTTCATAGCTCTGTTCTTTATGATTTCTAGCTTGTTTAAGTTTCCTTCTTTGGCCAAATATAACATCGTAGAGCAGTAATCTAAGTGTGGAGTAACCACAGTTTTAAAGATGAGCCCTGTGTTATTTCCATTTAGGTGATTTCTTAGTCTTCCAAGAAAATTTACTTTTGTTGAAATCTTCTATAGCGCATATTCAAAGTTTGCTGTGATAGTTAGTTTTGAATCCAATATTACATCCAGGTATTTAATTTCGTTTACCTTCTCATTTTTTTCATCGCTAATTGTTAAATTTAACCCGATGTTATGCGTTTTATTGTCTATTTTTATTTTGGTTCAGTTTCAACTTGTTTAATTTCAGTCATTTACGAAAAAACAAGTTTACATTATTTTGTATGAGCTTTGTGCAGCTTGCCAAAACATCAACAAAGCCCCAGGTTTCAACATGTCCTACACAATGCGCGAAAATTTATAAAAAAAAATCATCGAACATACAAGAGCAGAACAAGTAGAAATACATTTTGTAGAAGATTGCACAATTCCCAAAACGAGTTTTTTAGCACTATGCCAATTTCGGCATCCCGATTCTGCATAGGAGTTGTGGTCCAACAACTCGCTGAGCGTTTTTTATCTGAGACGGTTGCGAAAAAAGTCTTGGGAGTGAATTAAACTACTAAAAAATACAAAATATGCACTTGAGAAGAGTGGAGCTCTCAGTGGCAGGATCGCAGGGTGTACGTTTATGTAGGTATAGGGTAAAGGCAGTGACGAGCACAGAATTTTTAATTTAAATGGGTAGTCGGAAATATAGCTAACTAGCTGACCCGGCGAACTTCGTACCGCCTAAGAATCAATAACTGTTGTTTTAACTTATTAGCTGAATTAAATTCAGTTTTTTTAAGTTAAAAATTACACAACAAAGCAATTATCGTTGCGCAACTGTCCGTGTTTTGTTTTTGAGATGGAGTTGTGTACGGATTTATATTTTTTGCGAATTTCTTACTTTTCCACTTACTTACGGGAATTGCGTTTCATTACATTTATACGTGTGAGGGAGAATTTTTTATAATTATTGTATTTTTCCTTTGGAGGGGTGCAGACATACGTTCACCGTTTGTCTCATTTTGGACTATTGACATTTAGTGTGTAAGAAAGAGGGGCAGCATTATACGTTTAAGAATTTGATTAGTTTAAGAACAAAAGCAAAACAAACAGCCCATTTGCAACATTTGACGTTTTTGAATTTTTGGAATTCACTCCCTATTCAATATTATACTTATCACAATATTGCTGCAGCTCTTTAAAAATATGAGTTCCATACAAAATGTATTAGGAAAAGAACTTTATTTATAATTTTTATTTTCGTGAATTTTTCCCATGTTTTAATAGCTATTCTGCTATTCGGGGCGGAGGCAAATCCAACAAATCAAAGATCATAAAAATTACAGTTTTTGAGTTATAAATGGTGTAACTAACCCGGCTTTGTTTTATATATTAATATTAATCGGATTTGGTAAGTTTTCGCTAAGAATGCAAAGCTGCTGGATTTGTCCTAATTTGATTGGGATTACCTAAGCCCGTGATTACCTTATATCAAATATTCAAATACCGCTTCATTTATAAGACAATCACTGGATTATATCAAATTTCCACTTTATTTCAACCGCACAATTGTATAAATGAATACCAACATAATAAGATAGTTATTTCGTTAGAAAAGTTGTATTGATTAATTAATAGAAGTATCAATAGATGGCACTAATTGCTACATTTGCAATTTATAACATCGATGCTAACACTAACGAATCGTCCCTTCAATAAGCGTACATATTTATGTCGCATGAAAACAACACGTTTCGAATATGACGTTTGGTCGTTTGCTTGTTTATTTTCTGCCTTTGTTATCTTATAGCGATCGGTGATATTCTTAGTTTACTTGGCGAATATTTTTAATACGTAAAAATTTATTTTGATTATAAATTGGTTTCTTGCGATAATTTTATATATGTTCATCTTATATATAAAAATCTCGTGTCACGGTATTTGCGATCGCACTCCTCCGAAACGACTTGACCGATTTGCATGAATTTTTTTGTATATTTGGTAGGTATGAAAATAGGTTTTAAAGTATATTTCATACCGCTAGGTGATTAGGGTGTCCCTATCCAGAAAAAAAATCTACTTTTTTAACAATTTTTTTTTTGCATTTTTTTTTATTTGGCTTTAAAAAATACCTTTAACCCCTTAATCCTCCTACCCCCACCCTCCCATTTATTAATCGCGATTTTAGTATTTTTGTACCGTCTTTCGTATTTCAAACGAAATTATTTATGTTGTTGAATGACAGATGGTGCTACGTCCACGTCATCGAACTTTCATCCACACATTCGCAACACATTCACGAGAAGCGTCGCGTCATTTTGATATTTCATTCGGCATCATGTTCTCGCGTGGGCAAACCATCGAGCTTATTTGTGTTGGCTAAAGACGGACTGACAAAAAAAATCGTACACTCAATGGCTCTCCGAAATTCATATTCATTTTCTTTATTTCATTTTCCTACTTTATTTGGTGTTTTTTTATCGTCGGTCATCGTCTATAGCGCTCCATTCCTTTTTCTGTCATAGATCCCATCCCCATACACTTACAACAACCAAAATATTACTAGAAATAATTTATATGGCAGAACAACGTTTTTCGGGTCAGCTAGTATTATTTATATTTTTACACGAGTGAGGCCGGGAAGGTAGCGCTTATGTGTCTATATGAACAGCACGCCCCTGCGTGCAGGTTCAGTTAATTTTCAAACAAAAAACAACCGTTCGTGCTGATGACCGAGTGCCAACTCCACGCGATAAAAGCCTCGACGCCAAACACTTTGCTCCCTTCTGAAATAGTATTTAAATGCCCTGTTCAGACTGAGAGTTAAAATATCCCAGTGTTTTTTTATCGGGCATTTAAAAAGTTTTGTCATAGCCAACAAAAATTACTGTAAAATGTGTTTTGAGCGGCATACCTAACAGTTTATAAAAAGTGTTATACAGAAATTTATTATAACAATATAATAATATTTTTTGAAACAATATTTCACACATTCTCCTAATAAAGCCGATGCTTGTGCTTGGGAGGGGATAACGTACAATAAATTAAAATTATTTTTAAAAATTACAGTAGAGTGAAGTAAAAAAAAAAATCAATGTGAATTTGTAATATAACATTATTTAGACAATTAATATCATTATATTTAATCATTTTACAAGGCAATAAAGAATTCAACACATGGTAAATTTATAAGTATTAAACACTATGGATAAGATGTACTTAATACATTTAAAATAAACAATTTAAAAAATGATTTGTGCATAAAAAAATAGACATGTTAAATAAACTAATAAAAAATTATCGTTATTTGTTTTTGGGGTATTATGCCGTGTCCGAAACGTTGGCTAAAGAAGGAGGTAGCGCAACTCGACATAACACCCCAAAAACAAATAACGAAAATACTTTTGGCTACGAAAATCTAAAAACGTATCTAATAAAAAAATTACTTACAATCAAAAGCACCTTTGCAAAAACAGACACATCATAAAACAACTGCACTAGATTATTTTTAACAACTTGTTAAGTTTTAATGACTTTGCGTGCGCCAATTTCTTTGGACTAGATAATGATCTATATTCCAAGAGAATGGAATATGTTTATTTGTCGTTCCACGTTGCTTCAGTTGCAGGCGTTGCAGCAGATTGAGCAGTGGTATGGTGAAGACTGTGTTTGGCTGGTGTACCTACACTGTATACGGCACAGATAAGAACAAATACAGTTATTGGACGTTTATCGCCTGAGACCGCGGGAGGTCAAACATTGACTAACGCACTCATTCAATAAGATGTGATTGTAAAACAGCGGATAGGAACTTAATGTTATTATCGCAGTGGGCGTCGAGAACCAGCGGCCAACAAGACAATTGGATATGTCGTGGAAAGCAGTCGATCACTATATTGTTTTATTGTAAGACGAACCATTAAAAATACAAGTGATTTATTTCGTATAAAATATGGCCAAAATCTAATAGAAATGTAGCTTAAAACAACATATGCAAAAATGACAGTTCAGGTAAAAATTCAAAAAAAATAGCTGATGATAATATTATTTTTTTTTTTTTATAAGAAAAACTCTCTTTTATAACTTTTATTATATGAAGTTTATTGCCATCAACGTCATATCATTATTTTCCTCAGGGCCTCCTGTGTGGAGTTAATGTAAAAAAAAAAGTTGAATAAGAAGATATTCTTCAATGATATATTACGTTGACGGGAAAAACCTTCAAAAGTTATAAAAGAGAGTTTTTCTTATAAAAAAAAATTGAAAATTCATTTAGACTTTTATAAAAGTCAAAAGATCCATATGAATAAATTCGGATACATTTATCCGATACGCTATCCAGGATATATAACCAATTCTTAGAATGATTGTTTCCAATAAAAAGGGTAGTTGCCCATAATATGGAAAAATAATTTTCTGTGTGTTGTTCTCTTTCATATTTTCGTTTTGATTATAATTGTTATCTTCTTCTTCAATAATATTATTAATTCTACAATTTGAAATATGAGATTGACTAATATGACGGTTTGACAGACAAGGGCGGATCCAGGGGCCGGTCATGGGGGTCATGACCCCCTCCTGGGCTGGGTCCAGGACCTAGGTGGACCTACTTTTTACTTGTATCTATTATTATCAAAATTAAATTATAACTTCTTGTGACTTGACCACGCTTATGTGACCCCCCTGGCGCTATGTGACCCCCCCCCCTGGCGCCAAAGCTGGATCCGCCCTTGTTGACAGACGGGTTAGACGTGAGGGTTCGAGTCCCAGTTGCGACCATTATTTATTTATTTGTTTGTTATAAAAATACATTAACAGTATTAGGAAGCATTGACTGTCAAAATAGGAAGGTCTCCCGTTCTAGGACAGTCAAATCTTTTTGTCTGTATTTTTCTCTTTCATTTTTCGTTTAGATTATTATTGTTATCTTCTTCTTCAATAAAAATTCAATTTTTCCTTATCCGGAAACTAGTGACGCAAGCGGGAAGAGGTGAATCTACACGGCATAGGGAGCCCAAAAAATGTTTTTTTTTCTGATTTCAGGATTTTTTTTTCGTTTTATTTGCTAAAAAAAATGTTTTGGCAACCAAAACGTTTAAAATACTTTTGGAGCTGAGTCTACGCTTCGAAGCATTTTAAATGACAACAAACAACCAGGGCTGGGCAAAATACATGCTTTGCTGTGATTAAAATACAAATTACAAAATACTTTTTCGCATGTATTTAAAATACGAAATACTCTGAAAATTTTCAGAAAATTGGTAAAAGCTCATAAAATCATCTAGAACTTTTATTCTATAATTTAATAATTTTATAATCGTAAATTTCGAATTCCCAGCCGTTTTAAAGTTACACCCTCCACAAATGTAGATATTTTAGAATATACATACATATGCAAATTAGTAATCTCCAACCAGCAAATATGTTCAGCAATTTTAAGTTTTTTCGTAAAATGTCGTCATTTTCGATCTATATTATTTTGTTTGATACGTTTTTAGATCTTCACGGTCAAATTGAATAACCAACACCTCTGCCATAGGTCACCCCAAGTGTTTCGTAACGTTTGGTGTCTTAGCAGGGGTGCCCGGGTTCATGAGGTGAGGTTTGTCCAGATCTTGGCGGCCGATGCGTCAGCCCACCTGCTGCGTGGTGGGCAGCATCAAGAGAGACTGGTTGAAGGAGGTCTTTTATCCTCTCCAGCCAGAATCCCTCGACCCATCGTCTTGCACCGCAGTTGGAGGGATGGATTCATACGACCGTTACTCCTGGATACACTGACTTCAGATTCCTACCCAACCCTGATACCTATTTCCTTACCAGAACTTCCTCCTGTTTCTTTCCTTAAAAAAAACCGCCACGCAGCATCCCCTAAGATGACGTAGGCCCTGAGGGAAATTATTTTCCTCGTTGTCTCCTGTGTGGAGCTAAGTAAAAAAAAAAATTATAAAAAATGAAAGAACTGCTTGTTGGCCATGCCTACTATCGAATAAAAGACAATCCATTTACCAGACCATCGAGTATATTCATCGTTTGGCCAAATGCCATTTCTTTGCATTTTTTCAAAACATGTTTAAGTACGAGTAATATGTATTAACTACATTATTATTCTTATTATCGAACCATTTCTGTAGACCTCTACAGCAGAAGTTCCCAAATGGGTGGAATGTTAAAAAAATATTTCTCAATATATAAAATTATGTTTCTTTGTTTGTCCCTTATGCGGTCTCTAAACCATTCATCCGATTGTGATGAAACTTATGTAGGTGAATTGTTGTAACGATGTTTTAATTGTTGTAACGCGCACGCACGTGATGTTTTTTATGTATAGTGGTGAGCTCTGGCGTTATGAAATTGTTTCCTAAACTATTCATCCGATTGCGATGAATCTTTGATGAGTTATTGTACACACGCCCGCGAACGTTTCTATATATACTTACTAGTGAGCTCTGGCATTATGATGGGAAACGCGGGAGGAGGTTGGCGGGACGGGGAAGCAGGAGAGGGAAGGTGGAGGGGGAACTCGGGAGGGGGAAAGAAGGGGAACGGGATGAATAAGAAAGGACACATAGGGATAAACTCTTTATTTATAATACATTTGTAAACTCACATAAAACTAATTTTGGCGAAAGAACATTTGCAATTTTGCGAAAAGATTTCTTTCTAACAGTGCGCATGGAACCAAAAGAGTTTTTTTTTTTTCAGTCATAATAATCAAGCAAACAAGGCGAAAAATTTGATACTTTTGAAACTTTTTATCATTGAAAATTATCAACAAATTTTACGTTAATTGCATATTGAATTGGGCAGACTCACAATGCATTGTCCCTTTCTACAAAAATACAAAAATCTATATTCAAATTCATGAGTTATGATTTTGTGTTTGTAAATATTATTAATCAAAATTCCCAGGACATTAGTTATTATTGCTTGGATGACTGTCATTGGCCCACAACTTACGTCACACACTATTAATCAAAATTCCAAGGATATTAGTTATTATTACTTGGATGACTGTCATGCGCCCACAACTTACGTCTTACACTTAGTCACATTTTCAAGTGCATTTTATAACTTGAGAAAGAAGTATCGTTTACAAAAAAATACCACGTTTTTATCATAAACCACAATGAAATCTAATGGCCCAAATATGTATTTTGAAATATTTTTAAATTAAGTCATTGTTTATAGTCAAACGGCCAGTACAAATATTCAGTCCTTTTCCTGCTAATTTTTAGGCCATTATCTTTCAGGATCTTTCTTTATCTTTCCAGACTCTTCTGTAAGTCACAATGATTATCTGCTTTCAGAACTACATCATCTACAAAAAGCATAGTCTTGAGAATACTACATATTCATTTCTTGGATCGTTAGATAAATCATGACTATTATGAATAGCAGTGGGCTGAGGACAGATCCTTGCTGTACCCCCACTTTAATTGGAAATTTTGGTGATGTCCCTGATGTGCATCTTACTTGTATTTCTACGTTAGTATACATATCTTGTATGGAGAGCACATATCTTGTGGTACGTTATGTGCTCTCAATGCCGCCCACATCAGGCTTTGGGATACCCTGTCAAATGCTTTTCCGAAGTCTATTAATACCATGTGTAAGTCTTTTATGCATCGAGATATTTTTCAACTATTATTTTTTCGACTGTTACGATATGATTTTGACACGATACTTCTGATAGATATTTCTGAAGGTCAACATCATTGAAAAAAGTTTGTGTTAAACTGCGCACGTACGTATACTGTTTCTGCATGGGCAAATGAAGAAACTATTCAGAACTTAAAATAACAAGATTGATCAAAAATCAAACTCGTGTATGAAGGGAGTGGAAGTTGTGAAATTTAATGGATTCAGTGTGTTTTTAAAAGTTATGATTAGATATTTTATTTTCACGGCCAAAAGTATTATCGGATTTATTCTTGTGTTATTTTGCCTTGTTGCGCTACCTCCTTCATTAGCCAACGTTTTGAGCAGCACTACAGTCTCCATCATCAGGGCAGATATGTAATTAAACGTTGGCTAAATGAGGAGCTAGCGCAACACGGCATAATAACCTAAAAATAAATCACGATTAGCGTAAGATTAGTTTGAGAGCCTTTGTCAGCCGCTGGCCCCGATGAATAGATTGGAATATTCTTGGAAGAGTAATGGTAAATTGGTATGCTGCAAAGATTGAGGTCGTTTATTTTTAAACGACTTCAAAAAGGAGGAGGTTGTCAATTCGACTGTATTTTTTTTATGTTTGTTACCTCAGAACTTTCGACTGGGTGAACCGATATTGATGATTCTTTTTTTATTTGAAAGCTGATGCTTTCCGTGTAGTCCCATTTAATTTGGTTCAGTTCCGATAATAGGATCAATGAGAAAACCATATAAGGGAACGTACCCATACTACGTGACCAACTTTTTGCAATTTTTAACCCCCCCCCCTCCCCCGGTGACCAAAATCCTAAGCAACCCGCCGCTCATTTGTATGGAGCGTGACATTTTGAAGACCCCCCCCCCCCCCCCCCCTAAACGTGTCACGTAGTATGGGTACGTTCCCTAAGTCTTAAATTTGCATTAATTATGTGCGCGACAAATGGACGAATAACTCAATATCACGCCAACCGATTTCGATGATTCTTTTTTTATTGGAAAGGATGTACTTCAAGGGTAGTTTGATGAGAGTTTGGTTAGGTTCTGATTATCGGATCCATGGCAAAGTAACGGAACTCTTCAATTCTTAGGAGCAAATTAACGAAACTCGGCCGAATCTCTTAATTTGACCCTAGCGTCGTTATGGTCAAATTGTGTCTGGCTCATATGAGCAGCACGTTTAGTAGGTCTACCCATATTCAGACAAATTAGTTGGTGTAGGTACTTCAGATTCACTAAAAAACAAAAAATAAACAAAAGTTTTAACAAAACAAAAAAACGACTTAAAAAAAATGCACTAAAAAGTAAAAAAATAATTTCGTACTCTTCTACAACTTCATAATCATCTTACTTTTTCTACTCATCAACATTTAGGTACGATTGTTATTTTTGGAGTCGGTGTCATTCAAGGAAGGTTTCACTTATCACAGGATAACTTCACTTCGAATTAAATAATGGTCTCTTTCGAAATGTATCAGCAGATGAATGCAGAACTGAACACAATTCAGGTTTTAATTAAGAGTGAATCTAAATAGAGGTTATCAGCGTTGATTAGTATTACTATCATAATATGCCTACGGTTTTCCTACGAATTGCAAAATTTGCAGCTTAAAAAAATATAATTAGTGATATTTTTAATAAATAATAAAGAAAAGAGTTGGATTCGTATTATTATTTATTGTGAAAATTTGCCGCCCCCCTTAAAAGTGCCGCCCGGGGCGGGCCGCCCCCACCGCCCCCCCCCCCCCCCCCCCCCCCCCCACGCTACGCCACTGATCATACCCTCCATTATAGCGTGCAAGAGGCCTTCTTGTCGTATTACATGACCAATCCATCTTGCACGCCTTTCGGACAAGGTTCTGAACAGGTGCCTTCCTCCTTCGATTCTTTGGAGAACCTCCTCATTTGTAATGTGGACTCTCTAGGAAATTCCTAATAGTCTTCTATAGGACGTACTTACAGGAAGATATATGTTCAAATCATATCCTTCTACTGTTGCAGTGCGTAATATAATATTAGGATGTATTTAAAAATCAACTGGATGGCGCTTTGTGAATCAAGTTTTTTTTTTTCAATCAAATCCTCTAAAAAACAATAAACAGTATTAACCTCAAATGATCTCCCAAGTAATTATGGGTTTGTATATTTGTATATTTTAACGTTCATTGCTCATATGCATCGTACATAATAAGAATAACAGATGTGCATTAGTAGTCGACGAACCGGTGGATGCAATCTGTCATTATTATTGGATTGAATCACTGATACAATAATGTATGTGCATGCATTTCTCTAAAGAATTGAGTTTGTTTATGAACAAAACTATTTATTCGTTTTCCTATTGCGCATTTACGGGTGCAAACAATTAATGCATTCTAATATTGTAAAGCATATTTATTGGATAACTAACACCTCTGCCATATTTGACATACGTTTGGTGACTTAGCAGGGGTGCCCGGGTTCATGGGGTGAGGTTTGTCAAGGTCTTGGCAGTCGATGTGTCTGCACATCTGCTGCGTTGTGGGCCGGATCGAGAGAGACTGGTTGAGGTCTTTTCACCTCTCCAGAAGTCGTCGACCCATCGCCTTGCACCGCAGTTGAAGGGATGAATTTATATGTCTGTCACTCCTGGATACTCTGACCCTCAGATTCCTAACCACTCCTGATACCTATTTCCTTCCCAGAACTTCCTCCTCTTTCTTCCCTAAAAAGACCTCCACACAGCATCACAGCATCGCCTAAGATGACATAAGCTTTGGAGGAAATTATTTTCCTTCACGAAATTATTTTCCTCCACACAGCAGGTTTTGAATTCATTTAACGTTATAATATGCGAATATCTATATATCTATATCTTTATATAAAATAATCAATTGCTGTTCGTTTGTCTCGCTAAAACCCGAGAACGGCTGGGCCGATTTAGCTGATTTTGGTTTTGAAATGTTTGTCGTAGTCCAGGGAAGGTTTAAATGGTTAGAAAATATGGAAAAATTGCGGGGAAGATAGTAAAAACACCAATTTCATTTTCCCATACAAACTGTTCTACCAACTTTCCTGTCAATTGTTTGACGTTCGTCCCTTCGGTACGGTAGACTCGGGTCCACTCGAGTTGGTGTGGGAGAGGGAAGGTGGAGGAGGCGTAGTGGGAATCGCCGTAATACCATACGAGCGAAGCTGCGGGAAAAAGCTAGCGTTTTATGAGCAATCAAGATGGGGAAGTTGAAAGGCGTTGTGTTCATAATCAGCGCCGGATCTGCCATACGTTCAAAAACGTGCAAAAACCTGGCGCCAACTCCGAAGGGGCGCCGTGAGAAAATAAATATTGTATTAAAATTTAGTTTAATATTCCCTGAATCGTTTAAAAATTAGCCATAGTACGAAATAATTATTACGCTCTAGCAACACTTTCCAAAGAAACAGAATGCGCACGCATCAGGTTGGTATCAACGGCCTACGAATTTATAGTCAGTTACAGAATTTTTTTACAAATTCCATATATTTAGTTTAAACGTAAGATCTATTTTTCCATATATCTTTTACCGTCTTTTACGACGAATAGGTGCGATCCAAATTCAATAAACCAATCACAGCGCGGTATTTTTGTTCGTAAGGCGTTGATACCATACGTCAGTATTTAGTGTTTGTTCGCTCAACGCAGGGGAAATGCAAGGTATAAATTTGAGGTTAAATTCTTTTTATCACTGCTCACTGTCTCTCGTCAGGACTGCCTGTTGCTAGTCAGAAGCTCTAGATGCTATTCTTGTGTTGTACGTTGCCATGAGAACTTATTTGTATTTGCTTTTTCTAATATTCGCGTTGGGTATATAGGTACATAAACGCAGTAAATCTCAAGAATGTCTAATGGACCTGTTCAGCGAAACCACCCGCATTGTCTCGTAACCTATATTTTAAATCATGGTAAGGGCACAAATAAACAATTCGTTGTATTATTTTAAAGCATAACTTGCAAAGAGTTTTTCCTAAAATAATTAAAATAGCACCATAATTTATGCTTACCCAATAGATTCAGAGAGTATAGGGCTCCTGGCGATCCTCTCTTTAAAAAAAATCGAGTGAGAGCTACCGCCAGGTCACTTGGAAAAGTTACACCCTTTATATGTCTTGATTTTATTTGATAAATTAGTGTAAAAAAAAAATAAATAAATAAAAAATAAAAAAAATTGGGGTGAACGAATTTTTAATCAAAATATTAAATGTAGGGGGGGGCGCCATTGGTACCTACTGCACAGGGCGCCAGATTTCGTAGATCCGGCCCTGTTCATAATCCAACAGTGAAACGAACCATTGTCCAAGAACTGCAAACGTTTCTTCATCAGAACAATGATTTAGTCAAAATGGTATTAGATCGCATGTTAAATAATATTAAACGAAACACGGATCTATGTGTGTTTGTTACTCTTTCACGCAAAAACTACTGAATGGATTTTAATGAAACTTTTAGCTCATACATCAGAATAACATATACGAGCTCTAGCATCATGAAATTTGTATAAAAAAATTGCAATGGGTGGCACGCGAGCTGTTTGAAAACGGAATGTATCGGGAATAAATGTATGGAATGCAGGAGGGGGGAGGAGAACCCGGGAGGGGGATCCGCGGGAGGGGGGATGCGAATACGGGAGGGGGGAGGGGAACTCGGGAAGGGGGTTCGCGGGATGGGGGAAGGGGGTAGTAGAGTAAGAAGAGGGAAGGTGGAGGAGGAGGAGGTGTGGACGCGAGAAGGGAAGGGGACGCGGGGGAGGTGAACGGGACGAATGGGAAAGGATGCGCAGGGTGAAACAATTTCTTTATTAAATGGCATAGCAACGCATGCCGGGTACCAGCTAGTTCGTAATAATAAATAATTAATTATAATTATACGTATTATTGAGATAATCTATGAGATAATAATATGAGTTTATTGTTTACATGTCTTGATTTTCGAATGACAAAGAGAAACTGTTGTTTTGATGGAGGGTATGATATATGTAAGTATTCACCCATTATAACAATGTGTATTTCTCGTTTATCTAATAATGTCACTCTAGATAAAGTGTTTGATTTGTTGTTCTGCTGTACAAGATGAAGATAAAATAATGTTATAGATCGATATCATCTAATAAAATAGTAGGTGCATTTTTAAATAGATTAAGAATCAATCATTTAATAGTCATTATCAAAGTGGGATAATAATTTATTTTTCCTTGTCAACAATGACATAGAAAATCAATTTGGTCACGTCACAAAGATTGGAACATTTTTTTTTTGGTCAGATTAAGAAAAAATCGGGCGTCAATACAAATGGATTCCTCCGTGGATTTTGACACTAGTGCAAATATTTTTTTAAATAATTTAGATAACGACCATTTTACGTCGGTATGCTTTGCTTTATTTGATAAGTTACGTCTTGTAGGAATGACCCGCCAAAAATTGTTAAAATTGCCTTGTTTGAACGCCATTAACATACGTTCAGTATACAAGCTAGACAATGTATTTTTTAGAAAAGCAAAAGTCACACACATCGAATATGTTCTTCTAATACAGTTGGTAAAAAAATCTCGAAAATCAGTCCAGTTTTGAAAGAGAAAAGTGGGGAATTCATAACCTCGATTCTGACGATTTTATTCAGGTATTATCAGCCTAGGATTCAGTTGTCCCTTTCGCTCAGTATTCGAGGGGGGGTAAGAGCAACAGTGACAGCAACAATTTGTCAAAATACCTAAATTTCTCGGCTGCGTCATATCGGTTACCGCAAAACGTGTTCGTTTCTTTCAGAAAGAACCGATGATTATTGTTTGCATTTGCAAGCATCGGGTAATACAATAATGCCTACGATTGGTGACCTGAAGCAGGGGTGCCCGGGTTTATGGGGTGAGGATTGTATAGGTTCATTGGATGGATTTATACGTCCGTCACTCCTGGAAACACTGACCCCCAGATTCCTACCCACACCTCACATCTTTTTCCTTCCCAGAACTTTCTCTCCTTCATTCCTTAAAAAGACCCTCCACATAACATCCCCTAAGATAAAAATGTAAAAAAAGAAGAAAAAAATTTAAAAGTGTGCAGTTAACACGCAGTAGAAGTGACACCTTCAGAGAACTAAAGTAGACAAGAGGGGGAAGGCTACTGCAGAAAGAGGAGACCAATAGGCTACGAAGCACCGCACAAAGAGGCGACCGATTGTATTATCTCATTCTCTCGCAGGCTAAATCCAATAGATGTATGGATTTATCTTTTTTTAATGTCGCTATTTTTCGTTTCATCAAGTTAAATCACATCGGAGTTTTTACTTTAAAAATATTTATACATTTACCGAGCTGAAAACGTGATAATACGAAATTCCCTCAATGAAAACATATCGCAAAGTATGAACCGAAAATTGTAAATAAACCAAAATTTTAACAAAACAAAAAAACGACTTCAAAAAATTCACTAAAAAGTAAAAAAATAATTTCGTATTCTTCTACAACTTTATAATCAACTTACCTTTTCTACTCATCAATATGTACGTACGGTTGTTATTTTTGGAGTCGGTGTCGGCGGGAGAGGAGCTGTCAAGTGAACACGCCGGGCCGCGGGTACCTTGGTTGACACCGACTCCAAAAATAACAATCGTACCTACATATTGATGAGTAGAAAAGGTAAGTTGATTATAAAGTTGTAGGAGAATACGAAATTATTTTTTTACTTTTTAGTGAATTTTTTGAAGTCGTTTTTTGTTTTGTTAAAATTTTGGTTTATTTTTTGATTTTAGTGAATCTGAAGTACACTAACTAATTCGATTAAGATTCGGCCGAGTATCGTAAATTTGTTCTTCAGAATTGGAGAGTTCTGTTACCTTGTCATGGATCCCATAATCAGAACCTAACCAAACTCTCATCAAACTACCCTTGAAGTACATCATTTCCAATAAAAAAAGAATCATCGAAATCGGTTGGCGTGATATTGAGTTATTCGTCCATTTGTCGCGCACATAATTGATGCAAATTTAAGACTTATTTGATTTTCTCATGAATGCCATTGTCAGAACTGGACCAAATTTAAATGGGATCACACGGAAAGCACCAGCTTTCAAATAAAAAAAGAATCATCAATATCGGTTCACCCAGTCGAAAGTTCTGAGGTAACAAACATAAAAATAAAAAAATAAAAATGCAATCGAATTGAGAACCTCCTCCTTTTCGAAGTCGTTTAAAAACAAATAATTGTAAAAGGTAGGTATTACCGCGAGCCGATCCTAAGGGAAAGGAACAAAGCAACCGCAAGCGGTGTTTCGCGCTTTATACAATTATACATTATACATTTGCGAACATAAAGTATGAAAAAAACACAAGGTATGAAAAAAAATGAAATAAGGTATGAAAAACAGCGTTTCTATAAATGCTACTTCGGACGTTTGTCGAGAGATTTTTACACTACATTAAATAAGTCTTGCTTTATTAAATATTTTCTAACTAACTAACTAACCATCTCGCGGGGGTCGGCAGAGGGACAGATCGCCAAACAACGCGGTCTTGGCACACACTCCTTGCCTCATTAACATTCATACATCCTCTCATACATACTCTTCTATTATTCTGGCATTTGTCATGGCTCGACTTAAGTATGTATTTCACTTAATCGTGCCATGTCTTCCTCGGGCTTCCCAACTTCTTCCTCCATTCACATTTGCGTTACATGTTCTTTACACTCCTTTCTTAATTTACATTTGGTATGCTCTTTTGTATATTAATTATAACCATTTTTTTTAAATTAGCGCACTCATTCTAACATTCATATTTGCATATCTTTCTTTTCAAAACATCTTCTTTTTGAAGACTCCAGATACTAATATCTACAGCCTGTATGTCGGACGAATATCTACAGCTCATATGTTGAACTAATATCTACGAACTTCAGAGTGTTGACTAATATCTACAGAGCGTAGGTTGAACTAATATCTACAGAGCGTAGGTTGGATTAATCAGCTAAATGTGTCCAATAGTCCGATATTAGGGATTTTTACACACATACTTACAGAAATTAAGTTTTTTAAACTGCATACGCAATATTACGTTATTCCAATGTGCGATACATAATTGCAAATCCAACCTCTGCCAGTGCTGTAGATATTCGTCAACACTTTTGTTCTCATAGATATTCGTCAACAGTTTGAGCTGTAGATATTCGTCAACACTTTCCTTCTCATAGATATTAGTTCGATTTTCTCAGTTTTGGAATTCCTGTAGATATTAGTAGACGCCTCCCTTTTTGAACGCTTAGGAGCTGTTTTATTCTGGACACTAACAAAACACGACACCCGACCGATGATATGAATTAGTTAACCCAACTAAGCTAACTAAACGAAACTAACCGGTTTTAACAGTCTGCACCGTCTGCTGCAGAATGAACCACAAACCTACATATCTACTTGATGACTATCTTTCTCCCCTAAACCAGTGGCAGATCCATCGGCTATCGTGACTTTCTTTAAATTTTGCAAAAATTGGGAAAAGTTCGACGCGCCTGGGAAATTTTTGACTCGCAATACGACGGGGCATTGAAATAAAAATCGTCGACGTATTCAATATTCTAATTCTGTCTTGTATACGTCATTTATAGCAGCGAGTTGACAGTAGATAATAAAAAGCGGGATACCATGTAATTGACACATTTAAAAAATTATGTTGGAACACCTACCTAATAAATTAATGGCACTATTTTATGTTTTAAATAACATAGATCGTATTCAATTTAAAAAAGTTTTAAATGCGTTCTACTTAGGTTTATTTATCATAGCATTATCACAGCGACCTAGTTAAAATAACAATGGGGCTGTCTTCTACTACAAAATTGTTTTTCTAAAACGTAAAATCCATATTAGAGCATGTGGAGGTCAAAACTTTTTGAATTTTTGGACAATAGCGAATAGTGCCGAAGATATATTGTTAGCCTTAAAATATTGATATTTGCGGCCGGCCGAAAAGCGTGTGACATCACGGTACATGCGCGGCGGTACTGCAGAACCGTCATTCGAATTTTGAATTGAACTGACTCTTGCCTCGTGTGACGTCACCGTACACCATTGCATTCGTGTTACCGAAGTTCACCTTGAAAGCTCAAAACTTCGTCATTTTTTGAGATATTGAAAAACTAATTTTAATGTCGTTATTAACACGTCAACTATTTGGAATCCGCCATTGAACTAGCTCTGCTACAAAGAGATTATTTATTAATTATTAATATTATTGTATAAAGAAAGCTTCCGAAACCTACTTCCATCATCATCTTCTTCGAAAGTCTTGTGTGTGCCTGTGCGTCTGTGAGTGAGTACTTCCCGCGTCCCGCTCCCAGTGACCGAATAACACCTGTCTAGTCGCTATAGTCATCAGTAAAGACCGGATTATATGCAAATGCATATTTGCATATGTGCCAAATTGATAGCTTCATCAACGGGGCAGGTGAAATTTTGCCCGGCACAATAAGTTCAAAAATCGCACCCAAATTTAAATTCTATCAAGTCACATCAGTAGACATAGAACGCTCCTTTTCCGCTCACAAAAACATATGCGATCGTAGACTCAATTTGTCTACAGAACATTTAGAACAGTACTTAGTCATATGCATTTTTAAAGGTAAATTGTAAATTTCATTGTTAAATACATTTTGTAATTGATATTTTCGAAAATACGATTGTTATCCTTGAGAACTAATAGATTACTAAAATAAAAACAATATATTTAAAAATATGTCCTGTATTATTTCATGATGCATATTTTGGCCCTTTTTATGGATTTTCGTGCATATTTACGCTATTTTTATTGCATATTTTGGGTTATTTTTGATGCATATAATCCGGTCTTTAGTCATCAGTGTCATCACTCATCTGTCATAGTAACACGACTAGCCAGCTGCCAGGCCCACCTGGGAAAAGCGTGTGAAGGGAATTCACCGCACGCGGGTGGCACTTTCAGGGGGCTACGGCAAACGGCTACGCACAATTTAAAAATACTAATAAATTGATAATTTCGAACTGAAATATTAACTACAGTATACAATGGCAGTTGGCATGTAAAAATATATTTCGGATTATGCAACCCCATCTTAACGTATGGTTGTATTGGTTGGGGAGCGACAGGTAGAACAATTTTAGATCCTCTAGTGAAGGCCCAGAAATCCATAATTAGAGTTATTATGCGTAAACCCTATAGGTTTTCTAGCGATCAGCTCTACAAAAAATTTAATGTACTTGATGTTCGCCAAAACTACATAAAAAAGGTTATTATCCACGTACACAAAAATCTAGAAAAACTTAATAAAATTGATCATAAATACATCACAAGAAGTCACACCAGAAAGGATCTTGTGGTCCCAGGGAGCAATACGTCGAAGTTCCAAATGACACATACATATCTGGGACCGAAATTATACAATAAAATCCCCCCAGAATTAAACATTAAAACATGCAAAATGACATCTATGGGTTCAATAATAAATAAATGGTTGATTGGCTTAGGTAGAGTTGAGTCTGAAAAATTATTAAATAATGTCACTTAAAACTTAAACTTTTACATGGTTAACTATTAAATGGCACAACCAGTAAAATCTTAGTATACTTATAGGTATTTAATCTAAAAAAAAAAACACTTTGTTTTTTTTTGGTACAGAATATATTTTTGGCATTTTTCACCAGCATTTGGTTCCTTATAACGGGCAATCTGCCTAGCTAGGAACTAATATAGACAAACAAGACATAATAACACTTGTATACATTTTAATATTTACAGTTATTTTGAAATATTATTATTATGTTATATTTGCTGTATAAATGTATCTTATGTAATAAATAAATAAATAAAATAAATGTACTTTTTTACACAAATGGAATACCTAATTCTAATCCTCATTCTCTATTTACATGTATGTGTTATTTACATTTATAAAGATTTACTCTTTCTTATTAATATCTATGGCTTAAGTTTTATGCATGTTTAGTTTATTATTACTCCTACGTCTATTTATATTATTTTGTTGAAATCTTATCATTTTTAGATTTAGGATAGATGCCAGGATTACTATGTGTTTTAAAGTTTTAACGAAATTCTTGATTTTATGAAACTATACACATTTCATGATAACCTTTTAACAAGTTCCAATAATTCTTTTTGTATTTTTGGTTTTATGACAACCTTATAACAATTTTCAATAATTCTTTTTATGTTTTTGGTTTAATGACACTATGTACTCGTACATTCCATGATAACCTTTTAGTAATTACCAATAATTCTTTTAAGATTTTTGGTTTTTGAGATAACCTTTTATATACTTATGTTTTTATGATTATGTGCATGCATGCGTATACGTATGTGTGTATATATGTGTGTGTGTATGTATGTGTACATGTAAGCACATATATGTACCCGTCTCAGGATAGGGCTTAATTTCGGTTTACGGAAGGTCTTCCAAAATAATAAAACTTTTTTTTTTTATACTAACTATTGGCTGGAGAATCCGAATCCGAAAGAATTTTTTTTCGGAAAGCAATATTAACAAAGTTACACGACTTTAAAATTTTCTATACGCATACATGAAAATCGACATATTGGAAGTATTATGACAGTTTAAAGTCATAGAAACAGCCACATAAAATTAAGTGTTGCCATATCAATAACTAACTTAAGTAATTATTTTTTATAAATTTTACTCACTTTTGGCGTAAACGCTAAACTACTTGAAAACAGGGATATTTTTTTAAATTGACGCGAGCAGGCGGTATAAAGGGGCACAAACCATGTGACACAAACCTAGCGTAGCCGTTAAACTACTTGAAAACGTAGGCTGTTTTTTAAAATTGACGCGAGCAGGCGGTATAAAGGGGCACAAACCATGTTACACAAACCTAGCGTAGCCGCTAAACTACTTGAAAACAGGGATGTTTTTTGCCGTGACGCGAGCAGGCGGTATAAAGGGGCACAAACCATGTTACACAAACCTAGCGTAGCCGCTAAACTACTTGAAAACAGGGATGTTTTTTTGCCGTGACGCGAGCAGGCGGTATAAAGGGGCACAAACCTAGCGTTAGGTTAGGTTAGGTTAGGGACGCGAGCAGGCGGTATAAAGGGGCACAAACCATGTTACACAAACCTAGCGTTAGGTTAGGTTACGCATTTTTAAGACTACGAATTTTCATACTTCGTCGATTTATAAGGTATGTTTGATGATATTATTGCATGGTAACATTTAATTTTGTGTGGTAAAACATTTTTCTAGTTTATCTATGACTTTAAACTGTCATAATACTTCCAATATGTCGATTTTCATGTGTGCCTATAGAAAATTTTAAAGTCGTGTAACTTTGTTAATATTGCTTTCCGAAAAAAAATTCTTTCAGTTTTGGATTTTCCGGCCCATAATTAGTATAAAAAAATAAAAATAAATTATTTTGGAAGACCTTCCGTAAACCGAAATTATTCCCAGGATAGACATCGTCTAGTGAGGCGGGTTACTTACTTGTCTTTATATGATAATGCTATATCAATAATATAATATCAATAAACGCCCGGGTTGCCGGCAGTTAAAAAAAAGTTAACGAAGTCTTTAGGGGAACGTACCCATACTACGTGACATACTTTTTGCAATTTTTAACCCCCCCCCCCCCCCCCCCCCCTCCCCGGTGACCATGTGTAGTATATTCCAAGACCCCCCCCCCTACATTTTTCACGTAGTATTTCATAAATATGGTTTCGAATCATTTTTTGCTAACAAAAAATAAAAAAATGCATTTTTTGGCTTATATTTGTCTTTATTAATACGGCGCTTGCTGCGTGACAGCAAGAGTGCATGCATTAAAAGTGGAAAAAATATTATCAAGATAAAACTTATGTCAAAATATATTGAAACCGGAACGTAATTTAATAAACCGTTAAATATTTATGTTATCTACAGAAAGCCTACCTCAAACATTCTCGAATTCTTAATGTATCTTGAATCTATTTTAAATAACTGTAGAAATGATACCCTTATCTTTGGTGACTTCAACATTGACATTCTTCAAAAAAATAATACATCTCTTAAGTACATCAACACGCTAGACTCATACAACTGTTTCATATGTAACACATCCTATCCTACACGAGTAACAGATACCTCTACCTCTCTAATAGACCATATCATCTCAAACAGACAAAATATTTCCTCAACTACTGCAAATATAGATGCCTACCTAAGTGATCATAACATTTTGATATTAGATTACCAAAACAGCTTGAAACATCACACTAATAATAGAATACATTCTTTTTCAAACAACACCAAAACCGATAAAAACATGTTAAAAACATATTTAGAATCCCACAACTTTCCACACGAAACCACCAGTAATGTCAATGAAAACTATAATAATTTTAATGAATACATCAAAACAGCAATAAAATCATCCCAACATAAATCTGAGTTACGCATAGGAGACCAACGGAGGGGTAATACTCCATGGTTTGACCAAAATTAAATGCACTTATCAAACAGCGCAACAATGCGTTTAACCTCTGGAAAAAAAATCAGCAAAGTGATATATTCACAGCACTGAGAAATAAAACAAGAAATCAAGTTACCAACTATAGAAGATATGCTAAAACCAAATACTACACGACTATATTTAAGGGAAACCTGCGTAATCCGCGACAGACATGGAAAATAATAAATGCAATTCTAACAAATAGCTCGACACCCCAGAAAGATGAAATTGAATGTCTTCTCATTAAGAATGAAGAAATAACATGCCCAACACAGATAGCTTCAACTTTTAACAACTTCTTTATATCAGTTGGGGAAAACTTAGCAGCTACAATTGCATCATATCCAGATGATTCTATCACTATAAACACGGATCAAAAAGCAAACCAGTCCTTATATATGGCCAAAACAAATAAAACAGAAGTTCTCAGTATCATCTCTCAACTAAAGTCTAATGCATCTCCAGGTTTAGATGGAATTACACCAGTGACCACCTTGTTTTTCTTATTAATCAATCCCTGGATAGTGGAATCTTCCCAGATCAACTAAAGATAGCAAAAATAATTCCGATTTACAAAGATGATTGCAAAAAAAAATCCTTCTAATTATCGTCCTATATCCATCCTCTCTGTCGTCTCTAAAGTTTTTGAAAAGGTTATTAAGCTTAGGCTCACTAAATATCTCTTATCAAACAACTTACTCGCATCCCAACAGTATGGATTCAGAAACCAATCTAACACAAAATGTGCTGCCTTCGATTTTGTATACGCCCTCCAAAAGCATATAGACCAGGGTAAGCATGCTACAGGCTTATTTATAGATTTAAAAAAGGCTTTCGATACGGTTGACCATGGGATACTACTTAAGAAGCTAGAACACCTAGGCATAGTAGGCACTCCCCTGAAGTTACTGTGTAGCTACCTCTCTAACCGACACTGTCAGACCTTTGTTGGAAAAGGGACAAGCAGCATGGGAACGATAAAATGTGGCTTGCCTCAGGGCTCCGTACTTGCACCATTACTATTTTTAATATATATAAATGATATTGCTAAATGGGGACTTAGGGTACAATACAACTCTATGCAGATGACACAGTGATTCTTTATCACAATAATAATTTAAACGAACTTGAAAAGGAAATGGAAAGGGATATAGCTTGCCTGGCAAACTGGCTGCGATTAAACAGCCTAAACATAAAAAAACACATTACATACTGTTTGCAAATAAAAAAAATTTAAGTCTTAATATAAGTCTTGATAATAACCGCCTTGAAAGGGCTGATGTTACAAAATATCTTGGCCTTTTCATTGATTCACAACTCACATGGAATCACCAATTTAAACATGTTCTATCCAAAATTACTCCTATAACTGGTGTTTTATATAGACTTCGCGGGTTACTTACTCCCTCTCTATTAAAATCGATTTACCATGCTATGATTCACTCACATCTAATATATCTCGCCGGAATCTGGGGATTTGCTACAAAAAAAATGATTTCAGAAGTCCAAGTCGTCCAAAATAGAGCCCTGCGAAATATTTTCAGTTTACCTTGGGACACACATGTCAAAGACATCTACAGAAACACCCAAATACTTCCTTTTAATACCATTCCCACTTTTGAAATAACGAAAACTATATTACAAGTAATTCAACACTCGGCACATTCCAACACTACACTATATTACAATTGCGACGTACACCAACACAACACAAGAAATCACAACAAACTTCATATACCAAAAATCAAATCAACAAAATATGGATTAAGATCCCTAGAATACATAGCTCACACAAAATATAATCAACTACCCAACGAGATCAAATGTGCAAGTCAATGTAAAAAGACCCAAACTAACATGCTCAAACTTCATCTTATTAATGACTTTCTGAAATAATAATGTTGTGTATTTGTATGTCCCCATCATATGTCCATTTAATACATACAGCTATATGTTCATTCATGTATCATTCCCGCAATGAGTTTATTAACTCCTGGGAGTACAATGCTTTATATAATATACTATATTCTGTATTGTATACTTTTGATAAATAAAAAAAAAATAATTTATGGAAACGAAAATCTTGTTATTTTTATAAACATTTTTCATCTCAATCATCTTCAACAAACACGTTCCCTGAACTATTTCACTTATTTGAATGTACGAGGGTGGGTTTTTAAGTTTGCGGATTGGGTAAGGAGTGGAAATAAAAACCAAAATTATTTTTCCTTTTCAACATATTCACCTACTACCCTAATACATTTTCCGATCTTTAAATTAACTTAAAGGAACTTTATAACAGCGCGGAACTCAATTTTCTCCACATTTCACAATTTCTTCCCGATTGAAGTGTTTGGTCGAAGATAGCTCATTCGGTAAAGATACAGCCGGTATATCACCTCACTATGCTAGCCTCCACTCAGGCTAGGCTAGCCTAGTGAGGTGGATTACTGAAAAACCTAAATTTATAACTTTTTTCTATTCTTCATTCATCTACTGTTCATATTTATATTTATCTACTGTTCGTCGGTATTTTTAGTAATGGTTTCACTAGCTCCTATCAGAGAACAACTTGGCAGACGTAAATATATCAAAAGCCACGCTTAATATCACGTCGGGGTCACCACTGTAGCAATCGGACGTGCTACGTAAACTTGTAAAAGAAAACACTAGAATTAACCTTTCATAGTTTTTACTAAGAATTAAAATTTACAATGTTATCGGAATACGGAGCGTGACAGTAGTAAAATAACGGGACCATTTGTTTTGGCTTGTTGTTCTAAAGACTAATGTACAGGGAATTTGAATGCTCCGTAAGGTGCGACGATATGCCAAATATTTCAGCGCAGGTAGGTAAGTACTTCTCCGTGTTCAGCGTTGTTGTTGCTCAACGTTTTGTTGAGCATTGGCTCGCCACACATACAACTGATATACCGGTCCATAGCCAGGTAGCTAAGGATAACAACATTAGTTTATGAAAACATTTGGAAATCCCTTTATCAATATAATATTTCAGTCACAAGCCATTTCAGATAAACTACGTTTCTTCACATCAGTCTTTCTCATTATGAAAGAGAAAGGGGCCTTTTTGGCCCGGAGCTCGGTATGCCAGACAAAAGTTAAACAACAGTCTTTAACATTTTGCTCACAGATGGCTACTTATTTACTGAACAGAATGTATGATTGTCCAAAATCGTCATTCTCAAAATCCCCCCAGATTTCCCTCTTTTTACCATAAAACTTCTTTCTCCCTTTGAAATTCGAAATCCCCAGATCTGGGGACTTAAATATACCATCACTGACGTCACTGAGTCGCGAAGCCACTTGTACTTTTGCCATGACGGTGATTCTGGCAGCTGCCAACAAATCTGAACGCTCGTGCTCGTGATGTCAAGATTCAAAAACCTCAAAACCGCGAATAATAATAATTCTCATTATTATTTTATTACTGGCTACACTGCAGGCAGGGGTTGTGCAATGCAACGTAATCCATATTAGCAAAGCGTACAATAAAGTATTAAAAAAATAAAAAGGATGGAAATAAATCAACATTGTTTAACAAATAAAATGAAAACAAAAAAGTATAGGTATATTAAAAAATTAAAGAATTAAAAAAATAAGACAGGGTAATAATTTTTCGAAAAAAAAATCCCTCACGGACTACTTCATCTTTGGGGATGCTTTGTGGAGAGTCTTTTAAATAAAGGGAGGAGAGGAAGTTCAGGGAAGGAAAAAGGCATGGGGGTAGGAATCTGTGGAACAATTTGCAGGAGTGACGAATGATGAATCCATACTTCCCACTGCGGTGCAAGGTACACAAAATATAACTAAGTGGAAGAGATGTGCAGAGAGGATTTACCTACCGCCGAATAACAAAAGCATAAAACATATTTTCGTTCAAATGCATCAAGGAAAAATCTGCTTCTCTGTGTACTGTGTATACCAGTGCATAAGTAAAAAATGTCGACATCCATGCCAAATTATTATTAAGGGTATTTTTGAAATCGATTTTACGTTTGACATTGGTAAATAATGCATAAAAAAAATACAGTAATTATCATTTTGGGCGGCCAACTGTCGGCAGATCAACTGTCAGGTCACCTTTTTTTTTATCTAATAGAGGGTTGTGAACTCCCATGAGTAGAGAACTCAAGTCCAATTTTAAAAAAAAATTTATGAATAAAGACCTTCAAACTTAAATTTATTTTTATTTTTATAGTTAGTTTTAATAGTTAAAATAATTGTCAAAGTTTTAATTTTTCAAGACCCCCTGAAAATCACCGTATCTATGGTGGATTGTGTGACGTCATCACCCATCGATAGTTTTATTTACTTTCAACAGGTGTTAGTCCAGTAAACGAATGGTCCAAAAGGAGGTGTAGAGTGCGTGAGCAGGGACCTAAGCGATTCTTTCAGGACTTGTTTAGGATGCTTAGGGTGTGAACATACTAAAAGTCCTGACGTCTAGGTGGTGAGCTAGGGGGGGAGGGGGGGGGGGGGAAGGTCCCGATTTTCGGGTTTCCGTTTATATCTCAAAAACGGTGCGTCGCAGAGGAAAACTTTTTTAGAATAAGTAAAAGCTCATAAGATTATCTACAACTTTTATTCTATACATAATTTTGAAAATCCCAGCCGTTTTTGAGTTATACGCTCCACAAATGTCAATATTTTCTAAAAAAATCATTTTTCCTCACATTTTTCATCAAACATTCCTTCATATCGTCTAAAATATTCATCCAAAAAAGAAATTTATTCAAGAGAAGTTGTAAATAATTTAATTACCTTTTAGAATATATACACATGTTTAAATAAATCTCTAACCAGTAAATATTTACAGCTATTTTAAGTTTTTTTGTAAAATGTCGTCATTTTCAGAAAAAGCTGTTTTTTCTTACCAAAATGTTAAGATGGGTTTTTTCTTCATGGGAAATTCCTTATTAATTTTTGCACGCAAGAAAGCAGGTAAGTTGTTCTCAAACAGATGATTAGTGAAATTCATTTTATAATCATTATTATTGTGATGGATAATTAGGTTAGTCGTCGGAGATGCTACAATAACGTGCTACGATGCTGTTCGAGTTGGTGAAAAGGCAATGAATGCGATAGTGGGCTTGACATTCTCAGACATCAAGTTGTCCCGCAAAGATCGGGCATTCCCAATGTCTTCTGTCAGCTCGTCGATAAAAATTCACGATGAAAAGGTTGCAGTTGACCCAACATTGCTGTTTCAGCGGATGTGTATAAACAAACGATCAGATGAGGATTTGATGAAATTCTTTACGTGTGAGTTGGCCCCATTTCCCTTGACACTGTTCTTAATAACATCATGTTACACTCTCAACTTTATATGGATTAAAGTTTTCATATCCTCTTTGGACGTGAGGGTCCTGGCAAGCGTTGTTCATCCATGGCATCGTCATTCTCAGTGGTGGATGTTCTTGCTGAAAGGGCTCTACGTCATCTTCATCGTCGTCCTCGGCAACAGGCAAACTATTGAGGCATCTCCCTTGGCAGTGAAGGCACGCTGCAGAACAGGTCAGCATTGCTTTTCGGCATCCGCATTTGCCAATTGCACAATCCTTGGTGCAGCGGCAAAATATCATTTTCAGAAGGACCTCCGGTGCTGGAGGATCTTCTGTTGTAATTGGCGCCAGGGTGTCTCCTTCGTGTTTCCACCCCCATTCTTCAGGGGACAGCTCAATCCCGAGCCACTGCTGAACTTGGTGGTATGTCTTATTTCATATCCTATGTCCTATGTCATATTTGCCATGGACCTTGTGAACGATTGGAAGTGGTACTGGTTAAGGGAGGTCTGTCTTTTTGGCGCCGCATACCATTTCAGGAAGCATTTATTTCCAGCTTCTTCAACCTCGTCGTGAGTAGAGGAGGGATTGTCAAAGATCATTGCCGCTTGCTTGATCATTTCTGACTCCAAGTACAATTTTGAAAAGCCCACCTTGCTTCTCCTGAAATTTGCAGACGTTGTATCGCATCCGGTAAATGAATGTAAAAATATGATGTGTTCAAATCCACGATGCTGCATCTCTTGGGTGGACAGTGCCAATGTTTTGGTTTTCCCTCGTCCGGGTTTCAGCAACAGAATATCTTAGGTGGGAGGAGTGAAAGCAATCAAAAGTACAGTGAGGTCCACATCCTCACCAAAGACAGCCACAGAGTTGTGAAAGGATAGTTCTACAGCAGTCTTCACGATAAAGACGTCAGCATCATCGGTGGCCTGATGAGTTTGTATCCCATTCTCCCGAAACTTAGTCTGTAGTAAGGAGATTAAATTACTTTTGTTGGTAGGATAGGATAAAAAATCTTCCTGTTTAACGGGTATTGATTTGTTCCATGTCAAATTGATGTCGGCTGACCTTCTCAGTCTGTATCGTCGCATTTGTTCTTGTGATTTCGTGCTTTTGACTGGATTTGCGTACCCAGCAAATACCACAGTGCGAGTCATTCCAGGATAGTGGTGGTTGACATAGGTGATATAACGATCACAAATTGCGGCAACGAAGGCATCTTTTTGTCAAATTACTCTGTATAATATAGATAATATGTGTATAATATATGATAGAAATCCTCCGTCCTCAACTATGTTCATCTGAGACAGTAGAACAGTTTTTTTGAAAGGCTCGAATAAGCTATACAGAACAGATTTATTTGTCTTTCGCATCCCACTTTCATTGAACAGTGCCAAGGGAAATGGGGCCAACTCATACTCAAAGAATTTCATCAAATCCTCATCTGATCGTTTGTTTTTACACATCCGCTGAAACAGCAATGTTGGGTCAACTGCAACCTTTTCATCGTGAATTTTTATCGACGAGCTGACAGAAGACATTGGGAATGCCCGATCTTTGCGGGACAACTTGATGTCTGAGAATGTCAAGCCCACTATCGCATTCATTGCCTTTTCACCAACTCGAACAGCATCGTAGCACGTTATTGTAGCATCTCCGACGTCTAAACTAATTACTCATCACAATAATAATGATTATAAAATGAATTTCACTAATCATCTGTTCGAGAACAACTTACCTGCTTTCTTGCGTGCAAAAATTAATAAGGAATTTCCCATGAAGAAAAACCCATCTTAACATTTTGGAGAGAAAAAACAGCTTTTTCTGAAAATGACGACATTTTACGAAAAAACTTAAAATTGCTGTAAATATTTACTGGTTGGAGATTTATTTAGACATGTGTATATATTCTAAAAGGTAATTAAATTATTTACAACTTCTCTTGAATAAATTTCTTTCTTGGATGAATATTTTAGACGATATGAAGGAATGTTTGATGAAAAATGTGAGGAAAAATGATTTTTTTAGAAAATATTGACATTTGTGGAGCGTATAACTCAAAAACGGCTGGGATTTTCAAAATTATGTATAGAATAAAAGTTGTAGATAATCTTATGAGCTTTTACTTATTCTAAAAAGGTTTTCCTCTGCGACGCACCGTTTTTGAGATATAAACGGAAACCTGAAAATCGGGACCTTCCCCCCCCCCCTCCCCCCCCTAGCTCACCACCTAGACGTCAGGACTTTTAGTATGTTCACACCCTAAGCATCCTAAACAAGTCCTGAAAGAATCGCTTAGGTCCCTGCTCACGCACTCTACAACTCCTTCCTTTACTGGACTATGTTGTCATTTTGAATGATAATTATACGGAAGAAAGATGATACTATTCGATAAGTTAAAACATTATTTAGTTGTTATTATTTATTCATTATATTATATTTATTATATTGTTGAGTATTATTACGGGAGAGTGGTGTAAAAATTGCTTGAAACTATTATTTTTTAGCTTTTAAAATCATTATTATCAAAAACGAAGAATCACCCACAAAAGTGTAGGCGAACGATAACAGCTGATCGGTTGCGGCCGTTTTGGTTATACTCCACGGCCAAATTTTGGCCTATGTAGCATTATGATATAGTATATTTATACGATTTTTTCGTACAGTTTAAAGTTTTTCAATATTTTAAATAATAGAGATGTACTAATAGAGACACCTCTATTTTTGATACTGAATTATTTAGGCTTAAATATTGTTTCAATAAACACAACTAAATCTCTATAAACAATATGAAATAACGAATAACATGAAATGTTGTTAATACTGATGGCTTTTGTCATACCTCCATAATCAAAGTTTCAATACAATGACTGGTGACGCGTGACGTCAGCACTCACCATTCAGTAATGCCAACTTTACAGTGTGTTTTGGCGAGAGGTTTAAAAATGCACTTTTTAATATTTTTTTAAGAACTCTACGTTTAATATTATGAAAAAAAACTTATATATTCAGAATCAGCGTTCATTGGTGTGTATGAACATATTTTTTTAAAGCCGTAATATTTTTCACTGGAGTTTCTTATTGTTCACATTTATTTCGACTTAGAGTTCACTGTAAATAAAGTTGCTTGCACTATTTTCGTTGAACTAGCATGAAACAATTTAGTTGAAAAAACTCTAAAACAAGTTGCTGATACAGTTGAAAAAATAATACTATTTGAAAGCTGCAATATCTCACTACGCCTAAAAGCTCTTGTTTGATTTTCTGAGCGTTCAAACTCTAGACCTCTGTTTGCTGGGACTCTAGGTTTGTAGTTTTGTAGGTCTTAACTGGCGAATCGGTGCATAAAGAATTAGTTGTTGCTCGGTGGGTCGAGCAACTACTGTTGCAGATTTGTAATTAATATTGCAGTTATAGCGGTACCGCTACGTTAGTGCAAAGTGCAACTGTGTTGCAAAAACGTATCATTTTAATCGTGAATTTACTGAGGCGACCGTGACACTGCCGATAGCTTTCACAAGTCTACCTATTTGTACCTATTTGAAAATTGCTTAAAAACCGACGAAGTGCAATTTGATATTATGTTTTAAAACTGAAGAAACTATCAATGTCATCCTGGTGAAACTATGGGCTAGTTAATATTTTTATTTTTGATACCGACAATTTGTGGTGGAATTCCATTATCACTTAATTTATTTTTGACCGTCCGGTTTCAGCCTGTTAAAGCCATCTTCAAACTGGTATAAATAATTTTTAATCTACAGTTTATATACACAACATACATACATACAAAATACTACTGCTAATGGCTAATAGGTATTACGCCTAATAGCCAAATAATTATAAATCCAATCGTCAAAGACGACACTGCAACAAATATGAAAAAACCAAATAAATTGAATAAAACCCTTGTAGACTGCCGCCCTCCCTCTCCCTTGTATTTTATCAATATAAACTGTAAATTAAGAATTATTTATAGCAGGCTGAAAATGGCTTTAACAGGCTAAAACCGGTTACGGCCAAAAATAAATTAAGTGGAAATAAGTTTTATATGTGTTTTATTCTTTCTCTTATCTAAGGTTTTATTATATTATTATAAGGACCAGTTGTTTGACGGAAATTCAAATGTAACGTTGTCATCAAGTGGCCATTTTTTTACATTTGAAAAGCCCCTGTTCTATCGCCGATTCTATGTGCGTTTTAGCTTTCTACCAAAGTGTAATAAGCTTGTCCTCTTCTGTTGAACACAATTTGTTCAAAAGGTGAAACGGACTTTGAATCGGTATTTAACGGAAACCTTAAAAAAAAATTATCCTGAATGATCATTTTTTTACATGAGCTCCACACTACACAGGAGGCCCTGAAATTGAAACCAATTTGATGACAATGCTTTATTTGAATTTCTGCGAAACAACTGGGCCTAAGTTACCAATATTAATTCAAACGTAGGTAACTAACTAACACTATTACGGATTGGAAATATGCAGAGATAGTGGAACCCATCACATATCTATCTTTGCTCACATCACACACCGTAGCATAGATACTCATCTGCTATTCTAAACAATTAGTAATCGGTAATCATTTTTGTACTTTTATTATAACACTAGCTCAGACCGTGAAAAATCACGGGAAATATGTTAATAATTTTGGTGTAATATGTAATAGCATTGAATAATAGTCTCTTAGGTCATCCACAGATGGCATTTAACTGTCGGTATTGTAGAGAACGAGTGCAAATGATAAAAAAGGTGGGAACCTCAAGATCGGGGTCCAATTCCAACCGCCTTCCTGCTAAATAAGAGCCACTCGCAAATCTCTTCTTTCAAAGTCCTAAGTGTTTCATTGACCCCGGATTACTTATTATAATTTGAGACAACCCCAGAGTTACAACAGTTAGTAAATCTAGTTAAGTAGTAAATAGCGCTTTCTTGAAAATGGAAAAAGCGTAGACCCTTTAAAAATCAATCACAATCCGACTTCGCTTGTCAAGATTAATCCTAAGAAAATTAAACAAAATAAATTTACACATTTCAAATATTGAATTTATTATTAAAATAATCTACTTGTAATTTTTTTATTGTAAGTAGGTACAAAAGAAAATTTCAAAAATATATATTTTAGAGGTAGCTAGGCCTACTTTATCAATTTATCGCTTTATTACAACCAGTTTCAATGACATTTAAATTCAAAGCAAATTCGAGATCTAAGGTTCATTCAACCAGAATTACAGACAGATAAACAACGGAAATTGGTATTTTTGATAGTTGTAAACATGTTTTGAGCTTAAAACTTACATCTAAAACCTCTGTTCATTTGTGCTGAGCTCGCATAATAAAAGTAAGACATATTTGTATCTTTACCTGCAGACACGATGGAATATGGATTTGAAAGGAACGAACTCTGAACTTGAACGTGGAATGTATTATGCATGGCGTGTAATTGGCGATATGGCGTGCATTGTGTATTGTGGGGAAATTACCGTTTCGCGTTCAATCAAAAGACTCGACAGCCATTCTGGTCGTTAAATTAAAATTATACTGTTTCTGACACGAATAAGTATTTTGCGAAAAATCGAATTTATCCAACAGCAGCCACTTTTTACGATTGCGTGTAAGTTTTCTAACTAAAGTCCAGTTGTGTTACCGGGGAACATATCGCGTGGTTATTTATTGATTTTTAGATGATTTTTAGGAAAGCTTTTAAAATGATGACTTGAAATTTTAAACTAGTAAATTCGTAGAAATTGAGACTTATCCTTGTCCCGATGAAGGAAGGATAAGTTTTAACAAATGAAAAATTTAACAAATTTTCTTTAATGTCGATATTTTGTAAAATACTTTCAGAAGTTATTTTAGTTACAATGTTTTTTTCCGTCATACGAATAAATCAGAAGGTTTTCCTATGGGTGTGCAGGCCACATACAGTTGTCCCTGTGAGAAGCATAGATTTTCCAAATTTACCCCCAGATATCCCCAACCGCTACTATGTCTCCCTCCAATCCCTCCCTCTGCCCCTCCCTCATCCCGTACGCCTTCGTCCATAATAATAATACTTGGATGATTTACATAGCGCCGTTTTTGTGAAAAAAAAATCAAGGGCGCTCTAAGGGCCATCCACCACCTGCGTGTCCTTTCCCATGCGTCCCCATTCCCGTTCTCCTCCCCCTTCCTTCTTTATTTACCTTCCCATCCCGTCTTCCCTCCCTGCCGCTTAACTATATGAAATACACACATTTTTCAAACATCCTGCGCGACCTATTGTAAAATTTGTATACAACTTTTATAACGTCAGAGCTCACCATTATAAATAGAAACCTTCACGGGCATGCGCACAACAAATCACCAAAATTTCATAATAATTTCCACCATATTATAGTCTGTTTTGAATTTGAACACGCTTTGTGTTTTGAGTCAACTTAAAACTGCATTTTTGTTACCAATTAAGGAAGAAAGAACTATTTATACCCATTGCGGTGCAAGGTGATGGGTCGAGAGAGTCCAGCTGGAGAGGTCAAAAGATCTCTTAAGAAAATAATTTGCGTCAGGGCTTGACATCTTAGGGGATGCTGTGTGGAGGGTTTTTTTTTAAGGAAAGGAAGAAGAAGAAGTTCTGGGAAGTAAAAAGATATGAGGGGCGGGTAGGAATCTGGGGGGTTAGTGTAATTAATCATCAGAGATAGATAGTTATCACACCGTGTAAAAAAATGCTATTAAATGTGAAATCTGTAAAATGCAAGAAATAAATAGATCAGGTACTAATGTGGGTAAAACAGGAATGTATCTAGGTACAACAAAAATTTTACGGCGGTTAATCTAATTAATGTTTTGTGGAAACTATGAAGGAGATTTTTTAAAATATTTTGTTTTCACTTCGTTAACTAACTCGTTAAAAAACTGTTACTCGAATCGTGTAACAGTTTTTCGATGGCTGCGTTGCTTTGCAATTTTACTATCTACACTCGTACATGAAAAACCACTCAACATAAACGTTGCATGAAGATTTCATGCTTGCCAGTAATGCTCCTGGGATAAGGGGTCGAAGGGGCCTGTTCAAATGCTGTAACAAAAGTAACAAAACATTTGTGTATTTATTTAATAGCGCCCTGGAGGCATTAACATACACATTATTATAGGTAAGGGAACGTACCCATACTACGTGACCAACTTTTGCAATTTTTAATCCCCCCCCCCCCCCCCCGCCCCGGTGACCAAAAACCTAGGCCCGCCGCCGCTTATTTGTACCAAGCGTGACATTTTGAAGACCCCCCCCTAAACGTGTCACGTAGTATGGGTACGTTCCCTAAGTTGTTCAAGAATCTTACTAATATTATTGACGCAAAAGTTTGTACGGATGTATGTGTGTTTGTTACTTTTTCACTCAAAAACTACTGAATGGATTTCAATGAAACTTTACAATAATATAGCTATACATCAGAATAACATATAGATTATAATTTATAAAGCTAGTTAGGAAGGGGACGCGGGAGGGGAACGGGGACGCACGGGAAAGGTGATTCAGGGAGAAACAATCTATTTCTTTGAATATGGCATTGCAACGCATGCCGGCAACCAACTAGTGTAATAATAAGTAACACATAACATAATAAACTGAATATGACAGATATAAGAAAGTACAATACAAGTGTGTAGGTAGTTTCATTATCATGTAAAGTCGTACAAAGGAGTTCAATAAGTGTAGTATAATAAGTAAAAAAGAAGTACTTAAGGTAGTTTCCATGAAAGTAGTTACGGAGCAATGCATAGCCACTTTCTTGATATTATTATAAATGCAAGTTTGTAATTAGCAAACAATAATTTATCACGCTCGATTAAATATTTTACACAACATAGCTAAATTAATACAGCTATAAAAGGGCAAATGAAAAAGTATGGAAGATATTATAAGTAGATTCAAAACAGAAAAGGTACATACTATAATACATTACTATTAAGTATGTAGTTACAGCATCATGGAAAGTTAAAAGATGAGTTCGTTATTTTGGGGTTTATTTGATATCGATATAATAATCATTAAAATTATTTTTAAAACATTTTCACGAATACATTCTTAGTATTACGATAGTATTCAAGTAATGTTCGTTGAGTATTTTTTTTATGTGAATTTATTATGGTAAGTGTTTAATGTTTCATTTTAATGAAAGATCTTTTTATGTTGTCTAAGTATAAGTAGATATTTTGATTGTCACAACTTGATCACAACGTTAGTTTTAAGTTAAACAACTGATTTATTATATTGGCCTTGTATGGAACATTGTTCCTTGCAAGGCCGTTTGGAGGAGTTTAATAAAACTTAAATTTTAATAAATAATCATTAACTCTGCAATGAAAAAAAAAGTTTTATAATTTACATAATAAAACACTAAATTAAGTGTTACTTAATAATTTGTTTGATTAGTAAATAAAGGAAAAATATCTGTTTATTTTTCATGGTGGCCTTCCAGGGTCCATCCACCTTACGTCTTAAAAAATATTAGAATCCTGTTTACAATTTCATTGTTCCGATATTGGCATCCACCTTAAACATTGAACGCAACAGGAAGCAATAAAAATTCGGGCAACCGTTTATTGGTTAACCAACATCTCTACAATAGGTCACCCCCCAGTAATTCGCTACATTTGATAACTTAGCAGTGGAGGTAATCCACCTCTTACCCGCCTTGGTATAAGTAACTGATGGTTACTCCTTCAAGGCTCTCGCAAGATTCTAATTTTTTTTGTTAAACGAAGCTACATTTATTTATTTTGAACGAATCTAGACCTCCAGTGTCCATGCATACGTTGTTAGTAAGCAGTATGCAAGTGCTTAACAGGAAAAACAAAATGCAAAAAAATAGGTTAGTAAGACAAACATAATTAAACAGGGCAAAAGAAAAACTCATTCATGAGGCTCCATGAGGCGGCATTGCATCTGTAAAAACCCGCAAGCACCTGCATAAAATAGAGAACATAAGTAATACAATAAATCTCAAATCAATTGGCAAGTACCAACAAAAAATGTGAATGGCTTTCGGTCTGATCATAAACTACACTTAGCTTCCGTGTCCCTTAGCCAACCACTCAGTGAAGCCTCAAAGAATGTTAGCTGAATATTTGGGGTAAAATACCCGAAGACTAAAAGAAATTTCAGCGTTGGGTAGTCAGAGGCAGGACAAAGGATAGTCAAGGTCGTCTGATCAAGCCTCAAGCCTGCACATGTCATTGGGGGAGGCGCAGATAGATTTGAGAAGGATCTGCAAAATTAGTAATGTAACTAAAGATGAAGCAGGGACGAGGAGATAACTTAGCAGGGGTGCCCGAGTTTATCCGGTGAGATGTGTTCAGGTCTTATTGACGGATGCCTTCCAGTTGCGTGGCGGGCCAGAACGGGAGAGGCCGGTTTGAGGAGACCAAAGAAAGTGCAAGGCGACCCTTCGATCTCTGCAGCTGATCTCTCTCGACCCATCATCTTGCTACGTAGCGAGGAGGGATGGATTCATACGTGGACACACTGACCTCTAAATTCCAATCCAACCCTCGTACCTTTTCCATCCCAGAACTTCCTCTCCTTTCTTTCTTTAAAAGGACCTTCCGCATAGCATCCCCAAATATGAGATAGGCACTGAAGGAGATTATTTTCCTCAGGGTCACCTGTGTGGGGTTTAAGGTAAAAAAATAAATACAATAAAAAAATCCTTCGCAAATAAAAATGGAAAAGTAATTCTTTCCATAACGTATGTATATTTTTTCAGCATAAAACTATTTATTATGGTATTTTGAAATAACTGGTGGTAACGTTAAGTATCTATTTAAAGCAATTCAATCAGGTTTATTATTATCGACCGAGTCGCGTTTTCAAATTTACAGCACTTCATAGGATGGTTTTTTTATAGAACCTAAAGCATGAATATGTTGTAGAAGTCTACTTTTTTCGATATCTACTCTAGATTTTTATTTTTGGCCCCAACCTAAATCATGGCTAAAAATGGCTACGGCTAGGTATGTATGGCGCCTAAACAAATGGCAATACCCTTAGCCCAGAAATTGAATAAATAATGCATCCATTGCACTGTTTGTAAATCTAATGGGATTTTAAATGTGTACCAAAGTACGAACAAAGAGCGAAATCTATAATTGAGATGCATTATGCACCGGAAACATTTAGTCCATAATTGCAAAGATCATTTAGAATCTGGAATACGAAATGCACCGTAAAATTATTTTTAATTTCGCGAATCAGACAAATGTTAGTGAAGATTTTAATAGCAGCGCCGCCGTAGCCATAGCAAAAATCAGTGCCGGATTTGCCCTGGTTGATGAGGACGTGTCATTTGATAGATAATATAATACCACTAGGAGGCCCAATGAACGGATTTTAAAAAGGGTTTAAAACTCTAAGCAATAGGCCACTTGCATGGATTTCATAACGACTTGGAAAAAATCATGTGGATAGATCTTTTTACTAAGATTAAGAAAATGTTAGTAAAATTGTTTAGAAATGTACAGTTGTTTTTATTTTTAAATAAATAAATCCATTATTTGGGCTCATGACGTCACTACATGAAAATGTCCCGTCTCCGAAAATGTTCCTATTAATTTTAAAAAATTCCACACTGATTTATTTTTTTTATATGGCATCACTTTGATTTCAGGCGAATTTTTGAATTCGTTCACTAGATTTATTGTTTGTTCTCTGCGAACTTATCATTTGATTTCACTTTTTGACAGATGTTCTGAAGAGAACCCCGTACATTTTAGATGTACGGGGTTCTCTTCAGAAAGTGAAGAAGATGTTGGTACGTGTTTTAGAGGTATAATGATTATGGTGCTTATTTTAACAAAATAAAATTTTATAATATTCTTATTATTATTATAATTTACAAGCACAAGTATATTACATTGAATTTAGTAATATATACGCTGTACAATATAATGATTTATGATCAACAAGATGGATCAAGGAAAAAAATATTTATGAGATGTAATATTTTTGGTATGCTTCGTTATTCTCCTGTGCCATTCGTGTGGAAAACGTTCTTTTTTTTAAATGATTTTCGGCTATGTAATTATCGTTTTTTCACACCTATAAAATTATGTCCCGTATTTCCGGTTTATAAAAAATGGTCTGATTTTTCGGATTGAAATTTTCAAAAAATCCCCAGGGTTTCAAAAATACGATTAAAAAAAAAAAAAATACAGAATGTCTTAGAATATTTGCCTAAACCGGAAATTTTTTTTAAAAAATATGATGCAAGTGGCCTATTGGTGATTGGATGATCCTTAATTTTCTATCGTATGGTGAAGGGTTATAGTTAGATCTCAAGATCACCATGCAACAAAATAAACGATCAGTTTTGCCCTAGTGAACTGACTTTACTTAGACAAGTACTTATTGATTAGGGATGTCCTAGTCCCACTGGTTCCGGATATATAGTGTTGAGACCCTTGTACGATAATCACAACATAAAAGAATAAAGCTACGAATACAAGATACATAAAAAACCAGAGCCGGTGGAAGAGAGACGGAGCTGAGGGAAGCACATACAATCAGAACTCTGAAACAATTATATTCAAAAGATATTTTAATTTACACATTCAAAAACCAGGATAACTATGCAAACTAGAGTCGATTCAAAGATCCTCATTACAACACACAGTCACCAACCTACAACTAAAACGGTGACCAGACAACTCATCAGAAAAGTCATTAAAAGCGATGATAAAAAATGGTTAAATAGGTTACATTAGATTACGGTTATTTAAAAATTACATTAGCTTCTAATGACTATTCAAAGAGGTGTTGACTCGACTTTATTCTGAGTTGGCATGGAACCAACTAAAACGACGCGACGTTTGGGTAACGAAATATGACATATTTCTCAATAAAATTATTGCAAAAAAAACATTTTTAAAAAATTCGAGTGCAGTTTACACTCGGTAGAAGCGAAACTTAACCAAAACAATCTCAACCAATACTTGTGAAATAACTATAAAAGTGAAGTCATAATCGAAGCGACCAATGAGCGCATACCTAGCGTAATTTCCGTTTCATATCTCAACCAATAGGAGCCTTTAAAAGTGACATCATAATCAAAGTGGTCAATGAGCGCAGCTGATGCGTCGCAGGTTCAGGGATCGTCATTTCCGTTTCACCCGAAATACATACATACATACGAAATTCACCCGATATAGCGGGGCTATAGAAGTTTTACTTCAATAACCGACTCAAAAGAAGTATAATACGGTAATAGTAAGTACGGAATATAGACACGAAAAGGGAGAAAATAGATACAATGTTGCAATCTAACAAAGATTAACGCCAATGTTGTTTTCTTCTCCCTATAAGTTTCCTCTCGTAATACTTTAACATACTTACAAAAAATAGGATTATTTTTCAAAATGAACATACATAAAAATCGAGTGCAGTTAACACGCGGTTTAAGCGAAACTTTACCAAAACAATCTCAAACAATGAAGAACCAAGGAGCCTTGAAAAGTGAAGTCATAATCAAAGCGGCCAATGAGCGCAGAACTAGCGTCATTTTTGTTTTATATCTCAACCAATAGGAGCCTTGATAGGAGTTTGATGCTTCACAGGTGCTGTAAGCGTCATTTCCGTTTCATCCGAATTCCAAATCACAACGGGGCTATAGAAGTTTCACTTCAAAAAATCCTACCTGAATGAAATAGGTGTAAAGAGATTGGGAATAGGTAAAATCTAAAGAAAAGGACGGTCGGATGGCCTACCCTTTTTGGACTAGGATCTTTCTTTCGGCTGGGACAGAAGAAATCGGACGGTCCACGGGTATAAAAAAAAAGTACCTTTCCTTTATGACAATGAAGAAATTAACTTACTTACTTCGGTTATTTGTTTTTGGGGTGTTATGCCATGTTGCGCTACCTCCTTCCTTAGCCAACGTTTCAGGGCACATCTGCCCTGATGATGGACTCTGTAACCTGTAACGCTGTCCGAAACGTTGGCTAAAGAAGGGGGTAGCGCAACACGGCATAGCACCACAAAAACAAATAACGAAAATACTTTTGGCCGTGAAAATCTAAAAACGTATATGAAGAAACTTATTTCGATGAAATATTGCAACTATGCCAAAACACGTGTAGATAAAGATAAACAATTATAATAATAGAAATTTGACTATAGATATTGTTAGTCGAGATGTGTTATTTTGGCAACCCTGTAACCAGCCCGGCTAGCTCAGTCGGTAGAGCATGAGACTCTTAATCTCAGGGTCGTGGGTTCGAGCCCCACGTTGGGCGAATATTTTTTTAATTATATTTTGTTTTAATTTCGAACGTTAACATTAAAATTAAAATTAAAATTAAAATTAAAATTAAAATTAAAATTAAAATTAAAATTAAAATTAAAATTAAAATTAAAATTAAAATTAAAATTAAAATTTAAATTTAAATTTAAATTTAAATTTAAATTAACATTAAAATTAAAATTAAAATTAAAATTGACATTGACATTGAAATTGAAATTGAAATTGAAATTGAAATAAAAATAAAAATTAATTTTAATTAAAATTAAAAATAAATCGTTGCTTGAAATGGCTCTAGCCGTGTTTGGTGACCAGATCTGATTAGCCAGGTACTTCCCAATCTTCCTCTTCCCCATCTCCTTCCCCTCCCCACTAATAATTCAGCCTCACAACGTCACAACATACCCCAACTGGGAATGCCATAGTTTCACTGGCTTGTGAGATATTCAAATAAAAAAAATTAAAAAGTTATCTGACACTCAGCAGGCCGCGCTAAATTTTATCGACTTTTGTCAACCGACTGTCGGAGGCATATTTTGACCATGCACGTAAATAACGGTAACTGACCACAGATTAAGAATTTAGTCAATATGGTATTAACATCGGGTTTTTATCGATCGACCATGCTAGACCTCCAGATGAAGATAAAGAAGACATTTAATAATAAAAAAATTACAATTACGTTTGTTGATGCAACTACGACTCAAACCAACCTGTTTTCCAAATACCTCTCCATATTTATTTATTTATTTGTTCACGCCCAATTAGGGCTTTTACATATGATAAAATTAAAAATACAACATTTGATATAATCAAAGAATTAAAGAGATATAACAATTCAAATAAGTACCAAGTATAAACATTTTTACTTAAAAACAATAAACGGAGAAGTATAGGATGCGCTTTCATATAAATTTCGATACATTGAAAATTTATAAACATTTCAAAACTATCAAGATAGACGTACAGATTTAAGAGCGTTTAACCAGCCAGCGGACGAAAATCCACATTTTGTCGAAAGTTGTTCTTACGATCGTGCAGGGCGGTTACAATGAGAAAGATTAATTATTCTCCGTACCAGCTTTTTTGAATTATAACTCAATATCGAATTTATTTCAATCCAAATTAGCTTTAATTTATACCTTCATCCAAAAATGCTGACAGGCGTGATGATAAAACCATTAAAACGATGTACTTTTTGTAATTATTTTTTGATTATAAGTATTTATCATTTTTCAATAATGTCTAAATTTAAAAGAATGTTAAAAAAATCTTAAATATATTAGTTCGTAAGTGCGCAAATAAATACACAAATGGACCAATTTTCGTCAAGAAACACATGCACGTACATTTTTTAAATGATTTTATTGAAACTAAAATTAAAATTCTAAAACATGCGTTTGCTAGATAATGTATTGATTTATTTTACTGCATGATTATATTATTTGAAATGGGTGTGGTATAATACAAAATCTTTTTTGAAAATTTAACAAATCTGCCAACGACCTAAGGAATAACCTTATTATACTAAAAATTAAAAAAATTTCTCAAAATTTATTACATGCGAATGCTAGATAAAAGAACAATCTTTCGAAATCCATTTATATTTTTTTGTGGAAAAGAGTCAATACGCCTAAAATCTGATTTGAAAATGACATATTTCTGGTTTTCTCTGGTAATGCCCTCTTAATAACAGTGTTATAGACTGATAGACAGTACCGTTGGTGTTCATGTAATATTTATTCCCTGCACTGTGCAGTCGGTTCATTACTGAGTTTATTTCTGCATTGGTAGCTGAATTTTTACAATGGTAAGGTACCTTCTGACGAACCGTTCTACTAGGCACATGAAAGTTAATCAGCTTGGAGTTCAGGGAAGTCAAACATGTTATTAACTATTTTATACAGAAAAAATATATCAGTACATATTCTTCTTTCTTTTAATGTGACAAGGCCCATAATTTTCAACCGTGACATGTAGCTAATGTTTTCAATAGGAATTCCTAATCTATAATTTATGTTTCGTAAAAATTTATGTTGGATTCGCTCGATAGATTTTTCACGAATTTTGTAAAATGGATTCCAAATGGTTGAGTTGAATTCTAAATGGCTTCTGACAATGATGAATACAATATTTTTAAAGATTTAAATTTTTGAAATCTTTTGAAGTTCTTAATATGAAACCCAACATTTGCATCGCTTTAGAGGTTATATTATTAATGTGGGAGATAAATGATAATTTGGTTTCAAATATTATCCCCAAGTCTTTTATTTCGTTTGACAGTGTGTGGCCAATACCTACGTGTGTGATATTTGCGACAATAAATCATGGTACAATAATGAAAAATGAAGCTTGTGCAATGAACAAAAGATTGATCTTCCAGTACAATTTAATATGGACACTGTTACGTAAATCTGGTACTCCCACGGTGTGTATAATTTAGAATCTCTTAAGATGAATATATACGTGAAATCCTGTTTAGATACTATTTTGATTCATCTTTACGACGAATCGGCTTACAGTATGAACATCAAAAATATATTACGGATAAATCAAAGCATTTACTAGCTTTTCTATGTATTGGAATTAAAATAAAATTATTATTTACGTAACAAAAAATATAAGCGTAAACCACCAAAAAAAATGTTTTTCATGACTTAACTATGAAGTAATACAAGAATTTTTTTTTTAAATTACCCCTTTATGCCTAAAACTATTTTTGAGGTTTTCCATGTTCTAACTTTTTTTCGTTCTTATAAAATTATGCACAAAATAAATAAAAACCACTTTTTCGCTTACCAGCCTCGTGCAAAAAGACGCTCGATTTTAAAATTTTGCAGGCATGAGATTCGAAATATTTCTAGCGTTTATATTCCTCTTAAGCGTGATTGTGCAGTGATTACTACCAAAATCTATCTAATTATAACTTTATTATAAAATAAACCCGGCACTGAGTGTGATGGCCGTATCAGGTCAACGTCCCATAGTGCGATCAAGCGTTCATATTTAGCGGTGATTTTTTTCCTTGCCCTTTCGTGTCCATTCACCGAGATAAGATAGGTATAAAGTGCTATTGATATGGGTATAAAAAATAAGGCACGTTGAACTGAATGGACTGTGGACTTGGCCATGCGACAATAACGCCTACGGCCTCCACGCTCCAGAAAGCCAACTAAAAGCTCCATAACTTTTACCAGTATTTTATTTCAGCAAATTACTAAAATCAATTCATAAAACGCCGTTTATTATTTGCGATACCACCGAGTGATGGCATACAATGTACCATTATAAATGGATTGATACCTCAATAAATTTATATGACCCAGATATGATTTTGAATTTTCACTGCCAAAAGTATTATCGTGATAATTTTTTTGGATTATTATGCCGTGTTGCGCTTCCTCCTTCTTGTTTTCAGGGCGGATGTGCAGTTTTTGATGAAGTGTTTGTTTGTATATGTAGACAAGTTAATGTTTTTGGCGCATTAATCCTCTTAGGGCCGGTATTTTTGAAGTGAAAACTTCTTTTGCACCATTGAGATTTGAAACTCGATGAAACGAAAAATAGCGACTCTAAAAAGAGACAAATACTACATCTACAGGATTTAGCCTGCGAGAAAATGAGATGGTAAACCAGTCTCCTCTTTATGCTTGGTAGCCTCCCCACTCTTGTCTACTTTAGTTTTCTGAAAGTTTCACTTCTACCGCTTATGAATTGCACACTGCGATTTTTTTCAGTATAATAATTTATGAAATTAGTGTATTTTTCGGCGCTTAATTCTTATCTAACCGTCAAACAACGGACCCCCATCGTTCCTATTAATCAAGCGTGCAAACTCGGCCATCCGGACAAATCGGCAATTGCCGAGCAGTTAATTGAAACCGGGCATTACTTTAAATTTTTTCCTAAAGCTACCGGGAAGACCCAAAGCGCATCGAGCACGCCTAGTTACGGAGGCTTTCGAAATCCGCAAAAAACACGTTTATTTAGGAGCTAATAAGGCGTCACATAAAAATCTATATGATAATTCGTTATTATGATTTTTACCTGGTAAATATGACATTATTCGTTCTTCAGAAAACTTCTAGATAATCTAGATGAAGTAGGTAGGTAATTATGGCTAATGGCTCGGTTTCCTTACCGGGATCTATTTATTGATTCTATTACAATGTCTATGATATGCCTGTCTCATCATGAGCCCCTGTGTTGAGAGCAAGCGCAGTTTATAACACGGGCAATTACTAACATGAATACAAATAACAATCAGCACCGCACCACTGGGAACGTGTATTTATTATTTATAAGCGGAGGCGCATTTTATAACTAAAATACAAATAACAACTCAACGTCACGTTTAAAATAAAAGACAATCAGCATCTTGCTAAAACAAGACATCATTCAGCAATCATTGTCCAACCTTTTGTCATGTGCACCAATTCACTGTTATGCGGATGACAGTACAGTTCATGATAGCTTTTTGTTCGACAAGCCCCCAAAGGGCTCACAAACTCCAACAACTCGTAAGGCTTTGAAGCAAAGAATGGACGGTTACCTCGAGAGTGTTTTCTCTTGGGGTAAAAATAATCTCGTTGAATTTAATGTCAATCTTGTCTGATTACGTCTAAAAGGGATCGAAATGAAAATCTAGTCTCTTTCAACGGAAGCAATCTTCCGAACAGGCCCTCCATTGATATGCTTGGTGTAACCCTAAGTGACCAGCTCAGGTATGGGGGCTCCATCGAAGCCAGAGTAAAGTTAGCCTCCCAAAAACTGGGCGTACTGTACAGGGCCCGCAGATACTTTAATAGTACACAACTGCTAACCTTGTACAAATCACAAGTACGCCCCACGGTTGAATTTGGCAGCCATCTCTGGTCTGGAGCTCCAAAATACCTGAAAAATACCCTCGACTCTGTGCAGAAACGGTACACGGTTGACATTTGTCACATGAGAACGGGTCGTTTCTTCGACTCGTTCTTGTGTTCAACAGCTCGGCTGTGGAATGATTTGCCGGCCTCTGTGTTTCCTCCTTCCTTCAACATGGGTCTCTTCAAGACCAATGTTCATTCCTTCCTCTCCTCAAAAAGACCCTCCACACAGCATCCCAGATGACACAGACCCTGAGGGAAATTATTTTCCTCAAGGCCTCCTGTGTGGAGTTAATGTAAAAAAAAATAATAAAAAAAAAAACAAATTTCTTATTTTAACATTTATGGTTTTGGATGCAACAAAATCTAAATATCTTATATTCGCCTTCTACACACATTCTAACTAAATTATCTAACCGAAGAATCAGTTTTTATTGTTGTGTATCTTCACAATGAACTCCCTGTGTGATTTGATAGAAAAGAAAATGAGTTACTTGCGTACAAAGTTCATAAAAATTGTGATGGTTTGCCAGAAATTGTAAATGTAGCTACTAAACACACTTCTTCTCCTGTTATTTATAGATTTCCGAAAAAAATCCCTTTCAGGTAAAGATCTAGGCTTAAATTGTAAATCGTCAGAGGTCAAAACTCAAAACTATCCTTAAAAAAATATACGACAAAACGATATTTGTTAGATTTAAAGAATTTTATATTTTGATAAATATCATATTCTCGGCTTACACGGTTTCAATTAATTACGCTGGAAACATTTCAATACAAAAAATAAACATTCTGTAAAAACAAGGCGTCGTTAGGTAAATACTGTTATTTTGAAGTTTGTGTAATCGCCTTTATCTTATTCATAAAAAATATTATTATTTATGCTCTTTCCCGGTCGTGAAAAAATGACACACTTCATTCATCAATATTTTGAGGTTTCTACAAAAAGCCCACGCGCCGTTAGTAATAACAGCAAAAATGCTAATTTAGATTGTTCATAGCATCGATCTTCCGGGTTATTTATGTCAGTAGGTTATTTACGTTTTGTCAAAAATCATTTAAAATCACTAATCAAAGAATGCGCGAGTATCTTTTAAAACCTTTTTTTTTATTTCAAGGCACCTATCAGATGCAAAGATTAGCTCCAGATAAATAAGTATAGTGTATTATAATACAGGCTAGGCCTTGCGGGCGGCTTTTGATTCGGCTTCGACCAGTTAGTGTTGGTGACCATTTTATAAATCCAATGGGAACTGGTTCCAAAAATAGGTCATCCAGTGTAGCCGCTTGATACAACTATGCATTACCGTCAATCTTTCCATACCCTGATAAATACTACATATTCACTCATTCGTAGTACCTAGTTGTACCTAGGGGGGACACGTCCCCATCCGACCTGCTGACGGAAGTGGGGACATCTTATGACGAATTCTTGAATTCGAAACCGAATTACAACGGTAGCTTTGTTTGAAATTCCACGTACACAGATATATTTATGCGTATGTGGCGCGTATGGCGTATGGCGTGGCTTCAGAAATGCACGTGAAGCCGGATTCTGAAATTCAACCACGCAGGCGGCTTATTAATACTACGATGACTTTAAACAGTACCTATATGTAGGTATATTTATATCTAAGATAGAACAGTACCTCTACTTTATCGTTGATTTAAAAAAAATGATTAAAAAACCAACAGATTAAAATGCTCCGATATTGTTCGTGTAGATATGTCGACAATTATTATTATCGTGGCATCATCTCTTTTTACATACAAGTGGTATAATTTCCTTTTGGGGATGATGGTGTGGAGTATATTTTTAAGGAAAGGAAGGAGAATACACAAAGGTCAGCAAATCGTTCCACGATTTGCTGACCTCTGTGTCTTGCATCACATTTTAAAAAAAATCCGGTTTAGGCAAATATTCTAAGACATTCCGTATTTTTGAAACCCTGGCGATTTTTTGAAAATTTCAATCCGAAAAATCAGACAATTTTTTATAAACGGGAAAGACGGGACATAATTTTACGGGTGCGAAAAAACGATAGGTTCGTTCGTTATTTGTTTTTGGGGTGTTATGCCGTGTTGCGCTACCTCCTTCTTTAGCTAACGTTTCGGACATCGTTGCAGTGTCCATCATCATGGCAGATCCGGCAGATCCGGTAGATGTGTGAATAACACCCCAAAAACAAATAACGAAAATGCTTTTGGTCGTGAAAATCTTAAAACGTATCTGATATGTTCGTTCGTTTATAAACGTTCTTTTTTTTTAAACGAAAATATTTTTTTTCAAAATAACGTTTTCCACACGTATGGCACAGGAAAATAACGAGGCATACCAAAAATATTACATCTCATAAATATTTTTTCCTTTTCTAAAAAAAATAAATGAGTGTGGAATTTTAGAAAATTAATAGAATATTACCGGAAATGGGACATTTTTATGTAGTGACGTCACGAGCCCAAATAATGGATTTATTTATTTTAAAAAAAAATAAACTGTACATTTAAAAAAAAAAATTCTAACATTTTCGTAATCTTTGTAAAAAAATCTATCCACACGATTTTTTCAATGTCGTTATGAAATCCATGCAAGTGGCCTATTGAGCTGTTGAACTCAAGAACGCGTCGTAGAAACGACCCGTTCTCATGTGACAAATGTCAACCGTGTTCAAATGTTGGGCGCGCGTTATGAGTGTTTCCTGACTATGCTCCGGTGCCGAAGGGATCAATGAAGCTAGTTCCTCGGCGCATCTTCCATTGACATACCTGTAGAACAACAGCATTCACAACTGACGCCTGTGCTATGAAGTTTTCTATCACGTCGAGGATTTTTTCAAGTATATTGGGTCTTCAGATCAGAGGTTGCTACCAAATTTTACAGTACCTCATCATGCGGTTCAAAATAACTTAAAATCCCTTTTACGGCCCGTTTAAAAAATACAATTATACCACGAAAAAGTGCTTTAAAAATATACTCGCATTTAAGTTCCTCATTGTTGATGTATTCGCAAGCTACTGTACAGACAAGTAAGATAAATGTGACAACACTAATAACTTTATTAGAAAAGCTCACGACTCGCTGAAAGGTGCCGTAACTTCTAAAATTTAAACGAATAGACAAGAGAGCAACCCAGATCTAGACCGCAGGTTGGCGGAAGTGCCTTGATGGAAGCAAGAAACTGCATATCATGGTGTCATTTTAGAATGTGAGGCCTAAACCCGCACTTATTCAGCTTCTAGGTAAATCCCGCACTGTTTACAATGTTACAAGTAGGAACATAGGTACAACAGTCAGACAGCCACTTTGTGAACATGCGAAAATGCTGAGTTTACAAATGATTAATCGAATCGAACAGTATTAATACGGTAACGTCTGCGTGGTTGAATTTCAGAACCCAGCTTCGAGTGCATGTCTGACGCCACGCCATACGCGCCGCGCCACAAATAACATCTGTGTATGTAGAATTTCAAACAAAGCTGCCGTTGTAATTGAAGAGTTCGTTACGAGATGTCGCTACTTCCGTCAGCAGTTCGGATGGGGACGTGTCCTAGGTATAACTGCTACGAATTTTTGAATATGTAGTATCTCTTCGGATAAGGAAAGATTGACGGTAATACATGGCTGTATCAAGCGGCTATTTATGTTACATATGACGTCATTGCCTCATTGCCTGTCTCGGTTAATTTGTCCCGGTGACAAATTAACTACAGTGGATCCAAGGAACGGGCTATATTTGGAACCAGTTCCTATTGGATTTATAAAATGGTCTCCAACACTAACTGGGGCCAAACCAAAAGCCGCCCACAGTGCCTAACAATAAAAACCTGCGGAGCAAAAATACCGATCCAAAATGTAAAATTATATTTTTAATCAAAGGGTATAAAAAATACTTAAGAACGTTTAACCAGCCAGCGGCCGTAGTTTGTAAGTGCGCAAATAAATACACAAACGGACCAATTTTCATCAAAAAACACATGTTATATATTTTTTAATGATTTTATTTAAACTAAAATTAAAATTCTAAAACATGCGATACCCCGATAATGTATTGATCTATTTTACTGCATGATTATATGATTTGAAATGGGTGTGGTATAATACAAAATCTTTTTTGAAAATTTAACAGATCTGCCAACGACCTATGGTATAACCTTATTATACTAAAAATAACGATAGATGGGAAGGCTGATAGAGATATTGAAAGAAGAGTGAATGCCGGTAACTCCATTAATGGTGGACTGAATGCCGTTGGCGCTAATAAAAAACTGTCAAAAGAAGCGAAGCTAGCAGTCCACAATGGAGTCCTGGTACCTACCCTGATGTATGGCAGTGAGGCATGGAACTGGCAGAGGAAGGATGAAAGTAAGCTGAATGCTGTTGAAATGAGATCCCTGAGACGTATGTGTGGTAAAACAATGTATGATCGTGTGAGAAATGTGGATATCCGCAAAGAATGTAAGGCTGATGTAAGCATAATGAGTAAGATTAAGAAAGGGACCCTCAGATGGTTTGGGCATGTAGAGCGAATGAACGAAGAAAGTAGTGTAAGAAGAATATACGACGCGAATGTGAATGGTAGAAGAAGTCGGGGACGCCCGAGGAAGACGTGGCACGATCAAGTGAATCAAATACTTGAGTCGGGCCATGTCAAAAGTCAGAATAATAGAAGAGAATGTATGAGACGATGTATGAATGTGAGTGAGGCAAAGAGTGTGTGCCAAGACCGAGTTGTTTGGCGGTCCGTCCTCTCTGCCTACCCCTGCGGGGAAACGGCGTGATGGTTAGTTAGTTAGTTAGTTAGTTACTAAAAATAAACATTTTTTCTAAAAATTTAAAACATGCGAAGCTAGATAAAAGAACAATCTTTCGAAATCCATTTATATTTTTTTGTGGAAAAGAGTCAATACCTACGTCTAAAATCTGATTTAAAAATGACATATTTCTGGTTTTCTCGGTAATACCCTCTTAAATGAATTAAATTTTTCAAGATTTTAGAGGCAACTAGCAATTATTTGTGTGTTTGTGATATTTATTTAAAAAAAATAAATGGTGAATAAATAAAAATTATAAAGTATTTCGATGGGTGTAAATTCTAATTACAAACGACCGATTTATGTTGGAACACACATTTTTTATTATTATGTACGTATTTTTTAAGTGAAAACTTCTTTAGCACCGTTGTGATTTGAAACTCGATGAAACGAAAAATAGTCCCACTAAGAGACAAATACATCAATAGGATTTAACCTGCGAGAGAATGAGATAGTATAATCGGTCTCCTCTTTGTGCGGTGCTTCGTAGCCTCCACACTCTGGTCTACATTGGTTTTCTGAAGGTTTCACTTCTACCGCGTGTGAATTGCATATTCTGTTTTTCTTTATCATATCGTAGAGCAAGAATATTTTTTTGAATAATTATAATAAACTCACAAAAAAGTCAAAGCTGCCTCTAAAATCAAGCAAAATTGTATTCTTTATTGACCTATTTATCATAATTTAAAATACAGATAAATTAAAATAGCATATTTCTGTTCTAGATATTTGCAATACATTTGAATAAAGAACATTATTTAGTTTGGTTGGGTATTTTGGCGTTAAATCTAATATATATCTCTATATCTCTCTTCAAGCCTCGGCCATATTATTTCATTAATAAACCGATAATATTTTTTTTTATTATTGATTTTTGAAATATGTATAAAAAAAAATAAAATGGATTACCTTACATTTGTCTAACTAAAATTACTGTTAACAGTGATAACAAATTTAATATAAACGTTATTATCACCTCACTTTTTTGTTGTTCCATGTAAAAATAATTTATAAAAAATCCCAATTTATTACATTTATTTCAAAATGCGATTCGAAACGTTGATTTCATAAAGGCAGTGGCGTAGCGTGGGTTTCGGCCGCCCGGGGCGGAGGAAAATTTTGCGCCCCCCCCCCCCCCCTCCCTAACTTCTACAGGTACTTCTTCCGCAGATTTTCAAGTGCGCTGACTGGGGGGGGGGGGGGTAGGTATCTCTTCCAATAAAATCATGCTTATAAATTCTACTACAAATTTATACAACGTGTCCGGAAACTCGTAGTACAAGCGGGAAACTGGTGAATCTACATCACGTAGAGAACCCAAAAAACTTATTTTTTTCGATCTAAGCATTTCGATTTTAATATTATTTTTTTTCTATTTTTCCATTTTTTCGGCAACTAAAGGGTTAAAAAAATGTTTGAGCCCGGTTTACCATTCGTTGCATTTTATAAGACATTACACAGCTGAAATCAACCCCCTAGTGAAATTTTTTTTCAAATTTAACCAAAAAAATTCCAACTTCGGACCCGATTTACTCGAAAACGAAAGCTCAAATCGAAAAAAGTTAAACCACAAAATCGACTCCAAATGTGATGTGGATTCTCCAGTTTCCCGCTTGTACTACGAGTTTCCGGACACCTTGTATATAGCCGCTCTCAGAAATCGAGAATGGTAATAGAATTTCAGAATTTCGCATCTTCATCACGCATACGTATGGAAGTATGGAATGCAACTCAAATGCAAAGCTTCACTCGGTACACGATGAATCGGCAACTTATTGTTAATTACTAACACAAAACTGGTTTAAATTAAACTAAATATGCGGTTCATCAAAACTACACTCTGAACAAAAAATTGCTTTTCTTTGATTCTAGCGGTACTTACATTCTGAACACAAAACTGGTTTTAATTAAATCTGTACGCGGTGAATTGAAACTACATTCAGAACATGAAAAGGGTTTTTGTTTGATTCTGCCGGCACTTACATTCTGAACACAAAACTGGTTTTAATTAAATCTGTATCTGGTGAATTAAAACCACACTCAGAACATTGGGGCGTAGAAAAATTTCGCCGCCCCCTTATTTGGGTACTTCAAGCGGCGGGGGGGTTGTATTCGGGAATCCTATTTTTTTATTACGACCTATTTATATACGAGCCGGATTTTTTAATAATCACATTTGATGAGTATTCTTTCAACGAAAATCATGTTTATAAATTCTACTCCAAAGTTGATTGATTGATACTGTGTTAGAGTCCCTAAATAATAGTTACACACGCACCAATCAATTTCTCAGAATTTTACAGCATTATGTAACTCAAATGAAAAACTTCAGTCGATGCACGATGAATCTGCAACTCGTTATTTAATTTATCGTAGAATTCTGAACACAAAACCAGTTTGTATGCGGTGAACTAAAACTACTCTCAGAACATGAAAATGGTTTTTCTTTGATTCTGGCATTAAATAAATAGTCTGCAACTAGAATTTTATAACTGCACATCGAATAACAGAATGTTTTCCTTCGAAATGTGCCAGCAGATGAATCCAACTGGAATTTTACATTCTGTCCTGGTTTAAAGTTAATCTGTACCTGGCGAATAAAAACTACACTCAGAACATGAAAATGGTTTTTCTTTGATTCTGACAGCACAAACATAGTCTGCTACTAGAATTTTATAACTGAACTTCATTCATTTAATATTTATAACTGAATTTTATAACTGAGAATCATCTGCTGACACAATTCAAAAGAAAACTGATTAGAAACTGTTTTAACCCTTCGAATAATAAAAAAAATATTTATTAACTTTTGCCTGTCAATGTTTGCGCACAAAATTTCCGGTTCTTCATGCATTTTAAATGTTCATTTTTATTGTTTTTTTTTATCCTTTTGCAAAAAAACAAAATTGTTCTATAATCTAGATATAGTTATTTTCCGACGTTCCTATTAGAACATTATTGTTTCTAATTATTAAAATTTTGATATTCTAAATGTGGATTGGCTGAAAAATACACGCCGGCGAATATTCGAATTAAAGTAGGTACCTAAAATAGAATAAACTTAAAATTTTAAATACAGATTACTTTTCTTAAAAAAAAATTAATAAAACTGTATCTGAAGTTTTTATCGCAATCACAAATTTATTTTAAATTAAATGTGTGGGACATAATTTCACAATTTTATTTTAATATTGCGTCTGCTGTGATTAGACGGGTTAAATTAAATCTGTATTTGGCGAATTAAAACTTCACTCAGAATATGAAAATGGTTTCTCTTTGATTCTGGCAGCACATACACAGTCTGCAACTAGAATTTTATAACTGCACTTCGAATAAATTAATGGTCTCTTTCGAAATGTATCAGCAGATGAATACACAACTGAAATTCATTCGTTAATACATTCTGAACACAATTCTGGTTTTAATTAAGAGAGAATCTGTTTGCGAGTTTTCAGCTTTAATTAGTATTACTCTCATAATACGCGTACGGTTTTCCTACGAATTGCGAAATTTGCAGCTTAAAAAAATATAATTATTGATATTTTTTATAAATAATAAAAAAAGAGTTGGATTCGTAAACGAAAGAATCGTTGAACATTTTTGAACAATGATTTGAAATGGTTTAAATTTTTCCAAGATAATATTATTATTTATTGTGAAAATTTGCCGCCCCCCTCAAAAGTGCCGCCCGGGGCGGGCCGCCCCCCCCCCCCGCCCCCCCCCACGCTACGCCACTGCATAAAGGTGTATATTTCACTCTTTTGTGGGTATTTTTTTGTATTTTAATACAAAGCTTGGTCTTTTTTCTTTCTGACACCGTCTATATCATATTTGTCACTATGATAATAAGGGAGATACCATTTCTATGAGACCTATGTGAGTTCCCCTAAAAGGTACAAATAGACTCAACGGGTTAAAAGTAGGAATAGACTAATTGAAGACAGTCGTAATGTGAACATTCGAAAAGATTTAGTTTAAAAATTAATAATCTTAATATATACCTAAAACAAAATCGGGTTAGTTACACCATTTATAACTCGAGAACGGCTGAGAATAGCTATTAAAACATCGGAAAAATTCACGAAAAAAAAATATGAAAAAAATTCTTTTCCTCAGACATTTTGTATGGAACGAATTTTCATCTTTTGAAAGAGCTGCAGCAATATTGCTTTAAGTAGGTATAGGTAATATTGAGTGAATTCCAAAAATTCAAAAAGTCAAATATCAACGCGCTGATTGTTTTGCTTTTATTCTTAAACATATAATGCTGTTCCTCTTTCTTACACACTAAAATGTCAACAGCTGAAAACGAGACAAACGGTTAACGTAGATACGTCTGCACCCCTCCAAAGGAAAAATACAATAATTATTATAAATCTCTTTCACACGTATAAAGAAAATGAAACGCCATTCCCGTAGAGAAGTGGAAAAGTAAAAAAAATACAAAAAAATATAAATCCGTGCACAACCAATGACGTTACATACTATATTAGACGAGGGGTAGAAATCTCAAAGTGGGAAGACAATCGCAAGACAATTGTACCGGTCTCGATATCTAGTACTTTAGTACTAAACTGCTACGCGTCGAGTAAGGTTGCGTCTTACCAGTACTTACCAGTAAGTAGATTGCATCTTAAAAAGTGTCAAAATGCCCTCCTGTGTGATGAGAAAATGTTTCAATTACACTGCAAATAATAGTAAATGCGAAGGAATAACACTTCATTTGTAAGTACACGCAAATTACTTAATATTATCGATTATTATAAATATTACAATAAATTTTCATGTTTCCCGCTCGCGGTTTTACACGTCATTACGAGACAGAGAACGTTGCATCAAAAAGTAACGAGCATAACAAAGACAACCTGCTAACAGTAGGTCGGTTCACACAGCGTCCCGCACAAGTTTTCTTCTATTGGGAAAGATGGGGTAAAACGTACACAGGGTAAATCGTTAATTAATTTAATTATGTTTGATTTGTCATAACTCATAACGCTCGAACCGAGCTTCCTTGCTGACAATGACAAGACACTATAATTTAATATACGTAAACACGCTAGGTGTAGTTAAGCTCTATTAATAATTATAATTTACGCTGTGACTTTATAAACGTAAAATGACAATTAATTCAATATAAATTTATTATGACTTATCAAATATGAATTTTAGGTTTCCCCGTGATCAACTACGACGACAGAAATGGACCACTGTTGTTCGCATTCAAAGATGCGAACATGATTGGACACCTTCGCTTTACAGCACAATATGTTCAGTTCATTTCAATAAAGACGATTTACATACCACGGTCAAAGGAAAGCGTTTTATAATGTCGTTGATGAAAATTGTAAATAGATTTGTATACTCATTTGAACGTATGACCTGTACTGTATAATAAAATATGTTTTTAACAATACTACTATAATAGTACCAATATTGTATTACTAATGATAACTCATATAATTATAATAAAAAATATTTGCCCGTGTGTCTTGTTTTACCCGCCTTTACCCTCCCCTGTGCGTAGTCTAACCGAGTGAGAGTATCTTGTTATCTCAGTCACACCCGTGATGTGGAAGCAGTATTCGGCAAAGAAATTAATACGCCGCCCGCTAATGTATCCGTGCCATTCATACATACACATTATTTGATTGTCTATCTTTATCACACAGGAATAAACTTTTGAATTGAGAAATTATTGAAAATCGCTGAAAACAAAAGAGTGTTCCTTACTTTCCACATTATATTGTGAGTATGTGAGACTATAACGAGTCTATTTATTTTATATAACGTCATTGTGCACAACGCCATCTCTGATACTGACAAAAACAAAACACGGATAGTTGCGCATCGATGATTGTTTCATTGTGTAATCTTTCACTTAATATTTTTATTTTATTTAATTCAGATAAGGGAACGTACCCATACTACGTGACACGTTTAGGGGGGGGGGGGTCTTCAAAATGTCACGCTCCATACAAATGAGCGGCGGGTTGCTTAGGATTTTGGTCACCGGGGGGGGGGGGGTTAAAAATTGCAAAAAGTTGGTCACGTAGTATGGGTACGTTCCCTAACTAGTTAATATAACAGTTATTTATTCTGAGGCGGTACGAAGTTCGCCGGGTCAGCTAGTTCATAATAAATAATTATTGTTATTTTCTTCTGCTTAACTGTGTGCCTTGTAGAAAATCTATATCTCTTAGAAACGAGAAAGCAATTATCTCTACCTATAATAACTCTATAAAGTACACTAATTACTCCGCTTCATTTCTCTGTTACCTGGAATGCATGTTTTCATTCATTAATAATAAATAACTAGCAGTTAATAACCCGCTTCGCAAGTTTTTACTGCTAGGCCCTGCGGGCAACTTTTGTTTCGGCTTCGCTCAGTTTCAGTGTTGGTGACCATTGTATAAATCCGATAGGTACTGGTTCCAAAAATATCCGGTTCCTCGGATCCACTGTGATCCAGTGACAGCTAGCCACCGGGACAACGTAACCGCGACAGGCAATTATAATTATAATATTATTCACAACTGCCAGTTACAATAACAATCACATTACCGTCAATCACAAAATTTTCAAATCAGTAGTACTTATACCTGCCAGCAGCACGTCCTCATGCAAATGAAGGAAAGAAAGTTCTGGGAAAGAAATAGGTATGAGAGGTGGGTAAGAATCCGGGGGTTAGTGTGTCCAGGAGTGACGGGCGTATGAATACTACTCTCCAACTGCAGTGCAAGGCGATGGGTCGAGGAATTCTGGCTGTAAATGTCAAAAGACCTCCCTCAACCAGTCTCCCTCGGTACGGTAAGCCACGAGCAGATGGTCATATGCATCGGCCGCCAAGACCTGGAAAAATCACACCCCACGAACCCGGACACCCCTGCTAAGCCACCAAACGTAACGTGTATGTCATCTTTCGGGATGGAGGTCAATTTGTGTGGAGGGTTAATTTGTGGAAAGGAAGGAGTAAACCTGGGTCTTGGTCTTGGAGAAACCCATAACAAGGACAGCATTCAATCCGTTTAAGATAGGAGATTCTGTTGAACGTTTCTGCACAGAGTCTTGGGTTTTTCAGGTATTTTGGGACTCCAGACTAGAGGTGGCTGCCAAACTCAACCGTGAGACGCACTTAAGATGTACGTCATTAGTAGTTGTGATTATCACTATTACCACCCTTTAGAATGCTAACTTTTTTTATATTAGCTCCACACACAAGGCCTTGAACAATTTCCCTTGGGGCTTATGTAATATTTGAGGGGTTCCATGCCAACTCAGAATGAAACCAACTCAGAAAAACCTCAGAAAGGTCATGAAAAGCTATGAAAAAATAATTTAAAAATAGCCGGTAACCCTAACCTAACATAACCTATTTAACCATTTCTATCATCACTTTTTATGACCTTTCTGAGGTGCTTTTGTGTTGGTTTCATTCTGAGGGTGCTATTACATACGAGTATTATACATTTGTATCTTATCTTTACCTGTCCATTAGATTAGAATTTTAATAGCTTTGTAGTAGTGTCACATTATTATAAAATTCACTTTATCTTACTTGAAAGTCAATTAATTTCGAACATACCTGTTGACTTTTTAGAAAAAATATAAATTTACAGTAAATACCTACCTACCTATTGTTTTATTGAGTTATAGGTATTCTTATTTAAAAATGTAGAAGATATATAATACATATTATGCTTGGTTATAATTTCCCGATCGCCCCAATAGGCCACTTGCATCACATTTTTTTTTAATTTAATTCCGGTTTAGGCAAATATTCTAAGACATTCTGCATTTTTATTTTTTTTTTAATCAAATTTTTGAAACCCTGGGGATTTTTTGAAAATTTCAATCCGATAAATCAGACCATTTTTTATAAACCGGAAAGACGGGACATAATTTTATAGGTGTGAAAAAACGATAATTACATAGCCGAAAATCATTTTTAAAAAAAATAACGTTTTCCACACGAATTGCACAGGAGAATAACGAGGCATACCAAAAATATTACATCTCATAAATATTTTTTTTCCTTGATCCATCTTATTGACCATAAATCATTATAATGAACAGCGTTTATATTACTAAATTCAATGTAATATACTTGTACTTGTAAATTATAATAATAATAAGAATATTATAAAATTAAATTTTGTTAAAATCAGCACCATAATCATTATACCTCTAAAACACGTACCGACATCATCTGCACGTTCTGAAGAGAACCCCGTAGATCATTAAAAGTACGGGGTTCTCTTCAGAGCATCTGTCAAAAAATGAAACCAAATGATAAGTTCGCAGAGAACAAACAATAAATCTAGTGAACGAATTCAAAAATTCGCCTGAAATCAAAGTGATGCCATATAAAAAAATAAATCAGTGTGGAATTTTAAAAAAATAATAGGAACATTTTCGGAGACGGGACATTTTCATGTAGTGACGTCACGAGCCTAAATAATGGATTTATTTATTTAAAAATAACAAAAACTGTACATTTCTAAACAATTTTACTAACTTTTTCTTAATCTTAGTAAAAAGATCTATCCACACGATTTTTTCCAAGTCGTTATGAAATCCATGCAAGTGGCCTATTCATAATCCACTTACCCAATTACACCGATAGACCGATATGTTTTTTAGGGCGCTGAATGTCTATAATCACAGTGAAAATGGAGAATAAATGTCGACAAAGACAATCATAATAATATGAGGTTTATACTTTATTGCAGCCTGGCGCTGGTGTGTGCATAATCTGTGACAGTTAGTGACCGGGGAGGACCGTCATGATATCAGTCACTAGTCACTAGTCAGTAGCACGGCACTGAGAGTCACCTACCTCCTCTAGCGGAGAAGGGGCTACACGCTCTCCAGGCTGAATGCCCCATGGTACCGCAGTCCTAGCCCATCACTCGCGCCGTGACACGCCACTGGTGCTTCGTACAGTCTAAAATAAAATGTTCACAGCTTCACGCAAACCGCGTTCCGAATCGTTTCATTTTTACCGCAGCAAATAGCAAAATGACGGAGACACTTTTTCCTATCATCATCTTTGTCACCATACACGTAAAAAGTAGTTACTCGTTGTTTCAAAACGATCGAAATGTTTTTCCGAGCAGCGCGAGTTTTAGGGGTGCTTTCCAAGAAGGTGCTGCAGGAAGTTCCTCCAGCGAGATACTTGAAAATGTGAAAACTATTCAACGTCGACCCGATGAATTTACATCATTAGCTTCACATCTATATTACGACCCAGTGTCTAGAAAGTTTGCGTTATTAAAAGATGAAATTAAACCCATAAAAACGACCGCGAGTGCTGCTCAAGTTCAAGGCAGAAGTTCTAGATCTAGCGGCATTTGGGACTCTGTTGTAAATTTCTTGACAGATAGTTTCTTCGACAAGCTGCCGAAGGATGTAGCGAGAAGTCCTCCGAAACGTAAGAAAAAAAAGATAGAAAGTTTTGAGTCCGAAGAATATTTCGATCCTCTGGATTCCTTTTTAGACGGACTCGACAACGTTTTCGGGAGTTCCAAAAAGAAAAAAAGACATTCCAACCACCAGATCACAGGCCCAGATCACCAGATCGCGACCCAGCCGGATAGCCCAAACAAGTGGAATATACCACCTCCTCCAGGTGCCTACATACCTGACACCTCATACAACTACCAGGACGAAATAACCTCAGTTGACAGTTCTACACTATATGAACCACTTCCTGAAGTTGTTGAACCAACTGATATCGTTGAACTAACTGAAACAAGTGGTCCTGAAAGTATTATAACTACGAGTGATCCGAACATTCCTACAAATACTGAAAGTTCCATTAAAACAGCCGTTACGACTGCAATAATCAAAAAGAAAATTGCACTCAATCGCCCAACGAAATCACCAACAGTCTATCATCAAAAAATAGTTAGAAGAACTACCCGGCAGCCGATAAGACGTCAACAAGCCATAACGCGCCGCCCAACAAAGAAAACCTCCATTTTCCGAAGACCAGCAGCAGTTCCTCACACTGTGATATATGGAAAAGAGTGCGGTGACGGGAAACCCGCTCCTAATTGGATTTCCCAGATGTGGGACAACAGGCCCCCAACGGAAAAACCAAAAACCACCACAGAAGCACCAGACGGTAAGTCAGATTTGTTAAAGCATATATTTTTATACCTACTAACAAGGGAATATACCCAGTAAGGGAACTAAGGTTTCACAAAAAATTTCTATCTGAAATGCTTTCCATTATTAGGTCATTTTAAATTACTCATTTACAACACCCATTGACCCACACAGTACCGAAATATCCATATAATTTATATAAATCGTTAAGGTTAATAAAACTCAACGCAAACTCACGCACTCCTTGTTCTGGTGGTGATAAGTTTCAAATTATTCTCGTTCGACGCCCATCATACAATAAAAGCAAATCCTAAAAAAGGTTCTTATGTAGTTTACACTTAACACTTTTTACAGGTCTGAAACTTAATTTTTTCTAGGCTTATAAATTGACTCGTTAAAAAAATGCTTGGACCAAAACGTGTTCTACTCAAAAATTTCAAAAGAAAAACTTGTAATTTAAAATAACATATGAACGAAAGACGAAAACTTATGTTTTTGCATTATTTTGCAGCGCGTCGTCTTTTTCAAGACCTCTACTATCTACTTATTGAAGAAAAAAAGAGATCTCGGATGAGACCGGATAATAAAACTAGTAATCTAAAAAGTATAAACCACACATATAATTTGTTTTGTTTTTCCTTTTTTGGGATACCTAACTTAATGAGTAAAGCTTCAAATTGTAGGTAATATTTAATCATTGAAGACAATATTAGCAACTTTCAAAGAGAAAAATCAGAAAAAGATACAGTCTCATCTAGGAATTGAACCTTGCCGGGCTCTGCTTTAAACCACTGATCTAATTCGACCTTTCCCCTTCGGTCATATTTAACTGCATCATACTTCGACTAAGAAATACCAACGTAATTGATTGCACGATTTATGCATGATTTGTATGATTGCAAAATTCTTCCCTAACTAAATGCAACCTAGATAGTGTCTTGGATAAATATATCCTTTTTATTTTTGGAATAAATTAGTGACGAAAATCTCAAATTGTAATATTTATCGAAAATTTGAAACAGAAAAATTAGGAAAAATATAAGTATAATACAGAAGTATTACCCAAGGGGATAGAATATAGAGTCGAATTTGTATCACACTCTTAGGTATTATAGTTTTCGAGTAAATTGAGATGTTTCAATCATAACTTGTTTCAATCGTCCCCAGTTTACCCTACGGCCCGCCAGCCGTTTTAAATCGCACGAAAATATGTTTTCTTTGAATTTCTCGGCTTTTCTCTAATATAATTTACATGTATTATACATATAAACATTCTTCTTCTATCACTGGATCCTGGGTTCAGTTACTAAATGCAACCCGTATCTTTTTCTAATATTTCTGTTTCAAATTTTCGTTTTAGAGTTGTTAATACTGTCTTCAATGATTAATGTTCCTTTTTTATGTGACACCTCAGTTTTATGTACAGTTTAAAGAATGGTAAACTACGTCGCCAACGCCAATGCTAGCTCGATCCACACAAGAGCCGACTTACACTAAAACGAGTCGATGAAACGACCCGTTCTCGTGAAGGAAACATCAATTGTGAAATGTTCTTGCGCTCGTGTCCGTCGAATTCCACTCGTGCACCAGTGCACCGCGGATTAATGCTGCTAGCCCCTTAGAGCCGTATCCATTGAAATATCTGTAAAATAGTCTCTGCATGCCATCTACATACTCTGCTTATATGGTAATCAGTATGTTAACAACAGATTATCAATGACCTCCTTTGCACAGAATCTTGTAGGTTTATCATGTAGGTTGTGGCTCCAGCCCAGAGTGGCTCCCAAATTCAATTGTTGGGCGTTCTTGAAGATAATAATTACGCCGTTTGAATTATGGGTAGGTACTTTCAAACAAGTATTCAAATATAGAACATCCTTTCACAACCGCAATATTCAATGCACCATTTTATTCATTTATTATATTGGCCAATTAATTATGTGCTGATAGTTTCAAATTTATTATCCGCTTTTAATGACTTTAGTACCTGCCACTAACTGTATATAACATTTGATGACTAGGTTCCTACACCTACCTATACTATTTACCAGTGGCGGTCCGTGACTTTTCAGTGAGCTAAAAATATATACGACATACGACATTATTGATGTTTTTGTAACTGAATTTTTTTCAGTTTTTTCAGTGCCTCCCCAAACTGAAACAAAAAACTCACCTCATTGATTCTCATATACTATATATTCTGATCTAGGAGATATATTTCACATTAAGAATAACCAGTACAAAAATTGTGTATTCCAATTATTTTATGCAATTTTGTTTATATTGCATATTCTTTTTTATGTTAGACTTCTTATCATTTTTACCAATGTATTTTAACTCATATTATATGCTTTTGTTGTTACATTTTTTTCATTATTGTTTTAGTTTTAAAAAGTACTGTGTTACTTAACTTACAAACAAAGAATGTAAAAGCCCATTAGGACGTGTAATAAATAAATAAATACCACGAAAGCTACTCGTTCCAAAATCTTATCTAAATGTAACAATACCAGGACTGAGCAGATCAAATACATAGATCATATACCTAGATTACATTTGTAATAGATACTCAGATGTGACAAATCTATTTAAGTGCACGGAGGGCAAGAAGGCTTTCATATATTTTAAATCAATTTGCGAAGATGGAGTAATCTAACCTAAATATGTTCAATCTTCTCTAATTCACTTTACGCATCATTTTTAATTACACAAATGAAAACAAATGACTTTGAAAAACACCACTTATTTAATCAAAATTGTCTACATGTTTCAAAACCAAAGGTTTTTTCGTCAGGATAAGAAACAGATAATTAAACAGATAATTAACACAGGTTAAGAAACCTTTAGTTTTGAAACATGTAGATAATTTTGATGAAATAAGTGGTGTTTTACAACGTATTTGTTTTCATTTAACGAAAAATATTCCTCTATTTGTTGGTATATGTTATATGACATAAATAAAATTTGTTGGCTATTTTTATTATATTAATTTTTCGAAGAAAACTTCTTCGGAAAGGTTTTCACTTTGTGATGGCATTATTTATTTTAATGAAAAGACAAATAACTTTGTTTACATCACTTTTATTTGTACACAATCTACATGTTTCGTGAACGATGTTCACATCATCAGGATTAAATGTATAGTATTCCATTAGCCCATTCGATAATACAATACGGTATCGTTGCATGGGGAGGAGCTTACAAAACCTCAATTTTACCGTTGGAAATTACTCAAAGATTAATAATCAAAATTATTACTAAGAAACCATCAGATTATTCAACCTCTCAACTTTTTCAAGACTTTCAAGTCCCACCTCTAAGAAATACATATATAAAAAATACACTGCTTCAAATACACAAGGACTATTCTAAGAAGTCGCACCACGCCATGGTCCGCGTTGAGAGCAATAGGCAAAACACAGTGGGTCGCTTGTGTACGCCATTAATGCATACCAGTTTTGCACAACACTACTACACGTACAATGGAGTGGTGTGGTTTAATCAACTAGCAATAGAGCTGAGATTAGAACCTGACTACAATAAATTCAAAAATAAATTAAACAATAATATCTTAAATAATTTAGCCACTTAGAACCGCATTAACCTTAAATTAACAATACTTTTTCAAAAATTTATTTTATATAATTATTTTTTTATTTTTTATATTATTTATTTTTTTTTACACATTTGATTTATGCGAGTACGTAAATATAATGTATGTGTTATAATTTTTAATTTTAATTAATTTAATTTTTTTAATTAAAAAATATATCTTCTTCTTCTTCTTCAATGGCGCTTCAGCCCATTTCGAGCCTTGGCCTCCTTCAAAATAAGCCTCCACCGCCCTCTGTCCTCGGCCGTCTTCTTCCAATCTGCAACATGGAGTAATCTATATTCTCTTCCCTTTACACACGAGTAGTTACACTCTTGTAAAGGTTATATATTATATACATATATATGTTTATACTGTTTCTAATCAATGTTGCATGTTAGTATTTAATGATTTGAGTTTAATCCGATTGTAACCTGAAAATGCCATTACTCATGATTATATTACATGTATGTGTATATAAAAACTAATAATATAAAAAAAAGTATACATATAGTATGTACCTATGGTATACATTTGATCCTGTCTTTTCATTAAAATAAAAAAATTATTATATCCTGGGCCTGGAAATGGCCAGTGCACCCCTGTTTACTAATTCGCCCCGTTTCTGAAAGCTATTACGTTTCAAGTGTTGCATTATTATCTGCACTCCTCTAAATCAGGCCAGTTTTAATGGCTATGCACATGCACACAGTTGCAGTGAAATAGTTTCGATTTTAACATTATCTCGGTTTGATCTCCACGTTATTAGTGCCATTACTCCGTGTTTTCTAAGTCGTCATATCTATTGAGAACACTTCATTTCACTACCCAGTACGCACGTCAATTAGAAGGTAGTTAGGCATCTAGAAATCTACGATAATATTATTTTTATACTTTCACGCCTCATACATAACACAATCATAACAACACCAAAGGAGTGAAATCGGTTAACATCAGTCAGCTTTATTTTTAACAACACTCAGTTTTATTGTAACACACAAGGACACAAGGCATAACACGTTTATTGGTTTAACGGAATAGTAAACTAATCACTGCAGCATTTTTGGTCACATTTTGGCCAATTTGTTCACACTTTCGAGGCCAATTTGAAGAGATATATTAAAATATTTGCTGGAATTATTTCAACTCCCGCACGTTGTATAGGTATAAATATGTCGGCGGCCGATCATAACATCAGGCACCAGCTACATCGTGAAGTGCCTCAGGCGCATCATGATCGGCCTGATTTTACGATTTGACTGCGACATAATATATACTTCCAGTAATCACAAAGATAACTTATTATTTTCGCTTTTTAACATTTATAAATTTAACCATTTTTTACGATTTTTTACAATTTTTACAATTTTTTTAACCATCATAAAAATGCGAGATAGGCGGTTTAAAATAGGTGCATTCAATGGCTCTCTAACACTGTAAGTAGTTTATTTGTCACCATATTAAGGCGCCGCATCCGCGCGCAAAAAGAAGAAGATGGAGATCTACGTAATTACAAATGTTAAGGGCCCGCAACCCGGATTTCTACAGATTTATTACATAATATTTCCCTTAAACACGGTAAGTTTAAAAGCTCTTAAAAAAATATATGTTATCATGAAGATAATATCCAGACTTTGCCCGCGCCGAAACGCAAATTATATAAAATTCCCTCGATAGAAAAAAATCGCAAAGTATGCTCCAAAAATTATTATTAACACGTTTGTTTCAGTTATTTTACAACTTCTATGTATGAAACATATAACTTGTAAAATAATACCGTGGAGCTGTTCCGGGCCGCAGTAAACAAAGTCCGCATAGCCAACATGATAGCCAACGTCCGTTGAACGGACAGGGCACAAGAAGAAGAAATGTATGAAAAAGTGGAAAAATTGGGATGGGAAAATTGCGAAAATGTTTAATAAAACACGACTCGCTTAAAATAGAGCAAAAATCTCGTGGAAGATATCTTAAGTATCATTTAAAGAAACACTGCGATTTTTTTCACAGCAATAACTTGTAAAATAACTGAAACAAACGTGTTTATATTCATTTTCGGAGCACACTTTGCGATTTTTTTCTATCGAAAGAATTTTATATAATTTGCGTTTCGGCGTGGAACGCGTCTAGGTATTATCTTAAAAAAATAAGATATATTTTTTAAGAACTTAAAAACTTCAAACGTTTAAGGGAGATTTGTAAGAAATCGATAGAAATTCGGGTAGCGGCGCCTTAAAATTGGGAGGTATGATTTTTTGAAAGAGGGCGGAAATTTCTAAATCGAAGGATTAAAAATTTCCGAGCGCTCTGACTTTTGACTTTTGATATAGATACTGGCCATATAGAGCTCCGGGACAAAAATGGCCCTTTTCTCTTTCATCAAAAGTTTATAATAAATTATGGTTGTAGAAAAACGATTTAATTTTATGTTTGTAAAAAATTGTTTGCAAGGGGACCGCAATATGGAGGGGTATCTTTACGGAGGATTTGTTTGGGTTTTTTATGGGTGGTACTTTCATTTACGTTGTACCGGGTGAGGCAGTCGATAGACGCGTTATCGTGGGCGGGAATTCCCGTATAAGATGTGTTTTATTTAATATAGGGACGAGTCTTTGTGGAGTTGAGCTACCCTCATCCATTTGGGGCCGAGCGCTCTAAGTTGAAATCTGTTGAATAGCGGAATGCTCCAGTGGTTGGCATTCCCGATTAGCGGGTTACTAAGATACGAGAGAGAAAAAGGGGACGAAGTAATGCAAAATCACGTATTAATAAAATCTAACCGACGTTTGATAAATTTGATCGCTAAATTAATATTATATTTAGGGGTCGTCCATTAATCACGTGAGGCTCGAAAGGGGGGGGGGGGGGTTCGGAAAAAATCATGAAGCATCACGAGGGGGGGGGGGTATAATGAGATTTCACGAGTATTTATTTTTTGTGAAAATTTCAAAATACTTTGTAAAAAAAAAAGTACACGTGATTTTGAGGGGGTCGGGGGTTGGTCTAAAACCGTGGTCGTCAAACTGCGGCCCGCACAAATATCCGCTAATATCCGCTATTTTGTATTTTGTATGACGGGCTTATGGAGCACCGGGCCAATTTAGGCCCCTTTCTCCTTCAACTGAGTTATTTATGGTTGTAGAAAGTGAGATTTGTTTTTGTTTTTGTTAATTTTTAGTTGCAAAGGATATGGCTGCAATATGGGGGAGGATTATTACGGAGGGGATGTTTGAGGTTGGTTTTCTTTTTAACTGCGGGGCGAGGGAACAACTGGGTGGTTACCACTATTTGAGGGACGGGGAGGGGGGTGAGGGGGCTTTGAGGGGAGGGGGAATTTAGTGGGGTAGTGGCAGGTCGGTGGGTGGTACGTTGTGGGGTGGGGATTTCTTTGATCTGGACGGGGGTGCTTTGAAGAATTGGGGGGAGTAGTTTGGGGAGTAGAGAAGAGATTAGGGGGGGGGGGTTGGGGGAGCCGAAGGGTTGGGGGGTGGTCGGCAGACGAGAGGTGATAGGGTAGATGGTTGGGGAGGCTGTGGGGTGGCGAGCGGTTTGGGGGGCGAAGGGGGCGCTGACGGATAGGGGGGGGCTGTCGGTAGGGGGTGCGTTGGGAAGGCGATCGGTGTTGGTGATAGGAGAGCAAACGGTTTGGGGGGCAGTAGTAGGGCGGATATCTTGAGAGGTGGTAAGGGGGTGGTCGGTTTGAGGGGTGATAGGGGGGTCATCGGTTGGGCGGATGGTTTGGGGGGCATTAAGAGGGAGGTTGGGGGGGGTTGTTTGGGCGGGGGTTAGAGATGAGGAGGGGGGGGGGTTTGTTGGGGTAGAGTATTCTGAGTCGGGTTGGGGTGAGTTGCTGGGGGAGTTGGGAGGGGAACCATGAACTCTGCGGAAGGCCAGGGTGCAGACATGATCTATATCTTCAGGTTACATGTTGTTGGGGTCGGGGTAGTTTTCAAAGAAGGACTGAATCTCGAGGGTAAGGCGTTGGTATTCATCGGAGGTTTGGAGATGGGGGGAGGACATGATGGTATAGAATGGGGGGAAACACGAGGATAACTGAGGGCACGAATGTTCGAAGCACTGATAACTGAGGGCACGAATGTTTAAAGCACTGATGTTCAAAGCACTGAGTTGACTGAAGTTGGTATGATGTGGCGCGAACAAGCACGGTAGACTTGGGGTGATTTTGGGTTCCTTTACTGGGAAAGGCACTTTGAGTTCACTGGGGTGTGGTTTTCACGAGCTGGCGCGGTACAAGCGACGGTGTCGGCGGTGGAGAATGGCGTGGGTTAATATTTTTTTTTGCAATATCCGCTAATAATATCCGCTGTGTGGCGTTTTCTTTTGAAATATATATTTTTTTCATGTACAATTATATTTTCCGTTTTTTGCGGCCCGCACAAATATCTGCCGTTTTCTTTTGAAATAAATATTTTTTTTCATGTACAATTATATTATCCGTTTTTTTGCGGCCCGCACAAATATCTTCCGTTTTCTTTTGAATATATTTTTTTTCATGTACAATATTATATTATCCGTTTTTTGCGGCCCGCACAAATATCTTCCGTTTTCTTTTGAATATATTTTTTTTCATGTACAATATTATATTATCCGTTTTTTGCGGCCCGCACAAATATCTGCCGTTTTCTTTTTAGCAATATTTTTTTCATGTACCTGCAATTAATTATGCTATCGGTTTTGTTACAATTAATTATATTGTCGTTCGAGACTTTCAGGGGCGGCGGTAGAAGACCCAGAGATAATTAGAGGGCGTAGAAATGGCACAGTGAGGGTATAGGTAGGTTAAAAAATGGTCTAAAAAAGACAACAAAAAACACATTTATCACGCACTAATAAAGCAAAATAAACTTTAATATTGGTTAATTTTTGTTATTGTATGTATTGTAATCATTTTCATCACGCGTGCGAAAATTCTCACATTTCGATAGTTCGGGAAGTGGATGAAAATTGAACTGAAAGATTCCATTACAGATACATGCACAATTTTTTTTTTAATAAAATATTATGATTTTACGTGTATCATTATTATTATTAAGAATTGACACTATACCATGAACACAAGAAGGAAGGAAGTAGCAACCCAGTGCTTAAATACAAAATAATTGCTTTTTTAAATAACGAAAAGGTTTTTTTTGTTTGGCAAGTTAACCCCCCCCCCCCCCCCCCCCCGAAATCATAAGTGTGCGGCCCGCGGTGATACCTCACATTTTGTCCTATGTGGCCCTTGACCAGAAAAGTGTGACGACCGCTGGTCTAAAACCTCACCACATATCACGGGGGGGGGGGGTTAAAAAGTTGCTAAAAAACATCACGTGCTTAATGGACGACCCCTTAGAATTTTAATGTAAATGCTAAGCCGCCGCTGCCCGAATTTCTACCGATTTTTTACATATCTCCCCTTAAACATTTGAAGTTTTTAAGCTCTTAAAAAAATATATGTTATTTTTAAAGGTAAAATCTAGATGCGTTCCACGCCGAAACGCAAATTATATGAAATTCCCTCGATAGAAAAAAATCGAAAAGTATGCTCCGAAAATTATTATAACACATTTGTTTCAGTTATTTTAAAAGTTAGAGAACGTACCCAAACTACGTGACCCACTTTTTTAAATTTTTAACCCCCCCTCCCCCCTCGGTGACCACGTGTAGTAGATTCCAAGCCCCCCCCCCCCCCCCCCCCTCCCCCTACAGTTTTCACGTAGTAATTCATAAATATGGTTTTGAATCATATCTTGCGAACAAAAAGTTTAAAAAAAATTATTTGGCTTGTATTTGTCTTTATTAATATGGCGCTTGCTGCGTGATGGCAAGAGTACATGCATACCTATAAAATTACAAGAGAAAAAAATATTATCAAGATAAAACTTATGTCAAAATATATTGTAACCAGAACTTAATTTAGATTTCTAGATTGACTATGTGATAAAAACCTAAGCCCCCCGACCCTCATTGTGACCAAGCGTGGTATTTTGAAGATCCCGTCCCCCTTAGCTAATATTAGCTCGCTCCTCTAATTACATATCTAATTCTAATTACATAACATTCTAATTACATATCTCTCCATCTTATTCTTTTTGAGCGCGGATGCAGCGCCTTAACTAAACACTGCGAGTAGAAGACATTTTGACCTTTGTTTTGATCGTTTAATAAGTCAGGTACGGCCCCATACGTCATACATATGTCTGGTAATGTTATATTATCGTGAAAACAATCTTATGGGTAGGAGTGGTTAAATTAATTTGCCACATTATACAATAAATCGTATACAAAAAGGGGTTCGTAGGTAGGAGATTTTGCACTTCAAATTTTTTTTTTACTTGTAATATTTCTAGATGATCAAATTTTTAAACCGAAAACACTGATATTGCATTAATTCGCATTGCATCGCCATTACTCATAGTACCTACCAAATATGAATTTAGTAAAAATATATATATTTTTGCTTTTCAGGCTGGTTTGACTTCTTCTCTGATGACGATGATCCCGAGCCCGAAGATCAGTCGGAGGCTCCCTCGGTGGGTTGGTTTGGCAGCTTCTTTGGTTCTGACGACCCTACCACCAGCACCGCCCTGCCCCAGGTGGTGTTCAGTGCACCCCCCACCTTGCCTCCTCCCCCACTCCCTACCGCAGTGCCACCCACCCCTCAGACGGGCTGGTTCGATGCCATTGTCAATGCTGAAGAGGACGACGGAGCTTATGGCCAGAATTCAAGCGGTAAGAAGTCATTATTTACTTACCTAAAATAATCTTCTCCAGTGCAAATATCTTTACTTCTCCTGTATTATGAAAAGGGTGGATAGCACAGTATAGATACAAAGGAACTGGCATCCAGAGCTGAGTGTCAACTCCATGGGAGTTCGTTGGAATCAAGAGAACCAATAACTGTAGGAAATGGGAAGAAGAAGATGCCCATATCTTGCCCCTTTTTTTTACATTATTAACTCCACGCGGGAGGCATCTTTGGCGATGCTGTGTACGAAAAGGAAAAATAATAATAAGGAAGAAGGAAACCAATCACTTACCACTGCGAAGGCGGGCAACACAATTATGAATATAGTTTATTTAGTTCCACCGTGGTACCACGAAGTTAATTATCACCACAACACAACATAAGGTCGAAAATCTTCCTTTTTTGTTCATAAACTATATTATGAACACGAATAACCAACAAAAGTTGCTTCCATGTCGTCCAAAACACTCTTCTGTTTTTTCACAAATAAATGCACCTCAACTCAGTCTTGTCAATTGTTCCATTTCCAAAATGCTTTTCCAGCAAGGTGATATGGTTAGGGAGGGTAGGTACTGGATAAATGACATTCCGATAGGAACCATGCATATTATCATTTCAAAACCATACACAAATCATTTATTAAAAACATTCTTCTGCCCCTTCTCTTTTCACATTTTACACTAGATGCGCCAAGCAGTCAACAAACTCTACTCACATGCAAATATGATGTATGTAGTCAGTGAGTCTGAAAATACTTACTTAAGCGAATCAAAAAAACAAAATTCATTCATTATATGCGCATATTCGGGCATGTTAGCATTCACTTACACGGTTGCTTGGTTTTCCAACATGAGATCCAAGTAAATAAGCAATTATTTTATACTGAGATTAATGTATTTCATTAATTTCAATTTCATAAAATACTTTTCCTCTCTTTACAGAATTACCGGGAAAGAAGCGTCGTCGAAGAAGCTATAAAGGTTTCCAGTTGCTGAGAATATTTTCAGATGCAGCATGGAAAGTTGAGGATCTGAAGGACATGCAAGAAGACACGCAGGGCTCCGGGCTCATGTGGTGGTCCAGCCCCTCCATGAATAGGTCGGCAGATCTGCTGGTACCCCCGGGATTACTGAGTGATATCAAAGATCATTTGAACTCCGAAGGCATGGATTACGAAGTAGTCGTTTGGGATCTTCAGGTAATGTTTTACCTTATTGAAGATGAACCTTTTGATTAAGAATTGTGTGACATGAAGTGTGCAGTTATGAATATGGCATTAACTGTTACCTGTCATGGAACATGCTTTAGTTCTATAGTTTGAAAACATCAGCTTCGTCAGAGCTATAACCCTTGGGATATCACAAAGAAACACTTCCAATTCAACAAGTCCTGCCGCCTATCTCTCCAGTTCCTTCTACCCAACGGAATCCTCACCCTTCTGTGTTACTAAGTTAGAATCTTCCAATATCTGCTCTTTTATCCTACAGGGTGTTGAAGAAGCCTATTTGGCGGAAGATATCTTTAAACCTCACTGCATGCCCAGGAGAATTTTTTTCAGTTTTATAAATATTATTATTATTTACCACTGTATTCTGTAAAATTCAGAGCTGGTTTGTTTGTTTTTACTATCTCTTTAATAATAATAATAGTTGATTCCAGAATGTTTGCAGGGATAGTGCAATGCAGTGAATGCATTCCAGATTTCGAAAAATAACAATAAAATTAGACAAAATAACTATACATATGTAGGACTAGGTACATAGAATAAAAACAGATAAAATGCAGAATAAAAAATATGTGAAACATGCATTTCCATAATACATCCATATGTAGGGTAACCTTTTCCTTATTTCGCACAATTCAAATTGTAAAGTCAATTATTTTGGGATCAAGGAAATTTAAAAAAAATAATCACTTTATCAGAAAAACATATTTTTTAGAAAAGTAGCTGGACACTGATCATTTCCCACGTTAAATGTCCTTGAATAGACAAGACCTGCAGCAATTTGAGGGGAATTTGGATTTAAGCTCCGATGTCAGCGTGGAACCAGCCGAGCTATTCTCTATTTTTTGTGGGAACGAGATCGATATCGCGTGAGATCTACTGTCAGATTTGTGTGATTTTCAATGGCTGTTATTTGCTTTTTCTACGGGCCGATGTCAGAATTTCAGCTGTGAGCTGTCACATATGTTAGTTTAGGTCGTTTTAAACATACATTCCTGCAAGTATGCATGCTTATTTATTCATTTAACAGAAAATCCTACAAATCTGAAGAGATCTGTGTCGATCGAGATAGATCTCGGGCTAGATCTCTTTTCAGATTTGTGGCATTTTCTTTCGCTGTTAAATGAATAAACAAGCATGCATACTTATTTATTTATTTACGCCCTAGCGGGCTTTTACAAAGATAGGTAATAATAGTTAGGCAGGTACGTAGCATACAATATGTAATGATTAAATTAATAGTAAAAAATGAAATTAATTAAAATTAAAAAACATTTCATTAAAGTAATTATAAAGGCTTTGTTTTATAACTAATATGGAATATGCAAACATGTCTACAATATTCCCAAATTTATTGCAAAAATGATGTAATCTATTTATAGGTGTATGAGCTTCATAGTTTGTTTTAAAATTGTCACAGAAGAAGGAAGCACTTTGCCTCGTATTTCTGGTTGGTACGTAAAATTTTATTTTGGCGAGAATTTCGGGGTTGTCAATGCAATTATTAATGATTTTATTTAATAGTACAAGGTCAGAGATGATCCGCCCATCTGACAGCGTAATTAAGTTGAGTTGTTTCATCAAAAGGACATAGTTAATATTTTGAATTGGAATTTTCAGACTATACTTGCAGGAATGTGTGTTTAAAACGACCTAAACTAACATATGTGACAGCTCACAGCTGAAATTCTGACATCGGCCCGTAGAAAAATCAAATAACAGCCATTGAAAATCACACAAATCTGACAGGAGATCTCACGCGATATCGATCTCGTTCCCACAAAAAATAGAGAATAGCTCGGCTGATCTTTCTTAGGCGACATCACATATCTTGACCTCTTATTTACTCAATACCTACAGGATCTTTCTTTTCGAAAGCAAATACTCGCTTTCATTTTCAGTAAAAATATGGCTGACACAAGATGTCATTATAGACTACTTGTCCATCAAAAATGGACTCTGATCATCACATCATGTCACCCTTCATGTGTGTACGTTAATAATTATTTTTTATGTTTTCAGAAAGCGATCAAGTATGAAAATCCCAAACTTACAAAGACTCAACGCTTGGAGCTGGAGAAGGTCAGAGGCCATCCGATGACGTGGCGAAGGTACCACAGATATGCCGACATACTTCGCTACATGGAATATTTGTCTCTTAAATATCCTAAAATAGTTGATCTTGTGCCATTAGGGAGGTCATCTGAAGGGCTGCCTATAGTTGCTGCAAAGGTAAACTTCTTAAATAATACATGATGACAAAAGTAAATCCAATAAACAACAATTTAACTTAATACTTCTATGGCCGGCGTAGTCCAGCGGTAAGGCTCCTGACTAGTCCTTCGTAGGTCACGGGATCGAATCCCGGCATGGCAAATAAATTTTATTTGAATAATTTGTGTTATTTCACAATTTATTCATTTAAAATAATATATAGTATATTTGCGACACGTTCCAGAGTGGACACGTTCGCCCAAGAAAGACATGGCACGACCAAGTGAATCAGATACTTGAGTCGGGCCATGTCAAGAGTCAGAATAATAGAAGAGAATGTATGATACGTTGTATGAATGTAAACGAGGCAAGGAATGTATGCCAAGACCGGGATGTTTGGCGGTCTATCCTCTCTGCCTACCCCTGCGGGGAAACAGCGTGATGGTTAGTTAGTTAGTTTTCCAGAGTGGAAGATACTCTCGGTATCGCCCTGGTGTAAGACCACCATTCAGAATTGAAACATTGCTTGAAATGGCTTTAGCCGTGTTTGGTGACTAGATCTGATTAGCCAGGTACTTCACCACCTTCTTCTTCCCTATCTCCTTACCCTCCCCACTACCTTCAGCCTCACAACATACCCCAAGTGGGGATGCCATAGTCCCACTGGCTCCAGACAGGAGCAGTTGGGCAGTTTAACCCGTCTGCTTGGTCCAATATATTCGCACCTCACAATCCGGAAGCCTCAGTTTCTTGCGAAAATTCTGAAACCGTCACTTTGGATCGAGATTGTAAAATATCTATGCAAGATAGCTTTCATATTTCAAAGACAATAAGAAGCATTATTTTGTTATCTTTCTGGTTAACAGAAAAAATACATATTTTTGCTTGAGAGGAAAAGAGATATATAGCTTTTAAAATGTAAGGTCGCTCGGGACGTTTTTGGTCTTATGAAAGTATAATGCGATTACGTGTTTTGGTATGTATTTTATCCTAAACAAGCAGACGGGTTAATTATTCTTGTGCGGTATTCATGTAAAAAAAAATTGAAAACATAATTTACAAGACCATCCTCTCATGGAGAAACTGAAAATAAAACAGTTGGCGACTCAATCGTTATCCACAGGAAAGGAACTTGCGAATTTCATTGGTAGTCTGCACAGAGACAACTTTTTAAAGACCAGATGTCAGGGGCGACAAGGTGACTAGCAGTGCAAGTCGCCGCGATTGTTGCGTTTCAGTTGCCATGTTGACAGGTTGCCATGGTAGTGGCTCACGACCTGTCAAATTTTCGAGCAATTTGCGATACGTCAGATCAGAAAAATATCGATTTTGTTCAGGAGGATGATAAATTGAGTTGTGCCGTGAACTGAGTTGCCAACCAGTTTTTGGTTTCTCCATGAGCAAAGGCCCTGACTGTCCACTTACTACCACCACAGTAAGGGGAAAATATTGCTTGTGTCGTGATGGAGAACTTAGTCAGTGAAGGAATCGAACAGGCGTTCGAGGAATCAAACACGCGACGCCTGGGTGGGATCCAAATGCAATGCCAACTCAGTCACTGACCGGTCCAATGCATTCATAGCTTAGGTAACCAATATGTAGAAGTAGCAAATATTTTCTTTTCAATAGCACCGAAAGAACTTACAAAAGAACATTTCACATATTTTTAAACGACTTCGAAAAGGAGGAGGTTCTCAATTCGACTGTATTTTTTTTTTTTTTTTTTTTTTTTTTTTTTTATGTTTGTTACCGCAGAACTTTTGACTGGGTGAACCGATATTGATAATTCTTTTTTTATTTGAAAGCTGTTGCTTCCCGTATGGTCCCATTTTAATTTGGTCCAGTTCCGACAATGGCATCCATGAGAAAACCACATAAGTCTTAAATTTGCATTAAGTATGTGCGCGACAAATGGACGAATAACTCAATATTACGCCAACCGATTTCAATGATTCTTTTTTATTGGAAAGGATGTACTTCAAGGGTAATTTTATGAGAGTTTGGTTAGGTTTCGATTATCGGATCCATGACAAATTAACGAAACTCGGCCGAATCTCTTAATTTGGTCCTAACGTCGCTATGGTAAAATTATGTCTGTCTCATATGAGCAGCACGTTTAGTACCTAGGTTTACCCATATTTAGATAAATTAGTTAGTGTACTTCAGATTCACTAAAAATCAAAAAATAAACAAAAATTTTAACAAAACAAAAAAACGACTTCAAAAAATGCACTAAAAAGTAAAAAAATAATTTCGTATTCTTCTACAACTTCATAATCAACTTACTTTTTCTAATCATCAATATGTAGATACGATTGTTATTTTTGGAGTCGGTGTCAGCAAAGGTACCCGGCCCGGCGTGTTCAAAAGTACTTGACAGCTCCCGCGTCGCCGCGGCCCCGCTCTCGCCTCTCGCCTCGTCAAGTCGCTTGATTACACCTATAACTATGTATGTAGTTACAAACCTACCTTGACTGACACCGACTCCAAAAGTAACAATCGTATCTACATATTGATGATTAGAAAAAGTAAGTTGATTATGAAGTTGTAGAAGAATACGAAATTATTTTTTTACTTTTTAGTGCATTTTTTGAAGTCGTTTTTTTGTTTTGTTAAAATTTTTGTTTATTTGAAAACAGTTTACATTCTTTTTCAATTGACACCATTGTCTACGTCTATTATTTATAATTAGTATCAATAAAAAAACCCTGAAGAAGTGAGCATTGCTCACGAAACATGTTAGTTTTGTAAACAATAAAAGTGGTAAAAATGAAGTAATTTATTAATTTAAATAAAAAAAGTTTACGTTTTGTTTCCAAAATTGAAAATTTTTGTTAATTTAAACCATATGCTTACACTGAATACTTGTTTTTTAATCCATTTTTACGTAAAAAAAAGTTTTATTCTGTATTGTACCCAACCTAACCTTCAAAATTATTGCTACCCTTCTTAGTTATCTTTACCGAGGAACAAGTCCCGTGACAGTGGAGATAGGAAGAAGTGGAAATTAAAATCCAGAATGAAGCCGGCCATATGGATCGATGGAGGGATGCACGCGAGGGAATGGATATCTCCGGCCGTGGCCACGTGGTTCCTCCACACACTCGTGGAAGGCGAGGAAGGCAATGGTAAAGTTCATATCAACGAACTTTATATTGAACATGTCCTTTGGATCAAATACACTTTAAACAGTTATTCAATGCTAAAAGTTGAACATCTTTTTCTGTATGTGGGTCCCACTATAATATCATTAATACATTTTACTTTCTGATTTAGGAGCAGATTTGGATATGCTTAGATTAGCAGACTGGTACATTCTCCCAGTAGGGAATCCTGATGGATATGAACATTCTCATACAACTGATCGCTTGTGGAGAAAAACTCGCTCAAAATATTCGGACACGGAGGATAATTATTTTAACAGTTGGTATGATAATCATAATTAATTTTTATTAATACTGCTTAATATATTTTTTTTATTATGTAGGAACTTAAATTTAGTTCCTACCTTCGATCACATTTTAAATGTTAAAATGTGGGAAAAAATTCGGTTTAGGGGCGATAGTCCTAGATAATTTTTTTTTTTTTTTTTATACTAATTATGGGCCGGAAAATCCGAATCTGAAAGAATTAGGCGTCGGCAAGCAATATTAACTGAATTACACGACTTTAAAATTTTCTATACACACACAGGAAAACAAGCCATTTTGAACGCATTCTGACACTACAAGTCATAGAAAAACACCAAAGATATTACACCACATAAAATTAAGTGTTGCCATTAAGCAATAATATATCAATAATGTAAAACTTTCCGACACGATACTTCCTCACATGATAATTCATCACATAACACATTAACCTGATAAATTATGACTATCTCAACGGCCGTATTCTTAGACCAAAAGTGTGAAAATTCGTAGTCTAAAAAGTTGTGACGTGCACCGGTCACCAATATCAATGTACATGGTTTGTGATAGAAAAGAAAGTGCCCCCTTCGTAGCGCCTACTCGCGTCACGGCAAAAAAACATCCCAGTTTTCAAGTACTTTAGCGGCTACGCTAGGTTTGTGTAACATGGTTTGTGCCCCTTTATACCGCCTGCTCGCGTCAAGGCAAGAAAACATCCCAGTTTTCAAGTAGTTTAGCGGCTACGCTGGGTTTGTGTAACATGGTTTGTGATAGAAAAGAAAGTGCCCCCTTCATAGCGCCTACTCGCGTCAAGGCAAGAAAACATCCCAGTTTTCAAGTAGTTTAGCGGCTACGCTAGGTTTATGTAACATGGTTTGTGATACAAAAGTGAGTAAAATTTATAAAAAATAATTACTTAAATTAGTTATTGATAGTATTGCTTTATGGCAACACTTAATTTTATGTGGTGTAACATCTTTCTTGTTTTTCTATGACTTGTAGTGTCAGAATGCATTCAAAATGGCTTGTTTTCCTGTGTGTGTATAGAAAATTTTAAAGTCATGTAATTCAGTTAATATTGCTTGCCGACGCCTAAGTCTTTCAGATTCGGATTTTCCGGCCCATAGTTAGTATAAAAATAACTAGTTTTATTATTTAGGAATGCCGCCCCTAAACCGAACTTTACCCAAAATGTGTTCCATAAACAAAGAAGAAAAGATGGGTGTAAAAAAAGGAGGGAAATATTTTTGAAGACATTCATTTTATGTATTTTAATATAATTGTCTGTTAATTATATTATAATTTGCAGGTTTCCTTGGAATTGGGGAAACACCGACTGTATTGGGGTAGATCCCAACAGAAATTGGGACTACCATTGGGGAGAAAAGGGATCATCAAATGATCCTTGCAATGACTACTACGCAGGACCGAAACCATTTTCAGAACCAGAGACCATGGCGGTGTCTAACTTCCTAATCGAGAATAGAGATCAATTCAAGGTACGTTATATTCACACAACTGATAAAATTGATTATTCAATGTTATGCAGTTTCCATGCATTATTTTGTTTTATAAATGTAGTGCCGTGAATGAATCCATGAGAATTGTGGGTAACTTTTATCAACTTATATAAGAATTAAATAATATATTCAGGAACCTCACCTAATTTCCCTTTTCAAAACTGAAAGATTTTTTTATCTGTGCAGAGACGGGCGGTCCATTTTAAAGAACATCTTTACAGATTGCAATCTTTAAAGTGCAGGCGTTAGGTGGGAATCCTATCCTTGTTCTACGGGTATATCAATGGAAGATGCTCTGAGGAACTATTGTCATTGTATAATCGGGAACAATGCCCAACATGTGTACTTGTTTGACATTTTGGTAAATATTTCCCTATTGAGTCCACGCTCAAAACACACTTTAAAAATATAAACAAATTGTACTAGGTAGATTACAGTTAGTAATAAGTAATTCAGTAACCGGAATTGAAAAATATTGCATTTTAATGGTTATTTTGTTATCTTTAAAAACGCGAAATGTCATTTCTCAAGGAACGCCATGTTGTTAATTACGACGGCAGACGTCTCGTGTGATTTTTTGTGCTTATGAAACCAAATAAAATAATGATTAATACGCATTATTTATCATTTCCTAAGATTGCAATTCGTACTTATTATTGTCTAACTGACAGAAAGTGATTTTTTCTTTTGAAAATGCGTATTTCATCATCGTAATTAACATGGCGGTCAATATTTTTCAATTCCGGTTACTGAATTAATGATTACTAACCATTACCTCCCTAGCACAATTTTTTTAAATTTTTTAACGTGTGTTTTGAGCATGGACTCGATAAGGAAATATTTACCGACATTTTTTCACATGAGAACGGGTCTTTTCTACGACTCATTCTTGAGTTCAAAAACTCTGCTATGGAACAAATTACCGGCCTGTGTTCCCTCCCGCCTATAAACATGAGTCTCTTCAAGACCCATGTTCACACTATCTCCAAAGACGACATGGGCTCTGAGGGAAATTATTTTCCTCAAGGTAACCTGTGTGGAGGTAATTTTAAAATAAAATTTTAAAAACAAACATAAATTACACCCACAAATTAAACCCTTCACAGAACTTGAAATGACTACACTTAGAAATTTAGCTTCTAGACTAGAGTTCTAATTTTGAATTTTATGTAAGTGTTGCCACAATAGCTTTCAACTATCGTCGAAATCGAAAGTTCCTAAGAATACAAATGTGATTAGTACTTGCCTAGTCATAATCTTTATCATTCAATATTTAATATATATAGTATATACACCATTTAATTTTTTTTCGCATTTATATTTTATTTCTTAGGCCTATCTGACACTACACTCGTATGCACAAATGTGGGTGATGCCAACTACGCATTCCCGGAATCAATTTTCTGACAAAAATGACCTTATGGAGATGGGAAAACTCGCCCTCAATGCGCTAACTGCCGTGTCCGGAACTAAGTACCAAATTGGCTCCATGACTGACCTGCTGCAGCCAATGACCGGCACGGCTCATGACTGGGCCAAGGCTAGAGCCGGAATCAAATATTCCTACGCAGTCAAAATGAGAGATTCGTTTGGCCCTTATGGGTTCCTACTTCCTGGAGCCCAGATAATACCCACTGCAAAAGAGACTTGGGAAGCAGTTAAGGCAATAGCTGATAATCTGTGAACAAAAGCTTTTCATTTCGACTGATCAATTTTATATCCTTGAATTGTTTTAAATGGAAATTAAACATTAACATCCTGTTAACAAACTGCTTTATTGCAGTTTAAAGGGATTGTATCTTGAAAACCAATAAAAAAAAGAAGATATTACTAATAAATCTAAACAAAATATGAAAAGAAAGTCAAAGAAAAATAAAAAGGTAACAATCGCAACAAGAAATCAAACCCAGAATTAAGGCATTTTTCCCGGTAGGACAAGAGATCCTGGGTTTGATTCCCAGTTGCGACCGTTACCTTTTTATTTTTCTGTTGCAAGAAATTGTCGGAGGTTGCTTGTTTAGCAGAGCCTTTATTTTTGGGTTATGAATATACAGGGTGTCCGGGGGTAAAGTGCATTAACTTCGGGAGGTGATTCTACATTATGGTAGGAGTAAAAAAGATAAATAACTTTTTCTGAAATTTCAACTTTTTTTTCCCATACAAAAAGAGATACCTACTAAAAATCCTTAGTGAAACGTAGCACTTACCCAAGTTAGCTTGCCGGGCGCATTTGTTGCAACGTTCCTTGGTGTGATTTGGCCTGTATCCATGGAAACCGTTTGTAAACAATAACAAGACCGAGTATTTGACGTTTATACAGATCATATGTTTTAAACCAAATGTAAAAAGATAACTGCACATAAATAACAATTGAAGACATGCTTTTAACGATTAAATTGTTATAAACTAATTGAACACTTAACTAATGTCATCGATTTTAACTGGTTTAACAAATTTTCAAAATGTCCACCTTCAGCTAGTAAGCAAGCATGTAAACGTAAAGTAATATTATTATCAATTCGTACTTTGTGGCGTATTTCATTAATAAATGTCTGCCCGTTCTTTGTTGGTAAAGTAAGGCATTGAACTAATAATTCAACAACAAAATTACGCAGTATTGGCACAATAATTCAATGATAAAATTACACACAAATAAACACCATTTTTACAGCTAGGCAGGTTAGGCATGTCTACAACTAAGTAAACAAAAGTAAGTCTGAAAAAAACACGCACTGAATGAAGTTGTTCCATTAAGTCAGTCTTAATGGAACAACTGCACACACTAGATAAAGACACATTAAATCAACAAGTTTCGACTAACAACAATAAAGTTTTTAAAGTGAAACACTACTACGCGAATAAAATTGTTACATTCGAATTCAGCACTGACACTGAGCGCTTGGAGCGGGGATTCGGCAACAGCGTAAAATAATAATGCCGCCCGCACACGCCGGTCTAATTTTATCTTTTTACCAGAAAACTACCTCTAAAAGTTGGAATTTCGAAAAAAGTTATTTAATTTTTTTACTTGTACTATCATGTAGGATCAATCACCTCCCGAAGTTAATGCACTTTACCCCCGGACACCCTGTATAAATACTTGTTGAATTATATTTGAAAATTTAGAGTGACTTATGTGGGTTATCCTATTTTGGGGTGTTCAATTTAACAAACAAGTTGAGAATAACAGAACTTATGTTGGACAGAAAACTTTACCGTTAAAACTTTAGTGAGTAAAACCACCAATTGTAAATTTAATCATTGAAGACAATATTAGCGACTCTCAAATGAAAATTTGAAACAAAAAATCGGAAAAAGATACAGTTGCATCTAGGAATTGAATCCAGGACCCTAGCCTGACACTACCCTCTTTGGTCATATCATACTCATACCCTCTGTATCATACTTCGATTAAGAACTACCGACATTATCACACATCTGCCCTGATGATGGACATTGTAAAGCTGTCCGAAACGTTGGCTAAAGGAGGAGGTAGCACAACACGGCATAACACCCCAAAAAACAAAAATACTCACAGTATCTTCATTTTCACGCATTTAGGATTGCAAGATTCTTCCCGAACTAAATCCAATATTTAGAGTGTCTTGGATAAATATATCAACTTTTATTTTAATGTGCGACATCTATTGACTTTTCTAATCTAATAAAATAAAATCTAATTGTTCAAAAGTCGATAATATTGTCTCGATGATTGAATAATTTATTTATTTTTCTTGTGCTATTCTTACTTTGGATTCATCTGCTTTAAATGGTGAAATATTGGGGGTAACTGAACCATTCCTGATTTTACTTTAAGGTTAAACGTCACGTACTTTATAATCTAGGCATTCACAGATGGCGCCAATCAAATTATTTTAGGTTTTTAATTCTTTTTGCATGTTACTCTTTAAAATATTAAGGTAAATTAATTGTTTGCGCCTGTACATATTTAATATGAATATAAAAAAATTGTTTTGTCCAAACAAACCCAAATCTTTCAAGAAAGGCTGGAAAATTCAATTTTGTATCAGTGACTCAATCCAATATGTGACGTTTAACCAAGGTTAAACATCACATAAGTTATAATCTACGCATTCACAGAAGGCGCCAATTAAATAATTTTAGGTTTTTAATACTTTTTGCATGTTATGCTTAACATATTGAGGTGAATTAATTGTTTGCGCCCGTACATATTTAATATGAATATAAATAAATAGTTTTGTCCATAAACAAACCCAAATCTTTCAAGAGAGGCTGAAAAATTCAGTTTTGTATCGATGAATCAATCCAATATTGTATTTTTCAGCCTTTCTTGAAAGATTTAGGTTTGTTTATGGACAAAACCATTTATTTATATTCATATTGAATATGTACGGGTGCAAAAAATTAATTCTCCTCAATATTTTAAAGCAAAACGTGCAAAAAGTATTAAAAACCTAAAATAATTTTATTGGCGCCATCTGTGAATGCGTAGATTTATCTGAGAAACATTGATTTTATCATTTCTTTTAATGGGGCTGTTATATTCTTTTCCAGAACTTCAACAATTTATCTCTTATGTTATGTGGTAAGGTTTTGTGATGGGTTTTGTACATTTTTTATAAATTGGTTCAGTGAAACAATATTTATAATGGAATTTACATTATTATTTACTTACATTAAGTATTTATTTATCAGGCTGAATTTCTTATGTACAGATTATTTATTTTATAATAAGAAAGATGTTTAGCATGGTGAGCATGTATAATTTAGCAATAAATAAATGAAAAAAACATTATTGTCTTAAATTATTTTATAAATTAGAATTAGACACTCATTTCAATACAGAATAAAGAAAGACACATGTCCAGAAGACTACCTTATTAGTGACAATAAAAACATCCTCAATTCTCTAAACGAATCAGAGTTTGAGACAATATTGGTTTGGTGGGTCCCCTGGCCGTATAGGAATTGAGGGTAACGAGAAAGCCGACTCTCTCGCTATACTTGGAACAATCTCTGTTTCTATTCCTTTAGATTTTAGAATTCCTTCTAAAGACGTCTTCTCTGTTCTTAAATCCAATATGTCTCATTCCTGGGAAGAAAATTGGATAGATAAGAAAATCCGAACTTGAACTTTCTATGCTGGAATTCAAAATCATATTCCAAGTAAACCTTGGTTACACAGCAAAAAAAAATTCAAAAGATTTATTTCCTGCATTTCGAGAATGAGAATTGGTTACTGCTCTATTGCAGCTCATTTATTTAAAATTCGAGTTCTTGATAGTCCACTCTGCCAGTGCGGTGTGGAGGAGGAGACTCTTGATCAAGTCTTCTTCAATTGTAAAAATCATTCTTCCTTCAAAAACATATATCATTTGCTTATTAAAATCACCCACCATTCTCCCCTCAGTATTTGTAGTCTCTCAATAATTCTTGTGTTTTTCAGTTCTATATACAGGGTGTTAAGGGACGTACTTGACTTACTTTAACCAGTGATTCCTTCAGTGGAGTAAAAAATGTAAACGAAATTTTGGTCTCCGGTGACTGAAAAATGTTCAAAATCTCAGTGAGACTAGATTTAATGTTTCATCAAGCCAAGCGAGGGAGCCAGAGTGTTCGGCCCTAAGAGTATGGATATTAGAGAGAGAAGGCATGTAAAGTGTGCACACCCTCCCGAAGTGTGATTTTTCAAAAATTTTAACGAACGGTTTTTAGACGGCTAACATTGGCTTTTACACCTCAGTCACGTATAGAGCTCCCAGTAAAACGTTCATAAAACATAGAAAAATGGTCCAGTGCGCCGTAAAGTTCTGTAAAAGTAGTTCTATGAAGACCTTTAAGAAGAAAGACGGTCTTACCTTTCACATGTAAGTGTTTAAACATAGCTTAAATATACATTTTATAATTTTTGGCGTGTTCATTTCAACCGCGATCGCCATGAGCCCGATATTATCACGTGACTCCGACTGCCAATGGGCCGAATCAGTCAACTTAAATTATAATAATTAAAAATTACCTAAATTTTTTTATGTTTTATTAATCATAACGCACAAATATAAAGTTGAGATTTACACTTATCATAGGTATGTGTTTTTTATCATTTAGATTATTAATTTTTAAACATTTTTACTTTGTCTTTTTGCACTGTTATTTTTAGTTTTTTTTCCTATTAATTTAACACTCCTTTTACATATGTTTACACTGTTAATTCAAAGTATGTAATCACTGTATTGTTATGTAAAAGTCACATTGAGATGCGCCCGTGGTCGAGGAGTAAAGCTCTTTACTAGCAATCCGGAGGTCGCGGGTTCAAATCCCGGTGCGCGCAAATAAATTTTATTCGATTGATTTGTGTTTTCAACATTTTATAATTAAAAATAATATAAGATATTTTTCCGGCACGTTCCAGGTGGAACATACTCTCAGTATCACCCTGGTGTAAGACCACCAATTAGAATTGAAATGTTGCTTGAAATGGCTTTAGCTGTGTTTGTTGACTAGATCTGAAAAGACGGGTACTTCCCCACCTTCCTCGTCCCCATCTTCTTCCCCTCCCCACATCTTCAGCCTCACAACATACATGCCATAGTCTCTCTGGCTCCAGATGGAAGCAGTTTCGATTCTTGTGATATATGTATATATATATATAAATCTATTTAAATTTATTTATTTATATATATATATATATATATATATATATATATATATATAAATCTATTTAAATTTATTTACATATATATAAATAGATTTAAAATGCCTGTTTTCTTGAAAATTCACCTCAAGGGTGCAGTATGAACGTAGGTATATGTATATAATTTAATATATTTTTTTATTATTAAAGGTTTCCAAAAGACCCTGAGACAAAAAGAAAGTGGGTTGATGCCTTAAATCGGAGTGATGACTGGTTTCCAATCAAATCAACCCGCATTTTCTCCTATCACTTTTCGCAAGATTGCTTCTATACAACTGAGAAAGGATTTATAAAATATTTTATTGCAATAATGCTTTACAAAAATTCGGAATTGGGCTGGATATCAAATACAATTTTTTTCAGCCTACGACTGAATCAGCAGACCCATTAGCCTACAATAGATTACATGAGTTACTCGATGAAGTGGAAGACACTCCTCGTAAAAAAAACTTAGATTAGAAGCGAGAAAGTGGAGAACGCTCTTCATTGAACGCAAAAAAGAGCTAAAAAGTTTGAAAGCGTTACGTAGACGGCACTTAAGAGGAACGCATGCGTGGCCTGTTTCATACAAAATTTTGTTTTGGATTTACGGCTAAAATATCAAATTAATTGTTTCTTTCTTTTTTTTAATTGATAAGTTAGGCATGTATACACTTAGGATGTGAATCCGATTTTCGATTTTTGCTTTAAATTATAAAATATAGGCCCCAAAAGATGACGATTTATCCATGAATTTAGGAGGCAACTTTGGAATTTTTTTCTGGGCAAATGGATGCAATTTTTTAAAAAAACTTCTCACATCCTGAGTGAGGAATATGATGGAGTATACGATAAAATTTTATTCTGCACTGAAAACAGTTTTATTTTTATTTATAACAATTTGTAGTAAAATTACATAGGTTTTTTGTTTTCATCTCATCCACTCTTTTGCCAGCTGTACGGGGGGGGCGTAGCTTGCACGGGCCGGGGGGAGAAGTAGAAGACGCGCCAGACAAACCAATACACACATAACTCAATCGCCCTAAATTAACAATGGGTGTATCTATATGTCTTTGTTTGTTGACAATATGCAATGGAGGTGTTCGTTGTTTTAGATTTAGAACTCTACTTTTAACCGAAAAATCGAGAACGTATTCAACCATATTCAAATAATTTCTTAAATATTTTCTACGATATCGGGGTACCTACCTACCTAGGAATGTACGGCAGTGAGGTATGGGAACTGGCAGAGGAGAATGAAAGTAGACTGAATGCGAGGCGGGTATGGGTACCGCTGCCCCGGAAACTATTTATTGGATAACCAACATTTCTACCATAAGTCATCCCAAGTGGTTCGCTATGTTTGGTGACTTAGCAGGGTTTCCCGGGTTCAGGGGGTAAGGTTTGTCCGGGTCTTGGCGGCGGATGCTTTTGCCCACGAGCTGCATGTCAGGCCGGATCGGGAGAGAATAGTTGAGGGAGTCTCTTTGACTTCTCCAGCCGTACTCTCTCTGAACATCGCCTTGCACCGCAGTGGGAGGGATGGATTCTTGCATCCGTCACTCCTAGTTGCACTGACCCATACAGATTCCTGCTCACCCCCAATAGGTACTTACTCCTTTATTTCCCAGAAGTCCCAGAACTTCCTCTTCTTCCTTTCCTAAAAAGACCCCTTATTTTCCTCAGGGCCTCCTGTATGGAGCTAATGTTAAAAAAAAAGCTGTAGAAAGAGATCCCTGAGGCGTATGCATAATGCATAGAAAACAAATATATATATAGTAAACTCCGAGACGCCGATTTTGGAACTTTACAGTGTGATTGAATGTGAAGTTACACATTTTATTTGACTTTCAAATCTGACATTTTAACAAAGGACAGGATTATTTTTTTATACAATAGCTTTACACAGGCCCAGAAGAAAATAATTACCTCCAGGGTCTATGTCATCTTCGGGATGCTGTGTGGAGGGTCTTTTTAGGAAAGGAAGGAGAGGATGTTCTGGGAAATAAAAAGGTAGGAGGAGTGGGTTGGAATCTGGGGTTACTGTGTCCACCTGTGGGTTGGAGTGACGGACGAATGATTCTATCCCTCCCCCTGCGGTGCAAGGCGATGTTCCGAGGGAGCCCTACTGAAGAAGTCAAAAGGTCTCTCTCAACCAGTCTCTCCCAATCTGGCCTGCCATGAAATTGGTGGGCAGACGCATCCGCCGCCAAGACCCGGACAAACCTCACCCCATGAGCTCGGGCAACCCTGCTAAGTCGCTAAACGTAGCAAACCACTTGGTGTGAGCTATAGCAGAAGTGTTTGTTCCCGGTGAGTTCCCGGTATGCATTGCAATGTCACTTAATAAAGACATCGTTTCTCCCTGCGTGTCCTTTCCCATTCGTCCCGTTCCCTTTACTCTCTCTCGTACCCTTCCGCTCACGCTTTCTCACTCTCCACTCCCCTCTTCCGCTTCTCCCGTCCGGCAAAACCCCCTCCCCCCTCCCAGATTCCATACATTCAGTCCCAATACATTCAGTTTTCGAAAAGCTCGCGTGCCACCCAAAGCGTTTTTTTTATTAAAAATTTCATAACGCCAGAGCTCACCAGTATATTTATATAAAAACCTCGCGGGCATGCTCACAACAGCTCACCAAAGATTCATCGCAATCGGTTGAATAGTTTAGGAAATAATTTCCTAACGCCATACCTCACCACAAATAAGAACCATCGCGGGCATGCGCACATCAAATCCCCAGAATTTCATCGCAATCGGATGATTGGTTTAGCAACGCGTATGGAACAAACGTGCATACAAGCAAACATACATTGATTTTTATACACAGATGTTTTTTTGCTCGGAATCCCTTGAAGAAAGAGAATATAATATATTATCACTATTGCTGTATCTCTTCCAACAATACATGTCTCAGCTAATTTGAATGAACTAAGCAAAAGGGTGATTTCTCGTCTTGACAAAAATATATTGACACATAAAATTACATATTGTTTCGGTGTTTTCTCGCTTTTTTACGCCGTCTACTGGACCGTACCTACACGCCGACACCGGACACACTAACACCATCACGGAATATGTCGGGAGACTCCCATATTATACGTTTTGCTTAACGGTTCAAGACGAATGCTGAATGTATTCAACAAAAGGGGCATTTCACCGTCTTCATGCAAGTATTCAAGCATGGAAATAAATGCCTTAATTTGTTTAATGCTGTATTTTACTTATTTACAATTTGACATCGTGCATTCGATTCCCGTATCTCCTATAACAATATAATATCTCCGTTAATTTCAAGGCACTAAACAAAAAGATTACTCCTCGTACTCTCTGATAAAATCATGTTTACGTTTTTTCACGCTTTTTCACGGATCCACTAACAAACACTATCAAAGAATATGTCGGGAGACTCTCGTATTAGCATATACGCTAAATACTAATGAACTCAACAAAAGAGGTATTTCCCCGGCTTCGCGCGAATATAGAAGCATTAAATTACGCACTCTTTTTTTAAAACTGTATATTTACCATATTTTGCTCGCTAGTTCTGCGGACAAAAATACCACTACACAGAATTCTCCCTTCCCGCCTCTCCGCCTCATACCGCAAATAAACGTTAGAAAGGGATAAAAGACGACTCCTTGATATATGGAGATTGAATACGGGTGGCGGCAAACGACCGTCTTAAAAAAGATTGCCGGTTTGCAGGGGATTTTAACATGTTTACAAGAAGGTAAACATGTTAATGAAAACGAGTTTACGGACTTGGAGTCAATTTCAATCAGCAGTAGAGAACTTTATAACCGGTAGCTATAGAATAAAGGAAAACCGACAAAAAAAATTCTCCCCGGCCTTTAGATCGTTTGCTCTAACTTTACATTTTTTATTCTCCAAAAGCTAACGATTAAGTACGAAGAAGTTTTGATTTATGTTTGCCACTCGCTAGGACCCTTGGGAAGTGGTACGAGAGTATTGATGGCCAGGCTGGTTTCACAGTGGAAGCATTTCGTGCTTTGAAGATAAAGGCTGAAGCTTCAAAGTAAAAAAATACTCTTCGGACTAGTGATCGATGAAATGGCCATAATGACTAAGGTCGAATTTAATGGCTCCAATTACCATGGATTTATTGATATGGGTGCTAAGTTAGACGGCGATTGCCTGACTAGGGCAAAAGAAGCCTTTGTCTTAATGGTTTTGGCAATCAATGATAGTTGGAAGTTGCCTGATGGTTTTTTTTTAGTAAATGGAATTTCCTGTGAACAAAGGACAAATTTGGCACGTAAATGTAATTAAAAACTTTTTTCGAACATCCATCTACTAAAGAAGATGTTTGCATATTTTTAGATGCCTGCCACATGATAAAATTAGTTCGAAACGCTTTTCAAGCCAAAAAAGTAATAGTTGATGAAAATAAGATTGAATCATTTGGAAAGCTTAAATCAAATGCAAAATGACAAAATATTACATTTTGCGAACAAATTGAGGCCGATATATATAAATTTTCAAAATCAAAAAATGAAAGTTAAATTAGCAACAACAGTTCAGTGAGATCGTTGCTGACTCTCTAATTTTATGCCGTAATTATTTCATAATTTTTTTTTTTTAATTAAGTAAACGCTGAGGAAGTGAGCATTGCTCAGGAAATATGTCGGTTTTTTATAAACAATAAACGTGGTTAAAACTAAGAAAACTATTAATTATGAAAAAGAAATTCGTTCAGCAAATAATACGTAATGGGCTATTATATTTTGTGCTTAAAATACGAAAAAAAACTGAGGAACGTTTTTTAATTAAAAAATAAATTAAATAATGAGCCCATTACCAGTTCGGCCCTTCCCTGTAAAGCCCTCACCCTCCCCCCTCTCGCTGAGCGGTAACCCCGTCTGGAAAATGGAGACAGCTACACTGGTTTTGGCGGTATTATAGGTTCCGAAACGTTTTTGCCGCTTCCTTAGAATCATAGTTCCATGGTTCGGCCTCTCATTATGGTAACAACTCAGAATGAATTCGACTCAACACCTCCTTTGAAGTCATTAAAAGTGATGAAAAAAATATATAAAACATTGGTTAAATAGGTTACATTAGGTTAGGTTATGGGCTATTTTTCAATCTATTTTTTTCACAGCTTGACTTTTCAAAGAGGTGTTGAGTTGAGTTGATTCTGAATTTTCATGGAACCCTTAATTATCGTCTGTCATCCGAGACAGCTCCGAGCAGTCTCACCAAAAGTGTAGAGCAGCTATTAAGAAAAACAATGAAAGATCACTGAAATAATTTATTTAAAAAATAAATTATATTATGTGTTAAACAAGAATATTATTAACCACTCAAGTGAATCACTAATTGTATTTTTTTTTTTTTTGAGCGATAGAGATTTCTGGTTTTAGATTCGGCCGCACTCATTCCAAAAATCATCCTCCGAATATTAATAAGGAAATATATAAACTGCTTACTGTGGTTTAAAGCCAATCAATCCACCTGTATTTCGCCGTTGATTCCATATTTTTAGATTTAATTAAAAAATTAAAAAATCACTACCCAAATTTGGGTAGCTATCGCTCTATCTATTTAATATTGACCTATCGAGCTATCGCTCGAGTGGTCAATTTTAAAATATGTATGTAAACTTCATGTTACAGGTTTCTTAATGACTTCACAAGGTAGTATGAGAGGGCTACGATTATAACTCCGCCAACAGTTGCAGTCACAACTTTTTGTTTTCTTTTGTGCTTGTTGGTTAATTTGTTAGTTTCCTGAAAAAATAAGAAACACATTTATTAGTACATAATGTAATCATATTGAAATAAAATGGAGGACTCAAGTTTACAGTGTTTTGTAGATGCTAGCAGTACATCACCGGCTTGCTGCAAAGATATTTGCATCAAAAATATTTTTGACCTGCTTTCAGTTGATTATTTTATTGCTAATTAAACTTTTGAATATTGATACAGCCTTACTAAAAAAAAAACCTTTCACAGCCGATAACCTGTGTTGCTGCAACAACATAAATAAACCCCGTATACACTAAAACGCAAACTATTACCAATAAGCTTTCTTCCGTGGTCACGCTTTAAAATGCATTTTACATCTGGCAACATTGTACCTAAATGGCCATAATTTACTTCGTAAAAATGGGCATTTGTACTCCGTGGCCCGCGCAGAAAAAAACAGTTTGGTTTATTTATGGCGGGAATTTTGTTAGTAAATACTGAACTATTTCTATCATAGTGACCAATTCACTCTTCTACTCATATAATTAATATATTTACCATGTTTTTGGTGGTTTTTCATAAGTTTTAGTCAAAGTTATAAGCACAATAAAAGTACTTTGAAAGTTGAAATGTCAGTGTTGAATTAAGAAATTACTGAAATCCGCTGAAAACAAAAGAGTGTTGCTTACTTGCCACATTATTTTGCAAGTATGTGAGACTATGGCGAGTCTATTTATATAACGTCATTGATTTACAATGCAAGTGTATCTGAAGCTGTAATTCGTAAGCAGTTCTGGATGCAACACGCCAACTTTTATGAACTACTGCGGAACATATTCTGCTGAAGCATTATTCCATAGAATTCTATTTCCACAATTACTGCAGCATGCGTACAGTTTGTCAAATAAGAGTAGAAAAAAATAGGACGGCGCCACTGTTGTTCAAATGGTAATACTAAAAATATAATCATGGTGATAATCTAAAGCTGTGTAACCTACATTTTTATTAAAAATTAAAAAGGCATAAAAGTGAAAAAAAAATAATTTTAATTCCACTGATCTCAAAATTAGAATTGCATAAATACATATTATTATTATATCTTTGCAATTTTGTGATAACATAATGAAGAATAACAATATTGCAATAAAATTAAAGCACACTTTAGAAATTGCTCACATTTATTTAATATTAGCTTAAGTACCCACTAGCGTTGTCCAGGCTTTGGATCACGTCTCTAATTTTAGATCTGAATAAGTTTAACTCATTCAGATCTAAAAATAGTTTAACTAAACTCACCATTGATGATTCTTCCTTTCTACCTACTGTTAAATTCAAATTTATGTTAAATTAAATGAAAGCCAATCACTTTGTAAAACACACTTTTTTTTTTAAGAACATGTATTTTTAAATGTGTATACAGTGTTCTGTATTTTCATTGTCTTTGCACTTAAGAATATTTGACAGGTAAATTGGTGTTGCCAGCCTACAAATTTTATAGTTCCATTTTGTATATTTTATACTCTTATTTGACAGACTCTATTTCATTTTCATGCTGCAGTAACAATTCAAGGTTATTTCTTATATTTGGTATTATCTTAAATGTTAAGCATATTATTATTGATAATAAAACACAATAAATAAGTAGTACGTACCATCTTCGGGACGTTTTATTAACTATTTTTATTGAATCGCTAAAGTAGGCAATCGTTGTTAATCACTATGAAAAAGTGGGCAATCACTGTACATTTTTATTGAATCGCTAAAGTAGGCAATCGTTGTTAATCACTATGAAAAAGTGGGCAATCACTGTACATTTGGCTATATTGTTTTTGTTAATTTAAAAAAATTCTCATTTATTTTAATATAATCGATGAAAGGATTTGGTAAAACCCTTCAAGCCACATTTTTGGAAATGTTTTAATGTTTTCAAGTAGAATAGTCGTCAATGTACAACATGATAAAATACATTTTGCTGATTTAGGCATTTTAAATACTGAAAATTAAATTTATGCATTTTTTTTAGTTATTTAAAAAAAAAACACGGATGAAATGACTTAACACTTAAATCTTTCATAATTATAAATAGAATCGCCATATTTTACATCAAAAATATTAATTAGTTTTACGAATCTGTAAATATTCGTTTTTATCGTCCTGTGGTATATCGTGTGTAGTTTTCATTTTGTGGCTTGAAGGGTTTTACCAAACCGCAGCCGATATTACGCAAATATTTATTGTCTTGTAATATGGTGGGTAGAACCAAGCCTACACCAATTCAAAGTCAACATTTCCTTGCGGGCAATCATTACATATTTTACCCCTATTATAATATTTTTACCTTTAGTATAGTGTGGGATAGAGCGTCACTCATGGCGTCCAACTTTTCTTCGAGGCTTTCAATAACTTGGAGCATCACGGTGGTAGCGAAGAGATGAGGGAAGATTAGGGCGTCCTGGGGGTCAGGGTCCTTGATCAATGAGGAATTGTTGGTGACGATGGCCAGGTTGATCCTCTGCAGCTGGTGGTTAGTATTTGTTAACAATTGAACCGCGTCATCTGCTGTGTATGGATCCGATCTGGTAAAATGTAAACATCGCCATTATTTTATTATTATGAGAGTTTATCCAAATTTGTTACAATCATTACATTAAACAACCCACATAACCTACTAAGCCAGCCTAAACAAACCTAACCATAACCTAAACAGGAAAACAGGCCATATAAAAGTGATCAATTTAATTTATTAATAGCATCATGTGGAAATGCTGTCCTTGTTCTACCAGTATGTTATGGAAGATAAAACTTTCGGCTACACTGCACGGTTGCAAAACACTAAACATGGGTTTAAAAAAAGAACAAAAACAGCTGTGTTTAAAAAAGCAATATGCTTAAAAGATAACTACCATTGCCCTCTATAGGGTAAAAACACAAAGGTATTAGGTTCGGAGCTTGACTAAACCCTGCTGTCGTTTCTATTAGTTACTTGCAATATGATAAAGCAGTTCTCACTCAGACGGTAATGTAGAGTGTTATTATGAGCTTTAAACACAGTCATTTCATAAAGCCGGCGCCAGACACGAATTCAAAGAAGTGATCAAATAAGTGTTCACATGTGTGGCATGGGTATTTGATACTGTTGTCACATAAGTGATCACTTAAGTGCGCTTTGCCGTTCAGTATCGGTTTTTTAGCGCACATCAAAGTCCAAATGTGCCTGCCACACTGCGCGAAGCCCAGTTGCGAGTGTCGCCGTGGAGAGATGTCGTTTGTGCGTAAACAACCAAACGAACTAACGATGGAGTGGAATAATGAGAGCCTTTTCGAGTTTATAGAGTTGATGCAAGGAGAGCCAGATATATGGGATCCGAAATGAAAAGGGCATAAAAATCGAAATAACATCGAAACAACAAACTGTGTCGACCAAATCGTCGTCCACGTTATGTGAAGTCTATTTGAAAACTGTGAGCTCAAAGAAGTGATCAAATCTTTGAACACATATCTGGCAGATACAACAATATGTGACCAAATGTGTGAGCAAAGTCTTCAAAGAAGTGATCACTTCTTTGAACTTCTATCGTGCGCCGGCATAAATATGAAATGACAGTGTGTTTAAAGCTCATAATAACACTCTACATTACCGTCTGAGTGAGAACTGCTTTATTGTGAATTATAATGGTCGGGAGTAATATTGTATTTGGTAACGACTGTTTACTAGAGCTCTCTGAATAGATCTACGCGTCGGCGGCCAGCTGATCCGGACATTGCACTATGCTCGTTCCGAAGAGGACTTTCCCGAAGAGGACTTTCACGAGGTGCGTGAGTATATCTACATATATATATCATACACTACAGATTCTATCAAACTTTTTTATTTCTAATTCACAAGCGGGATAAGCCATACCTTCAGACCTAAGAACGGAGACCGAGCCGATCTCCAGCTGGGTAGCTGGGTAGAATTTAAAAAGTGGAAGTCATCATGTAAATGTTTTATTGTCAATAAATTCAAAATACTTAATACTCCGGAATATTTTTTCTTCTGAAGTGACCGGCCGAGCGATTCCATATTTTTTCTCCTGTCAGATTTGTGTGATTTTTACATATTTACTGTCACATATTTTAGTTTAGATCGTTTTATACACAAATTCCTGCAAGTACGCATGATTATTTTTCATTTAATATACGTTGTACATAGAAAAAGCAAAATAACAGTCATAAAAATCACACAAATCTGACAGGAGATCATGTCCGCTATCTAATAACGATCCCACAAAAAATACGGAATCGCTCGGCTGAAGTCTTAACACCCGCGCACAACATTTGTACACAGTTGACATTATTTGTCAGATGCTCTATGCTTTTTTCCCTACTACAAAATGGGTCTCTTGTAGACCCTCTACACAGCATCCCCAAAAATAATTTCCCTCATTGCCTCCTGTATGGTAGTTAATATAAAAAATCTAAATACATAAAAATAAACTAACCATAACCTAATCTAAACATATAAAACAGGTAGCATAAGAAGTGTGGTCAACTCATTACTACCATAATACAAAATTACAATTTTTATACGGGAATTGAATAAAAATAAAAATTGTAGGAGACTGGAAGACAAGCACAAGATTTGTCTTAGGGGATTTTCACCATCCTCTCGATAAGCTGTCAAAAGCGCTATTCAATATCACTCAATAACGCTATACCTTAAAATAAGTTTACTGTTCGGTCCTCGAACCTATAAATAATAGTGGCTGTAACCAGATAAGTTAGTTGAGTTTTCTACCTTTTGCGGAATATTTATTTATTATATTGGATATTTATTGACAGCTTAATGAAAGGATGGTTAAATAACCCCTTAGATTTCTATGCTACTTAAACCACTCTTTAGATTTAGATTTTTTACGTTAGCTCCATACAGGAGACCCTGAGGATAATTTCCACGCAAAATTTCCCCCAGGGCCTGTGTCATCTTTGGGGATGCTGTATGGAAGGTTTTTTAGAAAAAGAAAGGAGAGGAAGTTCTGGGAACGAAAAGGTATGGGCGGGAATCTGGGGTTCAATATGTACACAAGTGACTTACATATGAATCCAGCCCTCCTACTGCGATACAAGATGATGGATCAAGAGAGTCCCTGCTAAGTTACCAAACGTAATAATAAAATACAAAAAAAGTTTACAAAAATATAATATGCAATATAGCTCTACCTTGGTTTTTCGCAACAATTTTCGATAATTCTTTGGCGCAGAGCAGGTGAATCAATCCCCATTATGATCAAATCTTCAACCACCAAATCATTCAGTTCTTTTCCTCCCAAGTCATATTTCCTTTAAAAAACGAATATCATGTTACAAACAATATTTTAACAACCTCTAACCAAAAAAAAAAAATAAAAACAACAACAAAAAAATTGTTTTATATATATATATATATATGTATATATATTTTTTTGTTTTATATAATTTTTGGATTCATATTACTTTTTTATAAAATGAATTTACTTATTCTTATTATGCTGTCTCAGTAGAAGTAAAGTCACAAGGAGGAAATCCATAATTGGTTTTATTTTGGCTATTTAATACTATGTACAAACTGAAATAAATGTAAGCTGTTGATTTCCCGAAAATTAATAAATAAATAATATTATGCATTTGTATAAGAATTAAATGAAGAATGTGTAAGAAATTGTAAGAATCAATACTTTTAATAATAACTATGGTAAATACCAGAAAGTGGGACACGGAAACATTTTATTTCAAATTACATTACTGTAACCGTAATTACGTAGCCGATATTGCGTTGAAAAAACTAATCATTTTAACCCTTCGAATAATAAGAAGATAATTTTCTGTCAACTTTTGCCTGTCAAGGTTTGCGCGCAAAATTCCTGGTTCTTCCCATGCATTTTAAATGTTCCTATTTATTGGTTTTTTTAACGCTTTTGCAAAAATAAAAGTTGTTCTAAAATTAAGATAAAATAATCTTTCCGATATGTTTATTAGAAATCAACATTTTGGTTTTTAAATATTAAAATTTTAATATTGGAAATGTAAATTGACTAAAAAATGCATAACTGCGAATATTTAAATTAAAGTAAATAAAATAGAATAAACTTCAAATTTTAAATTGAGATTCCTTTTCTAAACAAAATTTGTAATAAAACAGTCACCTCACTTTTTATCACTTTCATACAATTTTATTTTAAAATTAAATGCGGGTTGCGTCACAAATAGGCGCAAAATTAAACCGTCACTTTTGATCAGGTTTATAAAATAAAGAAATCACAAATATTCGCATTACAGAAAGAGAGATTTCTAACTTTTAATAATGCACGGTCGCTCTGGGACAATCTGGGTCTCCTGTTATTATAACGGCATATAATGTTTTGGGACAACTTGGGTCTCCTGTGATTAAACGGGTTAACTTAACTTTTTCTTAACTAACCTTAAAACATTCACATCAATAACGATCACCTCCAAATGAACAATCGGTTTTAATTAACAAAATGACTATTAAAATGCCCTATTTTCTATTTCTGTTAAACTGAAATACTTACTTATTATTATTATCTTAAGTCTTTTTTTAAGTGCGTATAAACCGTTTCCCACTTTTCTGTATACCTATTTACCATAATATCACAGATTTAATTTAGTGATAGTTCATCTCGTACAAGCTATGTTAAAAAAAATTACCTAAACATTGGTATATATTCATCGGCATGTAGATTATGTAGCATGACTTCAGTGCCAACTGTAAAGTTGCATGTTTTAATACTCCTCGACTTCGGTTGACCAAATCTGTCCAGCATTTTCACTGAAATACCAAACATGTTAAAAAAATATTATGAAAACATGTATTGTTTACCATTCAGGATGACCATCAAATAAATATCAAGATTTTTAATTTATCATAGTTTGAGATTAAGATTATCATATTTTGAGGGTGAAATGCAGATCCCGCCAATGTGGGGGATTTTAATAAAAATGCACTTTTTAGATGAGAAAAGTGTGGAAAAGTTGAATAAAAAAGAAATTAAGGTGCGCTCGGCAAAATTGAGGGAGATAAAGCCGTTTAAAGTATAAATAAAATTTCACTTCGTGAACTGATACTACGCCATTTTGTCACTGTTATGTTGGAATCCCAGACCTGATACAAACGAAGCTAGATACGATTGTAGCCGACTTCGTGGGATAAATAATAAGGCGCGGAATTATGAAAAACAGAATTAATAATGGTAATTTTTGGAGATCGCTGGCAACGGTTAATATGCACTTTTTTTTTTAAAAACCTTTTGATTCACCATTACATTAAAAGGCAACTATTTGCATTGGAGGAAGTGGAAAATATTTCATTCTAAATTTCGATTACGTAAAATTAGCTTTCGTCTTGTGAGATTGTATGCCAGAATCACAAACCATGTTACACAAACCTAGCGTAGCCGCTAAACTACTTGAAAACTGGGATGTTTTTCTTGCCTTGACGCGAGTAGGCGTTATAAAGGAGCACTTTCTTTTGTATCACAGACCATGTTTAGCATAGTCTTAGGTTAGGTTACTTTAATTTGGAAGGTGAAAAACAGTTCAAAAAATCGTTGAAAAAAAGCCCGCTAGACAAATTTCATAATTACGCGCCTCATGTATCCCACGAAGTCGGCTACAATCGTATCTAGCTTCGTTTGTATCAGGTCTGGGATACCAACATAACAGTGACAAAATGGCGTAGTATCGGTTCACGAAGTGAAATTTTATTTATACTTTAAACACACTTTTCTCATCTAGAAAGTGCCTTTTTATTAAATTTCCAGACATTGGCAGGATCTGCATTCCTCCCTATTTTGATAACCGTTCTCAACCCACAAGATTAATTTTAGGTTGTAGCCAATGACATCACAAACTTTATTTTGTTGTGTACTACTATAACTACACAATCATCTTCTTAGTAATATATTTACTAAAATAATCTTGAATCAGTGTGTGAATGTGTTTAATTGTTTATAGCGGCTAATTTAGCTAAATGGCGCAAGAGGCTTTCCAATTTTCGAAATCACATTGTTTACTAAAAATAGAGTAAGTGCAGGAAACTCTTTCACTACAATAATCACATGGCAAAGATTAATAACGACAGTTTTCGCTGCATTACATCGGCGTTTTCAATTAATACACGGCGAACGGTATTATAACAACAACATGCTAAAACATGTTACAATAATAATAAATTATTTAATAATACAAAAATACGCACCAAAATCAAAAGATAAACCGCACCGCTTCACGAAGTGCATAGATGAAAAATAATAAATGAATTTGACATTATGACATTTGACGTTCGTAGTGATGGACATAATCATAGATATACCACTTGGCATAATCGAAACATTTTGCTGAACGAAAGATTCGAAATAATAAAAATAAATTAAAAAACTATTTTATTTCCTGAGCTATTGTAGCATGTCTTTCTTAGTTTATTTTACATTTTTTTTTCTGATATTATTTCTCATCTGTCCTACTAGGTACTTCAATTAAAGTTGCATAACTGCATAGAAAGAACTCTATTTTTTGTTAAGAGGGGGGGGGGGGCGCCACAAAGAGATTTCGCACCACCTAATAATTCTAGCATAATTATGTATAGCATATTGGAATAAAGTAATATTGCATATGCAGTTTAAAAAACTTAATTTATGTAAATATGTATGTAAAAATCCCTAATATCGGACTATTGGACACATTTAGCTGATTAGTCCAACCTACGCTCTGTAGATATTAATTTGGTCAACACTCTGAAGTTCGTAGATATTAGTTCAACATATGAGCTGTAGATATTAGTATCTGGAGTCTGCTATTGTCAACTCGGCTACTGCTAGCCAGTTTGGCTAAATTATGTTTTAAAGGTTTCTGTTTGAAACCATTCCAAATATTAAAGAATTTCCGTCTACATACTGTCTTTCTGAAAAATAAAAATTGAAATCATTTATTGATTTGCTCTCTGACCTAGATTTTGTTTTCAGCTCTGAACTTCGGGTTCCTGGCTCCAGGCTCCGGGCTCAGGGCTCCAGTCACCGGGCTAAGGAATACCTTGGGCTTCAGCCTTCAGCCTTCTAGTTCTCTTCAGTTGGTTGGTTGGTTGTTTGGTTCTGTTATGGTACTTCCACACCAAAGCCAACCTTCCAACTCCAAACTTAGTTCGGAGTTCTTAGCTCCGAACAGGGCCGGATCTACGAAATCTGGCGCCCTGTGCAGTAGGTACCGATGGCGCCCCCCCCCCCCTACATTTTTATTTTGATTAAAAATTCGTTCACCCCAATTTTTTTTATTTAATTACTATTTTTTTTACACTAATTTATCAAATAAAATCAAGACATATAAAGGGTGTAACTTTTCCAAGTGACCTGGCGGTAGCTCTCACACTCGTTTTTTTTTTTTACAGAGAGGATCGCCAGGAGCCCTATACTCTCTGAATCTATTGGGTAAACATAAATTATGGTGCTATTTTAATTATTTTAGGAAAAACTCTTTGCACGTTATACTTTAAAATAATACAACGAATTGTTTGTTTGTGCCCGTACCATGATTTAAAATATAGGTTACGAGAAAATGCGGGTGGTTTCGCTGAACTAGGTCTATTAGACATTCTTGAGATTTACTGCGTTTGTGTATGTACCTATATACCCAACGCGAATATTAGAAAAAGCAAATACAAATACGTTCTCACGGCAACGTACAACACAAGAATAGCATCTACTAGCTTCTGACAGGCAGTCCCGACGAGAGACAGTGGACAGTGATAATAAGAATATAACCTCAAATTTGTGCCTTGCATTTCCCCTGTGTTGAGCGAACAAACACTAAACACTGGCGTATGGTATCAACGGCTTACGAACAAAAATACCGCGCTGTGATTAGTTATTGAATTTGGATAGCACCTATTCGTCGTAAAAGACGGTAAAAGATATATGGAAAAATAGATCTTACGTTTAAACTAAATATATGGAATTTGTAAAAAAATTCTGTAACTGACTATGACTATAAATTCGTAAGCCGTTGATACCAACCAGATGCGTGCGCATTCTGTTTCTTTGGAAAGTGTTGCTAGAGCGTAATAATTATTTCGTACTTTGGGTAATTTTTAAACAATTCAGGGAATATTATAACAAAATTTTAATACAATATTTATTTTCTCACGGGCGCCGCGGCGCCCCTTCGGAGTTGGCGCCAGGTTTTTGCACGTTTTTGAACGTATGGCAGATCCGGCGCTGGCTCCGAACTATGTATTGAGTTGGAAGGTTGGCCGATCGTGTGGTGGCTGCGGCCAACCCTCCTACTCCGAACTCCAAAATGGCGGACGTCGAACAGCTGATTCGGCGCCGTATCTTATCAGTTGCCTTCATTTGTGCAGGCGGTGCTTCGGTTTCCATAATATAGATTTCGATTCGTAAAGCTAAAAAATAATAATTTCAAACATTTTTTAATACAACTCTCCCGTAATAATATTGCGCAGACTGATGTGTTGGGCCAACTCGCACGAACCAGCCATCGCCGATCGCCTCGGGAAGCGATCCAGAGCCAACTCGAACTTCCAAAGCACGAACTACCCCTCCACACAGTCGTCCAACTGTTTGAAGTTGGAAGTTGACCGCAGTGTGGCCGTGGCCCTACCATTAAAATGACGAGAAGCTACAAGAACTGGAGCAAGCTTCGAACAAAATGTTTGTATCTGTCCTAGTGTCTATGACTGTTTGGTAAGTTTATGCACTTTTTGGTCGTTATTCGTTATTCGTCTTTTTCGTCTTTTTGATGCCGCGTGAAGTCCGTTCAAAAGTGACAGTAGCTTTGGGTGTTTTAATATCACTATAATGTTAATATAAAGGAACATTTCAAAGATATTTGGTAGGTTTCCCTCTCAAATATTAAGTGTTGATGGTATTATAGTTTATATGAAATTTTATACCTGAAATTGGCATTTAAAACAACATAACCTTTCAAAGTTTTGCCAATTTACCGGTGTATTTACGATGTATTAACAATTAGGATCCTTGGAAATAAACCCACACCTGTTACTTTTTGCCAAAGCCTAATCCTTGGTCAATTACATTATTGTTAAAAATAAAGAGAACTCTGTTCGACTTGGTCTGATCTGAGGTCGAATATTAATTTCTACCCCTGTTTTAATTTTGTATATTATTGCACAAAGAATTGATATTCCCTTTAAAATGGATCAAATTTCCCTGTGCAGGCACACGCCTATGAAACTTATTGTTGTTTATGTACTCTGATGTCACACTTTTGCCATATTTATTCCCCCTACACCACATTCATATGTAATAAGTTATTCTATTCGTTGCAGATAATATTTAAAATACAATGGCAATGTATAAAGTGCCCAACAATATGGCTGCCGTGGACAGAAGTAACGCACAGCTCGACAATACAAATCTACAAATGGAATTTCTGGAATTGGCGGGAAGATCTCTCGATATGAGAATTGTCTCTGACAATTCTACATTTTCTTTTGTAGAGGTAAGCATAGTATAGTAAAGATATTCTCAGATTAAAATATTGATATAAATAAACTGCATTGGTATTTCTAGACTTCAACCATCACACAAAACAAAGCTTTGAATTAATGTAATTTTTTTATAATATTTGCAGATGACAGGAGTGGGAACTCTCAACACCCCCACTGTGAGCGGGTTGAACGACTTTGATTATCAGAACCTCTCCGGACTGGGCCCCCACTCCCCTTCCCAGCTGAAGACTGTGGGCAAAGTCCCCTTGCCACCAGAAGTCATGGAGCACTTTGGACGTATCCTTTTACTTGAAACTTTCATTAGTCTGTGTGCCTCCTTAACTTCCCACGTTGCCGATATTGTGCAATTTGGCAATTTATGTCAATAATAGAAACATTTATAATATTGATTTTACTTTAAATTTAAAAGGTAAATTATTTGGAACAAACGTCAACGGTTATGTAACGGGATTGTGTATGTCATCTTTACTTTAAAAAACAGCCTACGTTTTTGAATGGTTTGTTTGGCTACGCAGGGTTTGTGTAGCGGGCTTGTGTATATTATTATCTTAATTTTAAAAGTTTTATCAAAAAAAAGTGCGTATTAACCGTTAACGTTTGTTCCGAACTGCAAACAGAGTGATTTGACAGTGTGAAAGCAAATTTTCAATTTACGTAAATAAAATTAAAAATGTAATATTTTCAACCTCCCCCAATGCAAATAGTTGTCTTTTATGGTAATTAAGAAGAATCTAAAAGTTTTATAAAAAAAAGTGCGTATTAACCGTTGACGTTTGTTCCGAACAATTACCATTTAAAATTCGTCACAAACATTGTTAATCAACACCAAGGGCGGCTGGTTGAACGGTGTGTTTGTGTGCAGCACTGGTAAATTATATCGTCTAAAATTACTTTATAATATATTACCGAAAAATATAAAATCTATGAATTTCATTAAAAATATCACCTACCAATATAATGCATAATATAATATGAATCAGGGAGAGCAAATTCTCAAAGTTCCGCGCGAATTCACCCTGTCTGTATTTTGGTGTGCCACCCAGCGGCCTTTATCATACAAACTTAAATTTGGATTTAAGGCCAAAATACTTAACCAAACTGAATAATTCTTTTTTTAATCCAAGGGTACAGCAAATACCTAAATTTTACATATATTTTCTTTTTTATTGATTGATGGTTTAAATTATAAAACGCAGATCATTAAGGAATACAATTTTTTTATAGGTAACTTTGACAATTTTGCCCTCGTGCTGTTTATACATTGTTTATAAATACTGTTTGTATCCTGTTTAAAATGAAATATAAAACTAACTAACCAACCACGCCGTTTCCCCACAGGGGTAGGCAGAGAGGACGGACCGCCAAATAACTCGGTCTTGGCACACACTCTTTGCCTCACTCACATTCATACATCGTCTCATACATTCTCTTCTATTATTCCGACTTTCGACATGGCCCGACTCAAGTATCTTATTCACTTGCTCGTGCCATGTCTTCCTCAGGCGTCCCTGACTTCTTCTACCATTCACATTTGCGTCGTATATTCTTCTTACACTACTTTCAAATTTATTTTATTTTATGAAACATAAAATAAAATAAATTAAACATTGTAAAAAAAAAGAGTTTTTTGGGTTGAAATTTAAGATTTATTTACGAAAAAATAGTATTGTGTTTTTATTTTCTTAGTACCGAAAAATAAAAAATTTAATTAAAAGGCGATATGTAGAAGTTTTCGCACTTCGAAAACAGCTTAAAAAAGATCTTCTCCCCAAATAAGATTAGTGGGATAATTTTTACCTAATGTTGCTTAGTAATCGTTATCTCATAGTTACGGATTATCAGTGAACCACCACGTTTTCAGGGCAGCGGCCGCCACTGATCAACACTATGTTTAATGAATTTTTGGTAAAATGCTTGTATTTCCCTTCAATATTTGTCATCTACCCAAATTCAAAAAGTGGTCTTTTACAGTAATCAAGGTGAATCCAAAGGTTTTTTCTAAAAAATATTTGGGTTAAGTGTTTTTAGTGATTTTGTAAGTTTACTGATGTTTCTTGCAGTGTTTAAGTTTTAATGAAGCACTATTTAAATATTTTTTGCATACATTAAGAAGCAGAATATGTATGTGAATTTTACTGCATTCTCTAAATTTTACATAATTGCCAGACTAACTATTTTTTGTGCAAAAATAAACTAGATTATTTTAGCTAATGTTGGGTTCATTCAAAATCTCCGTCACATTTGACCATCAAATCAAACTTTCGCTCCATTTTGAATTATTGGCATTTAAATAGTACTCATTTTGTTTCAACTTTCAGTCCAAACGGCTGATAAATATAATAACATGATTGTTATGTTTGACAATTGATAAAAAGCAGCAACTTTTATTTAATTGTAATTTTTTTAGTATTTTTAGTGTTATAATATAAACACGGGTTACATTTTACACATAAGTTATAGAAGATATTACATTTAAGGGCATACTTGGTCATGTATACCTTATCAGGCACAAGAGAAGCTCTTGTGCCTGATAGGGGAGTAACATTTCTTACTTTGGTTGCATAACATTTCTTTTACTTTTATTTAAAAACTAGCTGAAGTCCCTGGCTGTTAGCAGTTAGCAGTAGGTACACTGTTTTGATACTCTTCTTTCAAGCACCATGACTTTAGACTTATAATATTTATCATTACCTCATTCTTCATACATACTTCGTTCATCCTAGAGACGAGAGACTGTAGATTTTCCATAGTGTTAGAAATCAGCACTCCAACATCAGCACACAACAGGCAACCTACTTTTAGATTACTTAATTTCGCGCCCAATCCCACCTCTCTCAATTCTTGAATACAACTATCCACGTAGGAGTAGATTAAATAACCATGGTGACGTTATGAATCTTGCTTTTAACACCTTTTGTGATGTCAAACCAATTAACAAAATGTGTTAAGGTGCTCATTGGTGTTGCCTGGGTTTTATGCAGATTTTTTCCATGTAGACAGTGATCTTACTCCTGTTTTGAAGGTCAAGTGTGCAAAATTTCATCAATCTCGGAATAAAATTGTAGATTGGTATAAAAATCAAACAAACCCCACACACCCACCTTAAACACCCCTTTTTATAAATAGATTAAAAGTTTTGTATAAAATATTCACATGTAACACCTTTTGTGATGTCAAACCAATTAACAAAAGGTGTTAAGGTGCTCATTGGTGTTGCCTGGGTTTTATGCAGATTTTTTCCATGTAGACAGTGATCTTACTCCTGTTTTGAAGGTCAAGTGTGCAAAATTTCATCAATCTCGGAATAAAATTGTAGATTGGTATAAAAATCAAACAAACCCCACACACCCACCTTAAACACCCCTTTTTATAAATAGATTAAAAGTTTTGTATAAAATATTCACATGTATGTAAGTTTGAAACACCCTAAAAAATCTCATTTTCACTTTAGTGTAGAAATTTCCTGCTTTTAATTAATATTTTTATTTTGTCTTCTGCAATACCGGTATATCCTTAACCGCAATGCACAGATTTAGAATGCCAATACACTTTGGGCTTGTTCCCCGAGATTAACAGAGCATGGTTGACGATAGACAGCGACATCTACGTGTGGGCGTACGAACACGGGACGGACGTGGCGTACTTCGACGGCCTGGGGGAGGCCATCGTCAGCGTGGGGCTTATCAAGCCAAAGCCCGGCGTGTTCCAAAACTTTGTTAAGTATCTGCTGATACTGACCACTACAGTTGAAATTGTTGTGCTGGGTAAATATGTTTTATAACCAACCAAAATAATATATACAACAAATTTGAAGGCGGGCAAGGTGCTCAATTTTGGGAGGCAGGTTTGAGTACCGCCACCCCGGGAACCATTTATTGTATAACAAACACCCCTGCCATAGGTCACCCCAAATGGTTCGCTACGTTTGGTGCCTTAACAGCACAGTCCGGGTTCATGGAGTGAGGTTTTTGGCAGCTACCTTGTCTGGAGCCCCAAAAATACCTGAAAAAAACCCTCTGCAATCTTTAGAGCACTGATGTCGGGTGGGAATGCTGTCCTTGTTCTACCGGTATTTCAATGGAAGATGATCATAGAAACTAGCGTCGTTGATTCCTTCGACACCGGTGCACAGTCGGGAAACACGCCAAACGCACCCAACATTTGTACACAGTTGACATTTGTCACACGAGAGCGGGTTGTTTTCAGCAACTTGTACTTGAGTTCAACATCTTGGCTATGTAATGATTTGTCGGCCTCTGTGCTTCCTCTTTCCTACAACATGGGTCTCTTCAAAGACTCATTTCAAAGGTTTACTCCTCCCTTTCCACAAAGAAATCCTCCACAAAGCATTCACAAAGATGACATGGAGTTATTGTAAAAGTATATTATATATGTATTATCTTCCAAAGAATTGAAATCTTCAAACCTTGTTTCAATTACAGTTTGCATGTTTTGAGATAAATCTCCACTTTTTAACTACTCTCTTAAACCCTGTTACCTTGTGTGGGCTAATTAGTTACGGTTGTTGTTTGTTTCAGGTGTGACCTTCTCCAACTCACAGTCCAACGGGCCGCTGGGCGCCCTGGAGGAGATGCACCTGGTGCCCGAGCCCGTTTTCGTGCTGCCCACGGACGGCGTGTCCATGAACGTCATCCAGGCCACCAGCAGCGGACGCATCTTCATGGGCGGCAAGGACGGCTGCCTCTACGAGATCACCTACCAGGTAACCCCCCACCATTTCATTATACCTACTCGTTTGTTACGTTTTATGGGCAGGGGTATTACCAACATGCCATAGGTAGTGATGGGTAAATTCCTGGGAATTTATTTTTGGTGAATATTCCCAACATGCCATAGGTAGTGATGGGTAAATTCCTGGGAATTTATTTTTGGTGAATATTCCCAAAATAGGGTAAATTCCTGGGAATTTATTTTTTGATGAATATTCCCAAAACGGGATAAACTCATGGGAATTTAAATTTTGGTGAATATTCCCAAAATGGGGTAAATTCCTGGGAATTTATTTTTGGTTAGTATTACCAAGACAGGGTTAATTCCTGGGAATTTATTTTTGGGTGAATATTCCCAAAATGGTGTTAATTCCAGGGAATTTATTATTGGTGAATATTACCAAAACATGGGAATTTATTTTTGGTGAATATTCCCAATTCCTGGGAATTTATTGTTTTGTGAATATTCCCAAAAGAGGATAATTTCCTGGGAATTTATTTTTGGTGTATATTCCCAAAATGGGGAATATTCATATAGAGTAGTTATCCTTCCTTTACTTAAAAAAGATTCTCCACTTATCATCCCCAAAGATGGCATAGGCTCTGAGGGAAATTATTTTTCTTAGGGCGTCTTACGTGAAGTTAATGTAATAAAGAATGTAAAGACATAAAAAATTAATTATGGTTTTTAACTGCAGTCATCAACGCTAAACATTGGCAAAAGTTAATCAATGCAATTTGTAGATGATTTCAATAAGTGTACCCCTGAGTGAAATAATTATGCTCAGCCGCTTTGGTGACATATCTGTGCCTTTTGGCTAAGTTTGAACTCAACACTAACTCATTTTGATCGTAAAATTCATAGATCGTCAATGGAACATTTGGAGGTGATGATTATTAATTATCTATCCAACGACAAGTTTGTACAGAGAGCGAATCATTTAACAATTTTATTCGTAATATATTTCAGGCCCAGCTAGGTTGGTTTGGAAAGCACTGCAAGAAAGTAAACCATTCCACGGGAACCCTATCGTTTCTGGTGCCGTCATTCCTCAACGTGGCCCTGTACGAAGATGATCCCGTCACCCGCATCGAGGTGGACAACGGCCGCCACATGCTCTACACCCTCAGCGAGAAGGGCTCCATCGAGGTCTACGATCTCGGACCCAACGGAGACTCTATCAAGAAAATTATCAAATTGTCACAATCTAAAATTGTGCACCTTGCTACTGATGTTGTCAAGTAAGTATTTGTGTTCAAAATATTTTTATCACTTATTTTTCTCTCACATGTTTGTTAAGTTGTTGTACGTAGACATCACAACAGTTGTCTTGCATGTAGCAATGAAAAAGAGGCGCCTAGCATTGAAACAACTTGCTTTTAAATAGTAAACCCCTCAGGCCTCAGGTATATTCTGTCAGAATGTCAAAATATTTCCGCTTTGCAATAAAATCCAAATAAATTGAAAATGACTCACTCACCTTATGTTTTTTTTTAACTAAAATTACAGATGATGAAAAAAAAACACATATTTTATCAGACATTATAAAAGTTATCAACTCACTTTTTTGTCATTTCATGTAAAAATAATAAGTAAATAATTCACAAAGGTTCATAATTTTTTTTTTCACTTTGCAGTCGGAAACTTTGGTTTTATGGAGGTGAACGATTTTATTTTTCTGTGGTTGACTTCTAGATTTGAATTTAAAGCGTGGTGTTTTCTCTTTCTAACATATTTCTAACCATGATAGTAAGGGAGCCACAATTATTTTTTTATGAGACCTATATGAGTTGTTCCGAAAAGCGAACAAATTTAGCCTGAGGGGTTAATGCAATATCTTTAAAAAACACTCAAAAGCTATAAAATTGTGTAATGTTTTTAAAAACAATTAAATTGATCTCGTTTCATTTCTAATACATATAATTTGATAGTAAATATAGTTAGAGTATAGATTTTATTAGCATACAACTGAACTAAACTAATTGATAATTTGCTTTCAGAACTATAGAAGGAGCAAACTTCCGCCCCATTATTGCCATATCGCCTATTGAAGAGCGGGAGTCTCGCTATTTGAACCTGGTGGCCATCACACAAAGCGGTGTCCGTTTATACTTCTCCGCCGGCTGTGTTCAGTGAGTAGTTACTCTCGCCTAATTTTGGATAACACTCAGATTGCAGGAAACAAGTGAATTTATTTTGTTAAAAACGCGGTCAGTCCTCTGATTTCTTCTCTAGAAATAATATTATCCTTTTTTTTCTCTAGGATGACGCAGAACGGCCCGATAAGCCAGAGACCTTGGTGCTTCACACTTCTCCATGTTCGCCTGCCTCCCGGTTTCGCTGCCAACGCTCCCATGATCAGGCCCAAACAAGTCCACACTGCCATATATAATAACGGTAAGACATTATTTCTTATTCTTTCATTGCTGCTTATTAAAACATACATAGTGTTTATATCATTATGTAAGTATAATGATTTGTTATGATCAAAAGCTTGATGGCTAATTTGAAGCCAGAAAAGAAAATTTGAGAACACGTGTGGTGATACTGAGAAGTAATGCAGAGACGCAATGCATCTCTAATGCAGTGCAGGCATGCTGAGTCTATTCTTCGGGTATTTCAATGGAGCCTACTCAAAGGAGCTAGCAGCATTGATCTCCTGTGCACTGGTGTATGCACGTGAAATTCAACAGCCACTAGCGGAACACCCATTCATAGTTGATGTGGGCTTCATGTGAATGGATCGTTTCTTCAACTCGTTTTTCTGTAAGTCGGCTCACATGGAACGAGCTACCGGCTCTGTTTTTCCTCGTACATATAGTCTGGGCCTCTTCAAGACCTTGTAATGTATTTTTATAAGGTAATATATTTTTGTGTAGGTAGTACCTATACCTTTTGTCATCCGACCGCTGTCTTCTCAGAGCAAGTAGAACTCCATCGCAGGATAGTGGAGATAAGGATTTGGAGGTCATGCATATAAAAGACGCTTATTTTACTAGTGAAAATTAATGTTAACTTTATTGCAGTTTGCAAGAGAAAAATTGAACCAAGAAAAAGTAAACAAAACATAAATACCTTGAGCATCTATCAACTGATGTAGAAAGAGAGAGTCAACAAATTACGTTTAATTTTAATACCGCACACTTCCCGTCGCCGTGACAGTCGTGACACTCCTCCAAACGACGACAGCAATCCCCAAGACACCGTCCAGCACGTCATGGGGCCACAAGTTTAAAGGAAATCCACCCAACAACCAGGCACAGCTGATCTACGCCCATCAGGGCGGCGTGTAGAAATCTCACCGGCCAAAGGAGAGCAAAGTAATCAATGTCGGCGCACTACCCCAGAGTCGCAAAGCCGCTTCATTCAAAGGGATTCCACCCAACAACCAGGCACAGCTGATCTACACCCATCAAGCGGCGTGTAGAAATCTCACCGGCCAAAGGAGAGCAAAGTAATCAATACATCGCCCGTTGATTACAGTTTAAATTCACTTCCGCACGTGGATAAAGCAATCACTCGGCATCCGGCGAGGAATTAAACAAATAATAAGGCTTCTATGCCATTTGAGTCGTCCCACACTCACAGAACGAAAAAATAAAACTCTTTCTAGGCTACATCGCACTAGAATCTTTCATAACAAAAACTCCTCCTCAAAAATCTCCTCTCGCCCCAAAAAATTACGTGATGTCCCCCGCCATCTTTCCTCGAATGACGTTTCCGGTCCCCTTGCGGTTTGGCCAACCAACAAAGTTAAAAGAAAAAATAAATAAAGCATAGACAATAAACAGTACCTATTTTGGGCAGTACCTGCTCACGAAATAGATATGTTACAACCTGTATTAATAAATCCCTTCTTACGGCCACTACATTTACCCCCCTCATAAAGCTGCCCAACCGAATGGCATTATAGTCGCACTGGCTTGGCTCTTGTGAGTGTAGCATAAAAAAAAGAAAAAAGCAGTCAGCAGAAGCTTAGCGGATATAATTCTCATTACATGTAAATAATATTATACAATTTAAAAAAACATTCTCAACTATTTATTTTCATAAGAAATGCCTAATTTCTACATTGTCAATTTACTAACTTGATGGCGAAGGGTAAGGCTCTCGACTAGCAATCGGAAGGTCGCAGGTTCGAATCCCGGCGTGTGCATTTATTCAATTTATTAATTAAAATAATTAGTATAGTATATGTGCGGCACGTTCCAGAGTGGAAGATACTATCAGTATCGCCCTGTGTAGGACCACCATTGAGAATTGAAGTGTTGCTTGAAATGACTTTAGCCGTGTTTGGTGAACAGAACTGAATAGCCACGTACTTTCCCACCTTCCTCTTCCCCATCACCATCCCATCCCCACTACCTACAGCCTCACAACATCCCTCAATTTGAGATATCACAGTCTTTCCGGCTCCAGGAGGGAGCAGTTGGGACTCTTGTGCGGATATATTTCAAAAATTAAAAACTGCTGAGAGATCTGTTTTAATCTCTCTTTCTGTTAAATACTTTTACTTTACGAGAAAGAGAGAGATGTTAAAAGGAAGCTTTCAGCGGTATGCCTTTCTTATAGATAAAATACTTCTTCTTATTTCATATCATGTAGGTGAAAGGGGAAATTAAGGTCTGCGAGCCAGTCTAGGGCCTCAGGCTACACTCTGTGGAACTTATCGATCCCGCCGGAGAATAAATTCAGTGGGCATATGTTGACTACCGAATTCACACATCGCCGACTCTTTTAGTCTCCAGCTGTGCGCCGTGTACTGCATAATTCACATGATCCCTTCTCTTACTTACTTTTTGGTTTCCAGGAACGGCCCTCATGATATCATCAGCCTCCACCGACAGCGAGCTGCTGTGGTGCCTCAGCGGCTCTCTGGGCACTGTGGGGGGCCCCGGGGGTCAGGGGGGCGCGCGTGAAGAGGCGGCCCTGCTCCCGCTGGACGGACCGTGCTGGGCGCTCCGCAGAGCCACCCCGCCGGCCATCACCAATCTGTCCCCCGCACTGCAGCATGCCAGTGAGTTTACCCTTTAATGAGATTTTATAATTTATACACTGTGTTAAACTGTTACTTTGTATTTTGTATCATTCTACTTTTGATGTGTGGGAGTCACTCACTGACGTTTTACAATCTGTTCATTTTAAACTGAAAAAGCTTAAAATTAAGTAAAATTACTTACTTGTGGAATGAATTGCTGTATTTTAATGATTATTGTATGTACCATTTATATATGTCACATTGTAATCATGAACGGGGTACCCCAATAAGGATACATTCTTTTCTAAAAAATGTAATAAAAAAAAATATATATATGTTTATGCAGTTTTCTTGGCAGGTGTGCTGGAAATGAGAATATGGTTGGTTTCAACTGGGATGTCTTTGGATGAATTTGGGAGGCCGATATGGGTACCGCCACCCCGAAAACCACTTATTGGATAACAAACACCCCTGCCATAGATCACCCCAAGTGTTTCGCTGTGTTTGATGACTTAACAGGGGTGCCCGGGTACACGGGGTTAGGTTTGTCTAGGTCTTGACGGCAAATGCGTTTGCCCACCTACTGCATGGCGGGCCGGATCGAGAGAGATGGGTTGAGGGAGACCCAGCCGGTCTCTCTCGACCCATTGCCTTGCATCGCAATTGGAGGGATGGATTCATAAGTCCGTCACTCCTAGACACATTGACCCCCAGATTCCTACACACCCCTCATACCCTTTTCCTTCTCAGAACTTCCTCTCCTCCTTTCCCTAAAAATACCCTCCACACAGCATCCCCAAAGATGATATAGGCCCTGAGGGAAATTATTTTCTCAGGGCCTCCTGTGTGGAGCTAATGTAAAAAAAGTAATTTAACCAGTTCCTATCTCTCCATAACCATCACGTTGCTGAAAAAATATGTATTTAAAATGTGGAACAATTGCAAGAAAATAGTGCAAATTCTAGGGTTGCTGTTTTGAAAACAGAGGGAAGCAGGGGGCATAACTCTGATCCATATTTGTAACCGAATAAAAAGACATGCAATATAATTCGACGACCTCCGTAGTCCAGTGGCTAAGACTCTTGACTCACATTCCGGAGGTCGCGGGTTCGAACCCGGCATGCGCAAATAAATTTTATTTGATTAATTTGTGTTATTTCACAATTAATTCATTTAAAATAATATATAGTATATTTGCGGCATGTTCCAGAGTGGAAGATACTATCAGTATCGCCCTGGTGTAAGACCACCATTCAGAATTGAAACGTTGCTTGAAAATGGCTTTAGCCGTGTTTAGTTACCAGATCTGAATAGCCAGGTACTTCCCAACCTTCCTCTTCCCCACCTCCTTCCCCTCCCCACTACCTTCAGCCTCACAACATACCCCAATTGGGGATGCCATAGTCTCACTGGCTCCAGACGGGAGCAGTTGAGATTCTTGTGCGGTATTCACTGTAAAAAAAAAAAAAAAAAATTCATGTAATGTCAAATAATCGCATCCAACAGAAAACTTTCATTGTCCATGGAAAAACTGTTGAGAACTGAGTGGTATATTTCTGTGATGGTTTTATTTAAGCAGGATTATATTGTCTATGGTTGGGCCCTTTTATTTAAAATTTCACCTATATCCTTGTCGATGGTGTGTGACATCGTATAACCAATTTTTTGGAATATCTATGGTTAAATGAACTCCTAACACTACTTTCTTCGTTCATTTGCTCTACATGCCCAAACCGTCTTGAGCGTCCCTTTCTTAATCTTACTTGTTACGTTTATGTCAGCCTTGCATTCTTTGCGGATCTCCATATTTCTCACATAATCACCACACATGCCTCAGGGATCTCATTTCTACAACATTCAGTCCACTTTCAATCCTTCCCCTGCCAGTTCTGTGCCTCACTGCCATACATCAGGGTAGGTACACCAGCACTCCATTCTGACTAGCAATGTGTAGATTCAGCTGGAGTGGGCTCTTGAACTCAGGTTCTTCACGGGAAGCGGATCCTACTACTCCTTTTTCAAGTTGACTACTCTCAGAGAACCCCGTCCAGGACACAGACCCAAATCCGGAACTCTGAGCTGGAACTCAAATGCTTCCAGCGGCGTCCCCGTGTTCACCGTCCGAGCCACTCAGGAGTCACCGAGCAGGTCCCAGATTCGAGATCTTTTGCGGGTTCCGGCTCCGAAGTCCGGCTCCAGCTGAACCCGCGCATCCCGGTAGCTACAACAGCACCCAGTACGCAGTCCGCACCTCGAACCCAGGACCTCGAGTTCTTTTAAAAGGAACCATGTCTCGGAGGCCTCTGGCAAAATGCAGAACCTATCCTGACTCTAATTCTGACTGCTGATGATGACTAATGTCAAAATACTAATGATGACCTATTTTATTCAATAATTGTGCATACCCCGCTGGTGCCAAATAGGTGGTCACTTAGTTGCCTTCAGATCGATGGAATGGCATGCAAATTTGATTTTAGGGCAGGTTTATTTATTCTGATATCAATGGGACAAACGGAAGAAGTTGATGAATAATAAGATATTCTGATCATTGTGTTTTAACAACCTTGAATATATTGAATGTTGCAGGTGAACCGTCAGTGGCCTCCCAACACATGTGCGGCCCCATCAGGTGGGTGGTGCTGACGGGTTCGGGGGCGCACATGGTGCAGCAGCTGCAGCCCGTGGACCTGCTCCGTCAGTTGCTCATTGACAGTCAGGGGGCTGACTCTCCGCAAGTTAAGGCTTTTTTCCAGGTGAGAATATATAATATAACAACTGTTGCGTTGTCCTGTTGTATCCAGTTACTGGTATGTAAGTAGGAGTGAATAGTCATTAGGCTGGGATTACACTCGTAAATTTTTTCCTGTAAATCGCTCTTGTAAGCGATTTATGGCCAAATGACCAATGTAAACGACACCAAAAGCCACTTAACGTAATTTATAGCAAGTTACAGAACTTATTCTTTCGGAAGTTTTTTGACAGGTCTAATCGCGCCCGCGCGAATTTCCAGCCTTCTTACAGCTTATAAAATCAGTTTGATAAGCTAAGATACTTCCGCAAGAAATAGTTCCGAAATGCGCCGCGCACCGTTGCGAAATGTCAAAAATTAAAAGACAATTGTTTTCATTGGATTTTTTTCCTACAAAACTAGTATTTATTTCCACTTATTTAAGTTTTCTGGAAAATGAGCATCCTTCTATTCAATTATCGGTCCAATCCTTTCCAATTTAATGTTTTTGTTTTTAACATTTACGTATTTGAAATTTTGAATTCGAAGTCGGTTGCTGTCAGCAGATGTCAGGTAGCTGTCATTCGGATGAAACGAAATTAATTGCCGCCTTTGATGGCACAAAAGTGTGTGGAGAATTGTTTAATTAAAGCCACAATCTATTTCAATACTTTATTTGGGCCTTTTCGTCTTTATTGACAAAATCGCGTAAATTTGACAGTAGCAGGTCGTTGTTGACAGGAAGCCATCTTACTGCAAATAAATTTACAGATGTAAACGGTCGCATGAGCATTTACACAGGTCGAACTTCCGAACAACTTCCGTGATCATTAATTACCAAAAGTCGGATGTATATGTGAACGCTCCTGTGAGTGACCTGTCAAAATCTTATGTAATCCGTAAATTTTAATTACGAGTGTAACCCCCGCCTTAGTAGAGGTACCGTAAATGGGTTGACTTTGGCCAATTTTCGACTTTGAAAAATAAAATCATTTATGTGGAAAAATTTTATGTCATATTTATTGCACACTTAAACTATTGAATTAAATGAAAAATATATATTATAAGTGTTTAGGGGGGCAAAAAAAAATGGTAATCAAAGTCACCTTTTGGAGTAGGGCGACTATGTATTACCATTTTTTATAAGATTGTTTCAATAAATCCACAATCCCAAAAAAATGCACTTTGGAAAATTCAATTAGTTATATTATATTTTTAGACACTAATATGCCTTAGAATATAAATGACACAAAACGTTTATAATAATAATAATAATACTGGAATTTAAGAATTTTCTGTCTGAAAATATCTAAAAAAAACAACTTCACAATGAGGAACTCCAGTAAAAAATATTATGACTTTAAAAAAATATGTTCATACAGACCAATAACAGGGTGGCCACAAGACCTGGAAAACCTGGAATTATCAGGGAATTTTACCGTACCTGGAATTATCAGAGAAATGTCATGGAATTTCAAAAAAAAAAAAAAATATCAGGGAATTCCAAAAATAAAACTAAATTCTTTATTTTGCGATTTGTGAAACCCCAAAGTTGTTTTATTGCGGCATTTTAAATAGGTACATAGTTATCTATGTCCTAATACAATCCTTATATATACACTTAAAATAACACATCCATACCAAATCAATCACATATCTTCGCAATTTAATTTTAAATGCCTTTATGCTCTCTTCCAATTTTATTTCTTCTGGTAATTCTCCAAATATCTTCAATGCTCCGTACATCAATGGCTTTTGACTCTGTGTTTTTTTTTTCCTGAAGGGGAGCCTTAGTTCATTTCTTTTCCTCGTCTCGTGTTGTTGCTTTGTAGTTTTATCAATTTTTCTTAGGAATTCAATAGACGTATGGCCATTGATTATTTTGTAGATTAACAATATAGTATTGAAGTAAATAATTTGTTTAAATGACAAGATATTTAACTCCTTCAACACTTTCTTGACTGAAGTGTACCTATTTTTCTTCAATATAGTTCTCATAGATTTGTTTTGTAGAATTGTCATTTGTTTCATTAATCCGTCGTTGGCTAAGAATAGAATGCTGCTACGGTATGTGTGTTGTACAATGAATGCGTTGTACACATTTTTACTGGAGACTATGTCAAGGAATCTTCTTATTCTTCCCAACAGCGAAATTTTTTTGGCAATTTTTTTAATAATTGGTTTTGTATTTTGAGCGAAAGTCAATTTGGAGTCAATTATTACTCCCAAATATTTAATTTCAAATACTTCTTTCAAAACTTCTTCTTCAATGGCGCTACAGCCCATATCGAGCTTTAGCCTCCTGCAACAGTCGCCTCCAACTCCTCCTGTCCTCAGCGGCTGACTTCCAATTTGGTACCTGGAGAAGCTGTGCTGCATCCCCTCTTACTTCGTCTTCCCACCTCACTTTTCTCTTTCCACCTGGGTGTCCAGTCAAAATTCTTTTTGGGACGCGTGTATCCGAATTTCAAAACTTCACCGTCTATCAATATATCTTTTTTATTTGCGTTACTCGTTTTCCAATGTTAGTTTTGTTTACATTCAATTTTAGTTTATTTTTCTTCAGCCATATCAATATATTGTGTAGGTCTTTTTATTTAAATGATTCATTATTAGTTCATAATATTCTCCTGCTATATATATATATATATATATATATATATATCAATGCGTCGTCTGCCATACTTTTACCATATCATTAATGTACATTATAAAAAGAATAGGTCCGAGAACAGACCCTTGTGGTACTCCCGATGTAATCTTCATTGGTTCGGAGATTGTCTGACCCACTTTTGTGGTTTGATATCTATTAGTTAAATAATCCTTGAACCGTTTCAATGCCTTTCCTTTTGTTCAATTTTTAGATAGTTTTTTTAATGATTATATCTCTATGTATCGTTTCAAAAGCTTGAAAAAAGTCTTCAGGTGAAATATCATAAATTTGTAACAAGTGTATTTTGTTTTTAATAGATTATTGTTATGCAAAAAAATAATAAATCCTATAGATGACGGAATTCCCTTTATTATTTATCGAACGAACGATATCCCCTTATATCAAATTAAATATATCAGGGAAAAATGTAGAAACTGCCCTGGAAAACCTGGAATTATCAGGGAATTTTGAAATCCGTTTCTTGTGGCCACCCTGAATAAACGCTGATTCTGAATATATCAGTTTTTTTAATAATATTAAACGTAGTGTTCGTAAAAAAATATTAAATAGTGCATTTTTTAACGTCTCGTTAAAATACATTGTAAAGTTGGTACGATTGAATGGTTAGTGCTGACGTCACGCGTCACCAGTCATTGTATTACATCGTATTGAAATCAATTGACATGTAGGTATGGCAGTTATGGCACAAGCCATCAGTATTAACAACATTTCATGTTATTCTTTATTTCATACTGTTTATAGAGATTTAGTTGTAGTGTTTATTGAAACAATATTTAAGCTTAAATAATTCAGTATCAAAAATAGAGGTATCTCTATTAGTTTATCTCTATTATTTAAAATATTGAAAAACTACTGTACAAAAAAAATAATGAATGAAAAAAGTAATGCTTCTTCTAGGGAGAATACTTCGAACAACGGAACAACGGATTTCAAAATGGCGGCAGTAGATCAGCTGATTGCCCAATCCCATACTAATTTTTCAGGAGTGATGACGTCACACGATTTACCATATTTCCGGGGGGTCTCGAAAAATTAAAACTTTGACAATTATTTTAACTATTAAAACTAACTCTAAAAATGAAAACAAAAATGCAGTTATTTAAGTTAGAAGGTCATTCATTATTCATAAAAAAAATAAAATAAAATTGGACTGGAGTTCTCTATTATATTACGTTGTCGAAAATAAAATCATTTAAAAGAAGCTAATAATTTCTGAATGGTAGCGAGAATTATGCAGATATACGCGATGATCAATGTCTTCCCATATAACGATACCTAATTCCCTGGAAATGACATCACATTTGTAAGTGTGATGTTTTTTTATTGTGGCCTAACTAGCCACACTATAATAATTATAGTTAAACGTAAGTTCTTCGTCCTTTATTGTAATGTACAATGGATTCAATGAGTAGTATATTATTTGTCTCGGTAGCGACTGATTATAACGGAAGTTAGAATGGATCTGGCAGCTGCCACAGACTAGAGCGCTGTCCCGGCTCGTAAGCCCTTTCGGCAACGTTCGGTGGACCCGAACATTTCCGAATTACTACATGGATATAATTGCATATATCACACCCTTCCCCCTGTAAATCAGTCGCTACATATTTAAGTATTTCAAGTATTTCATGATTCTATATAATTCAAACACTGTAAATATTATACTGATATTTCACTCAAGTTCTTATAATGTTTTTTTCATAAACACATCATTATTAATATTTCACACAAAATTATATTAAGTTAGAAGGCTTTCCGTTCCTTCCTTGTGGACTATCTTGGGCGGAGTCTCCCCAACCAGGGATTTGAACTTTTACTTGGACCAGCGATTGCCGTGTCTGTGACCTCCGGTGACCTTCCTCCCTCCGCAAATCTGAAATCAGGAGAAAACACCGTCAACTCACTTCACAGATTGGACAACTCTTTCTCAGAGTGCTCAGTCCTCGTGTCATCAGACGCGGAATCTGGCAAATCTGACTCAACATCACTCCAAGACACTGACAAGTTCCTCATCTGATCCACATGACGTTTCCAAATTAATTGAGAATCACAAGTTTTTATCAAATATAATTTTTTTCCAATTTTATCTGTAACAATTCCCTTTACCCATGTAAATTTATTATTTTTCTTGAAATCTTTAACTAAACATTTTTGTCCCACAATAAAATTTCTTGTTTTTACACCACCATAATACTTAGTTTGTTTACGTTGATTGGCCTCAATATTTTTATTCGCCAAATCATGCTGTTTTGACACAACCCGTTCATTCTCTTTCGGAATGAGACTGTCAAAAGTAGATCTAAGTTTCCTACCAAACAATAAAACTGCTGGCTCGACTCCTGTCGTACAATGTGGAGTATTTCTATAATCGGACAAAAAATGTAACAATTTATCCTTGTAATCAACCTGAAATTTATTTCCTACCATAAGTTTTTTAAGAAAACTCTTAGTAGTTTTCACTGAATTTTCAGCGATACCATTACTTTTTGGGTGCATAACTGGAGATGACATGAATTTAATATTGTTTTCCCGAAGAAACTGTTGGAAAATTTCTCTCGTGAAACAAGTTCCGTTATCTGACACTATGAGTTCAGGGTAGCCAAAATTTGAAAATAATTTCCTCAATTCAAATATAGTATTAGCTGAATCTGCCCTTTGAACTTCAATACAGTCGACCCATTTAGTGAATGAGTCGCAGACGACCAGAAACATTTTCCCTGCCAGCGGTCCACTATAATCCAGGTGTAACCTACTCCAGACCTTCCCAGAATTAGGCCATACCGACAATTGACTCTTTGGCGGAGATTGTTTCGTCGACGCGCATTCTGGACATTCCTGAACAATTTTCTCTAAATCTTTGCTCAGCGATGTCCACCAAAAATAACCTTTTGCTAACCCTTTCATCTTAACAATACCTAAGTGTGAACGGTGCACGAGCTCTAACACTTTTTTATGCAATGAACTTGGAACAATAATTCTATGTTGCCAAAATAAACAATCCTTAACAATCGAAAGTTCGTTCCTTTTTATCCAGAATTTCCATAATTCCTCCTCGCGTTTAACCCGTTTGGGCCACCCTTGCCTTAAACACGTCATTACGCCTTGAATGACCGTATCTACTTTAGTAGCTTCCCTAATCGAATTAACGTCAAGATGTTCACAATTGCTAACAAAACTTACGAAATCAGACCCGTAGTCTTCTTTCTTCACTTTAAAATTCACTTTGAATTTATTAAATCGCCCTAGTTTTCTCTCAAAAACTTCTGACGAAACTGAATTGATAACACTTTGTTTTGAACTAATGTTGAGGTTAAAGATTTCCATGAAATCTCTTCCTACAACCAGAACCGATCCGCTTGTTACAACGATAAAGGTTATTAACCTAACTAGATTATTGTATTCGACCTTGAAATTTGCATTACCCACAACAGTCAACATATTCCCGTCGTAACCTGAAATTTTTCGTGTTTCGGGTGACAACTCTATATTACTGAAATGTTTACAAAACAATGTCTCCGGAATAACACAAACTGATGAACCTGAATCAATCATCACTTCGAAGGATTTCCCATTTAATTTCAATTGTGCCTTGATTGCCTTAACAAAAGCTACATTTTCAATATTTTCATTATTACAATTCATAACTGATTTTACTGACCCGTTTTTACAAAATCTCTGTAAATGACCCAATTTACCGCAAGAATAACATTTAGCTTGCTTAACCTTACAGTTATGAGTGTCATGATTTGATTTCCCACAAATCTTACACTTCTTTAGAGATGAACCGGTTTTAACTTGTTCATCCGACCTACATGAATCGGAACTATTCGACCGATAATAAAGTTTTCGCGCCGGAGAAGCCGATCTTCCAAATCTCTTTACCGAATTTACTTCTCGCGCCGGAGAAGCCGATCTTCCAAATTCCTTTACCGAATTTACTTCCAACTTCATCTTGATTGAATCGACCTCCGGACCTTTCGCGGTCACTGCAAGTTCAACTAGTTTATTAAAGTTTTGTTTAGGCCCTTCAACAAACAATTTTACCCGTACTGGACCCGGAAGTAGACCGATTGCAAACACGTCTACAAGATTATCCTCCAGCCTGTTTCCGAACTGACAGTATGAACTGAGTCCTCAGAGTCTGGCGGCGAAATCCCTAATCGATTCGTTATGATTCTGTTTAGCTTGGAAAAATGATTGCCGCTCTTGAAAAAGAGATCTACATTTACCACAATGTTTTTTTAGCAACTCAATTAATTTCTCAAACGTAACATCTGTGATTTTAATCGGGAAACATAAGTTGGACAGAAGAGTCAAGGTCTCCGTTTCAAGTGAGTTTATTAGATGAGCCTTTTTCTTAATCTCGGTAATGTCATCATGTAACACGAGAAACTGCTCTAATCTGAGTTGAAACACATCCCAATCTCCGTTTATGTGAGAGAACGGTGGAATTCTCGCCGATTCCATCTTCACAAAAGGAAAAAAAATAATCACGCGAAGCTACGACTACAATACTACCCCGGAAAAAATTACAAAAAAACCCAGACAAATCCTCCACAAGAAAGAAAAGAAAAACCTAACTTAGAAGTTGCGGTTGCAACGTCTCCAGGTTGTTTCCTCTTGATAAGTGAGTGACCTTCCTCGACACTAGCACTGTTTGCCTTGTATGAATGCCTTCCCTCGGCACTCCCTCGGAACTTCACCTTCGTGGAAAGGCTCTGTTGAGCCCCAAAAACGACCACCGCCTCTTGCTTCTGAGTACCCTTGGATAGTACTCCAGAACTCTGACTGTGGCTCCAGGAATAGCCAGAGATACCCTTGGTTTGTTCTGCCGGTCCTTAATCTCGGTCAGACAAACCCAAAAAATACCCCGATGTTCCGTCTCGGCTGTAGGTAGCCTTGAAAAAATTTCTCAGGTGACTTAGCTCACCCTGCTTTGGTAATTTTTTTTTTTAAAAATCCAATTTGTACTTTACGAACGGTTTAATACGGCTGTGCCAATAGTGATGTTCTTTTATTGTGGCCTAACTAGCCACACAATAATAATTATAGTTAAACGTAAGTTCTTCGTCCTTTATTGTAATGTACAATGGATTCAATGAGTAGTATATTATTTGTCTCGGTAGCGACTGATTATAACGGAAGTTAGAATGGATCTGGCAGCTGCCACAGACTAGAGCGCTGTCCCGGCTCGTAAGCCCTTTCGGCAACGTTCGGTGGACCCGAACATTTCCGAATTACTACATGGATATAATTGCATATATCACAGTAAGGGAGTCCGTTCCTTTGACGACTGATTATGCTAGTAAGTTAAAGTGAAGTGGTGAGTGAATGTGACGAACACTACATTACACTACAGCGAGATTTCTCTAAATGTTGGTATTAACTAAGACTTGTGAACAACTCCCAGATGCAGCGTGAAGAACAAGCCTGCGCCACCTGCCTGGTGCTGGCCTGCGGAGGCGGGGCTCAGGAATATATTGCCGAGGCGGCCACCAGAGCCTACTTCCTCTACGGAGGGCAGCCGGCCCTGCTGTCTGCTAATGTCACACAATACCCAGGTGAGTGATCACTTTCAATTATTATAATATTTCGCATTGTGTATTTTATTTATTCGTTCAACCACAAAATAAGTCACTTATGTTCTATATTTTTCTAGTATATCAGTGGAAACTTTTGGCACCATGCAGTGCGTAACCGTTAAACAGGCCACGTTTCCAACGTTTTGTTCGTGGTTGAATTACGAACCATTTGTTTTTAGTCGCAATGTATTCACTGCGAATCAATAATTACAACTGTAATCAATAATTATAAAGTATTCAAGTTGACACAACTACGTGGGAGCAGGTAAACACTTGGATATTTGTAAAGGACTGATTTACTAATAATCATAATTTATTGTTATAAATGTCACACGTGTTGGCTACAACACTGTCAAATAAGGACAGGTATTTGGATAATAGGTTGGGTGGAGGAATGAGGGATGATTATGTTGGAGGGAAATGCATGTTCGAGGGCTGTCCGTAAAATAAGGTCTCCAAGGTGCTGCGGTCGCGAGGAACAATTTAACACGAGATCCGGCAAAACTGGCGTGTAGCTTGATTTCCCTACGCCAAATTCCCTCCACGCTGCACTCTCTGTGACATTTAGTCTTGGCGTGGCAGCCGTTCGCGATCGCGTGTGAATTACGCTCTACAATTAGTTTTTTTTTTGCAAAGAACATAACCCCCGTAGAAATTCATTCTCGATTGTGACTGGTGACGAGACCCGGATAGACTACATGACACTAAAAATAAAGGAACAATCCCAGTGGCGTTATTCAGATTCGCCGAAACAAAGTTTAAAAACGAATTACAGAGCGTAACTCGCACTTGGAGGGTGCGGCGAGTGGAAGCTCCATCACGAACGGCTGCCACGCCGAGACTAAGCGTCACAGAGGGGAATCCAGGCTACACGCCAGTGTTGCAAGATTGCGCGTAAAATCGTTCCTCGCGACCGAAGCACCTTGGAGACCTTATTTTACGGACAGCCCTCGTAGTTGCCCCAACAACTAGTGTGTTTTTGTGATTTAGGCCCGTATTCCACAGGGATCGCAAATACCTGATACTCATGTCACCAACAACTTGTCACGCACAGTCCATACACACTACTGGAATCACGAGACCTGGCGTTGCCACCAGTCATTATTGAATTCTGGAAACTTCCAATCTATAATGCTTCTCACTCATAACCAAACAGTTTCTGTAGCTGTCATTTTTATATCCTGTTGTTTGTTGACTGTTTTGTTCCTAATATTGAACTAAAGCACAGACATTTTTACAATGATACAAGTGACAAAACAATGTTTTAAAGTCTCGACGAGATGAATGGAAACAATTTCTCCTGGCTGGTCGCGGTAGACTGGTGTCGCCGAAAAGTTTACAAAATGATGTGCTGATTCAGACATAAATGAATTTGCTTTGAGATTAGGTACCGCCACAACGTTGACATCTTCCTATTCTGATAAGCAGTAAAATGACAATATGAATGTTACCATTTCCAGGTTCCCCGCACTTCTCCCCCCGTCAAGTGTCCACGCCCATGGTGGGGCGCAGCGCGCTGGCCGTGCACCAGTCGCTGCAGGCGGCCGTGTCGCCGGCCCCGGAGCCCGAGGCGCCTGCCGCACATGCACGCTTCAGTGCCAAGCACGAGGGGCTCTACCTGTATGTGGGCCGAGTTCTACGACCTCTCTGGCAACTCAAGTGCGTCACCAAGAGCACGGTGGATGGAAAAGACTTCGTAAGTACCAGAAAATGATTTTAATTCAACTGGTTGTTGACATTTTTAGTCCTTTACAAAGTTATTTGTACCCCTGTTCTTCTGGTGTCCTCTCTTATCGTAGGTTGAGTATGATTAGGATAATCTTCATGATGCAGGTTGCATCTTAGAACTACATCCATACTAAGTCATCTAGATTTCAATGACACGAGGGGTGGCTTATTCCTCTATTACATTTTTCATCAGGTTTTTTCCTGCTTAGAAACAGATGAATTAGAGAATGGTTTGAGATTAGTTTGAGGTTAAGGAAATTATATGCAGTGAATTCTCGATCGATCGTTCCCCTCGTTTGTTATTTATTTCTTCCAGTCTCAAATTAATTCCTTACAAAATTTCCAAAAATAGATCTCATTGATCATACCACACCCAGTTGGGCACAATTTTTTACCATACCACCAATAGATCTGATAAATATGTCAAAATGGCGAAGTAACGCTAGGGTAACTATCGGTTTTCGGAAAGTATAAGCAAAAGTTAAAACTGATGTAAAACAGACGTTTAAATGGATTGAAAAACGCATTTTGGTGAAATTCAACTTTGGCAATTTCTTTTACTCTTACTTTTATTCTAGCAAGCGTTTAAAGAGGAGTTGACGTAAAGACACACACACCAGCTTTCGGCGGCTTGTGATACTTTGTACGGCGATATAAATAGGTTACCACACATACATGATATATTAGGAAACGTACCCATACTACGTGACCTGTTCAGGGAGGGTCTTCAAAATACCACGCTTGGTACAAATGAGCGGCAAATTGCTTTGGTTTTTGGTCACCGGGGAGGGGGGGGGGAGGGGTTAAAAAATTGCAAAAAGTTGGTCACATAGTTTGGGTACATTCCCTTATGTATTACCATACAAATTGTGCCAGCAATAAAACCGGTACATGTGTCTTCGCGATAGAAGAAACTTCACGCTCTTGAAGTGAAATAACACTAAACTGTGCTATATAAATATTACATTATTATTATTATTAAGAATTTATTGTGACATTATTGGTTTAGTCAAAAGAGACGTTTACTGCAAACACACAATGTTAACACCAACTGAAAGATTGTATATATTTTCAGCTTTCCAGCAATGTGACAAACGGAGACTGCTCGTCGGTATTGCAATACTTATACGGAGTCAGGTCGTTTCTGGACAGGAACTCTGTTGGCTCCGTGGGAACAGTGCTGGGAAGGCACGGCATGATGCAGGACTCTAACCTCAACCAGACCCGGCAGGATGATATCTACATGAAGGAGAAACAGTCGCTGGATGCTCTGAGAATCTTCATTAGTGAGTTACCATATTTACTACAGTAAAAACACCCTTGAGACTTTTCAAATGCTCTTGTTTGAGAAAATCTGATATAAATGTAATAATTTTGACATCCTCCGTAGTCGAGGGGCAAGGCTCTCGACTAGCAATCCGGAGGTCGCAGTTTCAAATCTTAGCATACGCAAGTAAATTTTATTTGATTAATTTGTGTTATTTCACAATTTATTCATTTAAAATAATATTATATTATATTTGTGGTACATTCCAGAGTGGAAGATACTCTCATATTGCCTTGGTGTAAGACCACCATTCAGAATGGAAACATTGCTTGAATTGGCTTTAGCCATGTTTGGAGACCAGATCTCAATAGCCAGGTACTTCCCCATTTTCCTCTTGCATCCGCAACTACATTCAATCTCACAACTTACCTCAATTGAGGATGCCTCAGTCTCACTGGCTCCAGTTGGTTGGGAGCAGTTGACTCTTGTGCGGTAATCAACTAAAAATCTCATTTTATGGAATTTTACAACAAGAATACACATTGTGTGCATTATGTGAATAACATTATTGGACAAAATCAAAAAATTCTATATTGACGAAATTATAGGTTGAAAAAACAGAGGTCACGCTAAACACGCCCAAATTCCAGGTCACACTTATTCTGTTAAATCTGTTCTGAGAATAATTTTTTCAAAAATAAATCGATTGATTTCACAAATACAGTAGAACTCCTTTAAGTCCATCCAGTTCAACATTCCTTCCCGTAGACTCCGAAATAATGAATTGCTGTTCCTCAATCAACATTCTACTAATTATGGATATCATTCTCCTTTACCCAGAATGTCGAGACTTGTCAACGCAAATCAAGGCATTGAATTTTTTGGTGTAAGCCTAAATGACTTTCGGCAGTCGTTACGCAATGTGGTTTTTTAAAGTCTTTTTAAATCCATCTTCAAGCTACTTATAGTTATCTTCTCTATGTACTTTTATATTATATGTCTTTTGTCAATGCTCTTCATCTATATGTAATCTCCTTTCATTGTGATCTCTCTTTTTTTTCTATTCGTGTTATTGTTATATTGTTAATTGGACTATTTGTCCGTAAATAAATAAATAAATAAGTCGAAATCAAATCTTGAATTAACAAATTCTCACGTAAATTGAAATTTCAAGAAGAAAAAAAATCGCCAACAACATTCCTTGACCACCGCTTCAAATTCTGTTAGGTTACTCGTAGTAAATTCATAACAATATGGCTTATTCCTGTGTAATTTGAATTTTCGCAGCTGATTTTACGCCGCGGTCGGACCTTTAAATTCAGATATTTAAAGTAAATCTAAATAGTCTCACAGCTGCCCTTCCAATCCGAATATTCGAAGTAAAGTAATTCACGGCTGATTACCGTCGCCAGCCCTTCAAACTCGGATATTCAAAGTAAATTCAAAAGCATACGACATAACAGTGTAAAACGATTCAGATTTATAACATAATAATTCAAATTTGGACAAATCAAATGCGTAAATCATTTTATGGCATTTTTCCGCCATGGCTGTGTGTCAGATTCAGATTTACAAATTTATGTTACATGTTTTCCAAAATGGAATTTTTTCGAATTATGAACAAAAATAAAATCGAATCACGGATTTCAAATTAAAAAAAACATTTAGCTTGAAATTTTTTTTTTTTTTTTTTGAATAAATTTTGAATTATGCGTTTTTTTGGATTATCGGGGTTTTTCTGTAACGATTTGTGATCTGTGTTCTAGCAAGCCCTATCCAACTTCTTTTTAATGTATTATATAACATTTTCAGGACGCGCACGCCGCACATACAAATATTTGTTTTAGTATTAGTGCCAACGAAATTGACACTTTTCACATGTACATTTGGAATGAGGCGGACATCATAACAGTGAGATAATCACACAGTTAATATACGTATTTACAGATTGTAAGAATTTTTTAACGATTTATTTGGGTCCTTTTTTATGCAGAAAGTCGATAATGAGAACCAAAATGACAGGAGCACACTGCGCAATCATAATATCAATTGGATGTTTCTTTTGTTAGATGGTTCCTGTGAGATGCTGAGCCTCTGGAAGATATTGTGTGAACACCAGTTCCACGTCATCGCGGCTTCTCTTCCTCAAGAACAACAGACTGCCCTTCTTGCCGCAAGCTTCAGGTAAAACCCAACATTCATTGAATTATGGTCCAGCCGCTGAGAGCTCCATCATAACCTCTCTTTCTATTATATTCATACATTATGAGAAGGGGTGAGAGATTACAATGGGACTCTCAACTACCTTTATTCTTCAGTTATTGAGTTTCATGTTGCCCAAAAAATTATTGTCTTTATTTAAAAATAAATTATAAGTTTTCTTTTCTTTTTTTAGGGAATTACTTTTAGGTGGCCAAGAGGTGGCCGGACTATTAATTTTAAGTTTAATAAATCAATATTTAACAGACAATGCGTCTGTAGATAGTATCAGTAGCGAATTGAGGGAAGTCTGTCCAAACCTCTACAGAAATGAAGATGCTGCTTGTTCTAAGGTATTTATTTACTATTTTATTTACTAATAACTACTTTTATTTTATTTATTTATAATTTCTCACCATACATGTGTTCTTATTTTTTTTTTTTACAAAAATATTAACCTCACTAGGCTAGCAGCCTGTATTGAGGTTAAATTCATAAATTTGAGTGGTGCATTTACACACAAATCACTAAAATACAAAACACTACATCCAAAACACTAAAATATTATATGCGGAAAGTAAGAAATAACAATATTATATTGGTGACCAGATGGGTAATTTGTAACAATATAGACCATAAAACAAATCCTTAATAAATTACTATACCCACCAAGAAACAAAGGTAGTTCAAAACAACTAGGGTGACACTCCGATTTTTACAAATGGGACTCAAATAAAATCTGGTTATTTAAAAAATATATATGTTTATATATATCTTTTTATTTAAAAAACAAATATTATTAAAAAAAATATCTTATTATTTTAAAATATGTTTTTTTTTTTTTTTATTATTTAAAAAAAGGCCAAGGATGAAAAAATAGTATGCCAATCCTCTGACAACACAAAAATCTTAACATTTTTTTTAAATTTAGCTAATGAATTGGAAGACTTTATGTAATCTGGCAGAATATTAAACAGAAGTGGAGCCTGATATAAAAAGTTTCTTTGGCCAAAAGATGTTTTAGTACTTATTGCGACAAAGTTCATTCTTGAGCCAATTCTAGTGGTATGGATTTGTTGGGTTCTTTCTGCAGAATAAATATTGATAAAAAATTTACAAATTATTTTAGAGATGTACAGCTGTTTTATACTCATAACGTCAGATTCCTTGTAAAGAAGTTTCGATGGATAACGAAATTTTTTTTTGTACATGACCTTAAGAATTAATTTGTGAGCAATATTTAGTGGCTCTACATTGGACTTTAGACAGGATCCCCAGCATACAATATTGTAAGAAAGTCGAGATTGTACTAAGGCATAATAGACAGATTTTAATTTATCTTTATCCAGTATATGACGAAGTTCTTTAAAAATATAGGTAAGTCTCCTGATATTTTTTGTTAACATGTCAATATGGTCATTCCATCTCAAATATTGATCAATATTTACACCTAGGTACCTTATACAGTCTACTCTTTCTAAAGGGTGGCAATTACAATTACAATTTTGCAGACAATTGTGTATAATTAGATTATGAGTGTTGGAAGGCTGACTTTTTGCTGATATGCTAAAAGTTACATATTTTGTTTTTGATGTATTCAAAGTTAAGATGTTATTATTTAGCCAACTCTTTACTATTCTTAATCCTGAATCACATTTGTCAAAAGCATCTTTCCAGGTTTTACCCTCAAATATTAAAGCAGTGTCGTCTGCGAAACTAACAATATTACCAGGAATATCTAAATTACATAAATCATTAATGTAGATTAAAAATAATATTGGTCCAAGTACACTACCTTGTGGAACCCCAAATGAGATTTGTTTGCTAATGCTTAAATTATTATTTATCTCTACTTGTTGTGTTCTATCGCTAAGATATGATTTGAACCAACTTAATGCTGTACTGGAATGTGAAATGCCAAGAGAAGATAATTTTTTGAGGAGTAATCCATGGGAAACCGTGTCAAATGCCTTTGATAGATCTAAAAACACAGCTAAGGCTTTGTTTCCATAATCCAGGGCACTAGTGACTTTCGACAATACCCTCAATACTGCATCACTTGTTCCTCTATTTTCTCTGAAACCAAACTGATTGCTAGAGAGTAGTTTATTTGTTTCTAAGAATGATACCAATCTCGACTTAGCCAATCTCTCTATTACTTTTGAAAGCGTGTTGAGTAGGGATATAGGTCTATAATTATTGACATCTAGTTGATCTCCACCTTTAAAAAGAGGAATCACTTTAGCTTTCTTACAGTGAGAAGGGAACATCCCACTCTTGAAGCTAATATTAATAATATGAGATATGGGACCAGCTAATTCGAATACATGGAGTTTATATATCATAACACTTATAGAATCAATACCGCATGAGAAAGACATTTTTAAATCATTTATCACATTTGTCACTTCAGAAATGTTAGTTGGCTTAAAATCAAAATTGTCCCCGGTAATCTGAAGTTCAGATTTAAAATCATTCACAAGATACGTCTCACTGGTTTTATTATCACTGCACAAATTGTTAGCGAAACTTGGACCAATATCACTGAAGAAGTCATTAATGTGATTAGTAATTATATTTGGACTCTCTTCCATTGAAGTAATAATATTATTAATTTTCAATTTTTTTATGGTAGTTTGTTCCTTTTTAAGGTTTATGGCCTCCTTTATAATTTTCCACTGTTGTTTAATGTTACCATTGACTTCATCTAATTTTCTTCTGAAATATGCTTGTTTTGTTGTTCGTATTATCCTAGAACACCAGTTTCGATATCGCTTATAATATTCAAACAGTTCCAAGTTATAGCTTTCTTTTCTACATCTGTTGTGCAATTTATCACGTGTTCTGAGGCATTTGATTAATCCAGCGTTTATCCATGGTTTTAGATGTTTCATAATATGTTTCTCTTTTTGTACTGACGTACAACTTTGCACATGGGTTTTCAAACATTTTATGAAATTATCAGTTGCCAGATTGACGTCATTTGTTGATAGAACTATATCCCAGGATTCCTCCTTTAATTTGGTCTTCAAGAGGTGGTTGTCAACAACAAATTTAGGTTTTACATTATTATTTGAAATATTATGTAGATTTAAGCTCATAAACTTCATTAAAATTGCATAATGGTCTGTTATGCCAGTAGTAAAAGCTGCTCCTTGTGGTTCAAATTTTGATTTTGCCATAATATGATCAATGCAGCTAGATTTATTAGGAGTCACTCTTGTTGGTGAGTTTATTATGGGCTTCAAACCATGAAACGCCAGAAGTGATAGGTATTTTTGTGTTTTTATGTTCTTCAAATCTAGGGTATCAATATTTAAGTCCCCACATAAGATAATCTCCTTATTTTGCAAAGATTCAGATGCAAGGAATTCATTCAATGAGTCGAGAAAGTTGTCTATTTTAGTCTGGGATGGAGATCGATATACAGCTAATAAATATAATGTATTGGATAATTGCATTTTCAAGCAGTTTGCACTGGGGAGAGCAATTTCCTCAACAGTTACCTGAATGTTTTGTCTTACGTAGATAACTACTCCATCATTTTGTAAATTGTTCATCATAGTTTTGTAGACTACGTACTCTGGAATGCTAGGCATATTAATTACACTGCTCAGCCAAGCCTCTGTAAAGACTAGTACTTCCGGACGATGATTAATGCAATCCAGCATAGAAACAGTTTCATCAAAATTCTTGCTTATACTTCTAATATTCATGCATAGTAAAGAAAATTTTGAATCTTTCAAAAAATTTTTGCAAGATAATGAATCTTCAAAAGTTATGTTAGGTTCAGTATTGTCGGTTATATTATTTATGTTTTCCAGATCATCCATTTTTTTTTTTTTTTTTTTTCAATAAAAGTGTCAGACTTAGGGGGGAGGATTACAACAATTTATTCAAATCATCTTCGTGTTTGATGATAATGACTCTTGAAGATAGTTCTGGGTTCTTTTTCACGCAAATTTTATTGTTCCGAAACCACACAAATTGAAATTTAGCTTCTTTAGCTTTTTGTTTAGTTTTCCAAAGAAGGGTTTTGGAATATGATGATAGAACTTCTCCAATGAAGATGTTCCTGTCCTTCAATTGCTTTATACTTTTGCGTGCGTTGAGAAATTCAGATTGGGACTTTTCATCTTTGAAATGGATGATCATCCTCTGAGCTCCGGGTTTATTAATAGTTTTATCAGGATATTGAGTAACTTTATTTATTCTACCTGGTTCAATCCGAATGTCAAATTTTTTTATGAATCTTTCCACGGTTTCCACAGAATTTTCATTCATCAAGGTTTCTAGGCCAGACAATTCAGCACAATTATAGCTTACATTTTGTTGTTCTATATCAGCTAGACGAATTTCTAAATGTTTTATTTTTAGATCTTTGATAGAATTTGCGTTTTCCAAGTTATCCACATTTTTTTTTAATTGCATCATGTTTCCGATATTATTAGTTATTTCATCATATTGCTGACCAATAAATTCAATGCTTTTTCTCATGTCGGATATCTCAGATTCGAGATTTTTTTTCAGTGTTGACGATTCAAGTTCAATTTTTGCAAAAACTTGTAGCTTAAATTCTTCCATTTTTTTATCCATGTATTTTACAATTTTTCCAAAATGATCCTCGTTTACTGCTGGAGAATCCGATGCCTTAGACCTAGTTTGCACTAGATTCTGATTGTTGGGCATTGTAAACGATTTACTTAAATAAATAATGACTCACAACTTATAAATGAATGGTGGTCACCCTACAACACACTTTATGATCACTGGTAAACGGAATGTAATATAGTAGGTACAAACTTATTGTTGTGAATACTAAGAGTGGTTAAGCAGTGGAGTATCACAAAGCAGACGTCCTCACTCAACAACAGTATTGTTACGACTCTAGATGGCTTCATTTTAATCATTATTTAATTTTTTTCTGAAATTGTTTCGCTTATTAACTTTTGAAAATCATGGAACAAACAAACAATATGCCGTTAACACTCCATTAGGCGCACCTCTATTTGTGATGTTAGTGCTTGTGCCAAAGATATTCAAATACAAAGATATGCTATGGTGTCTGTGCAACTGTTGGCGGACTATGCCCTAATTAGAGTAGTTTGCATATAAAAAGAATTTGTTAATTTCGTTGATTTTTTGAAGATGTGCATTAGTATGTTAATAATATAGTTTGAATAAGGAAAGAATTCGTCCATTTAGTTTAACGTTCGCTTGGTTTATTCGTTCATTAGTTTATTTGTTAATTAGTAAACAATATCGGCGACACCCGGAAGCGCAGTCCCACCTAGTAAAAACTGCAGATAGCACATCTACTGGAGGCGTCTAATATCTACAGGAATTCCAAAAACTGAAAAAATCGAACTAATGTCTACGAGAATCAAAGTGCTGACGAATATCTACAGGTCAAACTGTTGACTAATATCTATGAGAACCAAAGTGTTGACGAATATCTACAGTACTGGCAGAGGTTGGATTTGCAATTATGTATAGCATATTGGAATAACGTAATATTGCTTATGCAGTTTAAAAAACTTAATTTATGTAAGTATGTATGTAAAAATCCCTGATATTGGACTATTGGACACATTTAGCTGATTAGTCCAACCTACGCTCTGTAGATATTAGTTCAACCTACGCTCTGTAGATATTAGTCAACACTCTGAAGTTCGTAGATATTAGTTCAAGATATGAGCTGTAGATATTCGTCCGACATACAGGCTGTAGATATTAGTAACTGGAGTCCATCTACTTATATTTCAATATCTTTGGCTTGTGCGCTCTACATATGTAGAACATTTTTAATCTAAGGGTTTTTGAAGGAACGTTTTTATAAACGGAAAAAAACGATTGTCATGTTTATAAAGGCTTTATTATAAATATAAATCTTAAAATCAGACTTCTTGAAAAACTTGAAATTATTGGAAAAAATTTTGGTCCTTTATCTTCTGGTTTTAATTTTTTTATTCACTCATGTCCTCCACCTCCATTTCATTTATTGCAGTCCGGACATGAAGAACCTGATGGTCTCGACAAATCCACATACATGTTTAACACTATTTCCTAGTGGACTTATTGCGCGCTCTTCCACAGAAAAAAATGTCGTGCGAGTGCTCGCGCACTCTACTTTTGTAGAAATTCACTTTTGGCACGTAATTTCTCTGGCATGCAGTCGCGTCGGTAGCCGCAAGGACATTTGTTATGTTTATTATCTAGTTATTGAGGAATATTGTAAGTGTGTGCGTGAGTGATCTTCAATTCGTATTCAAATTCTATGAAATGCATTACGTTCTACAATGGTAGAACGCGCGACTACGTGAGTGTTGGTAAGGATTTGAGTTAAAAAATTATTTTTAATGGAAACTAATGTCGCTACTGACTTATTACCTTTTGGTTCTAGCCCTCTTTTACACTTGCCTAACATCATATACCTATCACCATTCCAATTGAATTTCGTAATGACGTGAAACACAGTTTTATGTTGGAAATTTAAGCCTCGTTTTAGTCCTGGGTCGATCGATCGTTTTACACGGCCCGGGTCGCTCACGACCCACTGGCGTCACGAGCGGGTCGCGAAGACCCGCTCTTTTCGCGACACAAAATTCGAAACTCGATTACTCATCACCCAGTTGCTTTCTACGGGCGCGCCGCGCGGTAGACGCTCGCCGCCCAGACCGGTCAAGTCATACGCGACACGAAACCCAGGTTATAATTGTGTGAACGTTCTCTCACAGTTCACATCTGTAACTAGTAATGTCGTGTCCCAGAAATAAATTTAAAAAAAGACATGCTTCAGGGGTTAAAAAAACAATGTTTTATCATGTTTTGAAGGATATAAAAACCTTGTAAAAAACGTGTTGTTCTGAAGCTTTTATTGAGAATTTAAATAAGTAAATTAGCTGTAAGCTGTAATGCTTTATTATAATTTCTTTTTATTAAGGTCAGACATTTTACACTTTTACCAGTTTATAGTTTCTATTACAATGCACAATTACATTCACACCCACACGAAAAATGAAAAGTTTTTATGAAAACAGCACTTAGCACTTTGATTAACAATACCAAGATACGCTCTTATTAAAAACGTCTCCGTGTCTAGTCAAATATTCAAAAATCGAATCTACTAAACAATCCCGCTACGACGTGACATTACGGGCAGGAATCAGGATACTGTTACGTCATGCACGTGTGTGCGTTGATCGGCAATCGGCGACCGAGTGTGTCGCAGTTGCAGTTCGAGAGTTCCGGGAGCTGACACGTCTCGCCACTCGCCACATGGGCACCCGGCGATCGGTCCGTGAGTCACGGGGTGCAGGAATGTGTCGTAGTTGGTAGGTTGCGGGAGTGTGTCGCGATTCACGGGTCCCGGAAGACCCGGGTGCTGACGAATAAATAACCCGCTCGCTCTTTGGTGGCTCGTGAGCGGGTTTCGACGATCAGGTCTTTCACCATCGACCCAGGACTACCTCGTTTGGCCAGACTTTTGGATCACAAAACACGCCCACATTACATTTCTTGTGTTTTTTTTTTGTTTATTCTGTGATTTGAAATTTCCATGGCTCGGGGTGTAAATGACATTGTAACTGAAAAAACTTGCAGAAATTTCAGACTGAAAATAGTGAACCTAATCGAAATTGAACTTTGTAGTTAAGATGGAAAAAAAACAACGCTACATATAACAATACTACAAATAATGATGAATTAACTTGATCTATGCCGCTGTCGCATGAATGATCCATTAGTGGCTATCCTTGTTTGCTTGTGTCGCATATGTCGAATCGTCGCTGACTTTCAGTGACGATTCTTCGCAAGGGATAATGGGGACAATCTCACTAGATATTTCCCAAACCTAATATGTAATAGAAAAAAACAGTCAATGCTCCTCACCAAAATAAATGAATTCTTTAAACATAAAGGCAATTAATATTTGCAGAATGTAATATAAAAGTTATCACAGATCATTTTCAAACTTGAATTTTGGTGAGATACTGTAGTGTTTCTAAAAATATATTTATGTATTTCCAACGTCTCTCACAGATGTCATTAGAATATGTAGTTTCAATGTCTCTCGACAGATGTCATTAGTATATGTAGTTTTAACCCCCTGAGGGCCAGGCTTTTTACCAGAACAACACCGAAATTTCACGATCTTCAATTGAATGTTTTGTGGATTAAATTTAACCTATCGTATATTTTATTGACTGAAACACATTCCTAGAACAATAAACTATTTACCATTTTAATATTACTTGCGTAATTACGTAAATTGATAGGTTTTATGATGTTTTATTCGAGGTCACGCATCGGCATTTTGACGCGGCCGCCAAAATGACAGTTCGAGATGCCCACAGATAAAAATTATTTTAAAATTTTCTAATGTTGCAAGGTGAATGAAATTTTTACCCATCTCATAGAGAATGTTGGCGCTAGCATTTCTGACCGTGTTCTTATTCAAATTTTGTACATAGAAGGGTAAAAATCGAAGATGAAAATATTTTTTTTTCGCGCATGCGCAAGACCTGCGCACATCCCACCCGACGAAAAATTTCATATAAATTATTCGGAGTGACCGGCTGCATTGCGGCTTTTTCTATGGTAAAGGGGGATAATAGAGCTAGCGATTCTGACCGTGTTTTTCATACACTTTCTTTATACATAAGGGTCAAAATTGCGTAAAAATTTTGATTTTTCTTTTTTGTGCGCCGGCGCACAAGCGGCACAGGCCGGGTTAAGGTGTCTCAATAGGTATCATTGGTAGTAGTACACGATGGAAACAACTGTCAGACTTTTGGTTCTAATACCCGAACGGTTACGAAGACAGCCAATCATATCCGATGTACAGACGGGCATCTTCAGTGAACGGTTCCATGCCCCAGATTAACACAGAGCATCCTTTAGAATGGACGTTAAGTCCAGTTAGATATTCATTGTAAATACAACACGATAATAAACAAGACTTGTAATCTTTGAAGATCAAAAAACTCCCGATCAACAGAATTGCATTTTTAATCAGAAGAATTAACAATACGCCAATGATAGATACCAAGGCGGGGTATACCGTGTCTTGGAGCTTACTAGAGAATAGTGACGCCAATCGACACTCGGAGTGCTTTGAAGCATTTCTTAAATCTCGTGGTGAATATTATTAGACCTTTTTGTTGGAGAAATTTTATATGTTCTCCGGATAGTGAGATTTTAGTACACATAAAAAATGTCGATCCCCACTATTGAAGAAACTCTCGAACTGTCACTGGAAACACAAAAATTGTATGAAAACGTGCCACTTTGTGAAATAGATTACATTGTAAAGGCCTGCATTGAAAAGGTAAGGACGGGTTGTCTCACAGAATTTGAACAATTCATCAAAGTCAATATTCTAGTTCATCAATTTGGGCGGCAGAACTTTCCTAAAAATACTTTAATTTCCCTTTAAAAAAACCCTCCATACAGCATCCCCAAAGATGATATAAAAAATTTCAGGGCCTCCTGTGGAGATAATTTAAAAAGAAAAAAATAATTTAATTATAATAATATTAACGATAATTCTGTTTAAGTTCTGTTACTATCCAAGTACTGTGAAACAATGGCCCATGATGAAATAATAACGGAACTTGAACAGAACTTTCAAAGAACTTGAATTTTTTCTTTGAAATTTGATGAATTGTTCAAATTGTGTGAAACACACCCGACATTAATATTAGTGTGTTCCAATTTGAATTGAGTTCATAAAATTAGTAATGTAAAAGAAATTTTTGACAATAAGTACAAGTTAACTTGGTGTACTGAATACAGTACTTATTGTAATATGTACTTTTTCCAGGCAAATGAAATTCTCCTATTCGCAAATCAGCAACCCAGTCCCCACGAGAAGGAGGAGATGCTGAGTCAAGCGCTGAAGCTGTGCAAGGACGTGGCGCCGCATGTGAACCTGGCTGTGGTCTGCTCCAAGTTCAGCCAGGCCGGCTTTTACCGCGGCGTGGTAGACTTGTGCGTCACTTGCGCCGACCGCATCGACCCCGCCAAGGTGGGCCTGCACTTCTACACCAAGAACCAGCCCAGCCACGATCAGGAGGGCTACCTCGCCTTCTACAAAAGGTAAACAAATTCTTATGTCGTGAACACCATCCCAGGAAAGTATTACCACTTGTTCAGAGCATTGTTAGATCTCCCCCGATGAGTAGAGTTTCGTTCAGGCTGTCGCCCTATGGCACAGCACGCCCCTACAGCATAGATGGAGAGTTTTCGTCAAGCCACCACAGTACAAGTTTTATGGCAACAGTTCTCAGGGTCTACCACGATCAAATTGATAAATAATCTGTTGTGCAATATAAAATAAAAAAAACTTGACATTTTTAAAATAATAAGCTTAACTGACGTTTATTTTATATCGTTAGATGTGTCAATAGTCAAGCCGACATTGATAACGAAATAAATACGCAATTGTTTTACAATGGCATGTAGTTTTCATTAAAAAGAGAGTTGTTAATGAAATTCTTCAACCTTTGCAACTTCACTTTGTGGCATCTTTTTAATTGAGTCACAAATCACTCTTTAACTTTTTCCACGTGATCGTAACAACAGTTGATACGGCAAAAGCCATGCCTCACACGCGCCCCTATCAGCCCTTGTTACGCTAACTTCGACTGCCGATATCACAGCGCTGCTATGTCACAGTATTTTTTCCCGCTCGCTAGGATATTCGTGTAACTATCACGATGCTGACATCTTCAGGCATATTTCGAAAGTAAAATTGTATTTCGTAAAAAACATCTATAATCAAGTGAATGTGTCCTCGTGCCTTTGAATGCTAAATAGTTCACAATTTACTCCACAGATGACGCTAGTAGTTTGCGCACGCGCATCTATGCGATTCCGATTGACCAAATTGGACAAGCGTCGATAACATTTATTATCGAGATCGCGCGTATTCGCACACGTTTGTTTATGTTGTGAAACTGTGATTTTGAATTTACATAAAAATTTTATTAATTTTAGTGTCATCAGAAGTTTTAGAACTTGTTTATACGAATTAATAATAATAAGTGATTGAGGTACCACTTGTGTCCTGAGTACAAGCACGCGGATAAATGGCGCCGTCTTTAAGATAATATGGGTACGTTTTTTGTTTTTTATAAACATCTAGGAGTGTTTACAGACAACGATTTGGTTTCAAATTGTAGATAATAATCTCATCTGTTTATATAGTATGATAAATCATGCCATAATATGCTGTAATTTGACATAAAATTGGATGGATAGGTATTTGAAATATGACATATACATGTACCGCGTATGGGTATTGAAAAAACGAAGTAGTTCAACGCGGGGAAAGGGTTAAATTTTAATTTTATAATTATAATTTAGTGAAAAAACTGTTGGTTTTGAAACATGTAGATCATTTTGATTAAATAAGTGGTGTTTTACAAAGTGATTTGCTTTCTTTCAATTCGGTTAATGAGATCTTTAGCCATAACTTGTGATACTTGGAACAACTTTCTGAATTCTGTTTCTCCAATCTCGAACAGATTCAATTCTTCGCTTATTAAGTCTTTCAATTCTAAGAGCTTCATTAGTCTGCCTCCATTCATTAATAAGCCATTAGTTTTGCATAACTCATAACATTATTCAAATAGTTGTATAAATGTGTATGTTGTTGGACAGTTACCCGAAGCTCAGTGACATCCAAGACGCTGCGCTTAATCAGGTGGCTTTTGTCTACTGGCTGTCAGAATCATAATAATATTTGCTGGTTTATATAGTGCCGTTTTAGTGAAAAACCACCTCAAGGATGCTGCAAAGTCATATGCTGACCGTGCTCGCAAATACCACCTAATCTCACCTAATAACCATAGATGATTGGTCAATAGTTAGCGATTTATGAACTGAATGTACTCATGCTTGTATTTCCCCAGAATGGATGTGTACCGCGAAGTGACGGGTGTGCTGGAGCAGCTGTTTGAGCAGAGCACGCTGGGGGCCAGTGATGGGCAGGCGGGCCCTGTACCCACCGGGGGCGCTCCCAACCCCTCGTCCCCCCTCGCCCCACACTCCCCCTCCACCTTCCAGGACCTGCCCATACAGTCACCGGCTGATGCTAACTTCCAGGTTGGTTATCCCTTATATTAACGGGGACATACAATTCTTTTTTAGCCAGAATGTCTGGTATTGATAATAAACCGTTCAGAAGTTTATAAACCATCAGCAATGCAACATCGCTCCTAGAACTAAGGCTGCAGAAACCCAGCCTTCCCGAAATAAATGCTGTTGGAAACGGTGACTGGCCAACTCAGAATGAAACCAACTCAGAAGCACCTCAGAAAGGTGCTTCTGAATAGCTTTTAATGACCCTTTCTGAGGTGTTTCTGAGTTGGCATGGAACCATTGGAAACAGCCATGGGTAAAAACCTAACTCTCTCACGTTGAGGTATCGTAAAAATTTGTTTTGTATTTTCTCGACCAATAATACATGGATGGTGTCCTCTGGCTGTATATTTGATATCCACTTTCGAGATGAACATTACGCACTAAGTTGGAGTAAATCAGCCTTATAACTGCAATGTTAATTAACTCCTTTGAATTGTGTGACAAAACCCAACATCTTTGTGGCTGATAACAAGCTTCCATCTGACACAGCATTATCATGCGATAATGGGCTCTATTCTCCGTCCAAAATAAGAACAACCCGTGACCGCGCATGTCTTCACCCCTCCCCCCGTCTGCTGCTTGAATGCGCGTTAACCCATTAGATTCCCGTGTTTAAATAAATTAACTAAATTATTTAATTATTATTTTCCACCCACTTGCAATCAAAAGTTTTAACAATTTATTCATTTAAATAATTATTGTAATGGTTCTCCAATAAACGCACTGCATTTTATCAATTTAAAAAAAAAAATGCTCAATGAAATCACCGATTTTTGTATGATGTTTGCGAAATATCATGTTCTCCAGATATTTTTTTTTACAAATAATAATTAATCAATAATAATAATTGTGAGTTGAAGTTTGTGTACGGCCTATAAAAAAATAAAACTGATTAACACCAACATTCAGTAATTTTATAGTACAGTACGTAACACCATTGTTTTATAAATATGCATTGTTCATATTGTTGCAATTCGAATATAAGGACATAATTATTAATGTCATACTTTCCTATTTTGTTATTTGCAATTAGTGACAGTGATATCTAATGAATTAGGACTTGGCTGAAACATTGATGTTTGAATAATCGACCACCATAACACGGGCATGTGCCGTAAAATGTAAGCATTGTCGTAAAATCCGGAAAGTGTGTTACCATAAAAAGCAATGAATAAAGAAAAATTAGTAATAATAAATATCCATTTTATCACAGGGTCTGAAAGGGTTAAAATTTCAAGACACGTGCATACAGCGCGACAGCCGACGAACGACTGATCTATGGGCGGAGTAACACAGCGGTGGTGAAGGGACCGAAGAAGGGGGCGGGGTATGCGCAATACGAACCAAATTTCGTACTCTCCCAAGTTGATCTAAAGGTGGACGGAGAATAGAAAGAGTTATTTTAGAGTTAATTTTTTCATAACGTTCATTTATTTTCTATGTATTCTTAAATATGTGCGCTACAGTGCCAGTTTGGTTAAATTTGGTCAGACATATCCAAATACTGAACCGATACTTACTTCTGAGATAATGGGGAAGGCAATATTCAAATGCTCACTATAAATCAAATGTTATTTACATGTGTCTGTGTTTTACTTTCTAAATATGCTATAAAATAGCAACGGCACAATACCATTTTGAGATGTCCTAATAGTGACCCAGAAAACATTTTGTTTAATTCACTACAAGTTTTTCTGCATTATAATTGACTTGGTGGTGTTTATGAGTAATCTGAGTATTGTACCAGGTAAAGGGTACATGTTTACATATAACTGCATACTAAACTCAAATTTTGATTTCTCGAAGATGTCCTACTAATCAACTGGATAATCGATATCCATCCTATTTGTCTAGATGGAAATAAAACAATTATTATTTTTATGTAAATTTTAATACACTATTGAGTAATGGGTGTTTTATGTAAATTATGTAATTATGTAATGGGTGTTTTATGTAAAAGCCCAAAGGGCGTAAATAAATAAATAAATTGTATTTCTGTTCAGGCCAGAAAGCTGGTCACCGACTGCCTCTCCTACCCTGACGAGCTGCTGCACGTGGCCGTGTACGAGTGGATGCTGACCAAGCAGCTGTACGCGGAGCTCATCGCTGTCTCCGAACCCTCGCTAGAGTCCTTCATCATCAGGACCACGCAGAACAACCCCGATGCCATACATGTCTACGACCTGCTGTGGAAGTACTACGAGAAGTGTGGAAACCACGCGGCCGCTGCTAGAATACTGGATAGTTTGGCCAGTAAACCACAGTAGGTTTATTTTATATTTGTTGACCTGAAATTTGCATGTAAAACTTTAATAATGCTGTTAATTAATACATACAGTGAAATATCTATCTATCGTTTTTAGATCCTAATGAAATGAACTATGAATGTGGCAAAACAATTGATGCGAGAATATAGAAAACGCTGCATTTATAATTACATGTTTACTATTCAAAAAGATATTTATTTTACACATAAATTAATGTGTTTTAAAAAAATACCTCAATTCCTAAATGCTTGGCAACATCAAGGCATTTTTCAGCAGGATTATTTCTACTTCTTTGATAAATAATTTTTACTCTTTCTAAGAGTATGCACTTTTTTCACCGGACGGTTCATTTTTAGGGTGAAACGCTCAACAACAACAATGTAAAAAGATAACTGCACGCACGCTGCGATGTGTTTGAATGTCTAACGATAATTTATGTCAGAAGTGGCCGTCGGCGGTGAGGTTTGTCTAGGTCTTTGCAGCGGATGCCTTTTAAGATCAGTTCGAAAGAGGCTGGTTGAGGGAGATTTTTTAACCTCTCCAGCCGGGCTGTCTCGACCCATCGCCTTACACCGTAATGGGAGGAATGGATTCATACTTCCATCACTCCTGGACACACTGACTTCCGGATTTCTACACCTCATACCTTTTTTCTTATCACCATATCCTTCCTTTCCCTAAAAAGACCCTCCACACATCATCCCCAAAGATGACAAAGGCCCCGAGGGAAATTGTTTTCTTTAGAGCCTCCTGTGTGTGTAAAAAAAAAGAAAATTGCATGGTTTTATGAATAAAATTATACACGGTGCATATCTTTTTTGCACCACTATTTTTTTTAAATATTTTTAATGCAGATCGGGTGTTGCTTTGAAGTGTTGTTTGTATGGGTAAGGAAAATAGTCAAAAAAAGCTGCATGCAATGAGTACCCTGTTCTCTTAATGGTATTTTTAATGTAGTCTGTAATTTCAGCCCAGCGGTGTCACTTGCGCAGCGCTGCAGTTGGCTGTCGCGTGCGGTTGTTTTGCTGCGCGGAGGAGCGGGGGCGAGTCCTGGTACAGGCCGTCTGCTGCGCGAGCTGGAGGATCGCGCGGAGGTGGCGCGACTGCAACGCCGCCTGCTGCAGCACGCCCAGCACCGCCTGCCGCCGTACGCGCTACAGCAACTCAACACCACATTGCTGGACATCACCAAGGTCTGTAGTATTCAAACAGCAGCATAGACTAAGCTTATTTACCCTAACCGCCTACATACCTTTAATTATTGAGGGATCCTTTTTTTATGTAATCATGTATTGCAAAAAACCCCTAACTGGCCGGAGCCAGTGGGACATTTGGTGTTGAAACTGGTGTCTTTTTGGTGGCAGATAGACAGTATCACCCCAGTGAAAGACCACCATTCAGAATCGAAATGTGACTTGAAATGATGTTGTGACCAGATCTGAATAGCCAGGCACTTCTGCACCTTCATGTCTCCTTATATATCTTAGATGATTTGCTTTGTTAAAAAAATGAATTATTTCAACAACAGCCACGTATCAAAATTTGATTTTCTAATTTTGGAAGCGAGTATGGGTACCGCCGCCCCGGAAACCATTTATTGGATAACCAACACGTTAGTTATGCGAGCCAGATTGGGAGAGATTGGTTGAAGGAGACCTCTCCAGCCGGACTCTCATGACCCATCGCCTTGCAACAAAACGGATTTATAAGTCCGCCACTCCTGGACACAATAACCACCAGATTCCTATCCACTCCTCATACCTTCTTCCTTCCCAGAACTTCCTTTTCTTCCTTTCCCTACAAAGACCCTCCACACAGCATAACCAAAGATGACATAGGTATGTGGAGATAATGAAAAACAAAACAAAAAACGGCCAGGTATCAAACAGTGAGATTCTGGCACAAATCAACTCGTTTGTACCAGAGTCTCACACTCGGGGACGTCTCTACAATTCCTTGTATTGTCGAGCGAGTCATTCAAATTTATGTCAGAATTCACATGTGGGAAGAGCAACCCGCTTTCAAAGCAGACCACAAATTCGACAGTTTCAATGTCTTTCCAACCCGCTCCAATCTTGCACATAGACTGCTTCCTCATTCTAATTTTATTCTTCTTTCTTTTTGCAGCTGTTTGAAGAATATGCACAGAAGTACGACCTTTGGGAGTGCCAGATCGCCATAGTCCATTGCTCCGGCCACAATGACCCGCTGCTGGTGGAGAGCATATGGACCAACATCATCAAGGACGAGATCAACAACATGAAGGCAGTGCCATCCAACGAGGACAAGATGAAGGGACTGCTCAGTAAAATAACCACACTAGGAAAAGAATACGTCAGCTCTGGTAGCTGTTTCCCCCTCGGTAAATTGACTAAAAATATTTATGTAATTGTGTTAATTTTTTTTGCATAAATACATTAATTATCTATGGTGAGAAGTTATAATATTATCATTGTTTACAGCCTTCATCCTAAAACAATTGGAACTTCAAAGCTGTCGACTGGGAATAGAACCCGGCATGGTAGCCAAAACCCTCATCGACATAGACGTCCCAATGGAACAACTGATTGATATTTACACAAGGTCATTATATTTTCAATCTTTCCATTATTATTTTTCTATACAGTGAGACCTCTATCTGACGTTTTTTGCAGGAAAATAGAAAAAAATACATATTTCATGCATAAGTTAATGTGTTTAACCCCTCCGAAATTCGCCATTTAAGCCCTTAAACTGTCTCAAACGAAATGACATTTTACGAAAACTTTTTGTTATTACCGCTTCACAATTAAAGCTCTATAAATGAAACATTTCTGAACGTAGCCAATAGTAAAAACTGTTTTAGAAAGGTTACAAAATAAGCTTTCAAATTATTATATTACAAATTAATATTAGCATTTGTAAATATTAAAATTTAGAACGCAAACATTAAAAATAGGTAAAAATTACTCACGTGATGTTTTTTGTGTGAAAACAGTACTAAAATCACAGATTATGTAAACAATAATACTTATTCTATTGTATATATGTGTAATAAACACTTTTGTCACCTCACTTTTTTATCATTTCATATAAAAATATTTAATAAAAATTAAAAATGTCGAGCGCGGACGAGCCGCCGGTAGTAAATTTGCGTGGGTAAATATTTTTGTCAACTACGCGACTGGCAGCTGATTCCTGTTATGTATTTCTATAGACAACTTGATTGGGATGTACAGCTTGATCTACTATCGACCTTTTACTTTTTAGTTTAGGGATGTAACTAAAACAATAACGGAGTTAGAACGATTTCTATGGAAACACACGCGCTGACGTATAAACACGCTTATTGTACTTGACTACTGTCCTATTTCTGACGCTTATATCTGCTTACGTTGCGGAGGGGTTAAATAAAAATTCCTAACACATCAACACAGCAGGATAATTTTTTTTCCAGTTCTTTGGCAATTTTTAATCTTTAAGATGGCTCACTTTTTTTCACCAGACGGTTCATTTTTAAGGTTGAAATGCTCAAAAAGTAGAAAGTAAAAAGATAATTGCTCGCACACAATGTGTGTGTTTGAGTAAAATAGTATAAAAGCAGCGCGCTTTAAACGATTAATGCGGTAAAATGATGCTTAGAAGAACGATCAATGCTATCTATTTTTGTATAAAGTTAATTCGGGTCCGGAAGAAATAAACGACACATTCATCACAGGACTCTTCCAAGGGTCTGTAGCGATCATTAATTTTTCGGGCCACACACGCCAACAATTAATACTTGCCACTGGAATTGCATCGAAATACCCAGAAGAATGTACGGCGACCTACTGCAGAGAGTACATCAACTCACCGGCTGTTAAAATCCAGCCGTTCCAGAAAGGTCCCAGCAGTTCCTACATGCTTCACAATAAGGGGGGCAGAAAGTTCAAGTTACACCGCGAGCGCACACCAATATTATCAGTCAGTCTCGAAATTACCGGCGCGTTGCTGTACTATATAAGGCAGCGTCAGATAGACAAATACAACAGTTCAGTACACTACGCATTAGTGATCTAATTATCGTCCGCAGTTCGCGCCGTAAAGAAATTATTCGTTGTTATTATTTTTATTAAATAATAAACTTCGTTAACAAAGTCAATCGAGTGTTATTCAATGATTAAAGAACACGCAGGGTATCTCGAAGACTGATACCACTATAGGTCTTTTTAAGGAAAGGAAGAAGGGAAACCGGTTCTTGAATAGATGTTGTAGGAAACAAATCATTCCAGTTAATTGACCAAAAAAACAACCCACTCCCATGTAGTAAATGATTCAACCATATTCAAATGTTCAACATGCTTTTGACCAAAGTTGAAAATGCATTACTTATATATATAAATTTAATTTTCAAATTTGTTTTTACTAATTTCAGATTAATAAGTCTAAATGAGCGTGTTTGGCTTTCGGAAGGCAACGAACTGCACCTCATCGAGGCGGGGGCCGTGCTCATGGACTGCATAGTCAGCAACTCCGTTCCTCTCAGCGCCCATCATCGGAGACGGATCATCATCAAGTGCCAAGACCTGGTCTCCAGCTCCCTCAACGCCCTCTACACTAAACCCGATACGGAAGAACTAGTCAAGGTGTTGAAAGGAACACAAACCAGACTGGAGAGAATGGAGTGAAGATTCTTTGGAAAAGAATAATTGTTTGTTAAATTCATGGACTTATTGTTAATGATTTTTGTTAGTGAAATTCATGTGAACTTTTAGTTTCCGATATATTTTTTTAATGTTACACTTTTAATATTGTGAATGAGAGATTGAATGAAAACTTGAAATATTTGCAAAACATTGAATGTTGATAAAAATAATTTGTAATTCATTTGTAAATAAACTTAATAAAAACTTGAACCTTTTCTTAACCCGTAAAGCCTATTTGTTCAGTTTTCGGAACAACTCATATAGGTGTCATACAAATCGTTGTATCTCCCTTACTAATATAGAGGGAGATACGATATAAACAGTGTTAGAAAGAAAAAACACCACGCTTGATATTCAAATACAAAAACTAACCACAAAAAAGGTAAAATGTACACCTTTATATCAAACCAAAGTTTCGAATCGCAATTTTAACCCTTTCCCTGCGGAAAGCGCACCACTGCGCCGCCCCGTACATGCCCTGTACGCGGGCGGCGCAGTGGTGCGCCGCGAAGTTTCTCCGGCTTTATGTATATGAAACATACTTGAATATGGTAAAATTTATACTCCAAAAAATTCTCAAATCTTTACCCTACTGACATCTTGCGATATTCTTCCGTAATACGTATCCTAATCAGAGATTTGAAGGGACCTTCCAACTCAGAGCGAAAAATGAATCAGTTTGAATTCTTCCCGCGTCTTTTCCAACGCTATTGCGCAGGCGCCTCTCATAAGATTCTCAAGCGAAGACGCTCGCCGAGTAATACATTATCATATCGAATTATTGTTTGCTTTTTTCGTTGATGCAAACTATCGTGATTACTGTGGACATTTATCTGATTTATCATATTTAAAAATAAGTTTTTTTATAAATATACTAAAGATACTTTCAAACTCTGGAAGAAATATAAAATTTCATCAGTGTTAGATTATTTTCAAATAAAAATAAGTGATTTAGAGTGTTTTTAGTTGACAATCAAGTGTGGTGATTTTATAACTCTTTACGAAAAGTTGTAGGCGTTTGACTTTTTATCAATAATTGAAATTATTTTTATTACCAACATACAAAATGTCGGGTCGTAGTCTTAGTGACGACGAAATAATTAGTGCAACTTTAGAAATAAATTTAGATTTCGAACTTAGTGAAAGTGACGAAGATAACAATTGTGAAGCTGCAGTTGTTTTTATTATACAACCCTTTTTAAGTGTGTCAATATTTCATGCATCTAGCCAATCGAGACATCGCACCACAGTTGAAGAGCTGTACTCCGGTATGTTGACGTGCTTATTGTGTTGACCTTGAGATATTAATATGGCGGCCCGACCCAAACGTATTCATTACACTACTGAGATAAGCGTCGAAGATTTATAGAGTCCCATTGATAATCGGAATGTTTATTTACACTTGAAAAAATACTTCAAGACATAATTGACTTATTTTTTAAAACAAATATTAAAATCCATGTGTGATTAATGTTTAAAGCCATAAATTAGATTAATGATAAATAGCCCCGCGTGTGAACGAAGTGATACATATTTTTGACGCGTAGAAAAGGTTAAATGAATTTATGAAACTTTGGGAATTTTTTATTAACTACTTATATGGATTGACAAAAAGTGAGAAGACAATAACATTTATAAAATACTAGCTTTTTCCCGCGGCTTCGCTCGTATGGTGTAAGGGGGGTTACCACTCCGCCTCCTCCACCCCCCATCGCTCCCTTCCTCCCGCTTTCCATACATTCAGTTTTCAAACCTCGCATGCCACCAATAGCAATTTTTTTAATACAAATTTCATAATGCCAGAGCTCACCAGAAGTTTTATAAAAACCTTGTCCTGACAATAACAAACACAAAAAAAAGAATTATCCAATTTGGTGCAGTTTCAAGCAACGTTTCAATTCTGAATGGGTGGTATTTCACCAGGGCGATACTGAGAGTATCTAACTCTGGAATGCGTAAGTACATATATGAATTAAATGTGAGATAACACAAATTAATAAAATAAAATTTATTTGCGCACTGAGATTCAAACCCGTGACCTCCGGTTTTGTAGCCGAAGATTTTACCGTATCGATCTTTCAATTTTCACATACTCCCATTAACCGGTAACGTGCCAGGAACTCGAAAACACGGGCCTCATTTGCGCATGCGCGAGAAAATAATTCAAATATTTGAAATAAATTGTCTCTGAAAAACTTTTGGTCTGCGATTTTGACCCTCATATGTACGAATTTGTATGAAAAACAGTGTCTAAATCGCTTGCGCCATCATTATTCTTGGTAGTCTTAAAGATTTCAGTCGAATTGCCACACTGGATTATTTTTAAGACGATTTATTCTATGATGATGCGCTGTCAGATTTTGGCGCGGAATTAACGGTCGCAATTACTGTGTGTATCGCGAATAAAACGTCGTAAAACCTATTAATTTACGTAATAAATGCAAGTAATGTGGTTTTAGTGGATAGTTTATTGTGTTGTGAACGTGTTGCAGTCAATAAAATATACCATAGCTTAAAATTTATCAACAAAACATTCAATTCAAAATTCAAAGTGGTGCTTTGTTAGGGCAAGGGGAAGGTTGGATGCCTCTTCACCCCCGGCTCGTCACAGGTTAATTACCTGACTTAGTGCGGTGGGACTGTTGTCTGTTCCCAAAGCTCAAAGGTTTCCTGACAAAGAAAAGCCTTTATGAAGGCTATAAAAGGAGTATATATAACAATAATTGTTTCCACAACCCAATTTCTTTTCTTTTTATGTTAGCTTAGAATTTTCAATTCATACAAAGTCATTTTTTCAATCATATTTTAATAAGTAAAAACTGTTACATGCTAAGGTATATAAAACAATTTATTTATATCAGTCCACAATCTTCAAGTTTCCCCATCAACAGTTTGTGGTGTCGCTGTAATACTTTCAATCTCAATTCACTCATCTTATTTCTGGCCGTGAGAACCTCGAGCATTGGTCGGGTCATCTGCAAACAAAATACACGTTAAAATGATGCAAGGAAACCAAAAAATAAATAAAAATTTAATCAACTCTCACTGTCAATGGGTGTGGGTTTCGATTTTTGATTTTGTTTCCATTCTTAAAATTTTGTGATAGTTAACCTGTTAAATTAGGCCCTTTTTCCACAGGCATAAGCTAGGATCCGATACCCATGTCGTGTACTCACTTGCAAAACATCTTGTCGTGCACAGTCCGTACAAGTCACTCCTGAAATCAAGAGACCCGCGTCCCTACAAATTATTGATTGCAGTATCTATTGCTGTTTACGGATATGTTGTATGAACCTCCGCGCAGATGTATGGCAGTAGTCACCAAGATTCTTGAATCGTCGAGTATCGGATATTTGCGTATCCCTGCAGAAGAAGGACCTTACAGGAAGTAAAACACATTTAATGGGCCATACCTTTTCTGCAATATGTCCTAGTGCTATGACTCGCACGGCTTCATTGTGCTGTTCAGTCAAGAAGTCTCCTTCCATTCCTGACGTGTCTTTATAGAAAGTCTCATCCTCTTCTTCATTCAGGATTTCCGGTAGCTGAACCAATGTCTGGAAAAAGAGATTTTGGTCTTCAAATATTATAGAACTTTTCCACGCGGCTCTAATACAATGTGCTAATACTAATGAATATAAATTGTACTGTATGTGAATATGTATGTAGTTTCAATGTTTCTCAACAGATGTCGTTAGTGAAGGTAGTTTTAACGTGAGTCACCAGAGGTCAGTAAAGTTGGACTACATGAGAGTGACAATTGTCATCCGTTCGGGTCTAATACCTGAACCGTTATGAGATAGCCGATGATATCCGATCGACAGGTGGGCACCTTCAGTGACCATTTCTCCTGCCGCAGAACTACTGAGAGCATCCTTTAGAACGGACTTTAAGTCCAGTTAAATATTCATTGTAAATAAGAAGATAATAAACACGACTCGTAACCTGACGAATTGAAATATCATTGAAACTCCGATCATCCGAGTTTTATTGTTCATCAGAGAAAACAACAGAACAAAAATATATGAAATAAGAAAATTATGAAGAAGAAGGCGACAAGTACCCCAAAACATATGGGTTCTTTTTGTGGCATATTGAACGTGTCATTCATTTGATTTATTTATTTTTTTATTTATGATGCAAAAAATTATTGGAAAATTCAAATCGCAACAATATTTAATAAGCCAAGGATTTACCCTTAAACATGTGGCCAGGAGTGCTGAATCAGGCTGAACTATTTCTAAAGGAATTTCCCTTCTTAGTTGGGAGGTTGAGGTGTCGGCAGACTGGAAGCATGTGACCTGAACCTAAAAAGAAAACAACCATTGATGAAACCTAAAGAACTTGTTCTGCCTTACTCATAATCACAGAATAAGGAAATTTGTACACTACAATTTCACCTAACCTGTTTGTATTAATGTGGTATTATGTTATTCTGCAATTATGAGTAAGGCGGATAGGGTTTAGAAGTGCTGGAAAGAAGTCTTCCTTGCAGGGACGAAAGAAAGAAATTTCGACTTTTGTCAGAAGAAGGTGCCTCAATAAAATGTGTAGGAACGACATTAAGAGTTTAAATAAGGGAAGAACTTACCTCATGTGCCTTGGAACTTTGATCAGTAAGGAAAACGGCAAAGATAAGTCCAACGAAGCTCGAATCCATCCTTTGATACATAGCTTGTGTGTTCAAATCTGAAATGAAATAATTTTTATCTCAGTTCTTCTAATAATACGCAAAAATTATGCACTTCGAGATTAAAACCATCAATAAAGGAAACATTAGAGCATAATAAAAAGTTATGATCCACTCACCAACATGGGAAGGCCACACAGTGATGTGGGGATGGGAGTGGTACCAACCAACCACCCTCAGGGGTTTTCCAACTTGTTGAGCCAGCTTCTCTGCATATTCCGTGGCCTGGACTAGCTGCTCCTCCGATATCTCCACTCTATCGGGCTTTTTGTCAGACCTCCGCAGGATTATGGAAGCGGATATTGATACAAGGGTAGAGTTATCATTGACCTGGAATGACAATACAACATTATTATGGGCGGAGACGTGCGAGAACAGTCAACAATCCGACAGGAATGCATTGGTTTATTTAGCATGGAATACATGTCGATATCTATGCGTAAACGTAAATGTATGATTTGTAATCACCTGTCCGATGAGTAACCCCATAATCTCCTGTTTTTCGGTAGACAGGGCATGCTGCATGCAAACGGTAAAAACATCACTTGAAAGATGAACGTTTTCTAACATTTTGACTTTATTGTCAACACTGCTTTTGCGAATAATTCAATACGAAAGTAAACGATTATCTCTACTACAGTACTACTCTCTATTCAGAGTGGAGATAACGGGGATCTATTCATTGTTAGAATATATAGTCGTAGAATGTTATCACCATGTCATCACAGATATGAACTGTCAAAACCATAAATAAACCAATCCACAGAAATTTTTAAAAGAAAATAGACAACCGAATTACGAATGATAGAAGATAATCTACAATCCATAGACAGTGCCATCGTTAAATAAATTTATTTTTAAAATACCACCCCCCACGAAGGCACACGAATAAAAATGATATAAGTTTTTTTTAATAAGGAACTCCAATGAAAAATATGATTGCTTTAAAAAAAATTGTATTTATATAGATCAACGGGTGAAATGCAGATCCTGCCAAAATCTGGAAATTTAATAGAAATGCACTTTCTAGATGAGAAAAGTGTGGAGAAGCTGAATAAGATAATAATAACAGACCAACGAACGCCGATGAATATATAAGTTTTATTGTATTACTAGCTGATCCGGCGAACTTCGTACCGCCTCAGAATCAAAAACTGTTGTCAACTTATTAGCTCAATTGATCTAAATTGTTTCTCCCTGCGTATACCATACCTTGATCTAAATTGTTTCTCCCTGCGTATCCTTTCCCCTCTCGCGTTCCCTCTCCCTCTACCCACTCCACTTCTCCCCTTCCCCCGTCCCGCTAACCCCTCTTCCTGAATTCCTTTCCCCCCTCCCCCCTCCCCCGGTTCACAGTTCAATATTATACCCCTTACAATATTGCTGCAGTTCTTTCAAAATAGGAGAATTCGTTCCATACAAAATGTATGGGGAAAATAATTTTCTTCGGAGTGGAACACCCTTTACTTTTAGGGGTATGAAAAATAGATGTTGGTCGATTCTCAGACCTACCAGATAAGCACACAAAATTTCATCAAAATTGGTCCAGCCGCTTCGGAGGAGTATGGTAACAAACACCGTGACACGAGAATTTTATATATTAGATTATACGTAGAATTATTATATTATAGAAAATATGGTAGGCTTTTGATACTTTGACGTCAGACACAAAAAAAACACAGATTCGGTGGGTTTTTGGGAGATTCGAAAAATTAAAACTTTGTTGATTATTTTAACTATTATAACTAACTATATCAATTAAAAAATATACTTGTATTTACGTCAGAAGGTCTTTATTGATTATTAAAATTGACTTAAATTCCTTATTATAAATATAATTTTATGTTATTTTTTAAGTTCGATAAAAGTAATTTTTGCAATAAAAAAAGGATTGTGTACTCCGATTCATTTTCGATTTAAAAAAAAAACGCTACTTGTAAATAAACGGATTTGCATTTGTTCAATCTACCACGTCCGTTTTTTATCTTACTTCATGATAATATAAAAATTAGGTAATCTATTTTTCCTGAAGTTGAAATTTTTAATCTTTAAAATATTTATTTAGCTAATGGGTATTTGTTGTTGAAACAAAATTTGGCGTAATATTTTAAATAAAAGGAATAACCACCACAATTTTTTTTATTTAACCAAATAAATTATACATTTTCACAATATTTGTTTTTTAAATTTCCTACAACGCTTAACAATTTATGAATAAAAAACAAAGATCGACATATTATATTTTTGTACGTGCTAATAATCTATTGTAATAATTTTATGATCATAAAAAAGTATTTTGAACCCGCTGCGTTGTTTTTAGTATAAGTAGCTACCTCGACAAAAACATGCTGCAGCAGCTACACAATACAAAATCAATAATATTATTATTTTTCAGTTGGCCAACCTTTCAAAACTTCCTAAAATTTGACAGTGCTAGTAAACCGTGCAGTGCGTTTTGTTAATTTTTGTTAAATTCGAAATTGTTTTCATCTTCGGTGAGTTTTACCTATATCAGCTTACAATTATACTATTGTTTCATTGCTAATCTAACACCCTTGACGTTTTAAGCAATAATAATTCTTGAATTGATAATTTAGTAAACAGCGAAGCCCTCTTCGATAAACGCAATCTATCGATTATGGTTTTCGGTTTATTTATTTAGTATTCAAAATCGTCAGTTGAAAATATTTTTGTAAGTCAATCCTTGATAATGCTTTTAATATTGTGTATGAAATGTATTCTATGTCGTCTTTTCGGCATCGTCTATTCACATTAGAGTAATATGAACCATCATTACCACCTGGTGTTAGTGCATGCATGTTATCATATTATGTATATTTTTTATTGTGTATCCTGCAACCATCCCGCCGTTTGTATTGAATCATCATTTCGGTATAGATGAATCGATATTTTGTTAGTACAAACATGATTTTATTATTAATTATTAGCATTATTGTTATGAATTTGTACTCTCAAGACTTGTGTTTTTTTTTGTTGTGAATTGTTATTTATGTCTTCATTCTTCTGGTTGACATTTCACCAACCAATTTATAAATATTAAATACCCAATAAAATTGCACAATATATGGTAGTTACTGAAATTGATGCATTTGTAAAACAATAAAAACTAAAGTTTTTTTCTATGCAGGTAGAATTTAGAACCCAAGAAAAAAAATATTCGTATCCACCCACGTTCAGGTATAAAATATATCTTTTGACCATCCGGTTCTTAGAAAGAGTTGTATAGACGAGATTTGTATTGCCTTCTGGTTTACATTTTTCCAATATTCTGATAGTGTTTATCTTTGCTTTCTGAAAATTAGGGACAAATATAGGAACAAATACAATTTTCTAATATTCAAATCCGGTTCTTCAAATGAATCAAAATCTTTATAGTGGTTGACTCCTCTTGCAATTACATAAAGATTTTTCTTTTGTAATTATTTTATTAATTTTTTACAAAACCGGGACCAGCTCATTTTACACTAAAAAAAAAAATTTTACCCCAGTAGATAGGTAATAATTAGATGTAATTAATTCCATAAGCGGAAATTGAAAAAAATGTATATTATCGTTAATTTCTTAAATTTAAATACGAAAATGTCATTTTTCAATGACCTCCATGTTGTAAATTACAGCGGTAAATATGCACTTTTTCACGAAAAAACACTTTGCAGAAGTTGAATAATTGTTAGAATTACGTATTTCGGAAACTTTTTGCATTGGGGGAGGCGGAAAATGATGCATTTTAAATTTCAATTGCGTAAAATCAAAATTCACTTCGCATCTTCGCAAACTGACATGGCGCGGCCGATCTGTCACACAAGCCCGCTAGACACCCTGCGTAGCCAGACAAACCATTTAAAAACGTAGGCTGTTTTTTTAAAGTTAAGATAATATTCACAAGCCCGCTATACAAACCCTGCGAAGCCAGACAAACCATTTAAAAACGTAGGCTGTTTTTTAAAGTTAAGATAATATTCACAAGCCCGCTATACAAACCCTGCGAAGCCAGACAAACCATTTAAAAACGTAGGCTGTTTTTTAAAATAAAGATAACAACATGGAGGTCATTGAAAAATGACATTTTCGTATTTTTAAATTTAATAAAAAATTGACGATAATATACATTATTTTCAATTTCCGCTCACGGAATTAATTACATCTAATTATTACCTATCTACTGGGGTATATATTTATATTTTTTGTCCAAAATGAGCTGGTCCCGGCTTTGTAAAAATTTACCACATAATAAATAAATAAATAATAAGGCATAAATATATAAATATATATACATAAATATATTTACTAATTTTCTATTATTTCTTCACTGTGACAGTTACATAGGTACATCAATAGGCCACTGCAACAAATAAATTATTGTAATATTGTTTTCCATTAGTAATATGGATTAATGTACCACCATTTTATTATCAGCATGTAATTCATGCATTTCTTTGAAGCCTTATCATTTCTGCAAACATTTTTCTGAGAAATTGGAGTGGCAATAGATAATTTATTGATTTGCAATATAATATTACTAAAAGAACATAAGATAGGTATACATTTTACGTTGTATATTAATTTCATCACCCATTCCTTGGCTACAGTGTGATTTTATTATGTATTAGTCGTCTAAATATTTATTTCATTTCATTGTGGCAACCCTGATGTTATTTCGTAATTAAATTACTAATGACCAGCTATGGTTTGTTTAATCTACTTACTTCCCAAACCATCTCTTGTATTTCTGCTACGTATTTTTGCTGTACTACTTGTTTTTTTTTACATTTCCCCCTTTCTCTACCTTTTGTTGTTGTTCTATGTCTGTTATCTCTATAACACTTTGATGGCGACGTTGTGGTAAATATTAAAAATATATCCCAACTGGGGATACCAAAGTCTCACTGCCTCCGGGCAGTTGGGAGTCTCGTGCGGTATTAACGCAAAAAAGTGAATATCGATGTATTCAGGATTATTTTATAGCTATTTTGTAGCATCCTTTGGTGATATGTCACTATAAAAAAAATTCCATTATATAATTGAAAAAAGGCAACCTTTCACACTTTGGTGATATTTTTATTAAAATGTCGCTATAAAAAAGTCCATCTATCCAATTGAAAAAAGGCCACCATTCACCCTTTGGTGATTTTTTATTAAAATGACACTATAAAAAAATTCCATCTATCCAATTGAAAAAAGGCCACCCTTAACCCTTTGGTGATATTTTTATTAAACTGTCGCTATAAAAAAGTCTATCTATCCAATTGAAAAAAGGCCACCCACCCACCAGAAGATAACGAGTTTTAAAGAAGTTGTATGCATACAATGCATCTGTTAGAGAACCGTCTTCGTGTCAACATTCTCTACTATATTTTTCCATTTTGCTCCTTATTCTGTTTAGAACACCCGCAATAAATACATACTTTACATACATAATATACCGGTTCCATGTCAACTCAGAATCAAGTCAACTCAACACCTCTTTGAAAAGTCATTAAAAGCTATGAAAAAAATAATTTTAAAATAGCCCATAACCGTAACCTAATTAAACTCTTTTTTTTTCATCACTTGATGAATTTTCAAAGGAAGTTCTGAGTTGATTGCATTCTGAGTTGTCCGGTCATCAATAAAGCAAATTCTAAATATCCGCGAGACTAAAATACAATAAAAAATCACGGAAACGTGAAACCGAAAAACCATTTCGCGGGAATTTTTACAGGAAAATCCTACAAACTAAATGAACTTATTTCTTGCGAAATCCGATGAAAGAATAGAATATACGCAACTAGCAGACCCTGCCACACGTTGCTGTGGCTAACGAAACACAACGCCACGCCATTACCCGACCTTTATCACCAACGCCATCTGTTAAATCAAATCCACACCGCCGGCTTGCCAGCCAGCTGCCCGCTGCCTGCTCCCTTCATATATTTCAACCAATTTGCACAAAACCTTGACAAATTATATACCTAATAACCAGTGGCGGCTCGTGACTTTTGGGTGAGCTAGAGTATTGATATTAAAAAAATGGCATTATTGATGTTGTTGTAGCCGAAAAAAATTTTTTTTTTTTAAATCAGTTTTTTGTATAAAAAATTTCAGAGAGTTTCAGTTTGGCGGTGTGCCGCACTGATTTCCTGAAAATTCTTCATACAAAACACCGATTTTTGAAAAATTAAATATTTTTTGCATACAACAACATCCATGATGCCATTTTTTTAATATTAGCACCCTAGCATACCCAAAAGTCATGAGCCGCCACTGTTAATAACCTCCTCATGAATCATTCTATCCTTTGGTGAAAACCGCATGAAAATCCGTTGCGATATAAGATCTAAGCGCACAGACAGCGGGAGCGACTTCATTTTATACTATGTAAAGATTAGGTAGGTACTATAATTTAATTATTTTGAATATACTCACCTGTTATATCAGCGGCCAACTTGCCATTACGTTATTACATTATCTAATGATGTTACAGGTTACAGGCACGGGGCAGTATTGAAATCATTGACTGGTTTAACGACCTCTGCATATTGTACGCGAGCTGAATAACAGTCTTTCGTCGGAAGAATTATAACACAATAAGACTGCGATTATCACACGTCAGACGTCGCCCACCGGCGTTACATTATCCCTCTGAAAATGGAACCAAGATATATCTATTTTGATTTTTATTTTAATCATGAAGTAAAATCATCATCATAATCTCACTACAAGCCCAGAACATCCACAAAAACATTATATATGGAAACAAAACTATTAACATTTCGAAAACTATATGAATACGATACGCGTCTCCTTATTTACAAAATAAACTCGTACGTACAAAGTCAGAATTCATTAAAACGTCCCAAGTACACAAACACGACAACACGATAACATTACATTTAAACACCATCCACACTAACTATGGTAAACAATCCATTGGTTACGCGAAGGGGGAAAATTATATAATTGCATCCCGAACGACATTAAAAACGAAAATTAGCTGGGTACATATAATTTTTTTTATTAAAATTTATTCTTGATAAACAAAGTAATGACAGAATAGCGCTGTATTGTTATATTTAGTTTAGTTTAATGTGTTTAATTATTTCTAGTTAAATAAGTGAAAATGTAATTTTCTTTTTACTGGAATAAAAAAAACTATTCCGTGCGGTCGAACACATCTACTATTTCCAAGAAATTATTGCTGCAAAATGCATGCAATCTAGGTACACTACAAGCGAGTATCTAAGTGACTCACTGATATTGTTGTTGCAATTAAAAACAATTTTAGATCGAGTAGTTCTTGTTGGTATATGGAGGATAATTAGGCTTAATAAATCAGGGTTGTCTACTATACCATTAACAATTTATATAAGTAAGATTGTAAGCGAATTCCTACATAGATTAAGATGGAGTCAATTTCACTTTTATCTGCCTTGGTTGCGAAATTATTCAATTATGTATCCTCTGCATTCAAATATGGATGTACTATTATTTAATGGCGATCATTATATATTTTCTTTTTGAAATTATTATTGTATTTATTGCACAAGTCTTTTGTAATTACCTGCTTACTTCACCTGTAAATATTATTAGGTACTTTAACTTAACCGCGACTTTCTTCATTATGAATATGCTATCCAGATGCAAATAATGTTGTAATATCACAACTTCGCCCTTGGGGTGATTTTTCACAAAAACGGCGCTCTACAAATTATCCGAATATTAAGAGGAAACCCGGTCGCCGAGAAACTTGAACAATAGGTATTTTACCAAATAATGCTGTTACTGTCGCTTTTACTCCCCCGAATACTGAGCGAAAGGGACAACTGATAATACCTAAATATAATCATCAAAATCATGTTTTTTTTTATATTCCCCATTTTTTTCCTCCAAAACTGGACCGATTTTTAAGATTTTTTTACTAACTAGAAGAAAAGACTCTGCCGAGTGATTCTATATCTTTTGTGGGATTGTTATCGAGATAACGGACGTGATCGCCTGTCAGATTTGTGTGATTTTTACATATTTACTGTCACATATTTTAGTTTAGATAGTTTTAAACACGAATTCCTGCAAGTATGCATGATTATTTATTCATTTAATGTACGTTGTACATAGAAAAAAGCAAATAAATCACACTTATCTGAGAGGAGATCACGTCCGTTATCTCGATAACGATCCAACAAAAGATTTAGAAGAAGATATAGAATCGCTCGGCTGAACGTTAGTTTGTATATTTGACGTTTGTTGATGGCGTTCAAACCAGGCAATTTTGACGATTTTTCGGGGGTCTCTGTAACTTATTAAAATTAACTATGTACCAAAACTCCAATGGTCGATTATATTATATTAAAAAATATTTTCACTGGTGTCAAAATCCAAAGAGGAATTGGGGAATGTTTCTATGGACAAAACAAAACAACCGCCCGGTTCCCTCTTAACTGCCCCTCATTTCTATAATCTGAATCTGCCCAGAATAAGGAGTTTTGTTTTTTACGTACCCAGGGCCGGATCTACGAAATCTAGCGCCCTGTGCAGTAGGTACCGATGGCGCCCCCCCCCCCTACATTTTTATTTTGATTAAAAATTCGTTTACCCCAATTTTTTTTTTTATTATTTAATTTTTTTTTTACACTAATTTATCAAATAAAATCAAGACATATAAAGGGTGTAACCCTATCTAAAGTTTTCGAATAAATAAGCCACGATCTATGTAATTCTTCTCCATTAGGCAGTTTCTTGTAATAATACGTATTAAATTTACGCTTGTTCTAATAGGAAAATCAAAACCTTTCAATTGTACAGGACCTTCCTGAACTAATAAACTAATGGAATTTTGATATAACTTTGGCCAGCATCCGGGATCTTTCAATTCAAGCTCTGAAAACAGAATTGAATTTAAACTGCTATCAGTAACGTTATTTTTATCTTCTAATAATTCGACCGGAGGAATTTGTGCGATAGATATCTGTTTAGATGTGCTCGGGACCATTGTAACGTCATTGCGCGGGACATCATTTTTTATCGGTGCTGGAGAAATTGGAATAAAAAAATTCCCAATGGAAACGAGTTTTTTTATGTCATTATGCTCTTTAATTCTAAGTTTTAGATTCTGCCAGCCTGAAAGTTTTTTTTAATTATTGTTCTATTCATTGTAATCCACAATCCACAACCTCTAACAACCAATAGAAATTTAGTTATAAATTAAAAAATCTAATAATATAACCTCAAATTTGTTCCTTGCATTTCCATTTCCCCTGTGTTCTGTGTTGAGCGAACAAACACGAACGTATCTATGGTATCAACGGCTTACGAAAGACGCTTACACTGATTATTACTGACTGTAAAATAACAAATCTAATAGAAATTAATTATAGGTACATTTAACGAACTTCAACTGTCAAATCAATGATGAAACTGTTAACAAGTTGCAACCTTGCAAACCGTGCGATGTTTATGCTAATGGAATTTTGAATTTACTGAAGATTTCATAAGAAAATGGTCTTTAACTACATTCTCCTAGAGACTTAAATCGTACAAGAGCACTTTTAAAGGCGCCGTCGGTTTGTTTGTTCTCTTGAATAAAAGTACGGCGCTGTGATTGGTTAATGAATTTGGATCGCACTCATTCGTCGTAAAAGACGGTAAAAGATATATGGAAAAATAGATCTTACGTTTAAACTAAATATATGGAATTTGTAAAAAAATTCTGTAACTGACTATAAATTCGTAAATCGTTGAATTTCGTTGAATTCAAACCAGATGCGTGCGCAGTCTGTATCTTTGGAAAGTGTTGCTAGAGCGTAATAATTATTTCGTACTATGGGTAATTTTTAAACGATTCAGGGAATATTATAACAAATTTTTAATACAATATTTATTTTCTCACGGCGCCCCTTCGGAGTTGGCGCCAGGTTTTTTGCACGTTTTTGAACGTATGGCAGATCCGGTGCTGTACGTACCTACCTTATAATTAGTATAGTTTTATTTATACAGGGTGTCAAGGAACGTACATAATTCAATAATTAACGTAATTCAATAATTTATCTAATTGAACCATTGATGGATGTTTCGAAAATCAGCTCGTAACTCGAAGTCTTATGAAAAGAAATGACAAATCAAACTAGAAAAAGGTTCACCTAGAAAAAATCTCTTTGGTATAAAAAGTTTTTAGTGAAACAGATTTCCTTATTTATATTGATTTTTCATTTAAATAAAAAAAAAGTTTATAATATTTTTTTATGTGGAATATCTCACAATAGCCCAAACTGCTCTCGTCTGGAGGCAGTGAGACTATGGCGCATCCAATTGGGATATTTTGTGAGGATTGGGAAGTAGATGGGGAGAGGAAGGTGGGGAAGTACATGGCTATTCAGATCTGGTCACCATACATGGCCAAAGCCATTTCAAGCAACCTTTCAATTTTGGGTGGTGGTCTTACACCAGGGCCATATTGTCGATATCTTCAACTCTGGAACGTGGCGTAAATATGCTATATATTATGTATTATTTTTAATTCAATTTGGGAGGCGGGTATGGGTACCACCGCCCGGGGAACCATTTATTGGACGACCAACACCTCTGCCATAGGTCACCCCAAGTGGTTCGCTACGTTTGGTGACTTAGCAGGGGTGCCCGCGTTCATGGCGTGAGATTTGTCCAGGTCTTGACAGCGGATGCGTCTGCTGCTTGGTGGGCCGGATCAAGAGAGACTGGAGAGTTGGGTGGAGGTCTTTCGACCCATCGCCCTGCACCGCAGTTAAAGGGATGGATTCACACGTCTTGTCTCTCCTGGACACACTGACCCCCATACCTACCCACCCCTCGTATCTTTTTCCTTCCCAGAATTTCCTATCTTTCCTTCCTTAAAAAGACCCTCCACACGGCATCCCCTAAGATGACATAGGTCCTGAGGAAATTATTGTGCTCAGGGCCTCTTGTGTGGAGCTAATGTAAAAAAAAATTGCGAAAATAAAATTATTTTTTTTAAAGACAGACAAACATTCCCGGGTTGCGAATAATCCGACAATATTTGAAAATCTCCTACTACCACCACAGTAAGCCAAAAATGTTGCTTGAGTCATGATGGAGGACAGCAGAGGAATCAAACACAGAACGCCTGGGTGGAACTCAGACGCGAGGCCCACTCAACCAGTGACCGGTCAAAGCAAATTAATCACATAAAATTTATTTGCGCACGCCGGGATTTGAACCTGCGTCTGCCGGATTACTAGTCGAGAGCCTTGCCCCTCGACTACGGTGGCCGTCAAATATAAAATCTTTAAAATCCGACGTGCTAATAACTCAACCTACCGATGTATTTATTTATTTGTGCTAGGTTTTTACAGATGTTCTCTCTTACGTGAGAATAATTCAGTTATAAGAAAGAACTCACTTGAAAGCTTATAAAATGTTATGCAAATTTGTTGCAATCACAGTAAAAGCTATGTCACAACTATCGTGTTTTACCAATGTTCTAAAATTGTAGGTAAGTATGTCACAAGAAATAACGTCATTCTGTACAGATTAGTAATTTGTTATTGTTTAATTATTGGTGGGTGGCGTTCCGCATTATTTTACTGTTTGTTTATGCTCGTGTTATAAACTATGATGCATAACAGCACACGTTGTTCATACTTAAAACTTGCATACAACGATTTCTCATATTGCACATTAGATTAACATGAATATTCATATTATGAAGTCGAGGGAAAACGCAGAGGTAGTGAAAACACTTGGGATTTTTACATTGATCATAGTTAATGCCCAAGAAATATAAAAAAAACGGTGTGATAATGGCTAAATGCGAATTACGAAATTTTTTTTTTTTTTTCAAAAACACTTGGAAAAGCAGATTATTTAGATCCTATCACAAGTTGTTCGCTACGTTTGGTGACCTAGCAGGAGCGCCCAGGTTCGTGGGGTGAGGTTTGAGGGAAGGATACCCTCTGACCTCAGTCTGACTCTCAACCCATTGCCTTGTAACGCAGTGGCAAGGATGAATTCATACGTCCGTTACTCCACCGAATCGTGGACTCATTGAATCTCAGATTCCTCCCCATCTCTCATACTTTTTCTTCCTAGAATTTTCTTTCCTTAAAAAGACCCTCCACACAGCATCCCCAAAGATGACACAGGCCCTTAGAGAAATCCTGTGTACAGTTAAGGGAACGTACCCATACTACGTGACCAACTTTTTGCAATTTTTAACCCCCCCACCCCCGGTGACCAAAATCCTAAGGAACCCGCCGCTCATTTGTATGGAGCGTGACATTTTGAAGACCCCCCCCCCTAAACGTGTCACGTAGTATGGGTACGTTCCCTAATGTAAAAAGGGGCATACTGTATTCATTTATGCTGGCCATTTTGGATGACTTTGTCACACATGAATTTCTGGCTTTAATTATCTCGGAAGCTCTTCAGTTCCTGAGCTGAAATGAGTGCATTGTTTTTATTTCCATCAAAATGATTTTATATTATGCTGTTGAAACGGGAGAGGGGCGGGGGGGGGGAGCGTGTGCATAGCCAAAAATATGGGAAAAATTAGAAGCTCTGACCTAGATTTCCATATGTTTGGTTTTGATTTAGTTTTAAATTTTTATAATTATCTAAATCGATACCATTAATATTACAGCGTAACAAATTTCAGTAGGTTCGGCGCCATAGAGCCTTAGAAGCTCTATGAAGTTATGTTTCTTTTTAGGTACAATAATATAACGTATTCAACTATATTACCCATGCACAGGCTGCGCCTTAGTGGGATCCCATTATTCTTATGATTTGTATAATATTGTATATGCCAAATGTAAAATTTGGGAAAAAATAATGGAAAAAGCCATGAATGACCCTGTGACCGTTGTGTAATGATTAAGCCCACGAGTGTAATGATAATGCCTATATGACGCGAATGTGAATGATATAATAAGTCAGTGACGCCCGAGGAAGACATGGCACGATTCAGTGAACCAAATACTTGAGTCGGGTCACGTCAAGAGTCATAATAACAGAAGTGGGGTACCTACTCGTATGTATATAGATAGATATATGTGAAAATGCATGAAGGAAGGGGTATGTGCCAAGACAGATTGTTTGGCGGTTCATCCTCTTTGCCTACCTCCGCGGGAAACGCTGTGTTCGTTAGTTAGTAAAATATTCGGCCACCATAACACGGGCACTTGCCTAGTTAGGTGGGTAAAAGTATATTATATTTTTAATTTTGTCACACTATACTTGAAATGATAGAACCGAAGATGCGACAAGCCATTGAATATTTTGTATTCATATTATTACATACGCAGTACAGCTACTGTACATCATACAATGTACGTAAATACATATTATGTCATACGGATGCTCATATAAATACGTGTGGAGATAGAGAATTTTGACAATCGTCAGTCATTGACACTGACACGAGATATAAAAAAATAGTCTCGTTTACTCAATTATTTTATCTAAAATGTGGCGGGTGGCATGGAATAGTTTCACTATGGGTTTGTTTACGTTATCCGACACACGTATTCACATTATTTTATAAATGTTCATTTCACCGCAGTTGCCCACAATTCTGGAGTCCATCTTATTACTAGACATAACCCAACTCATGTTTTTCTTTCAATTGATAGTTCAATGTTTTCCTAATTTCTGACTTCTTCCAACCACTTGTGCGTCTGATATTCTCCTAACACCACGGACATATGAATATATCTGGACCTGCCCTAAGTGATAAAAACGTATTATTTCCCCCTCCCCATGGAGCCGGCTGGAGCTCCTCCTTGGAACCGGCTCGCTCCATGGGGAGGGGATAGAGCCTCGCTTGAATCTAAAATGTGTGACGTCATCATTCTTGCCGTGACCAGCGCGAAGCTAACATCCATACATTTAACGAAATAACACGCCAAAACGGTAGCTTGTGCTATACAATATACATACCTACATATCAATGTGCACGTAGCGAATGTGGGCGGTTGTCCAGTGTGCTCGTCGCTGGTTACATGGGTAAGTAAATTATGAAACATTTGTAAAAGTGTTTTAACTAAACACGGCAACAAAATATTGCTATGTGTATTGGGGCGAGCATTTGGCCTTAGCAAATATGTTATTAACGTGGCAAGCAATTCGCGCTCCCAAGTAAAAGGGTCTATTCATTCAAAGCAGATTTTGCTTTTAAGAACTAAATGGTGATATTGTAATGCGAGATGCCTATATACTGTCAGATTGACTTTTTAACGAATCACAGTCATCTTCCTCTCTTCGCCCCCCATAGTTTGGTTTTACCCTCTCGTCTGTATCTTCTGGTCTATTGAATTCTGATGTCTATGCCTAACACCGATTTTGTGTCCATCCTGTCTACGTGTCGAATCCGCCTTACTTTTCCTTCTTCATCTTTTTAGTTACGTTAACACTAGCCTTGCATCATTTTCGTGTCTCCTTATTCATAATTGAAACATATATGTATGTGATTTTACCACACCAAGAATTTCTTTCTATTGTATTGAGTCTAATATCGTCCTTTCGTCTGCTGGTTACATGTTACATGCCTCACTGTTGTACGAGTACCTTAAGGTCTATATGAGAATACCACTATACACTGCAATCACATTGACATCCATTGCTAATTTGATAAAGAATGCAATTTGCAATAAAAAAGTCTACGATGTTGCGCTGCAATATTCCAGATATTGGTACCTACTACTGTAAACTCTAAAGATAACGATCTGTCTAGACTCAAACTATAACCACATTATCTGTAGAGAAGCCAACCCCAACGACCTTCACTCTTTTAGAACGCACCCTTGTCGTAAAAATATCTCCATTGGAGGTAGTCGAGCTCTTAATTAAATTACAGCAATGCTTTCTATAATTATATTTGCACATTGCAGTTCTGCCTGCCTAGTGCAAAATGCAGAATGCTGGGGCTTTGTCGTGCGGAATCAAAATATGTAGAATATTGATTAATGACAATGGACGAGGGGAACAGAATGCAATTAGGATATACCGCTGTACACACAGACTGCATTTTAGGTACACTGCACATGCTATTTAATGCCTATTGCTATATACCTGCCAATTCCCGTTACATTCGAGCTCTCATTGTTCAATAATTGATTTAATTAAGCCCGTCACAACTCGTTGATTGACCTCATTGAGTCGTTATTGACGTTTTCTTTTGTCTGGACAAGTCTATGTTACAAGCGTGTTCGTATAATGTATACTGCCTACAGTGCCTACCTATAATCTATAGTCTTCAGTCTACACGTATCTCGGCTAATTAATGAGCGAAGGACTGAATTCTGTCTCCAGCTGGTTCTCGCAGTTACGAGTAATTAATCCCCCGTTTGATCTAATTGTTTAATCAATTTGCCCATCTGGTTGATACTTTGTTTAAGTAATTTGATGTTTTTTAGATTCACTGAAAGTACGTCGCCCTGCGAATTGAATTGTGAAAAACCCTTAACTTAATTATATTATTTTCATTTGCGTTTTCAATGTTTGAAAATATTCGCATCAATCAATGAAAAAGTAAATATTACGGTTGGAAGACGGCAACAGAACAAACAGTAACTGCCTTTGCCACTATTTTACAAAAACAAAGTTTGAAATTGATCTGATTAGATGTTGATGCTGATTCCTTTGTCGTATTATTACCAATTAATATACTTGACATCCCAACCTCAACCATAAGTTATTGTGTTATATATAGGTACTTAAATACATCCTATGAAGCACCTTTTTGCTATTTTGTAAACATTTTCAAAATTAGATTTTCGTTACTTGGTAGGTAGTTGTAACGTTTACGGATGTATTCTTTTATTATATAAAAATATATTTCATTTGGAAGACACCTAAAATTAAACAAACAAAAAACTGCATCTGTGTCCTACCCTAATGCCATAACGGTAAACATTTCTGTAAAACGTCTATCCCACATAAAAAGATTCCAATTCATATATTCATAATATTTTTATCAATAATTTATTATCTCTAGGTACATCGCAAAGGTATTGGTTGCTTATTGAAGCCACATGTGTTTTCGTCTGCAAGGTCCAATATTTTATGGCTCTCGAATAAAAACACCTTATGTTCGTCTGACAGATGAGACATGAGACAGAAGCCGTGAGGTGGAGGGGTAGGGTTGGTTAAGATGGGTTACGGGTTGGGCTTGTTATCGGAACCCCTCGGGTGCACTTGTCTATCTAATTTGCCGGCTAGGGCGGCTAGACGAGACAGCCGTGTGACGGTGTGATCAGGTGGGAGGGCGCCCACCCCCCCCCCCGGGCGGCTGGGGGGCCATGCGGGGCACGGGACGGGCTAGGGGGCCAGTCGATCGCGGACCGTCGCGCCGGGACAGTGCGTCGAAGTGTTTGTCGCTCTTTTTCCAAAGGAAATAGTCGCATACTCGCGTCAGTGCAAAAAGGAAAAATCTGCAAATTTTCTTCCGACACCCCCAGTGCTTCTTCTACAAAGGGATCACGGCTCAATTTAACCAGTGTTATTCCTAGCGTTTTGTTCATTAACATACACACGCGCAAGTTATCGCTTATCTTATCGGTGTTTTGAAGCTAGAGATATCTTTTCATTTGTCAATTTTTTTTGACAATGTCCTGTAAAATTAGTAATACATAGTTATTCCCCGATACTGTGCTGAAGTGCCGAGGTCGAGGAGTGAGGAGTAGCAGCGGAGAACAGACACCAGACACCGACAGTGGATGACGAGCTTCGAACTAGCTTCCTTTTTCGGCGATCACCAGCCCACTCTGTTTCGCGGGTATGTTGCAAGTTTTCTTACATCATCGTGGTGCCCGTGACTTTAACGCTCTTACTTTTGCTAGCATGTTTTTAGAATCGTTCTGAAAAAATACACACTTTTAACCCTCTGTAAATGAGACACGGTTGAATAGTCCTGGATGGCAGTGCTTGGTACTGGACAGGTACTGGTCGTATCACCTGCCCTCTGTTCGCACGGTGCGGCCAGTACCCAGTAGGTACCTACTCCATACTTCACTGGCGAGCTGACAGGATCACGATGGTCAATGTTATATTATGCAAACCACGAACCTTACTAGCTAAACATGCTCCGGGATAGTCATAAATCCTATTGTCAAACAAAGGATTCATTTTATGACAATCACGTATCTGGAAAATTATTACTTAGGTATCTTCCTTTGTTTAATAGATTTTCATCGTTACGAAGCGCAACTGTTTCAAATATAGCTTCAAACATCACATCCTACCTAAAAAAATAGATAAAATTCCAGCTGTTCCTCCTAATTAAAAGGTCTTTGCCCTTTCAGTCACATTCCATAATTTGTATTCAACTAAAAAGTTATTCTGTGTTAGATTCCTGCCACATAATATTATATTATAATACGCGCGGTGAAACCTCAATCCAAATGTTTCAAGGTTAACAACGCTTCCCATTCTGTCTGGAGACCGGCTTGAAGAAATATATTAAATTTAAAAAGAAGCCGACATTCAGAACAAGATAGAGTCGTATCGGTGTGTTTACGACACTAGTTGAATTCGTAATTATCAGCCTTAGAGTGTAAGCTAGATGTTGTATCTTGTATCCATCCAGTGTTTGTTTACCTTTGAATCGGAATGAACAGCTGCATGCTGGTGTTGCGTGTATAAACCTAGAGTGTAGAGGAAGCCATTGTCTTTACTTTTATCGAGCACTTGAGACCCGAGCAATAGTTGTATTCAATAATTCACAATACACAAGTAGTGAAGTACACGACCAAACTTCGACACTCATAGCTGTAGCTAGCTGGATTTATTACATCTGGAAGGTACCTACCTAGATACTTAGGAATATTATGCAACATCATGGGTTGGATGCAAAAAAGGCTTCGCTATGTTGAGAATTGGGACATAACCAGTAACCAGTTGGCTTACTTGGTTTTGAACTGCGGTGTGTGGTGTTGTATTATTGTACGAACATTCCATCTACCGAGTGGTGTCCACCAAGGATGTATTTTGCACCCCCCGTTATTCGAGCAAAATGGTTTTGCGTTTTAAAAGCAGTTTGAGAAGATTTGTTCTTAAAGCACAAGCACTCGTTAAAATCTTTACATGAAGTCAAATGATGTGATATCCGTAGATAAATTTAAGGATGACCTAATACGATATTATTTTAACTGTTGAATACGATTGCAAAAAACTTAACAGTCTGCACATGACATACCAAAATGTGCCATTGATCGTCTGCAAGATTGTGACGGGGAAATAATGTATACAAATTGTTACTAACATTATTAACAACCGGCACCACAAAAATATCCTTTTCAAATTTATATTATCCAGTATTTTACAATTTTTTACACTGTCAATATACTATAAATATGGCTATGAAAATCAAATAATATCAAAATAAAGGATGCTGAATGTGTTACAGAAGCAAAAGAGAAAACAGTAGTTGCTATTTTTTTCGTAACCCGTTTTTCAAATCCTTGTTGCACCGCTGCCTTCCATCGTAGGCCGGCGTTACACCTGAGTTCACAAGGGTTCTAATTGCAATGAATGCATCTGGTGTGCGTGTTGTGCTTGATGGGGTGTGAACTGCACTAATCACGACAACTTCCTGCTGCCGTTGTCATCAGCTACTGGTATCTGGCACTGGTCACTTCCATGAAGCATTCATCAGTCATCACGCCGCTGTGTTGTTTCCTCGGCCGCGTGTGCCACTGTGCAGTGTGCGTGATCACTGCCACTCCGATGGAATTCATTAAAGCTTTCCTGTGTTTATCCGACATTCCCATTACGAATTTCAACAATGTTCTTGAAAACGTGCAGTAATGCCGAACTGTTTTCTTCATTTGACCGAAATGAGATATATAAATATACTTTATTCACGAACTAACGACGAACGCTGTTCTCTCATAAGTCATAACAATTTTCTGATAAATTGTCGTTTAATTTATTGCAACTGCATTCTACAATGTTGCAAGCATTTTTATAATTTTTGGTTTGCGGGTTTGGGTATTATTTATTGGATAACCAACATCTCTGCCATAGGTCACCTCAAGTGTTTAGCTACGTTTGGTGACTTAGCATCTTGGGGTGAGGTTTGTCCGGGTTTTAGCGGTGGATGCATCCGCACCAGCTACGTGGCAGGCCGGATCGGGAGATACTGGTTTGGGGAGACCTCTCCAGCAGAACTCTCTCGGAACTTCGTCTTGCACCGCAGTAGGAAGGATGGATTCATACATCCGTCACTCCTGGAGACTCTGACCACCAGATTCCTACCGATCCCTCATACCTTTTCCTTCCAAGAACTTCCTCTCCTTCCTTTCCTCAAAAGACCCTCCACACAGCATCCCCAAAGATGACATAGGCCATGAGGGGAATTCTTTTCCAGGCCCTACTTTTTTATTTTCTTCAGTGCTCTTCACACTCTTGGGATAACTTTTCCTTTTTTCCATTTCCTCTGAATCAAATTTCTATTACAGAGCGGTAGATTCTCTCAGAATAGAGACCACCAAATCAAAACATAGCTTGTAATGTTTGCTTTAGCCGTGTTTGGTGACGAGAACTTTCCGGGTACTTTACAAACTTCCCGATGCTCCTCATAATCCCCTCAATTTGGGAGTCGGGTGCGGGTGTCTCTTCCCCGGGAACTGTTTATCGTATAACCATCACCTCTATTATACGTCACCCCAAGGACTATAAACTTATAGGTTAGCTACGTTTGGTGACTTGGCGGGGATGCCCGGGTTCATGAGGGGAGGTTTTGTCTAGACTTGGCGGCGGATGCATCTATCACCCTATTGCTTGGCGGGTAGGATCAAGAGAGACTTGTTGAGGGAGGCCTTTTGACCTCTCCAGCCGGACTCTTTCGACCGCACCGCACTTGGAGGGATGGATTTACACGAGTACATCCGTCAATCCTGGACACACTGACCCCCAGATTCCTTAAGGCCCCCCGAGCTAATGTGAATAAAATAATATTTTATTAGCTAAAAAAGTCATTTCAACCGTGAGCTACGTAGCTTTGAAATATATATCATGTTCATTTTTAAATTGATCAATAAGATGAAAGAGTGTTAGAATTAAAATTACTAGTAATATAATAAATATATCATTCATTTAATAAGTTTTGTTTTCCCCGACCCACGAGACAAATGTATTTTAAAAATGTCTACATATTTTGGTCCAACTCTTAATTTAAAATGCAGATGATATCGGTGTATCTATTTTAATTTTCGTCTTGGCATTAACTCGATTTGCGTAATGTCAAAATAAATTATTTTCCACTTCTCAGAGGCTATAAATAACATCATTTTGTAGCTCCGATATGTCTGACACCTAGATTAATTATTCACCCATACGTGTGTGGAATCTTGAGTTCCTGTCTTATATCACAATGGGTTGAATGGGTGACCCTGGTGGTTTGTTGGAGACCAGCGCCAGCCGGTGCGCCTCACGAAGTCTCTCCATATCGAGCGCATCTCACTTCCGAACCGTGTCCAAGGCGGCTGAACAGTGAACAAGGATGTCGTGCTGTTCCTGTCTTCCTCATAAACAAGGAAACAAAAGAAAAACCAGGAAGTGGCAGAGTTGAGTCACTTCGTCTGGATTGGTAACCGCGATTCGATAAGTAAAAACTATACAACAGCTGTGCACGGTTTCATGGTCGATCGTCCAATAAAATAATACATTGTGAAGGCAAATAAACGTGACATGTTCCATGGCTCTTTATCGTATACGTACTCATACAACTATGTGATTTTAATCTTCATTTCTAAATATACTATACATAAATATTTATTTATTTTCTCTTCGTCGCGTTGCTTCTTTATAATAAGAACTAATAGTCAAATAATGTGCTTGTGTTTATTTCCATTAGTGTTATCCTTGTCAAACTTATCTCGCTCTTTTTATAGCACAAATATTATAATGTCGTGTTTATTTATGCGTTCACTTCTCAGATGAGAAATTGATTTGACCAGTGGTGTAGCGACCGCCCGAGATGACCCACGCCAGGAAATTTAAGGCGCAATTCAATATGAAAACCCCTATCATGTGAAAAATACTAATTTGTCAGGTTGCAACGATAACTCTGTAACTCAATTTTAGGTGAGTTCATGTGAATGTAATTACGCAAAAAAAAATCTGCCTTTGGCGCATAACGTTATTCATTCCAGAAGGGTGATTTTCTTTCTTTTGCGACAGTGTAACGCGTGTTAAATCGGTCGTACACGATACATTTTGACAGTTTTCTTAAATGCTATTCTGTATCCCGTTAACGAGCAAAGTACTGCACTTGTGTTAATTAAGACACAACTCTTAAAAGTAGTTCTAACGCCAGATATGACGGCACGCTTGCAGCGTATTCCTCGTTAAGCGATGTCAGTCGCAGGAAAATTTGCGAATCGAATGTCATTGCGTGCAAACATCAAAATAATACGACAAACGGATAGTAATTTATGACCGCCAATTAGGCGTATGTAAGTAGTTTTAATAAATAATAATTGGTGTTTTTGAGTGGGTAATTAATACATTCAACACAAGACAGGCATAGACAAGCCATTTAAACCTACATAATGTTCTCGTAACGTTAACTTAACGCAGAAGAAGACATAAATGTTGAAGGAGATTAACCTATATGTCCCTAATGCGTATACTCGTGGAAGATCCCACGCACTTTTTTATGCTCCGAATGCAAGAACTTCTTCCTTTCAGAATGCGCCATTAAACGGAACAATTCAGCTGCTTAACGATGCATTGAGCATCGACATCTTCAATTTTACCTATAGAGAGTTCAGTAACTATCTTTTGACATAAATCACTACATAGTGAAACTACCTCCACGGATTTATTTATTTATTTTTTTTTTTTTTAATTTTGTAATCTTCTCCATAATAATTTGGTGTATATCTGTTTTATGGAGATGCTAATTAACTAACTAGTAAGCTAACTCACTCAATGTTATATTAACCTAACTTGCCGCAGCGTACTGGATCCAGAATCCTTCCCGTTTTATCTAACCTTATAATGGAGGCCTCAGCACGGGTAAACCACCCAGTGAGGCCAACATCATTGAATTGTGTAAAAAATGTAAATATATCGCATCAAATAAATTAATAGTAAATATTATTTATGTTGACTAATAGCTTTTTCATAAATTTGTAAAGGGTTAGGTTAGGGCTCAGTTTACAATATGTATTGCGAGGGTCCTGAAAGTTTGTCGCTACGCCTCTGGTTTTATTTCCAAGCAAGGCCGTATCCTTCTGTCAATCATTTTATGATAAGGGTCGTTGTTATTTCCCCGAGAAAGTTTTATTTCTTTGGAATAATCCATCAACGAACTTTAATCTGATTTTGATGAAATAATTTTAATGAAGGTGACGCTAATGTTATTTATGTTCATGCTAACATTCACGCCCCGGCTTTGCCCGTGCTTTGTTCCCACTGTTCTTCATCGCTGTTATTTTTAGTTTTTTTTCGTTTTCCAGCACGTAATATATTTTATGAATGCAGCACGGATTCCATGACAGTTGATCTCCCGACATTCACACAATATGCAGTCGATTTGGGGAAAATACGGTGTACCTACTCACACAAAATATAACATAAGCTCCACGTAGGAGGGCCTGAGAAAATAATTTCCCTCCGGGCCTATGTCATCTTTGGGGATGCTGAGTGGAGGGTTTTTTTAAGGAAAGGAAGGAGGGGAGAGTTCTGGGAAGGAAAAAAGTTTAAGCATTGGGTAGGAATCTGAGGTTCAGTGTGTCCTGATCATCGGCCGCCAAGGCCTAGACAAACCTCACCCCATGAACCCGGGCATCCCTGCTAAATCACCAAACTTAGCGAACCGCTTGGGGTGAACTAAGGCAGAGGTGTTGGTTATTCAATAAAGGTTCCTGGGGCGGCGGTATCCATTCCCGCCTCCCAAATGGATCCAAGTATCGCCGAAGGGGTGTGCAGAGAGGATGTGCCGCTGAATAACAAAAGTACCTAATGCTCTCCAGCAATGGCTTCCCTTCGCCTTGCACCGCAGTTGAAGGGATGGATTCGAACGTCCGTCACTCCTGGACACATTGACCCCCAGATTACCTATTTCCTTCCCAGAATTTCTTCTCCTTTCCCTAAAAATACCCTCCACACAGCATTCCCTAAGATGACATAGGCCCTGAGGGAAATTATTTTCCTCAGGGCCTCCAGTGTGGAGCTAATGTAAAAAAGATATATATTTGTTCATATGAAGCGGATACTTTGTGATGTGACACCCGTGTCAAAGAACATCTTAGATGTTTACACAGCTCTGGATTTTCAGAATTTGCAAACCACTTGATCGAAAACGATCATAAATTTGACAAAAACGCTGGCTCCAAACTTATTCATAAAAACAATATAGGTATAAGGTTGGATAATTTAGAGGCACTCGAACTTAGGAAAGCCATAAACACTAATAGCAAGGTAGTTAATAACCAACTAAATTTAAATAAAAGTCCCATACTAAGATTGTTCCCTATTGATAAAGAACACGTCCGTTCCCTTCCCAATTCTCCATTTATGCCTCCTTCTTCATCCTCCGCTTGACGAGTCCAGCCCATTTTTGGTAAATTATATATTATAACACAAATGTAACCTAATGTTAGTAAAGTATTATACTGCCCTAATGAAGCTACGGTTGTAGCGAAACGCGGTCGGCATAAAGTATAAAAATAAAAGTGGTGTTTACAAAGTTATTGTTTTATTTTAAATTAAAAGATATATATTTTATTCCGACGGCCCGACAAAAGGAAATAATAATAATAATTTGACTGGCGGTTTTCCCTACAAACGATCCGATTTGCAGAGTCCTGCATGCAGTACTGCAAGCAGTGCTTTAAATCGTATCGTGAGTAGAGCCTATTAGAATGGTGGCAGGAAACGAAAAACAGGCAGCCGTGAAATGTAATTAAGCCTTTATTACTTCCGAATACCCTTTCTGCGTTCACCTTTTCTTATTCCATACTTTTTGCAGGAATTTTTTTCGAGTACCTGTTTCTAAGAACTACTTTAGACAATGAAATATACCATTTTACAAGCTTGAACAATGCGTGCTTTCTTTATTATGGCAGATCATTAACATAATTCAAATTGTGTGCAAATCATACGACTCAATCACAACTTGTTAACCCCTCAGGTTAATTTGCTCGCTTTTGAGAACAACTCATATAGGTCTCATAGAAACTGCTGTCTCCCTTGTTATGCTGAGAAATATGATCTTAACGGTGTAAGAAAGAGAAAACACTCGCTTTGTTTTCAAATCTAAAAGTTAATCACAAAATAAATAAAATATTCACCTTAATGAAACCGAAGTTTGAAAAAAGTAATGAATCTTTTTATTCATTATTTTTACATGTGACGATAAGGTTTGTAAAACATTTGTCTAATCAAAAGTGTTTTTTTTATATCAGTAATTTTATTTAGAAAAAAATGTAAAGTGAGCCATTTTTAAAACTTTTTTATGTTTGCATTATTAATTTTTATATGTACATCTTTCAAAAATATATGTTTATATCTAATTTTATACTTTGAAAGTATATTTCATCACCTTCCAAAAACAGTTTTTTTTTTGTATTTACATATTCAGAAATATTTCATTAATCTCGATTTTATTGCAGAGTGGAAATATTTTTACCTTCTGACATAATACGTCAAAGGCTTGAGGGGTTAAAGATTCACGAGAAATGTAATTAGTAATTCAAAGCAGTTCAGTATGGGACAGGTACTCGTAGTTAGCAAACGTAATCTATTGTTTTCCCTGTATACTGAATAAACCATATTTTATTCCCTAGAAGGCCAAGTAACGAATAATCGTAATTCCTAGTACTCATGGAAAATGCACAATGACATTGTTTGATTTTTATGGTCTCATATTACGTTTACATATTTTGTTGCTTAAACAAAATAACCATGAATTTTTGTAAAATTTATGCAGTGTTTTGTTGTTAATTTTTCAGCTTATAGTGTATTTATTTATAGATTAACGTACTTTTTCGGGGCCTTTGGTAAGAAATAGACGGAATGAGTGTTAAGAAATATTCAGTATTTATTGTACATCACTGAACTGCCTCAGTAACAATATTTTATGTTTGTTTAAAGATAAATTGAAGATGTCCACTGACTTGGTATAATTGTTACCCTCCATTAGTATTCTGGGCAAAGAGGAATACATATTATAGTAGTTAGTCCCAGAATTTCTACAATGAAATAAATTGACTCCTTTGAAGTTTCCATTGAAAATAACAGTTAGATAATTTTGGAAAAAATGCTCACATCTTTCAATTTTCCTGGGACTCCTTGCTTCATTCACCGTTCACCATTGGCTTCCTTGATTCATTTGATCTCTCCACGTCTTCCTTCCCATTCCATCCACTTGCTTCTCGTGAATTTACTGAAAATTTTGAAGGCATTACAGTACGTACCCTCCAAAAATAGCTGTTCTAGGGATGCATTGGTCAGTTTGTCACCCGCCGCTCAGGCTTACAGGTGTGATCCCTGGAGGGGTGTCACAGCCAGTGAAAACCCATAAAAGGTCAAGTTTTAGCGCTAGAGTGCTAATTGATTCTCGGTGCCTACCGCACTACTTCAAGTGAATCTCTGGCAGGACTGACTCAAGAGACGCTTCGTAAACCCTTTGCTTCGGAGTTCAGCTAACCCAGAGGGATAAAATACTCGTTGAAACCCTCATTGTAAAACAAGACGTTTAGGAAGCAATTAGGTTTCCTTTGGCAGGACCGACACAGTTTCACTGTTTCTCAGTGAACCGATAAAGTTATTGTTAAAGTTTATTATACAATCATGCTATTGTTGAACTGCTATAAATACGTGCCATACTTGCAAATTGAAATAAAGACTAATTGTTTTTACCGTTAAAGTTGTGCATTTATCTACACAATACTATAATACCTGCTTCAATAGCCATTTAAATTACACTGTATTGCAACATATTTATGTAACTCATTTGAGATTAGAAATAAATATACATAAATAAAAGCGATTCTGGAGGCCGCGCTAAAAAAGCTCGCCATATGAAGGATTAAACCATGATAACGTTCTCACTTTGAGATATCACAATATTTTCGATACGATAATATCATTCCTGCTTATCTCTTCGTATATTTTCCCATATCACGAAATTGACACCAGTGATAAAAAGAACTGCTAAAGCAAAATGATATCGTTAACAACATATGCGTTTTTTCCACAGTGATATGGAAATAACAACTTTGTATGCGTTTTTTTTCATAGTGTCGCGTGTGGAAATATCGACAGCTGATCAGGTTATTCCATGCGATTGTTCTCGACGTATACGTTTTGATTCACTTCATTATTCTTCGACTCGAACTTCGGACTTATTAATGGCTTTGCGGGTTTTTATAGCGCGATGGATAATGAATAATAATAATAATTTGCAAATCATTTGTGGAATCCTTTTTCGCACTACTGACTCTCTATTCTTCTATTGACTCATCGGTGTCAATTTAGTAGAAAAATGATCATTCCAAAGAATATGACAAAATAGTTAATATCCGGTTTGAAAACGCTGATTCAGGAAGAAGTATTATAATAACTGATTCCCCTAAAAGTGAATTGCTTTTTTAATATTTTTTTTTTGTTAAAATGTAGCTTTTGACGGCCTCCGTAGTCGAGGGGTAAGACTCGAATAGCATTCCGAAGGTCGCTGGTTCAAATCTCGGCGTGCGGGAACACATTTAATTTGATTAATATTTGTGTTATTTCACAGTTAATTAATTAAAAATAATCTCAGTATTGCCCTAGCCCTAGTAGAAGACCACCATTCAGATTTGAAAGTTTGCTTCATATGCCGTTAGCCGTGTTTTAGATCTGAATAGCCAGGTACTTCTCCACTTTCCTCTTCCCCATCTCCTTCCTCTTCCTAATACCTTCAGTCTCACAACCTGCCCCAATTAGGGATGCCGTAGCTCACCGGCTCCAGACGGGAGCAGTCGAGGCTCTTCGTATAAAAAAAAGCTTTGCATTAAATTGAATTTTCGGTTATATTTAAATAAAAGTCTCATTTCGTCTAGTAACGAGTGGAACTTTATCATTTCAATTATTCTTGTGGGAAATCCATGTTATTAAAATATGTTTTTAATTGTGACTCATGTAGTTTTGAACCCGTGACCTCTGGGTACAACTCAAGGAGCTTACCGTTCCGACACCGAGGTCAAACAAACGTTTATAGTAATGAACTGAGACTTTTTGTACTTGATTTTTTGTAAGTAACAAATAATAATACTGATTAGTTCGATTTCCGTCACGATTAAGGTTGATTTTATTTTAAACGATGATGCTATTGTTTGTTACACAATAAATAATATAAAAAAGACAGGTTCACTACACCGATTTATACCACCTGGCGTTTTTTTATACGAGCTTCCAACTTTTCAAATAATATTTATAATACCTTTGACCACCTCACTAGACTCCCATCTGCTCAATTTGGGAGGCGGGTATGGGTACCGCCGCCCCGGTAACCATTTATTGGCTAACCAACACTTCTGCCACAGGTCACCCCAAGTCGTTCGCTAAGTTTGGTGACTTAGCAGGAGTGCCCTGGTATATGGGGTGAGGTTTGTCTGGGTCTTGGCGGCAGATGCGTCTGCCCGCCAGCTGCATGGCAGGCCGGATCGGGAGAGAATGGTTGAGGGAGTCCCTTTGACTTCTCCAGTCGTACTCTCTCGGAACATCGTCTTGCACCGCAGTGGGAGGAAATTGTAAATATTGGGGTATTTCGCGAGGCTGAAGGTAGTTGGAGGGGGGAGGTGGAGAAGAACCTAGCTATTCAGATCTGATCACCAAAGACAGCTATAGTCATTTCAAGCAACGTTCTGTCATCGATCAATCAAATAAAATTTACTTTACACGCCGGGATTTGAACCCGCGTGTAGTAACCAAACAACCAAATATAGTACATATTATATTTATTTTATATCTACAAGTCAATTATAATATTACATGTTATTTCTTAACCCTCAGGCCTCGGGTTTATTTTGTCGGAAGGTCAAAATATTTCCGCTTTGCATTAAACGGGAGAGGGGGGTTGATGGATGAGTGGAGTGGGGTAAGGGAAGGTGAAGGGGGGAGGGGTGGGTGGAGGGGGAGGGGGGTTGATGGGGGGAGTGGAGTGTGGGGAGGGGTGGACGGAGGGGGAGGGTGGTTGATGGGGGAAGTGGAGTGGGGAGAGGGAAGGTGAAGGAGGCGGAGTGGGAATCCCCTAATACCATGCGAGCGAAGCCGCGAAAAAGCTAGTAAATAATATAATTTTTGAAAAGTACAAATTGTGAATGCAAACATAAAAAGTTTTAAAAATGGCTCACCTTACGTTTTTTTCTAACTAAAATTACTGATAACGAAAAATTAAATCATGAATACATAATTTATTAGGCAAATCTATTACTTAAATTTTGATTTCATAAAGGTGTACAATCTAATTATTTTGGGTTAACTTTTATATTTGAATATAAAGCTTGGTGTTTTCTCTTTCTAACACGGTTTAGATCATATTTTTAGCCATGCTAGTAGGGGAGACGGAACGATTTCTAATAGACCTATGTAAATTAACCTTCGAGTAGTTAAGTTAATTTTGATTTCATAAAGGTGTACAATCTAATTATTTTGGGTTAACTTTTATATTTGAATATAAAGCTTGGTGTTTTCTCTTTCTAACATGGTTTAGATCACATTTTTAGCCATGATAGTAAGGGAGACAGAACGACTTCTATTAGACCTGTGTAAATCAACTTTCGAGCAGTTATACCAAAGTTGTGGAAATGTCATCGCAATCTTGCTTGCGTTGCCATTGGTGAATTAATAGCCACGTACTTGTCACCTACCTCTTTCCCATCTCCATCCTCCTTCTCCACATCCTTAAGCTTTTTAAAATTCAGGATGCCCTAGTCCCTCTTACTTAGGCAATTGAAACTCTTGGTACGGTATCACAACATCAACGAAAACTTTACATTTTCTTCGTAATTAAATCTGATTCACGACTGAGTACCTACAATAATTTCTCGTGTAATATTTACTTAGTTCGATATCATAATTTAATAGGTTAGCGCGGAGGTGATTGTTATAACACCTTTACGTCGATGATTCCACGGATGACTAAAACCTATAAATTTTACTATACATTCTCGGAAGCGAGTGAGCAAAGTAAAGGACGATTGCACCCAGAACACACTGCTGGTTGCTGGTGTCCGAGTCGGTATCTGGTATTACACCAATACAACGGCGATGGAAAACATGGCCAGATGACTAAGTGGTTTCCGATGACGTCTGAACTAGACACAAGGACTCGCAGACACTTTCAACAAACCGGCCATAGCGATCATTCTTTTACAAAAATTGTGAATGATGACATTTAGCGATCGCTGTATTAGTTCGTAGTTAGTCTTACATGTAATCTTGTTTGTAAATTTGATTTGAATTTAAGTGTCATTTTCAATATTGGAATCACTTAAAAAATTAAGATTTGTCAAGAATTCAGTTTAACCCGTGGTTTTTAACGCTCGCCCAGGTTTTATAAATAACTGATGCTAACAACTGGTTAAAAATTTCCATTTTTATTATTATTTTATTTTTTAATTAAGAAGGAGAGGAAGTTCTTGGAAAGAAAAAGATACGAGGGTTGGGTAGGAATCTGGGGAATCTGAATCTGGATAGGACCCTCCAACTGCGGTGCAAGGCATGGGTCGAAAGAGTCCGGGCTGGAGAGGTCTAAAGGCTTCCCTCAACCAGTCTCTTCCCTCAGCCCGCCACACAGTAGGTGGACAGGTGCATCCACCGCCAAGACCCGGATAAACCTCACCCCATGAACCCGTGCATCCCTGCTACCAAACGTCGGTGTTGGTTATCCAATAATCCCATACCTACCTCCCAAGTTCAAATGCTACATTTTCCCCACATTAATAGCTTTATTTCGCTAAAACTAATAATTTCGGCACTAGAACGGTACCTAGCCACTTCGTTGTCATTGCCGTTGCCTAATAATACTGATGAACCACGTGTTTGTGTGTTTTATAGCGAGAAAACGTTTCGTCATCGGGTCGTGGGATTTAGTGTGATGTCCCGCGAACAGCCGCTAATTATTCCGGCTGACTTCATTGATTCTGATTGTACGAGTATACTGCTAATAATCACAGTCCAGCGGCGAACGGGATTTTTTTCACACCGTCATAATACGGACGATGATTGAACGCCTTGTTCTGCAGCTTTTTTAAATCGTGTTTCCTCTTGACTGATCAATCAAAAAGCGATAAAAAACGGTTTACCGATCTTAAGTTTGAGGAACTCAAAGTTTAAAATATGATTTATTTAGTTTTGAATTGAAAATTCATGATTTATCAATTAGCCAATGTCGAAAAAGTCACTTAAAAGAAACACTAAAACGTAATCTCTACATATTACAAATTAAAGTCCTGCGTCTGTCTGTCCGCCATAAACTCAAAAACTACTGAACCGGATTTTCACGCGGTTTTCACCAATAGATAGAGTGATTCATGAGGAAGGTTTAGCTATAAAATTTGTCAAGGTTTTGTGTAAATTGGTTGAAATATATAATTAAAGGAGAATATCTGAATTTGGTGGACGAGCGGTCTGGCAAGCGGCTGCGTGGATTTGATTTGTATAGAAATTAACGGATGGCGATGTGAGTTAAAAGGTTAGGTAACCATCCAGTAGATGGCGTTGTGTTTCGTTAGCCACAGCAACGCGTGGCTGGGTCAGCTAGTATGACAAATAAATTACAAATATATGTTCCCATACTCAGTTCACTGTGAGAAATCGTTGAAATCAAAACTTGTAAAATTAGATGTGCAGAATGAATCTTCTAAGCCGGTTCCTAATTGTTGAGGGGCGTGACCTCTACTCTCCTTCACTCCTCGCGGTTCTGTGATGGTTGGAGAGCTGCGGACCCCGACGTACCGGACGCCAGGGATACTTGGTAACTCCAGCGCATTGGCGACCTTCTTCTGTTTCTTCTCCCTCCCATTTTGCCAGTGATTATGAGTTTCTTCAAGTCAGAGTTCTCCAGTCTTCATTCCTCCTCCAGTTCTTCAGTCAATGATCACCAACATAGAAATTCTCAGGCGGGCTAGAGCAGATAGAGAACTGCTTACATTAATAAAAATCAGGAAAATTTCATATCTGGTTCATGTACTTCGAGGGGAGAAGTATCACTTGCTCCATTTAATATTGAAAGGCAAGATAGAAGATCGCTGAGGGCCTGGTAGGAGACAAATGTCTTGGCTGCGTAATATACGAGAGTGGACCGGCATTAGAAGTGTGGAGGAGCTATTCCGGGCAGCGCAAGACAGGGACATTTTCAATAATGATCGCCAACGTCGGGGGGACCTGATACGGCACACAAAGAAGAAGAGTTCTCATTTGGCGAGCAACGTGTCCAAAGTATCTTAAATTAATGTATAACGGCCGTTGTTCTCAGTCCTACTCATCATCTGTTGATCACAAATACACTCCTCAAATGAACAAATACGGTCTTACCAACGTAACTCTCGGACCAACAGGCGAATTAAGCATTACCTAACTATTCACTTAGGGAACGTACCCATACTACGTGACTAACTTTTTGCAATTTTTAACCCCCCCCCCCCCCCCCCGGTGACCAAAATCCTAAGCAACCCGCCGCTCATTTGTATGGAGCGTGACATTTTGAAGACCCCCCCCCCCCCCTAAACGTGTCACGTAGTATGGGTACGTTCCCTTAGCTGATCGGAGACTCAGATTGATCAATCGAAACGTTTGAAACAATGGCCGCAAGTATCGCTTAATCCTACTTTACGAAATCTATGAAAACGGGTAAAAACAATCCAAATTGAAATAATTTAGTTTTGAAATAAATTAAAGTTATTACGTATAATTCAATAGTCAAGTCCAATCACTTTTAATTTCGGCAAAAAGTGATTTCTGGTAAAATTGGGAAAATAATTGTAAACTTTTTTTATGTCCTTCAGATAAATCTTGAGATCACGGTTCAATAAATTTTGATATTAATAATTTGGCTCCAACTCAACAAGCATTTTTTGTTAATAATTATTTATGATAAAATATTTTGTTGTGTAAACGCGAAGCGCTGCCGTTATATGGTTATATACCTACATAATTATGGTTCGTGTTGAAAAGAAATCTTCTAGTTTAGCATGCATAATAGATGTTGACTAACTGTTACATCGAGTGGCATTGAATACCCGCTATTGGGAGCAAATTACATAATGTAAACTTTTAATACCGGAATTAAAGAAGCACTGTTCATTGAATATGAATTTAATTTTAATGCGGAGTTTTCACACTTGTTGTATGACTAAAGGTACCCATAATATGGAAATAACTAGATTAAGAAATGCCAGAATTCCTGGCTATTTAGGTCCATTCATTTTCATGATTTGGTCGTCCCTTTGGGAGGCGTGTATGGGACCACCGCCCGGGATCCATTTATTGGATAATCAACACCCCTGCCATTGGTCTCCCCGAGTGGTTCGGTACGTTTGGTGATTTGGCAGGGATGGTTGCTGATGGGTTCACGGGAGGGATGCGGCAGATGCATATGCCCACCAACTGCGTGGAAAACCGGATGGAGAGAGAGACTGTTTGAGGGAGATCTTTCGACCTCTCCAATAGGACTCTCTCGGATCATCGCCTTGCATCGCAGTTTGAGGAAAGGATTCATACGTCCGTCACTCCTGGACACACCGACCCTCAGATTCCTACCCACCTCTTGTATCTTTTTTCCTTTCCAGACCCTTCACATAGAATCCCCAAAGAGGGGATTTTTTCTCGGAGTCTCCTGTGTGGAGCTAATGTAAAAAAAGCCCTGATTAATTAATTCTTAGGATTAAAATCATTTTCTTTGGACTTTGTTGCTGATCAGATGAAGTCCGCCAGTGTGATATTGTCTCATATTATATTGTTTTCATGATGTATTTCTTCGTGTTTAATTTTCTTACTTTTTAACAGCTGTTTTGCAATTGATTTTCTATAATTTTTTATTAATTATTTTTATTTTAATTATTTTTTATTAATTTTTATTAATAATTTTTCTATAATTACTAAGTAAATAAACAAACGAGTTGTACTAGTAGATAATAATAATTAAGCGTGTAGATGAGTCTGATACAGCCTTCGATGGGCGAAACGGTCATCACCGGTAAACATTTATACAGAATAAAATAATAACAAAATAATTTCAAATTTGATTTAATATTTTATTACGATTGCGTCACAGCTGTTTCCACGCAGAAATCATTATCTTGATTATAACTAGCAAAACTTCGTACAGAAATCACATTTGATTAAAAAAAATATACAAATTGGGGCCACAAAATAAATTGAGAAAGATTTTTTTTTTTAATATCAACTGAATAAAAAAATACCATAAACACCATTGATAAACACTGATTACCTTCCACAAAATTAAATGAAAAATATTAGAAATAATAAAACCTTTAACTGTTAATTGTGGCATTTGATTGAGAAATGACACCACAATTAAATGCAAAATCTGTAGTACAAATGAAATTAATATTGACTGAAAATATTTACCTTTCGTGCAGTTAAACATATCTTTCCCATCTGCGTATCTACGAGTATTACTATTAACTTCATGTAACCTTGGTACAAGCTAGTGTTTCGTGTACTCAGTCCTGGTATTGTTGCATTTAAACAGGATTTTGGAACACGTTACTCTCGTGGGTATATGAAATTCAACGAGGTTAGTTAAATCAGGACTCTCTATTCTACCATTTACAATTTTGAGCATAAATATTAAGTCTGATGTAATTCTTCGGTCTGAGTAAATTTAATTCTTTCATCGTGTAATTATAGTTTTTTTTTTCAATTGGAATACCGAGTTTAAAATTAATGTGTCTTGGGAATTTATGTTGAATTTTCTCTATTGAATCTGAATGTATTTTTAAATGTGAGGACCAGATCGAGGAGTTATATTCGACTTCACTACGTACTAAGGATGTATACAAATTTTTTATTGTTGAAATATTCCTAAAACCTCTGGAATTTTGAAGAATGAGGCCAACCTTTTTCTTTCCGAGATAATGTAACGTAATACTAATTAACTCTTTATCTTCTGTATCTGAAATATGACGATACCTAAAATACAGGGCAATTTTCGCCTAACTTGCCATCAACAAGGATTATTTTATGATTAGTGATTACATTCACAAATGCAATTCTGATGAGTCGAGAGAATTCCAAGAAATCTAACTTGGAGTTTTCATAATTAAATATAATATTGAATTACTTTGTGAACGCAGCACTTGATATGGATCAGACAGATATCAACAGCTACTTATAGCAATTATCTTTCCTTCAACTGATAAAACTGTCGTCAGTTTTGATATCAATGTAATCCGACCATGCGGTTTTTTTTCAGCTGTTTACCGATTTCAATTGCAGTCTTAAAATAATAATATAACGTTTATTATCTTCTCTATAAAATATACATTCACTAGTCCCAGCGAGAGATCGTACGTGACGTCATCGTTTTAGTATATTTTGGCTTCTTCAATTTCAAGATCTCGCTGAGACTGTTTTACACTTTTTATTATGGTTTCTTTTGATTTCATTCCTTAGGTTAGGGTATACTTAAGAATTTATAATCTGCTGTTTCGTAGGTGGCGTTTATTTAATGATTTTATATAAAAAAAACAATTTTTGCAAGTTATACTTTAAAATAAGTGTATGTATATTTTTTTTACATTAACCCCTCTCCCGAGGTCCTGAAGAAAATAATTTCCCTCAGGGCATGTGCCATCTTTAGAGATGTTGTGTGGACGGTCTTTTTAAGGAAAGGAAGGAGAGGAAGTTCTGGGAAGGAAAAGGGTCGAGAGGTGGGTAGTGGGAATCTACTGGTCAGTGTGTTCAGGAGTGACGGACGTATGAATCTATCCCTCCCGGAGTAAGACGATTGGTTGCGAGAGACCACCTAGAGAGATCAAAGGGTCTCCCCATGCAGTTGGTGGGCATGCGCATCCGCGGCAAGTTTCGGACACACCTCACACGATAAATCCCTAGGTACCTCCGCTAAGTCGCCAAACATAGCGAACCACTTGGTGTGACCTACGGCAAAGGCGTTGGTTAACTGGTTACCGGGGTGAAGGTATCAACACCCGCCTCCCAAATCAAGATGAATTATGTATGTTTCATTTAAGTATACCCTTAAATTAATCATTTTGTGAGCAATTATTTAATCTGAAATTTTCAGCAAAACTATGTACCTACTGTTTGTTTTGACTTCTGAACAGATAATAATAAAAGTATAACTCGTATATATATTCCTATGTGAAATTGATTATTTGTTCATGAAATGAAGTTGATTATTTGTTCATAAAATAATTATTATCTTATGAAAATGTTAGATCAATTATTTCACCCAAAGTAAGATAAAATTGACCTTACTCGTCATACTGGTTTCAACCTTCCCGATCCCGTTATTAATATTCTAAAATTAATTAAATCGTTGTGGGAGAGCATTCATTACTTCGTGACTTACGGTTTTATCTTGTAGCAATACAAAATTATCACATTGTGTAAATTCATAGGCGCTTATTTTTTATAGGATAAGGTTATCTGTACAATTGTACCAGACGTATCAAGCCTGTACAAGACTGTAAAAAAAGGGTACCGGTTTCAGTACACGACCAGGATGAAATGGTTGAAATAATAAAATACTGACCTCCCGTGCACCCAGTGCCTGATGAGTTGAGGACACTGGATGTGCCTACTCCTCTGCCCAGTCCTGGTGCGTGGCGGTTGCCTGAAGTAGGGCCGGCTTTCTGGAGGAGACTGATGGCACCAGGAGCAAAGTCTAGGCAGAGGTCGGCGGGAGGCAGCGGATGATAATAACTTTTCCCAGAAGGAAATAATAACACGAGTTTGACGTTGATGGAAGAACTAATTTATTATGAGAAATGGCCGGGTTTATATACCCGATTTCCGTGACAAAACCTGTCACGTGGTACATTTTTGTGGTGGGAGGTTTTACCTAGCCCTTTACCTATATAAGGTGTGCCTTTCTGTGGGCCACCCATTTTGGCAAACACTTGCTTGAAAGTGGTTGATTAAAATTGATTTCTTAAATTAATTATACAGGTCAGGTTAATGTATTTACAATGTTTTCCTTAAAACTACAGTGTTTCTACGGATGTTCTACATTCGTAGATTTTTTGTTTGATAAGTTTGGGTTGATTTTAAGGAAGTTTGACTTTTTGTCGGTAGGTATTTGTTATTTAACAAAGTGTTTGAATAGTTACAAAGAAGTTAATATTTTTCCCAGGTCCCCCGTAAGCTTGGCTATCGAAACCTTTTGGTTCCGTCGCTTTACGAGGTCCTGGGATTTTTAAAATGGAGAAAAAGTGAAATGATGCTAAAGTCTCGAAAATCTGCTCAAGTGCTGATAGCGCTGGCAGTTTAAGAGTTACAATGTTTATTTATGGCTTTATGGATGCCCCGTAGGACTCTGCACTGAAACGTCTTAGTTTCAGCGTCCTACGGGGTGTTTAAACGAAGTTATATTAAAATATGGTGTATTTTTGACTAATATGACGGCCCTTAATAGGGACACCCAAATTGGTGTTTTGGCTTTGTAGCCGGAAAAATAGCCCTGAAGGCGATGAAATAATAAGTTTAGGATGTCTCCTGGTGGCAACTTGGTAACCAAGTTTTTACTTGTGTCACCAGGGCATCTGTGTATTAAGAAAAGGACATTTAAAATTGAAAAAATGTGTTTTGAAAAAGATCGTTGCTGGCGGCACGGTATTATTGAACTTCGTGGCCAGGACGAAAAAAGGCCCTACAAAGGGCCATAATTAAAATAGAGAGCAGCCCGCTTGGCGGAGCTGCCGCCTCCTGCAGAGCCATAACAGCAGAGCGGCAAGGGAGGGAAGGCAAATGGCCCTTTTTAGGGCCTTAGCCTAAGGCTGGAAATTAAGGCCCTCAAAGGGGTCTTAATTAAAAATAAAAAGGAGGCTAGTCAGCCTGGTTGCCTTTGGAGGCGTAAATAAGTATAAATAAAGTATTAATTGTTAAAATTATAGGATTCTAGAATGTCTCCCGGTGCAAACTTGGCACACAAGCTTTATTTGGTTGCACCGGGGCATTGTACATGAGCAAAACATATAAGATTAAAAATTAAGAAATGAGGGAGAGCAACACGTCGGTTACACTCCCCCCGTGTAGCTACGCTGCACTAGTCTTCACGACGTGTTGAAGGTCGGTCAGTAGGGGTCGCATCAGTAGGCGGGGCCGGCAGGATCACAGCAAGCTTCACGGCAGGTCGAACGTAGACTCCGGTGCTCGTCTGGATGCGGGCGGTCCTCACCTCGCCGTCTGCAGCAGGGGTAGCGTCCAGGACTCGGCCGCGAGGCCAGCTGTTGCGGGGCATCGCGGGGTCCATGATGACCACCAGGTCGCCCTTCTTAATTGGGTTGACGGGGTGGTGCCACTTCTGTCGGGTGGCCAAGGTGGGGAGGTATTCGCGGAGCCAACGCCTCCAGAACATGTCAGCTAGCTGCTGACTGATGCGCCACTGGCGGCGGAGGCATACCTCCTCCTCCTGCTTGTCGTACAGCGAGAGCTGGGGCCGGTTGCCTGCTGCTCCCAGCAGAAAGTGGTTGGGAGTGAGGGGCTCCTCGTCTCTCGGGTCTACGGAGATGTGCGTGAGAGGACGGTTGTTGACGGTCCACTCAGCTTCAGCCAGTGCTGTCCTCAGGGTCTCTTCTTTGGGGGCCCTCTCCTTCAGTATGGCTTGCAGCGCGTGTTTGACTGACCGCACCAGGCGCTCCCATGCTCCCCCCATGTGAGGAGACATTGGCGGGATGAATTGCCAGTCGATCCCGTGCGATGTCAGATGATCCCTCATCCGGGCGTCATCTTTGAGCGAGTTCAGGGCGTCCCTTAACTCGTTGTCCGCTCCGTGGAAGTTGGTCCCGTTGTCCGAGAAGATTGTCTTTGGTTGACCTCGGCGTGCCGTCATGCGTTGGAGGGCCATGATAGCAGAGTCGGCAGACAGGGAAGTTGCCAGCTCGAGGTGAATGGCGCGCGTGGACAGGCAGGTGAAGAGGGCTCCGTATCGCTTCTCCCTTCGTCTGCCGACAGTGATGTCCATGGGCCCGAAGTAGTCCAAACCGCAGTTTGTGAAAGCGGGGACATGGTGGGCGAGCCGTGATGGTGGCAAGGGTCCCATTAGTGGTGGGGCAGGCTTGCTTCTACGCATCTTGCAGGTGGGGCAGTGGTGAGTGATGCGACGTATGTTTGTCCGCAGTCGCAGCACGAAGTAGCTGCCTCGTACCTCCGCCATTGTCCTCTCAGTGCTTGGGTGGTCCGCCTTCTGATGATGGTGGTTGACTAGGAGCCGTGTGTAGGCGTGGTCTCCATCTAAGATTATGGGCGTCCGCACATCTCGGGAGATTCTGCTGGTGGCTCGTATTCTGGAGTCCATTCGCAGCAGTCCATCGGGTCCCAGGAAGGGGTTCAGCGATCTGAGCCGGCTGTTGTTGGGTACGGGGGTTCCTTGGTGAAGAGCACTCAATTCACTGCTGAATGCGTCTTCTTGGGCTGCTTTCACCCACCGGAGTTCCGCTTCACGGGTCTCCTCGGGCCGCAGGTGTCCGTCCAATGGTTTGTGGGGTCCCGCACGGCATCGGCCTATGAAGCGGTGGACCCAGGCGGTGGCTCTGATGAGTCGGTGCCAAGAGGAGAAGCGGCTTATCTCTGGAAGCGCATCTGCCGTGGTTGAGGTGAGCCCGACATATTGGGCCTTCACTTCAAGGGTGTTGTCATCTGGCTGGGGAAGTCTGGACCTTTCGCGCGGCCATTCTGCCTCGGCCAGGGTGAGGAAGGCTGGGCCGCTGAACCAATGTCCCGCTGGTGATAGATCGGGAACCTCGACGTCGCGGGTGCCGATGTCAGCAGGGTTTAGTTTGGTGGGGACCCATCTCCAGTCGTCAATGCGAGAGAGCTCATCGATCTCGCCAAGCCGGTTGGCCACAAAGGTAGAGTAGGTACGTGGGTCCGTACGAAGCCAGCACAGCACCGTCGTGGAGTCTGTCCAGAACACCGTTCGCGCAATGTTGCTGCGACACTCCTTTTTTAGGGTTGCTGCTAGTCTGGCGGCCATGAGCGCTGATTGGAGCTCAAGGCGGGGTATGGAGAGCGGCTTCAGGGGGGCCACCTTGCATTTACTGGCCAAGAAGGTTGCTGTAGTTTCTCCGTTGACTTCCTCCGTGTGGTAGGCGACCGCGCAACATGCTTGTTCAGACGCGTCGCAAAACAGATGGAGCGTGACGCTGCTGTGTTTGCTTCGTAGGCAGCGCCTAGGTATGGCGACTCCGCAGCTTTGGAGGAGTCCCAGCCAGTCCAGCCATCTCACGTTGTGCTCGGGTTTGATGGTGTCGTCCCATCCGATGCTCGACCTCCAGACATCTTGGAGCAGCATCTTGGATCTGACTGTGAGGCATGCCACAAACCCCACAGGATCAAAAATTTTCATGACAATACTGAGCAGCTGACGTTTCGTAGGGCTGCTGACCAGTTCTGGCTCGGCGGTGTCCCTGAAGGCGTACAGGAAACAGTCAGTCACCGGGTCCCATAGTAGGCCGAGGATTCGTTCGGTCTCTGCTTCTCCGCTGCTGATGCGTATGGCTGATCGGGCGCGGTCTTCAGGCGGGATGGTGGCCATCACCGCTGGATTATTTGAGGCCCAGTTTGTGAGATGAAAACCTCCTGATGATAGGACTGTCGCCACGTCTTTTGCGAGGCTAGTGGCTTCACTGATGGAGTCCACCGCGTCCAAGTAGTCATCCATGTAAAATTTATGTTGGATGGCGTCTGCAGCAGCTGGGAAGCGCTCGGTATTTTCTAGGGCCACCCGGTTTCGCACGTACTGGGCACTGCTTGGAGAACAGGTAGCGCCGAACATCATTGACGTCATCATATAGGTGCGAGGCTCTTGTTGAGGCGTCGGTCGCCACAGGAACAGTTGTGACAGCTGGTCCTCAGTCTTTATTTTGACTTGCAGGAACATCTCCTTTATGTCGGCGGCGAGAGCTATTTTTCCCTCTCGAAACCGGAGGATGTTCCCAAGTAGGGACGTCAGCAGGTCGGGTCCCGTCAGCAGTTGATCGTTGAGGGAGGTTCCTCGGCAGCGGCTGGCAGCGTCAAACACGACGCGGATCTTCCCCGGCTTGTTGGGGTTCACCACGGCGAAGTGCGGCAAGTACCACTTGCGGGCGGAGTCTTTCGCCGCCTCTCGTGCTGTGAGTTCTCGCGCGTGGCCTTGTGATATTAGTCGGTTGATCTTGTCTCGATACGCCACTGCGAGGTCGTCCTCCTTCAGTAGTTTTCGTTCGAGGGACCACAGCCTCTTCAGTGCACATTGTCTGTTGTCGGGCAGCGTGATTTTGTCAGCCTTCCATAATAGGCCGGTCTCCCATCTGCCGGTAGTCATCTGCCGGGTGGTGTCCTCCATCAGCTGGTTGGCACGTACAACATGTGCGGTTTCACGGGAGGCTGAAGTGATTCCCAGTGAATCTATGGCGAAGTTCGCACGAATAAGGTCGCTCAGCAGGTCATCCTTGTGGCTCTCAGCGTGCAGGGCCAGAGTGGTGATGGGGCCTTCATTGGTAGAAGGAGTCCCTCCTCCATGAGTTATCCACCCCAGGGCAGTCCGTGACAATATTCGCGTAGAGTCGCGGGCTTCGTGCACCTCCCTCGATACAATGAGGTGTGCGTTGTCCTGCCCAATGAGAATGGTGGGGGTGATATACCCGCCAGGGATCCTCTGCTCAGGAAGGCTGAGGCCTTTCACCGTGCTCGCCTTGATGTGGTAGTCGGTGCTTATACCGGCGCCGCGCAGTGTGACCTGCACGCGGCGCGACAGGTGATCTGATGAGCACATGCCCTTGGCCCCGTGGAGTCGTAGTCCTTGTATGGGTCCATAAGCGCCAATCTGTTCTGCTGCTGAGGTGTCGATCAGTGTTATCGTTGATCCCTCGTCCAGCAGCGCGTAGGCGGTGATCTGCTCAGCGGGGCCTGTCAGCACCACTGGCACCACCTTGAGCACGGCGCCGTCGGCCTGGCGTCACATGTGGTGGACGTTGGCTGTTGCGGGGCTTCTCACGTACGTGGGGTCGTGAAGCAGCTTGTGATGGGGAGAACGGCAGTCTCCGATGCCGCACCAGTCGCGAGTTTTGCATGCTTTTGTTGCATGTCTCTCCAAGCACACGCGGCAGAGTCGGGAGCTTTTCACCGTTTCCCAGCGCAGCTTCACGTCCTTTCCGACGAACTCTCGGCAGTCTCGTAGCAGATGGCCTCTTTCGCCACACTGTAGGCACCCGTCGCGATTTGTACTTTCGCTAGGGTTCGCGTTACGATTGTTCGAGTCATATTGTGGTGACTTTCGCGCACTTTCATTTTTTACTTTTTGTGAACGGTCATATTGTGGTGACTTTCGCGACAAACTTTCGGTAGGTACTTTTCGACTGTCATATTGTGGTGACTTTCGCGACAAACTTTCACTTCTGCGTCCGAATTGTTCAGTCGTGGCGAACGACTGTTCACGACGTGGTCTAGACCTCGCGGGGTCGACCATACCCGATTTGGTGATGGCGTTCGCGATGGCCTTCAGGAAGGCGGCGTACTGGCAGATCGTAGCTGGTGCGTTGTAGTGCCGCACCTCCATCAGCCACGCCAGCCGCATCGTGCACGGCATCTTCCCCGCGATGTCGCTGAGGAGCGCCGGGTTGGTCAGGTACCCATCGTTGTTGAGGGAGCGAAGTGATGCCACCAGGTTCTGCACCGTGCCCGAAAAGTCTGCTATGTCCTCCAGTGAGGCCTCTGCTGTCATCTGTGGGAGCCGCTTGGCCTTGTCCAACATCAGGGCGGCCAGCGAAGTCGTCCCTCCGTAGCGCTGCTCCAGCACGTCAAGGATCTCAGGTACCTGAGTGGGGTCCATCAGGAGGGGTCCCACGGCGTCTCGGGCCTTCCCTTTGAGGGCCCGCTGCAGTCGGATGAGGTTTTCACTGCTAGTCATCCGGCAGGTCGCAGTTGATTGGTTGTACTGCGCCCTCCAGGTAGGCCACTCCAGCGGGTCCCCAGAGAAGGGAGGCAGGTCCTTGGCCATCGACTGCCTGGCGATGAGAGCAGCCATCCGGGGGTCATCCTCAATTGTGGGATGAGGGCTGTCCTGAGCCCTTGAAGCTCTGATGGCCTCTGTGAGCGCGTTGGTGAACTGGGCCATCGGGTTGTCCGTTTGCTGGACCCAAGCTCTGGTTTGGCGGGCCGTCTCCTCAGCACTTGGTTGCGGTGGGAATAGCGGCAGGCCGGAGCTCGGACTGGCAGCGGATGGAATCTGGTCATCAGGCTGCGCCGGCTCATGATGCGCCCACTGGGCGTATGCAGATGGTCCCTCAATGTGGTAGTAAGGGGGCGGCGGCGGAGGGCCTTCAGGCCCTGGCTGCGCCGGTGAGGCGTACCTCTGGTCCACCAGAGGCACAGGTTGGACAGGCATCTCGCGTACGGCGCTGCTCGGCCTCTGGTCCACCAGAGGTGCAGGCGGCACGGGGCCGGAAGGTCCAGGCTGCACCCATCCTTGACCCTCATGATGATGATGAGGGGGCGGCGGCGGAGGGCCTCCAGGCCCTGGCTGCGCCGGTGAGGAGTACCTCTGGTCCACCAGAGGCACAGGTCCGACAGGCATCTCGCGTACGGCGCTGCTCGGCCTCTGGTCCACCAGAGGTGCAGGCGGCACGGGGCCTGAAGGCCTAGGCTGCATCCATCCTTGACCCTCATTGTGATGAGGGGGCGGCGGCGGAGGGCCTCCAGGCCCTGGCTGCGCCGGTGAGGCGTACCTCTGGTCCACCAGAGGCACAGGTCCGACAGGCCTCTCGCGTACGGCGCTGCTCGGCCTCTGGTCCACCAGAGGTGCAGGCGGCACGGGGCCGGAAGGTCCAGGCGGCATCCATGATGGACATCCTTGGCTGCTTGGCTGCGGGGCTCGGCTATCTCGTGCCGGCTCAGGAGCGTTGTGTTGTGCCAGCCCTGAAGTACTGCGTTGTGGCAGCCCTGAAGTACTGGGTTGTGTCAGCCCTGGTGCAGCATGCTGAGGCGCGTTCAAGGCTGCCATCAGCTGTTGTATCTGCTTCCCTTGGTGGCGCAGCTGTCGTCGCAGCCGGCGCACCGTATCCTCCGTGGCTGTGGAGGGTGGAGGCCCCTCATCGCTGTCCTCTGCGGAGCTCGTCACCGGGGTAGTGCTGGATGAGGGCCGGGGCGTGGCGTCAGGGGAGACGTCAGGCACGCCCAGGGGCTCGTCTCCGGCGTCCGGAGCAGCAGCCGGGGGCTCAGCAGGGGGTGATGAAGGTCCATCGTCTTGCGCCGTCTTCTTCGATCGTAGGGCGGGCGGAGACATCCTGGAGTCGTGCAGCGGATCCGGCTCGAAGGACCACTTGTACCAGACGTATCAAGCCTGTACAAGACTGTAAAAAAAGGGTACCGGTTTCAGTACACGACCAGGATGAAATGGTTGAAATAATAAAATACTGACCTCCCGTGCACCCAGTGCCTGATGAGTTGAGGACACTGGATGTGCCTACTCCTCTGCCCAGTCCTGGTGCGTGGCGGTTGCCTGAAGTAGGGCCGGCTTTCTGGAGGAGACTGATGGCACCAGGAGCAAAGTCTAGGCAGAGGTCGGCGGGAGGCAGCGGATGATAATAACTTTTCCCAGAAGGAAATAATAACACGAGTTTGACGTTGATGGAAGAACTAATTTATTATGAGAAATGGCCGGGTTTATATACCCGATTTCCGTGACAAAACCTGTCACGTGGTACATTTTTGTGGTGGGAGGTTTTACCTAGCCCTTTACCTATATAAGGTGTGCCTTTCTGTGGGCCACCCATTTTGGCAAACACTTGCTTGAAAGTGGTTGATTAAAATTGATTTCTTAAATTAATTATACAGGTCAGGTTAATGTATTTACAATGTTTTCCTTAAAACTACAGTGTTTCTACGGATGTTCTACATTCGTAGATTTTTTGTTTGATAAGTTTGGGTTGATTTTAAGGAAGTTTGACTTTTTGTCGGTAGGTATTTGTTATTTAACAAAGTGTTTGAATAGTTACAAAGAAGTTAATATTTTTCCCAGGTCCCCCGTAAGCTTGGCTATCGAAACCTTTTGGTTCCGTCGCTTTACGAGGTCCTGGGATTTTTAAAATGGAGAAAAAGTGAAATGATGCTAAAGTCTCGAAAATCTGCTCAAGTGCTGATAGCGCTGGCAGTTTAAGAGTTACAATGTTTATTTATGGCTTTATGGATGCCCCGTAGGACTCTGCACTGAAACGTCTTAGTTTCAGCGTCCTACGGGGTGTTTAAACGAAGTTATATTAAAATATGGTGTATTTTTGACTAATATGACGGCCCTTAATAGGGACACCCAAATTGGTGTTTTGGCTTTGTAGCCGGAAAAATAGCCCTGAAGGCGATGAAATAATAAGTTTAGGATGTCTCCTGGTGGCAACTTGGTAACCAAGTTTTTACTTGTGTCACCAGGGCATCTGTGTATTAAGAAAAGGACATTTAAAATTGAAAAAATGTGTTTTGAAAAAGATCGTTGCTGGCGGCACGGTATTATTGAACTTCGTGGCCAGGACGAAAAAAGGCCCTACAAAGGGCCATAATTAAAATAGAGAGCAGCCCGCTTGGCGGAGCTGCCGCCTCCTGCAGAGCCATAACAGCAGAGCGGCAAGGGAGGGAAGGCAAATGGCCCTTTTTAGGGCCTTAGCCTAAGGCTGGAAATTAAGGCCCTCAAAGGGGTCTTAATTAAAAATAAAAAGGAGGCTAGTCAGCCTAGTTGCCTTTGGAGGCGTAAATAAGTATAAATAAAGTATTAATTGTTAAAATTATAGGATTCTAGAATGTCTCCCGGTGCAAACTTGGCACACAAGCTTTATTTGGTTGCACCGGGGCATTGTACATGAGCAAAACATATAAGATTAAAAATTAAGAAATGAGGGAGAGCAACACGTCGGTTACAACAATATTAATAAAAAATGTGCTTAACCTTCCAGTAGTTGCACTCTTGCGCCGAACATAAGCTGTCGCGCGCGATCTGTGATTTAGGCGTCTGGTTTTTGAAGACGACTGAATATTTCATGATATTGTAAATAGCATATAATTAAAAAGTCTTTTATTTATAAATAAAAAAATTAAAAAAACATTAGTTGGTAATCTATGAGAAACTGAAAATAGGCTTTACTTAAATATCTCGAAATGTATTTTTTTTTTCATTAACTCCAGATAGGAGGCCAATTAATTATATTCCTCAAGGTCTACGTCGTCTTGGGGGATGCCGTATTTAGAGTATTTTTGAGGAAAAGAAGGCGTAAACGTGGGTCTCGAAGAGACACATATTTTTGTTACCTACTTTATCGCATTTTTTGTAAGTGTGTAGTGCCTACCCTAGGGAGTATTTTCACAAAAGTCCCCGCTTGCTTCCCCCCTGTGTATAAACTAAAACATATATCTGAAAAAAAAAATCATCAATGAACTAAAAATTATATATATTTTTTTATTATCTGCCTAGTTTTGCCAATAATAATGAGATTGTTAAAAAAATATTTCAAACAAATCATTTGCCAAATTTAATAAGCTTTAAAAACTTGTACAACAGTGTTTACCTACATTCTTAAATCGTTTCTATTTTATATTTTGTGAAAAAAAATTACAATGAATTATTTGCGTATAACGTATTTACATAAAATAAAACTAAATTCTAAATAATATCATACAAATATCATAAAATACTCACCCAGCTCTCAATATTATTAAGATTTTTCAAGTAAACAAACAGTCGCACGCGGAATCTGAGACCGCAAATATAAACAAAAGAACACATACTTTGCGACGAATGTCACTGGGGTACTGAAAGGATGTACCTCACTCCCCCCCCCCCCCCCCAGGATATCATGGATTGTCTATTGTTTATAGTTAGCGCATAATCAGTAAAATAAGTTCTGTACGGTCTCACAGACCGCAGGCGACCGCTGAAAGGTTAATAATGATATTTTGATGATTTGCATAGTGCCATTTTTGTTAAAAAAAATCACCTCAAGGGCGCTGTAAAAATTAATGATATATTTCTACAAAGCTCTATTTTATTAGAGAAATTTAGATACAATTTGCACGCAGAGGACATAATTGGGAACAAATTTAATCCTGGTATGTATTCTGTGATAATATGTGTTCTGTTATGAACGTGTTAAAGCTAAATTTTATGATTCGCGCTACAATATGTAGTACAACAATTTGATTAGAATATTTCCTAAACGTGATTCGTCCCTCGGAAAGAGACAAATTGAGGTGTAAGGCTTCGAATAATGTTACATTAATTACTTAATTTTATGCGTAACGTATACAGGGTGCGTCAGCGTGTATTTAATTTACTGCATTGATTTTAACCAGCACCGATTCCTGCGCATATTTGGAGTTAAAAATGTAGATGTCATTTTGCTGATTTTTTTTTCAATAAAAAAAAAGTGTTCAATTCACACGCGGTAGAAGTGAAAGCTTCAGAAAACTAAAGTAGACAAGGGTGGGAGACTACAAAGCCTTTTTTTAACAATGTGAAGGATGGTTTTTTCTATATTTTTGGCGTCGAATACATTTGTTCATCGTAGTATTTGTGTTTTCTTTTTCGGAGTCGCTAGATGTCGCTTTCTTTTGCCTTTTCATTTTGGAGTGGTTTGAAGATTGGATATTGATTTTACAAAAAAAAAAATATATATGTTTTTTTTTGGATTTGGTAAGGATTCAATCATTGGCTCGCTGAAGGTCTGGCCGCTGAGACTCGTCAGGTGCTTTATACCACTACACTGTGAAGGCTTGAGTTGCGCGGGACTGTGGATTTATCGTAATATATTGAAACCGTACCAGTGAATGAAATAAATGTTTTATTGCTATCTCATTCTCTCGCCGGCTAAATCCTATAAATGTATGTGTTTGTCTCTTTTTAGTATCGCTCGTGTCGGTTTCATCGAGTTTCAAATCACAACGACGCTAAAGAAGTTTTCACTTCAAAAAAATTACATCACACGTCGCCTCTAATTTCCTTTGTTATACGAATAACGTAGATAACATACTATGTAAATTTTGGACAAACCCCGTAGTATTCAAAAGTGCATTTAGAAGGCATATTAAACAATTCCTACACGGAGAGGATTGGAGACGTCACGCGTATTTTCCCGTAAAATTCTTAACAATTTATGAAATAGTTCGAGTTATGCATACAAGGAAAAATTCCCGACTATTCGTGCCGTTAGAGATCACCGTTAAAATCCTCCCACATGATTTGCAATCAGTGCGATGCGATGGTCAGAGGAAAACCTGAGACGTGTGACGAATGCAACACGTTCATTTCATAGACTTGCTCGAGAGTTATGGTTTAATGACGAACGCGTGTCGGAATAAATCAAGAATCATCCGAAAGAATTGTAACACGTATTTCCTCTGTTCTCTGCAGAGTGCAGACAGACACCTTCTCCACTATAAAACAGAAAATCTGTCTGTGTAACACTAAAAACTCTCGAACGGTCATTAAAATGTGATTACCGAGATAAAAAAACACGCAAAACTTGTTTTATTTCTCCTTATATGGGTTATAAATCGTCACTTTTTTCTATACGTTTTGTTAACCCCTCAGGTCTCGGGCTATTCCGTCAGGAGGTCAGAAAATATCCGCTTTGCAATAAAATCCAGATTTGTAATTGGAACATTTATGAATGTATAGATAAACTAAAAACTATTTTTGAAAGGTGATGAAATATGCTTTCAAATTCTACTATTTGAAATAAACATTTTTGATGCATTAACATTTTTAATCCAGATTCAAATACGTTTTAAAACTGGCTTACTTTACGTTTTTGCTAACAAAAATTACTGATGAATAAAAAAAATCATAAATTTTTCTCAAATTGCGGTCTGAAACTTTGTTGGATAGAGGTGCACATTTTAATTTTTCCGTGGTTAACTTCTAGATTCGAAAAAAAAGCATAGTGCTTTCTCTTTCTAACACTGTTTAGGGGCCATGTATTTATTACGTAAGACGATTTAGTGGGGGAGGGGGGTCGACCTGTCATATTTTTTCTTACAAGGGGGTGGGAGGGAGTCTCGATTGTTCTAGATAGTTCTAGTTAAGATCACAAAAATGCCCAAAGTTAAAATTATTAGTACCTACCTTTGTACAAATAAACATTTATAAAAAAATTTACTTTGATAAACAAACATTAAAAACCAAACGTGTATTCATTTTTTCATTTAGATTCTTACGTAATAAATATTAAACAGGGGGGGGTCGGTCTATTCTTATTTTTTCTTTTAATAGGGGGGGAGGGGGTCGAAAAGTAGCAAAATTCGTCTTACTAATAAATGAATGGCCCCTTAGATCATATTTCTCACCATGACAGTAAGGGAGATAAAACTATTTTTATGAGACCTTTGTGAACTGTTCCCAAAGGCGAACAAATTAGCCCGAGAGGTTAAAATAAAAATTATATTTGTTCGTTCCATTAAAAAAACTTGTATTTATTTATAGATTAAGTTTAACGTTTTCTGTTTGTCCATTTCCGTCATGATCTATGGTACTTTGAAATATACATTTAACAGTCGGAAAGTTTCGACAAGACGCCGCGCCGTGCTGTTTGTTCTTTAATTTTTAATTATTCAACAGTAAGGATTTTAAGAAAATTTGAAAGTCGGGCGCAACCGGGTATAACTAAATTCTGAATTCTTTTTTAGTATCATATCTGTCTTCTAGTTCAAGCAGGAAAAGATTTGCTAGCGGTTCGTTACTAATATGAGCACTTCCTCCCACGGTTGTCCTATTTTCTCACTGAACTATTTTAGCGCTCAATTTTAAATAACGTGTTCTATTCAATGCTATTGTATTCCAAACCGCATAAATACAGAGGAAAAAATTAGGAACATGTGCTTTACAGATTTTCATATATGAATTGGAATGTAATGGGTTTGCTTACTTCATGATCCCAAATACAAACGACCTAAATGTTCTAAAAATGAGATAGGGATGCATTTGTGATGTTAGCTTTCGGTGCTTGCCTTTTGTGATGTTAGCTTTCGGTATTTGGGATGCTGGATGTCTTTCAGGATTTTGGTCTCAAGATTTAGTATTTCAGGATTTTGGTTTTTCATGATTTTAGTCTTTCATGATTTTGTTTTTCAGGATTTTAATCATTCAGGATTTTGGTCTTCGTGATTTTAGTCTTCCAGTATTTCAGTCTTTCAGCTTATTAGTATTTCGGGAAGGTGATTTTCTGTAGGTTTGGTAATACACAGCTCGGTTAGATACTTTTTGGATTTTTTTTATTAGTCACAAAAAGATACATAAATTACAAATAAATTTAATACAGTAGTTAATTACATAATCGATGTATGTGATGTACCCCTATAAATAAGCAGAGCTTGTTTGTATGGGGGGGTGTTATTATATTGGTTTTATTTGACAAGATTCAGTTCATGTTTTCTGTATAGTTTTTAAGGTGAGTTTTTAAATTCTCTTATGTTAGTATTCATGTTGCTAATGTTTCTGATAATGAATTAAAAAAATTTAACTCCGAGATATTGTCCTATTGTTTTTTTTTTACATTTTGGAGTAGGAAGTATTGACGTTTGTCTAAGATTTATGTTATTTTTAAAGGGTGCAATCTTATTTTAAATATTATCTTTATAAATTTGTAATGTTGCATGGTAGAAGTATAATACACTTAATTTTATGACCTTAAATGGTTTGAATAAAAGTTTTTAAAAAGAATAGTTTTTTTTAAATAGTTTTTATTGTTAGTTTTTGTGACATGTAAATTGTTTGTGTTTGATTTGTATATGTGCCGCCCCATCCTTTAATGCCGTATTGCATTTTTTTTTCCTTTTCTTTTTTCCCTTGATTGACAGAAAGCGAAGTATGCGGTTCTAAGCAATTTTTTGTTTAAAATATCTCTTAAACATCTAAATGTATATGTTTGTTTCCTTACTCTGTCGTTCAGAATATTTATAAATATTTTATATGAATTGTGTATTCAGTGTGCAACAAACTTCAAGTGACTAAAACGTTATTTTAAACTTCATGTGACTAAAACGTTATTCATACAATTTTCTGTGACATTATTTGACCTTATGAACATTAGCTAATGATAAATGATTAATATTTAGGAATGTCCCTGCATGTTATCATAATGTTTATCTATGTGCTGATAAAGCACAACAAACTTTGTCGCAGAAAGGTTAACATTTCAACAAACAAAAAGAGGAGTACCAAGCGACGTCGCGATTATCCGTCTTTCTTTTGACCGTTTTTAAAACGCGCTCGTTAAATGTTAATAGGGCACTTGGAACTTTTAATAATCTCAATCACGACATGCTAAGTAGTTCAATACCACAGTCATAATTCATTACACTTCAGTCATCAACACTAAACGATCAATTAATGTGAGAACGATGGACTTGTCGTGTCCAACGGTCTGTAGTGATTGCACAACAATCTTATGACTAACAATAACAATGACAACTGTAGAAAAAAATACAGTTATAATAACGAAAAATCTCGATGTTTCTAATGTCAGACGTGACACCAACCAATCCATGGCGCAAACAAGGAAACTAATTCGGGTCGGTTTTGATTCACGCATTTTCAACTAAATTGGGCAATCGTCGGTGTAATAATCATTGTTGTTAAATCTATGCAACACTTGTAATAAGCTGGTGCCATGGCGTGAAAATTATCCGCTTATGAAATAAGTTATTCATACTTGGTTGGGATTGTACATTGTACATGGACTTTATGCAGACGTTACGTATCTTGTTCAAACTAGTGATGGAAACAAAGGAGATATTCACCTGGAACTTAATATAACTATTGAATGAATTTATAATCAAAGAAAATTAGTCAGTGGACATTCTTAGGAAGGTTCTATAAACAATGAAACTTTTTTTGTTACTGTTGATTTAAATATTTTCTCTTTATCTGGTAACGACTAACATTACTAATAACGTAGGACATTCAATTTGTATTCATTTTATAGAAATGAAAAATTCACTATCATCCATAGAAAACTGCGTTTTTCTCAATAATGAAGTAAATTCTCGGTGGCATCCTTATGATTCGTTTGAAAAATCAATTAATTATTAAGGCTCGAAATAGAATATTATCATCATTATTTTAAACCGTATTCTTGTAGATAGCCTTGCTCCTCGACGTCGGAGGACGTCGACTAGCAATCCGGAAAACGCGGGTTGCAGTCCCGGCGTGCGCAAATAAATTTTATTTTTTTGATTTGTGTTATTTCGCGATTTTATTAATTTAAAATAATATATAGCACTTTTGCGGCGCGTTCCAGAATGGAAGATACTCTCATTATCTCCCTGGTGTAAGACCACCATTAAGAATTGAAACGTTTGGTGACCAGACCTCGATAGCCAGATAATTCCCCACCTTCCTCTCCCCCATCTCCTTCCCCTCCACTACCATCAGCCATATAAAATACTCAGCTTCGCAAATTTGGGGACCCCGTAGTCTCACTGGCTCCTGACGGGAGCATTTGGGGTGAGATATTCACATAAAAAAGGGGTTTACCAAAGTGTAATTTATGTCGACACCTTTATAGATTTACGAGCATTGTTCTTGATGCTGAGATTCATTTCAAAATCAACCTCAATCCTTTTTTCTCGGAAATCGAAACGAATTTATTTGATTGTCAATATCATTTCTGTTGCATTTTCTTGGTTCGCGCATTATTATAATAACGTGAATGTACTCCTTGTTTATCCTTTGAATCACGGTGTATGTCTTCTTATTTGGTGTTCCGCACTGCAAGGTCGGCTTGAACCCAGCATCCAACAAATCTCATCTCAACAAGTGTGACTCACAACTAGCGGCTGGCAGTAGTCAGTAAAAGCATTCCGTCTGTATTATTTGTATTTATTCAAGCTTTTGATTTTAGTTATTTTATATCTGAGCTTTATGCAAGTGCTGTCTGCCTCTATTTATCTTAATTATTTTTCATCATTGAGTCAGGGATTACTTTTCAACCACTGTGGACATACGATGTTTTTTCATCTTGTATTTTTAACCGAGCATCAAATTAATTGGATTTGATGCTTTCGTATTATTTTGCCACCTGAGTAGCAATTTATGGTTTCTACCTATTGTTGGTAATCTGAATGTGGGCTATTATTATTGTTTTTCCTCCTTCATATAATCCGGGTCTCATAACCCTGTCCAACCGGGTGGCGACGGAGTCTTGTCCCTATCTTTACACCGTACAACCAGGGGGCTCTCTTTTGAGATGTCAAATAAATAAAAATTGGCCCTAGATATCTGGATATAATCTTAGCAAAATATTACCATCGGTGTACTATAAGTTATTGGTAGCGTAGATACTCTTTGAAAATGGTTTGTTTTTCTGTTGGTTGTTCTTTTTTATCTGAATACCGCAACAGAGTACCAACTGCAACCAGTGAGACGATTCCATCCCCAATGGGGCATTTTTGAGGCTAAGGTATTGGGGAGGGAAAGGAAATGGGGAAGTACCTGGTTATTCAGATCTGATCCGGACATTTGCAGCAACGTTTAAATTTTGAATGGTGGTCTTACACCAGGACGGTGCTGTGAGTATCTTTCATCCAGGAACTCTGGAACATGCCGCAAATATACTAAATATCATTTCAAATTAATGAATTATTGTGAAATTATCCAAATAATTTTTATTTGGGCACACCAAGGTTTGCGACCTTTGCTAGTCGAGAGCCTTATCCCTCGACCACGGAGGCCGAGAAGTAAGCCTCTCGCCTAGGCCTGTTTTATTATTAGGAATAATAGTATCCTTATCCATTCATAAGTTGCTAATGTTTGCGTTCTGATATAAAATTTATATATTGTCGGTACTTTCAAGATTTTGGTGATCATTGATCATTAAAAAATCAATTTGAGGTTAACAAAATATTCTCGACGACCGTTAAATAAAGTACATATTTTGAACGCGTTCTAGTTCTTATTAATTTACTATTCAGGTGGGATTATTTAAATTATTGTAAGCAATTTTATTTGACGATAAAAGCATACTTTCGTGCTTCATTTAAATATGTTTATGGTATTTTTTCTTTATAATTCAATCATGTTTTTGTTCATCAAGCTGTCAAGAACGAAAGATTAATGCCAACCTGGCATAATAAGCTCTTTTTCGTTCAATAGGACGATTCTCTTACAAGTTTCAATCAGGTGCTGTTTTCATAAAGAAAACGTGCTGACCGTACCTGATTCATGTTTTTGCCTTATTCTTTTATAATAATTCGTGAACCATTGAAGTTTTCACAGATTTTTCAAAAAATATTTCAGCTTTTTCTACGTTTCAAAAGACTGGTTTTCCCATTATTCGGTTCTGGTGTCGTGTTTCTTATGTGTTGTGTATCAGTATCCGTTTTCCATGGGTATCTGGTCTGTTTTGTTTGGTTCGTAGTTCGTATTTCAGTTGGACCTTTTGTGCCCATGCTGACTGCTAGCTGGCGGTTAGCCAGTACTTGGCCAGTACCCACTGTGTTAGCTATATTCACTGTACTCCCAGTGTGCTCGTGTTGGTCTCGCTACAGTGGCGGTCGCATTTTTTATTGTACTTTTATAGGCTTTTTACACGATGCTTTTTTCATACGGATTTCTATGTGGAAACTATATTGGAACCCATATAATTTTTTTTGCTTTATATTATCATTATTTTCATACTTAAGATTGCATACGGATAGTTGCCATTAGAGAAAAAATAATATTTTGGCACGGTACTAAATCGCCAAAAAATGGCAACACCTTGAACATAACAAACAAGTTGGGAGATATGGATACCACCACTCCGGAAACCATTTATTGGATAACCAACACGTCTGCGATAAGTCAACTCAAGTGATTCGCTACTTTTGGTGACTTAACAGGGGTGCCGGGATTCATGGGGTGAAGCTTGTTTAGGTCTTGGTAGCGGATGTGTCTGCCCACCAACTGTATGGCAGGCCGGATCGTGAGAGATCGGTTGAGGGAGACCTTTTGACCTCTCCAGCAGGACTCTCGGAACATCATCTTCCACCGCTATGGGAGGAATGGATTCATTCGTTCACCACTCCTGGACACACTGACCCCCAGATTCCTACTCACCCCTCATACCCTTTTTCTTCCCATAACTTCATCTCCTTCCTTTCCACAAAGATTACATAGACCCTGAGAAATCTCTTTCGGAACATCGCCTTGCACCACAGTGGGAAGGATAGGCTCTTCCGTCCGTCACTTCTGGACACACTGACCCCCAGATTCCTATCCATCACTGATGCCTGTTTCTTTCCCAGAACTTCCTCACCTTCCTTTCCTAAAAAAACCCTCCAACAGCATCCCCAAAGATGAAATAAGTCTGTTTGGAGCAAATATTAAAAAAAAATCATCCAACTGCTGAGACCGTATTATTATTATAATTTTTTAAGTAGGTATGTTTATTCAGTTTTTAATTTTACAATATTTTATCTTACTTAAATCTTACAAAACTGATCAATCAGTTTGATTGTAAGAAATCTCTCATTTTTCCTATTTATTTGCTTACAATAATATAATTAAATGTTTGATATTTTGGTGCGTAATACATAGCAATTACTTAAAAGTATAATACTTATGACTTATGATCATTCGCTTTCCTCAAAATCTCTCTTGGGTCCTTTAATCAGGCCTCGGTGCATGGCAAAATGTAGGTACTATTGAGTTTTAAATTTATGTGAGGTTATAAGGGAACGTACCCAAACTACGTGACCAACTTTTTGCAATTTTTAACCCCCCCCCCCCCCCCGGTGACCAAAATCCTAAGCAACCCGCCGCTCATTTGTATGGAGCGTGACATTTTGAAGACCCCCCCCCCCCCCTAAAAGTGTCACGTAGTATGGGTACGTTCCCTAATCTCAATATTCATACACGTATTATATATTTTGAGACCTTTGAGAGAAACATATATAAAAAAAAACACCAAAAAAGTTAATACATCGATGCCAGCTTTGAGCAGGTACCTAGTGCCCGGTTCCTACCTCTTGTGAATACACATTGTCATTGGCCGTCGGACAAAGGTTAGACTCCGATAACGGGTTCTCGTTTTTGTTTATTGGCCGAATGCCTTCAAAGCTTCATATCTTCAAAGGCTTCAAATCATTATCTTTACAAATGACAGGTCGCTATTACCGCGCTATTCAACTTGTAAAGGATTATTATTTTTAGAAACTGGTCCTTTGTTACTTGAGGTATTATTATACTAACGTACATTTGTGATTGGTACTAAGAATTTTAATCCGGGCCTATGTAAGACACCAGTAACTAAAAAATAACACTAACCACTATTTTTTAAAAAACTTTTTCATGGACTTGAATTTAAATTACATGTGACAACAGTAGGTAGGGCAACATTACAAAAAAATATAAACTAACAAATTGTTGCCAAAGTTGCAAAACAAAATCCAGAAAAATCAATTTGTTTACTAATCCCTCACGCTCAACTAATGTCTCACGGAAATCGTTGTCTTCCTTATTTGTTTTTGGGGTATTATGCCGTGTTGCGCTACCTCCTTCTTTAGCCAACACGGCATAACACCCCAAAAACAAATAACGAAAATGCTTTTGGCCGTGAAAATCTTAAAACTTACCCGTTGTCTTCCTTATCACAGTGAGAAATATGATCTAAAAAGACAAAACAAAACGCCACGCTTTATACTCAAATCGCAAAAAATTAACCACAAAAGAACCTAAAATGCACATCTTTATTTAACCAAAGTTTCGGATCGGATCTCTAATAAAACACGTGTTTTTTTTTCGTTATCAGTAATTTTAGTAAGAAAACACATAAGGAAAGCAAATTTTAAAAACTTTTTTATGTTTGCGTGCAAAAATATTTTGAATTAACAAAATTTAGAGGCTTATTTTGTCACCTTTTAAAACAGCCAAGCAATTCTGTATCTTTTGTGGATACGGAATTTATTCCATACGTAATCTACTGTCAAAATTTTGTGATTTATGGCTTGCAATTGCTTTTTTACGGACTGATATGTTGGCTGTCATATTTCAACTAGTTTAAAATACAAAAAACTTTTTTTTTACATGAGCTCCACACAGGAGGCCCTCAGGAAAATAATTTCCCTCACGGCCTATGTCATCTTTGGGGATGCTGTATGGAGGGTTTTTTTAAGGAAAGGAAGGAGAGGAGAGTTCTGGGAAGGAAAAGGGTTTAAGGGATGGGTAGGAATCTGGGGTTCAGTGTGTCTTGGTCATCCGCCTCCAAGACGTAGACAAACCTCACCCCATAAACCCGGGCACCTCTGCTAAATCACCAAACGTAGCGAACCACTTGGGGTGACCTATGGCAGAGGTGTTGGTTATCCAATAAAGATTCCCGGGGCGGCGGTACCCATTCCCGCCTCCCAAATTGAGTAAGTATATATGATTATTTATTCATTAATTAATGTACGTTTATAGTTGTATACCATTGATTTTCTACGTAAACACTTTTTTTACTTAACTTAATAGCGTTTGCTTAATTTTTATAGGCGAAAGCTGTCATATATTTAGTCACGTTATATTGTATTTATTTCCATAACACATTTCCGCTTCATATAGGCGTGTATAATCATTCCTATCAACCAGCAATACGGTGTCATTAATTTGCACCGTATACGTGCAACAAGATTTCACCCAGTTTCTAATCAATAACAATTATTATGTATCTATGTATTTATTTGTACTCGTTCGCTTTTCTAAGTGTAAAACTGTGACCTGAATGATACTCTGTTACATCTCATCTTTACAAGACGGTGTATTTTATTGCTTATTGTCTCGTGAAAGATTAACGCAATTTAGCGTTTTGACATGTTGGCTTTGGGCCATCAGCCATCACGGACCTCTCATCATCATCGAGTATTGCTTATCCTATTGTTGTGTTGCGTTTTGTTGCTATCCCTTTGTGGCTAAATGCGGAAATGTCAATTACGGCGATGGTGGAGATTTCATAATTCTTTCACTTAAATTTGATAACAATGTGAACTCTGTGGTTATTATGAAGAATTCTGAATGTAATGGCGGCAAAACTACACTTTAATTAACCTAATTTTGAAATTTTGTTGCTGCTTGTTTGTTAAGTCCCGGTAGTAAATGCTCGAAAAGAAAAATAATAGTAGATAGGGGTCGTCCATTAATCACGTGATGTTTTTTTAGCAACTTTTTATCCCCCCCCCCCTGGTGACATGTGGTGAGGTTTTAGACTAACCCCCCCCCCCCCCCGAAATCACGTGTATTTTTTTAGTGCATAGAATTTTGCAATTTTCAGAATATTATCACGTAAAATAAATACACGTGATATCTCATTATACCCCCCCCCCCCGTCGTGATATTTCGTGATTTTTTCCGAACCCCCCCCCCCCCTTTCGAGCATCACGTGATTAATGGACGACCCCATACATAAATACGAATGTTAGAAAGAGCACGTTAATAAATAAAACGATAAAAATTGTGAAAATGTTTAATTAAATACAGCTGGTTTAAAATAGAGCAAAAATTTATTTCATGGAAATTATCTTAAATAGGTAGCGTACTAACTAAAGAACCATCACGCCGTTTCCGCAGGGGTAGGCAGAGAGGACGGACCACCAAACAACGGTCTTGGCACATTCTCCTTGCCTCGTTCACATTCATACATCGTCTCATAAATGCTCTTCTATTATTCTGACTCTTGAGATGGCTTGACTCAAGTATCCGAATCACTTGGTCGTGCTATGTCTTCCTCGGGCGTCCCATTTATATTTACGTCATATATTCTCCTTACACTCTTTTCCTCGTTCATTCGCTCTACACGTCAAACCATCTGAGCGTGCCTTTCTTAATCTTACTCGTAACGCTTACTTCAGCCTTGCATTCTTTGCGTATCTCCACGTGGATCTTAAAGTGTTCAAGAGAAATATGTTATATAAAACGGTAGAAATTAGGAATGCCACGGCGTAATGTAAATTATTTTTTTAGAATATGCAACTATGCACCAGTAGTAAGTATCTATGCAATTTCCTCAGGAAATGATTTGTTAGCTTATTTGTAAAAATTTTGATGTCGTTTTTGTTATTATAATATTTCTGTCAATATCGCCCCTTGCTTAGGATAAGCACTCATCTGAGTAACCGTGCACCCCCGCCCCGTTCTTTATTGTGCAATGCAGTGCCAGACGGTCCTACCCTCTTTCCCCACATTTTACCAACCTGAAGCATCACGTATTATAACATATGTACACGATTGACTTTCGTCACATGAGAACGGGTCGCTTCTACGTCTCTTTCTTGAGTTCAACAGCTCGGTTGTCGAACTATTTACCTGTATCTGTGTTTCCTTTCTCCTACAGCGGTATCTTCAATACCCATTTTCACTCCTACTTAGTACGTAGGAGTGTAGGAGTGAAAATAGGTACTTAGCGATAATACATTACAATTGGTGTCCGGCCGAAACAGGACTTTCACCGAAACCGAATCTTCGGTAGCTGTCTCAGTTTCGGCCGAAACCGAAACTTTTTTAGACATGATAAAAATCTATTGTTTACTGAAATTTGGCTTATTTTTTACACATATGCAAACAGTTAACATGTGTTAAATGAAAAAAAAAAAAAAAACAATAATTGAGGTATGTGAATAATTTTTTTTTGATATTACTAAAAATTAGGAATAACTACTTCTTGGAATAAAAATTTGTCAATAATCAACACTTACGCACATTATAAAGGAAAGACCTCATTAATTGAGTAGGAATTTTAATTTAAATTGCGTTTACAATTTCAACATTCTTAAAACTAAATTTAACATATTTTATTTAGATCTCAGAGTTCCGGTGCGGCCGAAGGTTCGGCAGAAAATCTGCCGAAACCGAAACTGAGGCCGAAACTAGATTTTTTAGCCGAAACTCGCCGAAACCGAACCTTCGGTCGGTCACTAGAAATAATACAAGTCCCAGTTGCGACCATTATCTTTTTCTGTTTTTCTGTGTCTTATTCTCTTTCATATTTTAGTTTAGATTATTATTATTATCTTATAATAGTACAAGTCGTTGTTATTTGAGTCAAACTGCCTAAATGGTTCACTTTTTACACTACTCGTTAAGTAGGTACACACCGTTCACATATTTATCGATTAAAATAATTTATTATTTTCATATTGTTAACGGAGAGAATAATCGGTTTTAATTATTAATTATCGTATGTGCACGATTCCGGAAATGGGACACAATAGATTTATCGAGTGCTTTTCCAAACCTCTGACATCAGTGGTTCCCAGTGGGGTGGAGACATCCAGGGGTGATACTTAAGATACGAATTTATAATAATCTATAAAAATTAATGTTTCTTTATTTGTCCTTTATTATTTCCTCTACCATTCATCCGATGAGACTTGTTGTGTTTGTTGTGCGCACGCTCGCTAAATTTCCCATATGTAATGGTGAGCTTCGGCGTTATGAAATTATTTTCTATACCATTCATCCAATTGCGATGAAACTTTAGTGATTTGTGCACTCTCGCGAAAAATTCTATATACGATTTTGAATTCTGGCGTTATGAAATTTTGTACATAAAATTTACGCTGGGCTCTCGAGCTTTTGCAAAATGTATCTATGTATTTCATTAGTTTAGCGGCGGGGAGGGTTGGCGGGAGGGGGATGGTGGGATGCGGTAGGAGGGAAGGTGGAAGGGGAAGGGAACGGGGGTGCGATCGGGGAAGCATGGGAAAGGACACGCAGAGAGTGAGACAATTTCTTTCTTTGAGTGGCCTTGCAACATTTGCCGGGTACTCGCTCTATATTATAAAAAGAAATAGGCAAAATTGGTAAAACTTTTCAAGGGCAAGAATCATTTCTACATACATTCGTCTTAACATGCTTTATTTTTCAAGGAATCGTCTGGAACAAATGCAATTCAATTTCAAAAACAATTTTCTCTGCCGGAAATGCGTATTTGATTTTAAGTAAACTTTTGTTACTCATCCCGCTAAACTACTAGGCAATCCCCCTTACTAACAAGCGTGTTTTAAATTTTACACAACTGATTAATAACCATTTATCCTAAATGGTTGTTGATCAGTGGTGTAAGATTATGTATACTAGGTATGCTTTGTTTATTTATAAACTTGGTAGCTTTAATTTTTTAGTAGGTACCTAATGTATGTTGCAAATTTGTAGATAGTCAACGAAAACCATTTATTGGATAACCAACACCTCTGCTACAGGTCCCCGCAAGTGGTTCTCTATGTTTGGTGACTTAGCAGGGGTGCCCGGGTTAACGGGTTGAGGTTTATCCCAAGTCCTGACGGTGGTTTCGTCTGCCAGCGTCTGTCTTCGTTTCCCACCAGCTGCGTGGGAGGCCGAATCGGGGGAGACTTGACCTCTCCAGCGGGACTCTCTCGGAACACCGGCTAGCACCGCAGTGGGAGGGATAGATTCATACGTCACTCCTGGAGACAGCGAACCCAGATTTCTATCCCCCCCCCCCTCATACCTTTTTCTTTCCAGAACTTCGTCTACATTTTTTCTTCCAAAGTCCCTCCACATAGCATCCCCAGAGATGACATAGGGCCTGAGGAGAATTAGTTTCTTCAGGTCCTCCTGTGTGGAGTTAATGTAAAAATTTAAAAAAAAAAAAAAATTTTAATTGCATTTAAAAAGTCGCTTGAACGCTGCTATTTCCTTTGAAACCACATAATATTACGGTAAAAATAATTTATCATTGTGTTAATTAAAATAACAATCCGTTTTAATTATTAATTACTGCATGCGCACGACTCGAGAAATGGGTTTTAATGCACACTGCACAACTGCACACTATATCGAATGGTTCTCCAGACAACTAGACGATTAATCTTATCGAAGCCACGAGTTTGATAGTTAATTTAATTACATTGCAATGCCAACGAGATAAGCATCTTGTGGACGCTATCTGTTGGTTGTGCAACGATCAGCAACTCCCAGTTTTTTCTTCTCGTTGGTGAACGCAATGTAAACAATTTGTAGCGAGTGAAAAAAAAACACCACACGAATTTGCTGATAAGGTTCTGTGTTGCCCAAATATTTGACCGCATTACGATGCTCGAGCACGGTTAAGTCAGAGGTTTAATCTGTATAGGACGCAGCATGATTTTCTTCTTAAGGCGATCCACTAGTTCACTACTGTGCCGTGGACAGTAGTTCTTCGGTGGACGCCATAGGGGTCACTTTGAATAACCGAATTCGTCGACTAGCGGCCGTATTGTAAAATATCAACGCGAAAATGCATATTTTATTTTATTTTGGGAAGATTGGGTGTAAATATCAACTTTTTTTGCGATTATTATAAAATAAACTGAATTTGCCACATTACACAATAAAACCATATCCGAAAAGGGGTTTATAAATAGGAGAGTTTGGACTTGAAAGTGTGTTTTTTAGACCTTATACTTTATTTTTTTATAGGCTTATTAAAAAACTTATAAAAAAATGACCGATATTTTTAAGGGCCAAGGTATGTTCTACACGCAGTATTTAATTGAAGCATCTACAATACTTCTAAGCGATCAAATTTTCAAAACAAAAACATATGATTTTGTATTATTTACTATGTCTTCATCTTAATGTGGTTAATTTGGATAAAAACATGTGTATACATGATCTCTTGTCACTTTACCACGAACCTTCCTGCAGCTAATCGGGTTAACGTAATTCGTAATAATATATTTCTTAGATATGGGCATTATCAATTAATAAACTTATTTCGGTTGTGGGTCCGTCTGTAAGTGATTGTAAATCTGGTTCAATAAACTCAGATTTGTTTTGAATGTAACTATATTTTTTTTAATGAGAACTAATTGTGTGAGGAATTCTGACAAGCGATAAAGTACCTATCTGTTTTCTCAGGGTTAATCTCTTAACAAGTAAGTCATTTTTCATGATTTTACAAGGGTCTGCGCTTTTCCATTGTCAAGACAGCGTTAATTGCTAACATATCGCGGGAACGTGCTAGTTGATAATAATGCTTGTAATATTGTTTTCGTTGGGTTTTCGTGAATCCTTTTGAAGGCTTTAGCGAGAAAATAATTAATAGCTACCGTTGTTAAATTAGATACCCAATAGTTTATTTTACCTTAGCTCCGCACAGGAGATTTTGAAGAAAAAAATCCCTCAGAGTTTACGTCATCTTTGGAGGTGTTTTGTGGAGGGTCTTTTTAAGGAAAGAAAGGAAACGAAACTCTAGGAAGGAAAAAGGAATCTGGGGTCTATGTACCCAGGAATGAATCCGTCCCTCCCAATGTAGTACAAGGCGATGGGTCAAGAGAGTCCAGCTGGAGAGGTCTAGTTTAGGTCTCCCTCAACCAGTCTCTCCCGATCCCAGACCGATCCCGACCCAGCAAACGCATTCGCCGCCAAGACCTAAGCAAATCTCACCCCATGAACCGGGCAGAGCACAATCGCCTCCCAAACTGAGAAACTGTTATAATTATCTTGTTCAATGCCATTTTATAAATTAATGTACTAATATTTTCTCCTTCTTTGTTTCAGGTAAGAAGCCAATTCAGCTTACTGTGTTTTCACTCAACAAAGTAAGTTTTTATAACTTTAAGATAACAAGAAATTGATTATGAAACTTAAATTATTATTATTACCAACGTAACACATCCTATCGTATTTCGTTCCTCGTGTGGCTATCGTTAATGTCGATCAAAGGCCCTCCCGTTCCGGTTACAAGATCTTATCGCAAATCTAATTATTAATGTTGGTAATAATAATAATAATGTTGGAAGTTCACGATTTTATTGTATCCAGGGGAACCGGTAGCCAAAGTCCAATTTCCAATGTCCATATCTCACCAACAACAGTCTTAACAGTCAACAGTGGCCAAGTATCGCTAGACCTGGTGGCTGGTGGTTGGACTGAACGGGCTTTCCGTTCCGCATTGCGATACATTTTCCATACATTCTTTGCATTTTTAGGTCAGTTTTCCTATTACCTGTATAGCATCTTCTAGTAGAAAAATTAATTAATTACTGGGTGGCCGGTTATTGTGTTTACTGGTTTGTGGAATCACGTAAGCGACTAGTAAGTAAGTAAGACGTAAGTCTAAGGAATTGTGAGGGAATTTCGCTGCATTCTATGTATATCAAACCGGCCAGATTTTTGTCTGTGTGAGAAATGTGGAGATCCGCGAAGAATGCAAGGCTTATGTAAGCTTAAGATGTGAGTAAGATTAAGAAAGGGACGCTCAGATGTTTCGGGCATGTAGAGTGAATGGACAAGGAAAGGAGTGTAAGGAGAATATATGAATGGTAGAAGAAGTCGGGGACGCCCGATGAAGACATGGCACGACCAAGTGAATCAGATTCTTGAGTCGAGCCATGTGAAGATCGGAATAATAGAAGAGCAAATATGAAGCGATGTATGAATGTGAACGAGGTAAGGAGTGTGTGCCAAGACTGAGTTGTTTGGCGGTCCGTCCTCTCTGCCTACCCCTTGGGGGGAACGGCGCGATGTTAGTTAGTTAGTTACTTTCATCTATATCTATATAAATAAAAATGAATCGCCGAAATGTATGTACGCGTATAACTTCGGAATGAGTGCACCAAATTGGATAATTCTTTTTGTATTGTGTTCGTTATTATCAGGACATGGTTTATATAAAATTACTGGTGAGCTCTGGCATTATGAAATTTGTATAAAAAATTGCAAAGATGGCACGCGAGCTGTTTGAAAACTGAATGTACCAGGACTGAATGTATGGAATGTGGGAGGGGAAATGGCAATCCAGGAGGGGGAAAGGAACCTGGGAGAGGGGGAGGGGAACTCAGGAGGGGGGTTCGCGGGATGGGGGAAGAGGGGTGGAGTGGAGTGGGAACGCGAGAGGGGAAGGGGACGTGGGAGAGGAAGGGGACGCGGAAGGGGAACGGGACGACTGGGAAAGGACACGCAGGAGAAACAATTTCTTTATTAAATGGCTTAGCAACGCATGCCGGGTACCAGCTAGTTAGATTATATATTATGATTCTGATAAATCGACCACAGATAATAATTTTTTTAACTTTACTTGTCACGTCCTCTTCTCAAACAGGCGAAAAACTAACGTACACCGTATTTCTTACTATCTTTAGTTAGTTTAATATTTTAATGAGATTAATTATTAGAACATGCTGAGGACAGATTTTTTGAATTTTTTGATAATACCGAATAGTACCAAAGATATAAACCGTCAAAATGTTGTTAAATTTTTGCGACCAGCCGAAAAATTTGTGACATCACGCAGCTCTAAATAATAATATAAACACATGCGTGGGCTATTGCAGCAATGCCATTCGAATTATGAATTTTACGGAATCGTGTCTCGTGTGACGTGTGACTTCACCAGAGACACCATTGCACACATTTTAATCAAGTTCGCTTTAAAAGCTTATAACTTCGTCATTTTTCGAGATATCGAAAACTAATTTTACTGTGGCTACCACTCCTCACCATAATAAGAAAACCTCATTATTGTAAAGATTATTATTTTCTCTTGTATTCTCTGAACATTAATGGACGACAGCGGTTGCGCAACGGTATATTGATTTCTTATCTGCGGTGTGTAACCTGTCTATAATATTCATTACACGTGGGCATTAATTAACATTATGACCGTAACCTAAGATGACGAATTACTTTGTTTATTTTTGTTTACAAGCAATACTTATTTATACTGCAACGCAAGTATCAAATTTCCCAACTGCCACATCTGAAACTGTTAATTAATATTTCATTTAAATTCTCAGTCACTTCGTAAGTTTCCTCTCTACATATTTACCTATGATTTCTCGCGTTTCATCCCAAGCTTCTTTTATTGTTGACTATTTTCTTTCATTCTTGTCACCAGCTTGTTTAATCCCAGCTTATATTTCTACGTGTTCTTGTTTGCATCGAATAAACACCATCTGCGTGCCTATAAATTATTTGTCTGAAACGTGGTTTGACAGCAACCGTAGGCGTGTGTCCAAATTGGGTTTTAGCATTAGTGATGTGTTAAAAATATAGTGTCGAAATAAATTTTGCACTAGTAGAGAAAATAGGAAAAATTTCTCCAGATATTCCGTAGATTCTGAATAACGTCATTACGGGAAAGCAATGCTGCTGTAACCTTATATGAAAAGATATAATTTAGCACCCCATTCCAGGAGAACGAATTTGGCCGGACATTATTATTTACTGAAGTCTCCGGCGTCGCCCGGGCTTTACGCATGGTTTTTCAAAATCTATTAGACAGTGATCTTCGTCTTGTTTAGACGGTCAAGTGTGCAAAATTTCATCAATCTCGGAATAAAACTGTAGATTTGTATGCAAATCAAATCCACGCCGACTGCTAACCACAAACACAAGATTCCTCCAAAGAAGAAGTAGATATCTCGCAGTATAGTGAATTTGAGAGCTGAAAACAGTCGCGTTGAGTTAGGAATTCTAGTTGGTACTGTACGTATTTCATGACGCAAGAGCTCACTGCTTGATACTAATTGGCTTCAGAAATCCGACTTCTGCTTAACAGTATTTATAATATCGCCAGAATTTAAAAATCCCTAGAATTATTAAAAAAAAATATATCCTAAATATCGCATCACTGCTTTAAACTTAGCGTGTTTTGCCCAATGAAGAATAATTTGGTGTCGATTCCTTCGGTTATTTCATTACATAATGGTAAATGAAGAATGATGACTAATTTGCCGGATATCACGGACCAACACTGTCGGCAAGCCGGGGTGGTCTACGCAGCTCTAAATAATAATATAAACACATGCGTCTTCAGTCTTCTAGTGGTCGGGTCTTAATCTTCTGGTCTCTCCTTAGGGGGCATACATTAATTACGTGAGCAGTTTTTCTCCCAATCTAGACCGCCCCCCCCCTCCTTTAGTGAGGTTAATTTGGGCCACTTCGTATATTGTTTTCAAGTAACGCGAGATTTTGCTGGACCCCCCCTCTTTTGAGCTCACCTAATAAATGTTTGCCCCCTTTAGGCCCATTAACCAGCCCTCTTTTGTGCTCACCTAATAAATGTATGCCCCCTTTAGGCCCATTAACCAGCGGCCGAGAACTCAAATTTCCTCAAAGGGTCGTCTTGCGATCGTAACCTTGCAACTGTACAGGCCGGTTCCGATGAGAAAGATTGATTATTCTCCATGCCAGCATGTTTTATAGCAATATTGATTTTATTTCATTCAAAATTTGCTTTAATATATTCCTACTTTCAAGTTAGCAAAATAAGTGTGTAAAAAAATCTTTAAACTAATGTTTGTTGTGAAACCTTAAATAAAATACAACCTGAAGTATTTTTTTTCCAAAAAACGAGCGCGGATTTTTTTAAATGATTTTATTTGAACTAAAATTAAAATTCTGAAAAGTAGCTTTTCTAGATAATTATTTATCAATTTATTTTACTGTATGATTGTATGATTTGAAATACGTGTTGTGTAATACAACATTTTGTTTGAAAATTTAACTAATCTGCCAACGACCAACGGTATAACCATAGACATCAGAATTCAATAGACCAGAACATACAGATGAGGGGTAAAACCAAACTATGGGGGGGCGAAGAGAGGAAAAATGACTGTGATTCCTTAAAAAAAAATCAATCTGACAGTATATAGGCATCTCGCATTATAATATCACCATTTAGTTCTTAAAAGCAAAATCTGCTTTGAATGAATAGACCTTTTTACATGGGAGCGCGAATTGCTTGCCACGTTAATAACATATTTGCTAAGGCCAAATGCTCGCCCCGAAAAGATTCGCCCCAATTCATATAGCAATATTTTGTTGCCGTGCTTAGTTAGACACTTTTACAAATGTTTCATACTTACCCCTGTAACCAGCGACGAGAACACTCGAGAACCGCCCACATTCGCTGGGTCCATATAATATGTGGGTAAAATGTATAGCACAAGCTACCGTTTTTGGCGTGTTATTTCGAAAAATGTATGGATGTTACTTCCGCGCTGTTCAGGACAAGAATGATGACGTCACATATTTTAGATTCAAGCGAATTTCTCTCCTCTCCCCATGGAGCGAGCTGGGTCCAAGGCGGAGCTCTAACCGGCTCCATGGGGAGGGAGAAATAATACGTTTTTATCACTTAGGGCAGGTCCAGATATATTCATATGTCCGTGGGCATAACCTTATTTTAATAAAAATAGACATACTTTTTCAAGATTTAAAACGTTAGTTTAATGAATAAAACATCAATCTTTCGAAAATTCAAAAATTCAGAAATTTACACCTATATTTTTGTAGAGAGTGTCGATATTGCAGTCGAGTGTAGAATTTCAATTAAAAATGTCGCATTTTCGTTATTCCCTCTTAAGAAATTAGTACGCGCCGCCCATGGAAACCCAGACGGAGTGAGTTGTTAGTAGTTGGCGACATTATTCTGCCATTCTTTTGTTCGAACCTCTGGCCAATGCATTCCTGGGACAATGGTGTATTGTGTGCGGTAGTGCCAATTATTATGCTTCTAGATTGTACCCGTGAAAATTATGGGAAAACTTTTGTTTTAGAAAGTAAATTAGAAAATAATGGGTCAGCAGACAAATAAATCCTTTAAAATTTGGGAACGAGTTGAATAAAGTTTCTAATTGCCTAAATGTCATTCACAATTCCTGTGCACGGAGTTGTAAAATTGTATTCTCGGTAGTATCTGTAAATTATGGTGAGAGGAATGGAAAAATATCGGGGTCGGTAAATATCCAGTAATAATTAGAGTCCACCTCACGGATAATACGGAACGTTCGTGTTGTCGAAGTTTGATGCACGGCTAATACCGAATATTCCTTTTTTAACTAATAGACAATCAAATATGACATTTGTTGGAAGTACCAATCTTATAAAATAAATTCTCGTCAAAATAAAAACAAAAAAGTACCTACTTCGAATTATTGGATTGAGGTTCAAATTATGAAAGCTGCATGTCATCATAATTTAGATATACATCCCAGGTTTTGAATGGTTTGTTTGGCGAAGCAGGGTTTGTCTAGCGGGTTTGTGTAATTATTCTAATACATTTCTCTCCATGTTCTGCTGTTATAAATACAGGTACAAACTTGTCATTCACTTAATAACGTGAATAAATTATTGTTTTACATGGCTATAATATTTTTTCGTGATTGGCAGCATTACTTGATTGTCTATGAAATGTTAAATATAAAAATGGCGTAACCGCGTAAGTGAATTAATTACAAAATTAAAATGTTAAATGCATATTTTTTTTTATCTCCCCCGACATAAATACTCACTTTTCGTAATATTAAAGCTAAGTCTAACAGTTTGAATAAAAAATATTCCGTGTTCACGAGTAAGCGGTTTATTGAATAAATAATCATGCCTTTTCCATGATTTCCTATAATGCCAAATAATGCTACTTATTTTATTCTTCCTTCATAATAATATTATGATACATATAAAAGTGTTAACTACCGGAGCTTTTATCTTCCATCTGCTCTAACCTTCTCGCTTTATTTATTTATTTATTTATTTTTATTTAAGTACATAAAAACAGGCATTATGCCCAAAAATTTATATACATGGATGATTTAAATTACAAAAATTATAACTAAAATAATATCAGTAATAATTAGCTACTCGTAAATATGCAAAAGTGAATGACGAACAAGAATGAGTAAAAGGTAGAGTACAAAAGAATACGAATACTTTACGCAAATTATCACCAAAAGCCCAGGATTTACAATGATTTAATCACTAACAAGCCATAAACAGCTGGAAAAATGGCTGTTAATCACTTTGCCTTTCCACCGTCGATATAAATATGTGAAATTACTAATTTCGTATATTTAAATGTATTTTCGAATATAAATATGTATGCTCTTTTGGCCTAAATAATAAGGGTGACTTGTATAGTTGTGCACAATTCGCCAGACCATCAGTGCCTATCTATTATTCTCGGTACAAACAGGAGGTTGGTACTGTAATCGGAATGTAACAATGGTAAATTCAATAGTTAGGTCTGCACGCGAGCACGCCTGGAAGCTGCGCATTGTCATCTTTGATTACGAACGCCGTTTGTTTTTACACAAATAACTGTCATCCGAGGGACTTTCTAATGCACTGCTCCAGTTGAATATTATAAACAGCAACCCAACCTACGCCTTATGTAGATGTTCTACCTTTAAGACCGTGGCTGCATTTCAATGGCGAAACAATATTGTGTTACTCATATATAATTAAATATTGTTTATATGTTGTCGCCTGGGAGCTTTTTTTTTAACACTTATTGAATAAGCCGATACTCGTTAGGGAACGTACCCATACTACGTGATACTTTTAGGGGGGGGGGTCTTCAAAAGGTCACGCTCCATACAAATGAGCGGCAGGTTGCTTAGGATTTTGGTCACCGGGGGTGTATGTAGTGGTTTTAAGAACATGAAACTTATCAAAGACAATATGTCTCACTAGTAAGTATTGCAGATGTCAGGGGGTAATTTTGGTATCAACGACGGGATTCGAACCTAGACTAGATATCTAGAACCTAGACATGATATCTAGACTATGACATGAAATCTGACGCAATTCTAAACAACATGGAAATCACTGGAAAATCATATACTTTGGTATGTGAATTTTCATTCTGTATCATGGTTTCGTTGCCAATTTCCAAATACTGTTCAGTTCTTTCTTACCAGCATAATTATATTGTTATTATGTTAAAATAGCTGAAGTCTCCGATGTTGTGTGCTTTAGTCCCCGAGAAATTAGAAAGTAATTTTCCTCTTTGTCAAAAATAAGAAGTATCAAGATTCTGCTTTATGGGATGGGAAAAGAGGATGGGGTGGTTTTTCGAAATCTCATATCAACAGTAACCTTCCTCTTTTTCTCTGAATAAAACTGTAGATTTGTGTACAAACGAAAGCCACGCCACTCGACCGCCCGCCACAGTCACTATTCTTTATGTAAATAGTTAAGTGGTTTTTATTTCTTAGGTTTCCTAACATGCCTATAACAATTGTGATTGGGTTACACTGTTGCAAAATCCTCATAGTTCCCGACAACGACTGTCTCAACTGGGTGCAAAGGCATCCAAGGACCGCCGTTTTTTCTCAACAATAACTGTTACTCTTAGTTTTTAGTCACCAGCGTATCAAATTTGCCAGAAATCGACTACTTTAGAAACACGATTATTTCCAAACAAATTGCACTTTTCACAGTTGCAGCCTTGAAAGTATCAAAGCGTTTGTCTTTGGTTATTGAATTAACCAGGCGACGGTCAGTGGACGCAATTCCATCAGCCTAACTGTTTCACCATCAAAACAACAGGCAACTCTTGCAATCATTCCCGTCGAAGCCGCAGTCGATGATTCACCATCATCACAACTTCACTAGCCGCTAAAATGATGAATTATTACACTAATAAACGTTATTCGCCGTTATTACACTCACGAGGAAACGTTTGGGACAAAACAAAGGCCAAGTTATTTTTGGATGATTTTGATTTGTGGCAGGAGTGTATCAATTTTGATGAGTTTATTTACGATAGCTTTGAAGGTTTCTGTATTTTTACTTCTCACATGCTTTTCTTTCACTTTTTAGATCGTATCGCTATAATAATTAGGTACTATTGGACAATTTTATTTCACTCCGTTTCGTAATAAAATTTTCTTGGGCGCTTTACATTGTTTTTATTGGACTTTAATACATATATGTCTTAGGCGAGTTTCCGTGATGGCTGTTAGCAGTTTTATAATGCCTTCGAAGGACTAACGTTGTCTAAACAATTTTAATGTCTGTTAAAATCTTGTATGCCAAGTTGCGCTTCTTGGATCGCTACTCTTTCCAGGAATATGAGCACAACACGAGAAGACTCGAACCATTGTTGGATGCATCAACCTTGACTGACCTTAGTGACTTGAGTTGTATGTTTCCTTTGGGTAAGACTGCCTCTCACGCATATGTATATCAGCCAATTATGATGGTGTAAGAAAACCAGTGTATTATTGATCACCATTTTCAATCTTTAACAGCGCCCTTGCGGTGATTGCTCACAAAAACGGTCCTCTACAAATCATCCAATTATTATTATCATTATTAATGGATGTGTCAAAATGATTAAACACGGTGCACAATTTGGGTACCGCTTTATTGGATAACCAACACCTCTGCCGTAGGTCACCCCAGACGATTCGCTAAGTTTGGTGACTTAGCAGGGGTGCCCGGTTTCATCGGGTGAGGTGTGTTCTGATATTGATGACGGACACCTGCCCACCAGCTACGTCTGTCACTCCTGAACACATTGACTCCTAGATTCCTACCACCTCTTATTATAGCCTTTTCATTCCCGTTAAAATTCCTCCACACGGCATCCGCAAGCACGACATGGGCCCTGAGGGAATTGATCTCCCTCTGTAATATAATTCTGTGTGGGATTAATTTTAAGAAAAGATTTCAATTTCATAAACTCCTAATTTTTTTTGGATTATTTTGAGCTATCTGCGATTTTCTGATTTTGATCATTATTTTAGAAAAACGATCGTCAGTTGATTAGTCAGACATCTTCAAATACTAGGTTTTGAAATAATGATAAAAGCAAAATTCGAATGCTCACCAGTCACCATAAATCAAATGTTATTTACACGTTTCTGTGTTTTACATATTAAATAGGCTATAAAATAACACCGGGAAGCATGACGGTCCGATACATTAGTACATTTTCAATTTTCCCCTTAGTAACCAAGAAAACCTCATTTTTTTGTTTAATTCCTTACAAGTTTTTCTGCATTTTAATTGATTTGGTGATGTCTGCGTGTAATCTAAGCACCAGAAAGACGATGCACTTTTACATATCTTTCACATAACTCAAATTTCGATTTTTGGGAGATGTCTGACTAATCAAGTGAACAATCGTTATTTGAAGTTAGTACGGATAACACACTGTACTTGCATTTAAATCTGTGTAAATATGCACAAGAAAAGTCAAAACATTGCAAGTGTTGCATAGTTAGTATCTTGTTTCCAATTAGCTTCTGGCATTTCGCGTTCAGTATGCGCTATGTACTATCGTTTTAAGTGTTATTGGTCTTTGTTCAGCGGTGAGGCTATGCATTATTTATGTGTACTTAGGGTATTATTAAAACCCTACCTATTGTGCCGTACCTGATGAGTGCAAGCACCTATCATTTGGAAATAACAACATGCAAAACACAGGTCTTTATTCACCCCCACATCCAAATAGAAGCAATTAAACTTAACGTTTCATCCTAAATCCATTGTAATTTTCATCATATTTTCTAAAGTAAAATATGTATTTTGTTTACATATTGACCATTATAAGATTATTTCTACTCCTAGCTGTGAATTGAGTTTCGGAAGGAAATGTACGCTGAAAAAATGGTTAAGTGAAAGAACTTTTTTGTACTAATTTTTCTGTTATTTCCGCTTTTCGTTTTAATGTTTTTTTTTCATTATTATTTTCTCTTGTCTTTTCTTTTTATTTTCTTTCATTTTCTCTGTTCTGTATTTCTTATAAATTTTATTAACAATTTATTTTTTTCATGTACCTGTTTATTTTATGTACCTGTCTCAATTTAAAAAAAAATAATTATCAAAAGAACCCGTTGACAAACTGATATCAATCAGTTTAACGGGACTTAATTTAAAAATGTAAAACTGTAAATAAATAATAAAGGAATTTTATTAATAAAAAATAAAAATATATATATATAAAACATGTGTCCCATCAATCAAAAATTCCATATCATTATATGCATAGATATAATAACGATTTGACAACAATAAAATTAGGTCATTAATAATTATTAGGTCATTTACTTGAAAGGTATTCTCCAAACAATACCGAAGTAAGCTACAAACCCGAGGTAATTAAGCCTACTGGGAATAACCAAAATAATTAGAAATTCGACTGTCAAAGACAACTTTTAGTAACAAATGTAAGAAAACCCATATGATTGAATAATATCCTTGTAGACCCCCCCTCTTTCCCCTCCCCATTTGTTATGGATATAAACCTTAGATTGGGAATAATTTGTACCAGTCTGAAGATGGCTTTAACAAACTGAAACCGGTTACGGTCAAATAAATTAAAATGGAAATATGTTTCATGTTTGTTTTATTACATTATCACGATAAAATGAAGCTAAAATATTATTATTAATTGAAATTCTTGACTTGCTGCTTATCCTTTGTTCTCTGCTGGAAAGTAATATATTATCTCTTAATGTATGTGAATTGTGCTAATGAAATTTCTATTAAGGGTGTGTCTGACTGCACCCTGCAGTCGAAGACGGGGTTCATAAACCAGGAGAGGTCAGAGGCAGCCTTGTTTGGTCAAACTCTCTTCGTATTCGAGGGCGTCGAACTGGACGAACCCATTTACTTAGCTCAGGATCTAATAATTTACAAACCCCTCCCAGAATGCAATTTAATGAATTAAAGTCATGTGAGGTAACCAGACAGTTGATCCCCCGAAATTATAATTTTTTGTGTATTATTTTTAAATTTCGAACCCAATATAGACTTCAAAAATATCGTTAATAATAAGTTGGTACGGGTATCAAACGGATTTATTTACAGTGTCCATTTTTTTGTACTTATACGCTGTTACATATACAGTATATAGACAGGTAGTTTTATCCTTGATGCATTTGAATGAAAATATGTTTTTCATTTTGTTATTCGGCGGTTCATATCTCTACACACCACTTCGGGGACACTTGGTTTTATTTTGAATAAGTGGGTATACCGTTTTCCCAAAGTTTCCAAATTGTGTATAAGTACCTACCTATGTCGTGGAATCGTATTTTGTGTATTTCATTGCTTGTTAAGTACAAGGCCTTTCTTTTCAATGAGGTTTTGGTAACTTTCGATAACTTTAATTACTTCTTTTATAATTACTCTACAAAGCTTTATTTTTTTAACTTGCCTAGTGATGAAGTGAACCATATACACGTTATAACTTAGAAAATGGTCAGCCTTATGTTCAGCAGGGTATTGTGTTTAGTTATAACGTTCAGAATGCTAGAAGTATGTATATTTATGTACATCAATGTTTATTATCCTAATCGACTGCAGTTTGCATTTGAGTCCACCTACTTCGAAGACCTCACAAGTTCATCAGAGGGTGTCTGGTCTTGTGATTTATCTATCACCGTTGTCTTGTGTCCGGTCATGTCCCCTGCACTGTGCGTCTATCTGTCTGTACTGAAAAAGGAGAATTTATTTGAACGTAATTTACTGTGTTTGTTTTCTACCTTTCAATCTCTCTGTTCAAAACTCGATTGTTTCTATGCCAATACTTGAAACGTTGGCGTTAACCAATCAGGGACTTATTTACCGTATCGGGAAAACGCTTTCTAAATTTGCCAAGTATGTGGGACTAATAATAATATATGCATTATACCTCTTGATAACAAACATAATAGGAGATAGAAATCAGTTTTAATCCAGTCACGTTTTTTGTCGGAGTTCCTTGTTTTCTGTTACCATTAAACCGTGGAAAGTAGGTCCCTCGAAGAGCTAGCAATACCGCGTGCACGTATCCGCCTGTAATTGGAAGTGTGCTGGCTGTAATGTGCCAGGAGGTAAGGAAGTGCAGGAGGTGGTTGGATGCAGACTTCAAACAGTGTTGTTAGTTGCGGCCGTAGCGGGCGCGGCCCCCCAGGCCTGTCAATACTCGCGCTGTAACGTGAGACCCTGTTACCTGTAAAGTGTACAGTGCTGGTACCTGCCTACCCGTGACCCGCACCGCACTCGCTTTGTTCGCGGTGGAGCTTTGACCTTTCTGCGGGTCGGGTCCAGTTTCCTCTCGTCTTACACCCGTCATCTCGCCGACACACTCACGCTAGCTGACCGTTCTGACCAACGGCAAGCAAGCATTTCATGACCACCAACCACTTATATATTGGAGATATATTGCTGTCTTTTAAGACAAATGGCTGGGCGGCCTTTTTCATGCAAAACTTAATTATGATTTAACGCCAATATACCCAACCAAACTAAATTATGAAATTTTTTTTTTAAATGTATAGCATATATTTAAAAGGTACGAATGTGAACTATTTTTATTTATTTTTGTTTTAAATTATAACGTAAATGGGCCATAGAATACGATTTTTCATCATTTTAGAGGCAAATTTGAATTTTTTTGTGTTAATTGTTAAATTTTTACCCAACCTGGCTGTGTTAATTTATAATGAAACATAATATATAAAAATTGAACATCGTAAAGGTGACATTTTTTTTAGTTGACGTTTTAATTTGTGTTCCAGAATAAATTGGTCGTATTTAAATTTTATATTTCATCATATTTACATAGTGTGGGTATGGCAATTTTTTATTTTCATTTAACCACAAATAATAATTGCCAAAGTTGCCTCTAAAATCACGAAAAAGTCGGAATTTTTCGCGGCGGTTCGAATCGTTGGTTTTATGTACATTTTAATTCTTGCGTGGTTAAGTTATAGATTTGAATATAAATCTTGGTGTTTTCTCTTTCTAACAAAGTTTAGATCACATTTCTCAGTTCCATGCCAACTCAGAATCAAGTCAACCCAACACCTCTTTGAAAAGTCATTAAAAGCCTTGAAAAAAATGAAAAATAGCCCATAACCTAACCTATTTGACCAAAAAAAATTTTTTTTCATCACTTTTAATGACTTTGAGGTGTTGAGTTAATTTTATTCTGAGTGGTCCGGTCACCTTATTTCTCTCCATGACAGTAAGGAAGAAAACGATTTCTATGAGACCTATACGAGCTGTTCCCAAAAGCGAACAAAATAGCCTGAGGCGTTAAATCTCATACTAAATTCCGCCATTCCACTAACAATAATAATTGTCACACTATCGTCAAATATGTGATTCGATCGTGAGCACATTTATGTGTGCATGCAATGAAATGTGCCGCGGGGGAAGTCGGTAATGTATTCTGCGTGTTCCGACCAAGAATCGATCCGTGGACAAGTGAAGTACCACTCGGCGGATTGGAAATGCATTTTCATTTCCTGCAATTGCAACCCCTCACACGATCGGCACGTCAAACTGCCGTAGAGTTTATTTCGTTCAAAATGTAAAGCATTATTTGTCAAGCAGAACGAAATGGCTGATTAATATTTAAATATCCGTGTTTCTCATGGTAAGTTTTCAGTATTGTCCGTTGATCTATGAAGTTGACATGTGCACCACATATTATTTTTATAGGTATCAATAAATTTATTACGATAGGATCGATTTTGTGTTATGGGTGAAATTTTTTATCGCTTGTTTGTTTTTTCGATTCAATGTAAATATTTTAGACATTTTCCAGTTTTTATCGTAATTTTAAGCATAATTATACTATATTAGCTGTGGGTTTTGCCGGTGCTTTACGCAGAGTTTTTCGAAATCAGGTGTGCAAAATTTCTTTTCAGAAGAATTAAAATTTACTGTGATCTTCTTTTATTAAGGTCAAGTTTGCAATTTCATCAATTTCGGAATAAAACTGTAGATTTGCATAAAAATCAAATCTACGTTGCCCGCCTGCCGCACAGACTGTTATTTATATAAATAGTTAGATTATAATTTATTTTTCAATTACTTTTTAAATGCACATAAATCCTATGTCTACTTACTATTAATTTTAGGGATAATCCTTCCGCGCTGAGCTTTAACTAGATAAAACTGCATTATTTGTAATGAATGCATCTAGGTGAGCACGTGGATGAGTTTGTGTTTGGAAAGCATGTTTATGAGAGTCGGGAAGACTGATTAGGTAAATTTATTAATGGGGGAACTGAACGCTGTTGGCGCCAACAAAAACTGTCCAAAGAAGCAAAGCTAGCCATCCACAATGGCGTGCTGGTACCTATCCTGATTTATGGCAGTGAGACTTGGAACTGGCAAAGAAAGGATGAAAGTAGATTGAATGCTGTAGAAATGAGATCCCTGAGGCATATGTGCGGTAAAATCATCTACGATCTTATGAGAAACAAGGATATCCGCTAAGAATGCAAGGCTGGTGTAAGCGTAATGAGTAAGATTAAGAAAGGGACGCTTAGTTATTTGCTCGTGTTGAGCGAATGAACGGAAAAGATTGTAAGGAAAATATATGACGCAAATGTGAATGGTAGAAGAAGTCTGGATTGCCCGAGGAATAGGCACGACCAAGTGAATCATATACTTGAGTCGGGCCATGTCAAGAGTCAGAATAATAGAAGAGTATGTATGAGACGATGTATGAATGTGAACGAGGCAAGGAGTGTGCGCCAAGACCGTGTTGTTTGGCGGTCCGTCCTCTGCCTACCACTGCGGGAAACGGCGTAGTGGTTAGATAGTCTGTTAGTTAAGTTTACTTTGTATGTGCGATCGATGATGTGTGAACCAATCAACAACCTCCTGTCATCAGTTATCAGTCCCATTCCACATTTTGAAATGGCAAAAGCGAGTGTTTGGTCATCAAATCACTGTAATTTTGGTGCTCAGTGTAATTCTCATTTGGAAGTCAAATATCTGGTACGATTGAAGTTTCCGGTATCGTCCGTTGAAGTATTGAAGTATTATGGGACAATCTCGAGCAGTCTGCCGGTCGCGAGGGCGGCTGTCGTTATGTTTACCAAAGTCGGCCTGCCCGCGCCCATAGGACTGGTTATTTATTGACGAAATCGTCTTCCGTTCGTACGGGGCAATGCATCCAGATTATTGGATTACGTATAATAGATCTTCATTTATGCACCACGTAAATGTTATGAGTCAGCTAATAGAACAGGTCATCTTAGTCATTCATACTTTCCGGGCCTTATTTATTAGTTGTTTGGGAAAGTTTTTCGTCTGTGTATTGTAAATAATATTAGTAGGCTAGTTTTCTTCAGGGTGGTTAGAGAGAAGTACTTTTTTCTTTCAAATCTAAACGTTTACACAATTAAATTATCGTTTATGAAATGATAACAAGTATGGCATGGCATACAATAAGAATAAAAGGCAAATAAAAAAAATTACTTTATAAATTATTCATGAAATAAAACCGATTTTTATATCGCTTTATGGTAATTTCAGGTACCTAATTGATAAAGTATTATCGAATATAGCGGCAGATACTTTTCATCTTATTAATCACCAATATATTTATTTTAGTCGTGGGTCTGTTTTGTGAGTGACTTTAATTCGGATTTGTTTTTAATTCATGTGTCATTTTGAGACAAGACGCGACCGTATCTTTTTCTGATTTTTCGGTTCCAAATTTTCGTTTAGTCACTAATATTGTCTCCATGGATTTAATATTACAATAATTTGATGTTTTACCCACTAAGGCAAAAACGTAATTTTTAATGTGATTTTTTTCTTGGTGATCGTAGTAGAAATTAGAAATACCCGATATTTTTATGGCATGTTCTTGTCGATACATTCCATGGTGTATCTAGAATCTATTTAATGCCAGGTTCACGAACGAGCTCCGCTTCCGTTGCCAAATTTATTGTGATAGTTTTATTAGCTATTAGGCAGATAGGCGCCTATTGTGCGGATGTTCATTATCAGTTAAACGTTCAGAGGTAGGTGGATAGATAGGTAACCTTGGCAAATTTAAATAACCACGTATCTACAATCATTTTGCCCATTATTTGCAAATACGCAAATTTTTACTGTTTATCTGCGTATTTATCGTACTTGCCTAGACTTAAATACATCGTGGCTTCAACATGGTAATGGTTTTATAGTCACGTATAATGTGAGATAAGCCTTTCGTAAGTTTGAAGAAATTAGTTTAATTTATTATAAAAATGTTTCAATTTTTAATGCTGGTCTCTATCTCTAGTCGTGCCTTTGACTTTTGATGTACTGGTATACAGAGCTCCAGGCCAAAAATGCCCCTTTCTCTTTCATCATCATCATTGTAATATGTATATGGTTGTTGAAAAAATGGTTTATTTTGTAGTTTGTTAAAAATTATTTGCAAGGGGACGTGGCTGTGACATGGGGAGGTTAATCTTTAAGGAGGATTTGTTTTGCTTTTTTATGTGTGCTACGTTTTCGTCGTACCGGGCGAGGCAGTTTATAGACGCGTTATCATGGGTGGGAATTCCTACGTAAAATGTTTCTGCGAGACCTAAGATGTGTTTTTTTTAATTTCAGAAACTTTATGGATACCCTTAGGGAACGTACCCAAACTACGTGACCAACTTTTTGCAATTTTTAACCCCCCCCCCCCCCCCGGTGACCAAAATCCTAAGGAACCCGCCGCCCATTTGTATGGAGCGTGACCTTTTGAAGACCCCCCCCCCCCTAAAAGTGTCACGTAGTATGGGTACGTTCCCTTATCCATTTGGGAGCACCCAGGGCTACGCGTATAACTTTATTCTGGAATGTTTGAAGTTTTTTCAAGTGAGACTCTGGCAATATCGGAGAGTTTGTCTACTTTGTAAAGACGTGCAAATATGGTGGTCTGACTCTTGATCCCTACAGTTGGTCCCTCGGACACTTCATCCCCCAAAGGATTATTTCTGTTGTTCTTCCTTCTTGGTTACATACGTAGAGAGTTAGTATGCTGTCTGCCGGCGTGTTAGTGGAAATTCGCTGTACAAATATTTTTGTTAACAATAATGCCAAATAATGTCAGGAATCACTGGTTAAAGTAAGTCAAGTATGTCCCTTAACATCCTGCAGAATGGGTTCTTTTAAAATAATACTCAAGTTATTCTAGATTAATAACACACATACCTAATAACTACGCAGATTTCGACTGAGCCGAAGTTTCGACTAATGTTTGGTCGAAATTTCGGTCGGTCACTAGTTACAACGGACCGCGGGGTACCTACCGCAGTTGAGTTAGTGACGAGTGATGTTCATCTCGTTTCGGCCGTCTGTCGCACAATCACCCGACAGCACTGTGTTCGCAGATGAGTGCGACTGGTGCTGGGTGCTGGCATCTCTCACATATCGGCCGGTGGATCATTGTTCTCGAGTGGGCGTTTCGTTTGTCATTCAATTATAATTAAATTTCCTGTGTCGATACTCCTCGGCGGCGATAGCATCAAGAACAAATTGGATCTGTAGATCAAAGAAGATACTGGTACTGCCACAGTTGACCGACTTTTTAACAATCTCCTTGGCACGCGAAATAAAACAGAAAAACGTTGAATCGTTATTAATTTTACGTTGTCTGTGGCGTAGCAAATGCAAGGCTTCCCTCCGAGGTACACGTTCCATGCTAGGGGCACAGGATGGTGCCTGTACAAATAAACGCTAAAAAAAGGTTTAATTATTAGATTGACATGGTTTTTCAAAAAAAAAGTACGTTAGCTCCACACAGTTTTTTGGCCCTGACAAAAAAAATTCCGTCAGGGCCTATGTCATATTTGGGGATGCTGTGTGGAGGGTGTAAAGACGAAGTAAGAGGGGGATGCAGCACAGCTTCTCCAGGTACTAAATTGGAAGTCAGCCGCTGAGGACGGGAGGAGTTGGAGGCGACTGTTGCAGGAGGACAAAGCTCGATATGGGCTGTAGCGCCATCGAAGAAGGAGAAGTGTGGAGGGTCATTTTTAGGAAAGGAAGTTCTGGGAAGGTAAAAGACAGTAAGTAATAGGGAGGGTCAGTGTATCCAGGAGTGGCGGACTTATGAATCCATTCCACTTTCGCTGAGTAGGTGAACAGACGCATCCGCTGCCAAGACGAACCTTACTTCACGAACCCCGTAGCGAAACGTAAACGTAACGAATTTGCCCGCGGCGTTGATTTTCCTTAATTTTTAACGTGTTTATCAAAATTGCTTCCCACAGCTGTACCTAAAGCCATTTTTGTAAGGTAAGGTCGAAACTCGCGTTCAGATAAATTTATATGATACTTACGGTGTAATTGTGCCAACCTGTATAATTGTGACTCGTGGATAACCACCAGATCATCACATTATAAAGGAGGGCTTTTCCCTTCATTCTATTGTCCTGTGATAAAAAAAATTAAGTCCGCTTAAGTTTTGCTATCGGGCCTTAACATCGGTCCGTGTAAATTACATAAGATAAAGTGTTTTATAATAAAATGCGTCAACGGAGGCCGTTTATTATAAGTTATTTCCGTTTCCAATATTGAACGATTAAATTAACCCGTTCTTAAAATAAATAAAAATGTTCAATTTTGTTTTCGATACTCGCAATTACGTCAATTAATTATTATAGCACGAAGGTGTACTTACTTCGATTACGGCAATCAGTGTATTTTTTATCGAAATATAATAATATGTATTTTTTGGTGTAGGTGCCATGTTCAATGTTGTAAGGCGAGTCAATCATTTAGTGAGTGTTTATTTTTCCATAATCGCTAATTTGGCTGGCCGTTCCCCGTTCCGAGGGCCTTCGTCCTCAAGGCAAACCATTATATTATTATGTGCCATTGCATTATTATAGTTAGTTGTTTGTGGTAACAGCGCTTTCAATGGCAACGGTGGGCGATATTGACAACGGTCCTTCTGCATTTCATTCCCAAACCGGAACAATGAAATTCGTTGATTTAAATCGGTCGTGAGCTATGATATTGATTCGACTAGATGGGTCCTGTGGTAGAAATCAATATGGTAATTAAATTTGCAATTTGGGAGGGAGTATAGGTATCACCGCCCGGGACACATTTATTGGCTAACCAACTCCCCTGCCATAGGTCATCTCATTTGGATCGCTACGTTTGGTGTATTAGCTGGGGTTCCCTGGTTCATGGGGTGGCGGATGCGTTTGTCCACCTAGTGCGTGACAGGCCGGATCGGGAGACAATGGCTGAAGGAGACCTAACCTAGATCTCTCTAACCGGACTTATCTCGACTCATCGCCTTGCATCGTAGTGGGAGGGATGGATTTATGCGTCCGTCACTACTGGACACATTGACCCCAGATTCCTTCCCACCCTTCATACATTTTTCCTTCCCAGAACTTCCTCTCCTTCCTTTCCTTACAAGACTTTCCACACAGCATACCCTTATTTTTTTCCTCAGTGCCTCCTGTATGAAGTTATGTAAGCTTGTAAAAATAAATTTAAAAAAAAAACGAACAGTGACAAATCAACATACTTTTTAAAAGCGATAAAGTCATGAAAAGTGATTAAAAAACTAGGTTAAATAGGTTGCGTTAGGTTAGATTTATAGATTTGTTTTTCATTAATTTTAATGACTTTTAAAAAGTATGTTCATTTGTTATTGTCCTTTTTTGTATTTTTAATTTAGCTATTTTTTTAAATTTTAAATCTAGTGAATGTATATCTACTCCATTGTTTATTCTATTGGATAATTGGACTTCACAACATTGATACATCGACCTACGAAAAACTCTTTTAGCTTGAACATTTCAAAACTTTATAATAAAATATATTATTTTGTTTTCCCGACAAATCTGTTTTTAGGAAGCTTAGAATATTAATACTTTTATAATGTAATCTGGTAACATTAAATATTTATATACCTGAGTTGTCATGTAACCGTTAAAATATGACTTTTGTTAATGTAATAATAATAACAATGTAAACAAACGGTGCAGATTGCTTAGTCGACCCCACCACAGAGATCCGTCGTGAACCATCGAAAAAATAATGTTTACATACTAAAATTCTTCCAATTGACCTCTTTCTCACACGTCTTGCATAAAAAAAGAAAAATACAAAAATTTTCGGTAATGCCCTTATAATTTGATGGATGTACCTTCGTAAATTCTGTATTCCATTTCGAAATGTAAATAATTCATTCAGTTTCTATTTAGCAATGATGGATTTAATAAAAAATATTCCAATGATGTTTCCAATTAATTGTACGAAGATGTTTTTTTATTAGTCAATTGCCAAACACAGTGTGATAATTAAGTTGTCCTTGTATTGATCTGTTGTATTCTTGAAAACATTCGATTAAACTGTTTCGGAAATAGAAATGATAATGTCTTCACATTACTAAAGCGTATTTTTGTAATATTATACGAGTTGCTTTTACGAGGTTCGTTCCGTTCATTTTCAGCGAGAGTCGTCTATTTGCGTTTTATTCCATGTCAATGGTCATGGAAGTACCTACCTAATGAAATTGAATTCTAAATTAAACTGTAGGAATGTAGGTTAAATTCTACTGAACCAATAATTCCTTGACCTTCTCTGCTGTAATTGCTTGTTTTGTGACTGCACTTTTGACCATTAACCGAACCGTTCAATTTAAAATCTAAACCGCGCTTCGTCTATCATTAAGTCATTATAATAAGAGCCGTGTTATTATCGCCACTAAAAGAATCTATTGTCAATAATCACGATTTGGCTGTGTTTTTTTACGATTTTTGTCTTTTCGGCATTCGCTGCGCTGGTTTTTGTGGCTGTTTCACTAACGACGTATAATTTGTAACTGTCTTTGTTTCCAGCTGAGAAAACGGTGCTATTGAATCATTTTATTCGCCAGTTTTTTTTCGACATTACCACGTGATGATAGGTTTCAGTAAAAGGTATCTACGGTAAATAAGAGGAGGTTGATTACTAAACTTCTTTGCATGTATTATTATTTTCCACACGTGTATTCTATTTATTCTCCCGAGCTCCCCGCCCACGACAAAGCACGAGCGAACCTTGTGACTTGTGACAACAAAGGGAAGTGCACCTATTCAAATATTCTAAATAAATACTTGCCTCTTTGCCTATTCATGAGAAGTAATCTAGCTCGCCGTCTGTTCCGTTACTGTCCTAGCTTTTACACATTATAATTAAATTACAAGCGTTTAAATATAAACTTATTTTCTTCACACATCCTTCTGATAGTGTCTAAAAATATCTAAAACATTGCCTAAATTTGATTACAAGGGTCGCCGCAGACCCGAAAACCGGGAAAATCAAGGCTTTTCGTGGAATTTGACCGAACGGGGAAATTTGAAATTTTTAATGTTATCAGTTATCATATTATTTATTCTTAACTAGCAGACCTGGACACACGTTGCTGTGGCTAACGAAACACAACGCCATTACCCAATCTTTATAAAATCCACACCACCCGCTTGCCAGTTGCCCGCTGCCTGAATTGAATATTTGAATTTCTCCACTTTTTTCTACTATAATAAGCATGTTTTTATACATATAAACCTTCCTCTTCAATCACTCTATCTATTGGTGAAAACCGCATGAATATCCGTTGCGTAGTTTAAAAGATCTATGCGCACATACATTTTGAGCGACTTCATTAAATAAAATAATTCAAATCAAATACCTACTTACTCTAGGACATCTGTTTTCCAATTTCTTCCGTAGAACGAATTTCAAAAGTGACCCGCGTACGTATAGTACGACCCGCCAGCCGTTTTAAATCACAAAAAAATATGTTTTCTTTAAATTTCTCGGCTTTTCTCTAATATAATTTACATGTATTATACATATAAACATTCCTCTTCAACCACTCTATCTATTGGTGAAAACCGTATGAAAATCCGTTGCCTAGTTTAAAAGATTAACGCGCAAATCCATTTTGAGCGACTTCATTTTATACTATGTAATGATGATGATGATGATGACGTAATTTTTTTCCTTCTAGAACGATAATATTTCGAAATTCTAATTATTTTTTTACAACCTTTGGGTGATTTTCTGCCCAGAAGGTTTGAAAATATTGAACCCTAAAGCATTTTAAATTATTGCATAATAGTCAGGCTATCTGGTTTGACTATTATGAAAACCTAATATTCTCCTACCTCGTACCAAAAACATATAATTAAATCCCTTCACTCTGGTTAAAAATAGCAAAATGGTTGTTAGATTTATGCAGGACAGATTATGAAGTATTGAAAGTGTCATTTGTCTCTTAAAGTTATTATTTTTATTCTATTCGCCCTTTGTGTATTACCTATTCAAACAATTTAACGTAAAATATTTTTTTAAATCTTTACAGTTGCATATTTACCTTGCACAGTTTCTTAAAACAGGCACTGTTTAGTTAGAAACTAATGTTGACTGGGCCATAATGTATTCCCGGCCTTATTACAGCTTATTCTCAACTTACATTGTACTTGTGATATTATTATGTACCCAATTCCAATATCCATGTTTACATTATTTTGCTTAATTCTGAATCGTCTCTCTTCTGATATATAAAGCGGAGTATCTGTATACAAATCTACAGTTTTATTCCAAAGTTGATGCAATTTTGCACACTTGACTTTCAAAACAAGAGGAATGTCTAATTCTGATTTTGAAAAACTCAATATAAAGCCCGAGCAATGCCGGTAAATAAATAAAGATCGTTTGAAAAATATCATTGTTCATCTGTTCCAAGTTTATTTAACCTTGAAAAATGAGAAATGTTGTTCGATCTGTTTTCGTCGACATCCTGTATGAATTTCACTCTACATTTGCACTACCTGCATTTCATTCTACTTACTGCATAAAATCAAAAGCGATTTATAAACGAGTCACATTTTATTGATTTCGTCGATAAATTATGCCTTTATTACTGTCTCCAGGTTCTAACCCCGACCTTTGCCACGCATTGCCCCTTCCTTTGGCCGACATCAAGCACGTACTCCAAGTCCACTTGTCAGAAGACAGGAAGTAAGAAATGTGTAAAGCCTGTCGCGATATCAATACTCGGTACCTCTTCCCGTTAAGGCCAGACGTTACGCGCTTGAAAAAGAAACACACATCTCACACGAAGTAACAACTGTAAATATTTTGACGTTTTGTCGTGTGATAGATTGTGAGATCATTAAAACGCAATTAGCGAGATAAAAAAACCGCGCAAACCATGTTGGTACTGAAAAAAATCTTCAACGAGATGTTTGCTTACGCCTTATATAGCTTATCTCATAAATCATCGTCTGTGCTTTCCCTTTTTTGTTCTTTCCGCTAGCTGGTAGCTCATATCTTAACTATTATAGAGCAGAAAATCTCACAAACATTATGACAATAATTCCCGGACGATAAATTTGCACAACTTTTGTGAAATTTGCTCAACTTTTTCTGTCTGAAATTTTTAGGCCAACGCATCTATTTTTAGATTTCTACATCAATTCCATGATGAGCTATGTATCTTATAAATATGCTTTTATTTGTTATAAAAAGAAACCATACGGTTTATTCCATAGTTTTCAATTGAGAATTTCAATTTTTCAGTTAAGAAGTTTTAATGTGACCCAACAATTAATAATGAAATTAAACAATTACTGCTATTAATAAAATCACGATTTATTATCAATTTGGGAGGCGGGAATGGGTACCGCCGCCCCGGGAACCTTTATTGGATAACCAACACCTCTGCCATAGATCACCCCAAGTGGTTCGCTACGTTTGGTGACTTAGCAGGGGTGCCCGGGTTCATGGGGTGAGGTTTGTCTAGGTCTTGGAGGCAAATGACCAGGATACCTTGAACCCCAATTTCCTACCCACCCCTTAAAACCTTTTCCTTCCCAGAACTCTCCTCTCCTTCCTTTCCTTAAAAAACCCTCCACACAGCATCCCCAAAGATGACATAGGCCCTGAGGGAAATTATTTTCCTCAGGGCCTCCTGTGTGGAGCTCATGTAATTTTTTTTTTAATACTGACTGGTTTCGCTTAACTCAAGCATCTTAAAAGTTTAAGTTTATACCCTGAAAATGCCTGTGTTAAGCAAAACCGGTCGGTATTAAAATTAAATCGTGGTTACGAACAAAGTAATTGTTTATTTCGTAGGGGAGGGGGTTGATGGAGGGAGTGGAGTGGAGAGTGGGAAAGTGGAGGAGGCGGAGTGGGGTGGGAAAGGTGGGAGGGAAGGAACGGGGAGGGGTGGGGGAGGTGGGGGGGGGAGGGGTATGGGGGGAGGGGTCGGTGGAGAAGGAAGGAGAGGGGGGGTTGATGGATGAGTGGAGTGGGGAGGAGTGGGGGGAGTGGAGTGTAGGGAGGGGTGGGTGGAGGGGGAGGGGGGTTGATGGGGGGAGTGGGAAGGTGAAGGAGGCGGAGTGGGAAACCCCTAATACCATGCGAGCGAAGCCGCGGGAAAAAGCTAGTACAGTATATAGACAAGTAGTTTTATTCTTGATGAATTTGAATAAAAATATGTTTTATACTTCGGGGACGCTTGGTTATATTTTGTGTAAGTAGGTGTACCATACTTCCCTAAACCGACTGCTTATTGTATATAAGTATGCCTGGGGCTAACCGTCGGGGGATCAACTGTCATGGAACCGAGTCTTAAAACTCGTAAAAATTTATTAATTATTGTGAGATTTTCTCACATGTTTTTTTGTACCTTAATCTTTTAAATACTACAAGGCATTTTTCGTGGGCTGAAATAATTACAATTTCCACTAATGTATTCTATCTTTGGATTTACAAGTCGCACGGTCAAAGTATAGAAATACCGTTTCACACTCTCATCGGAAGGAAATGAAAGATTAGTACATTGATGTGTAACTAATCGCGTAGAATTGGAAATTGAATAAGGTAGATTTTATACAGAGGTTTAATACCTTACTTTATACATCCAATGTACTGGGATTGCAATTAATGGCATGCAGAGATGAAGTACCTTAAAGATGTACATATATGGTTGGTATAAAATCCAATTGAAAACTTTTTTTTTATTTGAGAGCGTTTCTTCATGAGACTCTCCGGTACAGAGTGTTTATGATTTTTTTTTTTTTTAATTAAAACAATATCTTAGTAAAAACCATTTTTTCTGTACTTTATGCCGACCCGGTTTCGCACCCACTGTAGCTTCTTCAGGGCAGTATAATACTCTACCATAGACATCCAAATGGATAGACAAGCAGTTACAGATGAGGGGTAAAACCAAACTATGGAGAGCGAAGAGGGGAAAGATGACTGTCATTCGTTGAACAATCAATCTGACAGTATATAGGCATCTCGCATTACAATATCACCATTTAGTTCTTAAAAGCAAAATCTGCTTTGAATGAATAGACCTTTTTACATGGGAGCGCGAATTGCTTGCCACGTTCAAAACATATTTGCTAAGGCCAAATGCTCGCCCCAAAAAGACTCGCGCCAATACACATATCAATATTTTGTTTCCGTGTTTAGTTAAAACACTTTTACAAATGTTTCATAATTTACTTACCCCTGTAACCAGCGACGAGCACATTGGAGTACCGCCCACGTTCGCTATGTGTACATTAATACGTAGATATATTGTATAGCACAAGCTGCCGTTATTTCGTTAAATGTATGGATGTCAGCTTCTCGCTGTTCACGGCAAGAATGATGACGTCACACATTTTAGATTCAAGCGAGGCTATATCCCCTCCCCATGGAGCGAGCCGGTTCCAAGGAGGAGCTACAGCCGGCGCCATGTGGAGGGGGAAATAATACGTTTTTATCACTTAGGGCAGGTCCAGATATATTCATATGTTCGTGTACTCTACAGTAGAGTACAGTACGGTGGTAGCGAAACCCGGTCGGCGTAAAGTACAGAAAATAAAAGTGGTGTTTTATTTTAAATTATAATGTCACATCACAAAGTATCAGCTTCATGTGAACAATTTTTTTTTTAATCAATTAAATGAAGACTGGGACTCAAACCCAGGATCTTCGCCTTTCCGGGCCATATTGAGGTTTTACAAATAAAAATAAATAAATTTATTTTTAGACTCTTCACCCTTCAGGCTAATTTGTTTGTTTTTCAGAACAATCATATCAATCAATCATATATAATTTTGAAACCAAAGTTGCAGAACTTTGAAAAAAAAAAAAAATGAAACTTGGGAAATTTTTTATTAATTATTTCTACGTGAAACGACAATAAAGTGAGGTTACAATAACAGTTTAAGTTTAGACTTACGGAATTCAATACTTCGTTTGTGTGAAAGCGCTATGAAACGTTTCTAATTCATTTGTGTAATAAAATATGTCTTATTTTTATTTTAACTTTGAGTAAAACCTCACATTGTAATATTTAATTAAATGAAGACAATATTAGCGAAACTAAATCGAAAATCTGTGTCTGCTTTTATTTATTTATCTTAGAAAAAACGAAAGGTGAGCCATTTTTAAAACTTTAAAGTTTGTGCATTCGAAATTTTTGTACATAAAAATTACATAGTTATTTCTAATAATAAACTTTTAAACCTTCTTACGTTACAATCAGTAAAATAGCATAATCAGTTTAGTATATTATATTAAATCTAAAAAAAAACACTCTGTTTTTTTTTTTGTACAGAATACATTTTTGGCATTTTTCACCAGCATTTGGTTCCTTCGAACGGGCAATCTGCCTAGCTAGGAACTAATAGACTATCAAGACATAATAACACCTGTACCCACTTTAATATTTACAGTTATTTTGAAATATTATTATTATGTAATTTTTGCTGTATAAATGTATCTTATGTAATAAATAAATAAATAAATTACCTTTCGAAAACATATTTTAGTTTTCGGATATATTCACAAATATTCCTTTTATTTGGTTTTTATTGCAAGGCGGAAATATTTTGACCTGCTGACAAAATACGCCCGATTTTTTAAGGGTTAACTCTTCACTTCCAATGTACTGGGATTGCGATTAATAGCATACTTAGAATATATGGCTATTATAAAATCCAATTGAAAACTTTTTTTCTTATATCTTCGTGAGATTCTCGGGTACACAGTGTTTATAAATCAATTTATTTTTACTCTTAATAATTTCGAAAACCAAATTTTGATTTATGAAATGATATTCAAGTCCTCGTGGAGACGTAATTAAAGTGGTCATAACGCTTTCTCGCGTATAACTATTGCAAATACGTAATTATGATTCCTAACCTTGAAATACATTTAATTTACACAGTGTGTAACAAATTTTTAAAAAGCGTTTTGATCTACGTAAATTAATTTATTGTTTATCATTAATAAATTAATAAATCTTCGGGGATAGATGTACTACATAGCAATGGGACAGATCTACGCTTTAATAATCTAGGAGTTCTTGAATTAAAAAAGTAATTAATAATAAATAATACTAATTTACTAAATAAACAATTAGATTTGTCAAACAGCCCTATTTTTTAACATACGAGTATTTCCCTTCCCCACGCCTTCATTTACCCCTTCCTCCTAGGTACCACTCCTTTGCCCCCTACCAAAGTTGATGTTCTCTCTCCCTCGTCTATTTTTTGTTTAAATACTGTGTAACTCTATATTTTAATTAATACATTTTATTCATCCTGATGATGGTTCAGGTCGAACCGAAACCGGTTGGTTATAAAATATACTAAAGTGGAATTAAACAAAGTTATTTTATTGTCCTTGTACTTATTATTTGCTCTACCCAAAATATTATTTAGTTTAATTGGGTATTTTGGCGTCAAATCCAAATTTAAGTTTTGTATGTAAAAGGCCGCGCAGCCGTTCCTTTTAAAACAGTAACTATATTTTTCGAATAATGGTGAAAATTTTACACTTTTCATGCAGTATTTTGCAAAGTAAAGAGAACTTTTTGGTCCAAGGTCCCCGCTCCCTTCATGCAGCTCTGCGGGGCAGGTTTTTTTGTACTCTTTGTTTTGAGTCATTATAGCATTACCATGATTTAATAGCAGTTTTCACGGCCATAATCGCCTTTAGAGATGTATTTAGGTCATTAACATTAACTAAAAAAACACTTGCGGTGTGGCTCCAGCCAATATCGAAGCCAATTATTTTCAATTTGAGACAAATTCTGCCGTCCCCCGATCACGTGTCTCGTTGTTGCTGATTTTCAGAAACCACCGGAAACGCGGTTTTGGTGCTTATTACGATGAATAAAACATTTATATTTTTTCGCGTGGTGGACAGCTGGTTATTTCTGGTATATTATTTGGACTGTTTATAGATACGGATGTGTTGTATTATTGTAATAATTTATTCTAAAGTATCTCTGAATATCCTCTCCAGAGATTTACTTATTTACTAATTACTGGGGCCAGTATTCTCCAGTTATAATGTGCTTTAAAAAAAGACTTATAGCTCCAGGTATAATGTGCTTATTAAAAGACTCAAGATTTTTGAGAACACAGTGAATGTTTATTGACGTTTATTTATTTGCAAATAGAGCTTAGGAGGACTGACGTCTGTACTAACTGGTGGTAGCTAGGTTTTGTCTGGCAGGCTGAATTCATGAACATTACGTAGTATTTTTGCGTATAGAACGAATTTAATACAGAGACGCCTATCTAAAAGTCCCTGGTTTCGGCACCAAAAAATGTTCGGTAATGTTCATGGGCAGGCTCCCTCATTACAATGACAGAGCAGACCTGCCCTCGGTTTCTGTCGGCACATCTCGTAAAATGAGACCATGTGACCCGAATGGTTCAAAGACAACTAAAGCAATATGAGAACTGATAATAGACTAGTATGATACACAACATAATATATACACTCGAAAGTAAAATTACGCAAACTGTTTTATCCCTGTCAGAACAAAAATGTTTCGTCGTTAAATTCGAGGACCATTCGCGAAAAAGATTGATGGACACGTGAATAGAGCGAGTGAATAATGTAAGTGAAAGGCGGGTAATTACCGTGTTTTTGATAGAGTATCATTTCGTACATCGTTAAGTTTTATCTGTGTTTAAAACAAAGCAATTACAGTTTGTAACTGATAAGTTTAATGACTAAACATTAGTTGATTGAGCGCAGGTGCCCACAATTTCCTGGTGCTTTTTGGGAGATGCACTACGTGTAAGAGGCCATGTGGTCAAGTCACTAAAAACTATATTATCATCAGTCATTGTCTACCCTACGCTGGATGGTGGCTTCCCATGCTTAACCTGACCTTCCTATCTTGCTTATTTCGTCCATCCAGAGGCGTGAAAAGTTATACCTGCGTTGAATTCTTTACCTATTTCTCATAAAAGACGCATGGAAGAAAATGCGAGGTTGTGATGTTTTTCCCACAGGATATATTTCCGTCCCTTGTTGCTTATCTTTCAGTTTTTGGAATTCGTTTATACTCGTATTACATATCCATGTTTTACATCCACCATTCATTGGTTAATTCCGTTTTGCAGTATCAGAAAGTGGGGCTACAAAGGTAGGACATATTTCCATACCACGCATATTTCCATGTTGCTTAGCTTCTTCTAGTTTTTGGAACTAGTTAATTGATTTATTGAATTTCGCAGTGTAGATCGGAAAGCGAGGTTATGATGTTGTTTAATTTCCATTTTTTACATTACATATCTTTTTTTACATCCATCATTCACTGGATTCATTCCATTTTGCAGTGTAGGTATGCCTTGATGAAAAACTTTTCTATTTATACAGTACAATAACCACGAAATCCATGGTAATGCCTCGAGATGGTTGCATTTCATCCTCTGCTAGTTATTTTATTATTATTACTACTCCTAACTCTAAGGCCAACAATCGCCCTGGGCTAGCAGACATGTTTCTGTCATTCACGCACTCGTCTGCGGTGAATTTCTATGGTAGTACTCGGGTCTAAATTAATAAACAAATCCCAACTTGGCACAGATTTCTCAGGCCATAAACGTGAACACAAAAACATGGGAGAAAACTACTCGCCGACCGTTTGGTTTTACACAGTTTTATGGCGAGCTTATTACCTACCAAACTATCAACCTAACCGACGTTCGCCATTAATTTAATTGCGAGTTTCTATTGATTCTTTTACCCAGATTTTTCCTTACCTTTTACAGAATTTATCGTGTGAATCCAACGAAAAGGTAGTTACCTTTTTTTATTATTTCGAAGCAGGTGTTTTCTCGTCTTTTCAACATGATTTATTCCTTTCGTCATCTGTTTGTAAACTGTCGTGCAATTTCCTGAATAAAATACACAAAGAGGATGGAACACCACACAACTCTCTCTGAGTGCAATCCTTTCTTTATTTAAATTCTTGCATACTATTCGGCGTCGTTATTTAGGCTTTTGATAAAAGTATTTAGTTCTTCACCTCTCTCACTCTGTATACACCTATTACTTAATCAAAATTTCATCAAAAATATCGGTTTTTCAAATCCAATAGTTTCTTCATCAGGATAAAATAAAAATTTTAATTAATTAAAATTTAATTTATTAAAAATGGGTTAATTTTTATTTGTATGTATTTAATGAATTTAAATTTTATCAATTTTAGTTAAATTAATTTTTATTTTTATTTAATTAATTTAAATTTTATCCTGATGATGAAACCATTGGTTTTGAAACATGTTGATAATTTTAATTAAATAAGTGGTGTATACAAAGTAATTTGTTTTCTTATAAGTATTTAGTTTGGTTATTTCCCCTTTGTAAAACAAACCGTATTTTTCCTGTGAAAGCAGATGTCAGGTGTTGTATTTCACTCTTGATCTTCTCGTGACAGTTCATTACGTCGACTCCAGAAAGTCACTCGATAAAATAAAAGTTGTTTCGTTCAGCGTTCAGAATGTGAAACTGCGAAACGGAGTAAAATATTGTAGGTTATCTTGACTGATGTTTTGTATTCTACTGTGAATACAGACGACACCTTCTTTAGTCCTGCCAATCTTCGTTACTTCTACATCCTTGCACCCTTTATACTTTCAGACTTCCAGGCACCTGTCGTATCTCACACTATTTTTTTTAAATTCCAATTCCACATAAATATGTAATATTAATAATTTAATAATATATTATTAACGTTTTGTTTATTCCACCTTAGCTTTTTTTAGTTTATTTATTTATTCTTTATTTAAAAAAAAAAAAAAATAAATAAAAATTCATAGTAAATTTCGGAAAATGTCTCATTACTGGAGTACCCCGTTCTAAGGTCACGTTGTACATGTGTTTATTAAATATATCATAAACCTGGTTTATTAAAGGAAAATTAATTAATTAATTAATAAATCTAAAAAATAACATAAAGACTTTGATCGTCTATTTGATTATTCCAGAGGTCGGCAACTTATTTGCCAAAGAGCCAAATATGTGCATTACAACGATTTAAAAAAAAATTGGGAGCCAAATCTGTTTATTGATTTACAGTAGCTAACATACGAGTATATTATAATTTTAGCACTTCATTAAATTACGCTGAATAAAACTTGATTTCATACTTAATAAAGATTTTATTCAAAGATAAAAAATCGAATGTAATTAAGGAATCCATACTTTTAAATCATGACAATGACTGACACAAACACTTAATGCGAACATTGTCCTTGCATGTCCATTTTTTCCAAAAGTTTGAGTAAGTCAGGTTTGTATGTTGTTATTCTTAATTTTAGGTACAATTCCATCAATAAGATGACTTCTCAGTTTACTCTTTACAAGGTTTATGCTTGAAAAAGATTGTTCGCATGAATATGGCGAACCGAAAAGGGCAAGATCAGCAAACGTGAGTTTTGTCAGCTAATCATAAGAGTAAGGAATACTATTCCAGGCGTTGAAGATGATCATGGCTGCCTTTTCCAGGTCTTCCAAAACAGACCACTTGTGTTGTAAATTAAGCTCGCGTTTGTTCTTCTCCAATATTTCAAAATCAACACAAAGACATTCAAATTTAGAGCTCCATATTTCCTAGTTTTTAAATCCAGCAATTTTAAATTCCTCAAACAGGCTGAGAAATGCTTCCCTCATATATAAATTGTTGTTTTGAAATAGTTTGTCAATGGAGGAATTGGCATCTATGGAGACTGGCATCCCTCATTTGGGGTACGTTGTGAGATTGAAGTTAGTGGGGAGGGAAATCATCGGAACATTTTAATTGGCCCTCTATCAGTGGTGTTAATATGTTTTGGAAGACGAAAAAACTGTCACGTGTGATTATGGATTATTATTTAATTTTACTTCCTGTTTTTACAATTGAATTCGTAAGTAGGGTAAGAGTTTTGGAGGTCATATAAAATGGTATTATATTTTCATCATAATTTTAATCATTCAAATTTGTGTGAAGTAACAATGGCGAATTCTCTCAATACCTGTCATCTCGCATTCAAGACAATATTTTTTACAACCTACATAGAATGAATACATCACGTATTGTTCGATAATGGCACTATTGTTCATTTTCAATCGATAATCGACACCTAGTGACTGGCATCTTGGATTATGACTGTGATGCACACCGAGAAATTAAAATACGTTTTTTAAGAATGATAATAATTATTATTTCAACCATTGGTGCACATAATCAAATAACAGGACTGGCTGTATCCTGTCATAAAAAATACTGCAGCTTTTCTTCTCGGTTGAACGCAGAATGCAGACCACCCAACGAGATCAAAATATCGTAATCAAATAAACTTTCATGCCTCAACACAACTGTTTCTGTTGAGCCAACGAGTGGCTCGCGAGTGGACGGCGATTCCCATCCCACAAACAACATGTCACCCTACTCCAGATATGGTGAACCATTTTCACTAAAGTATGTATCCTGCAAAAGAATATTCCGTTTTATTAAAAAAACATGCGCATCAGATAAATGATGAGAATATTTAATCGTTGAAGTCAAAATTAGCCACTCTCAAATGAAAATTTGAAACAAAAAAATCATAAAAGATACGGTCGCATCTGGGAAATTAACCCGGGGCCTTAGCCTTGCCTCGACAAAAATGTGTTTTTACACAATTACGGTTACTGTAAAAGAATACAAAATTAGGTTCACTTCTTTTTCAATTTTAGAAAAAATTTTCTGGTGCCATTGATAAATTGATAACAAAGGCAAACTAAAGATCCAAAAATCTAAGGATCCAGATAGCCAATTGTCGTCCAATTGTTTACCTTTCTAAAATCTCGAACTGGTATTAAATTTACGATAGGGTATTTTCATTGTTCTTTTATTGGTGAAAAAATTTCAAGAAAAAAAAATACCATATTGCTGGCATTTTTATGTTGACGAGTAAAATTTCTATGGGAATTTTAAATACGCCGCTTTTGATTTGTCGCCAAAAGGACATGTTTGTGAATATGCCGTTGTTGACGTCACACTGGTCAATATCGATGACAGTCGTCTTACCAGCCAGTAGCGTTTTATTTTTAAAATCAATAATAATGAATGAAAAATTTAAAATTAGAACGATGATCAGATAATTTGAAATCTTACATAGATTTTTTACAGTACCTACATAGTCTGTAAAATTACACCATTGTCACAACAATCAGCTCACTTTGGAGGCTTTAGGTGCACGTACATACAAATGAGGCTGTGCGATAAAAATACAGATTCATTCAGCAGACATCGTCTCGGGTTCACGACCCTCTACCAATTTGTAGAATAACGATAGAGAGAGATATTATTCACATTATTATAAAAAATCGGAATACCTATATTCGCCATCCCTGCTTTACTCAATGGAGATTAATATTTTAATTTTATTCCCATGATAAGTTAGTAATAAATAATAATCTGGATCTGGTAGAGCTAATAGCATTGCATTATAATACTCTCTAAAGAAAGTTCTTTTGATGTGGCCCCCGTCAATCAAGGCACCATCGGCCCGCCCCGTCTCGCTCAGGGGGCCCAAGGCAGCCTCGGGCTGCGGCTCTATAACGACCATACTCTCTTATGTCTGATGGTGGCCTGCTCTCAGCTTCCAAACGGATCGTTGGAGGAGTAATGACTCGAGTAGAGCAGAAGAAATTTTGCGTTAAATTCAATTTATAAGTTATATTGCAGATTTACTTTTCAAATAAAAAGCACAATATTTTGGTTTTGTTTTTGTTTATTTTAGAAAATACAGACACGAACAGTAATAAATTATTACCAATGTAATATAAATCGTTATCTGGAGAATTCACCTCCTTCCTAATCATTCCTCAAAGATTAACATGAGCAGCAGCTACATAAACGTTTACAAGAAAAGACAACGTTTTAATTTAGAAATTGTGTTACTCACGAAAATGAGAAAAATGCGCTTTGTCTAAGCGGAGGAGCAGCAGATATTCTATCAGATAAGTATTCTTTAGAAAAAATAAAGAAAACTTAAAAATAGTTTTACACAGAGAAATAGACAAATGTGTTACACAGTGATAAAGGAAATTAACACAATGTAAGTACATTGAAGTTTTTTGAAACAGGAAAGAAGCTTTCAATTTTCAACTTAAGAGGGCATTACCAGAGAAAACCAGAAATATGTCATTTTCAAATCAGATTTTAGACGTATTGACTCTTTTCCACAAAAAATTATAAATGGATTTCGAAAGATTGTTCTTTTATCTAGCATTCGCATGTAATAAATTTTGAGAAATTTTTTTAATTTTTAGTATAATAAGGTTATTCCATAGGTCGTTGGCAGATTTGTTAAATTTTCAAAAAAGATTTTGTATTATACCACACCCATTTCAAATAATATAATCATGCAGTAAAATAAATCAACACATTATCTAGCAAATGCATGTTTTAGAATTTTAATTTTAGTTTCAATAAAATCATTAAAAAATATGTACGTACATGTGTTTCTTAACAAAAATTGGTCCATTTGTGTATTTATTTGCGCACTTACAAACTAATATATTTCAGATTTTTTTAACATTCTTATTAAATTTAGACATTATTGAAAAATGATAAATACTTATAATCAAAAAATAATTACAAAAAGTACATTATTTTAATAGTTTTATCATCACGCCTTTCAGCATTTTTGGATGAAGGTATAAATGAAAGCTAATTTGGATTGAAATAAATTCGATATTGAGTTGACAAATGATCACATTGTAATGTATTGTAATATATATGCATATGTAAATAAATAAATAAATAAATAAAGTTATAATTTTAAAAAGCTGGTACGGAGAATAATTAATCTTTCTCATTGTAACCGCCCTGCACGATCGTAAGAACAACTTTAGACGAAATGTGGATTTTCGTCCGCTGGCTGGTTAAACGCTCTTAAAGTACTGCATAGCTGGATATATCAAAGAATATGTCGGAATCCTTCAGAGTTTGATTTTGTTTAAAGATTGTGGGGTAATGATTAATTAATTAATTATTAATGATTAATTATTAATTATGACATCTTCTATTTTGTGGGTATAGAAAAGATGCGGTGAGAAAGACTGACAGGAACCTGGCAGCTAACTCGTTTCAAATCTTGTTATCAAACTGACATGTTTATTTCGCACCGGGCAATATCAAGAGGAGCGTCCTCTTTGAAATTAAGCTCAAATATTTAATTTGAATCTGTCATTCATTACGTTTAATTAATTTATTTAATTTTGTTTATCCCCGCCAGTTACGTCTGGGGCCAGGACACCTCACAGCTCTGCCACGGCGGTCGTTATTTTATATAGGTATGTACTTATTTAATAATCCAACTTTTATCAGGATTTCCTGTGAAATACCTCGTTATCAGATTTTGAAACGTTTCTGAATTATTAATAACGACGAAGCTCAATAATAAATCAACAGGTTAGGGAACGTACCCATACTACGTGACACTTTTAGGGGGGGGGGGGGTCTTCAAAATGTCACGCTCCATACAAATGAGCGGCAGGTTGCTAAGGATTTTGGTCACCGGGGGGGGGGGGGGGGTTAAAAATTGCAAAAAGTTGGTCACGTAGTATGGGTACGTTCCCTTATCCCCAAATCTTCGCATAAATTATGTCTCAAAGAGTAGAGTGGAAAAAACGCATTACTTATACGAGATAATATCTGCCAATTTTGCTCATTAGTTGAGCTTTTATAAAAAGCTTTGTATAAATCATAAAAAAATTGGCAGGCAATTTCAACGGAGACTTTCAATTGTGAACGGCTTCATATTATGGTAGTGGTCGAGTCAGTAACGTGCACTTTCTATCGTAACTCTTTTCCGAATAAAGACATTTGACACTGATCAAAAACCCATGTTTTAATTCTTCTTATAATGAACATCCTCCGGCTATCTGAGATTCGGATTGTCAAATCGTGGTTTCCCTTGGCTGTAATATGCTATTACTATTTCTATAACTACACCTGCAAAGGATTCCTTTCATCCAATAAAAGTCAAAGTAAAAGGTATTGATTTCTCTTTATTAATTATTATTGAAAACCAGAAATGTAAGATTTCATTTATGTGTCTGTACGATATTGATCTAGTTTTCAGATGCTGTATCGATTATTTCACTTTTATTAGAAATCACTCTTTACCGTAGGTTGAGTGTGTTTCATCTATTCACTTGTTATCATGCATCTATCTTCTTATCTTGTGATTCTATCAATTTATACAAATATGTCGACTGGGTAAACGCAAAAGAAATTCTCCGCATTTTTTATGCGAAATCGCTTATTCGATTTATTCTTTCTGTATCAAATATCACAGAGAAACAGAATAGTTTAGCCGCTTGAAGCCATTTTGTAGTTTTATTGTCAGGCGAAAAGGGCAAAGTTAACCTATCAAAATATCTTAGTTTTTTAATGTCAACCCTTTACCCACTTTATGGGAACATGCGGCAGTTATCAAGTATTTGTCAGCTCAACAGGAGATTGACTAGGAGATTGTAAATATGTATATTTAATATATATTTTTTACATATGTAATCTCTTAGAAAACGTGATACCTACATATATAGCATGTTGATTTAGTAGATAGTTCAGAATTGCTTGCAATTGATTAGCTTTCGGATTCCACTCAGTGATACTAGAAGTCGGGATTTATCTCAGTGTAGAAATTCTGGGACTAAATACCATATGTTCTCCTCTTTGTCCAGAATACTGATGGAGCGAAATAATGAAACCAATTCAGTGGACATCTTCAATTTGTCAATAAACAAATGCAAAATGTTTTTTACTGAAGCAATTCAGTTATGTTCAATAATTACTGTATAATTTTTACTATCCATTTGTAAAAGCCATGTGTTAATACAGAAATATTTATACAGGGTGTCCGGGAGTAAAGTGCATTAACTTCAGGAGGATTAACGTGCATTAACTTCAGGAGAATTAACTAACATTCATGATGGTAGGAGTAAAAAAGATTAACAACTTTTTCTGAAATTCCAACAATTTTTTTCCCGTACAAAAAGACGTACCTACATCCTTAGTGTGAGGTACGATCTTACTTGCTGAGAGCCTGCCGGGCGCCTGACTCGATTGTGATTGGCCCGTATTATAACTGCGGAAAATAATAAATCTGGCCGCACACGCCGGACTAATTTTATCTTTTTAACTTTATTTTTTTCTGTAAAATGTTTGGGTACTGTAAAGGCGGCGGTTCGCGCGAGCGACCGCGGCTCGCGACACAGACCAGTGACGCAAACAGGCGACCGCATCGAGTACTTGTCCTATAGCTTTGTATGGGGGCCAGTTCGTGCGCGCGACCGAGGCAGGAGACAGAGACGGGAGACGGGAGACAGCAAGACGGTCGCTGCCCCGGACAAGTAGTGTCTCGCGTCGCGCTTGAAAAGTATGTGTGTTTGTTGTAAAAAATTACCGCTTTTTCTGACTAATACTGTAAGAAACTGATTGAACTGATCAGACAGCATATACAATGCACAATTAGATTCCGAAAAAAATGAATTAAATTAACAAATTTAAAAAATTAATAAATTATTAATTTTAAAATTAAATTAAATTAAATTTATTTTCAATGATATTCTTCCTTTTGTAAACATTGTCTTTTTGTAACTGTGTTTTATTCAGCCTAAAATAAGTCCTGAACATATTATTGTCAAACAATAGGTGATAGGTGAACGAAAAATCGCCTAAAATAAGTAAAAATCATCGTCTTCTTCTTCCTCCATTAGTAACTCTACTTGGGTTTCCATTAGTGTAAATTATCAGTACAACACAACTGATTTCATCGACAGACTGCGCTATACTGAACTCTGAAGGCGAAGCCTGTCGCGTTCTTTGGTCTTCACCCACAGTAGTGTCGAAGAGACCGAGACACTTGTCGCGGTCGCCTGCCTCCGTCTCTGGCCTCGGTCTTCGGTCGCTGTCGCGGCGCGAACCGCCGCCTTTGGCTTGTCAATTAGCAACAATCAGATGAGATATTCGTGCAACTCTCGTTTTAAATTTGGTTCTGCGTGTTTATTTATGCTCATTAATTAATTACCTATAAAAAAAGTTGTTTTTCCAGAATGTCTCTGTTGCACTCCGTGGAAAGGGAATATTATTTGGTTTATTGTTTCAACCGTTCATTTTAACTTTGATTTCTTTTTAAAATTTATTACGAGCTCGGGGCTATTAGACTTTCTAACGAATTAATCGTACGTCTCATAGATTCGACAGATCGTTGATGACAAACTGCGACATTTTAAAAGGTTGCCCTAAGAAATTGATACGTTAAGTTGTATGTTATCTGAAATCTTATATGTATAATTACGTTGTCTAATAAAAAGGTTAACCAAAACTCTCACCTAATTAATGATCGCTCGATAAAAACATACAACAAACCTGCTCGTACGAATATAATAGGGCTGTCCGTAAAATAAGGTCTCCAAGGCGCTGTGGTCGCGAGGAAATTATTCTATGTGGAATCCTTCAACACTAGCGTGTAGTAGCCTGGTTTTCCCTTGTCAAATCCCCACCATGTTGCACCCTCTGTGACGTTTAGTCTCGGCGTGGCAACCATTCGCGATGGAACTTCCACTCGCCGCACCCGTTAGGTGTGAGTTACGCTCTATAATTCGTTTTTAAACTTTGTTTCGGCGAATATGAATTATGCCACTGGGATTGTTCCTCTGTCTCTAGAGTCGTATAGTGTATCTGGGTCTCGTCCCCAGTCACAATTGAGTTCAAGAATTCTTCGCCAACGTTGTCGTAGCACTCGAGGAATCTGAGGGCTGCTTCAACCCGTTGTTGTTTGTGATCTTCAGTGAGCATTTTGGGACCCACCTTGGGCAGACTTTGTGGTCTCCCGAATTTTTTTTTATCAAAATCTTGTCAATAGTGGTCTTACTGACATCAGGGATTATATCATATAGCTCCCGAACCGTCACCCGTCGATTTGCAATAATTGTTTTTTCCACTTTGGCAATTTTTTCATCTGAAACAAACTTAGTCGAAGTCTGAAACCAATGGTAGTCCGGCACGCTTTTAAATGCTCTGCATCATTTGCGCACGTTTTCGCACTCATACATTGTTTTCCGTACACTTCAAATAGCTGAGAGTGAATTTCTACCGGGATTTTGTTCTTCGCACAAAAATCTATTTATAGAGCGTAATTCACACCTGGCGGGTGCGGCAAGCGGAAGCTTCATCGCGAACGGCTGCCACGCCGAGACTAAGTATTGCAGAGAGTTCAGCTTTGTGGGGATTTGGCGTAGGGAAACTTCACGCTAATTTTCCCGGATCTCACGTAAAATTGTTCCTCGCGACCGCAGCACCTTGGAGACCTTATTTTACGGACAGCCCTCGTATTGATGATTTGTGTATTAGTTTTTAATTGAAATACAATTCGGATCCAACCAAGCCATGTAATTATTTTATATTTGTGTTTGAAATTAATGACATTTACACCGTTTAGATAGAATAATGGGTGTCTGAAATTTAATGAGATCTTTGTTGAGAAAATGGAGTGTGGTATTCTACGTGTGCTTTTTTATCTGTGTTTAATCTCGACAATGATAAAGTAAAACTGTTACGTGTTTATTATGGGTACTTACCGGCGGTGCCTGGAGGGTAATAAATGCTCCAAATCGTTATCCACGTGTGGTAGTAACTGTGGACACGTCGTACCAAAAAATCCCACGTCAATTTTGATGAAGTCTTAGTAGTATTTTTGTTGTTTTGTTTTCTTAGATTAATTATGCTGATATTAACAGGGTATCCACGTACCGGAAAAACGGGAAATTATCGGGGTTGTGTCACGTATAAAAAATAATTTCAAATTTTTGTAAGTGGTATTTACGATCCGCTTCGCATTGGTCCTGATACTATTTTTCCTATGTTTTAAAGCTCTGTATTTAAGATTTTGTAATATTATGAAATGTAATAAATTTAAATTAATACAGATTCATATAATTCGTGTTAAAACAAAGTATTTTCCATAACGTTTTAATTTTTATCTACAAACTTTTGAACAATTTACTACCAACTTATTTTATTAAGGCATTTAAATGTAGGTAATGTAGTTAAGTTCCTAATGAAATTAAAAATGTCCCTAATTTTTTTTTTTATTAAAATAATTTTTTAATTTTTTATCATAATATTTATTAGCATTATTACGACCGCCATACTAGGCTCATTCCCGCATTATGGACAGTGGGTACTTAATATATATAGACTATTTTACAATGTAATGAGAATTGTAAATGTAGACAGAAAATAAAATACTCAAAGATATTAAAAACACGATAAAAAAGTGTATTTATTATAAGACCTCTGTTTTGAAAGAAGTCAACAAAATCACAGAAGTCATTTCATACAGGACCATACAGGACGATGAAAAGCTCTCAAGCAATACCGACCAATGCAAAAGAAGAGTGAAATAAAAAAAATAAAAAAATAATGAAATATAATATGTGAAAAATATATGTTAGGGGTAGTTTTTCTTCCAATCTAGACCCCCCCCCCCCTCTTGGTGAGCTAAATTTGGGCCACTTGTATACTTATTCTTTTCAAAAATACGAAAAATATATGTTAGGGGGCAGTTTTTCTTCCAATCAGGACCCCTCCCCCCCTTGGTGAGACAAATTTGGGCCACTTCGTATATTCTTTTCAAGTAACGTGAGATTTTGACCCCCCCCCCTCTTTTGAGTTCACATAATTAATGTATGCCCCCTTATACGCTTTAGAAATAAGCAAAGTGTATATTATGTATATTAAAACGTACGTTTATATTAGAAGTGGATCCAATTTAAGTTAAATACATAAATAATAAAAGTTTAGTGTAGTAAAAGGCCCGGAAGGTAGCAAAACCTTTGAGAAATCTCGGAGAAACATAACTCACTTTCTGTGACCACTCTGACAAGATAATTGGAAATCTCGTGTAATACCAATACCTATAATAGATTTAATCTTATGCTGGATTTATTTTCATAACTTCCTGTTACAATTTTACTACGTGGTAATGATTTTAAATTACGTATAATAATTTGGCTTGATGACAAGATTTCCTTCTAAACGTTATTAAAGATATATATCTCAATCAAATAAAACGTTGATAATGCGCTAATAAACATCAACAAATTAGTATTTATTATTTATACCAAAATAATCTTATTCCTTCATCACCTTGGCGTTTACTTCCGCGATCCATTTACCATAATATGCACATATGGTTGCTGAAAGCGAAGAAGAACTCCAAGAGGCCTTAACAATCATGCAAAGCATTCTTCAAAACAATTACAACATGAAGATAAATAAAGACAAAACAAAGCGACAGACAAACAGACTTCAAAAGAGCCGCACAAGACAGGGAAGAGTGGAAGAAACGAATAGATGACATTGCTGCAAACCAATCTCAGGATTGAAACCAGAGAGAGAGAGCAGTGTGCAATGTGCATGTTTTGAGAAATGTAGTGTTTTGGACTCCAGATACTAATATCTACAGCCTGTATGTCGGACGAATATCTATAGCTCATATGTTGAACTAATATCTACGAACTTCAGAGTGTTGACTAATATTTACAGAGCGTAGGTCGGACTAATCAGCTAAATGTGTCCAATAGTCCGATATTAGGGATTTTTACGTACATACTTACATAAATTAAGTTTTTTAAACTGCATACGCAATATTACGTTATTCCAATATGCTATACATTTTTGCAAATCCAACCTCTGCCAGTGCTGTAGATATTCGTCAACACTTTGGTTCTCATAGATATTAATCAACAGTTTGAGCTGTAGATATTCGTCAACACGTTCATTCTCATAGATATTAGTTAGATTTTTTCAGTTTTTGGAATTCCTGTAGATATTAGTAGACGCCTCCGTGTTTTGTGATGTAGGTACTCGTATAGGAGGCGTCTACTAATATCTACAGGAATTCCAAAAACTGAAAAAATCGAACTAATATCTATGAGAACCAAAGTGTTGACGAATATCTACAGCAAAAACTGTTGACTAATATCTATGAGAATCAAAGTGTTGACGAATATCTACAGCACTGGCATAGGTTGGATTTGCAATTATGTGTAGCATATTGGAATAATGTAATATTGCGTATGCAGTTTAAAAAACTTAATTTATGTAAGTGTTTATGTAAAAATCCGTAATATCGGACTATTGGACACATTTAGCTGATAAGTCCAACCTACGCTCTGTAGATATTATTTCAACCTACGCTCTATAGACATTAGTCAACACTCTGAAGTTCGTAGATATTAGTTCAACATATGAGCTGTAGATATTCGTCAGACATACAGGCTGTAGATATTAGTATCAGGAGTCCTCGTATATCGATAATATATTCACTGAAAGCACCGCTCCTACGCGCAACTGTCAGTATTTTTTATTAAGTATGCATGCCTTCATTTCTTCATTTTTAGTTGCCATTTTTTTCTTTATTACAAATCTAGTAATCATTTACGTAAGTTCCAACTTACTTGAATTTCAGTAACAATATTTTTATGTAAGTTTCATTTTATAAGAATACGGCGTAATTTAATATACTAATTTAATAAAATGAAATGTAAAAACTTTACAATCTGTGGGGCTGTCTTCTAAAAGGGCCGATGTCAGTTTTTCAAATTTTACGGGGCCTATGTAGAATTAATTCCCTCTCTTTAGCAAGTTTTAATTTTAAGAAAAGCGATTTTTCTCCCCCTCCGACTCCATGTTACGTTCATTTTTCAAACAGCTCGCGTACCACCTAAAGCGTAACAATCAAACACACGCAGTTTCTAGTATAAATTAGTATTTTATACACATTTGAATTGATCTCCATAGTAACCTAAACAAATAACAAAATGACAGCGCACATCACATAATTACTTTCATAGTTTAAGTTTAGTTTTAATAGTTTCATAACGCCAGCGCTTATTTATAACGCCAGAGCTTACCAATGTATACATCCTATATTACTCGCAAATAATGTAGCTTTCTATTAGTGAAAGAATTTTTAAAGTCTATATTTTTGCGTGAAAGAGAAACAAACATACATATATCCTTACAATTTTTCTCCTTTATAATATTAGTAGAATTAACGTTTTGGATTTTTGGCATTAGATTTATTGCAATAGAAAGATTCGTTGGGTGCATTGCGCCTACGACTACAAAACTGAAAAGTACGTAACTTGCACAGCTTGTCAACTTTAAAAAAATCCAATAATATGTTCTTTTCAAATAATATGAAAAAATATTATTCTTGTGTAGGTATTATTTGGTTTTAAAACATCTCTGGTTTTCAGAAGGTTAATCATAATGAAGACCTCTTATAATATTGCCATCAATATATATTTTTTTATTAGTTGAATATATTTGACATTTCTAAGATAAATAACTCCAGGTACGAGTCGAAGGTGAACGAAGTCTGTTTGAGTAACTCAATGGCTATCAATTATTTGTCCAAAGCATAATTATTGGCATCTCACCGGCCTTGTGTTGTAGGCGAGTGCGAGTGTTGCTGGTGGCTGGTGGCATTCGGGAGTCAAAATCTCAAAGCTGGTCATCCGAAACTGGATAAACAGTGCTGTTTGACATTGTTCCGCACTCGCTGCGTAACTGGAACACGTGTTGAATTAACAACACCCACAGCCCACGCGAAATGTATTTGTTTCTAATAATAACTACTAGCAGTTAAAAATCTACTCGGAGGGTTTGGCTGCTAAGCCCTGCGGGCGGTGGGCGTCACACAGTAGCTTTGTAACAAACTTCACGTACGAAAATAATTTTGCGTAAGGAGTCAGAGATGTATCTACTCGAAGTCGGATTCTTAAATTTCAATAGAACAAATGCTATGTTATTAATACCATCAGATTCGATAGAGACCTGAAAAATTTGCGTTTTGAGATAATGCCAATTTACGTTTTTTCACGCGATTTTATGGTGTTTAAAAATAAGATTGTAGTTAATTAAATGTTGTAAGTGCACGGTTTTGACGAGCTTGAATATCCATACAATGGAACGCAATAATTTTATGTCGAAAACTTATTTCTTAATAGTCTTAGTCTTTACATAGTATAAAGCAAAGTCGCTCCCTCTGTCTGTACGCTTAGATCTTTTAAACTACGCGACGGATTTTCATGTGGTTGTCACCAATAGATAGAGTGATTCATGGGGAAGGTTTAATATATAAAGGGAGCGGGCTGGCAAACGGGCGGTGTGGATTTGATAAGTAGGCAAATTATTAGGTGTTGGTTATAAAGGTTGGGTAATGGCGTTGTTTGTAGATGGCATTGTGTTTCGTTAGCCACGTGCGACCGGGTCTGCTAGTAAATTATATATATATGCAAGAAACAACTATTTACTTCGGGGAGATGGTAAACGATGCACTAAAGTTCCATTTTTTTTTCAATAAATATTCAAAATTTCTCAGGTTTTGACCAGTTTTGATTTCATATTTGATCTTGTTAGTATGGTGTGACGTTTTGCCGGAAGGTTCCGCTTCAACGTAAATATAGGGGAGAGAATGGTATGTCGTACCCGTCGATAAATCGTACCAACTCATTATTTACTATTTTTTAATCCCGATAAAACTCTGCGAACCTTTAGAAGCGTCACAGTTATCCCACCATTTTTCTTTAGTGTTGGATCGTGCGTGTGTTTGCTGTGAAGTTTTTTCGATTTTTCACAATCGACATCTAATTTTTTCGGCTCCTGCGTAAGATGATTTCGTGTTCAAAGGTATGTTAGTTTTTTTTGTCAAATTACGTTCACTTAACATGTTCATATTCTACAATTTGCTATTGCAAAATAATATTTGTCACGTATCGTTTACATGTTTTGCAATTTTTTTATAAACCTCAGAGTTTGCTAATTAAGTTGAAACAACGTGTTATTTAAATAATGAAGGTAAATTTATATCAATATTTTTATTCCGAACTCATACTTGTGTGTTAGTTGCCCTCTTTCATAGTTTCATGTATCAAGCCACCTTGTCCTAAATTTGACCTTCATGGATCGTGTTATATTGCATTGATATAAAAGAATCGACGTCAGAGCTGAGTTACTCGTGTGATCTAGAAATTGGCTGCGAACAACTGTTTATGCAGCGAATGTTTACTTTTAACAGTCCGCAAGTCCGTAAACGTTTACCTGAACGGCCTGCTGATGTGCTGACTGCTCCCGGCTTGCATTTCTAGCGCACTTATAACGGCTCATCAATATTATGATCATTGCGATCATCGATCCAACGCCATATTCGGACGGTCCGTATCGTTCAGCGTCCATCGCTTGACATTCTTTCTCATGGTGCTGTGGCAGTACTGCTTTTCCAATAAAGGCAAGGCGATTTCCTGCTTGAGACCCTCTTGAGAGATTGCCTACTTTAAGTGCACGAGATTGGATCTGTTTTCGAAAATTGCATTCGTGCAATTTTGCCTGATCTACAGCGTTTATGCTGTTATTGGATCGATACTGAAGTGTGTTTTCCTGACATCTCTAGCAATATCAAGCCGTAAACTCGAACATTTTAATGCTACTTTGAATAATATTATAATCTTGCGTTCTGATTCTGATTTTACGGCCATATTGTCCTGTTTCTCTAAATTGAAGTTTGCCTTTTATGATGTTAGCTGCTTTGCGATTCCCATTCCAACGTTTTGGACAGTCTTGCATTTGTCCATCATCAGGACAGATTTGGTTGTAATACAAGGTTGAGACTTTGTAGCGGTTGATTTCTGTGAAATTACCTTAGATTAAGAAAGAAGTGGAAACGGTCAATACCCCAAAATAAGTAATACCCATGGCCATGAGGCTCTTAAATGATGTATTTGGTCTGTCAATCTCACCGATAATGTCATCTACTACCCAAAAAGGACTTTTTAATGGCGCAAAGATTTTGCTTTGTTCTGAATCTTAGATAATTTGATATTCGATCCTCTTGTTCGAGGACACTATTGCGGTTTCGATTCGGCATTTTTTCTGGGCCAATTTGGGTTCTCGCAAGCAACAACAGGTGGGCATTACCAAATGGGGCGAAAAGACTTCATTGCGGCCGCGTGCGGTCAAATGTTCCGCGTTTAAGATTCCGATTTTTTTTTATACAATGTCAGCATTGAAATGTAATAAAAATTATCTCGACCGAATTACATGCGCGGGTTTCTTTTCGGCCTTTTCGTGATTCTCGAGAAGTTGTGATATCGTTTGGGAGCTGCCTTTTTTGAAAGTTATAGTTTCTTTTAACATGGCCTGCTTTTGTTTGCACGTTCATTTTGGTTCCGTAATCAGCCATTGCTTTCTGTAGTTTTAATTCGAAATTTCTTTTAAAATGACAATTTCACTAATCGCGGTATTAGAATTTGTTCCTCACGTCGGAAACTGGGATCAAAACTTCTTGAATTAATTTGGCACGTATGTTTGAAATGCCCAAGTATTTATTGAATAAGGTGCATATTAGAATCTCAATGAATGGATGATTCATTCCTCCCACGACACGTTTTATTATTGGCTAGATAACATTAAGAAAATCTCTATAATTGCAGGCATGTAGTCTGTGTTCAGAAAAACGTCATTCCTCGCAAGTATTTACCGTCGGAAATGGCCGTGGATTGGTATGCAGTGTGTCACTTTGATATTATATAAGATATCTACTTTGACTGTTGGTTTATTTCGCGAATGATAAATAAATGCATCCAATAATAATTCTTGGCACCCACCCACAATATTTCAAATTAGATACAAATCGTTTAATAATCTCTTTTTGTCCTTTATCTTTTATGTTTCGAGAAATTGAAATTGAAGCTGCGATGTTCTCGGTTTAGATAAATTGTCTATATCCAAATTTCCTATTTACTTTCCATGGCTTGGCTTTGGCCCAAACTTCGCTACGGTCAGATAAAAATACAATTTTCATTCGATTGACATTGGGATAACAATTTTTATCCGCAGGTTCTTTGATCGCGCAAATCTTGGATTAGACAAGATCCTTATTTTGATTGGAATAACATATTACGATTGTAACCTATTTACTGCAGTCGGAACTAAGCGATTTATCAAGCATGTGGTATCGACTGGCCTAGATAAACAAAGTTTTCGGGTTCTTACCTATCGCATGTGTAGGCTTGTTGTGGATTGTTGGTACCGAGTGTAGAGTAGTATGGTGATTGTAGTGTATGCTATCGGGGATTAATGGGACCTATTGGCCTAGTTCGGTGGAGCGTGACCGCTGGCCGCTGAACTCCGCATTGTGGGATCAGATTCGCCATTATGTGTTGCTGAATTAGGTTTCCTCGCTACTTGATGTTGTGATGAGAGTGGATTAGGCTTTATTGCGGTGCTTAAACTTTTTAGGTTCTCCGCCTCTTTATCAATGATATATGTATATATATATATTATGGAGAAAGTATATGACTAATAAATACTATAAAAATACGATAAACCCATACCGCTGATAGATCCTTCGTAATCATTCTCCCTTCATTAACGACACATGCAACAAAAATAGTTGTTACTGCTGTGATAACAAAGGAGGTACATGAGCATACATTGCGCTGTCTTGAGAATTGTTCGATTGCAACATCCATTTTGTGCGTTCCCTTCGAGAAATAAATAATATTGAAATAAAATTTGAATGAACTTTTCGTAGATATGATTCTTGCTACTGTGCAGTTCACGTCCTAAAGGCAAATGGAAGATGTTGAAAAATATTTTTATCCACCAAATTTTTCAGCGCCTTACTGCATTCGCTGTCCCCTTACTCTCCTTCAATTTCCCCCGAGGTCCCTCCGGCACCTCTTGGGAACCACTGATCTATAGGCTCAATGGAACTGGCCACATGGTTTCCCGCCATCGAAGTTTCCCGCCAATGCGATCGGTTTGCCGCGAATTGCCGTTGTACGTGTTCCATCGCGATTCAAATTTCCCGCCAACATTTTGGCGGCAGGTGCTCTTGACATTGCGGAGGTCGCGACACGGTGACCCTGAAGAAAGTGCTCAGAATAATAATTTCGAACACCTGAGTTGTGAAGACCATTTCTCTTTCATCGACATAACCATAACCCTAGGGCAATGATAGTACATAAACCGAAACTTCAAATCATTAAAGCAACGTTTCGTTCATGGTTAAATTAATCATTATTTGCGTATATTTTAGTAATATTCTTCATGACGTACATTCCAGATATTGAATCATTGTTGTATAAAGGTGTAACAAGGCGTACCAGGCAGACACTTGGATAAGCGATTTGTAAACTTTTTTAAAGTAAACATGGTAGAGATGCCATTATTCTGTAAGACATTATTTTTCGGTGAGGCTTTTTATATTTATTTATCGCCAGTAGGACTTTTACAAACATACATAACAACACAATATATTCATAAAAAATAACAAGAAAGGACAGAATTTTTATCAGTCATCAACTTTCTTTTGCACATCCAGAGTTAAACAATTTCACTAAATAAATCAGCTCTATTCGATGACAAAACACGTATTTAAGCCAGCTTATATTGCAATATTGTTGAACTAAATGTATCTAAAACATCGGAATATTTTTAGATTCGTCTCATAGACGTATAATATTGCGTCTTTGAAGAAGAATTGTTTCAATAATATGGTAGGTGTAGGTACTGTCTTGATAACTGACCTGCCAGGAACCTGAAACGAAATTAAATACAGTAACTCGGGGGTATTCAACATGATCGCAAATAGTTCTTCATTTCGAATTTTAATAAATTAAAATAGTAAAGTAGGTAGCCGTAATCTAGGCATCCTCTAGAAATACCTACTCTAAAATTTACGTAGGTATCTTGAATATTTTTTTTGGATTCTTTCAATCGTGTGTGAATGAACTTCATAATTTGGAGACCAAACTGTGGAATTATACTCGGTATGACTTATTACTATTGACATAATATACATTATATACAATGTTAACCTTGTATAATTTAATCATCTCTGCTACTTTTTATTTCCACGTTTAAGCAGGTATTTATTTTATCTAATTGGAAGATCTTGGGTTAAAAAGTTTTAAAATCTGATTCCATTTAATTTACAAATTTTTCGGTTTGCGTAATCCATGGCCACCAATTTGAGTGATCTGCCAATGGTGGCGATCTTTTTACGGCCGGGATGAAATCGATATTGCTAATTGCCTGCGCGAATTGGTGTCACGATTACATTTACATCTTTTCTAATATCTAATTCTAATTACCGATGTGTACTATCCGATTACGGCGTACAGTGCATTAGCAGCTTTGATTACTGGAATTATGGCATTCGTGCCATCATTGTTCTTGGAATTGGCGGCCATGTCGAGCCTTCGTGTTCTCAAAAGTTGCTTTAACCCTTTAACTTATGGACGTGCCGCTGATAGCGCCGTTATAACCTCTCTTTTTCTCATAAATTATTAATGTAACAAAAAGAGGAGTTACGACGGAGCTCTCACCGGTAGGACCATTGTTTGATTAATAAATTTAAGAAACTTTTTTGAATTTTTTGCCAACTTTTTTCTTGAGTTTTGTGCCTTTATTAATTTATGTATTTAATTATCAGTCACCTTATTAGGGGCTTTTATATGGGAATAGTTAAAGTTATATATTTTTTATTTTGTTTCTTTTTATACGTTAATATTGCCCCGGGAATAATATTTTGTGTTTATTGACTGATAAATTGAAGACGTCCACGACTGTCGTAATTATTTCCCTCCATTAGTATTCTACTCCCAGAATGTTTGCACTGAAATAAATCACGGCTTCTAGTATTATGCAGTAGAATCCGAATGCTTACAAATGCAAGCAATTCTGGATTATCAAAAGCGTAATTTAGAATTTTATATAGAAATACCAAGTCAGTGAAAATTCTTCTGTCCGACTATTTAAGCATATTTAGATCATTTAAAAGAGTGTTGTAATAAGTTCAACAAAATTTCTGGATTACCTATTTCATAACTTAGAAAGCGTAAGAATTTATTTTGTGTTATTTTTCAATAGCTTGTCGCGAATATTGTAATGTGGGTACCGGAGAGTAGAATTGTATTCAAGTTGACTTCTAACAAAGGCCAAATATAAAAAATATATATATGGTTAAAGATGAAGACAAATTCGTATTATTATATCTCATTGTCAGTGGACCTTGATGTATAAAGGGTTGATGCATTCACAGCCATGTTTACAGCATTCAGCACTGTTGCATCACCGTGTGAGCCAAACCGTGCCTTTCAAATCTGACCTAAGGAGTTACCCACTCCTTGCAGTCGGTTTGCCCAATTATGCCTGTCATACGGACCGGAGTCTGGGGGCTGGACTACACGACACGAATGGGTTTCACTGTCAACGTTCACCGAGATAATATTATGATATCGGAGCATTACACGCTGCATATTGTTACTTTTCCAATAATGACTTATCTCTAGCCTCCAATCCAATCGCGGTTTTGCAACTGTTTTGCCTGATAAAAATAACTTATCTGATTTATTTATCTGCCAATTATTTTTTACCTCCGCTCGAATTTGTGTCGACACGTTGCCGCGTCGCTTTCAAAACGGTTTTTACAAAATTTCCCATAATCAACCTACCGTTTTATTGCGAGAAGGCTTGTAAATGTCCCAATCACATCTTCCGATATCAATTGATGCGGCCGGTCATCGTAAGCTGCATTTTCCCACACCTGTTGGTTTATAACTGTTGGATTATCCATTTCCGCTCAGTGGATATCTCCTCGTAAGGTCTTTTACTGGGTTTAATTGATCTGCATGCAATCAGACTTGTATGTCTTTCTTCTATCACTTAATCTCCGAATTGACCTCAATTTAAGCTCGTGCTGGCTTAATTAAGATGAGATGAGATGTGGTATACATGTTGTGTATAAATCACCTCAGCTTATAAACTCCAGGTAGGAGAGTTGCCATTTACATGAGCCAAGATTCGTCACTGTTGCAACACACCGGTCTATTTATTCCTATTCGTTTTCTTCCGGTGGACTTCTCGTCGGGTCGCTACTCCTGACTCAACGAGGACACGGGCCTCAATAATAGCCATGAAAATAGCCCAACCTAGTAGAAAACTACACATCGTCTTCTGTAGTTCGTGTTTGTCCCGGCGAGTTGTTTGACCACGTGCCAAGTTACTAACCTTTGAACTTGACGATTGGGATGTCTGAATTGGAACCAGTGAACAGTACCACTTCTTGGCTTGTTGTGTTTTATTAGGTTATAATTATTATGCATCTACGCTGAATCGGTATTCACCGATACTGTTGGCGGAATGTCAGGCCACTTTTCATTTCACCGTAAAATTATAAATAGTTTTGCCTTGCACTAAACGTTTCAATGAAGATGCGCTCGTTACGGCCGCATTCTAGACCTATTAACATTGCGACTAGCGTGCGTTTTCACGAGCCAGTGCCAAAATTAACTGCACATTGATGCACACTTGTTTTATGTGTCGATGCAACCTGAAGTGGTCAGTGTTTAATGCATAATTTGTTATTTCCTTTGCAACTTGCATATAACGAGAATAACCAAAACCTGGTACTGGCTACTACATAAATGCCTGGACACCTGGACAGCCAAGATGGTTAATAATCGAATTTAAAAAAACATCACTTCTTACGTTGGTAAATGTTTTATATTTTATGTATCATAATACATGTCTTTGTTCTATCCTTAAAACATCCACCATGTACCACAGAATCAGCTAAAAACCCACTATATCTATCTATCTAAAACCTAGTTCCCCGCAGCACAGGCTCTATTTGTGAAGAGGACTAAGTAAATTTTCTACATTCCCAGGGCGTTGTCCGGGCTTTACGCAAATTTTAGAAATCTAATTTAGATAGTGACCTTCCTCTTGTTTTGAAGGTCAAGTTTGCAAAATTTCATGATTATTGGAATGAAACTGTAGATTTGAATAATAATCCAACAAACGCTACCCGCCCGGTGTCTGCCCGACAATCTTCTTTACTAGGTAGGATATGTTTTATGTTTTTTTTTTTTGTTTTTGTGTGAAGAGTTTTATTTTCCTTTTAAATTTTAATTTTTCGGCTACCATTTACGACATATCCGTGTCATTCACAACCAAACTTAAAACTAACTTAAAAAATCTTTTCAAGTAACAACCAAAATGTCTAGAAATTGTTACATAGTTAATGCCCAAGAAATATAAAAAAAGATATATTATGTTATATCTTAAAATGTGAAATTATAATGTGATATATTTTTTTAAATAATTAGGTAAGTAGGTACGTAAAATTCTGAATAATAATTTTAAATTTTACAAACATTAAATTCGAAATCAAAGCCCAAATATATGAACATAAACAAAAAAATGCTAATCATCTGCCACTATAGGCATTTTCAGTTTCTTGTATTTATAAATTAAGGTTTTGCTAGATCTAATGTATGATGTAGGAAGGTTTTGCTTTAACTTTATATTCATATTTAATGCGTGAGCTCTTTTTTGTTTCCATTGTTTATCTCGATTTGTGTTGTGGGCTTTTTTGCAATGATTGTGAAATTTCTTTAGTAAATTTGAATGGTTGTTTCTTTGTTTCACTTTACCTTGTCTCCGTTTAACCTCTGCAATTCTCTCATAGATCCAATACGTGGCTATTAATCGCATTGATTGCTGTTAGACGCATTAACCTTCGGTGGCAAGAAGCGTTTGAAGAACACACCATAATGCGTTAAAAACTTTCACTCGCATGTTGTTCTGTTGTTTGCGAAGGCAGATGCATTATCTTCAGTTTTTCTTCTTTTGTTCTAAACGCAATAGAGTATTGGCACGATCACTTCATGTTCAAAAACTCCATTTGAGAAAGCGCAACACTTATAACTCAGTTATATCGCGTGAGAATGTTAATGATTAATTTCAGATAGAATTCTTCAATGGTAATGAACCCGTGGTTTAACCTTTGCCGAGTGACACCATTGTCTTAGGGTGCTATTAAACCATTATACCATTAATAGTCCAACTATAACTCAACAATGTGCGTGTTGAAAGTGGAGATACGGTCGAGATGAACGTAATAACTGCTTATGTTCTACGATCACTTTTCTGTCTGTTGTTATTTTAAATCATGTTTGTTGTTGTTTTTCTTTGGGTGAAATTGGAGCGGCAATTTGTTGCGTGCATTTTGCACAAGAATACCGAAATTAACTTCCATAAATAATAATATTGTAAAGATTTACAGTTGAACGGACAGCCCATTGAGTACAATACCCCCCCCCCCCCCGGTGACCAAAAACCTAAGCAAACCGCCGCTCATTTGTACCAAGCGTGACATTTTGAAGACCCCCCCCTGAATAGGTCACGTAGTTTGGGTACGTTCCCTAAGGTTAATCAACGCCAATAAGTAAACAATTTAACTTAGAAGTACCGCTTAGCGAAAGTTAAAGTCTACCGCGTTGGTGACCATGAAATTGTGTCCACTTAGTGGTTGCTTAGTTTGATTGGCGAAAGCGGCCATCAATGTGATACGTGATGCGTTAATATTTTTTGTTTCTTCTCTTACATATTTTAATCAAGTCCTTATTTTCAACTTGGCTCTATCCATCCTTCTTTTTATCACCTATTTTTCTACCTTCATTCGCTTTATTGGTAAAACTTATTTGTAGTGCGAAAGATCGCTTTTGTTCAAAGCCCATCCTCTCTTCGTTCTGTCCTTTGGCCATTCACTTGCTGCAGCCATGAAGATCGTTTATCATTTATTCAAAACCCTTTATAAATATTCCGATAAAGACTGTCTACAATAATATACATACGCCATTAGTTTTATTTAACAATGGCGGGAATTGAATCGTTATGCAATGGAAATAGCAGCGTTGCGTGCGCATTATCATTCTATTTTGGGGCCGGTCATGATTATTGTTCCGCTGGACCCATTTCGTTAACGATGACAAAATAAATATCACGCCTCGACTTCAGACCTTCGCCCGATCATATTTTTAAATCACGTCTTACGTCGAAAATATTGTTAAAAGTTATGATTACCCAACGTTTTTTTTTCGTTGTGAAAAACTTGTGTGAAATGCTGAAAAACTCGTGCTAGATGTTTTAACACATATTTTAGGAATGGTCAACTATACAAATATACATTTATTAATATGATGTTTAAAGTACTAGGTATTGTTATTATTTGTTTAGCTTTGTAGCCCTGATGTTATTGCATTCTACATTTGCGCCAGATAAATAATAATAATAATTCATTAAACTTGTATTAGTTTTAACGCCTCGAGATAAATGTTAGTTCAGTTTCTCCATGCAAAACAATGCAAACTGGTTGAAAAGAAAAGTAGTTGATCTTTCGAATCTTTACTTCGGTAGAAACCAATTAAAGTTGTTAAACCGATAAATAATGATTGCACGTGTTCACTAATGTTCTCGTTCGGGCACTCTCTATCTCACATGGGGATCCCATTTGAGAGGAGAAAGCCCTAAACGACTTTTATAGGTTTCCAGAGTGCTTTTCACTCGTAGTGGACCTCCTAGACCTCCTGTCGTAGACAGTTGGGATTAGTTCACCTCTGCCTTTAAGCATATCGCGGAACTAATGCCACCATCTCTGACATCTCCATTCAGCGGTTTGTTCTGGGCACATGTCAAATTGTTTCCTATTGTGTTGGTCACTTAAGGTTGGATGTGCTCTGTGCGTGTGAAATGATTTTGCGCCGCATTACGAGATATCATTTCCGAGTAGTTACCTCGTCACATCTGTAAGTAGTGCATTAAATTCCCCTTTGTTCAGATACATGCTGTGCCGTACAATGGAAGTGGAGTACCGACGCTTTTCCAAAATACAACCACGCCAAAAATCTTGGGCCAATGTGACACGGTAATCCCATCTCCTACCCCTTCTTCTTCACTTAGTCTAAAAATATCAAAATTGGGGAGAAACGTCGTTCAGGCAAGTCACCAAACCATAACACTGAGATTCTGCAAATTTTAAAGCTAAAATATGTTACACAAGCTTTAGAATGTGGTTTTAAAGTTTATGTACTTAACGGAAATTTCATAGTTTTATCTACTCGCTTAATAATCAATATACTCGTTATTATAAAAGAAAGTCTGAAAAGACGTGCGGCCCGCAAAAACTCAGAAACGAGTCCCGGATCGATCAAGGGATGTGGTAGATCAATATGGCGTGGTAGATCTCTATCCCCAGTTCAGATTTTTACCTAAAGGGCGCGCTTTTGAAAATATAAGGACTGGAAGTTTCGCCCTCTAGAAATTTCAAGAACGGTCTTCCGGAAAGTTCTAGATAGTTCTGAAAGGCGTGGCGGAGTATTTAAGAACATTCCACAACGTTCCAGAACATCCCGGAACACTCTGAAAAATTGTGGAATGTTCGGAAATAGGGAATCGGGAACATCAATGTGGAACGTTTCAGAACACTCGAATGTTGCCCTGAGCGAAGCCGGGTAACTCGGCTAGTAGAAAATAAAAGCACTCAAATAAGATTATTTCTGTAACATTGATATTCAGATATTTTTAAGACTTGTGTTTGTCGGTTAGTTTTGCACGAACGGCGACGGACTATCTCCCTAATTTTGATATTTTAGGCTATGCAAAAGCTTATGCGAAATCACTATTCAAATCTGGTCGCTGAAGTTCGATTCTGAAAGTTCTGTAGAAATTCTGTAGTCTCTCTCACTAGGGCATGTCACAAGTCACAACCATTTTAAATTGACACAAAAATAATATAACAATGCAATATGGAACGTACCTTTTGTTGTGTCAATATTATTTCATGTTTATTTCAGTACGTACATATTTCTATCCATATTTCAAAGTTTTAACAGATGGGACAGGCAAGGCATACTTTGAAAAGCAAAAAGGGCCACTTTCATTAGCACTTAAAACCTGCACGTGTCGCCTACGTGACGTTTCTGGTTTCTACACTCTCGAAGTAAACACGCCCTCCTTTATTTATGTTTTTCAATTAGTAGCGTTTTATCTTGAGATAATATATTATTTCAACTTTAATATTTTGCCTCTCAGCCACGTTTCACTTTTTAACCTTTATTTTGAAATAATCTCAACAATCTGTAAGTTTTATCTCGAATCGTGAAGTGGGTTAAGATTAAGTTACCACGTTTTTCCAGCCACATATTATTATTATTATTGTCGTGAGCTGATCAGTATTCCTGCAGTGTTTGTATACCTCCTGCATCCGGCCAGTATTCTAATAACGATTTACATAAAGACCCGCAGGACTGAGAACGAACATACTGAAAAAGTCAAGTAGGAATAATCAATAATCTAGGAATAATCATCCATCATCATCGTCAATCATAAACGCACATATAAAGGAAATACTCGTATGTACTCAGACCATATATTACATTTTCTCTTCTCCTGATTGAGTTAATTAGGGTTAGTGGCGTAAATAATTGGATGAAAGTTTGAATTTTAACTTTAAAATTCTCGATGGCGATCCTCCTCGACGTTTAACATTCTGAATATTTTGTCGAAAGATGTTCTTACGATCGTACAGATCGGTTCCAATATAATGAGAAAGATTAATTATTCTCCGTACAAGCTTTTTTAAATAATAACTCAATATCGATTTTATTTCATTCAAAGTTTGCTTTAATTTATACCTACATTCAAAAATGCTGAAATATGTGATGATAAAACTATTAAAAATATGTACTTTTTGTAATTATTTTTTGATCATAAGTATTTATAATTTTTCAATAATGTCTAAGCAAAATAAGAATGTAAATAAATCTTAAATATACTAGTTTGTAAGACCGTAAATAAATGACAAACTGTAGTATTTTCGTCACAAAATACGTGTGCGGATCTTTTTTGAAATGATTTTATTTAATTATTTTTTTAATTGATAAACTAACGTGTAGACAAGATTTTTATGCATAGCACAAAGGGTAACAATTATTATAAGCAATAATTATCAGCCTGAAACACCCATCTATATTGAAAAATCTTCCGAGAAAAGATACTTGCCGACAACGGGACTTGAACCCGTGTCCTTCTGATTGCCGGTCAGCTGCTCTTGACCACTGAGCTATGGCGGCTTATCTAATACCCGCCAAATCATTCAATATATACTAGTGTTTCATTCAACAATTACTGCTTATTATATTTTTCCACCTGAAAACAACCAACTTTATTTTTGATTTTATTTAAATTAAAATTAATATTCTGAAACAAACTCGTTCCCAGATAATTTATTGATTTATTTTAGTGCACGATTATATAATTTGAAATGTGTGTTGTATAATACAAAATCTGATTAAAAATGACATATTTCCTGTTTTGTCTGGTTATTCCCTCTTAAGGTTAAAAGTTACTCGCTAGGGCTAAAGTAACCCCCCATCGATGGTAATATTTAAGAATTAAGCCTTTTTAAAAGAATTTTCCGTCTTTTTCCGTGTTTTCTGTTACTCTACATTTTCATAAAGTTTATGTCAGAGTAATGATGTTGATTTAAATGTATGATTTATGTAATACTTACCTATCATTAATCTTATTTCGTTTCAACAATTTCTCATCCGAATTAATTTCCACGCATTTATACATTTTTTATGGTTAATTTAGTCTTGCGAACTCTTCGAAAAAACATCTTTCTCATATCTTGAAATATTCACCGTGGATACAAATAATAAAGTTTTTCATATGATTAAAAACTCTAGTCACTTGAAGAAAAAAAGCTTATATTCATGCCGCCTGAATATTCAAAAACAATAAAAATGGCAGTTATTTCATCGTGTGAATGTAGTTTTACATTTTGTTTGTTTGGATCTGAACCTTATGCTTGTTAAATGGTAATTCCAGTCCGTTTAAAAATAGTGATGAGTTAGGAAGGGTGATTTAAGTTTGATGGCCTCCATGGTCGAGAGGCAAGGCTCTCAACTAGCAATTCCGGCTGCAAATGAATTTAATTTTATTGATTTGCGTTATTTCACAATTTTATTCATTTAAAATAGTGTATAGCATGTTTACGGCACGTCCCAGAGTGGAAGATACTCTTAGTATCGCCCTGATGTAAGATCACCATTCAGAATTAAAACGTTGCTTGAAATGGCTTTAGCCGTGTTTGGTAACCAGATCTGAATAGCCATGCACTTCTCCTCCTTCCGCTTCTTCATTTTCTTCCGCTCCCCACTACCTTCAGCCTCATAACTCATAACTAGGGCTCGGATAAATATGTATTAAAAAATTCAAAATATGTAAATATAATACGGACTAAAAAATGTAAAATATGGAAAAAATATGGAATATAAAATAAGAATATCTTTCATATTAAACAATGTTTATTGTGAAAAATTACTATGCAGTAACAGTTACATTAAAAAAATTATAAAAAGATAGCGAAATGTTGAGGTAATTCAAATAAAAAAAGAAGTTTCATTCATCTTCCTCTAAATCTGTCTTATTAAATTGATTGCAGTACACAATCACATGCTTTTTTAAATTATCGAAATTAAAAATATAGCCTTATATTGGCTGAAAGATCTTTCCACGTCGCATGATGGGAGCGTACTTAAAGACGCCTAGTTCCGAAATTTGTGTAAGGCACGTCTGCAGTACCCTCAAAACTTCCGCTCAGAACTTTATTAATTGTTTTTAGGGTGTCAAATCCTTTATTTTTTTATTTTTTTTCATAAGAAGCAATTACTTTGTGGTTAGACATTATATTATAAAAATAAATAAAACACTTTGTATTTTAACCACGAATTTATTATATTACATATCGACCGGTTTCGCTTACATCAAGCTTCTTCAGGATATAAGTAATAATAACTAAATATTAAGTGAGAGCTATGGCTTATATATGAGTTGAGTGACAGAGGGAGAAAGAAAATGACCAAGAATATAATTAGAAAGAGACAAAGTATTTGACAGAGGTAAAGTGGATAATCAATTAGTGGGAGGGAGACAACAATACAATAATCAATTAGTGGGAGGGAGACAACAGTATAGATCTAATCACAAATAAAAACCAACAGTTAACGGTAATAAATGAGATATTAAACAAATTTTGATGTATTTTACATTATAAGATAAAGGACGATATTTAGATATATGATAATATTAATAATGAAGGACATCAGACTAACACTAAAACACATACATAATATCAAGGGTTAGGATGGATAGCTGGAAATAAGTTAAAAATAGGGCTATAAGGTGAATTTTTTTGATTTGATAAATTGATTTGGTTATTGAGTAAGAATTCTGACATATTTGTATTTAATGATTTCCTAATCTCTAAAGCTTCTAAATTGTCTAGTTTTATACCTATATTATTTTTATGTAATATGCGAGTTCCTGAAATTTTATTAAAAGTATGATCTGTTGAGATTAGGTGATTTGCAAGCTCAGAGAACCCCTTTCCATTTAAACATCTTAAATGTTCTTTTACTCTAGTGTTGACATTACGTGCGGTTTTTCCTATATAGTAAGCAGGGCAATCACTACAGCTAAGTTTATAAATACCAGAGAAACTTAAATGATCTTCTTTGTCTTTAGTATTAATTAAGTGTTAAAATACAAAGTGTTTTATTTATTTTTATAAATCCTTTATTTTTGTCTAAAATATACTTTACTGAAACGCAAAGGTCCGTTATCCTTGGGAATTTTGAAATTAAACTGATAGGTACCTAGACAGTAGTAGTAGGTGACTTGGGTACGTAAAAATAAAAAGAGAAAGAGAATCAAAAATCAAATTACGATAATAGCTAGAGAAATGAAACGCACGCGGCCGTGTCTTGGCGAGAATGCAAACACGTAAAATTATATCAATTTTTGTGAACTAACTCATGTTTTATGATATAAAAATCGAAAATGTGGAAGATTGTGATATTTTTTGTAAAATATGGACTTAACCATAAAATATGGAAAAATATGGAAAATAAAAATTAGTTTTTCACAATCTATATATGATAATCTAGGTAGAGAACACATACAAGACCGAAAATCGTGCAAATTAAAAATATGTATTTACATATTATTCCGGGCCCTACTCATAACATACCCGAATTGGACATACCATAATCTTACTGGCCCCAGACGGTTGGGAGCAGTTGGGACTCTTGTGAGGTTTTCACATTAACAAAAATGTTTGTTTTAGTACATAAAGCTTTTGAGATCGTATGAAATATAATTTACAATATATAACCGTAAAACTTTTAATACTTCAATGAATTATGAAACAGTGGGCGGCAGTAGTAGTAAATGCTGTGTTTAATAATTTTCGAGGACATAAAAAATAGAAGTAATGAGTTTGCTTGTGTAATTTTCTACAGAGATATCAGTCGATCTACCTTCTGCCGTTCCAAAACGTTGATACGTAACAAATGTACCGATATTAGAACACTATTCTTGGTTTCTGTGATTTGGGCACTCGCCAACGTTATCAACATGTATGATTTTATGAATACTCGAGATGTGTTGTTTACGCTATGTGTTTGCATACAATTTCACTGCTAAATGCTGTTATCGACACCAATTAAGTGCACTTTCTATAGCTTAATTACAGCACGTGAGTTGTTTGAACTCTACTATCTCTTATTACACTCACACGCGTGCACCTGACTCAACCATATTGGACTCATTTATCCATGTGACATTTGTTTTGTTTTCTTTTGTCATCTCAGAATCTTTATGTTTTTTTATCCCCTCAGGCTATTTTGTTCGCTTTTGGGAACAACTCATATAGGTCTCGTAGAAATCGTTGCGTCTTCCTTACTATCATAGTGAGAAATGTGATATAAACGGATTTTGGAAGAGAAAACACCACGCTTTAAACTCAAATCTTTTTAACCTTTAAATAATTAAAATGTACACCTTTGTGAAACCGTGTTATTAGTAGCGTATTTTATCTTTTATCATTTGCTTTGCATATTTCATCAACTTCAGCGTATTTTATCAAACCGTTGCGTATTTCATCAACTTTCAAAAACAGTGTTATGTTTTCGGATACAATTTTATTGCAAAACGGAAATATTTTAAAATTCTGACAAAATATGCCCGAGCCTGAGGGGTTATATATAATACGATAAAAACTACATAAATTTTCCATTTTTATCAAATTTATTCATTTAGTACCTACTGTCAGCATCCAACTGCTTTTTTTCAGATATATTTTCCTTCGAATAACGTTGAAAAAGAGATAAACAAGATAAGAAGTTAAGAATCATTGAAGAAGAAAATAACATTACTAAATTTAAACGAAACATGAAACAGAACAAGACGCAGAAAATAAAAAGGTTAACGGTCGAATATATATTTTTTAACCTAGATAGTGTATCGATATACCTATCGGTTGATCATCTCACTACCCCCCCTCATCCCCCCTCCCTTCCCATACCTCCCCATACCCACCCCCCTCCATACCCGTTACATTAATTTTTCAAACAGCTCGCGTGCCACCTATTAAAACGTAAAAATCAAACACGCGCAGTAAATTTTAATATCAAAGGGATCTCCATAGTAACCTAAACAAATAACAAAATGACAGCGCACGTCAAACAATTACTTAGCAACGCTTTGCTTTTCGTCTGGACAATAAACGTATAATAAATAATTTCATAACCCCAGAGCTTACCAATATATAGTACTAGCAAATAATGTAGCTTTCTATTAGTGAAAGAATTTTTAAAACATTCAGATATATTTGCGTGAAAGAGTAATAAACATACACACATCCAGACACCCATACATCCAGACAAACTTTCGCCTTTATAATATTATAATTAATAATAGGATTAATAGGATGGGACACTCCTTGACGAGTATTCAATTTATTGAAATAATCGGGTCTCAGTGGTTAGAGTGTCATCCTGGTAAGATAGATGTCCTGGATTCGATCCCCAGGTGCGACCGTTATCTTTTTAATTTTCTGTGTCTTGATTTCGTTCATATTCAGTTTAAATTCAGTTAGATTTTAGTCTTCTTCGATGATGATTTAATATTTATACCTTTGAAGTTATTTCTCTTCTTAATTAAATTTAAACACAAGATATAGAGCTCGTATCTGTTCCACCTGTGTTTGCCTGTCAGCGTAACCTCATAATACAATGCAACACGTTGATTTGAACCTGGTCCAACCCAGTTACAACCAACGACAATATTATTTACTGTCACACTGTTATTGTTTGGTGTTTTGGCCGTTGACTGTTAAACATCATGTCTTCCGCTTAGGTAGTCAATGTCTCGTCGGAATTCAAATTTACCAACCGCAAATTCTCATGTTCTACTTTTGCCTAATACGCGATTGTTAAAACCGTAATATCCAATCAAACTTCATTTATAATTCAATAAATGAAGAGCGTGCCGAACCATTCTGTACTTTTCTGCATTTCGTTTTTTATTAGAGGATTGAATTTCAATTTCACATTAGGGTCAAGCAAACGTTTGACCCCATTTTTGTAATACCCTCTTAATTGGTTTGTTTTCCATGTTGACTAATAATTTCGTTTTATGTTTGTTACAGGGCTGGCAACCACAACTCTCTCTGACGTGCAACTAATCTTGAAGTCAATAAGATTATTTTCTGTTGGCCGTTAATCAAAAGCGGGTAAGTTCTTGTTTCATTCGTTTTTTTTTTATTTCTTCATACGGTCATTAATTTTGACGAGTTTCGTTTATGCTTTTTTAAATTGCTGCAAAAAAGTGAAAATATCCAGTGCTGCTAATCCCAACCGCAACAGATACATACGTTTATAATTGTGGTTAATTTTGATAACTGGTTTATCGTGAACAAATTATAAACACGGCGATTGAAATGAAAGTTTTTTTTTAAATTTAATTTATTCGGCAGTTGATACAAGTGTGAGAACGAGGGGATCGATAACCCGAACGAGGATTTAATATTGCGCCACCAGATATTAATTTCACTTATAAAAAGATTTCCATCAAAATGCTCTCGACTTCTGCCGACTTGTCTTAAAGATTTTAAATAATTAATTATAGGGGTTCAATCTGTCAGTAGCAATCGCTTCCCTTTAATCTAATTAACTTTTACAGCCTCCAATTTTCTTTCCAATTCTCCTTCTCAGCTGTTTGGGTAAAACGGAGATGTTATGAAAAAGCAAAAGCCATTTTTGAGATATTATGCTAATTTTCTTGTTTGAGGTGTGTCGGAGGATCACTGAACTCATAAATGCTTTTGCCAAAAGCAGTCGTGATTGATTTTAGGAACATTACAACAGACTCCAAGGTTAAGGTTATTTCTTGTTTCACCAGGATTTTAATCGCCAATATTTTTGTGTTCCCTGAATCCCAAAATCCCTTAGCGATTTTGTCAATGTTTCACGAAATTTGAACTAATAGAACAAAGAATAATATGTTCTGAACCTGTGGAATTTGAGTATTTTGACACTTTATGTTGTGTCTTATTTTTCCCATTTTAACAGACGACACTTTCTAGGACTTATTCCAGTATAAAAAGATCTGAACGCGTTTTAATTTTCCATCGTATTTACATAATAATATGCTAATGAAATGAGAGTTGCTGTCGGCGCACGGTGCTCTGTTTTGGAATAATTATTATTGATAATTTTGACGCATACGACATCATTAACAAAGTTCATTAAATTAATCTTTAATTATCCTCAATTTCCATAATTATACAGCGTGCCAATGCAAAAGTAAAAAATCTTTTATTTCATTTTTACTATAATATAATAAAAGAAATATGAAACCTATTTCCGCTTTAATTTACTGGCAGAGGAAGGATGAAAGTACACTTGAATGCTGTAGAAATTAAATCTCTGAGGCGTATTTGTGGTAAAACCATGTATGATCGTGTGAGAAATGTGTAGATCCGAAAAGAATGCAAGCCTAATGTAAGTGTAGTAAGCAATATTAAAAATGGGACGCTTAGATGGTTTGGTCATGTAGAGCGAATGAATGAAGAAAGGAGTGTAAAGGGAATATATGAGGTAGAAGAAGTCCGGGACGCCCGAGGAAGAAATGGCACGATCAAGTGAATTAGATACTTGAGTATCATTAGAAGAGTATGTACGAGACGATGTATGAATGCGAATGAGTCGAATAGTGTATGCCAAGACCGAGTTGTTTGGCGGTCGTCTCTGCGTATCCCTGCGGAGAAGCGGCATGATGATTATTTAGTTAGATCCAAAGAAGAACAATTTGACTTTATTGTGAAGTAAATAATCCATTTTTTTAATTATTGGAAGATAGGTATCTCGTTAATGCACAACACTCCTAGTAGTAGCAAATTCTTCACTTGGGTGTTATATTTGAAGTACTCTTGTTTATTTTTCAACAGTGTGTGTGAATACCTACTTGATACCTTTCTTGTTAGGCGCTTGAATTATGCATGAATTCGGTCGATTTCCATGGGAGTGACTTGTATACTATTTAATTTATACCGACCAACTCGTTGTGACAGCAGCTTGTTGTCCTTACCAAGGAATGTTATACATCTTGACATTAACATGTGGAATTCTCTTCTAGCCGTAGCGTAGTGGCATTCGGCTATGCAACACTCCCTCGTCTTAATCTAACACGCATTTATCATAATTATAAGCATCTAATTGATTCGGTTTTCTTTTGTAAGCTAAATAATTATATGCATTTAATTGTTGTGTTTGTTCTGTCCTATGCGTATATTCTAGAGCAGCGCTTTAGAATGGCTCATTAAAATTATAGCTGTTTGCGGTTCTTGGTCATTTTAAAAATAGGACAGCAATCATTGTCAAGGAAATTCTAAATAACGACATTGTTTAGATACTCTGTTCACCGTATTAAATACATTTACGGTTGAGGTTTGTTCCACTTATCAACCGAAAGTGAGTTTATTTCGAGCTTCCTAGGTCAGTTTAGGTCGTAAATTTATTCTTATCTTGTTCATGTAAATTTTTACATTCTTTGATTTTGAATTCTTGCATTGCATCTGAAGAGTATTTTTATCCAACAGAACATTCACTCAGATCTCTGCAACTCGTGCCAGGATGTATATGTATAGATACTACCTATTTTATAAATATAACTTTCAACGTAAACTACGTCGCAACATGGAAGTGAAGTTAACCAGACCTGCCTGCATTTCTTTGACAGCGCTTCAGGATCAATCGTAGATTATCGAAGGTGCAAATGCATATTAGAGAAGTTGGTACTTATTGCTTTGGTCAAGTGACCAGCTTTGATCATCACCACCGACGCAAAACCCTTGGAGACTTTTGAAAGTTCTGGCAAGCCTCTGTGAGGGAAGGCCAACGGAGCTGCAACAGTTTTATAAATCTTTCTCGCAAGTCTTCAAAGATTTGTCTTAGAATCTTCAATATCAATATCCTTTTAAAAATATTCAATATCCGCTGTTCGCTGTTCTTCGTGGAGGCACATGGTTAGGGTAACCCACAGACATACAAATTGATAGACTTGCCCTAACATGAAATCTGGGTATCATTTCGATGTGCTGGAGATAAATAACTTGACCATATTTTTTGCACCTTTAGGGTTCGAGAATGCTTTGACTGCTACAGCGTTGAACGCCGAAGAGCGCACATTAAAATAACCGGACCCTGCGCAGAAAAGTAAAGTTCCGTAAAGTAAAGCAACATTTTGCACCGCAGTCCATTGTGGGACTTTTCTGTGCGAGACCGGAATGTTTCTAAAAACTGTTAAAAAGCCGAACCGCTTTCAAATCGGACAAGCAGCGCTAAAAATGCGTGAGGTTGGTAAATTATAACACATTTGTAAAGATGTCTAACTAAATAGTGTAACAAAATATTTAGTTTTGGAAACAAGCTCGAACTTTTGGTCTCTGGATTTGGGATTTGTAGCAAAGTTTTTTACGCAGCCAGCAATTTGCCCATTGTAGGACTAGTATTTCGGAAGCAATTTTTATTTCGCGCACTAATATTATTACAATGCGAGGTGCCTGTATACTGTCAGATTCATTTATTGACATATAACTGAAAATGACACGTCCACGCCACTCACCCTGCTCAGCGCATCCCGGTTTCTTCCTTTCAGTTTTATGGGCAGCTCTGTCTCTTCCTTACTCTGTGGAGCAATCCAACAATGGGTCTTATGTCTCGATTTGAAATGTCTGAGACAGTAACAGCAGTTGATCAGAGTGATTATTCTGTTAATTTCCTGTCAAGTGACCATTGACTTGTATTATTTAATTGATCCATTGAACACAGACCCTGACGACCTCATGAGATCACTGATCAAGTCTCGCGTTCACACAGAACACCTCAATCATGTGTATCCTTCAGGTCACAGCGACAATTGCTTTTCTAATTTTTAATTGTTCGCTCTCGGTAAATATCAAGAAAGTCTGGTCTTTAATAATTTTTCGCCAAGGACTTTTAACTTTAACTTAGCTAGATGTAGTCTTCAATGAAGTCTACCACGAAACGTGTAGTCATTTATCCTTAGCGAGTGCCGCATAGATTGCCAATACAAGCAAACATTAGGTGATTAGATATTCCGCTGTGAGAAGTGGGAACTCGCGGTGAGTGACCTTGTATTGGATATCTATGAATATGTATGAATCAGCTGATTGCATGGTTGCCATAGCGACGTGGACCCGATCATTTTGATCGTGATAATTTATATTGATTATTCAATTTACATTTTAGAACATTCAATAAAAGATTGTCGAACTTTGATTCATAATGAAGGTTATTAGTAGTAGATACTTTAACCCTTTTCCAACCAGCTTCTTTTTTAATTGATATATTTTTTTTTAAATAATCGCTTATAACACTCCTCAGCAACACTGATTTCACAAAACTTACAAACGAACTCAAGCTGTTGAAAAAAAATCTGCTATTGGTTCTGATAACATTTTAAACACGTGCTTTATTTTAATTGTTTCTTACGACAGCTGTAAAACCTGCCTTAACAATCAACATCACCAGCACAACAGGCCTGGCAACGCCCAAATATTGGATGAAAATTCTTGTGTGACCACGAAACAACGAAGTCTGTCTACTATTTTGTTTGTGCTATTGCTGGAAGATTTTTTTATTCGACTATAGTTTTAAACTCCTCAGAGCCATTGTAGTTTTAATCAATGGGTCAATCAACTGATCTGTATGTGCTAAATATGTAACCCTTAATAAAACTTCATAAAACACATTGATACTTATTCCGCAGAGAATGTGTTACTTTAATAATGACGATCAATGTTTTAACTTATAAAATTTTTATTCTAATTCATATTTATATATCTTCTGCCTTTTTCGTTTTTAAACAAGGCGAGGGAAAAAGAAGAGGACGACCGTGAATGACGCGCGTACGAGCTCTCGCTGGGATTAATGTAGGAATAAAATTGACGTAGGCACTTCTAGCACTAACCCCCAGATATGTTAGTAGTTCGGTGTCCTCGTGTAAGCAAGTAAGATAACAAAGTGTAAGTTAGTTTTCCCGCCTTCTTAGATGTCTGTTTACATTCTATTTTTATACCCGGCCATACATTCAGGGTACAAAGTTGTTTGTATGCACGTCGTTATGTCGGAATGTCTGAAAACGACTCATAGTATTTCTGTCTATGCGTTTCTTTATAATAATGCTAGTACTTACCTGCCTCGCCCGAGATGTACATTTTAAATGTAAGGAACAAGCAATATGGTGTTTTGCTTTTTTAATGGTAAAACTGGTATTTCAAATCTTCTCAGCTCGTGACGTTGCGCACAGAACATAGAATTGATGAAGTTGGTATCCCCAATTGGGGTATGTTATGAGACTGAAGGTAGGGGGAGGGGAAGAGATGGTGGTAAAGTACTCGACTATTCAGACCTAGTCAACAAACACGGCTAAAGCCACCTCACGCAACTTTGCCATTCTGAATGGTGGTCTTTAGCGATACTGAAAGTATCTGCAACTCTAGATTTCTGATTCAGAAAACAGATTTCTTTTTAATAGTTAACAGATTAATTTCACAGTCACCTGTACACTATATTTAAAAAAAATATACCTACATCGATCATGGAAATTTTAAATGTGATAAGAGGACAAAATGGTTATTGTTCAGGAGAGCGAAAAGAAAGTTTTTTCTTTTTCAAAAAATCATATCTCCTGTTTTTGTTTACCTTTAATTATTATTATTTTTTATTATAAAATTGAATAAATCTTTCAGCATACTGTACCTTTTTGTAAATTTCTTTAATGATAGTAGATATTTAATTTATTTTTAAATTTTCAGAAAAAAATGCTCCTAAAATGCACGTCGTAAAAGACGCACTTATTTTTCTAGAAATATTTCGATGACGCAGATCGAAAGAGAAAAAAAACGAGAAAAATTACTCATTTTTGATTTATTGTCCTTTCCATTTATTGTCTGATCGACATGTAATCTAATATATTACTTCCAGCTATGGAAGATTTTTTTCTAAGTTTGCTAGTGGAGTTGCTTCGTTCCTTTCCTATAATTCATGGTTCGGTTTGCGCATTTTTCTCCTGTTTTCACGCAGCCTTACAGTTTAACAAAGTAGTTAACGGATGTCCATTAATAACACGCTAAAGAAGGTCGATTATTAAAGCATAATGCACGATGATTACATTATTAATATTGTAATCCTCCGATGAATGTTAAAAATACATCACGCAGAATTATTAACCATGGCTCCATTCTGTCTGGCCAATAATCACCTTGAACTTCTTTAATCAGCTTGGAGTATATTCCATGGGCATAATATATTTTATACAATGTCCTAGTTTTTTCGCAATTTGCCTGAGAGGTATGCAATACGCGTGGTGGGTATTTGGGTACCAAGGTTGTTTTAAAGCGTTTTGTTGTATGCTTTCTACTTAATTACAACTGGATGTAGTCTGTATTAATGTATTTCCAATTTTCTACCATTTCATATTTACAATGTTGGAATTTTTCAAGCATCAGAATACAAAATTGGATTTATTAATTATTTATTTATGGCAATCTTTACGGTGTAATTTGGAAAGTGGGTAGGGGTGCCTTGGTTCATGCGGCGTTGTTTGTCTAGGTCTTGACGGCGGATGCGTTTGCTGACCTACTGCGTGGCTGGCCGGGTTGGGTAAGACTGTTTGAGGGAGACCTTTTGATTTCTCCAGTCGGACTCTCTTGACCCATCGCCTTACACTAGAGTGGGAGGAATCGATCCGTACATCAGTGGCGGTCCGTGATTTTTCAGTAAGCTAGAGCGCTAAGATTGAAAAATATGACGTTATTGACGTTGTTACAGCTGAAAATTTTTTTTTTTCAAAATTTCAACTTTTCCTATGGAGATCTTCAAGATTATTTCAGTCAAGGGATGCGCCGCATCCACATACTGAAAGATCTTCATACAAAAAGTTGACATTTTGAAAAAAAAAAAAACAGCTACAACAACATCAGTAATTTCGTATTTGTCTCTAGCTCACTGAAAACTCACGGACCGCCACTGCCGTACCTCCATCACTTCTGGATACAATGACCCTCAGATTCCTACCACCTCTCATACCTTTTTCTTCCCAAAACTTTCTCCTTCCTTTTCCTAAATATACCATCCACACAGCGTCCCCAAAGATGACATAGGCCCAGAATCTCCTATAAACAAAAATGGTCTTCGCGTTTGACTTTCAGTTGAAGGTTTGTAGGCTCAGCATCTGCATCCCAAAAACAAGCCTTTTTCTGATACAACCGTTTCTTATCTTTCTTTTTTCGTATTTTTGATGAAATGAAGGAGTGACCCCGTATCTTGAAGAGACCCAGAGTCTGATGGTCCTTACAAAATTCCTGATGAATAATTACAAAATTGCAATTTACTAACAGTCGAACCCGGAACCTTCTGGCACAAGTTATGGAGGCTGTTTTTCCCCTTGAATGATTCTGTGATTTACTCAGTTGTTGCTTGTTTTGTAGGTGTTTTTTTATTAGCTGCAGCCATTTTTTATTATTTGAAGGGCACAGACAACATAATAAGTGATAATATTTTGTCGTGTTTAGAATAGTAAAATAACCAAACGGGTATCTATTTGCGGTCATTCCGTGCAGATTACGCACAAGGAAGCGAGAACGGCTGATTGCTTCGCCTTATTTGGACTGTTTTTTGTGAACAGGTTGTGTTTTAAAAGATTTATCTTAATATCGTAACAGTATTTCACGCCGAGGAGCTAGGCAAACAAAGAGCATTGAGCTCAGTATTTTTTACACATTATATCCAATGTGTCCTTTTATAATTACCGTGACAATTAACAATTAACAGTTACGGCACCGTGACGGCAAAAAAGGCAATATACATAAAACGTTCCTTATCGCTATAATGCTGCAGCTCATTCTTACACATTAAATAATTGTGCGACGTGCAAAATACGTGTTACCGTTTCCTCCAAAGTACAACAACTTTTTGCGACGGGAATTGCGTTTTATTTTCTTTATTCGTGTGAGGGAGATGTATGATAATGATTGTATGATAATGATCCTTCGGGGGGTGCCGACGTACGTTCGCCGTTTGTCTCATTTTCGACTGTTGTCATCTAGTGTGTAAGAAAGAGCGGCAGCATTATATGTTTAAGAACAAAAGCAAAACCATCAGCGCATTGACATTTGACGTTTTTTGAAGTAAAAATTCTTTACGCACGCTTGACTTGGGGGGTAAGCTGGTGAATGCGTGACGAGAGCGTTACAAAAAGCGAGGCGAACGGTAGTTAAGGGGGAGATATAAGTTAGTGAAGATAGAAAGAGAGAGAGTTACGTTTCGTATATTACTGTAGGGCAAGAGAGAGAGGTGCGAGCACAATTTTTCTTTCTCTCTTTCTCTGTCTATGAAGCCAGTTACGTTTCGTATATCTAAGACACAGTGCAGGCCTATTGTCTGTATCACACTGCAGGAGCAAGAGAGAGCAGTGTGCGCGCACATTTTCTTTCTCTCTTCCTATCATATAGATGGAGCTTAAGAAGTTTTACTTCAGTCGTGTGGTCTAAAGCACACTCGTTTTTTTTTAATTTTTGGAATTCACTCACACTTCAATATTGTTCTTATATATAACTGTTTTCGATACTTTCAAAATTATTGTCAAGGCTAGAAGTATTGGTAGGGGTCTACGGAGACGTCTCAGTGCGGCGTGTGAGAGAGATGTAAGAAAATGAAGACTTTTCCTTTGGATGAAACAGACGTACCTACATTGTACATCTCATTTTTAAAAAAAACTTCAGCATTATAGCGATAAGGAACGTATGTTTATTGCATTTTTTGCCTGTTACCGTAACCGTGAATCATCACGGAAATTATAAAAGCGCACATTCGCCTTTCTATACAGTCCCTATAGTGGTCCACGTATTGATTCGGAATATTTCTGGTCAATCATAAATGAACCGGAATGGGAGATCTGGGAATTTCCAAAAATACTATACGCACGCAACACCATAAACGTTATTATTATTAATATACACGGTGTTTAGTTATTTTGTTTATAAACAAATAAACGAACGTGTCTGCGTGCGGTATATCTAGTTCATTCAATATTAACAGGTGCGAAACATCTGATGTGCCAACCTGCGAACATTTGTGATGATCCAATTAATATCGGCGATTATTCTAAAAAAATACACATAATTAACTTTTACCGTCTTAAAGATAGCATTTTTTTAATTGAACGATAATTATAAACATTTCCTTGTTTGTAAGTGTTTATTTATCTTAAATAAGCAATTTTCTAAGATGAAGATGATTTATTTATTTATCAGCCGTGAACTTTCATAAATTACATTCACTGTTAATAGTAATGTATCGAATGGCTATAAGAGTAACGAAAACACTTGTTGAAAATAACCACTTGTAAAATAAAGCCGATTTGAAGTAATGTCTCAATTAAGTATAAGTATCTGCGGAACTGTAAACCGATTTTTTATCCAATTGAAACTATCCAATTTTAGAATCTCATCTAGCAAACAAAAGTGTACCAAAGCGAAGCACAGTGGTTATGTGCGTCAATTTGTTAACGAAAATTACGTGTTCAGATATTTGTTTTCATATTGTATGTTATGAAGTAAAATAACTACATAATAGTTTCTAGTGTTTATGATATATGTTGTGTGCAACCTGTTGTGCTTCAACGCTCGTTTTATTTAACCATAGGCAGGTTTTATTTTTTTCGATGTGGGGTATTTGGGGGATACCCAATCTAATATGCCAATATGGTATACGTTTTTTTCTATAAGGGCCGTAAACTCCACATTACGACATCCGAATAGCTAATAAGGTAATAAGGGTAACTTCTGTTTTGGATGAATAATGACTAGTGTTTGCAAATCCCGCGGGAACGCGAGGTAGTATTTAGAAATCTCGCAGTTTTAGCTGGATTTTTATTAGGGTAGGTATTATTACATTGAAAAAAATATCAGTTAGCTTTCATACTACTATGTATATTATAAAACAGTACATTAAAAACGTAACGGTATAAGTATTTTAAGAAGGCTTTCATAAAAAATAATATCGTAAATTTTTTTAAAGCAATATATCATTTACGGGACTGTCCATAGTCATTTGAGATTAACCGTCTTTGGTACTAGTAATATTATTAAAAAAAACGTAAGTATTTTAAAAAGCGGAACTGACTGTCATCAAGACGGTGTGTGCTAACTAAAAGGGACATCTCTTTCCACAAAATCGCTTGGTCTTGCAGTTTCCGAGCTTGAGATGCGACTCTATCCTTGCTCTGCACTTGCTTAATAACGTGCGGGTTTTTGGTGTAAATTTTGTATTTTTTTGTCCCACAATCTCGCGAATCTTGCACATGAAAAATCCGCAAATCCGCAGGTTATACATATATCGCTGAAATCCTGTGGGATTGCAAACCCTGATTTTGACGAAGTTATATCATAGTACATTTACATACTGGTTACGATTTCAACTTTAAATGGTGGAAGTATATATATACTCAATTTTTGTATTTACTTATTATTCTTTACAAATTAATATTACAAAGGTATTGTATGTTGTCCCTGGAATTCACCTGTGTTGTGGAGCACAAATCTTCAATTGTTTTTATCATGTAATGCATCTTTTAGTTTTAAAATATCAGTTGTATTGCAGATTTTTGTGGTTTTTGATGTTTTACGTGTTTGAGGATAAGTATATTTTTACGGTTGTTACGATTGTTATGATGATGTTAACTTAATATGATTAATATATAAATAATACAAAATTAAAGCAAAATGTGTGGGCGGGTAAGAAGTTATTTCGGTTAAAGTTGATTCTAGTATGGTGCTAAAATATTGGCATGTTATCAAGAATGTGGGAATGATATTTATCTTTGTAAAGGAAAATTATGGGGAATTTCTTCTGGGTCGTTGAATCCTTTACAGTCACAGGCCATGAAGTTATCGTCCTTTCTGTAGATGGTCTGGAGACTGTGAAGTGAAGTGCAGTGACTGAGTATGTTTGTCCCCATGTCACAGCGGGACACAGCGTGGGCGGAGCGGGGAAGTGGTGCGGGCGGGCCGGGACGCCCTGCCAACGGACTGTCAGCCACCAGCTCCCTCTCCCGGTTTGAATAACTCTTCCCGCCCATAAATAGCCAGGGAGCAGGGAGGTGACAACATTATTATCTGATTTGCCGATATTTTGCCGAACTGTCTCTCACGCCACCGCAACCGGCCGCGGCCCACTGAGATTTCAAGGTCGATGACAATTTAACAATTTTACGCATGCCTAGTTCTTTAATGTTTGATATATAGAGGCGCCTGTCATTACGTACAAAACTTTTTTAATCGTGCGTCAAAAGATTTATAACTGTTGGCCCGGAGAAAACTAGTGTACGACGAGAAAAACAACACTTTTATCTGCCAAGTGAACCAAACACCTTCTTGACATAACGTCTGCATCCGTAGATTGGAATTTCCTTCTGCATACAAAAATGCTTACACAATATAATATGTTGAGGAACTTTCAGTGCCCATGAAACTTTATTACGATTTTGAAATCAACAATTAAGGAGCAATTAAATGCTTAGGGGTGTGGAACTCGGCTGTTTCATTTTTACAGAATCAAATGAAAATCTCTATAATACTGAGCAAACATAAAATTGAACAATTATTATCAAAACAAAGAATAACAGATTTGGCGCGGTTTGGTACTTATTCTGCGTGAGTTGAAATCAATCAATGGGTACCTAATATTTATTACTGTTTTTGTTTATTTTGAAATTTAGGTTATCCTATTTTTAATATTTTTTTACATTAGTTCCACACAGGAGGCTCTGTGAAAAATAATTTCCCTCAGGGCCTATGTCATTTTTGAGGATGCTGTGTGGATTTTTTTTAAGGAAAGGAAAGAGAGGAAGTTCTGGGAAGGAAAAGGGTAAGAGGGTTGATTAGGAATCTGGGTGGTTAGGAATCTGGGTGATTAAGAAAGTGTCCAGGTCATCCGCCACCAAAACCTAGACAAACCTCACCCCCTTGAACTCGGCCACCAATAAATGGTTCCGGGGCGGTGGTACCCATTCCAACCTCCCAAATCATAATATAAAATTTAGCATCTCGTTTTGCTGTAGATATATTTATTATTATTTTGGTTAATTTTTTTACGCAAGAATTTGATATTATATTATAAAGTCAATGTCGATTTTACGAAATACGCATATTTTATGATAATTGATGCATTAAAAGTGGGCCATGGATATTCGTCATAAATGTAGTTTAATAAACATTTATTATGGCAAAATACCTGTGTAAAATTTTCAACCACCTGGACTTATAAATTAAAGAGAACTTTCGAATTACACAGGATGTAATTTTGGTCTAGTAGTTTGGTCTGTGCAGTTTGGTCTGTGCAGTATTTTGTACTCGTATATATGTGAAAACGCTCAAAACTTAAATCACCGGCTCATTTTACGTTGGTGTAACTAGTTAAATCTTAGTTAATGATGCACTTACAAAAAACATTAAGATTTGTTTACCGAGGTTGCGGTGAATCAGTGAATCGTAATATAATAATTACGACATCTTTGAGATTAAATTTTATTGCTATGTTTTCATTATTTATGTTTGAAAATGACACTAAGGTCCTGCGGTTTTGGGGTTCAATGTAGATGAGTGTTTCAGGCTAATAATTATTACTTATAATAATTGTTACCCTTTGTGCTATGCATAAAAATCTAGTCTTAAACATTAGTTTATCGATTGAAAATAATAATTAACACGTCCTAAGTTCATAATATGTGGCGAGGCGACGATTTCCCATCATTGCCAACTTAAATAAACTTGTAAGTGTGTACAGTGTACATACTGTGGTTGGTTATCTAAAATTTTAATGGGAATAGAAATAACGTTATACCGGCGTGTTAATGTCGGCGTTACGATCCGAGCGTAATAAAAGTGCAAGAGAATTGATTTGAACGAGTCAGCATTTCATTTTTAACCGCGAGTGGGTGGTATTTTTATCCTCGTTCGGTGCTTCTAAAACTCGATAAGGCATATCTAGTGTCTAGGAATGTATGTGTTGTTGATAGTAATGTTATCTGTGAATTTATTGCACATACTAGTCAGCTTCTTCAGAGTTCCAACAATGGCTTCTTGTCTTATATTTTACGGTACAATGAATTTCGGAAAAACTCCAAAACGATGGAATTGACGTAGCGCTAAATATCCAAATACTCTATCAAGGTATGTCCTTAATATATACAAATTATTTTAAAAATACCTCTTTAATGGTCCTTTAATTTAACGGTTTAATAATAATGAGAAGCATTTGATTCAGTCTCCGGAGAATCAAGTAATGTATTTTAATAGCTATTTCGTTCAAAATAATTCATATACAGATAAAATTTAACGTCTTTTGTTCACACGATGTTTAGACAATGAAAATAGGATTTTTATTTTATTTTAATTAAACCCAAATTAAGAGCCTATTTTAGGTTTTTGTTTGGATAAAAGCAGGAATGGCCGCCAAGTGAAAACGAAAATTTGTAATTTTAATTTAAACGAAATTATCAAGTTTGTTTGGAGCTAAAGTTTAAAAAAATGGCTGCTATGTAATCTAATCACGACAATTTGTCAATTTTAATTTAAACGAATTAGCGGTTAAAACGCGTTATTTTGCTTCTCTATAGACTGAAACAGATGCTCCTCATTGTAATTGAACTGCTACAAAATGTTTAAAAAATATTTTTTTCTTATTAATGGTGTCCAGCATATTTACCAACGTTGCGACACGCCGTACAAGTTTCTTCCAGATCTTGCTATTTGATAGTTTTTCTGTGATATGATTATACTATCGGATTTCTGCTGTATAGTTTAAGATTTCTGCGAGCGAACAGGTAATAAAATTGTTTTTTATTACCAAAACTTTACATGCTTGTATTGGGGTTTTTTCTTATCATTGTTTCAGTATAATGTATTAAAACATACAATGTAGTTATTAGTTACTATTTTTATTCAATTCAATTTCAGTGCCGGCAACCCGGGCGTTTATTTATTATTAGTTATGTACAACATGATTTTTTTTCCTTACCCTCCTCACTAGACAAAGAGTCTGTTCTGAGGCTGGTAACTAACAATTTCTAATTACATAAAAACAAATAAGTGGTAAAAACATAAAAAAAAAGAAAAATATATATTATAGTAAAAATAATAATAATAAAATACGAGGAAAATCAGAATTTAAAAACAGAGTAGAAAATAGAAAATATATAATATTAGATATTAAGAATATTACTTATCTCTCTTCTTTCTTTGACATTCAACCAGTTCAAAAATCTTTTGAAAACCCAATTCAAATTATTAGATGCGACGTAGGTCTTTGTTTGGGCTACAAACTTATTGAATATATATGGTGCCAAGTAAGATTCATGTTTTTTTGCAAAATTTGATTTGATATATGGTACTTGTAATTGATTGTGTGTGTTTGCTCTTGTGTATTGCGAGTGAGCTATGAAGTGTGGTGATATTTTTATGCAGTTTTTGTGGATGATCTTCTTTATGTATAGTTTATTTATGTCTAATAGGTTATTGTTGATCATTATCTGTTCTGTCGGATGTTGATAAGGCTTTCTAAACATAATTCTGATTATTGTTTTATGATTAATTTTAAGTGATTTGAGGTGAGTCTCTGCTGCTGCTCCCCATACTGAAATACCATACATTAGAATACTTTGACAGAGTGCATAATATATATTTTTTAGCTGAGGTAGTGACATAATGTTTCGAATTGTTTTGAAGATGTAAGAGAGTTTCCGTATTTTTTTTGTAATTAGGTTAATTTGGAGATCCCATTTTAAGTTATTGTCAACAGTTAAACCGAGATATTTAATATTTTGCGCATAATCAATTTTGTCACAAACACAGCGTGAGTTAGTTAATGAGGTAACTGTGCAGGGGTGAAGATGTAGTTGTGGGCGACTATCTGGCTGACCAGCTAATGTTTTACTGAAAGTTAGGTATTTTGTTTTAGAAATATTTAGTGTCAGTAGATTATTAAACCTGACATGTTAACTTTTTCTTTTTATTTCTCATGTAGATACCGACGAGCGGGTTTATTAGATGATATTCCATATTTTTTATTATTAATGAAGATTTCTGATATCCCATGACAAGATGGAAGCCGAGTTCCGCATGTTTTTCCCGTTGATTGCCGCTGACAATGTGGGAAAATTAGCAAAGCGCATTCTTCTGTAATAGTGTCGGTGAAGCAATAAACATATTTTCGCAATATCATTGCCTACTTTGAGAACCGCTTCCCGACAACGTAAACAAACATACGTACTTGAGCAATTATTTATAGTGCGGAAGTAAAAATAATGTATTCCTTCGGATAGATCGGTTCGCGCTTCAGCAGCCGTGTAAGTGTGGAGCCCGAGTAAGACGAGTTGGAGGGCACTCTATCAAATTGTATTTTGAGGGTATTCAAATTTTTGCTAGGTTCGTATACTTAGTCTTTTGGACTTCCTTTCATATTGCCGCCGTTTTGGAAACCGCGTATATCGTACGTATATCACACTTCATTCCATTCCATTTTTAGGAAGGCGTCCGTTCATTACCGACAATTAACGAACCCATTATCATAAAAGAACTTATAATATGCTTCTAAAATTTTACTCCAACTTCAAACTATGTAGACAAACAATTTAACAATTTATGGCTAAAAATTACATCCACCGGTTCATCGATCACTGGTTAAAATTGATGTTTATTAAGTAGGTACTTGTTCTATGGGCAATTACTTCTAGGCAAGTACCTACCTAATTTTATTTTTTTCTTTCTTTTCCATTATTCGAATTAGTTCTATAAAAAAAAACAAAAGAAGGTAGCTTCTATGTCTTACGTAAAAAATGTGTTCCAACAAGCAGATCACAATATAAATCCTATAAAAAATGAGGATTATATAAATAAAAGAATAATAAATTACGACCAGATAAACAAACACAAAACAAGCGTTTGATTTACAAAAGTGAGTACCACAGAAAACCTCCACCTGAAATCAAACAAGAGCGTAAAAAGCGCCAATCACTGATAGGAAACTATATGTATGACCAATGAACACGGTGCTGCGTAAAAATGTATACATTTTTATACAGAGAACTGTATAGACAGAAAATATACAGTACCATACTTACCTGGGAGGTCACTTGAGATTACTGTTTATTGTTTATTTAAAGAAATTTAGATACAGTTCGTACGCAGAGGACATAATTATGAACACGTGTTATTTAATCCTGATTTATATTTTAATCATAATATGTATATTCTTTAATGAGCGTATTTTAGAAAGCAAAAGCTTGACAAGGATTTGATCAGAATATTTATCTTCCTAAATGTGATTCGTCCCCCGGTAAGAGACAGATGGATGTGTAAGGATTCGAATAATTTTAATTCAATAAGAAAAGTGTGATTAAGATATATCATAGTAGTATGATACTCTCAGACAAGTATATTTAATTTAAGGGTATGAGAGCCCAAAAAGGTAGGTTATTCGCTTGGACCTAAATTCTGTTGGGCTTGTTATGCATCTTAGTTCCAGAGGGAGTTTATTCAAGTAAGTCTATATTTTTCGAAGGCGCTATCGCCAAACCTAGACTTACTTACTGGATCTCCAAACTTACTACTTAACCGCTTGTTCTGCACTTGATTGCTTCTTCCACCAATCTCACTTCTTCACTTGCACGCTTTTACAATTCTTCGCTCTTCACTCTTGCGCGGCGTTCCTCGCGTGACAGAAGCCAGAACTAATCGTTTTCCCGCCAATGCTTCAATAATGGAATGGGCGGACAAATAATAATGGGAGTGTTTTTCTTTGCCGGATTACTATTTGAGTTCTTTGATTGTTTGTTGTACTCTTGAATCGAAATCGTTGTGAAGCTTTTACGTCTTAGAAAGCTCATTAAATTATTGCGTTTTCTCTGTAAATTGAATGATAGATATCTGGGCAAATACAGATGTTCCGCTTTATTGATTAAACCTGGGCTTTGAACCGGAGGTGGACGTAGAAGTCTCTACTCTTTTTGATTTTTTTTTGTAAATCAGAAAGCAAACCTCTCTAACTGTTAGCTCAGGCGTCATGAAAATAGCACAGAATTTTCTAAATTTTCATTAAGCAGCCACTTCTGGTCTGAAGCCTCAAAATACCCGAAAAAATCATCTACTCTTGACCTCACCCCTGTGCGGAAACGCGTGGTCCGTTTGACAGATTCTCCTATCTTAACAAACAGATTGCAATCTTTAGAGCTGTCCGTGTTCTACCAAAACCTCCTAGATCACATCCTCCTGTCATCTAGGATGTTTTGGTTCTACGGGGAATTTCATTGGAGAATGCTCCGAGGAACTAGAGTCATTGATTCATTCGGCACCGGCGCACAGTCGGGAAACACGCCAAACGCTCGCCTAATGTTTGCATGCAGTTGACATTTGTCACATGAGAACGGGTCGTTTTTACGACATATTCTTTAGTTCAACAGCTCGGCTCTGGAATGATTTGCCGACCTCTGTTTCCTTCTCCCTAAAACATGGGTTTATTTAAGACCCAGGTTCACTTCTTCCTTTCCCTTCACATACCACCCCCAGAGATGACCTTAGGCCCTGAGGGAAATATTTTTTTTCTCGGGGCCTCCAGCGTGGAGTTAACGTAAAAAAAGTAAAGATTGGATAATCTCGAGCAAAGTTGGATAGTAACTGCTGCTTGTGTAATAAATTGGATGAATGCATTTTTTTTACATTTGGCAACACTCCGTTCTGCTGTCCCCATCCCATCACAATTTGGTTTAACCCAGAATTTTTTGGCACACGTTTTTTCCTTTATTATATTGGTAAATGCAGTTATTATTAAAACTCTCCGATAGAAGACTTATTTCCGATTGACTTTTATTTTTAAAAGGGTTAATGGTATTATAGACAGCCTTGATATTATTAAGTTTAACTACTTTAAATATACCAAAAAGAAATAATCTAAAATTATTTTTAGAGTCGTTTAGATACTCGCTTGTGCCTAGATTGCATGCAGCTGGCAATGCTTTCTCAGAAGTAGTAGATATGTTGAATTGCATGAAATATTGTTACAGAAAGGCTATAATAACATACCTCAATAAATCAGTGTTAGCATTCTTCCTACTATTCTTCTGCACGGGTTCTATATTATTTAATTAGCATATTTTACTTCGTGATTAGTGATCAGTGTTCCACAAAACTATTATGTATATATTTGACCGGTCAGTGGCTGAGTTGGCATCGCGTTTGGTTCCCACCCAGGCGTCGCGTGTTCGATTCCTCTGCTGGCTAAGTCCACCTCACGACACAAGTAACATTTTTGGCTTATTGTGGTGGTAATAGGAGATTTTCAAATATTGTCAGGTTATTCGTAACCCGGGAATGTATGTCTTGCTTCAAAAAAAAATCACATGTTTGTAAATGGTGTATAGTAATGAAAATAAATAAATAATACTGGAACTACTTGCTTACCTACGGAATTACAGGTTGGGGAGGATCTTACAAAAACAATCTAAACTCGGTAAAAGTTTCGCAATACTAAAAAGTAATACTAAAAAAATAATAACTTTCTTCCTTGCCATAAAAAAAAAAAACTATAATAACTTCCTTCTGAATTACGCTGTATCATCAACCAGTCAAACAAATAAATAAAATTAAACAATATTTAAAAAAAGTTATATTAAAATGTAAATATTTTATATAAAACATATTATAAGGGGGCATACATTAATTACATGAGCAGTTTTTTTTAATCCCCTCCCCCCCTTGGTGAGATAAATTTGGGCCACTTCGTATACCTATTCTTTTCAAGTATCGTGAGAATTTTCTGGACCCCCCCCCCTCCTTTTTGTGTATGCCCCCTAACGTGCAACCTCAGTAAAAATCGTGGCTCCCTTATAAGGCACTAGAGCTCCTCTTTTCTGATAAGAAGGTATACATGACCAATCATGACCTTAAATATAATATTTTGTAAAATATATATTTACAAATGTAACCCTATTCTTTACATTACAATAATAAATAAAGTGATTTCATGTCTTTCTTGGAACCGCATGGACAGAAACAGAAGCCAGGATACCAATGTCGGACGGAAGGAATTAAAATGTGCCATACGCTTCTAATGCCTTTGCACTTTTTGATATCTTTTTATTTGCATTCGTAAATATTATATGCGTCAGGAATCCTGTTTGCAAATGACTAACAAAACGTTTTTATGCTCTTCACAAATATTTTTCTTTGTTCTTTTGCAATACTTGCTTTATTTCCTCGTTCGTTCGCGTGGGTGACACTTCTCAACATTTCAATTTAAGATCATTTTTTTTCGGTGGAATTCTTCACAAATAAATTGTTGCGTAACATCGGATCTGAAGAATGCCCCGGTAATTGAATAACTGTAAAAAAACTGGCACCTTGAATACGTCCGGGGCGTATTGTCGACAAGTTAGTTCGCGTATAAATTACATTTTATGTCTTTCTGTCTTCTGATTAAATACTTTTAATGTGGTCAACAAATCGTGTGTCTTAACGCCCTCCACACCAGCGATAAAATTACTGTAAAAGATTAACGATTTTTGAATTCAATCAAATAAGTTCATAATATAATTATAATTCAATCGCCAACAGTGAAAAATCAAATACAGTTTTGTATCAATCTTTTATTGAGAAATATAAATCAATAGAAAAATGTATTTGTGTTACGAGTAGGTAAGTTTTTTCATTATGGAAGAAAGCAAACACTTTGTGGCTTGAGCCATTATACAGAATGAAACAAGTTCTTTGTTTAAAACCAGTTTAATTTGATTTTTATTTGTCGACCGGTTTCGGTTGACGGAGGTTGGAATGTAGTTGGAGGGATGGATTCATACATACGTCACTCCCGGACACACTGACCCTCAGATTCCTACCCACCCCTCATAACTTTTATTTTCCAGAATAATAATCAAAATAATAATTTTATCATTTGTAGAGCACCGTTTCTCTCCTTCGTTTCCTTAAATAGATCCGTTACACAGCATCCTCTAAGATGACATAGGCCCTGACGGAAATTATTTAGGGTCTCCTGAGTGGAGCTAATATTGGAATCACTGAGGTGTGGACAGTCATTAAAGGCATACCGATGATAGACCTGATGCTACATATCCCAATTATTATTATACCTAAGTACAATACCTACACAACTCCTCATTTCTTCACAGGGGTATGTAGAGAGGATGGGCCGCCACACTCCTTACTTTACATTCACACATTCTATCCTGCATCGTGCATGCCGCATGCCCTTCTGTTGTACTGATTCTTGACATTACCTGATGCCATAGACATATGAAAATATATAGACCTGCTCTAAGTGATAAAAGCGTATTATTTCCCCCTCCCCATACCGGTTCCATGGAACCGGCTGGGTTACGAGAGCCTCGCTTGAATCTAAAAAATGTGACGTCATCATTCTTGTCCGGACCAGCGTCGAGCTCTCGTCTTACATTTTACGAAATAAAACGGCAAAAATGGTAGCTTGTGCTATACTCTCTCTGTCTGGTTTCAATCCTGGGATTGGTTTGCAGCAATTTTCTTTAGTTTCCTCTTCCATTCTTCCCTGTCTTGTGCGGCTCTTTTGAGGTCTGCATTTGATAAGCAGCGCACGTCCACCAGTTACGTGCTATACATTATTACGTCCACGTGCTATACATTATACCCTAAAATATGTCGATCATAACGAATGTGGGCGGTTCTCCAGTGTGCTCGTCGCTGGTTACAGGGGTAAGTAAATTATGAAACATTTGTAAAAGTGTCTTAACTAAATACGGCAATAAAATATTCGTCTGTGTAAAGTGGCGAACTTTACTTTGCCTTATTTGGACTTCGCAAATATGTTAAAAACGTGGCAAGCAATTTGCGCTCCCATGTAAAAAGGTCTAACCATTCAAAAGCAGATTTTGCTTTTAGGAACTAAATTGTGATATTATAATGCGAGATGCCTATATACTGTCAGATTGATTTTTTAACGAATCACAGTCATCTTTCCCCTCTTCGTCCCTCCATAGTTTGGTTTTACTCCTCATCCTTATCTTCTCGTCTATTAAATTTGGATGACTATGCCTGACGCAAATATTTATTATTTGATTTTACTTGTTCGTGCAATGTGTTCGTCGGGCGTGATACATTTATTATTCTTCCACTATTATTCCAAAATTCCGATCCCTTTTCATAAATGACGAATGTTACAGAAAATGTCGGTTCAACTGATAACGCAACTCTCGGTGGAAGAATATGTACTGTTTTTAACATATTTTAATAGATAATATTTATACACGTATAGGTCGTGGCATTATTACCAACAACGGCAACAATAGATACCATTATCACGTAACACTTAATGCCGGATAGTTAAGCGTATATTATCGCCTCCGAGTATACGTGAACAGTGAACATAACACGGTAAAATACTTATACTTCTGGGAGCAGGGAATTATTTATTTAGCGTGGTGTCGGCAATTTGCGTTGAACGTATTAAAACGCAGGTTTTATCTTCCGTTGTGAATTTGAAATATGAAATTCAGCGCGTTTTGTAATTTTCATTAATTTTGTGAATGCGGTGAGTATTTATACGGCCCCTAAAGTTACGTTTTCCTCTTGCTTTGACGTGATGGAGAACTGAGTTATCTGTGGGTATTTCTGAATGCTTTTCTTACTTCGAGTATTTTGTTGCATTTTCGATGTAGTGACTGGCGATGTTATGCAGATATCCATTTCGAATGGATTTATTAATCGATGTAATGTTTCGTAAAATTTTTATTAATATTCCTAATTTCAAAATCGAAATAGTATCTTTCTGTAGTGTTGGTAATATGTGTATCTGTCGGGTAGGTTCGGGAATACCGAACCTAGCCGAAGCGACCGGACATCGGCACAATATAATAGCGAGCACAGAGCTCGTGCGGCGTCTTTCTCGTTAGGCGGCTTACAGCCAACACTGTAAATATTATATTCAATAAACAGTCTCCGTGTATCAAAGATACTACGTGTTTCAATAAGTAACCTTGAAAACATCCAAGAGCGATACTGGAGATTAAGGGCCCAGTATTACCTGCAGTACAGGACATTACACTTTCGAAATGCAAAAGATCAAATATTTTTGAAGTAAAACTTCTTTACGCTTGACTTGGGGAGTAAGCTGGTGAATGCGTGATGAGAGCGTTACAAAAAGCGAGGCGAACGGTAGTTAAGAGGGAGATGTAAGTTAGTGAAGATAGAAAGAGAGACATAGATACGTTATTACTGTATTACGTATATTACTGTAGGGCAAGAGAGAGAGATGCGAGCACACTTTTTCTTTCTATCTTTCTCTCATAGCCAGTTACGTTTCGTATATCTAAGACACAGTGCAGGCCTATTATCTGTATCACACTGTAGGAGCAAGAGAGAGCAGTGCGCGCGCACATTTTCTCTCTTCCTATCATATAGATTTAGATGGAGCAAAAGAAGTTTTACTTCAGTCGTGTGGTCTAAAGCACACTCGTTTTTTGTTTTTACAGTAGCTCCACATAGGAGGTCCTGAAGAAAATAATTCCCCTCGGGTCCTACGTCATCTTTGGGGGTGCTGTGTAGAGGGTCTTTTTAGAAAAATAAGAAAAAAAAGAAAAGGAATTAGGCGTGGTTAGGAATCTGGGGGTATGTTCAGTAGTAACGGACGTAGGAATCCAACCCTTCCGAGAGTTCTACTGAAGTGATCAAAACGTCTCCCCGCGCATCCGCCTCCAAGACCTGGACAAACCTGAACCCGAACCATGAACCCGAACACCCCTGCAAAGCCACTTGGGTGGGTGACCTTTGGCAGATGTAATAAGACAGATTAAATGTTTTCCGGGGCGGCGGTACCCACACTCGCCTCCCAAAGTGGGCTCAAATTTAATTCATTTGTAGCCAATCATTTTATTTTATTTTTATACTAATTAACTATGACATTTTTTTTATACGATGAAGATTTAAAGTCGTTTCGATTGTCCCCATTACTCCCATTATTCCGATTATTTATTCGATTATCCCCATTACAGTAGGTAGGTACCGCCTCAAAACACTAACAACTCATCTCGCAAAAATAATGCAATGTTTTAAAAAATAAATGAGAATCAATTAACTTAATAGAATGTACATTCCTATTCACAATTTGCACAAGAATCCAACATGTTACATTGTAAAGTTTTCAGGCGGTAATCGATCCGCTCGAAGAGCTTACTTATTAATTCCTCAATGGACTCTGATATAATCGAGATGAGAGCATGTTTGCCGATAGACCCATCCCTATCACATGATAAAGCTCAAAGCACTCTGTTGAAGAATAAACTAAATTAGCGTGAAACAAAAACGTGTATTTCTCGGCGCTACTTTGCGCTGCTTTTTTGCTTTTAACTTTTAAGTGCGCCTCTTTGTTCAATGGATGCAAAAAGTTCGCTTGTTTATAATAATAATCATAATATTTCATTTGTATTACTACATTTTATGATATTTTACCTCAAGTGCGCATCACTCTTAGATTAACCTATAAATAATAAACACTTACGTAAAAAATAAACACTCAAAGGGGCTCCTGTTACGTAGGTTACTACCGTGGTGAGCTTGCGTAATATAAACACTGAAATTTATACCAAAAATTCAAAATAAATAGTTTTTTTTGCGAATAATAAATTTGCAAGAAGCAAAATTTATATACCTGAGAGAATGAAATCCTCAGCTGTGTTAAAATTGTTGAATATTTTTTTATTTTTTGTTTTACATTAACTCCAAACAGAAAAAAAATTTCCTCAGCGCCTGTGTTATTTTAGGGGATGCTGGGAAGGAAAAGGGTATGGAAGGGTGGGTAGAAATCTGGGGTTCAGCGGGTCCAGGAGTGACGTATGAATCCATCCCCCAACTGCGGTGCAAGGCAATGATGAGTCTAGAGAATCCGGTTGGAGAGGTCAAAAAGCATCCCCCAACCGGTCCCCCTGGATCTCGCCCGAAAGTTGATGGGCTGTTTGTTTAAGTTTGTCTAGACCATAGATTCCCAACCTATTTTTGCCCACCGCCCCCTTTTAGAATTTATTTTTTCCTAACGCCCCCCAAAAACTCATAAATCTTAAACGGCAATTGTCACGATTATATTTACCACAACGGGGGTGGGGGGGGGGGGGGGGGGGGCAGCGCAATGGGATGGGATGAAGCAATATGGAATTTTTTATTGTACATTTTATTTAGTTATAACATAGTTATTCATTTTATTTAGTTATAAAATATTTACTCTTATGTCTAATCAGCGGCGTAGCGTGGGAGGGGGTAGATATCCTATTGTTTTATGCCGATTTTTATAATCCCATACGCCGAGTACTCTTCCAATAAAATCATGCTTATAAATTCTAGAATTAGAATTTCTCATCGTCATCACACATACATATGCGATGAATTAAAACTACACTCAGAACCTGAAAATGGTTTTTCGTTGATTCTGTCGGCACTTACATTCTGAACACAAAACTGGTTTTTAATTAAATCTGTATGTGGTGAATTATAACTACACTCAGAACACCGGGGCGGAGGAAAATTTCGCCTCACCCTTATTTGGGTACTTCTAGCGGCGGGTGGGGGGGATGTATATGGAAATCCTATTTTTTTATTACGACCTTTTTATACACGAGCCGGATATTATTTAAATCACATTTGACGAGTATTCTTTCAACGAAAATCATGTTTATAAATTCTTGATTGATTTATTTTGCGTTAGAGTCCCCAAATAATAGTTATACAGGCGACAATCAATTTCTCTGAATTTTACAAAATTATGTAAGTAACTCAAACGTGAAGCTTTACTCGATGCACGATGAATCGGCAACTCGTTATTTAATTTACAAAACCAGTTTGTGTGCGGTGAATTAAAACTACACTCAGAACATAAAAATGGTTTTTCTTTGATTCTGGGATTAAATAAACAGTCTGCAACTAGAATTATATAACTGCGAATAACAGAACGTTTTCCTTCGAAATGTGTCAGCAGATGAAACCAACTGGAATGTCACATTCTGAACTGGTTTATATTAAATCTGTACCTGGCGAATTAAAACTACACTCAGAACATGAACATGGTTTTTCTTTGATTGCGACAGTACGTACAGAGTCTGCCACTAGAATTTTATAACTTCACTTCGAATCAGACAATGTTTTCCTTCGAAATGTGTTAACTGATGAATCCACAACTGGAAATTTACATTCTGAACACAAAATTGGTTTAAATTAAGTCTGTATGCGGCGAATTAAAAATTCACTCAGAACATGAAAATGTTTTTTTCTTTGATTCTGGCAGCACATAAATAGTCTGCAACTAAAATTTTATTACTGCACTTCGAATAAAATAATTGTCCCTTTCGAAATGTATCAGCAGATGAATACACAACTGAAATTCATTCGTTAATACATTCTGAACACAATACTGGTTTTAATTTTAAGAGTGAATCTGTTTGCGAGTTATCAGCTTTAATTAGAATTACTCTCATAATAATGATTTGCGAAATTTGCAGCTTAAAAAAATATAATTATAAATATTTTTAATAAAAAGAAGAGTTGGATTCGTAAACGAAAGTATCAGTATCATAGAACATTTTCAAATAATGATTTGAAATGGTTTAAATTTTTCCAAGATAATTATATTATTTATTGTGAAAATTTGCCGCCCCCCTTAAAAGTGCCGCCCCCACGCTACGCCACTGTGTCTAATATATTATTTTCTAAAACTACTTACTATAATATTATTTCCTACCTACTTACTAAAATTTGGACTTTACAACATGACATAATCCACGAAAAACTGCAAGACTTTTAGTTTCCTTAACGTTTACCGGGAGTTCATTGAACATTTTAAAACATTTATGATAAATGTTGTTTTGTGTTCCCGTTTGTGTTTCTCCCTGCATGTCCTTTCCCGTGCGTCTCCGTTTCCCTTCCCCTCCCGCGTTCCCCTTCCACCTTCCCCGCCATCCCTCTCCCTTCTCGCGCTCCCCAGTCCCGCCAACCCCCCTCCCGCGTACCATATATGCAGTCCCAGTACATTCAGTTTTCAAACAACTCGCGTGCCAGCTGTTACAATGTTTTTATTCAAATTTTAATTTTTCATAAATTACAAATATTCATTTTAATAAGAACAATTAATCAAAACTGGTACCTAACATAGGTACCTATTTAAAATATCTGAAATTTAAAAAATCCATAAACAATTCTTTTGTTACAAAAAAAAGCTGCCTGCTAAATTCAATTTCATCAAACATGCGAACTGTCAAACGTGCAAAGTTAAGATAGTCGTTAAGTTTTCTTAAATTATTCAATTTTCTTAATCTTTCTCTCCGTGAGAACCTTCTAGAAAGTATAAGAAATCTTTTAAAAAAAAGATGAATGAAATAGGTAAAGTCGTTGTGTTATGGCGTGACCAAGGAAAACAGGGATTCATTTATATTAGTTATAGGCATTAGTTCATTTACTACTGTTTTCAGATGTCCTACTAGTTCATCGGCTTTTCCGTCTAAATTTCCTTGTTTATCGCAGATCCGCTTTTTGTTTTGTAATGCATAATTACATAATTTATCCTTATTATAGTTCTTTTTATTCCTGTACGTTATACTTCGTGTTCCCTGAGGCTTTGGACTATTGTAGTGATCAGATATTTTGAGTTCTTATGCAACATTAACTTCGGCGTAAAAGACATTTGAAATTACCAAATCAATCTTGGTTTTAGAGTTTTTTCACATTCTTGTATATTTTTTGACAAGTTGCTTCCAACCTAGGCAATTTATGATGCTTTGTAATGTTGTGCTTTTTGGATTGGTTTTCATCATGTCAATATTAAAATCTCCACAAATGATTTTATCATGTCTCTTCTATTTTTTGTTTGCTTACGGCACCACTCTTCAAAAAAATCTAAGAATTTTGTATCATTTTGATTTGGGAAATGATGAATAGCTGCATAGGCTCCCCGCTTAAAATCATTTTGAATTTCAATAGCCAGTATCCAGGTATTATTTTTATCTGGTACCGCATTTATTGTGACTTTGTAAGAGATATTGTTTTGAATTAATCAATTAATATGATAACTCTACCAGTACGCCTGCTAATATCTAATTGTCGAATAGCCTTGAAATGTTATTTCATTTTGGTTAATTTCTTCGATAATATAGGTTTGGCTCATCATCACCATGTGAAGTATGTAATATTTTAGTCTTGTCCTTGTCTTGTCTTCGACTTCTTCGATATGTGCTAGTAAACTAGCTATGGGTTTCTCTGGGTCTCCTACCGCCCCCCTGAAAGTCTGAAACGCCCCCCAATTTTCACTTTGCCTTCTACCGCCCCCTGAGGGTCTGAAACGCCCCCCAAGGGGGCGTTATCGCCCACGTTGGGAACCTATGGTCTAGACGCACCCACCGCCAAGACCTAGACAAACTTCACCCCGCGAACCCAGACAACCCTGTTAAGTCACCAAACGTAGCGAACCCATGAATACGAAATCTTGTTTGTAAGAATAGGTATGCTAGTAGGTATTTTACTTTATTTTTTATTTTATTTGACAAGTATTTGAGATCTGATTCTTCTAACAATCAGAAAATATATTATAACAAGATGCAAACAACATCAATAAACCAATAATCATCTTCTGTGTGTATTTTTCTTTTAATCTTTGAAACAGATTTTGGCAAGTTGTTTTTAGTGCGTTTCTTAAAATTCAGAAAAAAATATTTGCAAAAACTTCCAACAGACCACACACATGAAAGAACAAAGATATACACATTGACTTGACGAGTAGGTTCTGGTTCAGTGTACATCGAAGCATGTTTGATACACGTTTGTTTCATAAGCGCGAACAAGTGTGAACAGAGCTTCACGGTCGCGTGAATGACAAGAAAGCCTTCATTTCAACAAATCCTCTCTTGGGCTAAATGTCAGTTATCACTAAAAGAGTGCCGCTGTAATGGCTTTAATAATTTCCCAATGAATTTATTCTCAATACTTTTAACACTTTCTGTAAGTATACTTAACGACCCATTCCGAGCTTAAATTTATCTTTTTTAATTTAAACGATTTATCCGATCAATTTATTATTTTTACTGAGCTTTCGGACTTTGTACGTTTCAACATCTGAGTGTGGACCGGGATTCTGTGGTAGAACATTTTCGTACAGACTTTCTGAAGATGATAAACATCTCTTCGATTAGTTAAATGAGAAGCTTATGTAAATGTGTACTTAATTCCGAATCTCCGGCCATAATTTGTGTGGAAGATTACATTTTTTATACTTTTGAATAATAAACGCGCTCGTATGCAAGGTTTAATAACGTGGGAATTCTATTTCTAACAAATGGCTTTTTTAAATCAATTATTAAGAAATTGGTAGAGGAAAGTAACCAAATATTGAATATTATCCCTAATATGGAATACCGCCATTTCTCGTAAACAAATAAATAAAATGCAATAAACATTGACCGTCTCAGTATTTCTTAATCGTATTGCAAGAATTGCCCCCTTTACAACAGTAAAATTATCAAGTGTCCCCCCCTCCCCTGAAACGAAGTTTAAAATTTTCCATTTGCGCAATGGATTTCCTACTACAAATAAAAAATGACCAGAAGTAAGAATAAAACATACAATCTTTTTATGAACATTATGTAAGTATGGTTATTTCCATTTGGGGTATTATGCCGTGTTGCGCTACCTCCTCCTTTAGCCAACGTTTCGGACAGCGTTACAGTGTCCATCATCAGGGCAGATGTGTACACATCTGCCCTGATGATGGACACTGTAACGCTGTCCGAAACGTTGGCTAAAGGAGGAGGTAGCGCAACACGGCATAATACCCCAAATGGAAATAACCATAAAATTTTTGGCCCTGAAAATCTAAAATCATATCATTATGTAAGTATGTGTATAATTTAAAAAAAAAAAAAAATAACTGAAAAAAAGTTAATGTGATTGCGCCAATTTCGTGATATTGGTTTCATGTTTAGTCAAATATAATCTCAAATCTCCTCTTTGGCTTATTTGTAATCGATTTCGTGATTTATTCAATTTTTTTTATTTTTTATTTTTTATTAGTTTTTATATACATATACATGTAATATAATCATGAGTTATTGCATTTTCAGGTTACAATCGGATTAAACTCAAATCATTAAATACTAACATGCAACATTGATTAGAAATAGTATAAACATATATATATATGTATATAATATATAACCTTTACAAGAGTGTAGCTACTCGTGTGTAAAGGGAAGAGAAAATATATATAAAAATTAAAATTAAAAATTATAACACATACATATTTACGTACTTACATAAATCAAATGTGTGAAAAAAAAATAATATAAAAAATAAAAAAATAATAATATAAAATAAATTTTTGAATAAGTATTGTTAATTTAAGGTTAATGCGGTTCTAAGTGGCTATATATGCAATATGTATGCATTACTGTGTTAAAATCCTTTTCTACTAAATAGGAGGATAGAAATGCTTGGTAATTTTACTTCTTTACACAGAAGAGGGTATTGATCGCGAAAACGGACCCAAAAAGCTGTATAATCACATTGATTGAATTTTATTTTGGCTTCACAGTCAAATCGTTGCACCTAATTTGATAATGGATGAATTTATTTTTGATATTGACCCAATGTCCACTCGAACTTCTGCAGCGCCCCCTAAATGCTGAAAATTTAAAAACGTCCCCCTAGACGTCCAAAACGCCCACAAGGGGGCGCTGGCGCCCCCGTTAAGAGGAAATACTAGCTGCGCTTTTCTATACAAACGTATTCCCCGTTTATCTCTCTGGATTTTGACCCTAGAGCAAATTTTTTTTTTACATAATATAGATATTGACCACTAGCGTGTCGGTACGTTTTGTTTTTTTTGATAATTTACTTCTCATAGAAGTTACGACCTTCCAAAAATGAATAAAATTGCCTAATTTAAACGCCGTCAAAAAACGTTCAGTATACAAACTAAACAATGTATTTTGAAAAAAAGCAAAACGTACCGACATAGAATATTTTCTTTTAATACAGTTAGTGAAAAAAATTTTTTAAATCCGTCCAGTTTTGGAGAAGAAAAATGGGGAATACAAAACATCGATTTCGAAGATTTTATTTAGGTATTTTCGGCCCGACGTGCAGGTGTCCCTTTCGCTCATTTCTCCTGAGGGGGGCCGGGGAACGTGGGTTTTGACAAATACATACATATAATGCGAAGTAGTGATGTAAAGAATTTTATCGGTAGACTAGTGTTGTCCTTGCCCGAGTAATCGATATTTTTTATTCGTTTTTTTTCTGTTTAGTGACTCATCGCGGTATACCAATACTGACCGAGCTTTCATACTAAAATTGTGCAAAATTAAATTTTTTTATGTCAAGTACTATAATAAATTTTCAATTTGGGAGGCGTTTTAGGTACCATCGCCCCGGGAACCATTTATTGGATAACCAACACCCCCGCCACTTGGTCACCGCAAGTGGTCCTCTATGTTTGGTGACAGAGCCTGGGTTCCCGGGTTCACGGATGAGGTCTGCATGGGTTTTGGTGGCGGATAATTTTGTCCACTTACTGCGTGGCGGGCCGGATTGGGAGAAACTGGAAGAGGAAGATCTTTTGATCTCTACAGCTGGACTCTCCACCATCATTTCATACTTTTACCTACCTTTTCCCTACCCAAAACTTCCTTTCCTTCCTTATCCTAAAAATACCCTCCACACAGCTTCTCCAATGATGTCCAACAACTTCTCCAACAAAGTCCCTGAGCGATTATTTTTCCTCGGTGCCTCCAATGTGAGGTTTATGTTTTTAAAAAAAATCTGTTTCAAATTTTTAGTTGAGAGTCGCTTACATTGCCTTCAGTGATTAATTGAAATTTTTTGTTTGTAAACACTTTATTGTACAAAATTTTTTACCACTATACAATGAATTTTAAACAATTTATGATTTAGATCTTTCTCTCGCCGGTAAATTTCTTGATATGCGACCGTCAATTGTTTCTGGTAAAAGGCATTGGTGGTAGAAGTTTTTCTAACAGTGGTTCAATTTTTTGCCAGATTGAATCGTCCCTTTCAATTTTTTCATACGGCAAACCTTTAGGACTCCACACGACAAAATAACAGTATTTACGACGAGTAATGTGTAACTGGCCTTGTACTTGGTAGAAGTAATTGTGATTCCGTTTTAATGTTGAAGCATTGTCTTCAATTTTACAGTTATCAATTTTTTTTGTTCAAATCCTTCTTCTGGTGACATATTTACTATACTATATGGGCATTTCACTTCAATTATAGAATCCTTGCCAAAAAGGCCATCCGGACTTGCCGCTAAAAAGTTTTTGTTTTCATCGATAAATAGTCCACAGGCGAATACCTCTAATTTTGTTTCTTTTGTAAATTGCTCAATTGCTTGGTTTTCATTTTCTTTCCCATAATTTGTGGCCATATTTCCTTTAAATGGCGAGTACAGTAGCGAGTTTAATACTCTCGCAACTGAAGTTTTTGGCCGTAGCTTACATATTTTTGTCCAAAGTTAGAAGCTGTAAGCCGCTTACGCCTTTCAATTGTCCACAAATTATTATTGCTTTGGCCCACCGTATTCCTTTCGAGTTCATCCTTATTCGATGGAGATAATTCTTTGAAAAATTCCTCTTTATCGTTTCAAATAATTCAGCTGGCATATCTGGATCTAATTCCAATTGACCATAATTTTCATCAGGCCCTGTAACTTTTTTTCTCTTTTCTGTCGTGTTTTCGTAATACCTTAGTTTTATTTTTCGACACCTCTGTATTGTCTCCTTCGAACGTCGTTTTCTTTCAATAAAATGCTTCGTGTAGTTGCCAGGACTGTGGCCTTGGATTTTTTTTGTATTCGTGAATGGGTTGTCATTTCACTATTCCACGAAGTTACTGCTCAAGAAGCTCAACTGCTGAAGTTATCCCATTTTTGTAAAATTTGCTCTTTTTCCGCCTATAAATTTGGCTATAACGTTGTTGAATTGCTCCACAGTGTTATTTGTCACGTTAATAATAAGACTTTCTGCATTTGCTATTAGAGACGACAATAATTGTTGAATATCAGTCCTGTTCCACAATCTTGAATGAAGATCGCTTACTAAATTTGGATCATTAGTATACTTCTCCGACTTGCAATAGTATGACGAACATTTTGTATGATCACCAAAAACATGGTTTGCGGCATTTTTTGTCCATTTTCAGATTTTTTACTTTATCACTTTGTGCCGTGTTTTCTTGCTCTTTTCTGTAATTTACTGCTCAAACTATAGCTTTTCTCATACGTAAAACGTTTGCTTCAACCTTTTTCCTTATGTGAACTGGTACAAAGCCTTTAGCGTTGTTGGTTTTTTTTCTAAGTGCTTTTATTTTATTGCAAAAATTGCGAAGTAAGTGATTTTTGCACTTTTTTTTGTACTATGAAGTTGGGCCTGAAGCCTTGGGTTGAAGTTTCGCTAATATTGTCTTCATGTAATTAAATATTACAATTTAAGGTTTTATAAAGTTGAAAATAAAAATAAAAAGTTTTGAAGTTTAAAAAAATTATATATTTGTTTCCTTTATTTCAAACTGACTGTAATAAATATTTTAAAAAAATGTGTAGGTAAATCTATCTATAGGTAAAAGACCAACATTTTTGATTGAATTTTGAACGAACTAACACATCCTTTTTTGTATTTACTGCTTAAAGAAACTCAAAAATACAGGAGTACAAATCAAACCTCAGCAAGCGATATATCTAACATTTTAAACATTATTATTTACAAACATGTCAACTCACACGTATGATACACACAACACAATAAATCCATTTAGATTTAATTGTCTAATAAAATATGTAAGTGCTTTTATCTTTTTCGTTATCGTAATTTTAATTAGAAAAAAACTTAAGGTGGGCTATTTTTAAACCTTTTTTATCTCTACATATTATAAAGTAAAGTCCCCCGCGCCGTCTTTCCGTCTGTCTGTCTGTCTGTCTGTCTGTTCGCGATAAACTCGAAAACTACTGAAAGGATTTTCATGCGGTTTTCACCAATAGATAGAGTGTTTCGTGAGGAAGGTTTACGTATGTAATTTGTCAAGGATTTGTGTAAATTGGTTGAAACATGACGATAATTGTTAGAAGTGTCAGAAAAATTCCAGCCGCCTGGTAGCTTTCATCGAAAACGCTGCCTAATCCTTTTGGGATATAACAAAACAACGCTTGGTGGGATATTCCTCTTTTATAGATCTACAAAAAAGTCCGCGATTGCATATATCTATCTTTTACTATACGCATTCTATCTTCTTATCTTATTATTCTTATCAATTGCATTTTAGATATAATGTGTATAGTAAGCTATCCGTAAAAGATAGATATATGCCTTCGCGGACTTTTTTGTAGATCTATAAAAGAGGAATATCCCACCATTAATTGTTTTGTTATATCCCAAAAGGATTGTGCAGCGTTTTCGATGAAAGCTACCAGGCGGCTGGACTTATTTCCGACACTTCTAACAATTATCGTTATGTTTCAACCAATTTACACAAATCATTGACAAATTGCATACTTAAACCTTCCTCACGAAATACTCTGTATATTGGTGAAAACCGCAGGAAAATCCGTTCAGTAGTTTTCGAGTTTATCGCGAATAGACAGACAGACGGCGCGGGGGACTTTATAATATGTAGAGATAGAGATAATCGGTCAAAAATACATTTTTGTTGCATATGCATTTTTGAGTTTTTTTTTTAATAAGATAGGTAAGTGCCAAATTATATGAGTAGAAATTTAAGTTTTGTTGTATCATCATTACATAGTATAAAATGAAGTCGCTCAAAATGTATGTGCGCATAAATCTTTTAAACTACGCAACAGATTTTCATGCGGTTTTCACCAATAGATAGAGTGATTTAAGAGGAAGGTTTATGTGTATAATAAATGCTTATTATAGTAGAGAAAAGCCAAGAAATTCAAATATTCAATTTAGGCAAAGGGCAGCGCGCAGCGGGCAGCTGGCGAGCGGATGGTGTGGATTTTATAAAGGTTGGGTAAATGGCGTTGTGTTTCGTTAGCCACAGCAACGTGTGGCCGGGTCTGCTAGTTATTAATAAAATAAAAACAAAATTATATGTTTATTTCGAATTATAAAATTTGAAAGCGTATTTCATCATCTTTCAAAAACAGTTTTTAGTTTTCGGATGCGTTCACAAATATTAAAGTTATTTGGAATTTATTGGAAAGCGGAAATATTTTGACTTTTCGAAAAACAGGCCCGAGGCCTGGGAGGTTAATACTAATTTTCAATAATAACTAATGTATCATAGAGAATAATCATATGTATGTATATAATAATTCGATGTAGTTGGTTTGACTGCATATTTATAAACGCAAATACAGTGAAAACTTTAAAACTACTAACCTACATAGAGTTCTAGTAAAATAATTCGTAATTTGTCGGTAATAAGCGTGAACAGAAGACATTGTTACAATACCTATCGACGATATTTATAAATAACCGACAATAGCAGACCTCGTGCGTTTAAAAATAATGGGCCCTTTTTCTGTCACACCGCAAGGCCGATTCAAAAACTTCATTAGCGACGAAATAAGTCGAAACATGCTTTATCTAAACAGAATATTGGATATGGCGGTATGAGGCGAAAGACGGTAGGCATGAGACGCAGAGGGGGCGAGAGGGTGTACAAGCCAAACACTCACGTGGTCTCACCAACACATCGATAGCTAGTTCTTTTTTGAGCGCGGTGCGATAGCGAGAATTTTTTAAAATACCTACCGTCGAGATTTCTCACCGGTGCTATTACCTCTTAAGAATCACTGGTCTATCTCTTTTCAATCACTATACGCGCGCACAGGTTTCAATTTGTCAGTCGAGCGAGTGCTGGGTCCGCGGTGAGACAGTTTTGTTTTCTGAAGATGCTAGAGGAAAAATCTGGATCAAATGCCTCAAGTGCGGACTCTATTTTTATGCGTAATAAACAAAAAGGTATTCCATATTTGGGTACTTTCATCATACTATATATGTACGTTTCATTGTCATTTCTAACAAGTTTTATTAGCAGATACATTTGAAAGAAAACTGATACAAGAGATTTGAGTGATTTCCTTAGGAAATGTAATTAGATTGACATTACTAAAATCGTGGCCATTAACCTCAGCTCTTTTGCGTTATATTGCTTTTATTGACCTCTATTCAATTCCACATATATTCACCTAACTCTCATTTTAGTTTTATTTCATTCTTGTATAATATTATTATATAAGAGGTGAATAGTATTTTAACATTATGTAATTGTGAGTGTATTTGGAACAATGGAGAACCTGTTCCCACGGAGAATTGTTATTAATCCAATTATTTCATATGGTTAACTTGTTTTTAAAAATGGCGTGAGAATCTTAAACGTGTACGCTAATGACAACTTGACTCAATAAGTTCAGATTATTTATTCATTCATTCTTGATGACGAAATTTTTTTTTTACGTTTTCCATTGCGAAAACGCAGTGAGAATCTGTAAGTGTGTCTATTCTCACATATAATTGAAATATCGCAAGGAAATAATTTGAAGTAATGTTTTTAGTGGTTTTGGCGCTCTTCTATCTGCGCTATTTGAAGAAGTTATAATTCATTGAGTGTGCGGGTTGGTTGATGTGCGATATTTCCGTCCCCACCTTCGCTGGACGCGATGGTCGTATTTCGGGATTGTCGCGTCCGAACAAACATTCTGCCCGTTCTCCGTTCTGCCGGCCGCGCCTGTGACTTCCCGGGAAGAGGATAAACAGACACCGCGGAACGTGGTCGGACAGAAATAACGGGCCGCATTTCACGGGAGCAGGGGGTAAATACTTTCGATTCTTATCCGGAAGATAACTAACACTTAAAGTTAACCTAACCTCAAGACCCAAAACTATTAGGATATCTGGCCTCTGACCTGCTGCTTACTCGGAACTTCATTGCACTAAAGACAAATGGTTCGCGGCGTAGGAACTACTCACTACTCGTAATTTGATTTTAAATACTGGCAATTTTCATGCCACATTGTAACGCACGTGTGTTGAATCGCACTTCTGAATGACAGAATGGTTTTGACTTAAATTTAACCGAACCTTCAAACTCATGGAGATTTTATAACATCTCTTTACAAGTATCTATTTAGAGGTCTCTTCAGCTGGGATTTCTCGACCAATCGCCTTTTACCACAGTGGGAGAGATAGATTTTTAGGTACATCCGTCATTCCTAGAACACTGACCTACAGTTCCTATCCACCATTCATACCCTTTTCCTTCCCAGAAGTTCCTTCCCTTAAAAGCACACAGCATCCCCAAAGATGACATAGGTCCTGTGGGAAATTGTTTTCCTCGGGTCCGCTTATGTAAAAAACAACGAGTATGCTTTAGGTCACACGACTGAAGTAAAACTTCACTAACTTATATCTCCCTCTCAACTTCCGTTCACCTCGCCCGACCGTTCGCCTCGATCACACTTTTCATAACGCTCTCGTCACGCATTTACCAGCTACTCCCCAAGTCAAGCGTGCGTAAAGACCCGGCCGTTTGCCTCGCCCAATCACACTTTTCGTAACGCTCTCGTCATGCATTCACCAGCTTACTCCCCAAGTCAAGCGTGCGTAAAGGCCCGACCGTTCGCCTCGCCCGATCACACTTTTCGTAACGCTCTCATCACGCATTGACCAGCTTACTCCCCAAGTCAAGCGTGCGTAAAGAAGTTTTACTTCAAAAAGTTTACTAAAAGTATAACGTTTGGAGAGCTTGCATAGTTGCTTTTAAACAGCACAAACTTGTGAAATAAAAATATATATATATCTAATGTGTTAATTTTTTAAGTATTAGTTTCAGTTTAAACATTTTTTTTAATCTTTGGAAGAAAATTAGACAGTTTCCTTAATTATATTATCTCCGTATATACTTTTATGATTCAATCAAATCAGAGATTCGTTTGATGGAAGTCTCAAATTCCATGGGTGGACTTCAAAGAACTTTCTCTGTTGGACGCAAAAATCTCAAGTATATGATTAGCAAATAGAAACAAACAAACCCGTGTTCATTTGCTTGCGATTTCAATTGTATGGATCGTATTGAAGCGAGTGGTGGTGAGTGGCGAGACGAGAGGAATTTCCTGCGAATGATTCCAAGTTGACTGGGATTGATGGCGGCTATAAGTCTCCGCAGCCGAAGCCATGGTTTCTGTCTGCTAGAATCGTTTATCTAAGAAGAATGAACCTTTGCATCTTTGTATATATCAAATGTTCACTAAATTGTCCGTCTCCATTGGCAGGGTAATTCAGTGCTTTTCCCCGTGATTAATAGTTTTCAACTAAAACTTTCTATTAGAAATGTGCAATTCTATTCAATCTTCGTTTTTTACGCAGCAGCTTCTCGTGATTACACTCAATTTTAGTTTAGCTTGATTGCCTCTAATCTATGAACTTATGACTTGGTCAAAATGCTAAACCAATTATCTTACTAATTCACCAACAAGCGATTTCAGGCAAATAGGTGTAGCGCCATATAATTAACTGTCTTCTGTTAATCCGACTCGAACAAGATAACACTCAAGTTTAATTTGAAGTTTTTTTTTATAACAAGTTCTGGCGTGTAATTATTATTGAGCGTGACAGCTGTTTCACCCTCCGAAGGCATTATTAAACTGTGGGATGGACACATACAGACGATTTATTTCTATAAATGTACGTACTTATGATTAAAATCTGTTGACCCCTGTTAATTAACAAATTATTAATTAATATCCACTTAAAATTATTAATTACTATCAGACCCGTCTACACGTTGCTCTTGCTAACGAAACACAACGCCATCTTCTGACAACGCCATTAGGGGTCGTCCATTAATCACGTGATGTTTTTTAGCAACTTTTTAACCCCCCCCCCCCTCCCCCCTGGCGTGATATGTGGTGAGGTTTTGGACTAACCCCCCCCCCCCTCCGAAATCACGTGTATTTTTTTAGTACAAAGTATTTTGAAATTTTCAGAATATTATCACGAAAAATAAATACACGTGATATCTCATTGTACCCCCCCCCTCCTCGTGATTTTTTCCGAACCCCCCCCCCCCCTTTTGGAGCCGCACGTGATTAATGGACGACCCCTTACCCAACCTTTATAACCAACCCTATCTGTTAATTTGCGTACGTATCCACACTACCCGCTTACCAGCCCGTTCGCTTTATATCTAATTTACACAAAACCTTGGCAAATTATATACCTAAAACTTCCTCATGAATCACTCTATCTATTGGTGAAAACCGCCTGAAAATCCGTTGCGTAGTTTAAAAGATCTAAGCGTACAGACAGCAGGAGCGACTTTGCTTTATATCTACTACGTAAAGATTAATATTAGAGTTCAACAAAATAAACTTGATAATAATATTTTGTTGTGAAGAGTTTTATTTCACACATATATTTTTATTTATCTGCTACCGGTTTCGGAGTTTAAAGTTTGCTAGTGAATGACACTGAAGTGTCGAAATCAGTTGCAGCTAAAAAAAAATAAAGTAACATATGTAGGTATACGTGAAACAAAACTCTTCAAAACAAAATGTTTAGAAATTGTTACATAGTAGTTAATGCCCAAGAAATAAAAAAAACAACAGTAATAAAACTTTCGTACACAATTTCACTCACTTCGTCAATCCCTTTGTTAATGGAGCATCTCGAATCCTTATTACATCTACTTGCGCAAGTTGCGCGCAATATATTTTTCGAACAATTCTTTCTCCGTATCTAAACCATAAATGCGTGTATTTCTTAATTTTGTTCATTAGGTACGCTCTCTACTCGAATGTAATTGATATTTCAGTTGAAATCATTAAGTTGATTGATGGCGGCTTCGCCTGCAGGTAACCGGCAATAACTAACAACAAACAGAAGATAATTACGATGTATTGGTTTCGTGCACGAGCTCGTGTGCCTATTTTTCTTTCGGCGTCTTTCTTTGGTGTTTCAGTAACAGTTTCCCTGCTGTCACGCGCGTCCATCAGCGGTTCAGCACGTCATGTCACGGGCGACGCCGTATAGACCACTACTTTGAATTATTGATCAAACACGGATTAAGACTATAACATCCGCTCTTATTTTACCAATAAACAAAAATAAAATAACACATGTTATGTAACATACCTGGTGTTATCGTGTTGTCATATTTTGTTTAAATAATGCAAAAAATTTGACACACATATGTGTGAGTATTATAAAATGTAGTTTTAAAGTGTTACATTATGTATTCCTTGATAGTTGATCCCCGACAGTTGGTCCCTGACATACTTATGTACAATGTGCAGTCGGTTTAGGAAAGAACGGTACCTATACCTTCTTACACAAAAAAATAACTCAGTGTTACCGAAGGGGTGTGCAGAGAAAATGTACCACCGAATAATAAAAGTATAAAACGTATTTTCATTCAAATGTATCAAGGATAAAACTAATCGTCTCTTTACTGCGTATATCAGAGTATAAGTACAAAAATCGACAGTGTAAATAAATTCGTTTGATATCCATGCCAACTTATTATTAATGGTATTTTTGAAGTTGATTTTCGGATTAAAATTGAAAAATAATGCACAAAAAATTATAATCTTATAATAAAATTATAATTTCGGGGGGGGGGTCAACTTTCAGAAATTAGTTCGTTCTAACTCATTGTGAATAATAATATCAATAATACTTTTTTTATTATATACTAGCTGGTACCCGGCATGCGTTGCTATGCCATTTAATAAAGAAATTGTTTCTCTCTGCGTGTCCTTTCCCATTCGTCCCGTTCGCCTTCCGCCTCCCCTTCCCCTCTCACGTTCCCATTCCGCACCCTCCACCTTCCCTATACCCACTCCACTCCCCCCTTCTACCGTCCCGCGAACCCCTTCCTCGAGTTCCCCTCCCCCCTCCCGAGTTCCCCTCCCTCCTCCAGCATTCCATACATTCATTCCCGGTACATTCAGTTTTCAAACAGCTCGCGTGCCACCTATTGTAATATTTTTAAACAAATTTCGTAATGCCAGAGCTCACCAGTAGTTTTATACAAACCTTGTCCTGACAATAAAGAACACAAAATTAAAAGAATTATCCAATTTGGTGCAGTCGTTCGGAAGTTATGCGCGTACATACATTTCGGCGATTCATTTTTATTTATATAGAAGATAGATAGATAGATATAGATAGAAGATAGAAGATAGAAGATAGATAGATATTGTTTTGATATTAAATATCTACCACACGTAAAAATAAATTAAATACCTAGAACTTCTTCAAACATTTTATGCATCAAAAATATAATTTATTGAATATTACATTAGAATTCCGCAAAGTTACTCATTTATCTTTAAAACATAATGAATTATTGAACATTTTAAACAAATCTCGCGACAATGGCAACGTGTTTCACATAATTTTAGTTTTTTTTTCATTGTGGGTAATTTCATTTATAACATAAACATTATTTATTTATTTTCCACGATCCATTACAGTTTGTTTACCCATTTTAAACATGCACTAAATTGAGCGAAATAATTTTCTCTGACGTCCATTTGTGTGAGTCTGTTTCTAAGTTTATGAATCGTAGTGTTATCGTCGCGAGAAATTTGGAATATTTTATTTGGGATAAAATAATCAAAGTTCGCAAAACCTGTTTGAGGCCAATTTATAAATTTTATATTATTATCTCTTTGATTCTGTTCGGTAAAACCTTTTCCACTATTTGTTTATTTCGCAGCGTGTTTTTTTAATATTATTTTGCGCAGATTGAATACCTAAAATGGTTAGTAACCTCGGTGGTTTAGTGGGTACAATCCTTGGCTATCAATCCGGAGGTTGCAGGTTCAAATCCCGGCATGCGCTAGTAAATTATGTTTGATTAACTCGTGTAATTTCACAATTTATTCATTAAAAATAATATATAGTATATTTGAGGCACGTTCAAGAGTGGTAGATACTTTGAGAATCACCCTGGGGAATGACGAGATTATTTGTTTTTCTTTATTGAGAGGAAGGATGTGAACATGAGCGGAAGGAAGTACTTTAACAATTAGCAGTGATTCTATCTTACCATGCGGTACTTTTATAGAGGAAGTGCAGCCAATAAAACTGCGTCCTGTTTTCTACCATCTGGGAAATCTGTATACTGTGTCGTTTGACGTACGAATTATTTGTAGGTCGGAAAAGACCGTTTCCCATTTCTATTCGAACATCACGACTTTGCAATGTTTTGTGTCGGTCAGTCGCCCCAAAAATAATATCTTATTCGTGAATGCCTAAACTCCCATAATGTTGGCAAAGCTAATTATTGGGCTTGGTAACAGAAGAAGTCGGCCGGTTTGAGAAGAATTCTATAGTCCGACCAGATAAATCTAGCATCTGAACAATGAAAATAACATGAGTATCTAAAATCTTGATGTGTTGATTAGTATACATTTATCTTTCATATTTTAGGAGAAGGAATTCGGGAAAAAATAATTCCGTGCTACCGTAAAACGCTTGAGGAAACCAAGAGAAAATTGAACGATAGAAATATTTATTCCGATCGAAGATTTGTATCTGCTATAATTATAATAGTATGACAGTGAGAAGTGAAATCATTGGCAGAGAAAAGACGGGAGTAAACTAAAAGCAGTAAAAGGAAATTCCTGAGGCGCACGTGTACTAAAATTGAATTGAATTGAATTTCAAATAATGTCGTGATCCGAAAAGAATCTGAATAATTTTGAATTAGAGGCTTTTCGAAACTTGAAGACGTCTTGGAAAAACGTTTCACGGTCAAGCAAAGCGTAGGTATTAATGGACGAAGGTAATACGTAATATGTAATATCCTGTCAAATTTAACCTATAAATAGATTAGGCAGAATTTATTTCATTACTCCATCTCCAACATTTATAAAATAACTCTCTTTAAAAGGTTTACCACCCTTCCTATCACCCTTCTGTTTTAATTCTATTCATAATATGTATTTTACCTGAAATATCCTTGTAACTACTATATTCATTTATATTCCTGTACGCCTGTCTCGACACAGGTATACCCTAGTGAGACAGGCATACAAATAAAACCATTGTAAATATATTTTACTATAGATAAATAAATTAAAAAATAAATAAAAATATATCTATCGATGAAAATATGAAATAGATGACACAGAAAATAAAAAGGTAACAACCCAACTGGGACTCGAACCCAGATCCTCTGTGCCGGCCGTATGAAATGTCAATTTTTTGGGGGGGCAACGCGACCGTCGATGTCACTCGAGCGCGTGCGAGTCAGTGCGCTTGTGACTGCCCGTCTGATCGCCCGGTAGTTATAATCTCTTATTTCCATTTTAGAATTACTAACATTATCTTAATTTCCCCGTGTCTGTCTGTTTCATATTTTAATTGTGAGTTGTTGCTATGATTAAACATTACAATGAGGTTTCTAAGCTTCAAATAGTAATCCCTAATAAAATTTAAGAGTATCTATCTGCTAGGACAGATGTGTGTGGTTTTCCATCATATCCGCTTATCCCTTTTGTGGAACGGCGAGATGTTTGTTCAGTTCTATTTAGTTAGACATTTACATTAAAATACAAACAGAAGTTTGGTAAATTGATGTACAATGATTCAGCATTCCTCCATTCAGTCCGATTCTGTTGCACCCAGGCGTCCTCCCTCTCCTCTCCCCTCGTCCCGCTGTGTATCTATTAATAGCGGCGCGCGAGCAAATAGTCCTCTGACCGTAACAGCACTAATAGCTGATGGTTGATGGTTACTAGTTACTACTATAATAATAAGGCGAATAATTCAGCACAGCGCTGACACCGGGCACCGGGCACCGGGCCGCGCGATGTTGATTGGGCGATCAGCGGTCAGTCACTCCGCCAGGCGCCCGCCCGCCAAGGCCAGCGGCTAGCCGTGACCTTTAACACCGCCTGATCTGCGCTCTGTGCTCCGCTAGATGAGAGCCTAGTCCTGGAGACTACAGCCGGGCTAGGTGGGCGCTGCATCCATTCATAGCCATAATCCATGATTGGGTTATTAGACACCACTGTAGGGAGTATACTGTGCACTTGATCTGAAACGACCCACTCCGCGAATATAGGCTACGATCTTACCGCTGAGTGCTCCGTTGTAACCTCCGTTGTTTCTTTTACGTACCAATCATTGACTGAGCATAGCAAACTGTTTTAACTCAAGCACTTTGCTTTTCGTCTATCTGTAAATTTATTTGTGTGTTGTCAATCCTGTCAAGATGATAGCCGTGTTTGATAGTACATTTTTATCCGCCAGAGTTCGCATAAGCGCTACGAGCTGTCAAAAAGGAATAAATCAACATTATGTGAACTAGTGTTAAGAATAGAGAAGATTTTTTTTCGGCGGTAGGCCAACAAATCAATGTGCATAATTGTTTTATCCAGAACATCAATTAAAGCCATGTGTCAAGCATTATAATGAACAGTTCAAAACATGCCTACAAGTCTAGTTTCCCCTCAAAACATAATTTATAACAAAGTACCTACATCATTCTAACAATGCCTGAGGCACTAAACTGGCTCGCAGACCTAGATGTCCCCGTCTGACCCCCACCATACGAAAGAAGAATTCTAACATAGACTCTTAACCCCTCGGTAGAGGTAATCCTAGTGAGTTAGTATTCACGAATCAAAACAATAAATACACTTTCTCGGTCATTTCGGGCATTAGTTAACCATAAAAATATATTTTATTATTATTATTAGATACTTTTAATGTAAATATTTAAAATAAAATTTTTTATTAGTTTTTGAGCAGATAATTCCACTCATCAACTACTTGCTGTAGATCATTGACCTTCAAATTATTACTCCCTGCTTTTTTATTTAAAAATTATAATCCAATAAATATAGGCAAGCGACTTTGATCTGTCATTAAATAAACGGCAATAAAGATTAATTTAACGGACACGGATTAAAGTGGGAATTTTCTCTGCGAATAATTATTATTGAACGACTATTCAAAACGTACGTAATAATACGTTTCGTGGAGGTAAGCTTTCTCAAGATTACCAGCTTACTAGATTCTGTATCTTTTGTGGATACGGAACCGATTCCATACGTAATCTACCGTCAAATCTATTATTTGAATTTTATTTTAGTAATTTGTACATTTAAGTTTACAAATTTCTAATTGATTATAATATTTCATATTGCAGTTTTTTTTTTTTTTTTTAATTATAATATTTTAAATTCACAAAATTTTTGAAATCACAAAATTTTTTGTTTTTGTTTTATGTAGCTCCTACAATCCATCTTGAACTTTTCAATTGGTGAGGACTTAAGAGTTTCTGGTAGTGTGTTATATAACTTAATTCCTTTGTACAGCAGACTGTTTTGCGTATTCGTTTTGTCCTTTTTGTTTAATCTTATTTCCTTGCAAGTCCTTGTGTAATGTCTGTGAATGTCCTTATTGTATACGATTTTATTTGTGAAGTATTTTGGTAACATGTTGTTTAATATTTTGTGAATAAATATCAACGTGTTCAAGGTCAGTATTTGTTTCACTGTTAACCAATTAAGTTCCTTTAGCATTTTAATTATTTTTGAAAATCTATTTCTTCGGAGTATTATTCGCATTGCTCTGTTTTGGAGAATTTGAAATTTATTCTGTTCTCTTTCATTACAAAGGAAAAGGATACTTGAACAGTAGTTGAAGTGTGGAGCAATAATTGAATTGTAAATGGTGATGGCGGTTTTTCTGGAAATTTTCGGCCGAATTCTTCCCAAAAAAAGATATCTTTTTTCCAATTTTCTTGTGGGTATATTCGGCATGTCTATTGAAGTTTAGTTTGGAATCTAATATGACTCCTAAGTATTTCATTTCAGAAACATTTTCAATAATTTCACCATCAATTTTAATTTTGCTTTCACTGGATGTCTTCTTATATCCAATCACCATACATTTTGTTTTTTTTTGTATTTAATTTAAGCTTATTTATTTTTAGCCATCTTGATACATCATCTAGTTCATTATTTAAAATATTTATTAGTTCTTCATAGTTATCTCCAATTAAGTATATAAGTGTATCATCGGCAAAAAGTCGTACTTTGCATTTTGAAAATATTTTCACCATGTCATTAATATAGAGTATGAACAATAGGGGTCCAAGGACCGATCCCTGCGGTACTCCTAATTTATTTTCCATTGGTTTTGAGAATTGATTATTTATTTTTGTTACCTGTTTTCTGTCTTTCAAATACTCTTCTATTAATTTAATGGCTATAGATGAGAAACCAATTTCTTTAAGTTTTCTTATTAAGATTTCTCGATCTATAGTTTCGAATGCCCTTTGAAAGTCTAAAAATATTGCTAAGATAAATTTATTACTATTCATTCCTTCCTTCCATTCTTCGACAATTACGTTTAATGCTGTTTCACACGAGTTATTAGATCTGAATCCTGATTGCTCTTGGCATAGAATATTGTGTTTATCTAGGTATTGTAAAATTTGTTCTTTTATTATCACTTCAAGAATCTGCTCATATTTTGGTAAGGTGTTGATTGGTCGAAATTCTTCACATTTTCTGGTATTTTTAACCTTCGGAACCGGTATAATGGTAGATTGTTTCCATGACTGTGGAAATTTTCCTTCTTCAATCGTCTCATTAATAATATTTAATAGTGTAGATCCAATTACTGGAAAAGCATCCCTTATTATACTAATAGTTAATCCATCTGAACTATTCTTTGATTTAATTTCATTTAAGACTTTAAATAAATATTCTGCATTTATTCTTCTGAAGACCAATAATTCTTTGTTTGAGTCGTTATTTTCATTTATGGGGTTAGCAACAATGTTGGGTATTAATTTGTTGATTTGAGTGATGCTTTCAATAAAATATTTATTAAAGCTATTAGCCATGTTTTCTTCGTTTATCTCTTTTGGGAAGTTTACAATTTTTATGTCGTCTTTGTTTTCGCCATGTACTAATTCTTTTATGCTTTTCCAAATTTTTTTGGGATCCCCTTCTTCTGAGTTAATTTTATTTTTTATGTACTCATTATGCGTTCTTTTTATGTCTTTGGAGTATTCGTTTCTCGCTTTTTTGTAGTTATCCCAATCCATAGTATTATTAGTAAGGCGTGCTCTTTTGTAAAATGTATCTCTATCGTGCTGCATTTTGCGTAGTTCTTTTGTGTACCACTTATTATTATTTATTTTATGTATCTTCTGTTCTGGGACTACTTCATCAATAGATTTTTTTAAGTTTAATATCATCTGGTCCGCTTTTTTGTTATATTCCATTTGATTTATTTCATTCCAATTAATAGCCTCCAAGGTCTGAATGAAAATCTCTTTATCATATTTTTTGTAATTTTTAAAAGTTATTACTTTTGTTTCTTTGCTGGAGTTGTATTTTTCTCTGTCATTTAATAGAATCTGAATTATGTTATGGTCGGTAATTTTAGGATTATCTAGTATATTAATATTTAAGTTGAATTTATTTGAGATTACAAGATCAATCACTGTTTTCGAGGTTTTGGTAATTCGTGTAAAATCTTTAACCAGTTGTTTCATCCCTGCAGCTTGAATAATATATTTCAATTTTTTTGTGTATATGTCTGCCTTTGCTTTGACATTTATATTAAAATCTCCAGCTATAATGTTTACATTTTCGTCTTGTAAATTTTCCATACACCATTTTTGAAAATATGTTAAAAAGTCGCACTTACTTGTATTTGGCGATCTATAAATAACAGTATATGTACCTTTCTTGTTTCCTGTTTTAATGGTGATGGCTAAGATCCAACAAAGTTTTTCAATTTGCTGATTTGATATTACTTCATACGGGTATTTCTTACTTAAGAGAATCATCACTCCTCCTGTGTGTCGACTATGTGAGTTACAACGGATGGTATTATAATTTTCAAATTTTATTTCATTATCTTGAATATCTTCTGTCACATGTGTTTCGCTCATCATTAGCATAAATGGTTTCTTCTCTTCTAAAAGTATTTGGACCTCTTCGTAATGTGCAATGATGCTTTGTACATTTAGGTATATTATTTCATTTTTCTCGTAAACTTTTTTTATAAAAAAGAGATCCTGCTCATTTTCGTTTCCAATTTTCGTTTATAAATCGGGCATTCTCTGCTCATGGCTGAGTGACTACTATTTATTTTTAAACCTAATCTGTTATTTGTCATAATACAATTTACACACTGAATATTTTCATCGGTGCACTCTTTTAAATCGTGATGTTTGGCGCATTTTGGGCAAGATTTTAGGTTTCTGCAATCTACAGCCTTATGATTAAAACCATTACATTTAAAACATCTCATGATATTTAAATTGTCAAAGACCCTGCATCGGTCCCATCCGATATTTATTTTTTGTTCCTTTAACATCTTGTTGTATGTCTTTCCATCAACATCAGCATATACGGTGTAGCTGGTTTGATTTCTTATATTTTTTGTTTCTTTTACAAATGTTACTTTTATTTTGGCGTTTTCTTCAAAAATAAATTCATTTTGTCGTTTTATTTTTATTTCTATCTCTTCAAAAGAATATTTTTCAGTTAAGCCAATAATTTTAACAGATGGTTTTTTTTCTTGTGGGATTTTCACATCATATTTGTCTCCTATCAGTCCAGTCACCTCATCCTGAATTTTTTTTATATCGGTGGAATTTTTGAATTCCATTATTACCCCTCCATCCTTAAAATTTCTCATTCCAGTTACTCCAAAGTTTACTGGATCAATATTTCCTTTAATTTCGTTTTTTGTTTCAATATTTTCTTGATTTTTCTTTTTTGGTTTTATGATTACAATCGGCTCATGTTTTTTTACCTTTTCCGCATAAGTTTCAGGTACTATTATTTTTCTTATGTCTTTTTTAATTTCTTCATTTTTTGTGTTCATATTATTGAAAAGCGATTTATTTTCCTGCATTATTTTTTTCATTTCATTAAAATTATGGGTAACTATTTTTGTGAGTGGTCGGAGAATTTTTAATTCGCCCTTCATTTCATTATTTTCTGCCACTAAATGAGCTATAATGTTAAATAAATTATCCATTCCTTCATTAATTTTTTCTTTTTGGCCCATGGAAATTTTTCCTTTACTTTCTGAGAGGGTTGTCTTCATGGAATTAATTATGATTCTCGAGTTAGTAAGTGCGTTACTCACTTGATTTGTCTCTATCAATATAGACTTTTCTTCGTCATCATTTATATTATTTTCCGAATCAGACGATAAATTATCGTCCTCTTGTTCAGTTGGGGATCTTGGGGTCATAAAAGATTTCGTGAACGGGTCCGAATTTTTTACTCTGGGTGTTTTATTTCCCTTTTCCATTTTTCAAATTCAAATAACTTTAATAAATAAATAATTTTATATATCCACTGCCATCTGTTAATGAATATCGGTAGGTAGTATTTCTTTAAATTGGTGTATTTACCGCCATCTATTGTCGACTAGAGTAAAGTATTAATTTATTTTTGATTACTTTTTGTCTATGGCTTCAAATGACACTTGTCTTCAGACTTCGAATTCAAATTCAAATTCAAATTTAAATGGTTTCAAATTCAAATATTCAAATTCAAAAATTCAAATATTACTCACTTGTCATGCTAATTTCAGGATTTTGTTTTTAAACTCACTGTTATAGTATATCTGTTCTCACTGTGATTATTTTAAAATTGGAAAACGATCCACTTTTTTAATGTGATACACTTAGTTTTTGTGTGAAAAACACAATCTAGATATTGATTTTTGAAACTTTTTGTAGAACAAAATATTTGGTTACTTTGAGTTGCAAGCAGTGTTGCCTATGTGATTGTCTATGGCAGTGGTTCTTAACTTTATTGGAGGTTCTGACCTCCACCAGTGTTATATCACCTAGCGCATTCACCAAACCCTTTTTAATTGGAAAAATAAAATATGTGTATGTCTATGTGTAAAATAAGAGTGCGTCTTGACCTCCGCCGAACCCGCGATACTGACTCACCGAACCCCTGGGGTTCGATCGAACCCAGGTTAAAAACCACTGGTCTACGGCTTGCAATTACTTTTTCTAAGAACTGATATGTCAGCTGTCGTATTTCAACTAATTAAAACGCGAAATGCTGCAAGTGAACATGATTATTTATTAATTTAATGAATGTTTATACGTTGTATACCATGGATTTGAAATTTGCGAGGTTTCAATCTAAATACGCATGAATTACTTAGTTTGCCCAAATTAAGAACCTAATAACCTATTTTGTGCACGTAAATAGTTGTTTCTTGTAGTAATTGTTGAAATGAAGTGTAATTCCCATAATCCGTGCGTTTAAAGTGCGGCGGTTAGTGGAATAATTAATGTAGGTATATCGTCCCCAAATATTCGATTAATCTGTACGTGTAGACTGCCTCAATAGCTATGCCTCTTAATTTGGGCAAACTATGCAATTAATACGATTTTGATTTGAAGAGTTTTAATTTTCAATGTACATTTGTTACTTTAATTTTAAATATTTTGAGACCGGTTTCGACACGTCCGTGTCATTCACGAGCAAACTTAAAACTAATTAAAAATTCTATACAAGTACAAAAATTAATTAGGTGGGGGAAGTGGGAGGGTGGATTTTGGTGGAGGGGGAGAACGGTGGGAGGAGTCAAAATTACATGAAAACATAAAATAATAGCACCATGTAAATCACCTCTACTTACGATGAAAATCCGCCCTTACACTACCCCCGCCTAATTAATTTTTGTGCTTGTATAGAATTCTTAGTTAGTTTTCAGTTTGCTCGTGAATGACACGGACGTGTCGAAACCGGTCGCAAAAAATTTAAAATGAAAGTAACAAATGTACATTGAAAATTAAAACTCTTCAAAACAAAAATGTCTTGAAATTGTTACATAGTCAATAATGCCCAAGAAATACAAAACAATTAACACGTATTCAGATTGAAACGAAACTTGTGAAATCGAAAATGTCGAATCCACGATATACAACTTTAAACGTACATTAAATGTATAAAATCATGCATACTTGCAGCATTTCGTGTTTTAAACTAGTTGAAATACGACAGCTGACATATCAGTCCATAAAAAAGCAAATGCAAGCCATAGACAATCACAAATTTGACAGTAGATTACGTATGGAATCGATTCCGTATCCACAAAAGATACAGAATCACTCTTCAGAGCCAATTAAATAATATCAAAATAGATTGACAGTAGGACGGCGATGGTATCAATCAGCGTTATAGCTTATACCCCACTCAGGCAAGGTGCCAAGCCTCACTTCAACGGAAAGATTAGGAATTTTTAATTATTTTTTGCTTTTTTACGTCAAGTTCTGCCGCATATCTCACAATGGTCGTGGGGACCGACTGAAATACCCTCTATGTTGCGAGGTTTTATTTGTGTCTCGTAGACCTCTAAGGACTGTTGGCGTATTCTGCGTTTGTGCTTAATTTTAACGGGCTTAAAATAGTCTCAAACACGCCAACGGCAGCGTGAGGCGAATAATTATACGCAATTTAGAGGAAATTGTAGAAATTCCTGAAATGGCACTCTGTACGCTTATTTCGTTATTTGTGTTATGAAATCACTGTTATTTGTTTATGCAACTCACCTGTTTACACTAAGCATCATACATAGAGGAAAATATACATGCTGAGGCTGCAAAAACTCTCTTTGGCGTTATGATTTTGCACTTCAATTATTGCACTTTCTGGAATTTCTAATCAACGCAATTTATTTGATTTCTATAAAGAGCTATGGCGGCGCATCTATATTAATTTAAAAAATAATAAAGGCGTCGAATTATTTCTATTTCTTCATATTATCATTTATTCGGGAACACCCCTGCTATAGGTCATCCCAAGTGGTTCGCTACGTTTGGTGACTTCGCAGGGATGTCCGGGCTCATGGGGTGACGTCTGTCTAAGTTTTAGCGGCGGATGCGTCTGCCCATCTTTTGCGTGTCGGGCCGGATCGAGAGATTGATTGAGGGAGGCCTTTTGACCTCTCCAGCCGGACATTCTCGACCCATCCCCTTTTATCGCATTTGGAGGGATGGATTCATACGTCCGTCCAATAAGATGACAATGTCTCTAAGGGAAATTAGGGAAAAAAGGCCCTTTTGTAGGGAGCTAAAGTAAAAAAAACAAACACTGAAAAATAGTGCTTGAAACTTGTTTAAATTTTGTCCTTGGTATAAAAACTAGTACATAATTAATAACATGTTTTATAAAACTGCCCCTACCGAGATCATCGTCTCTCTTTTATTAAATATGTTGTAAGAACATTATAACGTCACGAAGGTACTGAATCCTAAATCATAAAAAAAACTAACAATCCGGTTCTTATGGTGAGGATACCCACATACCTGGGTCTATGAAAATACTTAGCAACAGGTTTGCAAGTATAATTTCCAAGAATAACCTCGTTTTTATAATAATAATATGTAAATATTAAAATAAAAACTCTGGTACTTGGCGCCTAGCACTGCAAAGTGTGGGAATGAACCCACGGAATTGAATTGATTGCTATCTGTCATTGTTATTGTTTAGGAATTGAAAATGACTTCATCCGAAGCAATTTTCATCAAATTAAATCCTAAACGCATCCCCCAACACTGTTCGCACACTCTGCGATTAACCACTCAGGCCTCGAGCCTATTTTGTCGGAAGGTCAAAATATTTCGGCAATAAAATCAAAATAAAATAAATATTTCTGAAGGTGATGAAATACGCTTTCAAATTTCATAATTAGAAATAAACATATTTTTTGAAATATAATAATTTTGAATGCAAACATAAAAAAGTTTTAATAATAAGTAAAATTTTCAAAATTTTAAGTAACCCTCGACACAAAAAAGAGCTGATGACCTTGAAACGGCTGAACAGATTTTCATGAATCGTAGCTGAGAACCATCTCGGTCATTACAGCTTTCGATGCCTCAGACAGACACACAGAAAGTCAAACTTATAACACCGCTCCTTTCGTCGGGGGTTAAAAATGGCACATTTCGTCCTTTCCAACTAAAACGAAGAAAATAAATAAAAACGTATACGATTTTATTAGGAAAACTAGCTGGTACCCGGCATGCGTTGCTATGCCATTTAATAAATAAATTGTTTCTCCCTGCGTGTCCTTTCCCAATCGTCCCATTCCCCTTCCGCCTCCCCTTCCTCTCCCCCGAGTTCCCCTTCCCAGGTTTCCCTCTCCCCTCCCTTGTTCCCCTACTCCCCCTCCCGTGAAATCCCTATCCAGCTCCTCTCCCCTCTCCCGCATTCCATACATTCAGTTTTCAAACAGCTCGCGTGCCACCTATTGCAATTCTTTTTAATACAAATTCCACAATGCCAGATCTTGATCAGAACCTTGTCCTGACAATAATGAACACAAAAAAAAATAATTACCCAATTTGGTGCAGTCGTTCGGAAGTTATGCGCGTATATACATTACTGCGATTCATTTTTATTTATAGAGAAGATGTATTACGAACGTTAACGTCAACTCACTTTTTTCGTTTCATGTAAAAATATTTTATAAAAAATTCTCTAAGTTTCATAATTTCTTTTCAGATTGCAACGGGAAACTTTGGATTCATAAATGTGTACATTTTAATTATTTTATGGGTAATTTTTATAAAGCGTGGTATTTTCTCTTTCTACCACCGTTTAGATCATATTTCTATCCAAGAGAGAGACAACGATTTCTATGAGACCTATTTGAGTTGTTTCTAATTAGGGGTTAAATATAAAAACCTCAGTTTTAATCTTCGCGCTATAATAAACTGTGATAATAAGCTATCGTAAAACCTCACTTTTAAATTGTAAAGTTGTTTTTATTCATTATAAGGATAAGCTTTATCTAGACGCAAAATAACTCACCGCAACTATTTTCCTTACAGATATGGTTTTAAGAAGAAAAACACTATAATAAACACTGCAGTTGCGGTGTAAAAATAAAACGATTAAAATACTGCGAAAGCAATTTCCTCCTAGATATGGTTGGTGTTTATTTTAACAAGATGAATTATGAAAGAATGTAGGTCGTAGGTTGAGTACAAAATGTTGGAAATGAAAAACACCATTTAGAGATGCTATGAAACGAGGCTAATTCTAACGCTTCCATTTTCTGCTAATTATTGTTAAGATTGAGGTGGGGGTAGGGTTGCCATACGTCCGGAAATATAGGTCTTTGTCCGGAATGCGGGGAGAATCCTAAACAGTCCGGAATTTTTAAAGTTAAGTGGAGATTGATATAAAAAATGAAATAAACCAAATTATTTTTATTACAAATCAAAGTAAAAACATCACTTTTGATATTTAATACTCCCGGAAATATCGTTAAACACTTCCAAATCTTAATAATAGTTTTGTAGAACATTTCGCAAGTCATATTTTTTAAATTATACTGTGTTAAGAGGGTTAATGTTAATTAAGTTCCCATTAAGAAAAATACCTTTCTACATTGGCATTTTGTGCCTGCATCGCAAACATATAAGAGCATATCATTGTTAATTCCGTAACTTTTCCTGGTCCAACTACTTTCAGAATAATGGTCCATTTTATGGGCATTTAATCTTAAAACTTCGTTGCTTGATTAGTCACCCCCCCCCCCCCCCCAATTAAAGTTGACAAATGCAAATTTCGACTTCATAAAAAATGATGATACTCGGTCGGCACCCGGGGCGTCATTAATATTATATTTACAAGAAAGTCCGGAATTTTTTTCAAATGTCAGGAATTTTCTCCGGGATTTTGATTTTTTGATCTGGGAACCCTAGGTGGGGGTCACCACTAAAGAAGAATCATACGATTATGACGATAATTTCGATAATATTGCTTGATTTTTGTGACAACAAAAAATGTTAATAAGAATATGAAATGTGTAGGTAGTTACTCGAAGGTTCAAACCGATCGTTTTTTTAATGAAAATTACGTTGCGAAGGAAGATAACTGCGATGAACTGGAAATTCTAGAACAGAAAGTGATGTGCATGCAAACGTCATCATGACGTCAGAAATTTATATTTATTTAGATTGTTCGTGAATCACATATTTTACGTCATAATCCTGGCTGTGTACGCAGCTTCCCACGCAACCACGGTCACACTTTGATCCTTTATTGAAATCCAGAACCTTCGATTGAATATTATTATGTATTTTTTATAATTTTTATGATCCCATACACGTCTTTGAGAAGCTATGTAGATGTAGTGAGATCTGCAGCCGCAAGTATCCGGATATCATAAGCCACTGTGAGATGTATGTTGCATGTTGTGTTGTTTGGTGAGGTGTTGGTCGTGGTGTCGGCGCATAGGCGTCTGGCAAGGTGGATCGGTGTGCTGCCCGCCGCCCACCGCCCACCGCCCTCGCCGGGGCCGGTGACGCGATCAGAGGCACTCTCAGCCTCACCACTCTCAGCAGTCCTTTTGGAGGCTCTCCCCCGCCCCCCACCCATCCTACTCCACCTGTCAGTCCTCACGTGTAGATTTTAAAGTTCGGTGTCAGAGTAACGGGCTGTACCGGTGTGCGTGCGTGGGGGTGACCCTTGACATGTCAATCAAAGTCACAAGGACTCGTATTGGATACTTTCAGATGCTTTACGTGTTTTTTTTTTTATATCATAACTACTTACCGACACACTTCCCCTTTTTGTTTTAAAAGACAGAGGAGGACAAAAGTAGCCTATGTTTCCAGAGTGTGGAAAAACCATTTATATTGTACACCTACAACTGTATTATCTACTATTGGTGAGATCTGAAAATAATGCATGCACTATGTAAGCATAAAGAAAAAGATTAAGAAAGGGAATGATGGACGTGTACAGCGTGACAGCAAAAGATGGGGACGTGTCCTATGAAGGATTCTAGGTGATAATGTTTCTGGTAACAATACGCCCTGTCAAAATGTTTCTATTAATAAGGTTCCTTGCCAAAATGTTCCCAAATAGATATATAAACCTAACCTAACCTATGTTAGCCTACCCTAACTTAACCCACTAAACCGGTACATTTTTACAGAGAACGTTTTGACCGGGGACCTTTTGGCAAGGTACGTTTCAACTGGCGACAATTTTTCTGAAAAGATTTTGATAGGGAAAATTACTACCAGGAACTTTATTACCGACCACCCCCAGGAAGTCATGGCACGATTAATAATAGTAATAATAACTTTCTGTGATAGTTAGCTATTTAAAGTTAGTGCATTCCGTCAATACGAACTTGACGTAGGATGATATACTTGTAACGTTGAAAACAAGTCCTTTTGTAAAGTGCCTCTCGATCAAAATAGATTTACAATCTGTGGGATCTACATGAGTAGGTACCTACTATGGCCAGTAATATTATGGCCGGGGGTCTATGTCTACACTTCTATACCCTACTAGATATTACACTACAAAATATATTGACGTATGATTAGATAACAATGAACATTCATATTATAATTTGAATTTGATTCGCGATGTATTTCTTGTGTATGCTTTGTAAATAAAAAAACTTTTGTGGGTTGTTCTGTGGGTCGTTTTAATTACAGCTATCATTGAGCTTAATTAAAGTTAATATGCCCGGCGATTTTCTTGTGATATCCAGACTGGCCGTTTTTTCGGACGACTTGATGTCGAGTTCTTTCACCTGTCAATATCAAATTTAAATTTCCGGTTTTAATTTCACATTTACGCGAATAAACGACCGTTGTTTACCGATAGTAATGACCTGGAATCGTAATTAAACGATCTATGTAAAAAATCTAAATGAACTGGCTTGTCGTTGATTTGTGAATGCATAAATAGTCACGAGGATCGTACGTGGTGTGGGACACATTCCCGTCAAATTCTTCGTGTCAACAAATGGCCCGCTGGACTGAATAGAAAATATTTTCCGTTAATATGATGAATATCTTGTTGAATTTTACCCAGAACCTTCTTCATACCGCTTGCCCCTCCGTGGTGATAATTTGACTCTCATAGGGTCATATAACGAGATCAGGTGATGCGAGGAACGGCGAGGCAAAAGGCGATTGCGTCTACTAAATTCTCGCGCTCATGCTCCCTCGGGTCGTCTAATCAAAAGTGAACACAGCAGGCATCAAAATTCATCACCGTTATTTAAGGCTTCGCGTTTTGCGTGAAAGAGATGTAAACAGCAAATCGCGTGTTGTTTAATACGACGTGTTCACGTCATTAGGGTCAACACGCCCTAAAACACGACTCAATTCATTCGCCCATCACAGCCATTGATCCAGCGGATGTCCCTTGGTACTTGGTACACGTGTCTCGTGAATAGGCAATAATAAACCTCGCAGGCATTCTACCAATAAACCGTGTACGTTCTCATTACGACTGTCAGTACCTCGTACTATGGACATCAAGTATCAAGTACCACTCACCTCCCAGCTATAACTACAAAGCAGCATCTAGGTATTTATAATCTTTATGCCTTCTGCCAATCGCGCCAGTTGCTCGTATTTTGATCTCCTGTCCGCATTTTGGAACTTAATTGCTCTCTCTTCTAACTTATGGGCAAAGCAGGTTACGTTATTTGGAAACTTAACGACGTGAGAGACACATAAATCTCTCATCGGGATCCTGTTTCGGCCGAAAAGTTTTTCCGAGCTCCGCCGGTTCTCATGAGTTTGTATTTTCTGGATGCGAAGATAAAAAAGCGGCTTTCGCCTCTTTTGGGACGCCAAGTTTCGAGTTTGATATCTCGTACAAAGCCGATTGTGAAGTGCGTCGGTGTTAACGGTTCATTTAGTTTCATCGAGTCAGGTGTTGTGCGAGTGTATAAATAAACCTTTGTCGTTGTGACGGGATAAACTTTACGCCTCACTAGTCAAACAGCTAACCTTTGTTCGCTTCATGAATGCCCTTCCATTGAAACGGAGAACTCCTGTTGAAAGAGTTAATTTACTGCTGCTTTGGTTTTGACGGAAATTTGTTTATCTTTCGGTGCAAAACGTCACAGACAGGAAAAGTCGGTGCCATCGCTCTGAATCATTGTCGTACACCCATTGTTGTCACAAGAAGCTTGCCAGATAATAACATGCAGGAATTTATGACTCCTTGTAGTACATAATTAAATCTGTGATACATAAATTTCTTTTCTATTTTCGATACGAGAATTCCTCTTCGTAAACAAATTATTACAAGTAGGTGTGTTAATATATGTACTTTTCTAACTCTTAGCAAAGGGGTCGTCCATTAATCACGTGAGGCTCGAAAGGGGAGGGAGGGGGTTCAAAAAAAAAAACACGGAATATCACAAGGATGGGGGGGGGGGGGGGGGTATAATAAGATATCACGTGTAATATTCGGAAAAATTCAATATACTTTGTACTAAAAAAAATACACGTGATTTTTGGTATGGGGGGGGTGGTAGTCTAAAACCTCACCACATATCACCAGGGAGGGAGGGGGTTAAAAAGTTGCTAAAAAACATCACGTGATTAATAGACGACCCCAAAGATTTTTGATGTGAAAACTTCTTCAGCACCGTTGTGTATTTTTTTTGTGATTTAGCCTTCTAGAGAATGAGATAGTATAATCGGTCTCCTCTTTGTGCGGTGCTTGGTAGCCTCCCCTCTCAAGTCTACTTTAGAATTGCACACTCATTTTTTTTGTATTTCAATGGCATCTATGTAACAATTTCTAGACATTTTGATTTGAAGAGTTTTACCTTTCCTGTACGTTTTTTACTTAAATTTTAATTTTTCTAGTTTTAACAAATACAAAGAAAAAACCAAGTTTAAACATTCAATTATAAATAAATTTTTTAATTTGTGTGCTTTAAAAAAATTTAGAAATAAACAAAAGAATAAATCAAAAATTAATTTGGTTAATAAAATAATAGCATTCTGTAAACCACCCTTATTAACAATATTCCCATGTTATGTTGACTCCTCCCACCGTTCTTCTCCTCCCCCCAAAATCATCCCTCCCACTCCCTCACCTAATTAAATCTAATCATTTCTGTACTTGTATAATTTTTTAAAGTTTGCGAGTGAATGACACGGATGGGTCGAAACCGGTAGCAGAAAAAATAAAATTTGAGCAGCGAATGTAAACGGAAAGTAAAACTCGTCAAAACTAAATGCTTAGCAAAGATTCCTAATGTAATAATAATAATAATAACATTAAAATTCCACCTTTAATTAGAACGCCTGTCTCTAGAAAGGAATCCGGAAAGGAAATTAGGTCACTGACACAAGAAGAAATATTTCTTTCGTCGGAAAAATTCGGGCTGCCGCCATGAACTTGCGTTTATGTTTCGCGAACGTCAGCGCATATTTTGGTAAAAACACATTGGCCGACATGTTGTGTTGTGTTGGTACCGGGTACGACGCCATCGCATCGAAATACATTTTCATAAATGATCCCTGCAAATCCGAGTCTCGGTGTTAACCGATCGTTAATTGTAACTGACTCATTACAAGGCTTGTTTTACAGGGTTGGCACAGTAAACAGATTTCATGACTTTTTTTACAATAGCTCCACACAGGAGGCCCTGAGGAAAATAATTCCGTAGTAGAGGGTCTTTTTAGGAAAGGAAGGAGAGGAAGTTCTGGGAAGGAAAAGGGTAAGAGGGGTGGGTAGGAATCTGAAGGTCAGTGCGTCCAGGAGTGGCGGACCTATGAATTCATCCCTCTTGTACGGCTGGAGAAGTCAAAGGAACTTCCTCAACCATTCTATCTCGTGCCGGCCTGCTATGCAGCTGGTAGGTAGACGCATCCGCCGCCAAGACCCGGACTAACCTCACCCCATGAACCCCGGCCACCCCTGCTAAGTCGCCAAACGTAGCGAATCACTTGGGGTGACCTATGGCAGAGGTGTTGGTTATCCAATAAATTGTTCCTAGGGCGGCGGTACCCATTCCCGCCTCCCAAATTAAGATTTACATACTTACATTTTACGTACTTATTTTCTGATATTTCCACGTTTTCCGAAGAGTTTTTACACGTTTCCTTGATATGTTAAAATTTTAGATTACCTACCAAGCCTTTTATTTTCCTTTGAAGTGGGTTTCTCTTTTTCAAACTATATTGTTTCTTTATTTGACGTATTATGAGATGTAAAATTTATAAAGAACAAAAAAACAGTTATTTAGAATATTATAAACGCCAAAGTTCGTATGGATGTATGTGTGTTTGTTACTCTTTCACGCAAAAACTACTGAATGAATTTTAATGAAACTTTACAATAATATAGCTTGTACATCAGAATAACACATGGGCTATGATTTATAAAATGGTGTTTAGAAACGGCTGTAAACCGCGAGCAGATATCAGTTGAACCGCGAGCGCTTATGTTTTGTACCGTTCTCACGATGGTATCAAATATTTCTTCCTGTGGTAGGAGAGGGGGTCACATGAATTAGCGAGCAGCCACGGAATGCACATTTTTGTACTGAATCTGTCAACTTGACGTCTGTTATCCACCGGTCTAGGCAGCTCCGTAATTAAAATGACTCCTTCTCCTGTTTTTGTTGGAGAGAGGGGCGCTTAACTTTTGACATATACTCGTATATGGCCTCAGGAGCGGTTACGGCGTAAGATGTGTATTGTCTATGGTTGATCTGCACTTAAACCGGTGTGAACAGTCTGAAGGGATTGTATGGAGAGCGATATTTGGCGTGCAGCGTGCTATGATCTTTTATAGTTTATAGCTGTGTGTGAACAGGGCTTAAAGCTAGCTAGGAAGGGGACCCGGGAGGGGAACGGGGACGCACGGGAAATGTGATTCAGGGAGAAAAAATGTATTTCTTTGAAGCAGCTAGTTGACAATAATTATTAAGAGTTACGTAATATAAAATTATATATATACGTGTTCACGTCTTATTGTTAGTAACGAGTATTTGCATTAAATTGTGCATCATTTTGACGGGTTTACTCCGCAATGTAAATCTCATCCAGCTGTTAGTGCATCCATCCCACAAGATTAAAATCTTGTACATTTCTCCGAAATATTTTCCTCCGCTTCAGGAACAGAGGTGAATGAACCGTAATGTTTAACAGGAATAATAACAATAATTAGGCAGTGCCAGTGTGGCGAGTGTTAGCCAGGTTTTACAATGTGCTGCGGTTATTTCAATATTCAACCTTCCTCGTTTGCATGTCGATTGTGAAAAGACAAAAGAGAATAACTCCTAAATGTTACATTTTATCTATGAAAACAATTAAAAGATATAATTCCTGTTTTTGATATTTATTGTATAGAGTGGCACTATTTATCTCGGGGTTAAGTGTTCAAACCCGGCTAGGGCAATAAAATAGATTTGTTCACATGTGGAATTTAAATTATTTATAATATTAAAGAATTATCCCCTTTTTCATAAAAGGATTTAAAATTTTATACACCTGATAAACGACCATTTACCATACGTTGTTTATCAGCTGTGTAAAACTTAAAACACGTTTATTAGTGTGGTATTTAAGCATTTTCTCCCAAGTTTTGTCTTGTATTTTGCGGTTTTGTAATGACCCACGATTTTGATTGATTTTTTCTTAGATGTATTTTAAAGTAGGTATTGGAAATGTATTTTAATGTATTTAAATGTATGTTAATTGAGACTAGGAATTGTGTGTCCACTACATAAGAAGGGCGACCAACTCGAGTGCTGCAATTACAGGGGAATAACGCTATTAAACACCGGCTATAAAATTATGTCCAACATATTGTACAAAAGATTGCTTCCAATGTCTGAAGAAATCATTGGCAACTACCAATGTGGCTTCAGACCAGGCAAATCATGTATTGACCAAATTTTCTCCTTAAGACAGATTTTGGAAAAGACGCTAGAACACAATGTCGAAACACATCATCTCTTTGTAGACTTCAAGGCCGCGTACGATAGCATAAACAGGAATGCATTGTACAATGCAATGAGTGAGTTCGGAATACCGCGTAAGCTGATCAATCTGTTGAAATTAACAATGTCCCCAGTAACGTGTAGAGTCAGGGTTGGCAGTGATCTGTCCGAGCCCTTTGAAGCGCTCCACGGGGTGAGACAAGGAGATGGATTGGCCTGCCTCTTATTCAACATAGCCTTAGAAAAAGTTATTCGTGACTCAGGCATCGAGATAAGAGCAACGATATTCGACAACTCTGTGCAACTATTGGCTTACGCTGATGATATCGACATAATCGCGAAAACTCCAGATGCTTTACGTAACGCCTTTATAAAACTTGAAAGCTCTGCCAAAAATATGGGTCTCGTAGTAAACCAGCAAAAGACCAAATACATGGCTGTAGGATGCACCCAACAAATCCCAACTCTCTCATGTGGAAACCAAAATTTCGAAACGGTACCAAGATTCACATACCTAGGCTCCCTGATAACAAACGACAATAATACCACAGAGGAGATCCAGAAGCGCATAGTGAACGCAAATCGCTGTTATTTCCGCTTACAAAACCTACTAAAGTCCAGACTGCTGTCCAGAAACACGAAGATATTAGTGTACAAAACACTTATCAGACCAGTACTTACGTACGCAGCTGAGACTTGGGTACTAACTAAGAGGAATGAGCGAGCACTGGACGTTTTTGAAAGAAAAATTTTGAGGCGCATCTTCGGACCGGTTCTAGAAAATGGATTTTGGCGCAGACGTTATAATAATGAGCTTTATACTTTGTTTAAGGAGCTAAACGTTGCAAAATTTATAAAATTGGGAAGACTTCGGTGGCTGGGTCATGTGGAGAGAATGACCGAGCATCAAGCACCAAAGTCCCTGCTGAACTCAAGACCGATAGGGCGAAGGAGCCTGGGAAGACCAAGACTAAGATGGAGCGACAACGTCCTCAAAGACATATCTATCTTGGAGCTTCAAAACTGGAGAGAGCTGGCTCAAAACCGAGATGAGTGGAGGAAGACTCTTGAGGAGGCCAAGACCCACCAGGGGTTGTAGAGCCAATAATGATGATGATGATGATTGGAAATGTATTTGTTTTGATCAGGCAAATTTATGAACTTACTTTATTTATAGTTAAATACGACTCAATCAATTGTTTAGATAAAAAGGTAGTGTGTTTTTACAATTACAATTAATGTAGAGATGGGAGATTAGCAAGTCTCCCACCTCTACATTAAATTTAAAAAAAGTCTGATTTCAGGTGTGTAAGATTAAATTTGTGAAGTCTGAACTAGTCCACTTTTTTTCCACATTTTTGGAAAACAGTTTTTGGGTAAATTCGGACCAACATTGAAAAAAATCATGTACCTATAACATTTCGGTGTAGAATCCGTTATTTCCTATCCGAAACTATATTGGTGGAAACTTATTAGTGGAACGTAAAAGTAACGGAATGGAATACATAAAACATGTACAAACTTTGACGAAAATACCCTTTTGCATCTGGTTCCATATTTAGATAATAATAAGATCAATTAATACTACCTTATTGTTAGTTTTTACTGATATTTAAGGATTGTTTTCTTTTGCCAAGCCAAGCAAATATATTATATTACGATACGATACGCCCCCAGCGAGAAGTTTTCATGTCCCAGCACTGCGAGCGGGTCACAAGGGGGCACCGATTTGTTAGGACTTGGAACTTATGCTCTGAGGATGGGAAGGATGTTGGAGTTTAATTACCACTTTAGCTGGGTAATTAAATAACAACCACACTTTTCTTCTATAAACACAATGAGTCTTTATTGGGTACAATCAATTTTCAAGTAGACAGTTCAATAATCGTAAAAAACGGTTTAACTTAAACGTAAAAACTACAACAGTAGCTTTATGGTTATTATTCCAATAATAACTATCCCTTACTTTCTCGTCACCTTACAAACAAAGTATTTACGAGTTATTTTATTTTATTTTCTCTCTCTGGAGACCTGAAGTTACGCGGGACACCCCGGCGGGTAAACTTACAACTCGGTTTTCGCTTGTCTTTATATTTGGCCCGCTGCCCTAGCGGCGGCCGGAGAAAGGGACAAGCAATGCTAGATAAGGAAAGTATTCGAGCATTGACACTTGTCAATCAATATGCGCTCGAAATAAAAAGATTTGCTACAACACGTATTAATTAAACTCCTAATAAGCCAATATTGGAATTTTGAATGGAAAAGAATAAAGTAATTGATTGAGTGTTTTTTTTCTTCTTTTTTTGTGTCTCCTTCTTGTCTCGTTTTAGCTCTTCTTGTTTCTTCTTGCCCCTTCTTATCTCACCTTTGTTCTCATTGCATTTTCTTGTAAATTCTCGCCAAGAAAAAAAGTAATTTTATTTCGAATTGAACGTTATCTCGTTGTACCTTTTCACTGTCTACATATTATTGTTATTATGAAACTTATATTAGTAAGGCTTGCACGTTTCATTTTCACACTTCCTTATTATTTGCTTCAGCGGAGTTGTAAGACGAAATTGTTCAAACAATAGCACATCGATGGGCCCTGGTTGCGATGATCGGTCTTTTGTTACTATTGCCTCAAGCACTTACAAGTTGTTTCACAGCAGAACTAATAACTCACCATGATTACAGTGTGATGCAGGACGAAGGTTACAAATTCAACCTCATGTGAACTTAGCTTCTAAAAAAACTTTTTTTTTCCATAGATAACAGAAACAAAAAGAGATATGGCCGCATATCACCGAGCTTCGATCAAATATTCGGACTATCGAAGAGAAACAAAATGGGTATTACTGCTGTGCGTGGATGCAATTTGCAGCAGTATGGGTGAAAGGTTGGCGACACGTGTTGTGCGCGCGATTTCTTGCTAATGACGAATGATTCATTGCAATGGGAGGCGGGTATGGCTCAGTGGCGGCTCGTGACTTTTGGTTGTGCTAGGGTGCTAATATTAAAAAAATGGCATCATGGATGTTGTCGTATGCGAAAAATAATTTTTTTTTTTTTTTCAAAAATCGGTGTTTTGTATGAAGATTTTTCAGGAAATCGGTGCGGCGCACCACCAAACTGAAACTAACCTGAAAATTTTCATACAAAAAACTGATTTTCAAAAAAAAAAAAAATTTTTTTTTTTGCTACAACAACATCAATAATGCCATTTTTTTTAACATCAGCACTCTAGCACACCAAAAAGTCACGAGCCGCCACTGGTATGGCTACCCCCGGCGGGTATGACCCCCGGATTCCTACCCAGCCCTCATACCATTTTCCTTCCCAGAGCTTCTCTTTCCTCCTTTTTTTAAAGACCCTCCATAGAGCATTTTCTTCAGGGCCTCCTGTGTGGATTTAATGTTAAAAATAACTCATCTTCCTTATATCTATATATCTATGATTAATACACTGAGATTGGCCAAATTCGTAAATTGACTTCATTAACCTCTTGATTGCTGCCTTATTTTATTTTTACTAGAAATTCTCTCTACTGAAATAAGTGTTTTATTGTTTTGAAACACAATGTCGCTGTTTCGATAGCTGATTGGAAGCCTGTTACTTTCTACCGCGGAGTTCGGAATCTCCACCTATCACTGTTGGAATGGAAAATGAGATGAAGGGGAAAAAATGGGATGTCCACCGAAAACAAGATGAAATCCTACCTTGCTGATGACGTCCTGGGTCCCACACTTCATGCACTCAAGATAACTCGCGGTTGAAAGCATATATTTTGCGCGGATCCGGGTTTTGACCATAAGCGACCAGACCAAAGTATTTGGGCTGCCGTACCGCGCGGTGTAGAAATTGTACTGATTTCACGGTTAGGAGTCAAACTTGAACCGGTGACAATAGCAAGATGGATGTAACAGGATAGGTAGGTAAGACGGGAGGGATAGATGGGAGTAGGTACAGATTTGCCCGAACATATACCGCCCGCCAAAAATACCATTTTTCCAACACCCATCGAAACCGGCCAAGAAACCTACTCCTAACATTTAAAAGAATATGAAAAGAAACCTACTCCTTACAAACTAGGTTCACGTGAAACTAAAGACTATACGTGCAGAATGTAATGAAAAAATAATAACTCGAAAGATATAACTAAAACAAAAGATAGCTGAATCACAATCAATGCGAAACCATCGAAGGCATAAAAAACAAAACAAAAAATATATGAACCTATTATAATATTCATATAAAAAAAAAAAAGAAAAAACGTTGCTATCTCATTCTACAGGTAAAAGACAAAGCTTTGCCACAGGCCGTAGGTATATACCATCGCTGGTTTGTACTGAGGCTAATCGTACGACCCCGTCAGAGCCCGGTTTCACCTCCCTTATCCTGCCGAGCGGCCATTTCAATGGAGGACTCCTAGTATCTTTGATGACCACTAGGTCATTTACTTGAAGGTTACGGGTAGCCTTATACCATTTGACTCGATTTTGTAACGCTTGTAAATATTCTGTATTCCAGCGCTGCCAAAAATGTTGTGTCATTTTCTTTAAATGTTCCCACCGATTGAGACGATTTATCTTAACCTCTGAATAGTTATATTCTGGAATCGAAATTAACGGTTCTCCAATTAAAAAGTGACCTGGAGTAAGGGCCTGAATGTCCTCAGGGTCTGAGGTTAGAGGACAGAGGGGACGAGAATTTAGTATGGCTTCTATTTTATGTAATATAGTTGTAAATTCCTCAAACGTCAATGAAGTGTCCCCTATTACTCGTTTTAAATGATTTTTAACGACTCGAATGTTCCCTTCCCATAGTCCTCCGAAGTGAGGACTGGAGGGAGGGTTGAAGTTCCACACTATTCCCTTTTCTGAACATGTACGCATGACTTGTTCATCATTACGACAACTATTTAAAAAATTTTGTGTTCCAATCAAATGGCGTTTCGCCCCAACAAAGTTCGTACCGCAATCCGAATAAATGGCCTGACAAATACCCCGTCGTGAAACAAACCTATCGAGGGTAGCGATGAAAGCGTCAGACGAGAGATCTGAGAGAACCTCGAGATGAATCGCCTTCGTTGCCATGCAAACAAAAATCGCAAAGTAAGCCTTGTATGTCTTAGCACCTCTGCGTTTTCCTTCCTTTAAGACGTATGGGCCGGCCAAATCTACCCCCACCCGATTGAATACGCGGTTCTGTGTGACACGCGCTTCTGGCAGACTGGCCATGAGAGGATTTTGCGGGGACGCTCGCAATCTCGCGCATCTCACACATTTGGACACCATTTTCTTGATTTTATTACGTGCCGACACAATCCAATAATTTTGCTGAATCAGGAATTGCAGAGTTCGTGAACCAGCGTGTAGATAGGCCTTATGGTAATAAGATATTAACAGTTCCGCAATCTTACTGTTTTTTGCCAAGATTATTGGGAACTTAGTATTATATTTTAAATGAGAGTTGCGGAGCCGCCCGCCAACGCGAAGTATGTTTTCGTGGTCAATAAACACATTCAATTTTTGAAATGCCACTGAGTTGACCGCATCATTTTGCAGCATTCTGAATTCCTCGGGAAAATGAAACTGCTGATCGCATTTTACTATTAGGGTGACCGCGCGATTTATTTCTGCGCCGGTCAGAATTCCAGATCTACGAGCATCCTTGGTCCGTTGCTGCGTATTGTAAATAAACCTAAGCGACCAAGCGACCACATTCCGAAGACGGTTCCAAGAAGAAAATCGGAAAAATTGTAGGCCCTCATAGTAATCAAGCGGCCTGTGAACTGTTGAGACATGGGATTTTACTTCCGGTAGCTCTTCAACCTTTAATTTTTCCGGTAAAGACAATGGCCACTTCTGACTTGGCTGAGCCAACCAAGGAGGCCCTTGAAACCACAATTGGTTGTCTATTATTTGCGATGGACATAAACCGCGAGAAGCAAAATCGGCTGGATTTTCTTTTGACGCAACGTGGTACCACTTTGCGTCCTCGATTTCATCAATAATTTTGATAACGCGGTTCGCGACAAAAGTTTTCAAAGTATGAGGGGGTGTCTTGATCCATGATAGAACTATGGTAGAATCGGAAAACAATATTATTTCTGTAACTTTCACGAGAGTTTCTATAGACGACTTCGTCATTTTTACAAGCTTTGAAAGTAGGTAAGCTCCCATAAGCTCGAGACGTGGTATTGATAATATTTTCAGCGGTGCAACTTTAGATTTACTCGTAAGTAATGTGACTTGAGGTTGTGCTTCGTTGGTAACCAAATATATACAAGCCGCGTAACCTAATTCACTCGCATCTGAAAATCCTACTAAAGTACAATTTGAGTTTTTTATTGTACTGCAATGTCTCGGTATTTGTAAATAACATAACCTAGGTAATTCATCCAAGAAATTTTCCCATAAATTAACAATTTTTTCCGGGAGGGAGTCATCCCAACCTAACTTTAATTTCCATAGTTCCTGTAGAAGACATTTCACCTTAAAAACAACAGGTGTTATTAATCCAATGGGATCGAAAATACGTGCAACACAGCTCAGTATCGCACGTTTTGTAAAAACCTTTTCTTTTTCTTCTACCGAGTACGAAAATGTATCCTTATCAGGATTCCAAATTAAACCTAAAATTTTCAACGAGAAAGATGTTCCATCATCAAATGCAACTTTACCACTCGTGTGGCTCCGGTGCTCAATTGGAATGTTATTTAAAACTGACTGCGAATTGCTCATCCATTTTCTCAATTGAAAGCCTCCTTTTGTAAGGAGTTCTTTCAGCTCCGTCTGCAGCTGAGCGGCACTTTCCGGTTCCCATTCACCGGTAACGATGTCGTCCACGTATGTGTCCGACAACAGTGCTTTAGAAGCCTTTGGAAATCGAGTACCTTCATCCTTCACCAGTTCATGTAAAGTTCTTATGGCTAAATAGGGCGAAGAAGTCACCCCGAATGTGACAGTACCAAGTATATATTGCCCTACCGGCTGTAACGGTGAAGATCGCCAGAGAATCCTTTGAAAATTTGTATCTTCTTCTCTCAACCGAATTTGAAGAAACATCTTCTGAATATCCGTAGTAAATACTATAGGATATAAACGAAATTTTAATAAGATTTGACCTATTTCATTTTGTAATTTAGGACCCGAATATAAACAATCATTTAATGAAATTTGTTTGTTTGATTTACAGGAAGCGTCAAAGACCACCCGAATTTTAATGTCATTTCCTATTTTTTGAACAACCGCATGATGTGGAATGTAATAAGTATTCGGTATCTCAGTCGATGGGGAAACTCTTGTCATGAAGCCTTGCTGTAAGAAATCATCCATATATTTACAGTAATGGGCTGCCAATGTTGAATTTAATGACAAGCGTTTTTCAAGATTATAAAATCTCTTAAGGGCGATATCATATGTACTTCCGATATCCACATGATCTCTGTTCTTGAAAGGTAGTGCCACGATATACCTGCCGCACGCTTCCCGGTTGACTGTTGATTGAAATATGGTTTCGCATTCATTATCGTCCTTATTCTGAATAATTTCGTTAGAAACCTCTTCAATTTCCCAGAAACGGCTTACCGCGTGATTTAAGTCACTATTTTCAACCGCAGTTAACGCTGACGTCACTACGGGTTGTGCTGAATTATAACCTTGTAAACATGAACCCATTATAACATACCCGAATATCGTATTCACTGCTAGCAAATTACATTTAAGACTTGATACATATCCATTTCTCCATATGTTCGCAATCAAATCCGATCCCACTAGAAAATCAATGTCTCCTTGCTTTTGGAAATCTGGGTCAGCCAAATTTAAATGTTTGAAATCTTCAAATGATTCTTGTAAATCTACGGGCGTAATTTTAGAAGTAATATTTGATATTACTATAGCTTGCCCTCTCACAAAGCAGTGATTTTGAATAGAGAATATTTTACAGGTAACTAAACCCTGTACATTGTTGACAATAGCATTGTTTACACCCCGAACTTTCCCGGACCATTTTTGTGAATGTAGTCCTAAAATATTATACAGTTTTTCGGACATAAATGATATTTCACTACCCGTATCAATTAAAACCCGCGCTCGGTGTTTACGTCCCGAATGGTCAAGGAATTCTGCTAGCGCGGTAGGTAATATCGAACGTTTTGATCGCCCGTAAGCAATATTACACTGTACAGAATCGTCCGCGTCCGTTTCACTGCGGTTATTACTTCCAGTATCACGGTTGTTTGGCGAAGGAGATCTTTCATCAGTATGAAGTAGAGTATTGTGCGATCGATTGCACCGTTTGCATCGAAACTTTGAACGGCAATTTTTAATAAGGTGCGCATTTAAACAGTTGAAACATAACCGTTCCCTTTTAACGAAGTCCCTTCTACTGACCGTATTTAGTGATAGAAAGTCTTGACACTTTGTCAAGTGATGTGCGTGATTGCACATTATGCAAGTAATTTTCTTGACATTATGCCCGTTTGAACTCTCATTTGAAAATAATACCCGCTTAGGAATCTTTTTTTCTTTAATATCTGATAACATATTTATACGGTTTTGAGTTGCTAAAAATTCTATTAATTTTCCAGTATCCGGTATTTCCTCTTTTTTAACAAGAGATTCAAAAGACCGACGCGTTTTTAAATCTATTTTTTGCAGAACCATATGACAAACGAATTCTTCAAATAATTTTCCTCGGTTTAAATCGCGAAGCCCCGAGAGATTTTCACGCAAGACATTCAAAATCTCTTCATTATTAGCAAAATTACAATTTAAAATCGAGTTGGCATAATATATAAATAATGCTCTAGATTCAGAATAATGGTTCCACAATGTTTCCCACGCTAATTCATAATTTTCTTGAATCAGTGGAATAGTCTTAACCAATGACAAGGCTGTTCCCTTCAAAGAGGTCAATAAATAATGAAATTTTTCAATGTCACTCAGAGAACTGTTCTCATGCACAATACTTCTGAATATATTAAAAAACGGAGGCCAATCTTTAATACATCCACTAAACATAGGAATTTTTATTTCTGGAGCTAGTAAGTTGCGACCGGGCTGCCCAGAGCGTTGTACTTCTCCGCCTGACACGTCATGATGATTATTCTGACTCGCTTCTAAGGCATCACGTGCCGATGTAACTTCAAAGAATAATTCCTCAAATACACGCGAAACCTCCAATATATCATTTTTCGACTCAAACTCGGGAAGTGAAACCAGATCTGACAGCTCACATTGAATACTTTGAAATTCGTCATATGTGGACTCTAATTTATCCATTCTAGCCTTAAATTGACAAAGCTTTGTTTTTTGTTCTAAATCTTTAATGAGATCATATGCGACCTGCACTCTCCCAAAGAGCCTTTGCCGTTTTAATTTTAACGAACAAATTTTGGTTGCAACTTTATCCATTTTGAAATGTATTAAATACGTAAATTAACAATTATAATAGTAGGTATCTACTCGCAACAAATAAAGTATTTTATTTGCACCCAATATTATCTACCTACCAGCTGAACTGATAAGCCGTATCTACCGAAACTACCTACTATTGATAATCGTCTTGTAATGAAACTAGTTTGAGTACAATTTCTAATCATGTAAATTAACTAATCTGTAAAGAATGTACATCCGCCGAAGGACCAATGTTTCGATAGCTGATTGGAAGCCTGTTACTTTCTACCGCGGAGTTCGGAATCTCCACCTATCACTGTTGGAATGGAAAATGAGATGAAGGGGAAAAAATGGGATGTCCACCGAAAACAAGATGAAATCCTACCTTGCTGATGACGTCCTGGGTCCCACACTTCATGCACTCAAGATAACTCGCGGTTGAAAGCATATATTTTGCGCGGATCCGGGTTTTGACCATAAGCGACCAGACCAAAGTATTTGGGCTGCCGTACCGCGCGGTGTAGAAATTGTACTGATTTCACGGTTAGGAGTCAAACTTGAACCGGTGACAATAGCAAGATGGATGTAACAGGATAGGTAGGTAAGACGGGAGGGATAGATGGGAGTAGGTACAGATTTGCCCGAACAGTCGCCAACCCCTGACCGTTGGAAGTTTCTTTAAAATGTTATAGCAGGTATTAGGTTCACACAATAGCGTGTAAGTGGTTCACAAAGGTGCGACACGCCACTTAAATATGTTATATTGCACCGACATTGTTGTCCCGAAAATTTAATGTTCGTTCATAAAATGGTATGGTCTTTACAGAGATTTTTAAGTGACAAAGATTTTCTTGAAAATAACCCAGGAGAACAATGATTCCTTGCTCGGCAGACAAAGGGTTAAAAAATCACGTCTAGCAATAAAATATCATCGACAAATGAACTAAGATGGTATAATGTTATATGTATGTATATTATTTATTATAATAACTAGAATTCTTCTTATTAATCCAGTAGACGGCGAGAGGTGTTTATTATGCGTAAGGTCACTTAAAACGGATTTATTCATCGAAACTATTGTTGTTAATTTAGGAATGGCGATGATATATTAATAATGTATCAATACAAATAATGTGATGTGATATTTCCGGTACATGTTACAGAATAGATTTGGCCGTGTGCGTATGAAAGCCTTATTAAATGCTGCAAGGGCGTTATTTATCTGTTTGGGTAAAATACTTTTTTTTAAATAGGGCAAGCAGAATAGAATAACACAAAGTTACAGGCCAGGCTGCCAAAAGAGGAACTAGAGATAATATTTATATACACAGAAGAGACAAGAAGGGGAGATAAAAAGGAAGAATGTGCGAGAAAAAACAAGATGCAAGAAGGCCCAAGGCGAATCAATAAGGGACAAGAAGAGCCAAGAGAAACAAGAATAGCCAAGAAGAGAAGAGATGAACCAAACAGGAAGAGCCAAAAAAGACAAGAAGAGACAAGAAATTCTAAGAGAAGGCAGGATGAAGCAAGAAGATGTAGGAAGAGACTAGGAGAGTCAAGAAGAGTGAAGAAGCAGCAAGAAGAAATGAGACGAAGCAAGAAAATACAAGAACAAGAAGAGACCAAAAGATTCAAGAAGAGTCAAGAAGGAAGAAAAAAAAACAAAGCTCAGTCAATCCTTTTTTCCTCCCCATCCTAAATTCCAATAGTGGCTTCTTAGGTTGCCATGTATACCGGTCGATTAAACTCCAACCTCATTCCTATCTTTGGAGCGGTGACCGGACAACTCAGAATGAAACCAACTCAGAAAAGTCATTAAGAGTGTGATAAAAAATATAAAAAAATTGGTCAAATAGGTTAAGTTAGGTTAGGGTTACCGGATATTTTAAAATTGTTTTTTCATAGCTTTTAATGACCTTTCTGAGGAGTTTCTGAGTTGGTTTCATTCTGAGTTGGCATGGAACCCTTTGGAGCACGTGTTCCAAGTCCTAACAAATCAGTGCCCCCTGGTGTATAGGTCTCACCAAGACAGGAGTGCTCCTGGCAGGAGCGGTACGATCGTTTAATTTGTATGTCTGTAAATCATTCACGTAAGATTTCTGCGCCTGTAGATGTTGTCCTCTTTATAGACTATTCAACCTCAATTCTTTGTAGGTAATCAAGTGGCTACTCACCTTCCTAATTATGTAGAATTTTCTTTCATAGGTTTCCGTGGTACTTGCCTGATAACAAGTTTGTGAGCGGATTTGAACTATTACCGTCGAGCTGAGCCTATCATAAAAGTGGGTACCTAATTACTAATTACAGTGTGCGAGCGGCAATTATTCTGGCTATCCGCCCATAATACTGTCAGTGCAGTATCTAGTCTCTAGTCTTTACGACTCCTGAGATCACCGGGCGGCAGAAGGTAGAAGAGGCTGGGCAGTGTACGTGTTGGGTACCTACTGGGTGTAGTGCCGAGCGGGGGCGGTGGGCGGCCTTGAACCCCCGCCCACCGCTGACGTCACGAGGCTCAGCACTGCAGCGAGCACTTCAACTAAATCTCGAGCTGTAAAAGAGTACACTAGAGGCGTCACTTTAACAACAAGATTAGCTCTGAGAGTTATGAAAATTCTGCTTGAAAAAGTCTTATACAAATGGCCTAGTTATTTTTAAAAATTATTTGATAATTTAAAAATACTAATGTTTGGTTTTAAAATGAGAATATGCTTAGTTCCTTACCGGAATGTCATTTATCCAGTTCCTATATCTTCCTAACCACATCACTTTGCTGGAAAAGTATTCGAAATTTGGAACGATAGCAAGAAAATTAGTGCTAATTCTATCTAGTGCATTTGTTTTGAAAACAGAAAACGATTTGTAACTACCTTGGAAGCAATTGCTGGTTTTTTAGTGTTCACAGCAGACGCATTCGCTGCCAAGACCTAGACAAACCTCAATCCATGAACTCGGGCACTCCTACCAAGTCACCAAACGTATCGAACCACTTGGGGTGACCTACGGCAGAGGTGTTGGTTACATGGTTTCCGGGGCGGCGGTACCCATTCCCGCCTCCTAAATTTGATACTGAATACTGGTTTACAGTCATACATAGTAGCCTCATTCCGAATTAAGACTTTATTTGTAATAAAATTTATTGTTTTTCGTGCACAACCTTTTGTACTTTCATCCATAATTTCAACATTATTAGGCATGCTTTATTTCTCAATCTTTTGAAGAAAATAATAATTTCGTGCCTTGTACCCACGGACATATGAATATATCTGGACCTGCCCTAAGTGATAAAAACGTATTATTTCCCCCTCGCCATGGAACCGGCTGGAGCTCCTCCTTGGCGCCAGTTCGCCCCATGTGGAGGGGATAGAGAATAGCTTGAATCTAAAATGTGTGACGTCATCATTCTTGCCGTGGGCAGCGCGAAGCTAACATCTATACATTTAACGAAAAAATAACACGCCAAAACAGTAGCTTGTGCTATACAACATACCTACATATCAGTGTGCACATAAATGTGGGCGGTTCCTTAGTGTGCTCGTCGCTGGTTACAGGGGTAAGTAAATTATGAAACATTTGTAAAAGTGTCTTAACTAAACACGGCAAAAAAATATTGCTATGTGAAAACGGGCGAATCTTTTTGGGGTGTACATTTGGCCTACGCAAATATTTTATTATCGTGGCAAGCAATTCGCGCTCCCATGTAAAAAGGTCTATTCATTCAAAGCAGATTTTGCTTTTAAGAACTAAATGATGATATTATAATGCGAGAAGCCTATATACTGTCAGATTAATTTTTCAACCAATGACAGTCATCTTCCCCTCTTCGTACCGCCATAGTTGATTTTTCCCCTCACCTGTTATTTCTGGTCTATTGAATTTGGATGTCTATGCTTGTACCCAAAATTCGATACAATATGTTGTAACCTTGTTAAAGCACATGAATATTTTGTTACGAAAAACGTATTTTTTCAATACATATTAATATAGCGCAAAGTACGCGAAAACCTTGAGAAAAGGCTTCATTTCACGAAAAAAAGTTTTTGGGTCACGCTTACAATACTTTTTTTTATTGAATTGGCGTAAATAACTAACTTTTACGATATTTGTTTTTACTTGAAACATTTACGAGGTTATAAAATTGCTGACATTTGGAAGACATATTTATATTATTATTCTTTGTTGGCTTTTTCATAATGTCTCAATTTCATTTCTCCTTGGCACATACTGTCGCGAGAAGTCAGAACTTCATACTATGATTGCGTTTGTCGTATTTGAATATCACAAAGCCGCAAAAATACTTTTAGTTTAACCACGAATAAAAAAATACCTATAAATAAATACACTTATTAGGTGTTGTCATAGAACAAATCTTATTGACCTTTGTGGTAATAAAAGGTTACGCAAATCAATCCATCTTGACGTGCAAACTTGACTTAACAATAAAAGCCGCTTACTGCTAAATGTACTCGTAGGTAGTGACTTTAAGTTTGTCATTGTTATAATTTATTATAAATCGACAGTCGACGTACAAACTAAAGAAATACTATATCATATTGAAACTATCTTATTTATATGTAATTCCCCAGAATAGTCAATACTGTCCGGTGTCATTGACACTTTGGGAGGCGGGTATGGGTACCGCCGCCCCGGGAACCATTTAATGGATAACCAACACCCCGGTCACAGGTCACCCCAAGTGATTCGTTACGTTTGGTGACCTAAAAGGCGTGCCCGGGTTCATGGGGTGAGGTTTGTCTAGGTCTTGGTGGTCAAGGCGTTTGCCCACCAACTGTGTGGCGGGCCGGATCGGGAGAGACTGGTTGAGGGATATTTTTTGACCTCTCCATCCATCGCCTTGCACCGCAGTTGGAGGATTTTTTTTAATACATCACACGAGTCCCAGCTGCTCCCGTCTGGAGGCCATTGGGATATGTTGTGAGGTGAAGGTAGTGTGGAGGGGAAGGAGATGGGGGAGAGGAAGGTGGGGAAGTTCCTGGCATTCAGATGACTCCAGATACTAATATCTACAGCCTGTATGTCTGACGAATATCTACAGCTCATATGTTGAACTAATATCTACGAACTTCAGAGTGTTGATTAATATCTACAGAGCGTAGGTTGAACTAATATCTACAGAGCGTAGGTTGGACTAATCAGCTAAATGTGTCCAATAGTCCGATATTACGACTTTTTACATACACACTTACATAAATTAAGTTTTTTAAACTGCATACGCAATATTACATTATTCCAATATGCTATACATAATTGCAAATCCAACCTCTGCCAATGTTTGTGCTGTAGATATTCGTCAACACTTTGGTTTTCATAGATATTAGTTCGATTTTTTCAGTTTTTGGAATTCCTGTAGATATTAGTAGACGCCTCCATTCAGATCTGGTCACCAAACCTGTGATATAAACTCTGCTAAAGCCATTTCAAACAGCGTTTCAATTCTGAATGGTGGTCTCACACCAGGGCGATACTGAGAGATTCATTCGTCCGTCACTTCTGAATTCATTGAGCCCCAGATTCCCACGTAAGTTTTTTCTTTCCAGAACTTCCTGCGTATTAGTACAAAAAATCGACACTGTAAATAAACACCAACTTATTAAAAGGTATTTTTGAAGTCGTTTTTAGGTTTAAAATTGGTCAAAAATGCACAAAAATTATAATTTTATAATAGGTCATTTTTGGGGAGCTAGCTATCGGGTCACCATCTCCCTCACAATTATCAAACAAATAAAACGCCTTTGTCATTAGTCATTAGTCATTTCATTACCGTCGCCGTGCCGTTGGAATTATAAAAATGATAGATTTTTAGGTTTTCTGTGTTTTGTAGGTATGATCAGATAACAATCAATTATTACGCTTGTTTAAAATGAATTTACGAATACAGTGACTGTATTACTATAACTAATCTATGTTAGAAATGGAGCACGATTCTAACTAAATCTGCGTAACTGACCTACCACAGTAGCAGAATAGTGACTAGTCCACTGTTAGTTGCTGCTTGTTAGTAGTCCACGTTATGCAAGACAAAACGACAGCACGCAGCCGCCAAGAAAGGCGCTCTCGGGTTCACAGTGAATCACGCTATCGAAACAGTCCATTATTATTATTATTAAGAAGACAAATTAAATTGATACATTTCTAATTAGTGCTGGGTACCTCATACAAGAGGCACCTTAAATGTCCCATTCAAAAACGTTAAATGTCCCCCCACTTCACAAAATGCATTTGTACCAACTCTTTTTCCTTGTATTACTACAAATGTCATGACACGTTGTCGCGTATGTGACAAACATGAGGGGGGAGAAATATGAGGAGTGACGTGGTTGGTGTATTGGACTAAATTCATGTCATGTCTCGCATGGGACAAAAATGAGGTGAGGTGTGGGGTGGTTGGTGTATTGGAATACAAATATCATGTCACGTTTGGGACAAATATGAGGTGAGGTGTAAGGTGGTTGGTGTATTGGACTACAAATGTCATGTCACGTATGGGACAAATATGAGGTGAAGTGTGAGGTGGTTGGTGTATTGGACTACATGACATGTGACGTTGTCACGTATGGGACAAATGTGAGGTGAGGTGTGAGGTGGTTGGTATATTGAATTACATGTCACGGATTCTTGTATTGCATGACATTTTTGTATTAGATCCGTGAGGTGTGAGATGGCGAGGTGAAATTTTTTTGTTTTGTTTTTAAATATTTTTTATTGTAAATTATTGTTATGTGAATACCGCATAAGAGTCCCAACTACTCAAACCCCCCCCCCCCTTCTCACCCGTAAGCTAAAATATTGTAACACCTCGCCTCAATTGAGGTGGGACACCTCAACACCTCATTTCAGTATTTGAGTACCTCATTCAAACTCATCCTGATGTCGTGTCCTACCCAACACTATTTCTAATAGTTTTATAATAATATTATATTCACGGTGTCCGGAAACTAGTGGTATAATTGGGAAGCTGGTAAATCCACAAGAGTGCAAAAAATATTGACCATTTCGTTTTTTTTAATTTACTATACTTAACTAACTTCGTTTTTTTTTAAAATACTAACCATCACGCCATTTCTCTGCAGGGGGAGGCAGAGAGGACGGACCGCCAAACAACTCAGTCTTGGCACATTCATACATAAGTACTCTTCTATTATTCTGACTCTTGACATGGCCCGATTCAAGTATCTAATTCACTTGTGCTGGCACTTCATTTTAATGTAGCGTTTTGTTTCCTTTTTAAAATGTTCCTAATAAAAAGTTACGTAATTATTTTTAAACCCATCGCCAGTTTCTTCTTTATAATATTCATATCATGATTGTGTATTGTTGAATGATGAGAGTGATTGAACGTTTTTACATTACAAAATCAAAGTTATGAGATTAGTAAATTGATTGGGTACCCTTTATACTTTCTGCCATGCAAAAAAAAAAACCACTCGTATCATCGATTATAATTGTTTTGCCAAACTACGAAGAATATTGTGTTTTTTTAAATACCTATCGTGTTCCTAGTTTAGAGATAAGAAGAACTCATTACTCGTTACGTTCTTTATATATTGAATATACTGTACCTCCAGAAGTAACAAACTCGTAGCATCTATGTTGCATCTAAAACTGCTTACGAATTACAGCTCCAGATGCACTTGTTTTAGACAGTAACTACTAAAAATGAAACGACACCAAGTTTTCTGGAATTGGGTGACGTATGTGTAGGAAAAAAAAGGTACGCAAGGAAAAAGGAATGACCAATCACTTACCACTGTGCCCCTGCGAAGGAGCAACCGATTCAACCACAATATTTTTATATAGTTCCACAGCGATACATCGAGGTAATTATCGTCACAACAAAACGAATGAGTACAAAACGATATTATGCATTTCCGAAATGGTTAAATTCCTTCTTTTTAAAAAGGAGATTGTGCACACAAAAAACACAAAAAAACTTGCTTCCAAGGTCAAAATAAATCTCCAAAATCTTCTTCTGTTTTCAAAACAAATGCACTCGAATTTTAACTATTTTTTATGCCATTTTACCAAATTTCAAATAATACTTTTTCAGCAAGTTGATGGTTAGGGAGAGATAGGAATTACATGATACTACATGCGATTATATGCATATACGTTTTATCTCAATCGAACAACCAATCATAATGTAGAAACGCTTCATCACTCGAAGTATTGATTTTTTCCCTAGCGGATGACATCGCAAAATGCACTCCTTCTAAGTATGAAACATGCTGAGGCGATCTCACGTGGTGTTTTACCATTTAATTTAAAATTGTAGATACATCTCGTTTCATACAATCAAATAGAGAATGTTAAAAATACATCTTGATCAATTTGGCGATCATCTAATGAAGCGTTGCTAAGTTCGCCGGTTGTTTTTGCTTGGAACAGTTCGCTAACTAACCGAATCGAATCGGGTTGTCTCCGCCTGTTGTTGATACAATACACAACGCGATGGATCGCCAAGGTCGGGTTTATAAATATGTAATTTTATGCGTAATTATCTAATCTTTGTATTCCTGTAATAGCAGATTATACTCCAAAATCGTAACTGAGTAATGGATATTGACTCTGTTAGTAGTTATGCAACAACAATTTCACGATTACGATTATTGAATCACGTACGATTGCGGTTATGATTAATCGGTTTATAATTAATTGTACGATTAAGGTTTATTTATCACGTACGATTGCTGTTTCGATTAATCGATTGATAACGATACGATTGCGACTAATCAATCTCGTACGATTACGATTACAATTAATCAGTCAACTATGATTATGATTTATCAACCGATAATCGTAAGCTCTTACTTATAACTTACGGTTACAATTAATCGAATGGTAATTTAGGATTAAGAATAATCAATCACCTACGATGCGGTTACGATTAATCGATTGATAATTGCACCATTGCGGTATGATTATGGTTACGATTATTCAATCAATATTTATACGACCACGATTAATCCATCAATAATCTTTCGATTGAGATTAATCAACTTTTACTCACATGGTTATGATTAAGCCATCAATAATCGTTAATTCTTACTTATTTCTTACATTTTTCGCATACGATTAATCCATCAACAATCTTTCGATTGAGATTAAATGACCTTTAATTTTATGATTATGATTTAGCAATCAATAATCGTAAGTTCTTACTTCTTTCTTACATTTTTCGCATCCGATTAATCCACCAACAACCTTTCGATTGCGATTACATAACCCTTAATTCTGTGATTATGATTTGGCAAACAATAATCGTAAGTTCTTACTTATTTCTCACATTTTTCGCATACTGCTATCGACTACATATAATTAAGTACATATTTGGGTACAAATCATTAACCAAGTATTATATATATATATACATCGATGGTATAAATACAATAGCTAATAATAACTATTATAAATACCACGTTTTAATTCGTACCTATCCTTCTTCTTCATCTTCTTCAATGGCGCTACAGCCCATTTCGAGCCTTGGCCTCCTTCAAAATAAGCCTCCACCGCCCTCTGTCCTCGGCCGTCGTCTTCCAATCTGCAACATGGAGTAATCCTCTTGCATCCTTCCTGACATCATCCTCCCATCTCAGTCTAGGTCTGCCCGCCTTTCGTTTACCTCCCGGGTGTCCTGTCAGAACCTTCTTCGGTACTCGTGTGCTTGGCATTCGGTGCACATGTCCGGCCCATCTTAATCTTTGGAGTCTTAAATGGGTGGAGAGTCTGGGAGCTTGGTAAATATCGTAGAGCTCATTATTGTGGCGGATTCTCCATGCCTCTCCCTCTCGCACCGCTCCTAAGATTCTTCGAAGTACCTTTCTTTCGAAGATGTCCAGCCGTTCCGCTGACTTTGCTGTCAGTGTTCCCGCCTCACATCCATAGGCCAAGACCGTTCTGATAATTGTTTTATATAAGGTTATTTTGGTTTTCCTATGGACGTTTCAGGATTTGAACACTGGCAGCAACGCGAAGTAAGTTTTGTTAGCGGCTGTAATGCGCTTTCTTACTTCTACTGGGTCTTCATTGTCCTGCGTTATGATGGAGCCAAGGTAGGTAAACTCTTCGACCACTTCGAAATTATAATTATCTTTGAATTTCACTTTGTCTTTTATTCTGCGGTGAGGGGTTCTGGTTTGCATCATGATTTTTGTTTTATTTTCATTGATTTGCAAACCCACCTCTCTTGCCGCAGTCTCCAAAGGGTCAAACACTTCTCTTACAGCCTGTAGGGATCTTCCGACAATGTTAAGGTCATCTGCGTAGCCAACTATTTGATTGCTTCTGTAGCAGATGTTTGAGTCGGTACTGATCATTGTCTTCCTCACGACGTGCTCCAGTACAATATTGAAAAGGGTAGGTGCTAAGCCATCACCTTGTTTCAGCCCCTGGGAGACGTTAAAATCCTCCGTTGTTTCACCTCCTATCCTTACTCGACACCGTGATCCGACCATTGTTGCTTTTACAAGCTTGACTATTTTGGGCGGTATTCCAAAATTGAGGAGTATTTCATATATTTTCTCCCTATCTATACTGTCATACGCCTGTTTGAAGTCAACAAATAGTTGGTATATATCTATATCGAATTCCCAGCATTTTGTCAGGATTTGTCGAGTAGTGAAGAGTTGATCAGTGGTGGATCTCCCCCTCCTGAACCCTGCCTGATATTCTCCTAGTAAGTTTTCTGAGTAATATTCTAGTCTTTCTTTCAAAATCATTGTGAAAATTTTATACGCTGTACAAAGTAAAGATATTCCTCTGTGATTTTCACACTTCAATTTGTCTCCCTTTTTATGTATGGGGCATATTATGCTAGTTTTCCATTCTTCTGGTACTCTTTCAGCGGTCCATATTTTCACAATGAGATTGTGTAGCAGGTTCTTCAGTTGTTCGTTTCCATATTTATAGAGCTCTGCAGGGATATTATCTCCTCCCGGAGTTTTATTGTTTTTCAATTTCTTTAGGGCAGCCCTTATTTCTGCCATTGATGGCGCTCTCGTTGTTTCATCACTATTTAGCTCGTCCGGAATTGGAGTTGGTTCGACTGTCAGGTTGTTATTGGGATTTAAGAGCTGTTGAAAATATTCTTTCCACCTAGTCTTGATCTTTTCCTTATCTCCTATTATGTCTCCATTACTATCTCTGCACAGAGATGTGTTGGGTTTGAAGCCCTTTTTAAATGCATTGACGCCTTTATATGCCTCACGTGGATTGTTATTTGCAAAGTCATGTTCCATTTTCAACAATATGTTGTTAAAATACAATCTCTTCTTTCTTTTAATTAAATTGTTAGCATCTCTTCGTGCTTGTTCGTAGGTTTGTCTTTTTGCTCTAGTTCCTCTTTCTATACATAATTTTTTTAGAACATTTTTCTTGCAGACGCTCTGTATGCACTCCTCATCGAACCAGGGATTTCTAGCCTGTCTTGGTCTATTTCCAATGCCTGATTCCGCCGCTGTCAGCAGTGCATTTCTCAGATTGGTCCAATCCTCTTCTAAATCATTTGGGGAGAGCGGATCACTCAGTTGGTTTGGTAGGTTTGTTGACAATGAGTCATGATATCTTTCCAATCCTTCTGGTGTTTTTAGAGCATCGATGTTTAGCTTTGGGATACTTGGCTGATTAGACCTTTTATCTCTTGCTATTCTGCATCTATAGGATGCTACTACCAAATAGTGATCCGAATCACAGTTAGCTCCTCTGTAGCTTCTTACATTTGTGATACTGGTCGCCCCTCTTCTTTCAATTAGGATATGGTCTATTTGGTTGTGGTATCTGCCGCCAGGTGATGTCCATGTCCATTTATATATATTTTTCCGTGGGAACTGTGTTGATGCTATTATCATATTCCTTGATTCTGCAAAGTCAATCACTCTTGATCCATTGTTATTGCTTTCCGTATGAAGACTGTTTTTTCCTGTAACCTGTTGGTGTGCCGGATCCTGACCAATTTTTGCATTAAGGTCTCCAATTACCATTTTTATATCATTGGATGGTATGGTGTCATATATCTGTTCCAGTTTATGATAGAAAGTATCCTTAGTTACTTCATCTTTGTCTTCTGTCTCAGCGTGAACATTTACGATGGAAATGTTAAAGAATTTAGTTTTTATACGAAGTATACATATTCTTTCGTTTACAGCCTTAAAACCAATTACTTGGTTTTTTAATCTTTGGTTAACGATGAAGGCTACTCCGAACTCATGGTATTTTTCGTTGTCACTCCATCAATTCGTACCTATCCATCTTGTACAAAAAGTAGATGTACACCATTTTTTATGGGATTGTGGCAAAGTGTAGAAAAAAAGGTAAGTATTTATAATTGGTTATCTGTGAGTTACATATCGATCGTCCAGTTGATTAGTCAGACATTTCCGAAAAATCAAAATTTGAGTTGAGTATACAGTTAATAATAATAATAATAATAATTGGATAACTTCTATAGCGCCATTTTCATAATACGAACAGAGCAGTATTGTTACTGCTCTAATCGTGTGACGACTTGCAACAGTCTTACAATTAGTTATTTACGACTAACATACTTATTTACATTTATAAACACCTATTGTTATGATTACTGCCCGTGCTGTCAGTATAAGTCATGGAAAATAATATGAAAAAAGTAAATATATTGTATAATAAATTGTAAAAAATTATGAAAAAACCAGGTAATAATTCCCATGGACTAAGTAGTGAAATACTACTGAAAAAATACAGTTATTTATCTGGATATGATAATGCGAAAAGGTGAGTTTTGAGCTTTGCTCTGAACTCAGATGTGCTGTCGATCTTTCGCAAATGTGAAGGGAGTTTGTTCCAAGCTGTTGGGCCTGCCACAGCAAAAGCCCGGTCTCCGAAATTATATTTAAAAGTGCACCCTCTATCTGGTACAATCTAAGATTACTCATAAAAGCAACCAAATCAATTATATCTAATGCAGAAAAATGTTGACGTTGTCTGGGTCACTAGTAGGATATTTGAAAATGTCATTCTTTGTAAATAATATTTGATTTATTGTGAGCATTCGAATATTGCTTTCCTCATTATCTTGTAACTTAGTATTTGGAGTTGTCTGACTAATCAACCGGACGATCGATATACCTTGATATACTCTTTTTACTATTTTTTTAATCTGCGATTACGATAAACCCTAAAGATTCTTACATCATTCGGTTACAATGTTAATATGCTGAGAATCGTAATCGTTGCATCACTACACGCAATCTAATAATGATGAATAATATCGAATCTTTAATAGCACGTTTTTGGTTAATTTAATGACATGGCTCTTAATAACACCCCCAATAAGGAGATATGTCTGGTTCATTACCAGTCGTGATTTTATTATCTTGTATCGGTGATAAATTTAAAACAAACACGTTTGGCATTTCCGTAAAAAATACTGCATTATTATATCGAATCGTTTGCATCTAGTATCACGTAATAACCAACACTCTACCTGTTGTAAACATGCCGTCATATTGTGTGCTTCACGTTTTCATACATGTAAGAAAGTACGAAATACTTTTCATTGAAAATGTTAATCTGATTTCCAGTGCAAACTTATTTACCTGTTCTCTAATTTAGTGGTTCCCAATTAGTTTTTACTGAGTTTCACCTATCACTTGTAGAAAGAGCCTAAACTCGCGTACCCCTTGTAGCTAAAATGATAAATAAAACAATTATAATATTTTTTTACACTTATTAACTTTAAAATCTTAATCCACATTAGGGGTCGTCCATTAATCTCGTGATGTTTTTTAGCAACTTTTTAACCCCCCCCCCCTGGTGATGTGTGGTGAGGTTTTAGACTACCCCCCCCCCCCTACCCAAAATAACGTGTATTTTTTTTTTATTACAAAGTTTATTGAAATTTTCAGAATATTTTCACGAAAAATAAATACACGCGATATCTCATTATACCCCCCCCCTCGTGATATTTCGTGATTTTTTCCGAACCCCCCCCCCTTTCTTTCTATTGAAAATGTACGGAATATTTAAAGATCATTTTTCTGATTTTAATCGTGAACCTACTAAAAATGTTTGTTTTATATGTTTTCATTCAATATTATTGATTTTTAAAACGGTCTAAAACTGACAAAATCAAAACGATCCATGGTTTGAAAATCGGAAGCCAGATAGTTTGGGTTGTAGGTCTGTCTGTGAGTGATTGTACCTCTGATTCAATAAACTCGAATTTTGAATGTGTCATTTTCAAAATTGGAACTGATTGTGTCAAGAATTCAGACAAGCAATTTATAAAGTACCTACTTATCAGTGGCACTCTAGCTCACTGAAAACTCACGGACTGGCACTGCTACCTATAGGTTATTTAATATTGTTAACAGAAAATTATTTTAATTATCATGTTCAAAATTGGAACTGATTTGTCAAGAATTCAGATACAATTTGATAACATAACTGGTCAAGAAAAAAAAATCAATGAAAAATGTTTTTATTAAAGAGTTGCTACCTTAAATATTTTTTTCTGAATATTATGTGACGTGTTCTTTACATTAACTCGCTTAAAAATCCTACAGTTATAATATTACGTAATTTTTTACGGGTCTGCATACACAAAACTGATTCGATATACGCAAAACCACGTATTATGAAAATGAGTCCATTGGACTCCAACCAACTTAAGTAGGTGCTTATTCAATGATTGCGTAAATGGGCTCTCTCACCTTTGGGAGATAAACGCAATGAACTTAACGGTAGTTGTCCGTTTGTCTGTATGTGTGTTGCACAACTCTCTATTATTATATAGTATGGAAGTGATCAAATATGATAATATGCTAACCGGACTGACCCCTCTAGCGTGCAATCATGGCAGTAATGCACGTAGCATTGCACCAGCACGCTCGTTAACTCAATTTCTTTTGGGAAGTAATATTTTATAAGAAAAATCAGTTAAAATACATAAGATCCCATGTATTACAATGAAAAAAAATGTAGAAACACTGACAGTTCAATACGAAGCAGAGGCAAATCCGTGAAAATGACACTCAACCGCGGTGGTGACATCTGAAGACTATCAACGCACTAGAGTTTGAGTAAATTCTTAGTGGTCGCTCAGATTGATAATAATTATTTGTGAAAGCGGGTGCCATTTCTGCAAACAATACATCTTGTTACATTAAAGCAGTGGTTTCCAATTAGTGGTTCTCGTGCCCTAAGGGGTACGTGAGGCTTCTTAAGAGGAAACACGGTCGCCGAGAAACTTGATTAATAGGTATTTTACCAACATAAACTGTTTTTTTTTTAACATATTTTTTATTAAGTTAAAAAAAAATAATATTTTGTTTTCTTAACTTAAGTTCAGAGTATAGTTGTTGCTGTTGCTGTCACTGTAGTTATAGCTGTTGCTGTCACTGTCGCAGTTACCCCCCGAAAACTGGGCGAAAGGGGCAATTACACCTCAGGCTGATACCTAAATGAAATGATCAATCAAGGTTTTGAAATCCACATTTTCTCCTCCAAAACTGGATTGATTTTTAAGATTTTTTTTGCCAACTCTACTAGAAGAAAACATTCTTGGAGGTTTTGCTTTTTTTTTTAAATATCTACATTTTCTAGTCTGTTGGTGGCGCCCAAACCAAGCAATTGTAATGTTTTTTTGGAGGGTTCTAACTCCTATAAGATGTCAATTATAAAAAAGCAATATGTACCAACACGCTAGTGATCGATATCTATATTACATTAAAAACATATTTGTAATAGTGTAAAATCCAGAGAGGAAATGGAGATGGAATGGAATACTTTGAAGTGCGAAATCTCCTATTTAAAAATCCCTTTTCGGATATGGTTTTATTGTAATGAAAATATTTTAATATTTGTTTCTGAATTTCACAAAAAAAAAAATTCCAGGGTATTTTTCAGATATTTTGGAGCTCCAGACCAGAGGTGGTTGCCAAATTCAACCGTGTTAGCAGTTGTATAATATGCTTGCGAAATAACAAAACACAGTTGTTGGCTATTGATTATGGTTTTTATTGGTCAACGCTCTAATGTCGCTCACTCCGCCCAATTCCGGATGGGTCCAGGAGTAGGGGATCGTCTCAAAAGAATTAATAATCTACTCTTTCATAGATGGCGCGAGTAAAATTATTTTAGGGATAAGGCTTTTTACTAGTTAGGTATACTTTAAAATATTAATATGAATCAATTGTTTGCGCCCGTACACACGCGACACGAATATGAATAAGCGTACGTATAAGTTATTTTTAGTCAAATGTCACTACATTTGTTAAAGTGAGAATGTTTTATTTAATTTACTGGGAACGTTTTGACTTGTGTTTATTTGGTGTTTTGTGGTTTTAATTCTACACTTCAATTACCGTTTTACGAAGTCCCTTATAGCCCATTCACACCATTCATTTATCGTTCATTTCGTGATTTCATTCCGCCTCTTTCCCTCGAAATGAACCGTGTGAACACGAAAGTGAATAGAGACAGTTCCGAATGAAGCATTCCAACAATGTTGGAATGCTTCCTTCGGCACTGTTCACTCGCAACCGGAATTTAACATCACGTGACGCGAATGATGTGTGTGAACACTCAAGTGAACAGTCTTTCACTCGCAAATTAGTCGGCCGAAATGTTCTGGCGTGAGGACGAGTAGCCGGAGCGGCTTAAACGTCAAAATGCTCCGTTTAGTTCGCTTTTCGAAATAACTCCTACACGTCTCCTAGAAATCGTTGTTTCTCCCTTACTATCATAGTGAAAAATATGATCTAAACGGTATTGGAAAGAGAAAATAATGTTCTATATATTCAATATAACGATTAACCACAAACGAATACGAATGTACACTTCTATGGAACCAAAGTTTCTGATCGAATTTGAAAAAAAAATTATGAAAAATTGTGAATTTTTTATGAATTATTTTTATATGAAACGATAAAAAAGTGAGGTGACAGAAACGTTTATAATTTATTTGTCTAACAAAATAAGTGTGTGTTTTTATATTTCTTTTGTTAACCAGTAATTATAGTTAGAATAAAAAGCAAGGAGAGCCATTTTTTTAACTTTTAAAAGTTTATATTAAAAATTACTCTATTTAAAAAATTACGTGGTTATTTCTAATAATAAATTTTGGAAACATATTTCATCACCTTTCCAAAACAGTTTTTAGTTTTTGGATACGTTAATAAATATTCCATTTATATGGATTTTATTGCAAGCCGAGGCCTATTTTGGAATAAAAATATTTTCATGGTGCAAAAATAGTGGTAGATATCAGTTTTCAGGTTATTATTTAACCATATGTTCATTTTATGGTGCTGAAATTTATTTACTGTTTACAAGAATCGCCAATTTCTCGTAATTTAGTTCGACGTTATCGGAAATGTCAATTGAAATCGTAAATATTCCTGAACTTAGCCGTCAGCGCCGGACGAATTCCAATGCGGCCGCGACTACTCTCGACAACTTCGCAGCGAGAATGTCGAGTGAACTCTTCCTTCGAAGGAACCGTGTGAACACTCGGTGAAACGAGAATGGAACATTTCATCGAGTAAACCTTCATCCGAGTGAACCTTGTGACTTCAGCTTTATACCGTAAAACAATACGCATTTTGAAATGAGTTGTTTAATTTTATCCGATGATACAATTAATGTAAACATTTGCATTTTTGGTTGTGTTCTACAAACACACGTAAATAGGCTGGTTGGACTATATATTATGTTTGAAAATAATAGATATTACTCGTATTATAACAGGAATGAAGATAAAAAGTGTATCTCCTCGGATTTAACCTGTAATTAGTGCAGTGGGCAGATCGCGACAGGTATGCCGATACTAATCTGTTTGGAAACGGATTCGATGCGGCTGTCACGATTGTATAAACAAATAGTAGTGTTTCAAGAGCGAGAAGTGCGCTGCTCGAGATCTCGCGTGCTCGAGTGTCCCACCCCCGCGTGACGTCACGGGGACCTTCAGTGGGAGAGATGAGAGATGTAAGCCAGTCTGTTGTCTCTTAGTCTGTTGGTCTGTTTGTCTGTTGCACGCGGAGGAGATATCTGAAAACAATCGGCCGCGTCACGTCACTCCGCGGGACAAATAATCCCACACTTGCGCTAATGTGGCCCATACCTTGTACCAACTCCCAACTCGCCTCTCGCGACAATCTGAATATTATGTCGACGAATGATTTACTTCAGTCATTATGGCTTTTGAGCTAGAAATAAATGCGATACTTTTCGTATTTGTCGGATACCTACATATTATATTCCAAGACATTCTATAATAATAATAGACTAACTAGAAATACTCGATCAATTTTTTTTATTGCAACCACAATATCAGATACTCGCTTGTACCTAAATTGCAAGCAGTTGGCAAAATTTTATCGGAAATAGTAGATGTATTCATATGGAATGCACGAAATTTAGTTAAGTACAAGAAGGCTATAATAAATAAATAAAAATGTTGGCTTTTATTTTTCTTTTGCGTGTGTTCTATTTTCTATTATGTTTCACAAAATTATTATTTATATCACATGTTTGTAAAGTACGCATAAGGGTATAATAATATAAATAAATAAATAATTTAATGCGATATTTATTATTATTTAAAACTGTGAAAATAGTGCCACCTAGAAAAATGTGACGCCATTTCTTTTAGTTTTGCCTTTATTTCTCGATAAATATTAATTTTCAAAGAAAGTAATTAATGGTATTCGTAAAATAATTTACTTTATGGCTTGCCATACTAACAAAATAAACACAAATTTGTTTTAAACCAATCTGTTAACATTATGTTCCACGAAAATGTTCACAACTATCCTACGAGAAGACGCGGAGACTTTAGGCTTCCCAAAACTAAACTTTCGTGCACAAAAAATAGCGCCATTAATTAAAGAGCCAAAACTTTATAACAGTCTGCCAAATGCCGTAAAGGAAGCCATAAATCTTAGCACTTTTCGTAGGATATGTAAAGAATGTTTTTTGATTTGTAACAATCTTACCAATATTATTTTAGTCAAATAGTTATCTGTTTTCCTTAAAATGTATTTTTTGTCTAGTAATCTTTTTTCTATCTTAAAATGTATTTTGTAAACATGTAACTGTTATCTCTAAATTGTATTTGTTTATATTTTCTTACTAGATGTTTGAAAAAAAATTGCTTACATCTAAATAAATATTCAATATTTTACTGACAAAGGAAGGACACTTTTGAAACCTGTAGAAATGTTTTAAAATTAAGTAGTTTACAACAAGGTATGATTTGAGATTTTCACGACCATTATAGTGAATTATTTTTGGGGTATTACGCCGTGTTGCGTTACTCCCTTTTTTAGCCAAATCTTTGGAAGTTGCAGTGTTCATCGTCAGGGCAGATATGTGATTTACAAGAAATTTATGTTTATATTGAAGAATACGTCATCATGCTTTCTTTTATAAAATGTGGGGTTTTCAAGTATGCAGCACTCTAAATCTAGGAAGTATCATCAACATTTTAATCTATCAACCTCTAATAAATTAATAGTGGTTAAAACTAAGAGTTGATTATTTTTAAATAAAATGGTGCAACAAAATAAGTTTGTTGTGTTTGATTAAGTGAAACCTTTAGCCTTTCGGGCATTTTTGTTCCATTTTCCAAGTAACTACAGTCAAAAGGTTTATTGTACGGTTTCCTTGTAGATCGTGGCCTCCTATCAAATTAAATATGGCCCTGGGTTGTTATAATCCCGTTAGCTCCGAATACTGGAGAAGCTTGTCTTGTATTCTCATTAAAAAAAACATTCTTCCACGTTTCACCATGCTGATGCTAAAATCTCGCCGGTCTTGTTGGGTCTTGGGAGGGAGAGAGCCTTGAAATAACCCACTAATGTGTGTTTGTTTGTCTTTCCTCTCGGCTTAATCGGCGCTAGCGCTAGTGTGACCAAAAGCAGCAGGAGACAAGCTGTCTCAAAAATATACCAAACAGTCTCTGACGTAATTTTATTGCTGGAATCTCTCTCTCTCTATAGAGAAGGAGGAGAGTAAACACCAGTACCTACGCATTAAGCTTTAGTTTTAAAGTGTTACAATCTTGTATCTTTTCATCAGTTTAATGGGTTCGCAGAAGATAGCACCCCCTGAAATCAGTGTTCGCCGTTCGCACGTCCATCTGCTAAAACTAGTTTGTATGTCGGCCATCCCACGGAATGCAACCGGCGGTGATGGCGGCCAACCTGTATATTGTATAACGTGCATTACCCGACAATCGGAAGAAATCGAAACTGAATTGAGATTACAGGCTCAGCACAGCCTCGTGACATAATACCGGCGCAGAACTGATGTTACTCGGCCGAACTCTGAACAGCGAGCCGTAGTCCGCACTGCAGAGATGCGCCGATATGAGATACGAGTATATTGTTCTGCCAAGTTGTTCACGAATTCTGCCGACCGTTGCACCGTAAGAATTGCGCCTTGAATATTGGGGTGATACTTGCAAAGACACCTTTGCAAGTTTTGTAAAGTACGTCGTTTCTGGAAATTACGTTGAAATTTTTTTTTATGTAATAAAAATTATGCATCAGGGTGTTTTTAAAGTAAAACTTTTGGAGTAAGCTAGTGAATGAGAGCGTTACGAAAAGTGTGATCGGGCGAGGCGAACGGTCGGGCCTTTACGCACGCTTGACTTGGGGAGTAAGCTGATGAATGCGTGACGAGAGCGTTATAAAAAATGTGATCGGTCGAGGCGAACAGAAGTTGAGAGGGAGATATAAGTTAGTGAAGTTTTACTTTATGTCGTGTGGTCTAAAGCACACTCGTATTTTTTTACATTTTCTCCACACAGGAGGCCCTGAGGAAAATAATTTCCCGCAGGGCCTGTATCATCTTAAAAGGAAAGGAAGGAGAGAAACTTCCGGGAAGGAAATAGGTATGAGGGGTAGGTATGAATCTAGAGGTCAGTGTGTCCAGGCATATCGGACATATGAATCCATCCCTCCAACCGCGGTGCAAGGCGATGGGTCGAGAGATTCCGGCTGCAGAGGATAAAATACCTCCCTCAACCAGACTCTCTCGATCCTGCCCACCACGCGGCAGGTAGGCAGACGCATCGGCCGCCAAGACCTGGAAAAACCTCATCCCATAAACCCAAGCGCGTATTTACAAAACCTATAGGTACCGATTCAGTCGCGGTAAGGCCTTGCGCGCACCACGATTTTCTGTCGCACGATAATTTTGTCGCAGAAATGCAACGTATGAGTTAGTTAGTATATGCGCGCATATGCGACAAATAAATAGTTGCGATTTTAAAATTGTGATTTGTCACATTTTTCCGCGACAGCGCGCGACGCGATTTTCGCAAAATAAAATTATAGCATTTGAAGTTAGGGAACGTACCCATACTAAGTGACCAACTTTTTGCAATTTTTAACCCCCCCCCCCCCCCCGGTGACCAAAATCCTAAGCAACCCGCCGCTCATTTGTATGGAGCGTGACATTTTGAAGACCCCCCCCCCCCCCCTAAACGTGTCACGTAGTATGGGTACGTTCCCTTATATGGACACGCGCGCACTGCGATTTAAAATCGCTACCTGGCTCAGCTTCAGCTGAGATTGCATTCCGCCATCTAGTAAGCAATTTTGAGGTTCAACAATTCTTAATAGTTTGTCAGTCTGAATCGTCATTCTATAATAGCCAAAGAATTTTTTTGGATATTGTCGAAGATCATTGTATTTCAGATAAAAGAAACCTTTAACATATCTTTCTGCTGTAAAAGGATGAGTCCAGTTTCCTTCTTTTATTCCTCCTCTTCCGAAGAAGCAAAACAATACAAGCAATTTGGACTCCAGATACTAATATCTACAGCCTGTATGTCTGACGAATATCTACAGCTCATGTGTTGAACTAATATCTACGAACTTCAGAGTGTTGACTAATATCTACAGAGCGTAGGTTGAATTAATATCTACAGAGCGTAGGTTGGACTTATCAGCTAAATGTGTCCAACAGTCCGATATTAGGGATTTTTACGTACATACTTACATAAATTAAGTTTTTTAAACTGCATACGCAATATTACGTTATTCCAATATGCTATACATAATTGCAAATCCAACTTCTGCCAGTGCTGTAGATATTCGTCAACACTTTGATTCTCATAGATATTAATTCGATTTTTTCAGTTTTTGGAATTCCTGTAGATATTAGTAGACGCCTCCGCAATTTGTACGGAATCCGTGTTGAGAATGAACAATTCATCGCGATTTTTCATCGCGATGCGCGCTGTATTATTTTTGCGATTTCTTATCGCGCGATTTTAAAATCGTGTCGCAAAAAATAAAATCGTGGTGCGCGCTAGGCCTAACGACAATTTACAGTTCAAATATACCTCTATATTGGTTATTTTTTATCACATTGCAAATACAAAAATTGTTCTAAAATTTAGATAAAATAATCTTTCTGATGTGTATATTAGAAATTAATAATTTTATTTCTAAATATTTAAATTTTAATATTATTCCCATATATTGTAAATACACCTCTATATTGATAATTTTTTATCACTTTGCAAAAACAAAAATTGTTCTAAAATCTAGATAAAATAATCTTTCTAATGTGTATATTAGAAATTAAAAAAATTATTTCTTAATATTTAAATTTTTATATTGAAAATTTAAAGCGACTGAAACGCGGTAGGGATTGTAAATACGCAACCCGAGCACCCCTGCTAAGTCACCAAACGTAGCGAACTACTTGGGGTGATCAATGGCAGGTGTGCGGCGGTACCCATACCCGTTTCCCAAAGTGTACTTTCACTTTCAAATCTTTTTTTAAAGTGGTAAAATGTGTCCATTTATATTCTGTTTTAATATTGTGCTATTCAATTACTTTACTGAAACATAATATTTTTGTCTTGTGTTAGTATAAATGATTGCACTCGCACGGCAAAATATGTAAATTAATACGTAAAATGTTATAATATTATTATTGTTTCATTTGAAATATCGTTTGCAAAAAAAACTCCTGACGCCTTTGGTTCTCTGATGTAAATTTAGCGAATTTGAGCTGTTGAATATGAATTCGTTGGCATTATATAAAGTATGTTTTGTAGAGTTTTTTGTTCAAAATTAATGAGTTGCCTACGCGGTGCACTACTCTGTGATTTACCTCTGCAGAATTTCTAATAATGTTTTCGTCCATCGGCAATCTTAATATACGCGTTGAGAAAAATTATAGCTTGTATTTTTATACTGTGTATAATGTATATCTACATAATATTGTGATGAACAAAATGACCACCCATTTGGAAAAGATGCGGGAAATTGTAAATTGAGTTTCATGTTTTATAAAATTCACTTATGATAATATTATTCACTTAATTCATTATTTAAAAACCCACCGTTAAAAGTTAAAAGCATCAAAGACATTGGCGGTTATATGCAGGTCGTCACATCGTAAAACCCATAGACATCCAAATGGATAGACAAGCAGTTACAGATGAGGGGTAAAACCAAACTATGGAGAGCGAGAGGGGAAAGATGACTGTCATTCGTTGAACAATCAATCTGACAGTATATAGGCATCTCGCATTACAATATCACCATTTAGTTCTTAAAAGCAAAATCTGCTTTGAATGAATAGACCTTTTTACATGGGAGCGCGAATTGCTTGCCACATTCAAAACTTATTTGCTAAGGCCAAATGCTCGCCCCAAAAAGACTCGCGCCAATACACATATCAATATTTTCTTGCCGTGTTTAGTTAAAACACTTTTACAAATGTTTCATAATTTACTTACCCCTGTAACCAGCGACGAGCACATTGGAGTACCGCCCACATTCGGTATGTGCATATTGATACGTAGATATATTGTATAGCACAAGCTGCCGTTATTTCGTTAAATGTATGGATGTCAGCTTCTCGCTGTTCACGGCAAGAATGATGACGTCACACATTTTAGATTCAAGCGAGGCTATATCCCCTCCCCATGGAGCGAGCCGGTTCCAAGGAGGAGCTACAGCCGGCGCCATGTGGAGGGGGAAATAATACGTTTTTATCACTTAGGGCAGGTCCAGATATATTCATATGTCCGTGGTAAAACCCAAGTAAAAACGAAGAAAATGCGCCCTACTTTCCGGTTCCACGAATTCCGAAGAAAATATAAAGGAGAAGTATGGTAATAATACTAATAATTATATGAAATGTGTAGCTCCAATTTTGCATTTTGATTGTCTTCTGTAGATGGACTTATCTTTGTCTTGGTTTCGCGTATTATATATTATGAACATCTCAAGAATTCCAAATATTATATGCATCCCTTTTAAGGAAAGTACAATCATGTTTTCTTTGAAAGTCCTCATTTTCCTCAATTAATTTCCCTTTCTTCTTAGTATATCTGAGTAAGCATTGGGGATAATATCCTTGTAATAATAAAAGTCTTAATAAATTGCTTTCCACGAAGTGACCTGACCTCAGGCCCTCAGGGATGACGAGCCTTGTGGTGATCGTTTAAGACTCTTACGGGCGTTGTTCCCAATCCTACTGATCAAATGGTGAGCCGATATTTTGGCTCAACACTCCTCAAATGCATGCTCTTCGACCAACAGGCGAATTGAGCGTTACTAAACAAATCACTTAGCTGATCGAAGACTCAGATTGATCGATCGAAAAATTGGAAACAACGGCCGTAAGTGTCAAAGAAAGGTTTTGTTTTTATTTATTTATTTATTAACGCCCTTTTTCGGGGCTTTTACATATGAATAGTAAGAAATATACAGTATTTATTGTACATAACTGAACAGCCTTCGTAACAATATTTTATTTTTGAGATAAATTGAAGATGTCCACTGACTTGGTATAATTGTTTCCCTCCATTAGTATTCTGGGCAAAGAGGAATACATATGGTAGTTAGTTCCAGAATTACTGCACTGAAATAAATCCTGACTTCTAGTATTACGTAGTGGAATCCGGAAGCTTATCAATTCGAGCAATACCGGACTGTCAACTAAATCATTTAGACTTTATACAGAAATACCAAGTCAGTGAAAGTTCTTCTGTCTGACAATTTGAGCATATTCATATCATTCAAAATAGTATTGTAGTTCAACATAATTGCTGGAATACCCATTTTAAAATTAAGAAAACGTAAGAATTTGTTTTGTATTCTTTCAACAGCTTGTACATGTATATTGTAATATGGGTTCCAGACGGGAGAATTGTATTCAAGTTGACTTCTAATATATGCAAAATATAACAGTTTAATACACTTTATATTGTTAAAATTTCCTTATTAGATATTTCTGTTTATTAGAGATTTCTATTAGAGATTGTTGTGAGTTTTAACATTAGCATAAAGCAAATAAAGTTTTACCGGCATTTTTAACAGGCTTTTCCCCTGCACGTACGTCCGAAACGGGAGTCAGGAGCTTAAGATTTGTACATCTACGTTTTTCTGTTTTATAATATAGTTGTAACTAGCAAATATTGAATTATTTAATCGTAAAATTGAGTTGTTACGGGTACCTACTTTGACATAAAGGAGCCGATTTTTACGTTCAAATTGTCAACCATAAAACGCTCGCGTTTTTCGGAACGATGGTCGTAAATTTTTCCAATAAATCCGCCACTCGGGCCTTTCATATGAATTTATTATGCTGCGTTGTCTGTCCCATTAAACTTCGGTCCTGTATACTGTATACTGTGTGGGAGGCACCGGCCGACCAACCAGTAACCACACCACACCACACTATCTCCTCCGACAAACATTACATCATGCTTTCACTGCAGGGAACAAAGCGTTTATTATGATGTTCCTTTCAAATACAACATTATTTATCACTTATAAAATCCAACGTGTTTTATAAGACAACCAACTCGCCGTACCTTAATGAGAACGAGCTTTTTTGTTACCTCTGCGCTCGTTAAGAGGGTATAACCAGACACAATCGGAAATAAGAAAATAGAAAGAGTATCGGAAATGCGGGATCTTGGCATAATAATGAATGAGAAACTAGACTTCACGGTTCACATTCAACAAACTGCAAATAAGGGTATGAAAACATTAGGATTAAACAATTAAAAACTTTGAATCGTTACAAATCATCAAACTACTGTACACATCCCTTGTTAGAAGCCTAATAGAATATAACTCCATAGTCTGGTCGCCCTTCTACAACATTCATATCCATACTATTGAAAGAATTCAAAGAAAATTTCTACGTTTTGTAAATTTTAAACTTAACATCCCTTTAGAGCACATAAATTACCCGTCGTTAATGAATACTTTAAATACTCCAACATTAGAAAACCGACGAAAAATAAACGACCTAACAACTAGACAAACATTGACATTTTATATACGTACATCTCATTCGAACTATGATTTACATTCTCCAATACAACGTTTGTATAGTCTTGGTAACAAATACTTACAATACGGATGTATTTGACAATAATTTGAACTTAGCAAACTTCAAACGCCATATGTGCCAACTATTTATTTCTACCTATCCCATAAACTATTGAGAACAACAATTTTAAACATTACCTACTTTATGTCAACTACTATATTTTATGGACTATATTTGGTTTCTTATATTTTATGTTACCTGTATTTTGTTAACGCTTATATTTTATGTAACCTAAATTTTTTATTTTGATTTTTTTTAACTCTTATATTTTATGTAACCTATATTTTGTTTTTAACAAATATTATATTACTTGTATTGTGTATTGTATTTTGTAAACCCATTCTTTTCACTGTAATTAAAAAAATGTACTGCATTCTATGTAAAAGCCCTATGGGCGTTTAAATACATAAATATGTCATTTTTAAATCAAATTTAAGACGTATTGACTCTTTTCCACAAAAAAATTATAAATCGATTTCAAAAGATTGTTATTTTATCTAGTAAACCTTTGTTTTAAATTTTGAGAAAATATATTTATTTTTAGTACAATAAGGTTTTACAGTAGGTCGTTTGCAGATTTGTTTAATTTTCAACATACATTTCAAATCATATATAATCCTGCAGTAAAATAAAACAATAAATTATTTAAAAAAGCTACTTTTCGGATTTTAATTTTAGTTCAAATAAAATCATAAAAAAAAGATCCGCGCCCTTGTTTTTATACTAAAATACTTCAGTTTGTCTATCTATTTACGGTCTTACAAACTAATATATTAAAAAAAAAAACATTTGTAGATATTTTGCTTAGACATAACGGAAAAATTATAAATACTCATGATCAAAAAATAATTACAAAAAGTATATAATTTTATTAGTTTAATCATCACGAGTTTGAACATTTTTGAATGTAGGTATTTATCAAAGCAAATTTTGAATGAAAGTATGGAGAATAATTCATCTTTCTCATCGGAACCGGACTGTACAAGGGTACGATCGCAAGACCATCGTTAGATGAAATTTGAATTCTCGGCCGCTGATTAATGGCTTCTAAAACTATTTTTGTGTGGAAATTCTTATTAAAAATTAAATCAGTAAGTGATTCAGTCATTCATTAAATCATTCATATGATTTTTAGACTTATGATGTAAACAACTTTAATTCCTCTGGCCACATTATTACATCTGGAGCATATTCTGTTAGATGGTTAACTATTTCCGCTTTGCAATAAAATCCAAATAACTGAAATGTTCTAAACGTATCCGAAAACTATTTTTTTGAAAAGTGATAAAATACGCTGTCAAATGTTATTATTAGAATTAAATACTTAAATAATTTTTAAAATATAAAAACTTTGAATGCAAACATAATTTTTTTTTAACTAGCTTATCTTACTTTTTTTCTAACTAAAATTACTGACGAACGGAAAAAACACCCATGTTTTATTAGACAAACTAGCAGACCCGGCCACGCGTTGTGTGGCTAATGAAACCTTTATAACCAACGCCATATGTTAAATCAAATCCACACCATTTGTCAGCCCGCTGCCGCTTGGCCAGATATATTATGTATTTAAACCAATGTACGCAAAACCTTGACAAATTATATATCTAAAAACCTTCCTCATGTATCACTCTATCTATTGGTGAAAACCGCATGAAAATCCGTTGCATAGTTTAAAAGATCTAAGCGTACATACAGCGTGAGCGACTTCATTTTATTATACTTCGTATAGAATAAAGATGTACTAAAAACGTCATTGATACCTCACTTTTTTGTCGTTTCATTTTAAAAAAATCACAAAGTTTCTTTCATAATTGTTTTTCAAATTGCGGTCAGAAACTTTGGTTTCATAGAGGTATACATTTTAATTTTTCTGTGGTTAACATTTATATTTGAATATGAAGTGTGACGTTTTCTTTTTCCAACACCGTTTAGATCATATTTTTCACCATAAAAATAAGGGAGACGCAAAGATTTCTATGGGACCTATTTGAGCTGTTCCCTAAAGCGAACAATTTAGCTTAGGGCAAGGGCGGATTTAGGGAGGGGGGCACGTGTCCCCCCAGACGGTATTTTTGTGTACTGTGGAGCATCTGTGGAGATTCCATCACAGTACATACTTAGAAGCAAAAACTGTCTTTATTAAACATTTAATTTTTCTATTGTTTTGACATTTTCATATACCTTCTTATACATACTTGAACTTGTATGTATAGGAAGTATGATACTTCAACTTCAAGTTTATTTCTAACAGTAATTGTTGATTTTTTTTGCCCGTCCGCCCCTTGTGCCCCCCCCAGAAAAAAATCCTAACTGTAATTGTTGATTTTTTTGCCCGTCCGCCCCTTGTGCTCCCCCCAGAAAAAATCCTGGATCCGCCCTTGGCTTGGGGGGTTAAAGACTTTGCTAATATTTAACAACGGACTCTGCATCGAAGACCATTAAAACAATAATATATTATGGACTACTTTGCAGCCATTAAAGGCGTTAAAGTCCGTCGCAATTAAAACGCTTGCAATTATTATTTGTATGAACTAATATTTGAGTTTATAAAGTTGGTCAAATAATTGTGTCACTTATCATTATTATAATCACGAAGGAACCCGGGTGCCAGATGCACGCCATTATTTATCGTATGATTTATAGATTCAGTTGGTCAGTGCAAGTGAAGTGATAGAGTTCGCGGAATAACAGTGTTATAGTTCGGCATCTGTTTATTTATTAATCATCGTTTTTTAATTTATGAAAAACCATGATGTGAATTTAAATTATAATCAATTACTAGGTTAAAAACATTACATTTGTTTATTTTATTACGGTTACACTGATATTTTATTGTTAATTATGTTTATTATCTGAAACGTCATATTTGTTACGGAGACTGTTCTCAGGAATTTCGGAGAGAGTTCAAGAATTTTAGATGTTTTCGAAATAATAATTTAAGTACTTAAAAATGAATTATTTTCGGAAGATTTTGATTTGAAGCTTTATTTTGCACATGCCCGATGGAGTAATGACTGTTTCTTCACATTTTTTTTTCAATAGTTTCACACAGGAGGCCCTGAGGAAAAAAAATCCATCAGGGCCTATGTCATCTTTGGGGGGATGCTGTTTGGGGGTGGGTCTCAAGCAGTGGCGGCTCGTGACTTTTGGGTGTGCTAGAGTGCTGATATTAAAAAAATGGCATTATTGATGTTGTTGTAACCGAAAAAAATCTTTTTTTTTTGAAAATCAGTTTCAAAAATTTCAGAAAGTTTCAGTTTGGCGGTGTGCCGCACCAATTTCCTGAAAAATCTTCATACAAAACATCGATTTAAAAAAAAAAAAAATTTTTTTTTCGCATACGAAAACACCTATGATGCCTTTTTTTTTAAAATATTAGCACCCTAGCCCACCAAAAGTCACGAGCCGCCACTGGTCTCAAGGAAAGGAAAAAGATATGAGGGGTGGGCAGGAGTCTTGGAGTCAATGTGTTCAGGAGGAACGGACGTAAGAATTAAGAATCCATTCCTCCCACTGTGGTGCAAGGCGATGGTTCGAGAGAGTCCGGCTAGGTTAGGTCTACCATCACGTAGAGGGACAGAGACCTAGACAAACCTCACCTCATGAACCCGGGCACCCCGCTAAGTCACCAAACGTAGCGAGCTATTTGGGGTGACATTTCAGGGTGACATTGACATTGCATCCAATAAATGGTTCCCGAAGCGGCGGTACCTATTCCCGCCTCTCTAATGGTGATGGTATCATGTTTACATTTCAATTTTTAACTTCACTAGGACTAGCCATTGTTTTTCTCAGGGTCCTAGAGTGCCACAGACCAATTTATAATGGGTTATTCAAAGATCATCTTTTGTAGATAGACAGATAAGGTTTTTTTTCTTAGAAAGTAAACTTACTTGTATAAATGATCAAAAAACTCCTTTGTTCGTGAACGATTCCGATTGTAGTAAGTTGATTTATTGTTACTTGCTGTGTTTTATCTTATAACACCTTCTTTGAAGATTGCTTTCAATTACGTTTGACATGAAATTTGTACTTTTCATCATTACACTTGATTATACTGAGTTGTAAGTGCATTGCCATTTGCAATGCTTCCATCACACACTGATGTTTTATCTTACAACACTTATAAACAAATCAAGCGAACTTCAACTAGCCGCAGATAAATTTAGAATCCTAAATAGATTTCACCCAAGCACAGTCCTGCACAAATGACAAACACCCATGAAACAACTTTACATGTATTTTACCACAAATACTCTTGTAAATGCGATATTCATTTATATACTTGTACGCCTGTCTCGACACAGGTATATCCTAGTGAGACAGGCATAAAAAAAACCCAATGTACATATGAATAAATAAAAAAAAAACAAACAAAAAAAACTAGGCAAACCATATTGCTATCTGGAAATATACCTTCTTATTTTTTTAAACAACAAAGAATAATAATTGGCTAAGGATTAATTAATTTAAAGTACCTAGCATTCATTTTATCTTTAAGTATGATGGAGGTATGATGAATTGCATTTTTTTCTCTTTGTTACATAGATAATATATTTATTGAACAGTTCGATAGTAAAAACATCTCTAAGTGGTCGTTTGGGAGGCGGGTATTGGTACCGCCGTCCCGGGAATTTGTAGGATAACCAACACTCCTGCCACAGGTCTCCCCAAATGGTTCGCTGTGTTTGGTGACATAGCAAGGGTGTCCAAGTTCATGGGGTGAGGTTTGTCTAGTGTTGGCGGTAGTGTCAGTGATCCGGATCGGGAGAGACTGGTTGAGGGAGACCTTTTGACTCTCTTGACCCATCGCCTTGCACTGCGGTGGGAGGGATGGATTCATATGTCAGTCACCCCAAATTTCGTACCCATACCATTTCCTTCCCAGAACTTCCACTTTTTCCTTCAAGACACTCCGATAGACTCCGCTCAGCATCCCCAAAGTTTGCATAGGCCCTGAGGATTTTTTTTCCTATGGAGTTAATAGAAAAAAAAAGAGATTGTGGCAAAACTACAAGAGAAGTTTCGAACAACGCCAGTGTAGGTGTGCTTAGAAGAGAAGTGATGTACATTGTGTTGTAGTCTAGGGTGGGGTCTGGGTAGACCACCAATTATATTATAAACATAAATATTTGATCGTTCAATCTAGGGACTTCAAGAGCATTTACTTAATACTATAATTTAATAATATAATAAACAATTCCTTTGTGCTTTGTCTTTTTTAATGGACTCTGGTCACGGAGCATAATAAAAAAACAATGTTGCATTTTATATTATTATATATGTATACTTACACAAAATCAAATTCTGTTTTCCAAGTTCTGACGAGCAGTTTATTTCTGTAAAAAAATACAAGAGTCCCAACTGCTCCCAACCACCTGGAGCTAGTGAGACTATGGTGTCCTCAATTGGGGTATGTTGTGAGGCTGCAGGAATTGGGGAGGGGAAGGAGATGGGGAAGAGAAAGGTTGGGAAGTACTTGGCTATTCAGATCTAGTCACCAAACATGGCTAAAGCCATTTCAAGTAATACTTTCAGTATCGTCCTGGTGTAGGACCACCATTCAGAATTGAAACGTTGCTTGAAACGGCTTTAGCCGTGTTTGGTGACTAGACCTGAATAGCCAGATACTTCCTCTCCCCCGTCTCCTCACTACCTTCAGCCTCACAACATATTGGGGATGCCGGCTCCAGGGAGGGAGTAGCTGGGACTCGTGTGAGTTATTCATATAAAAAATTTAAAAAAAGTATTTTGGTGTGGTATTTGAAGAGAAGAGAACGTAACATGTTGTGTGTTGTTGTTTCAGGTGAAGGTGGTGGAGGTAGAGGTAGAGCAGTAGAGCCGGCAGGATGGTGGACTATTACCGGACTTTGGGCATCACCCGAGCAGCTTCAGACGCAGAAATCAAAAAAGCGTAAGTACCAACATTCGACATATTAATTTAAATTAAGTCACACACAGAATTAAAAACAAAACATACATGTTAATTTACCAGCCGATAAAGTGAATATAGTTCAATTCGGGAGGCAGGTGTGGGTACCGCCGTCCCGGGAACCATTTATTGGATAACCAACATCTCTGTTGTTCGCTACATTTGATTCATGGGGTGAGGTTTATCCAGGTCTTGGCGGCGGATGCGTTTGCCCAGGGAGATCTTTTTTCACTCCATCTACTGCGTTGCGGGCCGGATCAAGAGAGACTGGTTAAGGGAGGCCTTTTGACCTCTCCAGCTGGACTCTCCCGTCCCATCGCCTTGCACTACGGGATGGATTCGTATGTGCATCACTCCTGGACACACTGACCCCCAGATATTACCTTTTCCTTCTCAGAACTTCCTCTACTTCCTTTCCTTAAAAAGACCCTCCACACGCATCCCCTAGGATGTAGTAGGTCCTTATGGAAATTAGTTTCCTAGGGCCTCCTGCGTGGTGCTAATTAATAAAAAGTCAATTAATATATGCAGTAAAAATAGTGAATCCAATTACATTTCACATTTAATAACATACACACATTTAATTATGTCAGTTGAGATGCAGCCTTGTATTAAAAACAATATTTATTAAGAAACTTGAAGTCACTGAGGTTAAAATGAAAAATGTCAGATCTTAGAAGAAAGGTGGTATAATAAACAGTATAGTCCAAAGATATTCAAATACAGAAGATATATGCTATGGTGTCCACGCAACTGTCGCCGGACTACGCGCTAATTAGCGTAGTTTTCATACAAAAATAATTTGTTCATTTCGTTGATTTTTTGAAAATGTGCATTAATATTGGTTAACAATATATTTTGAATAAGGAAAGAATTCGTTCATTTAGTTTAACGTTCGTTTAGTTTATTCGTTAATTATTTGTTCTTTTAGTTTATTTGTTAATTGGTAAACAATATCGGCGACACCCGGAAGCGCAGACCCACATAGTAAAAACAGCAGATAGCACATCTACCTTATATTTCAATATCTTTGGTATAGTCTAGTCATTCTCCCCCTATTTTGCTGGGTCAATGAATCCAAAAAAATGGGATAATTAAAAATCAGTTAAATATAGGTGCATTAAATGGCTCTCTAAAGGTAGCATTCCGATCTCGGCAGTCGCGGCCCGGCAGTCGCGACCAGCTGCCGCGACCCATTATCACTGCTGTGCGGCGCTGCCAGAAGCTTTCGGATAGCAGCGGCCACGGCCCGGGCAGCGACTGCCCAACCACAGTAGACAAGCAGAAGTTAGTGCGAACAGTTGTGTGCAGTCGTGTCTATGTCTGACAATTTCAATGAACGAAAGCGAGAACTTGTGAAGAGACTGATACTGGACGAAGAAGAGGATGATGAAATAATGTTGCTCTTACTTTCATCAAAAAGGAATAAAATCGATTCATTATATACATCCAGAGTCGATGAAGGCAGCTATCAAATCCTGATAAAACGGCACTTAAATCTAAAGGATCAGAAATTCAGGAAATACTGCAGACTAAATAAAACTCAATTTCAATTTGTACTTAGTACTTAAGTCAGTAGCTTCCCTGACTGAACTGGGTGAATAAGGATTTGTTGATGAAAATTGCGAATTTTAATCAAATGGGGGACTGCTTAAAGAAGTACTAGAACTTTGTTTCAGGCTCCTTAATTCATAATCTGCTAAAATATTGTAAGAAAATATTGAAAAAAAGTCACTGGCAGCGCGACCATACCGCTACCGGAGCGGCTCGGCGGCGCTGCCAGGGTCGCGCGCAGGCCACGCCCCCCGGCCGCGCTGCACGGTCGCTTGTGTCGGAAACTATTGCATACAAATCCCTACAAAGCGGTACGGCGCGACCACGGCAGCGACTGCAGAGCCGCGGCTGCCGGGCCGCGACTGCCGAGATCCGAATGCTACCTTTACAGTTTATATGTCACCATATTCAAATTTAGAGAAGATTTTTTGAAAGAGGGCATGATATTTCGAATCTGAAGATTCAAAAATTCCAGAGTGCTCAAGGTTGAAATTGATTATATAGCGGAAAGCTCCAGTGATTGGTAGTAAATATAATTTAACAATTCCAGAAATAAGCTGGTAGGTATTTAAAATTATAGTCAGTGATCAATATCAAGGTTTTTCAAAATGAAAATGTTTCTGAAACCAGGAAATCAAATTATTCAGTCTTTTACTTGTAACACCCTCTCTGGAAATTCTGATGCATTAATAAAAAGTGCTATAAGTAAATTTAAAATAACTAACTAACTAACCATCACGCCGTTTCTCCGCAGGGGTAGGCAGAGAAGACGGACCGCCAAACAACTCGGTCTTGGCACACTCTCTTTGCCTCACTCACATTCATACATCGTTTCATACATACTCTTCTATTATTCTGACTTTTGACATGGCCCGTCTCAAGTATCTGATTCACTTGATCGTGCCATGTCTTCCTCGGGCGTCCCCGACTTCTTCTACCATTCACATTTGCATCATATATTCTTTTTACACTACTTTCTTCGCTCATTCGCTCTATGTGCCCAAACCATCCGAGGGTCCCTTTCTTAATTTTGCTCATTATACTTACATCAGCCTTACATTCTTTGCGAATATCCACATTTCTAACACGATCATACATGGTTTTACCACACATACGTCTCAGGGATCTCATTTCAACAGCATTCAATTTACTTTCATCCTTCCTCTGCCAGTTCCATGCCTCACTGCCATACATCAGGGTAGGTACCAGGACTCCATTGTGGACTGCTAGCGTCGCTTTTTTGACAGTTTTTCATTAGCGCCAACGGCATTCAGTCCTCCATTAATGGAGTTACCGGCATTTACCCTTCTTTCAATATCTCTATCAGCCTTCCCATCTCTCGTAAACATACTACCCAGATAAACAAACTCATCCACCTGCTCCAAGTATTCATCATTCACAACTATATCGCACACTGTTTTCGTACTCTCTCTTTCAAACACCATGACTTTAGACTTACTTACATTCATCATTAACTCATTCTTCATACATACTAATAAATTTTTAATAATTTTTGCTAAATATCAAAAGAATAATGTTTAATTATGTTGGTATTTAGCATAAAACTTATATTCAAAGTGTTCCAAACAGTTTCTCATGAAATCTCCGAAAAATTCCAGAGCAGATTTTGCAAGTCGACAACTCAATTGACAGTCATTTGAGGCCCCTATTATTTTTTTAGTTTTGTTTCATTGGTTTATAATACCAAGCTGGCAAAGTTGCTTATTTGAAACTCGTTTCAATAAATTTATTTATTTGTTTATACTATGTTCTAGCTTCACCAACATTGTGCCTCTGTATCTTTTTATGCTTTTCTAGGAAATGTAATTCTATACTGATGCCACTTATTACAACTGTTTTTATCAATCACGTGATTTAGTCCCTTAACAATCGATATGATAGATGATACCCACCATATTGAATAAGTCATTAATCACAATCACCAAGTGCCATCAATCATCGTACACAAAAAGCTTTGTGCCCATCAATTCCTCGAATTTTATACGGGCCTTCAAAGTTATATCTCTCTTGTTATATTGACTACGCATTCAAGCAGTGTTCATGTAATGTTATACACGCCTATTTATTACTAAATTAAACTGTTTGTATTTCATATTTGACCTCTGCAAAGTGTGAAAAGTAAACCAACATTTTCCTCTTTCAGATACCGCAAACTAGCTTTAAAATGGCATCCAGACAAAAATCCAGACAACCCGGACGAGGCAAACAAAAGATTCAAAGAAATTTCAGAAGCCTATGAAGTTCTTTCTGATGGTAAGTTGCCAGATCCATCGTTAAACTGTTAAACAATCATATTATTATTATATAAATAATCTAATTACTGTAAAATTTCATTATACTCCTAAATTTATACACTTTGAAGCGGCATTTCAATATTTATATTGAAATGTTGGTGTTTATCAAATGCTATTTATGTAATATTTAATTTCCAGTTAACATATTTTGGAATAAGCGGTTGAAAGGTTTCTTTGTCTGTCTCGAATGAATATTACATTTTTATTACACTTCATTTTAATGAGAATTTCAACGCTTAGATTGAGGTTGCTAGATTAGCTATTACACGTAATTTTTAATCTGATTCTTAGAAAAAATAATTGATCTTTACGCAACGTTGATAGTTAACTTGATGTAAAATGATGTTCACTTTGTAAGTTGTGGGTTTGCTGCGCACTTTTGTGTGTGCGCGCATCTTTTCGGATTGTAGAGAGCAAGCGGAAAATCTATGACGCACGAGGTACCCAGGGCCACAGGTACACGCAGACTAAAGGCGGAGTCAACGGACATCGCCACTTTTCCTTCCGTGGGTTCTTTGGAGAGACTCCGTTCCACCGCTTCTTCGGTACAGACACATGACGTAACACGGAGCAGATGCGCTAAACCTCTCTGGCTTCCTGGCTCCACATTCTGTTTCAACTCGGCACTGAGAATATGGCAATAGGATACAACGACCTTTTTATCACGATTACAGAAAATCAAAACTTTGTTTTATATTCGATTTGCTTATAAACACTGTGATGTCACATCACTTTACTTTATAACAACACGTCAATCGGTTTCGGCACAATCACATTTGCCTTTTTTATGTTTGCTCTTACAAAGCCACAGTTTTGCTTGTTGGTTGACCTGATTATTGGTTATGAATACCTATATTCAAACTTACACTGATTCATTGAACTATAAGGTGATTTCAAGTATTTTATTAGCATACTTGATACCCCAATTCATTTAATTAACGGCATTCTAAGGGCCTTCGCTCATAAAGATATTGAAAAAAAAAAAACAGTTGTCGACGCAATCGCAATCAACCTCCTGAACAAAATCGATATTTTTCTGATCCGACATGTCAAAACATGACAAAACTTGACAAGTAGTTAGCCATTACAATGACAAGTGCTTACCTAGCAGTGCTGGTCGCCGCGGCAGTCGCGTTTCAGTTGCGTTGTTGACAGGATGCCATGGCAGCGGCTCTTGAACTGTCAAGTTTTCGAGTAATCTGCGATATGTCAGATCAGAAAAATATAGATTTGGTTCAGGAGGTTGATTGCGATTGCGTCGACAACTGGTTTGTTTACAGTTTCTTCATGAACAGACGGCCCAAGAAATAAATTATTTTTTCAAAATCTACTTCTTAAAGCATTTCGTAAGTTTTTAATTGTAATGTTCGCAGCTGTATGCATACTTTTGACATGTCAAGGAATATCACGTTTGCCACAATTTTGGAAGAAATTTTTTTTTTTTTTTTTTTTTTACAGTGAATACCGCACAAGAATCTCAACTGCTCCCGTCTGGAGCCAGTGAGACTATGGCATCCCCAATTGGGGTATGTTGTGAGGCTGAAGGTAGTGGGGAGGGGAAGGAGGTGGGGAAGAGGAAGGTTGGGAAGTACCTGGCTATTCAGATCTGGTCACTAAACACGGCTAAAGCCATTTTCAAGCAACGTTTCAATTCTGAATGGTGGTCTTACACCAGGGCGATACTAATAGTATCTTCCACTCTGGAACATGCCGCAAATATACTATATATTATTTTAAATGAATTAATTGTGAAATAACACAAATTAATCAAATAAAATTTATTTGCGCATGCCGGGTTCGAACCCGCGACCTCCGGAATGTGAGTCAAGAGTCTTAGCCACTGGACTACGGAGGTCGTCAAATTACAAAAACTGTAATTTATCCTAAAGCCACGAATCGTTAAGTTGTTTTTTATATCAGTGAGTCCAGAATTTGTATCAAATGCCTGAGCCGAAGCCAGAAAGGTTTATCATTTGAATGCTAGATTTGCCAACAAACTGGAATGGTGTTCATGGTCCCTTTTAAAAACGATTTCCCCCACAATAATTAACCCGGTGTTTTTTTGGATTTCACTAATGAGATAATTTATTAACTTTGTTATGATTTTACTAATCAGCGCCGCCTACTGCTACTGCTTCTCCCCATTGTTTGTCGTATTGTTTCAGTGTAATTTGGTTATTACCTGAGGATAATATATAATATAATACCAAACACAGTCACGTTAGGAATATGCTTCTTCATCTACTTAGGGTTATTTGTTTCGCAGAATAAATTTGTGTAATTCTTTATTTTATTTTTTAAATTTAATTTTATAATGTTGCTTTAATTGTTTCATTAACGTTGTGATAAATTTAATGCTAGCAGAACTTAAAAATAACATTATTAAATTATATTTTTAAAAATTAAATGGAGTTCTATGAATTAAACACAAAAACATTAATAATTATTATTTATTTTGCTATTCAATCGCTTACAATAACTGATCGAGTACTTTATATAATATTATTATTCAGATTTGGAAATGTGCTTTTTTATTAAAAAAAAATATATATATATATATAAGTAATCTTCATGTGAATTAAAAATTTGACTTTTTAAAAATTTATATGGTAATTTTTTATGAATCAAAAACGATTTTCATTCTAAATGATTTCATTTATAATATAGGGTTGGCCCATATGTTGTCGGAACCAAAAGGTTACATATCAATTTAATTTCCGGTCAGTGGCTGTGTTGGCATCGCGTTTGGGTCCCAATCAGGCGTCCCGTGTTCGATTCCTCGGCTGGCTATGTCCTCCATCACGACACAAGCAACATTTTCCGCTTACTGTGGTGGTGGTGGGAGATTTTCAAATATTGTCAGGTTATACGTAACCCGGGAATATTGGTTAAAAAAAATATACAAATAAATAATAATTTAAAATTTGTGCCTCAAAGGAAATTGATACTTAACTCCAATGTAATATAACCATTTTTCCGTAAAATTCGCCTACAAAGAAAAGTGTGACATACTATCAAAACTGAGTTGCTTTCAAAGCATTTAAATTAAATAGATTCAGTTCTAAAAGGTTACAAATCGATTCAATTAGCATTCATTGCAAACTAATTAGTAATTATAGTATAGCACTCTAATGGTTGCCTTTTTGGCGTTAGACACAAAACTGGGCTCCTCTTTATTTACATAATAATAACAATGCCCTCAATAAGGCGAAATAATTAACACATTTAATAAATAAATCATTCTGCCATCACAAATCGTTTTTGATTTAACATAACATATTATGAGACAAAATGTACAAAACTTGATGTATTCAGCCGTTCTCATGTTTCTAATAATAATTTAATGTACTACTAAATTAAATGCTTTAGCTTGTATCATGATTTAATTTTTTTCATCTTATGTAAATTTATTTAACCATGCAATGGTAGAATATATTATATACAATGTTATTAATGTCTTATTGAATTTTTTTTTCTTTTTAAGTTTTAAACTGTGCAAATAATCTTGATTTGCATCAAATAGGAATACCATGTGTGAGTGTCCCAAGAATGTTTTCCAATACTTAACCCCTCAGACCTCGGGCAAATTTTTGTCAGGTCAGAATATTTCCGCTTTGCAATAAAATCCAAATAAATGGAATATTTCTGAATGTTTCCGTAAACAAAATTTTCTTTTGAAAGGTGGTCAAATACACTTTTGAATTTTATTATTGGAAATAAATATGTAATTTTTTTACATATTTAATTTTTTTACACAAACTTTAAAAAGTTTTAAAAATGGCTCAGCTTAGGATTTTTATAACTAAAAACATTGATTTTTGTCTTTTCATAATACAATAATTAATAAAAAATTCACAAAGTTTCACAAATTGCAGATGGAAACTTTCGTGCACATTTTAATTTTTCTGTGGTTAATTTCTAGATTCAAATATAAAGCATGGTGTTTTCTCTTTCTAAAACCTTTTAGATCATATTTGTTACCATGACAGTAAGAGAGATACAACGATTTATATGAGACCTATGTGAACTGTTCAGAAAAGCCTGAGGGGTTAATACATAATATAATTTTCAGATACTGATTTAGTTTTTGTGTTTTGCTGTTTATTATCAAATTAAAAATGAATTTCCCCTTTGTTCAACTGTTTACAAAATTACCATAAACATGTGTAAATTTTTGAGTTTGGTGTTATTTTTTTTAATATATAATGTGCCATAATCGTCAAGATTACATTGTTATTTACCTGCATGAATCAAAATTGTGTATGTTTCAATGTAAATAATATTACAATACCCTTTGTCAAAAGAACTGTTAAAATGAATTTAACCCCATTCTAATACAACTAGATTCTTGAGAGTTGTTATAACATTGCAACGAATCCCGTTAAAGTCATTTTGATTGCTTTTTGCTACTGATTATATAAAAGCTTTCTGTCTGAAAGTGTTACATATTTCAGTTAAATCATATTGCACTTCCTGTAAAAAAGAGTCGTAAGTCAAAATTTTCTGTTTAATAAAATTTTATTTTTATCTCTGAATGGTTAAGTGTTTGTGATTATCTATCCCCCACGAAAACCGTTAAGTCTATTTGTTCGGTTTTCGCAACAACTCGTATAGGTCTCGTAGAAATCGTTGTATCTCCCTTACTATCATAATGGGAAATATGATTTAAATGGTGTTAGAAAGATAAAACACCACGCTGTATATTCAAATATAAAAATTAACCATAAAAGAAGTAAAATGTTGACCTTTATGAAACCAAAGTTTCGAATCGCAATTTGAAATAAATTTATGGAACTTTGCGAATTTTTTATGAATTATTTTTACATGAAACAACAAAAAGCGAGGTGACAATAACGTTTGTAATACATTTGTATAATAAAATGTATACATGTTTTTATTTTTTTTGTTTACCAGCAATTGTAGTTAGATAAAACATAAGGTGCGCCGTTATTAAAAAAATTTTATGTTGCGGATGCATGCAAAAATTTTATATTTCTAAAATTATATCTTTATTTCTAATTATAAAATTTGAAAGAGTATTTCATCACCAGTTATTTCGTATTTCAAAACAGTTTTTAGTTTTCGGATATGTTCAGAGTTATTCCATTTATTTGAATTTCATTGCAAAACGGAAATATTTTGACACTCTCACAAAATACGGTCGAGGCCTGAGGGGTTAAGTTAGATCACTCTATCTCTGTGAGATGTCGCTAGGGTCTCTTTTCGTTCGTTGTTGTTTCTTTTTTTTTTGACTTGTGACACTTTTCTATGGGATGTGTGATTATCTCTCTTATTGTTGTAATACGATGGTACATTATGAGATTAGTACTGATTGTTGACTGTTGATTTCTTTCCGTAGAGAGGAAGCGGCGTATATACGACCAGTTTGGCAAGGAGGGTTTGGGCAATGGGCGGTCGCGCCGGCCGCAGCCTGACGAGGACTATGAGTTCCACTACGGCTTCCCCTTCACCTTCCGGGACCCCGATGACGTCTTCAGAGAATTCTTCGGTGGTTCAGCGTTTGGTGACCTGTTTGCTGGTGAGTTCATTGCAAACAAATTGCTTATTTGATACAAATCCACACAGCTAATTGATGATTTTCCACTTAGGAGGCTCTTATAATTCCTGTCACAGTGCTTGTGTCATCTTTGAGGATGTTGTGTGAAGGGTCTTTTTAGAAAGGAAGTTCTGGGAAGGAAAAAGATATGGGGGAGTGGGTAGGATCTGGGGATCAGTGTGACCAGGAGTGATGGAGGTATGAATATCCCTTCCACAGTGATGAAAGGTGATGTTCCAAGAGAGTCCTGCTAGAGAGGTCGAAAGGTCTCCCGCAACCAGTCTCTTCCGATCCGGCCAGCCTCGCAGTTGAGGGGACGACGCATTTGCCGCCGAGGTCCAGACAGGCCTCATCCTATGAACCCGGGCACCCCTGTTACGTTACCAAACGTAGCGAACCACTTGGGGTGACCTATGGCGCAGGGGTGTTGGTTATTCAATAAATCAAGTTTTCATGGGGTGAGGTTTTTCTAGGTCCACCCCTCATACCCTTTATCTTCCCAGAATTTCCCCTCCACACAGTATCCCCAAAGATGACATGGGCATTTGAGGGAATTTCTTTTTCTCGAGGCCTCCTGTGTGGAGCTGATGTAAAAAAATAAAATGTCAACATTGTATGCATATTATAAACGTATGAATATTATTTTTCGTTTTAATCTATATTGAACAGCTGATTTAAATTTAACTTATCGCTTTTTAAAATGCCCTTGACGTGATATTTCACAAAAATTAGCCTAGCATTATTATTATTATAAATTGCAGGGTAAGCAATTTTTTCTTATACCTCTGTCATTTTCTTGACCAGTGAGCCGTGTTCCTAAATAATTACAAGTACGCTAAATGAACAAATAATAAAATTTGCTCAAAAACAATTATAATATTTTTGATGATAATGAAATTTTTTCAAGGCGTCTCCAAGAATTTCAAAGGCACTACATATTTGAAAAGGAATACCAACATATTGGTTATAAATTCAAGATATTACACAATGGTATTGCGAGGTATTACATTCAAGGGCACACAATCAGTACATAAAACAATGATACACCACAGTACACAATAATAAGTTGTTATCAGTTAGCATGTAACCACAATGCACATGCAATAAACCTTCTTAGATATTAAATACTTAATTATACCACACCAGTACCTGTTTAAGATTGAGATTACTAATTAAATGCAGTGCATAAAGAACCGAGATCTAAATGACATTGTATAGATTGGTTTTGTGTAAGGTTTTTTAATTTAATTTATTAAATCTGGGGATTAACTTCTCATCTGTGGCTCGCCCGCCGGCGGGCACAAATTTTTTTGAAGTAAAACTTTTTTACGCACGCTTGACTTAGGGAGTAAGCTGGTGAATGTGTGACGAGAGCGTTACGAAAAGTGTGATCGGGCGAGGTGAACGGTCGGGTCTTTAGGCACGCTTGACTTGGGGAGTAAGCTGGTGAATGCGTTACGAGAGTGTTATGAAAAGTACGATCGGGCGAGGCGAACGTAAGTTGAGAGGGAGATATAAGTTAGTGAAGTTTTATTTCAGTCGTGTTGTCTAAAGAAATACTCGTTTTTTTTTTGGTTTCTAATTTTTTAAATGCGATTTTTATTCTTATGTAATAAAGAAACTGTGACAAGGTCAGAATCGCTTGCGCTAATATCAATCTGGGAACTATGTTCTATTTGATTATTGTAGGTATACTGAATGATTTTTAAAAATAATTCTCTATGATACTTGTTGGTGGCTTTTGGCAGCTGTCGATGGCGAAAATATTGATATTTTACATTTTCAAATGAGTATACCTAAAGATAATTATTTCTTTGAATTATGTTTTTACAAGTTGGGTATGTATTCAGGTTTGTGTAGAAATAATGAAATTAGTTTATATTTGAATGAATATATTTTTTGTCAAATTATTTCCAAAATGGGAGATTTTTTAATCTTTTTTTAGTTAGTTAGCCCTTTTCTGGAAAAACTTCCTACGATATTATCATGTAATACATGAATAATCAGATATATTATCTGGTAAACAGAAAACAAAAAAAACAGTCGCTTTGTTTTTATATCGATATTTGACCGGAATTCAACAAGTAATTTTTACGCGGTTATCGAAATTCCATCCCACATTCAACGAGTTTTGGGCAATTTTGGGAGTTATTCTTCACAAACAATCGTGCAGTCTTTTTGGGAGATTTTTATTTTGAAGTATGTTTAAAAACAGCGATTTTATCTGGAATAAAATGTAATGCAAACATATTTTCCGTGGAATCTGTATTCTGACACTTCTCCTACAGGGGTTAACGTAAAATACAAACAAAATATTATTTTGACGTGCACCATTAGAAAGGCCACACCTACTTACAATTTTGACCTTTGAAATAAGAGATATTTTAGAGGACTTTCTGTTTACTCAAATTACCAAAATTTGACCTAGGCACTTTTAGCATTAACATTATATTCAGGTAATTAAAAAAAAAAACATTTTGATTCTTGTGATCACAAACCATTGCAATTTTTGATGAATTTGAAAGAGGTATCTTTTGGAAATCCGTTTTTGAAGTTTTTTTTTTTTTCGGAGTTAATTTTCCACCTGAAAGATTACTGGTCAGGAAATAATAGGTATAACGATCTGTAAGGTTATTATAGTCTGTTCACTGAGCGTGTAATCATTTTCAAAAACAAATTAATAAATTAGAGGCAAAATGCCTTGAAACTTTGATAGATTATACACAATATGCATGCACATTGCTATTAAAATGATTTAATGTTAGTCTGCAAATTCCAATTGCGTATAGACACTAAAATAAATCTTTCAAAGTGTCTGCATTGATTTATTCACATTATATTTCATTATGTTGTTCGTTTTCAGATTTTTTCTCAATATTTTGTAAAAACGAGGAAAGCTATACTTGCACCGAAAGTACTTTAATATTTTATGAAAACTTCAACAGTAGTTCTCTTTGAAAGTTATAGATAGCGGCACTTCCATTTGTAGCTGGCATATGGAGCAGGTGTATACAACAGATGTTAGTGTATTAATAACATACTAATGCCTCCGTGATCGAGGGGTAAGGCTCTTGACTCGCAATCTGAAAATTATGATATTGAATTCTGGCATGGGCAAAAAAAAATTATTTGATTAATTTGTGTTATTTCACAATTAATTAATTAAAAATAATATACAGTATATTTGCGACACGTTCCAGAGTGGAAGATACTCTCAGTACCGCCCTGGTGTAAGACCACCATTCAGAATTGAAACGTTGCTTAAAAATGGCTTTAGCTGTGTTTGGTGACCTTATCTGAATAGCCAGGTACTTCCCCACCTTCTCCATCTCCTTCCCCTCCCCATTACCTTCTTCTCCATCTCCTTCCCCTCCCCAATACCTTCTTAGACTCACAAAAATAGGGATGTCATAGTGTCACTGACTCCAGACGGGAGCAGCTTGGATTTTAGGGTATTTCTCTCTTTTAGGTATTCACATTAAAAAAAAAAACTAATATTGTTTGAAAAGACTCAAAATGGCTTTGATTTTTGAAAATTGAAATGATAATTATTTATTTGCAGGCTTAAACGGTCACCACCGCGGGCGCACCAACGGCCACCACACCTCACTGCTGTCCCCCTTCGGCTTTGGCTTCGGCGCCATGGAGGACCTGCTGGCGGCCAGTAGCGGCCATCACAACGGCCACCACAACGGCCACCAGGGCTCCTTCACCTCCTTCTCCAGCCTTAGCGCTGCTGGCGGGATGAACGGCACTACCGTCAAGAAGACCTCCACCTCCACGCGCTTCATCGCGGGGAATAAGATCACCACCAAAAAGTATGCACCTTGTTCATTGTTATTATTTTTTTTGTATTTCTTGGGTGCTAACTATGTAACAATTTCTAGACATTTTGTTTTGAAGAGTTTTTCTTTCCATGTATATTTGTTACTTAAATTTTAATTTTTCTGCTACCTGTTTCGACATATCCGTGTCATTCACTAGCAAATTTAAAACTAAATTAAAAAATTACACAAGTACAGAAGTGATTGGATTTTATGAGGTGGGGCAAGTGGGAGGGTAGATTTTACGAAATGAAAACTATTCTGAGTTTGCTAATCATTTAATAGAGACAGGCCATAGCTTTCACAAAGAAAAAACCAAGTTTAACCCGGCGGTACTCGCTAGGTATTTACAAACATGAACACTCGCTACCGGGTAATAAATACCACAGAGTTTAATAGGCCACTTGCATCACATTTTTTTAAATTTTTTTCCGGTTTAGGCAAATATTCTAAGACATTCTGTATTTTTTTTTTTTTTTAATCGTATTTTTGAAACCCTGGGGATTTTTTGAAAATTTCAATACGAAAAATCAGACCATTTTTTATAAACCGGAAAGACGGGACATAATTTTATAGGTGTGAAAAAACGATAATTACATAGCCGAAAATCATTTTTAAAAAAAAGAACGTTTTCCACACGAATGGCACAGGAGAATAACGAGGCATACCAAAAATATTACATCTCATAAATATTTTTTTCCTTGATCCATCTTATTGATCATGAATCATTATAATGTACAGCGTCTATATTACTAAATTCAATGTAATATATTGAACTTGTAAATTGTAATAATAATAAGAATATTATAAAATTTTATTTTGTTAAAATCAGCACCATAATCATTATACCTCTAAAACATGTACCGACATCCTCTTCACGTTCTGAAGAGAACCCCGTAGCCATTAATTGTACGGGGTTCTCTTCAGAACATCTGTCAAAAAATCAAACCAAATGATAAGTTCGCAGAGAACAAACAATAAATCTAGTGAACGAATTCAAAAATTCGCCTGAAATCAAAGTGATGCCATATAAAAAAATAAATCAGTGTGGAATTTTATAAAATTAATAGGAACATTTTCGGCGACGGGACATTTTCATGTAGTGACGTCACGAGCCCAAATAATGGATTTATTTATTTAAAAATAAAAAAAACTGTACATTTCTATAACTTTTTACTAACATTTTCGTAATCTTAGTAAAAAACTCAATCCACACGATTTTTTCCTAGTCGTTATGAAGTCCATGCAAGTGGCCTATTGCCGTTATTTTCAAAAAGAAGCTTGAGTTTCAATGTTTGACAATGTATTTGTGTTATTGATACTATTGTTCATAAATAAAACTACAAATGCACGTTTTAATGTTTATTTATTTGTATTAGAGTTTATCCTAAAAAAATATCAAAAAAACATTTTTTTTTCTTAGTAATCTTAAGAAAATCAACAATAATATATTTTTTTATTGGTGCCCTTTTTTACTCATTTAAAGTACGCTCTAGCGTGTTTAAATCGCACTTTATGGAACGCGCATTTTTTAAAGTTACCATGGCAACATCAACAAATTGTGAAGTCTAAATGTCAACTTTTAACTATAAATCTGACAGGAATATTTTAAACGTCAAATAAAACATTACAAATGTTTCAAAAATTTTATTCAAAGCTTACATTCTTTTTTACATCGTTTACATTCTAATTATTTAAATGGATGTGAAAAGAGCAGTTCGTATTATTTGAAATATTAATACCTCCGTTTTTTAAATCGGAGGAAATGCTGTTCAAATTAATAGTATTCTCGGAAGTCAATGAGGCTGCACTTCCATTAATGGCACTTCCAATAATCTTTGAAACATTCTTCTTATTGCTAATGCTCTCTTCCACGTAACCAGTCGCCACCGCTGCCGATTTCCATCCTACTTGTCGTTGGATTTGATCAATTGTCATGCCACTATTTGCCATAATGGTAGCGGATGTACGTCGAAACGCATGTCCTGTATATTTCTCAGGATCGTTTAATTTAAGATAGCGTGCGATTTGTAAGGGGCATGATCCAAATGTGTTAATACCAACCACTTGATTGGTGCACTTACCCTTATCATACCTTAAGAAAACCCTGTCTGTACTTACATTTTGGGGTCGCAATGATAAATATTGCTTCATAAAACGCACATAATTAATTGCACCACTGTCGGCAACAGTAAAACGTCGAGCCTTCACTGTTTTAGATGGTCGGATGGTAATAAGCAATACACTTCCTTCTTCTTTGATATCATATAAGCGTAAATCGCACAATTCACATCTTCTGCAAGAGCCAAAGATTCCGCAAATGGCTACCACCTTCAAAAATAAGTACGTAATGTCCGGTGCTTCCGTGAAAAACTTCCGCAAATCATCTTCTTTGAATACATACGCCTTCTTAGCAACGTCATCCTTGCTAATTGCCTTCATGAATGCATGCACTTTCACAAATGATTTTAAATCAACCCCTTTATTTATCCTCAACAGACATTGCAATTTCGAATGTATGGCCCACATAGTCGATGCTTTGTACTGTTCCGACATTTTCTGAAGGTAAGCAAGCACAACTCGTTCATCTACATCTACTACGTTTTGCTCCTCCATCCATGTTATGAACCTTTCATATTCTTTTTTATAAACGTCTTTGGATTTTTCAGGTATTAACCGCGATTCTGCTTTGGTATTTAAATTATCAATGTTAGAACTCATTTTACAACACACAATAACTAGTAAAAACTGTGATGTCAACTATTAATCTTATGTGACAGATTGCAAATTAATGTTTGTGTTTTTTATTTCCATGACAACAAGATATTGTGATGTCACATCACGAATTCATTAATAGTTCTTACTTCCAAATTTTTAATTATAATATCAATATTTATGTTTTCAAAGTGTACCAATAAAAAAAAATAGCGTAAAGTATTCGTGGATAACTGGTCTTTAAAACACTTGCTTTATTTCGAGCACTCGGCTACGCCGTCGTGCTCGAAAAATCGCGCGTGTTTTAAAGACCTGTTTATCCACTTATATTTTAATATACTATTTTTTCTTACAAATTTGACAAAATTGAGATCGGTATCGAAAATAAACTAGGTACACTCCTAAAATACTAAAAAATAATGATACAGTCAAACCCTGTTAAGAAGTTTTTCAAGGGACCGGTCAATAAAAACTTCTTAAGCGGGAAAACATCTTAAGAGGGTTTTCAATTTTCTGTCAATTTTGTATTAAATTTGAGTGTCAAGTTAACATCCAATCAAAGGTTTTGTAAATATTGTAGTTGTATATAGGTAGGTTAAATAAAAATATGTATTATCAGCTTGCTACAAAAAGTTCACTTTAAAAGTTTTTAAAAGTTCCTTTTACTTAAAATTAGAAGTCAAGAATTACTTTATTCATAACAAAGAAATATATTTTTGAATAAAAAAATAATAACATACTTGATTTGGGGTGTCGATCTTACTAAAAACATAGTTTTAAACATTTTTGCAGCAAGTAGACAATATTTCATCGCAATATTTAGCACAAAAACTTTATTTTTTAAAAAAATCATCAATTTTTGTTTGATTACATTTAACACTAAATTTTTTTTGGGTAAAATTTTCCAATTCCCACAGACACTTAAGAATGTTTTCTGGTACACAATCCACTCCACTAAGGTAATTTCTGTAATTGTCTAGAAGCTGCAGGGCCTCTCCACATTTAGGGATAACTTTTTGGGGCTCCGTCTCACCTTCACTATCTTCTTCCACACTTTTTTCCGCTGTCTCTACTTCACACAATTCGTCTAGGTTTTTAACTCCACATGGCAACAACTCCTGGTCCACACTAACAAAGTCATCAAATGAAGTAGTCATATTCATTTTCTCTTGTAGATCTCTCCACGTTGTTTGCATAAAATCATCATCCGCTTGCATCTCTTCAGTATGTAAAAATTCCGAGTTTAAAAACCCCGCCTTTCGAAAACAATTGGCAATCGTCTGTTGGGTCACACTATTCCACGACGAACAAAGGAAGGAGATTGCATCCAGAATGTTTATTTTATATGTTTTTGATGTTTCTGTCAACCTTTGGAGCAGCCTACAGACCAATTTTTTTCTGAAATGTTCTTTCAGAGACCGTATAATTCCTTGGTCCATAGGCTGCAGAACCGACGTTGTATTTGCCGGTAAATAAGAAACTTGAACATTTTTTAGGTGTGACACATCTTTAGGATGTGCCGCACACTGATCCAAAAATAAAATTATTTTGCGGTTTTGGGCCCCCATCTTCCTATCCATCGACAGCAGATACTGATGGAAAATTTTGCACGTCATCCATGCAGAAGAATTGTTTGTGTATGTGCAAGGAATTGTTCGTACATTTTTAAAGCAGCGGGGTTTTTCTGCTTTACCCACCACGAGTAACGGCCACTTCTCTGACCCATCCATATTAGCACAGACGAGAACAGTAATTCTTTCCTTACTCCTTTTGCCTCCATGACATTTTTCTCCTTTAAAGTCGTAAGTCTTAAACTTAGGAAACTAACCAAGGTTAGCCCGATACATAAATCTGGAACAAAAACGGAAGTCCAGAACTATAGACCAGTAGCAGTTCTGTCGATACTCCCAAAAATATTTGAAACAATAATTTGCAAAAAGCTAAACAAACAAATTAAACCGTTTCTTCAGGGAAACCAACACGGATTTCTATCAAATAAGTCCACCGTCTCTAATCTTCTAGAACTCTCACAGAGAGTAGCAAGAGGATTAGATGCTCAACATCAAACTGATGTGATCTACACTGATTTCGCCAAGGCGTTCGACCGAGTTGATCATGACATACTGCTACGAAAAATACATAGAATTGGCTTCGACAAACCCCTCCTAAATTTTTTTGTCACGTATTTAAGGAATAGGAAACAATATGTTTGCATCGACGGATACAGGTCTAGAGAATTCTCTGCATTCTCTGGAGTGCCACAGGGGTCAAACCTAGGTCCTCTACTATTTATAATCTTAATTGATGACATTCAAGAATGCATCAAACATTCCACTTGCCTGCTTTTTGCTGACGATCTAAAATTACTTAAGAAAATTTGTGATGGTCAAGATTGTGTCAAATTGCAAACTGATTTAGATTCAATTTCATCATGGGCTGATGAAAATAAATTATTTTTTAATACAAAAAAATGTGTCGCTATGTCGTATACACGTTCGAGAAACCCTATCAAATTCGATTATTGCATCAAAAATGATATATTGTCAAAAGTAAAATCCATCAAGGACCTTGGGGTAGTCTTTGATCCCAAACTTACGTTTTCGGACCATATATTGCAGTTGACGACATCATGCTACAAGCTTCTCGGATTTGTCATAAGACTCTGCAAACAATTTTCCAATCCCGAGGCAATGATGACTTTGTACAACTGCATTATAAGGTCTAAAATTGAATACGCCTCTGCTGTATGGGCCCCATACCAACAAAAATATATTGAAAAACTAGAACAGATTCAAAAAAAGTTTTTGAGATACATGTATTTGAGAATGCACGGAGAGTACCCGCGATTCATGCATCACGAAGATTTGCTTGCCGAAACGCGCTACCAAAGTCTCCACTCGAGGAGGAGTGGGGCCCTTGCAGTAACGGCGTACAAAATTATTAATAATTTAATAGATAGCCCATACCTTCTGGAATGCTATAAGTTGTTCGTACCGAATAACTACAGCCAGGGACGTCACCATGATCTGCTTTGTATCCCACGTGGCAGAACGGACGTACTGGCTCGGCATAGCATGACACGAGGTATGGCGCTGTTAAACAACGCCTCCAAGACTATCGATATTTTTAATAGTAGCCTTGAAGAATTCAAGAGGCATGTTAATGCTAAAAATCTATAACTTGTTATTTGTATCATATATATGTAGTTAATGTTACATGTGTATTGTAAATGGACACAGTCTGTAATACACAAAAAAAAAAAAAAAAAAAAAAAAAAAAAAAAAAAAAAAAAAAAAAAAAAAAAAAAAAAAAAGTCTTGTCTGGAAGCAAATTAAAAAATAATCCACACTCGTCAGCGTTGAATACATCCTGCGGCTTATATTGAGCCAGAAGGCTTGGGAGTGCCGTTGTTTTCCATGAGTCCACTGTATCACTGTTGACACTTTTTGATTCTCCACTCACACTTTTGTAAACAAGACCGGCTCGCTTCTTGAATCGGTCAATCCAGCCATTGGAAGCGATGAACTCTACGTTCAATCTTCTGGCGATATCCTCAGCTTTTTCCCTAATAATGGGTCCGCTTAAGGGGAGGTTTAAGGCCTGTTTCTGCCTGAACCATTCAAGCAGAACCTTCTCCACCTTATCGTATTTGCCAGGCTTCTGCTTTTTTCTATCCAGTGGGCTGGCATCCAAAGATTGTTTTGTTATTAACGCGCGTTTTGATATAATATTATTGAGGGTTGATACTGGAACACCAAGATTTTCCGCAATTTTTGCACGTGTTGTATTAGGAGAACTATCAACTTTTTTGATAATTTCGAGTTTTTCGATCAACGATAGTGGTTTCCGTTGAATACTTTTAACTTTCACTATAGAATTCATTATAAACAAAAAGGGTACCAACTACCTACTACTCACTATCTAACAGAAATAATAATAACAATAACAAAAGATTTTAACAACTAGAATAAAAAACTAACTAATAAATGAAAAGAAAAAGTAACAATATTCAACAACATAAAAATTTAAAAGTTTTACTTAAAAAGATGGAGGAGAAGATAATTTAACTAGAAAATATTAATAAAAATAAAATTAATTAACTAATATACCTATTGTACCCTTAAAAATAAATCTACAATCTAAATAATTTAAAAAAAAAAATTATGAGAAATAAGAATTAAAAGTGTAATCGAAACTATAAAATATCTACTAAACTATGTACCTACGTATCTTCTATGTACTGAAATAAAACTAAGATAAAAAATAATTAATAATATAAGTTATGAAAAACAGAAAAAAATAAAACTAACTTATTTATATCTACTATGTACTAAATTACTGAAAAAAGAGAAAAAATAAATGTAAGAGAAAAAATAAACTACGAGAAAAAATAATTAATGGTGTAAGTAATGAAAACCAGAAAAAAGAAGTAAAACTAACTTATTTGTATCTACTATGTACTAAATTACTAGAGAAAAAAAAAACTGTCAAATAAAATTTAAAAGTAAAAAAAAAATAAGCTGACTTAAAAAATACCAAAAAAAAGTTTATTGAAAATAGGGATGAAAGCATAGACATCCAAATTCAATAGACCAGAAATAACAGGTGAGGGGAAAAATCAACTATGGCGGTACGAAGAGGGGAAGATGACTGTGATTGGTTGAAAAATTAATCTGACAGTATATAGGCATCTCGCATTATAATATCGCCATTTAGTTCTTAAAAATAACATCTGCTTTTTAATGAATAAACCTTTTTATGTGGGAGCGCGAATTGCTCGCTACGTTATTAACATATTTGCGAAGTCTGAATAAGCAAAGTAAAGTTCGCATCTTTTCACAGACAACTATTTGGTTGCCGTATTTAGTTAAGACACTTTTACAAATGTTCCATAATTTACTTACCCCTGTAACCAGCGAGGAGCACATTCGAGAACCGCCCACATTCGTGATGGTCGACAGATTTTAGGGTTATCACAACCGCTCTGTTGCTATATAATTACATAGTATAAAATGAAGTCACTCAAAATGTATGTGCGCATTGATCTTTTAAAATACGCAACGGATTTTCATGCGGTTTTCACCAATAGATAGAGTGATTCAAGAGAAAGGTTTATGTGTATATTACATGCTTATTATAGTAGAGAAAAGCCGAGAAATTCCAATATTCAATTCAGGCAGCGGGCAGCAGGCAAGCGGGTGGTGAGGATTTTATAAAGGTTGGGTAATGGCGTTGTGTTTCGTTAGCCACAGCAACGTGTGGCCGGGTCTGCTAGTTAATAAAAATAATGTAATTATCTCTTTTAATTAAAATTATTTTACCTAAATTATTTCACACGTTATTTAATTACAATAATACGTAGCACGTAGCAGTTACATTATTATTTGCTCCTTTTTGTAGATACTCTTAGTATCGCCCCAACTGCTTGAAATGGCTTTAGGCGTGTTTAGTGACCAGATTTACATAGATAGGTACTTCTCACCACCACATCGACGCATTGTGTATAGGCAACAACTTCCCCCCTCCCCCCTAAACCTCCCGACTTATCTGGGTTCTGCAAATCGGATCGTGCGTAGCCAGGAGTGGGGTATTAATTGGAATATTTTGACGACGAAGGTGCTTTTTATTTATTTTTTGGGTATAATATTTTTTATTTAGCTACATTTAAGCATATATCAGCAGAAACTTAGTAAAACTGTATTATATACCTACACCGACACAGTAACAGTATTCTCAGACTATGCATAATATTGTTTAAAGAAATAATATTTATATAATATATAGAACTTCCATTAAATTATTTCTTACATTGTCTATGGACAATGGAAGAAGTGAAAAGAAAAAGACAAAAAGGGTTAAGGATAACATTATATTTGTGAGAACAGCATTCAATAAACAACTTACAGAGGTTTAAATAACGTACAAAAATAACAGCACAGCTTAAGAGAAAACAACATAACATGTACAGGAGTTATATTATCGATGCTAAAAACAGTACAATAATAACAGCTGAATATATTAAAAAGATGAGCCAACATAGTAAGAAGGTATTAATCTGTTGACTGTGATGATGGCCGTGAGCACTCATTCTCGTTCCAGCACTCAGCAATACCGTAAATACGAAACAACGCGCTTACCTAACACGTGGTCCGCTGAGACGTGACAGTGTGATCCAAAGATAATATAATCGGTGGCGACGTGCGTTAGAAAAATATTTTATTTTAAATTTTGATTGATAAAAAATATCATCGGACAGCAAAATGTCACATACATTTTTCATTCCAAACATGCTCACTGTATCTACATTTTACTTCTAAACATACCACGATGGAGTACATAATTAAGAAAGCAAAATATACAATAACGCCTAATAAAAAAAAAACCATACTTTATTCCACGTTTATGAGTTGCGTAATATTCAAAACTCGTTTAGTAATAAGGCCCTTAAAGTGTGATAAATTTAAAAATTATTGGTTTATTATCCTTTATTAATACCACGGATTTCCAGCAAGAAATAACACATGAAAAGATAGACGTTCCAAATGATACGATTAGATATTTTAGCAGAGCGCAAAAGGCGAAGGCACACCCCTGATTCTTTTGCAAATGGCTGTGTGTTTTACGTCGCAGCTGTGTGTGAACACGCCCTCTGAGCGTTAACACGTGTTCACACACACAACTGTAATAAGCGTGGGATGGCGTATTTCGGCATATCGCTCGCCGTACATTCCCAATCGGAATATATGGCGAGCGATATGCTGAAATACGCCATCCCACGCATATTACGGCTGTGTGTAAACACGTTCATGATAGTATATGTTACAAAACTGATAATATAATAATATAATTCGAATAAGCTTAAAATAAAGTAAAATAATGCTTCCCTATGGAATGTAATACGACAATTTGGTTTATTCTCCTTTTCACTTCTATTTTTACACGTTTTCATAGCACAAGCTACCATTTTTGCCTTGTTATTTCGTAAAATGTACTATGTGACTTCGGCGCTGGTCAGAACAAGAATGATGACGTCACGTTTTTAGATTCAAGGGAGGCGGCTCTCGTAAGCCCAGGCGGTTCCATGGAACCGTTATGGGGAGGGGGAAATAATACGCTTTTATTACTTAGGGCAGGTTCATATATTCCTACGTCCGTGGATGAAAGTGAAATGTAACAGTGTAAACCACCAACCACGAAACGTAATCCGAAACTAACATCTTGTTTTTATTTTCATGATAAGGAAGGCTGGCCGAGATACAAATCAAAAAGGGCGGGAAAAGTTCACAAAAGTCAAATATTTCATGCTAGGTTTCATTTAATGTAGTGGCAGGTAAAGCCATTTTTACAAAGTGTTCAAAATTTACACCAGTCTAAAATACAATCACAAAATTAGATTAGTATTTCAACCCCTTAGAGATTCATCCGACAAAGCAAAGTTTATGCGATAATGGGCTCTAAAGGAAGACAATTTAGAGTTTATTATTTCAAATACTCAGAATTCGTAAATTTCCTTTCAACCACCCAAAAGTTGAATAGGTGAAGACGGCTTTGCTACGCACTCTATCCTCTATCGCACCCACACATTCGTTTTCTATGCAAATTAAAAGAGATGGACAAATAGCTGACCCCTTTATCTATTAATAGACGCCTAGGGTTTGTTTACTCTGTATGTATAGACTGGCCGGTCGGATAGTAAAATTCCATAAATGTTCTGATAAAATTTACGTACATATTTGAAAAAGGTATCCACTAACGAGTTCGTTTCAAATTTTGGCAAAAGCAATGGTTTGACCCTCTGCCGAGTTCACGGCTTGCTGGGTAGAGCTCTTTATTTCAAACACTCTGAATTTGGAAATTCCATATGACAAAGGCATTTATTTTGCCAAAATGCATAGGTACATGATAACAAAAACGTCACAATATGCGGGTTAGCGGTACTTTTATGAGCACATTATTTTAAATGCCGATTTACAAAGGGAGGTTTTCCGCTTAATTTTTCGACTGTCAACTTCTAAGAAAATCAAATTAAAGTACAGTAATTTACGTATTTGAAAAGGTATTCACCAACCAGCTCATTTCAAATTTTGGTAAAGGCAATGATTTGACTCTCTGTCGACTTCACGCCCTGCTATCTTACTAATATGTACTACTTGTCAGCTGGGTACAGATACAATCTGTTGTTATGATTTATGATGTTCTGTTAGTAAAAGGCGTTTCTCCAAAATATTAATATTGCTTTAATAGTGTTAAAAAATGCAAAAAATTTAAAACCAAAAAAATGATTTATTTTAAATGTGAAAACCTCACAACAGCCCCAGCTGCTCCCGTCTGGAGCAAGTGAGACTATGGCATCATGATATGACATATGGCCAATTGGGTTATGATGATGTGAGGCTGAAGGTAGTGGAGAAGGGAAGGAGATGGGGAAGAGTAAGGTGGGAAAGTACCTGGCTATTCAGATCTGGTCACCAAATATACAAAGCTAAAGCCATTTCAAGCAACATTTCAATTCTGAATGGTGGTCTTACACCAGGGCGATACTGAGAGTATATTCCACTCTGGAACGTGCCGCAAATATACTAGTAGAATCTGTTAATTAGAAATCCACGGGACAGAAATTAACGAATTCCCACGTAATTCGAAATTTCACGAAAAAAAAAATCGCCGAAAATTAAATTTCTTGGCGGCAAATTCAAATTCGGGTAGGTTCTTCGGAATAAATTCGTAATAATACGACTTATTCCATGGGTAAATCGAGTTTACGCAGCCGTGTACCGCCGCGGACGGCCTTCTATTCGAAGTATAAATACACAAAAATACGATATTTTCCGAGTAAAAATTGGTAAAAGACGGGCTTGTCAGATCCAGATTTGCCACATTTTGTTTGATATAAAATGACATATTTCCGTGGAATTGAAATTTCGCGACCCCCAACATTATTAAAATAAATAATTTTATTTTTGATTTTTGTACATGCCACCTTTTTCTCTTTGACTAACATTGATCCCAGCTGTGCTGTGAAAGCTTTGGCTTCTATCTCTATCACACCCATTGTGATTTATGTGAAAGTGGAGAGGCAAGAGGATTAAACGGGTCTCCTCACCATCCAATTTCTAGTCACTTCTTGCTGGCCAGCCAGATTGGCGGTTTCCACCACACCATCCAATTTGCAGAAAGGTCTTAGCTTTTGCGCTGTGCGGACGTGTTCGGAGCGCTCGCGCTGTGCGCAAATGTGTCATGGCTCCGTCACTTTCGAAATTTCAACGTGTTGGATTAGTGTTGGCTTTATTGACAACAGACAATGATCAATAAAGAATGTAGATGTCATTTTGTTGTCCGATGATATATTTTTTCTATTAATAAACAACAAAAAAAAGTTTTTCGATCACATGTCGCTACTGATCCCATCACGACGGGATGGGTTTAAGCGAACTAGCGCTGTCTCGTTTAAACGATATGCCGTTAGAACGAGACGCAACGCTTGTCAAATGACCGCTACACTATAAACAAGTTATACTCCTGGGTACTCAGTTGCGGCGTGTGATGGAATAATATTTTAAATGTTTTAATAGATAAAAAGTGTCATCGGACAGAGAAATGACTTTAATATTTTTTAATCTAAGCTCGGGAATCGCTGGTTAAAATCTCTCGGGTGCGTACTGTTCCACCTTGCATAATTTTTGAAACATAACTTTTTTGCAGGCAAACTTAAAAAGTTTAAAAATATCCCACCTTATGTATTTTTCTAACTAAAATTACATACAACTAAAAAAATAAAATCACCCACATAATATATTTTACTAGGCAAATTTATTATGAACATTACTCGTTTTTGTCGTTTCATGTAAAAACAATTAATTAAAAAATTCCCTCAGTTAAGAAAATATTAATCCTTCTGTTGGGTATTACAGACAAAAATAATAACATTGATAAAAAAAAAATTCCTTCTTCTGAGAATTACTGGCAAAAATAATAAAACTATATTTTTTTACATGAATACCGCACAAGAGTCCCAACTGGCAATATGGTATCCCCAATTGGGGTATGTTGTGAGGTTGAAGGCAGTGTGGATGGGAAGGAGATATGGAAGAGGAAGGTGGGGAAGTACCTGGTTATTCAGATCCAGTCACCAAACACGGCAGAAGTCATTTCAAGCAACGTTTCAATTCTGAATGGTGGTCTTACACCAGGGCGATACTGAGAGTATCTTCCACTCTAACTAACTAACCATCACGCCGTTTCCCCGCAGGGGTAGGCAGAGAGGACGGACCGCCAAACAACTCGGTCTCGGCACACACTCCTTGCCTCGTTCACATTCTTACATCGTCTCATGCGCTGTTCTATTAATAATAAAAAAAGATGATGTAAAAAAATATTCTTCCTTATTCTGAGATTACAGGCAAAAATTAGAACAACAATGTAAAAAAATGATTATTTCTTTTTCTGAGAATTACAGACAAAAATAATAACAATCATGATGAGCAAAATAATAATATTTATATCGTAATTGCTGTACTGGTAGCGTATTTCCAAAACATACACCGGTTCAGACGCGGGAGTGACAATTTACATTTTCAATCCAAAATGTAAATACCTACTTAGAAATAAAATGATTTATTTCTATAATACACATTGGAAAGATTATTTTATCTTTATTTTAGAACAAATTTTGTTTTTGCAAAGTGATAAAAATAACCAATTTAGAGGTGTTTTTACTTTACATGGGAATAATATCAATATTAAAACATTTAGAAATAAAATTATTCATTTCTAATTCACACATTGAAAAGATTATTTTCGCCAGATTTTAGAACCATTTAAATATCCCACAAGCATCGTAAGTCCTTGTATAAATCAAAAATCTCCACCCAAACTTCCTTTTCCTTCTCAAGCATGATGAAAGAGTAAAGTAATAATATTTATATCGTAATCGCTGAACTGGTAAAAGTCGCTGTCGACGACCGCCCGGAATGCTCTCCGATGAGAAATGAATAGATCACGTGTCATAACATGTCCATTCGGGGGCGTTCCTTCTGCGGCTGGCCCCAACAAGAATTGGCAGACGATAAATAATAATACGGCTGGCTGTTCGGCCCAATTTTAAGGAGTGGGGGGTCCCGGCAGAAGGAAAATAATAATACGGCTGGTGATTTGTTCCAATTCGCAGGCGGTTGGGCCTCCTCACCATACAATATGCAGCCATTTCTACATTTAGTGACTAAATGTTGGATGGTGAGGAGGGCGCTTAAAATTACAGTATTGAAAACGCTTCCAATTGACACAGCGACGTTATGCGATAATGGTCTTTAGAGTAGTGTATTTTAGAGCTCATTATCTCATGTTTATGTCTCGGGTTATTCTGGCGCATTGATAATGGTCATTTTTCAAATATGTAGGTGAAATGGGTTTTATTTGTTTATTGGACCTTTTAGAGGCACAGAGGCAGAACAAAGGATGAAGCCGGTGCGCCGGCATGACAGTAATATAATACGAAATGGGTTTTTTTATTGGGCAAGTTAAATGCTTTCAATTATAATTTGTGCTGTAAAAACTTTTTAAGAGGGTAATTATTTTGTTAGGGGATTATATTTTTGAACTTCTTAAGCGAGAAATCTTATCTTGCGGGAAACATATTAAACGGGAATAAAGTGCGTGTTTTGTATGGGAATTTTTCGGGGTTGAAAATACTGAACTTTTTAGGCGGGAAAACATATTAAACGGGAACTTCTTAAGCGGGTTTAACTGTACCATTATGCTGAGTGAACATTGAGATAAGGGAACGTACCCAAACTACGTGACCAACTTTTTGCAATTTTTAACCCCCCCCCCCCCCCCCCCCCGGTGACCAAAATCCTAAGCAACCTGCCGCTCATTTGTATGGAGCGTGACCTTTTGAAGACCCCCCCCCCCCCCCCCCCTAAAAGTGTCACGTAGTATGGGTACGTTCCCTAATCAACACTAAACAAACTGTTTCAAATATTTTGCTAAAAACGAAACTACTTCACACTATCATAGCAATCCTCACGTATTGGGGTTGTATGCTCGCGGCATATCTTTTTGGAGCACAATTCGCAAACCAACTTCTGAATCTGAAGGTAGACGGTCAAAAACATTTTCTGAATTTGAGGGCGCGCCTGAACTATCAGCTTTCTGTTCAGTTTCACTTTCGTGTTCACTATTCTTCTCAAAATCTTCTATTTCTGACACATTTTCTGCTCCGCTGTCTTCTTCTTGAAGCAGCTCTTCTATTGTACTATCACTTTGAGGAATACTCTTTTTATTATAGCTCTAAAACAAAAAACATAGTCATAAACATATCGAAAATTAATGGAACAAGGATCGTCGCTACCTGGTATTTTTTACCCATTCTCACTTTACACGTATGTCGTTAACAAGCGCCTTGCTCGAACTGACCGCCCCACAGGGTGTGGGCGTGTGAACTATCGGTTTGAAGGTACTTGGAATCTTGGTTTGCCAGAACGCATAGAAAAAAAAATACAACCAATTTTTTGTACTCTGTGGTATTTTTTACCCGGTAGCGCGTATCGCCGGGTTAAATATTAAAATATAAATACATACATATTTTAATTTGTGCTTTTTAGAAACCTTAGAAATAAACAAAAAATTAAATAAAAAAATTACTTTAGTTAATAAAATAATAGCACCCTGTAAATCACCCTTATTAACATTGTTCCCATGTTGTGTCGACTCGTTCTTCCCCTCCCCCAAAATCACCCCTCCCGCTACCCCCGCCTAATTAAATCTAATCATTTCTTTACCTGTGAACATTTTTAAGTTACTTTTAACCGGTCACAGGCCATGCCATTTCGCGGAAATTCGCGGAAAACTTTGAATTCAATGTTTTGTTGATTAATTTTGAGCTATTGTATATTTTATTGACTGAAACACGTTCACAACACAATAAACTATCTACTAAAACCACATTACTTGCATTTATTACGTAAATTAATAGGTTTTACGACGTTTTATTCGCGATACACGCATTTATTGCGACCGTTAAATTCGCGGCAAATTATGACAGCGCATTGTCATGGATGAAATCGTTTTAAAAATATTCCAGAGTGACTAGGTGAATGAGACTTTTAGCATCACCTAGAGTAATGATGGCGCAAGCGATTCTGACACTGTTCTTCATACAAATTCTGTACATAGAAGGGTCAAAATCGCAGACAAAAAGTTTTTCGTCGACAATATTATTCAAATATTTGAATTATTTTCTCGCGCATGTGCATATGACGCACATAACGGAGCGGCTCCGGCCAACCAGGGGTTAAGTGACAAATAAAGAAGACATGGAAAGTAACGCTTTTTGAAGGGGTTAGACTTTTTCTCTTCCGGACCGCGGCGGTCATGTTATTTTAAAAAACGGACCACTAACGGACCGTTGGTGACCCCTGCACTACTCTATTAACAAATTTATAGCATTTTCATTTAAATAACAACATTTGAAGCAAAAATGTTACTTTGAATGAGCATTTCATTTTTTATTCTTGTATATTCATTATGATGTCGATGTTGATTTTGAATTCTTTATGTAAATAACAATTTATAAATTGCAACTTTTCTATCATAAAACATTTATTAATGTTTGATTTGTTTTATTGTTTCAGAATCTGCGAAAACGGGCGAGAAACAGTAATGATGTACGAGAACGACATATTGAAATCCAAGACTGTAAATGGAGTCCCACAGTCCATAACCTACAGCTAATCTGTTTGCCTAGAGCTAGTTAGGCATCAACTAGTTATGGTATATCGCGCACTCAATAACCTTAACCTTTTATTACTTTAATAATGTTTCGCTGTTTTTTAAATCCCCCCTTTTTATTTATTAAATCGTAGTTTTTAACAGGTTCCTTTTTAATTATTTAAAACTGCCAACTATGTGTTTACTATACATTAAATAGGCTATTTTTAATCCTCGAGTATGTCAGCGAGGAAATTATTATGTTTTTTTGGTTATTTTTTGTTTTGATTTTCTTTAGCTTTATTTAAGTGCGAGTGTTTAAAGTTTTGATTGGTGGTGATTGAACGGAACATTAGTGTCTCCCCGGGAAGGGTGACCAGTGTGGGAGTATTACTGGGTTACTACTTAAGGCAGAGGGCGTCAGATTTTGTTGGAAACGGCTGCACGGTAAAACATATTGTAAACATACACGTCGAACAAGACCAAAAACTTAACCCAATCAGCGCCAAGTCTTATGATAATTAAGATTATAAAACAGAATTCTATTCAAATGTCTAGTTTATCTAATACAGGCTTATCAGCGATTGGGTTAAGGATGTAAGAATTAGCCTCATGTTCGGCTATTGCAAACAATGCACTCTTTAACCTTTATCCTTCATCTAAATTTACGTAAAGGTAGATATAATATTGCCAATTTTGTAAATATAATAAATTTAGTTTTCCTTTTACGAAGGTAGCTGAATCTAATAACATAATGAGCTTATTGTAATGCGTACACAACACATATTACGACATAACCATTAATGCAACGTTATTCAGCTGCTTTGTCGTGCATCAGTAGAGTGTAGGATGATCGCCACTTGCCAACGTGCATGCGTAGACGCATCGGTGTAAACATTTTGGTGTAAAAACATAATTTTAAGTTTTTTTATATAAAAATTACAGTGAGTTTGGAGTCCAGCGTGATAATTCTCACTAATATTCTTTAATTACGCTTTATTTTACTTTTAACTGATACCTAATTTTTGTGAAATAATGTTGTAACTACTGTCATTGATAATATTTTAATCCGTTAGTATTTGTAGCATAATTTAATTGAAATATTGCAGCACTTTGGCAATTATTAGAGTCTGGCCATTTCTTATGATTTTTAATTTTTGTTAGTTGATTTATTTTGTAATAGAGTATTCAAATATTGTAATGTGTTCTCTATTAATTACAGTGAAACTCTCCTAAGAAGTTTTCCAAGGGACCGGAAAAAATACTTTTTAAGCAGGATAAATTGGGCCACTTTTCAAATTGAGTCTTTAAAGAGACCGAAAAAAACAAACTTCTTAAGCATGAAACTTCTCAAGCCTAAAACTTCTTAACGGGGGACTTCTTAAGCATGAAATTTCTTAAGTATGAACTTCTTAAGTGAATTTCACTGTACAGATTAAAATATCACATGTTCTTTTCTCAAGCCATAATATGTTAAAATATTGAGAACTCGTGTTCAAGCTTTATTTTACAAGTGAAATCTTTTTAATTTCACATATTATTTCAAACAAGAAAATATATTTGACAAGAAATTTATAATTATTTGGGACCTACATTTTGGGATAAATGAATTTAAAATGTGAAAAATCTATGCCAAAATCTTAATAATAATATCAGGTCCCTAATGACAACATAATGTTACCAAAATTAATCAAAGTTAAATGAACAATGCTTATTTCCTTATTGGAAGATATTGTAATCGATAAATAAACAAATATCAATCAGATATCAAAATTGAATAATTATTGTTACCAGATCTTTCCTAGTAAAGTGTTTAACTATAAGTCTTGTAGTTTTAACAATGTAAGGGCGTAAAATGGTGGATGTAAAATCAAAACCGCCTGCGTAAGAGGCCCAGACACTGAAAGCCAAGATGGCCTCTGATCTTGTGAAAACACTATTTTTTACATAGTTTATTTATTTTCTCATGTTCAAATCGCAACAAAGCAGTCAAATATGAAAATTCACAAAAAATCACTTTGTTACAAAAGTGTGAACTTTTTTGTGCTTTTGATAAATGTCTAAATTTGAGGAATTGAATGAAACAAGATGCAAAATTGAATGGCTCTTTACAAAGTTGAAACAGGATTCATCCATCTGCTGTTAGGAGCGCTGTTGGTAGGCTGGCCTTTTGCACAGGTGGCATTGGAAGAACTACCAACGATAAATATGGTCATTTTTTATCATTCCTCATTCCATCATATCTCCGCGTGATATTGGAGAGTTCACAAGCTGCAAAAATGGATTATCCCCAAGTTAATAACAATAATTGGATAATTTGTATAGTGCCGTTTTTGTGAAAAATCACCTCAAGGGGCTGAGTTGCTTCAACTCAAGCGACAAAACTAATACGCTATTAATTTATTCTCCGACATTACAACATGTGACTTCAATGTCGAGAAGTCTAATTACTAGGAAATTCTTTGTATCCTCTTTGACATAAATTTTCTAACTAAAATGTAAATTAAACTTGTTGTCACATTTAGTAAATTAAATTATAGTGAATATTATACAATAATTACGTAACTTAAATATTATTACAAGTCATTTGGTAATTTCTCTAGATCTCACGGAAATAAATGTATATTTTATGAGAAAGTTAGCCGAGTGGGTGAGGAAGACTGGACTGCAGAAAGACGCCATGAACTGTGACTGAATGTGTATGTAACGAGAAGGAAAAGGGGAAGGTTTGGTCTGAGTTCGGTTCGGCTTGAGGAATATTCTTAATGACTGTAAATATTATAAATTGTCTGACAATATGGAGGTTTCAGTACATTCATAAAGAATCGATTTTACGAAATCTTTATGTTAAATAAAAATGATTATTTCAGATTTGTTGTTTTATTCCTTTCAAAAAATATGTGTAACTCCTTATTTTTTTCATGAATACCACCCCCGGATCACTTATTAAATGGTGACTTAGTTGTGCATATATTCTTATGCATGTATCTGCACAAATTTTTTTTTTTTTTTTGAAAGAAAGACAAACATTATTTGAAAATCTCCTACTATCACCACAGCAAGCCGAAAATGTTGCTTGAGTCGTGATGGACTTAGCCAGTCGAGGAATCGAACATGTTACGCCTGGGTGAGACCCAAAAGCGATGTCCACTCAACCACTGACCGGTCATACGAATACAATACTTCTGCATATCAGTTTAACATTGTAAGGTGTTTTGTGTCTAATGTTGGCATATTTGTGGCGTGGGGTTGTCCTGACAGAGTTGAAATGTTCTGCCATCACAGAAGTGTTCTTTTTTGCAGTTACAGCATTATTCCATCGTCATTCCAACAAATAAAAGATGTTACTCGGCGAATGGAATTGATTTAGCACTGTAAAGCTGAAATGCTGTATCTACAGATATGACATATTGCCGTAACAAGGGTGCTTCATCTAGTAACCAAATAAATATAATAATATTTAAATACATAACATTATTTAAAAAAAATTACAAATTTAACAACATTTTCTGGCACCTAATTTGAAATTTTAAAAAAAATAAACCCGTTAAACTGCCCAAGAAGTTTTGCAGCAGGTCAATTTCACAATATTAATTATAACACTAAAGAACACATTTAAAGAGAAATAGAATATAGAAAATAGATACAGAAAATAACATTTTAGGTGACTACAATACTTTTTTAAAATTTTTTTATTGGCAATGCTGATTAAAAATACAAATAAAGTTACATAAGGTTTTAACAAAGAAATAAAAAATCGCCTTTCCTCACAAAGGCATAAAATACATAGACAGATAGATATAACACAGGAAACATTCTCATAGACATATACACATTCAAAGGCAAAAAATCCATAACCTGACCTATTTAATATATTTTTTGCATCACTTTTATTGACTTTCAAGAGAGTGATGAAGTGTCACTTTGTTGAGTTGTTAAGAATGATATACTTTCCAATAAGAAAGAAAATATATTTTCCAATAGTTTTCAGAGAGAAAGTTATTGATAATATTAATTGGTTACCATGACAAAAGAATATTTCGGTTGCTATTTTGTCAATAAGATAGTGATTTTGAGTGGTTCATTTATGGTGATATTGCTTGTCAGGCATTATTTCAACTAAATTTTTTTGATACTTTTACAAAAATGTCCAGGAAGAAAAACATAGCTTTTGGGAAGGACGGTCCCATCTGTGCCTCCCACATAGCCGAACATTCCCTGGTAGTCATACCTCCTCGCAATGCACGCTTCACCAAGGAGGAATGGTATCTGAACAATGATATGCGGATGAAAAATGCTGTCGATCAGCAGCAAATTGCGGAGCGAGTTCTGGGGTAAATAACTTACAGTGGATACAATGCCACAATTCTCTACCTCGGCACATACTACTTCCTTAACATTAATATATATTCCATAACACAGGGTACAGTATCAAACATAAAAATCATTTATTATTTATGCATTGAACCGCTTACTCGTTAATACGGAATATTTTTTATTCAAACAGTCAGATTTAGGTTTATTATTACGAAAAGTGAGTATTTATGTAGGGGGAGACCAAAAAACATGCAAAAAATATGCATTTAACATTTTAATTTTGTTAAAATTAATTCACTAACATTCATTGTTTTTATTTAACATTTCATAGACAACAATCAATCAATGCTGCCAATCATAGAAAAAATATTATTGCTATGTAAAACAATAATTTATTCAGTGAATGCATTATTGACAAGTTTGTTCTGTATTTATAACAGCAGAACATGGAAAGAAATATATTAGAATAATTACACATACCCGCTAGACAACCCTGCTTAGCCAAACAAACCATTCAAAACCTGGGATGTTTTTTTAAATTATGATGACATGCAGCTTTCGTAGTTTGAACCTGAATCCAATAATTCGAAGTAGGTACTTTTTTTGTTTTTATTTTGATGAGAATTTATTTTATAAGTTTGGTACTTCCGAAAATGTCATATTTGATTGTCTATTAGTTAAAAAAGGAATATTCGGTATTATCCGTGCATCAAACTTCGACAACACGTACGTTCCGTATTATCCGTGAGGTGGAGCTGAGGATCAAACATGGGACGCCTGGGACCCAAACGCGATGCCAACTCAGCAACTTATTATTGTTATATTATTTCTCCTTCCCCTCCCACCACCCTCAGCCTCACAACATACCCCAATTGGGGATGCCATAGTCTCACTGGCCCCAGATGGGAGCAGCGGGGACTCTTGTGAGGTATTCATATAATTTATTTTTTTATTTTAATTAAATGAAAGAATAAGAAAATAATGTGTTTCAATGTTCATATTTTAAGAGAGTGCGAAAGAATAAAGGGTGAGACGGAAGAGAGAACCAAGGCAAATAAAGAAACCACAGACAGACGGTTCCTGGAGCGCATCGGTGACATAGAATTCAATCAGGGGGAGTTGCAACTCCAGCGCAAGGAGGTCTGTCTCGAGTTGGAGGCATTGGACGTCTACAAACTGCGCCTTATCGATTGCCTAAATTCACTGCAGGAAAACGCACTCAACCAGTGTAAGAAATGCATTATCTTGAGGTAAGTCTGCAGAGATTAGGGGTCAGTTGTTGCACAGAAATTCAAATGTAACATTGTCATTCAGCACCATTGGTTTTTCTCCCTTAAATTAAAGGTCCCCCAAACGCTGATTCTAAGTCCGTTAGCTTCTGAACCAATGTGAACTCTCAACTCCAGTGAAAAATATTATGGCTTTAAAAAAATATGTTCATATAGACCAATAAACGCTGATTCTGAATATATAAGTTTTATTTAATAATATTAAACGCAGAGTTTTTAAAAAATTATTAAAAAGTGCATTTTTAAACCTCTCGTCAAAACACAGCGTTAAGTTGGTATTATGTAAATGGTTAGTGGTGACGTCACTGTTCCTTGTGTCGTGATGTTACCGTATGGGAAATGTACGGGAATATAGGCAGGGCCGGATCTACGAAATCTGGCGCCCTGTGCAGTAGGTATCGATGGCGCCCCCCCCCCCCCTACATTTTTATTTTAATTAAAAACCGTTCACCCCAATTTTTTAATTTTATTATTATTTTTTTTACACTAATTTATCAAATAAAATCAAGACATATAAAGGTGTAACTTTTCCAAGTGACTTGGCGGTAGCTCTCACGCTTGTTTTTTTTAAAGAGAGAATCGCCAGCAGCCCTATACTCTCTGAATCTATTGGGTAAACATAAAATTATGGTGCTACTTTAATTATTTTAGGAAAAACTCTTTTTGCAAGTTATGCTTTAAAATAATACAACGAATTGTTTGTTTGTGCCCGTACCATGATTTAAAATATAGGTTACGACACAATGCGGGTGGTTTCGCTGAACTAGGTCCATTAGACATTCTTGAGATTTACTGCGTTTATGTATATACCCAACGCGAATAAATAGAAAAAGGAAATACAAATACATTCTCATGGCAACGTACAACACAAGAATAGTATCTACAGTTTCTGACTAATAAGAATATAACCTCAAATTTGTACCTTGCATTTCCCCTGTGTTGAGCGAACAAACACCATATTGAGCGAACAAACACCATACAAACACTAAACACTGACGTATGGTATCAACGGCTTACGAAAGACGCTTACATTGACACCGTAAAATAACAAATCCAACAAATCTAATAGATATTAGTTATACATTTAACGAACTTCAAATAATATGTCAAATCAATGATGAAACATGAAACTGTCAACACGTAACACGTTGCAACCTGCAAATCCTACAAACCGTGCGATTTTTGTTAATGGAATTTATTGAAGATTTCATAAGAAAATGGTCTTTAACTACCTTCTCCTAGAGACTTAAATCGTACAAAATAAAACAATAGCGAGCGAACGCTAACTAAAATTGTCAGTTCGGTTTGTTTGATTATCTAGAACAAAAGTACGGCGCTGTGATTGGTTATTGAATTTGGATCGCACCCATTCGTCGTAAAAGACGGTAAAAGATATATGGAAAAATAGATCTTACGTTTAAACTAAATATATGGAATTTGTAAAAAAAATTCTGTAACTGACTATAAATTCGTAAGCCGTTGATATAAACCTGATGCGTGCGCATTCTGTTTCTTTGGAAAGTGTTGCTAGAGCGTAATAATTATTTCGTACTATGGGTAATTTTTACACGATTCAGGGAATATTATAACAAAATTTTAATACAATATTTATTTTCTCACGGCGCCCCTTCGGAGTTGGCGCCAGGTTTTTGCACGTTTTTGAACGTATGGCAGATCCGGCGCTGAATATAGGAATGACACAGCCATCGTATTAATTTATTCATTTATTTACGTACTGTTTATAGAGATTTAGTTGTTGTGTTTATTGAAACATTATTTAGGCCTAAATAATTCAGTAATCAATCAGCTGATATCGTTTGCCTACACTTTTGTGGGTGATGTTTCTTTTTTGATAATATTGATTTTAAAAGCTAAAAGAATTACAATTTCAAACAATTTTTATATCACTCTCCGTAATAATATTCAAAAATATAATAATGCAGTAAATATAATATAATGAATAAATAATTCCACCTAAATAATGTTTTAACTTAGTTTAATGCCGGCAACCCGACGACAACAACTTATCGAATAGTATCATTTTTCTTCCGTATAATTATCATACAAAATGACAACACCTGTTGAAAATAAAAATAACTTTTCAGGAGATGACGTCACACGATTCACAACACAATACGCGGTGGTTTTCAGGGGATCTTGAAAAATTAAAACTTTGACAATTATTTTAACTATTAAATCTAACTCTAAAAAAAAAAGTATGCAGTTATTTAAGTTAGGGGTCGTCCATTAATCACGTGAGGCTCCAAACGGGGGGGGGAGGGGGGGGGGTTCGGAAAAAATCACGAAATATCACGACGGGGGGGGGGTAAAATGAGATATCACGTGTATTTATTTTTCGTGATAATATTCTGAAAATTTCAAAATACTTGTACTAAAAAAAAATACACGTGATTTTGGGGGGGGGGTTAGTCTAAAACCTCACCACATATCACCAGGGGGGGGGGGGGGTTAAAAAGTTGCTAAAAAAACATCACGTGATTAATGGACGACCCTTAGAAGGTTCTTATTCAATAAAAAAAAATAGACTGGAGTTCTCTATTGTGATAAGCAGAAGAGGACAAACGTTGTTAAGTTTGTCAGCTTATTACCACCAATTAAATTTTATTATTATTAATTAAATTTTCAATTTAGGAGGTGGGTATGAGTAACGCCGCCCCGGGAACCATTTCTTGCCATAGGTTACCCCAAGTGGTTCGATACTTTGGTGTCTTAGCAGGGGTTCCCATGTTCATTGAGTGAGGTTTGTCCGGGTCTTGGTGGCGAATGTGTCTGTCCACCAACTGGCGAGCCGGATTGGGAGAGACCGGTTGAGGAAGAGCTTTTGATCTCTCCAGCTGGACTCTCTCGGAACATCGCCTTGCACTGCAGGAGGGTTGGATTCATACGTCTGTTACGTTCCCTCTACTTACTGACCCCCAGATTCCTACACACCCTTCATTTATTTTTCATTTCCTTCCCTTCCTTTTCTAAAAAAACCCTCCACACAGCATCCCAAAAGATGACATAGGCCCTGAGAGGACTTATTTTTCTCAAGGCCTCCTGTGTGGAGCTAATGAAAAAAAAAGATAGAAAGCTGAAACGCATCCAGAATAACAAAAGGTGCTGAATGGCCATTTGATGACAATTATACATTTGAATTTCTGTGAAACAACTGGCCCTTAGTGATGTAGAAGACAGCCTTTATGATTCATTTTACAGAATTTATTAAATAATTATGATTTGTTTGCAGGGAACGCCGCGTGGGTGTTGATTTAGTAGTGGATGAAGTGGGCATGGCGTTGCAGAATGAAATCAATGTTATTTTAGGTGGGCAGGTAATAAACAAGTCAACTATATTTTATATGGCCAGTGCGCCTTTACCTTTGTGTTAAAAGAAAAAGGGATAAGTCAAAATAAGTTCTAATGAAATGAGTATTTTTATTTATTTATTAACGCCGATTATAGCCACTTTTACAAAAGAATTACAATTATTTTACATATGAATACAGAATATACATAGATAAAAAAAAAAGAAAAATATAAATATAAAATTCATAAAAGAGAACAATAGAAATTGTAGTATCAACACAAAAAAGTACAATAAGTAGGTTAGGGAACGTACCCATACTACGTGACACGTTTAGGGGGGGGGGGGGGGGGGGTCTTCAAAATGTCACGCTCCATACAAATGAGCGGCGGGTTGCTTAGGATTTTGGTCACCGGGGGGGGGGGGGAGGGTTAAAAATTGCAAAAAGTTGGTCACGTAGTATGGGTACGTTCCCTTATTATAAAAAATACAATACAACATATTATAAATCCCGGATATTAATACTTTAAATCTGTATTTGATTATAGTCAAACTGAGAAGCGCTGACAGACAGTTTTAAGTAGTGTTTGTATGAGGTTAAACTAGCAATGTTTATAGATTCATCCAAAACATTTATTTCCAAGTACATGCAGGCGATTCATTATGGAATTGAGTTCAGCGTTCGATCCTGTATTGTTGCAATGATAAGGTAATTTGAAACAAACTGATCGACTAGGTACATGGAAACATATTAGCGAAAGAAGTTCAGGGGAGTTCAACAGGTTGGTAACGATTTTAAATAAATAAAATAGGTCTGAACAAATTCTTCTTTCTTTTAATGTATTGAGTCCCAATAGAGGGATAATTAATGTTTTCGATGAATATTCCCAATTTAAAATTAACATAACGTAAAAATTTATGTTGGACTCGCTCAAGAGAATTCTCATGTTTTTTTTTTTTTTTACGTGAGCTCCACACAGGAGGCCCTGAGGAAAATAATTTCCCTCAGGGCCTATGTCATCTTTGGGGATGCTGTGTGGAGGGTTTTTTAAGGAAAGGAAGGAGGGGAGAGTTTTGGGAAGGAAGAGGGTTTAAGGGGTGGGTAGGAATCTGGGGTTCAGTGTGTCCTGGTCATCCGCCTCCGAGACCTAGACAAACCTCACCCCATGAACCCGGGCACCCCTGCTAAATCACCAAACGTAGCGAACCACTTGGGGTGACCTATGGCAGAGGTGTTGGTTATCCAATAAAGGTTCCCGGGGCGGCAGCACCCATTCCCGCCTCCCAAATTGAGTACACTGTAGTAAGGATTCCAAATGGTGGAGTTAAATTCTAGTTGGCTTCTAACAAGTGAAGTGTAAAGTAATTTGACAGTTTTTAAATTTTTAAATGGTGACTCTGGTATGGTTAACTCTTTTTTCAAGTACCTTACCAAATCATTTTGTATGTCCTTTGCTTATTTTAAATTATGTTTTCACATATTAGAAAAATAATGTGTTATATTGTAAATGTGTACATTGAAAACGAGATTTTTTTTTCTTATCTTACTTTTTCTTTCTCTCGCATATATTTAAAATGAAAAAGTTTGAATGAATAAATTCACACAATGCAAAGAATTACATATGTACAAACATACATACTTTGATGGGTTGTAAAACAACAATACCTATTTGTAATAAACAATTTCCGCCATAATTTATACTACTACCACACAAAAGAATGTTCATTTTTATGTAAATTTAAAAAAAATTAAAGAAATACAGTGCAATTCACTCGTGATAGAAGTGAAACCTTCAGAAAACTAAAGTAGATAAGAGTGGGGAGGCTACGAAGCACTGCACAAAGAGGAGACTGACTATTCTATCTCCATTCTCTCGCAGGCTAAATCCTATAGATGTATGTATTTGTCTTTTTTTAGTGTCGCTTTTTCGTTTCATCGAGTTTCAAATGTGCTAAAGAAGTTTTCACTTTAAAAGTTGTGCCATTTTTACTACATCAATAACAGGACAAGTTGGCACACAAAAATTCAATTGCTGTGGTTAGTTTCAGTTAAAATAACTTCGAATGGAATGGGTTAAGGAAATTAAAAAAAGCCATAAGAAACACTTTGGGAGGCGGGTATGGGTACCGCCGCCCCGGGAACCATTTATTGAAGAACCAACACCTCTGCCATAGGTCACCCCAAGTGGTTCGCTAAGTTTGGAGACTTAGCAGGGGTGCTCGTGTTCATGGGGTGAGGTTTGTCCGGATCTTAGCGGTGGATATATCTGACCACCAACTGTGTGGCTGGCGTGATTGGGAGGGACTGGTTGAGGGAGACCTTTTGAACTCTCCAGTAGGACTCTCTCGGAACATCGCCTTACTTTCACAGTTGGGAGGGATATATTCATATCTCCGGCACTCCCGAACACACCGAACCCCAGATTCCTATCCACCCTCATTCCTTTTTCCTTCCGAGAACTTCCTCTTCTTCCTTTCCAAGACCTCCACACAGCATCCCCAAAGACGACATAGGTCCTGAGGGGCCTCCTATATGGAGCTAATGTAAGAAACAAAAAAACTTGGCTGAACTGAATTTTAATCTATATTGTTGCCAGGAACTGTTAAAGAAGGCCCTGGAGCAAACCAACGAGCAGATGCGCCGTCTGCGCGCCACGCGTTACGCCATCGACCACGACCTCGAGCACAAGGAACATTCTGTCCGCATTGACAAGGCCAGTTCGTGCCTCAAACCTTCTGATCACGGCCTCGCTGTCTATGAGGGTTTCTCTGATCTCGACCCGGCGTATGTTCATATTGCTATTACAAACTATACTTTAAACTTACAGTCACTAATAATCTGCAAAAGAATAACTCCCACTTAACAGGTTCAGGTTCACCGCCAGTGAAGGCTTGGAAAACTCCTTCAATATGCTATAATTTTAAAACTATTAGTAAGTAGTCAGAAACCGCGAGTAGATAATAATTTTTCCAGCACAAAAGCAACACGACATCTACCGGATTCACACTGAGAATTGAAAGTTATATTGATGCAAACGCCAAATGGCAGAGTTTTTCGAAACATTCGAACTGCGACAAATGGTGGAGTTGGCAGAGTGTTAAAAAGTTAAAACAAGGGCAGAAAAAAATTCCATCAAAACATTTATTTATTTATTCAACAATTATCATGAAATGTATACATAATTATTTTCATACATCAGATATCTTAAATTTACAAGATATATTATAGATATAATAAAGATTATAATAACACATTTAATAATTATTAATTGACAAAAACATTTTTATCTTAAAATAATATCAATCAATATCAGTTATTCTACGCTGGCCAAACTAACATAATAATAATATATATATAAATATGATAGAATAAGTGGAAAATGTAAAGAGCGCATTTTTCTTCTATTTACCCAAATACCCTTTCTACCTTGGACCTGGTTCATACAACCACGGATATCACTTTACCATTCCTAAATCACGGTTCTTCGAAACCATCCGGAGTTTTTAATTTTATTTATTATATATTTTATTAATGAATATGATGCTTACAAAGTTACAAGTACTTGATGGGAATACTTACGATATAATAGAGGAGATTTAGTAAAAAAAGGGTGTTTAAATAAAATAAATATTCAAGCAAAAAAGTTTATAACTGTCAGTTTTTTCATTGAGAAATAATCAACTAGAAGCTTTTATTTTCCACATTAATATTACCAATCACACTACTTACAAATTATCATTCCTGTTTAGCAACATAACCAAAGAAGAATGGGAGAAGTATTCAGCCACTAATATGATAATGGCTGCCAAAGAAATAACCAGCGCTCGACCCATTCGAGTCATGATCGACACTCTTTTGAAACAGGTTAGAAACAGCGAGAATTTTACCTCAATTATGGATATTTAGACATCAAATAACATACACAATATTTTAGACATCTCATGCAAACGAACAATGATGTTATTAAATTTAACCCATCGGCATACCAATTTAAAATTAATCATACGCAGAAGAGTGGCATTTAGAATGTGAATGCTAAACATGATATAACCACTCGAGCGATAGCTACCCAAATTTCAATACCAATGTTAATGATCCTTCAGCGATACCTACCCAAATTTGGGTATCACTTTTAATTGTCCTAGAGCGATAGCCACTCAAATTTGGGTATCACTCTTAATGGTCCTAGAGCGATAGCTACACAAATTTGGGTATCACTGTTAATTGTCCTTGAGCGGTAGCCACTCAAATTTGGGTATCACTGTTAATTGTCCTTGAGCGATAGCCACTCAAATTTGGGTATCACTGTTAATTGTCCTTGAGCGATAGCCACTCAAATTTGGGAATCACTGTTAATGGTCCTTGAGTGATAGCTACCCAAATTTGGGTATAACCACTAATGGCCCTTGAACGATAGCTATCCAAATTCGAGTAGCTGTGGTTGGATTTTTATGAATTAATAATTTTGAAATTACCATAACCAGCTTCTATCGAATACCGAAAGATGTCACTAATGTTCCTCTCATGGTGTAGTCTATGTGTAGACGCCATTTTAAATTGTTTTTTAAAAATTGAACATCTATTTGTATGTTAAAAATTACATTTTTTAATAAGTCTGTGACTAGACATTTCCAGAAGACCATAGACAACAAACAGAAATAGTAATATTCAATATTGCTCCAAATAAGTACAAGGTAACAAATAGAAATACATATATTTTTTTATAAAATCTGAAAACGGGACAAAAGGTGATGTATGGATGAATTAATTGGCTATAAACCACAGTAAGAAAACTGTTTATGTTTCGATTTTTTGAATAACCGCAGCCAAATACCGGAATAACGAAACGCCCGGAAATCACTCGAGGCATTTTTTCTACAATACGCTATTACTTGAGTGGTTAAATAGTTATATGAATGGGTTAACTTCTATCTAAATTATCTAAGTTCTGCTTGGAAAATTTGCAAAAGATAGCTGTTTTATCGTTAAACCCATTCATATCTGCGTAGTATTACTAACTACGAATAATAAATAATTTGAGTACGACCATCAAAAAGTGTGCCTATAAAATTGGAAAAAGGCTACAATTTTTTTTAGTTTTGTGTTTAAAAAGTTGTAAACCCTAACATTTACAGTACACATCTTCACACTTAAGATAACTTTTGTAGACAAGCAACTAGAGTGTTCTAATCACCGAGCTATCGACCCACCATAATAAAACTTTATAACTTATGATTCTTACAGGACTGACACGTAACAAAAATATATTCTCATTTTTTCTAAACTGTGCAAAATGGACATACAAAAATATTAATATGCCTACACAGTAATAATAATATATTACTTTAATTATTATTATAAGTTCAAAGTTGGCTTACACATTATAAAATAAATATATACTTGCATACTCATCGGAGACTATAACATAATTGTAAATTATTACATTCATAATATTTCCAGGTGTATGAAGATTTGGTGACTGCTAACAGCATTTGTAACCGCGCTTTCAAGAACCGGATTGAAGAAACCAAAAAAGCAAAGGAGAAACTGGAAGGAGCTCTATCTCAGGTATTATAAGTCAAGACATATGGAGAAATGGAACAAAGCAGCTGGTGTCTTCTAATGCCCAAGATTCTCCGGAATATCATTTTACAGTTACTCAGATCTACAATTACGAAAGATGGTAATCTGACAAAAGAGAGCAGTGACAAACACGATAAATATAATAGGTTAGGTTAGTTAAGTTTTAGCCTCGTAACCCCTAACCCTAAATAAATCTCAAGTACATCCAACTATTGAATTTGGGAGACAAAATATCTGATAAACCTGCTTGATTCTGTGCAAAGGAGTGCTCTGTTTGTTGATTGAAAATAGGCTGCTAAAAGACCGATTGCCATCTCTAATTTACAGACGCAATGAAGTAGGCATATTGAGTCTGTTTTATAGGTTTTTCAATGGTGCTCGATGGTGCTAGCAGCATTGATTCCATATGCACCGGCACATGTACGCGAAACTCAACAAACATAAGCGGAACACTCGTTCACAGTTGATGTTAATTCCTGAGAATATATCGTTTCTTCGACTCATTTTTGTGTTAGTTAATTTGGCGTGTAGAACGAGCTACCAGTAACTGTTTTCCTCCTTCATATAATCCGGGCCTCTTTAATAAATGCCTTTCTACAACCCTCAACTTAACCCGCTCACAACGCTGCCCAGCGGGTAGTGATATAGTTCCCCTACCTCTACACCTCACAAAGGGCGCTCATGTGAGGTGTCACATAAAAATAAAAAGTTAAGTTTATCGTTTATTCAATGTTTTGTTTTTATCTTGAAACGATGAAAGACAGTTCTTCCTAAGACTATTTGAATGAAACACCGTTCATGTTGCAGACCATCATCAAGGTGGACGAGATGATGGAGAACATCTACTCGCTGGAGAAGGCGCTGTCGGACAAGTTGGGTTACATCGCACTAGCGCACACGCGCATGGGCAAGAGGGCGCAGCGGCCAGGCGCCGAGCTGGTCAAGGACGCCGTCTGCAACAGTCTGAGGGCCGAGACAGAGATGCTGCGCGCGAGCAAGGAAGACCTCGTCAGAGTTCTGGAGGAGGTAAACTTCATACTTTAATCCTAACAACTTTTTTATTATACGTTTATTTTGAAATGCATCCATTAGTACCGTAAAATGGGGTGACTATCAATTTTCAACTTTGAAACTAAACTTTTTTATAAAAACATTTGTGTCAAATTCATTGCACATGTTTAACCTTTTGTTTGCCAGCATATCCATGAGGATATTATTTAAAAAAATCGTTTCTCTGAATATTACTAATTCTGGGAAAACTATGTTCTTATGGTAAATTATAATTAGTGACCGACCGAAGGTTCGGTTTCGGCAAAAGAATCTAGTTTCGGCATCAGTTTCGGTTTCGGAAGATTTTCTGCCGAGCCTTTGGCCGCACCGAAACTCTGCAAAAGATCTCAATAAATGGTAAATTTAGTCTTAAGAATGTTGTGATTGTAAACGCAATTTAAATTAAAATACTCAATTAATGAGGTCCTTCCTTTATAATATACAGAAGTGTTGATTATCGACAAATTTTTGTTCAAAGAAGTAGTTTAAACATGTTTGTTAATTTTTAGTTATATCAAAAAAATATATTATTTTCACAAACTTCGATTATTGTTTTGTTATTTCATTTAGGGGTTTTTTAGATTACCATAATTTTCGAATCGAAGATGACCTAACGGCCGGCGGGTCTGGGTCTGCAACACCCCCAAGGGAGCGTTATCGCCCACGTTGAGAACCTAAGATTTAGACTTTTAGAAAAAAAAGCCAGTAGGTGTCCCATAAAAATAAAATTGGATATGTTTATCCGAGACGCTATCTACGTTACAAACCAGTTCTTCGAACATTTGTTATCATTTAAAAAGATAACTGCCAAAAATATGAGAACAAAATTAGTTGAATATATATTGTTAATTCTGAATTTAAAATATAAGATTGATAAAAATGACTTAAAAATTAGAGGCCCGCTTAAGACGCTTTTCCCGGTAAGATGAGAGATCGAAGGTTTGAGTCTTAGTTGCGACCATTAACTTTTTATTTTTCTGCGACTGTTTCATATTTTTCGTTTATATTTATTAGTATTATCTTCTTTTTCAATGAAAATAATTAAGTCAGAAATGTGTCAGCCACATGAAAACACTTTAAATCATTTTTTGATATATTTGGTCCATTAGAATTTCATTTTTGGATGTGCATATGTACATGCAAGCAAATAAAGACAAACTGATCGATAGAAAGACAATAATTGATAAAATAATAATTAAACAATAAGAATCTTGAATTGCACATCACCACATAAATGTAGCGGGGAATAAACCCCTGTAATATCTTCGCACTTTGCAGGATTAATAAATAAAGTTATTTTCTCTTTAGGCGAATGCGTCCCTGAGATACCTACTTCAGATTCAAATACAACTGGAGGAGGACATCAATGTGAAAATCAACTCTCTGAAAATCGACGAAGTTGAATGCTTGACTATTAGAGATGGAATGGAATATCACTTGTACTAAATTGTTAATGTTTTACGTACTTCACTATGCACTTAATTAGAGCCAAAACCGTTCAATTACATAAACGTATCATGTAACTCAAGCAGCGTTTCCATTCGGCTAGTAACCTGCATGCAAGTGTAAAGTCACACCTGCAAGCAGGTTACTTGCATGCAAGAAGTGCCTGCATATTGCAAATTGCACATCGATTTACTTGCAGATTGGCAGTCACTGCCATGGCGCTAAATAGACTTGTTTCGGCAGCTTGCCATGTTGTGATCAAGATGATATTGTATTACAGTGGAATCTCTTAAGAAGTTTTCCAAGGGACTGGAAAAAACAAACTTCTTACGAAACTTCTTAAGAGGGTTTCACTGTATTACCGAATGCAATGAGTTTGAATTAAAGGAAGAATCAATATGGTGCATTGACCACTCTCCTAAATGAATTAGCAATCAATATGCAGGTTCAAACTCACCTAAATAGCGCAGCGCACTATTCCCGTGGAAGTCAAAATTCACTTGCATGCAACCTGCACGTGCAAAGCAGGTAGACGTTTCCACTTTGCAAGCTGCAACCTGCGTGCAAGCTACTTGCATAATGGAACGCTGCTTTACAAAATAATATTTAAACATTTCTTAAATTTAATTAAATGATAAATATTCTTACATTCAGTTCTGTCAATAATATTTTTATAGCTTATAAATATTTTATTCTGTCAACCAACCAAATTCCACAAATAAGTTTAGAATCTAGGATCACTAGAATACTTTGGCATGGGATTAACATTGCACACTTCGGGCAAGTTACTTTACAGAATTTGAACAATTAACCCCTTGTTTGCCGGGGTAGTTGGGGTTGGTTGTCCACCAATTAGCGTTCGCAAAAAACGGCATCCATGACACCCAATGATTCTGACAGTGTCCTTGAGAAATTTTGTACAATAGAAAGGTCAAAATCGGAGACAAAGGAATTTTTCCCGCGCATGCGCAAGAACTGCGCACATTCCCGCGCTCCGGTAAATTATTAATATAAATTATTTGGAGTGACCAGGCGCATTGCGGTTTTCTCTATGGTAAAGGGCGATAATAGAGCAAGCGATTCTGACCGTGTTCTTCATACACTTTCTTTATACATAAGGGTCAAAATCGCGTGTAAAATCTCAAACACACCGGTGCACGAACGGCATTCTAGCGGTTAATCAAATTTCAAAGTTAATATTCAAGTTCTGTTATTATCAAAGTACTGTAAAACAACGGCCACAATGAAATAATAACAGAACTTTTAAATTTGATGAATTGTTCAAATTCTGCAAAACAACCCATCCTTAATCTAAGCATCTAATATAATTTAATAATATCAAATTATTAAAGAAATCATTAATCTTGCAAATAGGATAAAACAAAATCATTCGAGTATCTTTTTAAAAAGTGTGTAAATAAAATAAATTTATGATATTTCGCACTATGTAACAAATAAAAAAAAAGATTGCAATAAAACTTATGTTTTTTCTTCTGCGTTTGTCCTCGTGTTTCATTTAAATTTTTTCTATACTATGCATATTATAATATACTTATTTATTTAATATTTAAATAACTAGAATATAAAATATTCTCATAAAATTTGCTTAATTAATATTAAATATTAACTAAAAGAAGTCATCATCCATAACAATATAACATTAGCATCATGTAGTACGGTTACTTTAAAACATCAATTGGAATGTTCATAATATTGTACATACATAGTTGGTTAATAATATCCTATCGATAATTAAATACAAAAAACAAATTACTGAACTAAATCTTGATACATATTTGTTAGTACGGTGAGATACAATTTGTATCTCTATTGTTAATTGGGCATAGCCCATATTTTTCATACACTCTTCGATGGATTATAAAATTTTTAAAAACATTAAAAAAAGTCATGCCTTTCCTCAACTCATAAGGACATGCCAAGACTTTAATCTGAAACTTCGTATTCGAAGGACTTATTCGAGAGGAAGAATTCGTGTGAATCCTAAATTTGAAAATGACCAGAGTTTGCAGTGGTGAACAACCAAGTTGCCCAATTCAAATGTTTTCTACTCATTTCTGAAGGGACGGGCGACTCGGTTTTGGTAGTAATCGCTGTAGCCTAAGTCATCCGGATATTCCAGTTTCTTCTCCGCATTCGGTACATATTGAAAAGTGTTAAAATGGCTGAAGTCAACAGCTATTTTTTCCTCCACGTTTAATAACCTGAATGGATTTCGGATGAATTCCAGGTTTTCTGTAAATAAAGCAAAGATAAGAATTAAACGAGTCATAAGTAGAGTAATCCCAAACATAAGGTTTCCACGTTTTTCACATGGAGGTCTTCACGTTTTCAGAAAACAGAAGTTTTGTTCTTCGGTCTATGGAAAATAGGAATTGGAAAATTTAAAAAAAAAGGTTTCTAATTAAATGAAGACAATATTAGCAAAACTCAATTGAAAATCTGAAAACAGAAAAATCAGAAAAAGATATTGACACCTCTGGGACTCGAACTCAGGACCTTCGGCTTTCCGGGCCACTGTGCTAACCACTGCACAAAGGTGTTGATATCCGATTCAGTCATTTTTAACTGTGTCTTATTTCAACTAAGAACCACTAACATTATCTTCATTTTCTTAATGCATATTTTATTGGCTGCTAACATTATGCATGATTGCAAGATTCAGTTATAAATGACCAAATCGGATATCGACACCTTGGCGCAGTGGCCCGAAAAGCTGAGTTCGACTCCCAGAGGTGCCAATATCTTTTTCTGATTTTTCTGTTTTCAGATTTTCGATTGAGTTTCGCTTATATTGTCTTCATTTAATTTAATATTACAGTTTGAGGTTTTACTCATAAAGTTAAAAATAAAAAAGGTCTCTTTTGGAACATATAAGTTTTTTTAACATGAACTTGCAACAAATGTGTAACAAAAAAAATACATTGTGTGAAAATGTGCCAAGAGATGGGAAAGTTTGTTTTAAAAAGACCAGCGTTGTATAGGTTAAGATTCTTTTAGGTTAGGTTATTATGTGTAATTGAAGTATCTCACCTTGGGCCACGTATCTCTGCGAGCCGTCCTCGGCCAGGGCGTGGTAGAAGGGCTGGTTGGGCCCATCCACCAGGCGGAACACGCCCATGTTGAGCTGCCACTCGGTGGACGCTCGACAGAAGAAGTCCCAACCCGTGATCATGCACTTGTACTGGTACAGCCGGTGGTGGCAGATCATGCCGATGGCAAACAGGATGCTGGGCGTGCGCGCTTTCACGTTTATCTGCAAGTTTTATTCAAACACATTTACTTTAGAGACAAAGTAACAAAAATAATCGATGACACACTTAGCAGCCTGCATGACATGTTTAGACTTTTGACAATCATTCATGGAAATAGGTATTTTTTTTTTTAATGTTTTTTTTTGTGAATAACGCACAAGAGCCCCAACCACTAGGAGCCAGTGAGATTATGGCATCCCCAATTGGAGTATGTTGTGAGGCTGAAGGAAAGAGGGGAGGGGAAAGAGATGAGAAGAAAAAGATGGGGAAGTACCTGGCCATTCAGATCTAGTCACCAGGCTAAAGCCATTTCAAGCAACTTTTCAATTCTGAATGGTGGTCTTACTGAGAGTGTCTTCCACGCTGGAAAGTGCTGCAAATATCTCTTATATTATTTTAAATAATTAAATTGTCAAAACACAAATTAATCATATAATTTACTTCTGCATGCCGGAATTTGAACCCGCGACCTCCGGAACGCTAGTCGAGAGCCTTACACCTCAGGCCGTCAAGCTTATTTGAAGTATAAAATGTAAATCAAATTTTTATCTACGATGAACTTTTTGTTGTTTTTAATTCACCTAAAAACATAAACAATCAGTGGGTGTTGGACAGTTAGGGTCGGGAATGGGGTCACTCAGATGAGTGACCAGTGGCAACGTGGCAAAGATTTTTTTATGTATTTGAAAAAATATAAATTAAACACAATAAAATCAAAAACTGTCACCGGAGACCAAAATTTAATTTATTTCTGGTACAAATAAGGTCAGAAATCACTGGTTAAAGTAAGTCAGGTTTGTTACACCCTGTACATTGTTGTTTTATTACCTTTTGTATTTGATTATCTTGGCTGAGGCGTTGTTCCTTTATTGCGTTGTCCAATAGAAAAGTGAGTTCTTCTCTGTTGCGAGCAGACAACTGAAAACAAAACATAATAAATTATAGAAAACTCTTTCACATTCTTATACATCATTACATAGTATAAAATGAAGTCGCTCAAAATGTATGTGCGCGTTAATCTTTTAAACTACGCAACTGGTTTTCATACGGTTTTCACCAATAGATAGAGTGATTGAAGAGGAATGTTTATATGTATAATACATGTAAATTATATTAGAGAAAAGCCGAGAAATTCAAAGAAAACATATTTTTGTGCGATTTAAAACGGCTGGCGGGCCGTACTATAGTCACTTTTGAAATTCGTTCTACGGAAGAAATTGGAAAATAGATGTCCTAGAGTAAGTAGGTATTTGATTTTCCCTTTTCAAATATCCAGTGTTGCATTGCAAGCATTGTATAATTATTGGCGAGTTAATTAGTTTATATGTATAATACATGCTTATTATAGTAGAGAAAAGCCGAGAAATTCAAATATTCAATTCAAGCAGTGGGCAGCGGGCAGCTGGCAAGCAAGTGGTGTGGATTTTATAAAGATTGGGTAATGGCATTGTGTTTCGTTAGCCACAGCAACGTGTGGCCGGGTCTGCTAGTATAATATAATCCTAAAAAATCTACACATACACCACTTTTCAAAATGCATTAGAATATGTTTTAATCTTCCCATGGCTCGTTATGTTTGTAAGTTGCAAGCTGAAATAATGCTTTCACCGGTAATCAAGAGATGGCAGTAATCCATTCCAATGAACTAAGCAGTCGCCTTAGTTCTTAATTGTCCAAATGACCATTAGAAAATTTTACAGGAGAAGGTTTTCTTTCATTATTTCAATGAAACATTATGATAGGTGTTTCTATTATAAGGTATTTCCGTAAAGGTAAAGGTCTCATTAGTTTAAATAATTCTTAAAAGTGATTAACTGTCATTTTTTATACTTTATTTTTTATTTTAAAGTGGAGATTGAACAAAAATTTAAATTAAGAAATGTTAGCAGTCACAAGTAATTTTTTTCATCGCGATTTATTGCTGCATTAATAAATCTCGTAGATGTTTATTTTAGGCATTCTGTTATGTATTATATATCAACGTGTTCGTTATTGAATTATTGCTTAATTAAAGTTATTTCAAAGTCTTGGAATTAAAAATTAGGTGTGAAAGTGAAGTTTAGTTTGCACCTACTTTTTGTTTGAAAATCTACTTTTTTGGAGTGACGTGTGTTTTATCATTAAATCATAGAAAATTTTTAATCTGAATAATTAGCATTGAAAAATGATATCAAAGTGAAAAAATGAACAAACAGTTTTTGCAAGTACATTCTAAAATTTTTTAAGCAATAATAGTAATGTATAATGATATTATATATACTTAAGATTTTGAATAATCCTTTTACGCTCACTCTAATCCTAATACGCTCACAACTCACAAACATCCCATAATAAGAACAATTTTAAAAGATTTCAGGTAACACATGCGAATTTCACATTTGTGATATAAAAAATATTTTTAACCTACAAACTTGAGATGAATTGAGGCGCTCAGCGGAAGAGTGGCCCAACCCACAAAAATTCGTAATAAGCGAAAAAATATTTTTTTATATATTTTTGTCACATCTATGAAGCCACAGTGGCCGACCCAATTTTATATTTCACTGTTTCAAAGATCCTGAGAAATCAGTGAAATTGGGCCACTGTGGCTTCACAGGTATGACATGTATAACAATATTATGATGTTTTTGCTGATGTGGGTTGGGCCATTCTTCCGCTGAGCGTCTCAATTATGAAATAAAGGAAAATTCATTGGCTTTAAATGACAGTTAACAGTTTATCTGTTTTTGTATCATGTATGGTTTTTTTGATGTGCGCATTCAAAACCAAACATAAAAAAAATCTCCAGCGCCCAACATATATTTTTTATAGATGTCTCAGTTTTCCAGTGGCTAAAAGATTAATTTGTGACAAAATACATATTCTGACCAATAAAAATTAACCCCAAAGACAAAAATGGAGATGATTAATTACCTCTGCCTCGGCTAGCTGATTGGTCATGTGGTTGATGATGTCTTGGAGATCTTTCTTCTGGAGCACGTACAGATGAGCAATAAATTTTAAATTGTCTATGTCGTCAGGCAAAATGGCATACAGCAGCTCCATAGTGTAGGTCACAATACTAAACAAAAATAACATATTCGTAATATTACATATGGACCAATCTTGGAGCAAAGATTGCAATGACTGAAGCAAAGATGAATATGCAGTGGGTATTATCATTATTTGTTTTTGGGGTGTTATGCCGTGTTGCTCTTTAGCCAACTAGATGTCGACACATCTACCGGATCTGCCCTGATGATAGACACTGCAATGATGTCCGAAACTTTGGCTAAATAAGGAGGTAGCGCAACACGGCATAACACCCCAAAAACAAATAACGATAATACTTTTGGCCGTGAAAATCTTAAAACGTATATGCAGTGGGTAGTTTTACTGGCATTTTAAGGGGATAAATACCTTTAGGGCTAGGTTTTTTTTTAATGATTTTCATGATTTTTTTGGCGTGGAGAAATCAATATAATTTATTGAAACTTTGAGGTCATCTTTTACACCTATTTAAGAAAATTTTGAGAATTTTTTGAAGCATTTCAGCTGCTACCCATCGAACGTCACCATCAGACGTAGCTATTTGCGAGCATTCTGGAGGCCACAGTTTTTATCTCAAATAAATAAGATTTTGAATTTAATTTAAGAACACGTGTCTCTTCTATGTAAACCTAACTATTCCCAAAAAAAAATTTAAATTAAATTTTTCACAGATGCGTAAACAGGAAACCTTGATTTTTTACATTTTTTGCAAGTAAAAATACTTTGGACAATGATATTACTACGAATTTAGGTTCACATAGAGCATAATTATATAAAGAAGGTATCTGTAAAATTTTAAAATGATTGGTTAAAAACATAAAAAAAAATCGTTTCAAGTTTACCACACGGTTCGGTACTACAGGAGAAAGCTCACTTTAACACCCTCGTAACATTGGAACGAATTGAAATTTTTATTTAAAATTTTGGGAACATATTCTTAAATAGTTATATTCACAATTTATGAAATAATATATATATAAGCTATTCCAAATTCCTGTAATATTCAAAAAACTGTTTCTGAAAAAATTAGAAAATACACAGATTTAGGAAATGAGATTAAAAGAATTTGGCATTCTCGGACTATAAAAATATTACCATTTGTTATTTCGGCCACTGGCATAATACCTAGGAATCTGATTCAAAATTTAAGCATATTAGATTTGTCAAAGAATTTGTATATAAAAATGCAAAAATCAGTAATTTTAAATACATGTAGGATTACAAAAGATTTTTTAAATATTTATATTGAGGGATCAGTAGGATTTATAGGTTCAATTAGAAATGCCACAGAGCCGAACCCTCTGATATGAAAATATCTGGAGTCGGTGAATTATATTCCCATTTGGTCTCTAGTAGGTTGACATGTTGTTCTTGTATTGTTTTGTATTTATAATACTTATTTAGTGCAATTGCATAGCGTGGATTCACTAGATGATCATTTGGGGAAGTGTATGAAAGGGTTTAGTTTTTCCTTCTTTTTTTTTTTTTTTTTTGGGGGGGAAAATTTAACCCGGACATTTAAATCTGGTGCGTTAAAAAATATATATATTATTTCATTTTTTTGAGTTACCTAAAGTTATTTCCCCCCTTAAAGTAATTTCAATTAATCATGGACACAAACAGTCCGAACAACAAACAGATGGACAAAACAAAATCAAATAAGGTAACGGTCGCAACCGGGACTCGAACTCGGTACTGGCGTCTCCACCAATTAAGACCTTATTAAATTCGGTCATTTTAATCGATCTCATTTTTCAATTTAACATCTCAGGCTAATTTGCAGTTTTGGGAATAAACAGCTAAAACCCGCAGAGTCAATTTGTTTGCTTTTGGGAACAGTTCATTTGTATCATAGAATTCGATGTGTCTCCCTTACAGTCGTGGTGAGAAATATTAACTAAACGGTGTTAGAAAGAGAAAAGGCCACCCTTTATAATTAAATATAGAAGTTAACCAGGGAAGAATTAAAATTATTACCTTTATGAAACTGAAGGTGCCAACAATAATTTTATATGAAATGACAAAAAAGTGAGAATGACGGTAATACATTTGTCCAATAATATGTGGGTTTTTTTTTTTCATTATCATTAATTTTAGTTCAGTGCTTAGAAGAAAAAAGTAAGGTGAGCCATTTTTAAAACTTTTTTGTTTGCATTCAAATTTAAAAAAAAAATGTATGTGTTTTTTTCTAATAATAAAATTTTAAAGCATATTTCATTACTTTACAAAAATAGTTTTTAGTTTTCGGATACATTCAGTAAATATTCCGTTTATTTGGATTTTATTGCATAGCGCAGAGGTTCCCAAAGTGGGTGCCGCGGACAGAGATCAGGGGTGCCGCGAGGCGCCCCTGATGTCTCTACTAAAAATCAAAATTGACATGAACGAATACAAACATTTTATGGAATGGAAAATCACCCGCGTGGCCGGTCCGCGCTCTGGGATCCGATTGGGTCGGAGGCACAGGAGTGGGGATACGGTAGTGGTGCTGCGCTTGCAGCGGCCGCGTGTCGCATCGAGACCATCGAGTCAGTACGGAACATATGGAATATTCCAGTGTTCGGGGAAGTCGCATCGTCGAAGTTGGATTTTCAGCGGTTGCGGTTATAAAGAGCAAATATCGCTTGAAAATAAATGTGGAAAAAGAAATGAGAGTAGCTGTATCAAGCCTTATTCCCCGGTTTGAAAAATTGTGCAGCGAGCTGTAGGCTCCCCCGTCGCACTAAACGGTTTTTGTGATTATATTTACATTTTCTTTGCAAGTTTTCCTACCAATAAATGTACTTATTAATTTTAAATACGAGTTGTATTATTCAGTGGAGTAGGTAAAAAATTGGTCCGTCCGGGGGGGGTGGCTAGAGAATTGTGCTCTTGGGGGTGACTCGGACTCAGACTCGGTCCTGGGGCTACCACATATAGACATTATATGACCGGGGTGCCGTGAGAAAATTTCAATTTTCTAAGGGTGCCGCGACTTGGAAAAGTTTGGGAACCTCTGGCATAGCGGAAATACACCCAAATTCTTCGACCTTCTGACATCCTCTTTAAGAAATATAATGGTCAATATTCCAGAGGCCTGAGGATTTTGTCGAATTATTTATAAGTCTTTGTTTAAATCTTTAGAAACAATTTACATTGCGAACTTACCAAATCTCTCGAGTCAGTTATCCTTTCGATTGGTAGGTTCTAAACGACCTAGTAATTGTAAATCTTCAATCTTCTTGAAAATTCACTCACTCATTGCCAAAGACTAAACACACCTATTGTACGACAAAGTACGCATTATTAATTGATACAACATTCTATTTGACATAAATCAGGATAAAATGACGTGGATATTAAAAATATGAGTAATTGGACATTTAGCAAAGCATCTGTTTTTTTTCTAGAGCATTGATTATTATCTAAATCTTATTGTGATTGATTAACTAAAGCCATACCGCTGATAACTCCCTTGTAACCTCTCTCTCTTTCTCAACTACTATACATGTAATGGAAAGAAAGATACAATATTAGTCTCAGCTCAGCGGCACGACAATAATAGCGGAATAAAGGATAACATTGGATATTACAGCACATTGGATATTATGTTTTGATTAAAAGAATTAAACATATTACACTGAATGTTAGGAGAAATACAATGGATGAATCACTCTCACTCTCACTTCCACTGTAGCACTGTGTTATGTTAGGTTAGTTTGTTATTCGGAATAGGTTTTATTGCCGTGAAGGAAAGTTTGGATGATTTGCTCCATGAAATAGGTGTTATAATGGCCGAAATCTTCAAACGGGCCCCTCCTCAGGCCGGGCCCGCGGGCGCCGAAGCTGGCCGCTATGGCCCGCGCCGCCCGGTGCTGGGCCTCCCCACTGAGCACCAGACACGGGCACTGGGGCGGGCCTGGCTGGGCCCATTGCTCCCCGACCCTTATAGAAAAACACACGTACGATACGTTAATAAATAACACACGTGTCGATACGTGCTTGTTTCTTTAATGTTTAAATCTACAATTATTGTTAATGAAAGCTGAAATTGTTAGTAATCTGAATGTTAGCATACGGAATGATTGCAAGATGAGCTGTGGGGTCAAAGAAAAGGGGAAAGAGTCAATGTAATATGCAATTCTACTGAATTGCTAAAAAATGTTTTGAGCTTCTGAGACTGTCATATTAAAAATAGAATATGTACTATGAGGGTTATTCAAAAAATAAGTGTACCGTGACCATAACGGGCTACGATTTTATTGTTTTTTAGGGTTTGCAACACTGAGTGGTAGAGGGAGATCTTCTGACCAGAGCGAGCATCACAGGAATATGGTAGTACGTAAACTCACATTGTAGTATACGATTTTAGATTTTCACGGCCAAAAATTATTTTGTTATTAGTTTTTGGGGTATTATGCCGTGTTGCGCTACCTCCTTCTTTAGCCAACGTTTCGGACAGCGTTGCAGTGTCCATCATCAGGGCAGATGTGCGATGGCAGATGTGTGATGACATCAGGGCAGGGCAGATGTGGCAGATGTCACACATCTGCCCTGATGATGGACACTGCAACGCTGTCCGAAACGTTGGCTAAAGAAGGAGGTAGCGCAACACGGCATAATACCCCAAAAACTAATAACAAAAAAAAAAAAATCACATTGTAGTGTCCAATTGTGTGAAAGATGTCAGTAAGAAATCACGCTAATCCCGTTTTTTGCGAGTTTCTTGAGAGATGGTGAGGATTTTCTGAGCTCTATTTTGACTGGAAATGAAATGTGGGTGGCTTATTACACGCCAGAGATAAAAAGAGTGTGCTTGTTGCACGACAACGCCCATCCTCACACAGTATTAACCACCAAGGCTCTCTTATTCCCCTGATTTGGTGCCTTCAGATTATAATCTTTTCACCTTCCTGAAGGTACGCATGGAATTAAATTTTCAACCGAAGAGCAGTTGCAGAAAGAGATTCTGAAGTTGGTGGGAGAGTTCTTCGAGGAGGGCATAAAGAAGCTTGTGACACGGCCCACCACATGCATTGAACGGGACAAAATTATGTGGAAAAAGTCGACAAATGTATCAACAATTAACTTAACCTGTAATATTTTTTTCAAATACACTTTTGCTAAAAAAATCTAGTACACTTACTTTCTGAATATGCCTCGTATTAAGATCTCATTTTAGCATCCAAAATTTAAAAAAAAAAATCATTGTCAGTCCCCCTTTTGATCGACACCACAGAAATATTTGAGTTAGTAATGTGCATTGCAATTACCTAAGTTCAAAAGCCTGGATGACGTTGTTGATCTCTGGAACCAGATTGGCAAGCAACATGCCGGCGGAGTATTCCTTGTCTTCCTCGGGACTGGGGCTGGAGCTGGAAGGGAGGGCGAAGGGACACTTGCCGAGGCTGGGCTTGATGGTGCCGTCCAGCACGTGCAGCATGTACTTGGTGGAGCCCTCAGACCAATTCTCGCGCCAGTACATGAACAGGTGGTTGCCGGAGCCCGTGATGTCACAGCGGATGCCGCAGCGCCGCGCCAAAGTCTCATACAGGACGTACGACAGGTATTTGTGTGAGTTTTGGTACACCATCATCTGGAAGGCAGTGTATTTTATTTGTAAAATGGAAGCAGTTTATAAAGGCACATACTTAATATCAGCTTCGTCGAAACCTCTTTCTGCATTGTTTATGAGAAATGAAGACTACAGAATATAAATTGGATAAAGTAAACTTTGATGGCCGAACCACATGCATTTTAAGTTTCATTTAAAACAATTCCTAGGAATTTTTTTTAATTAACTTCTTCCAGTTCTGGAAAACTGCCGGAAACAGTTTTGTTAGTATTTTGACAATTCTTACGAGTCTCTGCTGAAGTTTACATTAAGGCTATCATTCTTTTCATTGTTTATTTTTAAAGTTAAGGAGTTTGAAGGTAAAACCACACTAAGCCCTAAAAATGGAAGACGAACAGTTCATTGAAACTGTTAGACGGCACGAAGTTATTTATAAAATCAAATCACGGGATTATAGAGATCTGCATACGCAGTGCAGCTTGGGAGGAAATTTCAGCCATTCATGGCATGACTTTCAATATTATACCCCTATAATGAATGACAATCAAACCTTAGACACACTGCCAGTCTTTCTCTGGTCCCAATTGACTTTCGAAGACGTGTGTTTTCTTTTTTTATATTCAATTATGTCATATTCAATTATGCTGTGAAGCTCTTCAAGTACCACTTTACTCATACGGAAGTATATGAAGAATCGTCCGTCATCAGGTTCTAGTTCCTTTACTAAAGTATGGAACTCTCCAAACATTTGTCTTTGTTTGTTAATGTTGTGGACCCAAATACTTCTCACTTTTTTATTTTTCTTTTTACTAGAATATTGATTTAATAATAATAATCGTAGAAAATCATCTTCAAATTCGCTTTCAGAAGACATGGCAAAGCTATCGTCTTCTGAGAAGAGAATCACATAAACATAACCTAAAAAATAAATGTCAAATGTGTCGAATCAAACGCGCCTGTGCACAACCAGAGACCCCTTGTCACATGGTCACAGCGACGCTTGCCTATGTCGGCCAGTGTGAACATGGACAGGAACGTTGGTCCCGTCCCGTCGCATACCGTCGCGTGGGCTTAGTATGTTTCTCCCTTGAGTCTAGCCTGTGTTTAATCTAATTCATACCTTCTTCAGCATTTACAAACAGAGTTTCCATTGATTTTCAGTGAAAGAGTAGCTAATGAGTGTGCCATCTGTTTTCAAATTGAATAGGTCACTAATCTTATCTTGTATATAAAAATCAATATTTGTTTGTTCGTATTTTATGCGCTGCCATACCGTTCATCCGATTGCGACGAAACTTTGGTGATATGCTGTGTGCACGCCCGCGAAGGTTATAGGCTATATATAATGGTAAGCTCTGGCATTACGAAATTTGTATAAATGAAAATGTGTGTATTTCATATATTTTAGTGACAGGGAGGAAAGGCAGGAGGGGGAGGGGAACGGGGGAGGTGGGGTTCACGGGAGAGGTGACGAGGGAGGGGGAAGGCGGTGAAGGTAGAAGGGGAACGCGGGAGGGAGGGAGTCGGGAGGTGAATGGGGACGCAAGGGAAAGGACATGCAGGGAGAATCGATTTATTTCGTTGAATGGCATTGCAACATATTATGCCGGGCACCAGCTAGTATAGACTAAAATCAATAAAGAACCTAAGATACTGCCCTGAAGAACACTGTAATGGATTTGAATCGATTTTGGTTGATTCATTTTTAATTCAACTGTCTGTGATGGATGAAGAGACCAGCAGGAGATTAGACATTTCCTAAAGGCAAACATGACTCTCCAAGACTTGTGCCACTTGACTTGTTGATGATAAAAACAGTGATGCACTTACGTCATGAATATTTAAGAATTGTATAGCGGCGGACTCCCTGACGTGGAACTGCTGCTCCTCGAAGATGAGACGGGAGATGACGTGGAATAGAGCCTTGCAGACGGGCCCGCTGAGCTGGTTGTCCTCCAGCAGGTTCTCTGCCCAGTTTTGTCGCTCGTCCCGGTGCACCTTGAACAGGGGGTGGCCGGACGCCAACTTTGACTCCAACGTCGTAACTAGATTATCCACCTGTCAAAAAAATGTTACTAGTCATCTGATTGGTATCACGGAATTTGGGAGGCGGGAATGGGTACCGCCGCCCCGGGAACCTTTATTGGATAACCAACACCTCTGCCATTGGTCACCCCAAGTGGTGCGCTACGTTTGGTGATTTAGCAGGGGTGCACGGGTTCATGGGGTGAGGTTTGTCTAGGTCTTGGAGGCGGATGACCAGGACAGATTCCTACCCACCCCTTAAACCCTTTTCCTTCTCAGAACTCTCCTCTCCTTCCTTTCCTTTAAAAAAAACCCTCCACACAGCATCCCCAAAGATGACATAGGCCCTGAGGGAAATTATTTTCCTCAGGGCCTCCTGTGTGGAGCTCATGTAAAAAAAAAAAAAACCTTTCCATTGCTTTACATGGTGGCATTTCAAAATGCTCACATTCTAAAAAAAAGTCAAACAAGTCAGTACATACTCAATACGAATAGAGACTCACAGAGGGAGAGAGGAGGACTTTAATTAGCAGAACACTGCCACAGGATATAGGCAACTATTGGGAGTGCGAAGCTTCAATTGCTGAAGGAAAAGTGAAAACAAAGAAGAAATGCCGGTTCAATGTCAATTGCCAATGTCCTACCTTGATGGGGAGAACGAAACATTCCCATCCCGGTGGAAGCGGGAAGGCCGGCTGGGGGGGATTAGTTAATTATTTCACAGGAGCCACGCGATGCGGTCATTTATGAAGAATAAACCGAACAAATAAAAAACAAATTTTTGAGGTAATGTGCAATGAGTGAGATTAAATAATCACGAGTTTAAAATATTATCTCTCCTAAATATAATATAATAATAAATACATAACGATAATAAAATTATAATATAACAAATGTTAATATAATTATTCTGTTTAAATCAAGAAACGCCTGGAATATTTTTCTCCGCGCAGGAGAGGGTAATATGTTTTTGTACAGCGCCCTTGAAGTGATTTTACACAAAAACGGCAAATTTCATAAACAGCCATATATGTATTGTTATTATTATATTTATGACCTTTTGATCTTGTCAGTACCGGAATATCTTTCACATCAGAATTAGACGTTTTTTTGACATCTACGTAATTATTTACGCACTGGAAATTTTAAAATAGTAACTATAGGTCCTTCAATAATCGATGTTAGTCGGAAAACTTTCCTGATAAATAAATATCTATTAAATCTGTATTTTCTCCCTGATGTAGCATCCGTAGCATCTCTTCTTCATCAGAATGCATTTTAACATTTGTGTAAGCGCCAAACGTCGAACGTCAAGTGCGTATGCGTGGACAGGTCGACCACTAGCCAAATTGTGTGTGACCGCTCGAACTTCGCCCTAATTTTGCAACCGTGTTTTAACAAACGGAGGAGACGGAAAACAAAAAATGTTGATAGTAATATCAAAGCAATTGTTAAAGCATTTGTTTGAGTTAATGCTCGGAAGAGACCTACCTTTATAGAAACAATCTTATCTGATTTCTACAGCTTCGTTCAGACTCCAAGAGGGTGCAACGCATGCGTCAGACAAGTGCGAATAAGGTCTAAGCAATATGTAAATAAACACTAAAGAAAATTTGAATCCAATTCCATACTTTATATTAATTAATTAATTATTATTTATTATAATTAATTATTTATTTGCTAGTTGGGAAAATTTGTTGTGCATTGTATGGAATGTCCGGATCAAGTTTACCACAGTGTATAAATTATAGTTACAGTTTTGACAGCAGTCCAATCTGATATTTAACCCCTCAGAAAATCGCCAATATGCACTTTTAATGTCTTTAACGAAATGACATTTTACGAAAACTTTGTATTATTACCGCTTCACAATTAAAGCTCTATAAATGAAACATTTCTGAACGTAGTCGAATAGTAAAAACTGTTTTAGATAGGTTACAAAATAAGCATTCGAATTATTATAATACAAATAAATATTAATATTTGTAAATACTAAAATTTTGAATGCAAACATTAAAAAAATGTGAAAATGACTCACGTGATGTTTTTATGTGAAAACAGTACTAAAATCACAGATTTTGTAAACAACAATACTTATTCTATTGTATAAATGTGTAATAAACACTTTTGTTACCTCACTTTTTTATCATTTCATATAAAAATATTTAATAGAAATTAACAATGTCGAGCGCCCATAGGAAATTTGGCGGGATAAATTATGTGTCAGACTGCGCGTCTGACAGAATGTTCTTTTTTATGTATTTCTATGGATAACTTGAATAGAGATGTGCAGCATGATTCACTATCGACCTTTCACTTTTTATTTTACGGATGTAACTAAAACAATAAAGGAGTTATAACGGTTTCTATGGAGACACACGCGCTGACGTTATTGTACTTGAATGCTGTCGTATTTTTAACGCATATATCTGCTTACGTTGTGGAGGGGTTAAAAGCATTTGAACAGCACAAATATGACATAAAAAAAGAATAGGAAATTACATATTCCTGGAAGTTACAAGCGGCATTTTCATTCCTGGGGAACAGCCACTGGATGGCGAAGACGGCCACCTTGTCCGGGACGAAGGAGGTCTCCTGCTGCACCAGCTCGAACCACTTGTTCTTCAGGTGGTAGTGCTGGAACAGGAAGATATACACCTGCTTGGCATAGTGCTGATCCGTCAGGGAGAACATCCTGCAAATAAATACATCACACTGTTTGTAACATAGTTCATACTGAACTGAATAGCACACAATAATTTGATGACTTTATAACCCAGGTACGCCTTATACATCATATGTATGTCTAGTAATGTTATATTATCGTGAAAACAAGCTTATGGGTCCGAGTGGGTTAAGGTTTTTGTTATACAGTAGTCTCTCAATAATCCGCCAGCCCAAAAACCGGGCAAGTGTCCAATTAGTGAAAGCGGCAGATTCTAGTGCATACATATAAAACATGCTAAAAATTAAAACAGGTGTTTCGTAAAACAAAACAATCAATCTTTCGAAAAATTTCCATTTTTTGGTTTAAAGCTAAGATGTCATATTTACTCTTGCGAGAAGACTCCATTTTGCAAACTTATTAAAAACAAAAATGGTAGAACAAAACGAACAGAAACATACAAGATTGCTAGAATACACAAAGGACTAACCTGATGTACTAAATATGTTATAAAATATCCTAATTATATTCTAAAAATACAATCATAAACCGTGGTGTTTGGTAAAATGTTCAGCTCTTGCAAGCTAGACGGCGGTTTAGTAACAGAGTGTGTAAGAGTAAAATAATCCAACCCATCATGTCAATGTACAAAGCTTGCAGCTCGAATCTACGTGACAGATTATTGAATTTGACAAACGAACACCAGCAAATTATAGAGCTGGATTTTACGCTTTCAACTAGTAAAAATAACAAGTAATAAGGAATTCCAGTGAAAAATATTATAGCTTTAAAAAAATATGTTCATATAGACTAATAAACGCTGATTCTGAATATATAAGTTTTATTTCATAATATTAAACGCAGGGTTTTTAAAAAAATTATTAAAATGTCCATTTTTAATCGGGTCGTAAAAACACACCGTCAAGTTGGCATTATTGAAATGTTTAGTGGTGTATGTCATAAATATATATAAAGTCATTGTATGGGATGTAGGCATGACACAAGCCGCCATATTAATTTGTTTGTTTATTTACATTTAGGCCTAAATAATGTTTAAAAAATAAAGGTATCTCTTAATAGTTTATCTCTACTATTGAAAATATTCAAAAACTACTGCACAAAAAAAATAGTAATGCTACTTCTAGGGAGAATACTTCGAACAACGAAATTCAAAATGGCGGCAGTTCACACAATCACCATACATACGGTGGTTTTCGGGGGATTTTGAAAAATTAAAACTTTGACAATTATTTTAACTATTAAAACTAACTCTAAAAATAAAAATGCAGTCATTTAAGTTAGAAGGTCATATTATTCATTAAAAAAAAATTTAAAAATTGGACTGGAGTTCTCTGTTGTCGGATAATGGAGCGGATTCCTAAGAGAATTCTGTATTGATCTACTATTGCCATAAAATGGATCTTACTCAGGGGGGTGATCCAACTCTGGGGAGTGCACGTAAACCTCCATAACATCCTTCAAGTATTGGCTCATGTAGAAATATGCCAGACCCTCATTCTCCTTTGCTTTATCTATGTAGTGTTGGAGATCGGTAAATGAAATCTTACGTCGGCGCCTGAAAACATCAAGTAACACAATGGAGGATCATAAAATCGGCTGAGCGGCCTTCTTCATATAAAACTTAAATTTGGATTATGGCCAAAATGATTAACCGGGCTCAAAAAGAAGAAGATGGAGAAATATGAAATTACGAATGTTAGAGGAGCGCGCTAGTATTTAAAGTGACAAAATCGATATGAAAATTGTGAAAAAGTTTAATAAAACACAACTCGTTTAAATAGAGCGAAAATCTCGCGAGGGTTGTCTTAAATAGCATTTAAAGAAACACTGTGAATTTTTTCATACATTAAAAAATAACTGAAACAAACATGTTTATAATAATTTTTGGAGCATACTTTGCGATTTTTTTCTATCAAAGGAATTTTATATAATTTGCGTTTCGGCGCGGGCAATGTCTAGATATTATCTTCAAGAATAACATATATTTTTTTAAGAGCTTTAAAACTTAACGTGTTTAAGGGAGATATGTAAGAAATCGGAAGAAATCGGCGGCTTAAACATAAGGGATGTGTGGGATTGCACTATCCTGAAATAAATAAAAATAACTAATAATAATAAAAACTATAACTATATTTTTTTTAATCAAAACATATATAAATATCTAGCCATTAAAGAATTAATTTTTATATGATTTTAGAGTCAATTTTGACAATTATTTGTGAGTTAATGATAATTATTAAAAAAAAAACTTTAGTCTATTTTTAGTATAAAAATATAATGAAATATGAAATACAAAAAACTTTCAATGATAGGGATAATTAATTACAAATGGGATAATTAGTAGTCATAAGTCACAAGCTATAAGTCTTAGATATAAGCCACTAGCTACAAGTCTTAGGTATAAGTCACTAGTTATAATTACAAATCTTAGTTTTACCAATTTTATTACATACTAGCTTTTTCCCACGGCTTCGCTCGCATGGTATTAGGAGTTTCCCACTCCGCCTCCTCCACCTTCCCTCTCCCCACTCCACCCAGCCCTCCCCCCTCTCCTCCCCCTCCACCTTCCCTCTCCCCACTCCCCTCATCCATCAACCCCCCTCTCCGTCCCCCTCCTTCTCCACCGACCCCTCCCCCACCCCATACCCCTCCCCATTCCACCTCCCCAACCTTCCTCCACCCCTCTCCCTTCACCTTCCTTCCCTCCCACCCCACTCCGCCTCCTTCACCTTCCCTCTCTCCACTCCCCCCATCTACCTCCTCCCCCTATCCCTCCACCCACACTTCCCCTCACCCCATACCCCTCCAGATTCCCTCTCCCCACACCACTCCCCCCATTAACCCCCTTCCCCCCACCCCCTACCTCTCCCAACACCATCCTTCCCCTTTCCCCTGCCTTCCCTCCCCCCACCCTCTTCCCCCTCCCATTTTCCCCTCCACCAACACCCTCCCAGTACCCCCTCCCCCCTCTCACCTTTCGCATTCCACACATTCATTCCTGATACATTCAATTTTCAAAGTCCTGGCGTGCCATCTATTGTAATTATTTATACAAATTACATAATGCTAGAACTCAACGTTAGTGTGATGTTCTTTTATTGTGGCCTTACTAGCCACACAATAATAATTAATAGTAAACGTAAGTTCTTCGTCCTTTATTGTAATGTACAATGGATTCAATGAGTAGTATATTATTTGTCTCGGTAGCGACTGATTATAACGGAAGTTAGAATGGATCTAGCAGCTGCCACAGACTAGAGCGCTGTCCCGGCTCGTAAGCCCTTTCGGCAACGTTCGGCGGACCCGAACATTTCCGAATTACTACATGGATATAATTGCATATATCACAGTTAGTTTTATACAAAATAATGAAAAAAAAAATAATCCAATTTGGTGCAGTCGTTCGGGATTATGCGCATACATACAGTTTGGCAATTAAGGGTGAGTTTCTTCATTCGCACTCTACTTTAGCTTAGCAGTTTACAATTCCTTTTGACATTTACGGCAAAATGGGTTTTTCACCAACTGCTTAGGTAAAAGTAAATGGGATGACAGCATAAAAACTAACCTAATTCCCACATTTTCGTATTGGGAACTGTGTATAAATTTTTTTCATGTGGCAACCCACACAATAAATGTCAAACATTGTGTGCGAATTGCTTCATCTATGGTTGCGTTGTTGTTTGTTGCACGTTTTAACTAACTAACCATCACGCCGTTTCTCCGCAGGGGTAGGCAGAGAGGACGGACCGCCAAACAACTCGGTCTTGGCACACACTCTTTGCCTCACTCACATTCATATATCGTCTCATACATTCTCTTCTATTATTCTGACTTTTGACATGGCTTGACTCAAGTATCTGATTCACTTGATCGTGCCATGTCTTCCTCGAGCGTCCCCGACTTCTACCATTCACATTCGCGTCGTATATTCTTCTTACACTACTTTCTTCGTTCATTCGCTCTACATGCCCAAACCATCTGAGGGTCCCTTTCTTAATCTTACGCATTATGCTTACATCGGCCTTACATTCTTTGCGGATATCCACATTTCTCACACGATCGTACATTGTTTTACCACACATACATCTCAGGGATCACGTTTTAAATTGTAATAAAATTATCAGCAATGAGTAATTCTTTCGAATAACATATCATATCATATCTGCAATTAATGTAGTCAAAAGTCGAGCAGTTTCTTTAAGCGAAATTAGTCTACGAAATCTAGGTCTTCCATTAGATAGAAATTCCTGCGTATAGGTATTATGTCGCTTTACACGTCGTGTCATGTAATTAGGTAATTATTAGTTCATTGTCAGAACCTGATGAACTGTCACTTGTTGCGAACATAATAATAAAATACTAGCAAATACCGTAAAATAGATAGCAAGAAAATCTCTTAACTGTCACCAATGTGACATTTAGATAACGGCCGCCATTTTGGTTACCTTTACTTTGCATTTGCAGCACCATTGTGGGCCTGTAAGATGTAAGGTGAAAGTAAACGGTAAATGTCAAATGAAAAACCCATTTCTACGCATTTGACCGTTTACTTTTACAATTAGCATTGCATTTAGCATTCTCGGTAAATGAAGAAACCCACCCTAAGTGTAGAAAATAAATGATGGCGCTGCGATCGTTTTCTAGTTTTAAATGGCAACACCAAGATGGCTCATAAGACAAAGAATGTATGTTTTAAAAAACACTTCTGGCAAAATGCATATTTCAGAGCGTATTTGTATTTTCAAAAAATTTGCACAAAAAACTGTAATTTAATAGAAGCAAAATAAAACAAAACAAGTTTTAAGTGGGCGTTTATTTCGATATAAAAACGTAGGTACTTAAAAATTTAAGTCTGTTAATTCAACACCCGACATGTAATTATTGTCTTTGTCCTCGTGTGATTCTTCTTCTTCCATATTTCGCTTTCTGTCAATCAATTATACAATACGGCATTATAGGATGGGGCGGTACATATAAAAATCAAACACAAACAATTTACATATCACAAAAACTAATAATAAAAACAATTTTTAAAAAACCCTACTCATATTCGTCAGAACTTTTATTCAAACAATTTAAGGTCAGAAAATTAAGTGCATTATACTTTTATCATGCAACATTACAAATTTATAAAGATAATATTAAAAATCAAGTTGCACCCTTTAAAAATAACAGAAGTCTTAGACAAACATCAATACTTACCACTCCAAAATGTAAAAAAAAAATTGGACAATTGAGTCATAAATATCTCGGAGCAAAATTTTTTAATTCATTACCAGAAAAAATTAGAAACATGAATACCAATATAAAAAATTTTAAAACTCACCTCAAAAATTATACTGAAAACTTAAACTGAATGATATAAAAAAAGCAATACAATAACACCCCCCCATACACACAAGCCTTGCTTAATTATGGGGGTACATCAAATATTCTACTGTGTAATTAATTACTGAATAAAATTTATTTGTAATTTATGTACCTTCTATTACTAATAAAAAAAAAAAATTTAAAAAAATATCTTCATTTTAATCTAAACGCAGTTCATCGATATCATCATATATAGTACTGCCTCGTGCATAATATTCTGCCTCAATTTTCATCACGTGTTTGCAATTTTTCAACAATTTTTCCAATCATCAGCTCTTAATGCTATTACATATTATTATTATTATGCCCATTTTCCGTTTTCCCAGTGTTTCAAATTTTCCATCTGCCTTTTCCCCTTCCTTGACGATTCGTCTTACCGTTGTTTCAGATTTACCTGTATGTGAAAAACATCATTAAAATTATTATTATAGAAGGAAGTTTTAAAAACACACGCTAGATAATATTCACTTAGAAAGAAAAAAAGAGAAAACGAGAAAAAAGTAACTTTTCTACGAGTTTAAAGAAGTTGCATATTATTATTTTTTTATTGAGTTATTCCCTTTTTCCTGTGGCCGCATATTAACTGTCAAATCGAAATGTCAAATTCGAATTTTTTAACATAACCTCAAATCAGATTGTAATGGTTATTATCGCTCGAAAATTGGCATAAATCTTGTAATACTAATGAAATTTATTAAACAAACTATACTATGTACTAGTCATTTCTGCAGTTCATTTGTAAACATCTTCTAAATCAGATAGAAGCTTCTTCGCGTGACACTCGGCTAGGCAGCGTTGAAAAACACAGAATATAACCCCTCTTGCATCACTATGTAATGGTTTATTCATTTTAATTAAATTCAGGCAAACAATGAATAAAAATATTATCAAATCTGCGATCTTCTACTCAGATTTAAGACAATAAATCAATCGTAACATGCGATAACATGACAGCCATAGGAAACGTCATATAATTCGGTGCTGCCATAGTAATGAATACGTTTAGTTCCAATTTATTTAATTTCTACACTTTCTTGCCAAACTATACATTTCGGTGATTCATTTTTAGAGATAGTTATTAAGTACGACACCAACAAAGCACTCTTTTTAGGGTGAATTGCCTAATTAAAAAAAAAAACATCGTTTCCAAGGCGACAATTGGTTTGCTTTTTTTCTGACGTTTGCAATAAATCGATTTTGTTAGGGACAGAAAAATAATTTCATAACGCTAGAGATTATTCATAACGCCAGAGCTTACCAATACATATAGCCTATAGATCTCGCAAATAATGTAGCTTTCTATAAGTGAAAGAATTTTTAAAATCCATTCAGCAGTTTTTGCGTGAAAGAGTAACAAACATATATCCATACAAACTTTCGCCTTTATAATATTAGTAGGATAGTAGGATCAATGACGTTATATAAAATAAATAGACTCGTTATAGTCTCACATACTCACAATATAATGTGGAAAGTAAGGAACACTCTTTTGTTTTCAGCGATTTTCAATAATTTCTCAATTCAAAAGTTTATTCCTGTGTGATAAAGATAGACAATCAAATAATGTGTATGTATGAATGGCACGGATACATTAGCGGGCGGCGTATTAATTTCTTTGCCGAATACTGCTTTCACATCACGGGTGTGACTGAGATAACAAGATACTCTCACTCGGTTACACTACGCACAGGGGAGGGTAAAGGCGGGTAAAACAAGACACAAGGGCAAATATTTTTTTTATTATATTTATATGAGTTATAATTAGTAACACAATATTGGTACTATTATAGTAGTATTGTTAAAAACATATTTTATTATACAGTACAGGTCATAGGTTCAAATGAGTATACAAATCTATTTACAATTTTCATCAACGACATTATAAAATGCTTCCATTACGCAAATGTTCTACTCTTCGCTGATGACATCAAAATATTTCTTCCTATTAACGCCTTATTGACTGTTTTAAATTACAAAAAGATCTGTACAGGCTTAACCCGTTGAATAGCACGAGACCATATTTGTCCCAGCTCACACAGGTCTCATATAAATCGCTGTAACTCCCTTACTAACAGAGTGAGAAATATGTTCTAAACGGTGTTAGAAAGACAAAATACTACGCTTTATATTCAAATCTAAAAATGACTACCAAAAAAGTAAAACGTAAAGTTTTGAATAGCAATTTGATTTTTTTTTTAATTTTTGTGATTTTTTTATTAGGTAATTATTTTCATATGAAATGACAAAAAATTAAGAAGAAAATAACGTTTATAATGCATTTTTCTAATAAAATATGTGGGTGATCTTATTTTTTTTCCTTTTAGAAAAAACGTAAGGTTAGCCATTTTTAAAACTTTTTTATGTAAAAAAAATATACGTTTATTACGAATTATAAAATTGGAAAGCGTATTTCATCACCTTTCAAAAACAGTTTTTAGTTTTGGGATATATTCAAAAAGGTTCCATGCGAACTGAGAATAAAGTCAACTCAATACCTCTTCGAAAAATAATTAAAAGCTATGAAAAAAATAATTTTAAAATAGCCCACAACCCAAAGCTAATGTAATCTATTTAACCATTTTTTTCATCACTTTCAATGACTTTTCTGAGGTGGTTCTGAGTTAGTTTCATTCTGACTTGTCCGATTACCGTTCGAAAATATTCCATTTATTTGCACTTTATTGTAAAGCGGAATTATTTTAATCATCTGAAAAATACGCCAAATTTCTGAAGGGTGACAATTGCATAATTAATCATCTCAACATGAGCACTTCTAAATTTATGTGATTACCTTCACTAGAAATAAAATAAAATTCGACCATAACTACCGTATAGCCAGCTAATCACTCAAAAGGGTTATTCAAATTCGTGATTTGTGTTCTACTTGACAGTAAACTTACATTCGAGGCGCATATTAATATGATTGTGAAGAAAGCCCTTAGTATGTGAGTATTCTTATTCCGTATTGGAAAAGAATTCAAGAATATTCAAACACTTAAAATTATATTTTTCGTATGTTCGCAGTCATCTTGAATTAGCTTCTGAGTGGAATCCTCAATATAATATTTACATTAAGCGCATTGAAGCCATCCAAAGAAAATTTGTCCATCGTTTAAATTTCAAGTTTAATAGTGGTTACAATGACGTAAACAGCTCGATGGACCTTTATGGACTTAAATCATTAAAAATTAGAAGGGACTCCGCAGATTTATTCATTTATTTTATTTACGCCCTTTTACGGGGCTTTTACATAAGTATGAAATTAACAACGGTATTTTGCAACGAAATATATAGTATTTATTGTACATAACTGAACTGCCTCAGTAAAATTATTTTGTATTTGTCTAAAAATAAATTGAATATGTCCACTGACTTGGTATAATTATTACCCTCCATTAGTATTCTGGGCAAAGAGGAATACATATGGTAGTTAGTTCCAGAATTTCTGCACTGAAATAAATCTTGACTTCTGGTATTACGTAGTGGAATCCGGAAGCTTATCAATTCAAGCAATACCGGACTATCAACTAAATTATTTAGAATTTTAACAGAAATACCAAATCAGTGAAAATTCTTCTGTTTGACAATTTGTAGTTTAACATAATTGCTGGAATACCCATTTTAAAATTAAAAAAACGTAAGAATTTGTTTTGTATTCTTTCAACAGCTTGTACATGTATATTATAATATGCGTTCCAGACGGGAGAATTATACTCAAGTTGACTTCTAACATATGCAAAATATAACAGTATAATACAATTTATATTGTTAAAATTTCTAGTTAGCCTAGTTATGAATCCCAACATTTTTAAGCCCTTGTTAGAGATTTCTGTTACGTGGTTAACAAATGAAAGATTTGATTGAAAAGTGATGCCTAAGTCTTTAATTTGTGTTAATGTCTCGAGAGTATTGTTATCCATGTTGTAATTAAAAATCACTGGATTTTTTATTCGCGAAAATCTAACTACTTGGCATTTTGAGATATTTAAGTAAAGTCTATTTTCATTACTAACAATTTGTTGATATTATCTTGAAGAATGTTGCAATGGTAAATATTTTGAATAATTCTAAACATTTTGAGGTCATCAGCAAAAAGTAAGAAAAATACATCATGAAATATTTTTGTTAGATCATTTATAAACAAGATAAATAAGATTGGGCCAAGGTGTGAACCCTGTGGAACTCCACTTGTTGCATAATTTTTTTCCGACAGGGAGGACTTTATTCTAACAATTTGTTGCCTTCCAATAAGATGGCTTTCAAACCAGTTTAATATATTACCACGTACCTATACCATATGTAATATATCTCCATAATATTATCAATGGCTTTATTAATTATTCGCCCCTTTTGTCTAAAATTAATTTTAGAGTCCCAGGCGCTAGAACTAGAGAAAAATCACTTTTTCATCTTCAAAAATGTTCTACCAATCTCAGACAAAATGCTTTTATATTCAGAGCATGCAATATATTTGATAAGAATTTTAATGATACATATTCTCGTGTAATTTATGAACCTTAAAAAATATGTCATGGCTAATGTTAAATAATTTTAAATACTCTTTTGCAAGTTTTCACGTTATTGCTGTGAATCCTTTCCAGTTACTTGTCATTCGATTTACTGTAATGTGTTGACTTTTTTTATTGGTGTTGTGTAGTGAGGATAATTTTTTCAGTACTTTATGTATATTTATTAAGCAGTTATATATTTGTGTTCATCATAGACATATGAATATTACTAGACCTGCCCAAAGCGATAAAAGCATATTATTTCCCCATCCCCATACCGGTTCCATTGGAACCGGCTGGGATCGAGTATGGCTTCGCGTGAATCTAAAAAATGTGACGTCATCATTCTTCTGCGAGCCAGCGTCGAGCACTCGTCGGTGCTTTTTACGAAATAACACGGCAAAAATAGTGGCTTGTGTTTTGAAAATGTGTAAAAATAGAAGTGAATAAGAGAATAAACCCAATTGTCGTATTACATTCCAGAGGCAAGCATTATTTTACTTTATTTAAGCTTATTCAGATCACACAATATGGTCGTTTTTGTAACACACACTATCACTCTAGATACATGGCGTGTGCTCGTCGCTGTTTAGTGGGGTAAGTAAATTATGAAACATTTGTAAAAGTGTCTTAACTAAATACGGCAACAAAATATTGGACTATGAAAATAGGCGAACTTTACTTTGCCGAATTTGGAATTCGCAAATTTGTTCATTACGCGGCGATCAATTCGCGCTCCCATGTAAAAAGGTCTATTCATTCAAAAGCAGAGTTTACTTTTAAGAACTAAATGGTGATATTATAATGCGAGATGTCCATATACTCTCAGATTGAGTTATTGACGAATCACATATCACCAAATTCATCTTCCCGCTCTGCGCCCGCTGTAGTTGATTTCTCCCCCTCACCTTTATATTCTGGTTTAGTAATATTCATATGTCTATGGTGTTCATACATCTTCTTTATTCTTTATTTAACATTTACAAAGTTGTATTTTTATAAACATAGCTCGTGGGTACAGGATCCTTATTTTTTTATTATAATTTTAAGTTATGTAAAAATCTATTATTGGATTTCATGTGTGTTACTGATTTTATTGTTATAAATGTAAATAATCTGTTGATTTATGAAAAAAAAATTGCAGCAACAAAACATACTGTTTAATTTAAAACTAAAATGGAGTTTTTGTATTGCGTACAGTAGTGGTCATTTAAAAAAATCGTTGTTAGCAAGAAATAAAATGCAAACAAATTCAATAAAGAACCTACGTGGATTATGTGTAAGAACCTATACCATAAGAAACATAAAAGAAATAATATGTAATAATTAATAATATTTTAAAAATCATTTTAATAGATACGCATATTATTTAAATATTTGACAGCCTCCGTTATTGAGGCATAAGGCTGTCGACTAGCAATCCGAATATCCGGGTTCAAAATGCGGCGTGCGCAAATAATTTTTATTTGATTAATTTATGTTATTTCATAATTTATTAATTAAAAATAACAAATATCACGTTCCAGAATGGAAGTTACTCCCAGTTCGCCATGGTGTAAGGCAAGACCACCATTTAAAATTGAAACGTTGCTTGAAATGGCTTTAGCCGCGTTTGGTGACCAGCTCTGATCTCTTTCCCCTCCCAACTATCTTCAGTCCCACTGGCTACAGACGGGAGCAGTTGGAACGCATATGCGGTATTTACTTTTAAAAAATACATGGTTTGCTCTAAAACAGACACCATAAAATCTTTTTAAAGTTATTGGAACATGACAGAATTGAAAAGTAACATGAATTTTATGTCATCCGCGGTAGAACAAAATAAATTGAAGTAAGTTAGGGTCAATTTGTCCGTTCAAAGAAACAAAATTATATCTTGACAATATGGTCATTTGCCTTCGAAACGATTTAGTTTGTTTCGTTTTTGCCGTTGTGAAATGCTTTGAATATCCTGATTATTTTTATGTGCGTGATGAAGACGGACTTTAACGTACATTTCTATAATGGCCCTAATAACTTGCAACCTATGATTATATGTAGGCGGCTGTTCTGTTGAATGTTCGTTTAGGCACTGGAAAATATTTGAATTAAAAAAGCACTTTAAAACACAGCTTTTTAACCTCTCTATATCATAACCGCTAGTAAATAGCAACCCCTTTTCATTAATATATGACCTTATTATTGCCTCTGATTTTAAACACACTTGATACACATCTTCGCTCGAGAAACACAACCCGCCCATATTTTTTAATGTGACCAATTTATGAAACCAAAGTCTGTGGTCCGTGTAGAGAGCTTTTAAACAAAATTCACATTTAATAACCCTTACTAAATTTCTAGCAACCCACCCTGAAATGTAACTAACTATTTGTTTAATAGAATTGGTCAAGCATTCGACATTTAGCATATTCGAAAATATTTCGACGTTGTTTTCAGCTATTACGTCCCCTTCCGTAATATCAAGATTTTCTGACACGGTATCAGACTCTTCATCATGAAACCTCCTACCAGATGTGTGGTTTATAGTTTGCACGGCGGAAGAGCAATTTAAAATTGGAAAATTTTCTAATGGTATGCAGTTTCCTGTAAAAGAGGAACTTATTTCCATGTGGTTAAGTAACTTTTTGTAAATACCTTTAAATTGCACTACGTTAGGATTATTATTGTATCCTCCATGTTTGCGAATGTCACCGAATAAAATTTCGATATGATCTTGACTAAGTCGATATGTAGCCATATATTTTAAGCGTTGTTCCTTTTCTACTAACGTAGTATATAAATGCTTCAAGCTTTCAATACAAATAAGGAAACCGAGAAATCCAGTTTTCGACTTACAATTAACTAATTTCTTTTTATTAACTTTTAGAGTAATGCGTTCCCGAATATCCCGTCTATTATAATTGTAAATTTGAAGCGACAAGATATATTTCTTGGCTTTTTCTAAGTAATTTATTATGTCGACTGCATTTTGCGGGCATATTGGTCGTTTAAATCCAAATTTATGAATTGCTCTTGAATTAAAAATGTCAAACACATTATTGAATATAGTAATAAAATCGACCGTTCCTTCAGTATTTTTAAAATCTGGTGAAATTGATAGCTCCTGACATAATTTAAGAGCATTAACAACACTCATACTCATTATTTGTGTCGCCAATTTTACTTTCATTATTTCATTTCTGAAGTTAATGTGTCGAGGAGTAATTTTATTAGCGAAATGAAGTCCTTCTTTCACTTGCAATTTGTTAAGGTCATTTAATAATCGCCAGCGAATTTCTTTGCCATCGGCATCGAAAATAAGGCGTTTCGCTTCAAAAGTGTTTCTGACCAATTTGATCATGTGGCACGGGTCAAGCATAATCGCAACTTCTTTATCGCAAGCAGGGTGTTTGAATGTAGTCTTCAAGTTATTTGGGTCTTTGAGATTGCATCCTAAAATATTTGCCGCATTAAAATTCGTTGAACAGCCATCAAAAGTGACTGCTACGATATCAACTCCGACGGAATAACATTCCCTAAGACATAAGGTGATTAAATTCGCGCGAGTTTCAGATGGCAACCCATTAACAAAAAAATAACCAATTGGGATTTTCCATCTTTCATTCATGCATACAACTATAAACACGTACGCTTGGGTGGCAATTTCATTGGTTACAGAAAATCCGGCACCATAATCAACAAAACCACCCGTATTTTTCCCATTCCAGATTGTTTGATGGCGTATAGCCATTTCATCAGCTACAAGAGTGCAAATCAGCCTTTGACCCGAAAGAGAATACTTTTTTTTCAAAATTTCCAATGCTTGTTTGGTAAACCCAGGTTCAGCGTTAATGGTTTCGTACCACTTACTCAAAACACGAGGATGAGGTAAAGCTGCATTAAAGACATTTCTAACGTACTTATATGCACACGGAGAATAAAAATTGAGGGTTAAGGCAAATTTACGTAAGGCAGGAGTATACTTATTACGATTCAAGGGAGATTTTTTTTTTAAACGGATCCTGTTGTATAAATCTATCGCTTCTGCTCTAATGTTTAGTTCATTAAATTGATCCATGGACACAAACATTTTCTTCTTTAACGTACCTACAATATTTTTCATGCTGTCGCACTTTTTCTTAAGTCGTTTGTTTTTACGGGTTAAATTATTATTTTTCATCATGAGCTGGTGTTTTTCGGTGTGCAGTTTTCGGACTGTTGACTTCAGAGCAGCTTTTCGTGGACTATCAAATATCGAATCCAAATCTGAAATGTCCACATTATCCAAGTTAGCAGAAGTACTGGGTCTTGGTTCTTCAGTTTTCTGAAAAAAAAGACAATTTTCGCATAATGTTATTATTTTATAAAAAAAAAACAAATTTTAAATTATAGGCATTTTAAATTCAGCCACAAAATTTGACCAACCTTTATAATTGGTACGGCAGTCTTATTCAACATCCGCCTTCCTTTGACCGTGGTATGTAAATCGTCTTTATTGAAATGAACTGAACATATTGTGCTGTAAAGCGAAGGTGTCCAATCATGTTCGCATCTTTGAATGCGAACAACAGTGATCCATTTCTGTCGTCGTAGTTGATCACGGGGAAACCTAAAATTCATATTTGATAAGTCATAATAAATTTATATTGAATTAATTGTCGGTCATTTTACGTTTATAAAGTCACAGCGTAAATTATAATTATTAATAGAGCTTAACTACAACTAGCGTGTTTACGTGTATTAAATTATAGTGTCTTGTCATTGTCAGCAAGGAAGCTCGGTTCGAGCGTTGTGAGTTATGACAATTCAAACATAATTAAATTAATTAACGATTTACCCTTTGTACGTTTTACCCCATCTTTCCCAATAGAATAAAACGAGTGCGGGACGCTGTGTGAACCGACCTACTGTTAGCAGGTTGTCTTTGTTATGCTCGTTACTTTTTGATGCAACGTTCTCTGTCTCGTAATGACGTGTAAAACCGCGAGCGGGAAACATGAAAATATATTGTAATATTTATAATAATCGATAATATTAAGTAATTTGCGTGTACTTACAAATGAAGTGTTATTCCTTCGCCTTTACTATTATTTGTAGTGTAATTGAAACATTTTCTCATCACACAGGAGGGCATTTTGACACTTTTTAAAATGCAATCTACTTACTGGTAAGTACTGGTAAGACGCAACCTTACTCGACGCGTAGCAGTTTAGTACTAAAGTACTAGATATCGAGACCGGTACAATTGTCTTGCGATTGTCTTCCCACTTTGAGATTTCTACCCCTCGTCTAATATAGTATGTAACGTCATTGAGTAGGATAGGATTTACTCACAAAAACGGCGCTATATAAATTAGCCAAGTATTATTATTATTAATTAATTACAAAAAAAGCATTTTGATGGGAGTATGATGTCAGGAAGGATGCAAGAAGTGGCAGATTGGAAGACGACGTCCGGGGACAGAGGGCGGTGGAGGCTTATCTTGAAAGAGGCCTGGAAAGAGGCTGGAAATGGGCTGTAGTGCCATTGAAGAAGAATTAATTACAAATGATTGGTTGGAACACAAATATGTCCAATATAAATTAAAACTTCTTCCAAAAAAAACGCTTTTTTATTTTTTATTGTATTTTTCATTATATTAACAAAATAGATAGGGCAAGATTATTTTTTTTTTATAAATATAATCGGAAAAAGTTCGGATTATGGGCGAAATTCCTAAAAATAAAACTAGTTATCTTTATTCTAACTTTGGGCCGGGGAATCCAAATCTGAAAGAATTAGGTTGGGGCAAGCAAATATAGACTGAATTACACGACTGCAAAATTTTGAATTCATATACAGTTTACAGGCCATTTTGACGCTCTTAACAATGCCGTAGAAAAAACCAAAGATATTTTATGTTCAACCACAGAAAATTAAGTGATGCCATAAGCAAAAAGAAAGTGCCCCCTTCGTAGCGCCTACTCGCGTCAAGGCAAGAAAACATCCCAGTTTTCAAGTAGTTTAGCACGCTAGGTTTGTGTAACATGGTTTGTGATACAAAAGAAAGTGCCCCCTTCGTAGCGCCTACTCGCGTCAAGGCAAGAAAACATCCCAGTTTTCAAGTAGTTTAGCGGCTAAGCTAGGTTTGTGATACAAAAGTGAAGAAAATTTATAAAAAATAATTACTGAAATTATAAACATGTTTTTTTACGTTATTGATATTATTGCTTAATGGCAACACTTAATTTTATGTGGTAATATCTTTGGTTTTTTCTATGATCTTTATTGTCAGAAACAGGGCCTGTTATATTGTTTGTGAATTCAAAATTGTACAGTCGTTTAACTCAGTTAATATTGCCGAGTGTAACCTAATTCTTTCAGATTCGGATTTCCCAGCCCAAAGTTAGTATAAAGATAATTAAATTTCTTCTTTCGGAGTATCGCCCATAAAAAGATGTGTCATTAATTTATTGCAGGTTGTTTGTGTATCGAAAATTTTTAAGTCGTGTAATTCAGTTTATATTAGCTTGCCCAACCTAATTCTTTCAGATTCGGATTCCACGGCCCAAAGTTAGTATAAAGATAACTAGTTTTATTTTTTAGGAATTTCGCCCATAATCCGAACTTTACCCATATTTAATTAAGTACTAATAAAATCACGCAAAATAAATTCTTTAATGGCCTACATTTTATAATTATAAATAAATAAAGTAGCACATAAACGTAGATATTTTCTATGCCTATCTTTGAAATAAATTTTATGAAACAGTCCGCACAGCCATTCTAATTTGATAACTTAAAGTCGCAGCCAAAAATTATTGAACATAAAGAAACTGATTGACTTTTGAGCAGTGTTTCGGTTCCCCCCTTAAGTCAACATTTTGGACTGCCTTGCAGTGTCCATCTTCAGTCTTCAGGTTAGTTGAAATCACCAAAACCCAATGGTTAATGAATAGAAAGCCTTCGTCTTCTTCTTTGTGTGCCGTATCAGGTACCCCCGACGTTGGCGATCACTCTTGAAAATGTCTCTCTGTCTTGCGCTGCCCGGAATAGCTCCTCCACACTTCTAATGCCGGTCCACTCTCTATATTTCGCAGCCAAGACATTTGTCTCCTACCAGGCCCTCGGCGACCCTCTATCTTGCCTTTCAATATTAAATGGAGCAAGTGATACTTCTCCCCTCAAAGAATATGATATATACTTCGAGAAGCCTTAAGAAACTTAAATGGTAAATATCGAAAAACATCAAAGTATTTAAATTCCATCCGCTGAACAGATATTCCCCAAAAATGTAACTGAAAGGTCATACTTGGGCATGCTGAGTGAAGGGTGTTTTTAAGGAGAAGAAGGGGAAGACGTTCTGAGAAGGAAAAAGGTTTGTAGGATGGTTAAGAAACTGGAGGTCGCCGTGTCAAGGAGTGACGGACGTACAAACACATCCCTTCCACTGTGGTGCAAAACATTGGGTCGAGAGAGTCCTGCTAGAGAGGTCAAAGGGTCTCCCTCAACTGGCCTCTCCCAATCTGGCCTGCCACATAGCTGGTGGGCAGACACATCTGCCATCAAGACCTGGACAAACTGATAAACTTAAAAGTAGCGAACCCGTGGGATCACTTTCATCAATATAGATAGATAGATCAATTTCAGCAAACCCAAAGAAAAAAGGAATAATGTACTAACCAGCGATATTGCGTTGACATCAGCTTGATTTTGCTCTGGCAATAGTCTTGAGTTAGAACAATGTGCTTGACTTGGTTCATCCAATTGTCAAAGTTCTTATTCTTATAAGGAGCCACCAGAAATGGCCACCTGAAATACAAAAATCGTTTGTTTTAGATTAGATAAATTATTGTTTGCAACACATTTTTACCACCTGGAATTAAATTTCAAATTCAGCTATCAATACTATGGGGTTATTGAGGTTATTTGTATTAAAAAATCTGTATTATATATCTTCTACTATAATAAGAATCCAAATATAACCTTCTCTTTATTAATTTTTGGAAATCGCTGGCAACGGTTAATATGCACTTTTTTTTTAAAAAACCTTTTGATTCACCTTAATTACATTAAAAGGCAACTATTTGCATTGGGGGAAGTGGAAAATATTTCATTCTAAATTCCGATTACGTAAAATTAAAATTAGCTTTCATCTTGTGAGATTGTACGCCATTAGCTATTAGCTCATTCGCTGTCACTTTGGTATGTTGGTATTCCTGATACACTTAAATGTATAACGAACGGCTAGAAGATTTTGAAGGTGCGGGGCACTTTCTTTTGAATCACAAACCATGTTACACAAACCTAGCGTGCCGCTAAACTACTTGAAAACTGGGATGTTTTTCTTGCCTTGACACGAGTAGGCGTTATAAAGGGGCACTTTCTTTTGTATCACAAACCATGTTATACAAACCTAGAATTCCCATGAAGTCTGCTACGCTTTGCTCTAGCATCTTTTCGTACAGTAACAAGAATACCAACATAACAAAATGACATTTGAAAATAATGTTTGAAAACGGACGGTCTCGTTTCACAGAATGAAAGCTAATTTTAATTTTACGTAATCGAAATTTAGAATGAAATATTTTCCACTTCCCCCAATGCAAATAGTTGTCTTTTAATGTAATTAAGGTGAATCAAAAGATTTTTTTTTTTAAAAGTGCGTTTTAACCATTGCCAGCGATCTCAAAAATTTACCCTGCATACAAAACTTGGAACACAAATATCAGGGAAAAAAACATAAGAAAAATATTATTGCCAATTCTACAAAATTAATTATTAATTACCTACAGAGCGTTCGGCATTTAAAATTTTATTCAAAAATGTCACAGTCGTGCTCGGTTTCGGTTTTTTGGCGGACCTACTCTAGCCCTACCTACTCTAGCGCACCGGGTTTGTGGTTAAGTACCTGAGTTGCACACCCCGCAGGCTGCCGGGGTTTGTGGCCAATGGGTTAAGGCCATTTTCGTGTAGTCCACTTGGCTAAATAAAATATTTAAAAAATTGCAAAAAAAATATTAGAAAGGTTTAGCGGAAAATTAGCCATCTTTAAAGTTTTGAATCAGCCGCTCAAAATAATAAGCTTTTTCTAGAATTGTAGAAAAAATTTCACCTTCACAGCGCAGCGCTTTTGGAGATCTATGTTTAATGCACTTTAAAGGTTTCCATTTTATAAAATAAAAAGTTTTCTTGACAAAATTTTGTTTAACTTTCCAAATGATTGATGAAAAACAGCATTTATTGATTAGATGAAGTATTTTTTGTATTTCTTTAATACGAATGATGAAAACCGACAGCATTTATTGGTTTGGCCATAGATATTAAATTTTCACTGTTACTTTTTATGTTCAATGAATTTTATGTTCCACAACTTAAAAAAAAAACAACTTTTTAGAAAATACACACAGATTGGCGACACCACCAACTGCAAAATTAACCACGTCAAGCCGTATGAACCCTACCCCCTGCAGCCCAATAAACAAATTGAAAATGAATAAATTGGCCCTATGGCTAAAAAGGTTAATCATCACTGGTCTAATGTATATTAAAGAAAACAATAAGTGCAAAAATTCATTTTTCTTTTTTAGGTAATACATACTAGCATAATTACTAAGTATATTGCAAATTTGCAGGAGAATTTAGACCAGCGTACCATATAATATTGGGAGTTAAACAAGATAACACCCATCAGTAATATTGCGCAAATGCAATGTCCAGAAACACTTTTGTTAATTCTTGAGCTTTCCTATGATTCAACCAAACATCAAAGTTATTCAGTGCTTTAAGAAAAAAGTGCAACAGTAGACGATTGTGTAATAGTAGAGTTCAATATCGGTACTTTTACTACCCGTCGGTATCCGTTACTTTCACAAAAAGTAATCGTTACTCGTTACTTTGATTACTTTCGGGTAGTAACTATTACAATTATCAAATCGTTACTGAATGCTTTGATTACTTTCGGGTAGTACCGACTACTAGTATCAATTCGTTACTGAATGCTTTGATTACATTTGACTACTTTCGGTCCCGGATACCGCCGGAAACTTTTATAGTAGATAAGTAGATACAAATCGTTACTGGTTACATTTTGACATTTGTGTATTTCGTTAGCGTGAATAGCGCGTACTTTGTTTATGAATTATTAGGATTCTACGTTAGGTATTTATAGGTACTTTGAATGTTTTGTGTGTTTAGATTTTTTTAAACTTTATTTTTGATTTTATACAAACAATCAGAACACCGGAGAAGATATTTTATATGGAATACAGCTACATAATATATTGTATTTATGTGTAGGTACAAACCAAAATATTGCAGCATCTCTCATCAGTCGTGATTGGATAATATTAAACTTATTTGCACAGTCGCAATTATCGGGTATATATTATTGTTATTTTATCGAAAACAAATAACACCAAATAATTTCAATAACAACTTTATTACAATAATACAAACAATTTGAAATGGAATCCATTCCCCGTAGTTACAACAAGATCCCGGTTCTTTTTTGTTTACGTAGGCAATTTTGATCGTAAATTACATATTAACACTGGATTGACGTATCATTTTCCTTTGAAATTCGAAACGTAATTTTACATGCAAGTTTTGATTTTTGTTTTTCAAGCTTTGGGATAAGTTAATAAAATACTATTATAGGCTGATGGTAATTTTTTATACATTTTATTTATTATTTATTTACATCTCACATAATATCATATTATACCTATGATAATAGATGTTATAGGCGGTCTTCTTACTTGGCGGAAAATTCTACAAACCAAATTCATCTTTATAATCATAAAATGAATCAATCAAGCGCATATTGTATTATTATTATTTTTTGTAAACTCCACAGAAATTTAAATCTTATAATGTGTGAAGGAAAAAAAGCAGTGTTAAAATTATTACTGTGAAAACTTTTGATGGTCGTAATAATATTTAATATTCATATTTTTTATACAGCTCGAAAATTGTAGTAGATACCTACCGTCAAAAACTTGAATATTTTGTATAAATTAGTAACAATATATTATAATCAGATAGCAAGGTACACAAACATAAATATCAACTGAAAGCGTTGTTTTTACCGATGTAAACACCGTAGTATTTTTTGTTTCTGGCAATACCGTTCCTAAACCGTACGCTTCGAATAGCTGGCTCTGCCGTGGTAGCGCCTCCAGCGGCACAAATAGAAACGATCAAGTAGTCGGTACAAAGTGTGGTTTATTTATGAACAGCTGGCTCTAACGTAGAGCGCCTCTAGCGGCACAAATAACAACCAAGCAATCGGTACTGAAGTATCCGCATCGAAAGTAATCATTTTGTAGTATCAATGAAAGTAATCATATCGAAAGTAACGGATACTCTTCGTTTTTAGTAGTCGGTACTTTGATTACTTGGTGAGTACCGATTACTTCAGTACCGAATGATTACTTTTCATGCATCTCTATTGTGTAATTTTTAAAAATGTTATCCTACACGAAGCAACAGGCTTTTCCGCCTATCAGAGATAAATGTTTTGCTTACAGTCTCGAGTAAACTCTACAATGTAATGTAATTTAATACTAACAGAGCAAGGTGAATAGCAAACAGCTTCCTGAAGTAAGTAAGAGGAAACAGATGGGAGTGTACTTACTTCGAAAATAGTTTATTTTTCCAGAAGCTCTGGCGTGATGTTATGGCGTCATTAAAATAACGACATGTCAACCGCATACTCCACACGTCAGTTAGAGAGATTTCTGGACCACTCAATATCATATCGATTATTTCTGGCGGAAGCGAGGTAAAATAGTCGACTTCCATATTGCACGCACTCAGAAACCTATCTAAAGCTAGTTCTGTTTGGCCGTAGCGAGTGTCACGAAACGCGACTAAAAAAGTCTTCACATTGTGTGCTGTAAATCCGTCAGATAAACATTGTGTTTTCAAATGGAAAACATTCTGGCAAGGATTTAAAACATTTATGTAATTAAAGGATATCGATAGTATTATAAAATACTTCAATTCAAATCGTCATAAGAGAGCAGAGATTTTAAAACAAATATTTACATTAACAAAAAACAATACATAACGATTATGACATATTATTTTCACAAAACGAGCGAATGTCATAGATGAGATTTCTCTGTTGCTGTCAAAACTGCGCTATAACAAAACCAGTGACTTACAAAATACGTTCATACGACTATAGCTCTTTTGGAACCCGTCACAAGGTATATATTATTAACAAGACGGTGGGAGTAAAAATTCACGGTATTGGACGAGATGTTTCACGGAATTTGAACATTTTGAACTATTATCCAAGTTCTGAGTTCTGTTTATTTAAGTTCTGAGTTCTATTATTATCCAAGTACTATGAAATGAAACAACCGTCCCACGATGAAATAATAACAGAACTTGATTGGAACTTTCACAGAACTTGAGTTTTAAATTTGAAATTGAAGAACTGTTTATGTTTTCAATGCTTCAACGGTTCTAATCTAATTTGATTTTGAATACCTAGTCCTCTTTCAATTTTTACCGAAGTGGTAAGACGTTTGGTTAACAGTCCGTTGGTTCGAATTTTAAAACAGTTTTTGTTTTGTGAAAAGGGTTAAAATTAATTCTTCTCAACAAATATTAAGAGCGTTTAACCAGCCAGCGGACGAAAATCCACATTTCGTTGAAAGTTGTTCTTCCAATCGTGCAGGGCGGTTACAATGAGAAAGATTGATTATTCTCCGTACCAGCTTTTTTAAATTATAACTCAATATCGAATGTATTTCAATCCAAATTAGCTTTAATTTATACCTTCATCCAAAAATGCTTAAAGGCGTGATGATAAAACTATTAAAATAGTGTACTTTTTGTAGTTATTTTTTGATTATAAGTATTTATCATTTTCAATAATGTCTAAATTTAATAAGAATGTTAAAAAAATCTGAAATATATTAGTTTGTAAGTGCGCAAATAAATACACAAATGGACCAATTTTCGTCAAGAAACACATGTACGTACATATTTTTTAATGATTTTATTGTAACTAAAATTAAAATTCTAATACATAACTTTGCTAGATAATGTATTGATTTATTTTACTGCATGATTACATTATTTGAAATGGGTGTGGTATAAAACAAAAACTTTTTTGAAAATTTAACAAATCTGCCAACGACCTATGGAATAACCTTATTATACTAAAAATTAAAAAAAAATCTAAAAATTTATTACATAACTATGCTAGATAAAAGAACAATCTTTCGAAATCCATTTATAATTTTTTGTGGAAAAGAATCAATACGTCTAAAAACTTTTTTGAAAATGACGTATTTCCGGCTTTCTCTGGTAATGCCCTCTTAAGCTATACTGGAAAAAAGTCAAATAAATAATAAAAAATAAGCATTTATCTGTGGGATAGTAATTTAAAACATATTGTAAATTGTATGGAGTTGTCGAAATAATCTAAAGCTGTGTAACATATTATTGTGGAATCACTATTTTTAAATCATTAATAATAATTTGCTACATCTATAGTCTGTCAAATAAGAGTAGAAAACATAGGAGGGCGCCACTGTAGTTCAAATGGCAATACTAAAAATATAACACATGGTGGCAACGTAAAGCTGAGTAACCTTCATTTTTTGTAAAAATTCAAAAACACATAAAATTAGAAAAATATTTTTTTATTGCAATTTCAATATCCACTGATCTCAAAATTAGAATTGCATATACGTACTTAGGTAAATTATACCTTTACAATTTTGTGTTAATACAATGAAGAATAACGATATTATAGTAAAATAAAAAGCACGGTTAGAAATTGCTCGCATTTATTTAATACTAGCTTAAGTACCCAGCGTTGCCCGGACTTTCAAATCATGTCTCTAATTTTAGATCTAAATCAAATCTAAATCAGATCTAAAAGTAGTGTAACTAAACTCACCATTACTGTTTTTTCGGTTCTACCTACTGTTAAATTAAAGTTTGTTAAAAAATGTTACATAAAATTAAAACAAATCACTTTGTAGGGGCGTGTCAATAGCCCCAGACACGAGGGAAATACTATAACCGATACTACGACAGCCCGCCCGCCAATTTGTCACTTTTATGTTAGTATCCCTGACCTGATACAAACAAGAGCTAGATACGATTGTAGCCGACTTCGTGAGATAAATGATGAGGCGCGTAATTATGAAATTTGTCTAGCGGGCTTGTGTATGTTATCTTTACTTTAAAAAACAGCCTACGTTTTTAAATGGTTTGTCTGGTAAAGCAGGGTTTGTCTAGCAGGATTGTGTATGTTATCTTTACTTTAAAAAACAGCCAACGTTTTTGAATGGTATGTCTGGCAAAGCAGGGTTTGTCTAGCAGGATTGTGTATGTTATCTTTACTTTAAAAAAAAGCCTACGTTTTTGAATGGTATGTCTGGCAAAGCAGGGTTTGTGTAGCGGGCTTGTGTATATTATCTTTATTTTTAAAAACATCCCAGGATTTGAATGGTTTGTCTCCATTCCAGTGCCTGATTAGAGGTTCGTTTACATTATAATAATAATAATAAATTTGGACAACTTATATAGCGCTGTTTTTGCGAAAAAACGCCTCAAGAGCGCTGTATATATTATAAATTCTGTTTTTCATAATTGCACGCCTCATCATGTATCCCACAAAGTCGGCTACAATCGTATCTAGCTCTTGTTTGTATCAGGTCAGGGATACCAACATAAAAGTGACAAAATTACGGGCGGGCTGTCGTAGTATCGGTTCGCGAAGTGAAATTTTATTTAACGAAATTGAAAATTAAAATGCATTATTTTCCGCCAGCCGTGATGCAAAAAGTTTCCTTTTATAGTGATTAAGGCGAATCTAAAGTTTTTTTCTAAAAATTATTCGTAATAGCCATGGACACTAATCCCAAAAAATTACCGAAATACCTAAAGATACATCAATATTATATTGATTACAGTTCACCCAATAAACAGAATATAAAAAAATCTTATGTTGTATTAGGGGACACTTCAATTTAATTATTAATTGTTTTATAAATAGGTATGATTTCTTCCTTCCTTTAATCTTTCCTTCCCCCCCCTTCCATCTCCGCTACCTTCAGATTCACAACATTCTCCAATTGGGAATGCCATAGTCTTACTGGCTCCAGCGCCAGATGTTTGGGAGCAATTGGGACTCTTGTGCGGTATTTACATATATTTTTTTTATTGACAAACTTTTCTCCGCACCCAGTATCTTTAGGTATTTGTGTGGTAAGAAGGGACTATTGGCAGGTGTTCCAAACTAGTTCGAAAAACTTTTTGAAACTTTCGATACTATCGGTATGCAATATGCACGAATGTATTCAAACCATTCAAACGAATCCCCTAAAATGATTTTCTCGTTGTACGCAGCTAATACCAAAGACAAAAGATGCGATTCTGAACAATATCGATCTGAATCATCTCATTAGCGCACATTGCATTTTCTTGTGTTTTCTATGCCCAGTTTGACACCTGCGTTGGTTCTTCAGATAGCGTAATTTTAAAATCTTAGTGTATTTTTATAATAAATAAAACCAAAAAATGCCTAAGACATGGAATACCTCAAGCTTCAGATTTACCCTGTTCATATTTACAATGGTGATTACTTAAAATTTGTTATTTTTATTGAAGTATAATGTCACCAATTTTGCCACGACATTCCGGCGACGTTAGTTGGAACAATTTTTGTGATTTTATCCCATTAGGTTACCGAAAACCAAAATCATTTGAGATGCATTTCAACTATCTACATGTTCTCTTATTTATTTTGAAAATATCGCTATCGAATGAGCTAATCCGATGATCCACAACTGGGATTACATACCTATTGTTTACTTATGTGTGAATGTTAATTTGGCTCTTTTTAAATTATGTATTGTTATTTTTTCAAGGTATTCCACTTATTTTACAACCCAACTGACAGTGGCGCCGTACAACTAACCAAGAGTAATTTGGACATGACATTGGGTGAGCCTAGCGATACAATATTTTCCTCAAAGATAACCTTTACAAACCACAAAATAATTATGTTATTGATAAATAGCTTCCGAATCTGCGGTAACAGAATGTTTGGTAAATTTATACAAAGCCGGGACCAGTTCATTTTGGACAAAAATAAATAAATATACACCCCAGTAGATAGGTAATAATTAGATGTAATTAATTCCGTGAGCGGAAATTAAAAATAATGTATATTATCGTCAATTTCTTAAATTTAAAAATACGAAAATGTCATTTTTCAATGACCTCCATGTTGTTATCTTTACTTTAAAAAACAGCCTACGTTTTTAAATGGTTTGTCTGGCTACGCAGGGTTTGTATAGCGGGCTTGTGAATATTATCTTAACTTTAAAAAACAGCCTACGTTTTTAAATAGTTTGTCTGGCTACGCAGGGTTTGTCTAGCGGGCTTGTGTGACAGATCGCCATGTCAGTTTCGAAGACGCGAAGTGAATTTTGAATTTACGCAATTGAAATTTAAAATGCATCATTTTCCGCCTCCCCCAATGCAAAAAGTTTCCGACATACGTAATTCTAACAATTATTCAACTTCTGCAAAGTGTTTTTTCGTGAAAAAGTGCATATTACCGCTTTTGCACTTTGAAAAATGACATTTTCGTATTTTTAAATTTAAGAAATTAACGATAGTGTACATTTTTTTCAATTTCCGCTCACGGAATTAATTACATCTAATTATTACCTATCTACTGGCGTAAAAATTGATTTTTTTTAGTGTAAAATGAGCTGGTCCCGGTTTTGTATAAAATTAATGAATGTTTTTCCCAAAACTGTGTCTTACAATAGAATAAAATTTAGTCAAAACAATTTTGTAATAATTTTCGTTTTGATATTTGAGCAAACAATGTTTGAAGGATTGGACCATTTACAACTAATACCGGTAAATATCGGTTCGGACTGGCCACGCTTATTACGAATATTTATTAGAAAAAAACTTTAGATTCGCCTTAATTACTATAAAAGGAAACTTTTTTGCTTTGGGGCGGCGGCAAACAATGCATTTTAATTTTCAATATCATAAAATTAAAATTAACTTCGCGAACTAACACGGCGAAAATCTGCAGCCATTTCTGTCACTGTTGTGTTGTGTTGTGTTGGTATCCCTGATACAAACTAGATACGACTGTAGCCGACTTCGTGAATACATGAAAAGGCGCGTAATTATGAAAAATAGAAATAATAATAATATAATGTAAACTAACCTCTAATCAGAATCACTTCAGAGTCTAGCTGAGGCACTGGAATCATGTTGGATTTCATCGTCATTATAATTGAAGAATAGAAATAATAATAGAATGGAATCATGTTGGATTTCATCGTCATTATAATTGAAGAATAGAAATAATAATAAACAACAAAAAAACAACTACGGTTTGTACATTTCAGCAGTAGGTAGCGCAACACGGCATAACACCTCAAAAACAAAAATATTCTGAAACCAATTGTGTTTTAAAAGTACAATAGGTTTTCAGACAAGTTTTTTTAACTTAAAAATTTTTTTTTACTTCAAAAATTTTTTTTTCACATTGAAATTTTTTTTTTTTACATTGAAAATTTTTTTTTTACATTGAAAATTATTTTAAGTAAAAAAAACTTGCCTAAAGGCCTTTATTCATTTAATATTCTAAATTTCGTAATACGAATAGAGGTTTGTTAACATATACGAATAGAGGTTTGTTAACATAATAATTCTGCTGTGTTTTCATAATTTCGCGGTATTTCATGTAGGTATCCCACGAAGTCGGCTACAGTCGTATTAGCTCTTGTTAATTTATCAAGGATACCAACATAACAGTGACAGGTACGGCCGTGGATTTTCGCTGTGTCGGTTCGCGAAGTGAATTTTGGTTTTATGCAATTGAAAATTAAAATGCATTATTTTCCGCCGCCCCAAAGCCAAAAAGTTTCCTTTTATAGTAATTAAGGCGAATCTAAAGTTTTTTTCTAAAAATTATTCGTAATAAGCATGGCCAGTCCGAACCGATAATTACCCTAGTACCTACTTTACCATTAGTTCTAAATAAAATTTGGGTAAACATACAGAAATGTGGGACACGGTGAATAGGCAATTTTATTTTAAAAACACATTGTACCTATCTATTTCATTTGTATTTCAGTTTCCGGAAGTGGAAAATAAAACATTTTAATAGCTATTTATAGATAATTTTACATCCTTTTAGCGAATTTTCGGGATGACTGGACACGCTTAACCCGCCAGTACTCGCGCTTAATTTTGTGACACCAACAGACGCACGCGGGTCGAAAGGACCCAGACATTATATAGATGATTTAAATCACAAAACATATATTGGTAAATGTGCATTTAGTCCACCTCACGGATAATATGGAACGTTCGTGTAAGTGAAATTTGATGCACGGATAATACGGAATATTCCTTTTTTAACTAATAGACAATCAAATATGACATTTGTCAGAAGTACCAATCTTACAAAATAAATTCTCTAAAGTAAACTCGCATGTCATAATAATTTAAAAAAACATCCGAGGTTTTGAATGGTTTGTTTGGCAAAGCAGGGTTTGTCTAGCGGGTTTGTGTAATTATTCTCATACATTATTTCTTTCCATGTTCTACTGTTATAAATACAGGTACAAACTTGTCAATAATGCATTCACTTTGTTTTACATGGCAATAATATTTTTCTGTGATTGGCAGCATTGATTGATTGTCTATGAAATGTTAAAATAAAAACGATGAATAAACAATGGCGTTACCGCGTGAGTGAATTAATTTCATCAAAATTAAAATGTTAAATGCATATTTTTTGCATGTTTTTTGGTCTCCCCCGACATAAATACCCACTTTTCGTAATAATAAAGCTAAATCTAACTATTTTTGAATGTAGCTATTACTTTGTGGTTATCCATTATAGAAAAATGAAATAATTTAACTTTGTATAAACCACTTATTTGATGCGCAAATCCGACCGGTTTCGGAACAAACGTTCCTTCGTCAGGGAAAGCTTATACTAATTTGACAGTTTCGAACAATGTTTTATTATGGTAGGGGTGGAGCTGTTGCTAGATAATAATGTAGATTGGGTAGGTAGGTATTAGTGTAGAGTGGGTGGGTAGGGGAACAAATCCATGATTGGGCCCCAATTATTTCATTTTTCTAAATCTAACTGTTTGAATAAAAAATATTCCGTATTAACGAGTAAGCAGTTCATCAAGCTTTATCATTAATTTAACAATAAAACACGTAATATAATTTAACATGTTTATTTGTTTTACTGAAAAAATCAACTTTACTTATAGTTTAAAAAATAGTCTAGAAAATCTTTGTTTTTAATACTTCAAGATAGGAATTTGGTACATAATGTTTACATTTTTTTAAACAAGGGTTAGTAATGAACAATAGGTTAATAAAAATAATTTCTTTCATAATTTGAAGAAAATAACATGGTAACAATAATAAGGGGTCGTCCATATTTCACATGATGATTTTTTAGTAACTTTTTAACCCCCCCCCTTTCCCGATATGTGGTGAGGTTAAAGACTACCCCTCCCCCTACCCAAAATCATGTGTATTTTTTAGTACAAATTATATTGAAATTTTCAGAATATTATCTTTAAGTACAGGTATAATCTGATCATTGCAAGAAGATCCATGTAGGGCATAGAAGAGATGAAAAGAATCAAGAAAAGGCAACAAGAGACAAGAAGAAGTAAAAAGGGCCAAGGAGAGACAGAAAAATCCCAAAAGAGACTAGAAGAAACAAAGACCAGAGACAAAAAAGCCACGAAGGGCCAAGAAGAGCCAAGAAGTGCCGAGAAGAGACGAGAAGATCCAAGAAGAGACAATAATTGGGAACAAGAAGAGTCAAGAAGAGACGAGAAAATTCAAGAAGAGGCAAGAACAGCCAAGAAAAGCCAAAAATAGACAAGAAGAGCCGAGAATAGGCAAGAAGGAAGAACCCATAAAGAAAGGATTTAAAAAAAAAATCATATTGCTCAATCCATTCCTTTATTCCTGCCCAGCCTAAATTCTAATATTGGTTTATTAGGTTGCCATGTATACCGGTCGATTAAACTCCAACCTCCTTCCCATCCTCAGAGCACCCACCGGGTCTCACCGGGACAGGAGTACTCCTGGCTGGGGTGGTACAATCGTATCGTATCGTATCGTGATATCTCATTATATCCCCCCCTCCTCGTGATATTTCGGGATTTTTTTCCGAACACCCCCCCCCCCTTTCGAGCCTCACATGATTAATGGATGACCCCTAAACTGAAATTATCAGAAATTATACGTTAACATAAAAAAATTGTTTAATAACTCAGGTACGCCTCATACGTCATTACGTATGTCTGGCCGTGTTGTAGGTAGCTTGAAAACAAGCTAATGAGTCCGAGTGGTTAATAAACATAGAAATTGTTACATTGAAAATGTCGATATCATTTGTACATTAGTTTGCTAACTATGTGTTTGCTTCAAAATTTGTTTGTGAATGGTACCATTGAAATAGGTCTTTATGTCTAGTGAATCGAGTAGATACTCTTATTTACTACACTCGAGAGTTCGCATAATTCCAATTTCAACAAAATTTGAATGAAATAACTATTAAAATGCATTATTTTTCCATTTCCGGTGACTGAAAGGGTTGCTTTTCATTGTAATTAATTGGGCGCATTAACCGTATCCCATGTGTCTGCACATTTACCGATTATTTAAAATGATTTGAATTTTAAAATTTGTTTATCCGACTTGCAGCCTCGAACGAGTTGGTTTTCATCAACTTCTACGCGGAGTGGTGCCGCTTCAGCAACATGCTGCAGCCCATCTTCGACGAGGCGGCCGACAAGGTGATGCTAGAGTTTCCGGATGCGGGGCGCGTGGTGATGGGCAAGGTGGACTGCGATAAGGAGAACTCCGTGGCCACACGCTTTCAGATCTCCAAATACCCCACTCTGAAGATCATCCGAAATGGACAGCCCACCAAGAGAGAATACAGAGGTACTCATTTAAAATACTTTTCTTGACCGAACCAGTAAAATTGTAGAATTCCGCTTCACACTTTATACGCATAAATAGCTATTGAAAAAACACTTTGTTTTGACTTAATTTCTACAAGAAAAACAGATTAATTCTGTATCTTTCGTGTTAAGTAGCATTACGAGACAATTAAGGCAAAATCTGTCTGATGTCGGAAGGCAGCCGTCATGCATCGGAAGGCGGCTGTCAAATTTCTGTAATTTTCTATGGCTTTCGATGGCTTGTCTCTATGCCTGGCGTGAGTTGATGTCAGTTGGTGTGGATTTATTACCTACTTAAAAACACGAATTACTATTTATCAGTGATTAAAACCATTTATATTTAATAGGTGTTCTTAAATGTCTATCTGTTTATTGTATTATTTTGATGTTTGTATGTGATGACATTCGATTTGCAAATTTTTCCGCGACTAACATCTCCTTATGAGGATTACGCGGCAAACGCACATTTATCTCTGAAATTAGCGAAACTACTTTTAAGAGTTGGTTACGCAGTATTTGGCTCATTAGCACGATACGGAATATCACATTTAAGAAAACTGTCAAAATAGAATATACAGTGAATTTAACACATGTTAGACTGTCGCAAAAGATACACAATAACCCTTTTATTTAGGTTGGGATGAAAAAGCATGCGCAAAATTGTTTTATTAGTTTTGCTCATTTAAATGGTTGAAAAGGAACCTTCTGGTGAACGTCACATCATACTAAAAAGAAAAAAAAACACGGGTTAAATTGCAGAATTCCACTGTGCATTTGATATGTAAAAATTTAAAAAATAACAATGGGCGTCAAATTTATTACCAGAAGAAACAACTGTTTATCTCGGAGGTAATAACCCCCCCACACGTAGAGTTCCCGCGCCACTTCAGGCTGCCGTGCAGAAAAGTCTCACAGTGAACTGCACTGTAAACCGTTGTTTAACAAGTGGCGCGAGGCACGTTCGCTTCGAACTCTACGTGTGGGGGGTACCATTTATTGGATTGGATTACCAAAACCACTGCCATAGATGGGCCACCCCAAGTGGTTCGCTACGTTTGGCCACTTAGCAGAGATTTGTTCACTTAGCAAGGGTGCCCTATCATCAATCATGGGGCGAGGTTTGTCTGGATCTTGGCGGCTGATGTGACTGCCCACCAACGGTATAGCAATCGCAGTGGGAGGGATGAATTCATACGTCCGTCACTCCTGGATAAACTGACTCTCAGATTCCTACCCACCCCTTATACCTTTTTACTTCACAAAACTTCCTCTTATACCTTTCCTAAAAAGACCCTCCTCACAGAATCCTAGGACATAAGTTAAAAAAAAACAACTGTCATCAAAATTTTCATTTCTCTGTGTAACTCCGGTTCCAAGAACTCAAATTTGTTTTGAATTTAAGTATAATTTTCAAAATTAGAACTGATTGTGTGAAGAATTCAGACAAACTGTAAAGTAATTATTATAATATAATATTTTTAACAGAAAATTATTTTAACTGTCATTTTCAAAATTGGCAGGCTTCAGACTATCCCGTGATTTTTCACAGGTGTACGCTAGTGTAGGTATTTACTGAAATCCAATTATATAAAAAAATGATTAGGAGTTTGTTTGAACATAAAATAATAAAATCGTTAGGTTATTTGATTGCTTTTGTAGTAATTTAACCACTCCTGTATTTTGCGATTGTGCAAGTTTTTTCTCTGAAACGAACTGTCAGACTTAAGCCGGGTCTATTGCGCGGGCATTCGCCAGACTTTTGCTTTGACAGTCCCATAACACAACATTCAAGGTCATAAATGTTTGAAAATTTTTGTAGTGTTTGAGCTTCCCGTGTTCGGCGGAATACAAAACTTGCATTGTTTGAAAGTCCTTCAATGACCTTCAAACATTTACATTTGTAAGATTAGAGTGAAGTTCGCGCGGTTCACACAATTTGACAACTGGTCTGGAATACAGACGTCCACGTGTACGGAATACTTGACGTTTGGCATTTATTGCATGTCCTGAGTTACTATTGAATTTGAGATGCACAGATATTTTAATAGATATTTATTTATCAAGAAAGATTTCCAACTAATATCGATTACTATTGAATTTAGAGTGCGTGAATAATTAATTACGTAGCATCAAAAATAGAATAAATTTTAATTGGTCAATTTCTTCCGTGTCTCTGAAACCGATTTGTAAATTAATAGACTTTATTTACAAGCGAGTTCACGAAAGAAATAATCATCCATTACGACAGTGTGTTTATTTAAAATCATAAATAATAATTATTAGGTTCGCGCAGTTGATAACCAAAAAACTTGATGTTTGACGTTTATCGTTTACATAAATGTTAAAATGCGTTCGATGTGGAAAAGACGCTACACCAGGAAGAAAACACAGACATTTATTTATCAGGAAAGATTTCCGATAAATATCGATTATTGCACCAATAACATTATATGGAATAATTTCGGTTTACGGAAGGTCTTCCAAAATAATTTTTTTTTTTTTTTTATACTAATTATGGGCCGGAAAATCCAAAAATGAAAGAATTTTTTTTTCGGAAAGCAATATTAACAAAGTTACACGACTTTAAAATTTTCTATAGGCACACATGAAAATCGACATATTGGAAGTATTATGACAGTTTAAAGTCATAGATAAACTAGAAAAATGTTTTACCACACACAATTAAATGTTACCATGCAATAATATCATCAAACATACCTTATAAATCGACGAAGTATGAAAATTCGTAGTCTTAAAAATGCGTAACCTAACCTAACGCTAGGTTTGTGTAACATGGTTTGTGCCCCTTTATACCGCCTGCTCGCGTCCCTAACCTAACCTAACCTAACCTAACCTAACGCTAGGTTTGTGTAACATGGTTTGTGCCCCTTTATACCGCCTGCTCGCGTCACGGCAAAAAAAATCCCTGTTTTCAAGTAGTTTAGCGGCTACGCTAGGTTTGTGTAACATGGTTTGTGCCCCTTTATACCGCCTGCTCGCGTCACGGCAAAAAACATCCCTGTTTTCAAGTAGTTTAGCGGCTACGCTAGGTTTGTGTAACATGGTTTGTGCCCCTTTATACCGCCTGCTCGCGTCAATTTTAAAAAACAGCCTACGTTTTCAAGTAGTTTAACGGCTACGCTAGGTTTGTGTCACATGGTTTGTGCCCCTTTATACCGCCTGCTCGCGTCAATTTAAAAAAATATCCCTGTTTTCAAGTAGTTTAGCGTTTACGCCAAAAGTGAGTAAAATTTATAAAAAATAATTACTTAAGTTAGTTATTGATATGGCAACACTTAATTTTATGTGGCTGTTTCTATGACTTTAAACTGTCATAATACTTCCAATATGTCGATTTTCATGTATGCGTATAGAAAATTTTAAAGTCGTGTAACTTTGTTAATATTGCTTTCCGAAAAAAAATTCTTTCGGATTCGGATTCTCCAGCCAATAGTTAGTATAAAAAAAAAAAGTTTTATTATTTTGGAAGACCTTCCGTAAACCGAAATTAAACCCATTATATAATAACGTCATTTAACGCACGACCTAAAGTTACTTGAATTTAGAGTGCGTAAACATTTACGTTAAAAACAGAATAATTATAAATATTTGACATTATTTTATAATTTTATTATCAAATATTTTGATTATTATATTATATTTAGGTATAATAATATTTTAAACTCGTGATTATGCCCGCTCATTGCACATAACCACAAAAGGCCGTTCCTTTAATTCTACATTATCTGAATAGCCAGGTACTTCCCAACCTTCCTCTTCCCCACCTCCTTCCCCTCCCCACTACCTTCAGCCTCACAACATACCCCAATTGGGGATGCCATAGTCTCACTGGCTCCAGACGGGAGCAGTTGAGATTCTTGTGCGGTATTCACTGTAAAAAAAAAAAAAAAACATAAATGACCGCATTGCGTGGCATCGCGCATCTTCTGTCAACAGATGAATTCTCCCCCCCGCCGGCCCCCGCCTGCCTTCCCGCTTCACCCGGGATGGGATGTTTAAGTTTTGTTTTTGTTTTGTTTTCCGCCGAACACGGGAAGCTCAAACACTACAAAAATTATCAAACATTTATGACCTTGAATGTTGTGTTATGGGACTGTCAAAGCAAAAGTCTGGCGTTTGCCCGCGCAATGGACCCGGCTTTATAAAAACTTTGTGTTATTTCCGCTTCGCAATTAAAGCTCTAAAAATGAAACATTTCTGAACATATCCGAATACTAAAAACTGTTTTTGAAAGGTTGTTATGTTATAAATAAATATAATATATAAATATAAATATATTAAAATTTAGAATGCAAACATAAAAATGACTCACATGATGTTTTTATGTGAAAACGGTACTAAAATCACGGATTATGTAAAAAAAAAAACACTTATTCTATCGTATGAATGTATAATAAACAATTTTGTCATCTCACTTTTTTAACATTTCATACAATAATATTTAATAAAAAATTAACAATGTCTAATGGCACATAGGCGATTTGGCGGGTGAAAACTGTTTCTACAAAATAAGTCTTTTTATGTACTTCTATGGACAACTTTGAATAGAGATCTGAAGCTTGATTCAATATGGATCTTCTACTTTTTGTTTTAAGGATTTCTGTGGGAACACACGTTTTAGCGTGAAAACATGCTTATTGTACTGACTGCTATTGTTATATTGTCGTGTAAACATGCTTACAGGTCGGAGTGGTTAAAAGTTGTTGCTTATAGTAATATAATTGTTTGAGTATTTTAGTATATTATGCAATTAACCCCTTTTCTTTGAAACAGTAAGACTAACAATAAAATGCATAAACACAAACAAATTTCCAATTACCATTTTTATAAATTTGCTAAAATTTAAAAGAAAATTAAACAGTTTATTTTTTGATTACCGTGGGCACTGCGATTACAAAATATAACAGCTGTATTATATACGGTCATAACAGAAACTATGATTACACAGTCATTATTCCTGAAATTTATTCCGCCAAAATACATAAAAAGCAAATTTTCATTGAATTCTCATTTTCAATTTGGGAGGCGGGTATGGGTACCGTTAACCATTTATTGGATCACCAACACCCCTTGCCATAGTTGCCTTAAGTGGTTTGCTACGTTCGTCGACTTAGCAGGGTTGCCCGGGTTCATAGGGTGAGGTTTGTCTAGGTCTTACTTACGCGAGGTTCGGAGAGATTGGTTGAGGGTTCAAATCCCGAGGTTCGCAAATAAATTTTATTTGATTAATTGTGTTATTTCACATTTAATTAATTTAAAAATAATGGTTATAATAATGTAATAAGTGTATTTGCGGCACTTTCCAGAGTGGAATATATTCTCAGTATCGCCCTGGTATAGGACCACCATTCAGAATTGAAACATTTCTTGAAATGACTTTAGCCGTGTTTGATGACCAGATCTGGATAGCCAGGCACCACCTTCCTATTCCTTAATTCCTTCCCCTCCCTATTACCTTCAGCCTCACAATGTACCCCAATTGGGGATGCTGTAGTCTCATTCTCTTGTGCAGTATTCACAGAAATAAAAAGTTCCTGTTTTGAAAATTACATTTAAATTCAATACAAATTCGTGTTAATTGAACCAGAGTTACATCACAGACAGGCCCACAACCTAAATCAGTAAGTTGAATGATTATTTTGTTATAAACTGAACACAGCAACTCCTTGCCTCGACCATATTATTAGAGGGGGTCAAAATAATTCCGCTTTATGTTAAAATCCAAATGAATGGAATATTTCTGAACGTATCCCAAAACGAAAAACTGTTTTAGAAAGGTGATAAAATACATTTTCAAATTTTATAAATCGACATAAACATATAATTTTTGAAATATAAAAATTTTGCACGCTAACACAAAAAAGTTTGTAAAATGGCTCATCTTACTTTTTTTCAGACTAAAATTACTGATAAGGGAACGTACCCATACTACGTGACCAACTTTTTGCAATTTTTAACCCCCCCCCCCCCCCGGTGACCAAAATCCTAAGCAACCCGCCGCTCATTTGTATGGAGCGTGACATTTTGAAGACCCCCCCCCCCCCCCTAAACGTGTCACGTAGTATGGGTACGTTCCCTAACTGTTTCATGGTACATATTTTTTAGATAAAGGTATTACAAATATTATTGTTTACCTCACTTTTTTTGTCATTCTATGTAAAAATCATTTATAAAAAATTCGCAAAGTTTCATAAATTTATTCCAAAATGTGATTCGAAACTTTGGTTTCATAAAGGTGTACATTTTACTTTTTTTGAGGTTAGTTTTTGTATTTGTATATAAAGCATGGTCTTTTCTCTTTCTAACACAGTTTATATCATACTAGCTGGTACCCGGCATGCGTTGCTATGCCATTTAATAAAGAAATTGTTTCTCCCTGCGTGTCCTTTCCCATTCGTCCCGTTCCCCTTCCGCCTCCCCTTCCTCTCCCGCGTCCTCACTCCACCTCCTCCACCTTCCTTCTCCCCACTCCACTCCCACCCTTTCCCCGTCCCACGAACCCCCCTCCTGAGTTCTCCTCCCCCCTCCCCCCTCCCGGGTTCCCCTCCCTTCCCCCTCCCGCGAACCCCTACCCCAGTTCCCCTTCCCCCTCCCCCTCTCTGCATTCCATACATTCAGTCCCTGTACAGTTTTCAAAAAGCTCGTGTGCCACCTATTGCAATTTTCTTATACAAATTTCATAATGCCAGAGCTCACCAGTAGTTATATACAAACATTGTCCTGATAATAACCAACACAAAAAAAAAAGAATTATCCAATTTGGTGCAGTCGTTTGGAAGTTATGCGCGTACATACATTTCGGCGATTCATTTTTATTTATTTAGATTTTTCACTATGATAGTAAGGGAGATACAATCATTTCTATGAGTTGACCCTAAAAGGGGTCAAATAGACTCTACAGGTTTCGTATTTTTATTTCTTCTTGAGCAGTGTAAAGAGAGAAAAAAATGATCCTCCAAAAGTTGTACAGTTAGGATTATTGGTTCACTTCCACGAAGAGCAGTTATTACCATTTCACTTTCTATTTTATCTAAACAGGTTTGACATTAGCATAAATCTTCATTACCATAATTTTGCAGAAGTTTCTAGATATCACACTACTGATAATTTGTTTCAAGCAAACAAAATGATTTGATTTATTAATTTTCTGTTGTTGTGAAGCCTAATATATGGAATCCCTAAAATTAATAATATTATACACCAACTTGTTGTTATCAGAAAGGTGTGTTAATTGCCCGCCTTTATGAAATCATTTATTTGCACAGCAGTAATTATTATGTTTGTTTAATATTATTTATAGATCATAAATTGTATGGTGGCATCGTAGACTGTACACAAATTTGTTGTAAATGAGGATTCAATGTGGCATTGGAATCAGCAGGCGTTTTGACACTAGCCTATTTCAAGGACAACGTAGTTCTTCTTCTTAATTGTATATTTTTAAAAATAAAGCAATTACTTAGTTTATAACACGGACATATGAATATATCTGGACCTGCCCTAAGTGATAAAAACGTATTATTTCCCCCTCGCCATGGAACCGGCTGGAGCTCCTCCTTGGCGCCAGTTCGCCCCATGGGGAGGGGATAGAGCCTCGCTTGAATCTAAAATGTGTGACGTCATCATTCTTGCCGTGGGCGGCGCGAAGCTAACATCTATACGTTTAACGAAATAACACGCTTAAACGGCAGCTTGTGCTGTACAACATACCTACATATCAATGTGCACATAGCGAATGTGGGCGGCTCCTTAGTGTGCTCGTCGCTGGTTACAGGGGTAAGTAAATTATGAAACATTTGTAAAAGTGTCTTAACTAACCACGGCAACAAAATATTGCTATGTGAAAACGGGCGAATCTTTTTGGGGTGTACATTTGGCCTACGCAAATATTTTATTAACGTGGCAAGCAATTCGCGCTCCCATGTAAAAAGGTCTATTCATTCAAAGCAGATTTTGCTTTTAAGAACTAAATGGTAATATTATAATGCGAGATGCCTATATACTGTCAGATTGATTTTTCAACTAATCAGTCATCTTCCCCTCTTCGCCCCCCCATAGTTTGGTTTTACCCCTCACCTGTATCTTCTGGTCTATCCATTTGGATGTCTATGGTTTATAATCATGAAATTTATTTAATTTACACAAGCGTCATCAGGGTACAAAATTAAACTAATCATTAAATACACACAGAGACAAATCACGACATAGACTAAAGGAACAGTGAGATAGCATGAAATTAATATCTATCATAGTAACAGAGAGAAACACAGCGCCGGATCTGCCATACGTTCAAAAACGTTCAAAAACCTGGCGCTAACTCCGAAGGGGCGCCGTGAGAAAATAAATATTGTATTAAAATTTAGTTATAATATTCCCTGAATCGTGTAAAAATTACCCATAGTACGAAATAATTATTACGCTCTAGCAACACTTTCCAAAGAAACAGAATGCGCACGCATCAGGTTGGTATCAACGGCTTACGAATTTATAGTCAGTTACAGAATTTTTTTACAAATTCCATATATTTAGTTTAAACGTAAGATCTATTTTTCCATATATCTTTTACCGTCTTTTACGGCGAATAGGTGCGATCCAAATTCAATAACCAATCACAGCGCGGTATTTTTGTTCGTAAGCCGTTGATACCATATGTCAGTGTTAGTGTTTGTTCGCTCAACACAGGGGAAATGCAAGGTATAAATTTGAGGTTATATTCTTATTATCACTGCTCACTGTCTCTCGTCGGGACTGCCTGTTGCTAGTCAGAAGCTGTAGATGCTATTCTTGTGTTGTACGTTGCCATGGGAACGTATTTGTATTTGCTATTTCTAATATTCGCGTAGGGTATATAGGCAGTAAATCTCAAGAATGTCTAATGGACCTAGTTCAGCGAAACCACCCGCGTTGTCTCGTAACCTATATTTTAAATCATGGTACGGGCACAAACAAACAATTTGTTGTATTATTTTAAAGCATAACTTGCAAAGAGTTTTTCCTAAAATAATTAAAATAGCACCATAATTTATGTTTACCCAATAGATTCAGAGAGTATAGGGCTCCTGGCGATCCTCTCTTTAAAAAAAACGAGTGTGAGAGCTACCGCCAGGTCACTTGGAAAAGTTACACCCTTTATATGTCTTGATTTTATTTGATAAATTAGTGTAAAAAAAATAATAGTTACATAAAAAAAATAAAAAAATTGGGGTAAACGAATTTTTAATCAAAATAAAAATGTAGGGGGGGGGGGCGCCATCGGTACCTACTGCACAGGGCACCAGATTTCGTAGATCCGGCCCTGGAGAAACAGATATGTTCATAAAGGGTTAAAATTTTATATTTAAAGAGATAAAGCGTCACCTGAACAGGTGATTAACAGGGGAAGTGTTCTTCATTCTTCATACTTTCAGGCATTTCATCATACATCTTTAGTCCTCTGTGATTTTGATTTCTTCATTTGTGGCAATCGAACTCTGTTTATATTTCTTGTTTCGTAATTATGAATGTCTCTATTAAAAACAATTTCATCCTTAAAGTATTTTGGCATTTGGTTTTTCATAATTTTATGCACAAAAATTAACACGTTAAATAGTAGTCTCTTTTTTATTGGAATCCAATTTAGCTCCCCTCTCATTTGATTAATCCTTGCGTATTTGCCTTTTCCCAGTATACATCTCATAGCTTTGTTTTGTATAACTTCTAGTTTGTTCAAACTTCCTTCATTGGCCAAATATAACATTGCAGAGCAGTAGTCCAAATGTGGAGCAACGATAGTTTTATAAATAAGCTCCGTAGTGTTTCTATTTAATTTACGTCTTAGTCTTCTAAGAAAATTTACCTTTTTTGATACCTTTTTTAGCACATATTCAAAGTTTGCTGTGAAAGTCAGTTTTGAGTCGAGTATTACACCCAGGTATTTGATTTCATTTACTTTTCCAATTTTTTCACCATAGATTGTCAAATTTAACCCGTGTAACCCTGTTGTTTTTTTTGCCTATTTCCATATATGTTGTTTTGTTTACGTTCAGTTTCAACTTGTTTAATTTCAGCCATTTTGCTATATTTTGTATTTTTGAAAAAAAATGAGAGACTGATTAATCACAATGGGTAAAAGTATGGAATTTTTTGCAGAAGTTTAATTTTTGTTTATATTTCAATTCAACTTAAGCGATTGTTAAGTTTTTTTAAAGTATTAGTTAGAAATAAAATTGATTAGTCATAATAAAACTTATTTGCTTTCATAAAATTAGAGTGGTAAGAATAAATCCCATATTTGAAGGGGGCATATGTCCCCCTCGCGAGCTTTCTAGTAAAATTTTGGACGCGAGCCCTCTAGTGTTAAATAAAGAAAGCTGTTAAAACCAAAGGCAAATGGGGAATATTGCGGGAATTTTCATCTAAATCGTGAAATCTCCATAAGGTTGTCTGGACAATTAAATTTCATGTTATTGACAAATGTATCATTAATTTAAGCATGCTGAGGACAGAATTTTTGTAAAATACTGAATAGTACTGAAGATATGAGCCATCCAAGTGTTGATGTTTGCAGTCGGCTGATAAGTGTGTGATGTCGTAGTAGGGACAATGACTGGCGCAGCAGTACTGCAGCACTGCCATTTGAATTATGAATTGTATTGAATTGTGCCCCATGTGATGTCACGAGACACCATTGTATACGATTTACCCATGTTCACTTTGAAAGCTCATTACTTCGTAATTTTTGGAGATATCGACAAGCTAATTTTACTGTTATGAGTATTGAACTCGACCCGTCCAGCTGCTAGCCAACCGTCGTCCTACACACTGGGCCTTTGACCACCTCGTTGCGAACTTACCTTGGATTTAGTGCTAATTTATTTTTAATCACAGGATCTGAATTTGTCAGCGGCCTCATTGATTTTTCTGATAAGATAAATTGGGTAGTTAGTATATCTCTTCACAATAATTTATTATTACGCTTGTGGTGAATGTTTTCAGTTGCACTTCAAGCATTGACGCTTTGTGAATTGTTCATGTTATATATAGAGCAGATAGGCCACTTTTACTAATCTAAACTCAGCAAATGCTAAGTGTGCCCTTATCGGAAATCTTTGCAAATTCTTCTCATCTAAAATTTATTGTATTTTTCAAACTGTGCGAAATTACAATAGGCGTCAATAATTAAGTCAAAGCAAAATGTTTCATTAGTTATTTATTGACAAAAATTAAATGCTATTGTTCTTATTTGAACTAGACGTGGGCAAAATTGAATGACTGAATTAAATGAATAAATTCAATCTTGTAACACACTCGATCTGATTCTCATTTTCAAAAGGAATTAAATCTTTATTCCTTACCCTTGGCCTTGCATCTTACGATTTTTTAACAGCACCATATTTATTTTTATTTTGATTAATTTATTTTACAGTTAAATATTTCATGTTATATTGAGGTAAGAAAATAATAATGTACTCTATAAATATTGTAGTGTTTCGTAAGAATTAAATAAAATATTATTCTGGATATTTGTTGCGCGGATAGGTACACCTACCACAGGCGAAGCGCGCCGCGAAATTGCCTTTCACGGGTACTGTGTAGTATCCCGCGCAGTAAATCTTATACCTACAAAAAACCCTGTAGTCCCCGTCCCCAATCCAAGTGACAAAACCGCCAAGCGAGTCAGCCAAGATCCAAATAATTCTGAGCTCCGTGTGTCGCGTCTGTTTCACAGTTGTGTCCCGCCAGTCCCGCCAGTCATAGTCACGGAGGAATCGTTCCTCCGTGGTCATAGTCCTGTAACCTGTTCGGTCTGTGCGAACTCAATCCGCAACCCCAATCTCTGTTTCACTTATTCAAGGAATCAAAACATTTATTTCTTATTCATTTATGACGTCGTAGTCCCACGGGTCCCTGGGTACCACGTGTCGAGTCGATCCGACCGGTCCGCGGAATGCAAGTTATTCAAGTCACAGCAAGACAAAAGACACTTATTAGTCAGAAGTTCCCAATTCATTTCTTGATGCCCGCAGAGAATCGGTTCGTCGTTAGTCCCCGCTCGGCCAAGCCGTCATCTTAGGGTGAAACTTCCCACTTCGGACCGCGGAACGTTAATAAAAGGACTAAAAGCGAAAGTTTATTCTATGTCTTTTCTCCCTCACACGTGCGTAAATTGTGATGCAATACTTGTAGAAACAAAATGATGTTTATCTATATTATTGTTTTTTTGTGGTATCTGTCTCTGTCTACTCTAGCCGTAAACAAAAAATCAGTCGCTATCGAACCGTGATACTGATAAATGATAATCGAGCGATTTGTTCCTTTATTTTTGTAACAAATTATACGACGCGTGTCGCCAGGGCTTTTAATTAGTTTTTATTCGGCGCGTCTTTTTAACTTCACCATTGAGGTAGGTGCATTTAAAAAATATATATTTGACTGGAGCTTATTCCAGGTGACCGGTCCGGATATACCTACCTATGAAAGCGCGATAATAGTATGTTTTTTATGTGAAATCCGCACAAGTCCCGTCTGGAGCTAATGAAACTATGGCATCCCCAATTGGGATTTTTTGCGAGGCTGAAGGTAGTGGGAAGTTTAGATCACGTGAAATGAAACAATTTTAAGTTTAATAAATAAATAAAAATTAGTAAAACTTTAAGGGTTAACCACGAAAACTGTTTAATTTTAAGATTTAATTGCTTGCCTAATATAAACACATTTTTCTTGTTAAAAATTTGTCTTTTGGGCAAAATAATATCTAAGTACACATTGAAATATTTCATTAACCTCGTCGCGCGTCGTTTTTAGTACCTACGATTTTTCAAAACAACATAATTTACACTAAGAAGAGGGCTTTGCGTAGTGAAAACTTATTTATCACCGTTGTGATTTGAAACTCGATGAAACCAAAAATAACGACACTAAAAAGAGCAAACACATGCACCTAAAGGAGAACTAAGAAGTATGTAGAAGTAGTCTGCGAGAGAATGAGATAGTATTATCGGTCTCCTCTTTTTGCGGTTCATCGTAGCCTTTTCGGCCTCCTCTTTCGCTTCGTAGCCGAGGTTTTTTAAGTAAGCGAGGGTTTTTATTTTTTTTTTTTTTTTTTTTTTTTTTTTTTTTTTTTTTTTTTTTTTTTTTTTTTTTTTTTTTTTTTGGAATTAAAGGAATGAATAAAATGAATCAATTCAAAAGGCCGAGGGAATCACAATGAATCGATTCACCCCTGGGAATGAGTCTGCCCATGTCTAATTTGAACACATGTTTTAAGTTCATGCTAAAATGTGTTATTTTTTTTAATGCACATTTTTTAATAAAGTAATGATTTTGACATTAAAAAAACTGCTGCTTTTACATTTTAGTAAGCAATGAAATCCATACTCGTACCCCTGAGCAAACATTGTGCTGAATGCCTTTGGTAACATTGACATCACGTTGGTAACACCGATTTCATTCTTAATCACATTGGTGATACTGATAGTGTTTTCTTCTCAATCACTTATCATTCTCTTCTCGATCACATTGGTGACATCGATAGTGTTTCTCAATCACATTGGTGACACCGATATCATTCTCTTCTCAATCACTTATCATTCTCTTCTCAATCACATTGGTGACATCAATATCATTCTCTTCTCAATCACATAGGTGATGCCGATATCATTCTCTTCTCAATCACATTGGTGACATCGATATTGTTTTCAATCACATTGGTGACATTAATATTGTTCTCAATCACATTGGTTACACCGAAATCGTTTTCTTCTCAATCACATTGGTGACACCGACATTGTTCTCTTCGCAAGCACACGGGTGACACCGATATCATTCTCAATCACATTGGTGACACCAATATTGTTCTCTTCTCAAGCACACGGGTGACACCGATATCATTCTCAATCACATTGGTGACACCGATATTGTTCTCTTCTCAATCACATCGGTGACACTAATATTGTTCTCAATCACATTGGTGACACTGATACTGTTCTCAATCACATTGGTGACACCAATATCGCTTTCTTCTCAATCATATTGGTGACACCGATATTGTTCTCTTCTCAATCACATCGGTGACACTAATATTGTTCTCAATCACATTGGTGACACCAATATCGCTTTCTTCTCAATCATATTGGTGACACCGATATTGTTCTCTTCTCAATCACATCGGTGACACTAATATTGTTCTCAATCACATTGGTGACACCAATATCGCTTTCTTCTCAATCATATTGGTGACACTGATATTGTTCTCTTCTCAATCACATGGGTGACACTGATATCATTCTCAATCACCTTGGTGACACTGACATTGTTCTCAATCACGTTGATGACATCGAGATTGTGCGTTCGAGCTACAATCGTGATCGCTACATTAAAATAAGCCCCACCAGAAGGCAAGATATAGGTGAGAGACGATTGCTTTTCCAAAGTCAGCGATGAACAAAATCTTTTTCAATCTTAAGCTGATGAGATGTAGCTGTGGTCATCCAACTGAGATAGATAGATTGTAAAGTTTTGCTATAATTTCAGGTCAGCGTTCCGTGGAAGCGTTTGCAGACTTTGTGCGGAAGGAGCTGGTGGATCCCATCAGCGAGTTCAGTTCCCTGGAGGAGCTGACCAAGCTGGAGTCCAACAAGAGGATGATCATCGGCTACTTCGACCGGAGAGACATGCCGGAGTACAACATCTTCAGGCGGGTGGCCACCTCGCTGAAGGAAGAGTGCCACTTCCACGTGGGCTTTGGAGATGTCTCTGCGCAGATGCACCCACCAGGTACAGATAAATTATACACGTAGTTAGATCTGTAAAGTAGCAACAACTTCATTAAACACTGAAACTCACATGGTTTTTTGTCATGTTTTCTATGTCAATGCAACTATTTTAAGATCGCCATGTCATTTCGCATTGCCCTGTCAAAACATTTTTTCACACTATACCTCGGCTGAAATCGAACAGTAAGTTTTTTAATCTATATTGACGTGAATCATCTTTATGAATCCAATAACTTATCGTATTTTTATTGTTAGTCATTCTGAACAGTAATATACATGTTATATTGCTTTTAAATTTATTTTTCATTGTAATAAACACAAATTACTTAGAAAGTGATGTGAGCCATGGAGTAAAATAATTAGATTTTTTTAAATTAGCTCCAAACAGGAGGCCCTGAGGTTAAAAATGCCCCTCAGGGCCTATGTCATCTTTGGGGATGCTGTTTGAATGGTATTTTTTAGGGAAAAGAATTTCTGGGAAGGAAACGTGTATGAAGAATGGGTAAGAATGTGTCCAGGAGTGACAAATTCTGGTGTGAATCCATCCCTCCCACTGCGGTACAAGGTGATGGGTCGAGAGAGTCCGACTGGAGATATAAAAAGGTCTCCTTCAACCAGTCTCTCCCAATCTGGCCCGCCAAACGCATGTGCCGCCAAGCATAGATAAACCTCACTTGGACGCACTGGCATCATCGCGTAACCGACAGTACGCATCTGACGGTTTGCGACCGACAGTACGTGTACAGTATGGCACTATCTTCAGCCGAAGTCCTACATAATTTATTTATTTATTTATTTATAATTTGTACATTTATTTATAACAATTACAGGCAATATAGCCTAAGACGTTATAATTGTACCATTTATGCAGTGTATATGCAATGCCAAAAATCTTACAAATGCGCTATAGGACACAAAAATAAATCTATTTTTTTATCCACCGCATTCAAAAAGCACGTAGCTCTCCCCACAGGTGAGTTCATAAATAAATTAGTGCGGCTTGCTCTACTATATAGGAGGTTGTGATGACATCCTCGAGAGTGAGACTCTGGTACAAAAAAATTTAATTGGGCCAGTATCTCATTATTAGATAAGTGACCGTTTATTAGTTGAAAAAAATATTTAAGCAAAGCAATACCTGTACGTATCTCTAGGGAGTGGTAATTGGTCATGCCTAATATATAAATCGATAGGTAAAGCCAAGGGTAACGTACATAGAGCCGCGAGAATAAAAATCTTAAAAATTTCTTATGGACTCTTTCAATGCGTAAAGTGTATGTTAATTTGTGTGGGGCCCAGATGATCGAATTTGACTTAAGTACACTCAGGACTAGTGTGTTATATAATAACGTCAGTGTTTTTGTGTTACGAAACGGATATGAGTTTCTAATTACGAAGCCGAGAAGCCTGTATGCTCTGCTTATTAAATCATCGATGTATTGGTGAAAAGTTAGTTTGCTGTCGTAAATAACTCCTAGATTTTTGATTTGGTTTAGGTGTTAGAGAATAATTTCGTTAATTGTATATTCAAATACATGCGGTTTCTTTGATCTTGTATACGAGACGATATTGCACTTGGGTGTACTGAAGTTCAAGCCATTTATTTTGGGCCAGTTTGAGACGCAGTCAATGTCACGTTGTAGGAGAATACAGTCAAGAAGATTTTTATTGAGCGATATAGTTTGAAGTCATCTGCAAATAATAAATACAGCGAATGTGTGATGACTGAACCAATATCGTTAATAAAAATCAAAAAACAGAAGTGGTCGAAGGATAGACCCCTGAGGAACTCCAGAAAAAACTATGAATTCAAAAGAACTGGAACCCTTATAATAAACAAACTGTCTACGATAATAATAATAATAAATTTTCTAACTAAGGGCATTACTTATATGTTGCCTAAAAGCGAACATATTAATAATCCCTCTCAATATAGACCCATTACATGTCTACCGACAATATACAAAATTTTAACCTCTTGCTTGACAGATTTAATATATACTCATTTGGATGAAAAAAATATTTTATCTGAACAACAAAAAGGTTGTCGCAGAAAACATATGGGATGTAAAGAACAGTTAGTTATTGATTCTGTAATTTTAAAACAAATTCAAAATCAAAAGCGTAATTTACATACTTGTTATATAGATTATCAAAAAGCTTTTGATAGTGTCCCGCACTCGTGGCTAATCAAAATATTAAAAATATATAAAGTTAACCCAATTATAATTAGCTTTTTGAAAAATATTATGTCCTTTTGGAATACAGATTTGCTAGTTAATTTAAAAGGTAAGAAAATAGTAGTACCGGGCATTTCAATAAAAAGAGGGATTTTTCAAGGAGACTCATTGAGCCCTCTTTGGTTTTGCTTAGCATTGAATCCCCTTTCTAAAATGTTAATTAAAAGCAAGTTTGGAATAAAAATTAAGGGTAATACAAGAGAGAGTAGTATAGTTTCACATCTATTATATATGGATGATATAAAATTATTTTCAAATTCTGAATCAAATTTAGAGAAAATGATTAAGGTAGTTAAAAATTTTTTCAGATGATATTAAAATGACTTTTGGTTTAGATAAATGTAAAACTATCCATATAGAGAAAGGCAAAATTGTAGATGGAGACGAGGGTATATTTAGAAATTTCAAAATTCAAAGTATGAAAGGGGATGAGGTTTATAAATATTTAGGATACCCGCAATCGAATAGATTAGATCACACTAGTATTAAAAATGATATTAGGATTAAATTTCAAACTAGGATCAGAAAAATTTTAAAATGCAATCTATCTGCTAAAAATTTAGTAAAAGCAATAAATACTTGGGCAATACCTCTACTAACGTACTCATTTGGCATAATTAAATGGTCCAATACAGATTTAGATAGTTTAGAACGATTAATTAGAACTACGTTAACAAAATTTAATTGCCATCATCCAAATTCAGCTATAGAACGAATTAATTTACCTAGAAATTTAGGAGGTAGAGGTGTAGTCAAAATAACATCTTTGAAACACAATCAGGTAGAAATGCTTAGAAATTTTTTCCATAGGAAAGCTAATAGCTCAGAAATGCACAAAATAATTTGCAAGGCAGATAGAAATATTACACCTTTAAATTTATATGACGAGAATGCCAACATTCTTATAAATACTAACCAGGAATTATTAGATTCCTGGTCAAATAAAATTATTCACGCAAAACACTTCAATTATCTCAACCAAACGTATGTTGACAAACTTTCGTCAAACAAATGGTTGAGTATTGGAGAGTTGAGCGCAGAAATAGAAGGATTTATGCTTGCCATTCAAGATAGAGTCATTAATACTAAAAATTATAGAAAGCATATAATCAAAGATATAAATCAAATTGATGATTTATGTAGAAAATGTTTGGCTTTTCCCGAAACTATAGAACATATTATATCGGGATGTTCTATATTAGCGCCTTCTGAGTATACATTTAGGCACAATCAGGTTTTAAAAATAATTCACCAAAGTTTGGTAATTAAACATAACTTGATTGATTGCCGTAATGTAGTACCTTATTATGAATATGAACCAAATTCATTTATAGAAAATGAATTTTATAAAATATATTATGATAAAACTATACTAACAGACAGAACAATTAGTCATAATAGACCTGATATAGTTTTACATGACAAAATTAAAAAAATAACTTATATCATTGATGTAGCTATTCCAAATTCCTGTAATATTCAAAAAACTGTTTCTGAAAAAATTAGAAAATACACAGATTTAGGAAATGAGATTAAAAGAATTTGGCATTCTCGGACTATAAAAATATTACCATTTGTTATTTCGGCCACTGGCATAATACCTAGGAATCTGATTCAAAATTTAAGCATATTAGATTTGTCAAAGAATTTGTATATAAAAATGCAAAAAGCAGTAATTTTAAATACATGTAGGATTACAAAAGATTTTTTAAATATTTATATTGAGGGATCAGTAGGATTTATAGGTTCAATTAGAAATGCCACAGAGCCGAACCCTCTGATATGAAAATATCTGGAGTCGGTGAATTATATTCCCATTTGGTCTCTAGTAGGTTGACATGTTGTTCTTGTATTGTTTTGTATTTATAATACTTATATAGTGCAATTGCATAACGTGGATTCACTAGATGATCATTTGGGGAAGTGTATGAAAGGGTTTAGTTTTTCTTTCTTTTTTTTTTTTTTTTTTTTTTTTTGGGGGGAAAATTTAACCCGGACATTTAAATCTGGTGCGTAAAATATATCACTATATAATTGCGCACACGCACAAAGTTTCGCACTTATATAGTGATGGTACGTAGGAGTTTTTCAAATATTGTCAGGTCATTAGTAAACTGATAAAATTTGTCTTTCTTTTAATAACTCAGGTACGCCTTATCGGTCATACGTATGTCTAATAATGTTATGTTGTCGTGTAAACAAGCTTATGAGTCAGAGTGGTTAAAAAAAAAGAATTAGCTTATTGTTATTTGTGAGAGTGTAAAATGTAACAGTGCATGCAGATTATTATGGGAATGTTAGATATATTAATTTTGTATAGGTTTACTTTTAGATACAGATTATATTTATCTGTAAAGAAAGAATCAAAAGGAAAACCTTCTTGATTCTTGACAGAATCTCTCCTTACTGGTGAAACATTTTCCGCTTCTGAAATAATATTTGTGGTGTGTTGTGAAATAATTTTAATTATTATACTATTTCCAGGAGAGCCCATCATTGTGTACCGAGCCGACAAAGACAAGACAAACGAGGCTGACGAGACCTACAGGGGATCGTTGAACAACTTTGACGAGGCGCACATCTGGGTGCAGACCAAGTGCGTCCCTCTCGTGCGAGAGATCACCTTCGAGAACGCCGAGGAGTTGACGGAGGAGGGGCTGCCCTTCCTTATCCTCTTCCACACTCCCGGAGATACGGAGATCGTCAAGAAGTACAATGATCTGGTTATCAGAGAATTGCTCGGAGAAAAACGTGAGTAACAATGTGTTTTTTTTTTCATTAGCTCCACACAGGAGGCCTTGAGAAAAATAAGCCCCCTCAGGGCCTACATCATCTTTGGTGATGCCGTGTGGAGGGTCTTTTTAGAAAAGGAAGGAGAGAAAGTTCTGGGAAGGAAAAATATTTATTTTTTTTATTTTTATTTATTTTATTTTAAATGCACATTTACAGTTATACATAACCAATAATAAACATACATTTTATTTTATTAAGTAATAATAGCGTTTTTGAATTGATGAATATTTAGTTTAAAAATATCTATATCAGGGGACAGGAAATTTAGTAAAATAATCATTTTACCGAGCGGCATTACTAATGGTAAGTTAGTTCTGCATCTCGGAACAATAAAAGTTCTGTGACTGCGCGCTCTTGTGAAGTTGTCGGGGACATAAAACTCAATTTTTTGTAATATATCGGGAATACAGATGTTACCGTTTAAAAGTTTATATGCTGTTCAGCAAAGCAGTTTTCCTTCTTTCGGCGAGGCTATTTTTTTAATTTTTTTTTTTATTATTTCATAAATGATTAAATGTTACATTTTTGGCCATTTTTGACTACCATACTAGGCTGTTGCCCGTGTTGTGGTAGTCATACATGTAATATAATTTTATATAAACAGATAATAAAATATAAGAAGAGAAAAGAAAAAAATAACATATTTAGGGATAAATAAAACTAAAAACAGATAAAAATATAAGAATTGCAAGTTATCTAAGAAATAAAGAAAATTTAAAGAAGATGAAATAAACATTGGTGAGCATTATTCTTCTTGAAATAAAAATAGAAATAAAATTTGGTAAGTAATCTTCTGCACGAGAGTACACGTTTGTAGTCATTTTTGATATTCGTTCTATGAAAGAAATTGGAAAGAGTGTTAGAGAAAGTAATTTTTTGATTGATTTTTTAAAATGCAATATTAAGTTAAAGTAATTGATTAATTAAATTTGTAATATTTTTTTTATTAATATTAATATTATTTGTTTTTTGTTGTAATATTAAGCTCTAATTGTAATAATAATAATACTTTTATTGTAATATTAATACCCAGCATGCCGGACAAAAAGGCTGATGGATATAACCAGGGATAATATCCGAAGTCTCTAAGATATAAATATCTCAGAAACTTCTTTTGCACTTTCTCAATCATTTAAGAGTATAGTATGTTAAATCCACTGGTCCCCATATTACTGAACCACTTTCCAAAATGCTACGTACTAAACTATAGTATAGCAAACGAATCGCGGCTGAGCTGCAAAAGTGTCTGGAGTTGCTTAGCACAAATCCTAGCATTCTTAGAGCTTTGCTGCATATCGTCTCTATGTGGACGTGAAATGTTAGGTGCGCGTCAAATGTGATTCCCAAATCTCTCAAAATAACATTGTGTTGAAGAGACGAATAAGACATTTTGTAGTTATAGTAAATCGTTTTGTTCGCCTTGGTGTAGCACATGATAGAGCATTTCTTAATATATGAAGGGTGGGTAGGAATCTGGGGGTCAGTAAGTAGGGGGAATGTAACAGACGTATGAATCCAACCCTCCTGCAGTGCAAGGCGATGTTTCAAGAGAGTACGGCTGAAGAATTCAAAGGGACTCCCTCTATCATTCTCTCTCGATCCGGCCTGCCATGCAGCTGGTGGGCAGACTCATCCGCCGCCAAGACCCGGACAAACCTCACCCCATGAACCCGGGCACCCCTGCTAACGAACCACTTGGGATGACCTATGGGGGATGGGGGGGCGGTACCCACACCCGCCTCCCAAATTGATTGTTCTATTATTGTTTTATGATAACTTACTTATTATTGCGGTATTTGTGAAACCTGTTTAATGAATTGAGTGTTGAAAATTATCCTTGCACCACAAAGGGAGATATACGCCTAACGTCATTATTTTGTTTTTGCTTCTCATTTTCCTGAACAGTTATTATTGTAGGAAATGTTCTTTTACAGGCTCATCTACGACAATTATTTAATACAAGCCGGTTCCCGGCATGCATTGCAACGCCATATTTAAAGAAATACATTGTTTCTCCCTGAATCACCTTTCCCGTGCTTCCCCGTTCCCCTCTCGCGTCCCCTTCCTAGCTAGTCTGATGTATCAGCTATATTATTGTAAAGTTTCATTAAAATTCATTCAGTAGTTTTTGCATGAAAGAGTAACAAACACACATACGTCCGTACAAACTTTTGCGTTTATAATATTAGTAAGATGAAAACTTAATACCTTTTATTGAAACATAACCTTCATACCCCAAAGCAGTGTATGTTTTTAATTATTAAATGTACTTATCATTAAGTAAGAATTTCATAAGCCTTGTGGGTGGCGGGTGACACGACAATAGCTTTGTAACAAACTTCACGTATAATGGTTTCGCATAAGATGCGGTGTTAGAGATGGACTCGAAGTTGAGTTCTTAAATTTTAACCGTACAGACATTAGAGTATTAATACTATCAGATGTCTACACTATATTCATGTGCATTTCAACTAACCCAGACCTCTGAAAAATTACAGGATATTACAAATGTTGGATTTGTGAAGCTGAAATAGTATTTATTTGAAAGTATGTATTTATGAAAAAAATATTTCTACGTTTATTCAAAAGCAAACATTGTAAATTTGAGAGACAATCAGAAATTTATCTTTCTAATGAACACCGTTAGTAAACATGAAAATTATGACATTAGTCTGAAAAGAGCCCCAACTGAAATAAGTATTTTTAATAACCTTCATTCTCTAATGTAACGACATAATTGTAATATGAAATTATATATGCATGTACATAGGTTTTATGTGCTTGGCCATTTCAGTATTACTTTTTGTATTGAATGCAAATCTTAGATTTACACCGTATTACCTCATGTGCATTTATAATTTAATAATAATAACTAATACCTAAGTGATTTACCCTTGGACTAATACATTATTGTAATATATACTCGTATAATGTAATGCTCTTTGTTTATTTATTATTTTGTGTGACGCGGCGTGTGTTGTAATGCCATTCTAAGAAAGAAATGGTTTCTCCCAGCATCCCCGTTTCCGCTCCCATTCTCTTCTCGCGTCCCCTTCCACATTCCCCCTCCACTTCCCCGCCTTTCCCACCTCCCCCCTCTATCTTCCCCGCCTTCTCCACCTCCTGTCCCCCCCCCCCTCCGATACCCCGGCCTTCCCCTCCCGCGTTCCCCTTCTACATTCCCCTTCCACTTCCCCGCCTTCCCCGTCTCCTTCCTCCATCTTCCCCGCCTTCTCCACCTCCCGACTCCCCCCCCTCTGACTCCCCGGCCTTCCTCTCCCGCGTTCCCCTTCCACTTTCCCCCTCCGCTTCCCCGCCTTCCCCGCCTCCCCCCTCCACCTTCCCCGTCTTCTCCACCTCCCAAGTCCCCCCCATCCGACTCGCCGGCTTTCCCCTCCCACGTTCCCCTTCCACATTTCCCCTCCACTTCCCCGCCTTCCCCGCCTCCCCCCTCCACCTTCCCCGCCTTCTCGACCTCCCGAGTCCACCCCCACCGACTCGCCGGCCTTCCCATCCCACGTTCCCCTTCCACATTCCCTCTCCACTTCCCCGCCTTCCCCGTCTCCCTCCTCCATCTTCCCCGCCTTCTCCACCTCCCGAGTCCCCCCCCTCCGATTCCCCGGCCTTCCTCTCCCGCGTTCCCCTTCCACATTCCCCCTCCACTTCCCCGCCTTCCCCCTCCACCTTCCCCGCCTTCTCCACCTCCCGAGTCCCCCCCCCTGATACCCTGGCCTTCTCCTTCCACATTCCCCACCTTCCCCAACCACTCCCCTCCTTTATTCCCCTCCCCCTCCTGTATTACCTTCCCACTCATACATTCCTCTCCCCCTCCTGCATTCCCTTCCCCCTCCCGAATTCCCCTCATCTTACTAAATTCCCTCCCTGCCCACAGATAAGAAACACTTCTACACGATAGGAATTGATTAATTACATCTCATATTTCTCAACATGCATTTGAATAAGCACAATGCGCTTATCATGTCATGATTATTAATAATGATAAATTATTGTGAACCAATTCTCATAATTTATGACAATCTATGCTATCTATCTTTGCTATCTAACTGGATGCAATTTATATTTATGTACTGTGAAAATATAACATTTCAGAACAGCTAAAAGTTGGTTTTGACATTTTTAAATATGAGTTGTTTTGTCGTTGACTTGAATGTGACATTTTTTAATGTGAGATGTTTTGTCATTGACTTGAATGGGACATTTTTAAATGTGAATTGTTTTGTCATTGTCTTGAATGGGACATTTTTAAACATGAGTTGTTTTGTCATTGTCTTGAATGGGACATTTTTAAATGTGAGTTGTTTTGTCATTGACTTGAATGGCTTTTCACGAGTAGTTATTGAATTAATTTGTGTTGTGCTTTTTGCAGAGAATGTGAACTTCCTGACGGCCGATGGCAAGAAGTTTGAGCACCCGCTGCACCACCTGGGCAAGAGCCAGAACGACCTGCCGCTGATCGCCATTGACTCCTTCCGCCACATGTACCTGTTCCCCGACATCAAGCGTATGGAGGAGGAGGGTGTTATCAAGCAGTTCCTACAGGACCTGCACTCTGGGAAACTTCACAGGTCTGTGAATAGCACCTTTTGTTTTCTTACCGTATACTTACCTTATAATCTTTCGGTCTTTGAAATTTCTTCAAAGAAAATTATCCCATCTAATAGTACCACAAATAAATGTTAATGAGGTTAAAAGTCTTGCACTTCTTCTTCAAGTCCTTTTCGTGGATTATGTCTCAATGTTGTGAAGTTCAAATTTTGGTAAGCAGGTAGTAATTTTTTAAAAATTTCCCCTTTCCTTTTTTATAACCAGCTTTAATCCTAGATAAGAATCCGTAAATGGGACCATGGGGTTTAGCACGGTCGTATCGATAGGTTGAGCTCGTTAGGCATTTCAACCAGACATTGTTAATGAAATAAATAAGAAATTGTCTTATGATAGGAACCCTGGTGGTTATTGTCTATAGATCTGCATTCTTAAACGTCAAAAGCAATAATTATGAAGATTGTTTATCTTTTTTTTTAGCTGATATAATAATATTAAATAATACACTCACTTTAACCCTTAACCGGTGACAGGCCGGAGCCCGGAATTTGCGGGCCTACAATGCGCATGCGCGAGAAAATAATTCAAATATTTGAATAATATTGTCGATGAAAAACTTTTGGTCTGCGATTTTGACCCTTATATGTACAGAATTTGTATGAAGAACAGTGTCAAAATCGCTTGCGCCATCATTACTCTAGGTGGTGTTGAAAGTTTCATTGACCTTGTCACCCTGGAATAATTTTAAAACGATTTTTTCCATGACAATCCGCTGTCATAATTTGCCGCGAATTTAACGGTCGCAATAAATGCGTTTATCGCGAATAAAACGTCGTAAAACCTATTAATTTACGTAATAAATGCAAGTAATGTGGTGTTAGTAGATAGTTTATTGTGTTGTGAATGTGTTTCAGTCAATAAAATATACAATAGCTCAAAATTTATCAACAAAACATTCAATTCAAAATTCAAAGTGGTGGTTTTTTAGTGTTTTTTCGCGGAGTTCCGCGAATTTCCGCGAAATGTTCCGGCATTTGACCGGTTAAAGTCTATTTGTTCAATTTTCGGAACAACTCATATATACGTCTCATAGAAATCGTTGTGTCTCCCTTACTATCACAGTGAGAATTATGATTTTAACAGTGTTAGAAAGAGAAAATACCACGCTTTATACTTAAATATAAAAATTAATCACAAAAGAAGTAAGGATTCCTTTATGAAACAAAGTTTCGAATTGCAATTTTAAATAAATTTATGAATCTTTGGGAATTTTTTATTATTTATTTTTTACATGGAACGACAAAAAAGTGACATGATAATAACGTTTGTAATACATTTTTCTAATAAAATGTATACGTGTTTTTATTTTTATTGTTATCTGTAATTTTATTTTAAAAAAATATGTAAAAGCTAAGCCATTTTTAAAACTTTTTTATGTTTGCATCCAAAATTTTTATATTTCACAAATCACATGTTTATTTTGATATATAAAATATGAAAGCGTATTTTATCACCTGTCAAAAACAGTTTTTAGTTTTCGGATACATTCAGAAATATAACAAAATTGATTTTGTTATAAAGCGGAAATACTTTGAGGCTAGTACTAAATATTGTCGAGGCCTGAGGGGTTAATTTACATTGGAGGCCTGCGTGTACTTTTTGACACTCTAATGGGAGTTATTGGTCAATGAAGTCTTTAGCCTTAACTTTTAACATAATTTCTATTCTATTAGCCATAACTTCTAACATTTTGAACAATTTTATAAATTCCGTTTCTACAAGCTCGAACGGATTCAGTTGATCATGTATCTAGTGTCCGAGAGATCAACTGTCTGAGGGATCAACTGTGGGGAGATCAAGCGTCATGGAATTGTTTTTTGATATTAATCACGATGCAAGTTTTGCATAAACAGCCTATCCAAGATCAAACCATTCCTAGAATTGAGGCGTGGCACTACTTGTTAGAATAAGATAACATTGGAATTTAGCTTATCATGTCACATAAATTGTTGTGATTTTTGTTATTAATAATAGGTTATGATAAATAAATTGCATTTAAGAATTATTATACATTTTATAACACAAACATTTAAAAACAATTATATACCGGAAATTTTGTAATGATTGACAGCTGCTGATATCATTATTTTAAAAATCGTGCATTATTATTATACACATACATATTAAAATGTTTTTACATGATGAAATACACAAAAAATGCTACATATTAAATAAACCTTGGCTTACATTGTCATCTAGATAAGCTCAGCTTATTTGCTATTCCTGTCAAAGTTAAGCTAATCAATGATAAAGTGGTGAAAATCTTAACATTTTTTTACATTAGCTCCCACACAGGAGGCTCCGAGGAAAATAATTTCCGTCAGGGTCTTTCCATTTTAGGGGATGCTGTGTGGAGGGTCTTTTTAAGGAAAGGAAGGAGAGAAGGTTCTGGGAAGGGAAAAAGTTTGAGGGGTGGGTAGGAATCTGCGGATTAGTATGTTCGGGAGTGACAGACGTATGAATTCATCCCTCTTAGCTGAAGTGCCCGGGTTCATGAGGTTTGTACAGGTCTTGGGGGTGGATGCGTCTGCCCACCCACTGCGTGGCGGGTTGGATCGAAAGAGACTGGTTGAGGGAGGCCTGTTGACCTTCCCAGCCGGACTCGAGTTGGAGGCATGGATTCATACGTATGTCACTCCTGGACACACTGACCCCCAGACTCCTACCCATCCCTCATACCATTTTCCTTTTCAGAATTTCCTCTCCTTCCCTTCCTTAAAAAGAGCATCCCTTAAGATGATACAGGCCATGATGGAAATTAAACTAAAAAAACTCATGATTCCCCAATATTGGAGGTGTCGTAGATCCACTGGCTCAAGCAGCTGAGTCTCGTAATATGGGTGTCACATAAAAAGTAAATATGTTATCAAACCTTATCAGATAATAATTAGTAAGTGTATATATATATATTATGTTAGGTGACCTTCACCTAGCAGCAGTCTTATCTTAAACTACACACTGTTTTGGCGTGAGATTTAATAATATAAATGCACGCCCAGTTTACATGAATTTACTTTTCTTACATCAACAGTGTTGCATTTATAAAGCCGGGTCCATAGCTCATCATTTGCCTTGACAGCCCCATAACAAGTCAATGTTTGTCATCAAATATTGTCAACTTTTGTTGTGTTTCGAGTTTTGTTGTGCTTCCCATGTTCGACGAAAAACATTTCCTAAATACTCCATCCCGGGTGAAGCGGGAAGGCAGGCGGGGGCCGGTGGGGGGTCGTGCGTGGAGAATTAACGGAACGGCCTTTGTGGTTATGTGCAATGAGCAGGCATAATCACGAGTTTAAAATATTATTATACCTAAATATAATATAATAATAAAAGTATTTGATAATTATATCAAATATTTATAATTGTTCTGTTCTTGACGTAAATATTTACACACTCTAAATTCTTAATAGTAACTTTAGGTCGTGCAATAATTGATATTAGTCGGAAATCTTTCCGAAAATGGTCCACTTGGTGTTTACGGTTTTGGTTGTAACTCCTAGAATAGTCTCCACCTCTGATAAGGCATCGTACCTCTTCAATTTATTTTTGAAATCTGGGCACTGGACGTCCCAAATGATCTGATTTGTTTCCCTATTAGGGAAATGAATGCCAAAGTATTATGATTTTCCATTGCGCTCGGGACTCGGGAATGCTCAAAGCTCGAACTGCAACTTACGATTGTTCGACAGCATCGGTCGCGGCAAGACCCAAGTCATAAAATAATAATAACAATATAAGGCTGTTTATGAAATTTGCGTTTTTGTGTAAAATCATTTCAAGGGCACTGTACAAAAACATGTTACGCATCCACGTTCCCGCGCGGAGAATATTCCAGGCGTTTCTCTATTTAAACCGAATAATTATATTAATATTTGTTACTTCTTCTTTCGTATGGTGGGGGGTCAGAGGGGGACATCTAGGTCTGCGAGCCAGTCTAGGGCCTCAGGCGTTGCCCTGTGGACCTCATAAATCCCGCCGGGGAATGAATGGAGCGGGCATTCGTTGACCACATGTTCGGTGGTCTGCACCGCACCGCATTCACACGTCGCCGACTCTTTAAGGCCCCATCTATGCATCATGTGAGCACAACGGCTATGGGAGCACCTTTTCACCAGAGTTTGCGAGGCAATGAGAACCCAGGCTGTCTCTCAGTGGGGTCTTGCACGAGATCGGCGTTTTTGACGTTGGCTGATTGCCACTCAAGCTTCCACCTATCTTCTGGGGTGAGAGGTGTTCGAAGGAGTCTTTCTCCTTCCGTCCAGAAGAGTTTTCGAGACTTTAAGCGGCATGCCGGGTGAGAAACGACATCATCGTGCAAGGGTATTTTGCTTTTTTGCAGCGCCTTGTATTCCCTCAGTGTTGCAATCTCTCGCCTGATATTTGGCGGGGTTATATTTGCAAGTACGGGGAGCCAAGGAAGAGGAGTCGATAGTGTGCCAACCGCCGCACGCAAAGGTAGTGTCCGCCGCGCTATTCGCGATGTTACCGGCACGAATATTGTTACCGCGCGTGTAAGGTAGTGAGTGCTGTGAGTGAGGCGGCAACCAAATATTAAGAGGGCCTCCGACTACGAATACTTATGCCGCCACGTAAGGGGCCGAAGACCGAAAGGTCTCCCGGCCAAGGGGAAACATTAAATATCGGGGAACAATTGAAAATATTGTCCCTGAATATTGAGGGAACATCTCTCTCAAAGGTGGACTTTTTAGTAAAATATTTGTTACTATATTATAATTTAATTATCAAATATATTTATTATAATATTATACGTAAGAATAATAATATTTTAAACTCGTGATTATTTAACCGGTTGTGTGCTGTTTGTCACCCGGTGGCCGCGAGGTGGCCGCGGCACTTTGAAATGCAATTTTGACCCTTATGTATAAAGAAAGTGTATGAAGAACAAGGTCAGAAACGCTTGCTCTATTATCATCCTTTACCATAGCGAAACCCGCAATGCGTCTAGTCACTCGGAATAATTTATATATAATTTGCCGTAGTGCGGGATGTGAACAGTTTCTGCGCATGCGCGGGGAAAAAAATACGTTTTTTCTACTATTTTGACCCTTCTATGTACAAAATTTGTAAAGGAAGTGTCAGAATCGCTTGCACCAACATTCCCTATGTGATGGGTAAAGATTTCATTCACCTTGTAACCACAGAATATTTTGAAATAATTTTTATCTGTGGGCATCTCGAAATTTCATTTTGGTTGCGTCACATTTATGAGTTCCTCGACTAAAACATCGTAAAACCTATCAATTTACGTAATTAACGCAAGTAATGTTGTTTTGGTAGATAGTTTATTGTTCTAGGAATGTGTTTCGGTCAATAAAATATACGATAGGTAAAAATTAATCCACAAAACATTCGATTCAAATTGAAGGTTGTGAAATTTCCGTATTGTTCCTCCGCGCTCCAACGGATTAAGCTCGTTCATTACACATAACACATAACCTCAAAAAGTCGTTCGGTTTGTTCTTCCATAAATATGACCACACCGCGCGGCTCCTGTTAATTAAATGAATTATACCCCCCCCCCCGCCGGCCCCCGCCTGCCTTCCCGCTTCACCCGGGATGGAGTGTTTAGGAAATGTTTTCCGTCGAACATGGGAAGCACAACAAAACTCGAAACACAACAAAAGTTGACAATATTTGATGACAAACATTGACTTGTTATGGGACTGTCAAGGCAAATGACGAGCTATGGACCCCGCTTTACTTTGGCACAAAATTAAATTGAGCTATCAATATTTTTTTATATGCATTTTTTTCATAATATTGCTGATATTAAACTGGCAAACACATTCAATGTTACTAAAAGAATAATTCTTTTAACCCGTCAGGCCTCGGGCCGATTTCGTCAAAATATTTCTGCTTCGTAATGATATCCTAATAAATGGAATATTTCTGAACGCATCCGAAAACTAAAAACTGGTTTTTAAGTGATGAAATACGCTTCAAAAATTTATAATTGTAAATAATAATTTTTTAAATGTAAAAATTTTTAATGCGAACAAATGTTTTAAAAATGGCTCATAATGGCTAACCCTTCAGGCCTCAACCGTGTTTTGTACGAGGGTCGAAATATTTCCGTTTTGCAATAAAATTCAAATAAATGGAAAATTTCTGTTTTGGAAAGGTGGTGAAATACGATTTCAAGTTTTATAATAAGAAATAAACATATAATATTTGAAATATTAAATTTTTGCATGCAAACATAAAAAAGTTTTAAAAATGGCTCACCTTACATTTTTTTCTAACTACAATTACTAATAATGAAAAAAAAAATAAAAACACATAACACATTTTATTAGAAAAAAGTATTACAAACGTTATTGTCATCTTCCTTTTTTGTCGTTCCATGTAAAAATAATTAATAAAAAATTCCCAAAGTTTCATATATTTATTTCAAATCTCAATTCGACACTTTAGTTTCATAAATATCTTACTTCTTTTGTGGTTAATTTTTATATTTAAGTTTGAATCATATTTCTCACTATGATAGTAAGGGAGATACAACGATTTCTAAGAGACCTACATGAGTTGTTCTGAAAACTGAACAAATATACTTTTTTACGGGTTAATTAAAATCACTGATAATGAAAACAAATAAAAACACGCACATAATTTATTAGGCGAATGTATTACAAAACGTTATAGTCAACTAATTTTTTTGGCATTTCATTTAAAAATATTTAATAAAACCAAAGTTTCATAATTTTTTTTGAAATTGCCATCCAAAACTTTGATTTTGTAACATCTTACTTCTTTTATGGTCAAGTTTTAGATATGAATATAAAGCGTGGTGTTTTTTCTTTCTAACACAGTTTAGGTTGTATTTCTCACTATGACAGTAAGGGAGATACAATGATTTCTATGAGACCTATATGAGTTGTTCCGAAAAGCGAAAAATTTTGCCTGGTGGGTTAATAATTTTTTTATGCATTTTTTTGATATTGCAGATATTAAATTTGCAAATAAATTAAATGCCATTAAAAGAATAATTTTCTTAATTTAATAATTATTTATTATTATGGAGAAACCAACCAAATTTAATTTAGTTGCCAAAAAACCACTTGAGTTATCACCGGTACAAGCTCGTGTCGTGTTTTTATCACCAAGTTATTTACATTGAAACATTTCCATGTTATCATTTAAATATTTGTATATGGGTATTTCTCTACTAATTGGAAACTGGCCCATACAACACTGTCCCAAGCATATTTTTGTTAATAATTAAGAAAATATGTACATACATGGAAAGGCATTAATAAATGAAATATATATTTACATAAATCTCACACATTTTCCTCTTAATTTTTGGTTTATGGTAAATTTTACGAAAAATATTGACAGGGGACTGTTATATAATTCAGAGGAGTATTTATATGAAATAAAAAACATATTTTCATTGAATATAAGCAATCAGTCTTTGTTTCTATTTATTATAACTATTACCATCTGTATTATGGACTGATAAAACAACAATTTCTAAACAAATAAAACATGTTATGAACTTTCTTAATTCTACAGAACACTTGTATTAAATTTATTAAAACTTCTTAAGCAAACAATCTTTGCTTCACTCTTTATTGACTTGTAAAATTAATACTAAAAAATATTAACTTGCTTTCTAATATCACAATCAACATTATGACTTGACAATAATACTTTGAAATATTTAACCTTTAATAGTAACCAGTTGTAATTATATACAAAATCAGTCATCATATTGCAGTTCCAGAAAATATTAAAATTAAATTATTTCTCTAAAACCGGTACAGCTGATGGAAAGTAATAATAATATCTTTTCCCTTTTAAGATTAGATCTGGATTTGGTCACTTTTCCAGTATTTGTCCAAAAGAAACATCAGAAACATCATTTTCGTTAACTCTAAAAGTGTGACTTATCGTCACAAATTTTCATACAAGTTACTGTTAGTTTACCTTCCTCATAATCTATTTGACCATAACGATATTCCACGTTTATTGATTTTAGCTATAGTTATAGTTAATGCATTATCTGGCAATCTCAAAGGCACCGGAAAAGCTGATGCGGAATACACTGAATCAGGCATATTTTCCTTAACAAAAGTATTTGTAACTGCTTTCAAAACTTTTTTCTTTGCGCGATAGGTAGAACAATGCTCTCTCCAAGTTTTTCTTGGAGCCTTCTGCTCACGACTACTCATGTCCTTAACTAATTTTCTTGTGCCTTTTTCTTTCATTTCTTCTCTTTTCTGTGTGTCATTTTTAAGTCGTTAGTATCTCAAACGTGCAGCTATGCATTTTCGATCTAATATTTCTTCCCTTGTTTTCGCTGAATTCTTTTTATGTGGTATTATGGAGTATTACCTGCTATAAAAATAATATTAAACGAAATGTTTATATTGTGCAATATGGCAGGTAAAACTTGAAGATACCTAAAAGAAACAGTCCCCTGTGGTATAGAACAGTCCCCTGTGACATAAAAATGACAGGGGACTGTGCCCAGGGGACTGTTATTTTTGCATAGAAACTTTTCTAGCATAAAACCATTTTAAATCAATTCAAAATCAAGAAGCAAGCGTGATTGCATTCTCGATAAGTAATTATTTAAAAAAAAAATCGTAATTTTATTACTTAAAACTATAAGTAAAATGCTTACCAGGGGACTGTTCAACTAGCGGTCTAGACACGTAGTTCACTTACAAGCGTGGCTGTGAAAATGCATACGATGGCGTCAGCCCACATAGCTCTACAACCGAACGAATATCACACCGATTTCGTTCTGTTTCACGATATAAACTACCGCGCCAATGCATAGTGCGATTTCGGTGCAATTTTCAAATTGTAACAGGGGACTGTTCAAAAAAATTGAGGACAACATTTGATAACTGTTTTCTTAAATAAATTGTTATTTTAAAAATATGATTGTGTATTGCAAAGATGCTTACTATATTCTAGTACTATTTATACACTTTTAACTGACGCAGTAATGATACTGAAAATGAATATTTGTCATAAGACTTGTAATTTCGGAAATGGGACACGACAGGGGACTGTGAATTGAGGTGTTTGAAGTGCATTTAAATTAATATTACAATATTATTTTACTGTATGAGCTATAGCATGCCAAGAATAGCTAACATATTGTCGTTATCAATACAAAGAACTCGGTAATATTAAGATCTACTATATAAAATTTACCTGGGACAGCGATTTTCCAATTAGTGGAGAAATGCCCATATTTAATTGAATATTTTTTGGCTATCATACTGTGTGATTGTGCGTGATAACTAGGGCTCAGATAAATATGTATTAAAAAATTCAAAATATGTACATATAATATGGACTAAAAAATGTAAAATATGGAGTATAAAATAAGAATATATTTCATATTAAACAATGTTTATTGTGAAAAATTACTATGCAATAACAGTTACATTAAAAAAATTATAAAAAGATGTTCAGGTAATTCAAATAAAAATAAAAAAAGTTTTATTCATCTTCCTCTAAATCTGTCTTATCAAATTGATTGATGTAATGGGAGCGTACTTAAAGACGCCTAGTTCCGAAATTGTGTAAGGCACGTCTGCAGTACCCTCAAAGCTTCCGCTCAGAACTTTATTAATTGTTTTTAGGGTGTCAAATCCTTTATTTTTGTCTAAAATATACTTTACTTGATACGCAAAGGTTGTTTATCCTTGGGAATTTTGAAATTAAAATGATATGTACCTAGACAGTAGTAGTAGCTGACTTGAGTAAGTGAAAATAAAAAGACGCGCAAGCAACGGCAAGCAAGTAGAGGAAGAGATTCAAAAATCAAATTACGATGAATAATACGCTAGAGAAATGAAACACACGCGGCCGTGTGGTGGCGAGAATGCAAACATGTAAAATTATATCAATTTTTGTGAACTAACTCATGTTTTATGATATAAAAATCGAAAATATGGATGATTGTGATATTTTTTGTAAAATATGGACTTAACCATGAAATATGGAAAAATATGGAAAATAAAAATTAGTTTTTCACAATCTATATATGATAATCTAGGTAGAGAACACATACGAGACCGAAAATCGTGCAAATTAAAAATATGTATTTACATATTAATCCGGGTCCTAGTGATAACCAAAATTTTAGTGTTGTGGTTTTTGGATTGCCAAACCTACCTTCACTAATTATCCTGATAAATTTTTAGCATAAATATTGTAATAGAATTCAAGAAGTAATGCCAAGACAGACCCACAACTGAAATTAGTATTTTCTAGTTGTAAGGAATCTTCCATTGAAATACCGATGCATTATATTAAAGTAATTGAGTTATTAAAGTGTTTGTTTTGTAGAGTTTTACTTTTTCATGTACATTTGTTACTTAAATTATTTTTTTTGTTTTTTGCTATTGTCATTCACTAGCAAACTTAAAACTAACTTAAAAATTCTATTCTACAAATACAGAAATGATTAGATTTAATTAGGCGAGGGAAAAATTTGGGGGAGGGGAAATTTAAAAATTAGAATCAGGGAACATGAACTTTGTTTACGAAATAATAAATATTCCAAGTTTGCTAACCATTTAATACACATAGGCCGTAGCTTCAACAAAGAAAAAACCAAGTTTAAACATTCCAATATACATAGGTATACATGTTAATATGTGTGCCTTAGAATCCTTAGAATTAAATCAAAAAATTAAATCAAGAATTAATTTAGTTAATAAATAATAGCACCCTGTAAATCACCCTTATTAACAATGTTTCCCTGTAATGTTGACTCCTCCCACCGTTCTTCCCCTCCCCCAAAATCACCCCGCCCACTACCCCCACCTAATTAAATCATTAAATCATTTTTGTAATTGTATAGAATTTTTAAGTTAGTTTTAAGTTTGCTAGTGAATGACAACAGATGTGTCGAAAACGGTAGCAAAAAAAAAATTAAAATTTAACTATTAGTAAAGTAAAACTCTACAAAACAAAATATCTAGAAATTGTTATATAGCTAATGCCCAAGAAATACAAAAAATTATAAGTGTTTCTGTAATTGTTGCAGAGAGTTCCACTACGGCACGGAGGAACCTTCCATCCAGATTCAGCAGATAGGCAGCGGCGAGAAGAAGACCACCACACCTCCCGAGTCCACCTTCAAGAAGCTCGCTCCTTCCAAGAACAGATACACCCTGCTGCGCGACGAACTGTAAACTAACGCATAGGATATCAAATGAAGCGCTGCACGCTTACTTCAAATACAAATAACTTAAAAATGTATATTAAAAATCTACAAATGGCTTCTCTCATTGCATCAGTCTCTAATTTTTAAACAATAAATACAATATTCACGTCCATTAGCGAGACAGTTTTTAAAAATGTGCGTACCAGGTTTTTCAACAGGGTATAAACTTAATGCTTGGCAATTCAACGTGTGCAATGTGAAATCAATGTGAAATCAAAACGAATCTTTAATTAGTACACTCGTAAAGTTTACAACTTTTTTAATTATATTGTTGATATTGTATTATTTTCATTTACAGTGAAACTCTCGTAAGAAGTTTTCCAAGGGACTGGAAAAAACTTCTTAACCCGTTTAATCACAGGAGACCCAAGTTGTCCCAAAACATCATATGCCGTTATAATAACAGGAGACCCAGATTGTCCCAGTGCGACCTTGCATTATTAAAAGTTAGATATCTCTCTTTCTGTAATGTGAATATTTGTGATTTATTTTATGTTAGAAACGGAAAAAAATAATGCTTCTCATTATTTTAGAATTATATGAGCTAGGTTGTTCAGAAATTTTACAAACCTGATCAAAAGTGACAGTTTGATTTTGCGCCTATTTGTGACGTAACCTACAATAATTTTAAAATAAAATTGTATGAAAGTGATAAAAAGTGAGGTGACAGTTTTATTACAAATTTTGTTTAGAAAAGGAATCTGAATTTAAAATTTGAAGTTTATTCTATTTTAATTACTTTAATTCAAATATTCGCTGGTATGAATTTTTTTAGTTAATTTACATTTCCAATATTAAAATTTTAATATTTATAAACAAAAATGTTGATTTCTAATAAACATATCGGAAAGATTATTGTATCTAAATTTTAGAACAATTTTTATTTTTGCAAAAGCGTTACAAAAAACTAATAAATAGAAACATTTAAAATGCTTGGGAAGAACCAGGAATTTTGCGCGCAAACTTTGACAGGCAAAAGTTGGCAGAAAATTATTTTCTTATTTTTCGAAGGGTTAAGCGGGAAAACCTTATGGAATAAATTGGGCCATTCAAGGGACCGAAAAAACCAAACTTCTCTTAGCAAGGAAATTTCTTCTTAAAAAACTTCTTACGAGGGAACTTCTTAAGCCGTCTGCTTGGTTCAATATATTCGCATCTCACAATCCGGAAGCCTCAGTTCCGTGCGTAAATTCTGAAACCGTCACTTTGGATCGAGATTGTAAAATATGTATGCAAGATAGCTTATATATGTCAAAGACAATAAAGCATTATTTCATTCTCTTTATGGTTAAAAGAAAAAATACATATGTTTGCATGAGAGGAAGAGAAATATACAGGGTGTTAAGGGACGTACTTGACTTACTTTAACCAGTGATTCCTGACATTATTTGGAGTAAAAAATGTAAATGAAATTTTGGTCTCCGGTGACTTTTTTGATGTTTTTTTTTTTTTTTTTTTCTACAAAAACATAAAAAAATGGTAGTTGTTGAACAGTTGGAGGCGGGGTAAGGGGTTCGTCGGACACCCGGCTGAGTGACCAGTGACGACATGCGGAAGAAATTTTTTTTTGTTTGAATTTGAAGAAAAAAATTTTGAAAAAAAAAAAAGTCATCCAAAAAAGTCACCGGAGACCAAAATTTCATTTAAATTTTTTCCTCCAAATAATGTCAGGAATCACTGGTTAAAGCAAGTCAAGTACGTCCCTTAACACCCTGTATAGCTTTTAAAACGTAAGGTCGCTCGGGACGTTTTTGGTCTTATGAAAGTATAACGCGATTACGTGTTTTGGGATCTATTTATTCCTAAACAAGCAGACGGGTTAAGAGGGTTTCACTGTGTGTATAAGATTTCCTACTTTATCTGAAATAGGTCGATAATACCGTGTTGTCATGGGACATTGTTGACAAATTGTGACAGCTTTTGACAACTGTTATATTGATGGCGGTGCAACAAATGAGAACCAATTGTTCTCTTTGTTTTATACGAAATTACGACCCTTGAATGCTGTCAATTCATAAGGATTACATTTACGATAGTTTTTATCATTGCAAATGTGGCAGCCCTAGATTGAAATGCCAATTTTTTTCTGAAAGTGTTATAAAATAACGTATTTTATTGACCGAGATTTTGGTAATTTCGATGGTACGGTTGATTAGTAGAGAGAGTGCAGTTACGTGTAAAAGTGCACCCTATATCTGGTAAAATACTCTGATTACTCATAAACACCACCAAATCAATTGTGATGCAGAAAAACTTGTAGTTTAAACTAAATGTTGATGTTTTCTGGGTCACTAGTAGGATATTTCAAAATGTTATTCTAATGTACCGTACTGTTATGCCTGCTATTGTTATTTTATGGCGTATTTAAAACGTAAAATACAGACTCATGTAAATAATATTTGATTTATGGTTAGCATTCCAATATTGCTCTCCTCATTATCTCAAAACATAATAAATGTCTGACTAATCAACTGGATGATCGATATCTGCTTTTTACGAAATTCTAACCCATTTCGTTTAGCAGACCCTTAGTCTGCTTTGGATTTGTCAAATAAAAAGGATTACATTTACGATATTTTTTATCATTGTAAATGTGGCAGCCCTAGATTGAAATGCCGATTCTTTATCTGCATAGCGATTCTATATCTTTTGTGGGATCGTTATTGAGATAACGGACGTGATCTCCTGCCAGATTTGTGAGATTTTGTTTTTTTTTACATATTTACTGTCACATATTTTAGTTTAGATCGTTTTAAACACGAATTCCTGCAAGTGTGCAGGAATTATTTATTCATTTAATGTACGTTGTATATAAAAAAAGCAAATAAATCACACAAATCTGACAGGAGATCACGTCCGTTATCCCATAACGATCCCACAAAAATATAAGAATCTCTCGAAGTGTTATAATACTAATAATAATCATAATATTTGGATGATTTGTATAGCGCCGTTTTTGTGAAAAATACCTCAAGGGACCGAGGTTTTGGTCATTTATCTGCGTTAGTTTTGGTAATAGGGAAAAAGTGGTTTCAAACCGCCTTTGTAAATTCTCACCTCTATTGGTCATCGCACTATTTGGTGTTGTGTGGGATGTTTTGCTTTATTCGTTAGCACTGTGTGATCATTTTTTTTTATTTTAAAATACTGCATCACATAGAGACGAATTAAAAACAATCATTATACATACATAGTTGGGAAAATAATAATAATAAGTAATGTTTTTATTTATTTTAAATTTATTACTCATTAATTTTTCTTAGCAAAACAAAACTTTTTTCCTTTCTAAAGTTATATGTGCCTAATATTCTATAAAAGATTTTTTTGTTAATTCATCATTGTTTAAATATTTTCAATTTTGATCAACCTTAATATTTTCCTTATTTTATTTTTTAAATATGTTAGTTAGTAATAAAATGTATGTATATTTTAATAGTCGCTAAGGAATATTTCATTTGCTTGTCTTTTTTATGTTAGCTTCACACAGTAGGCCTCGAGGAAAAAATATTCCCTTAGGGCCTCTTGGGGATGTTGTGTGGAGGGTCTTTTTATGGAAAGGAAGTTCTGGGAAGGAAAAGGTATGTATCCGTCTCTCCCACTGTGATGCAAGGCGATGGTCAAGAAAGTCTGGTTGGAGAGGTCTAGATTAGTTCTCCCTCAACCAGTCTCTCCCGATCCGGCCCACCACGCAGTAGGTGGGCAAACGCATTCACTGCCAAGACTAAATAAACCTAATCGCTTACACTCATGCTAAGTCATCAACTGTAGTGAACCACTCAGGGTGACCTATCGCAGGGGTGTTCCCGGGGCGGCGGTAACCGTACCCACCTCCCAAATGCTAACTTAAATAATTGCTGCTTGTCTCCATTGATATAGCAAATTTTAGATTGGCTCCAGTACTAAGATCCGTATGGTCATTTTGTCTCCGTGAGGATTGATACATGGTTGAATAAATAATTTTTTAACAATCAATTAAATAAAACAAGTTGTTTCCTTTTAATAATTCTTTTATGTTTTGTTATATGTTAATTATAATGTGATGTTTATTTATTTTCTTGGGGAAATACAAAATTCTGATACGCATTTGTTTTGTATTTATTTAAAATATTCCTCTAGGGAAAAAAAATGCTGCAATAATTTCCCTTCTTTAATTTTGAATGTTTGTAATTTTATTATTTTTGTCTGGTGAAATAATACAGTTCTATAAAACATTTTTTTTTTTTTAAATTTGTTTTCAGACAGTAATTCAGAATTAATTGAGTTTTATAGTGCATTACACGAATCAATATAGTTGAATTTTTCTTATCAATGCTAGAAATTTGGACGATTTTCCAACAAGCATCTCGGCGCTAGTTATTCGTTCATAAAATGTTCATCTTAACCACTCGGGCCTCGACCATATTTTGTCAGAGGGTCGAAATATTTCTGCTTTGCAATAAAACCCAAATAAATGGAATATTTCGGAACATATCCGAAAACTAGTTTTTGAAAGGTTATAAAATAATATGCTTTCAAATATTATTATTCGTTTAAAAAATTTTAAATTTAAAAAATGGCTAAGTAAAATGGCTAACCTTACGTTTTTTATAACAAAAATTACTGATATTGAAAAAAAAATTACATAAAAGTTTTATTAGAAGAAAGTATTATAAACATTATTGCCACCTCACTTTTTTGTCGTTCCATGTAAAAATAATTATTAAAAAAATTCTCAAAGTAAATTTTTTTTTTTCAAATTTGGGTCTAAAATTTTGGTTTTATAAAGGTGTACATTTTACTTCTTTTGTGGCTAACTTTTAGATTTAAATGTAAAGTGTGGTGTTTTCTCTTTTTAAAAAATATCATATTTCTCACTATGTTTAGATCATATTTCTCACTACGAGAGTAAGGGAGACACAATGATTTTTATGAGACCTACGTGAGTTGTTCCGAAAAACGAACAAATTAGCCTGACGGGTTAATTTGACATGATATATAATATTTCTAAATTATTATTTTGGATGCTGAAAAATTTTCTTGTATTCTATTATTTAAAGATATTATTTTTAATTAAACAAAGGTCAGTCAGTGAATTGTTTCAAATACAAGTGATTTGTTTGTATATGAGAAATTAATTAGTGAAATAGTTATAAAATAGAATATCACATCCCAATTTAAGAAACCTTTGCAGGAAAAATATATCATCATCATCACTATTGGCTCTACAACCCCTGGTGGGTCTTGGCCTCCTCAAGAGTCTTCCTCCACTCATCTCGGTTTTGTGCCAGCTCTCTCCAGTTTAGAAGCTCCAAGATAGATATGTCTTTGAGGACGTTGTCGCTTCATCTTAGTCTTGGTCTTCGCAGACTCCTTCGCCCTATTGGTCTTGAGTTCAGCAGGGACTTTGGTGCTTGATGCTCGGTCATTCTCTCCACATAACCCAGCCACCGAAGTCTTCCCAGTTTATTAAATTTTGCGACGTTTAGCTCCTTAAAAGTATTAAAAAAAGTATAGAGCTCATTGTTATAACGTCTGCGCCAAAATCCATTTTCTAGAACCGGTCTGAAGATGCGCCTCAAAATTTTTCTTTCAAAAACGTCCAGTGCTCGCTCATTCCTCTTAGTTAGTACCCAAGTCTCAGCTGCGTACGTAAGGACAGCAGTCTGGACTTTAATTGGTTTTGTAGGCGGAAATAACAACGATTTGCGTTCACTATGCGCTTCTGAATCTCCTGTGTGATATTATTGTCGTTTGTTATCAGGGAGCCTAGATATGTGAATCTTGGTACCGTTTCGAAATTTTGGTTTCCACATGAGAGAGTTGGGATTTGTTGGGTGCATCCTACAACCATGTATTTGGTCTTTTGCTGGTTTACTACGAGATCCATATTTTTGGCAGAGCTTTCAAGATTTATGAAGGCGTTACGTAAAGCATCTGAAGTTTTCGCGATTATGTCGATATCATCAGCGTAAGCTAATAGTTGCACAGAGTTGTCAAATATCGTTGCTCTTATGTCTATGCCTGAATCACGAATAACTTTTTCTAAGGCTATGTTGAATAAGAGGCAGGCCAATCCATCTCCTTGTCTCACCCCGTGGAGCGCTTCAAAGGGCTCGGACAGATCACTGCCAACCCTGACTCTACACGTACTGGGGACAATGTTAATTTCACCAGAGTGATCAGCTTACGCGGTATTCCAAACTCCCTCATTGCATTGTACAATGCATTCCTATTTATGCTATCATACGCAGCCTCGAAGTCTACAAATAGATGATATGTTTCGACATTGTGTTCTAGCGTCTTTTTCAAGATCTGTCTTAAGGAGAAAATTTGATCAATACATGATTTGCCTGGCCTGAAGCCACATTGGTAGTTGCCAATGATTTCTTCAGACATTGGAAGCAATCTTTTGTACAAGATGTTGGACATAATTTTATAGCCGGTGTTTAATGGCGTTATTCCCCTGTAATTACAGCAGGAAAAATATATACATTGGAAAATCTCACATTCAAAATGAAGTTTCTCAGTTGTATAAAACACACGTAACTTTGAACACATTTTTGAAAGTGGCATTTAACATGAACCGAAATAGGAAAATATAAAATGGCTTAAATATTATCACACCTTTTAAAATATAAAATAAGTAGTTTCAATTCCATCCAAATTGTTTAACTGATTAATATTAATATGAATTTATTCATCAATTTTGGGAAAATGTTGTGGCTGAGTAGCTCAGTAGATAAAACAATTGCCCGACTTTCCATGCTTAGAGTTGTAGGCCCGCCATTCACTTTTCATGAGAAATTGAATATAAACTATTTTATAATAATATTGTATAATATAATGCTGTGCATTAAACATACTGTTTTTGACTTATTCGCATTAAGTAAGAAATATCTTTTAAGTAATTCAATTTAATATCACATAACCACTCGAGCTATAGCTATCCAAATTTGGGTAACTGTAGATGGTGATTTTTAAGAATTCATTTTGAATTTCCAGCAATCAGCTAATATATTTAGTTGCTAAATTTGTCTTCTAAAAATTAAACATCTGTTTTCGTGTTAAAAATTGCATCTCTTAATAATGTCTATGTATAAACATTTCCAGTAGACCATAATCATGTACAGAAGTAGTAATAATATACACAGTATTGTATTCAATATTACTCAACTTCGGTAATTAACATACAGAAGTCACGTGTTCTAAATTTAACCTAACCCTGTACAAATCACAAGTGTGCCCCACGGTTGAATTCGGCAGTCACCTCTGGAGCCCCAAAATACCTTAAAAAAAAACCCTTGACTCTGCAGAAACGGGCCGTCCGTTTGATAGATTCTCCTAACTTAACAAACGGATTGCAATCTTTAGAGGCATCGGGTGGGAATGCTATCATTGTTCTACCGGTATTTCAATGGAAGGTGCTCTGAGGAACTAGCGTCATTGATCCCATCGGCACCGGTGCATGGTCGGGAAACACGCCAAACGCGTGCCCAACATATGTACACGATTGATAATTGTCACATGAAAATGGGTTGCTTTTTCGACTCGTTCTTTTCTTGTATTAAACATCTCGGCTGTGAAACCATTTTCCGTTTGCCATCTGCGTTTCCTCCTTCCTACAAAATGGGTCTCTTCATTACTTCCTCTCCTCAAAAATACCCTCCACATAGAATCTCCCTGACATAGGCCCTGAGGGAAATTATTTTCCTCAGCCTGTGTGGAGTCAATGTAAAAAAAAACGATTTTTAAATACATTTTTTTATGAAACCTAAAAATGTGTGATAAATGGTGAAATATAGGTAGATTCACTGACTTTACCACAGTAAGCTGTTTAAATCTTGACCGAGTCTAAAACGCTCTAAGCTAAAGGCATTTTTTTTTTAAATTTGCTATTGCTCGAGTGGTTATTGCTTATATCACAGTTGAGCATTCTTATCAGCTTGTGTCCTGAGGGTTAGGGTGGCCTACTGGGTCAAGGTGTCGGCTCTCACATTTCTTACATCGCAAGTTCAATCCTCTGCAAGCTAAATTCACCCTTGCAAACTTATTATAAGAAATATTATAAAATGAAATTTAAAATTTGTATAAAAGTGAATCAAAGAAATAAATAAACCAAGCCTTTTTTCAGCAGCGAAAGGGGGCAGTAAAGTACAAATATTATCTGGTTTTATTATTATATATAACTGGGAAATGTTTGTTTTTTTAAGTACATAAATAGTTCCAGAATATGAATGCTAATCAATTCTGAAATTGTTAAAGGATAAAATGATTATTTTATTATTTCCAATATGTAACAATAATATTTATAATTTACATATAAATATTTATTTAATAGAACTTTGTTTCAATAGAATTTACATTGATCATGTTTTAAACCAAATGCTTCAAATAGATTGTATTCTTACGTCAGTAAACAATATTATTAATAAGTCTTTTCAATTGTAAATAAGTATGACTGGACACTTCTGTAAATTTTTTTAAATATACATTTCTTCATAGTTGTAGAAGTAATCCATTATATAATGTAAGTACACTTATGTTTTCTAAATTTTTAATCGATTTGGTTGTTACATGCTAATAATTATTATACATACACAAATCTTAATTTTATTTTAACCTTTTACATTTTTTTCTCACACTGCAAGTAAAGCTACAATGTGTGAATAGTTAATAAAATATATTGTCTTTTTTTTTGTAAAAAGCATTAACTTTGTGGCTCGCCATAATTTACAATAAAAACACATAAATTTGTTGTAGACCACATTTATTTTATAAACACTCTATCGGTTTCGGAAGCACCCTTCCTTCGTCAGGAGATTATAATATTAGACAATATTCTCCTGACGAAGGAAGGGTGCGCCTGAAACCGGTAGAATGTTTATAAAATAAAAGTGGTCTACAACAAATTTATATGTGTTTTTATTGTATATATATATTGTCGATAATGAACAATACAGCTCGAATGCTAAAAACCAAAATTTCAAGGAGAAATAATAAAAAGTGTTTAAATTTTTTTTATATTCATTATTTACAAGATTCCTTTAATTATTTACGTAAGTAATATTCATTGTTTGTTTTGGTTTATTCACATAAAATCACTTGTACCAATAAATAATGTCACGTGATTTAAGATATTATGTATTTAATTTGGTCACTGAAGTTATTTATCATCATAATATCGACACTCAGTTGACCATTGCAATTCCAATATCATCGAATGGTTAGGAAAGAAAAATGGCGGTCACCCACAGATGTTAACTTAAAAACCACCATGAATCAGCAAAACTGGCGTGATGTCCAAAGAAGGCTTATGAAGAAGAAAAAAATAATGAAAGCTTAGAAAAATGATTGTGCAAAATTCTACACCAAGTAACGAGTGAAATTTTATTTTCTAGTCTCTTCCATAAAATTTTGAATTTTTGCTACAGAGTTTGGACAATTTGATCAGATAAGCCAAGAAGTGCCATCTGTACTGATTGCCAAACAATTGTCTTGACCATCAATGATCTTTCAGGGTAAAGTGTTAGCTACCAATATTGTTGTGTCCCGTCAAAATTGCCGTAATGTTTAAGACAAATTCACAACATAATAAAAAAATCTCTTGCAATAACTCCAAAGAGGTGATGGTAAACGAGCAAGATGAATTGCTGAAGACGAAAAGTATGTTATTGCTTATTGCCGAACAATAAATGTTTTGGCCATCAATAGTCTTGCAGAGCAAGGTGTTGGCTGTCAATTTTGTCGTAACCCAGATTGCTATAATGGGTAAAACAAAATTTTCACAACATCAAAAAACAATATCCTGCAATAGCTCCATAAAACTTTCTTTAAAAAAAAAATTTGCGAAGTTATTTATTAATATTTATCGCATTCGAAATTATGACAGTTTTGGTAGCATGGTGAACAGAGGCACACATATTTTGTAATAGCACGAGAAGGTTAAAGATTAGAGGTTTTTACTAGTGCCAGGCGTCGTTTGGTTCAAGGACGGTCCTGGGTAGCCGAGAGAAATCACTGCCAAGACAAATGGGAATATGTCGACAAGAATAGGCATTACACGACAATCTTGCACAATCTTGACCAACAATACAGAAATACCTTGCCGGCAATAAATTGTTGTAAAAACTTGCTTGTTTACCAGAGACATTCAAATCTTCCTTTTTTATACCTTCAAATTCTTCAGGATGTCTTCCCACTTGTGAACATTTGCAATCATTAATTAAACATTAAAAAACTTATCTTATTACAAGGGCGGATCCAGGATTTTTTTCTGGGGGGGGGGGCACAATTGGCGGACGGGTAAAAAATCAACAATTACTGTTAGGATTTTTTTCTGGGGAGGGGGAGGGGGGGGGGGGGGGGCACAAGGAGCGTACGCGCAAAATATCAACAATTTCAGTTAGGATTTTTTTCTGGGCGGGCACAAGGGGTGAACGGGAAAAAAATCAACAATTAGTGTTAGGATTTTTTTCTGGGGGAGGGGGGAGGGGGGAGGGGGGCACAAGGGGCGTACGCGGAAAAAAATCAACAATTACTGTTAGGATTTTTTTCTGGGGGGGTCACAAGGGGCGTACGCGTAAAAAAATCAACAATTACTGTTAGGATTTTTTTCTGGGCGGACACAAGGGGCGGATGGGCAAAAAAATCAACAATTACTGTTAGAAATAAACTTGAACTATCATACTTCAAGTCTATTTCTACAAGATCAAGTATGTATAGGAAGGATTATGAAAGTGTCAAAATAATAGAAAAATTAAATGTTTAATAAAGACAGTTTTCTGTACTGTGATGGAATCTCCATAGTACACAAAAATACCGTCGTGCCCCCCCCCCCTAAATCCGCTACTGTCTTATTATGTAGGTATATCTTTTAAAATGCATTCTTTATTTGAATTGATGCAAAGCTTGCAATGGTACAGTACAATCCCATTAGCCTTTCTAGCACCAACCTCAAAACTATGATGTCATTTGAAATTAGATGTGATTTGAGATTTTCACAGTTAAAAGTATTTTCGTGATTTATTTATTTTATGCCGTGATGTGTGTCCTCCTTCTTTAGCCAACGCTTCAGTCAGCGTTACAGTGTCATCTGCTCTAATGATGGACACTATAACGCTCTCTGAAACATTGACTGAGGAAGCGCAACATGGCATAATACCCCAAAAATAAATCACATTAATAATTTGAAGTCAGTTAAAATATAGATATTATGGCACATTGTCTATGTCCAATTTATATTTGTAAAATTGAATAAATATATAGTAGTAATCGAATATGAACATGTAATAAAATTTCAATATTATTTGTTAAAAAGTTGCAAATAGGTAAAACATAATGGTAATTTTATATTATTGATTCACTTGTTTTTATACATAACTTGGTAAGCAAAATGGTCAATAAAGAGGTTGTAAATTGATTTATGGTTGTCCTTTAATTCAGTTCCTACCTAATATTTTTATTTTCTTTTAGAGCCTGTGAAACTTCACGTCAAAACTTTTCCCTCCAAATAGTTAAGAATTACATACTTAATCCCTAAGTACACATACTCTCACTATATATATAATATATAATACTACACGGGGTCTGTAGGGACCCGTGATTTTGATGATAATTTAAGTATATAACAACAATTTGGTAGTTGGGTAGGGTACCGCCGCCCTAGGAATCATTTATTGGATGACTAACACCTCTCCCAAGTGGTTCGCTACGTTTGGTGACTTTGCAGGGGTGTGGGATATGGGATAATTCGTGGGGTGCGTCAGCCCACCTTCTGCGTGGCTGGCCGGATTGGGAGATGCTGGTTGAGGGAGACTCTTTACAACCGGTTACCGTTGTCTGGGCCGCTCGGTAGTACGGGGGCCCAATCCTTGGGCTCACGACTGAGGGTGGGCTGCCCCATCAACGAGTGCAAAAACTCGCCGCTGCTGTTGTGCCGGTTTGCGACCAGAGCGGACCCAGTTTGGGGCGTATTGGGCGACCTCTCCAGCCGGATCTCCCAGCCCATCGTCTTGCACCGCAGTGGGTGGGTTGGATTCATACGTTCGTCACTCCTGGACACTCTGATCCCCAGCTTCCTACCCACCCCTCATACCTTTTCATTTCCGGACCTTCCTTTCTCCTCATAACTCAAATAAAAAAAAAACAACAATAAAATCATGAACTTACAAAAAACAAATAACAATAACATCCTTACAACGGCGAGAAGCAGGAGTCCTCGGTGCAGGCCAAAACTGTCGGTGAATTTCACCAACATTCGCGGCTTGCACAAAAAACTTAAATTCTGTCCATCATCATCTTCTCTCCCAACCATCTCTTCCTCTCTGAAATGCAGATAGCCGAGCCTCCATATCCTATCCTATCTGGACTTCCCGGACAAACCCTTGTAGGCAAATTCAGACCCAAGGGAGGTGTTCTCTCTTCAGCCGAGCTGACGTCAACTTTGTGCGACTGTTGAATTTGGAAAACTCCAGATTCGACGTAATATGGGTGTGCGTCAATCTTGCCAGTACGGTAAGATTTTACGTGTGTTTATATCGCTCACCGAACTTTAGTGAATCAGACACATCCGAACTCTTCAGACATTTAAGCAAGCTATTAATAATAATAATAAATGTTTATTCCAGTATGTGGGGAGAATGGTGCAATCCCACACATTCCATAAGGGTTTTTAATACATATACAAAATATTTTAAAGAGAAAAAAAAGAAAAGTAGGTGAATATGATTGTACATGAAATAAAGGTAATAACAAAAGAAAATAAGAAAAAAAGGATTCTATGACCGCATTAGGAGCCAGTATTTTTCTCCAGTGTGCATCAATGATGGACTGAGGCGGGTTTCCATGACGAGGATATTTCCAGAGCTGCATATCATTTCCCTCGAAACTCGGGAACTCGCCCCTCCGTGAACATCTGGGAAGCGCTGCAATATCTGCGGAGACCAAACATTATGCGGAAGGCGTTGTTGTACTGAACCCGGAGTCTTTCTATACTACTCTTCTTGTAATTTGCCCAGAGTTCGCACGTTAACAGTGTTGCGCAGAAGGAAAGGAAGAGCATCCTTTTTACAGCGGTACTGCAAAGGCGGAGTCTTCTGCTGAGCATGTTTGATTTTACGGTGAGAGCTCTTCTTTGCCTATCGACGTCATCACCGTCCATCAGATTACTGGTGTTTTATGTGTCCAAGGTATTTAGTTCCTTCACACCGTTCAGGGTAGCTGGAGGAATATTTTTTGGTCCTTGTCCATGTCTTAGAACTCGGCTGGACGACAGCCGGAATCCTTTGCCCTTTGCCATGGATTGGAGCAAATTTATCTAACCGGTTGCAATACTGCAATGAGGAAAGCAACGGGAAACTACGTCATTATATCTTCCCACGAAAAATCATGGTAATGGTTGATAAATACAATGGCCCAGAGTACGGGCGCCTCTTAAATAGGGCAGGGATGCTAATAATCTCGCGGTCAGCTGATATCAAGATAAAAAGAAAAGAAGAAATGAGTAAAATAGGAACATGGAATGTAAGGAGTATGCTCCAACCAGGAAAAATTCAAAACACCATAAAAGAAATGCAAAGATTGAATATAAATATACTTGGTATAGGAGAGATAAGATGGAGAGATTCAGGAAAATGTATTGTAGACGACTATACTGTCTACTACTCTGGTGATACTAAATCCCGGAAACGAAATGGAGTTGGCATTATCGTTACAAACAAAGTAGCAGGTGCCGTGACGAATATCATTCCATATTCAGAGAGGATCATTATGATATAACTTCAAACATCAACAGTAAATACTAATATTACGCAAGTATACACACCTATATGTGATTGCTAAAAAGAAGAATTGGAAAACTACGAAAATTTAACGAAAGGAAAGCCATCACAAAAAACATGAAATTACTGTAATAATGGGCGATCTTAATGCTAAAATCGGTAAGGGTAAAGAGGAAGATGTTGTTCGTAGAAGATGGGTAAAGAAGACGATGTTCGGCCCTATGGCACAGATGCCGTAGGGCCGAAGTTATGACAGACCCCAAGTGTTAAAACGACCGACCCCAAGTGTTGAAACGATGATTATTTTAAAATTCTTCTTTCGGAGATTTTTGATTGATTCGTGTACAGATTATGATCCTTAGTAAGAATCTAAAATTTATGTCGGCTCGGTGCCATAGGGCCCAAGGGCGGATCCAGCTTTGGTGCCAGGTGGGGGGTAAGGGGGGGGGGGGGAGGGGGGTCACATAGCGCCAGGGGGGAGGGGGGTCAAGTCACATAGTCGTGGTTAAGTCACAAGAAGTTATAATTTAGTTTTGTAATAATAGATAGATACAAAAATATATAAAACCATAATGTTCAACAATTTTAATTAGTGGTCCACCACCTAGGGCCTGGACCCAGCACAGGGGGGGGGGTCATGACCCATATGATCCCCCCCTGGATCCGCCCTTGATAGGGCCGAAGTAATGACTGACCCTTAGTGCGCCTTCAATTTAGACGTTTCATGTCGGACGGCTGCAGTGCCGAAGCAGTGCGTTTGTCGTACGGTGCACAGACGGTGATTTGTTTTCATACAAAATGCACCGTGCGGCAACAGTGCGGCGTCGGTAACGAGAACGCTCGACAACAGGACGGCAAAGTCTCAAGCTCCACGTGTTCATTTCGCTGTTGAATAGTGCGGTGACAAGACGTGAGAGCTGAGAGCTGAGAGCTAACTTCATCGAATTTTCAAGTTTACTGTTTGCTTAAAATGGATGATATAAACGTGGAAGAATTTATAAATGAAATTGAAATATCCCCTGCTAGATGGAACTCCAAAAGCGACAAACACAGTAATCGCACGGAAACAAAAAATGCTTGGAAAGGTGTCTGTGAAAAATTTATAGAGGATTTTAAAAATAAAACTACTGGTGAAAAAAACTCAGCAGGTAACTATTTATTTAAATCAAATATTATTATATAATGAAAAATATATTACTTTGTTTACACCACTATATTTAATAATCAATCTACGTGTTTCGATAACAATGTTACCTTTATCAGGAAAGATGTTAATTTAAAAAATAAATGACAAACAAGTAAAGACAAATAAGAATAAATTAGAATATAGACAAAAATATTAACCCGATTAATTAACATAAAAAATAATTATAATTATTAATAAGAAAATAAATTTAAGAGATGGCTATTTTTAAAAAATGTTTGGTTATTTATAATATTAATTTACTAATAACGCTTTTTCTAATTTCTAAAATTTCTAAATTATTTGTATGCCCGTAGTGTAAGTATGTAAAATTGTAAGACCTTTATTAATATCAAAAGAATGACTTGTTTCCAAAATATGGTTGGCAAATTCAGAATAATAATTATTATTTAAACGTCTTATATGTTCAAAATGAATTTAAAACATCAAACGACCCACGTCTAAACATCATATCCCTAATGTTCAACTTCCATCCTTTCATCCGAAGAAATCGGTCCACATTCCCGCTTTACATATAAATGTTCCGGATGTTATACGCAAAATAAAATCACTCGACATAAAGAAAAAAGCGGGTCCTGACAAAGTTAGTCCTGCTTTTCTAATTAACTGTGTATCGATACTAGCCAAGCCACTATGTCAAATATTTAACCAATCGCTTAATTCTGGCTGTTTCCCCGATTTATGGAAAACTGTTATCTCACACCTGTATTTAAAAAGGGTGATATTCATGATGTCACTAATTACCGACCCATTTGCATGCTCTCAACTATCCCCAAACTGTTTGAAAAACTTATCCTTGACAGAATCTCCATACATATTAATAACATCATTGTACCTAACCAACATGGCTTTGTGCCGGGCAGATCCACCCTAACAAATCTTTCCTTGTATGAACAGTTTATTGCATGCTCACTTGAAAATAAAACCCAAGTAGATTCAATATATACAGACTTTGTTAAAGCCTTTGACAAAGTTAACCATGAAATTCTTCTTAACAAACTTAGTAAAATGGGAATAGAGGGTAAACTATTGGAATGGATAAAGAGTTACTTAACCAATAGAATTCTCCAAGTAAAAAATAACTCTTACCTATCACACAAATTCATGGCTACTAGCGGTGTACCTCAAGGGTCACATTTAGGCCCAATACTGTTCCTACTTTTTATAAATGATATCATCACTGTTTTTGATAATAATGTTGAAGTGTTGCTTTTCGCCGATGACTTAAAACTATTTAAACTTATAAAAACAATAAATGACTGTATTCACATTCAATCAAATTTAAATAAACTACAAGACTGGTGTAAAACTAATAAACTTTATCTGAATATAGGTAAATGCCAGATAATAAGGTTTTTCAGAACAAATCAACCCCTTAACTATCAATATAAAATTAATAATGTTTCCCTCACCTCTGTCAGTGAGATTAATGATCTTGGCATTATTTTCGATACCAAATTTAACTTTATTCCACATATAACTACAGTAACCAATAAAGGATTAAAAATGCTTGGTTTCATTCTTCGAAATGGCAGAGACTTTAAAAATATTTCAACATTAAAAATCCTATATTCCTCTCTAGTTCGTAGTCAAGTTGAATATAATTCTTCTATTTGGTCCCCTCACTTCAAAATCCACTCCGATTCCATAGAAAAAATTCAGCATAAATTCTTAAGATTTTTTTTTTTTTTTTTTTTAAATTTATTTAATATAGTTATATAATTGTACAGTGGAGTTTTAGAAATTACATAGCGGTACAGAAATTATTTAAACATTGCAATCTCACCAAAGAAGAAGCTAGTTCTTGTGCTTGATGAGCGAGTTACACTAACTATAACTGAAATAGAACATTATTATGTAATAAGTAAGTATATAATAGGATAAATTGAGACTTCTGGATCATCTATATGTGTAGGTGTACATACATAGGATACGGTTACATACGGTTACATAAGATATTGTGCACTTAGGAGAAATACTAAAAATCTAATTAAAATAGAGATGAATATGTATTAAAAATAAATAGTAAGAAAGAGAAAAACAGGTAATTATTTAGTTAATTATTCCCGATGAAGTGTAGCTTCAGTTTGAGTTTCAGTTTATTGATGTCTTTGGTTTTTTTTATTTCAATGGGAAGGTTGTTGAAAAACTTTATTCCTAAATAGATATAATTGTTTTGCATTAGTTTGGTATTAAATTTTGGTATTTTGATGTTGTCTTCATATCTTTTTGATTGGTGAGTTTCAAATTTCTTGATGATATTATCTTTGTACATTTGGATAATTGCATTTTTCTTGAAGATATTCTCTACTCGAGGCACCGTGAAATCTGCGAAAAGCGTTTCTGTTGGATAAGTGGAAGGTTTCTTTAGGATTACTTTAATGATTAGTTTCTGGATCACTTTGACAGGGGTTAGAATATTGTTGTATGACCCCCCCCCCATCCAATTATTCCATATTGAATTAAAGACTGGATTAGTGCATAGTATACTCTTTTTAGATTGTTGAGTTTTAAAATATTTCTTAATCTTATGAATATATATATACACTTTCTGATACGCTTAACCAATTCACAGATATGGCTCTTCCACTTCATATGTTGTTCTATTATCACTCCGAGATATTTAATTTCTGGTACTGATTTCAATGTTGAACAGCCTTGGATACATGTGATTTTATTACATTTGTTATTGTGGATAATTATTTTAGTGTTGGGGAGTGTTTTTAGTTTGTTGATTGAGAAGTGTATGTAGTATGTTTTGTTAGTGTTCAATGAGAGAAGATTTGTGTCAAACCAATGTTTTAAGATGTTCATGATATTATTTGCTTGTTCGTTTACTCTATTCCAGTCGATCCCATTCACTATGATAGCTGTGTCATCGGCATATGATATTATGTCTGCGTTATGTGGTAGTTTAAAAATATCGTTGACATATATTATAAATAGTAGGGGGCCTAGGACTGTGCCTTGAGGTATCCCAAAATTACTTGTTAGTGGTAGACTTAGGGAGTTGTTTATCTTGACTACTTGGTGTCGTTCAAATAAATAGCTTTTTATCCATTTTAGAGCTTTATCGTTTATCCCAACACAGTTTAATTTTTTAATAAGTTTATCATGAGAAATACTATCGAAAGCTTTTTTAAGATCTATGAAGATTCCTAGGCATTTCAAAGATTTGTCTAATGTGTTCTGAATAATGTTCGATAATTTGGCAATCGCATCTTGGGTACTTCTAGTTTTCATAAATCCATATTGGTTGTCGTGAATTAGGTTATTTTTGTTAATAAATTCGGTTAATCTTATTTTGATAATTTTTTCAAAGATTTTGGCAATGTTTGAAATCAGCGATATTGGACGATAATTTGTCACTTCTTCTGGGTTGCCAGATTTATGAATTGGAGTGATGATGGTTTGTTTATATATCGTTGGGAATATTCCGCTTTGAAGACTAATGTTGATTAAATGCGTTAATGGTTTTGAAATATGTTTTTTGATAGCTTTTAGTGTTTCGACAGTAATTCCATCGAAACCTGGTGCCGATCTTCCCTTCATGCTTGAAATGATGTGTTCGATTTTCTGGGCTGAAGTAAGGGGAAACATGTCAATTTTGTTTAAGATATTGACGTTAATGTTCTGTTCGTCATTAGACGGTATTTTTTGTATTTGATTTGCAAGATTTTTGCCTACATTTGCAAAAAAGTTGTTAAATATGTTAGCAGCAGCTGATGGATTTTCTTCGCATCGTATTTTGATATTATTATGTGTAATACTATGTATACTAGCTGGGCCCATTGCAAAAGCAACTAACGGGTTAAAACACTATGCGATTTGCGTGTGAACGTGGATGAAGCGAGGAGGAGTGTGTGTTAAATCAAATATCAATCGGTTAAATATCAAATATTATAATGTAGTTTCCCGGAACTTGGGATGAAACCATTACAGTTTAATTGACCCCGAGGTTAAAGTAGCCTTGTAACGCATGCCGGGTACCCGTTGTATATAATATTTCAAAGTGCAGGTGCTTGCATTATAATATAATTTCCCGGGACTTGGGATGGAACCATAACAGTTTAGTTGACCCCGAGGTTACAGTGAGTTTGCAACGCATGCCGGGTACCCGTTGTATATAATGTTATAGCATGTGCTTGTATTATAATGTAGTTTTCCAGGATTTGGGATGGAACCAATACAGTTTAGTTGACCCGAGGTTAAAGTCGCCTTGCAACGCATGCCGGGTACTCGTTGTTTATAATGTTATATAGTGCAGGCACTTGCATTATAATGTAGTTTCCCGGGACTTGGAATGGAACCATAACAGTTTAGTTGACCCCGAGGTTACAGTGAGTTTGCAACGCATGCCGAGTACCCTTTGTATGTAATGTTATATAGTGCAGTGCTTGCATTATAATGTAGTTTCCCGGGATCTGGGATGGAACCATTACAGTTTAGTTGACCCCGAGGTTAAAATGGTCTTGCAACGCATGCCTGGTACCCGTTGTATATAATGTTACAAAGTGCAGGTGCTTGCATTATAATGTAATTTCCCGGGACTTGGGATGGAACCATTACAGTTTAATTGACCTGAGGTTAAAATGGCCCTGCGACGCATGCCGGGTACCCGTTGTGTATAATGTTATATAGTGCAGGCGCTTGCACAGGCATTGAGTTGGGATGGAACCATTACAGTTAAGTTGACCCCGAGATTACAGTGGCCTTGCAACGCATGCCGGGTACCCGCTGTATATCATTTATTAATTTACGGACAAATAGTCCATTAAACATATAAAAAAAAACTAACTAACTAATACCTCCATCTCCCTCTTATCCTTTCCCTTCTCATCCCCATCCCCATCCCCATCCCCATCCCCATCCCCATCCCCATCCCCATCCCCATCCCCATCCCCATCCCCATCCCCATCCCCATCCCCATCCCCATCCCCATCCCCATCCCCATCCCCATCCCCATCCCCATCCCCATCCCCATCCCCATCCCCATCCCCATCCCCATCCCCATCCCCATCCCCATCCCCATCCCCATCCCCATCCCCATCCCCATCCCCATCCCCATCCCCATCCCCATCCCCATCCCCATCCCCATCCCCATCCCCATCCCCATCCCCATCCCCATCCCCATCCCCATCCCCATCCCCATCCCCATCCCCATCCCCATCCCCATCCCCATCCCCATCCCCATCCCCATCCCCATCCCCATCCCCATCCCCATCCCCATCCCCATCCCCATCCCCATCCCCATCCCCATCCCCATCCCCATCCCCATCCCCATCCCCATCCCCATCCCCATCCCCATCCCCATCCCCATCCCCATCCCCATCCCCATCCCCATCCCCATCCCCATCCCCATCCCCATCCCCATCCCCATCCCCATCCCCATCCCCATCCCCATCCCCATCCCCATCCCCATCCCCATCCCCATCCCCATCCCCATCCCCATCCCCATCCCCATCCCCATCCCCATCCCCATCCCCATCCCCATCCCCATCCCCATCCCCATCCCCATCCCCATCCCCATCCCCATCCCCATCCCCATCCCCATCCCCATCCCCATCCCCATCCCCATCCCCATCCCCATCCCCATCCCCATCCCCATCCCCATCCCCATCCCCATCCCCATCCCCATCCCCATCCCCATCCCCATCCCCATCCCCATCCCCATCCCCATCCCCATCCCCATCCCCATCCCCATCCCCATCCCCATCCCCATCCCCATCCCCATCCCCATCCCCATCCCCATCCCCATCCCCATCCCCATCCCCATCCCCATCCCCATCCCCATCCCCATCCCCATCCCCATCCCCATCCCCATCCCCATCCCCATCCCCATCCCCATCCCCATCCCCATCCCCATCCCCATCCCCATCCCCATCCCCATCCCCATCCCCATCCCCATCCCCATCCCCATCCCCATCCCCGACCCCGCCCCTGTCCCCTTCCCCGTCCCCATTCCCGTCCCCGCCTCGGTCCCCGTCCCAGTCCCGGTCCCCGTCCCCGTCCCTGTCCCCATCCCCATCGGCATCCCTATCCTTATCACTCTTCAAGTCAAGCGTGCGTAAAGGCCCGACCGTTCGCCTCACCCGATCACCATCGATTCACATCGATTACCGTACGCATAAAATGTATAATATTTATATTCTCTTTCGTAACGCATTCACCAGCTTACCCCCCATGTCGAGGGTGCGTAAAGAAGTTTTATCGCAATCGGATGAACGGTTTAGCAATGCATAATTTCATGATGCCAGAGCTCACTTTTTTATACAGAAAGAATCGAGGGGATACGCACATCAAATTCCCAAAGTTTCATCACAATCGGTTGCACTGTTTAGCAATGCAAAATTTTATGATGCCAGAGGTCACTCTTGTAGTTGTATTGTATTTAATTTTGCGCGGCTAAGTACTAAGTAGGTACTTTGTTGTAATATTTCACCAAAACGACGCCATTATGTTGTTGAGTATAAAATAATTTTATAAAATTTCTTTTCAGCACAAATAAATTTATTCAATATCATGTTTTGATTTTTAAAGGAAAAAAAGTCCCTGCAAGTAAGTACCTACCTAGAACACGCGTAAAACATATATTTATTTTATTTAACAATGTCCAATAGAACCATGCTTCATTCATAATCAACACACCAATAAATAAAATAAAATTATATGGCTGGGTTGTTTAAGAAAAAAATGGCAATTCTTCAAATTTTTCTAGTAAATTTTCAGTTCTAGATAGTTCCGTTCGAGTTCTGTAATTATTTCAGTTTTGTAATGTAACTGGCCATTAATGATAAAATAACAGAACTTGAGTAGAACCAATACAGAACGTAAAAATTAACTTTAAAAAAAAGTTGAATTATTCAGTATCATCGAAACAACCTTACCTTAGTATTGCATTAAAACCTAATTGATTGTGTATTTACGTATTCGGGTAGGTACCTGCGCATTTCCTTCAATTCCTGCAATCTTTGCTTTTTTCATCATATTTGCAATACTACCGAAATAAGTAGGTACCTACCCCGAATGAATAACGTGTTAATTTGAACTGGCTAGAAAAATTTAAACTTCCGATGGAATCTGTAAGCACGTGTTTTGATGATTTTTTTTCGGAAAATGTCGAGTTTTGTCAACATCTCCTGAACATTTTTATACGGGATGGGCATGTAATTTTGGTATTTAAAGTTTCGGAAATCTCTACTGTATTAGATTTTTGAAAAACATCCAAGCCGGAATCGGTTTTGGGGCCGCAATGCCGCGTACCGTAAAACCACTACCGAAAACTGTGAAAAGTCTGTTTTGTTAGGCTAAAAATTTGACGTCTAAGATCCCTGACCTGACTCAATATTCATAATAGCATTTTCATTTGCATTGAAACTGATGGCCAAAATGACATCTTTTTTTTTTGGAAACGCGAACCTGTCGGCGGGAAATGTAACCTGGCCGAATTAAGTATAATTTTACTATTGGTTCTAGTTTTCGCCGTTGATTCGCGTCAGTTTATCTGTGAATAAAGCGCTAATTTTGTCGAAAAAAATTGACCTCACAAAATCAAAGTACTGAGGGTGGCTGAATGTGACTTTAAGCGAAAGTGAATCTTAAGGTGGGTGAAACGCGAGGGGCAGAGTGGTCGGTTTTCGCGTAAAGTCGAAGAGTGAGCGGTCGATAAACTGTGTATTAATATATAAGATCATTTTTTTTATTTTTTTTCTTATCTATAATTTCATTTACAACATTCCAGACTTTTTTTTGCATCGTTCTCCGTTGCTTCTAGTTTTCGCCGAAAATAGTTTTCTTTTGTGTTTTTTATTAAATACGTTAGTTTGTTTTTGTATGCTTTTAGGTATTTTTTTAAGGTTTCGTTTGTAGGTTGTTGGATTAATTTTTTGTATATTGCTTCTTTGTGTCTGATTGATACAATTAATCCAAAAGTTATCCATGGTTTAACCGGTTTAAATTTTGATGATTGTTTTCTGGAATCAATAGAATGTGCAGTACTTACGTGCGTTGATAATTTTTTTTCAAATAGTTCGAAGCATTCATTCGTATCATTACAATTAAAAATATCGTGCCATTTCTCTTTGTCTAGATTATGTACTAGGGCATTTATGTTAAGCGTTTTTCGTAAATTATTTTATAAACTTGGTCTACCAATAGAATCAATAAATTACAATCACTTGATGAAAGAATTAAACTTACTCAAACTTTCAGATAGAAGACTTATTTCCGACTTGACTTTTATTTTTAAAATTGTTAATGGTATTATAGACAGTCCTGATTTATTAAACCTAATTACCTTCCACATACCTACTAGAACTACTCGATCCAAAATTCTTTTTAATTGCAACAAAAATATCAGGACTGAGTCATTTAGATACTCGCTTATACCTAGATTGCATGCAATTGGAAATGCTTTCTCAGAAGTAGTAGATGTGTTCAACTGCACCGAATATAGTTATAAGAAGGCTATAATATCATACAGGCCCGGACTGGGACCATTTGGGGCCCTCCGCTAAAACCTGCAAAGGGGCCCCCTAACGTGGGGTGGGAGGGGGGGGGGGGGTCCGGAAAACGGGGGGTCCGGGGGCCTCCCCCGGATAATTTTTGAAAATAAGGTGCTTGAAAACAATGAAAACGCGTTTCTACGCTATATTGGCACCTATAAAGAAGAAGAAATTCAGATTCGGTTTTTATACGAATATTATGATTTTCGACTTTTGTTGACTATATTATTTATTGAAATAAGAAATTCACAGTATTTTTAGGATACCACAACACTACTAAACACTTGCTGTAGAACTGCCAATAATTATAACGGAGTTCTAAATAAAGGGCAGGATTTTATTCACACGAAAGCTTTAATGAATTATGTCAAAATTATTTGTGTAGTAAAAATAATGACAAACGGATTTTAGGGATTAGAAAAATAATACTAACATTTAAAAAAAATCCTGTATGTTTAACAGTTTACAATGTTGTATACTAGAATAGAAGGGGCTTAACTTAACTGAAATGATTCGATATTTTGCTTCCCTAGCCCTAAAGTAACAGTTTCTTTGTAAGCAACTCACTTGTTAAAGCTACTTCATCTATTATTTTATTTTTGTCCAAATTATAAAATAAATCTCTCTCAACATTAATAAAAAGCAGAGGTCCAACCAAGAGCAATCCTGTAAAAACGTATTTGTTTGCGCAAAATCTTTCTTCAATACTCATCCTCGCACAGTCTACAATATCAAAATATACAATTTTGTAATGTTGAACTGTTGAAATAGAGTCAGTTTCATCTTTTGATTTTTCACCGGGCATTATAACTACTAACAAGACAAAAAAAAAATTTGTACGTTTTGTGGGGCCCCTTCGGGGCCCCCTCGCGCCGGGGGCCCTCCGCGATCGCGGACCTGCGGACCTGGCCAGTCCGGGCCTGATATCATACCTCAATGACAATAATTAATGTTAAATAGTGTTCGTCTGCACGGCGTCTATATCATACTCTAATATAGATTCCAAACTGCTTGTTTTATTTATATTTACTATCAGATAGTTAAGTGATAGCTCACTGATAGCTAATAATGTATAACTTTTTTTCAAAATTATTATTTTTAAACCAAAGATTTATTATTGATTCTCTAACTGGCAGCCCTGATAAGCAGAACTAATTAGCAGTACCTATAATCATTTCAAACTTCAGTAATTTCAACTGAAGGTAACAATAATATCATTACTAAGTTATGTACTCCATTTTAGCCAATTCCTAGAATCAAACAATATGTACAAATAAAAGTAAAGTAGGTATATTATACTTGATGTTGAGAATTTTTCTAAGAATTCACCTTAATTTACTTATGTTTATTCTGCATAAAAATGTGTATTTTGTACGAGCTCATACTATTTTTTTCTTGTTGTAAAACATATTTGTATCCTATAACTAAATACTAGTTGTTATCATACATATATTATGTACTTTGTTTAATGTATATATTATCATTGAAATTATCCTCCTATGTACCACTATGTATCACCGGATTGTAATAGCCATTTTATGGCGTTGAAATAAATAAATAAATAAATAAATAAATAAATAAATAAATCACTAGCATACAAACGCACGGCAGTCAGAAACGCTTTCAATTTAGGCGTTTGGTATCGGACTGCTACCGTACTGCAGCGGCACGGCAGCAGCACGGCAGCGGGTTATGGCCCGGCGCAAATTACGGCCAGTCCACGCACAGTTCTCGCACAGCACACGCGTGGTTATTTTGTAGAACATGGTTTCTGTCGGAAAGGCGCATATTAAACACATTCCACGGCCAGCCCAGTCCCAAGCTTCGTCGCGCGTGGGCGTGTTGTGCTTTCGACACAGTTTCGTGGATCGTGGGTCCCTTGTTTTGTCTGTGAGAACAATGTTTTTGTTACTAGAACATGGAAAAATGAATTGAAATGGTTAGAGGATTTCTTGTGTTATATGATTCAACTCATGAAGATTACAATAGAGCAAAACTGAAGGATGATTTGTTCGAGAAGATAGCCAAAGAATTAAATTACATTATATATAGTATAATAAAGAAATTGATTTCAGTATATAATAAATAGTAAATTATACTGATATCACACAATCCATTATTTATATTTGGGAGGCGGGAAGGGTACCGCCGCCCCGGGAAACTCTATTGGATAACCAACACCTCTGCCATAGGTCACCCCAAGTGGTTCGCTACGTTTGGTGATTTAGCAAGGGTGCCCGGGTTCATAGAGTGAGGTTTATCTAGGTCTTGGAGGCGGATGACCGGGACACACTGAACCCCAGATTCCTACCCACTCCTTAAGCCCTTTTCCTTCCCAGAACTCTCGTCTTCTTCCTTTCCTTAAAAAAAACCCTCCATACAGCATCCCGAAAGATGTCATAGACCCTGAGGGAAATTATTTTTTCCCAAGGCCTCTAGTGTGAAGGTCAAGAAAAAAAAATCTTTCTTCATCCTCAGATTTAGATTCTAAATCGACAAGAAGTTTCTGCCTTGCTGTCATCTTGCATACTGCGAGAAGTGGGTTGGGTATGGTGTGAGTGTGGGCTGTGTTAAATATGCGCTACTATTAAAAAAAACGTGTACGTAGGCTGGGTTTCGGTCACGCGGTGCTGTGCGTGGACTGGGCTCAATTTGCGCCAGGGCTATAACCAGCGGCACAGTAAACGTGCGGCAGCAGTCCGACCAAGTCCGACGCGAAACGTCTAAATTGAAAGAGCCCTTAGTGTTAAAACGACCGACCCTAAGTGATAAAACAATGATTTAAAAAAAATTCTTCTTTTGGCAGATTTTTTGATCGGTTTGTTAGCAGACGATGAATCTTTGTAAGAATCCGAAATATCAGTCGATCGGTACCATAGGGTCTAAATTATGACCGACCCCAAGTGTTGTTACAAAGCGCCCGTATAACAAAGATTTTTTTTAAAATTCTTTTGAGAGATTTTTTATTGACTCGTGAATAGACCATGATTCTTAGTTCTTACTTGGATTCTTATCCAAAACTTCAGCCAGTTCGGTGCCTTAGGGCCGAAGTAATGACCGACCCAAAGTTTTAAATTGATCGACCCCAAGTGTTAAAAGATGATTTAAAAAAAAAATTGTTCTTCAAGCAGATTTTTTTTATTTTATTGTATTATATCGTATTGTATCGTATTGTATTGCATTGCATTGTATTGTATTGTATTGTATCGTAATGTATCGTATCGTATCATATTGTATCGTATCGTACCGTATCGTATCGTATCGTATCCCATCCACATAACATAATTTAACTATTTTTCTCGATTTTTTTCTTTATACCTACTCACTAAATAATTAACATACTTCAGCGAAAACCTATTACTGGTTAAATTTCTGTACATATTTCATCAAACATTATACAATACGTTAATAAACAATTGTAACTGTTGGTTTTCCTAATAAAATAAAATAAAAATAAGTATCGTATCATATCGTGTCGTATCGCATCGTATTGCATCGCAACGCATCGCAACGCATCGCATCGCATCGCAACGCATCGCATCGCATCGCATCGCATCGCAACGCATCGCATCGCAACGCATCGCAAAACATCGCAACGCATCGCATCGCACATCGCCCATCGCATCGCATCGCATCGTATCGCACCGCATCGCATCGCAACGCATCGCATCGCATCGCATCGCATCGCATCGCATCGCATCGCATCGCATCGCATCGCATCGCATCGCATCGCATCGCATCGTACTGTATATGATATAATATATGATATGATATATATTATATTTCAATTATTCACTTAACGGTACAGTACTAACAAAAATGACGGAAGTTAAGGACTTGGGAATAGTGTTAGACCCGAAATTACTATATGACCGCCACATTGAATCCATGGTATCAAAGGCTTCCAAGATACTAGGCTTTGTACTTAGAACCTGCAAAGACTTTAACAATGTAAAAACCATGAAAATGCTTTATTTTGCATACGTACGCAGTTCTCTGGAGTACGCCTCTCAAATCTGGAACCCCAAGTATATATGTCACATAGATAGGATTGAAAAAGTGCAAAACCGATTTTTACGATACCTTGACTTTCGGAGCTATCGTCCTCATCTGAGCCACGAAGAGTCAGCCGCGTTCTTCAGGATATCGTCCTTGGAAAGTCGAAGAAATTTGGCAGATGTACTATTCCTACAAAAAATAGCTACCTCTACGATAGATTGCCCGGAATTACTAGAAAGAATTCAACTTAGAGTGCCCATCAGACAAACCAGACAAAACCACGCATTAAACATTCCTCAATGCAACACTAACTCTAAACAAAATACATTCATTCATCGTGCTACACACACCTTTAACATTTCATACAGTGAATTCGACTTATTTAACACAGTACGTTTTCAAAACCAAAATGAATAAATAACATTTACCCATACAAACCATTATTTACACAGAAAAGATCCATCCCTTTCCACTCCCTTCCACCATCCCATCCACATAACATAATGTAACTATTTTTTCTCGATTTATTTTTATACCTACTCACTAAATAATTAAGATACTTCAGCGAAAACCTATTATTGGTTAAATTTCTGTACATATTTCATCAAACATTATTAATAATTGAAACTGTTGGTTTTCCTAATAAAATAAAATAATATATGATATATAATATATGATATATACTATATAATAATACAACGTGTCCGGAAACTCGTAGTACAAGCGGGAAACTGGTGAATCTACATCACGTAGAGAACCCAAAAAACTTATTTTTTTCGATCTCAGCATTTCGATTTTAATATTATTTTTTTTCTATTTTTCTATTTTTTCGGCAACTAAAGGGTTAAAAAAAATGTTGAGCCCGGTTTACCCTTCGATGCATTTTATAAGACATTACATAGCTGAAATTAACCCCCTAGTGAACAATTTTTTCAAATTTAACCAAAAAAATTCCAACTTCGGACCCGATTTTCTCGAAAACGAAAGCTCAAATCGAAAAAAGTTATACCACAAAATCGACTCCAAATGTGATGTGGAGTACGACCTCCGTAGTCCAGTGGCTAAGACTCTTGACTCACATTCCGGAGGTCGCGGGTTCGAACCCGGCATGCGCAAATAAATTTTATTTGATTAATTTGTGTTATTTCACAATTAATTCATTTAAAATAATATATAGTATATTTGCGGCATGTTCCAGAGTGGAAGATACTATTAGTATCGCCCTGGTGTAAGACCACCATTCAGAATTGAAACGTTGCTTGATAATGGCTTTAGCCGTGTTTAGTGACCAGATCTGAATAGCCAGGTACTTCCCAACCTTCCTCTTCCCCACCTCCTTCCCCTCCCCACTACCTTCAGCCTCACAACATACCCCAATTGGGGATGCCATAGTCTCACTGGCTCCAGATGGGAGCAGTTGAGATTCTTGTGCGGTATTCACTGTAAAAAAAAAAAAAAAAAAGTCTCCAGTTTCCCGCTTGTACTACGAGTTTCCGGACACCTTGTATAATATATGATATATACCATCCGATACGATTTGATACGATACGATACGATGCGATGCGATGCGATGCGATGCGATGCGATGCGATGCGATGCGATGCGATGCGATGCGATGCGATGCGATGCGATGCGATGCGATGCGATGCGATGCGATGCGATGCGATGCGATGCGATGCGATGCGATACAATACAATACAATACAATATAATATGATATGTATGGTAATAATGGTTCCATGACAGTTCATCCTGCGACAATTCATCCGGCGACAGTTCACCCTGCGACAGTTCATTCGGCCGACAGTTCATCCTGCCGACAATTCATCCGGCGACAATTCATCCTGACAATTCAACCTAACCTAACCTAATCTAACCTAACCTAACCTATAAGTATAAGTATGTCGTATTTTGTTATTCACGCATGCTTCTTCGGAGAGTCGAAATTATTGTTAGTAAAAAATATTTTTACAGCGGATTTCCACTCAAGATGCCTTCAGATATAAGTATATCGATTTTGGTTGTACGGCCGTATATCCTCTTTGCATACTTACTTAATAAAAATCTTCTAAATGATCAGGCAGGATGAATTGTCGCCGGATGGATTGTCGGCGGAATGAACTGTCGGCAGGAACTGTCGGCAGGATGAACTGTCGGCCGGATGAACTGTCGCAGGATGAACTGTCGACGGATGAATTGTCGCAGGACGAATTGTCGGGTCACCGGTAATAATATAACATGAACGTATGGTAAACCATGGTAAAACGCCCATTTAATACATTTAAGACATTTGAATTACCCTTCTGTAAGATAATTTACTAAAGGAAACTACCACTTTTTGCATTGTGAACATTGGGGGAATTTGCCAATTATTTGTAATTTTCATTTAAAAGGGTCATTAAGTGAATTAATGATCAATTAATATGATGTATGATACGATACCATATGATACGATACGATACGATACGATACGATACGATACGATACGATACGATACGATACGATACGATACGATACGATACGATACGATACGATACGATACGATACGATACGATACGATACGATACGATACGATACGATACGATACGATACGATACTGTACGATACGATACGATACCATACGATACGTTACTATTCGATACGATACGATAGATACGATACGATACGATTCGATACGATACATACATACATACCGGTCAGTGGTTGAGTGGACATAGCGCTTGGATGCCATCCGGGCGTCGCGTGTTCGATTCCTCGGCTGGCTAAGTCCTCCATCACAATACAAGCAACATTTTTCGGCTTTCTGTGGTGGTAGTAGGAGATTTTCAAACACTGTTGGGTTATTCGTAACCCGGGAATGTTCGTCTTTCTTTAAAAAAAAAAAATACCATACGATACGATACGATACAATACAATACAATTCAAAACAATACAATACAATATAATATAATATGATATGTATGGTAATAATAATAATATAACATGTACGTATGATAAACCATGAAAAACCAATATAAAACGCCCATTAAATACATTTAAGACAATTGAATTACCCTTCTGTAAGATCATTTACTAAACGAAAGTACCACTTTTTGCGTTGTGAACATTGGGGGAATTTGCCAATTATTTGTAATTTTCAATTGAAAGGGTCATTAAGTGATTTGAGGATCAATTAATATGATACGATACGATACGATACGATACGATACGATACGATACGATACGATACGATACGATAGATACGATAGATACGATACGATACGATACGATACGATACGATACGATACGATACGATACGATACGATACGATACTATACGATACGATACGATACGATACGATACGATACGATACGATACGATACGATACTATACGATACGATACGATACGATACGATACGATACGATACGATACGATACGATACGATACGATACGATACGATACGATACGATACGATACGATACGATACGATACGATACGATACGATACGATACGATACGATACGATACGATACGATACGATACGATACGATACGATACGATACGATACGATACGATACGATACGATACGATACGATACGATACGATACGATACGATACGATACGATACGATACGATACGATACGATACGATACGATACGATACGATACGATACGATACGATACGATACGATACGATACGATACGATACGATACGATACGATACGATACGATACGATACGATACGATACGATACGATACGATACGATACGATACGATACGATACGATACGATACGATACGATACGATACGATACGATACGATACGATACGATACAATACGATTTGATACGATACGATACAATACAATTCAATACAAAACGTACGTACGTAAAGTACGTGTGGTAAATCCATGGAAAACCATGGTAAAACGCTCATTAAATCTAGTCAAGACATTTGAATTACCTTTCCGTAAGATCATTTACTAAAAGAAAAACGACTTTTTGCGTTTTGAACATTGGGGGAATTTGCCAATTATTTGTAATTTTTATTTGAATTTTTAAGAGAATTAAGGATCAATTAATGTGATATACGATACAATACGTTACTATTCGATACGATACGATACGATACGATACGTTACGATTCGATACGATACGATACGATACGATACGGTACAATACATTACGATACAATACGATACAATACGATACAATACAATACAATATAATATAATGTGTATGGTAATAATACAAGGTGGGGCAAAAGTAATCATCCTATTGGAAAACGCTATAACTTTTGCAAATGGCGACAAATGTCAATTCCGTTTTGATATTTGTGAAGTAAACAAACGTAAAATACAAATCGGCAAGTCATCAATCGGTTTACTCCGCAAGAACGCGGAATAATTGATCCCATATTTTGCGCAACAATTCGTCGGTTGTGTTGGCGCAGCGTGAATTTCGTCGCAGATTTCCTAGCCGTCCGACACCATCTGGACAAACACTGTGGCGTTTGGCTACTCGCCTTGAAGAGACTGGGACAACACGAGATGTTCCCAAGGCTGGCCTGCCCCGGAGCAGCCGTTCTGCTGAGAATATCGCTGCTGTTGTCCAAGATGTCGAACATGAGCCCGGAACATCGACCAGACGACGTGCCACGCAATTGGGTATTAGCTGGCGGTCCCTACGCAGAATTTTGGTGAAAGATGTGAAGATGTTCCCTTACAAAGAGCAGACAGTGCATCAGCTGTTAGCTGTTGACCGCCAAACGCGGATAACCTACCCTCAAGTCATCCTGAATCTCAACGAAAAGGTGGACGATGTTTCAAAATTGTCATGAACGATGAAGCTCATTTCCATAATAGCGATTACGTGAATAAACAAAATAATCATTTCCGAGGCACCAAAAATCCGAGTATCACCCACGAAGAGCCATTACACCCGCTCAAAGTTACTGCGTGGTGTGCTGTTTACGCTGGAGGAGTCATCAGGCCATTTTTTTTTAGAACGCCGCGGGCCAAACGACGACTGTGGACGGCGCGCGCTACAGAGCCATGATTGCCGATTTTTTTCTTCCTCAATTGGATGGATTGGGACTGAAGAACATGTGGTTACAACAGGACGGTGCAACGGCGTACACTGCTCGAGCCACAACCGATATTCTGAAGGAAGAATTTCCGAATCGCCTAATTTCTCGTTTTGGTGATTTGCACTGGCCGGCCAGATCACCCTATTTAACCGTTCCAGACATCTTTTTATTTTTTTTTTAAAGTCGTGGGTTTACGTCATCAAGTATCAGACTCGAGAAGAATTCGAGAACCTGTCGCCCTAAGTTCTGGCAAGAGTGATGGAAAATGCCATAAAACGGGCCCGTATGGTCATCAACTCTGGCGGCGGTCACTTGGCCGATATCATTTTCCCGGCATGATGGAATAAATTCTAATGGATTAAATAAAAAAATTTCACAACCAGAACCAAATTTTTTCATTTAATAAAAAAATTACAGCAAAAAAACATCGGATGATTACTTTTGCCCCACCTGAAACATTAATAACGAGATAATAACGGATCTATGTATAATATGTACGTATGGTAAACCATGGTAAAACGCCCATTAAGAGCGTTTAACCAGCCAGCGGACGAAAATCCACATTTCGTCGAAAGTTGTTCTTACGATCGTGCAGGGCGGTTACAATGAGAAAGATTAATTTTATTATTCTCCGTACCAGCTTTTTAAAATTATAACTCAATATCGAATTTATTTCAATCCAAATTAGTTTTAATTTATACCTTCATCCAAAAATGCTGAAAGGCGTGATGATAAAACTATTAAAATAATGTTCTTTTTGTAATTATTTTTTGATTATAAGTATTTTTAATTTTTCCTTAATGTCTAAATTTAATAAGAATGATAAAAAAATCTGAAATATATTAGTTTGTAAGTGCGCAAATAAATACACAAATGGACCAATTTTCGTCAAGAAACACACGTACGTACATATTTTTTAATGATTTTAATGAAACTAAAATTCTAAAACATGCGTTTGCTAGATAATGTATTGATTTATTTTACTGCATGATTATATTATTTGAAATGGGTGTGGTATAATACAAATTTTTTTTTGAAAATTTTTACAAATCTGCCAATGACCTATGGAATAACCTTATTATGCTAAAAATTAAAAAATTTTCTCAAAATTTATTACACGCGAATGCTAGATAAAAGAACAATCTTTCGAAATCCATTTATATTTTTTTGTGGAAAAGAGTCAATACGTCTAAAATCTGATTTGAAAATGACATATTTCTGGTTTTCTCTGGTAATGCCCTCTTAAATATAGTTAAGACATTTGAATTACCCTTCTGTAAGATCATTTACTAAAGGAAACTACCACTTTTTGCATTGTGAACATTGGGGGAATTTGCCAATTATTTGTAATTTTCATTTGAAGGGTCATTAAGTGAATTAAGGATCAATTAATATGATATGTGATACGATGCGATACGATACGATACGATACGATAAGATACGATACCATTTATTTATTCAACATTAATTCATTTATTTATTTAATTAATTCATCGTTACTTTCGGTCTGTATGTATATGATAGTAAAACCCCGGATTTCAGTACGGAATTTACGAAAACAGAAATTCCGTGGAACGTAGGCGACATATCTCTTGGATTAGGGAACGTACCCATACTACGTGACACGTTTAGGGGGGGGGGGGTCGGTCTTCAAAATGTCACGCTCCATACAAATGAGCGGCGGGTTGCTTAGGATTTTGGTCACCGGGGGGGGGGGGGGGGGGGGTTAAAAATTGCAAAAAGTTGGTCACGTAGTATGGGTACGTTCCCTTAACCAATCCGAAAGAGGTAGAAGCCTACATTCGTTAGCCGAAGACAGACAAGGCTACAGGAGCGGATGGAATTCCTTCCAGTATTATCATTAGCATAGCGCCAATGATAAGTGAAGCCCTTTGTTATATATTTAACTCTAGTATTTTGACTTCTACGTTCCCCCAAATAAGGTAAATGACCGGAGTCAGTCCTATTTTCAAGGCTGGAGATAAGACAGACGTCAAAAACTACAGACCGGTAGCCGTATTATCGGTGCTGCCCAAACTTTTTGAAAAATGGATTTGTGACAAATTAATTTAACCAGATTTCGCCATTCATTGGTGAAAATCAACACGGTTTCCTTCCAAAGAAATCAGCAATCACAAATCTGCTTAATTTTTCGCGGATGGTTTAGACTTGAGGCACCAAACACATGTAGTTTACACAGCGGCGTAGCTAGGTAACCAAGGGCCCTGGGGCAAATTAAAAAATGGGGCCCCACTGCTACGAAACTGATTAGGTTTTATGAAATTAAAATATGAAATATACAAATACTTTAAAAATGCTAAGCCACTTAAGCTCTTTTTTGTGCACTGCAGACTGCAGGGCAGGTAATAAAAATATTAAACAGTAACAACATAAATTACAATAGGACACTTGCATGGATTTCATAACGACTTGGAAAAAATCATGTGGATAGATCTTTTTACTAAGATTAAGAAAATGTTAGTAAAATTGTATAGAAATGTACAGTTTTTGTTATTTTTAAATAAATAAATCCATTATTTAGGCTTGTGACGTCACTACATGAAAATGTCCCGTCTCCGAAAATGTTCCTATTATTTTTTTTAAATTCCACACTGATTTATTTTTTTATATGGCATCACTTTGATTTCAGGCGAATTTTTGAATTCGTTCACTAGATTTATTGTTTGTTCTCTGCGAACTTATCATTTGGTTTCACTTTTTGACAGATGCTCTGAAGAGAACCCCGTACTTTTAATGATCTACGGGGTTCTCTTCAGAACGTGCAGATGATGTCGGTACGTGTTTTAGAGGTATAATGATTATGGTGCTGATTTTAACAAAATTAAATTTTATAATATTCGTATTATTATTATAATTTACAAGTACAAGTATATTACATTGAATTTAGTAATATAGACGCTGTTCATTATAATGATTTATGGTCAATAAGATGGATCAAGGAAAAAAAATATTTATGAGATGTAATATTTTTGGTATGCCTCGTTATTCTCCTGTGCCATTCGTGTGGAAAATGTTCTTTTTTTTTAAATGATTTTCGGCTATGTAATTATCGTTTTTTCAAACCTATAAAATTATGTCCCGTCTTTCCGGTTTATAAAAAATGGTCTGATTTATCGGATTGAAATTTTCAAAAAATCCCCAGGATTTCAAAAATACGATTAAAAAAAAAAAAAATACAGAATGTCTTAGAATATTTGCCTAAACCGGAAAAAAATTTAAAAAAATTTGATGCAAGTGGCCTATTAATACTTGGTGTAGGTTTGGCTAATAAAACGAAATAGAGAAGATTCAAGGGTTTGATTCAAGAAATATTTTGGCCAGATGTACTTGCAGAAGTCTGACTAGAAAACTTGTCAATTTTGGGCAATTTTTGTTTACTATCTTCTCTTTTTTGGCGTTGTTTGGGTTTAAATGCACCACTGAGTTTCTTCTTTTTATCCATAATTTTAGTTTTCTAATTTATTTAAACAATACAATATTAGATTGTGCTCGAGTAGGTAGGTACTCACTGTTCACTGACGACGTTAAAAGTAAAATAAAAGGAAAAAGAAACACACTGATACGCTACAAGTGTCGTTGGGGAATGACGCACATATCACTATTCCTCAAATTGACAACACTGCCAACCTACAGAAAGAATTTAGGGGAATTCCCTAGGCATACCTTTTGAATTTCTCTCAACTGAGTTGTCATGATTAAAGTGGGGTTGCAACCTGTCATATTTATTTTAAAAATGGGAGAAATTTCCAAAAGTTCAGTTCGATCGAGATTTCTGGTAAGGATTCGAGGGCCCCGTGAGCTTGAGGGCCCCGGGGCACTGCCCCGCGTAGCCCCTAGGTAGCTACGCGCCTGAGTTTACACCGACTTTGCCAGAGCATTTGACCGTGTTAACCATGATATACTTCTGAGGAAAATGTTTAAAATAGGCTTCGATCTACCAACACTGAACTTTTTCTCATCGTATTTAAAATCCAGAAGTCAATTTGTTTCGATAAATGGACATAATTCAAAAAAATTCCAAGCGCAATCTGGAATTCCTCAAGGGTCTAACCTAGGACCTAATGTTGTTGCTAATACTTATAGATGACATCCAAAACTGTGTTAGGAACGGCAAACGTCTACTATTTTCTGATGACCTTAAAATTATGATGGAAATAAGCTGCCAACAAGATTGCTTTAAAATGCAAACTGATCTGGATGCACCATCTGAATGGTCGTTGGCAAACAAATTAGATTTTAATACAAAGAAATGGGTCACTACGTCCTTCACTCGTTGTAAAAACATTATATGTAGTTTACGATTATAAATAAAAGGCGAAACGTTATCACGAATAAAATCCGTGAAGGAACTCGGTGTCGTCTTTGATCCCGAACTGACATTCTCTTGCCATATATCGCAGCTCACTCAGTCTTGCTACAAACTTCTTGGGTTCATCATCAGGACTTGTAAGCAGTTTGACAACCAAGAAGCTATGCTAGCGTTATTCGATGGCATACTGAGAAGCAAGCTGGAGTACGCGAGTGGGCACCGTACCACCAGAAGTACATTGATATGTTAGAGCAAATCCAGAAGAAATTCCTCAGGTATATTTATATGCGGAAGCATGGAACCTATCCAAGGTTCATGCACCATATTGACTAACTCGAGGAAACTGACTCTGTGAGTCTAGAAACTCGACGGAAAGCAAGTCTTGCTATTCTGTCTTTCAAAATTTGGAACAATTTCATCGATAGCCCATTTCTCTTGGGATGCTATGATTTATATGTACCAGACCACTACAGCCGAAGTCGACATCATGACTTATTTAAAGTACCGAACGGCAGAACAGACGTCTTGGCAAAGCATAGCATGACAAGGGGAGTGGTGCTGTTAAATGAAATTGCAAACCATTTGGATGTAAGTGACTGTTCTTTATATGCCTTAAAAATATTATTGAAGAGTCACTTGCCTAAATGCTGATAGGGTAACTAAATTGTACTGTAATTGGAAGTATTCTGTTGTACAATAATAATAAAATAAAATAAATTACACTGGATTATTATTTGAAAATTTCTGCAGAATTATAATATGAATGGTAAGATTCCTGCTCTAGACTGAAAATACGATGTTTGTATCAAAAGGAGTTTAAAACCTGTGCAGTGAAAAGGGTGTTTTTATAACAAGGGCAGGTTTGTTGTTGCTTCGTTCCTTTCCCCTTTATCTTGGCTCGCCTTGCGGTTATGTTACACATATTATTCACACGGAAGGCCCTGAAGAAAATAATCTCCCTTATCTTTGGGGATGCTGTGTGGAGAGCCTTTTAGGGGAAAAGAAGGAATGGACCTGGGTCTTGAAGAGACCCCATATAAGAGAGAACTTTTAAGAGGGAGGAAGCCCAGAGGCCGAAAAATCGTTCCACGGTCGCACTATTGAACTCAAAAACGAATAAAAACTTTCCAACTGAAAAATCTAACTGAAGGATGAGTCGTAGAAACGACACATTCTCAGGTGACAAACGCCGATTGTACTGTTTGCCATATTACTACCAATAAGTACAGCACCAATAGACGATTAGCAAAAAAAGTGACAAGGGCACACACTAACTTTACGCCAGGAAATTTTTTGTTCATGCAATCTGCTGAACTACGGAGCTATGCATATTGCGAATTCTTCTCGTTGACAGGCGTCGAGCCAAAGTACAAGTATATCATTTTAAATAGACTCCTGCTTTTGTATTAGTGGTGGACTAGTGCTGGATGGATAAAAAATAACGATTATTTACCATTTTGTTTGGATGCAAATTCAAATTTAAAAAATATTTATTTTTAAAATAAATAGCTTGTTTATACGGTTCCATAACAACTATAGCGGTCCCGAGGGGGGGGGGGGGCACCTACCTTTTGCTCTCGGCTAGCTCAAGTCGTCGGCAGGCAGGAAATCTCTCCTCGTCAGAGTCATAGGTAAAATTCTGTGTTATTACAATAAACAATGCGTAAAAAATGAGTTAATGTTTTTTACAGGCCTTTACGAAATCAACCTGAAAAAAAATTCTTAAATACCTTTTGCAACCTTTCCAAAAGCTTTTTCTCAAGTATTTTTAAACTCCCCCCATAAAAGGGCGTGAATTCCGAGTTCAATTTTTTCCTGGACTATTGGATCGCCTTAACTCCTTTTTTACGCATTGTTTATTGTAATAAAATGGAAATTTAAAATTGATTTCACGGAACCAAGCGACGCGGAGCCTAACGCCTATTCCCCGCTCCGGCCGGGGCCGAACTGACACAAGGTGGGTGTGGCAAGTCAGTAGTACTTGGGTGGACTGCATAAGGTTCACTTTGATAACATGAATGCATATTGTATTTTATTTTATGAAGTCCGGGCGTAAATATCATATTTTTTTGCGATTATTATCAAAGAAACTGAATTTGCTACAATAAAACCATATCCGAAAAGGGGTTTAAAAGTAGGAGAGTTTTCACTTGAAAGTGTTTTTATAGACCTAATATTTTATTTTTTCTAGGCTTATTAAAAGACATTACCGAAAAAAATTTACCGATGTTTTTAAGGGCCAAGAAATGTTCTACACGTTGTATTTAATTTAAGCATCTATAATACTTCTAAGCGATTAAATTTTCAAAACAAAAACATATCATTTTGTATGATTTTGCATTATTTAGTATGTGTAACGGACGTATCAGCGTCGCCACAAGACTATAAAAAAGTACCGGGTTTTTAGTGCACGAACAGGATGGTGGTGATGGAAACAAATAATAAAACTGACCTCCCGTGCACCCAGTGCCTGATGCGTGAAGGACACTGGATGTGCTTAATCCTCTGCCTGATCCTGGCGCCTGGCGGTTGCCAAAGTAGGGCCGGCTCTTCTGGAGGAGTGTTGGCACCAGGACTGAAGACAGGCAGAGGTCGGCGGGGGAGGCAGCTGAGTGATAATAAATTTCCCAGTAGGAATAATAACACGAGTTGACTGTAGAGAAGAACTAATTTATTATGAGAAATACGCGCCCTTTTATACCCTAATCTGGGCAAAAAGGTGATCACATGGTACATTTATGGGGTGGGGGGTTGGACCTCGCCCGTAAGTATAAATACGCCGACTTTCTTGTCGCACTTCATTTTGCTTGTGTCGCTCAAGAAAGTGGTCGATTAAAATCATTATTTAATAATAATTCTATAGGTTATAACATAGTTTTTATAAAGTATTTCTTAATTCTAACATGTATGTACGGGTATTCTTTACCCGTAGATTTTTAGTTTAATGAATTTAGGAACAATTTTGGAAATGTTTACCATTTGTTGGTAGGTATTTGAGTTTAATTTAAGTTTGCAAAGTGATGTGAAGAAGTTAGTATTTTCCCCAGGTTCCTCGTAAGACTGGCTACCGAAACCGGTTTGTCTCGTCGTCTTACGAGGTTCCTGGATTTTTAAAATGGAAAAAGACTGTTTTTTGATCGGAATTTTTCTAAGTACAAAATTTGTGCGCAAAAGCATATAGCGTTGGCAGTTTAAGAGTTACAATGTTTATTTATGGCTCTATGGATGCCCCGTAGGACTCTGCACTGAAATGTCTTAGTTTCAGTGTCCTACGGGGTGTTTAAACGAAGTTATATTAAAATATGGTGTATTTTTGACTAATATGACGGCCCTTAATAGGGACACCCAAATTGGTGTTTTGGCTTTGTAGCCGGAAAAATAGCCCTGAAGGCGATGAAATAATAAGTTTAGGATGTCTCCTGGTGGCAACTTGGTAACCAAGTTTTTACTTGTGTCACCAGGGCATCTGTGTATTAAGAAAAAGACATTTAAAATTGAAAAAATGTGTTTTGAAAAAGATCGTTGCTGGCGGCACGGTATTATTGAACTTCGTGGCCAGGACGAAAAAAGGCCCTACAAAGGGCCATAATTAAAATAGAGAGCAGCCTGCTTGGCGGAGCTGCCGCCTCCTGCAGAGCCATAACAGCAGAGCGGCAAGGGAGGGAAGGCAAATGGCCCTTTTTAGGGCCTTAGCCTAAGGCTGGAAATTAAGGCCCTCAAAGGGGTCTTAATTAAAAATAAAAAGGAGGCTAGTCAGCCTGGTTGCCTTTGGAGGCGTAAATAAGCATAAATAAAGTATTAATTGTTAAAATTATAGGATTCTAGAATGTCTCCCGGTGCAAACTTGGCACACAAGCTTTATTTGGTTGCACCGGGGCATTGTACATGAGCAAAACATATAAGATTAAAAATTAAGAAATGAGGGAGAGCAACACGTCGGTTACAGTATGGCTTCATCTTAAATGCCGATTCAGTTTCAATGTTGTGATCAGCAGAAGAATACAACTATCACGTTGTTAAGTTTATTACAATTTGAGGGAAAGCTGAAACGCACGTCAAAAGCTAAAACTGACTGAATGGTTTGATTGAAAATGGACTGTTTTTGAAATTACAACATATCTAGGGGAGTACGGATATTATCGGACGCATTTTTTTTTTTTTTTTTTTTTTTTTTTTTATTTTTTTTTTTTTTACAGTGAATACCGCACAAGAATCTCAACTGCTCCCGTCTGGAGCCAGTGAGACTATGGCATCCCCAATTGGGGTATGTTGTGAGGCTGAAGGTAGCGGGGAGGGGAAGGAGGTGGGGAAGAGGAAGGTTGGGAAGTACCTGGCTATTCAGATCTGGTCACTAAACACGGCTAAAGCCATTTTCAAGCAACGTTTCAATTCTGAATGGTGGTCTTACACCAGGGCGATACTGATAGTATCTTCCACTCTGGAACATGCCGCAAATATACTATATATTATTTTAAATGAATAAATTGTGAAATAACACAAATTAATCAAATAAAATTTATTTGCGCATGCCGGGTTCGAACCCGCGACCTCTGGAATGTGAGTCAAGAGTCTTAGCCACTGGACTACGGAGGCCGTCACGCATAGTGTTGATCAATTGTATTTTGTTGTTATTGCTTCAATATAAACGATTTATGAATTAATCATAAGTGGAAAGGACAGATCTACATGCTATGCTAATTTTAAAAATCCATAACCATCACTGTTTCCCAAAATTTAGATTTTAAAATTACGAAATTTTCGTTTATTATCGGAATTCGACGGGTGGTATCGGACAAATTAGCTCTTTGGTTCAACACCGTAATTTCTTTTCTTTTATGATAAAACAGTTACTAATGATTAAATACAAAAGATTTCACATAATATATCAAGACACTATCTTTATTTAAACAAATACAAGCAAGAGAAATACAAGAAAAAAGCAACAAAGTATTTGAAAGAATTGTCTAATATCGGACATCAAAGGTGGTATCGGACACAAAAGTGGATAAAAAATATTCATGTTTTTTTTTATAAAAAAAAGGATTTAAAAAAGTGGCAAAACCGTGTTCAAACTTTGCATAACACGTTACACTGAAAATAAAAATTATCTGGCGCAATTCACATTTGTAAAAACGTTGGAAAGATTCAAGACCCGTACAATAGCGTACAATTTTCATGAGCCCATCCGTGACAACCTTGACATTGAATTCAGTCTTCTTCGAAGCTTTCTCTACAGATAAAATTCAAACTTCATCTTTGTTATAATCCTTATGTAGTTTTAGTTTATCCGCTTTCTTATAATTGATGGTGTTAACATTATTTTATTGTATTTGGGCGGATTCTTTTTTGATTTACTCATTTGAAAATCTTTTTGGCATATACTGTATCCTGGTAGTTTTTCTTGTTTTATTTTGATTGGTAGACCCGGTACTTGTGTTTTGGCTTCATTCTTTACAATTTTTAAACTTTTTAGAAGTGAACCTAATTTCCTCAATATCCTAAATACTTTCTTCAATTTCAACAACCTGTGTACTTTTAGGGACATCACAATATAAAACGGCTTCTCAAATTGTCACAAACGTATTCTACTGCTGATTTCATGTTGCAATCCTTCCATTCACCCCGAGCCCCTGCTCCCACTTTTTTTTGAACCTCGGCATTATCTGGAAAAATGGATGAAAAACATATTGACTTTTTGAAAATAATGTTTTAAAAACAACAATAGCAAACCTGTTTCTACTATCGTGGTACGAGAACATAACAGAATGGAGTTGGCAGGAAAACACTTCTTTTTCTTCTTCTTCTTCAGCACACTTTATTTAATGTAATAAATACAGTATTACAAGAGGGTCTATCTACCCTCACTCGGGTGGTCCACGACCACACCACACTGACAAATATCGAAGTCTCTACTTCGATCTCTCTATTGTCAGTTTTCCAATACTGAACCGTAGGTATAACTCGTACCTACCAGCTTCAGTCTAATTACACAATTGAAGGCACACAGCATGTACCTTCTAGTTTTACCCTACTAGCAAAACTAACGCAAAGGGCCTATATTCCCTCTGCGCAACTGAAGATACACCTCGTATATCTTACAGTTCAACCGCCATAACAAGACTCCTTCACTCTCACAGCAAGACTAACTCTCTGTTCTAAAATTCACCATATTTAACGCGAAGAGGAATAGGTATAATAATAGTACAAAACAGCATCAGAGCAACCTGGCGGACAAAACGGTCTCTATCATTCATTTTGAGATTATTTTGTATTCAAAAAGTTTCTTTAAAATCCGAAAGATGTCACTAGAAAAATAAATATTATGTGTACATTTATTTCAACATGTCGCATCTGGTCGCTGGTCGAAATGGTCGGCGGCTAGGGGTGCCATGCACGCACGTGTCCACTAGGCAATGTTTTCAGAAAAAAACTACCTGAAGCTCAACGCCTGAAGTCATTATAATAGTTGTATATTTTGGTATGTTGTGTGTTTTGTAATTGGGGTATGTTGTGAGGCTGAAGGTAGCGGGGAAGGGAAGGAGATGGGAAAAAGGAAGGTGGGGAAGTACCTAGTGATTTAGTTCTGGTAACCGAACACAGCTAAAGCAATTTCAACTAACGTTTCAATAATTGTGTTTGGTGGTCTTACACCAGGACGATAATGAGAGTAACTACCTACTACGCCCCCTTCATCACTATTTTTATTATACCAAAGCAAATAAAATTAGGAGAAAATGTAAATAAATTTAACTCTAATTTTCCAACATTATGTGATTGATTCAAATTTAAAAAAAAAGTTTTAAACATAATGTAGGTACATACAAATAAGGATTGTATTAGGAAAATGGGAACCTAACTATGGACCTATTTGAAAACATCACAAACAAAAATAAAAATACGAGTAGTATGTACATTTATAACTTTTTATCGTAGGTAAAGCTATTACATATCAAGAAACTTTAAAAAATCAGTCCACTTAACTTTCTTTTCTATAATTCATCAATATTACATATAACAAATTATTATTATCAGCACAAAGGGGTGAATTGCCTAATTCAAAAAAAAAAAATTATAATAATAAAGAAAAAAATTTCAAAAGATTTTACGAATATCATTTTAGAGAAAAAAACTGTTATGTTATGATGCTACTGTACAACTTACCGATGTTACATGTAAAAGCCTTCAAGGCGTAAATAAATAAATTACATTTCAAGAATTTTTATAAAATCAGTCCACAAAATATTTTTTTTCTTTGACCTTAAACCTACAAAAAACCGTAAAAAAGGTTTTTACCATCTACTTTCAAAAACGTTTAAAAACTTAGAAAAGAAATCGGAACGTTGCGCGAAATGGCCGTGTTGGGTGACCGGATCTGAATAGCCAGGTACTTACCCACCTTCCTCTTCCCCATCTCCTTCCCTTCATTTTTTGACAAACGTAGTCTTTGACTCACAAACACATGCATAATACCTACCTACCTATCCACATGGCCGTTTCGTGATGACGCTGGCTCACAATATGCACAAAACATGACACATGGCAGTCGTACCTATGTTTTGTGCTTTATTGCAAATGACCCTAGTGAAAGACATTGAAAGACCACATTTCAGAATTGAGATTGTAAAATGTAGACATAGAGATATAATATCGATGTATATAGACTTCAGAAAAGGTAAAAATACCTAGTGAGAGATTTTTATTTTTATTATGTGTTGATTACCTCACAAGAGTCCCAGCTGCTCCCGTCTGGAGCCAGTGAAACTATGGCATACCCCGCATACCCCAAATGGGGTATGTTGTGAGGCTGAAGGTAGTGGGGAGGGGAAGGAGTCAAATCCGGAGGTCGCGAGTTAAAATTCCGGCGTGCGCAAGTACCTATCAACATTTTATGCGATTAATTTGTGTTATTCCACAATATAATATCATTTTTAAATAATTTCGTTTAGATTATTAGTGCTATCTATTTAAAAAAAATAGATAAGAAATATATTTTAAAAAAGAATCGTAACGTTGCCTGAAATGGCGTCAGCCGTGTTGGGTGACCGGATCTGAATAGCCAAGTTCTTACCCACCGGGCATCACGGAGTTCTTCTACCACTCACTTCCGTGTTATTTTATTGTATTTACGTGAGTATTATTACCGCTCTTGACTCGCAATCTGAAAGTCACAACTGCACAATTATTCTCAAATGGTAAAACACCATGGTCAAATCATATCATAAAACGAATAGGTACCTACATGTATAGGCAGATGGTTGAAATTGTCTCTCCAAAAATGAACATAATATCTTAGGTTCTCACTGCGATTGATTACTGCCATCTTTTGAAATAATTTGAAAAAAGGTTTTAGTTTCAAATCTAACCGTAAACAGAAAGATAAATGGGCGCCACACGACAGAGGGCTTTTGCTAGTAATTAAATTTCCCGGTTTTCATTGTTAAATTGAAGTTTAAAATTATAAAATTTTCTTTAAAAAATGGAAAAATATAATACCAACAATTTACCGTAACGTTTTTTTAAATAAACGAATCCAATGATTTGTTATCAGCGTTTAAAAATACACGAAAATTGGTGTTTTTGAAAAAATTAAACTAAAAACATATTAATTTATTTTCTTTTAATTTCTTTACGTGGTTTTAAAGAAAACCCCTGAAGGTATACTTTGAGGATATTCAGCAATTAAAAATATTTTTTAAAACATACGAAAAACGGTCAGAATAAGGTCGTATTTCTGATTTGGTTTTGATAAATGCTAAGCCTATGTTAATTTTAAAAATGTATAAAAAATATTTTTCTTATTAAAAACATTATGTTTATCGATTTGCGTAATAATATAATCATTATTTCAAATTAAAAAAATGATTACACTTGGCCTTAAAGCAAAAATACACTATTACAAAAAGGTATAACAATGTTGGGACACTATTTGAGCGGCTCCTAAACTGAATTTTAAAATCCCGCAATAAAACAATTACCCGAGAGTCGGCAAAAAGGGCCACCAATAAAATTAAGTACATCATACAATACTGAAATGGAGAAATGGGGGAAACTAACATTAAAAATTCCCAGATCTCAAATCCTTAAATTTAACCCACAATAAAACCGTAAAATTACTTTTAAAAGTTCGCCAAAAAGGGCACATCAATAAAGGTACCTACAACTTAAACCTAAGGTACAGCTAAGGGATTAAGTTCCTTCAGTTCGGGTCATAAAAGAACCGCCAGAAAACCCTTTGTATTTTGGCGGCTGCAACAAATATTTATCATTTGGTGTAGGTATACCTATTAATTTAAATAAATAAATAAAAAAATAAGCATTTATTCGCGTGTCCGATATCATCCATAACAGCCATGTCCGATATTAACCAAAAGACGTGGAGTTAACAAAATAACCGCCTACCTGGTATGGGACACAAATTTTAAAACATAAGATCGTCATTTGATTGCCACTGAAATGTAGTGTACCGTCTTATATGTAAAAATGTAATTAAATTAATAACGTACCTTTTATTTGTCTTCGAATAAAGCTGCGGACATAATATGCGGTGGTCAAAGTTCGTTTTTTGGGCACAAAACGACACGACCGGCTTTGGCGAGAGTCATGCAAACACCGGGCATCCAGAATTAGTGCGGCAATATTATAAACTAACTTGCATCGCCCTGTCTATACGCCAGTAAGAGAAATAACACTTGTACGATACCATACGTCGTCCGATAATATACGTACTCCCCCTATAACAAGTCTAGACACAAAGGAACCTGCAAGTTTAATTAATACAGAATCCCAGTCTGTCTGTTTGTTAAGGTGTTAGCCGCCGCCCGCGCCGGCCCTCTCAGCGGGACTCTGCGCAGTGACCAGTACCTACCCAGTGCCGAGTGCTCTGGCCTGACTTGTCGACCATCCCATTTCTGCTACACAAATAATGCCCCCAGTGACACATTGATCTACTGAACCCAGCTATTCTCAATCCCCCATCAACTATTTTATGACTACCTGTTCTTAAAAGTATCTAAACTTTGTAACTTGGTAACCAACATGAGGAACGATCTTGTCACTGCGTAACTTTTTTCATAAAGAATTTGGATTTTACGCCAAAATACTTAACGAAACTGAATAACCATTTTTTTCGAAAGGTATAGCTAGAGACACTGATTCATAGCTTTAATTTTTAAGAAATGTAGCATTCATTATTGAAAAATAGCTTTTATAGCTTTAATTTTGCGTTTTCATAGCGTTTATATCTAAATAGGATAACGTCAAGGAATGGGAGTCGGCAAGAGGGGAGAAACAATTAAATTAGCAAAATCATTTGAAACATGTTTATTGTATTATTGATTGAAACTCAACATGGCATATCTTTTTACAGTAGAGTGTGTCATGTTCGTTCTACGATCTGTCAATACAAGATTGGGACTAAAAAATCTTTCTGCGTCAACACTATTCACAGGGGCCCACACAGTCATCAGAGCTGCCTCAGCAATAGGCCACTTGCATGGATTTCATAACGACTTGGAAAAAATCATGTGGATAGATCTTTTTACTAAGATTAAGAAAATGTTAGTAAAATTGTTTAGAAATGTACAGTTTTTGTTATTTTTAAATAAATAAATCCATTATTTAGGCTCGTGACGTCACTACATGAAAATGTCCCGTCTCCGAAAATGTTCCTATTATTTTTTTAAAATTCCACACTGATTTATTTTTTTATATGGCATCACTTCGATTTCAGGCGAATTTTTGAATTCGTTCACTAGATTTATTGTTTGTTCTCTGCGAACTTATCATTTGGTTTCACTTTTTGACAGATACTCTGAAGAGAACCCCGTACTTTTAATGATCTACGGGGTTCTCTTCAGAACGTGCAGATGATGTCGGTACGTGTTTTAGAGGTATAATGATTATGGTGCTGATTTTAACAAAATTAAATTTTATAATATTCTTATTATTATTATAATTTACAAGTACAAGTATATTACATTGAATTTAGTAATACAGACGCTGTTCATTATAATGATTTATGGTCAATAAGATGGATCAAGGAAAAAAAATATTTATGAGATGTAATATTTTTGGTATGCCTCGTTATTCTCCTGTGCCATTCGTGTGGAAAACGTAATTTTTTTTTAAAATGATTTTCGGCTATGTAATTATCGTTTTTTCACACCTGTAAAATTATGTCCCGTCTTTCCGGTTTATAAAAAATGGTCTGATTTATCGGATTGAAATTTTCAAAAAATCCCCAGGGTTTCAAAAATACGATTAAAAAAAAAAATACAGAATGTCTTAGAATATTTGCCTAAACCGGAAAAAAATTTAAAAAAATTTGATGCAAGTGGCCTATTTCTCTGTGAACAATTTTTACAGCTAAGAGTAGCCGAATTATGTCTACAGTGACTCCATCCCTCACTTGCTCTACAAGCTGTCTTAGAAAATAGCTGTTACCTTCCAGGAATTTACTGTAATCAAAAGATTTGAATGTTGGTGCAAGCCTACTTTTACTTGCTAAAAGAATAGCGTCTGATCGCTGGACATTCTGACCTACAATCGCAGGATTGAACATTTTACCTGCGTACTTTAAGAAATAGATTAGTGCTGTTGTCTCGATGGTTCAGCATATAAGATGCCAGTTTCTCACAGAACTCTTCTGACAACTCTCTCTTATTTGGTTTAAGACAAGCTATTTCGCGTTTAACGTATTTATCGCTAAAACACCATTTATCGCTTTAATTCGCGACAATATCGTTAATGCTATGAATCAGTGTCTCTAGGTATCTAGTATGGCAATGGGCTCGTTTATTAATGTTTGTATTTTAAATTATGTAATATGGGCCAGTATTTAAGAATTAATTTTTGCATGATTTAGAGGCAACTTTTCATTTTTTGTGAGTTAATCATAATCTTTAAAAAAATAATCTTGCCCTATACAGGGTGAACAGTAAAGTTAAGCACAAACTTTGGGAGGTGGTTCCACATAATGGCATGAGTAAAAAAGATAAATAACTATTTTCGAAATTCCATCCTTTTTCTCATTCAAAAATATTTTCCATTGAAGAAGATTATTTTTTTTCATACAAACAATTCAACTTTTAATCCGAGTACTGCCAGAAACGTTGGAATTTCGAAAAGTCTTTTATCTTTTTTACTTTTACCATGATGTAAAATCACTTCCCGAAGTTTGTGCACTTTACCTCCGGACACTCTATATAAGGAAAAATAATACAACAAAATGAAACATTTTAAAATAACCATTCTTTTAGGTAAATTTTTAAAAATTATGGCGGCCAATACTTTCTTGGACTCCAGACACGTTACCAAAAGGATGGTCGGTGTATTTAAATGCATAATATAATAAACGTTTGACTTTCATTTATTAACTTCACAAACCGACACAGGTTATTACATTTATATCAGAAGGGTTCAACATATGTAGAAAAGGTAGCGTACGAAAAGCGACTCGACAATCGGGCCGTGAAATCAGAATAAACAGGCAAGTTCACCGTGCGTCTGGCGCGGGGTTTTTAGTGTTGCCCGTGCAATAAAATATTTAAAAGGCTATTCAATACGTACGCTACGCTCCGCTACAGCTTTTTCAAATAAATATATTTTTACATTTCATTATATTTGCGTAGTAAATGTAGCAAAATTATTTTTTACTTATATAAAAGTTATCATTATACCAAATACCAAAGTTTCCTCTAAAATCATGAAAAATTGAATTCTTTAATAGCACATAATTTATAATTTAAAAAATAAATGAATAAAGTATCCCATTTTGGTACTCAATATTTGTTGTATCTTTCGATTAAAAATATTATTTAGTTTTGTTGGTTATTTCGGTGTAAACGTGAATAGTAATTATTTTTAAAGGCAATTTAAATACATTTTAATGATTTTTTTTTCGAAGAAAGCTTCTTCGGAAAGGTTTTCACTTTGTGATGGCATTATTTATTTTAATGAAAAGACAAATAACTTTGTTTACATCACTTTTATTTATATACAATCAACATGTTTCGTGAACGATGTTTACATCTTCAGGATCAAATGTATACTAAACATATAAATTAAACATAGATTACATACGGGAGGAAAGGGTAGAAGGGATGGGAAGGGGTAAGAGTGGGGGAAGTTTATTAAAATTATGGATTTCAAAGTCATCATCAGGAGAAGACCGGTTAAGTGCGAAAAGATTCAAAAGAGGGTTTATAAAAATTTGCTGCTTATTAATTATGTCTGCTTTATTACTTAAATTTTTCCTAATTTCTACGGTTAAGTACCTACATTTTAATGGTTAAGTACCCAACTATTTTATATATATATATATAACTTGGAAAGAGCCTTTGAAGTTTGAGATCAGTGCAAGCACAAGCCTCTGCTTTATTAGGAGAGTGTATGAAATATTTGCTATGTTTTGTAAAATTAACACTTAAAATGTTTCAAACAATAATTAAAAAAAAAAAAACGAGTGTGCTTCAGACCACACGACTGAAGTAAAACTTCTTTAGCTCCATCTATATGATAGGAAGACAGAAAGAAAATGTGCGCGCGCACTGCTCTCTCTTGCTCCTACAGTGAGATACAGACAATAGTATGCACTGTGTCTTCGATATACGAAACGTAATTGGCTATGAGCGAAAGACAGAAATAAAATGCGTGCTCGCACTTCTCTCTCTTGCCCCTACAGTAGTATACGAAACGTAACTCTCTCTCTTTCTATCTTCATTAACTTATATCTCCCTCTCAACTACTGTTCGCCTCGCTTTCCGTAACGCTCTCGTCACGCATTCACCAGCTTACTCCCTATGTCAGGCGTGCGTAAAGAAGTTTTACTTCAAAAAGATATTGCGATTTTATTATTATTTTTAATTATTCCGTCTAAATACATATTTTGGCTAACAAAAAAGTTTGAGAACCAAATAAAATTCCCTGCACCTGATCTTTCTAATTCACCGCCACTATTGTCCGACCGCGACGTCATTCGACATGTTGAATATTATTCCGTTTGAGGCTTTTTGCCGAGGATCTAATATAATAATATGTTTTCCACAAATTTATTGACATATTTTAGCGCAGAATTCGGCATTTAGGCTTCAAAGATTGGACACGGGCAGTAAAATGTTATTGTTATTTCTTGTTTAGAAAGTTAGGGCATTAAACGCTGTTATTTGAATGATTATATAAGATGGGAAGCGTGACTTTTTAAGGGTACAAAATTGCTTTCACTGACCGAAGTAGATTTAATATCACTTTTTAACTAATTTATTAATTTACAGGCGCCTTCTCTACCTACAGCGAAGACTAGACTTTGAATTAGCCGAAACGTAAATAAAGTTGAGCTATTTTTTTTAAATCAATGAAAATACACCATTGATTTTTGTCTTTTGAACAATTCATAAGATTTCAAAGTTAAAATTCAAGTTCTGTGAAAGTTCTATTCAAGTTCTGCTATTATTTCACTATGGGCCGGTTGTTTCACAGTACTATGATAACAACAGAACTTAAATGGGAATTTCACAGAACTTAAATATTAACTTTGATAATAATTGATGAACTTTTCAAATTCTTGATTTTGGTTGATAATTCATGGACTCCGTGGTCGAGGGGTAAGGCTCTCAAGGTTCGGAGGTCAAATAAATTTTATATGAATGATTTGAGTTTTCACAATTTAATAATTTCAAATAATATAGCTATATTTGCGGCATATTCTAGAGTGGAAGATTCTCTCAGTATCGGCCTGGTGTAAGACGTAAGACAACCATTCAGAATTGAAAGATTGCTTGAAATGGCTTTAGTCGTGTTCGGTGACTAAATCTGAATAGCCAGGTACTTCCCCACATTCCTCTTCCTCTCCCCACTAAATTCAGCCTCACAACATACCCCAATTAGAAATGCCACAGTCTCACTAATTATTATTTTTAATTGTAAAACTAACGTTTTTAAGACAAGATTTTTTATGCATAGCACAAAGGGTAACAATTATTATAAGCAATAATTATCAGCCTGAAACACTCATCCACATTGAAAAATCTTCCGAGAAAAGATACATGACGCCAACGGGACTTGAACCCGTGTCCTCTCGATTGCCGGTCGATTGCTCTGACCACTGAGCTATGGCGGCTTATCTCGTACCCGCCAAATGATTCAATATATGCTAGTGTTTCATTCAACAATTACTGCTTATTATATTTTTTCCACCTGAAAACAACCAACTTTATTTTTGCGAGAGAGACATTGTAAGTGTTAAATCCCTCGCTAGGTGGCGTCGAGACAAATTATGTCTTCATTTATTGGGGAAATACTTAAACTTGTCAAATATTAATTATTATTTTTAATTGTAAAACTAACGTTTTTAAGACAAGATTTTTTATGCATAGCACAAAGGGTAACAATTGGTCAGAGCAATTGGTCAGTGGTCAGAGCAATCGACCGGCAATCGAGAGGACACGGGTTCAAGTCCCGTTGGCGTCATGTATCTTTTCTCGGAAGATTTTTCAATGTGGATGAGTGTTTCAGGCTGATAATTATTGCTTATAATAATTGTTACCCTTTGTGCTATGCATAAAAAATCTTGTCTTAAAAACGTTAGTTTTACAATTAAAAATAATAATTAATATTTGACAAGTTTAAGTATTTCCCCAATAAATGAAGACATAATTTGTCTCGACGCCACCTAGCGAGGGATTTAACACTTACAATGTCTCTCTCGCAAAAATAAAGTTGGTTGTTTTCAGGTGGAAAAAATATAATAAGCAGTAATTGTTGAATGAAACACTAGCATATATTGAATCATTTGGCGGGTACGAGATAAGCCGCCATAGCTCAGTGGTCAGAGCAATCGACCGGCAATCGAGAGGACACGGGTTCAAGTCCCGTTGGCGTCATGTATCTTTTCTCGGAAGATTTTTCAATGTGGATGAGTGTTTCAGGCTGATAATTATTGCTTATAATAATTGTTACCCTTTGTGCTATGCATAAAAAATCTTGTCTTAAAAACGTTAGTTTTACAATTAAAAATAATAATTAATATTTGACAAGTTTAAGTATTTCCCCAATAAATGAAGACATAATTTGTCTCGACGCCACCTAGCGAGGGATTTAACACTTACAATGTCTCTCTCTCAAAAATAAAGTTGGTTGTTTTCAGGTGGAAAAAATATAATAAGCAGTAATTGTTGAATGAAACACTAGCATATATTGAATCATTTGGCGGGTACGAGATAAGCCGCCATAGCTCAGTGGTCAGAGCAATCGACCGGCAATCGAGAGGACACGGGTTCAAGTCCCGTTGGCGTCATGTATCTTTTCTCGGAAGATTTTTCAATGTGGATGAGTGTTTCAGGCTGATAATTATTGCTTATAATAATTGTTACCCTTTGTGCTATGCATAAAAAATCTTGTCTTAAAAACGTTAGTTTTACAATTAAAAATAATAATTAATATTTGACAAGTTTAAGTATTTCCCCAATAAATGAAGACATAATTTGTCTCGACGCCACCTAGCGAGGGATTTAACACTTACAATGTCTCTCTCGCAAAAATAAAGTTGGTTGTTTTCAGGTGGAAAAAATATAATAAGCAGTAATTGTTGAATGAAACACTAGCATATATTGAATCATTTGGCGGGTACGAGATAAGCCGCCATAGCTCAGTGGTCAGAGCAATCGACCGGCAATCGAGAGGACACGGGTTCAAGTCCCGTTGGCGTCATGTATCTTTTCTCGGAAGATTTTTCAATGTGGATGAGTGTTTCAGGCTGATAATTATTGCTTATAATAATTGTTACCCTTTGTGCTATGCATAAAAAATCTTGTCTTAAAAACGTTAGTTTTACAATTAAAAATAATAATTAATATTTGACAAGTTTAAGTATTTCCCCAATAAATGAAGACATAATTTGTCTCGACGCCACCTAGCGAGGGATTTAACACTTACAATGTCTCTCTCGCAAAAATAAAGTTGGTTGTTTTCAGGTGGAAAAAATATAATAAGCAGTAATTGTTGAATGAAACACTAGCATATATTGAATCATTTGGCGGGTACGAGATAAGCCGCCATAGCTCAGTGGTCAGAGCAATCGACCGGCAATCGAGAGGACACGGGTTCAAGTCCCGTTGGCGTCATGTATCTTTTCTCGGAAGATTTTTCAATGTGGATGAGTGTTTCAGGCTGATAATTATTGCTTATAATAATTGTTACCCTTTGTGCTATGCATAAAAAATCTTGTCTTAAAAACGTTAGTTTTACAATTAAAAATAATAATTAATATTTGACAAGTTTAAGTATTTCCCCAATAAATGAAGACATAATTTGTCTCGACGCCACCTAGCGAGGGATTTAACACTTACAATGTCTCTCTCGCAAAAATAAAGTTGGTTGTTTTCAGGTGGAAAAAATATAATAAGCAGTAATTGTTGAATGAAACACTAGCATATATTGAATCATTTGGCGGGTACGAGATAAGCCGCCATAGCTCAGTGGTCAGAGCAATCGACCGGCAATCGAGAGGACACGGGTTCAAGTCCCGTTGGCGTCATGTATCTTTTCTCGGAAGATTTTTCAATGTGGATGAGTGTTTCAGGCTGATAATTATTGCTTATAATAATTGTTACCCTTTGTGCTATGCATAAAAAATCTTGTCTTAAAAACGTTAGTTTTACAATTAAAAATAATAATTAATATTTGACAAGTTTAAGTATTTCCCCAATAAATGAAGACATAATTTGTCTCGACGCCACCTAGCGAGGGATTTAACACTTACAATGTCTCTCTCGCAAAAATAAAGTTGGTTGTTTTCAGGTGGAAAAAATATAATAAGCAGTAATTGTTGAATGAAACACTAGCATATATTGAATCATTTGGCGGGTACGAGATAAGCCGCCATAGCTCAGTGGTCAGAGCAATCGACCGGCAATCGAGAGGACACGGGTTCAAGTCCCGTTGGCGTCATGTATCTTTTCTCGGAAGATTTTTCAATGTGGATGAGTGTTTCAGGCTGATAATTATTGCTTATAATAATTGTTACCCTTTGTGCTATGCATAAAAAATCTTGTCTTAAAAACGTTAGTTTTACAATTAAAAATAATAATTAATATTTGACAAGTTTAAGTATTTCCCCAATAAATGAAGACATAATTTGTCTCGACGCCACCTAGCGAGGGATTTAACACTTACAATGTCTCTCTCGCAAAAATAAAGTTGGTTGTTTTCAGGTGGAAAAAATATAATAAGCAGTAATTGTTGAATGAAACACTAGCATATATTGAATCATTTGGCGGGTACGAGATAAGCCGCCATAGCTCAGTGGTCAGAGCAATCGACCGGCAATCGAGAGGACACGGGTTCAAGTCCCGTTGGCGTCATGTATCTTTTCTCGGAAGATTTTTCAATGTGGATGAGTGTTTCAGGCTGATAATTATTGCTTATAATAATTGTTACCCTTTGTGCTATGCATAAAAAATCTTGTCTTAAAAACGTTAGTTTTACAATTAAAAATAATAATTAATATTTGACAAGTTTAAGTATTTCCCCAATAAATGAAGACATAATTTGTCTCGACGCCACCTAGCGAGGGATTTAACACTTACAATGTCTCTCTCGCAAAAATAAAGTTGGTTGTTTTCAGGTGGAAAAAATATAATAAGCAGTAATTGTTGAATGAAACACTAGCATATATTGAATCATTTGGCGGGTACGAGATAAGCCGCCATAGCTCAGTGGTCAGAGCAATCGACCGGCAATCGAGAGGACACGGGTTCAAGTCCCGTTGGCGTCATGTATCTTTTCTCGGAAGATTTTTCAATGTGGATGAGTGTTTCAGGCTGATAATTATTGCTTATAATAATTGTTACCCTTTGTGCTATGCATAAAAAATCTTGTCTTAAAAACGTTAGTTTTACAATTAAAAATAATAATTAATATTTGACAAGTTTAAGTATTTCCCCAATAAATGAAGACATAATTTGTCTCGACGCCACCTAGCGAGGGATTTAACACTTACAATGTCTCTCTCGCAAAAATAAAGTTGGTTGTTTTCAGGTGGAAAAAATATAATAAGCAGTAATTGTTGAATGAAACACTAGCATATATTGAATCATTTGGCGGGTACGAGATAAGCCGCCATAGCTCAGTGGTCAGAGCAATCGACCGGCAATCGAGAGGACACGGGTTCAAGTCCCGTTGGCGTCATGTATCTTTTCTCGGAAGATTTTTCAATGTGGATGAGTGTTTCAGGCTGATAATTATTGCTTATAATAATTGTTACCCTTTGTGCTATGCATAAAAAATCTTGTCTTAAAAACGTTAGTTTTACAATTAAAAATAATAATTAATATTTGACAAGTTTAAGTATTTCCCCAATAAATGAAGACATAATTTGTCTCGACGCCACCTAGCGAGGGATTTAACACTTACAATGTCTCTCTCGCAAAAATAAAGTTGGTTGTTTTCAGGTGGAAAAAATATAATAAGCAGTAATTGTTGAATGAAACACTAGCATATATTGAATCATTTGGCGGGTACGAGATAAGCCGCCATAGCTCAGTGGTCAGAGCAATCGACCGGCAATCGAGAGGACACGGGTTCAAGTCCCGTTGGCGTCATGTATCTTTTCTCGGAAGATTTTTCAATGTGGATGAGTGTTTCAGGCTGATAATTATTGCTTATAATAATTGTTACCCTTTGTGCTATGCATAAAAAATCTTGTCTTAAAAACGTTAGTTTTACAATTAAAAATAATAATTAATATTTGACAAGTTTAAGTATTTCCCCAATAAATGAAGACATAATTTGTCTCGACGCCACCTAGCGAGGGATTTAACACTTACAATGTCTCTCTCGCAAAAATAAAGTTGGTTGTTTTCAGGTGGAAAAAATATAATAAGCAGTAATTGTTGAATGAAACACTAGCATATATTGAATCATTTGGCGGGTACGAGATAAGCCGCCATAGCTCAGTGGTCAGAGCAATCGACCGGCAATCGAGAGGACACGGGTTCAAGTCCCGTTGGCGTCATGTATCTTTTCTCGGAAGATTTTTCAATGTGGATGAGTGTTTCAGGCTGATAATTATTGCTTATAATAATTGTTACCCTTTGTGCTATGCATAAAAAATCTTGTCTTAAAAACGTTAGTTTTACAATTAAAAATAATAATTAATATTTGACAAGTTTAAGTATTTCCCCAATAAATGAAGACATAATTTGTCTCGACGCCACCTAGCGAGGGATTTAACACTTACAATGTCTCTCTCGCAAAAATAAAGTTGGTTGTTTTCAGGTGGAAAAAATATAATAAGCAGTAATTGTTGAATGAAACACTAGCATATATTGAATCATTTGGCGGGTACGAGATAAGCCGCCATAGCTCAGTGGTCAGAGCAATCGACCGGCAATCGAGAGGACACGGGTTCAAGTCCCGTTGGCGTCATGTATCTTTTCTCGGAAGATTTTTCAATGTGGATGAGTGTTTCAGGCTGATAATTATTGCTTATAATAATTGTTACCCTTTGTGCTATGCATAAAAAATCTTGTCTTAAAAACGTTAGTTTTACAATTAAAAATAATAATTAATATTTGACAAGTTTAAGTATTTCCCCAATAAATGAAGACATAATTTGTCTCGACGCCACCTAGCGAGGGATTTAACACTTACAATGTCTCTCTCGCAAAAATAAAGTTGGTTGTTTTCAGGTGGAAAAAATATAATAAGCAGTAATTGTTGAATGAAACACTAGCATATATTGAATCATTTGGCGGGTACGAGATAAGCCGCCATAGCTCAGTGGTCAGAGCAATCGACCGGCAATCGAGAGGACACGGGTTCAAGTCCCGTTGGCGTCATGTATCTTTTCTCGGAAGATTTTTCAATGTGGATGAGTGTTTCAGGCTGATAATTATTGCTTATAATAATTGTTACCCTTTGTGCTATGCATAAAAAATCTTGTCTTAAAAACGTTAGTTTTACAATTAAAAATAATAATTAATATTTGACAAGTTTAAGTATTTCCCCAATAAATGAAGACATAATTTGTCTCGACGCCACCTAGCGAGGGATTTAACACTTACAATGTCTCTCTCGCAAAAATAAAGTTGGTTGTTTTCAGGTGGAAAAAATATAATAAGCAGTAATTGTTGAATGAAACACTAGCATATATTGAATCATTTGGCGGGTACGAGATAAGCCGCCATAGCTCAGTGGTCAGAGCAATCGACCGGCAATCGAGAGGACACGGGTTCAAGTCCCGTTGGCGTCATGTATCTTTTCTCGGAAGATTTTTCAATGTGGATGAGTGTTTCAGGCTGATAATTATTGCTTATAATAATTGTTACAGTCTCACTAGCTCCAGGACGTTGGGAGCAGATGGGATTCTTGTGTGGTATCCACATAAAAAAATCTGTGAAACAAACTTTCAATGCGTTCTTACAAAATAGTACACATAAATTCTTACTGACTTTTAGGGGTAGGAGGTACCCGCTAGAGACAATATGATCACGGTCATTATTATATACTAGCGGTTTGATGTTATTTAAATTTAAATAAAATTTAACAGTTTAAATTTTGAAAATTTAAAGTTAATTTAATGAACCCCTGAGAATGACTAACTTTAAGTCAGCTCCTACCTCTCTCTAATCACTTTGCTAGTATTTGAAATTTAGCAAGCCAAATAGTGCAAATTCGAGTGCACATGTTTTGAAAACAGAAGAAGGATTGGGATTACGTTGGAAACAATTTGTTAATGTTTTTCATGTACGTTTATTATGTTTTTCTCGTTTTTAAATAAGAAGAAGGAATTTGATAATCTCGGAAGTGTATAATATCGTTTTGTACTAATTCGTTTTGTCGTGGTGATAATTACCATGAGGTATCGCGGTGGAAGTATAAAACTATTTTGTGATTGTATCGAGTGCTCCTGTTATGAAGCAATTTTAAATGTATCATTCCTTAAGTACTTTCTTAAGCTGCGGCTTTAAGAAAAAAAATAATAATGTTGGCGACACTTTCTTTCGGTTTTGTCTATGCGAAGCGCGACGAGAAAGTTCCGTTTCCACTTTTTGATTTGCAAGCGGTGAGAGCGGGCCGCTTACAATCGACCAGTCGCTTAATTTTATATAAGAATGTGCTAATCGATTGGGGCAAGATTGATCGAGTATACGCGGGCGACATTAGATATCTAATTTGTGAATCAGAGGATTTTACAATAAATCCACGTAAAAGCGCGAGTATGAACGCGTAAGATCGAACGCGGGCCACATTCTGCCGCGTGTTACGGTGGTGGGCCCTTTTGGATAATATTAGATCGGTAATGATCCGAGCAATCCTAACGTGTAGTAAGGCGTTACGCGTTTAAATACCACAATCCGCGGCCGGTGAACCCAGTCGAGAACTCCATTATACGGAAATACGCCGTTTCCTGGGAGAGTGTCGCCACCATTCGAGCAGAATTTAGTACGTAGTGACGAGGAAGCAGAAGGGCAGCCAATCCTCAGAGGGTCATGGAGTCTACCAAAAATAGCCGGTCTACCAAACGTGGAGAGAGTTGAGGGCCTCCCCTTCTTCAGGATCCATTATCAGGCGTCACCGTGAGGAGGCCACATGGGCCTACTCCTTCTCAGCCGCAGACGTGTGTAGGTAAATAGAATAGGTTAGGTGGAATCTTTGGTCCCGGGTGAGTCTTTGCCTTATCATTTTGATTCTGTCACCGTGGTTTAATGTTCAATATACTTATATTTTTATTCTCACCTACTACCTGGTTTCAATGGTGAAAACCAACCACCCTAAACCTTTCCTGGAGTGTCATGATTAATAATGCCCAGGCCCTGATGGGAGGGACTCGCGCTTGTCGCAGATCGACATTCTACGACTATATAGTCGTGGATTGGCGTCCTGGATTCTTTAGGAATCAAAGTTGATTTGTGGTGTGCGGGAGCAATTTTAAAATCAGTACCTTGACTTTCATAACCCACAACTATACAAGTACCTAGTGCCCAACGCATATTGTTATTTATACTTAGCACTCCTTTGCTATGTGATTGTTAATTATTTTTCCTTTCATATCTTGTTCCTTCCTACAGATACTATAACCCAATTCCAGCAAACACCACTTCGTTTTATAATATTTACAGTCCATTACAAGTGCATCTAAAACTGTAATTCGTAAGCAGTTTTGGATGCAACATATCGATACAAAGTTTGATAGAAATCAATTCAATTTACCATTGAAGATAATGGTCGATTTATAATAATAATAGATTATTATTAATAGAACGGCATAATCTATTCTGTCCTGGCATAGATAATAGATAGATCCTGCAATAATAATTGATAGGTAAGGAAAATTGTTCAAGCATTGAAGTTAAGTCTTTCATCAACTAAGCCACTAAAACAATACGCTGTATTATCCAGAGAGCTAGGTACGAGTATAATGAGTCCCTAACTACTGACTACGCCGTAAACGTAGGACAAGATTGGCAACGAGAACAGCGGAGGCGAGACGGTCAGAAGGTAGTCAGAAGGCAGTAGCAGTAGCAGGGATCAGGGTGCCAGGGTGGCAGGAGTGGCGAGGAGGTAAGGCAAGGTGAGGTACAACAGGTAATGCAATACTCGTGACGCCGAGGAAGCTGCACAATGCGCCGGTGGATCAAGCCGGAGATTGCGGCCACTTAAAAGACAGGAAGTTAACGTGAATCATCGATCCTTAGAGGCTTTCGCCGCGCGATTGTTAGCCTGAAAGGAATAACATAATTACCTGAAATCTGAACAGATCTGTTCCGATGCCTGACATTGTGAATTATTATTTTGTGACTCGCGGCCGGTTGTATCGTTGTATGCAGCTTTGTGAAGAAGGGAACCCTTTATCATGTTACCGTTTGAGCCGATTACGAAAAGAAATCTAGTGTTGAGGTAAAGAATATGTTCAATCGATCTTCAATGAATGTCTTCCGAGTGCCTGTCTCGGATTCAGTCATTTTTACAACGGGTACGAAATTAGATATCAAGATAAAAAATTAGAAGTTTTGTCGAATTTCTACTGAAGTATAACATACTTTCCGTGAACACTTTAAGTTTGAAGCTCTTAAAAAAATGGATGATATATTTTTATTGGAATAACACTTGTTATAATAACTTTTGAAGGTTATACCTATCAATGCAATATATCATTGAAGAAGAAGAAGATAATACTAATAAATCTAAACAAAAATACGAAAAAGAATAAGACACAGAAATATAAAAAAAATTAACGGTCGCAATTGGGGACTCGAACCCAGGATCTCTCTCGTCTTACCGGGACAAACGCCTTAACCAATTCGGAAATTTTTGTCGATCTTGTATTTCAAATTCAGAATAAACAATAGATATTTATCTTCGATTAATTTTCCCATATTTTTAGCAACTACCTTTTTAAAAGATTACAAAGATCTAAAGAATTGGTTTGTAACCTAGATAGTGCCTCGGATAAACATATCCGATTTTGGTTAAGTTTTAAGATTTTCACGGCCAGAAGCATTTTCGTTATATGTTTTTGGGGTGTTGTGCCGTGTTGCGCTACCTCCTTCTTTAGCCAACGTTTCGGACATCGTTGCAGTGTCCATCATCAGGGCAGATCCGGCAGATCCGGTAGATGTGTGACATCTACCGGATCTGCCGGATCTGCCCTGATGATGGACACTGCAACGATGTCCGAAACGTTGGCTAAAGAAGGAGGTAGCGCAACACGGCACAACACCCCAAAAACATATAACGAAAAAATATCCGATTTTATTTATATGGGATACCCATTGACCTCTTTCTAAAAGTCTTGAATATTCAAAATTTTATTGAAATAACACGTTTTTTACAAACTTTTTTTTCGTTTAGATTTATTAGTAAGTATTATTTTCTCTAATGAAACACGTTTTTGTATAATCTCTGTACCATTCATTACTGTCCATGTTGAAATGTCCATGTCCATGTTCATTACTGTCCATGTTGAAATGTCCATGTCTGTGTTCATTACTGTCCATGTTGAAATGTCCATGTCCATGTTCATTACTGTCCATGTTGAAATGTCCATGTCCATGTTCATTACTGTCCATGTTGAAATGTCCATGTCCATGTTCATTACTGTCCATGTTGAAATGTCCATGTCCATGTTCATTACTGTCCATGTTGAAAAAGTAATTCCCTCGATAGTAAAAAATCGTAAAATATGTTCTGAAAATCATATAATTTCATGGTTCTGTTATTTAACATTTTATAAATAAGAAAATAATTCACGACGAATCTTTAATTGCTGCTTATCGAGACATTATTTAAAACAAGCTCTATTTTAAATAAGTCATGCTTTAAATATTTTGAAAATTAATAGAATACTTAGTTTTAACCACGTTTATTGTTTAATATAGTGATATATGAGAGCGCATAGTGAGCGCAAATTGCTGTTATTTCCGCCTACAAAACCAATTAAAGCCCAGACTGCTGTCCAGAAACACGAAGATATTAGTGTACAAAACACTTATCAGACCAGTACTTACGTACGCAGCTGAGACTTGGGTACTAACTAAGAGGAATGAGCGAGCACTGGACGTTTATGAAAGAAAAATTTTGAGGCGCGTCTTCGGACCGGTTCTAGAAAATGGATTTTGGCGCAGACGCTATAACAATGAGCTCTATATCTTGTTTAAGGAGCTAAACGTCGCAAAATTTATAAAATTTGTAAGACTTCAGTGGCTGGGTCATGTGGAGAGAATGACCGAGCATCAAGCACCAAAGTCCCTGCTGAACTCCAATAGGGCGAAGGAGCCTGGGAAGGCCAAGACTAAGATGGAGCGACAACGTCCTCAAAGACATATCTATCTTGGAGCTTCTAAACTGGAGAGAGCTGGCACAAAACCGAGATGAGTGGAGGAAGACTCTTGAGGAGGCCAAGACCCACCAGGGGTTGTAGAGCCAATAGTGATGATGATGATGATTGTTTAAACCAGGAATCTTGGAATTTAGAAAGAGCGTAAAGATGAATTTAAATATTACAAATAATCAAAAAATGACCCCTTCATTAAACTTGTTTCCTTTGCAAATTATGTCCTAAACCCTCCTCCCAGATCCCACTCCGCCCTATCCATTGACAATTTTAAGTCTATGTCTATTGTTGTAAATAGTTAGTAAACCCCGATGAAGAGCATTGCTTACGAGACATGTTGGTTTTTTTTACAATAAACGTAGTTAAAACTAAGTAGATATTCCATTAATTTTAAATTAAAGTGGTACTGTGTTTTTAAGAGCGTTTAACCAGCCAGCGGCCAAAAATCCACATTTCGTCGAAAGTTGTTCTTACGATCGTGCAGGGCGGTTACAATGAGAAAGGTTAATTATTCTACGTACCAGCTTTTTAAAATTATAACTCAATATCGATTTTATTTCATTCGAAATTTGCTTTACTTTGTACCTACATCCAAAAATGCTGAAAGGCATGATGATAAAACTATTAAAATAATGTACTTTTTATATTTATTTTTTGATTATAAGTATTTATCATTTTTCAATAATGTCTAAGTTAAATAAGAATGTTAAAAAAATCTGAAATACATTATTTTCGTTATTTGTTTTTGGGGTGTTATGCCGTGTTGCGCTACCTCCTTCTTTAGCCAACGTTTCGGACATCGTTACAGTGTCCATCATCAGGGCAGATCCTGTAACGATGTCCGAAACGTTGGCTAAAGAAGGAGGTAGCGCAACACGGCATAACACCCCAAAAACAAATAACGAAAATGCTTTTGGCCGTGAAAATCTTAAAACTTATCTGAAATATATTAGTTTGTAGGTGCGCAAATAAATACATAAACGGACCAATTTTCGTCAAGAAACACATGTACTCGTACGTATATATTTTTTTATGATTTTATTTTAACTAAAATTTAAATTCGAAAACATGCGATACCCAGATAATGTATTGATTAATTTTACTGCATGATTAAATGATTTGAAATGGGTGTGGTATAATACAAAATCTTTTTTGAAAATCTAACAAATCTGCCAACGACCTATAGGATAACCTTATTATACTAAAAATAAACATTTTTTCTCAAAATTTAAAATATGCGAATGCTAGATAAAAGAACAATCTTTCGAAATCCATTTATAATTTTTTGTGGAAAAGAGTCAATACGTCTAAAATCTGATTTAAAAATGACATATTTCTGGTTTTCTCTGTCAAAACCCTCTTAATATTAGCGTAACATTCGTATTTACATATTTCCCTTTCAAATCATCTTCTCCTTTTTTGAATGGTGTAAATAGTTTTCTTGTAGGTAACTCGGGGCGGTTTTACTTACGCTTTCAACTATAAAAACTTTACTGATTCAAGCAATGTCCACTTAGTAAAGTCGAACTAAATAATTAGATAACCTTTCAAGTTAATTAGTAAAACAATTCTATATTACTAGAAATATATTAGATAATCGTATAAATGGTCAGTATCCCAATGCAAAAACATACACCCTTGTCTTTTCGGTAGGAGCAATGCGCCGAAAAAAACACAAAGCTCACAAGAAAGCTTTTTGTGAGCACTTTGCTTTGTTCGGGCGCGTTAGTGCAACCAGAGGCAGTGAGATACACAAGGAGAGAGATACACATGTAGAAATAAAGACTTAGGACCTTTACCGAGGACTGCACAAAAAACCAGTGCTTCCATAAAATGGTCATAAAGAGTATTCACCCAAAACTGCGACGCGAATCCTTTGTCGCGATTCACAAAGGTGTTTTGTGCAACCTGCTCACTGTTAACTGCGTGAAGAAGGACCTCTTTGCACAAAGCTTTAAGCTTTGATAAACTGTAAAATTTTAACGACCTGTCTCCATATCATTCATTTTTCATATAAACTTATTTGTATTCTGTTTCTCAGAATGTTTTGATGACTTTTCTTTATTCACAATAAGCTTAAAATCATTTTGGAGTTGGTATTTTATTATAATTTTTTTTTTATAAATCTGCAACATTTGATTTGTAACAATAAATTTTGAAAGTTATGCACACAAATGTAATATTTTATCAATGAAGTAGAATATAATACTAAATAAATTTAAACCACATGAAACAACAAGACGTCCAACATAAAAATTAAAAAAAAAAAACAATGGTAGAACTTTGTAATCATTCAAAGATAGAAGATAGTAGCCACAAAATATGGAAAATAAATGAAGGTAATAGAAATTAAAATATGAAATTATATTATATTGATAATTCTTAAATTAAGATATGAGATCGACAAAAAATGTCGGAAAATAATGTCTTAATTGCTTGACGGCCGGCGTAGTGCAGCGGTAAGGCGCTTTTGACTCGCATTTCGAAGGTCGCAGGATCGAATCCCGGAGTGGCAAATAAATTTTATTTGATTAATTTGTGTATTTCACAATTTATCAATTAAAAATAATATATAGTATATTTGCTGCACGTTCCAGACTGTAAGATGCTCTCAGTATCGCCCTGGTGTAAGACCACCATTCAGAATTGAAACGTTGCCTGAAATGGCTTTCGCCGTGTTTGGTGATCAGATCTGAATAGCCAGGTACTTCCCCACCTACCTCTTCCCTATCTCCTTCCATCCCCACTACCTTGAGCCTCACAACATACCCCAATTGGGGATGCCATAGTCTCACTGGCTCCAGACGGGAGCAGTTGGGACTCTTGTGCGGTATTCATGTAAAAAAAAGCGGTCAGAGAGTTGTCCTGGTAAGACAGAGGTCCCGGGTTCGATCCCCAGTTGTGACCGTTTCCTTTTTTTAATTTTCTGTGTCTTGTTCTATTTTTTCTTATTTATTTAGGAGACTAAAAAACACAGCCCTCCTGAGAAACAGTCATTCAGAATTTAAATATTGAAAAGCCGGTACGTATCTACTGACAGCAAACCTTCCCTTTCTTTCACTCCTTCTCAGTGATCTCGTCCTAACATTATTCACAAATCGAAGTATTGGAAGTCCGGTATCATAAAAAAAGCTTCATTTTGGAGGCAGGTATGGATACAGCCGCTCCGGGATCCATTCATTGGATAACCATCACCTCTGCCAAAGATCACTCAAAATAGATCGCTTCATATGGTGACATAGCGGGGGTGTCCGGGGTCATGAGGATTGTACAGGTCTTGGCAATGGATGCGTCCGTTCACCAACTATGCGGTGGGCCGAATTGCCAGAGGACGGTTGAGAGGGATCCTTTCACCTCTCATGCTGAACTTTACAATCAAATAATATAGACCTAAAACTGAGAATACTCCTCATCAAGACCTATGTGTGGAGTATCTTGATGTACGGCTGCGAAACATGGTGCCTATCCAAAAGAGATAAACGGAGACGAGAGGCTTTTGAGATGTGGTCCTATAGAAGACTATTAGGAATTTCCTGGAGAGACCGCACTACAAATGAGGAGGTTCTCCAAAGAATCGAAGGAGGAAGGCACCTGCTCAGGACCTTGTCCGAAAGGCGTGCAAGATGGATCGGCCATTTAATAAGACAAGAAGGATTCTTGCATGCCATAATGGAGATATGACCGAGGAGACAAATTCTAGGGGACGCCCACGCCGAGAGTACCTAGAGGACCTGCTGGTGGACGTGCGCTGCTCATCATATGCAGACTTCAAAAGAGCCACACAAGACAGGGAAGAGTGGAAGAGACGAATAGATGAAATTGCTGCAAACCAATCCCAGGATTGAAACCAGAGATAGAGAGAGAGAGAGCTGAACTTTCTTGATCCTTCGCCTTGCACCGCAGTGGGACGGATGGATTCATACGTCATTCCTGGACCGCCAGATTCAGACTCTTCCCACATTCCCTTTTCCTCCCCTGTACCTCATTTCATTATTTCTTAATAAAGACCCTCCACCAAGCATCCCCAAAGATGACAAATGCCCCGAGGAAAAGCGAACGTAAAAAACACTTGTATACAAATGAAAAAAAAATGGCATACCTACTTCTTAACTCTAGTTCACAATATATGCATTTTTACCAGAACACGAGAAAAAAATCGTTGTAATCTTACATTCATTTTTATTCAATAATTAATAACGTATTTTTATTTTCACTTGGCACCTTTGTGAGTTCATTCATTTTTGTAACAAGTGTATTTTTTGCCGAAAAAGAGAACTTAATGAAAAAATGTTCAGTCAAAATCCATGGGAAGTAAGACACCCGATACCTTCTTTATCAGATCCAGTTGCTATAGCTAATCTGGATATCTACACACTTTGTGCACTTCACTACCTCATACAACTTTAGCAGGTTCATCTTTTCGTGAATGGGGCTTTTATTACATTCAAGTACTTTATCTCTGAAACATTCTCATATAAAATCGTTGACAGGAAATAGGATGTCAGTATCAAATTCGAAACCGAACAAAAATGTGCACTTTTAAACAGATTTTTTGGTTTCGATGTATTTTTTAAATTATGATTTCCTGTTTTTGCATTTGTCATCATTTGTGTCATTTTAAATCAGTCTTCTGCAGTATGTGCAGCAGATTAACAAATTTCTGTAATATCATCAATAAAAATTGAAAAGAGGAGCGGTCCTAAATTAGAGCCCTGGGGAACTCCAGAGAGCACAAAAAATAATTTTGAAAAGAATATTACAGTAAAAAAAAATTATGTCAAGATATTATTATAAAACATTGTACTACTGGTAAACTATATAGTAACCAATAACAATTCTTACATTTAAATAATTATATATTCATAATTCGACTATCATAATTCGGGCATGTGCCTAGCGTGGTAGTCGAATCACCTGTAAAAACTGTATAAAAAGTTATATGATGAATAAAAAGAAAAGAAAAAAAAGTGATATTTTCAGGGGGCACAAGAAATAATTTTGACAATAATGTTCCAGTAATACAATTTTTTCATGACAAGATATTATATCAGATAATTTCAGTTTACTATTATATTAATTTTATCCAATTGTAAAACACAGTAATATAAGTAAATATTTTTGTAACCTATTGTTTATTACCTATTAACCCTTGTGTAAAAAATTAAAATCGTTATGTATCCAATGTAAAAGCACGTTGGGCATATAAAACAATAAATAAGTATGAAGGCAAGAAGGATTTTCCAGCTATAACAACCGAACTGGCGGTATTTTTATTTTTGGAGGATGTGAACAAAATATACGTAAACCAATTTGGACAATTTTGTTAATTTGGATACTTTACATTTATCTATAAGATGAGCGTGGTATAAATGCATACTTACACTCATACTACACTTTTAAAATCTCTCTTACATGGTCATAATGTACCTACATATTCATTTTAAGTCACTAGCCGCCCCGTGAACCATTTATTGGATAACCAACACCTCTGTTATAGTAGTTCGCTACGTTTTGTGACGTAGCAGGGTTGCCGTGTTCCTGGGGTGAGGTTTGTCCAGGTCTTGGCGGCGGATGCGTCTGTCCACCTGCTGCGTGGCGGGCCTGATCAAGAGAGACTGGTTGAGGGAAGTCTCTTGACCTTTCCAGCCGGACTCTATCGACTTATCGCCTTGCACCGTAGTTGTAGAGGTGGATTAATACGTCCGTCACTTCTGGCCACACTGACCCCCAGATTCCTACACTCCCCTACCCCTCTCGGAACTTTACCCTGCGCCACAGTGGGAGGGATAGATTCACAGGTCCGTTATTCTTGAACACATCGATCCCTAGATTTCTACTCAGCCCTCATACCCTTTTACTTCCTAGAACTTCCTATCGTTCCCTCTCTTAAAAAGACCCTCCAAATAGCATCCCCTAAGATGACATAGGCCCTGAGGAAAATAATTTTCTTCAGGGCCTCCTGTGTGGAGCTGATGTAAAAAATAAATATATATTAACATAAATCTCACTACTTAGTTGCTAACCATAAACCTTTAGCTATATGTCACTAGTTATAATTCTAGTAACTACTAGTAATAATTCTTTACCGTAAGTTATGAGTTATAAGTCTAAGGGAGTATTTCACCATCCTTTTGATAGCTGTTAAAAGGACTCCAGATACTAATATCTACAGCCTGTATGTCGGACGAATATCTACAGCTCATATGTTGAACTAATATCTACGAACTTCAGAGTGTTGACTAATGTCTACAGAGCTAAGGTCGGACGAATATCTATGACGGTCCCAGTGTTGACTAATATCTACAGAGCGTAGGTTGAACTAATATATACAGAGCGTAGGTTGGACTAATCAGCTAAATGTGTCCAATAGTACGATATTAGGGATTTTTACATACATACTTACATAAATTAAGTTTTTTAAACTGCATATGCAATATTACGTTATTCCAATATGCTATACATAATTGCAAATCCAACCTCTGCCAGGGCTGTAGATATTCGTCAACACTTTGGTTCTCATAGATATTAGTCAACAGTTTGAGCTGTAGATATTCGTCAACACTTGGGTTCTCATAGATATTAGTTCGATTTTTTCAGTTTTTGGAATTCCTGTAGATATTAGTAGACGCCTCCGTTAAAAGCACTATAGGATGAATTTCGATTTACGATTCATATATTTAAAAGCCCGAGTTTGCTATCCGATACTCGAACCTATGAATTGAATAGTGGCTATGGGTATATGGGTTCATTTAGTCGAGGTTTAGAGAGGATGGTGAAATACCATAATATAAGTTATAAGATAAGTAAATTAAGTTTTAAAGAAAAATTGAGGTGATTTTCTCACAAAACGGAGAATTGTTATTATTACTAAAAACAATTTATATCATAGTTCGTATGGCCACATAAAACTAATGGTGATATTGGTATTGAATAATAATGATAAATATTTTACAAATGGAATTGCAAAACTAGTACCGTGTCTTTAAAAAAAGCCATTTAAAAATAATATATCGTAACGTGAGTTGACTGTCTTGGTAACATATTATTATTTAAAAGCATAACAAAATTTTTCAGAGCTTTTTCTTGAGCTTCGGCTACTCATCCACAGATGGCGGTAGTATCCGTATATATTTCGTGACACGTTTCGTGGGTACCATATTGGTTGTTACGTGCTACCTACCAATGTAATTATAAAGTTCAAGAAAACTCCACTCTTTTTAGGGCGAATTGCCTAATTAAAAAAAAAACCTCCCACTTTTCCGCCTATTTTTTTTAAATGACAGTGCATAAATAAATCGGATAAATTAAATTAGATAAAAACATTTTATTATTTCTATATGCATACCGGCAGAATATTTTTACTTGCTATTAACACCCTTCCTAATAGACATCTGATAAAAAAACCATTTATCATAGTCGACTGATTTACTGTCGATGAAATCTAAGAAAAGCGCCAATAAAGTGGTCATGGGAAGAAGTAAATTTTATTCACTTGTTTTAGGCATTATTTTAGTAAACCTTTTTCTGGAAGTTTTTTTAAGTTGTACTTAAGGCGATCCAACAGTTCAGGAAAAAATAGAAATCGGAATTCACGCCCTTTATGGGAGGAGTTTAAAAATACTTGAGAAAAAGCTTTTGGAAAGGTTGGAAAAGGTATTTGAGAATTTTTTTAACAGGTTGATTTCGTAAAGGCCTGTAAAAAATATTAATTCCTTTTTTACGCATTGTTTATTGTAAGAAAACGCAAATTTAAAATTAATTTCACGAAACTAAGCGACGCGGAGTAACGCGTGCATCTCCCGCTCCGGCCGGGGCGTGACTGATACGAAATGGGTTGTGCCTAGTGCATGGTTCATGTGCCCATGCCATAAGGGTTACTTCAAGAATCCAAATTCGTAGAGTGCGGGCCGTATTGATTGATGTCAAAAATAACAACGAGAAAATACATATTTTATTTTATTTTGTGAAGTTCGAGCGTAAATATAATTTTTTTTGCGATTATTATAAAATAAACTAAATTTGCCACATTATACAATAAAACCAAATCCGAAAAGGGGTTTATAATAAGGAGACTTTGGACTTGAAAGTGTTTTTTATAGACCTTATACTTTACTTTTTTATAGGCTTATTAAAAGACTTATAAAAAAAATGACCGATATTTTTAAAGGGCCAAGGTGTGTTATACACGCAGTAATTAATTGAAGCATCTATAATACTTCTAAGCCATCAAATATTCAAAACAAAAACATATGATTTTGTATGATTTTGAATTATTTAGTATGACTTCATCTTAAATACACAATTTATTAATTTAAAAAAAATATTTAAATACTTCCCAGAGTTGTAGATACTTTCAGTATCACCCGGTGAAAGCCCACCATTCAGATTGGAAACCAGATCAGTGACCAGATCTCCCACCTTCCACTTTATCATTTCTTTCCCTTCCCCACAATCTTCATTCTCAAAACATACTCCAATTGGGGATGTTGGAGGCGGTGAGCGTCGCGGCCAACTCAGAATGAAACCAATTCAGAACCATCTCAGAAAGGTCATAAAGAGTGACGGTAAAAAAAAATAAAAAAAAATGGTTAAATAGGTTACTTTAGGTTAGGGTTAACGGCTATTTTAAAATTATTTTTTTCATAGCTTTTAATGACTTTTCCAAAAGTTATTGAGTTGACTTGAGTTGGCATGGAACCGTTGGAGGCAGGTGGGACTCTTGTTCGGTACACACATAAAAAACTTTAATTAATTATAGATAATAATTTAGATGTTTGTCTTATAATTTATAATCAATTTTACGAGATTTCTTGTAATCTCCTCGTATTTTAACTGTTTATAGTTACTAAGAATGAGCCAACGTGGCAGACTTCAAACAATATCCACTTGTCCCAAAAAGAGCACAGCTTTCATAGGAATGATGCTGATGGATTTATAGCTCGGCCGGTTAGCAATGTGTCGCTTTGTCATTGTTGTGTTCCCGCTGCTACCTCTACCTACTACTGCCACAAGGACTATTATGCACATTACACATCCCCTCGCATTGACCAGTCCCGGAGATACTTGATTCAGGGGTGCAAAAACAACTCATAAACGAGCCAATTTTTTTTTGTGTTGTTTCATCCGGTGTACATCAAAATTGTACGAAAACTTGAAAATTTAAATGGGCTCCTTTGGATTAATTCTTTGGGACGTAGGTACATTCTGCACACAATAACAACAATATTGGGTAAATTTATTATTAAATTAGTGTTTGTTATTTTCGAGATTTGGTGATGGTGTCAAAAATTTACTTGAAACTATTTTTTACAATTTTCGAAAAATACCTACTTGTTTTTTATTTGAATACCGCACTGGAGTTACCTACCTGGAGGTAGGAGGTACCTGGACTATGGCATCCCCAATTGGGATATATTACGAGGCTGAAGATGGTGGGGAGGGGAAGGAGATGGGGAAGATGACGATGGGGAGGTACCTGGCTATTTAGATCTGGTCACCAAAGGCCCTGGTGTGATATTAAATCAGGGCGATACTGAGAAATTCTTCAACTCTGGAACGTGCCACTAATATTTGAAATGATTGTGAAATAAGACAAATTAACCAAATAAAATGTATTGGTGCACTCCGTGATTTGAACCAACGACCATCGGATTGCTAGTCGAGACCCTTACCACTCGACCATGCATGGAGGTCGTCTTTGTTATCAAATCAACTATTAAATGTTTTTTATCAACCGAGAAAAAAAAGTTAAGTTTTTTTTTCTCAACCGAGCCTAAGTCCTTAAATAATAATTACATCACAGAATGCGTGTTGGTTGGTTGAGGTTGGTTACCTCTGAAATAGATTATGTCTAGCATGTCCAGTGCCTGCGTCAGTGTGAGCGCTAAGATTTACGAGTGGCCCGTCAAAGCAAAGAGATCATTGCTCATCATGTCCTTCTATTGTGCGGCCCAGCGACCAGCCATTGACAAGCCGTTACGTCAAAAGTTTCCGCCATTGTCTGTGGATTCCCGGGAGCTTTTGTCTACGGAATTCACTTGCAGCTTTTAACTTGTCCCGTTGTGTTTTTTTTACAATTGCAACAAATGTATTGCATTACGTTCCCACGCCTGAGAGCTTTTGAATCGCGTTACCTTTTACAACTAAATGCAATTTTGTTGGAATAACTTAACGATTGTAAAATTTAATCAATAAAGATAATATTAGCGACTCTTTTCGTTTGAGATTCGATAATGTCTCTCCAAGCGCGAAATTTTGTAGGCATTTTAAATTTTATTAAGGCAAGTGTTAGAATTTAGTTTCAAATTTAGAAATGGAGCTTTTACGACGACATGTACAAATAAGTATTTGCGTTTGGCAACTTTTAGTTGGCTGGTTGGCAACAAACAGAGTCACCTCTATGTTTAAAATGGTGACCGGACAACTTGGAATGAAACCAACTCAGAACCATCTCAGAAAAGTCATTTAAAGTGATGACAAAAATATACAAAAAAATGTTAAATAGGTTAGGGTTTTGAGTTGACTTTATTCTCAGTTGGCATGGAACCGTTTAAAATTTACTAATATAGATGCTGCCAACACGGCAAAGCGCTTATAGGTAGGTACTTACTTTTGAAATTGCGCGAACCCATAATAAAAAATGATGAAGTAAGTACCTACCTACTCGAAATGGATTAAGTTATGTTATCGTTATCAGCTAATGACACGTTTTTATTCAACGTTCGCTCAGTTTCGACATGTGCAAGTGACCGTTGGAGAGATGGGACATAATTATCATGGATTATACATCATATTAACCAACATTACAATAGTAACAATAATACTAACAAACACCGATACCTTCCATATTCCTTTCCAAAGAACCTATTTAATATTCTCCCAACGTAGTCGACCATTATATTATAATATCCATGTAGATATTTAGCGATAGCTTACAGAACTTTACAAAATTTCTTGAATCTCTCGTTATAACTAAACTTGACTTCACTTGACTCAAACTTTATTGTCGATTGTTTTTTTGTTATTGTTTTACAAACTAGGAATTCATTCTTTGTATTTTTTATCTTAATCCTTTGTCTGTTGTGTACATTATTAAAATTAAGATAAATTGTAATAAACAATGGACCTATGTAAGCAAACGGACGACAACCCATAATGTTCTGGCTTGAATCTTAAAGTCTGAGGGAGAAATGGTTCACCAACACCGGCTTACCTGTGCGATATTCTACGAGCATATTCACATCCGCGAGATGCGAGCTTTTTTCCTTCGCTTGTTTGCCGAGATTTTGTTATTTGAGGACCAACCCCCGTGCGTTATGGCCCCCCCTCGCCCACCCCACCCAACCCCCTGTCCCGACCCTGCCCTGCCCACGGTCCCGCCCGGAGGTTGAGACGGTCGTTAGCTTTCGAAGGCAGTTATTAAAAACGTCTTGGAGCGATAGGTGCGTTGCCTGTAATTAAAAGCTCGCGCCACACAGCTTCAGGTGATCCGAGATCGTGGTGATATTAAATTATAATCGTACAGTGTCTTCCTTTTACAATAAAACTTTTATTCGGATAAACGATTTAGGATCTTCGAAGGTTTTTTTAATTCTTGTTTTGATGCTTATCGAAGCATTGGATGGGTTTATCAAACATTTATCCGGACAATTAACTAGGATATTTTTCTTAAAAATACAAAGTGCAAATTTTTGAACAGTCCAAATTTTTGATCGATTTTTATACTAAGTGATTGATTGCGTACTATTTGAAGTGGAATCAAAAATATTTGAACATTTTTGAAACTTTTGTGGAATTTTGGTGATATTTAACGAAAATGATGGAGTGTCTCGGGATGCCGCAGTCCTGCTACGGAATGCAATACGCACAGCATCCTCAGCAGCAACAGGTTAGTCATCCCATCTCGTGTTTCATCTCTGGGCTATCATTACTGTGCCCAATGATATCACTGTGTGATCGATCGATGGCTGGTGATGTCAGATGTTGACTGATTTTGTGACGGCTTGATTGAATGTTAATCATCGATATTTTTTAGATTTGCATATTAGGTATTTATTATTGACTCATGTCTGACTTAATTGACTTATGTCTCGAATTGAAAATAAAATAGGTCATTTTATTAGATTTTGCTTACCAACCCAAATTCTTATAAAAATGTTATTTTTATCTTCGTGTTTAATTAAACCTATGAAAACATGGGACAAGCAAATTATTTTCAAGCAATTTCTGATTAATTTCAGTATAAAAAACTTGTTCCACTTTTATGAATTGTTAGTTCGAAATTATTTTACGGTTTGAATGAATATTTTGGTATCTTTCAGCAAAACCGTTTTTACAGTTTCTACTTTTAGATCGTCCAATTTTATGGCATTATTTTCTATCAGATAATTTTATTGCAGTAATTAAAAAAGTATTTAGGTTTATTTTATTATTTTTTAAGAACTTATAAATTTAGGTTTACTCAGTAGATACTTTGATTTCGTAACTGTTTGTAATGTCGAATGACTACATATACATTTTAATAACGTAAAATTATAAAAAATGTTGGTTCATTGAATCGATAAGATTGGTGATAAAGATAATAAATTGGATTTATAATCGGTGATAAAGAAAGGTCTCTTACATAGATTTTTTTCTTCACATTCTATTAATGATAAAATACCTTTCAGCAAATGAATTGATATTTACTTTTCAATATAATATCCTTATTTGGAATTCAAAGTTTTACTGGTATCACGCTTGTAATGTAATAACATATTAAAATCCTAATGGGCGTTGGGCGTTATTAAATAATCAAGTGATAATTTCGTATCACTAAAACGAATTAGATTAATATGTAGGTAAAGAGCTCAGTTTCTTGCAAAAATATCCAAAAATCTAATAATATGTTATTGTCCACAGATGTCCTACATGGGAGGGATGCCCTGCACCGTCCCCGGGGGCCTGGAGACGTCTCCCTCCGCCCTGGGGTCTGGGGGTGGTTGGGGCGCTTGGCCCCAGCGCGCCCCCCTCACTCCCGCCCAACAGCGCCGCTGCGCCCGCTGTCGGTGCCCCAACTGCCTCACGGAGGCTGCGGGACTCGCCCCCACCCTCAACAAGGACCGCAGCAAGAGGGAACACCTCTGCCACGTCCCCGGCTGCGGAAAGATCTACGGAAAAACCTCTCATCTTAAAGCCCACCTTAGATGGCATACCGGAGAACGTCCGTTCATCTGCAACTGGCTCTTCTGCGGGAAGCGTTTCACACGATCAGACGAACTACAAAGGCATCTTAGAACCCACACTGGTGAAAAAAGATTCGCTTGCACACTTTGCACAAAAAGATTCATGCGTTCTGACCACCTCGCGAAACACATTAAAACGCACGCCAGCACGAGCAGAAAGAACAGAAAATCAGACAAACAGACTAAAGAATCATCAAAAACTGAAATCCCAAGTGAAACAGACAGTTGCAGCACGGTTCCAGATTTACAAACATACAAACCTCAGATAATAACAAATAATCCTTACGATTACCAAACTACTTATCTGCATGACGATTCGTCTCCAAGACCCCTGGCAGACTACGGTGATCGGGTAGGGGGGTTGCGGGAATCCCCCTGCTACGATGCCAGCAAGCCCACCTACTACCCCGCGTACAAGGAGGCCTACCCGAACTATTACACCTACCCCAACGGGGTGAGCTACCAGTGTGCCACCAAGGAAAACTATAATATGTTCCAGCACCACTACATGATGACGCAACCTTTAGCTATGGGACAATGACATCTAACACACGAAAATATAGTTTAGCGTATGAAATATGCTGTTTAAATGATACCAGGGTAGGACGAAAGACTTGAAGTGAAAAACCAATCAAATTTAAATGATTTGGGAGTATATTTTTACAATATTATTTTCATTGTATAAATTCAAAATCTGTTTGTTTGTTTCCATTGGAAAACTTTTAGTTTTAATGTAAATTGTCTACTATGTACAGACTAAGTCTAAATTAATTGTTAAGTGCCGAGTTACTGTGTGAAAATTATTTTTAATTGTTATTTTAAGTTTAATGTTACCTACTGTCGTTCCAATAATGCTTGGAGATAAATTGAAATATAAAAAAATGTTATTTAAAGAACCTACATAGAATTTTCAAAGTTCCATAACTCACGATGGAAATGACTATATAAAAAATAGTTGTGTTGATCCAGAGAGGCTGTTTTTTTACATTGGCTCCACACGGGAGGCCCCAAGAAAAATAATTCTCTTCAGGGCCTATGTCATCTTTGGGGATGCTGTGTGGAGAGTCTTTTTAGAAAAATGAGGATCTGAAGTTCTGGGAAGGAAAAAGGTATGAGGGGTGGGTAGGAATCTGGGGGTCAGTGTGTCCACGAGTAACGCACGTATGAATCCAACCTCCCACAGCGGTATAAGGCGATGTTACGATAGAATCCTGCTTTAGAGATCAAAAGCTCTCCCTCAACCAGTCTTTCCCGACCCGGTCTGCCACCCAGTTGGCGGGCAGATGCATCCGCCGCCAAGACCCATAAAAATCTCACCCGATGAACCCGGGCAACCCTCCCAAGTCACTAAACGTAGTGACTTTTGGCAGGTGTTGGTTATCCAATAAATTTTCCCGGTTACCGGGGCGGCGGTACCCATACCCGCCTCCCAAATTATTTCAAACAAGCGAATTCTCTGCTATTTACCGTCTTTTTTGTCCAAACTTTTACATTCCAGAAAATTGTTGAAATATATTAATGTAAACCTGTAATAATTCTATTTGAGACTGTTTTAATCCGACCCCGATTCCGCATTATCCGACAGTCGGATAACCGGTATCGGTATACCCCGAACGCACTTTTTTAGTATTTAATTAATTATAGTAATACGCAAGCATTTAATTACTTTCCGTACTGTGTACGATTAATCCGAATTAATTGGAAATGTTGTTTAATTTAACGTAAGAAAATGAACGTGTGAATTCACTCGGCCTTCTCTTCTTGTGATGAAACTGTTATAACAGCTTTAATATTAAAATTAATTCAAATTCACCTTTCAGGGTATCTGCCTTTATAGGTAAACGTGTTTTGTACGTATTGCAGATTGACTATTTTAATATTAATAGTGTATATTAAATTAAATATTGTTGTTTTGAACCTTGAATAAAGAAATGTGTAAAGTTAATTTTAATTTTTATTTATTTATTTATTTTAATTATAATTAATGAGTATATTATGTTGCCACGTAATTATACCGACCAATATTAACCTACTTGTGGTATTATTACAATGTCATGTAGCGTTGAAGAAGAAGATAGTAGTAATAATTCTAAATTAAAAAGAACAAGACAGAAAAATAAAAAGGTAAACGAACCGGGATTCGAACCCAGGATCTGTCGTCTTACCGGGATAAACGCCTGAACTAACTCGGACAATTTTTGAGCCAGTTTTGTGTATCATATTTCAAATTCAGAATAACAATATTATCTTCGACTAATTTTTCTAATAATTTTGGCTGTCACTACCATTTTAAATGATCGCGAAGTTCCAAAAAATTGGTTTGTAACCTAGATAGCGTCTCGGATAAACATTACGATTTATCGAATTTGTTTATCCGAGAATAAATATAAAGTATGAGATCGATAAAAATGACTTCACAATAATAGGTTCCAATGGCCGAGTTAGTTAAAACCTTTGTCCCGGTAAGATAAGAGATCCTGGGTTCCAGTCCCAGTTGCGACCGTTACCTTTAAATTTTCTGTGTCTTGTTATTTTCCATATACAGATTTATTAGTGTTGTCTTCTTCTTCAATGATATATGACATGGAACGGTGAATTCTTTTGATATTTGGCATTTCGTTAAAAATTCCGAAAAACAGACTTTTAAATCAACAAAAGAAGCCAATAAATAACCAAATATAACGATTTTCAATTTTTAGCAGATCCGACATTGTTCTTCGGGACCGTCGACTGATAATACAGACTAGATATTATTGGATTATTAAATTAAGGCTGATGTAAGCATAATGAGTAAGATTAAGAAAGGGACCCTCAGATGGTTTGGGCATGTAGAGCGAATGAACGAAGAAAATAGAGTAAGAAAATATACGACGCGAATGTGAATGGTAGAAGAAGTCGGGGACGCCCGAGGAAGACATGGCACGATCAAGTGAATCAGATACTTGAGTCGGGCCATGTCAAAAGTCAGAATAATAGAAGAGAATGTATGAGACGATGTGTGAATGTGAGTGAGGCAAAGAGTGAGTGCCAAGACCGAGTTGTTTGGCGGTCCGTTCTCTCTGCCTACCCCTGCAGAAAACGGCGTGATGGTTAGTTAGTTAGTTAGTTAGAAATTATTGGAAACTAAAGTTCTGGTTTTATCCCATCTACCATGCGTTCTGTCTCTCTTACACTTGCCTGACATCGTATGTCGTCATCCCATTTGATCGAAATGAAAATTTCCTAATGATAGTGCTACACAGACCTTTTTTTCTAATTTTCGTCCGGTCGACCTGATTTTTCTCGTATCGCCTTGCTTGTGATCTTCTTTATTATGTGGTTCTGTACAAGAGTCCAAATTGCTCCCTACAGTCTGGGCTCAGTGGAACTATGACGTGGAGAATTATAATAATTATTATTGTAATATAATCTGTTAAAATATTAAAAAAAATCATTTTATTTTTTGTAAATGAATGAATGGCATAATGTTGGTACCTCTAAATACCTACTAATTAAATTATGTGGAAGTCCTTTAGAGAATTCAATTGAATTATATTCTCTTGAGAGATTTTTCCCGAAAACGGCGCTATGTAAATTGCCTAATAATAGGTTAGTAACTACTGATAAAATATCACGAAGGCGAATAAATTGCGAGATATTTACCGTTCGTATTGATTCGTATTGTAATAAGTACAAAAATATTAGGTTTTTCAAATATTCGTAATATAATAAAAATTTAACAGGAAATCCTGATAATTCACGTCCATATATTTATTAGGACACCTCTTCCAGTTAATTCATACGTAAGGCCTGTAATCCCGTTTTTAACATGAATTAAGTACAAATAATTTGAAGAGAATTCTTAATATATTAGCAACACATTTTTCTCGTTGTAAGGTTTGAGGGAGTTGGGTGTAAGTGGAAGGAGATGGGGAAGAGGAAGTTTGTGAAGTCCTTGGCCATTCAGACCCGATCATCATACACGGTTAAAGAATTTTCAAACGTTTCGATTAAAAAAAAAATTTTTCACAAACTTATAGATATATGATCAACTAAGTGTAGACGTACAAAATAACTAATTAGTTGTTTCCACAACTGACTCAAAAGTGACGCCCCCGAATAGATAGGTACGTAATTAGATATGAACATACGTGTCCACGTTGAATGGGAGAATCTTCTTGATTTTTGTGCCAACATTAAAACATTACAATGTAGGTATGTTAAATTGTTCTTTTGAAAAAAAAAAAAACCTGTTCATTCATGTTCTGTTTTTCATTGTTCATGTCAGGATTTCCGAAAGGGGGTTGAATTTTCTTCAAAAATCTTGGGAACCTAATCTAACCCAATTTAGAATGCAATTTTCGTGTTTGTATAATAAATAAAATATTACACCTGATGTCGGCACGTACCGTACTGTCCGCCTTCATCAAAACGAAATAAATATTTTTATTGACACCTGTCGGGTTCGCGTCTCGGCTACAAAGCGCGGTGGCGCCGCCTGGCGGGCAGTGGCCAAGGCGAGCCATTAGGTGGGCGGACGCCCGTCCTCCCCCCTCCCGCCCCCGCCCTACCCGCCCAGCCGACCACCTCTCCGCCCTCCTCCCGCCTACCGCCGAGCGACAAGTGCCGCACTCGTACGCGAATAACATCGCGCGTGCCACTCTGTGCACTGTACAGTCGGCGATCCTAGGCCACAAACAAGAAATAAGACAGTCAATAGTGAGGCGAATCCAGAAAAACAAAGATCGATATCGCGGTACCTACCCAAACAAGTGCGACGGTTTCGAAAACCATAGACAAAAGTACTTAACTGCACATTGGAACAAATTTTTTAAAAAGTCCATGGTTCGATAGTGACAACGGGCGCGAAGTGAGGGAGATCTTATCGTGGGGGGCTCGATTAATTCACCGAGGTACCTACTTGGAAATTCGAGTATTTCGTAGCGGAAGGCGTACTGGCAACTCGAGGATTTATCGCCGGCCCTCGTCCGGTTTGATTTGTTTTTTTTTAACGAGTTTATTTTTTCGGGAAGAACGATTTTGTTCTAGTTCATCTTATCAGCTGTCTGGGCGGGAACTAATATGAGATTGAACATTTATAGAATGGAAAACTTCTAATGAAAAGACTAACAAAGTTTTGAAACTGGTACTGTCAGGCAAAAGATTTTTCACATTGACGGTTTGTTGTTATTCAACAGTTAAGATGAATTTTTTCAGTGACGTAACACTACCTACCACTTATGAAAGTGTATTTTAAATAAGTGTTAGGTATAACGAATTTCGTTACAAAACATTTGTAAACATTGTGTCAATCATGCTAGAATATTAAAATTGTAATTTTTCATTAGTTTTTTGGACAACGAAAAGTGTAATTTTTATGACGCTAATTAACCTACGCACAATTGTGTCAAAATGAGCGGAAAAATCGTGTAAATTAATATTTTTTTTATACATTATGGAGCATAAAAATCAGTTCTTTCTAACAAGAGTGTAGTGCGAAGTGTTGACAATAGGAAAATAAGAAATTAGAATATAATTAGTTATTGTTTTATTCGGAGGAAATTCCCAAGATGAGCGGTAAGGGTCACAACTCACCCGATTTGCTAATGAATGTGAGTACCTACCTATAATATTTATGTTTTTTTGTTATTTTCATTAGCGTCATGTTATTGGTTGTATATTTTGTTGTTTGTACTTTACTATAGCTGCGTACCTACCCAATAATATAAAAAATGCTAATTTCCTTTATATGTGTCTGCCCTGGTTCAATGAACACTTGAATTCAAATTTGTTTTGAATTTAAGTGTCATTTAGAAAATTGGAAATGTTTATGTCAAGAATTCAGACAAGCGATAAAGAACTTAGAAAATTGTTTTAATTATCATTTTTAAAATTGGAACTGATATGTTATGAAGTAGGTACCTACCTGTACCTGATGATAAAGTACCTACCTACTTGTAGATTAGTGCCTATATTTACGTGAATATTTTTTCTTTGTCATTTTGCGGCAATTCTTCTAGTTCTGATGTACATACATAACCACTCGAGCGACAGCGCGATTTTTAACTTTTTCCTCCGATTTTTCGTGATTTTTTGGTGACCATTTTGAATATTTTCCGCCGACATTATAATCATCATACCTCCAAATTTTAATACGGAAAAATTGAAAAAAATATTTAATACATCTAGGGAAAATTTGCCTAAAACTGGCAGCAACGCAATCCAAGGTATTTTAAATGGTGTCATATCGTGGCAAAAAGCGCTCCAGTGGATAAACTTCCAGCTTCACAAATCCTACAATTATGTTATCCCGTGATTTTTCACTGGTCTGTGTTAGTTTACTAATAGTGTGCGGGCGTTGGTGACTTTTCAGTTATCTAGAATCTAGAATCTAAATAATGCAAAAATAAAAGAAGTTGCATAGTGGATCTAAAACACATTATACCTGGGTACAACGAGCTAAGTTTGAAAACAATTTATTGAAAGTAGGTAAAACTATTTCCTTTTACCACTACGGCGATTTTATTCAAACTAGTGTGGAAAATCACGGGATATTATAAATCCAATTTTGAAAGAGAAATAAAATAACTTTCTGTAAAAATATTATTACCTACGTACCTGCTTTATCGGACTCATACTAATATCAGATACTAATATCTACAGCCTGTATGTCGGACGAATATCTACAGCTCATATGTTGAACTAATATCTACGAACTTCAAAGTGTTGACTAATATCTTCAGAGCTAAGGTCGAACGAATATCTATGACGATCCCAGTGTTGACTAATATCTACAGAGCGTAGGTTGAATTAATATCTACAGGGCGTAGGTTGGACTAATCAGCTAAATGTGTCCAATAGTCCGATATTAGGGATTTTTACATACATACTTACATAAATTAAGTTTTTTAAACTGCATACGCAATATAACGTTATTCGAATATGCTATACATAATTGCAAATCCAACCTCTGCCAGTGCTGTAGATATTCGTCAACATTTTGGTTCTCATAGATATTAGTCAGCAGTTTGAGCTGTAGATATTCGTCAACACTTTGGTTCTCATCGATATTAGTTCGATTTTTTCAGTTTTTGGAATTCCTGCAGATATTAGTAGACGCCTCTCTTTATCGTTTGTCTGAATTATCCAAAATTAAAATTTTGAAAATTACACTTAAACTTAAAGAAAATTTGTGTTCATTGAACGTTAATAAATTCACACAGGATAACGCACATCACAGACAACTGAAGTATTATATGTTTGATGGTTGTTGCTGATTTTATTATTGCATTCTTCGAACACTCACAAAACAACAAATTGAAATATTATTGTTTGCAGTTTCCAGGTAACAGAATCGTACATATGCGCTCTACCAGACTTTAATAAAATTTTATTAATGTACTAAACTTATTATCAACTTTATGACAACTATAAAACACACGAAACATTTTATAAAATGGATCTGTCGAATGAAGAAAATCGGAGGCGTCACAAAATTAATCAAAATATTTTATGGTCACTTTTATTAGGTTTAACCCCTAGGATGCCAAAGCAGTGCCAATCGCCCGCCGTATACCGGATTACACTATTTTTGTAATAACTTAATTTTTTTTTATCAAGGTGAAGTTTTTGTAAATTGTAACGTCTTTCCAGATAACGTGTATATGAATTTATAAAAAAAAATATATGTTTTTCTGAAAATATGACAACTCAGAATGAACTCGACTCAACAGTCTCAACACCTCCTTTGAAAAGTCACTAAAAGTTATGAAAAAATATATCAAAATTGGTTACAAGTGCTATTTTTTTAAATTATTTTTTCATAGCTTTAAATGGCTTTTCAAGGAGAAGTTGAGTTGGGTTTATTCTGAGTTGTTATGGAACCGTTTCCTACGTATATATATATATATATATATATATATTTTTTTTTTTACATGAATACCGCACAAGAGTCCCAACTGCTCTCGTCTGGAGCCAGTGGGACTATGGCATCCCCAATTGGGATATGTTTTGAGGCTGAAGGTAGTGGGGAGGGGAAGAAGATAGGGAAGAGGAAGGTGGGAAAGTACCTGGCTATTCAGATCTGGTCACCAAACACAGCTAAAGCCATTTCAAGCAACGTTTCAATTCTGAATGGTGGTCTTACACCAGGGCGATACTGACAGTATGTATCTTCCACTCTGGAACGTGCCGCAAATATACTATATATTATTTTAAATGAATAAATTGTGAAATAACACAAATTAATCAAATAAAATTTATTTGCCACGCCGGGATTCCATCCCGCGACCTTCCGAGTGCTAGTCAAGAGCCTTACCGCTGGTCTACGCCGGCCGTCATATATTCAGAGAAATGTTTTTTTTTCTCTCTAATGCTAAAAAAAATCTAATATAATGAAGACATTCGAAAACAGTCTTGAGATTTGAAGTGATTTATTTTGGGGTATTTTTTTTACATGAGCTCCACACAGGAGGTCCCGAGGAAAATAATTTCCCTCAGGGCCTATGTCATCTTTGGGGATGCTGTGTGGAGGGTTTTTTAAGGAAAGGAAGGAGAGGAGGGTTCTGGAAAGAAAAAGGGTTTAGGGGGTGGGTAGGAATCTGGGGTTCAGTGTGTCCTAGTCATCCGCTGTATTATGCTGTGTTGCGCTACCTCTTTCTTTAGCCAATGTTTCGGGCAGCGTTATAGTGTCCATCATCAGGGCAGATTGTCCAGATGGATGTGTCCTAATTATGGATACTGTAACGCTGTCCGATACGTTGGCTAAAGAAGGAGGTAACACGGCATAACACCCCAAAAACAAATAACGAAAATACTTTTGGCCGTGAAAATCTAAGAACGTATCTCACTATACGTTTGTTATATTTTCCAGCTAAATCAGCGTTGTTTATAATAAAAATGAGTCGTGTGAGGCTGTAGTAAATAAACAGTTTTTTCACAGATATAAAAAAAATATATATTTTCAAATGATGAAAAGACGTAAATGGAAATAAGCGGTTCTTGAACCATGGTTTATTCTTTTCCATTCAGCTCGACTGTTGGCAATGACGATTAACCTGTTTTTAGGTACATTATTTCCTTGCCAATAAATAATACCTTGAATAAAAAAAAAACAAGCATTTTTTAAGTTTGGAAATGCCATAAAATCCAGCCAAATTTCTAGCAAATCTACGGCGGATTTCTTGGCAAGCCACGGGTTAAAAAACACCGTATTAATTCCTAACCTGAAAAGTTTAATATTTGATTTTGAGAAGGCGTCGCAAATAAGCAGGCGGAACGGTTAGTCGTTCCCCCAAATAAGTTTCATGGCAGCTTTATTAATTAAAATATGACAAAGTGTGCCTGGCCCTGGAAGGAGGGCGGTAAAACTATCACAAAGGACCGCGGGCCGGTCCCGGCGCCTACGAGACTCGGCCCGGACCCTGATAAATTTATTGTCTATCTTAAAATTTCCCGGTGCATTAAAACTGCGAGCGGAACGATATTGTGGATATTAATATTTTCTCAGGGCTGTTTGGTGGAAGCTGATGATATTAAAACTGACAGTATATTATTGTTTTATTTCTCTCAGAGTCTATCGCCGAAGATGAGGCGAGATTTATTTTGGGTGAATTAATAAGCAGTTTATTGAGAAAATAATTAACAATAGCTGATAATATGTTAAATGTGTATAATTATTTTGACCATTTTATATAGCAGATACCTACCTACCTACATGCTTTTTAATGTAGATAGGTGGGTGGCCATATTAAGATTTTACGACGGTCTAAAAAATCGGATAGACTTCTACAGGAGTAGTAAAATTTATATTTTATATACTAGCAGCCTTACTAAAAACCCAGTGAAAATTTTATTCAATTGACAAACGGCCGCGGATGTGAAAACATTACTAATTAAAAAATTGTTCATGGAAAAAAATACACTTGGTTTACACGGCCTGAGAGGGTAGTTTATCTCTGTTTTAGTAATGATGTCTGAACGAAATTTGGAATTTTTCCAAAGTATTTTGAATGTTCTATATATTTCTTATTTTTGAAGGTGTCGTAAAAACAAATACCATTTATGAAAACTAGATAAAATTACCTTTTAGATTTGTGTAATTAAAATACACTTTAGTTTTTAAAAACTGCCATATATTAAGATTCAAACGCGAAAAAAAATTTTTTTTTTTTTACCAAACATATTTGATGAATATTTATTATTAATTTTTTAAACTTTTATGAGTAAAATCTCAAATTATAATATTTAATTAAATGAAGACAATATTAGCGAAACTCAATCGAAATCTGGAGACAGAAAAATCAGAAAAATATTGGCTCCGCTGGGACTCGAACCCAGAACCCTTTTCTTACATGGAAACAGCTCTACCGATTAAGACTCTACCCTATCTAGATTGCATTTAGTTCGAGTTGAATCTTGTAATCATATATAAAGATAGCAGCCAATAATATGTGCGTTAAGTAAGTGAAGATAATGTTGGTAGTTCTTAGTCGAAGTATGATACCGTTAAAAGTGACCGAATTAATATGGGCCCCGTAGCTTAATCGGTAGAGCTGTTTCCATGTAAGAAAAGGGTTCTGGGTTCGAGTCCCAGCGGAGCCAATATCTTTTCTGATTTTTCTGTCTCCAGGTTTCGATTGAGTTTCGCTAATATTGTCTTAATTTAATTAAATATTTGATGAAAGTGTACAGAAATTTATAAAAAAAACTAAATTTAAAAAATACAGACCTTTTATATAATGAATTTGGAACGAAACTGTCACCTCACTTTTTCCTCGTGCATACAATATTTGACAATATTTCTGCAGAAATACTTTAAAAAAATTCTGATTTACTTTGCAAACCACTGGCACACATCATAAATACAAGCTTCGCAAATGGCAACTTTCCTTTAAATTACAAAAAACTATTATTACGCCCATTTTCAAATCTGGTGACCCCACTCTAAGCAGTAATTATAGACCAATTTCTCTTACCTCAAATATAGCAAAAATATTTGAAAACATTGTTAAAAAACAGATGTTTAAATTTTTAAAAGAAAATAATATATTAAGTGCACATCAGTATGGTTTTAGAGAAAATTTGAGCACTCAAGATGCTATCGTAGATTTAACAACTGAAATATATAAATATTTAGATAATTAAAAAAAATGCATTGGAGTATTTGTCGACTTAAGAAAAGCATTTGACAGTGTATCACATTCTAATCTTATCTCTAAACTAACGAAAATTGGTATAACCAATAATGCCTTAACATGGATTAAAAATTACCTACTTCATAGAGAGCAATTTGTCAAGTTAAATGGTTTTCTGAGTGATTCACAGACCAGTAATTTTGGAATCCCGCAAGGAACAGTTCTAGGACCAATTCTTTTTATCATTTATGTGAATGATATTTTTAAACTCACCATAAAGTCAAAAATAATATCATATGCTGATGACACAGCGATTTTAACTCATGGACTAAACTGGAGTGAAACTCAGAAAACGGCTGAATTAGATATAAATTTAATAAAAAAATGGTTTGATCAAAATCTACTATCTCTAAATACAGAAAAAACTTTTGTAATACCATTCACTCTGAATAAAAATGCTACCCCTGAGAATCTAAACATATGTATACACTCATATAATTGTAATCCAAAGTCATATATATGTAAACCTAACTGCTCTATACTCACTGTTAAAACAAATGTAAAATACCTCGGTGTAATTATAGATAGTAACATAAAATGGAAATTACAAATCAATACAACAGTAGAACGGTTAAGAAAATTAATTTACATTTTTATTAGAATACGTAACATACTAAATATTGGATTATTAAGAACCATCTATTTTTCCCTAATTCAATCAGTATTACAATATGGAATTGTTGGCTGGGTGGTGCTTTCAAAACTTTTCTTTTGCCTTTAGAAATTATCCAAAGAATATTAATAAAAATAATTCTAAAAAAGCCATACGATTACCCTACCATCAAATTGTTTCAGGAATTCAAAGTCCTTTCACTTCATATTATTTATAAAAAAATTACGCTTTTAAATACACAAAGATTGTCTCAATAATGTTAACACTCTTTTTTCGAACAGTAATAGAACAAATATCCTTGGTTCTCTGACTATACCGCGCTGTTACACCACCACAGCCCAACAATTCTACAAATATATTGGAGTTAAATGGTTTAACGAATTACCCTTGAAATTAAGATTGGAAACAAATTACACAAAATTCAAAACATCAATAAAAACTCTTTTTATATAACTTATCAACATAACAACTCAAATATAACATTAGTTATCCCTATTCTCTCATTATTTTTTATCTCCCCCGCTTCAATCTGTTGTTTTTCTTATCTATTATTTGTTTTATACATATATATATAAAAAAATATTTATATATATGTACAAATATGATTTTTTCTTATTTTCTGTTAATTATCTATTTTTTGTTTTATATATTTAAAAAAATATTATTTTTCGTTTGCTAAATTGTAGTTAACATGCGTTTATCCGCCTTTTTAACTCGAGCTCTGCTCTTAAAAAGGGGGTAAAGCGTATTATTAAATGTATTTTGATAGAAAACTTTATTTAATGTATATAAACATGTAATTGATACTATTTTATTAAATAAAAAAAAATAAAAAACAATAAAAAAAATAATAAAAAATTTCAAAGTTTTTTTATTGCCAAAAAACTAACCTAAAAAATGATACCGACTTTTATAACAGATTTCTTGCATCTCTAAAGACGTTAATTTCTTTGACACGTTTAGGAACACATGTATTAGATATTAATATTAAAAAACACCACTTTTATGAAATTCTCATAAAATAAAATCCTTTAAATGTAAATTTGAATTATCATTTATCATATAAAATAGTTTTTGACATTTCAATTATCAAAGTACGATTATTGTTATAATAACTTGACTAAAACTTATGAAAAACCACAAAAACACGTTAAATATATCAATTATATCAATATAGGAGTGAATTAGTCATATTTATAAGTTCATTTACATAAATATACCAAACCACCCACATGAGCGCCAACAACAAATGCGCAGGCGCCGCCACCTAGCGGTTATGAAGGAAAACAAACAATTTAGTACTTACACTATAAAAAATTACATTGTTGCCAGATTTAAAATACATTTTAAGAACAAATGTTATTAGTGATATTTCGTGTTTTAGTGTATTTTTGTTTTATTCATGTTGCGGCTGCAACACAGGTTATCGGTGTTGCTGTGGTTTTTTTAGTAAGGCTGTAGGTGTTCATTTTCGTATAATCTGTGAGAAAGTACCTACAAAAATTTAGTAGAATCAATATTAAATTTTTATTTTTGAAGAGAAAGTTCTTTAGCGATGTTAGTGACTTGAAATTCGGGTGAAACAGAAATGCGTCACAACTCAGTTCTACACAAATACTCAGTTTTAATATAACGCGGTAAATTTACACCTTGGCGCGTGCCTTCCATAGCATAGTTGGCAAGGTGCCTGACAAGTCTCACCGGCCAGAGCGAATACATCAAGCGAACGGTGGTTCGAATCCTACGAAATCCAAAAAAACTTTTTTTATTTTGTGAAATCAATATGCAATCTTCCAACCACTTTAAAAAACAAGCAAAAGAAAAGAAAGCGACATCTAGCGACTTTCTAGTTTCACTTCTACCGCGTGTGCATTACACACCCTGATTTTTTTATTTATCTAAATGTTACTCACAATGAAGTTCCTTAAACTGTTAGATAGCAGTTTGTCAACGGGTCCTTATTAACAGTCTACTTTATATTTTAAAACTTACTATTATTAAATATACCTATATTATTAACGCACCAGATTTTATGTCCGGGTTAAATCTTCCCCACAGGAAAGACTAAACCCTTTCACACACTTTTCCACAAATGATCATCTAGTCAATTCACGCTATGCAATTGCACTATATAAGTATAATAAATACAAAATAATACAAGAACAACATGTCAACCTACCAGAGACCAACTGGGAAAATAATTCACCGACTCCGGATATTTTCATATCAGAGGGTTTGGCTCGGTGGAACTCCTAATTGGACCTATAAATCCTACTGATCCCTCAACATAAATATTTAAAAAATCTTTTGTAATCCTACATGTATATAAAATGACTGATTTTTGCATTTTTATAAATAAATTCTTTGTCAAATCTAATATTATATGTCTAAATTTTGAATGAGAGAGCTAGGTATAATGCCAGTAGCAGTATAATTATTTTGCATCGTAGACACAAGATATAAATTAAAAGCAAATAATGCGCATGTATTACGGTGTGGCTGCAATTTTCAAGTAAATGAAAATTGCCAGTATTTAAAATCAAATTAGGAGTAGTTTCTGCAGAAAATAAACATAATGAAAAAAAAACAAGACAAATTGAACAGTAAAAAAAAAAAAAAAAAACAGTAAAACAGTAAAAGTAATGGGAAAATCAGAGAAAAATAGATAAAAACAAAAAAGTATTTTTAAAATTTTTTAGCCTGTTGTAAATTTTAGGGACCTCGTATTCTAAGGTTCTTTGACCGTAGGTATTTATTTAGGCATCTTGGAATAACCCATCGTTTTAAGCCTTGTGTTATAAGCCTGTTCCACTATTTTGTTATATTCAGATTGAGATTATGTGTTCTGACTCACAATATTATTGTGATTGTCTATGTTTTGCTTTAGTAAAGTTGTGATGAAACTTGGTAAGGTTAGGATAGTTAATATTAGCAGGTAAATAATTGATTCCTACTACTATTAAATTTTCATCGATTAATTGTCGACCTATTAAATTATCGAAATTATCAAAAATAAAAATCAGAAACAAATAATACGTTTATACAATGGCCTCCATGATCAAGGGGTAAGTACTGCGAATCCACAAGTAGCGGATACAAATCGCTTACGCAGGTAATTTTTCTTAGTTTTGATTTGTGTGATTTCACAAATAATTCATTAAAACGAGTGAAAAATACTTTTAGTAGAGCTCTGGTGAAAGATCGGGCTGTCACATTTATTATTCTTTTGTTTATGTTAATCTAAGAAATTGCATACTGCTTTCTAACCCCGTATGCATGGACATTGGAGGGTCTAGAGTCTTTCAAATAAATGTAGCTTCGTTCCATACAATAGATTGCATGTGCGATAAAGGAGGAAACCATATGTTTCCTTATAACGCCGTTGGGAAAGTGGTGGGGTCCCCTCCAATGGTGAAAGATCGAAATTCAGAATCGAAACGTTTCTTGAATTGACTTTAGCCGCGTTTGGTGACCACATCTGAATAGCCAGGTACTTCCATACCTTTATCTGCCTCACTTTATTACCCTCCCTACTTCCTTCAGCCTCATGACATACCCCGATCAAGGATACCATAGTCTTACTGGCTCCAGACGGCTGGCGTTGAGATTGTGCGGGATTCACAATAAAAATTAAAAATAAATAACTCATCGTCCACAAAAAACAAAACAAAGATCTTAATCGGAAATTACATGATTTAAACGCGCTTTCAAACGAATCAGATAAACATTAACTAATATCGTGTAATAAGTATAGGTATTATATATAGTTATCTTATTTGTAAATGTGGACACGAACACAGGAAGTAAGCGGTTCTGGAACCATAGTCTAATGTTTCCCATTCAGCTCCACTGTCGGCTATAACGATTAACCTATTTAATTACCTTTAGCCAAATACTAATTAACTACACATAACATCGCTCCACTGTTTGCTGTCGAAATGTTAGAAAAGGAGTTAATATTTGTAGAGGATGTGTTGGATCAAACAAATTCATTCAGACTTTACAATTAAAAATATCTCTTCTTGGGAGAATCAGAAATAACGTAAATAAATAAACATGTCAGGTAAAATTTAATAAATTAAGGCCTCCGTGGTCCCGAAGTAACACTCTCGACTCACAATCCGAAGGTCGCGGGTTCGAACCTGGCGTGCGCAAATAAATTTTATTTGATTAATTTGTGGTATTTCACAATTATTCATATAAAATAATATATATAGTATATTTGCGACACGTTCAAGAGTGGAAGATACTCTCAATATCGTCCTGGTGTTATCCCACCATTCAGATTTGAAACGTTGCTTGAAATGGCTTAAGACGTGTTTGGTGACCAGATCTGAATAGCCAGGTACTTCCCGCACCTTCCTCTTTCCCGTCTTTTTTCCCTCCCCACTACCTTCAGCCTCTCAACATACCCCAATTGGGGATGCCATATTCTCACTGGCTCCAGACGGGAGCAGTTGGTGACTCTTGTGCGGTATTCATATGAAAAAAAAATATTAGCATTAGAATCTGGAAACAGATACGGTCACATCTAGGACTAAATCCCGGGACCTTCGCGTTGCTGGGGCGCAGCTCTACCAACTGAGCTGATGTCCGATTCCTCTCCTCCTTTTTTTCGTATTGTTTATTATATAACTAGGAAATTAAAATTAAAGCAACATAGAGTACAGGGACGTCCACGCGCCACCGTGGCAGGGCATTAACTAACAAAAAATCAGTGTTGCCAGCTGTTAGCTATGCCAAATTGCTAGACATCCTACAAAATGTTGCTAGATTGCCAGTTTTCTTTATCCCAAAAAGTTGCTAGAAGTAGCTAAACGTTACAGTAGGTAGATAAGTTGCAATAAAATGACGAATTCTGACAATCGTGTTTATTTCCATTAAATCCAACAAAAGAATAGAAAATATATTTTATGTACGTTATTGAATTAAAAAAATAAATTAAACATTAATCTTAATTAGGAAGATCAGAAGATGATTATGTCATAGAAATATCAAAGTTTGTGGCACTGTACTCCAAGGAGGGAGAGCTAGTTCGCAGGAAACGGGGATTTCCCGGCCAACACCACTTATACCATAGCGTCTATGACCATAGAGTCGCGTTTGGTTTTTTACTTTTTACTGTACGACGTAGCGTTTTATATTATCTTTGCTCGATAGCCTCACGTCTCATGACAAAATCGAAATGTTGAACAATGACGAAAAGTGGCTATAAAAGTAGCTAAAAAATTTAGCTACAAGTTTCATTAAAATGTAGCTGTCTGACATCAAATAATAGCTAGATTTAGCTATAAAGTTGCTAAGTTGGCATCACTGCACAAAATGTACATGTACTCTTTATACTTTATACGGACGGCACGGCGTATGTTCTCAAATCCGAATTCGTTGAACGTCGCCCATATCGAAAACATGCCATGCCCATGTCATTCATGTCGAAAACAGAACAGCGCAAAATTGCATTGTTTTGTTTTATTTTGTGAAATTCAGGCACAAATATTAAAATGTTTTTTGATTATTTCCTAAAGAACTTAATTTGCCACATTATAAAATAAAATTTTATCCGAAAATAGATTCATTAGTAGGATATTATGCACTTCAAAGAATTATTTTAAGGCTTCATGCTTTATTTTTTTCGGACTTACAAAATCTTATTAGAAAAATACTCGTTTATTTCCAAGGTTAAGATGTGTTTATGGAAGTGTTAATCTTACCAAATCAACATTTGCATGTGTGTCACGGCAGTTAAATGATAAGATGGATTAATTAGGCCTATTGGCAGAGATTCACTTTATTTAAAAATTATTGAATAAATACGATGAATCAATTAAATAAATCACAGAAAGTTACAAGGCTAAATCTAATAGCTGTAGACACCAGGACACTTTGGACGAGAATGATTTTGGTGGTAGAAATTGTAACTAAATATTGCTCGTCCGGTGTGACCAGCATTCAAACTTGCCAGTACATAAAATGTATTGTACATTAAGGCGATCCAGTAGTTCAGGAAAAAATCGAAATTGGAATTCACGCCCTTTATGGGAGGAGTTTAAAAATACTTGAGAAAAAGCTTTTGGAAAGGTTGGAAAAAGGTATTTGAGATTTTTTTTAACAGGATGATTTCGTAAAGGCCTGTAAAAAATATTAATTCTTTTTTTACGCATTGTTTATTCTAAGAAAACGGAAATTTAAATTAATTTCACGAAACTAAGCGACGCGGAGTAACGCGTACATCTCCCGCTCCGGCCGGGGCGTGATTGATACGAAATGGGTTGTGCCCAGTGCATGGTTCTTGTGCCCATGCCATAAGAGTCACTTCAAGAATCCAAATTCGTAGAGTGCGGGCCGTACTGATTGATGTCAAAAATAACAACGAGATAATGCATATTTTATTTTATTTTGTGAAGTTCGAGCGGAAATATCAATTTTTTTTGCGATTATTATAAAACAAACTAAATTTGCCACATTATACAATAAAATCAAATCCGAAAAGGAGTTTATAAATAGGACCTTATGCTTTATTTTGTAATAGGCTTATTAAAAGACTTGTAAAAAAATGACCGATATTTTTAAGGGCCAAGGTGTGTTCTACACGCAGTATTTAATTGAAGTGTGGCGACACATCATTATTATCATCGCCACCAAAAGAGGAATCGAGAAACATCTCCTAATATCCGCGCGCATCGGCAAACCTACTTGCCTAGGTACCTTCGTACCTATACTGGCCGCGATGTACTTTCTCGCCTCCCGTGCCAGCCCGACGATAATAATATCGCCCCGCCTAGAAAGGTCTCGAGACAGCACCGTACAATATCTGTACGGCGCCGAATATTCTCGAAGTGGCTCGTATTACCTACCGCGAGGTAGTTACTCTACCGCGGCTATATAAGCAGCCGATCGCTCGCCCGCTGCAGTTCAGTTCAGTTCAGTCTCACATTAACAGTCGGCCAATATCTCAACATGTAACAAGTGCTCCTGCATGGCACACATCCAGGGCAGCTTCCCGAGGTCCATCACCACGTCTCAGCTACAAGGCCCATCGTGTCTTCAGCTCTTGAGAACAGCTACATCCCGCGACTTATAAGGATTGACGCACCTTCAGCCAAGGGAACAGCTCTCCACTTCATGGCACCCCGAAGCCTCACCGTGCTTCGCTGCCATGGAAACACGCTCCGCCTCGCCAAGACTACCTGCTGGTGGCTCAGCTCACCGAGCCACACACCGTTCATCTCCGCGATTCAAAGCGTCGAACCGCACGCCTGCAGCATTTCATCTACGGCACTCCGCATTACCTCATGTTACCGACCACCGACCATCTGCTACGTAGCCCAATAAACTACTGACTCACCACTTCGACATGACGCCTTTCATTTCTGTCTCCCGCTCCCTCAACTGGTGACCCCGACGTGATATGGATACGCAGCATACAGCATCCTGACAAGAGTGTTACCACGACGCACCGGTAACACCGCAAAACGAGGGAATCGGTAGAGATGCATCAGCATGAACGCACCGACCAGCAGCATCAACCCGGCTTTCCTGCGACTCCTGGCATCATCTTTCAACCCTGTACTCCGTACACTGGGAAGGGGGTGTGTGGCGACACATCATTATTATCATCGCCACCAAAAGAGGAATCGAGAAACATCTCCTAATATCCGCGCGCATCGGCAAACCTACTTGCCTAGGTACCTTCGTACCTATACTGGCCGCGATGTACTTTCTCGCCTCCCGTGCCAGCCCGACGATAATAATATCGCCCCGCCTAGAAAGGTCTCGAGACAGCACCGTACAATATCTGTACGGCGCCGAATATTCTCGAAGTGGCTCGTATTACCTACCGCGAGGTAGTTACTCTACCGCGGCTATATAAGCAGCCGATCGCTCGCCCGCTGCAGTTCAGTTCAGTTCAGTCTCACATTAACAGTCGGCCAATATCTCAACATGTAACAAGTGCTCCTGCATGGCACACATCCAGGGCAGCTTCCCGAGGTCCATCACCACGTCTCAGCTACAAGGCCCATCGTGTCTTCAGCTCCTGAGATCAGCTCCATCCCGCGACTTACAAGGCTTGCGTCACCTTCAGTCCAAGGGATCAGCTCACCACTTCATGGCACCCCGAAGCCTCACCGTGCTTCGCTGCCATGGAACGCGCTCCGCCTCGCCAGGACTACCTGCTGGTGGCTCAGCTCACCGAGCCACACACCGTTCATCTCCGCGATTCAAAGCGTCGAGCAACGGCCTGGAATATAGGTCATCTCCACCGCCATGGTGTCGAGCAACTCGCTGACCTTCACCACACCATCTCCACCTCCGTACGCCTGCAGTATCATCTATGGCACTCCGCATTACATCATGTTACCGACCACCGACCATCTGCTACGTAGCCCAATAAACGACTGACTCACCACTTCGACATGACGCCTTTCATTTCTCTCGTCCCGTCTCTACCGATCCGGCCCGCTCCCTCAGAAGCATCTATAATAATTCTAAGCAATCAAATTTTCAAAACAAAAACATATGATTTTGCATTATTTACTATGGCTTCATCTTAATTCGCATGGCTTCATCTCAACGAGGTGTTCTTAGTGTGAATTGAGCAAGGAGTGTCTGCCGATACAGTGTTGTGTGGCGGCCCATCTTATCTGCCTACCCACGAGGGAAACTCTTTTTTTTAAATCTTGTTCGTAATATCCAGCAACGTTCCACGATTAAACGATCCAAGGTTTTGTAACGTTATGCAAATGGTTAGATACTACATTTATGAGTGCATTATGGTATTAATTTAAGTTAGCGTTTGTGACGACCGGTGCCTTTGAGGCGTGGGCCCCCCGGGGCTACGCCCGGGCCCCCGCCACGCCGGCAAATAGAGCCGAGACACTAATGGCCTAATGGGGCCCGACAGGGTGGCTGGTACCTTATCGGAGGTGGAGTTATTTATTGTATTGCACTTTAATCAGGTTGTGCTTTATTGTTATTTAAAGAATGCTGGTGAAAAGTCAATCGGAAAAAACAAATGTGTTATAACTTTTCCCGTTTTTTGATGATTTTTGTAGAAGGGTAAGTAGGAATCCGAAGTTCGCGGGTTCAAATCAAAGTAAATTTTATTTGATTAATTTGTGTTGTGTTTCATAATTTGTCATTTAAAATAATATATAGTATATGACTCGCACGTTCCCGAGTCGAACATACTCTCAGTATCGCCCTGGTGTTAGACTACCATTCAAAACTTAAACATGCTTTTAACCGTGTTTGATGATCAGATCTGAATAGCCAGGTACTTCTTCACCTTCCCCTCCCCACTACTTTCAGCCTCAACAACCCCAAATTGGGGATGCCATAGTCTCACTGGGCCCAGACGGTTAGGAGCAGATGGGACTCTTCCGCGGAAGTCACATAAAAATAAACGACGAGGAAATTAGAATTGAATTCATGAGACGAAGCTTAACAACATTATTATTATAATATTTTCATGAAAATTTGTTTATTTATTGTTTTGAAACATTTACAGAGTGTTAACATAAAAAAAGTCATTAGATTTAGCATTGTAAAAAGCGTAGATGTTAATAGTCCACTTCAAAATGTTCACAGAATGCACAGTTTAATAGAAGTTAACAGAAATTAGAAATAGCAAAATATAAACAGAGGTATAAAAAGAGATAACAAAAATTGTGATGATAAAATATAGAGATGACAAAGATAAAAAAAGATCGATATACCTACGATGTAAAAAACAAAAAAACAAAAAAAGTAAAGTACAAATAGAGTAAGAAACAGCCATTCACATTCAAGTTCAAGATTAAATATAAGTATTTTCAATTTTCAATTACTTGTTAGGTTAAGGTTAGTCTATTGTTAATTTGCTTTTTAAAGTAAGCGAGACTATTTGCATAGATGTCTATATGGTTACATTCAATGGAATTATACAGACGACAAATGTGTAATTAATTATGTGCCTCCTGTTTTCTATTGTTTCATTTTATTTTAATTATTATTTTTAAGTTTAATTACTAATTTTAATTTACCTACGTTCTATTACGTTTCGTCTTGTTTAATGATTGGTGATTTAGCAGGGGTGCCCGGGTCCATGGGGCGAGGTTTGTCTAGGTCTTGGAGGCGGATGACCTGGACACCATATTCCTGCCCACCCCTTAGGCCCTTTTCCTTCCCAGAACCCTCCTCTCCTTTAAAAAAATCCTCCACACGGCATCCCCAAGGATAACATACGTCCTGAGGGAAATTATTTTCATCTGGGCCTCCTGTGTGGGGCTCATGTAAAAAAAATGCGATTCTCATAATCTACTTTGTGTTTATTAATTGGCGTAGTATTTATGGTTTCCGGTAGCGATTTTTAATATTTCACCCCCTTATAGAATAAACTACTTAGCTGGCTTTAATTGGCTTTGTCTTTCTTTTTGTCATTTTTTCTGTTCTTTCTTTGTCTTTTCTTTTGTTAGTCTGATTTCATTGTAGGTCCTTGTAAATAACAAATTATGAAGAAAAAAATGTATAATAAACAATACACCTATCTATTTCTAACAATAATTCTTAGTAGGTATCTATCTACTACCAAATCTTGTGTTGTTGTGTTTGGAAACGAGCCTAGGGTTACAGGGGTTAAATGTATATTTATTTAACGACACCATATCTGGTCCCATTAGGGGTGGTGGAAAATAGCTGGAACTAATTTCATCCCCTGACGACACTTGAGCTGCAGGTCCGGAGGGATGGTAGTTAGGGTTAGTTGGTTCCAGCTGGGGGAGGAGATGGTCTACCCACGCTCTGGGGGATGTGATATTCTTACAAAGGTTGCGTTTAGGAGAGATTGCAGATATTACCAAAGCATTGCGGGCCTTTTTATTCAGAGAATTAAGTTAAACTAGTAAACAGCCAAGTAACTAAATGCAGGATGATGAGGATGGAGGATAGGAAGATAACCTCTGACCTGACATCAATTCATGCGTGTTATATCTTTCGGAACCTTGAAATTGTATCATCTGATTCTGCCATGTCTGCTTTTAACGTCCGTGACTCATTCTCCCATCTAGTTAAATTACGGAAAACGTTCAGCAATATCCAAAATAAAGGTAGATTCCTAACTGTAAAGAACATGTGTCCAAAGGCATGAAAGAGACATTTGTGAATGAATGAGATAGCGTGATTATGCTGAAGTATAAATGGGTGTGTTGCGTCTTTACATTATTACATTCCGAGCTATCTGCTGCGTCTTTACATTATTACATTCCGAGATAGCAACTTGTATAAATTGCAATCACTATCCAGTGCAAGAGTAATTTGCTTGGTGATTGGGCTCAGTTCCTCAAAACGAGCCAAACATACTAACAAAGTGGAGGCGGGCATGGGTACCGCCGTTCCGGGAACCATTTATTGGATAACCAACACCTCTGCCATAGGTCACCACAAGTGGTTTGCCACGTTTACACTAGTTAGCAGGGGTGCCCGGGTTCATGGGGTGAGTTTTGTCCGGGTCTTGGCGGCAGATGCATCTGCCCGCCGATTGCATGGCAAGCCGGATTGGGAGAGAATGGTTGAGGGAGTCCCTTTGACTCCAGTCGTACTCTCTCGGCACAACGCTTTGCACCCCATTGGGAGAGATGGATTTATACGTCCGTCACTCTTGGACACACTGACCCCCGGATTCCTAGCCACCCCTAATAACGCTTTCCTTCCCGAAACTTCCTCCCCTTCCTTTCCTAAAAAGACCCTCCACATAGCATCCCCAAAGATGACATATTCCCTAAGGGGAATTATTTTTCTCTGGGCCTCCTGAGTGGACCTAACATAAAAAAACTAAATAAATAAAAACAATGCTTTCTTTTTAAATTTTTTAAACTTTTTGAGAAAAATCTCAAATTATAATATTTAATTAAATGAAGACAATATTAGCGAAACTCAATCGAAAATCTGAGACAGGAAAATTAGAAAAGATATTGGCTCCGCTGGGACTCGAACCCAGGACCTTTCGCTAATATTGTCTTCATTTAATTAAATATTATAATTTGAGATTTTACTCAAAAAGTTTAAAAAATTAAAATAAAAAAAACTTTCTTTTAATGGTCAACTCGTTATCACGACCCTTCCGCTGAAAGTTAAGTTATTTATTGGTTTAAGTTAGGTTAAGTTATTTATTAGTTAGTTATTATCGATCGATCTACCTGAAAACATGCTTCGTTTATGAGAAATATGGAGATGCTCTTAACCGAATCCGAATAGTAAGCATCTACTCCTGTAGTATTTGCATCTAAATCCTGCTAATAATGTCTAATCGAACTTTTCGAGCTTTCAACGCAAAATAACTAAACATAGATATCAGGACTACCAAGTATGGCCAGATTGGAGAGGGGCAAACACTAGCACACCCTCCGAGACGTATCCCATCCCGGAGCGATCATTAGAGGGGATTGCATGGATTTAGCTTTCTGCACGTTGCTGCTCTTTTGACGGTCATTACAAGGAGCTAATTTTATTCTATAGTGCAATCCAGACATGGGGAGGAATGTTGACTTTTCCCCAGGCTCCAGATTCGCTTAAGAGAAGTTGGTTTTATTTGTATTGAATAATGCCATTTAACACGTGCTCGTGTATATGTAAGTTTAATTTTCTTATCTTCTGTATTCAGGTCCTCACGAAGAGGTATCAGCATGATGTTACATGCTTAGTAGACCTTGTCGAGTTCTCTGCCAGTCGCAGGACTTCTAAAAGATATTACAAATGTAGCACTTTATACACCTTCTCTATACTCTAGCAAGACGTTTCCTCGAAACGTCCATTGGAGGCTATCTACCACTTACCCGCCCTGGTATAAGTAACAGACGGTTACTCCTTAAAGGCTCTCACAAGGACTCTAATTTTTTTGATAGAACGAAACTACATTTAGTTTAGAACAAATTTACACCTCCGATGTACCTGCATTCGTTGTTAGTAAGCAGTATGCAAGTGCTTAGCGAAGAATACAAGAATACAATGTGTGTTAGCATGATAAAATATAGACAAGACAATGGGACAGGTTGGTGAATGTCCACGAGGTGGCAAGCGCTGGGTGAATGTATCCAACGTATCCTACATGCACCTGTTTGGGAAGACACAGTACATAAATAATAAGGACATGGCAAACTATTGGGAGTCCTCTCCAATCGATGGGCAGTCCCAGCAAGAATGCGCATGATGTTCAGTCTAGCCGTGAACCACACTCAGCTTCCGCGCCCCTTAGCCAGTTCCCCTATTCCGGAAGAGAACTGATTTAAAAATGGGTGTGGCTAGTATGTACTCCTTGGGTGGACGGCACAGGCTTCACTCCAATTCGTCGACCGCCGGCCGTATTGTAAAATAACAACGCGAAAATGCATATTTTATTTTATTGTGTGAAGTTCGGGCGTAAATATCAATTTTTTTGCGATTATTATGTAAAAGAAACTGAATCTGCCACATTAAACAATAAAACCATATCTTAAAAGGGGTTTATAAATAGGAGAGTTTGGACTTGAACGTGTTTTTTATAGACCTTATACTTTATTTTTTTCTAGGCTTATTGAAAGACTTTAAAAATGGCTTTTCTACACGCAGTATTTAATTGAAGCATCTATAATACTTCTAAGCGATCAAATGTTCATAACAAAAACATATGATTTTGCATTATATAGTTTCTATTTGGCTTCATCTTAAGGCGATCCAATAGTTCAGGAAAAAATCGAAATCGGAATTCACGCCCTTTATGGGAGGAGTTTAAAAATACTTGAGAAAAAGCTTTTGGAAAGGTTGGAAAAGGTATTTGAGAATTTTTTTTACAGGTTGATTTTGTAAAGGCCTGTAAAAATATTAATTCCTGTTTTACGCATCGTTTATTGTAAGAAAACTGAAATTTAAAATTGATTTCACGAAACTAAGCGACGCGAAGCCACACGAGTGTCTCCCGCGCCGGTTGGGGCGTGACTGATACGAAATAAGTGTGCACAGCGCATGGTTCTTGTGCCCATGCCATAAGGGTCACTTCAAGAATCCAAATTCGTAGAGTGCGGGCCGTATTGAATGATGTCAAAAATAACAACGAGAAAATGCATATTTTATTTTATTTTGTGAAGTTCGGGCGTAAATATATTTTTTTTTGCGATTATTATAAAAGAAACTAAATTTGCCACATTATACAATAAAACCAAATCCGAAAAGGGTTTTATAAATAGGAGAGTTTGGACTTGAAAGTTTTTTTTACAGACCTTATACTTTATTTTTTTATAGGCTTATTAAAAGACTTATAAAAAAATGACTGATATTTTTAAAGACAAAGGTACTACACACAGTATTTAATTGAAGCATCTATAATACTTCTTAGCCATCAAATTTTCCAAACAAAAACATGTGATTTTGTATGATTTTGCATTATTTAGCATGGCTTCATCTTAAGACCGGGCAACGCCGAGCACTTTAGCTAGTAAAATTATAACCGAAAACCGCGTTCATTATACGAGTAGCTTTAGATTCTAGTTTGCGAGTCCTTCCTTTGAGCAATATTTGGTAGGTCTACAGTGCTCTATTCTTCGGCGTATTCTCCCTCACTCGCAGTAACAACGCATACCCCAGAAAGAGAGGTTATAGCGGAGCTCTCAGCGGTAGGTCCTGGTCTGCGGCGCCTCGCAGACTGATCTAATTAATAAGGGAAGCGGAAGGCTTTGCTGATTAACGAGTTGGAAAGTCATTAGTTTGCTGCGGGTTCTGAAGACACCGCGGACCATCCATCAATCCATATTACCACTGACCATTGTGTTTGGTTGCCGATCTTAGGTTGTAGGTTCCCCAAGAGAGAACCGTTGTAGACATAATGGGAGGATTTAAGAAATATTAAATGCTTTTAAAATGTATTATAGTAATTTTATGCACGTGCTGCCGCTACCCATTTTATATCGAAGGGGATGATAGAAGAACATTATAGTAAAATTGAAAAAAAAATTTGGTCCCTGCATAACCAATATTACTGCAAAATCAAAAAACTACCAAGAACATAATAAATTTCGTAGCATATTTAATTAATTCCAATAATATGGTTTTTGCAATCATTATTATGGACTTATTTTCTTTAATTAGCTCCATAACATACGGCCTTGCGGAAAATAATTCCCCATTTTAGTCATTTTTGGGGATACTGTCTGAAGGGTCTTTTTAGTAAAAGAAAGAGAGGAAATTCTGGTTAGGAAAGCGTTTCTATGGGTGAGTGTGAATCTTGGGGTCAGTGTGTCCAAGAGTGACGGACGTATAAATCCATCCCTCCAACTGTGCAAGGCGTTCTTCCGAGAGAGTACGGCTGGAGTCAAAGAGACTCCCTCAACCATTCTCTCCCAATTCGACCTGCAATGCAGCTGCAGTAATGGGCGGACGCATCCGCCGCCAAGACCCGGACGCGTATTTACAGAACCTATACCGATTCAGTCGCGGTAACGACAATTTACATTCTAAATATAACTCTATATCGGTTATTTTTTATCACATTGCAAAAACAAAAATTGTTCTAAAATCTAGATAAAATAATCTTTCTGATGTGTATATTAGAAATTAATAATTTAATTCTAAATATTTAAATTTTAATAATATTCCCATATATTATAAATACACCTCTATATTGATATTTTTTTATCACTTTGCAAAAACAAAAATTGTTCTAAAATCTAGATAAAAACATCTTTCCAATGTATATATTAGAAATTAATAATTTTATTTCTAAATATTTAAATTTTGATATTGAAAATTTAAAGCGACTGAAACGCGGTATCGATTGTAAATACGCGACCCGGACATGAACCTGGGCACCCCGGCTAAGTCACCAAACGTAGCGAACCTGAGATCAAAAGTTCTCTATCAACAAGTAGAATCGAAGACGCATCCATACCCCATGGAACCGGGAACTCCTGCTAAGGCGCTAAATACAGCAAGCCACTCGGAGTGATCTGTGGCAGAGGTGTTGTTTATCACGGGGCGACGGTACCCATACCCGCCTCTCAAATTTATTTAAATTGTAAAAAAATAATTCTTACGTAACCAATCAGTATTGCAAAATAAAATAACTAGCAAGAACATATAATTTCGTAGCATATTTAATTAATTATAATAATACGGTTTTTGTTGCTGAAACAACAAAAAAATGAGGACATCCCAAAGCTTTTCATTTACTATTATGTAAATACCGGACATACGCAACATGAACATAAACAAACTATATTTTTTTCAAGAAAAGCCGACAAATTCAATATTTGATTGAATCACCGATACACGAGGGTCAGTCAAAAAGTAATGCCTCCAATTTTTTCTATCCTTTAATTGTCAAAGAAATAAACAAAATGCAATTACGTAGAGCGAAAATCACACTATTGACGATTCATTTATCACCTTTCAATATAATCTCCGTCCATTTTCAAAATGTTGGTCCATCTTTTAACAAGGGCATATATCCCAGAGTGGTAAAAAGAACAGTCCTGCTTCCTAAGGCCATCCGCCACAGCATTTGTTGGGTGAAAGACATGTTTTAAGCGTTTTTTAGGGTTGTGACGTATTGCACAGAATTTATTGTGCGTCCCTGTTCCAAAGAAATCAACCCTAATCATGAATGCGAATGTGCGTTTCACCTTCTGCATTCAAGAATTCAATCACAGAACAAAGTGACTGCAGTGCTGCCATCTATTGACGCAGAAAGTTACTATTGCAGTAGATTGTAGACGAAGGTTTGAGGAATAGCGCCAAATTTAATTTTTTTCATTTAACTAACTTTATTTAATTAGATAAAAATAGGAGTCATTAGTTTTTGACTGACCTAGTATATTATATTCGTATGTTAAAGTATGCGCAAAGTTTCATCTATCTCAAAATAAAAAAAAAAAACAAACCGAAAGGTTTCGCAATGTAACATTCGCAATAACAATAGTAAGTTTATTTCACATTTGTTCTGATTGCAGTAGATAATGAGTCTGGGCGAGAGATGCGGGTTAAGGCCTTCATCTCTCCCAGGAGAACAGGAGAGAAGGACGGGCGCGATTTACAAGAACAAGAAGTGAGGCTGACGGACAGAATTACAAAGTTAATAGTGATTCTGCGGCAAAACTAACAGAGTTTAAGCACGCCAACAGTAGGGCTGGCCAACCGCTGGCCAACCGCTCACAAATCTACGGATTATTTTTGTGAACGTATTTAATTAGTTAAGTGAAGAAGACAATGTTTTTTGCAGTACAAAGTCTGGTTGTTGACACGAGTCGAACAAAAAATAATAAATATCTCACGACCATGATGGAAAACAAAACTTTATTCTTTACTAGCTGAAGTCCCGGCGCTGCCCGGGATTTTGAGAATTTTTAGAAATCGGATTCAGATAGTAAATTTTCTCTTGTTGTGAATGACAAGTTGCAAAATTCCATGAACCTCAGAATAAAACTGATTTGTGTTAAAACAAAGCCGCCCAAATAAATTAATATAATGCTAGCGTAGAGCCGTGAAAAGTTACGGGTTATTATTTCAAAATATAGGTTTTGAAATTCTCTATATTAATACATTTGAAATTCATATGTCATATATTCTGGATTATAAATGTGTAATTTCTATTACTTAGAAAATTCTAAAAATTAGAGTAATTTATTTCAAATAAATAGCCATAAATCCTATATTGGTTTATAAATGTGTAAGTTCTAAATATTATGCAATTGTAAATGTTCTCAAAAGTTGTCTTGACAGAAGCTCATTACTGTGATCTCTTGAACGATACCATTCTTTTGTAAAATATATTAGGAACTAAATATTTAAATTGGCTGTCCTGAAACGGGAATCCTTCTCAGTTGGACAGTCAAAGCATAATTTTGTAATGTATTGTGTAATATATAATTTCAAAAAAAACAACCAAAAAAAAATTATAATTTTTTTAGGACTTGTGAAGCCGTAAGAATTATTCATAAAATATTTTCCTTTTTCAAAAACAAATATTGTCCATTTTCTTTACAATTCGGTTATATATTTTTGTTGGAAAAAATAGTGAGACGATAAGAAAGGTAAACCAACTATGGTTACCTTAGTTACCGAGTAAATAATGCTTCCTGGAAATGGTAAAATCGCTGACCCTTGAAATGGTGAAATTACGAATAGAGAACTCCAGTCCATTTTTTAAATTTTTTTAATGAATAATGACCTTCTAACTTAAATAACTGCATTTTTATTTTTATTTTTAGAGTTAGTTTTAATGGTTAAAATAATTGTCAAAATTTTAATTTTTCAAGATCCCCCTAAGACCACCGTATGTACGGTGAATCGTGAGACGTCATCACTCCTGAAAAATTACTATAGGATTGGGCAATCAGCTGATCAAGTGCCGCCATTTTGAATACCGTTATTCGAAGCGTTCTCCCTAGAAGTAGCATTACTATTTTTTTGTGCAGTAGTTTTTCAATATTTTAAATAATAGAGATACCTTTATTTTTGATACTGAATTATTTAGGCTTAAATATTGTCATCGAATAACATGAAATGTTGTTAATACTGATGGCTTATATCATACCTACATAATCAAAGATTTCAATACAATGACTGGTGACGCGTGACGTCAGCACTAACCTTTCAGTAATACCAACTTTACAGTGTGTTTTGACGAGAGGTTTAAAAATGCACTTAATAATAATTTTTTAAGAACTCTACGTTTAATATTATAAAATAAAACTTATATATTCAGAATCAGCGTTTATTGGTCTATATCAAAGATATTCATATCTTTGGTCTATATGAACATATTTTTTTAAAGCCATAATATTTTTCACTGGAGTTCCTTATTGTCTAGGTTAATCCCAAGGAATTGAAACAATAGAAATATACATTTCAAATATGGAAGATGTATTTGATAGACCACTGAAAAATAACGTACCTAGCACTCTTTCAAAATTTTTCAAAATCATTCAAAACCTGTATTTTTTATTGGGGCGAAGAAGCACTCTTTCCTTAGCGCGGCTGATTTCACTGGTTTCCGATGAATGTCTTGTGTACCTTTGTAAGTATGAGAGACAGGCGAAGATGTGGGTCCACTTATGATTTACGCAGCCTCCTGAGATCTGCCGCGGTAATTAACTCCCGTCGGCCGCGGCGGACTCGGTCCAGTCCCCTTCCCCTCCCCTGCCCCCTCAGGCGGCGAGAAAATAGCCAAAAAGGACCCATTCTGACTCGACCAAAGTCGCAGCAACAACCAATCGACATTGTTAGCAAAAAATGCCATTTTCTACACTCTAAACTGGCAGGTAATTTTCAGGAATGAGGAAAAGATCCTAAATTTTAATAACTGTGTAGGCAGAGGCGGTTGCTTCATTAGGTCAATAGGACATCGACCTGCCAAAACTATAAGACGACAATATTAAATATTATTCAATTGAACCAAAGATTGGTCCAATTTTTTAGTGACCTCCCACTTCTGGACCTCTAGATCAGCCTCTTTGTCTAAGGTGATATACATTTGTACAGGTTTTGTCGTTGTGTGTAGGAATATGTACAAAAGTCAATAAGGGAGAAATATGAGAATAAATGTATCCGACAAAATATCCCCGACAAAATATCCTACGACCAAAACATCCTCAAACAAAATATCTGCTACAATCTAACCCAACGATACTCAACCTTTTTTCTCTTCGGGCCACATACATGTATTTGTAAATTTACGCGGGCCGCAACACTATACTGGTATGACGAAAAAAAATCATCACCCCCCCCCCCCCCCCAAAAAGAAATATTCCGCTTCCCATTTGTCTTGAAGCACTCTCTTTTCGTCGAACATTTTTTGATTACATTTTGAAGACACTCCCGCCAAATAATAATTTGTAGAGCGCCATTTTGGAGAAAAATCACCTCATTATGCGTATTTAAATTATAACAAAACAGTACTTAATACGACAGCAAGAAATGCTGTTAAATTAGTAGGTACCTGACGAAACAGTGACATTAACCAGTTTTTATGTATTATAATTGATGCGGTTGTTTCTAGAAGTGGCACTTTTATTTATAAATTATTTGCGCGCGTTTGTGTCAAATATTTGTTTTTTTGGGAATAAATCTAGCGTTTGTAAATAGCAACACTCTTACACATCTGCTCTGATGATGGACACTGTAACGCTGTCCGAAACGTTGGCTAAAGAGGGAGGTAGCGCAACACGGCGTAACACCCCAAAAACAAATAACAAAAAACCTTTTGGCCGTGAAAATCTAAACAACGTATCGTATTTTACTCTTGTACCAGATCATGTGGACCATAATGACAATCCTTTTCGGGTGTCACTGTGCGTCAAAGTCGAAACGAATCTCAAGAAATAAGAAATTTAGACGGATAGTTTTTTTTAAATTAAGTTCCTGATGGAAAAGTGTTTAGGGCCGCACACAAAAGCTTGGCGGGCCGCAGGTCGAGTATCGTTGATCTAACCTCTAACCTAACCTAACTTTACAGGATGTCTGTATTATTTTTGTCCGATTTTACTATATTTGAACAATAATTTATTGTCTTTATAGGAAGTCTGTATTATTTTTGTCCCATTTTTTGTTAGTTCAGATTAGGTTTTAGTATGTATTTTGTTGGTGGATGTTTTTTTCGTGGGATATTTTGTTTTAGATATTTTGTAGCGGCATGAAAAGTCACGGAACCATATCTGACTTTCCCAATTTGATTATTACTATACTAACGTTTGAAAAACTTAATATTTGTCGGATCTGGTAATTTTTTATGGCTGAATTTTTGTGAAATATTAACTTAAATGCGTTTTGTAATTACTATTACTCTTTAAACAGTTATTTTTTTTAAATATTCTTTACGTAAAAATGCTTGGTTATTGTTATTATCAAAGATTTTATTTGCGACACTAGAAAAAATAGAGTTTTTCTAACATTTATACACGGTCACATTTTTGGGATAAACTGAAAAGAAAAGAAAAATAATAAAAAGATATTAAATTATGAACAATCTCGTCATCAAATATCGTGATTTATTTTGCCTAATATGCCATTTTGCGGTTCCTCCTTCTTTAGAGAACGTGTCGGACAGCCTTATGTCCTTAAATCATAGTTCCATGGTTATGTCCATCAACAGGACATATAAGTAGATTCTGGTGATGCATATATTTCTTCTTCAAACACAGCGAACTTATTTTGTATATATTAATTATTTATTTGTATAGAAGTGATACCGTGTTACATCAGTTAATCTTCTTACGGTGGTTTTCTGCATTTAGTTTTGATCAATTCACCAGGTCGGTTGCCTTGATGGGACACCGGCACAACTACTTAGATTAGATGGAAGATATTCTCATTATCGAAAAGTTATTTAAATAGTTTTGGAGTATTATTTAAAGTTTACTTCTGACTTGCAAGTTACTTCCCAGACAACTTCTCCTTTCACTTCCCTAATTATCTTTATATCCATGATCCCCACGTCTCCAGGCAATGCCACTTTTATGCTGTGTTCACACAAAATACGATAATAATTTTGACTACCCAAAGCATGCCCTTCGCGACATTGAACCGGTGCGTTGTCCAATTTGATAAAAAATATACATTATTACTTTAATCGTGAATCTTCACCAATAATTCATTCAGCTCAGGGCAGCCGAGAGTAACCAGTGTAAATGGCGTAAGCAATAAGTGTAAGGTGATATTGGTGAGGTCTGTGATGATGTGGCAGCTGTCTGTGTAAGAATTTACATTAAATTACGGTATTATGATGTTTAAGTTTAATCACACGGGTGACTTTAACGCGAGGCAAGTGATGTGGTGAGGGGAAAAAACGTTCGTCAGATTGTAAATTACGAGCGGCGTGAACCTGGCGGAATATTAAACTGTGCCCAGTTGCCGGGTAAACTCACTGTCGATTTTATTTACCGATGAACTTAATTTATGAGAGCATAATCGAACGGAAACTTCGATGCAAGATAGATTACAATATGCAATTTGTCAGTTGGTGGAGCTAAACCCTTGGCGTATGGAATGAATGTGGTTTCAAGAATTTTTTTCTTAATATTAATTTCTTTCCCTATGTTTCTAGTTGTCGATATTTCAGTTGGTTTTTAAGCTTACCCTTAGCCTAATAAGGATGACTTCCAATGACAATAATACTTGGATGATTTATAGAGAGCCACCACCTCAGGAGTAGTTCAGCTGTAAAACGATTGGTGTCTGCCGTGATATAGGCTAACTATCCCTCCTCTGTCTTATTCATTACATCCAGATCTTAAAAAATACTTACCATGTAAATGAAGTCTTTTGCTTTGACAAGCGTCTGAAAAAATAACATACTACATTTATACATTTTAATATATACCTAGGTACTTACAAAATTTTTGCCATCGTGTGTTGTAATTAGATAACTTTTAATAAGCCAACTCCGAGGCGAAATATTCATAAAAATAAAAAAAAATTGATTTAAATCAAATAAATCCGATTTACATCAAATAAATCCGATTTTTTTGATTTAAAAAAAAATCATGATTTTTATCAACCCTGACTCGCAGTAGATATTAAAAGCATCTGAAATATTTCTAAGCGATCAAATTTTTCAAAAACTCATGGTTGTAGTGCATCACCTTTAGGTGATCAAATAGTCCAGGAAAAAATCGAAATCGGCATCCACGCCTCTTTGGGAGGAGTTTAAAAATACTTGAGAAAAAGCTTTTGGAAAGGTTGAAAAAGGTATTCGAGAATTATTTTACAGGCTGATTTCGTAATGGCCTGTAAAAAACATTAACTCCTTTTTTACGCATTGTTTATTGTAATAACAAGGAAATTGTTTTCACGGAACCAAGTGACGCGGAGGACGTCTATTGTGTGACTATGGGTGTGCCAAATCCATGGTTATTACGCCGATGGCATAAGGCTCACTTTAAAAATCCAAATTCGCCGAGCGCCGGCCGTATTGATTGATGTCAAAAATGACAATATGGGGTGTTATGCCGTGTTGCACTACCTCCTTTATCCTACGTTTCGGACATCGTTGCAGTATCCATCATCAGGGCAGATCCGGCAGATGTGTATCTGTACATCTATGATGTACGTATACAGATGTACATCTGCTGGATCTGCCCCGATGATGGACATTGCAACGCTGTCCGAAACGTGGCCAAAGAAGGAGGTAGCGCAACACGGCGTAACACCCCAAAAACAAATAACGAAAATGCTTTTGGCCATGAAAATCTAAAAACGAATCCAATATAAAACCATATTCGAAAAGGGGTTTATGAGTAGGAGAGTTCGTACTTGAAAGTGTTTTTTTATAGACCTAACACTTTATTTTTTTCTAGCCTTATTAAAAGACTTAACAATATATGTTCTACACGCAGTATTTATAAAAGCATCTATAAAATACATGATTTTGTATGATTTTGCATTATGTCTGTTCTAGTCTCTGTCCTAATCCTCTGTCTTTAGTCTGTTCTTGACGACCAGTCATTGTCAAATCCATATTGTCAGAGCCATGATGTATCCAGCCAGGACAACAACTTGAGTTGGGACATGTTTTAATTGACACCTGTTACTTTCGTTTGCTGACGGATTCAATGCTTTATTTTAAGATTCGACTCATTTTGCAGTGGGGCGCAGTCCACGATGGTCGAAATAGTTTTGGAGTATTATTTATACTCCAAAACTATTTCAAGGAAACATTTAAGGAAAATATTCGTTATGGGAAGAAAATCTTACGATCGAGAAATTGCTTATATTATTGGAAATAAAATTTTGCTGCATTTCGCAAATTTATATTCACAGCCCCTGCATCAAAGATCAATAAGTCATGTCATTGACATTAAATATTCTTAATTCTTTCTCTTACGGTTGATCCCCCGACAGTTGCTCCCCGGCATACTAATATACAATATGCTGCCGCTATAGGAAAAATACGGTATACCTACTGTCACAAAATATCACTAAGTGTCCTCGAAGGGTTGTGCGGAGAGAATGTACCACCAAAGATCAACAATATAAAACGTATTTTCATTCAAATGCATACCTATACTGTAAAGTAAAAAAAAAACACTGTAAATAAATTTGTTTGACATCCATACCAACTTATTTTTAAAAGTATTTTAGGTTTGAAATTGGTAAATAATGCACATAAAATTATAATTTCATGATAATTATAATTTCGGGGTCTATTTGATATTTGCCTTAGGTAATATCGAGCTTTTTTCTAATCAAACTTTATGGAATTTAATGTGTGCAGGTAATATATCTATTCAAACTGCGTTAAAACATGAGTATTGCGATAAAGACAAATCAATAAACAAGTTATAGGAAATTACGTTGTTAGCAAAAAGCAACTATATATGTAGGTACAATACATCCTTGAACTTTGTATTCCAGTGATTAATTTTTATGGTTATTTGGTAATAAGCACATTATTTATAAGAAGTTAGTCGTGTCGGAAAACATGCCATTGAACAACTATTGAAATTGCGCTATTAAATATAAGTGAACATCAATTCTATCCTCGGCTGGATTGAAGCTTTTGTATCCAAGTATATTGTCTGAGACAGCGGTCCACAATCTTTTTGGAGCCGCGACCCTAAAATCAAATAACCTTTTTACCCCAGAAAAGAAAATCGCCAAATTTACAGTATACGTAATAGTTGGTTCGCGATGAAATGTCAAGGTACTCGTAACAGCTGGTTCAAGCCGTTTTTAATAAATTTAATCTCAACATTTCTAAAAATTAAAGGAAATGGAAAAGGAAAACATGACCCATTTTATGTATTTTTCTAAGCATTAAATAAAACGAGGCTTTATTTAACATTTTATTCAATAAATTTAAAAAAATATATGTACCAATGTTTTTATTGTTTTTATTTCTTGCTAGAGCAATCCCGATGAGTTACAGAACTTATTTTAGGACAGGAGGAACATACAAATCATGGGTGGGAGGAAATAGTTAAAATTTTACATAGGAATTTGGATATTAAAATATATGATTCACATACAATATTGAAGAAAAATAAAAGACAGGTTGAGTAGAATAAACAGCAATGGAAATTAAAGAAAAAGGGAACAAGGTTATACAGATATGGATGATTACAACTTAATGGAAAAGAAAAGAAGAGAAAAGAAACAAGACAATTGAACATGACACGAAAATTACAAAGTTTCATCCTTATACATACTTAAAAAATATTCTTTTAAAGCATTACTCTGATTTTTTTTATTTTGCTGGATTCCCTTGTCTCTGGTAGCGAATTATATAGTGTATAGGCAACATAGTTCAGAGATTTTATCCCATATTTTGTAGTGTGTGTTTGAGATATGCGGATTTTATTGCTATTTCGAGTATTGTGAGTGTGGATGTCTTGATTGTAAAGTGGCTTGATGTTAGTGTGAGTAAACCTATTTTAGATTTTTATTATATACTAGCGAACTCCCGGCATGCGTTGCTATGCCACTTAATAAAAAAATGCAATAGGTGGCATGCGAGTTGTTTGGAAACTGAATGTAAAGGGACTGAATGAATGGAATGCGGGAGGGGGAGGGGAACGCGGGAGGGGTGTTTGCGGGATGGAGGAAGCTGAAGAGGGGAGTAGAGAGAGGGAAGGCGGAGAAGGCGGAGTGGGAAGGCGCGAGGGGAAGGGGACGCGGGAGAGGAAGGGGAGGCGGAAGGAGAACAGGACGAATGGAAAAGGACACGCAGGAATAAACATTTCTTTATAAAAATTTCATAATGCCAGAGCTCACCAATACATATGGAAACATTCAAGGGCGTGCTCACAACAACTCACCAAAGTTTCATCGCAATCGGATGAACGGTTTAGCAATGCATTGTTAGCAACGAATGATTTCATGTCGCCAGCGCTCACTATTGTATATAGAAACCATAGCGGGCATGCCGCACATTCAATTCCCAAAGTTTCATCGCAATGCATGCATGAATGGTTAGCAACGCATAATTACTATAATATGTAACGCCGCACACCAAATCCCCTAAGTTTCATCGCAATGTGATGAATGGTTTAGCAACGCATAGGCATCATATTTATTTATTTACAAACCCAGAAACATACATATTTTGATTTTTATATAAATAGAGATTTATAACCAACCCATCACCCGGCACCGCAGTGGGAGGGATGAATTCACACATTCACCCCTTAACACATTAACCCCCAGATTTCTGTCCACCCCTCATACCCTTTTCCTTCCCAAAACTTCCTCTCCCTCCTTTCCCTAAAAATACCCTCCACACAACATTCCCAAAGATGTCAATGACCCTGAGGGAATAATTTTCCTCAGGACCTCCTGATGGTGATAATGTACAAAAATAAACTTCCAAGCTCAAGTTCTGTTATTATCTTAGATAATTGAGAAACAAACTTATTTGAATGACTGACAATAGAACTTAAATTTTAACTTTCAACAAAACCAAATCTTCTTTCAGTTCAAAACATACAATATTCTTTGGTAAAATTATTATAAAAAAAACTGTATACGAACAAAGACATGATGTACCAAAATCGTTACTATACAACTGTTCGGGCAAATTGTGGCTTAAAATTTCGAGTCAGCATACATCTCAATCTGAATATTATAAACTAGTGGTTCATGGTCATAATACTTGTACAAGACTAACTGCAAACGATGGACTTGTAATTCCCAGATACCTAAATAAATACCGTCAAAAAATTCTAGAATACCTTGTTCCAATGATTTACAACATGTTACCCAACGCAATAAGAAGCTGTGAATTGAGTTTCAGAAGGAAATGTACGCTGAAAAATGAGAGAACGAACTTTTTTTTTTTTTTTTTTTATTGAAATTTTTTGATACAATACATATAATACATACATGAAATAATGAAAAGTATATAAAAAACTTAATATAATTAATGTATGAACATAAAAAATCCCACAAAGGCAATGCCTGTGCGTGGGTATAATATAGATTTTTTACTTTTATTTCTATGGTTATAGTGAATATTTTAAGTATACATAAATAAGGGATTTAAAAAAAAAAAGTAACTGAATAAATGCATTTAAAAACTACAGCATAATAATAGCCTGCACTGTTATTATTGTATTTGTAAGTTTTGTAAGAATAGATGTTACAAGTGCAATTTAAAAACATAAAAAAAAAACAAACAAAATAAACTAGCAAACAATATTATAAATCTTCTCTAAAAGCTGTCCAATGATAGATATATTTAATGGCTTTATTTAAACTTATAAGAAAAAAATATCTGTTTCAGTGTTTTTTAGCCAAATTTTGGTATATTTTTTATAAGATTGAAGATTTTGACATATGTTCTCTTTAAAGGTTGTACATAGTAAATTATACATTTTTGGAGCTATAAAACTAATATGCCTTTGGGACAACCTAGTTTTGCAGTGGGGTACTGCATACTCACATGTGCCACGTCTTTGGCTGGTACGATTTGAATTTTTTAGAAAGTTATTTGGACGCATATAAATAAATTTAAGACATTGAAGTCCATAGGTCTGTCTAAGGTCCAAAATATCAGTTTCCTTAAACAATTGTTTGGAGGGATACGATTTATTTTTTTTGTACATAATCTTAATAATTGATTTTTGGGCAATTTCTAAAGGTTTTACATGATTATTGTAAGCTCCACCCCAGCCAATTATTCCGTAGGAAAGAGATGAATGGACTAGTGCATCATAAACTAGTTTTATGGTTTTTATATTTACTATGTTACACATTCTTTTAAAAATATAATTTAAGTATCTGAGTTTGTTAACAGTATTTTCTATATGGTTGGTCCATTTAAGTTGACAATCTATGGTTACACCTAAGTACTTAATCATTTTTCCTGATTTCATCTCTTCACAGTTAGAGCATGTGGTTGGGTTACAATTAATATTATGAAACTTTAAATTGAGATTAGTTTTGGGAGCTGACTTCTGTGTAATATAAAAAGGAATACATAGAGTTTTTTCGTAATTTAAAGTAAGAAGGTTTCTATCTAGCCATTCTTTGACAATAGAAATACATTTGTTAGCTTTATTAGTTGTATCTTCCCATGTCTTTCCTTGGACTGTTATTGCAGTATCATCAGCAAATGAGAATATTTTACCAGGTATAACAATATTACACAAGTCATTTATATAGATTAAAAAGAGTAGCGGCCCTAATACAGTCCCTTGTGGAACTCCATGTTTTACTGTGTCAAAATTACTCAAACATGTTCCAATTTTAGTACATTGTTGCCGATTTAATATGTAATTTTGTAACAGCATGAGGCATTTATTTTTAATTCCAATGTTGGTCATTTTCTTTAAAAGAGTTTTATGGTTGACTGTGTCAAAGGCTTTCTTTAAATCTAGAAAAATGGTTAGAGTTTTAATGTTTGAGTCTAGGTTAGAATAAATATTTTTGGTTAAATTAAATATAGCATCATCAGTACTGAGTTTAGTCCTGAAGCCATATTGGTTAGCTGATAGGAGTGAATGAGATTCTAGAAAATCGATGATTCGTTTTTTTAGACATTTTTCTAATATCTTAGACAATTGAGAAGTTAATGTGATTTTGATTGTTTTACATCGAGGTCCTGATTTGTGTATGGGAATGATGTTAGCAAATTTAAATTTATTCGGAAAAATACAATTACTGATGAACTGAAAGAACTTTTTTGTACTAGTATCTGTTTTCATTTTATTGTTTTTCCATTATTATTTTTTAAATATGTATATACGACAATTTGTCTATTTGTTGTATTTTTTTATTGGTTATAAAAAAAAAATCATGTGTTGCTCTGTTAAGAGGGCATTACCAGAGAAAACCGGAAATACGTCATTTTCAATAAAAGTTTTTAGACGTATTGACTCTTTTCCACAAAAAATTATAAATGGATTTCGAAAGATTGTTCTTTTATCTAGCATTCGTATGTAATAAATTTTGAGAAAATTTTTTAATTTTTAGTATAATAAGGTTATTCCATAGGTCGTTGGCAGATTTGTTCAATTTTCAAAAAAGTTTTTGTATTATACCACACCCATTTCAAATAATAAAATCATGCAGTAAAATAAATCAATACATTTTCTAACAAACGTATGTTTTAGAATTTTAATTTTAGTTTCAATAAAATCATTAAAAAATATGTACGTACATGTGTTTCTTGGCGAAAATTGGTCTGTTTGTGTATTTATTTGCGCACTTACAAACTAATATATTTCAGATTTTTTAACATTCTTATTAAATTTAGGCATTATTGAAAAATGATAAATACTTATAATCACAAAATAACTACAAAAAGTACATTATTTTAATAGTTTTATCATCACGCTTTTCAGCATTTTTGGATGAAGGTATAAATTAAAGCTAATTTGAATTGAAATAAATTCGATATTGAGTTATAATTTTAAAAAGCTGGTACGGAGAATGATTAATCTTTCTCATTGTAACCGCCCTGCACGATCGTAAGAACAACTTTCGACGAAATGTGGATTTTCGTCCGCTGGCTGGTTAAACGCTCTTAACAATGAAACTACATTTGAAGTTTATTTGTCGATCTTAAAAACATTATAACACTTTTAAAACTTATAAACGTATTTTCTCAATGTCTGCTACATAGCTAGTCATCATCATCATCATTTTCTTTCCCTTGTCCTATTCGGGTCGGGGACCCATTGCATCTACAAGGCTCCTCCATACGTCCCTGTCTTGTGCTGATTGTTCGGCCTCTGTCCATGGTAGCCCCATCCTCAGGCCCTCAGGTGTCAGGCCCACTGGACGTCTACCCTCTGGAATTGCAATCAGTATCTTCCTCGGAATTCGATCATCAGACATTCTTAGTACACGCCCAAGCCACCTCAGTTGCGATTTTTCTATGAAGAGTAACAGTGGTTCAATGTTTAGATTTTTTTTTTTTTTTTTTACATTAACTCCACACAGAAGGCCCTGAGGAAAATAATTTCCCTTAGGGCCTATGTCATCTGGGATGCTGTGTGGAGGGTCTTTTTGAGGAGAGGAAGGAATGAACATAGGTCTTGAAGAGACCCATGTTTTAGGAAGGAGGAAACACAGAGTCCGGCAAATCATTCCACAGCCGAGCTTTGAACACAATAACGAGTCGAAGAAACGACCTGTTCTTATGTGCCAAATGTCAACCGTGTACAAATGTTGGGCACGCGTTTGGCGTGTTTAGCGACTATGCACCGGTGCCGAAGGGATCAGTAATACCGGTAGAACAAGGATAGCATTCCCACCCGATGCCTGTGCTCTAAAGATTGCAATCCGTCTGTTAAGATGGGAGAATCTATCAAACGGACCGCCCGTTTCTGCACAGAGTCAAGGGTATTTTTCAGGTATTTTGGAGCTCCAGACCAGAGATGGCTGCCAAATTCAACGGTGGGGCGTACTTGTGATTTGTACAAGGTTAGCAGTTGTGTACTATTGAAGTATCTGCGGGCCCTGTACAGTACGCCCAGTTTTTGGGAGGCTAACTTTACTCTGGCTTCGATGGAGCCCCCATACCTGAGCTGGTCACTTAGGTTTACACCAAGCATATCAATGGAGGGCCTGTTCGGAAGATTGCTTCCGTTGAAAGAGACTAGATTTTCATTTCGATCTCTTTTAGACGTAATCAGACAAGATTGGGTCTTTGAAACATTAAATTCAACGAGATTATTTTTACCCCAAGAGAAAACACTCTCGAGGTAACCGTCCATTCTTTGCTTCAAAGCCCTACGAGCTGTTGGAGTTTGTGATCCCTTTGGGGGCTTGTCAAACAAAAAGCTATCATGAACTGTACTGTCATCCGCATAACAGTGAATTGGTGCACATGACAAAAGGTCGTTGATGTGCAACAAAAACAAAGTCGGAGACAGAACTGATCCCTGCGGGACGCCAGCATTTATCGAGTGTGAGGAAGAGGTGAAACCATCGACTACCGTCTGAATCGACCTCTCCCTCAAGAAGTCGGCAATCCACGTACACAAGGATGCGGGAAGTCCGTAAGAATGCAGTTTGTTGACAAGTCCTCGGTGCCAAACCCGGTCATAGGCCTTGGAGATGTCCAGTGCAACCGTTTGGGTCTCACCGAAACGTTCCAGGTAGGAATGTTATGGATATAAAATTTCGGATCTGGATATGGATACGGATATAGGAATAATATTATACCGGTTTCGGATACGGTTACGGATATGAAATTATTTCGGATTATCCGCTAGTTTCGGATAATTTCGGTTACGGATATTAGAATTTTAAAATTATAAAAGTAAAACACATATAACAAGATTTGACTTTTATTTCTAGTCTATATTATGATTTGTTTTTACAATCAGTCAAATAAATAACTATTATTATAGCCACTTTATGCGATATGTAGGTACCTATGAAGGTGTATACTTAAAAATACAAAAACAAAATTATAATAAACAAATATCATATTGTAATAAAACCTTGGTACACTTTTCCTGTAATCTAAGTATGTACACAAAAACAGTTCTTAATGAATTTTGTAAGTAATGAAACCATTTCAAAATGTTTATTAATAAACTTTAACCTTAATTGTAGTTCCAATAGTCAAAATTGCGCAAAGGTAAATTATACTTAACAAAAAGTAATTTTGCAGCTTTATATTAGTCAGTAGGTACTCGTAAATAATAAGTTTTAATGTTTGTACACCCACAATCACAAAATAAATCATAAATCATAAACAATGCAAATTGTAAGAGACACGCGCGGCTTGTGACGGCTCGACAAGTGACGGCTCGGCCGGGCAAAATAAACAAAACCTAGACTTCACCTTTATCCGAAACTATCCGAAACTTTTATATCGGTTTCGGTTACGGTTACGGATATTTTTTTATTTCGGATATCCGATAGTTTCAGTTACGGTTACGGAGCTCCATAACATCCCTAGTTCCAGGCATCGCCCCCAAACATGCGTCACATACGCGAGAAGATCACCGCACGAGCGGTTCCGCCGGAATCCGTATTGACGGTCGTTAATAATTTTGTTCTTCTCGAGGTATGTGAGCAGTTTGTCGTTGATCACACGTTCCATCACCTTAGACAGAACTGTATGATCGCTATGGGGCGGTAGTTGGCCGGGTTGGAGCGGTCACCCTTCTTTGGAATAGGATGGATAACCGCTTTCATCATCTCGGATCGTCGAGTTTCTTATATGATCCCATTTCGTAACCCCTGCCACTCCCCTCAAGTACTCTAGAGTCTAGAGCGTGTTCGTTCATTTAGCATCCATGTCTGGTGGCCGTAAGTGAGCGTCGAGCGAAGCATAGCTAGTCAAAAACAATAATGTTTTTTATGTCACCATGACAACATATCAATGAATGATATTTGAAAAGCAATTCATTATTCGAACACAAAGGAATCCTATGCATTTCTAGGTAGGCATTCCTTTAGATGTATAGTCTGTCAAATAAGAGCAGAAAATATAAAAATGTAACTACAAAATTTTTTATGCTGGCAACACCAATTTACCTGTCAAATATTCTTTAAAAGTGCAATGACACGGAAAATACAGAACACTATACCCACATTTAAAAAACTTCTTTTTTCTTTAAAAAAAAATTAAATCGAAGAAGCAATGTTGTTAAGGTACCTACTTATTAACACAAATTTGATTAAATTGTGTTTTACGAAGTGATTTGCTATCATTTATTAACATTAATTTGAATTTAACAGCAGGTACAAAGGAACAATCATTAATGGTGAGTATAGTTGCACTGCTTTTAGATGTGAATGAGATAAATATATTCAGATCTAAAATTAGTGACATGATCTAAAGCCCGGGCAACGCTAGGTAGGTATCTACCTAAGCTAATATTGGTGTAACCCTAAGTGACCAGCTCAGGTATGGGGGCTCCATTGAAGCCAGAGTAAAGCTAGCCTCCCAAAAACTGGGCGTACTGTACAGGGCCCGCAGATACTTTAATAGTACACAACTGCTAACCTTGTACAAATCACAAGTACGCCCCACGGTTGAATTTGGCAGCCATCTCTGGTCTGGAGCTCCAAAATACCTGAAAAATACCCTCGACTCCGTGCAGAAACGGGCGGTCCGTTTGATAGATTCTCCCATCTTAACAGACGGATTGCAATCTTTAGAGCACAGGCGTCGGGTGCTCCGAGGAACTAGCATCATTGATCCCTTCGGCACCGGTGCATAGTCGGGAAACACGCCTAACGCGTGCCCAACATTTGTACACGGTTGACATTTAATAAATAATAATAAATTTGGACAACTTATATAGCGCTGTTTTTGCGAAAAATCGCCTCAAGAGCGCTTGTCACATGAGAACGGGTCGTTTCTTCGACTCGTTCTTGTGGTCAACAGCTCGGCTGTGGAATGATTTGCCGGCCTCTGTGTTTCCTCCTTCCTACAACATGGGTCTCTTCAAGACCAATGTTCATTCCTTCCTCTCCTCAAAAAGACCCTCCACACAGCATCCCAGATGACATAGGCCCTGAGGGAAATTATTTTCCTCAGGGCCTCCTGTGTGGAGTTAATGTGAAAAAAAAAAATACCTATATGCAATTCTAATTGTGAGATCAGTGGGTATCTATATTGCAATGAATTTTTTTTTTTTCACTTTTCTGCCTTTTTAATTTTTAATAAAAATGTAGGTTACACAGCTTTGGATTATCACCATGGTTATATTTTTAGTATTGCCATTTGAACAATAGTGGCGCCCTCCTATGTTTTCTACTCTTATTTGACAAACTGTATATAATGTAATAATGTGTATATTTTATGTACCTGCCTCAATTTAAAAAAAAAGTATATGTTAAAAGGACCCGTTGACAAACTGATGTCACACACATCTACGGGATCTGTCGGATCTGCTCTGATGATGGACACTGCAATGCTGTCCGAAACGTTGGCTAAAGAAGGAGGTAGCGCAACACGGCATAACACCCCCAAAACAAATAACGAAAATACTTTTGGCCGTGAAAATCTTAAAACGTAGATATCTGATGTCAATCAGTTTAATGGGACTTAATGGAAAAATGTAAAAAAATGTAAATACATAATAAAGGAATTATTAATAACAAAAAATAAAAAATTTGAAATTTGACCAATTGTTCAACTGTGAAACCACTCGTCCTCGTTGTAGATTTTTTTAAAGTACTAGCACAATTTGGATTTTGGAGAGAAATTGATGTTCGTTAAGTTGCTCTCTGGTAACCCTGACAAGTAAAACATGTTGCAAATGTAAAGAAAGTTTCTTGTAAACGCCGGGATTTGAACCGGGATTGCTAGTCAAGAGCCTTACCCCTCGACCACGGACGCCGTCTTTGTACCTACTTTATAATTACATTTCATTATTTATTATTATTTCCCACATGATACTGATGTGTACACTCTATCTATATTAATGATTTCATGTTTCACTTTTATGTTATAGCCTCAATTTGAGAGGCGAGTAAGGGTACTGCCGCCCCGTGAACAATTTTTTGATAACCAACACTTTTACCGTAGGTCACCCCAAGTGGTTCGCTAGATTTGGTGACCTAACAGGGGTGATCGGGATCATGGGGTGAGGTTTGTCCAGATCTTAGCGGCGGATGCGTCTGCCCACAAATTGCCTGGCAGGCTGGATCGGGAGAGACTGATCGAGGGAGATCTTTTGACCACTCCTGCAGGACTCTCGAAACATTGCACCGCAATGGGAGGGATATGTTGACACGTCCGTCACTATTGTACACACTGACCCTCAAATTTCTACCCACCCCTCACACCTTTTCATAGAACTTCCTCTCCTTCCTTTCCGTAATACTAGTGTAGATTTTGCTATCAGTGTTCATACAGTTACATATCTCGTTGTTCAATAGAGCCTAAAGAGAAGTGGAATGCAGAATAATTAATAAGTCATCGTTACTTGCAAATTCCATACAATCGATGCTAATTAATTGAATTTTTAATAAGAATGCGCGGTGATTCATAAATGGCAAAATGGTACGTCTCGTGTCTAATTAAATAAATTTCAAATTTATATACCGATCTTCTAGTTGATCAGGCAGACAACTCCTAATACTAAGTTTTAGATATGAGAAAAGCAATATTCGCGCACTCAACATAAATCAAATGATATTCACACGTGTCCGAGTTATACATTAAATATGCTTTGAAATAACAACGGGAGGCATAACAGTCCGGTATAATAGTATCTATGACATTTTGAAATTTCCTACTAATAACCCAGAAAACTGAACTTTTTTGTTTATTTCACAACAAGTTGGTTTGCTTGATAATTGATTTGGTAATGTTAATGAGTAATTTGAATATTTTACCAGATAGAGGGTAAACTTTACATACTATAACTGCATACTGAACTCTAATTTAGATTTTTCGGAGATGTCTGACTAATCAACTGGGCGATCGATTTTCAAAGTCACCGATAATCTTCTACCTATTGCTTAAATTTAATTTAAATTTCACAAAGTGAAAGACTTTCTTTAATATTTTTTTATAGTGATACCTCACGAGAGTCTCAGCTGCTCGCGTCTGGAGCCAGTGAGACAATGACATCCCCAATTGGGGTATATTGTAAGGCTGAAGGTAGTGGGGAGGGAAGCGCAAGGGCGGATCCAGGATGTTTTTTTTGGGGGGGGGGGGGGGGGGGGGGGGGGGGCACAAGGGGCACACGGGAAAAAAATCAACAATTTCTATTAGGATTTTTTTCTGATACTTCAAGTTGATTTCTACAAGTTCAAGTATGCATAGGAAGGTTTATGAAAGTGTCAAAACAATCGAAAAATTAAATGTTTAATAAAGACAGTTTTAGCTTCTAAGTATGCACTGTGATGAAATCTCCACGGTACACAAAAATACCTTCTGGGGGGGGGGGGGGGGGGGGGGCATGTGCCCCTGTGCCCCCCCCTCCGTAAATCCGCCCTTGGGGAAGAGGAAGATGGGAAAGTACCTGGCTATTCAGATCTGGTCACCAAACACGGCTAAAGCCATTTCAAGCTACGTTCCAATTCTGAATGGTGGTCTTACACCAGGGCGATACTGAGAGTATCTTCCACTCTGGAACGTGCCGCAAATATACTATATATTATTTTTAATGAATACATTGTTAAATAACGCAAATTAATCAAATAAAATTTATTTGCCACGTCGGGATTCGATCCCGCGACCTTCGGAATGCTAATCAAGAGCCTTACCGCTGGACTACGCCGGCCGTCAAACTGCCGACTGTTTGTTATATTTCAGTGGTTTTTCTCCATTGGGTGAAATAATATTAATACCTGACTAAAGAGTCAGTCAGAAAAGTCTTGTCGGCATTTTTGAAAAATTTCATAGTAGTCCCAGAGATAGGTCGTACATCATCAAATACCGTTTTAATCTTATTTTGTGTTTCTTGGGCATTAACTCTATAACAATTTCATAGTAGTCCCAGAGATAGGTCGTACATCATCAAATGCCGTTTTAATCTTATTTTGTGTTTCTTGGGCATTAACTCTATAACAATTTCATAGTAGTCCCAGAGATAGGTCGTACATCATCAAATACCGTTTTAATCTTATTTTGTGTTTCTTGGGCATTAACTCTATAACAATTTCTGACATTTTTTTAACTAAATTAAATTTTGATTTAATTAGTTTGTTTTCTAAGTTTTCACATGCAAATTTTTTTTACGTGTGAAATAAATCTCTTCAAAAAATGCATAGGTAACAATCTTCCTTGTCACACGTCTTACATAAAAACGAAAAAAATACAGAAGATACTAGAACGATGACGTCTCGTACGACCTCTCTTTGGGATTACTATAAGTCTCTTTACATATACAATACGTTTACAACACAATGTTATAAGGTTGAAGGTCATGGGGTGGGGAAGGAAACGGGGAAAAGGAATGTGGGGAAGTAACTGGCTATTCAAATCCGGTTACCAAACACGGCTGAAGCCATTTCAAGCAATGTTTAGATTTCACGATGGCGATCTATCACTCTGTTGGGAGCAGTTAGGACTCTTGTGCGGTATTCACATAAAAATACACCTAATTAATAAACATAATGCTTCTCAGTGGCGGTCCGTGAGTTTTCCGTGAGTTGTGAGACTGAGAGGTGACAGGATTTTTCATAACGATCATGGATACGGTTAGATTCACATTTATAGTTTGTAGAGTAGTTCCCTAAGGTGAATGATGTCAGTCTGCCTGCTCCCAGTGGTTGCAACTTCGAGTTATAGAGCTTACAAGAGGCTCCATTGTTGCGAAAAAAAACGATTAGAGAAATGGTCAGTTTAAGTACACATTCAAAGTATGGCGTCTCCGCAGATGAGACAAGTTGGTCTGGTAGCTCTAATGGTTATAATAACTCTGAAACGCAACCACTGAGAGCCGCCAGACCAACTTGTTCCATCTGCGGAGACGCCATATTTTGAATATGTACTAAAACTGACCATTTCTCTGATCGTTTATTTTCGCAACAATGAAGCCTCTTGAAAGCTCTATAACTCGAAGTTGCAACCACTGAGAGCAGGCAGACCGACTCATTCAGATTAGGGGACTACTCCAAAAACTATTATTTTAATTTTTCAAAAACAATATTTTGTTCGAAAATTTTTAGGATTCTTTCAGTTTGGGGATGCGCCGTATCCATATTTCAGTATAGCTTCATACAGAAGGTTGAAATTTTGAGAAAAAAATAAAATTCGTTTCCAACTACAACGACATCAATACAGTCGTATTTTCTAATCTTAGCACTCTAGCTCACTGAAAACTCACGGACCGCCACTGATGCTTAGATGTATTCCTACTTGCATGGAATATGGAAAAAAATTCACCTACATAGTATTTTTTTTGCAAATATTTCTCAACCCATTTATCAGACAATTAGCATCGCAGTTTAAAAAATGCTTCCAGAGGAGCGTTATATCATTTATTTATTTAAGTGTAACCGGTCGGGGGCCCCGGGGCTTCGCTGGCCCCCGCCTTGCCCCCCCCTCAGCTGCCGGCCCCACCCGTTCTCCTGGCCTTGGAGCAATCTTCTGCACGCAACGGAAGCGATTTGATCGCAGATTCCTTCAGCCTGTTACTTCAAGACATGGACTAGTTGATACTTCAAGACATTGACATCGTGAACTGTTTAATATCCAAAGGCTTTCAGTATAGCCCTGGTAAAAGAGCGCTGCAGAAACTAGTTCTGTTCGGTAAAAATAATAATATGGGCACCACACTATAAGCCTTATAAGTCTCAATTTGCGAGGCGGTTATGGGTACCGCCGCCCAGGGAATCATTTAATGGATAACTAACATATCTGGGAGTGGTTTGCTACGTTTGGTGACTTAGCAGGGATGCCAGGGTTCATGGAGTGAGGTTTGTCAAGGTCTTGAGGCGGATGCGTATACCCTACTGCGTGGCAGGCCGGATCGAGAGATTCAGACGTCCGTCACTCCTGGACACACTCACCTCTAGATTCCTATCCACCTCTCAATCCTTTTTCCTTCCCAGGACTTCATTAAAAAGACCCCCCGCACCACATCCCCTAAGATGATACAGGCCGCAAGGGAAACTATTTTCCTCAAGACCTCCTGACTGGAGCTTATGTAAAAAAAGAATTTTCGCACTTGAAAACTTTAAACACTTATTTTTTTTTCTTTTTTCACGGTTCTTTTGGTTTATTTGTTCAAGTGTTTGTTTTTTCTTTTGTTTTTGTTTACACTGTAGAATATTCATTGCCCAAATAATATCATCTTTAATCGAAAACCGTCAGTGGCATATTTTTATGTTACTTACACAAAAACGAGTCGAAGAAACGAATCATTCCCATGAAGCCAACGTCAACTCTAATAATGACAATAAAATAACTTTGTTTAATAAAAAAAACTGTTCTACTCGTATTCGTCGAGTCAATGTCTGATCAATGCTGCTAGATCCTTCGAGCAGGCTCTACTGAAGTACGTGTAGAACAGTCTCCGCATGCCTCCTGTGCATTAGAGATGGCAATCGGTCAGTTGACAACGGATTGTAAATAGCTTGAACGATCCGCCAACCTTTTCACATAATCAAGCAGATCCATCAGGTATTTTGGGGTTCCAACCCAGAGGTGACTCCCGAAATGAATTGGAATTATTTGGGACTGTACAGGGTCAGAAGCTGGTCACTATCGAATAATCTACTAGCCTGTACAAGACGCCCAGCTTCTTGGAAGTCGGAGGTATTATCAATTTTTGCAGAAAAGTTTTTTCATAAAGGTTTTTCAACGTTTATGCATGTTGTGTACTCGTAAACATGTGCTATCTAACTGGGATACGAGGGTGCACAGGAAAGGACATTCAGTAACAAACAATTTCTTTCTTTGAATGTCATTGCAACGCAAGCCGGGTACTCGCTAGTTCTTTATAAAAAAGTACATTTCAAATATACTTGCATTTTTGCAATTCCCAAAAACCAAAACCAACCAACCGACGAGTACAACCTTCATTCACGAAGTTACCACCATATAGATACCTATGGAAATTTTAGATTTCTTCTGTTACTTTTTTTTATGTTGCCAAAAATACAGAATTATTATTCACAGTACTTTAATATTCACACAAAAATACATTAACTTCGCACTTCGTATAAAACATGTTAAAAAATGTGTATTTTTTTATGCGCGCCAAATTTAGCGTGGAGATTCATTATTTTTCGTTAAATTATAACAATAAACTTAAATTTCATAAAATAATACAACAAAACCCATAATGGATTCGTGAAACAGGTCGAAGTCAAATAAAAAAAATTCCTAGAAGGTTCCTCGCGAGTCACGACTCGCCTCAAAACTATTGCGGAAAGCGCGGGTAATTTTTAAATTTTTTGGGATGGGATAACGAGATAAGATGTAATATTTTCGAAATTAATTTATCAATGACCCCAACCAGGTTCCTCGTATATCAGATGTCCATGAACCTTAAACCTTCTGATGTATACGAACATATCTGGTTAGTAGTTTTACCTTGTCTCTAGTAATTATTGTTATTTGATCATTTTATAATTATGTTATAAAAAAGCATCAGGGGTGCTTAGACCCAATTGTTCGAACTCCCGTCACATTTTACAAAAATAGGTCAAATTAAAGAATCGAGAATTCGGTGGTTCACGGTCCATTATAATATTTAAAATGTTTTTTCTAATTTTTTTCTGGCTTTCGTACAATTGAAAAAATATATCAATTTCAGTGGACAATTTATTTACTAGAACATCAAAAGTCCGGTGCGTGCGGGCTCTTGTGAAATTGTCGGAAGTATATAACAAAAATCATCATAAGGTTATGCGCTGTTATTAGTCATCTTGTATCTAGTTGTTACCACGTGTCTAGTCTAGTAGATACGTGGTGACTAGTACTTACCTTGTCTGTGTCTAGTATCTGTATCTATATAACGATCAACTTGTGTCTATCAGTCACCTTGTGTCTAGCAGTCACAGAGTATCTAAAAGTTAACTTGTCTGTTTCTAGTAGTTACCTTGTCTTTAATAGTTACCCTGTATCTAATGATCAACTTGTCTCGTTACCATGTATCTAATGAACAATTTATCTGTAGTAGTTACCCTGTATTAAGGATCAACTTTTTTTTATTGGTTTTCAAGGTACATTCCCGTTAAACCGCAAAAAAGCAGTTTGTCAACAGGTTGTTAATTATCAATTACAATTTAAACATACATACATAATATTGTTACAATAACTATACAGATTGTCACAATTAACATAAATGAATTAATATAAGCCATCTCTATTTAGTAACCATTGTTTCGGCATATATCTCAATCTATTTGTAGAATCGCATTTTTTTAATTACTTGGTAACATGTTAAATATTTTTGGCACGTTATATTCCAGGGTTCGCTGTCCGTAGTTATTTAGTAGTTAACTTGTGTCTAGTAGTCACCTTGTGTCTAGCAGTCACCGAGTATCTAAAAGTTAACTTATCAGTTTCTAGTAGTCACCTTGTCTCTAGTAGTTACCCTGTATCTAATGATCAACTTGTCTCTAGTAGTTACCCTGTACCAATGATCAACTTGTGTCTAGTTTAGTAACCTTGTGTCTAGCAGTCACCTAGTGTCTAGTAGTTACCTTTTCTGTTTGTAGTATAGTTGCCTTATCTCTAATAATTACCCCGAATCTAATAATCACTTTGTGTCTAGTAGTTACCTTGAATTATTAACTAGTTATTATTTTTTATCTGTTTCTAGTAGTTACCTTGTTTCCAGTAGGTAGTTACCCTGTATCTAATAATCACATTGTGTCTAGTAGTCACCTTGTCTGTTTCTAGTAGTTACCTTGTCTCCGGTAGTTACCCTTTATCTAATAATCACCTTGTGTCTAGCAGTCACTAGTGTCTAGTAGTTACTTTCGCTGTTTCTAGTAGTTACCTTGTCTGTAGTAGTTATCCTCTATCTAATAATCACTTTGTGTCTAGGAGTCACCTTGTGTCCAGCAGTCACCAAGCGTCTAGAAGTTACCCTATGTCTTGACGATGAAACATGCGATTGGACGGCTCCTTGCTCCTCGCAGCGGTCCATCATGAAGCGTGCGTTTTGTCGTCTGCAGATTGAACATCGGTCGAGCCACTCCATCAAGAGCAATGGGCTCATTTGCATCTTCGCGGTGTAGGGGTCGCCAATTGACGCACCGCGTTAATAATAATTGTCTAATTAACCTAAAATTAGCCCCTCGGGTTTTTTCCGTAAGACACTTAAAATAAAATTTCATGATTTAGTTACTTACACCAAGATTCATAATTTATTTAGAAATATTCACGGTTAACATTCGATTTTAAATAGATTCGCTGTTTTTTGACATATCCGAAAATAAAAAAAATAAAAATGTTTGAAAAAATATTTATTTATTTATTTATTTATTAGAGTACTGAAATGCACGACACAAACATAATTTGGAGTGATGACTTATTTTTGTACCAATTAATTAATATTATAAGCTCCATAGCTCATGTTTCAATCAGGAATAGAAAACAATTTCATTGAAATCGAAATTGAAATAGAAAAAACTGTGAAAAATTCATGATGCTAGAGCTCACCGTTCGAGAGTTATTGTTGCTTCAAACAAACTCACAGATTTCCATTCAGCATTCGAAGAATTCCGTGTACTTTCATTACAGTATGAAAGATAATTCTTCACATAAATTATTTCGTTATCTGTCGTACTCGCAAAGATAGTCAGTAATAATAAATACTTAATAGATGTTCTCAGCCTACAACTTACCGATGAAAATAACTCACCCTGCATGCCGCATTCAAAGGATAATTAACGTTGCTCTAATTAACCTAATTAGCAAAATTTATAAAAAATGCCTTAATTAAGAAGTAACTTCACTCATGCTAACAATGCACTGCCATGAATGTCATGCAATGGTACAGACGAACTACCGCATTCAAATAATGATTTGTTGTACTGAAGAATGTAGAATTCATCATCATACATTTTTATTTTAAATGGATCGTCGGGCTAAAGAATGTATGTAGTGTATGTCGACAAAACAGAATTCAAATTCAAATAATGGAACGTTTAACGAATGTAGAATGTATCACCAAAATTACCTACATTCAATAATTAATAATGGAACGCTGTGCTAAATAATGTAGAAAAAATCAATATAAAAACATTCAAATAATGGAATGTTTGGCTAAATAATGTAGAACAAAACGACATAAAAATATTCAAATAATGGAATGTTTGGCTAAATAATGTAGAACAAAACAATGTAAAAATATTCAAATAATGGAATGTTTGACTAAATAATGTAGAACAAAACAATATAAAAATATTCAAATGGAATGTTTGGCTAAAAATGTAGAACAAAACAATATAAAAATATTCAAATAATGGAATGTTTGGCTAAATAATGTAGAACAAAACAATATAAAAATATTCATATAATGGAATGTTTGGCTAAATAATGTAGAACAAAACAATATAAAAATATTCAAATACTTATTGGAATGTTTGGCTAATGTAGAACAAAACAATATAAAATATTTAAATAATGGAATGTTTGGCTAAGTAATGTAGTACAAATCAAAAAATAATAAATATATAAAAAAATGGAACGTTGGGTAAATAAAGTTTTTTATTTTATTTTTTATTCTTGGCAAGCTGGGCGCTTGTTGATATGACATTATCATATACAAACAAGTACCCAAGTAACCCGCCTCACTAGACGATGTCTGTTCTGAATGGGTACAAGTAGAACAAATATCAATGCAAAAAATATTCAAATAATGGAATATTTGGCTAAATAATGTACAACGAATCCACAGAAAAAAAATTCAAATAATTAATATTTTGGCTAAATAATGCAGAACACGCAAATATCGGATTAAATTTGTGGAAAGAATCAGCATAAAAATATTCTTACTCATTTTTGGAATAACCTCATATTGTAATATTTGATCATTGAAGACAATATTCGCAACTGCCAAATGAAAATTTGTAACAGAAAAATCCGAAAAAAACTAATTTAATAAAAATCCGAATGAGATTGTCCTGGCAAGGCTAGGTTCTGGGTTCAATTCCTAGACGGGACCTTATCTTTTTGTATTTTTCTTTCCTAAGGTTGCCTTTATTCAGATAATGAAATGTTGGCTAAATAATCAATAAATACATCAATTATTATGGTTCCATAATATAATACTCGTAAACTCGTACATTCGCCAGGCAAAAGATTAGCAGTTCATTTTTTGCATGAACTTATCATGACGGCCTCTGTGGTCGAAGGGTAAGGCTCTTGACCGAATCGATCGAATCTAGGATGATAAAAATTAATAATAAATCACAATTAATTTAAAATAATAAATATTGTATTTGTGGCACGTTCCGGATTGGAAGACTCTCAATAGTAGAAACGTTGCTTGAAATGGCTTTAGCCGTGTTTGGTGACCAGATCTGAATAGCCAGGTACTCCCCCACCTTATTCTTCTCCAACTCCTTCCCCTCCTCACTACGTTCTGCCTTACAACATATCCCAATTGGGGATGCCACAGTCTCACTGGCTCCAGACGGGAGCAGCTGGGACTCTTGTGAGGTATTCGCGTAAAAAAGTGATGCTTATTAGTTTCACGACTACCAAGCTTCTAACCCGAATGAAAAGAGTAAGTTATTTTTGTAACCATGAGATGGTTACAAAAATAACTTACTCTTTTCATTGTCGTAATGCAAACCAAATTCATACCTACCACAAAACTTTTAATTGTTGACAGAAGTAGTTGTCCTTGAAGTTGAACAGTTCAGCGCATTCGCGTCACGCGTCACGCTCCAAATTCAGCTTAATTACCAAACAGCGATAGGCACGCTAGTACTAAGAACCCAATAAAAATATTATGTAAAAGGATTAGGAAGTTCTGGATTAAAGAAATTTCAAAGATCCGTGACTTAAAACACGGTAAGAGCGGAAAATACTTGGTATGTTTTATTTGGTACACAAAAATATGCAATTTTACGACGCCAGAGTTCACCATTCGAGGGATTTTGCTGCTTCAGTTATTATATAATCAATTCAATTTGGGAGGTGGGTATGGGTACCGCCGCCCCGTTATTTTTGGATAACCAACACCTCTGCCATGTGCCAAGTAATTCGCCACGTTTGGTGACTTAGCAAGGGTGCCTGGGTTCATTGGGTAAGGTTTTCCTGGTTTTGGCGGCGTACGCGTCTGCCCACCACGTGCTTGGCTGGTGGGATCGGGAGATGCCATTTGAGGGAGACCCTTCGACCTCTCTTGTGTCGTATTCTGGTTCCAGTGTTCGCCCTCTCTACCTGCTTTACCTCAAAGCAAGAATAATATTAAACTTATACAAATTATTGTAACATAAAGTTTCTGTTGTAAATACATTGTGACTCGCGTGAATATCAAGCGTTATTATTTAAACAGCTCAGCACATATTTAAACACGCACCAATAGAAAAATTTTCCTGCTTTTTAGATATGTCTAGAATTAACCTTTTTATTATTATCAAGTTGAATTTGTAGAACCCCATTTTAGTTTAATAAAAAAAAATTACATAATAAACTGTTTTTTAGTAAAAATTTAGATCGATGGTCCAGCTCTGCGGGCCCCAGTTTCTCACCGGGCTATCTCTGATGGGTTATGTGGTAGGTATGGTAATGCAATGGGGGCCGCCTGCTAGCTAAAGACGCCATTACCTTTATATTTGCACGTCGTATATCTCTGATTATCCCCGGGGCAGGGTGCTCCGTTTCATTTACACTCTACACGCGCTAAGAAAGCATCACCAGTATTATAAATCTCACTCAATATATTAATATAAGACAACTGCTGATTTTGAAAATAATCGGTCAATCCGTTTGATCGATTCCCCTGCTTCGATAGATGAAGTGCCGTCTCCTATCGGAAGTTGGCTACCACTGGAACTACTCTGCGGAATAAAACAGTCAATTAGATTAGGCACGAAGTCATGAAGCGATAACGCAAATTTTTAAACAAAAGCGCCACATTTTCCACTTACCTGCGAATTGCGGGATATTCGCAATTTTGGGTCAAATAACGCGATTTTTCGTATTTTCACGCGATTTTCTGGAATTTTTTTAAATAAGAAGTTTTGAAAATTTTGAATAGCCATAAAATGGAACACAGGTAACGTCCGGTAGAAAACCCCGAGTGCAATTATTTTACGATTTTGAAAAAAAATTCCTTTAATTAATTTTTTGTTGCATAATTCGAAAAAATCAACGAAACAATTTTGTTGCAAAATACCACGGCATTGATGAAAAATAACACCGCTTTTCTCAAAAATTAAAAAAAATTCAACCAGAATTTCTCCAAAAATAAATACCTAACAAGAATTTAGCCAAAATACCTACTACAATTTTTCGAAAGTAAAATCTTGAATTGAGTGATGTATTATTAAATCGTATATTGATATTTTTGGAACCGCAATACTTTTTTATGTATTTATTTACAAAAATGGAATGACTTGCGTAGTCGAAGCAATTACACAAATTTTTGTGCTGCAACCAGCTAGGTCTAGTTGCCTAATTGAAACATAGAAAAACACCTGTGTTACCTAATTATAGAATTAAACGATATCATTTTTTGAGAAAACGCTAATTTCAGAGTTACCTAGTTGAACCTTATGAACCTTACGATATCATGAACCTTCACCTTCATGAACCTTACGATACTTTTATTTTTTATATGAATACCTCACATGAGTCTCAGCTGCTCCCGTCTGGGGCCAGTGAGACTATGGCATCCATAATTGGGGTATGTTGTGAGGCTTTTTTTTTTTTTTTTTTTACATTAACTCCACACAGGAGGCCCTGAGGAAAATAATTTCCCTCAGGGTCTATGTCATCTGGGATGCTGTGTGGAGGGTCTTTTTGAGGAGAAGAAGGAATGAACGTTGGTCTTGAAGAGACCCATGTTGTAGGAAGGAGGAAACACAGAGGCCGGCAAATCATTCCACAGCCGAGCTGTTGAACACAAGAACGAGTCGAAGAAACGACCCGTTCTCATGTGACATATGTCAACTGTGTACAAATGTTGAGCACGCGTTTGGCGTGTTTCCCGACTATGCACCGGTGCCGAAGGGATCAATGATGCTAGTTCCTCGGAGCATCTTCCATTGTAATACCGGTAGAACAAGGATAGCATTCCCACTCGACGCCTGTGCTCTAAAGATTGCAATCCGTCTGTTAAGATGGGAGAATCTATCAAACGGACCGCCCGTTTCTGCACAGAGTCGAGGGTATTTTTCAGGTATTTTGGAGCTCCAGACCAGAGGTGGCTGCCAAATTCAGTACAGGGTTAGCAGTTGTGTACTATTAAAGTATCTGCGGGCCCTGTACAGTACGCCCAGTTTTTGGGAGGCTAACTTTACTCATATCAATGGACAATACACACCAAGCATATTGTTTAGAATTAAACCCAGGACGCAAACCAATTATGAAGTTGAGTTACTATCAAAGGTTGGATTGCGATCCAAGAGTTGTCTGATTTGTTTGTTAGATGTCGATAGAATCATGTTTTATTTTTTTTTTGTCTCTCTCACACAACGAACAAGGGAAATATAGAGGTACGAAAGTGTTATAAAAAGGCTTGTATCAGTTTAATTTACTTACTTCTTTACGAAAACTTGCACTAAGAAATTAAAATACTACTGAACCCTTGTCCGTTGGGTGGGGAAAGTTATTGTCGTCAGTTATAAGTTTATAAATATCAAATCATAACAATAAAAATTCAAGAACTTAAAGTTAAAACAAAAAAGTGCTTCATTTATAAAAAAACCAGTCTACCCAAAGAAATTCTCCTGAGTGAAGACCTCAATTTTTTACACATATCAATGGAGGGCCTGTTCGGAAGATTGCTTCCGTTGAAAGAGACTAGATTTTCATTTCGATCCCTTTTAGACGTAATCAGACAAGATTGGGTCTTTGAAACATTAAATTCAACGAGATTATTTTTACCCCAAGAGAAAACACTCTCGAGGTAACCGTCCATTCTTTGCTTCAAAGCCTTACGAGCTGTTGGAGTTTGTGAGCCCTTTGGGGGCTTGTCAAACAAAAAGCTATCATGAACTGTACTGTCATCCGCGTAACAATGAATTGGTGCACATGACAAAAGGTCGTTGATGTGCAACAAAAACAAAGTCGGAGACAGAACCGAACCCTGCGGGACGCCAGCATTTATCGAGTGTGAGGAAGAGGTGAAACCATCGACTACCGTCTGAATCGACCTCTCCCTCAAGAAGTCGGCAATCCACGTACACAAGGATGCGGGAAGTCCGTAAGAATGCAGTTTGTTGACAAGTCCTCGGTGCCAAACCCGGTCAATGGCCTTGGAGATGTCCAGTGCAACCGTTTGGGTCTCACCGAAACGTTCCAGGCATCGCCCCCAAACATGCGTCACATACGCGAGAAGATCACCGCACGAGCGGTTCCGCCGGAATCCGTATTGACGGTCATTAATAATTTTGTTCTTCTCGAGGTATGTGAGCAGTTTGTCGTTGATCACACGTTCCATCACCTTAGACAGAACTGATGTGATCGCTATGGGGCGGTAGTTGGCCGGGTTGGAGCGGTCACCCTTCTTTGGAATAGGATGGATAACCGCTTTTTTCCAACCAGAGGGCACAGAGCCAGTCTTCAGGGACAGTTTAAAAAGCTTCGTCAAAATTGGAGCTATTTCTGCAGCGCACCTTTGCAGTACCAGGGCAGGTATTCCGTCAGGCCCACTAGCTTTATTAACATCAAGCCCTCGTAAAACATGGAGTACTTCCCGATGCCGGATCCTCAGCTTTTTCATACGAAAACCGCAGTGAGGAACCGACGTCGGGACAGCACCTTGGTCATCGAGGGTTGAGTTATCCGCAAACATTTTACCTAGTAAGTTAGCCTTTTCGGTGGCGGTGTTTGCTAGTGAGCCGTTAGGTCTGGTAAGAGGTGGCAGACTGGATTTGCAGAAATTGCGACCAATTGAGCCCGCAAGCGACCAGAATTGCCTGCTGCCATGCGGGCATGCAGTCAGCTTTCTGCTGATCTGCTGGTCGTGCTCGAATTTTGACCTATTTATGATTCTCTTGGTTTCCTTTGCCATTTTGTTGTAAGCTGTTCTGTCTTCGGATGTTCTAGATGTGTTGTAGGCTCGGTAAGCCGCGTTTTTTCGTCGCACTGCTTCAGCGCATTGTCGACTAAACCACGGCTTTGAGCCTACACCAGTTTCCTTAACAGTAGATTGGATGAAGCCATCCATCGCGGATGTGATGACTTCACCAATTTCCTGGGCACATCTTGAGGGACCCGAAGTCCGAAAACAGACAGCTGACCACGGAAAAGCATTAAAATGTGCCCGCAGACCGAACCAATCTGCTGACCCATAGTGCCACACTTTTCTCTTCAGCCTCTCGTTTGGTGGTCTGAAGTTTACAGGGATTGATGTCGTCACCAGGCAGTGGTCGGACGATCCTAAAGGCGCTGTGACTTCAATCCTGTAACCGTGTGGTACAGTAGTTAAAAATAGGTCTAACAGGTTGGAACGGTGAGTCTGGACATCAGGAACCCTTGTAGGCTCCTGAACCATTTGCTCCAATCCGTAGCAAAGGGCAAAGGATTCCGCTTGGCGTCCAGCCGAGTCTGTTAATCCTGAGAACTTCAACCAAGGTTCGTTATGAACATTGAAGTCCCCCAGGACCACAAACTCTGCCGTAGGGTAGCGGGGCAAGAGGTCATCAATAGTGTCGCTTAAATGTTTGAAGAGCTCGGACGTGTCTGATTCGCTAAGGTTCGGTGAGCGGTATAAACAGGCGTAGAATCTTACCGTACTGGCAAGATTGACGCGTACCCACATTACGTCGAATCTGGAGTTTTCCAGATTCAACAGTCGCACACAGTTGACGTCAGCTCGACTATAGAGACAGACACCTCCTTTAGGTCTGAACTTGCTTGCGAGGGTGAAGCCCGGGCAGTCCAGATAGGAGGCGTCTACAGGCTCGGCTATCTGCGTTTCAGACAGGAATAGTAGGTTGGGGCATTGAGTAAAAAGGTGGTGGTGGACGGAGTTTAAATTGGTATGCAGGCCGCGAATGTTGGTGTAATTCACCAACATTTTTGGCCTGCGCCGGGGTCTCCTACTACTCGCCGCTGTAATGCAGTTAATATTTTTTGTTTGTGTTGTCATGAATTTTTAAATATTTTTATGATAGGGTGTGGGGGGAGGGAGGTCTGGGAAGGAAAAGGTATGAGGGGTGGGTAGGAAGCTGGGGATCAGAGTGTCCAAGAGTGATGAACGAATGAATCCAATCCACCCACTGCGGTGCAAGGCGATGGGTAGGGAGAGTCCGGCTGGAGAGGTCACCCGATGCGCCCCAAACGCTACTGCTGGGTCCCCTCCGGTCACGAACCGGCACAACAGCAGCGGCGGGGTTTTAACACTCGTTGATGGGGCAGCCCACCCTCAGTCGTGAGCCTGAGGGTCGGGCCCCTGTACTACCGAGCGGCCCGGACAGCGGTAACCGGTTGTAAAGGGTCTCCCTCAACCAGCATCTCCCAATCCGGCCCGCCACGCAGAAGGTGGGCCGACGCACCCGCCATCAAGACTTGGACAAACATTTCCCCAAGAACCCGGGCACCCCTGCTAAGTCACCAAACGTAGCGAACCACTTGGGGTGACCTGTGGCGAGAGGTGTTGGTCATCCAATAAATGGTTCCCAGGGCGGCGGTACCCATACCCGCCTATTAAATTTAGGCTGAGGGTAGTGAGGAGGAAAAAGAGATGGGGAAGAGGAAGGCGGGGAAGTACCTGGTTATTCAGATCTGGTCAAGCCATTTCAAGCAACGTTTCAATTCAGAATGGTGGTCTCATACCAGGGGGATACTGATATTACCTTCCACCCTGAAAGACTCCAGATACTAATATCTACAGCCTGTATGTCGGACGAATATCTACAGCTCATATGTTGAACTAAAATCTACGAACTTCGGAGTGTTGACTAATGTCTACAGAGCTAAGATCGGACGAATATCTATGACGGTCCCAGTGTTGACTAATATCTACAGAGCGTAGGTTGAACTAATATCTACAGAGCGCAGGTTGGACTAATCAGCTAAATGTGTCCAATAGTCCGATATAAGGGATTTTTACATACATACTTACATAAATAAAGTTTTTTAAACTGCATACCCGATATTACGTTATTCCAATATGCTACACATAATTGCAAATCCAACCTCTGCCAGTGCTGCCAGTGCAGTCAACACTTTGGTTCTTATAGATATTAGTCAGCAGTTTGAGCTGTAGATATTCGTCAACACTTTGGTTCTCATAGATATTAGTCAACAGTTTGAGCTGTAGATATTCGTCAACACTTTGGTTCCCATAGATATTAGTTCGATTTTTTTAGTTTTTGGAAATCCTGTAGATATTAGTAGACGCCTCCCCCTGAAACGTGCCGCAAATATACCAGATATATATTATTTTTAATGAATTAATTGTGAATTAACACAAATTAATCTAATAAAATTTATTTGCCCACGCCGGGATTTGATCCCACGACCTTCGGATTGCGAGTCAAGAGCCTTACCCATAGACCATGCCGGTCGTCATATGACAATGCTATTGGATGATTTGATATGGATGGAATGCGATCCTTGTAAAATAGACGTCAAATGGGAATGCTGTGTTTGTTCCGCTGGAGTTTTATTGGAAGTTGCTTCGATGAACTTGCGTCATCAGGGGAATAAGAACATCACAAATGCAATGAAAACCCTCTGCACGTGATTTGCAAAGATAAATAGGATCCCGGGACACTTCAGAGAAATTTGCTATTCAGGGATTAAATATTTTTTTAAATATCATGGTAACAACACTTTGTTATAAACGTTGTCTATTTTTTGCAAATAACCTTTTAAATGGGCAAATTTATTAGCGCCACATAAAAAAGAAGAAGATGGAGAGATATGAAATTACGAATGTTAGAGGGGAGCGCTAATATTTAAAACGATAAAATCGATGCGAAAATTGCGATAAAGGTTTAATAAAACATTACTCGTTTAAAATAGAGCAAAAATCTCGTGGAAGGTATCTTTAGTATCATTTAAAGCAACATTGTGATTTTTTTCACAACTATAACTTGTAAAATAACTGAAACAAACTTGTTTATAATAATTTTCGGAGCATACTTTGTGATTTTTTTCTATCGAGGGAATTTTACATAATTTGCGTTTCGGCGTGGAAAACGTCTAGATATTATCTTCAAAAATAACATTTATTTTTTTAAGAGCTTAACAACTTCAAATGTTTATGGGAGATATGTAAGAAATCGGTAGAAATTCGGGTAGCGACATCTTAAACAACTTGTAGAAAATATTGTTCCACGCCGTAGAGATAGAACTGGTGCGATTAGCGAAATAAAAAAATATGAATTAGGATAGAGGACAAGCAATGTCAAGTTATATTGGTAAAAAATAACATTTCGTGTAAAGTTATGGGTGCTGTTTTCATCGGGATTTTTTAAATGGTCCAAAAAAGTGACCGTTCAAATTTGTCATGACGAGTCCAAGACTGATGATGTTATGGGAAGTGAAAATAATTGTTTTTATAAAGAAACAAGAACTCGTTGAAGCAAGGCCGGCTACGGGGGTCACGTGATCAAGTTAGTACCATCGAGAAACAAAAAATTTCAAATGGCGGCGATTGCTGTTGATACTCGTTTTTACTGCTGATTTGTGTGTTGTTTTACCGCAAGCATATTAAATAAACAGTTTGGCGGTCTCGCGCACGAGCCTGTACTCCAGTCGGCCTTGGGCTGAAGAAATTGACATAAGACAAGGAAAAAGAGAAGCGAATAGTTGGGAAGTATCTTGCTATTTATCTGGTAACTAAACACAGCTAAAATCATTGCAAGAAACGCTTTAATTCTTAATGGTGGTTTCCAGACGCATATTAATAAAAAAATCTTAACCCACGTTTTTATACGTTGGTACCAGAGTCAAGGAGCTTACGTCTCTATTATGGAAGTTGTCGAAATAGTACATGATTGCGGCACGTTCCAGAATGGAAGACACTCTTAGTATCGCCCTGGTGTAAGACTACCATTCAGAATTGAAAACTCGATTGAAATGACTTTTTGTTTGGAGACCAGATCTAATACCCTTAATAATCTAATACCTTCCTCTTCCCAATATCATTTCAACCCCTCTACCTTCAGCCTCTGATGCAGTCTCACTGGCATCCTAGCGGTTGGAAGCAGTTGGGACTTCAGCCTCACAAAGTACCTCTGGGGATGATGTAGTCTCACTGGCATCCTAGCGGTTGGAAGCAGTTGGGACTCTTGTGCAGTATTCATTTAAAAAAAATAACGAGTGTGCTTTAGACCACACGACTGATGTAAAACATTTTTAGCTCCATCTATGTGATAGGAAGAGAGAAAGAAAATGTGCACGCGCACCGCTCTCTCTCTCTCTCTCTCTCTTGCTCCTACAGTGTGATACAGACAATAGGCCTGTCCTGCGTCTTAGATAACTGAAATGTAACTGGCTATGAGAGAAAGAGAGAAAGAAAATGTGTGCTCGCGCCTCTCTCTCTTGCCCCTACAGTAATATACGAAACGAAACTCTCTCTCTTTCTATCTTCACTAACTTATATATCCCTTTCAACTACCGTTCGCCTCGCTTTTCGAGACGCTCTCGTCACGCATTCACCAGCTTACTCCCCAAGTCAAGCGTGCGTAAAGAAGTTTTAATTCAAAAAATAGAAAATTTGTAAGATGCTACGCTAAGAAATAATCCATTGACAAGTATTATGCCGCCAAAATCGCACGCCATCTTTTTGGTATTCGATCTCACCTTTTCACAGCAGCCAAATGTTATTTATTTAAGAGATTAACTTGAATTAGTTTTTAATGGACGGGGATGTTAATATATGAAAGTTGTCGACAGACACCAGACATCAGACACCTGACGGCCGCAGGGGGTAACGTCACAACACTTAAAATAACTTCTCCAAGCTCCAAGCCATTGAATGACTGGATCAACCGCAATCGAAAAATTATCGAATCTCCGAACAAAATATATTCGATGAGGATGAGGGGATTATTATAATACGTCAGGTTGAGTTTTCTTGACTCAATGTTCTGATGAGAAACTGGACATATCTAAGTAAAAGTCAACGATACTCTCAGTATCGCCCTGGTGTAAGACCATGAAATGGCTTTAACCGTGTTTGGTGACTAAATTTGAATAGCCAGTAGGGTGGGGTCCTCTTCCCCTCCCCGCTACCTTCAGCCGCAAATTAGGGATGCCAAATTCTGCAGGTGGTTGGGAGCAGTTGGGACTCTTAGTTTTTTCTCTTAGTTGTTTTATTTATTTATTTGGGAATCAGGTTTGGATACCGTCGTAGGTCACATTAAGTGGTTCGCTACGTTTGGTGAAGTGCTTCATGGGGTAAGATTTGTTGGGGTATTGGCGGCGAATACGTTTGCCCACCTAATGCGAGACGGGTCGGAACGGGAGAGACTGGTTGAGGGAGACCGAACCTAGAACTCTCCAGCTGGACTTTCTTGATCCATCGTCTTGCACTGCAGTGAGAGGGATGGATTCCCACGTCCGTCACATTTTGACCCCCAGATTTTTAGATTTTCACGGCCAAAAGTATTTTCGTAATTTGTTTTTGGGGTGTTATGCTGCGTTGCGCTACCTCCTTCTTTAGCCAACGTTTCAGACAGCGTTGCAGTATCCATCATCAGGGCAGATCCGACAGATGTTCTCCCTCCTTTCCCTAAAAAGGCCCTCCACACAGCATCCACAAAGATGACTTGAGGGATTTTTTTTTCCTCAGAACGTCCTCTGTATAGCAAACGTAAAAAAAGGTCGAGCGAGGACTTTGTTCTCATTTGTGCTCTCGAGTCGATAGTATCAATATTTGGGGGGATATTATAGGTTTTTAGGAAAGAAGCTATTGGATTTTGTCACGGATTTTGTCATTTATCAACATATTTTTTTACGATAAGTTTTAAGATTTTCACGGCCAAAAGCATTTTCGTTATTTGTTTTTGGGGTGTTATGCCGTGTTGCGCTACCTCCTTCTTTAGCCAACGTTTCGGACATCGTTGCAGTGTCCATCATCAGGGCAGATCCGAATGTCGGCAAAACGGCAGGTTCGAAACGTTGGCTAAAGAAGGAGGTAGCGCAACACGGCATAACACCCCAAAAACAAATTACGAAAATATTTTTTTACCTTTACTAACAAATTGAAGTTAGTCAATGTGCACTTTGGATGATAAGTAACATTTTGAGATGGTAACACATTATTTACGATTTCATTGTTTGAGCAGCAGGGGCTTTTCTATTAGCCTCGGCCAACCCGTCTGTCCAGTCCCAGTCCCAGTCCCCGCCGTCATTAGTTCCCGCTGCTGCCGCCAGCAGGCCGCATTATCTACAATTACCTCTGCCGCCAGGCCCGGTGCGGGTAGGCAGATAACAGATAGGCCTCTCTGCACTCATTGGGCTATAATATTCCCCATAAGAATACTATAGACCTATTATAATATAATAAATTTTAACCTTTATAGAAAATCTGATTTCTAAATTATTAAACCTACGCAACATAGTGAAGGGGACTTTGCTGATTTTGTGATAAGTAAAATTTTCACAATTTTAAGCAACCCCCGACACAAAAAAGAGCTGATGACCTTGAAACGCCTGAACAGATTTTCATGAATTGTAGCTAAGAAACATCTCGGTCACGTCGTCTTTCAAACAAAAAAAACGCATCACAATCGATCCATTCGTTTAAGAGTTGCCACAGACAGACACACACAGACAGACAGGCACACATAAAGTTAAACTTATAAAACCCCTCCTTGCGTCGGGGGTTAAAATATCGCCTCGAGGGCGCTGTAACGAATATTACTTCCTAGGACTTACCTTATAATTATCAAAAAAGTCCCACATTACTTAAACAATAAAATTTCGAAAAAAAAAATTATTTTTAATTGCCGGCAACCCGGGTGTTTATTGAGATAAAATAATCTTAAACAAGCAAGAAAGTTACCCTCCTCACTAGACGATGTCTGTTCTGCTACGGGTATTAGTACAAAAAATTAAAATACTATGAAAAGTGAAAAAGCAGTAGGTACAAACAAATTAACACAAAATGAACATGAATATACAAATTGTGCGCTGTACGTAATGTACGTAATGATGTACTGTTACGTTACGGAATTGTTTCCCGTGCGAGCTAATAGCGAATTGACCCCTTGCACAGGCCCTCCGCCCCTCTCCCCGCACCGCGCGGCGCCCGTGCCAAGCGCCGAGCGGCTCCCCGTCCCCATTCCTTCGCCGGCCTTCGGCAGAATAACTGTGTTCCCCGTGATTCGCGCTAGGCGCTCTCCGTAAACGCTCACGATGTTTTACTTTAATTGTGTATTGTGCTTAAAGAGGCTTACGCCTACCCAGAATCCTGTCTGCCGACCGCCTATCTCCTGCTTGTGAGTACCCATGAACCTTGCTACCCCTCTGTGTGCTAAGAACTGACATTTAAATTCACTAAACACGTGTAGAGAGAGTTGAGAGAAGCTCCCCCCGTTATGATAGAATTAATTAGAGATAGCCAAATACTCATGTGTGTAGTGCCGATGCTGGCCTTTTGTGGAACCCTGTTCACCTTTAATTGAATAAAACCCTTTTTCGTGCATAACAACTGTGTTCCGATTGAGGAAGGAGACCTGGAGATTTTGAGGAAAGGAAGGGGAGTAGGAATTAACAAGCGAACCACAGACACTCGCCCTGGGTTTAAGAGGGACCTTGCTCGCGCCGGCTGTGCAGAGCTAGCCGCCGGCTTGTTTATTGCATGTCCTTTCCAGGTTTTGGGTTTAGCGTTGGCCGCAAGTAGCGCCAATGCTAGCACTGGGCCCAACGTGGTGCTTTTTTGCGTTTTAATGCTAGCACTGTCCCCCGACGTGTGGCTTTTTTTTTTTTCCTCCCTCTTCACGGTCCCACAGTCTCGTTCTTCAATCAGCAATTGTTTAAACTTTATAATGTATAATGTTTTGTCTTGTTACTCCCAATTTGTCTAGCACTTCCATCAAGAACCCCGGCGCGATTGTAACTTCGAATTGCAATTTAAATTATCACGGGCACGATTCCTTCATTTTCGAGTCGTCACTCGACAAAACATTATCACCGGTATTCCTACGTAAAGTGCTCAACCAAGAAAGTTGCCGTCGTGAATAATATAGTGTTTACAAGTGTCGACCGACTAAATTTGCTAGTTTCAAATACAAGATTAATAGTGGAAATGTACACAAATATTTAAAACAAAGTTATTCAACAATTAAAATCCTGTATATGATAAACCAATTACCCGCTTCGTTTCCCGAAAGTTAATTAACCAGTTTTTATTAATAAACTTATTCCGCAGAGTGCTGGTCTGTATTTGATATCGACATATTCTGCGAATAGGGGACTATTTCGCAAAATACTGGCCTGTATATATAACGGCATATTTTGCAGCTTAAGGGAAACAAGTGGATTAAATTCTTTCTACCTTTTGACAATTGAGCATTTTTCTAATTTTGCCGCCTGTTTCATCATTTAGCTTTTTTTTCTTTCGTAAGAAACAGACGACATAATTTGAAAGACGTTCGGTTCGCGTTGACGTCGATTCCTCGAGTCAGGCATTACATTACGTATGCACATTTCTGCATATAACTTGTTATGACAAAAGGAAGTCGGCGGATAAATACCAATAATTGGTGATGCTCAAATCAGGCTACAGTCTAGCCACGTAAATAAAGAAACGATTCCCCAAGACATTGTTGAATTTTCAAACAAATACTTCCACGAAAACTTGTATAAAAGAAAAAATATTTCTTTCCTTTTCTGAAGAACCCCCCTTTGGAAAGGAAATGGAAATATTCTAAAAACATGTTCGTTTAAGGCGAACCTCGTTTCCGTTTTTTATTTCCGGACTTTTGCAAATTTGCAAACATTTTTCAAAAACATCGGAATAAATTCTAAAAACGTGTTTCATTAAGGTGAATCCCGGCCCGTGAAATTTTCATATCCGGACTTTGAAAATTTTCAACAAATTTCCAAAACAGCTGGATTTTTTCACAAAATCACGTTTTTTAAGGGAAACCGCTGCCCAATTTTTTCTCGTTCTCGGACTTTGAAAATTTTCAACAAATTTCCAAAACATCTGGATTTTTTCACAAAATCACGTTTTTTGAGGCAAACCCCTGCCCAAACTTTTCTCGTTTTTGGACTTTGAAAAATTTTCAACAAATTTCCAAAACATCTGGATTTTTTCACAAAATCACGTTTTTTAAGGGAAACCGCTGCCCAAATTTTTCTCGTTTGTGGACTTTGAAAAATTTTCAACAAATTTCCAAAACATCTGGATTTTTTCACAAAATCACGTTTTTTAAGGGAAACCGCTGCCCAAATTTTTCTCGTTTTTGGACTTTGAAAAATTTTCAACAAATTTCCAAAACATCTGGATTTTTTCACAAAAATCACGTTTTTGAGGCAAACCCCTGCACAATTTTTTCTCGTTTTCGGACTTTGAAAAATTTTCAAGAAATTCCCAAAACATCTGGATTTTTTCACAAAATCACGTTTTTTAAGGGAAACCGCTGCCCAAATTTTTCTCGTTTTTGGACTTTGAAAAATTTTCAACAAATTTCCAAAACATCTGGATTTTTTCTCAAAATCACGTTTTTTGAGGGGAACCCCTGCCCAAATTTTCAAATAAACCAAACACTTATAAAAAAAACGCGTTTTTTTTCAAAAACTTTTTGTAAAAATACGTCCCCAGTGGTCAATCTCTGCCCAATTTCTTTCCAATTGCGAGTCTAGTTCTCACTTTTTCCAACATAAGGTCACTCTGATACGATCTTATACACCATGGAAGTTCCTCAAGTTACGCTGGGTATAATCCCGCACGTCTTTACTTCAAGAAAGGAAGAATTACTACAGGCCCTGAGAAATAGAAAGATTTCTCCTCGGAATAAATCCAAAATGCCTTACTGTGACGGAATCAGTAAATTCCATCACATCAAGTACTCAGGCGTTATCAAATTGGCAAAACTCTTGTCATAAGTGACGTGAGTTACATGTAAATATTAAATGTAAATAATCACCCATATGGGCATTCGTAAGGTAATCCTTACACCCGAAGGCACATTAATGTCAACGGTAGCCTAACTCCTGTACATTCTTTTTCTTTTTGCATAATTTTATATGTTCTTGTACATCCTGCGTGCCTTGCCTGCTGTACCACAAGAGCACCTCTTGGGGCACCGTTTTCATACTTGTATGCATCCTCTTCCTGAAATTGATCACTTCGGGAAAGGGCCTCCTTTTCCTCCTACCATCAACGGTTCCGGAAAACTCCTGCTCCAAGACGTCGCTTTCCTTTTCACAATTCTTGCAGCATCCGCGTGTTTTTTTTTCTCACCTCATCGCCTCATCTTGTCATATAACCTTTTTTTAATCGTTTTGTGTCGGGTTTTTGTCGTACCAGTACGTCCCTACCCTAATGTTGTAAATATAAAATCTTAAGTGCAAGTCTGTATAATAACCATTGGTTTCAGACCATTGCCGCAGCTCACTACTATGGTCACAGCACCATATTGTAAGAATGTCGCCACGATTTCCGTTATAATAGGAAATCCTCCTGTTTTTTCTTTTTCCTCTTCACCCCATCCTAACACATTCATAGTAATGTTGTTTATTGGGGATCGTTTCGAATACACCAAATGTACACACCTATCAGGTCACATTCGCTGGATTCGAAACAATTCAAGGGCAACCTTGTTGCTACTTGTGGTTTTTCTTCTTTTTCCAAAAATTAGAATGGCGCTCAACCCAATTGCTCTATTTTTTTCCAGAATCGTATTTTGTCGGATTCTGAGAAAAATATTTGTTATAAAAGTGGCAATACGTTTCGTCCCTTCATTAACATTGTTCTTTGTACATATACAACTTCATTATGAGGTACAATATTTTATCATGACAAGTTTCTTTTGTCCTTATTGTACCATTATTCTTGTTTGAAGTTTAAAATCTTGGCCAGATCTTCAATAAAATTTGTGTTTATCGCCTTTTGGCAAGTCTTGTAACGTATGCTAATATGAAATTATTAAGCTACAGCAGTGCCGTATTAATTACATCATTGCAAAACCGCCGTCTGTATTGAATGGGGACCCACATTTTCGAACGTAATTGGGCTACTGTCTTTCAATACTGGGCAAATTTGTTGTAAATCGTTCATTCCTGTCACGTGAGACGTGAAAACGTGACAATATCTACCATCATAGGAGAGATCCTCAAAACATCCGCCATGATACGAGAAGTTCGTCATAATAACTTTATACTCTAAACTAAATGTTACTAAGTTGGTCGTGTGTCCTTTGGCATGAGAACCGCTTAACACGCCGTCTGCATTGAATGGGGACCCACATTTTCGAACGTAATTGGGCTACTGTCTTTCAATACTGGGCAAAATTTGTTGTAAATCGTTCATTCCTGTACATGAGACGTGAAGACGTTACAATACTCACCATGAATCGTGCGAACGAAATAATATCTACCCCATGTTTGTGTGACCTACCAAGCGTAGATCACACGCCTTTTATTTTCTGTTATCAGAAAATTATTGCTTTTGCAGCAGAGTACTCATTAACATGCCCGTGGACTTCCTGTCACAAGAACCCAGGAACTATCCACTATCTCAAAAGGACTAATCATACGCTTCACTCATGATTATGGGGCATCGTGTCGTAGGAGTTAAGTTGATGGACACAAAAACACCTAACTCGTTGTCTGGGGGACGAACAAGAAAACCCCCAGGTTTGTGAGATTTGAGCAAGGGTCTGTCATTTCTCGCAAACAAGTAGGAGAATAAAACGACCCTCTAATCTTCTACCCAATACACGTGGAGGATTAGACTCTTTTATGTCAGTGTATTCCTTTTGTCCCACACTACCAAATGGTATTGTAATGTGCCAGGATAACTGCTGTAGACCTTGTTTCACCTTCCACTCAGAGGTCGAATTTCGGAAATAGCCGAGTCCTCAGCAGTTTTCTTCGTTCAAATGTTCCCAATTGTCACCCTTTCCCTTCCTCGAAATTATCCGTGAATGGGGATATATGCGTTACGCACTTGGCGTTTCGTTTGTCAAATGGGACAACCTTCATACACGGATCCTTTCAACTTCCTACTCCTTTCCCAATTTTATAACTTATTTGTACTCAATGTTTTTGTTCTTCGAAAGTAGAAAAAATGCTACCGTATAGACGTGAGCATAGGTCATGGAAGACCAACTTCTTTCGAAAGGGGGCATTTTGTCATACGTACAAACCCTTACCTACGTGTTCTTGGAAATGTATTTAGTTTAAAAAAAACTAAATGGGTTAAACAGAACCTTCCTTGAATACGTACCTTTGTAATATGTATAAGTCTGTAGTTACACTTAGTTAACTCTCTCTCCGTCTCTCTCTCTCTCTACACGTCAAACTAATCCAATCTTTCTCAATATGCACACCTTGTTTCTCTCCAAACCTTTTCATCATTGGTCTACCAGGCAGGTAAACTTCAAGAATTTTGTTCTAATAATAATTTTTCGCCGGATTAATAAGAAGACCAGCAGCTCTTCATCCTATCTACACCTGCGCCTCTCTTCATGCTGCCTTCACTACCATCACGGAGGTCCCATGCCTTCAAACCCTACGTACCAAAAGCACCCGACCACACCTAACATAACCTAGTGTGAGTCGTGCGTGTAGTTGCGAATTGTATCATCACAAAACCATCACTCAAACAAACCCGAGCACGTCAGCTCTAAGTTGGTTCATGTTCCTGTTGCCATCGTGCAAATGTTCCTGCGGCACCTTGCAAATGTTCCTGTTGCCATTGTACAAATGTTCCTGCGGCACCTTGCAAATGTTCCTGTTGCCATTGTACAAATGTTCCTGCGGCACCTTGCAAATGTTCCTGTTGCCATCGTGCAAATGTTCCTGCGGCACCTTGCAAATGTTCCTGTTGCCATTGTACAAATGTTCCTGCGGCATCTCGCAAATGTTCCTGTTGCCATTGTACAAATGTTCCTGCGGCATCTCGCAAATGTTCCTGTTGCCATTGTACAAATGTTCCTGCTGCATCTTGCAAATGTTCCAGCTGCACCTTGCAAATTGCTCTGTTGCCATCATGCCAATGCTCCTGTGCCCTTGCGCAAATAACAATACCAACAATTGTTCATCCAACAATCCCACTGTATACAAACCAGTGTACCAACCACCATCACAACAACGGCTGTCATGCACACAAACCACCTCCTCTATAAAGGACCAACCACCAATTACAATTCCACTCTCCAGTACCTCAATGATGTCATACTGGCCCACCCACAGGATCCGGAAGCAGCTACCTTTTTGACCTCTGTGACAGGTAGAACCCTCTCCACCACCAAGAAGCCTCATCCTGCGTTCTCGTCTTCGTGTTTTCTTTAAGGCCCTAGTGTTCCTTGAGTGTAATCTCAAACGGGCCAGGTTACTGTGACAAAGTAACCTTATAACTTCAGTGCAACGTTCAAACACCCCAAACATCCTACGCAAACCACGCTACGCAAACTTAGCTCACAGACCAATGATACAATTTAGAGTCATTTTTTTTCTATCACTGCATAACCCTTGTACCTTTCTCCAGCAGGTCCTTGTTTATATTTATGTATGCCACTGCTCTTTCATGTACATTCATGTATAATTCTTTGTTCACCATGTTTTTTTTCTCTTTTGTTTTTGTTTCTACTATTTTGTAGCTAGCAACTTTTTCTTTTTCTCTCTCTCTCTCTCTCCCCCCTTTCTCTTGGATGTTTTTTTTTTTTGGCACAAGTGCTAGAAGGGTAAGAGGATTTCTTAGCCCTACTGCTCCATTACCACGTCGCCTTTTTTGCGGCGAGGGGGGAAGTGTTACGTTACGGAATTGTTTCCCGTGCGAGCTAATAGCGAATTGACCCCTTGCACAGGCCCTCCGCCCCTCTCCCCGCACCGCGCGGCGCCCGTGCCAAGCGCCGAGCGGCTCCCCGTCCCCATTCCTTCGCCGGCCTTCGGCAGAATAACTGTGTTCCCCGTGATTCGCGCTAGGCGCTCTCCGTAAACGCTCACGATGTTTTACTTTAATTGTGTATTGTGCTTAAAGAGGCTTACGCCTACCCAGAATCCTGTCTGCCGACCGCCTATCTCCTGCTTGTGAGTACCCATGAACCTTGCTACCCCTCTGTGTGCTAAGAACTGACATTTAAATTCACTAAACACGTGTAGAGAGAGTTGAGAGAAGCTCCCCCCGTTATGATAGAATTAATTAGAGATAGCCAAATACTCATGTGTGTAGTGCCGATGCTGGCCTTTTGTAGAACCCTGTTCACCTTTAATTGAATAAAACCCTTTTTCGTGCATAACAACTGTGTTCTGATTGAGGAAGGAGACCTGGAGATTTTGAGGAAAGGAAGGGGAGTAGGAATTAACAAGCGAACCACAGACACTCGCCCTGGGTTTAAGAGGGACCTTGCTCGCGCCGGCTGTGCAGAGCTAGCCGCCGGCTTGTTTATTGCATGTCCTTTCCAGGTTTTGGGTTTAGCGTTGGCCGCAAGTAGCGCCAATGCTAGCAGTACGTAACATCCAAAAGTAAAAAAAAAATCATTAAATGAAGACAATATAAGCTAAACTCAATCGAAATTCTGGAAACAGAAAAATCAGAAAAAGATATTGACACCTCTGGGACTTGAACCCAGGACCTCTTGCTTTCCGGGCAAACGCGCTAACCACTGCGCCACGGTGGCGATATCAAATTCGGTCATTTTTAACTGTATCATACTTCGACTAAGAACCACCCACACTATCTTCATTTTCTTAACGCATATTGTATTGGCAACTATCTTTATGTATGAAATGAAGATACTGGTTGAGGAATACCTTTTTGCCTCTCCAGCAGGACTCTCTCGGAACCTCACCTTGCACCACAGTGGGAAGCATGGGTCCATACGTCCATCACTCCTGGATTCAACGACTCCCACCCGCCTACTCTCCATCGTATCTTTTTCCTTTCCAGAAGCTCCTCTTCATCCTTTCCTAAAAATACCTTTCAAATAACACCCCAAAGATAACATGGGCCCCGAAGGGAATTAGTTTCTTCGGGGCCTACTGTGTGAAGTTAAAGTAAAAAAAAATTAATAGATATGATTTTCTGAAGGGTTTAGTGACCAATCTTAGCTCTTAAGCTCCTCTCGGAAATCTGTCAAGTTTTTGTGGAGCACATTCAGGTAATATTTCACAAAAAACCTTAAAAAATAAACGAAACTAATAAAAGAAACGACTCAATCCCTGAAGGACATCATCTTCAACGTCAGCAAGACAGTGAACTGCCAACTCAACACCAGCGACATAGAAAATATATATAGAGTCACTCCACGAAACAAAAATATTCCTCCAAACATGAAATCCAGGACAGTGATAATTCGTTTTAATTCAACGTCGTTAAAAGAACAACTACATAACGCTATAAAAACATACAACAGATCCTGTGAACAAAACATTGATAAACTGAATAATGTCGTAATAGGATTATCGGGTCCCCGCTCGCCAATCTATGTTAGTGAACTCCTGACTCCGCACGCCAAACGACTGTGGTATCTAACGCGACAGTTCGCAGCTGATTGTAATTGTAAGTACAAATACGTTTGGACAAAATCCGGATTAATATTTATAAAAAAAGATGACAATTCACGACCAATCCTCATAGATTCCGAATTGGCTCTTTCAAAACTATGACTATCTACTCATTCCCACGATATTAGCGCTCTCAACCGAACTGAAATGTCATTTCCTGAACATCAACATAATGAAATACAAACAATTAATATGTCCCACGAACAACAAATATATTTCCTGTGTCCTTATTATATTATGATTTCTTATACTATAATCACTTTTATTATGATATTATGTAAACTTTTAATATTATATTATAAAATAATTATAAATCAGCATCAGAATAAATGTAAAGAATACTGGATATGTAAATCTCTAGACCGGCCGCGTTCCCCCGAATTCATGAAACGCTCTAATTCTAACCAAACTAAACTAAAAAATCTCCAAACCGATCATCTACCAAACATTACATCTTACAATTGGAAAAATTTTATATTAAAGATAGCAAAACCAAAAACTATTACATCTCAGTATAAAATTGTAATATCCATAGAAACTCTCAACTCAATTAATTTTAAATGGATGATTTCATAGCTAGCCAATTAGAAAATTTCTACAAAATCCATGAATACGAATGTGCAAGCACAGAGACTTGTAATGAATTTTTCCCACACAAATTTAACGGTTTATTCATATTACACCAAAATATTCGTAGTATTTTTCAAAATTTTGATGAATTTATTATTAAAATCAATAACCTAATATTACAACCAGACTGTATAATATTAACAGAGACATTTACAAATGATGAGTCACCAGCTTTTCAGCTTCCTAACTATACATACATCCCAACTAAAATAAATATTAATAAAAATAGTGGAATCGCAATATTTGTTCACACCAAATTCAGTATTGTCACGATTTTAGAACACCCAATATTACTGACTAACTGTATTCAAATAGAAATTAAACTCGATAAATATATTTATCACATAATTGCCATTTACAGAACACACGAATCAAATATTTCACATTTTATAACTCAAATGAAAAATATCTTACTACCGCTTAAAAATAAAACCTGTTTTATCGCGGGTGATTTTAATATTAACATTAACGAAAAATCAGAAAATATTTTCAAAAATGAGTTCCTAAATTGTATGACTGAATTAGATTTTAAATCATGCATAAACAAAAATACTAGAGAAATGCACGGACAAAAATCGTCATGCTTAGATCATATTTGGGTAAACATAAAATTACAAAACCTATATAAAATCAAAACAATGGTTTGGCAAACGAATATTACTGACCACCACACTTGCTTATTATTGTATGATAGTGAAATAAAATCACAAATTAAGGCTCCAATTACTATTAAAAAAACCACAAATATTGCCATTTTAGAGGAAAAATTGAAAGCAGAAACTTGGTGTACGATACTACAATCTAACGATGTCGAACAATGCTCAAATATGTTTGAAAAACAACTTATGGATCATATTGAAACCTCCACAACAGAGGTCTCATTATACACGAATTCAAAATTCAGACGTATAAAACCTTGGATCACTTGTGGCCTAATAAAATCTATTAGAGAAAAAGAGAGGCTATATAAAAATACAATTAAAAATCCACACGATGAAAATGCTAAGATAGTTCTCAAAAAATATAGAAATAAATTAACATCTTTAATTAAAAAAAGTAAAGACGACTACTTTAAAAAAATAATCTCTACTTCAGAAAACAATCTAAAAGTTATTTGGAAAACGGTAAATTATGCGATTGAAAATAAGAAAAAAAATAATTCTATAAAATATTTAAAACATGAAAATAATATCATAGATGTATCCAAAGACCCAAAACTAACAGCAAACATTTTTAATTCTTATTTCTCTAAAGTAGGAAATAATCTCGCTGAAAAAATCTCTAAATCTGTACACGCACCTAAACCTATAATAACTAATACACAAAAACAAAATACACTATCCACTTTAAAAAAAACTACTGAAACTGAAATACAACTTGTAATAGAAAGCATGAAAGACGGATCCTCTCCAGGTTTTGACCACATTTCTGTGAAAATTCTTAAAGAAATGAAAATGTATCTACTGAAACCACTAAACCACCTTATTAATCTCAGTCTGACTAAAGGCATATTCCCAACAAATTATAAAAAATCTATAATATCCCCTATCTTTAAAACCGGCGACCCGCAAAATGTTTCAAATTATCGACCGATATCACTAATATCGAATATTGCAAAAATATTTGAAAAGATTGTGAAGAAAAGGGTTGTTGATTTTCTAGAAAACAATAAAATATTACATTCCCATCAATTCGGATTCTTAAAAACAAAAAGCACACAAGATGCAATAGCAAATGTAACATCATTTATATACTCTGCACTTGATGAAGGAAATAAATGCGCAGGAATATTCATAGACCTAAGAAAAGCATTCGATAGTATTTCACACGCAAAGCTTATCAAAAAACTGAAATTAAATAACATCAATGATAAAGCCGTTCAATGGATAGAAAGTTATTTAAACAATCGTGCACAATTTGTTAAAATAAATGACCAAACTAGCGACCAAGAAACATCAAATTTTGGTATCCCACAGGGCACCGTGCTTGGACCAATACTGTTCATTTTGTATGTAAACGACATATTTATTCAACCATTGCATGGCCAAATTATCTCTTACGCCGATGATACAGTTCTTTTAATAAAAGAAAAAACTTGGGAAAAAATTAATCTAAAAGCTACAGAAGACATAAATAATCTAAAAATATGGTTTGACAATAACCTCTTGTCGTTAAATAGTGATAAAACATATGTCATTCCTTTCGAAATTAACACTAACATTGTACCTCCAAATCTTCAAATATTCTTACATAATCATTCTCTCGCACAACACGATACTAATCACTGCCAACAAAAATGTTCACTTCTGAAAATAGCGGATAAAATTACATATCTTGGAATAATCATAGATAAAAACCTAAAATGGAAAGATCACATCGGCCATACAATAAAAAGAGTTAGGAAGTTAATTCATATATTCTTACGGATAAGAAACTTCTTATCAACGAAAAATCTATACTCAATATACTACGCATTAGTACAGTCTATTCTTCAGTATGCCATTATCAGTTGGGGAGCAGCTTACAAAACTAGTCTGACCCCCATAGAAATTGTTCAAAAACTAATAATAAAAATTATACTAAAAAAACCTCTAGACTTCCCAACTGATCGCATATTCGAAGAATTCAAAGTTCCAACATTTAAAAACTTATTTATAAAAAATTCAATTGTACAAATTATAAAAGAAAAAGATAAATACGCATTCATAACTGAAAATCGTACTAGACTTAAACATGTATTTGTGTGCCCCAAATTAAACACTTCTTTTGCCCAACACCATTATACTCACCAAGGAAAATTATTTTTCAATAACCTACCAATAGAAATCAGAAGCATTAGGAACAAAGTTCAATTGTTGAACTCCATCAAAAAGTATTTTAGAGAATGTCACACTAAAAATCATACTTGTTTTTCTTCTTACTGAATACATATTATATGTTTGCATATTTTAGTTAACGGGTCTGATTGCCATGTGTCTGTATTAACTGCATCTACATATATATATATATATATTGAAATACATGACTATAGTAAATAGTGATTGTACTTATATGAAATGTATTAACTGTATTAACTGCATTGTATTAACTGTACACGTGACTGTATTTGTACATAATATATGAAATGTCAACTCTTCTTCCATCCACAAGCTAAGGCTTTTAATGGAAGACCAGTAAAATTATAATATGTAGCAATTCTAAGATAAACAAATAAAAAAAAAAAAAAAAAAAAAAAAAAAAAAAAATAAACCAAGGCGGTACTGCACGACTCCTCGGCTGCAGGTCTGAGACACAAATCTCCTCGCAGCCTCTGGATTCTGGAAGGTCCTGCATCCCGCATCCTGCCATTGGGTATTGCCGCACCGCGGTGATGCTCGTCAAACCCGGAGATTAATTGGCAGATAAATTGGAGCCATCACAGCCTCTCAGCTCTCGTCTCTTAGCTCTCGGCTCTCAGTTCTCGGCTCTCGGCTAGCTCAACTCTCGGCTCTCAGATCTCTGCGTCACAGTTGCCGCCGACACGTGAGTGATTAGTCAATAAAGCCGAGCTTACCGAATATTCAAACTTTTAAATTGCTGACAGAAAGAGAAAAAAATGTATTTGACGATGTAATGGTTGCCAATAAATAAATTGTTATGCTTAATTTAACAGTTCTGGATAACACACTTATTTCTAAACTTCAAGTCGTCCAAATGAAACATTTGAATTTCAAATCACGTTTTATTTTCTCTCTATTAACTTTTCGGAAATCCTATACTATAATAATTTAATAATATAATATATAATACATAATATATAATATATATAATACATAAAATATAGTATATAGTATATAATATATAATGTATAATGTATAATGTATAATGTATAATGTATAATGTATAATGTATAATGTATAATGTATAATGTATAATGTATAATGTATAATGTATAATGTATAATGTATAATGTATAATATATAATATATAATATATAATATATATAATATATAATATATATAATATATAATATAATATTATAAAGCTACATTATTTGCGAGATCTATAGGCTATATATATTGGTAAGCTGTGGCGTTATGAATAATCTCTGGTGTTATGAAATTATTTATCATAAGTACGTTTTCTGTCCCTAACAAAATCGATTTATTGCAAATGTCAGAAAAAAAGCAAACCATTTGTCGCCTTGGAAATGATGTTTTTTTTTTTAAATTAGGCAATTCACCCTAAAAAGAGTGCTCTGGTGGCGTCAATTAATAACTATTTCTAAAAATGAATCACCGAAATGTATGTATGCGCAAAAACCCGAACGACTGCACCAAATTGGATAATTTTTTTTTTGTTCGTTATTTTGTATAAAATATTCTGGCATTATGAAATTTGTATAAAACATTATAATAGGTGGCACGAAAGGAGCAGTTTGAAAACTGAATGTATCGGGAATTAATGGGAATGCGAGAGGTGAGAGGGGATGTCAGGAGGGTGTTGGTGGAGGGGGAAAGGGGAGGGGGAAGAGGGTGGGGGGAGGGGGTTAGGGGAGGGAAAGGGGGGAGGGAAGGAAGGGGAAAGGGGAAGGGTGGAGGAGGGTGTGGGGAGGGGTGGGTGGAGGGATAGGGGGAGAGGGTTGATGGGGGGAGTGGAGTGGAGAGAGGGAAGGTGGAGGAGGCGGAGTGGGGTGGGAGAGGTGGGGGGGAAGGAAGGGGGAGGGGTGGTGGAAGGTGGGGGTAGGTGGAGTGGGGAGGGGTATGGGGTGGGGGAGAAGGAGGATTGAGGTATACCAATTGTGTATGTTGTGAGGCTAAAGTCATAGTCTCATTGGCTCCAGACGGGAGCAGCTGAGACTCTTATGAGGTATGTACATTAAAAAAAATTGTTGTCCTATAAAAAAAAAAAAAAAATCAATCACACGTCGCCACTGATCACAATCTTAACACAACGCGATACTTTCTGGAATTATGTGATACTTTCATGTTTTACCGTGCTGATGGAACTAGACAGAGTGCTTATCACTTGAATTGCTAGGCTATACTCGACTATTAAGTTGCGACGTGTAATTGAAAAATATTTTTATTGTTTTTGATTAAAAAAAAAAGATCACCGGATAGCAAAATAACAGCTTTTTTATTCCAAAAATTCTCGTGAATCACTGGTTAAAATTCTTCGGGTATGTGCTGCTATACCCTGTATATGACTTGAAGATTATTTAAGATAAATGCAACAATTTAACTTTGTAGATTATTTGTTTACATACGTAAGAGTCTGAGAAACGAGTCGTTCTCATTCTTCGGCCTTTAGATATGATCGCCAATTGAACACAATTTGTCGATATGACCGTCTTACATCTTTACGACGCATTTATAAACAAAACCAGAGTTAATAAGTTTAGTCGTATACAAGCGGTCATAACTCTGCAGAATATTGAAGCCATTAGCGTAATTCTCTGAGGAGAGATACCTATACCTAGAACAGTTTAGTGTTTAATGCGACCAGAACATCGCGTGAGGGAGATTAGATGAGGTAAACACAATGGCGGATCCAGGGGGGGGGTCATGGGGTCATGACCCCCCCCTGGGCTGGGTCCAGGACCTAGGTGGACCTACTTTTTACTTGTATCTATTATTATCAAAATTAAATTATAACTTCTTGTGACTTGACCACGACTATGTGACCCCCCCCCTGGCGCTCTGTGACCCCCCCCTGGCGCCAAAGCTGGATCCGCCCTTGAGTAAACACTTCCTCTGAAAACTGACCTGGGCTGCTGGTTGCGAGTTGCCAGTTGCTAGTTTCCAGTTGTTCGTTGATCGTTGCGCTTGCTGTAGGTTGTCCTTCGCGCCCTGCGGTCAGGATGATCGTAAAGAAATGCATAATATCCACTTGGCAGCAACCGAGTACACGCAACTACGGTCATTATTATCAGTTAATGTTTATAGAGGTATTTGTTGGCTGATTTTATACTTCACACCTCACTATATGGAGGTGCACGTAACCATAGATTTATGTGCACATAACTTCTTGAAATGCTCTTATTAATCATATTATGGGCACCATTAGAGACAGGTGCTCACTGCCATCTGTGAGATAGTGGTGACTAGCGTCCCATAAGGTTGTAGTAGGAAGTAGTGTAAAGGACAAATGGGAAAAAGGAAAGACTTGATCTGCCACCCTAGTCTTATTTTTGGTAAGAAATCAGCTCCATACAACAACATCATCTTATACGAGTATAAGCCTTGTTTGCGCTGGATGGCAAAAAATGCTGCGCAGGCTGTTCTTTCAGATATCATCAATATCGTAATTTTCATCCCATTTCCTTTATCATCGGAAAGGTGCCTTCTGGCCTTATCTTGTTCTATCCGGAGACCTCTGATCATTGCAGGTCCGGTCTACTCTCTCACTGCTTCACAATTTGTTTTCACTATTTTGTTCTGAGGAGTTTTACTTTCCACGTACATTTGTTACAGATTTTAATTTATCTGCTACCGGTTTCGACTTTTAAAAGTTTTAAAGTTTTTACGGATCTAGGAACATAGAAAGTAAAACTATTATAAAAGGTACAGTAATTGTTACATAGTTAATGCCCAAGAAATACAATAAATCGTTTTCACCATGTTATCCGGGGTGACTAACTGGTATTCTTCCTTCTGGTTTTAATTTTTTTTATTTATTTATTGAATAAGTTTATACTACATGAATATAAACTAATAAGCGTAATGTAACATTTCATTTGATAAATTTAAATATTTTTACAGTAAGCATAACATTTCTTTTTAAATACATTCATTCTTTCTTCATTCTTCATACTTTCAGGCATGTCATCATACATCTTTAGTCCTCTGTAAATTAGGCAGTTCTGTGATTTTGATTTCTTCATTTGTGGCAATCTAACTCTGCTTATATTTTTTGTTTCGTAATTATGAACGTCTATATTAAAATCAATTTCACCCTTAAAGTATTTTGGCATTTGGTTTTTTTATAATTTTATGCCCAAAAATTAAGACATTAAATAGTACCTAGTCTCTTTTTATTGGAATCCAATTTAGCTCCTCTCTCATTTGATTAATCCTTGCGTATTTGCCTTTCCCAGTACCTATACATCTAATAGCTTTGTTCTGTATAACTTCTAGTTTGTTCAAATTTCCTTTATTGGCCAAATATAACATCGTAGAGTAGTAGTCCAAATGTGGATCAACGATAGTTTTATAAATGAGCTCCGTAGTGTTTCTATTTAATTTATGTCTTAGTATTCTAAGAAAATTTACCTTTTTTGATACCTTGTTTTAGCACATATTCAAAGTTTGCTGTGAAAGTCAGTTTTGAATCGAGTATTACACCCAGGTTTTTGATTTCATTTACTTTTCCAATTTTTTCACCATTAATTAATTTTCATAATTAAATATTTTTGTTCAAAATTGTAAATGATAGTGTAACCCTGATATTCCGTATTATGAAGCGGACTTCTACATTTTTACCCACTTGAATGATGAAGCAAGGAAAAAAGAGCATATACATAGGTGTTAATAATGATCAGGACACGAGAAAATGAACGAATTTGATCGGGGCAATCGACCCATCAGAGATGTTTATTTTCTTATGTTTAGAATATTTTGAATTATTTTTGTTACGGTTACCAAATTGCTGGTAGTTATTGCAACAGGCTGCTACAATACCATCACAATATTCATAAGTATATTTATGTGCGTGATCATTATGTTGCCGAGAGAGCTTAGCGATACATTATGCAGGTAACCGCGAAGTCCTATATTTGACGGACACGGTAATTGGCGCGGGACCGGCACAGACACCACTGTCATTCACATCAGCCGTTCACGGCGGTGGATAGACAGCCTAACTACCGCAACCTCTTATCCTTATTACACAATAACTGACATGGATAGCGGCGACCTCTATTGATATACGCACAATTGTATTAGATAGTCTAACACCACATGCGTTCGATAAATAACAATAGAAAGATACAATAAAATATGGACTCAGATAATAAGCATGGTATTCCGGGTAGGAAAGGAGGTAAGGAGCGATTCTGTATCTTATGTGGAGACGGAAAGATCCCATACGATATCGGCTGTCAAATGTATGTGATTTTCTATGACTTTCAATTGCTTTTTCAATTAATTTTGTGGGTCAATGACAGCTGCCGCCAATTTTAACTAGTTTAAAAAACGAAATACGCTAGTTTAAAACACAGAATACGGAAATTGCATTTCATTTCAACTATTAGGTACTACAAGAAACAACTATTTGCGTGTACAAAATAGGTTCTTAATTTGGGCAAACTAAGTAATTCACGGAATGCATATTTAGATTGAAACGAAATTTCGCAAATGTCCAAACCATGGAATACGACTAAACTAACTTAAGGCGATCCAATAGTTTGGGAAAAAATCGAAATCGGAATTCACGCCCTTTGTGGGAGGAGTTTAAAAATACTTGAGAAAAAGCTTTTGGAAAGGTTGGAAAAGGTATTTGAGAATTTTTTTTACAGGTTGGTTTCGTAAAGGCATGTAAAAAATATTAATTCCTTTTTTACGCATTGTTTATTGTAAGAAAACGGAATTTTAAAATTCATTTCACGAAACTAAGTGACGATGTCATGTATTGATTGATGTCAAAAATAAAGTCATGTATAATTACGGGTTTTTTGTGTTTTAAACTAGTTAAAATTGGAGACAGCTGTCATCGACCCACAATACCCATTGAAATAGCAATTGAAAATCTTAGAAAATCAAACAAATTTGACAGCCGATTCGGTATGAGATCTTTCCCGTATCTACAAAAGAAACAGAATCGCTCCTCTAGTTTGTAAATAATATCGCCCAGGGCCTGTATTACCTTTTTCAATGAAAAGAAGGAGATGAAGTTCTGGAAAGAAAAAAGGAACGATGAGTGGTAAGGATTTTGGGGTTCAGTATGTCCAGGAGAGATGTACGTATGAATCCATCCCTCTCACTGCGGTGCAATACGACCGACACGGGTCAAAATGTCTCCATCATTCACTCTCTCCCGATCCGAACCGCCACGCAGTAGATGGCCAGACCGACGCATCCACTGTCAAAGCCTTTGGACAAACCTTACCCAATGAACCCTGGCAAGTCGCCAACCTATCGAACCACTGTGATCCAAAAGTCTGATCATTCTTCGCTCAAATTCAAAATACAGAACTGCGTTTCGTCATCAAAATGAAATTTAATTTCGATCAAATGCCCTTGTAAGAGAGATCAAGCGCTTGCCAAATGAACTAGAAACATGGAAGGCATTTCTAGTGTGTATTATCTATTCACTTGTTGAATAGGTACTTGATTCACTCTGTTGGTAAATAATGTTTTGGATACCAGGCATAATCTATGAACTCTGGGGAACCCCGGTTTTCATCCAAACCTTAACACTTTGTAAATCCAGTCACGAAAATATCTTTCCTGTGTTCCGCTATTCCACCACAATATCATATTCACTCTCTCATTTCTACCTCGTTCGGTCTAACCCCCTCCTTTCTCTGCCAATGTCATATATATTACGGCTGGTTTTTGAATTCCATTAAAAACAGCATGCCTAGCTTCATTTGAGATTTTATTCGAGTTCACTTGTTGAAACAAGAAAATTCGAATGTAAAATCATTGTAAAAACTTGCCTTTTGAACTCCACTATCACTTGAAAGTCTTGACTTAGGAAACAAATGCTTTATCTTTATTTAGAAGGTAGCAATTACATGGGGGTGTAACATTTTCAAGTAAGACACACACTTCGTAATAAGTATGTACATATATTTTGTAATTATTGTATTCATGTAAGCTTTTAGTTCATGTATAAGCCCTGATGAAGCTTGAGATACTCGAAACCTGGTTGGCTATCATAAATTGATTAAATAAAATTGGTGTATTACAAAGAGCGTTTTTCATTTAATAAATACGATTATTTTCCCGTTTCTCACACAATTATGAAGTGTTTGTTTTATAAAGCTACATAATAAAATCTACATTAAAAAGGTACAATGGTATGCAACTTGCCTTGTAGGTCTAACAAAGCGCATAGACAACACATATAAAGATAACGTTAAGTTTGATTGACAGGTCTGTAAACTTCTGAAAACCTTGAATTAAAGCCAAAGCTTTCATGTTACGATATGATGATAACGGTACAGTTAGGAAGTAATCATATCTTATTCAAAATTCTAAGTGTTTGACCGCAAAGTATTTCCCAAACAAAGCCTGTAAACGAGTGCACCACAAACGGACCACAAAGAAGGGTGTGCGATGTTTATCATCTGTTTGAAGCATTTCGTAAATAGGCAGTACAACCTGTAACATTTGGCACTCGTGGATCGTATCGGCCGCAATGTGTATAAACTACCCCTTTGTCAAATATTAAATGGCGTGTCTTGTATAGGAAACAACAATAGGACGAAAGGATCAACAAAGGATCTCTTGCTGGGAAGGAAGAGGACTCACGAGACAGGCAGTATCTGGCGTGACTCCTCGCTCAGGAAATTTGGGTCACACGGGGAACTGTGGCCAGTTAATATTCTGACAGATATGATGGCCTTTGTAAGGTGAATCCCTTTCTCCTTGTTATAAAGGAAAGCTTTGTTCCGGGATGTTATTTAATATTCAATAAAAAAGCTATATTTTCTGCTATAATAAGCTATAATAAAAGCGATATTTTCTGTAGCATTTTCAAATTGTTATGTACCTATTTAAAATAAATGTTAAAACGTAGGAATAATAAAAACGGCAATTTTTACAGATATACCATGCTACATTTACTTAAATCAGCAAATATCCTATTTACATATTTAGTAAATGTGCACTACTAATATTAACTAGTTACTAATTTTAATAAGATGTAAATACAACTCCTAATAATAATGGTGTATTTCCACTTTTTTTATTGCTTAAAAAAATTAAACAAAAAATTACGATGATTACAGCATTTTTATTTTATTTTTATGTTGACGAATAAATTTTCTACAGCGAGTTAAAGTTTCCCATTTTTGAGTTACCGCTAAAACGATATTTTGGGGCTATCGTGTGATGTCATAAGTGAGGACTCTTACTGACAGTGTTTATTTATGCTGGTTCAGATGAGCGTAGCTTGTGACGTCACAAACCCATTTGCTAACTACGGGCCGTTTTGATTTTATCAATTTTAGAGCGTTTTTAAAGTCAATAATATTGAATGAAAACATAAAAAACAAACATTTTTAGTGGGATGATTAAAATCAGAAAAATGATCTTTAGATATTTACAGTCCTACTACTAAAAGCAAACACATGGTCTGAATTAAATAAAATGGCAAACACAGATATCAATGCACTAAAATTGTGGTTTGATAAAAACCTGTTGACTTTAAAGTCTAAAAAAACCTACTATTTACCATTTTCCATTAAAAAACAAGAAACACCTAAAGAATTAAAATACGATGTAGGCCCTTAGGAGAATTATATTCCTTAGGGCTTCCTGTGTGGAGCTTAAGTAAAAAAAATGTACTTAAATCAAAGTGTCATTAAGAAATTCTGCAAGTATTTCGGTTTTTATTGATGTGACAGCTATTTCGGCATTCAAGGTCATTATGAAGCTATGGTTATACCAAATTGAAACGACTTTTTATGATTTTATTTACCTCTCACATATTCTTTGTTTGATGTTTTGAAGAGTGAAAACCGATTTACTAGAAAATCATTTACGTGAGAGGCACTTACCGATAAAATTTTATAAACCAAAAAATAATATTATGTGTTTATTTTCATGGAAAATCAGTTTTCTTTATTCATTCCCCTACACATGCTGACATGATTTCTTCCATTGATCACTGTTCGAAAGATCGATTATTTGCGATCAATAGGAAGAACTGCGCCCCACAAAATGCATGTTCAAGGATATTATTATTTTAATCTTATACCTCCAACAGATTAACCAAATGAATTACTTGTCGTTAGTACGATTTCAAAATCATATCTCTAAGACGTCGCGGTCGCGTCGCTCGAATCGGAGAAATCCACGTGTTAAACGCCTGTACGATATTATGTTTCAATTACCCCGGCTTTAATGACAATGCTTAACACAGCCTGATTAAGATCTCGATGTTCTGTGGGCGGACTTGGAGCAATGGCTAATTTATATCCGAACCAATCATCTGCCTTCGTTCCCTGAGAGCAATAACGCAATAACCATAAACCAGTTAAATATTGTGTATTATTTATTACAGTTCCCGCAGAGAGCTAGAAGAACCAATCGCTTTGTTATTGTAACTTCTTGTTGGTTTGTTTCTTTTATTATTATGATAAATTGTTGTTGGTATTGGTGAGTTAGGAAATTAAAGCGACTGAGCGCATTTAAAATTACCGAGACGATTCACGGTACCGTGATGGTATAAAAAAGGCGATAAACATACGTTTATACGTTTAAATATGGAAAAATGGTTTAGTAAAACCAATTCCTAAAAAGAAACCAATTTCTAGTCTTATTGATCTCAGACCGATTAGCATATTACCAGCATTATCCAAGGTACTCGAAAAAGTTGTGTTTGAGCAAACAGTAGTCTACGCTGAAACATGCGGGATTATACTTCGTCATCAACCGGGGGTTTCGTAAAGGCCATAACACTACAACAGCTCTGCAATGCATTACATATGATATTCTTGCCTCCACTGATGCAGGCTTCCACTCGATACTAGTTCTTCTGGACTTCTCTAAAGCTTCTCGATGAGCATCACATTATCAGGTTTTAAAAAAATATGATGAAGCAATAAAATGGTTTCAAAACTACTTTAAAGGGACTCTAAAATATTCATCTGACGTTATGATAACGCAAGGGGTACCGCAGGGGTCGAAACTGGGGCCATTGTGTTTTGCTACGAGTATATATACCGCTGACATGATGCAATCTATTGAACACTGTGGTTCGCACATGAATGCTGATGACACACAATTATATTTATCGTTTGACGTAAGTAAAGCTCATCTGGCAGTGGATATGGTAAATGATGACCTACGTAGAGTTTGTACTTGGGCACAAGAGCACGCATTATTTTTTAATCAAAGTTGGAGAGTCAAAGTTTCCTTATACTGTTAATATATTTTTATAACAAATAAATAAATAAATTTTGCAAACAAAAGTAATGTTATGTACTTACACCTTTTTTTCGAAAATCGAAAGAGGTATTTTTTTGTTTTTTTTTTACATGAGCTCCACACAGGAAAAAGGAAAGGAAGGAGAGGAGAGTCCTGGAAAGGAAAAGGGTTTAAGGGGTGGGTGGGAATCTGGGATTCAGTGTGTCCCGGTCATGCACCTCCTAGACCTAGACAAACCTCACCCCATGAATCCGGGCACCCCATAAGTTGGTATAGACATCAAACGAATTTATTTACAGTGACTTTTTTTGTACTTTTACGCTGGTACATACAGTATATAGACAAGTAGTTTTTTTCTGGATGCATTTGAATGATTGAATATTTTGTACTTTTGTTATTTGGCGGTACGTCCTCTCGCTGCATACCCTTTCGGGGACACTTGGTTATATTTCGTCAAGTAGGTATACCACAGTTTTTCCTAAACCGACTACGTATTGTATATAAGTATGCCGGGGGCCAACTGTCGGAGGATCAACTATCATGAAATTTTAAAATCATCTAATACCATTATGTATGATAGATATAAACAAAAAAAAAAATTAAATTTGACTATTCGTACAATTTCATACATGCAATTAAATTTCCTATTGGTAGGTGGGTAAGAGTACCGCTGCCCCGGGAACCGTTTATTAGATAACCAACACCACTCTCATAGGCCGCCACAAGTGGTTCACTATGTTTGGTGACTTAGCAGGGGTGCCGGGTTCATGAGGTGAGGTTTGTCTAGGTCTTGGCGGCGGATGCGTCTGGCCACCTACTGCGTGGCGGGCCGGATCGGGAGAGGCTGTTTGAGATAGACCAAACCTAGACCACTCCAGCCGGACTCTGTCGACGCCTTGCACCACAGTGGGAAGGATGGATTCTTACGTCCGTCACTCCCGGATACATCGACACCAGGTTCTTACCCACCCCTCATACCTTTTTCATTCCCAGAACAACTTCCTCTCCTTCCTTTCCCCAAAAAGACCCTCCACACAGCTTACCCAAAGATGACATTTGAGCTGAGGAATTTTTTTCCTCTGTACCTACCTATCGTAAAGTCAGAAAATACTTAAAATCTTTTTTTTTTTAACATTGCGAGCGAAACTTTCGCGAAAATTTGGAGACAGAAAAATCGTTGCCATGTATGTAAGCAGAAGGTCCTGGGTTCGAGACCCAGAGGTGCCAATATCTTTTTCTGATTTTTCTGTCTCCAGATTTTCGATTGACTTTCGCTAATATTGTCATCGTTTAATTAAATATTAAAAATAATTACCGTTATCACGTAAAGAAATGAACATTTATATGAGCCATGCGTCTATTTCAAAATACAACTTATTTGTTATTAAAAGGCTTCGAAATAGTGAAGAATAAACCATCGAGGATCAGTAATAGGCAGGCAGGTACTTCGGTTAAAGGATGGTGGTAGATTAAGGCTTCGGCCTTGATTCGCTTCTCGCTTCTGAGATCAGATCTGTTTCGTCCACACGGGAATAGACCGACCAGACCAGTGAACGGAGACTGGGTTTACTGGGAAACCGTTTAGTTTGACCCGCTTTAACGAGATGTTACGGCTTCATACTTGATCGGCGTTAGTCGATTATTTTTTAAATTAAAATAATGACTCTAAAGTAAGAAGCCACGCCGGTATTTGTGCACGAAGCAACGATATTTTATAGCGCTCTAACAAGTTCTGTAATCGATTAATGATTCGATTAAAAATCTCAAATTGTAAAACAACTTTTAGATTTTTAAAATTGGTCGATCGTTGCAATGTGTAATGTTACGTTGCCAGAGCATTTTTGTTCTAAAAAAATGTTGCTAAGTAACACTTTATTATTCGTTCAAATTTAATGTCTAACTCAGTTAAAGCTAATTAAAATTTTGATATTTCTTGCACTTACATAAGATGGAAGTTAATTTAATTAGCAAGCAGGTTTGGTCCGTATTTATAATAAATAATACTCGTATATCGCGCTGATAGGTTAGGTACAAGTAAAAGTAGTTTACCAAGAAGACAATTAAAATAGTATATGCTGCAACCGTGATTTGAAATCAGGACCTCCCCTTCCCAGTATCCAGGCTCTAAACTGTAAGCGTTGATTCTGTCCAGCCGTTTTTCCCCAATAGTCATCATATGATGAACTATTGGAAAATATGAACATTGTTTAAGATTTATCCGCCATATCCATTCACCTTTTTGCAGCGGGAAATTGATTCCCTTTTTGATGTAGAAATTGCCTGAATTTTTAAATGCTACTTTTAAGGATCACTAACCATTGCGAAGGGGTATAGATAGGGTTGCCATATCTTAAATTTGGCAACCAGGACAAGACGTGTGAAAACCTCGGATTTTAGAGCCCAGAACCCGGACATGTCAACAGGTTTTTTTAAACACAGTGAGTGTAATAAAAAACAGTTTAAATTGTCATAAACCACCTTTTTATTTATTTTCAAATTAAATTTAGTCGTCTTTTATCATCATTATAAATGTACCTACCTAACGAAACAGAATCTTATTACAGTTTGTTACAAATTGTTTTAATAATCAGTTAGAACTTTTTTATTCTTAAAATAAAACACAAATTATTAATATACTCTGTTACGAAAACAAAATCTTATTAAAATATTAAGCATAACAAAATTCAATTAAATTTTTAAACAAAAATCTTAAAAGTACTGAGACCATTTTAGTATCCAGTCTTACAATTTTTGAGGTAACTCTTTAAATCAATAAGAATTATATCTTTAAATTTTTATCAGCAGCCATTTAAACAACAAAATATTTCTCACCATCAGTCTTCTTAAATCTTAAGCAAAAAAACTGAACCTTCTTAAAGTTTAGACATACTGTAATATAAGTTACGTTAATAATTTTTTTAAACATAAAATAATCAAAAACTATACTCATTTATATCACCTTAAAGTTTTAATCAACAGCCATATTGTAAATTTCTTTTCCGTAATAAAAATAATCATAACGTTAACTACAAAAATGAAACGAAAGTATTGCACTCAAAAGTATATTATTTGATTATCTAGCTTTTAAAGCTTTTTCCTCAGCCTCTCGCCTTCTTTACTTTTCCGTTTTTTTTGTATTTATCACTCTTTCCGATTGCTTTTAGAATATCTTCCCTTTTTAAAAGGAATTTGTAAAAATCAATGCAGCTGTAATCTTGGAAATTGAATTGAATTTTAATTAAAGATAAATGAAACAATGTTACTTTGTTTGAACCACTTTCATATTTTTTTAAAGCCGACCGGTTTCAGAACGACCGTTCCATTCCTTAGGGCAAACGTACACGTTTGACTTTAAATTTTAAGACTTTAAATTTTTTTTAAACCCGGATATCAAATGAAACCCCGCCCGGACGCCCTCTAAACTAGGACAAATCCGGGGAAACCCGGACGGATGGCAACCCTAGGTATAGATAGAGAGGAAGTACCGCCAAACAATTCAGTCTTGATATAACTCCTTACTTTATTCACATTGATGTATCATCTCATTCCGACCCTTCTTTTATTCTGATTCTTGACATGACCCGACGTTCTTCTACCATTCATATTTGTGTCGTACTCGTATATTTTCATTACACTATTTTCTTCATTCATTCGTTCTACGTGCCTAAACCATCACATAGTCCTTTTCTTAATATTTCTCATTACGCTTACATCAGCCTTGCATACTTTACGAATCTCCACATTTGTCACACTATCATTCGTGGTTTACCACCGTAGCGCCTCAGGTATCTCACATCTAGAGCATTCATCCTTCCTCTGCCAGTTCCATGCTATGACTGTAAACAGCACTCTATTATGGACAGTCCCATGACAAATATGTATAATATATAGTCAGTTTTAAGGTTAATATATGTTAGGTTCATTTCATTCTCATCAAGGGTGGTGGACTTTTTATTGTAAAACACTTTTTTTTACTGAAGAGTCGTTTTATTTACAAACACTTTTGAGCAACAATGAAATCAACACTTTTCAGAACTAAATTCGGCCCGGACCTCGCCTGTTCAATACGTGGTATATACTCTAGGTAGGGGTTAATGCAAGAGAACAAAATACTTGAGTATAGCCCTTTTTATACTACTAAAAACTATAAAAATACCGTCTTTTCAGACTGTTAAAATACAATAATAATACGCAATATAAATAGTAGATATCTACTGAGGTCACGTGCCCTAATTTGGTTGGCTGATAACACTAGCTTCTATAAAACTCCACAGAGGTCTCTAATATGCATACTCTTTTAATAAGCTAAAAATAATTAAACCAATGGAATTAACTACAGTATTTATCTCATAGATGTCACTAACTATACTTACAGTATTTATCTCATAGATGTCACTAACTATTCTTAACAATATAACTAGATATCCTCGAAGGGTGTGCAGGCGGTGTGCCAGTGGAGGTACCACCGAAAAACAAAAGTGTAAAACATATTTCCATTCAAATGCATCAAGGATAAAATTACTTGTCTACATACTGTATACACCAGCGTATAAGTACAAAAAATCGACAATGCCAACTTATTATTAATGGAATTTTTTAAGTGCATTTTAGATTTTAATTTGGTAAGGATCAGGTTTATAGAAAACTTTCAGCGCTTCAATATCATATTAAATAATAAAGAAACAATTTTTTTAAAAACAATTCAATGCTGCAAAATAAATTGCAATAAAAACAAGTTAGCCGACCTTGTACTGTAAATACATTACATGTTTTACCCGATCCTTATAAACTGCCTTAGAAACTTTAAATTTTTTTTTTTTAATCATTTTTAAGATCTCACAGGTAAAAACACTCTCCCAAATTTAGCACCAGCCTGTATCACACCCAACACTGAACCAAACCGGGAGAAAATAGTCTAGTTTGGAGATTGGTCGGAGTTTGTTTCGGGATGAAGTAAGATTTCCCACGGGCCGAGGGGCGGTACCAATTTAATCCAAGTCCCAAAATATTGTTCCTGAACATTCGCCAACCATCCTCTGCCGCCACAACAGATTGTTCAATTTTAAATCCAATTAATTTACTCATTAAACTCAAGATCATGATACGAGATAAACATATTTTTATAGCATTTAGGATGTTTCGGTTCGGCCGCATTAGTTAGCCTCGTCTCGCTCGCGCTGGGCGGGTTAGAGGAGATCGCAGCATCCAATGTATATTAGTCTCGAACAGCATCGATTATCGATAGATAAAGGCCATTGGATTAACTTTACAAGTGCGCGAGAGGCTCGGGTTAATGTAATTTACGCAGTTGTTAAAATATGATGCAGTGGCGTACCTTAATGTTTTGCCCCCACGCAACGTTCTCCTACCAGAATAAATCAGCCCTGATGGATGATTGTGATGTGTTAAGATAGCGTTACGAGACAATTGACACAAAAAGACAAAATCCGTTAGATGGCGGAAGACGTACGTCGTACCTACGTTATCGGCTGTCAAATTTCTGTGATTTTCTATGGGTTTTTAAATGGCTTGTCTATACCTGTCGTGTTTTGATGTCAGTTGGCGTGGCTTAATTACCCACTTAACACGATTTACAATGTATTAGTTATTATAACTACTTACACATAAGTCTAATAGGTGTTCATAAATGACTCTCCGTTTGTGGTATTATTTTGATGTTTGTGCGCGATGACATTCGATTCGCAAAACGAGGATTACGCGGCAAACGCGCCGTCATCTCTAGCATTAGCGCAACTACTTTTAAGAGTTGGTGTCTTAACTCAAACGTAGTATTTAGCTTGTTGGCGCGATACGGAATACCGCTTAATGTCAAAATGTGTCGTGTACAGCCGATTTTGCACGCGTTAGGCTATCGTAAAAGTTACAGAATCACCCATTGACTTAATTTTATTCTCACGGTAGTCTTATTGTGTATAAATATTCTTATAAAAAATATTAAATCAACTGTCACAAACATTAAATGTAATACTTAGATTAACCAAACAAATACTTATTAAAAAATGCTAGGTACTAACTTCGTAGTAAGTAGGTTGGTAGGTACTTATTAGGACAAAATGGTACTTATGTAGGTAGTTAAGTATTTTCAAAGGGCAAAGTTCTTGCAAAAAGAAGGAGTAAGATTATTAACAATCAAAATGTTCAAAAATTTCGAATTAAAACAAACACAGGTATCTACAAATATAATATATCGATAGTGAACATTAGAAATGCTATGAAGGAAAATAAATTCAAAAATTAGTTAGGTAAATATCTAATTTTTCTCCGTTTTTTTCTCTTTCGATCTGCGTCATCGAAATATTTCTAGGAAAATGAGTGCGATTTTTACGACGTGCATTTTTGGAGGACTTTTTTTCTGAAAAATTAAAAATATATTAAATACTGTTAAATAATTTACAAATGAGAAATTTACAAAGATATGTTATTATTTTATATAATTAAGTATTCTGCAAGATCTATTCAATGTCATTTTATAATAAAAACTTACATTTACAATAACATAAAAGAAAAGAATAGGCACATCGTTATTAATACAACTATGGAATTACAAAAAAAAACTTCTATCAATCCTTTTTAAGTAATTCTAACAAACGCTTTAATCTTAACATTTATTCAATCATACCTATTATATATATATATATATATAATCTTAACATATCAGAGGCGGATTATTTCTTATTATTAGTAATTTTTAGTATCATGATAAATAAAACATGATACTAAAATATGAAAACTTGATCCCAAAATGAAATTGACGAAAAAACGTTAAAGATGAAAACAAAAATATTTTCAAGCTGATCGTATTTTACATACAAACAACAGCAGAAAAAACAATGAAAAACAGCAGAAGTCACTGTCATCCTCTATAATATAGAGGATCACAGTTTGCAATAATATATAGAGTCTATATATTATTGCAAACTGCGATGTACCTTGTTTATATTAATATAATACAAGCTGGTATATTTATTTAAAAATGGTCCCCCGGGGCTTGCACCGTAGTGTTCCGCCACTGGTATGAAGGTTTATTGGTAGATCGATGGCCATTTGCATAGATCTATTGCTGCGCCATTTTTGGTAATACGTTCTCGAATTACAGCTTTTTATTGCGAGTGTTTATAAATTCGATACGCTTTTTGCGTCATTTTTTTAGGAATGAATGTTTTTATATGATAAATAATTTGACGTTCGATTTTATAACGGCACCTCCACTTTTTTGTAATAAAGCCCACATGTTTATTCGGAATGTCGTCATTACATTAAAAAAGTGTTAAGATATTCCGAAGTAAGTACCTACCTATCAATAAATCTACATATTGGAATTCTCGTCGGAGTAAATATTTTATTCTGAAAAAATCTTCATAAAGGGCAAAATAATATTGTTATTTAATGGGTTGATTTTAGATTTTCATGTCTAAAAGTATTTTTTTGGGTGTTATGCCGTTTTGCGCTACCTCCTTATTTAGCCAACCTTTCGGACATCGTCATGGCAGATGTCTGATGGACACTGTGACGTTGTCTGAAATGTGGGCTAAAGAAGGAGGTAGCGCAACACGTTATTGTACACAACATTGTCGTGAATGTTTCGAAGAACTTTGCACAAAGCCCTCGCAACGCACGGGATTTCAGCTATTCTATAATTAATATGAAGAAGAGTGTCTGTGGCGGCCGCAGGGTGGCTTTGTTTTTAACACAAATCTACAGTTTTATTCCAAGATTGGCCAAATTTTGCACACCTGACCTTAAAAGAGGAACGTCACTTTTCCACCTCTTAAGGCTCTCCAACCGGGCTCGAAAAGAAGAAAATGGAGATATACGAAATTACGAATGTTAGAGGAGAGCGCTAACATTTACAGCGACAAAATCAATGCGAAAATTGCGAAAATGTTTAATAAAACACGACTCGTTTAAAATAGAGCAAAAATCTCGCGGGCATTGTCTTAAACAGCATTTAATGACACAGTGTGAATTTTTTCATACATATAACTTGTAAAATAACTGAAACAAAAGTGTTTATAATAATTTTTAGAGAACACTTTGCGATTTTTTTCTGTCGAGGGAATTTTATATAATTTGCGTTTCGGCGCGGGGAATGTCTAGATATTATCTTCAAGAATAACATATATTTTTTGAAGAGCTTTAAAACCTAACGTGTTTAAGGGAGATATGTAAGAAATCGGTAGAAATTCGGGTTGCGGGCCCTTAAAACAGAATTTTGATATTATATTATAATAAAACGAATATAAAACTTATCACTCGCAAAAAAAAAAATAGAATTTTGATAATTTTTGATGAAATTTTGGCAACCCCGGGAACTTCTTTTAAAATATTATAAATGTCGGTGCGACTAATCTGGGTGTGAGTGCTTTTAAGTTGATTTTTATGTTCAATGGAAAAATGCAAAAATTCAATAAATTCTCTAAATACTTAGCTAACCATCGTACAAGAAAGGTGACCGGAAGATAAGTGCAATAACGTCGGGAGGTGATTCTACACTATAATACAGGTAAAACAGATACATACATTCTTAAGTTTTTTAGGGCAGTTTTCAGGTGAAAAAGTAAAATTGTTTGTGTCGAAAAAAATCTTCTACGAAAAATAATTTTTGCATGAAAAAATAAAGTGAATTTCGATAAAGGTTATTGATCTTTTTTACTTCTGCCTCCAAGTAAAATCACCTCGCGAAGTTAGTGCACTTTACCCAACATTCTGTACATATTATTTGTTAACTGTTTGGAAAGGTTATTAGGAAAATTAAGGTCGTTATGAGTTAAAGATTCATTGGGACAGATTAAGAGAAATTAAATTGTGGGTAATCTGACTGCTGATCCTCCGATAGTTGCTCCCCCGAAATTTATTATAAAATTATTACTTTTTGTTCATTATTCACCAATTTCCATACTGAAATCGACTTCAAAAACACATTTAATAATAAGTAGGTATGAATATCAAACGAATTTATTTATAGTATCGATTCTTCGTACTTATTCGCTGATATAAGTAAAGTAGTTTTTTCTTTGATTCATTCGAATAAAAATATGCTTTTGCTTTTGTTATTCTGCGGTACATCCTCACTGCACACACATTCGGGGATACTTTGTTATATTTTGTGTAAGTAGGTATACTGTATTTTCTCTAAATCAACTGAATATTGTAGATACCTACATAATTATGCCCGGGGACAACTGTCGGATCGGGGGATCAGTCGTCATTGCACCGAAGTTGTGGTGAAATGTTCCCTTCACCAGTTGTGACTGGATAAATGACCTCAGCATCCCACTTTGATATCCACCAACACCTCTCCACCAAAGATGTGGATGAAAAAATACTTCGTTCAATTAAAACTAATCCTAAACGTAACTTACAGCTCTTCATAACCATGTGATAAATTCAAAAGTAGGAAGAATCAGAAAGGCGAATAAATTCTCGAATCAAAACTCAAATAGTTAGGTGAGTGGAATGGGCTACAAAAGAAAGGGGAAATAGTGGAATAAAAAAGAAATAAAACGGAACACGGAATCCGACGACGCAATGTCATTTTACGTAAAACGTTTCACCGCAAATCGCAACCCTCTCGGCAGCAAATAACCCGGTGCTTTAAACCTGCTGAATCCGCCGAAACTCAGCACTTTACGGTTATTTCCTCGGGTTATTTCTCTTTGTGTGACGGTTGATAGACTCCACGGGCCGTGTCCTACTCGCTTCGGTTACGAACCATTAGCCCCGGATTGGAGCGACGAGCACCACAAAACCACCCCAAAAAAAACCTATACGGTGAACGAGTTTACCACCTAAGAAAAATGTCAGAAAATATAATCTACGAGGGTTGTCCAAGAATTAAAGACCAGTCTAATTTAAAAATTCAGGAAAAATTTATATTTACAAAAAATCATATGTCATTTTAGGTAGGTAGGTACATATCCCCACTATTTTTCGACATAGTCCCCGTTATGATAGATGCACTTGGTTTCGCGACTTTTCATCCCGTTACAAAATATCTCCGACAAAATATCCCCGACAAAATATCGTACGGACAAAACATCCCCCAACAAAATATCTAATAAAACCTAACCTGCAGACAGCGAAGCTTCTATCGCAAACGGACGCAAAGATCGCACTGAAGCAGCTACCAAGCCGGATCGCCGTTCTTTAGGGGAAAGTCTGTGATACATGCTAATTCCGCCATATTTCGAGAAAAATGTTCACGTCGCCGAAAATGAGGAGCGGTCTTTAATTCTTGGATAACCCTCATAGTACGACTGTACACAACCCTCGCCCTCCTGCTTGGAAAGTGGAAAGGATCAGGTTCAGAAGGTGCCGTTGGTTTCGGTACGAAAGGTTCCTTCGATATTAGCTTTTCTCGGAATATAAGAGATACGCTCGCCAGTTTATATTAATATATTGTGGGTGAGAATTTTAGGTGTGATCAATTTATTGATTAGGTCGGTGGTTAGGTGATCAAAATTAAATTACCTAGAATTAAGCAGATTAAATTTGGCGTTCAGTAAAGGAATGATTAGTAGGTACCTATACACATTAAAAAGAATATTGGCTTAAAATCTTTCAGGTTTTCCAACGATTCAACTTCAACAGGTATATATCTATTTATCACAAAAACGTTAAATAAAAATGTATTCATATTTCAAACTCTATTTAATTCACATGCTTTGAAAAGAGACAGTTGTTTCACAGAAATTCAGTAAGCGGACAAGCTTAACAACATAACATTTGTCCTCTTCTGTGATCAAAAGCGGAAACGATCGGCAAATCGGCATTATTTAACGGGGATTCTTCAACGGTAAAAAATGGCGCTGAATGGCCATTTGATGACAGTGTTACATTTGATTTTTTGTGAAACAACCCGTCCTTACTTGGGATTTTTCGTCCTGATTTTTGGGATGGAAACATTTATTTTTTCACATTTTGAAATTTGTAAAAATAACAAATTATAAGAAAGAATCGTTCAACGTAACGAAAACGGCTCACTCCGTGACAGTTGATCCCACGACAATTGCCTCCTCGGTTTACTCATATACCTACAATATGCAGTCGGTTTAGAGAAAATAGGCATACCTACTAACACAAAATATAACTAAGTATTTCCGAATGGGTTTGCAGAGAGGATGTACCACCGAATAACAAAAGTATGAAACATATTTTCATTCAAATGCATCAAGGATAAAAGCCCTGTATATACCAGCGTATAAGTACAAAAAATCGACACTAAATAAATTTGTTTGATTTACATACCATCTAAAAGTAGTCGCGAAACTGCGACTCTACTATTAATTGGCGGTAAATGCTGCAGAGCAAAGCCTATGCAGCCCTCGAAGGACCAGTCCCGAAACTACGTGAAAACGCTAAGTTATACGGGACGATTAAATAGCATACACTCGCAAAACCTGATGGACAGAAAGTCGATAGTTCAGATCTTTTGGAAAATTAGATAAGCACAGATTGGAATAAGGAAAATAGGACTCACCGTTGCAGATGGGGCCTCGCTGATCTCCAGTTTTGATGTACACTTCTCACTGTATAAAATTCGCAATATTCTTATAACAAGACGTTACGATACATGCGCCCTGTATGAGATGTTATTTTGTACTGAGCAGGAAAGCACACTGTCACCTCTCCAAAGTTGAGTACTTGCAACAATTTTCATGGTGACATTTTGGAAGGAAAGATTAGGTAGGTGGGATAAATTCAGGATTTTGACACTTTTCTTACTGAATTAAAATTACTCGATTCCTTACACATCAATCTGTCTCTTGACGAATCACATTTAGAAAGATCAAATCCTTATAGGTACTACTGCACCACCCACCTTTACATGTTGTTTTTATTTTCCAAAATACACTCGTCAAAGAATACATTACATATTAATATTAAAATGTTTTTCAGGATTAAATAACATGTGTTCACAATAATGTCCTCTGCGTGCGAACTCTATCTAAATTCCTTTTAATGGACAATATACAGTGTTAATTTCAAGCGACCTCTCAGGTAAGTATGGTCCTGTTTTCATTAAATTTTAGGCAGCATCGCGTTCATTGGTCAAAATATTGTACATATATTTTCGTATCGGTGATCAATGAACCGGTGTATGCAGTTTGTAGCCATAAGTTGTTTTTAATTGTTTGTCTAGCTTGTAGTTTTTTAGATTTTAGAAATGTATTATAAGTTTGTACAGCGCCCTTGAGGTGATTTTCCACAAAAACGGCGCTATATAAATCATCCAAATATTATTATTATTATTATATCTACCCACCAAGTCTGCGAATGCAATACCCAATCAATCCCATATAAAAATGCGCGAACAAAGGGTATTCTTGAAGTCGATTTTAGGTTTGAAATTGGATAATAAAATAATAAAATAATGCACAAAAAAATATATTTTTATAATAACCATAATTTTGGGGGTATAACTGTCAAACGGGCCAAATGAATATGTAGGTAAAATTAATATAATACCATCTATGATCAAGTGTTGGAAGAAATGATATAATAATTAAAAATAAAATGCGTCGAGTAAGTATTATAATACAAATTATAATACCTAATACTTGCATTTTATCGCACAACATAAATGAAGGTGTGCATAGTTTAAGATTGTTAAGTAACTCCCATTCCCGTCCACGGGAGATTAATCTTGTGTAAACAATGACCGATTAAATCAATATTCCGTAATGAGCCACCGGTTGTCATAAAACTCATTCCCCTTGAAGCACTCTTGACGTAAATGATCTCTTTTATTCACTTATTTATCGCGGAGTTAATAAAAGAGGCGTTAATCACACCATTGATGATACCTTCCGCTCAAATAAGACCGGCTTAATAACATAGAATTTGCCTCTCAAAAAGTTTTAAATGTCATGTGACGCTCCACATACTAAAGTCTACCTCGCGATGCTCAGCGTCTTCGGGTCAGTGCGCTTGATGGCGGGTAATGGGCATGTCGCCTCGGGCTGGCATCTCGCCTCTCACAGCATCCAGGGAGATCGATCAGGGGATAATACATAATACTGGACCAGCACACTGAACAGACCCAGGGTTGCCAGGAGAGTATGTTGTCTAGGAGGTTTCCATCGTGATTCCACGTCACAACGCGTTCAGTGTTCATCTTGAGTACGTGCTACCGGCTGCGAACAACAACTCTCGTGCAGAAACAGACCTATCCATATATAAGTTGAAAATTATCGTTATTACAAATCTCTCCAATTACGTGCGCTGTAAAGGTGTGGTTGCTTAGTTACTTGTTGAAAGTCTGACGGTTGTATTTTATTGTTATTAATTTTTGTAGGATCTAAGTTGTATCTAATAATATGAAAAATCTTTGGTTCGTGTTGTGAGTTTGTTTTTCTAATGTAGGTAGTCGACACGCTTAATAACAATAAACTTTTATGTGAGAAGAAAATGTAGGAGTCTAAAGCACCTTTCTATTCCAAAATAAATATAATATGATCTGATTACTAGATACTTACATAGGTACTGATGCGGTATGAATGAGTATTGAGCAGTTGAGATAGCATGATGTATGCAGGAGTGGAAGCGTTTTTAGTTGCGACTAGAAGAGTTACTATAGTATATATCTTTTGCGACAGTGTAACGCGTGTTAAATCTGCCGTATCTCACATCATTTTGAGAGTTTTCTTAAATGCGGTATTCCATATTACGTTAACGAGCTAAAAACTGCGTTTGTGTTAAGACACCAACTCTTAAAAGTGGTTACTCTACACCCAGAGATGACGGCGAGTTTGCCGCATAATCCACGTTAAGAGATGTCACTCGCGGGAAAATTTTTAAATCGAATGTCATCGCGTACAAACATTAAAATAATACGAAAAACTCTTAGTCATTTATGAACGCCTATTACTCCTAAATGTAAGTAGTTTCATTCAACAAACGACATGCATAAACAAACCATTGAAAGCCATTAAAAATCACAGAAATTTGACAGCCGATTTTTCCTTTATGTTTTAATTGTAACGCGAAGATGACATTAAATATACGGAATCACTTTTCTATTCAAGGGTCATCACCGATCGAAATGATGACTGGGAAGTTACTACCTTTTTGATGACATAAAAGGCAATAAACAGAATAAGAGAAATAGAAAATAAGTCAAGTTGAGGGTGTGCTGAGACAGATATTATATCACATCTAGAATCGATTTAGTAGGTAGTAGGGATTAGGGATGTGACTTTTACATAAATATTCGATTATTATATAATCGATTTTTTTCTTAGCTTAATAGATTTTCCCCAAATTTTTCAAATTAAAATAAACGCGTAAAATATCCTAAATCACAGTTTTATTAATAATATATTCAACAGGAATTATTTATACAAGTTTTAAAATAATCAACTGGAATTAAAAGTTTTTTAAAAATAATTAACAAAAATTACAAATCGTTCGTTGACTCTGTAGACTTAATCTAGTGACAAGTTTGATTAGAAACTTCAACTAAACTGCTTTCAAAGCACAAAAGTAATGTCATCGTAGACGCACAGATAGCGTATGTCATGTTTTGTTTATAAACATCATAGATGTTCGCGCTCTGGATTCCGGACTAATAACTAAGCGTGCAGGGCTGCGAATGAAAAAATCGGCGGTGTAAAAAAAAACGATTCGTAACTAACCAATTTTTTAGAAAATTAAAATCGCTCAATAAAATCGATTTTTGTTGGAGAAAAATATTTTTTTTTTTATAATCGATTATTTTTCACATCCCTAATAGGTAGTATTTTCTGCAGGGTAGGCGGAGAGGATAACCCGCAATCTAACTCTGTCTCAGCCCACCGGGCATAACCGATATTTCTCCATCAACCCCCTAAATAAAATTTACTCACGACGGAGGGCGGAAAGATAAATATTTTTACGCCCCCCAAAGACCAACGACAAAATTAACATCAATTCGAATCATTTTTCGATAATTGAATGTTTAGACTATACTGGATTATACTAGTCACCATGACGCAACCCTGCGAACAATATAACGTATAACTTATTTCGTCCATTAATAAAATCGGTCGTACTTTCCGCGTATCTTCGCATTTTATAAAAAGTTATGCCAACCAGAATTTTTGCACAAGGGTAAGAATTATACGTATAGTTTGCTCACCATTAAACGGGGTTTTTCAAAATATTGTTTGTTATATTTAACGTGGTTAGATGTCCAGTTACTTGTAACTTGTACGTCATCTTGTCAAATATGAAACTAGGTAATTTTAATCCCAATCATTATTTTATTTTTTGTCGAGTAGTATCAATTTGTATCTATTAGGCAATTTTTACTTTTAATAATTTTTTAACACTATGGGATTTAGCTTGCGAGAATGAGATAGTATAATCGGTCTCCTCTTTGTGCGGTGCTTAGTAGCCTCCCCACTCTTTTCTACTTCAGTTTTCAACTCACTTCACTTCCACCGCGTGTGAATTGTTTTATAGGTTCTACAAAAAAATCACGAATGGTGGGCTAGGGTATCTTGAAATGTGCACAATTTTTCTGAGTTGAACTCCTGGATAGACGAAGCAATTTTCAGCCCAGTTAATTAATTAATCTTGAATCATGAATTCGTTCAAGGAAATAACTGCCGAGGGGGGATGTCCTCGCAATTCTGAGGTCGCGAGTTCAAATCCCGGCTTGCCAAAGTAAATTTCATTTTTATTTTTATTTTAACTTTATGAGTAAAACCTCAAATTGTAATATTTAATTAAATGAAGACAATATAAGCGAAACTCAATCGAAAATCTGAAAACAGAAAAATCAGAAAAAGATATTGACACATCTGGGACGTTAGGGTTCGTGTCCCAGATGTGTCAATATCTTTTTCTGATTTTTCTGTTTTCAGATTTTCGATTGAGTTTCGCTTATATTGTCTTCATTTAATTAAATTTCATTTGATTGATTTGTGTTATTTGACATTAAAAATATATTAAGATAGTAGCTTTAGATACTTTGCCACAAAAATATTCAACATTCTCCCAGAAAACATCAAACTGAGTCAAACACAGAGAGAGTTTAAAAAATATGTTAAAATATGGATACATTCTAATGATCGAGCCTATACTGGTGCCCTCACCCAAACGCCCAGTCATTGACAGTTGTTATTGTAGTAATAACCTTGCAGTTTATGAATTGTGTTGGTATATGCAAACAATAATGTTCACTAAAATAAAGTTTTTGCTGTATGGAGACCTACTTTACACATTTATAAAAAAAAACATAGATAAAATTGCGAGAAACAATTAACAAAAATTCTGCCTCAATACAGGTTCACCTAGTGAGGCAGGCTATGCACAACTAAAAATACTGTATAACTATACTACTCCTGTGTAACCTTTCTTACGTTACTTACTATTTGTAAATTTTTCTGTACTGATTGATGTAATCTATTTGTAAACTACTTTGAGCATGTAATTTTTTTAGTTATATTGTTGTTATTTCATTGAATAAAGATTATTATTATTATTATTAATGTATTTTTGCGACACGTTCTAGAGTGAAAGATACTCTCAGTATAATCCTAGTGAAAGACCACCTTTCATAATTAAAACGTTGCTTGAAATAGCTTTAGTTAAGATACGTTTTAAGATTTTTACGGCCAAAAGTAAACTTAACTAAAGCCTTTTTCGTTATTTGTTTTTGGGGTGTTTTGCCGTGTTGCGCTACCTCCTTCTTTAGCCAACATTTCGGACAGCGTTGCAGTGTCCATCATCAGGGCAGATCCGACAGATCCGGTAGATCATCTACCGGATCTACACATCTACCGGATCTGCCCTGATGATGGACACTGCAACGTTGGCTAAAGAAGGAGGTAGCGCAACACGGCATAACACCCCAAAAACAAATAACGAAAAAGGCTTTAGTTAAGTTTACTGACCAGATCTGAATAGTCCAACATTTGTTCTCCCTGAAGGATAGAGAGCAAAATAAACCAAGATTAAATGTTATAAGTGAGTTTTATTATAATGAATTGGTTACACGACATCGTCAAGGTATAGCCGACCTAGAAGGGTGACGCGAAGCATAGATAGTGTTGCCATCTATGGGCAATCGTCTGATACAAAGGACTGTTTGCTTTATACGAATTTATTATTCTAACACCTGCCCTTAAACTAAACAGTCTGTAAACCAAGATTAGAAACACAATTCAAATGTTTATCTTTACACAAAGGTTTGGTTAAAACATCTGCAGGCATATGTTCAGTAGGCAAATATTCTAAATCAATGATTTTATCCTTTACAATTTGTCTTACATAATGATGTCTAATATCTATATGCTTGCTTCGACTGTGATTAATCTGACTGTTACATAATTTTTGTGCTGACTGACTATCGTTAAACAGAGTCACTGGCAACAATTTACCTAGACATTCATGTAAGAAATTTCTGATAAATGTAGCTTCCTTTGCTCCTTCACATAAAGCCATGTATTCACTTTCAGTAGTTGAAAGTGCGACCGTTCTCTGCTTGCGGCTTTCCCACGATACAGCAGAGTTACCTATTTTAAACACGTAACCCGTGTATGAACGTCGGTCTAGTTGGTTTGACGCCCAATCTGCATCCACATATCCTGTAATTGACAATGTGGATTTTTCATATACTATGTGGTGATCCATAGTTCCCTTTAAATATCGCAGAACCCGTTTTCCTGCTTTCCAGTGAATTTCAGAGTGACAATTATTAAATTGACTCAATATGCTTGCAGCGTGAGCAATATCAGGTCTTGTGCATACTGCTATGTACATAATGCATCCAATGAGGCTTCTGTACCTGCTGTTATTATCGGCTTGATTCCCTTTTTCAAACTTCATACCGCTTTCTAAAGGTGTATTCACAGGCTTACAATCAGCCATATTAAACTGTTGTAACACTGTTTGTATGTAGTTTCTTTGATCAAGAATAATTTTATTTTTCTCTTGTTTTAATCGCATTCCCAATATATGTGTAGCCCGACCAAGGTCTTTCATTTCAAATATTCTCATCAGTTCCTCCTTCAACTTCTTTTTCTCTGGTGTATCCTTGCTAAAAATTAAAATATCGTCCACATACAACCCTAATATCATCAGATTACCATTTGTATCTGATTTTATGTATACACAAGGCTCCTTAAGTGACTTTCTGAACTGGAGGTCTGTCAAAACATTATCAATCTTGTCATACCAGACCTTTGATGCTTGTTTAAGGCCATATATTGCTTTATTTAGTTTAAATACATGGGTTTCCTTACCCTTTATTTTATATCCATCTGGCTGTTCCATGTATACCGTCTCCTTTAATTCTCCATTTAAGAAGGCTGTCTTCACATCCATGTGATCAACATTCATATCTAAGTTGACTGCCAGAGCAAGCAAGCTGCGTATTGTAGAATATCTTATCACAGGCGCGTAAGTATCTGAGTAGTCTATGCCGTATTCCTGCGTAAATCCTTTGGCAACAAGACGAGCTTTACAACGTAGAAGTTGTCCTTCAGATCCCAGTTTCTTCTTGAAAACCCATTTGCATTTGACTGCTTTCTTTCCATCTGGTAGTAATGTTAGGTTCCAAGCTTTATTCTTTTCAAATGATTTATACTCATCTGCTATAGCTTCCTTCCAGTATTCTTTATCAGGTGCCGACAGCGCCTCGTGTATTGTCTGTGGTTCGTAACCGTGACTTGCTGCTGTCATAGCCACCACTGCATTTGAAGATTCTTCATAGTCTTCATAATCACTTGACGCTTGATCCATAGTCATTTCAGGATTCCAGGTGATATCTTTAGGGTCATCAACATAGTTAAGTTCAGTAGAACTAGATGAAGACAATTCCATAACTTCTGTAACTGAAGACTCAACAACATTGTTTTCAATAGTGTTCACATCTACATTATTATTAGAAAGTTCCAACTGAAAATCATTAATGCAGTTTTCCTCGTTAGCTACCGCATCTTTATACATTTTCTCTTCAAAAAACTGTACATCTCTAGACTTGATAATTTTTGAAGGTTTTTCTGGATCAATTAATCGATATCCCTTCGATTCAGTACAATATCCAACATGGATATATTTTTTACTCTTTGGATCCAATTTCTTGCGCTTTTCATACGGGATCATTGCATAAGCAACACAGCCAAATACTCTTAATTCAGATAAATTGACTTTCTTACCAGACCATTTCTCTTCGGGTGTGGTACCTCTCACCGCCTTGCTTGGTGATTTATTCTTAATAAATATTGCCATATTCAATGCCTCTGCCCAGAACCTCCGGTCCATTCCAGCATCTTGCAGCATGCATCGTCCAGCCTCCACAATTGTCCGGTTGGCCCGTTCTGCTACTCCATTCTGCTGCGGAGAGTATGGGACGGTCAATTGATGCTCGATGCCATGTTCTTGTAGAAACATCTGGAACTGCTTATTAACATATTCACGGCCATTGTCTGTTCGAAGAGCTTTGATTTTTAAATTGGTCTGATTTTCTACAAAACTTTTGAAAATCTTAAATATCGGCAATACTTCATCTTTACTCTTAAGAAAATAACCAAATGTCATTCTTGTGAAATCATCTATGAATGTTAATAGATATTTACTGCCACTAAATGAGGAAACTGACATAGGACCGCACAAATCGGAATGTATGAGGCCTAGCTTCTCAGTAGCTCTGTTGAAAGACCTTTTTGGGAATGGCAATCTACTTTGTTTTCCCTCAAGACATGCTACACAGGGAGTATGTTTGCTATCAGTGTAATCAATTCCACTAGCCATACCTTTTTTAAGTAAATCCATACTACGCCTATTCAGATGCCCAAGTCTGCGATGCCATAAATCTTGGGATGGCTTCGCTTCACACAAATTCACAGCTTCCGTTTCATGATCCATGGACTGCTTCATACGCAATGGAGCCTCCAAATCCATTGATTGACAGGCTGCATTCAGCTCACTCGTGTTTGTTGACGGCTGACTCATTGTGTCCAATTGGTAAACACCATTGACCTTCGTAGCACTGGCGACTACATCTTTTCCACAATAAATATTACACTTCTCTGTGTCAAAGTGCACATCAAGTCCTTTGGCTGCCATTTTTCCAACAGAAATAAGGTTTGTTGACAATCCCGGTACGTAAATAACCTCACTTATTTTCGTCGTTTCTTTGTGTGCTTTCAACAACAATTCCACATCACCGTGTCCTTCACTGTGCATCTTTTGTTTATTTGCCACTGTTACTGAACGCGGAGTTTCCACAACGTAGTTTTGTAATAAATTTTTGTTGTTCGTCATGTGACAAGTAGCGCCGGAGTCGACATACCAAACATCCGAGTTAATGTCCACAGCTAATGCCGTCAATAACGTTCCGTTCCACGCTTTTTCATATTTTTCACTCCGTTTGTCACTTTTATTAATTTTTGTTGGACAGTTTCTAGCGTAATGATTAGGCTTTTTACAAATAAAACAATTGATGACCTTGGTAGATTGTTTGTTGTTGACACCTTTTGTTTTCCGGTTTTTTTTTTTTTTTTTTTTTTTTTAATGGCTCTTCACCCCAAAAGAGTGTTCTGGCCAGTGTCAAGTGAATGCTTTTGTGAGTGTAATTTTGTGAGTGTAATTTTTGGTTAATATTAACTAATTTCGTTTTAATAACAAGAACCTATCTACATTATATAATAATACTTTACAAATAATAATAATAATAATACGCAAAATTATTACAATAAGAGATGATTTTAATTAAACATAACAAGGAAATTAAAAGATATGCTGACACAATTTATTGTGCGTAAAAAATAAAATAAATAAATAAATACATGAAACTTAACTTACAGTTACAAATTGATGCTGTTAATATTCAGGAAATTAGCCAAGACTTTATACACGCGTTTGTTCACAGAAGATAGCAGGCATGCAATGTTGTAGGGAGGCAATATGCCCGAACTGATTAGGTGAGGGATGAAATTTTTGTATGAATTATTTATAGGACAACTGAAAAAAATATGATTGAGATCCTCTTCACCAAGACGACATTCACACATCGCAGAATTCTTAATATGAATTTTTGTCAGGTGAACATTGTGGCAGCAATGTCCTATCCGCATGCGGCAAATGGAGGATGTTGAGAATTTGTTAAAAGAAAGTCTGGAAAACCACGGTTTTGAAGGAATCGTTGGCTGAATTGTGAAAAAGCTATATCCTTTTGATTGACTAGATTCTTCCCAATGATTCTGCCATGTGGAAATCATGTTTTCCTTTAATTTTACGAGAATGTCATCGGTGTTTAAAAATTTATATAAAATATCCCCCGAAATAATGGCATCTTTCGCCAATGAATCGGCCTTTTCATTTCCAGGGATACCGCAGTGACTAGGTATCCAAGCCAAGACGATTTCTTTGCCAGAGTCGGTTAATTTATGAATTAAAGTGCGAATTCCAACACAGAAATCGTCTTCTGGGTAATGGAAAGGGGAAGAGTTTAATTTTTGAAGTGCACTCAGGGAATCGGAGAGAATTAAGAAATTTCCAATGTGAACATCGTCAATGTATTTGAGGGATTCAAAAATGGCTATACATTCAGCAGTGAAAACGGAAGCCTCTTTTGGAAGTTTAATTTTTCTATCGACTTGATCTGATGGGCAGTGGAATGCCGCTCCCACATGGTTTGATAAGGGAGACTTGGAACCATCTGTGTAAATAATTTTCCAGTTGGAATATTCCGAATATAAAATTTGGATAAGTTTTCTTGGAGCATCGTGATTGTTAATTATACCGAGAGAAAAAAGAATATTTGGTTTACACAAATGAATACGAAAGGAGTTGGCATATAAAGGAAGTCTGTCTGATGGATTTAAGAGGGGTTTATACGAACAGTACGTATGGAGGCTTTTAACAAGAAGAGGGATTGATTTGTTCCTCCAATATGGAAGTGATTTCACTTGAGCAGTGAGTGCAGTAATTTTGTCTTTCAGTGGGTGATTAGAGAGTCTTAAACATTTAAATAAAAACTTGTCAGCCAAGAACTGTCTTCTGAAATGAAGAGGAGCCTCCACAGCCTCCACTTGTAAAGCGTTAATTGGGGAAGAACGCATTGCTCCGATAATCAATCTTAAACTTTGAAATTGAATACGGTCCAACCTTGCGAGGTTCTTTTTAGAAGTGGGTTCAATGAGGAATGACGCGTAATCCAAATGACTCCTAACATATGCGTTATAAAAAAGTTTTTGGGTGAATGGATGACTTCCCCACCAGACCCGTGAAACGGCACGTAAAGTGTTGAGGCCAGCTTGACATTTGTTAATGATTAAATTAACATACGGGTTCCATGTTAACTTAGAGTCTAAAATTACCCCAAGGAATCTTATTTGTACCTGCATAGGGAGAATCGAATTATTTATTTGGACTGTTACACGCGGAGTAGCACGTTTTCTGGAAAAGACGATAACATTGCTTTTGGACGGAGAAATTTCTAAGCCGTGATTTTTTAACCAGGTGTCAAGGTTTTTCATGCAAATGTTAATCACATCCTCCAGAATAGAAATAATTCGTCCTGAAATATATATAAAAAGATCATCCGCATACTGAAGTATTTTACAAGATGGATGCATACTCCGATGCAGGTCAAAGGTATAAATATTAAAAAGGATAGGACTAAGGACGGAGCCCTGAGGCAAACCCTTGTTTACTATTCTTTCCAGTGGAGGAGAATCCAGCACCTGGATTTGAATTTTCCTGGTAAGAAGGAGGTTAATTATAAAACTGGAAAGCTTACGAGGGATGCCAATTTTTAATAATTTATTAAATAAAACATCTAATAAAACATTGTCAAAAGCTCCGCACACATCAAGGCAAACACCGACAAGGAATTCATTATCGGCCAGGGCCAACTGGATATCAGAAGTCAGGATGGACACACTTTCGATCGTACTTTTTCTTTTTCGAAAGCCAAACTGAGAGCTGGGAAGAATTTTCTCATTTTCTACATACCAGTCTAGACGTCTTTTAATCATATGTTCAGCTATTTTAACTAAGGAAGATGACAGAGCTATAGGTCTGTAAGAAAGTCCAGAGTTAGGGTCCGGTTTGAAAACATTGCACTTTCTTCGCCCTTGTCAAAGTCTCTACGCAGATTTTCTTGTAATAATTTACTTTTAACGGTTTCACTGCACAATTTAAAGTTCGAATTTTCCAACGCCATGATAAGTGGGTCGTAGTTTGATGGTAAACCACTTAACATCAACACTGACAGAAAATCATCGTCTAATGGAGCATTTATGTCTCGTAGTTGTTGATCCAAGTCTGTGATCTTCAAGATATACGCTTCCATATCTTTAAATTGTTCCAATTTCAATCCAAACAATGTACGTAAAAGTCCGAGTCTTCTACACAACCCTTTGTCTTCATACGCCATTTTCAAGTTACGCCAGGCTTCATATCCAGTCGCTGCATTCCGTACATGAGAGAAAGACGATGGCTGCACCATTAAACATATTTTTGCGAGCGCTTTTAGTTGTTTGCGTTCATCGGTGACCTTTGGGACACCCGCTGTAGACTCTTCAATGCAGTCCCATAAATCTTCATGCACCAAGTACATACGCATTAAGAATTTCCAATTTCCGTAATTTGAAATTCCACTGAGTTTCTCAAAATTTACTGAAATTCCTGCACTTGTTGCAGACGACGCCATTGTGGATAAAAACGAGTTTTGAGTTGCACTCTCGTCTGGCATTCCGCACTGAAAACTATTTACGTACTTTTACTTCCCGCGTATCCTGGGCCCATAACCTGAAGGATAGAGAGCAAAATAAACCAAGATTAAATGTTATAAGTGAGTTTTATTATAATGAATTGGTTACACGACATCGTCAAGGTATAGCCGACCTAGAAGGGTGACGCGAAGCATAGACAGTGTTGCCATCTATGGGCAATCGTCTGATACAAAGGACTGTTTGGTTTATACGAATTTATTATTCTAACACTCCCCACTACCATCAACCTTACAAAGAACCCCAATTGGGAATGTCATAGTCTCACTGGATCCAGACGGGAGTAGTGATACTAAATTCTTGTGCAGTAATCGCAAAAAAAAGACGAATGATTTCGTCAGTTCCATATTTTTCAATTATTCAATTAGATATTCGTTTCTTCATTTTATTTTCCACACATTATTCTACGCCATACACCGCCAGTTTATACTGAACTCATTTCCATTATCAAACTGTTTTTTGTTGTTGAAGTTTCAGAAATTGTTTTTTCTTTTTGCTTGTTTCTTCTCATGTGTTCAAAATACTTAATCACCATTAAAAAGATGTATGCAAATTTTTTTAAATTTTAATAAATATATAATTACATCGATTTCAAATACATATTGATTGGAAATAACCCGTTGCACGCCGATTAGAAATCTCAAAATAAATGGTTATACTTTCAGGATAGTTGCTCAATGGTTCCGGTTTACAATTAATATCATAATTTAATTATTTTTAAAACTATCCGAAAGTTTGAATGGATGAAACCGGGGATCTATTATATCGGCTATAATCGGCTCAGAAAATTAGAGGTTTCTATGTGGGATTGAGTGCAAAAGGAATAATAACGATAATTCGATAATTACACCATTCAGTGCTTGAAAAATCTTTGCATCCCTGTGTCCGTCCGTCTATTAAGTCTATCGCCAGAGTAATGAAGATTGTATTAACACCAGGAGGAAGGTTAAACTTGTCACACACTCGGGAAGATGAAGAAATGGGAATAAAACACAACCAGTGGGAGGTAAAAGACACTCTTTGCACCAGTTTTCTCGTGGTCAAGATATACCAGAATGCGGGACCAGGATTAGGTTTTTCAGTCAGTCAGGGACCCACAAAAATTAGAAAATTTCCTCTTCGGACATACTCGTACATAAGCAGATGATATCCAAAAGATTCTTCAAAATCATTCACATTGCTTTGAAAAATTACGTATACACTCGTCAAAAACAAGAATTTTAATACAGGACAGGATAAGTATGCAAGCTATTCGTCCTTCCAGAAAGAGGCTCTTTATAATTAGCCTGCAAGAGGCTTTCAAAATTCCATTTTTTTTTCTTATTTTACCCTGTATGGTGTATAAAAAAGACTATGTCCATTTACTGAATACATGAACAATAACAAAAGTACCAGTTGGCATCGCGTTTGGTTCCTAACCAGACGTCGAGTTCGATTTTTCAAGCAACATTTTCCGCTTACCATGGTGGTAGTAGAAGACAACATTGCGAGGTTATTCGTATCCTGGGAATGTTTGTCTTTCTTAAAAAATAATGCATTAAAGTATGACACGAATTAAGAGATATTATTTAAATGTCTCTTAAAACCTTCAAGGTTTATGTTGTATAAAGTGACATTTTGTTCATCAGCAACGTACGTCTCACACTGTTCTGAACCAAGAGTCTGTTCTGACATGTGGTATGCATGGCAGATCTTGGTGCCATCCCTCGCTGTAATTGTTTGGTACAAACGTAGGTTACTGAACGTTATGGATATTAACACCACGTTCTTTGGCAAGAGGAACTGGAGTAGAAGTATTACGTACCTAGAGGCGGTTAGGATTCTCCAAGGTTTGTAGGGTCGATGGTGATGATGACTAATAATGTTTAAAGCTTTGTTTAATACAGTTTTACTATTGCGTTTATGAAATTAAATGATTTAGAAATTTATTTGGATTGATACAATTTACGATCGAATATCAGCACTAAATCTCTCCGTATAGATTGTAGCGCAGCCGCATTTTTTACAGTAAATTTGACATGTTATATTGCTATCGAGCTAAATCTCTATTTGGTCGCTTCCTCAGCCCATAATCTCTAATACATATTGATGTCTCGGCTGTTACTTTTAATGGCCTCTAATTGGGCGGCCGATCTCAGACAGATCCTATGGGGCACAGCTACCTCGACCTACCTGTGACGGAAATGATTGACGATCGACTTCACCTAAAAAAATAATATCTATGACAAAGAATATTTTAAGTTTGGTCCATTAAGTGTTCGTGTTTTTTTGTTAGGTGTCTCATACTTCGTGATAATCGGAGAAAATGTTTATATTCATTTGATGCAAAATCGTTCTCGTGATTAAAAATCAATCAATTAGTTGGTTTCTGGTTTGTCGTAGATGTACCTAGAGAGAACGTCAGGTATTCATGATGGCTAATTTATTATTCATGGCAAGAAGTTGAAGGTCCCAACTTGAAAGTGAATACGTTTTTACTTGGCCAATATGCTGATATTAAAATGTTAAAATGCTTGGGATGGAACAGAATTCCTTAACCAATGTCCATATTTGATATAAGAACTCACAGAATCTGAAATATTATGTCATCCAATGTCATCCACTGCAAGACATACTGCTTTGTTTCAACAACCCGATGAATGAAATGACTAAATATATAATACATGTGATAACTAATATTAGTCAGGTTAATCTGGGAGGGGAGGATAATTCAAAGAAGACATAAGGAAGACAAAGTATGAAGAAAATGAATGACACCAAGAAAGGAATAATACTTTAATAATAAATAATTTTTTGCAACATGTTGTGATAATGATATCCTCACCGAGATATTCCATGCTGAGAATTAGGTTTTTAGTGCCGTTGGGTTCTGTTATGGCGTGTTTTCTATTTGAGATCTCATGTTTTGTATCCAGCTTGTTATTTGAGATAAATGTATGTTGTTGTGGGTTTTGAATGACAATGGGACTTTATTGTATTCCAAATGTTGTACTCATACTTGCTTATTGAATATGATTTTGATTCTGATATTTAGTGTTTTGAATATGAGTATTTGTTATTATTGCCTGTGTTTTGTATTTATGAATGTAAGGGAGTATTGTTTTTGAATACAGCTGTTCAATTGACATGATGTTAAGATTGTTTAAGATTTCGTCATCTCTCAAAGGGATTTTCAGTATAATTTTCATGATTGCTTTTTGGGTTGTAATGAGCGAATTATGAATATTATTATTTGCACTGCCCCATCCGATAATAACATGTCGTTACCTTAGAGGAAAAGCTTTTAACTGACATTTTTTTCAAAAATGACCTTTGAATGGAAAACCATTCCTTTTGCTCATTTCTGAAACCAAAATAATTTTCGGAGCCATCTGTGTTGTATTTCTGTAGATTACAAGGATCTAACATCACTTTGAACCTTTTGCAACCACCATTTGATTTGTTTCAGAGAGTTGATCGTTTTTACGAGGCGCAGTATTATAGGTTGCACTTTAGTTGGATAGGTTTCTAACTTCGCTTTACCTGAGGTGTCAAAATTTGCAAAGACGAATTCTTATAATCTCTTTGGCATTTTTTGATTTTGCTATTCAATCTTGAGTAAATTATTTTAGTTAATTGTAACATATTTTGCAGGAAAGAAACTATGTAATTTAAAGTATATATGCCCTAGCTGGTTGCACATGGTCTTATGTAAACGTTTAGGATGGTTCTAAAAAGGAATGTGTACGTCCCAATTGAATAATTTTCTTTCAAATATGTTAAATTAAATACTTTACACAAAATTAAACCTCAAAATCAGAGATAGTTACTCCAATCTTTGACACCTCATATATATCAAATCGACAGATCAAATCATCAATTAAGCGGTTAGAGTTATTGCCCCGCTTAATTGATGATTTGACCTGAAGACAATTGTTCATTTTAGCATATTGACAGGTTGACATATTTTTATTGACCTTAAACAGGCATCTGTCGAAGTGAAAACTGTCCTACCACCCGTGCAACTCATACAAACAACTTCGTCCTACATCCGCCAGTGAAGGCAGAAAGGAACAGGTTGCCACTTATTATTTGTTGTTATTTTACGTCTCAGTGACAAGGACATGACATAATAATGTTGTTCCGCCATCCCCTTGTCACTGTTCACAATTTGCACTACACGAAGCTACTATTATACCACACGGTTAACTGGTTCTGAGATGTTGACGAATCAAAAAGATCAAAAGTTTGAAAATGTGTACATACGAGTACATATACGCCTTTAGAAGACCGTCGGAAAAAATGATTTGATTTATTTCTTCAATATTATCAATTGTATTATTGATTTACCAACATTACTGTTACTAATCACAATCAATATACCTTCCCGTAGACTCGGAAATAATGAACTGCTTTCCCTCAATCAACACTTGACTCATTATGGATATAATTCACCTCTGACCAGAATATGTAGATTGGTCAATTCAAGTCAAGACCTAGACTTCTTTGATATAGGTCTAAATGATTTAAGTCGGTCGCTAAGTAATTGACGATATTTTAAAACTATCTAGGTATTTTGACTTCTAGCTAAGATTTGACTTGTTACTTCTTTTTTCTTATGTTTATCTCTGATTTTGTCTATGCTTTCGTTTATCATCCTTTAATCTTGTAATGCTCACTTTTTTTAATTCATGTTATTTTATTGTAAATTGGACGTAAGTCCGTTAATAAATAAATAAACGTGAACTTAATTAACTTATGTTGCCCGTTTGAAACTTGGAGGTACCTAGGTTCTGCAAAAGAATGAAAGAATATTGTAAAAATTATCTAAAAATAACCAATGTGCAGAATCGTATAGTACCATTTACCTCGTGGTTATTTTTTTCGTCAGACGGGAAAAATTCTAGAAAACACAATTTTAGGCCACTTGTAAAAAGCTACGACTTTCCTGTGAACAGTAAATCTCACGTCCAAAAACATGGTTCTAATTTTCTCTTATTTAAGGCTCTGCAACCGGGCCCGAAAAGAAGAAGATGGAGAGATACGAAATTACGAATGTTAGAGGAGAGCGCTAACATTTACAGCGACAAAATCGATGCGAAAATTGCGAAAATGTTTAATAAAATACGACTCGTTTAAAATAAAGCAAAAATCTCGCGGGCGTTATCTTAAACAGCATTTAAAGAAACACTGTGAATTTTTTATACATATAATTTGTAAAATAACTGAAACAAACGTGTTAATAATAATTTTTGGAGCATACTTTGCGATTTTTTTCTATCGAGGGAATTTTATATAATTAACGTTTCGGCGCGGGCAAAGTCTAGATATTACCTTCAAGAATAACATTTTTAAGAGTTTTAAAACTTACCGTGTTTAAGGGAAATATGTAATAAATCGGTACAAATCCGGGTTGCGGGCCCTTAATAAATCAAAACCATCATTTTCTCTAAAATAGTAAGATTACAGTACCCACCTACAGATTTACCTACCCGCTTAGTTATAAACCATAAATATATAATGTAATTTTTTTTAAATTATCAAATAAATAAATATTCAATTTGATCAAAGAAATGTCACTTTCTCAACGACAATTATATATTACCATTTTTTTACTTCTTTCAGGCAGAGAGTTAAGTACCATAATATTGATTATTCCGATTTGACAGCTCGTAGTACGATCCACGCTCATTCGAACTCTGGCTAAAAAGATAGAGTATCTTTTACGGCCAGCACAAACAAATTTACTGACGGATAAACAGGACCTCGCTATTTTTTAAATTCATTTACTTAAACAGGCGCCAGACCATGTGCCTGAAATGCAGTAAGTTTTATGAATTGAAAAAAACCGTAAATTATTAGATAAATAATGAGGCTTAGTTAGTTTAATAGTGGGGCGTAAAATGCGTGCATTATTGGGTGCATTGTTGTCCTTCCATTGTTTGGGTGCGAGTCGCGGGTGGAGGAGGTTGCGATGGGTGGAAGCTAGATGGCGCCAGTGTTCCGTGTTATGCTGACTCATATTTTTAAATAATTATAATTCTTTCTTTCCTTCGCTAAAGACGCGAGCTTTTCTTAGTAAATTGGATAATTCACTGCACACAAGCGACATCTGGCGCTGTTGACTGAAACAGTGAATGTTTATACTTTTAACTGCTGTTTGTGTATGTGACCTTGGGTAAATTTTGAATGGCATTTATTCGTTAATTGTTACTGAAAAGTAATATGCTTCTACCCACTGTGTCACAAATGAACCCTGGTTGACAAGACAGTTCTAACCATAGCATTTAAAAAGCAGTTAATTTAAATCAAATTGGATTCAATATGAACACACGTATGCATTACTATAGTTTATTGAAAAATAGCTAAACGCACTAATAACAAGTAAAACATTCTCTCAGTATCTTTCTGACGAGGATTCACCTCTCAGAAATCAACCGAAACATTTGGTAGGTACCTACCTAATCAAATAATTTTAGCTGTGCGTCACTTTTTTGTTGATACCAATCGATGACCCTACATATATCAGAATTATTTTCAGATTTGCCTCTTCAGATCTGGGATTAGATATTAGAGATACGTGCGGGAAAATGGTGAATTTACATCAAATTTGGTCACATTTGTTCACATTTTATCACATTTCATAATATTTGATCACGTTTGATCACATTTGATCACTTTTGTTCATGTTTGATCAATTTTGATCGCATTTACTCATATTTGTCACATTTGTTTATATTTGATCATACTTGATCACGTTTAATCACATTTGATCACTTTTGAACACATTTGATGATATTTGATCACATTTGTTTATATTTGATCACGTTTGATCACATTTGATCACTTTTGAACACATTTGATCACATTTGATCGTATTTGATCTCTTCTGATCGAATTTGAAGTTGATCTTGTAGTATTTTATTTCATCTTTTAATTTAATTTTTTATTTGAGCTTTCATTTTCGAAAAAATCCTGTCCGAAGTTGGAATTTCTTAAGCCAAATTTGCAAAAAAAAACAGTTGCTAGTAGGGGGTTACTATCAGCTATGTATAGTCTTTCAAAAAGCATAGACACGGCTTCAGAAGTTTATTTGGTAAATTTTGGAGATCGCTGGCAACGGTTAATACGCATTCTTTGAAAAAATTTCATTTTGAAAAAATCTTTTGATTCACCTTAATTAGGTAGGTACATTAAAAGACAACTATTTGCATTGCCCCAAAATATTTTTGTGTAACACGAAGAAGTGGAAAATATTTTTGTGTAACACGGTTTGTGATACAAAAGAAAGTGCCCCTTTATAACGCCTACTCGCGTCAAGGCAAGAAAAACATCCCAGTTTTCAAGTAGTTTAGCGGCTACGCTAGATTTGTGTAACATAGTTTGTGATTCTGGCGTACAATCTCACAAGACGAAAGCTAATTTTAATTTTACGTAATTAAATTTAGAATGAAATATTTTCCACTTCCCCCAATGCAAATAGTTTGCCTTTTAATGTAATTAAGGTGAATCAAAAGGTTTTTTTAAAAAAAAGTGCATATTAACCGTGATCCAGCCAGCGATCCCCAAAAATTTATGTTTATTTTACCCTTCAGGTGCCGAAAAAAGGAAAAAAAAACGTAATCAAAACGTTAAAAAAAATATGTTTTTTGAATTCTCCGAGACTTTGTGATATAGATTCCTCAGTTTCCCACTTGTACGACTAGTTTCCTAACAGCGAGTATTATTAAGATGAATATATACGTGAAATCCTATTTAGATACTATTTTGATTCATCTTTACGACGAATCGGCTTACAGTATGAACATCAAAAAATATGCTACGGATAAATTGAAGCTTTAACTACTTTATCTATGTATTGGAATTACAATAAAATTATTATTTACGTAACAAAAAATATAAGCGTAAACCACTAAAAAAATGTTTTCTCATGACTTAACTAAGAAGTAATGTAAGTAACAATTTTTAAAAAATACTCCTTTACGGCTAAGACTATTTTTGACTTTATCTATGTTCTAACTTTTTTTCGTTCTTATAAAATTATGCACAAAATAAATAAAAACCACTTTTTCGCTTACTGGCCTCGTGCAAAAAGACGCTCGATTTAATTTTGCAGGCATGAGATTCGAAATATTTCTAGCGTTTATATTCCTCTTAAATTAAAAACGAAATAAAAAATCTTGCAATATTTAACATTCTCGAGAAGACGCATCAACTTTTAATGGTCGCAAGCACAACACCGAACAACTTAACGTTTTTAAAATTTGTGTGGAATATCGAGAGTTCATCACAAATTCCTTTGCAACAAGGCCGATGAAGCCCATAACTCTTGGGGAGTAATATGGCTCGCCGCGGCCTGGCCGAGTTGGCCGGCCTGCCCGGTGCGGGGCAATTATCGCGTCACATTTGAATAAAACGCAACGTTTCGGCTGTTTATGCCGGGCCATGTTGGCTGGGGCCGGCCGCACAATGGCCCGAATTGCTAATTTAGATGGACAAAAATATTTGTACAAAAAGTTGAGATACTGACTAATAAAGTAATAATGCTTTTTTGTGGCAATTATTAAATACATATACAGGGTGTTAAGGAACGTACTTGACTTACTTTAACCGGTGATTCTTGACATTATTTGGAATAAAAAATGTAAATGAAATTTAGGTTTCCGGTGACATTTTTTTTCTAGAAAAACATATAAAATATAGTATTGGCATTGTATGTACAAGATTAATTAGTGTGAACTATAGCTAACAACTCCCCAAATTTTTCATTTTCTAATAATTCTCTAACTTCTTCATCTTCTTCTTGTAACCCAATCTAACTATAAGTATATCATTTTCTTATTATAGAAGATCTGTGTGCATAGTATTAAGAGCAGGCAAAACATAATATATATTTATTTACTATCTAAGCAGTATTATATTTATATGTATAAGACTGATTACTGTGAACAATAATTCCTTAATATACTAATAATAACTTATCTTTTCCAATATTCTTTAACTTCTTCACCTTATTCTTGTAATCCAATATAACTACATAAACTCTCTTACTGTAGAAGAATTTGTGTGCATAATATCAATTAGTGAAAAACTTCAACCTATACTAATGAATGTATATCCGCAAACTGTAAACTTCGTCCGCCATAACACAGGGTCATCCCTAGCATGGAGGGTGAAATATCACAAAAAAAACTCTATGTACTTTCGATAATTCATGTGTTAAATAAATAAATAAATAAATAGTAGGTGTTGGACTGATGGGGAGCGGGGTGATGACACGTGGAAGATTTTTTTGTTTGATTTACAAAAATGATGTGTTAGAAGTAAAGGTAAAACTATTCATAACCTGCTCATTCATAGATGGCGCTAATTTAATTAGTTTTGAAAAAAACACTATTTCTTGAAATACCTGTAGAACAAGTACATCATTCCCACCAGACGCCCGTGCTCACCAACGTTTTGCAATCCGTTTGCTAAGATAGGCCAGATAGGGTAATCCATCAAACGGACAACCCGTTTCTGCAGAGAGTAAGGCTTTTTAAGTATTTTGAGGCTCCAGGCCAGAGGCGGCTACCAAATTCGCAATTGCCATTAGTGCAGGAGCAGCAATATGGAAGATGAGTGAAAAATATTTTGACTTATAAAAAGTATGTTTATGTAGATCAGAAAATATCGATTCTAAACATGTAAACATATTTCTGTATTATTATTCATAGAATTAAATAAAGGTTCTTAAAAAATGATTAAAAAGCTGTGAACTAAAAATGCTTTACGATTGGTCGAAGGAATTCTGACGTCATCTGTATGCCGGTTTGTACGGTCATTGGAATGTCTATGGTGCATCTCTTTCTATTACATGAGAGATGGTTTGTTTATAATGAGAGAAGTATAGGCTAAATAGTTTTATTTACTATCTTGTTATGAGTCTTTTTAGTTTGTAAAGCCTCGATGACAATAAGCGAGTTTACAAGCTACTAGCTGGGATATTCACTATCTGTTTGTAAATTCGCTCAGTGTAATCATATAGCAGATTGTGGACAATCTACGAAAAAAGATGAAAGGTGGTCAAAATTTAAATAATTTTATGTAACAAATGTACAAAGAAAATAAAACTTTTCAAAACAAAATATTTAGAAATTGTTACATAGTTAATGCCCAAAAAATACAAAAAAGACTAACTTGACCATGGCTTCGATTCCCCTTCCCGTGCCTGTCCTGGTTACTTAGAGATACACCAATCATATCAATAGATGGCATGTTGGGAAGATTACTTCCATTGAAGGAAACTAGATTGGCATTTCGACCTCTTTTAGACGTAATCAGACATGATTGGGTCTTTTAAACAAAATCGTGGAAGAAAAGGCGTATTTGGGACGATACCATTTCCGTTGCGAGGTATTTTTCCCATATTCATGTATTTGTGATAAAAATCTCTCCTTCTATCAATATATTCTCATGATTTTAATGATATTTTGGCCAACTAATGCTGTGAATCGGACATCTGAGGCCGGGTCGGGCCGCGACAGGAGGGTGGGAGGGCGGGGGGGGCTGGAGGCGGCCAGGGGCGGCACATGATTTATTCGGCGATAAGCGCAGCGCCAGGGGCGCTCCATCATCATCGGGGCCTTAATGTATATTATTATTCACCAAATTACAGGGGAAATACCAAATTTAGGATATTTGTATAAATACTTAGGATATATTTAAAATATAAATCACACTCTTCTTGATTGATTGATGATTTACTTACCGGGGAACATGAACGAATTTGCACAACGCTGATTTTCATTAAACGATTTTGTTGACCCATATTATTTTTTCACTATTTTGCTACCGGTAAATCTCACGTTTTCTAGCAGGCTATAATCGATATCGATTTTGTGAGTATAATAAAAATTGAACCATTTTAAATGCAATTTCTTGGGATGTTCCTCTTTACTATATAAAAGAAACCTAAAGATCTTTCAAAATTACTTAATTATATATTTTTGGCATTTATGTTAATTCTATTACGATTTGTGATATACTAAGCTTGTCTCCCTAGGAACCCCTGTGTTGAGAGCAGGCGCAGTTTATAACATACTAGCTGGTACCCGGCATGCACAGCTATGCCATTCAAATAATTAAATTGATTATCCCTGCATGTCCTTTCCGGTGCATCCCCGTTCCCTTCCTCCTTCCCCAACTTCCCCCTTCAACGGGTCTTTCCTCTCCCCACCTTCCCCTGCTATTCCTCCCTGCCGCTAAAGTATACATTTTCGTTTATACAAATTTCATAACGCCAGAGCTTATCATTATATACAGCCTATGTTACTCGCTGATAATGTAGCTTTCTATTAGTGAAAGAATTTTTCAAATCGGTTTAGTAGTTTCGGAGCCTATTCAATGCAAACAAACAACCAAATCTTTCCTCTTTATAGTATTAGTAGATAACCAGTTTACAGCAAAAATATAAATCACAACACACTGTTACTTTAAAAGTAAAAGACAATCAGTATCGTCCCATTGAAAATGCACACGTATAAATTGGTTTTGATAAAATCTTTGATGTTAGATCGGTCTTAGCTGATGATCACGACTTGATGTCTGATTAATATTTGAAATAAGTTGTGTTCTGTCTAATAGCCGGTGGAAGTGCATTGTACTTACAGCTTTGTTGCAGAGTATCTAAAATTTCTTTGGCCAAGAATTGTTTAAGCGAAAGTTATAAGTAAGATGTTATGACACTTGGTTCCTGCATCTCGAGCAGTTTTATCTTAAGCATGTCACTTATCGTGTTAAATTTCCAAAAAGCATTTCTTGCATAATATCTTGATAGAAATGTTTATAAATATTTTCAATATGTATCGAAATTTAAATGAATTTACATCCTATATTTTCCTCTGTTTGTTGTTTTTAAGTTAAAATTTTATACTTGTACTTATTTTAATTGTTATATTTTTTTAATTCTATGATTATATCACATGTATTTTTAATTTTATAATATGTAAAAGCCCTAATTGGGCGTGTATAATAATATATACACAAAAATGCTAACAGAATTATTAAGAACAAAATGCCAGTAGAAAAGTTTACTTTAATTAAATAGTAATGCTAACCTAGGCCCTTTTGAGTAGTTGTGTTACTTATGAAGTGATTTTAAAAATAACCCTGGTATACAATTAAAAAAAAAACTGTCATTTCGGTGTACCTAACTGTGTAACTCTGGTTCAATGATTTATAAAATTGGGATTTGTTTTGATGGTCAAAACTGGAACTGATTGTGGGAAGAATTCACACAAGCGATAAAGTAGGTACCAAAATTATTTTTTTAATTAATTATTCCATTTTTGAAATGCCCATTTTTGATTAAATTTTTCTAACAGTGTTCTTCGAAAGGTAAATATTTCTGGCTGTCTTTTGAAATGATGCATAGGCAATTTTTTTTCAGTTTCACAAATCCTTCAATTATAATATCGGGTCTGTGCTAGTTCTAAGTATTTTACGGCGGATTGATAAATGTTAACATACACTAACAAATAAGTAATATCATCTGTTATACATAATTAAATTACGTAATTTAGCAACGCATTTGAATTGAATGAGCAAGTTAGGACGGTTTCTAAGCAGATTTACATTTTAATTTAAGTAGCCATTCCGAAATAAGGTTACGTAGAAATCTGCCAAATAAGGGTACAAAATATAAAAAATGGAACCACAAAATTTGTAGGCTGCAACACCAATTTACCTGTCAAATATTCTTTTAAGTGCAATGAAACTGAAAATACAGAACACTGTATACACATTTAAATTAACTTTTCTTTTTTTTAAATATATTAAATCGAAGAAGCACTTTTGTTAAGTTGTCTACTTAATGACATCATTTGATTAAATTGTGTTTTACAACGTGATTGGCTTTCATTTAATTTAACATATATTTGAATCATTAATGGTGAGTTTAGTTACACTACTTTTAGATCGGAATGAGATAAATATATTCAGATCTAAAATTAGAGACGTGATCTAAAGCCTGGACAACGCTAGTAGGTAGGTACAAGCAATATTAAATAGATGTGAGCAATTTCTAGAGTGTGCTTTATATTTTATTACAATATTGTTATACTTCATTAGGTTGACACAAAATTCCAAAGATATAATAATAATATACCTATATGCAATTCTAATTTTCAGATCAGTGGAATGAAAAATATTTTTTTCACTTTAATGCCTTTTTAATTTTTAGTAAAAATGTAGGTTACACAGCTTTAGATTACTACCATGATTCTATTTTTACTATTGCCATTGAACAATAGTGGCGCCCTCCTATGTTTTCTACTCTTATTTGACAAACTGTATATTGTATATTTTAATTATATATTTGAATTTGCCAAGTTGTTAAATTTCTACTCTTATCGTTTTAGTGTTTAAGCCTTTTGTTTCTTGTACAACATCAAATACAGTAACGTACAAATTTAATGTTATTTACCTGATTAATTTCCCTATACGAAAGGGGGTTTCCCATTGATGGCAAGGTAGAAAGCACTAGTTCGTGGTACGCTCACCCCACGGAGGTAAGTTTTAACAACATTCCGTGCAGATTATATTATCGGATATCAAAGCCTGATCCCCCGTGAGCACGTGCCACCCGCGAGGACTGGCGCTATAACCACACTCGTACTTACTGTTGTGTTACACGCCTGAAGGGCGGAGGACGCCGAAAATTGCTTACGTGAGCACTGTTAACAAAGCGAAAGTAGATTTTCCTTTTTTTAAAGCTGAAATTACTTCAATTTTTATTGGAATGACTCTTGCTATATTAACTTAGTGTTATACATTATCTCCATACAGGAGGACCTAAGGAAAATAATTCTACTCAGAGCCTATGTCATCTTTGGGGATGCTGTGTGGAGGGCCTGTTTAGGGGAAGAAATGAGAGGAAGTTCTGTGAAGGAAAAAGTTTAGTTTAGGGTCTGGGGGTCAGTGTGTCCAGGAGTGATGGACGAATGAATGAGAAGTCAAAAGATTTGCCTCAACTAAACTCTCCCGATCCGGCCTGCCACGCTGTTGGTGGGCAGACTCACCCCATGAACCCTGCTAAGTCACCAAACGTAGCGAACCACCTGGAGTTACCTATTGCAGAGATGTTGGTTATCCATTAAATGGTTTCCAGGTGGGCAGTACCGATACCCGCCTCTCAAATTGATGTGTTATCTTCTTCAACAAAATTCCTTCTTTTTTAGTTTAGTGTCCGGATTTTGAATACTGATTGTAGAAATTAGGCCATTCAAAAAGCAAACAGTTACAAGATTTAAGTGAATTTTAAGTACGAGTATTATCATCCATCAATTCAGTAATTTTATGGTAGGTACTAATATGAAAACTTTTGTAAATTTTAATAACTAATTAAGTTAAGTTTCATCCTAAAGACTCTGTTCAAAGGTTGTTAAATTACTAAAGTGATCATCAATACTATTTGTAACAATGCAACAATTCTAAACGTAAATTAGATTTGGCGTAACCTCTGTGTTTCCTCCACCCCACAACATTGGTAAAAGGAAAACAAGTTCCCTCAGGACCTTTGTCATCTTTGGGGATGCTGTGCGGAGGATCTTTTTGAGGAGAGGAAGGAGTGGACATAGGTCTTGAAGAGACTCAAGTTGAAGAAAACCAGTTTACTCCACATATTGTCACACGATAACGGGTTTCCTCTCCTATTGAGTATATCGACATTAATGTCATTCTGGATGTCTTTACATCGCCACACCATGCATATAATAATTATTGGAGTTTTAGTGGAGTAGTAGAAATATTTTTTTTTAACTGTCTACGTTTAGTCGACATATTAGAAAACGGTCATCCCAATAGAACTGATTATCTACAAACACTGGCCTCCCATGGACTCAAAAGTATGATAAATAAACCTACGCGTGTAACCAATGACAGCAAATCTTGCATCGATCACATGTTCAGTAAGACTATTAAATCAACCAAATCTATCATATTCACCTCTACTATAACCGACCACTATACAACAATTTTATCTATTACAAAAAAGAAAATACAAAGATCGCAGCCGTACCCAATTACCGTGCAAAAGAAAGAAACCAAATGGAATGATGTAAAACAACAGTTACTCAATACAAACTGGATAAGCCTACTGGAGAACCTTGATGCAAACAATGCCTGGAGTAAATTCATTGAATATATAACATTCACCATCATGTCAAATACCAAATCAATAGAAAAAAGATTTCGCATAAAAACCAACATCTTAAACCATGGATAACTCAAAGCGTTATAAATTGCATTAGAAAAAGAGATGAATTACATAGGAAAGTTAAATTGAATCATTGTGATATTTTTATACAACGATACTATAAAAGGTACAGAAATATTTGCAAAAATGTTATACGAAATGTCAAAGAAAATTATTATAAGAAGAAAATAGACGAATGTAACAATGACCCGCGCAAATTATGGAAGATCATTAATGAAATTACAAATGCAAAATCATCCCAGTACAAGAACATGGAGGAATTAACGATTGAAAATACCCAAATCTCTTTTGCAAAGCATCCGGACAAAATTCTCGAATATGTTAATGAATTCTTTACTAATATAGGGTCACAATTAGCAAAGAAAATCAGACAACCAAAAACTAGCATTCTACCAGAAGAAAAGGAAAATATGAACCAGATAGAAAAATTAAAGTTAACTGAAGTAACCAATACTGAAATCAGTAACGCAATTGCATCCCTTAATATTAATAAATTATCGGGAAATGATGTAATCTCAAATAAAACAATAAAACAACTACAAAAAGAACTGACCTTCCCATTGACATACTTGGTCAATCTGTCTATATCTACAAATGTGTTCCCTTCATGTCTTAAAAAAGCTACAGTTGTACCCATACATAAAAGTGGTAACAAAAAGGATGTATATAATTACCGATCCATAAGTCTCTTAAGCTCCTTTTCAAAAATCTTGGAAACTGTAATGAAGAAGCAAATTGTTCAATTTCTTGAACAAAACAAATTATTATCACCATCCCAATATGGTTTTAGAGAAAATCTGAGCACCAATGATGCCATAGAAAATCTAACAAGCATGGCCATAAAAAACATAGATGATGGGAAAAAATGTTTAGCTTTATTCATAGATCTTCAAAAAGCTTTTGACAGAATAGACCATAAAATATTACTAACTAAACTAAAAAAAATTGGAATGGCCGAATCAACAATGAACTTATTGGAGTCATATATAACAGGGCGAGAACAACAAGTACAAATTGGCAAAAAAAAGAGCAAACTTCTATATTTAAACTATGGCGTCCCTCAAGGGAGTGTACTGGGACCGATTCTGTTCATTATCTATATCAACGACTTAACTAACCTTACCATTAAAGGAAACATAATCAGTTTTGCTGATGATACTGTTTTATTATTTCAAGAAGAAAATTGGACGGATACATTTAAGGAGGCTGAAAAGGGGCTTAGTGCACTTCAAAATTGGCTTAAAATCAACTCGCTTACCCTTAATATAAGCAAAACAAAATATATAACATTTTCAATGAACTCAAGGGGCCAACCAATAAAATCACTAGAACTAAAATTACATGAATGCCATGGAAATAATACACAATGTTACTGCCCTGTTATCGAAAAAACACAAAACATTAAATATCTCGGAGTAATAATTGACGAAAATCTTAGATGGGACCTACACATCAAAGGTATTACGGAAAAACTCACTAGCCTTATATATTTTTTTAAAATTTAAGAAATGTGTTAAATAAAAAGGATATGAAAAAGGTCTACTACGCGTTATGTCATTCTCGAATTGAATATGGAATCATAGGATGGGGATCTGCTACACAAACGTACCTACAAAACCTGAATACGATTCAAAAAGGAATCATAAAGACCATATTGAAAGTACCAATTAGAACGCCTTCAATTGAAATTTTCAATAACTTTGACGTACCAAATGTACAGCAAATATATGCCAAAAATATATTATTGAAGCTCTTCAAAAATAATGAATCCTCTACTAGACCGTGTATGCATAACACTAGATCGAATAAAAATGATATAAAAAATATTCCATGTTACAAAACCACATTTGGACAAAGAAACTATACATACTTTGCAACAAAACTTCATAACATACTTCCCCAAGACATAAAACTAATAAAAAATCCAATTGAATACAAATCAAGAATAAAAATATGGCTTAAAGAGGTCAATGAGAAAACCCTAGCGAAGATGCTAAAAACGACATAGAAGACAAATGAACTATATTTAAATAACTTTAGTCCGCCTCGGCACAGGACCCCCTAGTGAGGAGGACTAAGAAATACAATATTTTATTCTTAATTTTACCATTATATTATGTATGTAAAATTTTTTATATAGTCGCTATAATAAAAAAAAATAAAAAAAGTCAATACCTATGAACCGTTTGTCTAGGGTTTTTTTCAATATGGGAGGCGGAAATGGGTACCGCAACTCCGGGAACCTTTATTGGATAACCAACACCTCTGCCATAGATCACCCCAGGTAGTTCGCTACGTTTGGTGATTTAGCAGGGGTTCCCGGGTTCATGGGGTGAGGTTTATCTAGGTCTTGGAGGCGGATGACCAGGACATACTGAACCCCAGATTCCGACCCACCCCTTAAACCCTTTTCCTTCAAACAACTCTCCTCACTTTATAAAAATGCTTCTAAGAGGATTTCTTACTTTTATAACTTTTTATATTTTATAACTTTAAATATGTATTAATTTTCATAATTTATATTTAAAACTTTCTACCTTTCAAAGATATCTTATATTTCTAAAATTAATGAATACCCTAGAAATCACAGGTACCTACTTGTAAAATTTATCATATCGGTTCACATATACTTGGTCAAAGGTTCACATAGTTGACATCAAGTTGACATAATCCATGATATCTACCTATCAATTATTTTTACTTTTTATAATTTTTTTGTTCTTGCTCCTAAAAGGATTTCTTACTTTTATAACTTTTTGTATTTTATAACTTTTTATATTTATTAATTTTTATAATTTATATATAAAACTTTGTACCTTTTAAGGATATCTATATTTCTATATTTTACTTTTTACTATAATTTTTTAACTTTTAACTTTTGTTTTTACTCTTTTCTTAAAACTTTATACTTTGTACTCTTTACTTTATATTTTATACCTACTGTACTTTATATATGTATACATGTATGTTAATGGCACATGTTGTGCCGTATATTTCAAAATAAATAAATAAATAAATTAATTAAAAAAACCTCCACATAGCGTCCCCAAAGATGACATAGGCCCTGATGGAAATTATTAAATTATTTTCCCTTATTTGCCTCCTATGTGGAGCTCATGTAAAAAAAAACACTTATGTTAAAAGCGGTATAGAATTTGTAATAAAAGGCTAATAACTGAGATTCTTTCACATAACTAAAATAACGAGCAGCAAAGCGAGTTGGGCAAAGAATGTTGTCATTAATGATAATCGTTTTTCAAACAAATGTAGAAGATTTTCCTCAATCGAGTTCCGTGAGAACATTCCTGGAACATCTGACATGACTCAAAAGCTAACGGAACTATTATTATTACAACAGAAAAAATAATAAAAATTCCTCAAAAAGTTTTCATAAAATTTTTTATAATAATATGCCAAAAATATTACCAAACGTCTCTGTTTCTGAGGTTGATCTCAAGGATTCGAAGGATCAGGGTGGCAAGAGTGGAAGCAAGGGCGCGGGGGTGCTGGAGGTTCCGCAACCTGTGATTATCATCCCCCCCTCCCCCGCCCTCTCCCCCGCTCAGGTGATTTAAGCAGGCGTAGATTCGGTCGTCGGACATACGTCCCACATACTCGGCTCTAATTGGTGATTTATGTACGGAAAATAAAAATATATATCCTGCCTTTAGGGAGAGTAAAGAGGATTATGTATTATGGGCTGCGGGACAATGGGGAAAGACCTTAATTTTATTATAAATAGCCTGGATATGAGATTTAAAAAAAGTGTTTTACGTGCAGCTTTAAGGCTTTTAATGCTGTTTAGATTTAGATATTCGTATAACGCTTCATTATGAATTTATGAGTACCCCTTTACTGATGTTGTTTTAAGTAAATTAACGTTAAAACCATGAAAGAAAAACACAAATCCATGAATCCTTTATTGTAAAACTATTTTTTGTACTTTTCATTATTTGTTTTTGGGGTGTTATGCCGTGTTGCGCTACCTCCTTCTTTCATGTGTGACATCATCTACCGGATCTGCCCTGATGATGGACACTGCAACGATGTCCGAAACGTTGGCTAAAGAGGAGGTAGCGCAACACGGAATAACACCCCAAAAACAGATAACGAAAATGCTTTTGGCCGTAAAAATCTTAAAACGTACCTATTTTTTTTATATATCTACATTACGTTTGTTGAGGATCTTTTCATTGACAGGAAGGAGAGGACGTTCTGGGAAGGGAAAAGTATCATGAATGTATAGGAATCTGGGGTTTATTGTATCCAGGAGTGACGGACTTATACATCCATCCCTCCCATTGCGGTGCAAGACATGGATCGACAGCTAGAGGTCAAAAGATCTCCATCAATAAGTCTTTCCCGACCCGGCCCGATTACGAGTATTGTACATGATTGCAATCTTATTTATTTATTTTCGGGAAATCGACAGTTTACATTTTTTCAGTTTGTACATGTTTGTATAGCCAAAATAAAACCAATTATGGATTTCCTCCATGTGACTTTACCTCTGATTAACAGCATAATAAAAAAATTAAATAATAAATTTATAATAAAGCAGTATGAGATCAAAAATTTTATAAAACAAAAGATTAAGTATATAAAACTAAAATTTACATAAAACATAAAATATCAATACATTGGTAACCATAAGAAGCCAGGTTTTACATATAAATCAAATCATAACAGAATTAAAGATAAACGATAGAAACATAGACACATAACATATTCATGAAACATCAGAGAAATACTCTTTTATGTACCCCTTATATTTGGTTGGTTCGGAATTGAAAATGTCCACCTTGGATAATATGCTATTGTAACTATTGCATAGTCTGTTCAGACAAGAATTTTGCTTACAGTTTGTCTTGCATTGATCAACCCTGAACAGGACAGAAGAGCGTGTTGTACGCGCAGGTACATTAAATTGAATTTTATTTAGCAACTCTGGGCATTGAATATTATTGTTAACTAATTTATACAGGAATATTGCATCCTTATGATGCCTTCGTACACTCAATGAATCAATTTTAAAGTATGAAGCTGCCTCTGCATAATTATTAAATCTTACATATGACTTGTAACAAAGATATTTGAGGAATTTGTTTTGAATTGCTTCAATTTTGTTCGTATGGATTTTATAAAATGGAGACCAAACAACTGGCGCAAACTCCAAATGACTTCGTACGTAGGCAAAGTAGAGTTGCTTAATTACGTTGATACTATTAAAAAGTTTTGTGTTTCTCATGATAAAACCTAACATTTTAGCAGCTTTATTTGTGATTTGTTGTATATGAAGGTTGTATTGTAGTTTACTATCAAGGGTTATTCCAAGATCACGAATATCTGAGACTGTTGCAATGTTGTTGTTATTTATAGAATAATTAAATAATGTTTTATTTTTATTTCTTGAAAAGGTAATATGATGACATTTTGAGACATTTAGAAATAGTTGATTTTGTTGGCAATAGGTAAATATATTGTTTAAATCATGTTGTAAATTGACGCAATCGTTTAGACTTTTTACTGGCTTGTATAGCTTGGCATCATCAGCAAATAATTCTATTTCAGAGTATTTAACAACATTGACCAAATCACTGATATATAAAATGAAAAATAATGGTCCGAGATGAGAACCCTGTTGGATCCCAGAGGAAATTTCACTGAAATCTGATTCGAAACCCTTTATTGCTACTGCCTGTGATCTCTTGAGTACATAAGATGTAACCCAACGAAATAAATTACCACGTATACCTAATGACCAAAGTTTTCTGAGTAATAGTTTTTGATTAATTTTATCAAATGTTTTGGCAAAGTCTGTATATATGATATCTACTTGAGTGCGGTTGTCCATGTGATCGACAATGAATTCAGTAAGAAGAACGAGGTTACTTTCCACATTTCTGCCTTTTGTAAAACCGTGTTGCTTTGTTGTAATGATGTGATTCAGTTGTGGGCTTAGATATTTGTAAACAATTTTTTCCATTAACTTACTGTTACTTAATATTGTTAGTTTTGAAATCGGCCGATAGTTTTTAACATTATTTTTTTCACCATTTTTGTGGATTGGTGTTACATAGGCTCTTTTCCATATTTCAGGTACCGTGCCTTCGTTCATGATTTATTATATATAATGCAGAGAGGTTTTGCAAGTGTTTCCGCGCAATTAACTATAAAGTATGAGGGAATGTCATCACACCCCGCGCTTGTGTTTATGTCAAGAGCTTTTATTTCTTTTAAGATTATTTCTCATGTGAATTTGACCGTGGTGGTATTTATGTTATTTGTGTTTTCTGGTATGTCGAAGTCTGGTAGGTTATTATCGTTTATGTAAACTGATTGGAAATATTCCATGAAAATATTGCATATGTCTTGGCCATTTTCTGCTTTTTTGTCATCTAGGTGCATCGTCCTTGGAAGAGACGATTGTGTTTTTTTCATGTTATTAAAATGATTCCAGAAGAGTTTAGGATTACCATTTATGCTATTTTCAGCAGTATGTATATAATTAATGTAGAGTTGTTGTGCGATACGTTTTTGTCTAGATCTTAAGAGATTAAACGTTTGATAGTCACGTGGATTTTGAAATTTTTAAAAATTTTTATGGTATTTATTTTTCTCTTTAATTATTTTTATGAGAGATGATGTGTACCACGGCGGATAATTACAATTTTTAGCTGGTTTAGTTGGTACATAATTTATTTTAATGTTGTTTAATATGTTGTAGAAGACGTCAGTTGCGGGTTGAGTATTCAAATGGTTAAGTTTATGATCCCAATCAATTTCGTTTAATTTTGTGTTTATTATTGAATATTCCGCTTTTCTGTATAGTAATATTTGTTTTGCGTTAGTTTCAGGTTTTTATTTATTTTTTTAATAGGAATTGAAATTAGCAGTGTTTTATGATAAATATCTTTTGGTACTAATGAGATATTATTGTGCGTAATTTTCAGTGGTATGTTGCTTACAGCTAAGTCGAGAATGCGATTATTTATACTATTACTCTGAGAGTTATATTGTTTCAGATTATTAAATGATAAAAATTGTGTAAAGTTCAAATGGGCGGGATTCAATGAATTGATTGGTTCAATTCATTGAATCATGTATATAAAGATAGCACTCAATTGTGTGCTTAAAAAAAATGAAGATAATGTTAGTACTTCTTAGTCGAAGTATGATACAGTTGAAAGTGACCGTATTGGATGTAGACACCTAAGTTCAGTTGGTAGAGCTGTTGCCATGTAAGCAGAAGGTCCTGGGTTCGAGTCCCAGAGGTGCCAATATATTTTTCTGATTTTTCTGTCTCCAGATTTTCGATTGAGTTTCGCTAATATTGTCTTCATTTAATTAAATATTACAATTTGAGGTTTTACTCATAAGAGGAACATTATTGAATTATACAAATCGATGCGATTCTTCGCCGGCTTCTTTGATTTCGTTATTTATAACTCAAAATTTTTGATTTCGCTGTTCCCAAAATTTTCGGTTGACAGATTTATTGATTTTCCTTTTAATTCCTGCAGAGGGCACCCGGTAATCAATACACTATATAAAAATTAATCGTTCTCCAGTTTCCCACGTTTTACAGAAACAAGATGGCAGGTGTAATTAACTGTTGGGCGGTTCCCTTTGTTTTAGGGTTTAATTTGTTCGGGTTGTTGGAAGATCATTATGATTATCTGTATGAGAAACAGTATTATTTGAAATATTAGCCCTTTAACATAATATTACCTGCTTTATGGTAGGTTTGTGTTTCTGTGTGGATTCGTTTAAGCAGGCGTGAGATGTTCCCTTTACATTAATTATTATTATTAAATTAGACCAATATTAATCTTAATTATTTATATATTAATATTTAACACATTTTAAATAAGTTTTTATGAGTGGCGCCTGCAATTGTTTAATTATTTTGGATGAATGCACTTATTTTACTAAATTATGACCAACGTATTATTATTTAACTATTTTTGTACTAGCTAGCGAAATTTTGCGGGCAACGTGCTGGTTCCTCCGAAATGTTGTATCGGACAATAAGTCACCGCAATATTGACAGCCTTTACTAAAATCTAGGGTTTTTAATTTCCGATTATCAATTTTTTTATGTACCGTTTTTCGAATATTAATTTGTGTCAAGTCACTTCATTTCAACTGGGGTGGTGGACTTTTTTTATTGTAAAATACTTTTTTAATGAAGAGTCGTTTTATTTACAAACACTTTTGAGTAACAATGAAATCAACACTTTTTGTAACTAATTTTGGCCCGGACCGCGCCTGGGCAGTACAGAGTCTGTACTCTAAGTATCGGTTAATGCGAGAGAGGTAAATATTTTAAATAGCACCCCTTTTATACTGCTAAAAACTGTAAAAATACCGTCCTTCATACTATTAAAAAGACGATAATAACAATAACACCGGTATTAGATACCTACTGGGGTCACGTGGTCCATTCTAATTAGTCGGTAACAATAGCTTCTATAAAATTCATCCAGAGGTCTCTAACATTCATACTCTCTTAATAAGCTAAGAAAAATTAAATCAATGTGATTAACTACAGTCTTTATCTCATAGATGTCACTATTCTTAACAATTTGGAAATTATTCATAAAAAAATGTAAAAGGAACCGGGACAGTATTGTCGAACATCTCTACTTTATATATTATCTACACTGACCAAGTTAAGGTTATACCGAAACTTGCTTGAGAATGGTTTGATTTTTAGACTTTCACGGCCAAAAGTATTTTTGTTATTTGTTTTTGTCTTCGGAACCACGACCAAACTACAAGACCTACTGAGGTCTGCAAAGACCAAGTTTCCTCTGGAAACAGATGGAGTATGTAAACTCAGCTGTTTCGGATGTGATAAGGTCTATGTGGGCCAGACAGAGCGGACGATCTCCAAAAGGATATCAGAACACTTTCGAGCGTGTAAACTTGGCCACCCTGACAAATCGGCAATCGCCGAGCATTTCATTGAAACCGGCCATTACTTTGGATTTGTTCCTGAAGTCCTGGGAAGACCCAAACCTTATAGAGCACGCCTAATTACAGAGGCAATTGAAATTCATAAAAATCATATTAACATTAATAGAGACGACGGAGCTAAGCTCAATAGTTCTTGGTATCCGGTAATTGACGGCTACACCAAAGCTAAATGCGGAAAACCATCTTGAAGTATACCGTGTTGCCAGCTCGCAGTGGAGTGGAGCTGGCAACACGGTATTGCTTCGAAGTACTTAAGCTCACATTTCACCAATAACATTTACACATCTGCCCTGATGATGGACACTGTAACGCTGTCCGAAACGTTGGCTAAAGGAGGAGGTAGCGCAACACGACATAACACCCCAAAAACAAATAAAAAAAATTGTTTGAGAATTCTTATAAATAGTACATAATGCTGACTCTGTCTACTATTTATTATTTATACTATTTATTATTATTGTAATCATAAGTACGCAATATAAAATAGCGTCATTGACGCCTTCGGCACCAGTACTGGGTGGGGAAACATGGCAAATGCGCGCCTAATATTACTTGTCTTGTAAGGAGAGTCTTGAGTTTTTTAGTGTTATTATATTCCACGAACAAGATTGGACAAGAACTTACAAAGAGGCGGAACATGGCCTGGCTGTACTTCAAAACTGGCTAAAAGTAAACTCCCTTACATTAAATGTAAATAAAACTAAATATCTCACTTTCTCCAAAAACAAAAGAGGACAACCAATGAATGTGCATACCCTCAAATTACATGAATGTCAAAATACTTTTCCACAATGTTCCTGCCCGTCTATATCCCAAACAAAAAGTATTAAATATCTTGGGATTGAAATTGATGAAAATCTACAGTGGAATTCACACATTGATCTTACCTCAAAAAAGCTTACAAAACTCATCTACTTCTTCAAAAAATTAAGAAACATCTTGTCGATGAGGGATCTAAAGAGAGTATATTATGCTTTATGCCACTCTCGATTGGAATATGGAGTAATAGGATGGGGCTCAGCAGCATCTAATCACTTAAAACAACTTAAGATAACTCAGAATTGCATCATAAAGACCATTCTAAAGGTCCCTATAAGGACGTCAACAACAGAAATTTTTAAACAGTTTGATGTTCCAAGCATACAGAAAATCTATGCCAAAAACATTCTAGTACATCACCACAAAAACGACCTAGAGAAAGAAACATCACATGCTCATAAAACCAGAGCGAAACAAACAGACACACTTAATATACCAAAGTGTAACTCTTCATTTGGTCAAAGAAGTTCTGAATTTTTAGCAGTAAAGTTATATAACAAACTCCCACTTAGTATCAAACAAATTAAAACAAAAAACAGCTACATTAAGGACATTAAATGTTGGCTGAAGGAACTACCGGAAAATGACCTTACTAGTATACTTAAAACATCATAGAAGTTTCTGGAAAACCTTATCCAAACAAGTTAAACCATAGAAGTCGCTGAAAAACTTATCCAAAGCATAGTCCCCCTCAGCACAGGATCTCCTAGTGAGGAGGACTTCGAATATATTTATATTTTACATATACATCTAACTAACATGTTTCATATAAAAATGTAAAAAATATTATATAGTTACTAAATAAAAAAAAAAAAAAAAAAACAAATCGGCTGTCGAACGATTTGCCGGTCTTTGTGTTTCCTCCCTCCTACTCCCCACTATCTCTTCAAGACCCATGTTCACTTTTTCATCTCCTCCCTTCACACAGCATTTCCAAAGATAAAATTGACCTCGTGGAAAATTATTTTCTTCAGGCCTCCTGTGTAGAGTTATGTAAAAAAATAATAACAAAACAATGTACACAAAGTTTCAATAGGTAATATATACAATTATACAACAGTGTTTGGTGATAGTTTGTCAAAGGAACGACACTATCTACAAACATGCAAAGAGGTTCCAGTTCAACCTAAAGCACCATAAGTCACAGTAGCCCGAGGCGCTCGCGCCCCACGCAATACAGCCTTTGCAAGCCTTACAGCCTTCGTCATACGAAACAGGCTCTACTCCACTACAACTTGTAAAGCACATCGTATGAAGCTTATCAGACAAAATAAACTTGCGTATTTTTTATAGTCCCGTCGTCATGGTTGTTTAACGCGTGACAATCTTGATTTAAAATTATAAGCATCACCATAAATTTATTGTGTTAGAGACTGAACTTATATTTTTTAAAGGTCTGTTGAAATAAATAAATAAACAATGGAATGGTCGAAAACCATTTAATATTTTTTCTAATAATTCTAATACCTCATAATACTTGTAGTACTTTCATACTCCAGCCAAATTGGTCAAATATAATAATTTCAGTTGTGGGTCTGTTCGTGATTGATTATAACTTTGGTTCAATTCGTATTTCAATATCTTTGGGTTCAATTAGGTTCAATAAACCCGGATTTGTTTCGAGTTATATAGGGTATTTTCAAAACTAGAACTGATTGTGTGAAGAGGTAAAGTACCCACCTAAAATACATTATTTTTTAACCGGAAAACAATGGAATAAATGATTATTTTTTAATATTATTTTAATTTTTTATTTGTTCCAGCTGCTCCCGTCTGGAGCCAATGATATTATGGTATCCTCAATTGGGGTGCGTTGCGAGGTTGAAGGTAGTGGAGGGGAAGGAGATGGGGAGAGGAAGGTGGGGAAGTACCTGGCTATTCAGATCTGGTCACCAAACACGGCTAAAGTCATTTCAAGCAACGTTTCAGTTCGGAATGGTTGTCTTACACCAGGGCGATACTGAAAGTATCTTCTATTTTGGAACGTACCGCAAATAAACTACATATAATTTTTAATTAATTAATTGTGAAGTTAAAAAAATTAATCAAATAATATTTATTTCCGCACGCCGGGAGTCGATCCCGCGACCTCGGATTGCGAGTCAAAAGCCTTACGCCTCGACCACGGAGGCCGTCGTGCGATATTACCATTAATAATGAAAGACAACTCTAAATATGTTGTTGTTGGCTGTAACATTTTTTGGCCAATTTAATTATTCGCCCGGGTTCATGGGGTAAGGTTTGTCCGGGTCCTGGCGGAGGATGCGTCTGTCCACCAGCTGTATTGCAGGCCGGATCGGGAGAAATGATCAGGTTGAGGGAGTCCTTTTGACTTCTCCAGCCGTACTCTCTCGGAATACTGCCTTGCACCGTAGTGGGAGGGATGGATTCATATGTCCATCACTCCGGGACAAACTGACCCAGATTCCTACCCACCCCTAATACCCTTTTTCATTCCCAGAACTTCCTCTCCTTCCTTTCCTAAAAAGACCCTCCACACAGCATCCCCAAAGATGACATAGGCCCGGAGGGGATTTTTTTCTCAGGGCCTGCTGTGTGAAGCTAATGTAAAAAAAAATTATAATTTAAATCTGAAAATAATTTAGGTTCTCTGCAAACTGTAAAGGTGTCCCTAGGAAGGAAGATATGAACAAGATTATCTTCTCGAGCATTATGTAACGTGACTCGTTTACGGTTATTGAAAAGATAAACTTAAACTTAAATTAATATTATATAATAAATAATTAAAGGTATATTTGAACACGTTCCAAAGTGGATAAGGTGCTCGTAGTAGGTACCAATCTTCCTGGCGAAAGATTGCCACCAAACATTGCTTGAAATGGCTTTAGCCGTGTTTGGAGATAAGATCTGAATAGCAGGGTACTTCCCAACCTTCTTCTTTCCTAACTCAATTCCCCGTTCAATTTGGGAGTGGGATAAGGGTACCGCCACCCGGGGAACCATTTATTGAATAACCGATATCTCTGCCATAGGTCACCCCAAGTACTCGTAGTTAGCTACGTTTTGTGACCTAGCAGGGTTCATGGGATGCGTCTGCCTACCAGTTGCGAGGCAGGCCGGATCAGGAGGGACTGGTTTAGGGAGTTTTGACCTCTCCAGCAGGACTCTCTCGGAACACCGCCTTGCACCCTAGTAGGAGGGATGGATTCATACATCTGGAAACACTGACCCCAGATTCCAACCCTCCCTTTTTCTTCCCAGAACTTGATCTCCTTCCTTTCCTCAAAAGACACTCTACACAGCATCCTTAAAGATGACACTGGCCCTGGGGGGAATTATTATATTCAGAGCCATCTCTAAAAAAAATATTTTTCCTTTCCACTATCTTTATCCTCACAACTGCTCCAGACGGTTGGGAGCAGTTATGTCTCTTATGCTGTATTCACACTTTAAAGAATCTTAAAATATGTAAAATATTCCTCGATTATGATTAAATCCTAGATATCGTTATCCACTAACCCAAAGAAGGTTTAAAATAACCTCAAAGAGAGTACAAGATACGCCGTGTAATGCATTATCAACGCCACACAAAGAGTGATAAAAGTCCTTACAAAATCGCAGATTAAAATATAAACATGCAAGTCCTCTGTACTCTGCACTTTCTTCATTCAATCGCGTACAAATTTAACGTTTAAAAGCCTTTATGTAAGGTTTATTATTGTTAACGCCGAGCATTTGACGTGCGTGGTTTTGTATCCCGCCGTAGCGCTATCTCGGTGGGCGGGGGCGGCAGATTTATGTCCTGCCCCGCCCAGGAGGGATATCCTTCCTTGCCCCGCATCCCTCCGCCGCCCCACTCCTCATGCACACTGTACCCTGTAGACAGCAGAGGTATCGTTTTACGAAGGATAACGTTTTGTGGCACGCATCAGAATATCACTAAAATATTTCTTTGATATTTCCCCATTAACCGATATCCCGTACCATATTCTTAATTACAACTGTTCTCATAATTATAATAATGTAGGTACTGTAATATGCTTTACTACCGGTTTCACACTGGATTTGGAATGAAAAATATGATTTTTTTTGCTTTAGCTCCATCTGTTTATCATTCCTAAACCTATCTGTTTTTTCTGAAAACATATGAAATCGCTGTATTTTTATATTTTTATGACTTGTGTGCTTTTTTATCAAATTTTATTTTTATTATTTCTGTATATGTTTAAAAATAATCTGTCATGAATTATTTGTACTACCAAAATGTAAAAGCCCTTTGGGCGTTAAATAAATATATAAAAATAAAAAATAAATCTGAGGAAAATAAATTCCCTCAGAGCCTACGTCATCTAGGTCAGGGGATGCTGCGTCAAGGGTTTTTTAAGGAAAGGAAGAAGAGAAAGTTCTGGGAAGGAAATAGGTATGAGGGTGGTTAGGAATCTGGGTGTCAGTGTCTCCAGGAGTCTGAATCCATTCCTTCAACTGCGGTGCAAGGCGATGGGTCAAGGGATACTGGCTGGAAAGGTCAAAAGACCTCCACAACCAATCTCTCTCGATCCGGCCCGCCAAGACCTTGATATATCTAACCCCACGAACCCGGGCACTCCTGTTAAGTCACCAAACGTAGCGAATCACTTGGGGTGTCCTATGGCAGAGGTGTTTATTATCCAATAAATGGTTACCAGGGCGGCGATACCCATACCCGCTTCCAAGAATACAAAGAATATGGCGTATTGTTTAAATTTCTGTCGCCAAGGACGCGCGGCCGGCAAATTTCAAGTCATTGCTGTCGCATTAGCAAATCAGCAGTAATAACAAGTATCAACAACAAACGTCTCCATTTGCTAAATGTCTTTGCTCGATGGCATTGACTTGATCACGTGACACCTCAAAATTCGTCGTACTCCAAGGCTTTGCTGCTGCGAAATAGTTCTGTTGACATTAATTCTCTCTTACGGTTCTGACGTTTTTGTTGCTTAAACGGTCTTTCTAATTTATAAAAAAGATTCTTTCTTATGCACAGAAATACTTTTCATACTTACCCAAACCTTTAAACATGTTGCCATGTCATTGTATGTAAATTTTGCGTCTTATGAAGTCTTATTTATCCCTCTTCACAACTATTCTAACATAACACAGTATTAGTATAATGATTAGGTGAAAAAACTCAGTTAACCTAACCTGCATGCTTTTAATATGGTTAGGTATCCTTTTAACTTAACGAGTGCGCGCGTATCGATGATTTTGATGACGATACTAAACCTTTAGTTACGGTGTTCTAGTATACCAAAAGCTTTGTTGTTGAAACATAAGTTTGTTAGCTATAGTGCACAAGTAGGACTAAATTATATAGTATAGTAATTAAAGATTTATTTATGGTCTATATTGTTACAATTCATACTTAAATTACCCATCTGGTCACTAATATGATATTTTTATTTCTTACTTTATTATAATATTTTAGTGTTTTAAATGTAGTGTATTTTAGTATGTTGTGTGTGTAAAATCACTCAAATTTATAAAAGTTAACCTCAACACAGGCCTAGTCCTAGTGAGGTTAATTTTTTTTGTATGTAAAAATAAAAAATAAGAATGTATAGTGAGAAGTTAAATAAATAAATAAATAAATAAATTACCTTGCACTAAACGCTGCAAGTGCATTGTAACAGTGATATACCATATCAATCTAAGCCTTGGCCTAAGCCGTAGCACCGTAGAGCCATAGAGCGTAGACCCTCGCATTTGAGAAGCTTGTTCACTGATACTACTAACCAGCTCAGCCTACGAGGGTCATTGCTTCCGGTACGGTACTTACCTATCTGCATTACCTAATGCAGTGATGATCAAACTTTTCAGCCGGAGGGCCACTCTGTCCATTTTCAATTTGTTTCTGGGCCAAGGGAGGTAGGGAACCTCCGGATTGACTAGACGTGTTTTCTATAACAGCATTTTTCTATAACAGCACCCCGGGAACCATTAATTAGATAACCAACACCTCTGCCATAAGTTATCCTTAGTGATTTTCTAGGTTTGGTGACCTAGTGGGAGTACCCGGGTTCGTCTGCCCACTAACTGCACGACAGGCCGGATCGGGAGACTGGTTGTGAGTGATATTTTGGCCTCTCCAGCAGAGATCAGCAGAAACATTGCCTTGCACTGCAGTAGGAAGAATGGATTCATACGTCCACCACTCCTGGGCCACTGACCCCCCAATTCCTACCTATCCCTCATGATTCCTTCCCTGAACATCATCTCCTTCTTTCCTAAAAAGACCTTCCACACAGCATCCCCAAAGATGATACAGGCCCTGAGGGGAATTATTTTCCCCAGGGCATCATGTGTAGAGGTATTGTAAAAAAAAAAACAAAAACATATAGTGTCGATTTTTATCATTCAGAAATATTAACGGACATTAAAAAAAAACCAACTTACATTTTGGGCAACTTTTTATCTTTCGGAAAGATAAACAAAATTTGGTATTATATAAAACCAAACCTAAAGGTTTAGTTTTTTGTGCATTTTAAGTCTAACCGTGAAATTTAGTATTTTTATAATTTCATAAAATTATTATTATTATTATTACTTATTCAAAACTTTGAAGAAACACTGAAGTTTTCCGCTAAATTCTTTTGCTAGATAGAAAAGAAACCGTTGAATATTCTTTACCGCAATTTTTTGATATTTTATTTAACGAAGTGGTCAGTTCGAAAAGGCTCGCGGGTCACTCAAAATGGGCTCGCAGGCAGCGGGTTGCTCATCACTGACCTAAAGCCTACTCGCCTCGCCCTGCCTCGTGTCCCTGCCTTGTCCTGTGCCTTGAGCCGCCCGGGGGTAGGTCTGCTACGCGAAGGGATAACAGTTTACCATATATCCATAATCGCACTTTAATCTCGTTGGTTTAAAACGTAATTTAAGCATGTAAACTAAACTTTTATAAAGAATGTGAAAAAACACACTGTTTGATATAATTTTTAAGTGAGTTAAACAGGAACTGTTTTTGAGATAGGTACTTTTAAAAGCATATAACTTTCATTTTGTACATACACTCGTACTACCTAATTATAATAACATGTCTCATGTTCTATTTAAATCTTTGCACATGGATATTTCTTTGATTAATATAAATCTAATCGTAAAGGCCTTCGCTCATGGAGAAACCGAAAACTGGTTGGCAACTCAATTCACAGCGCTATTCAATTTACGATTTCAGTTGGGAGGCGGGTATGGGTACCGCCACCCCGGGAACCATTTATTTAATAATAAACACCTCTGCCATCAGTCACCTCAAGTGGTTTGCTAAGATTGGTGACTTAGCAGGGGAGCCCGGGTTCAAGGGGCGATGTTTGTCCGGCTCTTGGTGGCGGACACGTCTTCCCACCAGCTGCATGGCAGGCGGATCGGAAGAGAATGGTACCGCAGTGGGAGGGATGGATTCACACATCTGTCACTCACAGGACACACTGACACCCAGATTCCTACCCACCCCTAGTACCCTTTCCTTCCCAGTACTTCCTCTCCTTCCTTTCCTTAATAGACCTTCCACACAGCATCCCCAAAGATGACATAGGCCCAGAGGGGAATTATTTTCCTCAGGGCCTTTGGTGTGGAGCAAATGTAATAAGTAAAGTTATATCAGCTTGTTTAACAAAAATATTAATTATTTGTATTAGATTTATTAATTATTTATCAATCATCAACCTTAATATATAATAATAAATAATTTATCAACCTCCTGAACGAAACCGATATCTTCCTGCTCTGACATATCAAAAATAGGTCGTTAGGCGCAACCAATGCGTAACCTGTCAACCTGGCAACTGAAACGCGCCGGCCGTGGCGACTAGCACTGCGAGTCGCGAGTGAATGGTTGCCTCGCCCCTGGTCTTTGAGAAGTTGCCTCTGTGCGAACCGCCAATGAAATTCACAAGCTGCTTTCTTGTGGATAGCGATAGAGTTGCCAACTTGTTTTTTCAGTTGCCCCATGAACGGAAAGACTAAATCTACAGCAGTTGCTGGTTGGTTTGAAATTATATACATATTATTCTCAATTATTGTTAGTATTACAAACACTAATTTTGGTATCATTTGTAATATCAAATAATTTCTCATACATTGAAGTAAGAAGAAAACTTAATGAACGTGGAACACGGTATAAAGTAAACAATATTTAATATTTTATACAAGAAATAATATCGGTAATTTTTTGAGAAATACTAAAGATAAAGACCATAAATTGACTAATTCCGGAATATATAAACTCAAATGCAATGATTGTCCCTCATTTTATATTGGAAAAACCACTCGTAATTTTGAAATCAGAATCAAAGAACATTTAAGGTGTCTTAATAATAATAATTTTTCTGAGTTTGCTAACCATATCATTGAAAATAACCATAGTTTTGAAAAAAATACAGGGATAAATATTCTTCATATTAATCATAAAGGAAAACGTTTAGATAACTTAGAAGCCTTGGAAATTAAAAAATCCCTTAAAAATAATGAATCTATTATCAACAAACAAAAAATATTGTCATATAGCCCAATCATGGATTTGTTCCCCTACCCACCCACTCTACACTAATACCTACCTACCCAATCCACATTATTATCTAGCAACAGCTCCACCCCTACCATAATAAAACATTGTTCGAAACTGTTAAATTAGTATAAGCTTTCCCTGACGAAGGAACGTTTGTTCCGAAACCGGTCGGATTTGCACATCAAATAAGTGGTTTATACAAAGTAAAATTATTTCATTATTCTATAATGGATAACCACAAAGTAATAGCTACATTCAAAAATATAATATTTAATACTTTTATTGCCAGTATTACACGATAGTTATATTATATTTCAAGCAAAATTATTCTACAATGCGACAAATATTTTTGAGTGAGGTGTTTTAGGTTCATTTTATGACGGCTGTAAAAAAAACTCTATATTACATATTTCAATGTTGTAAATTGCAAGACATGCGAGCGGGTTATTTAAATATTTAAAACGTAATGTTTAAATAATAACTTGTTTACTTAGTAATATAACACGTTTTAACATCTTGCATACACGGAATATTAAAGCAAGTATTTTGCTTTGAGACTTTGGGTGCCCTTTAACGACTGCATTGCGTGTAAATTGAGTCGCAAATGACGACCGAGTAAGTTCAGTCACCGGGGACATAAAGCTGTATATACAGTCTTAAGATTAATGAAAGCTCTTCAGTGGAAAATATACGACCGCAGTATTTTGCAAGATTAATCAAGGATTAATATGTTGGTAGATATACTAGTAAAGTATTTTTTTAAGGAGTATCTATAACAGATTGACTCTGTTTATTATACACATGATCAACAGTAAGAAAAAATCAATAATGCTATATTTCAATATAAAAGTTAATATAAGCGGTAAGCTCTTGCGTAACACATACGTTTGTCCTGAATTAAAAGATGTTATTTATGTGGCTCTTAAAACCTTGCAGATATCAAGAGACATGTTGTTTATTGGGGTGACCGGACAACTCAGAATAAATTCAACTCAACAAATCCTTTGAAAAATCGTTAAAAGTGATGGAAAAAATGGTTCCATGTCAACTCAAAATCAAGTCAACTCAACACTTCTGTGAAAAGTCATTAAATGCTATAAAAAATAATTTTAAAATAGCTCAGAACCGTAACCAAATGTACCAATTATTTATATATTTTATTCATCACTTTAAATGAATTTTCAATGAGGTTATGAGTTGATTTCAATCTGAGTTGTCCGGTCACTGAAAAAATAATTTTTTTATTAAATAGGCTAGGTTAAGATAGATTTTGGACTATTTTTCATTTTTTTCATAGCTTTTAATGACTTCAAAGAGTTGAGTTGATTCTTTGAATAGAGTTGTCACGTTTATTTATTAGTACTGTATCCCGTGACATTCTGTGCTAAGCCAGTACGTCTTTTCCGCCGTGTGTTAGCAGATCGTGGTGTCGCCCTTGGGAGTAGTTGTTTGGTAAAATATTTAATATTATTTTTAAGGCTCGTGGCGGTGTGCTAATAGCTTCGTCTCAGGGTCTCTTCAGATATTGTAAGTTTTACTTCAAATCCAAATTAAATTATTTTTAATTGATAAACTAACGTTTAAGACAATATTTTCATGCATAGCACAAAGGGTAACAATTATTATAAGCAATAATTATCAGCCTGAAACACTCATCTATATTGAAAAAATCTTCCGAGAAAAGATACATGCCGCCAACGGGACTTGAACCCGTGTCCTTCTGATTGCCTGTCAGGTGCTCTAATGTTTTTTTTTAGTTATTTTTATTTATTTTATACTAGCCTTTTCCCGCGGCTTAACTCGTATGGTATTATGGGGGGGTCCCCACTCCGCCCTTATGCAGACGTTTTTGGTGGAAATATTTTTTGCTAACAATAATTGCACAATGACTGAACAAGAATTTAAGAAGGTCGTATTTTGTTATTCGGCAGTGTAACCTCTTTGCGTACTCCTCCGTGGACACGGCATTATTGTTAACAAAAATATTTGTACAACAGATTTCCACACAAGACGCTTGCAGGTATCTATACCTAAGTACAGGTTCCATGACATCTCATAATAATGAAATTTCAACACCCCTTTAAAAGGTCAAAATTATGAAAAATAAGGAAAATAACCCATAACCTAACCTTACGTAACCTATATAACCAACTTTTTATACTTTTTTCATCACTTTTAATGACTTTTCGAAGGGGGTGTTCTTGTGCCCATGCCATAAGGGTCACTTCAAGAATCCAAATTCGTAGAGAGCGGGCCGTATTGATTGATGTCAAAAATAACAACGAGAAAATGCATATTTTATTTTATTTTGTGAAGTTCGAGCGTAAATATCATTTTTTTTGCGATTATTGTAAAAGAAACCAAATTTGCAACATTATACAATAAAACCAAATCCGAAAAGTGGTTTATAAAAGGAGAGTTTGGACTTGAAAGTGTTTTTTATAGACCTTATACTTTATTTTTTTATAGGCTTATTAAAAGACTTATAAAAAAATTACCGATATTTTTAAGGGCCAGGGTGTGTTCTACACGCAGTATTTAATTGAAGCATCTATAATACTTCTAAGCAATCAAATTTTCAAAACAAAAATATATGATTTTGTATGATTTTGCAATATTTAGTATGGCTTCATCTTAAAAGAGGGCATATCTGGAGAAAACCAGAAATATGTCATTTTCAAATCAGATTTTAGACGAATTTACTCTTTTCCACAAAAAAATATAAATGTAATTTAATTAAATTTAAAAATATAATTTCGAAAGTTGTTCTTTTATCTAGCATTCGCATATAATAAATTTTGAGAAAAAAAACTAATTTTTAGTACAATAAGGTTATTCCATAGGTCGTTGGCAGATTTGTTAAATTTTCAAAAAAGATTTTGTATTATACCACACCCATTTCAAATAATATAATCATGCAGTAAAATAAATCAATACATTATCTAATCTAGCAAACGCATGTTTTAGAATTTTAATTTTAGTTTCAGTAAAATCATTAAAAAATATGTACGTACATGTGTTTCTTGACGAAAATTGGTCCATTTGTGTATTTATTTGCGCATTTACAAACTAATATATTTCTGATTTTTTAACATTCTTATTAAATTTAGACATTATTGAAAAATGATAAATACTCATAATCAAAAAATAATTACAAAAAGTACACTATTTTAATAGTTTTATCATCACGCCTTTCAGCATTTTTGGATAAATGTATAAATTAAAGCTAATTTGTATTGAAATAAATTCGATATTGAGGTATAAATTAAAAAAGCTGGTACGGAGAATAATTAATCTTTCTCATTGTAACCGCCCTGCACGATCGTCAGAACAACTTTCGACGAAATGTGGGTTTATGTCCGCTGGCTGGTTAAACGCTCTTAAGAGATACATACGTCGGTTTTTTTATACGGCCATATTGGTGGACGATTATAAATACATAATTAACAATTCGCTAAAAAGCACACGCTTTCCAAACGCATGTACATAATTCTACCTACGATATTATCTAATAAAAGTGAAAATAAATAAAATTATGCAATTTACACTCGTCCATTTCAACAAACACAAACGTCTTGAAAATTCTGATTTCCATCTAACAATATTCATCCTTTTTTGTAGAGGGTCAGTCTGAGGGGTGTAAAATAAAATGGAATCGCCCTCTTTATATTGTCTCCGGCTGGATCTGTTTATGCTTCCGGTCTAGTATCGAGGGGAAGCCCCGTGATATATGGTTTTTTCCTCCCGAAGCGGAGCATCGAGGAAGTTCTGTTTGAAATGGATGCCTCGAGTGGTTTGACCTGACAAACGGGAATCTTATTTATGTTATTCATGATAGATGAAGACCCTTCGTGGCTAGATAGATGTATGCGAGTCCTTTTGTCGATCGGAAAGAAGGAAATGAGAGTTTGTGGTAGAATTGGACTGAATTGCAATCGATGAAATCTTAAAATAACGGATGGAGTTAAGAGCTATGCCGGTCATTTAAAAATATCGTCGATAGGTATTGTAACCAATGTCTTCTGTTCCACTCCGCGCTCCCCTCAGGGGAACTGAGCGAAAGGGACAACTGCATATCGGGCCGAAAATACCTAAAAAATATCGTCAAAATCGATGTTTTGTATTCCCCATTTTTCTTCTCCAAAACTGGACCGATTTTAAATTTTTTTTTCACTAACTGTATTAGAAGAAAATATTCTATGTCGGTACGTTTTGCTTTTTTTCAAAATACATTGTTTAGTTTGTATACGGAACGTCTTTTGACGGCGTTTAAACTAGGCAATTTTATTCATTTTTGGAAGGTCCTAACTTCTATAAGAAGTAAACTATCAAAAAAAGCAAAACGTACCGACACGCTAATGGTCAATATCTATATTATGTAAAAAAAAATTTTGCTCTAGGGTCAAAATCCAGAGAGATAAATGGGGAATACGTTTGTATGGAAAAAACGCCGCTGGTATTTCCTCTTTATTTAAATACTAATATGAAATTGATGTTAAGATGGTTTTGTTACGTACAACATATGGATTAATGCTAATTGATGCTTATTTTTGTGGAAATAAAAACTGATGATACACCTAATTAATTTTTATATACGAAATATGTATTGGTAGATACGTTATGTGGAGGAATATGTATTGGTACGTTACTAATATGGAATGGAGGGAAATATTTAGTTGAAACACTATTTTTAGTATTTTTTTTTGTTATTTTTTATTTGGATACTGCACATGAGTCCCAACTGCTCCCAACCTCCTGGAGCCAGTAAGACTATGGCATCTGGCATCCCTTTAGGGGAATGTTGTGAGGCTGAATGTAGTGGAGAGGGGAAGGAGATGGGTAAGGTGGGGAAGTTCCTGCCTATTCAGATCTGATCACCAAATACGGTTAACGCCGTTTTAAGCAACGTTTAAATTCTGAATGGTGGTATTGCACCAGGACGATACTGAGAGTATATTCCACTCTTGAACGTGTCGTAAATATACATTATTTTATTTTAAATGATAAATTGTGAAATAACACACATCAATCAAATAAAATTTAATTGCACATCGCCGGATTTTGAACCCCCGGATTGTTGGCAGAGAGCCTTACCGATTTACGACCCCCAAAAACGTTTGCCTTTCTTTAGAAAAAAAATACAATGCAAAGAAACCGATATATATATATATATATATATATAGATTGTATCTTTTTAGTGTCGCTTTTTCGTTTCATAGAGTTTCAAATCACAACGGTCATATAGAAGTTTTGCCTTGGGCAACTTTGGAACAAAAACAATTACAAAGCATTTACGCACATTTAAGCACTAACAGTAACTACACGACAAAATACACTATTCTACTGCAGCATTCATAAGCGGAACTACATTGCTCATTCTCCGATACAACGATTTCACACTACGGGAAATCAGTACTTAGGTGATGTTGACATATTTAACATAAACCTGGCGAATTTTGTGGATCTTGTAAAAAATTTATTCCAAAACTATTCCTAAACATATCTCTATTTTTGTAAACCTATCAAATTGCTGCATCTTTTTTTTTTTTTACTTGTATGCATTTTTTATCTAATTTTGTTTTTTATTATTTCTATATCTGTTTAAAAATCATTTGTCATGAATTAATTGTACAACCAAACATGTAAAAGCCCTAAATAAAAAAATTTAATTTAAAATTTAAATAAATAAATTTAAAAAATTAAAATTATTTTAATCTATGAATGGTTTTTCAACTAAAAATAAATTTATTACGTGGGTTGGTAATAGGTACCGTACACCCAACAGTAGATAACATTAAAACTTTTTTTGTTTCCACAAATCAAGCCAGAGCCACATTCCCATAGTCCGAAAGGAACGTCTCGTGTGACTTGGCAAATATGGTGTTAAAAATTTATTGGTGATTAATTCGGAACATAATGATACGTTGCGAGCAGAGATTTATGGAGGAAAAAACGTAGGTAGAGGTATGTGTGATTTATCGGTCGGTATTTGTTTTTATGGAAGTCCGATGGACAATTTTATTACAACTGGCTTGGGTTGTAATTTGTAATTCCGTGGGTGACTTGTGCAGCGAGAAAGTCACTAGTGATGTTGTAACGTGCAATAATTTCGTTTTTTTTTTAACGTGTGTAAAAGGCAATGCAAAACATACTAGAAGTGACTAGATTATTAGTAGGAAAGTTAAAAAAAAATGTGCGCAGTTTACATGCGGTAGAAATGAAACCACCAGAAAACTAAAGTAGACAAGAGTGGAGAAGCTACGAAGCACCGCAAAAAGAGAAGACCGATATGCTACGAAGCAACACTCAAATAGAAGACCGATAAATTTATCTCATTCTCTCGCAGGCTAAATCCTATTGATGTACGAACTTGACTCTTTTTAGTATCGCTTTTCCGTTTCACAACAGTGCTAAAGAAGTCTGACTTTCAAAATATATATTTAAAAATAAAATAATTGTTAGATTTCTCGCTCAATAATACCAGCAACTAATATTTTCAATAGATGTCTCTGTGGTTCCATTTATTTATCAATATTTTAATTAGTAGATTCCTGTTTTACCATAGAAACCATTTTCTTTTTTAAATAGATTCCTGTTTTATCACCACAACCATTTCCTTTCAATTTCCTCTTCAAATTTTCTAAATAATCGAACGACTGGCTCCATCCAAGATTAAACACTCTTTGAATTTCTTCTTCTACCACCATAATAGACGGAAAATGGTGCTTGTTCACTGAAAAAAAAAAGATGTATAAGAAAAATGACAAACTCTGCTAATCGGGATTCATGTAGACCTATATACCTATTAAACACATAACCTAACGTAATTTCATATATTTATGTTGTAAATCTTTTGTAATTCCTCCATCATGTTATCAGGTATATGTTACACTTTTCAATACTATTAACTTACTTATCTCATACTCTGTAAATCTGAATGTATGAAATATTACCAAGTTAATTCGGTAAATCCGATTATAATATATGCTACCAGATTACCTTTTCTACTTTGTCACAAAAAATGTATGTGTACTTATATTTATATATATTATATACATTTTCTTTATTACACAGCTTAGTTTCAGAGAAAAATGATTTTTTTTGTATTTGTTATGTAATTATGTATCTACATTTCAGGAATAATATTAATATGAACTAAACATGTCAATTTGTCTGTCCTGGAACGGGAAACTTTCCTAGTTGGACAGGCAAAGCTTTTCAAATTATAATTTGTACTTTCTTTTGTATCTATAATAAATAAATAAATAAAATAAATTTAAAAATTTGAAAATTCTTACAGTCACCGACGTACATATAATGGAGTTATGCATGTTAGTGCGATCATCTCCAGAAAAGTTTCCACAAAAAACTCTACACATAAACACGCTACAAGGTTTACAGAAAATTTATTAATACCAAAAGCAAACAAAACAATTTTCCAAAAAGGACCATTTTACATTGCCATTAAAGTATACAACAACCTTTTACATGATATTAAACAAATACAAGATACACTCAGATTTAAGTCATCACTAAAAACATTCCTTCTGAACAGGTCTCATTACACATTAAGTGAATACCTCACATAGGTACAAGTGTTTTTATATTTATGTTTATATAATAAATTAAAACAAATTCACTTTGTATTACACCACTTTTATATTTATATTTCATTTGTGTTCAAATCTGTACAACATGTCAGGTTAACTGGAAGAAATAGGATATAGGTACCTATAAGTTATACCTTTTGTACTAAATGTAAATTTTGTACAATAAATGATTTTGATTTTGATGCAGGACGTGAGTAGCAGAGAATTGTACCTGTGACACCATTTTCAGAAATAAAATCTGTTCAATCTATTGAACGAGAAGCGTTAGGGGGGCTAAGCTTAATAGTTTTCGGTATCCGGTGCATGACTGTTACACCGAAATACCGAAAACACATTAATTTCACTAATTATTATACTGACATACCGGCTCTAAGAGAGTTAACGCGCACAACACAGAATCACTTATAAACATGTTTTCCTTAATTTGGGAGACGAGTATGGGTACCACCGTCCCGGAAACCATTTATTGGATAACCAACAATCCTGCCGTAGGTCACCTCAAATGTTTCACTAGGTTTGGCGACTTAGCAGGGGTGTACGGGCGGCGGATGCGTTTGCCCACCTGCTTAGTGGCGGGCAGGATCAGGAGAGACAGGTCGAGAAAGACCTTTTGACCTCTCCAATCGGACTCTCTCGACCCATCGCCTTGCACCTCAGTGGGATGGATGGATTCGTAAGTCCGTCATTCCTGGACAGATTGATCCCCAAATTCTTACCCACCCGTCTTATCCTTTTCGTTCCCAGAACTTCCTATCCTTTCTTCCTTTTCCTAAAATGACCCTCCAGTAAGCATCCGCAAAGATGACACAGGCCCTGAGACATTATTTTTCCTCAAGGCCTGCTGTGCGGAGCTAATGTAAAAAAAACCTACGTAAACAGTGTAAACACACACTTACCAATATCTACACAACAACTGCCTTACTGATTTGCTGGTGGAAACTGTAACGCTGTCCGAAACGTTGGCAAAAGAAGGAGGAAGTGCAACACGGCATAAAATCTCAAAAAATAATTACGACACCTACCTACTTCTGCCAAGTTATTGAGTATTCCGATATTGGCATTTGTAAGTACCCGATAATGGCATTGCAATAAATCAATCCGCTACTCAACTTCTCCCTATAATGAACAGGTCACCGAAAGATTAATGGACTTTGTGAACCAATTTGGGAAAATTAATATTGATGAATGTGGAATGTTTATCATTCTGCTTATCTGTGTATTAGTGATGTTGTTTGACACCAGTGTTAAATCGATTTGATTTATTCATTTGAATGTAAAATCATTGATTATTTGATTCTTGTTGACGTTGAACTCATGTACCTACGTATATTGTGACAAAACGATAGAAAGTTTTAGATACTCATTTTCATCAGAACAAAGTAAGGCACAAAATTTATATTACTTACTAGCTGGTTCCCGGCATGCATTGCTATGCCATTTGATAAAGAAATTGTTTATCCTTGCGTGTCCTTTCCCATTCGTCCCGTTCCCCTTCTGCCTCCCCTTTCTCTCTTGCGTCCCTTTCCCCTCTCGCATTCCCACTCCGCCACCTCCACCTTCCATCTCCCCACTCCACGTGTCACCTATTGCAATTTTTTTACACACATTTCTTAATGCCAGAGCTCACCAGTAGTTCTATAAAAACCTTGTCCTGATAATAACGAATACAACAAAAAAAGAATTATCCAATTTGGTGCAGTCGTTCGGAAGCTATGCGCGTACATACAATTCGGCGATTCATTTTTATTTATATAGATAGAAGATAGATAGATAGATAGATAGAAGAAGAGAAGATAGAAGATTATATAGAAGCTATCTTCCATATAATCTTCTATCTTCTTATATAAATAAAAATGAATCGCCTAAATGTATGTACGCGCATAACTTCCGAACGACTGCACCAAATTGTTATTATCAGGACAAGGTTTGTAGTTTGTATAGAACTACTGGTGAGCTCTGGCATTAAGAAATGTGTGTAAAAAAATTGCAATAGGTGACACGCGAGCTGTTTGAAAACTGAATCCACCGGGACTGAATGTATGGAATGCGGGTAGATAGATAGATAGATAGACAGATAGAAGATAGATAGAAGAAGAAGATAGAAGAAGAAGAAGAAGATAGAAGATAGAAGAATTACACCATTTACGAGTTACCTGACATTGTTTGAATACCTGCTAAAAAATCCACAATTTTTGACGGCCTCTGTGGTCGAGGGGTAAGGCTCTCGACTAGCAATCCGAAGAAGGTTCTAATCGCGGCGTGGGCAAATAAATTTAATTTTATTAAAGATTTTATTTATGTTATGTGCTGCATCAACTGCTCCAACCGCATGGAACCAATGAGACTATGGCATCTCCAATTGAGGTATGTTGTGATGCTGAAGGTAGTGGGAAGGAAAGGAGAAGCGGAAGAGAAAGCTGGGGAAGTTCCTGGCTATTCAGATCTGATCACCAAACACGGCTAACGACATTTCAAGAAACGCGTACAGTACATGAATGGTGGTCTTATACAAGGGCGATACTGAGAGTGTTTTTCATTGTGGAACATGCCGCAAATATCTTACAACCTTTTAAAATGATTAAATTGTGAAAAAACACAAATCAATTAAATAAAATAACTAGCGCACGCCGGGATTTAAATCCGAGATCTCCTAATCGCTAGTCGAGAGCTTTACCTCTCGACCCCGAGACCGTCAAAGAGAGTTAGTTTTCTCTTCCATTTTTAACAGTCATACCAGTTGCACATTGAAATTTCTAGAGGGCTAAACATCGAGCCCTTATATCTTCAAAAGTACGCCCTTCAGGTTAAAATCGGAGCCTTCTTCACAGATGGGGGATAAAGGGCTATACCTACATATTGATCGAAGGCTATACACCATATAACTCCCTTGGTCGTACCGGGATTCGTTTCTGAGTTTTACCGGGACGCATTGTGGTACACTTTCTTTTATAGTACATATACATATATTGATGATTAAATTCTGAAATAACACAAATAAAATTAACTTGCGCATGCCGGGATTTGAACTCCTTCGAGAGCCTTACCCCACGACTATGGAGGCCAACTCAATCCCACGATTAAAATTTAAATGAAAACCAATATAAAATTAGGAAGTCACTTATCGTGTACCATTGAAATAAACGCGAAAAAGATATCTATATCTATAGCTACATTATTAATTAACATTTACCTCGAAATTTGTCCTATTACATAATAAATTATACCCACACACGGACATATGAATATATCTGGACCTGCCCTAAGTGATAAAAACGTATTATTTCCCCCTCCACATGGCGCCGGCTGTAGCTCCTCCTTGGAACCGGCTCGCTCCATGGGGAGGGGATATAGCCTCGCTTGAATCTAAAATGTGTGACGTCATCATTCTTGCCGTGAACAGCGAGAAGCTGACATCCATACATTTAACGAAATAACGGCAGCTTGTGCTATACAATATATCTACGTATCAATGTACACATAGCGAATGTGGGCGGTACTCCAATGTGCTCGTCGCTGGTTACAGGGGTAAGTAAATTATGAAACATTTGTAAAAGTGTTTTAACTAAACACGGAAACAAAATATTGATATGTGTATTGGCGCGAGTCTTTTTGGGGCGAGCATTTGGCCTTAGCAAATATGTTTTGAACGTGGCAAGCAATTCGCGCTCCCATGTAAAAAGGTCTATTCATTCAAAGCAGATTTTGCTTTTAAGAGCTAAATGGTGATATTGTAATGCGAGATGCCTATATACTGTCAGATTGATTGTTCAACGAATGACAGTCATCTCTCCCCTCTTCGCTCTCCATAGTTTGGTTTTACCCCTCATCTGTAACTGCTTGTCTATCCATTTGGATGTCTATGTACCCACATAATTTTATCTAAATAAATAATTTGTAGTGGTTACAATTCCCTAACTAGAAATAGATACATCGACATTTTATCATCTAAAACCGTACATCACAATTTCAAATAATAAATATCATTTCAATTAATTGTTACATTTCATAGCAATCGTCTGACTGGGACCCATTATTCATTTCCCTCTAATAACACACTTGGAAATTTATTAATCGACTCGTATTTGTTTTTTACGTGTAGGAAAGGCTTTTTAAATATTCATATCGATTAAAAAGCGATGTCGTGGATTAAAAAGGAAACGTTTGTCCATTCATCAAGAGGCCCCTCCCTCGCAGGCTTTTTTGTCTTTGTATTTTATTGGAGAGTCGAGGCACCACTGTTCTTTATGTTTGTTTATTTGTACATTCGGTGGATTCCATCCATAGCCAATACATTATGGTGGATGGTGGGTAAATGGATACAGTATTTTTATTGAATAGGATGGATATTTTTATTTATTTCATTATTGGAATAAATATAAGTTAAACCTCAAATTGTAATCAATATATGTGTATTATAAAAGAAAGTCCAAAAAAACGTGCGTCCCGCTAAAACTCAGAAACGAGTCCTGGTACAATCGAGGAAGTTATATGGTGTGGTAGATATCTATCCCCCCTCCAGGATGACAGTTCCCGTTTTTAACAAAGGGCGTGCTTTTGAAGATGTGAAATTGTCTTGAAATTTCTAGAACAGTCTTCCAGGCAGTTCTAGAAAGGAGTTGTGTAGAATGTTCGGGAATAGAAAATTAGAAAAACAATGATCGGAAAGGATTCGGTCGCATCTATGAATTCAATCCAGGACCTTAGCCTTGCCAGGGCTCTGTTTCTTCGGTCGTATAGGTATAACAGTAAAAACAGAGATCGAACGATTTTTTTAGGTTATGATATTTTGCCAGACGATGCGTTACCACCAATACACTGGAAAATAATAAATAAAGATTTTAAATATGTGGTGGCTTACGACATATTGCATTGTCCCGATGATAAAGGTTTATAATTACGTAAGTACTCGTATGTATTTTACTCGGAAATTTAATGTTTTTGGTGGAAATTTTGGTTTTAATTATCAAATACACATACTTGTTTGGACGCGAGGTTAACTCTTCATAGAACTACTGGTGTACGTTTTATCTACGTGCAAAATAAATATTGAATTGTTTGTTTTGAATAGGTTTATAAAAATCCCATATGATCAAATCGTATATTCTGAGGGTGGATAAAGGGCACATAAGTGTCTCCCGCCTTTTCAATAATAAATAAATAAATCGATCACAAAGGGCCTTTGTTTATTCCCATCAAACTTCCATCTCCCTCGACCCATCGTGGCTGGCATAGGGCCATCTCTGTTTCATTGGAGTTTTTTGGGGAGAGGATAAAGAAAGAGCGGAGGGTCGCCGATAAGACACGTGATGCATTGTGAGTGTGAGCTTTGATTGGTGGAACACGCCCACAGCAGATGTCCAGCCAACCGGCGAACGAGATGGACATATTATTCTAAATTCAAAAATATATTTCTTTACGGTTGTTCAGAAAGTTTTGGAAAACTTGCATTTAGGAGACAGTTTAATTTTAGTTGATCAACTCTCTGTTGAATGTCTCTGTCTCTCGGACACTTGAAAGCTTATCGACAAGTGTGAACACTCTTTAAACAAGTCAAGTTTTTAGTTGAGCGACTAAAGTTGAAAGTCCGTCTAATTTTGCTGTTCAAGTATGACTCATCGTTCGAGTTACACACCGAATCGTCACGTCTGAACACTTGTTTCAACTCGCTTGCGATTTTTAATTCCCTGCCGGCGAATGTAGACATTTGACATACCTACTATCATGGCATCTTTTTCAATGAAAAGGTGTCTGAAATGGTCGAATGATATTTTGATGTTAAGATTTATCAATCGGTACCAAAGCCGTCCCTCTTTTTGGGATCGAAAGCAAGATTTGTATAAAAAAGAAATGTCCGTGACAGACAACACAGTAAATAATATATTTTCGAAATGGGTGTTGCGGGATTGACTTCAGTAGACATAAAAAATAAGAAACACTGAACCATTTATAAGAAGAAATTAGGATTAGATACTAATGAAAGCAAAAAATAGTGGAGACTTGAAAATGAATCTCTCTTCGCCAAATATCTCAATTTATTTATAACTAGCCGATTCCCGGCATGCGTTGCTATGCCATTTAATAAAGAAATTGTTTCTCGCTGCGTGTCCTTTCCCATTCGTCCCGTTCCCCTTCCTCTACCGCGTCCCACTCCGCCTCCTCCACCTTCTCTCTCCCCACTCCATTCCTTCCCTTCCTCCCTCCCGCGAACCCTCTACCCGAGTTCCCCACCCCCTGCCGCATTCCGTACATTCAGTCCCGGTACATTCAGTTTTTAAACAGCTCGCGTGCCAGCTATTGCATTTTTATATACAAATTTCATAATGCCAGAGCTCACCAGTAGTTATAAAGCTTGTCCTGACAATAACGAACACAACAAAAAAAGAATTATCCAATTTGGTGCAGTCGTTCGGAAGTTATGCGCGTACATACATTTCGGCGATTCATTTTTATTTATATATAAGATAGATAGATAGATAGATATAGATTTTGTTTATACACTGTTTTAAAATGCTGCTCGAATCAGTATCCTATTTTTTAATTTTTTTTTTAATTTTAGTAAGGTTTGTCATTTGAATGTATAGATACTATCTTAAAAAATAACATACATTTTCTGAAGAGCTTTAAAACTTACAATATTTAAGGAAAATATGTAATAAATCGGTAAAATGCGGGAAGCCGGACCTTAACAAGTCCGGTTCGATTTAAATTGAAACGAGTGAACGAAATCTTGTTCAATTTTTGTCTTTCAATAAAAGTTGTTCAGCTAAAACTGAAACGTCAGAACGAGGCATTAACACGATGAGTTTTTTCACACCGATCTCCATAAGGAAACTGTATTGGGCCACAATCTAAATTATGATAAATCTACACGAAAAATACAATACAAATAGTTGCCATGAGAGAATTGCGATTTTTGTTTCATCATTTATTCATATTGATAATTAAATATAATTTAAATATGAGGTCGACTAAAATGACAGAAAAATATAGGTTCCAATGGCCGAATTGGTTATGGCGCCCTCTCCCGGCACGACAAGAGATTCTGCGTTGGTGTCCCAGTTGCGACTGTTACCTTTTTATTTTTTTGTCTTGTTCTGTTTCATAACTCGTTTATATTTATTATTATCATCTTCTTATTCAATGATTTATTACATTGGTGGGTATAAGCTCCAAAAATTATTAAAAGTTTTTCCAATAAAAATTCTTAATTATTCTGATTGGAGATGGATAATTCGATACATATCGTAGTTCAAGGACAAGACACATTGATCGTCTAGTTGAATAGTCAGACATGTCCGAAAAATCGAAATTTGAGTTGCGTATACAGTTACATGTAAAAGTGTAGCCTATATCTGGTATAATACTCAGATTACTCATAAACACCATCAAATCGGAGAAATGCAGAAAAAACTATAGGTATACCTAATGAAATAAACAAAAAAATACATTTACGAAGGAAATTTCAAAATGTCATACTAATGTACCGGACCGTTATGCCTCCTGGTGTTATTTCGGTGACCGGACAACTCAGAATGAACTCAACTCAACACCTCTTTTGAAAAGCCATTCAAAGTAATGAAAAAAGGTAAATTAGGTTGGGTTGTGAGCTATTTTTACTTATTTTTTTGATAACTTTGACTGACTTTTTTGTCGAGTTGAGATGTTTCCGACTTGGCATGGAACCGTTATCTCATAGCATTTTATTTAATATGTAAAATATAGACACGTGTAAATTATATTTGATTTTTGATGGGCATTCGAATATTGTGTTTATCATTAACTAAAATTTATTTCATTTTTATCTCAAAACTTAAACAGTCTTACTCATCATCGCAAAATAAGATACAACCTCGGAGCAAGACCGGGTTAGATGAAATTGTTACTCAACATGGTGGGTTAATCGCGCGCATGCGCGTGTTCTTACCGCGTCGCTGTACGGGAGATGTAGTAGCCGTCAGAATTTAAACCACCCGATCACCAGGGTTAACTCAGTACCTACGGCGTTGTAACTGACGAAATGGCAAACTTTTATGAGAATCTTGACGTTTTGAACGGAGCTTCGGCAAATATTGACCGTATTCGCGGCATTCGTGCACCACGGCTACGGAAAAGGTTAAAAAAAGGTACGATCCATTTGCGGCACTTACGGAAGGAGATTTTAGGTCTAAATACAGATTTCTCGAATAATGTGTTGTGTTGACTGATGTTGACCATATGTTGACGTATGAATAAACGTGAAGTCGGCAACACGCCGCAAAATGCTAAATTGACCGCGTTTTTCAGCTTTGGAGCAGTGTTGCTACCGTAAAAAAATCATAACAGCTGTCGAGAAACATTATGATGATGAGTAAAGATTTTTACCCTGAGCAGTATAGTCCCCCCCCCTCCACTGTGTAGCTACCGCGACGCTACAGAGCCGTGGAACGGTTTCATGATGAGGAAGGCTGTATGTATTTGAAAATGTCTGACTAATCAACTAGACTATCGACATGTTGAAATAATAAAGTAGGCAGTAAAATTTTTTTCATTAAATTTATCCACGAATTCATACATCGATTAATAATATCAAAAACCTATCATGGCAGCAGATAGTTAATAAATATTCAACCGCACTAATTGTTTATTAATTCTGACCAATTAATAACTCTTAGGTTAAATGTGACTGATTGGATACGGAAAGAAAGCAAGTACATTAACGTGACTGTTAGTAATAAAGTAATGATATTCCTTTTCGTAAGAACCGGTGCAGGTGTAATCCTTAACTAATTGCCGTCGTTCTGTCACCTGTGCCTGTACACCAATTAGTAATTAGGTAAGTGGGCCCCCTCACCGTCACGTGAAGAGGACATTACCGCGCAGTTACCCATACACGTGAATACAGGTCTGTGTATACAGGGAGAGGGTTAACTAATATTATAGCTGCCATAAATTACACAGAAATTCTGTGTACCTACCAACAACTATCACGTGGATAATTTTCATCAAATTTTCTTGATGTATTTACGATTCTAGACATTGAACGTTAGGTGTATCTTTCGATTTTGGACGAATCGCTAAAACGTTACTTATATTAGTATTACCAATTATTATATACTTCCTAGCACATAGAGGAGGTACCCATGAGAAATCGTGAGCTGTTATAATGGTGACCGGCCAACTCAGAATGAAACCAACTCAGAACCACCTCAGAAAGGTCATAAAGAGTGATGATATATTTAACAATTATTATAAGCAATAATTGTCAGCCTGAAACACTCATTTACATTGAAAAATCTTCCGAGAAAAGATACTTGCCGCCACGGGACTTGAACCCGTGTCCTTCTGATTGCCGGTCGGATGCTCTGACCACTGAGCTTTGGCGGCTTATCTAATACCCGCCAAATAATTCAATATATAGTGGTGTTTCATTCAAAAATTATTGATTATTACATTTTTCCACTTTTTTTTTTTTTTTTTACAGTGAATACCGCACAAGAATCTCAACTGCTCCCGTCTAGAGCCAGTGAGACTATGGTATCCCCAATTGGGGTATGTTGTGAGGCTGAAGGTAGTGGGGAGGGGAAGGAGGTGGGGAAGAGGAAGGTTGGGAAGTACCTGGCTATTCAGATCTGGTCACTAAACACGGCTAAAGCCATTTTCAAGCAACGTTTCAATTCTGAACGGTGGTCTTACACCAGGGCGATACTGATAGTATCTTCCTTTCTGGAACATGCCGCAAATATACTATATATTATTTTAAATTAATTAATTGTGAAATAACACAAATTAATCAAATAAAATTTATTTGCGCATGCCGGGTTCGAACCCGCGACCTCCGGATTGTGAGTCAAGAGTCTTACCCACTGGACTACGGAGTCTTACCCACCTGAAAACAACCAACTTTATTTTTGTGAGGGAGGTATTGTTAGTACTAAATCTCTAACTAGGTGGCGTCGAGACAAATTACGTCTACATTTTTTGGTGAAATACTTTTAACTTGTTAAATATTAATTATTATTTTTAATTTATAAACTAACGTTCAAGTCCCGTTGGCGGCAAGTATCTTTTCTCGGAAGATTTTTCAATGTAAATGAGTGTTTCAGGCTGACAATTATTGCTTATAGTAATTGTTACCCTTTGTGCTGTGCATAAAAATCTTGTCTTAAACGTTAGTTTATAAATTAAAGATGATATATTTGTTTAAATTGGTTAAATAGGTTAGGGTTACCGACTAATTAAATTATAAGATGTCTTGATTCTGAGTCGGCATGAAACCGTTAAAATTTTATAATTTTTCAATTTAGAAAGTGGTACGGGTACCGCCAAACCGGGAACCATTTATTAAATAACCAACACCCCTGCCATAGGTCACCCCAAGTGGTTTGCTTCGTTTGGCGTCTTAGCAGGGGTGACCGGGTTCACAGGGTGAGGTTGGATTAGGTCTTGGCGGTGAATGCAAGTGCCCACCTACAGCGTGGCGGGCCGGATCGAGAGAGACTGGTTGTGGAGATCTTTTGACCTCTTCAACCAGAATTCCTCGACCCATCGCCTTGAACTGCAGCTAAAGGGATGGATTAATACGTCCTTACTCCCGGAGACATTGACCCTTAGATTCCTACCCACCCCTCATACCTTTTTCGTTCCCAGAACTTCCTCTGGTTCCTGTCCCTAAATAATTTAATCTCCGCACAGCATCCACAAGATGAAACAGGCCCTATGGGAATTTTTCCTCATTTTGCTATGGGAATTTTTCCTCATTTTCCTCCCCTTTTCCTGGAGATAATGTAAAAAATCCATTTGTTTTATTTTCACTGCATTGTTACTATTGTTAGGTAGTATGTACCTATACATACTATTACGACGTAGGTATATAATTCAACTGCTACAATCACAATAACACTTTATCTAAAACATGCGAACCCTTCAGCACAAATTCTCTTAGTAAGGTGTTCGCAAAACATTATTCTTAAGCTCTACTACCATGTCTTATATTAAGAAAAAAACAGTTGACAATCGACGAAAAAAGTTGACAGGTCGTCAACTTTACTTGCTACTCGCTTACTCGTGATTGGTTTATTTATGTGTTCAAAATGGCTGCCAACAAACAGCTGATTTCGACTGTCAAACATCTGACAGAATTAGTTCACGCAGGCGTCCTTATTCTCGCTACTGGCGCTTGCATTTATCATTTGTTTACGAGTACCTATAAACTTTATGTAGGATGTACTCGTATGTACAAATAGAGATATAAATAAAATAAAATTAAAAAAAAAAAACATTGACCAGCTAAAAAATAGTTAATTTTACAAAATAATTCATGCGGCGAATTAAAAATGATTTATTTTGGACAGTGGGTCAACAGAAGTATTTTTTGATTATTTTAAATGAGAAAAGAATTATAGAAGCGATAGTCCTCAGGACAGGGATCCAAGCCAATTACCTCTGCGACCAAGAAAGTGTCAGCCGCCGACATCATTAGCGATTCTGGCCTTTAGTAATTTGTGCAATTAATTCACCATTACTTACTCCAACCAACCAACCAACACAACGTCCCCCGTCCTTGGGACAGACACACTTAGAGCTGGAGTGAAATAAACTAACAATCCCCTTGGGTTTGCCATGAAAGCGAAGCTGTCACTTATAACAGTTAGTACCTACACCTAGTAGAACCATAGTTGACACAAATGACATTCAATTTCTTTTCAAAATTAATTACAAATAACCATATAAATGTAGAATCTTCCACTTGGCCACAATCAAAATTATTATCAATCGCCGTCTATAGTAGGAACTCAGAAACTTTAAATGCATAAATATTGCAGAAAAAATTGTAATATTATCTTAATTATAATTTCGGTGTTCAACTGTTAAGTCATTATCACAATTTACTGATAAACCGGCACTACCTATATGTGATGGTTTCATAACGGCACTATATATGATTGTTTTTAAGAAATCGTGTTATCTTTCAGCAGATCATGTTTACCTAAGACAGAGAATTATGTTGGATATTTCTCTGTTCAAAATGTTACCTGTAAGTGTGATAAAAACTATAATTACGTCGATATAGATTAATCGTCGGTCACCCGCATGTACGCCACTAATTGCTGGTGTCAAGTTGTCGGTTTGTTCTTTCAACGTGTTTAATTATTCCACGTTGCTTTTCACACCACATCTTCATATACTTCTTATATATAAAAATATTCGTTTCACGTTGTTTGCGGTCGCACTCCTCCGAAACGGCTTGAACGATTTTTATGAAATTTATGTATATTTGGTAGGTATGAGAATAGGTTTTAAAGTATATTTCATACCGCTAGGTGATTAGGGTGTCCCTAGCCGGAAAAAAAATCAATTTTTCGGACAAATTTTTTTGTTGTATTTTTTTTTATTTGGTATCAAGAAATACCAATAACCCCAAAATTTAACCTCCTACCCCCACCCTCCCAATTTTTAAATCGCGATTTTAGTATTTTTGTATGAACAAATTTAATCGTCTTTCGTATTTCAAACAGAACGAAATTATTTATGTTGTTTAATGACAGATGGCGCTACGTCCGCCTCATCGAACTTTCATCCACACATGCGCAAGACAGTCACGAGAAGCGCCGCGTCATTTTGATATTTCTTTCGGCATCATGCTCTCGCGTGGGCAAACGAACCATCGAGCATATTTGTGTTGGCTAAAGACAGACTGATAAAAAATATCGTACACTCAATTGCTCTTCGAAATTCATATTGGTTTACTTGGCTAAAGACGGACTGACAAAAAATATCGTAGGTACACTCAATTGCTCTTCGAAATTCAAATTTTATTAAATTTTTTTTAATTTTCCTACTTTAGTTATGTTTTTATTGTTTTTAACGGCGGTCATCGTCTACAGCGCTCCATTCCTCTTTCTATCATAGATCCCATCCCCACACACTTACAATACATTCGTTGTTTTTATATTTAACAGCCAAAATATTCACTACAAATAATTCATATTGCAGAACAACGTTTTTCGGGTCAGCTAGTAATTTATATAATATTTTAAAGAATGTAGCCAGTTCACGTTCATTTTGATAGTTTGTTTGTTTTCATTAATTTTATGTTTAATTCACAAAAACTATTTTCGATTTTACAATCAACGGTAGGTACATACACACAGTGGCGTAGCTAGCATGGGTGGCACCCAGATGACAGACGTAAAATTACAAAATCCATTAAAATGCAGGAAAGAAAACCAACCCGCACAACTCAAGCCGCTTGGAGGAGCTAGCACAGCATGTAGCCATCAGTATGTATGGAAAATGTCAGAAGGTGGAGGTAAGATTAATATCATTAATGTCAAATGGTTGTGAAAAGTTTTTATCAAAAACACGAAAAAACCAACTCGCATTTGATAAATGTCAAACGATTGTGAAAGTTTTTAAGAAAGACAGGAAAAAAACAAACTCGCATTTGGTATATGTCAAACGATTGCGAAAAGTTTTTTATTAAAGACAGGAAAAAAACAAACTCGCATTTGGTATATGTCAAACGATTGTGAAAAGTTTGTATCGAAGACAGGAAAAAAACAAACTCGCATTTAGTATATGTCAAACGATTGTGAAAAGTTTTTATCAAAGACAGGAAAAAAAAGAAACTCGCATTTGGTATATGTCAAACGATTGTGAAAAGTTTTTTATCAAAAACACGAAAAAACAAACTTGCATTTGGTAAATGTCAAACGATTGTGAAAAGTTTTTATCAAAGACAGGGAAAAAACAAACTCGCATTTGGTATATGTCAAACGATTGTGAAAAGTTTTTATCAAAAACACGAAAAAACAAACTCGCATTTGGTAAATGTCAAACGATTGTGAAAAGTTTTTATCAAAGACAGGGAAAAAACACACTCGCATTTGGTATATCTCAAACGATTGTGAAAAGTTTTTATCAAAGACAGGAAAAAAACAAACTCGCATTTGGTATAATATGTCAAACGATTGTGAAATTTTTTTATCAAAGACAGGAAAAAAACAAACTCGCATTTGGTATATGTCAAACGATTGTGAAAAGTTTTTATCAAAGACAGGAAAAAAACAAACTCGCATTTGGTATATGCCAAACGATTGTGAAAAGTTTTTATCAAAGACAGGAAAAAAACAAACTCGCATTTGGTATATGTCAAACGATTGTGAAAAGTTTTTATCAAAGACACGAAAACAAATAAACTCGCATTTATATTTATTGAACTATGTATATATTTGATTCCATTGCGCGTCATTCAAAATCCATGAAAAGCAATTTGGAGGTGTGATGTTTTCCATTTATTTTCAATCGAATTTAAAAGCCATTGAATAGCAAACGCGGTATAAAATTCAATTAGAGCAAAACTAAATAGTAGGTACCTACTGTTTGAATGGTGGCCCCGTTTTCTGGCTGCCAACTGTAAAAAAATAAAATACAATATTACAACATCAGTTTAATTTGCAGGCGTGCCACCCTCCAGAACGGTCACACAAGAATAAAGAGTTTGTTTTAACGAAAACATATTTTTGTTTCTTCTTCAATAATCACCAATTCACTTTTTAATACCTATACGTTTATCCTGATGAGGAAACCGGTTTGTTTTTAAGTAAAATCTATTTTGTTTTTAGGTTCATAAGTTCATTAAAATTTTACTTATTACTTTTTTTACTTACTTTACTTCCCGGGTTACGAATAACCCAACAATGTTTGAAAATCTCCTACTACCACCACAGAAAGCCGAAAATGTTGTACGTGTCGTGATGGAGGACTTAGCCAGCCGAAGAATCGAACACGCGACGCCCAGGTGGGACCCAAGCGCTAGCCCACTAAACCACTGACCGGTCGAAGCGGAAACTTACGACTAACGTTACATCATACTGAACAGAATTAAATATGGCGACAATAGGATATTTTCACGTTTTTTTTTATTCTCGATAAAATTATGAAAAGGAATTTATTTTATTTCTCGGTTGAAGTATATATTTTCTTTAATAAATCGTTATAATGTGCTATTTTAGACTTGCCGCTAAAACACATGTTCGTTTTTATTAGAGAACGCGCAATGTTGGTGACGGCCATCTTATTACCAGCCAGTGGCGGTTTCTACGTCATGGACAGTTCTGAATGTGCGGTTTTTCGAATCAGTAATTATTAATTATGGTTGAATATGTATTCAAATTAAACATTTTTACTATAATCATCAGAATTAGAAAAATAAACTTTAAATCTTCCACATATTTTAAACGGTATTCTAGACCGAGCGCTAGGGGTAGTGAAATGTGAGGACCGAAATCCACCAACGGATTTGAGTTAAAAAAGGTCAAAGATTAATAATGTGGATTTTGCCGGTCAATTTTTCGGTCCATTTTTTTTTATCCCCTCTACTCATATTTGTAAAGGGAATGTATTGAATACATGATATTAAATAATTTTAATGATTATTTCAGTTTATTATTTCAACAAGGACATTCACAGACATAACACAAGAACATGCAAAGAAATCAGGCTTCAAAAAAAGGATAAGGCGAATACGCAGAAAAGTTTGCTGTATAAGGGGATGAAGTTGTATAACAAGCTACCAGAGACTTTGAAGTCCACACCAATTGGAAAGTTCAAGACTTATTGTATATATACATAAAATTTAGTTTGCAATATGAAATATTAAAATTAATTAGAAATTTGTAAACTTAAATGTACAAATTACTAAAATAAAATTAATAAATAAAAATAAATAAAGTTATAATTTATAGTTTTTTCTAATGGTAAAAGTGAGGATGGATTCTTGAATGAAAAAGAAAACGAAAATAAGAGTAATAAAATCATATTTATTAATTAAAAAAAACATACATGTATATAAAAAACAGCGAAATTAAACAGAAATATACGTAAAGTGGGCAAACCATTACTCATTTTTATTAGTAGTACTTCCCACCTTCCTCTACATCATCTCCCCCCCCCCCCCCCCCAATAACTTCAGCCTCAAAAGATACTCCAATTGGGGATGCCATAGTCTCACTGGCTCCAGACAGGAGCAGCTCAAAAAAAGTATAGGAAATGGAAATGTTGTACGAGATTTACAAAATAGTTTTTATTTTTGATAATTTAGCTATTCATGTACAATGGGTATGCACTTTTAAGCCTTTTCATTGTCTGACGCATCTTTAACAGTTGTATAATCCAAAGGTTTTAACTAGGTAGGTACAAGGGCAGTATATAAATCGCCCCTTGATGAATGAGCTTTAGTGAAGTGGTGTAGCGGAGTGGGAGAGGCACGGTCTATGGAGCGAGGGACGCCTCTTCATCAATAACCAAACTAGTCGACTAAATAATGGAGACCCGTAACCATCAACTAGATTGATGGAGGGGGAACCTGATAACATTTATTTACAATTAAAGAAAACAAACAAACACTTTTTCTTGACGGGTTCCATTTATTATAGATTCTAATTCTTTTATAGTTTCGTTTAGTAAGATAGTAAAAATGAATATCTACTCGTATCAGTCAAACTTTTTGTTTGATTTTTCATAATTGATAAGGAATTTTTAATGGAATTATCGCGTATCAATAAATACGATTAATTTAACTATTACGCTCCATTTCGTGTAGTTGCTTCTCGCACTAATTTTGTGTACAATTTTTGTTCACAGAGATTGCGTCGTGTTGGGAATGAAACTACCTACTCTCATCTACTAATAAAAAAATACTTCTCAACCGTTTTACGGTGTTTTAGTTACGCTTGAATAGGTACTCTACATTCTACAAGCTCAGATTCAATTTGGTACTAATAAAAAAAAAATTACTCTGTTAAATTATCCCACGCATGCGCATTTGTGATTAATATTTTTTTTTTTTTTTTAAATCACGAATACAGAGCTTGATTTTTTTTACATCAGCTCCACGTAGGAGGCCCTGAGGAAAAAATCCCTTAGGCCCTATGTCATCCTTGGGGATGCTGTGTGGAGTTCTTTTTAGGGAAAGGAAGGAACGGAAAAGTTTTGGGAAATAAACATATATGAGGGGTGGGTAGGTATCTAGGGGCAATGAGTCCAGAAGTGAACGAATGAACGAATCTATCCCTCCCGTTGCAGTGCAAGGCGATGGATAGGTATACAGAATACGTCTGGAGTAGTCTAGGTTAGGTCTTCCTCAACCAGTCTCTCCCGATCCGTCCCGCCACACAGTAAGCGCGACCTACGGCAGTGGTGTTGAACTTTTCTTTTTTTTTACATTAACTCCACACAGGAGGCCCTGAGGAAAATAACTTCCCTCAGGGCCTATGTCATCTTTGAAGATGCAAAGATTGAAAGAAAAGAGTGAACACGGGTCTTGAAGAGACCTATGTTGTAGGAGGGAGGAAACACAGAGGCCGGCAAATCGTTCCACAGCCGAGCCGTTGAACTCAATAACGAGTCATAGAAACGACCCGTTCTCATGTGACTAATGTCAACCGTGTTCAAATGTTGGGCGCGTGTTTGGCGTGTTTCCCAACTATGCATCGGTGCCGAGGGGATCAATGACGCTAGTTCCTCGTAGCATCTTCCATTGTAATACCGGTAGAATAAGGACAGCATTCCCTGTGCTCTAAAGATTGCAGTCCGTCTGTTAAGATGGGAGAATCTATCAAACGGACCGCCCGTTTCTGCATAGAGTCAAGGATTTTTTTAGGTTTTGGAGCTCCAGACCAGAGGTGGCTGCCAAATTCAACCGTGGGGCGCACTTGCGATTTGTACAGGGTTAGCAGTTGTGCACTATTAAAGTATCTGCGGGCCTTGTACAGTACCCCCAGTTTCTGAGAGGCTAACTTAACTCTAGTTTCGATGGAGCCCCCGTACTTGAGCTGGTCACTTAGAGTTACACCAAGCATATCGATGGAGGTCCTGTTCGGAAGATTGCTTCCGTTGAAGGAGACAAAATTTTCAGTTCAATCCCTTTTAGACGTTATCAAACATGATTGGGTCTTTGAAACATTAAATTCGACGAGGTTATTCTTACCCCAAGAGAAAACACTCTCGAGTTAACCGTCCATTCTTGGCTTCGAACTAAATAGTATGTTTGTATATTTAATTTCCACATCGTTCCAAAGTGGATAATACTCAGAAACCCACTAGTGAGAGACCACCGCTCAGAATTGTGACGTTTCGTTGATCGAATGAACAATGAACATATCTGGAAACCTTCGAATTCCACCGATCGTCTTCTGCTTCCAATTTCCTTCAACTTCATGCTATTACCCAAAGTCAGGAGTCTAGTTTCACTGATCCTATATCGTTGGAACGGTTGTACCTACATGTAAAAAATAACTCGGTGTGGAGAAATAGTTTAGCAAAAGCGGAATACCTCACAAGAGTCCTAGCTGTTTCCATCTGAAGCCAGTGAAACTAATGCATCCCCAATATGGGTATGTTGTGAGGCTGAAGGCTGTGAGAAGGGGAAGGAGATGGGGAAGAGGAAGGTGGAGAAGTACTGCAGAATATTATAAGCATATTATATTGTGACATTATTTATAAACAATGCCAAGGGGCCTTCCTCCACCTGTGCATACTATGCTATGGCTTAAATGTGCCTTAAAACTTCAGCAGCAGTTGCCACAGCGACTTATTAAAGATACCACACGGCAGAATAAATGTTCTAGCACAGCATAGCCAAAAGGAATGGTGCTATTGAATGTGATGGGTTTTGTTGTGCAAAATCATCTACAAACCCTACACCGTTTTCATATTTCTATCAAAAAATAAATTTTAATATATAAAACAAAGTCTGGTTAGTTACACCATTTATAACTCGAGAACGGCTGGACCGTTTTATGATCTTCGATTTCTTGGATTTGCCTAACTGGAACAGCTATTAAAACATCGGAAAAATTCACGAAAAAATAAATTATCAAGAAAATTCTTTTCCTCATGCATTTTGTATGGAACGAATTCTCATCTTTTGAAAGAGCTGCAGCAATATTAATACGCTGATAGTTTTGCTTTTGTTCTTAAATATGTAATGCTACCCCTCTTTCTTAACCACTAAATGCCAACAGTCGAAAATGGGACAAACGGTGAACGTATGTTCAAAGGAAAAATACAACAATTATAATAAATCTCTGTCACACGAATAAAGAAAATGAAACGCAATTCCCGTAAGTAAGTGGAAAAGTAAAAAAAATCGCAAAAATCATAAATCCATACACAACGCCATTTCTGATACTGACAAAAACAAAACACGGACAGTTGCGCATCGATAATTGCTTCATTGTGCGATTTTTAACTTAATAATAAAACTTAATTTAATTCAGCTAATAAGTTAACACAACAGTTTTTCTGAATTCTGAGGCGGTACGAAGTTTGCCCGTCAGCTTCTTTTATAATAAAGTAAATGCACAAACAAAAGCTACACAAAGAAACAAAAGCTATTCTATAACTACAGTGTAACAGAATAGGCTTTGTAGATGATTTAGTGCAAAAAAAACCTATCCGATTTTAGTCGCCATCGCGACTGAAATGGTGTAGGTTTTGTAAATACGTAAACGGGCTGCCCATTACTAATGTGGAGAATCCTTATAGGTAAATATACCTATTATCATTTCCAAAAACTTACACTTACATATAATGGGGTTTCGGGAAAGTAGTAAATTTCTTCGGTATAATCTTCACGATAATGATCGCAGATCACATCTCATTGGCCGGAATGCGCGTCGCCGTTTCACCACTTTAAATAGCGAGTCTCCGAAATAGCACAGCCGTCTCCGAGATTTCGTCTGAATTACTCTGAATGACCGCCATTGACAGAAGTGGCGACACTTCCTCCCATTCGTCAGGCGGACCCGCCCCCAGAGGAATCTCTCGCTGCTCAGTCCTCAGTTCCCAGCTTACGGTCGACAATCTTCTCCAAGAATTCTCCAGCCTTTTAATTCGCTTTTCAACGGCGACATTACAGCGAATTGTCCAAATTGATTGAATTATTTGCGTGGAGCGTACCTACTACAGACAGACGCACGTGTTGAAAGTGTTTGAACGATTTCTCGCGGGTCGTTAAATTGTTGAAGCTAGGAAAATTCATAAAATTTTCATGAGCATAAAAATTAGCATTCAATGAATGTCTTTGAAAATCTCATTAGATACAATTATTGAATTTCGAAATGATATTGTTAGGATCATTCCCTGGCATTCAATTCACGACATTTTATTTTTTATTGTAATATAAAGGATATGAGTGACATTTATACATATTTAAAATATTATATTTAAGATCATCATTGGTCATGTATATTTGTACAACTTATCAAAAAAGAGGAGCTCTTGTGCCTGATAAGGGAGCCACGATTCTTACATAGGTTGTATGTTATTTATTTATTTATTTACGGACAAATAGTCCAATAACAATAACACGAATAGAAAAAAAAGAGAGATCACAATGAAAGGAGATTACATATAGATGAAGAGCATTGACAAAATACATATAATATAAAAGTACATAGAGAAGATAACTACAAGTAGTTATAATATGTTTTGATTAAAACATTTACTTTTTGATGTAAGATTTTTTTTTAAATTGTTAATTTTATTTATTTGTTCTGATTGGTTTATGATTCAGCGAAATTCACAAGGGTAGTTATTATAGTTTTTTTATGGCTTGGTAAATACAATGGTTTTACATTTGGGTTGTTTTAGTGTTAGGTGTAATAAATTGATTTCATATTTCGCCACTTTCGTTTCCTACGAAATAAAGTGAATGCGTTTTAGATGAATTATTTATATCTTACGGATCGTGTATAAGACTAAGAGCTTCGTTAGTTCAACTCCGTTTATTAATAACCTAGTAATTTTGCACGACGAACCATGTTATAAAAAAATATGTCTAAATTTACAGTTAACCGAATCTTTAGTCTGAATATCTCTTTTCAATTGTTGACCGTGCTCGCAAATATTGATAACTGACCATAGATGGCGTATTTAGTCAATATCGTATTGATATAGGGTTTTATCGATTATCCGCGGTACGAGTAGACCCCTTGTAGGAAATCGGTACGACAACGGCCAGTAAAAAAGAAAGTGTTTTCCCGTCCACTCGTCCTTTGTCTAAGTTTCCCGTGAGATAATTACACTAAACTTGACCGTGAAGGAACTGAATGTCCGCCCTCTGTCTTCAAACCCCGAGATAGTATAAATTCCTCGAGTAAGGTACCTATTTGCGTGGATAACTGAACAAATAAAGTGCATTTTAGAGAAAGGAAGACGAATACTCAGACGGTAGGTGTATTCTTTCTTCTACGGTAAGTGTAGATAGATCTGTATACTATTTTATGCCATCTGCAACTTTAAAAACTTTCTCATGTATTGTAATGCATAATTTTTACTAAAATTTACCTTTATACCCACAATCATGTGATGTTTACTTTTCAGGTTCATCTTTTTTATTTAAAACTGTGTCTCTGTATTTTAAACTTATCATGCAAAAGCCCATCAGGGCGTTGAAATATTAATAAATAATAAATAAATAAAAATAACTAAAATCGCACATTTAATGTGTTCATTTTCTTTCAATTCGTTTCATTCAATTAATTTTTTTTAAAGTGATGGATTGTGTATTGAAAAAATACACAACATTGAAAGCCGGGGAGGCTGCATTCGTTTATTTGTTTATTAAGACAAAAATACACAGCATTGAAAGCCGGGGAGGCTGCATTTGTTTATTTTTTTATTAAGACAAAAATACACAACATTGAAAGCCGGGGATGCTGCATTCGTTTATTTGTTTATTAAGACAAAAATACAAAACATTGAAAGCCGGGGAGGCTGCATTCGTTTATTTGTTTATTAAGACAAAAATACACAACATTGGAAGCTGGGGAGGCTGCATTCGTTTATTTGTTTATTAAGACAAAAATACACAACATTGAAAGCCGGGGAGGCTGCATTAGTTTATTTGTTTATTAAGACATAGGTAGGTACATAGTACCTACAGTAGGTACCTATGATATAAGTTATAGTTATATTAAAATAATATAATAAGTTATAGTTATATTATAATTCATTCGAAAATTTTGTACATGTTGATGTGATTTATACAGACTTCGAGAAAGCATTTGATAAAGTCGACCATGATATTTTATTAAAAAAATTAAGTGACATCGGATTCTCTCAGAATTTCCTCGCTTTTGTGGCTAGCTACTTACGCAATCGTCGACAGTATGTCAGTTACGGACACCATCTCTCTCACGAATACAAAACTAACTCCGGGATTCCCCAGGGATCGAATCTAGGACCCCTTCTCTTTCTCTTATTCATCAATGACATTGGCAATACCATAAACCACTCAAAATATCTCCTTTTTGCTGACGATATGATTTATATCAAAGCAATCAAAAGTTACATCGATTCCATTCTTCTGCAGAACGATCTTGATTCTCTTGTCAAATGGTCGGAACTGAACAACTTACCCTTCAGCATTCAGAAATGCAGTGTCGTTACATTTACAAGATCCAAAGATACATTCCTGTTCCCCTACCACATTAATAAACATAAATTAACACGTAAAAACGAGATTCGAGACCTTGGCGTAATTTTTTAAGCAAATCTCTCTTTCAAATCCCATATATCTGATATTGTCTCCCGTGCCAACAAAATGCTTGGATTTGTTCTTCGTAATTCAAGATCATTTACCAACGGAATCGCAATCCGAAGAATGTATGAAGCACTTGTTCGCAGTATCTTGGAATATAGCTCCATTATTTGGGCCCTTTCTGAGCAAAACCATATTCTCGAAATAGAAAAAGTACAAAAGAGATTCATGCGTTACCTATATATGAGGGAATATATTATGTACTACCCTTTCCTGTATCCATCCTTATTCTTAGCAGGAATGCTCGATCTTAATACATTAGAAGCCCGCCGAAAAATATTTTTAGGAAAACATTTTTTTAAGATAATCTCTGAAACTATACACAATCCACCTATTTTGAAAGAAATTAACTTATATGTCCCAGACAAGTATACTCGTGGAAGGTCCCATACCCTTTTTTATGCTCCAAAAGCGAGGACTTCTGCCTATCAGAACGCGCCAGTCAACAGAGCGACTGAACTGCTCTACGAGTCTGCATTGACCATTGACATTTTTTACGTAACCTACAGGCAGTTTAACAATTATCTTTTGACGTATGTCACAAAGTAGTGAAACTGACCTTTTTATGTGTTTTGCTATACTTTTTGTCTAATTTGTAATCTTCTCCATAATGTATTGGTGAATAACCGTTTTACGAAGAACATGAAAAAATAAAATAAATAAATAAATAAATTTTATAGTTTATAGTGGTGACTCGATAGTTGGTCCCCCGACAGTTGGCCCCCGAAATTATAAGAATTATATTTTTTTATGCATTATTTACCAAAGTCAAACTTAAAATCGACTTCAAAAACACCTTTTATTAATAAGTTGGTATGGATGTCAAACGAATTTATTTACGGTGTCGTTTTTTTGTTCTCATAGGTACGCTGGTATTTATATGTATAGGTATATAGACCAAGTATTGAATGAAAATATGTCTTATTCTTTTGTTATTCGGCGGTACATCCTCTCCGCACACCTCCTCAGGGAAAGTTATATTTTATTTATTTTTTTATTTTTTTATTAATTTTTATTTTAGTAAGTAGGTGTACCGTATTTTCACTAAACCGACTACATATTGTTTTTAAGTATGCCGGAGGGGCAACTGTCGGGGAATCAACTATCATGGAACCGTCTATAGTACCAATTACGCAAGTCCATAGAATATCAGTAGGTAATTTCGCCTGAGATGTGAACGGTTCTTAAAACTCATTAAAAATATGACTAATGCTAATAAAAAGTAAGAAATATAAAAATCCTATTATTATTTTATATTATATTATATTTATTATTTTATTATAATATTATAAAGGCGAAAGTTTAATTGGATGTATGTTTGTTACTCTTTCACGCAAAAAATACTGAATGTACTTTAAAAATTCTTTCACTATAGAAAGCTACGAACGATTGCACCAAATTGGATAATTATTTTTTTGTATAAAACTATTGGTGAGCTCTGGCATTATGAAATTTGTGTAAAAAATTGCAATAGGTGGCACGCGAGCAATTTGAAAACTGAATGTACCAGGAATTAATGAGGGTGGAGGGTGGTAAGGGGAGGGGGAAAGGCTAGTAAAGAATGATAATATTTATTGGAAGAAATTGCACTTCCAATAAACTGAACAGTTCTTAAAAGTTAAACAATGTTCATAATATAAACTATAATAATACACGGGACAGTTTACAATCAAATATAAATTATGTACCTACATATATGCAGAAGCCAGTAAAATTATAGAAAAATCAACACGGCGAAGAAAAAATCCAATACTAAACAATTCACGGTGATTAAAAATTATGACTGAATACGAACTACTTTATATAAGTAGCCACCAGAAGATACATAGGTACTCTGTTAGGGTAGGATTATATAACTAATTGAGTAGGTACATAATTATGATAATAAAATGGCCAATTGACCTATAATATTAAAGCATAGGTGCCGGCAACTGATGACTAATGACACCGCATTATCAGTAAGTGTGAAAACAAAGTATTAAAAACTTTCAAGAGACCCGTTACGCTGTAATTTATGAAGCAATCTTGGCTCTAATGCGTATTAACCAGCTCCGTGGTATTAGCCGGTACCAATACTGTTATTTAGCGGATAAATAATGCTAGACTCACGGCTGTCAATGTGTCCGATAGGCGGGCTGACAGTAGTTGACAGTGACAGGTGAACTGTCAGTGTCAACCGCGGATACGCCCCCTTGAGACTGTATGCGCTGGGCTATTATGTATTTTCGTATAGTGGGTCACTCTTGTACGATTGGAGTGGTATTGGTGAATGAGACAAGAAACAGTATAAGCTTTTGTGTTTAGGTGAATCAATTTATATCAATATTAGTGAATGTAGCACTATTTAATGTGATGAATATTAGTTAAAGAAGCACTATCTAATGAGACACATATTAGTTAATGAAGCACAATTTAATGTGATGAATATTAGTTAATTAAATAGTTTTAAATGAGTTGAATATTAATTAATGACATACTATCAAATTGACGAATATTAGTTAATGAAGCACTTAAGATCTTTAATGTCATTTTAGTTAATAAACTTGCTAGCCTTGCTCTTCAACATCTATACTCGAGATCTTCCTCACACTGAAGGCAGAAAATTTGCTTACGCAGATGACTTCGCCATCACAGTCCAAGCCAAAACCCTCAATGCAGCAAAAGAGATCCTTAATTCTGACCTCAAGGCTATGGAAGAATTTTTCCTCAATTGGCCACTAAAGCCAAATGGGTCGAAAACAGTTGTGACAGCTTTCCATCTCAGTAATTCACAGGCAAACGCAAAACTCTGTGTTCAGTTTGATGGAAAAAATATTTACCATGACCCCATCCCCGCTATCTTGGAGTAACTTTGAACAGGAGCCTGAATTACCGGAAACACATGGAAACAGTGGGCAAAAAAACCAGGACATACTTAGTCAATAAGCTGGCTGGTACTAGCTGGGGATGCGACGCCAACACGCTCAGAACGGCATCCATTGCCCTGGTTTTCTCAGCAGCTGAATACTGTGCTCCAGTATGGGCCAGAAGCGCCCACACTTCCATGGTCGACGTTCAGCTTAATGCCACAATGCGAACCATCAGCGGAACCTTAAAATCGACTCCTCTTCCTTTGCTCTCCGTACTTGCAAATATAACCCCGCCAAATATCAGGCGAGAGATTGCAACACTGAGGGAATACAAGAAGGCGCTGCAAAAAAAAAGCGAAATACCCTTGCACGATGATGTCGTTTCTCACCCGGCATGCCGCTTAAAGTCTCGAAAACCCTTCTGGACGGAAGGAGAAAGAGTCCTTCGAACACCTCTCACCCCAGAAGATAAGTGGAAGCTTGAGTGGCAATCAGCCAACGTCAAAAACGCCCATCTCGTGCAAGACCCCACGATAAGGTGCTCCCATAGCCGTTGTGCTCACATGATGCATAGATGGGGCCTTAAAGAGTCGGCGACGTGTGAATGCGGTGCGGTGCAGACCACCGAACATGTGGACAACGAATGCCCGCTCCATTCATTCCCCGGCGGGATTGATGAGGTCCACAGGGCAACGCCTGAGGCCCTAGACTGGCTCGCAGATCTAGATGTCCCCCTCTGACCCCCCACCATACGAAAGAAGAAGTTAATAAACAACTTTTTAATTTGATAAAAATTTGTTATAGAATTACTATTTAATGTCATTAATATTCGTTAATGATGCACTATTTTTTGTTATAAATATTAGTTAATGAAGCACTATTTAAAGTGATGAATATTAGTAAACGAAGCACCATTTAATGTGATGAATATTAGTTGAGGAAGCACTATTTAATGTTTTGAATATTAATCAATGAAGCACTATTTAATGGGATGAATATTTGTTAATTAAGCACCATTTAATATATTAAATATAAGTTAATGAAGGTCTTCAAATTTTGTCCGGGTTAAATATTCCCCACAGGAAAAACTAAACCCTTTCACACACTTCCCCAAATAATCATCTAGTCAATCCACGCTATGCAATTGCACTATATAAGTATTATAAATACATAACAATACAAGAACAACATATCAACCTACCAGAGACCAAATGGGAAAATAATTCACTGACTCCGGAGAATATTTTCATATCAGAGGGTTCGGCTCTGTGTAACTCCTAATTGGACCTATAAATCCTACTGATCCCTCAATATAAATATTTTAAAAATCTTTTGAAATCCTACATGTATTTAAAATGACTGATTTCTGCATTTTTATATATAAATTCTTTGACAAATCTAATCTTATTATCTTATTATCATTATTAAATTTGATAAATAATGGTGAAAATTGTGCTATTGTGGAAGCGGATTCATCGCAAACCACGTCCGAGTTAGCTGCAGGCTGCGGTGTTAGTGATAAAACTGTTTTAATCCACTTGAAGCAAATTGGGAAGGTGAAAAAGCTTGAAAGGTGGGTACCTCACGAATTGAGTGAAGCAAATCAACAAACGCGCATTAGAACGCTAGACCACACACTGCACAACAGACGGCTACCAAATTAGAGGAGCTTCAATTGGAATGTCTAAGACATCCACCGTACTCTCCGGACCTTGCCTCAAAAGATTACCATTTTTTTAGAAATTTGGATAACTTCTTGCAAGGGAAAAAATTCAACTCCGACGGGGCAGTCCAAACCGCCTTCAAAGATTTTATTGATTCCCGTCCGAATCGTTTTTTTAGTAAAGGGATCGATGAACTATCTATGAGATGGCAAAAGTGCATAGGTAGCAATGGTACATACTTTGATTAAATAAATATATTTAAAAAAAATCTACTTTATGTTCCTCCCATACAAAACGCCAATTTCATATGTAAGGACCTAATATATAAAAAAAATGGTTAAATAGGTTAAGTTAGGTTAGGGTTACCGGCTATTTTAAAATTATTTTTTCATAGTTTTAATGACCTTTCAGTGGTGTTTCAGAGTTGGTTTCATTCAGAGTTGGCATGGAACCGTGCCCGAGCACCCCTGCAAAGTCACCAAACGTAGCGAGCCACTTGGCAGAGGTTTTCGCTATCCGATAAATGGTTTCCGGGCGGATTTGTTTAATAAAACAGTTTGACAACATTATCATAAACCTCTTTAAGATGAAGCCATAGTAAATAATGCAAAATCATACAAAATCATATGTTTTTGTTTTGAAAATTTGATCGCTTAGAAGTATTATAAATGCTTCAATTAAATACTGCGTGTAGAACATACCTTGGCCCTTAAAAATATCGGTAAATTTTTTTAAAAGTCTTTTAATAATCGTATAAAAAAATAAAGTATAAGGTCTAAAAAACACACTTTCAAGTTCAAACTCTCCAATTTATAAACTCCTTTTCGGATATGGTTTTATTGTATAATGTGGTAAATTCAGTTTATTTTATAATAATCGCAAAAAAGTTGATATTTACTCCCGATCTTCCCAAAATAAAATAAAATATGCATTTTCGCGTTGTTATTTTACAATACGGCCGCTAGTCGACGAATTCGGTTTTTCAAAGTGAACCCTATGGCGTCCACCGAAGAAATATGTATATATATATATGTCCACGCCACAGTCGCCAAACCTACTTCGTATCAGTCACGCCCCGAACTGAGCGGGAGATGGACGCGTCACTCCGCGTCGCTTGATTTCGTGAAATCAATTTTAAATTTCCGTTTTATTACAATAAACAATGCGTAAAAAGGGAGTTAATGTTTTTTACAGGTTTTTACAAAATCAACCTGTAAATTTTTTTCTCAAATACCTTTTCCAACCTTTCCAAAAGCTTTTTCTTAAGTATTTTCAAATTCCTTAAGGGGCGTGAATTCCTATTTCGATTTTTTCCTGGACTATGGGATCGCCTTAAAAAGAAGTCTTCTCCATAATGATCAACAAAAATGAACTCAGGTGGTGTTTTGTTATGTGGCGAATAAACAGTAATTATTTCCAGAATCTGGAAGTAACATTACCTAGGTACTCCCTCAGCATTCGAACGACCTTTGTAATGAAACGAGTCGGCCAGAGATCTCGTGCCTCGTTCACTAGGCACTGTGAAGTGTGCTGTGCTGTGGTACGGAGTATGGATGGGTATAGACGTTTACAGATGGGTATAGGTATAGTGGTGCAGAGGCTGGTAGCGGTCTGGGAGTGCTCGCTGTTGGCAAATAACCATAATTATCAGGAGAGCAGCAACCCCCAAGGGTCAGCTGATCACATCGGAGGAGGGAAGTGATACCAATGTTTCTAAAGATCAACAAACAAATTTAATTCGTGTTGTTTTTGATTCAACCAGCAGAGAAATAAATCTATTTATAATTTATATCATCAAATATACAAATTTCAGTTGTCTGTGCGTCTTGCGTGAAATCTGGCTAAATGAACTTAAATTTGCTTTGAATTTAAGTGTCACATTTTCGAAATTTGAACTGATTTGTCATGAATCAAAAATTCAAACTCTCTGTGTATTTTAACGGTTCTCAGCGCCGGATCTGCCATACGTTCAAAAACGTGCAAAAAGCCTGGCGCCAACTCCGAAGGGGCGCTGTGAGAAAATAAATATTGTATTAAAATTTAGTTATAATATTCCCTGAATCGTTTAAAAATTACCTATAGTACGAAATAATTATTACGCTCTAGCAACACTTTCCAAAGAAACAGAATGCGCACGCATCAGGTTGGTTTACGGCTTACGAATTTATAGTCAGTTACAGATTTTTTTTACAAATTCCATATATCTTGATTTTATTTGATAAATTAGCGTAAAAAAAAAAATTAAATAAAAAAAATAAAAAAATTGGGATGAACGAATTTTTAATCAAAATAAAAATGTAGGGGGGGGGGGGCGCCATTTCGGTAGATCCGGCCCTGACGGTTCTGCGCTAGTAACATAATAAAAAAGTAGTGTCTGTGGGTTAAATCTACAATTTTATTCTGAGATTGATAAAATTTTGAGTTCTTTAAAACAAAAACCAACCCATCCCCTTTTCTTTAGCCTTAAAACAGAATACTGAACACTTGACATTCAAAATAAGAGGAAAACATCGGTGACTGGACAACGCAACACAGTGGCAAATCAACACATTCTTGAAAAGTGATTAAAAAACTAAGTTACATCAATTTGGGTTAAATAGATTACATTAGAAATGGTTACAGCCAATTGCCACAATTTTTAATGACGCTATGTCAATTTTCAAAGGTGTGTTGAGTTGTCAAGTAACCGACTCTGTCTGATTTCGAAAAAAAAATGTCTAGTTAAATCCGACTTGCCGGTTTTTTTAACTTGAGCTCCTCGCAAAAGGTCCTGATGAAAATAATTTCCGTCAGGGCCTATGTCATATTTGGGGATGCTATGTGGAGGTTTTTTCTAGGAAATGAAGGAGAGGATAGTTCTGGGAAGGAAAAATGTTTGAGAAATTGGTAGGAATCTGGGGTTCAGTGTGTCCAGGTCATCCGCCACCAAGACCTAGACAAACCTCACCTCATGAACCCGGGAACCCCTGCTAAATCTCCAAAACGTAGCGAACCACTTGGGGTGACCAACGGCAGAGGTGTTGGTTATCCAATAAATGGTTAACGAGGCGGCGGTACCCTAAGTAGTTAATACAAACTGTTTTATTTCATAAAATGGGTAATGTAAAACCACAAAGTGATGCTTTCTTCGAAAATACTACATACGACTGTTGAAAAATTGACATGTTCACAGTATTCACCGTAAAAATCTCAAGTCAAATCAGTTTAATCATTTTTTCTTTAATTTTTAAAGGCTATCGCTCCCTAGCAATAAATTGAGCCACATTGTATCCCGATTTACCAAGAAGCCATGATCCCTGATCATGATCAGAGCTGAACACAGTAATTTATTTGTCCATCAGTCAGCCACAAGCTACCATCTTTGCCAATAGGTAGCTCTTAGTTACTGCCTGCCGCTGAATTTCCCCCACAGATCCGCCAAGCAGGATTCAAAGCTATTCGAGAAAGTTGGCCAAAATAAATAGGTAAATACTGCAACAAAAAAAGGCACATGAAACGGCCAATCACCTCAAACCTATCAATAAATACAGGTTAGACGTTGTGTAGGTAGGTATCCACTTTCTAGTTTCTTTTTTAAGATGTATATTCTGTGCAGGTACCTACTTCGAATTATCTAATATTTTATCTTCCGTATTTGGTGCATGTAGCGCACATAATTCAAAAACGTTGTTTCCATTTGAACGTTTGCCGCCGAAAGGCGTGCGAGCCAATCAAACCGCCTCTAATGGACACTTTAATGTCATTATTTACCGCCATTACCTGTAATTACACACGTCACAGCTAGCGGAAGCCGCAAACAGAGATTGACGTGTATAGACGTGGCTGGACGGGGGTATACGTCTCCAGACGTCCACTGTGGAGGAAGAACGGATTCGCGTGCGTTTCATTCACATTTCTAGCCAGATTGATATGCTGATAATTAGATAACGGATATGCATAATACCAATAATTGATACGGAAACTCCCTCTCACGACATGGAAGAAGGCTGTCTTTCTGGTTGGCCAACAACTGGACTTGCTGGTCAGTATTCTTTAGTACCTAATATGTGTTCTTGATCACTACTGATAATCGCACGACAAGAAACTCAGTGGAAATCACACATAAAGACAGAAAAATGTCGGTTGCTGGAATTACAATTATTTTTATAGCATCATTATTTAATTTTTATTTTCCTAAACCGAAGTTTTTTAAGTTTATTTATGAAGTGAAAACTTCTTCAGCACCGTTCGATGAAAAAGTGACAATAAAAAAGACAACCTATCGGTCTCCTCTTTGTTCGGTGCTTCGTAGCCTCCCGACTCTGGCTACTTTAGTTTTCTGAAGGTTTTACTTCTACCTTCATTTATTTATTTGCGCCCCATTTGAAGGAACGTTTGCGCGGCTCATTTCGGCCCGTTTCATACAAATCTTAATTTTGGATTTGAGATCAAAATACCCAGCCAAACCGAAAAAGTCTTTTTGTAATCAAAAGGCATATTTATCCAATATCTAGTAGTTAAATTTACACCCATAAAAATGATTTTTTTATTTTATATTTCATCATAATTTTATTATAATTTAGCAGACCCGGCCACACGTTGCTGTGGCTAACGAAACACAACGCCATTACCCAACCTTTATAAAATCCACAGCTTGCCAGCTGCCCGCTGCCTGAATTGAATATTTGAATTTCTCGGCTTTTCTCTACTATAATAAGCATGTATTATACATATAAACCTTCCCCTTGAATCACTCTATCTATTGGTGAAAACCGCATGAAAATATGTTTCGTAGTTTAAAAGATCTATGCGCACATACATTTTGAGCTAATGCAATTCGAGCGAGCCACTGATTATACAATGCTTGCAATGCAACACTGGATATTTGAAAAGGGAAAATCAAATACCTACTTACTCTAGGACATCTATTTTCCAATTTCTTCCGTAGAACGAATTTCAAAAGTGACTATAGTACGGCCCGCCAGCCGTTTTAAATCGCATAAAAATGTGTTTTCTTTGAATTTCTCGGCTTTTCTCTAATATAATTTGCATTTATTATATATATAACCATACCTCTTCAATCACTCTATCTATTGGTGAAAACCGTATGAAAATCCGTTGCGTAGTTTAAAAGATTAACGCGCACATACATTTTGAGCGACTTCATTTTATACTATGTAATGATAATGATAATGATGATAATGATGATGATAATGATTATAATGATTATAATGATGATGATGATAATGTAATTTTTTTTTCGTTTTCTCACAAATAATTTTCAAAGTTGTCTTCAAAATCATGAAACATTAAAATCATCAATAGACTATTATCTTATAATTTAACGCAAAAATAAATAAGGTAGTTCACTAGATATTTGATATATTTTCTGATTAAAAAAATAATTTTTCAGTTTGGTTGAGTATTGTGATTTCAAATCCAAATCTAAGATTTGTATGAAACGTTTAGGTATTTCATTATTGTATCTACTATGTCCTGCTCAAAACAAGCTCACCCGTATAAATCGTGCAAACGGGACAACTGCCTTAAACTCTCTAATTTTCCTGCAAAAATCGCTCGGAGAGGGGTTTAGGGAGAAAACATTTTTTGACACCGAAAATTTCACGAAATTTTAATTTAAAAACAAAATATGTTCTCGAAAGAAGAAGCTATGTCGGTATGTTTTTATAATGTCGTAATTCTTTATGAGAAATTAGTTAGCAGCACTTTTTCCTTAAATAATATTTTCCGATAAATTATACATGTTTGATAGTGTATGTTTACGAAACGATATACGAATACGAAACACATCGAAAATTAAAAAAACAAACCGATACCTATAGCTTTTACCTTCTAGAAGGTAATGTAAAAAATATTATTCATTTCGTGTAATTTTTCATGTAGAAAAGTGTTTTTTCCCGTGTGTCCTTTTTGTATGGGTCGAAAAGCGAAGTCATATTAACTGCGCTTCACCTAACAAACTTTTGTGAATGTGCTGCATATATATAGTATACCAGCTGTAAAAACCCGCTCCGCAGGTTTTGGCTGCTAGGCCCTGCGGGCAGATTTTAGTTCCCATCCGCGCTCCCAAGTTCCCCTCCTACCCCTCCCCTCTGCACCTTCCGAGTTCCTCTTTTCCCCCTCCCCTTCGCACCCTTCCGAGTTCCCCTTTTCCCCCTCCCCCCACCCCCTCCACCCAACCCCTCCCTCCACCACCCGTCACCCCTTCCCCCCACTCTCCCCCTCCCCCCTCCCCCTCCCCAATCTTCCCTACAAATCTCCAAATTGTAATCGCAATCGAATGAAAGGTTTAGCAATGCCGTGATGTTTAGCAATTCATGATGCCATAGCTCACTATTGTATACAGAAACCATCGCGAGCATGCACACATCAAATCCCCAAAGTTTCATCACAATCGGATGAACGGTTTAGCGATGCGTAATTTTATGATGCCAGAGCTCACTGTTGTACACAGAAACCATCGCGGGCATACACACATCAAATCCCCAAAGTTTCATCGCAATTGGATGAATGGTTTAGCAACGCATAGCGGACATACATACAAACATTTTTAGATTTTTATATATATAGATTAGCATTTATAATTTACACAAATTGTATTTTTTTAAATTTTTATTTGGCGGACAAGAAATGGACTTGTACCTACGTTCAAAGTGTGACGTACCTAGCCGATATTTCCTGGTCCCTGGTCACCGGTCAGCCCAAGTCCACCTGCTATTGATTTATTCACTTCTCCACTGTAATTATAGTCCAATCCCGAATGAACCCGATTATTAAAACTATCGGTGATTGATGAGTTGGATTCCGGCGAGGGTACGATTGTAGTTTTTTATAGCCCGGCTCCTGCAATCGATGATTCGGTAGTTTGTTGCTATTAGAAATGTATTTTTCTTGCACAACTTTGCTGGACTCTCTAAATCTATTTTCCGAATCATTTGATTTCTATTTTTGATCATTTGGTTAAATTGAACATCACATATATGTATCTACCTACCTGGGATTCCTGAGAAATCCTCGACTCCTCATTTCAAGATTTCTGCGGCATGTATTTATTTTTTGCATTGTTATTGTAACGTACGTTATGCTTTTACGTAGGTACGTAGATATAAAAACACACACAGAATGTAAGAAGATACATTTAAGTAAATTATAATAACAACTGATACGGTTAAGGATTATTAGATACATATCGGCGTGTATGTATATTAACTTCTTAAAGGAATACAGAGTGATGTGTGATGTTACTAAAATTAAATATGCCGATATAGTAAGTTTCATTCCCCACGTGATGCAATCTCTGCGAAGAAGAATTAGCGAGTCATAATCAGTAATAAGCCTTCAATTGACAAGAAGTGATCCATTACTTGGTGTAACCTAACATTTGAAAAGGTCAAATTACTATTATTATTATTTTTAATTTTTGATAGGGCTTTCCCGATGAGTTACAGAACTCATTTTAGGACGGGAGGAATTTACAATTGTGATGGAAAAAAATAGTTACAATTTTACACAGCTATTTTGATATTAAAAAATATAAGTTTCACGTACAGTATGGACGAAAAACAAAATACAGGTTAAGTAGAACAAACAACAGTAGAAAAAAAATAATCAACAAGGTTGTACAAATATCGGAGATTACAAATAAATGGAAAAGAAAAGGATAGAAAAAGAAACAAGACAGAATAGAACATGAAAAGAAAATTACATGGTTTCATCCTTAAACGTAGTAAAAAAACTTTTAAAGCATTAATCTGAATTTTTATTTTGTTGGATATCCTTGTTTATATCTGGAACCCAATTATATAGTGTGTAGGTAATATAGTTCAGAGATTTAATTCCATATTTTGTAGAGCATGTTTGAGGTACGCGGATTTTAATGCTATTCGAGTATTGTGAGTGTGGATGTTTTGATTGTCATTGATTGAGTGGATTGATGTTAGTGTGAGTTGATTGTTGAGTAATTTGTGGGATAGTGCTTGTGATTTCACGTTTAGTAAGGATTGTGATTGAAAGAATACCGGAAACTAAATAGATGTTTCTGTCCTGACATGGGTGTCCCATAGATCCACAGAAGTCCAAAAACCCTTCCGAGAGCTCGATCAGCCTTATCAACCGACGGATGGAAAATCTGTTCTAAAAACCGAACTAAATAATTGCGTACAATCAATTTAAGTTATTGCCAACCAATCACGCATTTCAAAAGGCATAAATATTATTAATTTAAATGAAGCTAAAAACCCACACGAATGATTCAGGTACCCACGACACTGACGAGATTTAGAATTTGATCGAATTGTATCGAATTACGCGATCTTGTCACTCATAAATTTCCTATTGGGCAGATTGAGAATAATTTATCGGTCCTATCAATCGTGCTCCATCACCGTATTAGTGTCTTGAGTTGATGTATTGTGACAAGATCGCGTGAGAGCCATATCTATGAACCTACACGTGTTGTTTTTAATGTTACTGGCAATAAATAAGGTATTTTATTAATTTATTTATTTATATTGTAATACAGAAACAAAGAGTAGATGATGCATTGGATACAGTAATGAAACAATTTATAGATATTAAATAATATTTCGTGGTGAGTAGGTACCTTTGATATGTTTCTTTGTAATGTCCTATTTATGGTACCTATGTATTAGTAATTACCTGGTGATGCGCGTAGCGTATAGGCATGTGTAGGTGTGAGAAGTGGTGATCTGTGAAGTGATATGTATGCACATTGAATGGTTTATATCATTGACAAGATGCTCCTTTTAAATTTGGGAAGTGAATCCGATGAAATGTCGATGTTAGAGTGTAGACAAATATTATTATTATTATTTTTTTTTATTTATTTATTTTACATTTACACAATATAACATAATTTAGCTTACATATTTTATACCCTCTCCTAATAAAGCAAATGTTTGTGTTTAGGAGAGGACAACTCGTTAAGAACTTAAGAATTGGATATATGAAGTGCACGGTTAATTGGCGAATTAGTTGATGCATTTGTTTTGTAGTTAAACGTGTGGAAAATTGCTGTATGGCAGGTAAAAATATATAATAATAGGTATTTCTGTTATATATTATATCACGAAATATTATAATTGTAGGATTGATAATTGCATATTAACTAAAATGCGCAGATCTTTGAAAAATCACGAAATCTATCTTTAGGTGTCTTGATTAACCCTATGAATTTTAAACAAAAGAAATACACATTTGAATTATAAAATTAAAATGATTTGGAAAAACCTATTTTCAAATATTTATATGTTTTGGGATCAAAGCTAATTCTTTTCTATCTGATACAATAAAAAATCAGAGAGCAAAATTAAAACCAAACGTCGAGGCCAGCGTTGCTAAGCAACAAATTATTTACGTATTACTATTTATTATTATTTTAGTATTATTATTTTATGGAAATAGTATGTTAGGTATGTAGAGCGAATGAAAGAGGAAAGGAGTGTAAGGAGAATATATGACGCAAATGTGAATGGTACAAGAAGTCGAGGACGCCCAAGAAAGACATGGCACGACCAAGTGAATCAGATACTTGAGTCGGGCCATGTCAAGAGTCAGAATAATAGAAGAGCATGTATGAGACGTTGTATGAATGTAAACGAGGCAAGGAATGTGTGCCAAGATCGAGTTGTTTGGCGGTCCGTCCTCTCTGCCTACCCCTGCGGGGAAACGGCGTGATGGTAAGTTAGTTAGTTTAGTATTACTTATTGGGTTGGTAATTTATCGCTTGTCTGGATTCTTGACACATCAGTTCCAATTTTGAAAATGAAACTTCAATTCAAAACAAATCCGAGTTCATTGAACCAGAGTTACAATCACAGATATACAACCGAAATTAGTAAATATGTTTGATTACTTTGTGCATTGGAATGAAATACAAATGGATGTCCAAAGGCAAAACAAACATGAGTTTTCTTTTTGAGACAAGATTTTGACATACGAACTGCTGGTGACTGGATAACTCAGAATCATGCAACTGCAACACCTCCTTTGAAAATTTATTTATAAAAAAAATTGGATAAATTGGTTACGTTGGGTTAGTCTATTTTTCAATTTTTTTTTCGTAGTGTTTAATGACTTTTCGAAGAATTTGCTTGATTCTGAATTCTGAGTCATAAAACCGACTACAACTAATGACTAAAATCTATTTAACAGAGCCTAACTAGTAACCTATTAATCAACTCAGTTTCGTTGGTTATGCAAACGTTGAACACGAAGGTCTGCACTCACGTGACCTAGTTATCCGAGACTTCGCTAACTATTAGTAAATGTCCATAACATAGTTCACATCTTCTTACACTTATTTTTAAGCAGCGTCCCCAAAGGTTCCCCCCTAGGACCAATTCTGTTTCTAGATACTATTTATTTATGACATTTCTTTAATTTTCGATAATATTCAGTTCTTCTATTCGTAGTCGGTCCAAAGAAGTTTAAGGCTCTGCAACTGGGCTCGAAAAGAAGAAGATGTAGAGATACGAAATTACGAATGTTAGAGGAGAACGCTAACATTTACAGCGACAAAATCGATGCGAAAATTGCGAAGATGTTTAATAAAACACGACTTGTTAAAAATAGAGCGAAATTCACAGCATTTAATGAAACACTGTGAATTTTTTCATACATATGACTTGTAAAATAACTGAAACAAACGTGTTTATAATAATTTTTGGAGCATGCTTTGGGATTTTTTTCTATCGAGGGAATTTTATATAATTTGCGTTTCGGCGCGGGCAATGTTTAGATATTATCTTCAAGAATAATGCATATTTTTAAGAGCTTTAAAACTTACCGTGTTTACGGGAGATATGTAATAAATTGGTAGAAATTCGGGTTGCGGGCCCCGAAATATATTTTGAGTCAAGCGGATTTTCGGCCACGATAAACATAAAAATTATACATCGTCATCGACTTCAACTCGAAGACTTAATTCTTAAGCTCACTACAGGCCTCAGGTACATTTATTTATAGAACACTAGCGAGTTCGCGGCAAGCGTTGCAATGCCACTTAAATAAAGAAATTGTTTCTCCCTGCGTGTCCTTTCCCATTTGTCCTTGTTCCCCTTCCACCTCCTCTTCCCCTCCCGCGTTCCACCTCCGCCTTCTCGCCACCCCCCCCCCCTTTCTGCTTCACCAACCGTCCCGCGAACTCCTTTTCGCGACCCCCCGCTTTCACTTTTCACTTTCCCCGCCTCCCCCCCTCCCTCCACTATGCAGAGGGAACACACCGCCAAAAAACTCGATATTGGCACAAACTCCTTGCCTCATTCACATTGTCTCAAACATAACCTTCTGTCTACTGACTCTTGACACGTCTTCCCCGTCCCCGACTTTTTCTACTATTTACATTCGCGTCATATACTCCCTTTAGGATGTAAATGTAATGAGTAAGATTAAGAAATGTACGCTTAGATGGTGTGGACATGTAGAGCTAAGAAAGGAGTGTGAGGGGTCCTTACACTACTTTCTTCATTCATTCACTCTACATGCTTTCTTAATTACGCTTACCTTGCATTCTTTGCTAATCTCCACATGTCTCAGATCATCATACATGATTTTACCAATATACACCGCGCTATCTCATCTCACCGTGCGAACTACAGCGTTCAGTCTACTTTAAACCTATCTCTGCCAGATCCATGCCTCACTACTATAAATTTGGGTAGGCACAACATTTCATCGAGGACTTTATACATGTATAAACTTTATTTCTAGTTAAAATAAATGACAAATTACTTTTGCAGACCCTTTTGACCAACGAAAACACATTTTAAAATTAGCATACAGTTCGCATTACGCATGAAGCATCATTGTGTACTCTCTACTCACAACATCCCAGTGGTGTGTCGACAGTACACAGTCAGTACACTCGTACAGGAGCCCCTCGACAAAAAAACGTGTCATACCAACACGCGACACACGACACCCCCGGGCCGTACATTTTCCGGTCCTTTGTTATGACGTATTTTTATTTCCGGCCCCCGCCCTCCCCCCCTCCTACCCTTTGCCCAACTATGAGAGAATAGAGATTTATGGGCATGATCCCTTCCTGTGGGAAGTTGCAGTCTTCACAATGGATTGTAGCGATTTGATCGCTTTGATTGCCAAGTCTATTTGATACTTTGTACTTTGTGAAGATAATAAAAAATACGCGTTTCTTTGGATGAATTGAATAGCCCGTTTGTTTCTGATCGAATACTAGTCTGACAATGCTTTTGGGTTGCAATACGTTGATACGAAGAAAATTAGTATCTAACGTTTATTATAATATTATACATTTACGAAGATTACTGAAAATAACGTGCATCATCAGTGTTTATTGCATTGAGTGTATATTTTCATGTGATATGCAATTTAAAATTATGTGACATTATTAAATAATGTCACATAATTTTAAATTCCTTTAACAACGCCCTTTAACAACGAAGGTAAACTAACTATTAAATTTTAATAGTTAGTTTACCTTCGTTGTTAAAGGGCTCCGTGGCTTTTTAGTCTAACATAATTTTACTTCGTGTATAATGTATCTTAAAAATTTTATTTTTTATTTTTTTTTATATATTACAGTATTTACCTATTTGTTGACATTTTTACATAATATATTTAGAAAACATTTTTACATAATATATTTTGCAATTTAATTATGTTGGGTGTAAGGTAGGTTTGAGAAGGTGAAACTGTGTATGGGTAATTTTGTATGTTTCGTGAACACCTCACTAGGAGAACCTGTGCTGATGTGTTTATGATTAAGCGTGACAAGTATTTATGTGTTGTATTAGAAAGTTTTTAATGTCTTTTTTAAACTTTAAGATAGATAATATTAAGATATACATATTTGAAAAAAATAAGAAAAACATATACATACATAAACATACACATTCATATACATACACGTACATGCACATATATAGATATATATAGATACATAAACGTACAAAAAAAATTATGTATCAGCTGTTTGTCTCTTACAAAAGAATAAAGGGTAAGGCTCACAACTATTGACACTGAAGTCGCGGATTAAAATCCCAAATTTAATTAATTTAATTATTAATTTAATTTTTGTTGTTTCACAATAAATTCATTAAAAATAGGATATAGGTACTATATTTATGCCACGTTCTAGAGTGGATGATAAATGGTGATCAGTATCGCCCTGGTGAAAGACCTCCATTCAGAATAGAAACGTTGGTTAAAATGGCTTTAGCCGTGTTTGGTGATCAGATCTGAATAGCCAGGTACATCCCTACTTTCTCTTTCCCAGCTCCTTCCCCTACCCATTACTCAATGCTTTCAGCTTCACAACATACTCCAATTTGGGATGCAATAGTCTCATTAGCTCCAGACGATTGGGAGCAGTTGGAACTATGATACGGTTTCACAATAAAAAAAACTACATATAAAATTAACACTTTTCTAAAGAAAATTACATAAAACAATGTGTCGCAGTGTGAGGCCTGGATGAGTACCGCCGCCCCGGGAACCATTTATTGGATAACCAACACCCCCGCCATAGTTTATCCCAAGTGGTTCGTTACGTTCGTTGCGTTTGAGGTTTGCCGTGGAGATAACGAAAAAACGAACTTACCTACCTAATCACACATGAGTTTTTTTTTATAAATTCATTATATTTGGATAAAAATGTACACAATTTAGGCCAGCTCCTCTTATATAATTAATTCGGCATCCACTTTTTCACATAGTGTTTAGATTAAAAAAAAAATTGAGTGCAGTTTAAACGCGGTAGAAGCGAAATTTTATCAAAACCATCTCAACTAATACTTGAAAAGTGAGGTCATAATCATAGCGACCAATGAGCGCAGACCTAGCGTAATTTAGTTTCATATTTCAACCAATAGGAGCCTCTAAAAGTGACATCATGATTAAAGCGGCCTATAAGCGGAGTTGATGCGTCGCAGGTGCAGTAATCGTCATTTCATCCGAAATCCAAATCACAGCGATTGTATATAAGTTTCACTTCAAAAAGTTTAATGACTAGATCTGTTAACTTCACAGTCGTCCTCTTCCCTTCTTTCTTACTCTGCCCCTTTTACATCATTTCCACTCCAGATTCGGAGATGTTGTAGCCCCACTGGTTTCAATTAGGGAGGCGGGAATGGGTACCGCCGCCCCGGCGGTATTAATTGGATAACCAACACCTCTGCCGTAGGTCACCCCAAGTGGTTCGCTACGTTTGGTGATTTAGCAGGGGTGCCCGGGTTCATGGGGTGAGGTTTGTCTAGGTCTTGGAGGCGGATGACCGGGACACACTGAATCCCAGTTCCTACCCACCCCTTAAACCCATTTCCTTCCCAGAACTCTCCTCTCCTTCATTTCCTTTTAAAAAAACCCTCCACACAGCATCCCCAAAGATGACATAGGCCCTGAGGGGAATTATTTTCCTCAGGGTCTCCTGTGTGGAGATCATGCAAAAAAAAATGTCCCCACTTCTTTATCACACAACAATAAAATAAACAAAAAATCACTCTAGCGCATCGAAAACGAAAGCTTTAATTTTCAGTTTAGTTACACCATTGAAAAATTACACCATTTAAAAAGCTGTATATACAAATAATTTTTCTCCTTGTATAGTGTAATTAAAATATTCATTAATTTAGTTAAGTAATCGTATAATTGGGTTGGAAATTCTCTCTCCCATTGTTGTGGAGAAGAAGAACGGAGTGGGTAGTGGTAGGGGGGAGGGACAGACGGCCATAAATATGACAGTTTCTGGTATATTCCCGTGCGTTTCGGTTCCGCTACTCCGCCCATTTTCACGTCTATTTTTCGGTGACTAATGAACGTAAATAAACTAGGCCCGAGGGGCAAGGCGAGGGTTGGGATCAATTTACCAATTCATTCATGTTGCGGCCGGATGCGTTGTTTTTTGGGCTATCAAACGCTGCAAGTTTTAATGAAATTATTTAGTGAAGGTTTCCAACCATTTTGTGGTTTCCTGTTTCACAATTAAAAAACATTATGGAACTATTAGATAAATAATGGTTCTTAGGTTTATTTTAAATTGTATTTGAATTAGTTAGCAGTTATTCGGTATACCCACGTCTTGTGTAATTTGATCAGATCTGCCAATAAATCAACAATTATTTTAAATCGATAAGATACTCGCACTTTTTTGAAAGCTTCTGGAATATAGTAGTATTATATCTTATGAGATGATTGCGATTGGAGCTTTTAATTCGATCAAAAGTATTGCAGGAGGGAGGATACACAGAAGCCGGCTGAGTTTACAACTGAGTTGTTTAAAATCATAGAATTAAATACATTTACTTTGGGAGGCAATTATGGGTACCGCCGCCCCGCAAACTATTTATTATATAACCAACACCTCTGCCATAGGTCACCCCAAGTAGTTCGCTACGTTTGGTGATTTAGCAGGGGTGCCCGGGTTCATATCCGGGTGAGGTTTGTGAGTCCGCCCACCAACTGCGTGGCAGACCGGATCGGGAGAGACTGGTTTGGGAAGACGTTTTGACCTCTCCAGCAGGCCTCTCTCGGAAAGTTGCCTTGCACCGCAGTGTGAGGGATGGATTCATTCGTCCGTCACTCCTGGACAGACTGACCCCCAAATTCCTGCCCACCCCTATTTCCCTTTTCCTTTCCAGAACTTCCTCTCCTTCGTTTCCTGAAAATACCCTCAACACAGCATCCCCAAAGATGGCATAGGCCCTGAGGGAAAATGTTTTCCTCACGGCTTCCTGTGTGGAGCTAAAGTAAAAAAAAAATCACAGTTTAAACTCAAGTTCTGTGAAAATTTCATACGTCCGTCACTTCTGGACAGACTGACCCCCAAATTCCTACCCACCCCTCATACCTTTATTATTCCAAGAATTTCCTCTCCTTCCTTTCCTGAAAAGACCCTACACAGAGCATCCCCAAAGATGACAAAGGCCTTGAAAGGAATTATTTTCCTCCGGGCCTCCTGTGTGGATCTAATGTTAAAAAATATATATAGGTATATACATTTTTTTATTTTTTTATTATAGCGACTATATAGAAAAAAAATTACATACAAAATGTAATGTGAAATTAAGTATAAAATATTGTATTTCATAGTCCTCTTCACTAGGGGGTCCTGTGCCGAGGCGGACTAAAGTTATTTAAATATAGAAAAATGAAATAATTTAACTTTGTATAAACCACTTATTTGATGCGCAAATCCGACCGGTTTCGGAACAAACGTTCCTTCGTCAGGGAAAGCTATAATGGATAACCACAAAGTAATAGCTACATTCAAAAAAAAAAAAAAAAAAAAATAAAATAAAAAATATTATTTAAATATAGTTCATTTGTCTTCTATGTCGTTTTTAGCGTCTTCGCTAGGGTTTTCTCATTGACCTCTCATAGAAACAACCGGTTCTCACGAGACAAATGTGAAGCATGGAGAAATTTTGGTCGAGCGTTTGGCGTGTTCCTCGACTGTGCACCGGTGCCGAAGGGATCAATGTCACTTGTTCCACACAGCTTATTCCATTGAAATACCGGTATGCCGACAGCATTCCCATTTGAAACCTGTGCTCTAAAGATTGCATCCATCAAATGGACCGCTCGTTTCTGCACAGACAAGGGTCAAATGATCAGAACTTGAAAAAAATCTGCCTCTATGATAACAATTATTTGAAATTAATAATTTAGGTACTTTATGAATCTTATTTAAGACTCAAAAGTTTAACACCGCCGCGCCACTCCAAACTTTTAAGATGATATATTTTATCTCTGAGGGGGTAATTCGCCATCCTCTTAATAGCGTACCCATATGATAACGAATATTAATATATAAACAGATATATTCTCGCAACATGCAAAAAACTCGGCTAACTTATCCTACATATAATATATAGCCATAATTAAAAGACCTAAGTACCGAATCGTAAACTCAGACTTTTTAAATAAATAAATCGTGTTTAATTAATCTAAAATGTACATTATCGTATGGATAATCTATATCTAGAATATTATGTTAAACTCTTTCACATATATATTGCTCAGTTCTAGTGTCCACTAAGATTTACATATATATTCGAGGAACAATGGCTTTTCTTTTATTTCCACACGTGACCGAAACGGTACCAAGATTCACATACCTAGGCTCCCTGATAACAAACGACAATAATACCACAGAGGAGATCCAGAAGCGCATAGTGAACGCAAATCGCTGTTATTTCCGCCTACAAAACCAATTAAAGTCCAGACTGCTGTCCAGAAACACGAAGATATTAGTGTACAAAACACTTATCAGACCAGTACTTACGTACGCAGCTGAGACTTGGGTACTAACTAAGAGGAATGAGCGAGCACTGGACGTTTTTGAAAGAAAAATTTTGAGGCTCATCTTCGGACCGGTTCTAGAAAATAGATTTTGGCGCAGACGCTATAACAATGAGCTCTATACTTTGTTTAAGGAGCTAAACGTCGCAAAATTTATAAAATTGGGAAGACTTCGGTGGCTGGGTCATGTGAAGAGAATGACCGAGCATCAAGCACCAAAGACCCTGCTGAAGTCAAGACCAATAGGGCGAAGGAGCCTGGGAAGGCCAAGACTAAGATGGAACGACAACGTCCTCAAAGACATATCTATCTTGGAGCTTCCAAACTGGAGAGAGCTGGCACAAAACCGAGATGAGTGGAGGAAGATTCTTGAGGAGGCCAAGACCCACCAGGGGTTGTAGAGCCAATAGTGATGATGATGAGTAATTAGTTTTTTTTATGTGAATACCTCTTAAGAGTTCCAACCGTTCACGTCTGGAGACAGTAAGACTATGTCATCCTCAATTGGGATATGTGAGTTTGAAGGTAATGGAGAGGGGAAGGCTATGCGGAAGGGGAAGATGTTGAGGTACCTAACTATTCAGATCTGTTCACCAAACACGGCTAAAGCCATTTCAAGCAATGTTTCAACTCTGAATAGTGGTCTCATACCAAGGCGATAATGAGAGCGTATTCCACTCTGGAACTTGACGCAAATATGCTTGATTGTGAAATACCCCTTCGGGATTCGACCCTTCGGATTGTGAGTCAAGAGCCTTACTCCTCGACCACGGAGGACGTCAATCAATGATCAATCAATCATCATCAAGTGATTTTAAAGTTTTATATCATATCATAAAATGTCTGAAGAAAATTGTTAGCTCTCTATGAAAAAAAAATAATTGGAAAACACACACAAAAAAAAGATTCAACTATGAAGGGCTTTCTATGCATTTTCACAAAAGAACATTTATTTGGAATGTAGGAAGGGAATTTAAAAAGAATCACACTTAACATTAACAATGATTCAACCACCTTTGTGGAGGAGCCTGCAGGAATAACAGCGGCTACAGATGTACATAATAATGCATGAAGAATAAATCCTCTCACCTTCCACTCGAGATCGCGGGGCAAAAAACCTCCCGGGAAGTTTTCCAATAAAGGCAGAGCGGGGGCTGGTCGGGCAGGGGGTGGTGGTTGTCATGGCAACACCGCCCTCGGCTGTGGGCGGGGCAGCCCCTCCCGCCCCCGCCTCCCTCCGCCCTCCCCGCCCAGCGGAACACGTGCCGACAATCTCACGGGTGCAATTCGGATTCTTTGAAGAATTTGTTTTACATTCTGCGATTGCTGACTTGATTTTATGCCTCGTCTTTCATCACGAAGTAATAAATTGTCGAAGATTATAGAACGACTAGCTCAGTTTAACAATTGGAAATTGATGGAAAATTACATGCAGAGTAATATTGCTGTATGAAAAATTATAAACATGTCATACGGACATGTCCAAGAGAATAATAAATTGAGTTAGAATACTGAATTACAAAAATATGTGGTAAATAACCTCAATTTTAACTTGTTTTACGTTAGATCCACACAGGAGGCCTCAGGAAAGGGCCTGTATCATCTTTGGGGATGCTAGGTGGAGGTTCTTTTTAGGAAAAGGAAGGAGAGAAAGTTCTAGGAAGGAAAAATGTGTGAGGGGTGGTTAGGAATCTGGGAGTCAATTTGACCATGAGTGACGGATGTATGAATTCATTCACCCCACGAATCCGGGCAGCGTATTTACAATCCCTACCGCGTTTCAGTCGCTTTAAATTTTCAATATCAAAATTTAAATATTTAGAAATAAAATTATTAATTTCTAATATACACATTGGAAAGATTATTTTATCAAGATTTTAGAACAATTTTTGTTTTTGCAAAGTGATAAAAAAATATCAATATAGAGGTGTATTTACAATATATGGGAATAATATTAAAATTTAAATATTTAGAAATAAAATTATTAATTTCTAATGTACACATCAGAAAGATTATTTTATCTAGATTTTAGAACAATTTTTGTTTTTGCAATGTGATAAAAAATAACCAATATAGAGGTATATTCAAAATGTAAATTGTCGTTACCGCGACTGAATCGGTATAGGTTTTGTAAATGCGCATCCGGGTTCCCCTTCTAAGTCGCCAACGATCGTGTGAGAAAAGTGGGAATTCGCTAAGAACGCAAGGTTGATGTGAGTGTAATGAATAGGATTAAGAATGTGATGCTTACATAATTCGAGCTTATAGAACGAATGAGCGAAGAAAAGAGAGAAAGGGGAATTTTATGTTCATATATGAATGGTAGAAGAAGTCAGTGACGTCAGAGCAAGTGAACCAAATACGATATGATAACAGAAGTGCCAAGACCGGCGGTCTATCCATGATGGTTAGTTATATTTAAGAAGAACGCACTCAGGGAAAACTATCACTAAATAATTTGCTTTAAACAGTCTAAACAGTACGTAACACACAGTGGTGAACATTAGTCTACGACCAAGGCTAGGCTGTGTGAAGTTTTTGAGGTTTGGATATGAATAATAATTGTGCATTCTAATTTTGGAAATGGCCATCCTCTAATATTAATAATAATAACATAACATTGTATAGGGCAGTTATGTGTTGTTCAAGTTCAAGTGCGCTTAACTAAAATTAACTTCACGATAAATTAGTATGATCAAATAATGTGAAATAAAAAAATGTACAGTACCTAAACACAAAGAAATTACTAGATAAAGAACATAAAATTAACAATAATACTGCTTTTATATCTATATATCACAGGACACTGATAATAAACAATAAAGGTACTATTAAAGTACATTAAAACTAAAATCTTTACGTAGTATAAAGCAAAGTCGCTCCCGCTGTCTGTACCTACGCTTAGATCTTTTAAACTAGCAACGGATTTTCACGCGGTTTTCACCAATAGATAGAGTGATTCATGAAGAACTTTATTTCAAAATATTTAAGTTTTAATAATATTCCCATATATCGTAAGTACACCTCTATATTGATAATTTTTTATCACTTTGCAAAAACAAAAATTGTTCTAAAATCTAGATAAAATAATCTTTCCAATGTGTATATTAGAAATTAATAATTTTATTTATAAATATTCAAATTTTGATATTGAAAATTTAAAGCGACTGAAACGCGGTAGGAATTGTAAATACGCGACCGGGTCTGTTAGTATATTATAAAACAGGAGGCAGTTTATGTTCAGAAACAAGAAAATTTGGGTGGACAATATTAAACATAAAAGTACAAATACGGATAAAACCGAAACCAAACAATTATCGGAAATTTGAGAATATGGCTTATTAGAATATTCAAAAGAAGTTGATATTTATTAATAGCAGTATTTTAAAAATATTTTTGTTTTTAAAGCCCGTTTAAATTCAGTCGAATTCTGGATATTAGTAAAAGCTGAGGGAAGTTTATTCCAAAAAGCGGGCCAGTTACGCGAAAAAAAACTATCTTAGTAAACTGCTATATTTGACCTAGAAAGTTCAATTAAATTATCTTCTGCTGATTCCGCTAGTATAACAAAAGCTTCATACATCTATTTCCGCAACACAGTATAATACATCACAATATAAAGCCTAACACCATCTGTGACGCAATTTTCAGCAACACGACTTGACAGGTCTCCTGAAAAGTATCGTCAAACGACTGTGACTAATTACTCTCGCAGCCGCCAATTTAAATATTTACCCACTGAAAGTATAGCGGGTCGTTAATAAAGTTGAGTGAAACGCCTTCACCAGGCCGGGCCATATTGTGGTATTAATTATAATGAAGAGAATCATATTTTGTATCAGACGTGACTCCGGTAGGCGGCGACGCGTCAGGCTCGCGTCAAGCCGACGCAACGTGACGTCTCGTCTCTGACGCCCGACGTGACAAAACACCGGGAAAATTATACGCCTTTTCTTTATATACGGTTTGATGATACTTAACCGTATTATGTTTGCGTTGCGATTGCTTTGTGTGATTTCACTGTTTATTTAATGGGCGTTAGAAGTGTACAGTTTTTATGATGTTTTGTGTAAATTGTAAAGGCTTTACTAATAAACTTTTTTAAAAAATTTAATACAATTTATAAATAACCGTTAGTGTTGGGTGTAGGGTAAATGGTTATTCAGCACTTGTGTAAACACTAAATCGGTTTTTATCGGTAAGGTGTAAGGATTACTAAGGATCTCGACCAGCGATCCGACAGTGACATGTTCAAATCCCGGCGTGCGCAAGTAAATTTTATTTGATTGATTTGTGTTGTCACAATGTGTTCTTTTATAATAATAAAAGGTACGTATATTTGCGGCACGTTCCAGAGTGGGAGATACTCTCAGCATCGTCCTGGTATAACACCACCATTTAGATTTGAAACTTTGTTTGAAATGGCTTTAGCCGTGTTTGGCGATTAGATCTGAATAGCCAGATTCTTCAGAACCTTCTTCTTCCCTTTCTCCTTCCCCTCAATACTTCCATTCAGTCTGACAACGTACCCCGATTGAGGATATCATAGTCTCATTGGCTCCAGACGGTTAAAATCAGTTGAGACTCTTGTGCGGTACAATTTGGTGGCGGATACGGGTACCGCCTCCACGGGAAGCATTTCTTGGATAACCAACACCTGTGCCTTAGATCACCCCAAGTGATTCGCTACGTTTGGTCACTTGGTAGGGGTGGTCACTTGGCGGCCGATGCGTCTGCCCACATGCTGCATGGTGGGCAGGATCGAGAGAGACTGGTTGAGGGAGGTCTTTTATCCTCTCCAGCCAGAATCTCCCGACCCACACCGCCTTGCACCTTGGAGGGATGGATTCACACCCCCGTCACACCTGGACACACTGACCCTCAGATTCCTACCCACTCCTCATACCTACATATTTCCTTCTCAGAACTTGCTCTCCTTCCTTTCCTTAAATAAACCCTCCACAGCGTTCCCTCATATGACACTGGCCGCCTGGGAAATTATTTTCCTCGGGGCCTCCTGTGTGGGGGTTATCGTAAAAAAAACTTCGATTTTAATTTTTTTTTCTGTCTGGGCTTTATTTGATAAACCGGCCAAGAAAATCGCGATACATTTCCCCCCGTTTGACACAATTTGAACATATCTCCTTCTGTCGCCCGGCAGCCGCGTCTACCAGGGAGCCATAACTCACCGCGGGTATTATCGTACTGGGCCAGCGGGTAGCGGTTAGCGGTGAGCACTAACAACCAACAGCCAACAGCTAGGAGACCGGGTACTGGAGACTGGAGAGGCCGCTTGACAATCCACAGGCGAATGTAATGACCGGCGCGTGACTCTGCGGGGAACGGTTGCGCCATCCATCTCTCTTCATCTTCTCCTGGGAGACGCCCACAACTAACTTGCAACACAAGCAGGAATCCATTCCTGAAACACCTGGATTATTAAGGCAGTGTGTAGTCATTTTGAAAGTAACTTGAGTCACATGAAAATATATACAAACCGCCGATTTTTCCAATCAATTAAGTTAAGTTAAAAGTTAGAACTGTAAGTTTAGCAAGAATAATTGACTGTTAGTGGAAGACTGTCGGGTTGTTTTATCGAAATACAGGGTGTCCGGGGGTGAAGTGCATTAACTTCGGGAGGTGATTCTACATGATGGTAGGAGTAAAAAAGATTAATAACTTTTTCCGAAATTCCAACTTTTTTTTCCGTACAAAAAGACGTATCTACTAAAAATCCTTAGTGTGAGGTACGATCTTACTTACTGAGAACCTGCCGGGCACGATTGTGGCAACAGTGCATGTTGTAATTGGCCCGTAACGTAACAGCGGAAAATAATCAAGCTGGTCTAATTTTATCTTTTTACCACAAAACTACCGTTAAAAGTTTGAATTTCGAAAATCTTTTTTAGTTAAAATATCATGTAGAATCACCTCCCGAAGTTAATGCACTTTACCCCCGGACACCCATAATTTGTTATTTATTATTTATTTGTTATTTAGCCACAACTATAATACAACTTGGCAGGCGGGTATGGGTACCGCCGCCCCGGGAACCATTTATTGGTTAATTGACACCTCCGGGTGTCAGTTATCTATTGGATAACCGATACTCATACCCAAAGTGTTTGATAGTAGTTTGCTACGTTTTGTAGTAGTTTTTTGTTACGTTTGGTGACTTAGCCGGGGTGCCCGGGTTTATGGGGTGACGTTTGTCCGGGTCTTGGCGGCGGAAGCGTCTGCTCACAATATTCAACACACATAATTTAAATTTATTATAGAGATTATTTTACGAGAAGGTGGATATCGAACACTGTGGCGATTCACGAGCAGTTGAATCTATGGAAATCGGAACCAGAATGATTCCGTTCGAGCTCTCTCGGCCCATAGCTATGCCGAAAACTGGTGCCAATCGGCTTGTCCGCTGTTGGTGAATGCGCCACCATTGGAAGTTATTATGTTGTGAAATCGATGCTATGTTCGCTGGCCACATCATTATAGGCATTTGTATCTTTTCGGTAAAACTTGTTTTTGGTTTAGACAAGTGTATTTAAAAAAAATAATGTAACGTAGGTACAGCCAGAGCCAGAGTCTGGTAAATTGATTAAATGATTGGTTTTCAATTGCTTAATTATACTAACATGTAGTAATTATAAACAAAGGAAATAAAAGTAGATAAAATTGTAGGACGTATCCACTATTGTGAGTATAAAAACATTAGTAATTAAGTTATATAATTTATAATTAGAATTCTGACCAGATCATGTCCACTATTATTTATTTACCAGAACACGAACTTATTAAGTCACGTATTATTAAAGTAATTGTTAACAATCAGCTTAATGCTAAACGCTTTCTATGGTTCAGTTTAAATAATAGCAGATTGATTGTAAAAAATATACAACATAATCAGTAGTTATTGATTACTTGGGAACTTAATTAACAAAATAATATTACATTACATACAAGATATTGTATGGGTTAATCGCTAGAGGAGAATGGCTGATGATTATTTTGAGTTTAGAAAGTAGAATTAAAACTGGTGTAATTTTTGATATGCTTTGATTTGTAACTCTTCGCGTGAAGCTTCGACCACCCAAGCTCTGTACAGTGGAAGTCAAGAACTTGTTCAGAGTACTGTAGTATCCTGAGGGTACTGATAGCAGAGTGTCCTGTATGTCCTTGATTAAGGATGACAAATGACGTGCTGGATAGATATTCTATACACGGTTGTAACTGTGTACAGCTTGTGAGTGTGGTATAACCATGTACGACCATATTGCGAATGTAACTTTAGTGTAATAAACAAAATAAATAAAGGTTTGTCGAAATAGTTTGAATACTTAGAACGGAAGAACGAAGAAATAGCAGTCAGGAAAAGTACAATGCGAAAGTGGATACGCGAAGAAGTCCGGGATGCCCTAAGAAGACAATAAACGATCAAGTGAATAGTGAATCTAATGGTCGTGTAATGCGATTGCATTCGTTAGACATGAGTTATGAGTTACCTTTTCGACAATAAGACCTGCTCGCTTATTTCAAATTCGAACTAAAGTGATATTTTTAATTAAATGAAGACAATATTAGCGAAACTCAATCGAAAATCCGGAGACAGAAAAATCAGAAAAATATATTGGCACCTCTGGGATAGATTTGGTAGAGCATTTGCCATTTAAGCAGAAGGTCCTGGGTTCATGTCCCAGAGGAATTTTCTAATTTTTCTGTTTCCAGATTTTCGATTGAGTGTCGCTAATATTGTCTTCATTTAAATAACTATTATAATTTCAGGTTTTACTCATAAAGTTAAAAAAAATAAATATTCATCTTAGACTTGTGGAAAAGTCAATGGATGTCGCATATTAAAAATAAAATGGCTAACAATTTATCCAGACACTATCTAGATAGTATTTAGTTCAGGTTTGAATCTTGCAATCATATATAAAGATAGCAAGCAGCCAACAATATGTTAAGAAAATGAAGATAATGTTGGTACTTCTTAGTCGAAGTATGATAAAGTTAAAAGTGACCGAATTGTATATATACAGCTTAGCTCAGTTGGTAAAGCATTTGCCATGTAAGCAGAAGGTCCTGGGTTCGTGTCCCAGAGGTGCCAATATCTTTTTTTGATTTTTCTGTCTCCAGATTTTCGATTGAGTTTCGCTAATATTGTTAAATATTATAATTTGAGGTTTTATTCATAGTTAAAAATAAAAATAAATAATACTTTTAAGTTCCTTATTTTACAAGATAGAGAAAGCATTTGTATTTAATCGAAAGCAAGTGTTTCTTAATCCATCTAGAATTTACAAAAAAATATATTCAGAAGAAGGGCGAATTGTTATCTAGGTAAAATATATAATATAAGTAATATTGTCACATTCATTTAAATATTAAACATATCCCAATCACACTTGACACTAGCTAGAACACTCCTTTGGGGTAAAAAGGCATTTAAAAAAAGCTTTTCGATTCTGTTCAGCCTGTTTAAATATATATGTGTCCCTCTATTTACTTTGCTCGAAACTAATGATTTTTGTGTATTTTGTTTCAGCCGGTAAGTTCATCTGCATCTCTTATACATACGAGTATCCACGTCATATCATCACACATCACAAAAGCAACGTAGGTAAGTTTTTTTGCCATAAATTTATACGCATTTCATATCATAACACTCTAAAGTTATGAGTTATAGGTTTTGAATAAACTCATTGAACCAAAGACAATGTCGTGGAAGCATTTTAATATAAGAATGAAATAAATTTAAAAAAATTGAGAAATATGTGCTCATTTGGTAAGTATACGGTTTTCCTCTGATGTACAATACGACTCTGATGACCGGGAGTTTAAAAAATTACTTCGGTTCGTTTAGACTACGAGTCTTATTTATTATCGTATTTCATGAATTTCCAACTGGACTTAATATCCGTTCTAACTGATCCGCTGTGATAATTTGGAACAGGGAGAGTGTTCACTGAAGGTGTCCACCTGTAGATCGGCTATCTTCTTAACCGTTCGGGTATAATTGTCTCCATCTTATAGTACAACTACTGACCTCTGTTGAGACACCTTAAGGTGATCCAATGGTCCAGGAAAAAAAATCGAAATCATCCACGCCTTTTTTTGGGGGGAGTTAAAAAATATACGGGTAAAAGCTTTTGGAAAGGTTGGAAAAAAATTTTTTTTTACAAGTTGATTTGTAAAGGCCTGTAAAAAACATTAACTCCATTTTTACGCATTTTTTATTGTAATAACAAGGAAATTTAAAATCAGTATACTACACTATGTATATTTAAATTGTTATAAATTATGAAGGTACATGCACATTGCACATTGTATTTGAATATGTTAAATTTATTCGTATTGTCAACTGTAATTTACTTTTCCGTCATTTTTTAAATGATTAATTTGATCATACGTTGTTATTTCAATCACACATTTCTAAAATTTAAAAAACATACCACCATTATCATAAAAATAAATCGTTTAATAAAAATGTAGCTTTTAATAAACGGCTTACATAACTAAGTAGCGTGGTAGTCACCGCAATCTATCAGGAATTATTATTTTAAAATGAATATTCAACAAGATAGCTGATAGACCAATCGATCCGTGTTTGCCGTCGAAGCTTAAAGTGTAGTTATTTATTTTTACGCCATCAAATTGGTGTATTAAAATGAAAGCAAAGCGTTTGATCCACAAATCTGGCCGTGGGAATTCCCATTACAGTTTGGTGTCGTGAGGGGATTTAATGTTCAGTTAGTTGGGCGATTAAACCGGTGACCAAAATAGGAGCCATTACTAAAAAAAGCTTTTCTTCAGGGGTGTAAAATCTTTTTCGGGTCTTTCGACAGAGCGATTTTTTGTAGTTATTGTAATAGAATATAGCCAGTCATCATCATTATCATCATCACTCTTGGCTCTACAACCCCTGGTGGGTCTTGGCCTCCTCAAGAGTCTTCCTTCACTCATCACGATTTTGTGCCAGCTCTCTCCAGGAGGCCCTGAGGAAATCCATAATACCCATATCCGCCTCGTTTTGGGAGGCGGGTATGGGTACCGCCGGCACGGAAACCATTTATTGGATAACCAACACCTCTCACCGTAGGTCACCCCTACAGTGGTTCGCTACATTTGGTGACTTAGCAGGGGTGCCCGGATTCAAGGGTTGAGGTTTTTCCAGGTCCTGGCGGCCGATGCGTCTGCCCACCTGCTGCATGGTGGGCAGGATCGAGAGAGACTGGTTGACCTCTCCAGCCAGGTTCCCTCGACCCATCGCCCTGCATTGCAGTTGGAGGGATAGATTCATACGTCTGTTTTCAAAAATTCCTCAAGTAAGGATTTGGTCCTGAAGGTAGTTTGGCTATTGTGTGATATTAAAAAAAAATTGTGCTTACGTGGGACGACACCTTCAACAAGTTGATGAAAAAAAATTACCAATTCATCGGGTTTTCAGTAGCTCAAAAATAAAATGTTTGTTGCCCCTGAAATACAAGTTCATTAATAGTAATCGATTTTACTATTTGGTACCATACACTGATTACAACAGATTGTAGCTTGTAGCCAATGTAAACTGGACTCCAAGGCCGGACGCATTTATAATAATTAATTTCATGCTGGATAACAAAACACTAATTTCATTATTTCGGCCACCGATTTATAACACATTTCCCTTGAACACTTTTAGTTTTTAAGTTCCTAAAAACATATTTGTTATTTTTAATGATAATATCTGAACATTTGTAGAACTGAAATGATAATTATATAAAATTCTCCCGATAGAAAAAAATCGCAAAGTTTGATTCGAAAATTATTTAAAACAATTTTTGTAGCTAAGAAAAAAATTACAGTGTATCATAAATGCAACTAAAGCATTTGTCGAGAGATTTTTGCTCTATTTTAAACGAACCGTGTTTTATTAAATATTTTCTCTATTTTCGCTTAATTATTTCGTTTTTTTTAAGGTTAGCGCGCTCCCTTCTTCATTCGTATTTACGTATCTCACTTTTAACTTCTTTTTGAACGCTTTCTACCGGGCCTTGAGAGCGGTTTTAATGTTTATGTGCACAAGCCTTCTAGGAAAATGATTTAGGTTTGTGACATTCAAATTCATATTTTTCTGCAAATAGTTAACTATACGAAACAATTATAGTGATTATTTTTGGGTTATTATGCCATGTTGCAGTTCCTTCTTCTTTAACCAACATTTCGGACAGCCTTACAGTGTCCATCATTAGAGCAGACGTGAAGATTGTAGCGCACGGTAAGTTTATAAATGTAGAAGTGATACCGTGTTGCTTGCGCTAATTCTCTTTAAGGCTGTTTAATTCAGTATAATAATTAATATAATTACTTTGGTTTTCGGCGTTAAGTTTGGGTGTGACTATCAGGTATCGGACACCATGAACTTTACTATTAAGCCTAGTTTAGTCCCTATTTAAATGGGGTTTTTATGGATTTTAATTTCGTCCGAAATTAGGAGGGCTCGGAGTGTTTTGGATCTTCCCGATATTTTAGGAACAAATCCAAATAATGTAATAGCCGGTGTCAATTAAGTGCTCGGAAATTGTCAATTTATCCGGATGGCTGAGTTCTCAAGCTCGAAAGTGTAGCTTGGAAAACTCGAAACTTTATAATAACCCAAAAATTATTCTCGATAATACCGTTGGCCATGAAAATCTCAAATCATACTAGTACGATACCTTTTACCAAATTGATTATAATTTTGAAGTGGATACATAATATCTCTAAATGTCTTTTGGAAGCAGCTTGCTTCACAAAGATTTTACACAATAGTAAATTCTCAAAATCCTTAAAGTTTTTATAGAAACTACGTTTTTTAAATGCTGGCAATGTTTACTGAATTGCCACAATGCAGCACATTTTCACTGACGGTGCGGTTTGGCTCTGCAACCGGGCCCGAAAAGAAGAAGATGGAGAGATACGAAATTACGAATGTTAGAGGAGAGCGCTAACATTTACAGCGAGAAAATCGATGCGAAAATTACAAAAATGTTTAATAAAACACAAATCGTTTAAAATAGAGCAAAAATCTCGCGGGCATTATCTTAAACAGCATTTAAAGAAACACTGTGACTTTTTTCATACATATAACTTGTAAAATAACTGAAACAAACGTGTTAATAATAATTTTTGGAGCATACTTTGCCATTTTTTATATAATTTGCGTTTCGGCGCGGGCGAAGTCTAGATATTATCTTCAAGAATAACAAAAATTTTTTTTAAGAGCTTTAAAACTTACCGTGTTTAAGCGAAATACGTAATAAATCGGTACAAATCCGGGTTGCGGGCCCTTAAGGAAACAAACGTCATTCTGTTTTGAATGTCGCCTGCTACTTTATAGTTCCTGTATCTTATTTTAACATCCGATCCTTCCTTATACTTCCTTCCTCATCTAATAACTTCGCGTTTGGAATCTATGTGAATATAGTTTTTCTGTTTTAAACATTAAACGACTTAATTTATACAAGGTGGGGCAAACTTTTAACCCGATGTTCTTTGGCTGTATTTTTTTATGAATGGTTCTGCCTTTGAATTGTGTTTATTTGATGTCTTAATTTTTTTCTATTTAAGTCGAGAAAATGATATCGGCCCAGCGGCCGTCGCCAATTGATGATCATACGGGCCCAATTTATGACATTTTCCAACACTCCATCCAGAACTTCCGACGATAGGTTCTCGCAATCCTGACGGACATTCTTTTTGAGGGCTTTAAGAGTATGAAGTTTGTTGACTTAGACTCGTGACATCAAAAAAACTCACAAAAAGAAGTCTGGAACGGTTAAATAGGGCGATCTTGCCGGCCAGTGCAAATCACCAAAACGAGAGATTAGGCGACCCGGTAATGCGTTTTTCAAAAATTCAACAATTTTTCACAATTTTAAATTTCCGTTTTATTACAATAAACAATGCGTAAAACGGGAATTAATATTTTTTACAGGCCTTTACGAAATCAACCTGCAAAACAAAACTCTCAAATACCTTTTCCAACCTTTCCAAAAGCTTTTTTTCAAGTATTTTTGAACTCCTCCCATAAAGGGCGTGAATTCCGATTTCGATTTTTTCCTGAACTAGTGGATCGCCTTAAGGAGTATAGCGATTCATGTCTTGTTGAAGTATACTCTGTATCCGTTAACTTCTCAAATGTCAAAGCAGAACTGACATTTTCCGCCATTTGCAAAAATTATGGCATCTACATAGGATGATGACTTTTGCGCCACCTTGTACATCCTATTAATATTATAAAGGCAAAAATTTGTATGGATGTATGGGCGATTGGATGTATGTTTGTTACTCTTTCACGCAAAAAATACTGAATGTACTTTAAAAATTCTTTCACTAATTTGCGAGTAATATAGGCTTTATATATTGGTAAGCTCTGACATTATGAATAAGCTCTGGCGTTATGAAATTATTTATTATACGTATATTGTCTAGACGAAAAGCAAAGCGTTGCTTGGTAACTATAAGGAATTATTTGACGTGCGCTGTCATTTTGTTATTTGTTAAGGTTACAATGGAGATCCGTTTGATAGATAAAATTATACTAATCTATACTAAAATTATAAATGCGAAACTGCGTGTGTTTGATTGTTACGCTTTAATAGGTGGCACGCGGGCTGTTTGAAAAATGAATGTAACGGGTATAAAGGGGGAGGGAAGGGGGAGTGGAGTGAGGAAAGGGAAGGTGGAGGAGGCGGAGTGCGAACCCCCCCCCCCCCCCCTAATACTATGCGAGCGAAGCGGGGGGCAAAAGTTCGTTTAATATAATCTCACTCCGCTTTGGTTTATTGAAAATTTCTCCCGGTTGTAAGGGTTTCACCAATTCGATTGATAAATTATTATATTTGGATAATTAAATGAGGATTAAACCCTGATAAATCAATTGATATGTTATTGGTAAATTTTCGTTACATTATATTTGATAAAGAGTTAACAATTTTTCTTGTAATATTTGCGATTCTGAGTGCGGTTCTGTCTGGGTTTGGGTTTCTGGTTATTATCGGTGGGTGTGCTGAAGCACAGGTGGACATCGTTATGTAATTGAATCATAAAATTGAATTAATTAAAATTTGAGATTTAATAAGAATCAAAGCGCTCGATTATTAATGAAGGTTGGTTTCTACTTTTCGTTTAAGTAAATCGATAATTTGTAATTAACCTTTAAAACGATATTATTTGGTTTCATATAGATCATATTTTTAAAGGTTATATTAATTTATTGTATATCGTGGATAAAATAATAATGTAGGTACATTGAAAAATGATTAGGCAATGAACAAGAATTTTTTAAATAAATTATAAACGTATTACTTTTTTATGTAAATACCGTCAGGGGTATGTTTGGAGGCTGAAGGTAATTGGGGAGGGGAAGGAGATGGGGAAGAGAAAGGCCGAGATGTACCTGGCTATTCAGATCTAGTCACTAAAGCCATTTCAAGCAACGTTTCAATTCTGAACGGTGGTTTTACACCTGAGCGATACTGAGAGTATTTTCCGCTCTGGAAAGTACCGCAAATATTCCTGGTATTATTTTAAATGATTAAATTATGAAAACAAAAATAAATTAACAAAAATTACTCGCGCACGCCGGGAATTGAACCCACGACCTCCGAATCGCCAGTCGAGAGCCTTGCCCCTGAATTGCGCAGTCCGGCGAAATACTGTCATGGAATAGGACGTTATTAATAGGCTTACGTCTGTACGGTTGAAATTTGCGTCCGACTTCGAATAAATCTCTGACGCCGCGCATTATGCAACACCGTCTTCGTACTCGAAGTTTGTTAAAAACTACTTTTGTAATAGAATCGAATCAAAGCAAGTAGCCAATAATGCCAAAGGATGGCGCCACTTACGTTAACAAATCGCATGAGGACCCGGCGCTGGCAGGTATGAGTAATATTGGGTATTTGATGATAATACGATTATTATTTTATCTGACAGTTGTGAATAATAATCCACACGTCTACATATTATATATGACGTCATTGCTTGTCGCGGTTATTTTGTCCCGGTGAATAGCTGTCACTGGATCCGAGGAACGGCCTATTTTTGGAACCGGTTCCGATAGAATTTATAAAATGGTTAGTCACACTTAAACGTGCGGAGCGGGTTTTTAAGCCGCCGCTAACCGAATTTTTACCGATTTCTTATATATCTCACTTAAACATTTGAAGCTCTTTAAAAAAATTATGTTATTTTTGAAGATAATATCTAGACGCGTTCAAATTATATAAACATTCCCTCGGTAGAAAAAAAATCGCAAAGTATGCTACGAATAATTTATTTTTTTTGGTGCCCTTTTTTACTCATTTAAAGTACGCTCTTGCGTGTTTAAATCGCACTTTATGGAACGCGCGTTTTTTAAAGTTACCATGGCAACATCAACAAAGCACAACTCGTTCATCTACATCTACTACGTTTTGCTCCTCCATCCATGTTATTTATTTATTTATTTATTTATTTATTATTTAAACGCCCGTACATAGGGCTATTACATACATAATACAGGTGTATTGAACATTTACAAACATTATACATATATATATAGAATAACATACAGTACATACATACATACGATGCATATTAGTACAACAAATATTTATCATTTTTCAAACATATCAGTTACATAAATAACTAGTTATTTTTGCTTTGATGCAAGACGGTGAGGTTTTGAAAATATCGAAAAGGTCTGTATACGTATTGGCAGTTCGGTGAAAACGCACTAGCGGTGAATGATAGGAATAGTTAGTGCTATGATTGTCACTGTGGAAAAGGTGGTGGAGTCGAGTTGGTTTAACAGGGACACGAATATTTATAACACTTAACATTTGAGGGCAGTCTATGAGATTGTTCAGTAATTTAAAAAGTATAAGAATGTCATTAATAGTACGCCGGGTAGAAAGTAGTGGTAGGTTTAGATCAGACATTAATGCATTGTAGCGGATTTCAATTACAGGCTGTCTCAATTTGAATTGAACGTATCGAAGAAATTTTCTTTGAACTCTCTCCAAACGGTGTAAGTTATAGGTATAAATCGGAGACCATACAGGAGATGCATAGTCCAGCTGCGATCTTACAAGAGAGCAGTAAAGTAGCTTAATTGACTCAATGTTTTGAAAAGTCCTTGTGTTACGTATTACAAAACCTAGAATTTGCATGGCCTTATTGGAAATTGTTTCACAGTGACGATCAAATGCAAGTTTCCGGTCAAAGATAACACCAAGGTCTTTGATAAATGGTACTAATGCAATTTCATTATTGTTAATTAAATACGATGTAGATATTGGAATCCGTGAACGGTAAAAACACATGTGGAAACATTTTTTACGTTTAGGAATAATTTATTTATTTCACACCAGCTAGCAAGTCTATCTAAATTTTGCTGAAGGATAAGTGCATCATTTAAACATTTTATAATCTTAAAAAGCTTTAGGTCATCTGCGAATAGAATGAATTTGACATTATCGAAACATAAAGATAGATCATTTATAAATAAAATGAAGAGAAGTGGGCCCAGATGAGAGCCTTGAGGAACTCCCGAAGTTACTTTAAATTTATACGAAAATTTATTATTTAATTTTACCATGAGTTCACGGTTACAGAGGTAACTATTCAACCATTTTAGGAATGATCCATGTATACCAAGGGCTTGCAGTTTCGCGAGAAGGATATTAATATTTACTTTATCAAAGGCTTTTGAAAAGTCAGTATATATTGAATCTACTTGTGCATGAGACGTGAAAGCTTCACAGATAAAGTGTTCATATAATAGAAGATTGGTTGTGGTTGACCGTCCGGTAACAAAACCATGCTGTTCTGGAGTAATAATATGCCTAAACTTATCAGCAATCTTATCTAAGACAATACTTTCAAACATTTTCGGGATGGTAGACAGTATGCAAATTGGTCTATAATTTAAAACACAATTTTTATCACCTGATTTAAATACAGGTGTCAAGTGATTAAGTTTCCAAGGACCAGGAAATATTCCAGTTCGGAGTGAGAGATTAAATATGTGTTGAAGAGGAGCTGCTATAAACTGAGCGCATTCCTTTATGAATACCGGAGGAATTTTGTCAGAACCTGACCCCTTCTTACAATCTAGAGATCTGATCTTTTTATTAACATCATCCAGGGAAATGTGGCATGTTGATATATCAGTGACATTGGTGTATTTAAATTCAGGTAAAGACACATTATCATTATTGTGTTCATAAACACTTGAGAAATAATCAGCAAAGAGATCAACTATTTCTTGATCATTGTCAGCATGTTTGCGCCCTGAATACATTGATCTAGGACAGCCGTTATTGTCTTTAAGAGACTTCACATAATTCCAAAAATGTTTTGGATTTGACTTGATAGTCTGCTCTACATCTGTAATATAATCTGAATAGCATTTTTTAGATAGACTTTTACATTTATTTCGTAAATCAGAAAAAATTTTATAGCAGTCAATAGAGTTATTGGATTTATAGTTAATGTGAGCAATTTTTTTACATTGAATGAGTTTTTTTAGTTCAGTACTAACCCATTTTGGGTAACAATCGTTTCGTTTTACAATAGATGTTGGTATGCAATTTTCAATGGTATTATAAAGGATTGAATTAAACACATTTGTTGCTTCTTCTACGTTTGTTGACATAAAAATGGGGGACCAATTGAGTGAAGACAGATATAATCGCACTTGTTTATAATCAGCTTTCTTGTAGTTTCGTGCGTGAATAGGAGATTGGGGGGTAAGTTCAATGGGGGCCAAATAAATGATCGCTTGTAATGGGGGATGATGAGAGTCAATGGATACTATTGATTCTTGCGATTCGCTGACATTACTATTATTAATGTTTGATATGACAAGATCAAGAATTCTATCATTTATATTTTTAACATGATTTAATTGTTTAAGATTGATAAAGTTAATGGTATCAATGATTAATTGGGCTTTGGCAGAAATGGGATTTGAAGATTCAGTGGGTTGTGCCCAGTTTACATTTGGAAGATTAAAATCCCCAAAAATTATCAATTTTGCATCAGGATATTTCATTTTCAATGATTCAATTTCATCACAATGTTTACAATACACATCAACACTAGCTTGGGGGGGGATGTATGCACACACAATAATTATTTTTGTCGTTTTTAGTTTCGCTAATATAGCTATTTGTTCAATGTTTTTATTTTTTAGTTTTAATAGTTTTGAATGAAACAACTTTCTGATCGATATTAAAACCCCTCCGCCAATTATGAACCTTTCATATTCTTTTTTATAAACGTCTTTGGATTTTTCAGGTATTAACCGCGATTCTGCTTTGGTATTTAAATTATCAATGTTAGAACTCATTTTACAACACACAATAACTAGTAAAAACTGTGATGTCAACTATTAATCTTATGTGACTGATTGCAAATTAATGTTTGTGTTTTTCATTTCCATGACAACACGATATTGTGATGTCACATCACGAATTCATTAATAGTTCTTATTTCCAAATTTTTAATAATAATATCAATATTTATGTTTTCAAAGTGTACCAATAAAAAAAATAGCGTAAAGTATTCGTGGATAACTGGTCTTTAAAACACTTGCTTTATTTCGAGCACTCGGCTACACCGTCGTGCTCGAAAAATCGCGCGTGTTTTAAAGACCTGTTTATCCACTTATATTTTAATATACTAATAAACACGTTTATTTCAGTTATTTTACAAGATATAGTTGTGAAAAAATTCACAATGTTTCTTTAAATGATAGTTAAGATACCTTCCATGAGATTTTTGCTCTATTTTAAACAAGTCGTATTTTATAAAACATTTTCGCAGTTTTCATATCGATTGAATCGCTTTAAATATTAGCGCGCTCCTCTAACATTCGTAATTACATATCTCTCCATCTTCTTCTTTTTAAGCGTGGATGCGGCGCCTTAATTGCAAGTCTTAAATAATACAGTCACACCGTGGTGATTCCTATGCGTGAAACGTTTATCTGTAAAATTCATGACCAGTGAATGCAATTCACGGTTCATAGTTTATATCATCCTTCCGTATACTGTCTGAAAAACACGTGTTTGGCTTAGAAACAAAGTGGCGCTATAGTTATTGTCGCTGAGCTGTCAATCAGATATCACGCCATCCTCTGTGTTGGACAACCTTCCTATCCATCACTAGCACACGATCACTGCTCACCGCTTATAACGCAATACACTTTGCATCGTGATTTCGTTATCATAATATTCAATCATAAATGCATCCATAATAAATATGTATTAGTGTATCAACACTAAGACGAAAGTCTGCAACTGCAATTTTTTTAAAGCACAATTTGACTGCATTGTGCGAATGTTTATGCATTGTTTGACTAGGCTATTTTTAGTAGGTTATGAATAAAAATGAAAAGATTTATAATTTTTCTTAAAACAAAAATGTTTTCGTATTTAAAATATACTTTGGAATATATTTATAAACAAAAACATGTAAAATGTTGTGAAAAACGCTTACCACATTTTTATGTATTTTTTTTTTACTCCAAACGTAAAGAAAACAAATCAAAGTATGCAGTAGAGGTGAAATCTTCAGAAAACTAAAGTAGACAAGAGTGGGGAGACTACGAAGCACCGCACAAAGTGGAGACCGATAGGCTACGAGGGACCGCACAAAAAGGAGACTATTATCTTGCAGGCTAAATCCTATAGATGTACCTATGTGTTTGTCCATTTTTAGTGTCGCTATTTTTCATTTTATCGAGTTTCAAATCACAACCGTTCTAAAGAAGTTTTCACTTCAAAAATGTATGTGTAGTCCACACGCGGTAGAAGTGAAACCTTCAGAAAACTAAAGTAGACAAGAGTGGGGAGGTTGCAAAGCACCGCAGAGGAGACCGATTAGTGTATCTCATAATCTCGCAGTCTAAAACCTGTCTATAAATAGCTTGTTTTTGTGTCGTTTTTTCGTTCCATCGAGTTTCAATCACAACGGCGCTAAAGAAGTTTTCACTTCAAAAATTGACGGAACACGATGTTTCTAAATTGCTAAATTGCTCACAAATGCTGTAACTCTTTCGATGCAACTGGATGGAGTAACATTAGCCAACTGTGATTCATTTAAGTATCTGGGCTCACTAATCCACAGAGACGGAGGATGTGCGGCGGACGTCATCAATAGAATGGGTGTGGGATGGATTAAATTCAGATCCGTAACAGGAATATTGTGTGACTCCAAAACGCCTATAAAACTTAAAGGAAATATATATCAGACTATTGTAAGACCCGTGATAATGTATGGCTCCGAATGCTGGACTATGTACAACTACTCTAGGCAACTCGAAACAGCAGAAATGCGGATGCTTAGATGGTCGGCAGGAGTATCACTAAAAGATAAGATTAAAAGTTCACGCATTCGTGCTGGCCAGGGTGTCACAGACATAAATCGTAAGCTGGAGGAACGACAGTTGAGATGATATGGGCACATAAAACGGACACCATCAGACCACACAGTGAGCCGGGAAATTTCTATGGAGCTTCATCGACAGTCATCCAGAGGAAGACCGAAGAACTCCTGGATGACTCAATGCTCCAAAATACTTAAGAGAAACGGTCTGGATGAAGGCGATACTCAGAACAGAAGAAATTACAACCTGAGAACGAGAAGAACCGACCCCAACAGCCTACCTAGGCAATGAGTTGGGACAGCGCAAGGAAGAAGAAGACAATGTTTCTAAATTACATTTTCTTTGTTCAGGGAATTTGTAAGATAATTCACGTTCACGTATAAAAAATAAGATAAAATTATTAACCTTTTACATATTTTTGGAATAAATTAATGCGTAAAATTTCAAATGGTTATATTTAATTATTGAAGACAATATTAGCGACTCAAACAAAAACTTGAAACAAAACATTCAGAAAAGAATTCAGACGCAGCTTGGAATTTAAACCAGTTATGCCGGGTTAAATTCTTAGTTGCGAACGAATATTTTTCTGATCTTTCTGTTGAAAATTTTCGTTTGAGAGTCACTAATATTGTCTTCATTGATTAAATAATTATTGATTACTAGCTGACCAGGTCACGCGTCGCTGTGGCTAGCGAAACACAACGCCATTAACTGGATGGTTTGAACAACCTTTTAACTCACACCGCCATCTGTTAAATTGCATACAAATCAAATCCACACTGCCCGCTTGCCGGCCACAACACGCAGACATTCTCCTTTAATGACATATTTCAACCAATTTACACAAAACCTTGACAAATTATATACCTAAACCTTCCTCACGAATCACTCTAACCATTGGTGAAAACCGCATGAAAATCGGTAAAGAAGTTTTTGAGTTTATCGCGAATTTATAACAGACAGATGTAATAGACAGATGCGGCAGATAATATAATAGACAGATAATTTAGACAGATGCGGCGGAGGACTTTAATTTATAATATGTAGATATGTAGTTGTAGAGATGCAGGATGTTATGTTAATTGGCTATTTTCAGAATTTTATTCAAGGCATCCAGTGTATATATTTGAGAAAAACTGAGAAGCATTATTAGTTTTCTTTCTAACGTCACAAAAATCACATTTTTCCGCACGTTACAAAAAAAGATATAAATACTTTCATAATTCATTGACCCCGGGTCATATTCGACCCTGAGGGCCACGAGGAGTTATATCAGGGTTCTTATTTTAATTGTTGATTGCTAATTTAACATTCTTCGAAAACTATTCCAACCAGTTACACCTATTTTCAGTCCCTTACTTACGAGTATATATTGCTTGCAAAACCCTTCAGTCAACATCCTTATCAGTATTCCATGCAAAACCCTTCAGCCAATGTCCTTATACAGGGTGTTAAGGGACGTACTTGACTTACTTTAACCAGTGATTCCTGACATTATTTGGAGTATGACTTTTTTTTTCTTTAAAAACAAACAAACAAAAATTCTTCCGTATGTCGTCATTAGTCATTTAGTCGAGTAACTGACCAACCCCTCGAGCCCCCTTCAGCTACCATTTTTTTATGTTTTTGTAGAAAAAATAAAAAACTTCAAAAATTTCACCGGAGACCAAAATTTCATTTAAGTAAATTTTTTACTCCAAATAATGTCAAGAATTACTGGTTTAAAGTAAGTCAAGTATGTCCCTTAACAACCTACATAAATTCTAAAATCACGTTTTTCCGCGTATTAGAAAAAATATATAAATAATAAATATTTTCACATTGAATTGACTCCGGGTCGCATTCGACCCTGAGGGCCGCGAGGGGTTAGGTACATCAGGGTTCGAATTTGAACACCTTCGTCGACTGCTGTTCTGACATTATTTGAACACTATTCTTAGATACCTCATACAGTCCTTCACTTACATTGCTTGCAAAACCCCTCAGACGATGTCCTTATCAGTATTCTCGTCGTTTGCGAACATAAATATTTTGCGACGTTCTCGTAGTTAATAAATTACCCAGAAGCAGACAAAACAAGTCGAAGCCCGTTAGTTGCACTTCACCTGTTTTCGAGAAAATCATCATTAGGTGATTTTACAATAAACAACGCCACATGACTGGAAAATTGCACGCTTTGTCTCCCTCTTTCTCGTATTTAAATACACTGCAAACTGCAAACGGCCCACTGCTCGCGCCTCGATAAAACGCAGTGTAATATCAGCTGATAACCTAATGAGAGTAAATATATTAATATTATTTATGAATGCTCAAATATAATTTATGACTTAGCGTGAGCGATCTGTTATGCAATTTCGCATTTACTAAACTTGCGAAACAACTTGATAAAAAAAGTAGAAGCTTTATAATTCCTGCACAAACTGCAGCACTACAACGATGTTAAATCCTTTTTACTTTCTTGCAAGCTTTGTAGGATTCGATTGCTTGTTTCAACGCCTTGTTTACTGCCTTTATATCTTAATCGAATGCAAACTTGCACAAAATTTTGGTCACAGCAGGTGCAAGAGGGGACCATAAAGCCAATGATGGAGTGATCTGAGTTCGACCGTCAGTTTTTGCATTACAGATTATTTAAAAGAAAAAGCACCATTATTTACACACCTTTGAAACAAATTGCGAATATTGCTTGCCGAAAGTATGCAATAGGTACCCAACGTAATAACGTGTAATAACAATACTTTGGTCTTATACAAAGTTGAGAACTGTCTTGTTGAATTGCCATTTTAAATTATCTGTGAGAAAGGATTGTATTTTGTTTCCCTGAAAGCCACACCAGATCGAACTATTTATTTAGTGTACCACATTGTACATTAAATATATACCTACGAGTATACATAGATGTGTGGGATTTTTCTGCAACAATACAACACCTTACGAGATGTAGACAGATTGATTTGTAGACCTTGAAAACATTAGAGTTAAACATAATGAATTTTTCGAATGCTACGAAAATTGTTAGCACAAATTTTAGTACATTTTTTATTATCATTTTTTTTCTCTAGTTTTGTTTATAATGTAGCATATAAAACTGCGTAATTAATGGAACTCAATTGGCTTCTTAGTTTATTTTACAATTTAATTACGATAATTTATATTTCAGTTCATATATACATGATATTTTATTTTATAACTGTTTGATTCCTAAATATGATACACAATAAAATACCTATCTACACTTTTCGCATTTATACATAGCCTGTACAGTACATACCTAAGTACCTACGTGTTTACAATAGATTATAATCTAGAAGAAGTATAATTATACTTCTGGTCACACATCCGACTCTAACTATCTACTTTTTTACTTAAAATCAATAATTATTTTCTGAATTATTTTCCGAATTTGAATGAAAATATTAAAATTCCACACTTTTAGAACAATGATCAGCCGAGCGATTCTCTATGTGAGATCGAGATAGATCTCGGGCGAGATCTCCTGTCAGATTTGTGTGATTTTCTTTGGCTGTTATTTGCTTTTTCTATGGGCCGATGTCAGAATTTCAGCTATGAGCTGTCATGTATTTTAGTTTAGGTCGTTTTAAACACGAATTCATGCAAGTATGCATGATTATTGATTAATTTAATAGCCTTAGAAAATCAAGCAAATCTGACAGGAGATCTCGCCAGAGATTTATCTCGATCTCACAAAAGATAGAGAACCGCTCGGCAGATTGAGAAAAATAAAGTTTAGGTCTTCCGTACATTTTGATCGGCATTCATAGTTTGTGAAAGTACCCCGTTGTAAGAAAAACCACTCAGTTATAATAATGAAAATAATAAAAAAAAAACTATGAACAAGAACTACTATTAGATGCCACTACTTGTTAGCGAACGTTCGGTATTCAATTTCCTTGAAGTAGGTAATGCAGTCGGTAGCCATTGCATTTCTAGCATGAGGTTTCTTTCTAATGATCTGCAATTAAATATCTACAGTAAGTTAAATGCACGTAATACAAGAAAACATGGCAGTTGTTGAAATGTACGACGGTTACACGGGCTTACTGTACCGCTATCATTGTACAGTGGGTGCAGAAAGCCTCACGAATCATTCAGGGGAACTTGGAAATAATGTTATAACAACTTTAGAACAAGAACTCTGTAATAAGAATCGTAATGCAACTAGTTTTCTGGGAATAGTTATGCTTTTCCTATGCAATATAAAACTATGGACCGAGAAGTGGTCGGCTTATAATACTGGTTTTTAAATGGTTACCTTCTCCATTCAATCGTTAAATCCTGCCTATTACGACTTACAAATTTCCTTTCTACCATGTCATATTTATTGATTAATTGGCTTTGTATTGTGTAATTGAAAGCATAAGTATATAGAATCAAACGCAATTTATTTCCAATATGATTTGTCGGAATTGTTTTACTTTCTTTTGTACGACTAAGTTCCTAGAATGATGATGAAATTACTATATTTTTGATGAAACTACTATAGAGGGTGTTAAGGGACATACTTGACTTGACATTATTTAGAGAAAAAAATACAAATGAAATTTCGTTCTCGGTTGACATTTTGGTGTTTTTTTTTTTGTTTTGGGTTGAGTTGGGTGAGAAAAAAAAGAAAAAAAAATTGACATAAAAAAAGTCATCGGAAACCAAAATGTCATTGACATTTTTACGCCAAATAATGTCACGAATCACTGGTTAAAGTAGGTCAAGAACGCCTCTTTACACCCTGTTAGATGTTATTTTCAAAGGAAACTTTAAAGGATTGGGTTGGAATGGAAATTTGATGGAAACTTGAGAACTTTTGACTTTTACAAGAGAGTAATAATTTTCGAAAAAAATATCGGATGAATTGTTTTTTTTTTTAATACGTTATCAACCAGCCATGCGATTACAACCGTGCACGTAAATAGTTGTTTCTTGTAGTAATTGTTGAAAAGAAGTGTAATTCCCATAATCCGTCTCTAAAAGTGAAACGGAAATGTGAAATCCATGGTATACAACTTTAAACGTACATTAAACGAATAAATAATCAATAATCATGCATTTCGTATTTTAAACTAGTTGAAATACGACAACTGACATATCAGTCCACAAAAAAGCCATAGACAATCACACAAATTTGACAGGAGATCACGTATGGAAACGATTCCGTATCCACCAAAGATACAGAATCGCTCTTCTGGCTGAAAAACGTAGTTTCGAGAAAAACGCGTTCAAAGTTTTGCTGAAAACGGTTTCAAACGGTTTCACATGAAATGCTGTGTATCCGTCAATTTTAAGAATTTCTTTAAAACATTTGGTGAGAGCATTCTTAATAAATGCATCTTTTAAAAAAAATATTTTAAAAAATTTTGATTTTTTTTACAGTGATGTGGTGCCATCAAACGAATGCATATTTATGACAGCAATAATATTGCTCTAAGCTCTAATGATGGCCAACCGAAAGGGCACCTGCACATAATATTTTGGTATATTTCAAAATAGATGGATCAATAAACAAGTAAATAAATCTAAGGGACTAATCGGTGTAGGTAATACCATTTTACGGTTCCTGCACTTGTAGCGATACGGAACTATCTCGGATACTTAGTTGCATTATTGTAAATAGTCACACACGGCGGGCGGGGTGTAATGTGTTGCACTTTAAATGCAGTGCCTTCGTCTTAATTGCATGCAATTTCCTAGATCACTTATTGGCTTTTAATTGGCCCCCAGATGATGTTGTGTTTACGCCCTGTGACGGTTTCCATACATCTCAATTTTAAATACTTTTATACCTGCGGTGAAATATTTGCATAATTGCATTTTTTAAACACCAACCCACATATTTTTGCTCTTTGCTCTTCGCAGAAATGCGTGCGCATCGTCGAATAAACATGGTGGATCGTTACGCAAATAAAAACCGACATTATAATGTGGTGCGGAATTATAACACTCATAAATAATGCGAGGAACAGGTGGAGGTTGACCAAATATGAATTAAATTCATCATGAAGTAAATAAATATAGGATTTGTTCCGTGATTTCTTTTTTAATTGCAATTTGTTATACATATTGTAAATTATGCCATTTCGTAGTCAGGGGAATTGATAGACACTTTTACGTAAGGGTGTTTTATGTAATAACATATTTTATTTGACGTAAGGGTGTTTTATGTAATAACATATTTTGTTAAACAAGTATAGATAAGATAAGATCGTAAGGTTTATAATGAATATTTAACTGGACTAGACGTCCGTTCCGTTCGACGTTGGAAGTAATTTTGATGGTAGACAACCCGCCACTGCTGGAACCCAGCTGTCTATCGTGTATCATCGGCTGTTTCCGTAATCGTTGGTGCATTATTATTCTAAGGTAGTAGTTAACTGACATTGTAGTAGTTAACTAGATACACCTCAAAACTACGTATTATATAATATCTATACCAACGTCATCTTTTGAAGGATGTTGAAACTACTGTACCTATACCATAATATCTAGATATGTCCTCTGCGTGCGAACTCTTTCTAAATTTCTTTAAATGAACAATATACAGTGTTAATTTCAAGCGACCTCCCAGGTAAGTATGGTCCTGTTTTCATTAATTTTTAGGCAGCATCGCGTTCATTAGTCAAAATATTGTAACATAGGTATATTTTCGTATCGGTGATCAATAAACCGGTGAATGCAATTTTTAGCCATAAGTTGTTTTTAATTGTTTGTCTAGCTTGTAGTTTTTTAGATTTTAGAAATGTATTATAAGTTTGTACAGTGCCCTTGAGGTGATTTTTCACAAAAACGGCGCTATATAAATCATCAATTATTTTTTTTATGCACCAGATTTAAATGTCCGGGTTAAAATTTTCCCCAAAAAAAAAAAAAAAAAAAAAAAAAAAAAAAAAAAAAAAAAAAAAAAAAAAAAAAAAAAAAAAAAAAAAAAAAAAAAAAAAAAAAAAGGAAAAACTAAACCCTTTCACACACTTCCCCAAATGATCATCTAGTCAACCCACGCTATGCAATTGCACTATATAAGTATTATAAATACAAAACAATACAAGAACAACATGTCAACCTACTAGAGACCAAATGGGAATATAATTCACCGACTCCAGATATTTTCATATCAGAGGGTTCGGCTCTGTGGCATTTCTAATTGAACCTATAAATCCTACTGATCCCTCAATATAAATATTTAAAAAATCCTTTGTAATCCTACATGTATTTAAAATGACTGATTTTTGCATTTTTATATACAAATTCTTTGACAAATCTAATATGCTTAAATTTTGAATCAGATTCCTAGGTATTATGCCAGTGGCCGAAATAACAAATGGCAATATTTTTATAGTCCGAGAATGCCAAATTCTTTTAATCTCATTTCCTAAATCTGTGTATTTTCTTATTTTTTCAGAAATAGTTTTTTGAATATTACAGGAATTTGGAATAGCTACATCAATGATATAATTTTTTTTTTAAATTTTGTCATGTAAAACTATATCAGGTCTATTATGACTAATTGTTCTATCTGTTAGTATAGTTTTATCATAATATATTTTATAAAATTCATTTTCTAAAAATGAATTTGGTTCATATTCATAATATGGTACTATATTACGGCAGTCAATCAAGTTATGTTTAATTACCAAACTTTGGTGAATTATTTTTAAAACCTGATTGTGCCTAAATGTATACTCGGAAGGCGCTAATATAGAACATCCCGATATAATATGTTCTATAGTTTCGGGAAAAGCCAAACATTTTCTACATAAATCATCAATTTGATTTATATCTTTGATTATATGCTTTCTATAATTTTTAGTATTAATGACTCTATCTTGAATGGCAAGCGTAAATCCTTCTATTTCTGCGCTCAACTCTCCAATACTCAACCATTTGTTTGACGAAAGTTTGTCAACATACGTTTGGTTGAGATAATTGAAGTGTTTTGCGTGAATAATTTTATTTGACCAGGAATCTAATAATTCCTGATTAGTATTTATAAGAATGTTGGCATTCTCGTCATATAAATTTAAAGGTGTAATATTTCTATCTGCCTTGCAAATTATTTTGTGCATTTCTGAGCTATTAGCTTTCCTATGGAAAAAATTTCTAAGCATTTCTACCTGATTGTGTTTCAAAGATGTTATTTTGACTACACCCCTACCTCCTAAATTTCTAGGTAAATTAATTCGTTCTATAGCTGAATTTGGATGATGGCAATTAAATTTTGTTAACGTAGTTCTAATTAATCATTCTAAACTATCTAAATCTGTATTGGACCATTTAATTATGCCAAATGAGTACGTTAGTAGAGGTATTTATTGCCCAAGTATTTATTGCTTTTACTAAATTTTTAGCAGATAGATTGCATTTTAAAATTTTTCTGATCCTAGTTTGAAATTTAATCCTAATATCATTTTTAATACTAGTGTGATCTAATCTATTCGATTGCGATTATTATTATTATTATTAGATGTGTTTTTTCTAGACTAGTGTATTGTTTTGTAAAGAGCGCTGAAACGTATCCAATTATTTATTTATTTGTTAGAAACAAACAGCTTTTATAATACAAAGGTAATATATTAAAACCCTACACAACCCTAATAATTTTTGTTTGCTCAAAACTCACATTTTCATCATTTCCGGCGAATTTGTAACTAAAATAACTTTTTTTTTATTTCCACGCCGCACAAGAAATGCGAGTTATTTATATTTTAAATTAATAAAGACAGTACCTTACCATTAATATATTTTAAGTATAACGATTTTAAAACTTTATAACCCGTTTTTCAACTTTAAAGTTAGTGGTAAGCACCAGATTTGATTTTTCCAGACGATGAATTAATAACTTCGGGACTACAACATGGAGATACATTTTAAATATTTGTAACACGTTCTTCAGAATTAATTAAAAAGAACGCGGCAGAAATGTAGAATCTCCAGGCCTGCTAAGGTAAATTCAACCGTACGTTCGTACAATACGCCGTGCCTAAATTTACACAGTTAAGGTTCCCAGATTATTTTTCTTCTTCTTCTTTTCTTTGATACGGTAAACTCGACAGTAGGTCCGTCCAATACACGGGTCGCGAGTCGCAATTTGTATAAACGGCTTCTTTACTTACGTCGTTAAGATTCTGAATATATTTTAGGGTATATTGTCGTTAAGCCAAACATGTTTAATGTGCTAACGTTGATTAGAGACAGGAGTTTTATTATGATGCTACGTACTAAAACTCCCTCTCCCCTCTGCGTACTAAAACTAATTAGTATGCAGAGGAGAGAGGAAGAGATGTGATAAGTATAGAAGATTCTCCCATTGTAGGTACGTAGTATAGTTTATAATTTATATAAAGTTTAAAAAAATCGTTAAATTTTTATATAAGAAAAGGGGGTCCGATCGGTGTGCAGTAGGGGCGAATATACTATACAAGGTGTTAAGATAGGTTATTGAAATATTTTAACCAGTGATTCCTGATATCCGGTGACCTTTTTTCCTTCAAAATTGATCCAATTTTTTTTAAGTAAAACTTCTTTACGCACGCTTGACTTGGGGAGTAAGCTGGAGAATGCGTGACGAGAGCGTTGGGAACGAAAAAAGCGAGGGGAACGGTAGTTGAGAGGTAGTACGCTTCATGTATTATTGTAGGGGCAAGAGAGAGAGGTGCGAGCACACATTTTCTTTCTCTTTCTCTCATAGCCAGTTACGTTACACAGTGAAGGTCTATTGTCTGTATCACACTGTAGGAGCAAGAGAGAGCGTGCGCGCACACATTTCTTTCTCTCTTCCTATCATATAGATGGAGTAGAAGTTTTACTTCAGTTGTGTGGTCTAAAGCACACTCGTTTTTTTTAGCATTCCACTCAGCCGAGTAACCAACCAATCCCTCACCCCATCCCAACTGTCGAACACCTACTGATTTTTATGTTAAAAAAAATCATAAAAGATGTCACCGGAGACCAAAATTTCAATTACATTTTTACTCCAATGATGTCAGGAATAACTGGTTAAAGTAAGTCAAGTACGTCCCTTAACACTCTGTATACAAGGTATTTCTACTATCGTGGTACGAGAACACAACAGAATGGAGTTGGCAGGAAAACACTTCTTTTTCTTCTTCTTCGGCACAATTTATTTAATGTAATAAATACAAGTATTACACGAGGGTCTATCTACCCTCACTCGGGTGGTCCGCGACCACACCACACTGACAAATATCGAAGTCTCTACTTCGATCTCTCTATTGTCAGTTTTCCAATACTGAACCGTAGGTATAACTCGTACCTACCAGCTTCAGTATAATTATAATTACACAAGTAAAGGCACACAGCGTGTACCTTCTCGGTTCACTCTACTAGCGAGACTAACGCAAAGGGCCTATCTTCCCTCTGCGCAACTGAAGATACACCTCGGTGTATCTTCCAGTTCAACCGCAATAACAAGACTGACCTCTCTGTTCCAAAATCACAATACTTAAAGGAAATCATACAAAAGGTGCAAAATAGCGAGACAAAACATTTGAACCGCTCCCACATCTGGATTTTAAAATCCCGCAATAAAACAATTGCCAAAGTCGGCCCAAAAGGGCCACCCATAAAATTAAGTACATCATACAATACTGAAATGGAGAAATGGGGGAAACTAACATTAAAAATTCCCAGATCTCAAATTCTTAAATTTAACTCCCAATAAAACAATAAAATTACTTTTAAAAGTTTGCCAAAAAGGGGCACATCAATAAAGATACATCTTAAACCCAAGGGATTAAGTTCCTTTAGTCCGGGTCATAAAAGAACCGCCAGCACCCTTTCTATTTTGGCGGCTGCAATAAACATTCATGTGTTCTATTTGAACTGTACAGGTAAACAAACCTACTTAAAATAAACAATTTAAGAAATTAACCCTTTGTTCCTTATCGGTAAAGGAATGTCCCCATACAATATCAGGCCGAATACATTTATTTCTATAGGTTGGGAGCTTACTTGAAAAACCCAAGGAAGAATTTTATTTGCAAAGGTGAAAATACGTTTAACTAAAATGACTAAAATAACACGAATGATACGACTAATTTTTATTACTTAAAGCGAAATGGATAAATCGCATTCTGGAACAAACACAAGGTGTTAAGGGACGTACTTGACTTACTTTAACCCGTGATTCCTGACATTATTTGGAGAAAAATATGTAAATGAAATTTTCGTCTCCGCTGATATTTTTTATTATTTTTTCTACAAAAACATAAAAAAATGGTAGGTGTTGGACAGTTGGAGACGGGGTTAGGGGTTGGCCGGTTACTCGAATAAGTGACTAGTGACCAGTGACGACATGCAGAAGAATTTTTTTTGTTTGATTATGAGAAAAAAAAATTTGAAAAAAAAAGTCATCCAAAAAGTCACCGGAGACCAAAATTTCATGTACATTTTTTACTCCAAATAATGTCAGGAATCACTGGTTAAAGTAAGTCAAGTCCGTCCCTTAACACCCTGTATATTATGTATATAAATAATTCATGTGGAGCTGAAGGTATTCATTATCATGAAATAAAACCATCCTGAAGATGATAAACGACTCTGATGAGGGGATTAATGCGTTTTTGATGTCGTGCTCGTGACATTGCGTAATAAAATTGACTACGAGAGACGCAGTCATCAATGGATGCAATTCTAATACCTAATGTCTATTCGCGTGATTTGTTCTATAGTAATTTGATGCACGTTCCGGAGTGGAAGATACTCTCTGTGTCGTCCTGGTGTAACACCACCATTCAGAATTTAAACATTGCTTGAAATGGCTTTAACCGTATTTGGTGACCAGATCTGAATATCAGAATACCAGATCAGATCTGATCAAATCCTTCCCGTCCCCACTACCTTCAGCCTTACAACGTACCCAAATTAGTCCAAAAAACAAAGTTAAAATTGTACTTTTTCAATGTATAATTTTATCTTTGCGCATTTTTGTGATCTTACATAAGAACTATCGAGACTCCATCCCACCCTTTAGTAAGAAAAAATAAGACGTGGTCGACCCCCCCCCCCCCCCCCCCCTTAATCGTCTTACGTAATAAACAATTATATAATTATACCAAGTCAGTGGACATCTTCAATTTATCTTTAAACAAATATAAAATATTGTTACGAAGGCAGTTCAGTTATGTACAATAAATACTGTGTATTTCTTACTATTCATATGTAAAAGCCCCGAAAAAGGGCGTTAATAAATAAATAAATAAATAAATAAATAAATAAATGAATGGCCCCTAAAGTAAATTCACTCGTAAAATCCATGCTAATTTTAGACAAAAATATTTTTGCTATAACATGTTGCTTCATTTCATTAATTAGTAAAACAAATCTCTTTAAATTCTGAACAAGGGTTTAGAATTCCAATCGTCCATGCGATTGGTAACTGCAAGATGAATTGTAATCTCGCCTATTTTGTACAGCGCTCTTGAAGCGATTTTTTGCGAAAACAGCGCTGTATAAATTGTCCAAAGTTGTTATTATTATTAAGTACCTACCTACCTTTTTTTCGGTGTCCCGGTTTGAGGGAAAAAATAAATGGTCACGTTAACCATAACAGATTTAAAAAAAAATGCAAAAGTTATGATTTAATTATAAATTAATGACAAAGCGATTTTCCTGTTAATTACATGATAATGATCGCTATTACTGATTCAATGATATTTAAGTTATATGTCGTGTTTATTTAAAATGCGTGAATATTAGATATTCAACCATTACCTTTGGTCAGGGTTCGGCAACCTGCGGCTCGCGAGCCACATGCGGCTCTTTGAATGTGAAGCTGCGGTTCTTTAGTTCCATGCGCTAATATTATATACTTTATTTTTAAAAAAACATTTCAAAATCGTTCTGAATCGAGGAACGAGGATTAGGAACCATTTCTATCTCTCAGCCTATTGTACTGGGTTTTCACCGCACCCCTCCCCCGTGACACGCGTCGTCACTGTCGTCAGTCCGTCGGAAGGTCTCGAATGACGCCGTCGTCGGATGTTTCTATGTAGGTTTTAATTCGCTTTCGATGCAAGACAGTTTAGCGTCTTCACTAGTGCTTTGGCTGTGACGTATAGTTTGTTATTTCAAGTAGAAGAGTTAGAAGCGAATTATCCTCTCAAAGGTATGTATGTACATATATAATAATAATAAAAAACCTAAGTAAAGATAGGTAACATAATAAGGGTAAGGTGTTGAAACGTTTCGCTCTGTGCTTAAATGAAATAAATAATACATTCCACAATGAAAAAGGCATTAATCACCCTGAATTAGAGAACGAAAAATGGTTGCAATTTTTTTACTTTATGGTGGATATCACAGCGAAATTAAATGAGCTGTAAGGAAACTGTAAAACTGTAAGGAAAGGGAAACCCAGCCTATGTTTTGGTAGAAGAATTGGTTTGTTTCGAAGAAAAATTAATTATTTTGCAGAAGATAATTAGAGCGGTAAATTACTTCATTTTCAATTTCTAAAGCAATATTGCGATAAAACCAGTGCAACTGTTGACACAAATTACTTTAGCACAGTTATAAAAAAAAATAAAGATGAAATTGCCGACAGATTTTAGCAATTCAAAAGCACTCTAGAATTCACAGTCAATCCTCTCAACAGAAATAGTAACGAAATTATGTTCATCGGTGTTTCTTAACCGTATTGAAGGAATCGCCCCCTTTACCACAGTAAAATTATCCAGCTCCTCCCCCTTAAAAATTTATATGTGCAAGTAAATTTTGTAAATTGTAATTTTTGACTCTTCCGACCAAAGATATTGAAATATAAGTAGATGTGCTATCTGCTGTTTTTACTATGTGGGTCTGCGCTTCCGGGTGTCGCCGATATTGTTTACCAATTAACAAATAAACTAAAAGAACAAATAATTAACGAATAAACCAAACGAACGTTAAACTAAATGAACGAATTCTCTCCTTATTCAAAATATATTGTTAACCAATAACAGTGCTCATTATCAAAAAATCAACGAAATGAACAAATTCTTTTAGTATGAAAATTACGCTAATTAGCGCGTAGTCCGGCGACAGTTGCGCGGACACCATAGCATATCTCTCTGTATTTGAATATCTTTGCTTCCGACTCAAAAGGTTGCCGACCCCTTCCTTAGGACAAAAATACTACGTAGGTTGAATTTATACGCCTTCCAAATGCATTTTCATTAAATAGATGGGTACCACATAGTAAAGATATAGACATATATACACATAGCTGGTACCCGGCATGCGTTGCAATTCCATTCAAAGAAATAAATTGATTATCCCTGCATGGCCTTTCCCGTGCGTCCCCCTTCCCTTCCACCTTCCCCGCCTTCCCCCTCCCTCGTCTCTTCACTCTCCGCGAACCACACCTTCCCCCTGCCTTTCCTCCCTGCTGCTAAAATATATGAAATACACATATTTTCATTTATACAAATATCACAACGCTAGAGCTTACCATTATATATAGCCTATGTTACTCGCTTATAATGTAGCTTACTATCAGTGAAAGAATTTTTAAAATTGGTTTAGTGGTTTAGGCATGAAAGCGTAACAAACAAAAACACGCCCTTTCGCTTTTATAATTTTAACTAGCTGGTACCCGGCGTGCGTTGCAATGCCATTCAAAGATATAAATTGCGTCCCCGTTCCCTTCCACCTTTCCCGCCTTCCCCCACCCTTGTCTCTTCCCCCTCCGCGAACCACACCTTCCCCCTGCCTTTCCTCCCTGCCAATATATACATTTTCATCTAGGTATACAAATTTCATAACGGCAAAGCTTACCATTATATACAGCTTACGTTACTTGCTGATAATGTAGCTTTCTATTGGTGAAAGAATTTTTAAAATCGGTATAGTGGTTTAGGCGTAGTTGCGTAACAAACAAACTCGCTCACTGTCGCATTTATAATATTAGTATATATAGTATGGATTTATAGGAAAAATAAAACGAATTGGTATGTCTGTAGTGTCTGTACTCTTTCACAAATAGAATGATTGAGATCAAAATTAGTGCTCGAATGAGGGTTGACATTCCACGAACCAACAACCTTCCAACGCCCTTAATACCAGGAATGCATTAACTTATTAGCTGAAGTTATGGTACTTATTTTTATTAGTGGATCAGGCCTGAAATGAGGAAAATTAAAATTTATCTTCACGGCTTGTTCTTGAAAATGTCGGTATTTTCGTCATTAAAAGATTTAATCAATATATATTTTCACAAACTATGAACACCGTCCAAAGTGTGGAGATAATTAAATTTTTATTTTTTATGATTCTCTCATCGTACTCAACATAATATCATTGATTTTAAAAAATATATAAAATTGCATATTCCGAAACGGTTCCAACTGACTACAACGTCATTATGACATAGAAAATGCTACTGGCTGGTAAGACGGCTGTCACCGACATTGGCCGGTGTGACGTCAACAACGCCATATTCACGTACAAAAACAAACATGCTGTTTTGGCGGAAAATCACAAATGAAACATTGTAAATCGTTAATAGAAAATGCATTCGTCCACCTAAAATTAATTAAAAATGCTTTCACTATCGTATTTTTTTCTAAACTTTTTCGAGAACAAAAAAAAACATACGTGAAATATCCTATAGATTATAATACATGCTCGAATGTGCTCGTATGAATATGCTCTGTAAAAATCTACTCTCTTGCAGAAAAATAAATGTTTTCATTGTCAAAGATCGTTTTCCATCGTACAGAAAGAAAGAAAAGTAAGGATGATCGAGTATGATTTTAGATTTTCACGGTTAAAAGTATTTTCGTTATTTATTTTTGGGATGCTATGCCTTGTTACGCTACCTCCTTATTTAGCCAACGTTTCGGATAGCGTTACGGTGTTCATCACATCTGCCCTGATGATGGACGCTGTAACGCTGTCTGAAACGATGACTAAGGAAAAGAGGTAGCGCAACACAGCATAACATCCCAAAAACAAATAACGAAAAAAAAACAATAGATCGATTTCGTTTTGGATATTTTACGTTGTGACGCCCAGCCTGTCTTGATAGCGTGGTTTTTTAAGGCAAATCTGTAATATGGAAAAAAAGTGTTCATTTTAACATAGTAGGTATCAATTAAAAGTCTAGAATATTTATTTACCAGTTCGCCCCTGTGTGAAGATAGTGCTGTAATATTTTGATTAAAATTTCCACGCACTGTTTATTATCAAAATGATTATTGCACGAATGTTGAAAAATAAATTTGTGCAGCGCAATTAGACGTCATTATAAAAAAATGTTAATAAGTAATTACTTATTGGCAAGTCAACACGCGAGGCGCCGCAAACAACACTAGTTTCACAAATAAATTATATTATTTTATTGTTAAACTCGCCTTCGGCATGATAAGGTTTATAAATGTTATCTATATACTAGCGAGTTCCCGGCATGCGTTGCAATGTCACTAATAAAGAAATTGTTTCTTCCTGCGTGTCTTTTCCCATTCGTCCCGTTCCCTTCCACTTCTGCCTCTCCTTCCCCTCCTTTATCCCCTACCCCTCATGCGTTTCCCATCCACCTTCCCCGCCTTCCCTCTCCCGCGATCTACCCCCCTTTCTCCCGCGTTTATTATATTCAGTCCCGGTACATTCAGATTTACAAACAGCTTGCGTGCTACCTATGTAACCTTCATTTTTGTAAATTATAAGAACAATCGATCAAATTTGATACCTAACATAGTTAGGTACTTATCTTAATATATAAAACAAAGTCGGGTTAGTTACACCATTTATAACTCAAGAACGACTGGCCCGATTTATATGATCTTTGGTTTGTTGGATTTGTCTCTGCCCCGAATAGCAGAATAATTATTAAAACATCCGAAAAATTCTCGTAAAAAATAAATATGAAGAAAATTCTTTTCCTCATTCATTTTGTATGGTACGATTTTCCATATTTTAAAAGAGCTGCAGCAATATTGTGATAAATATAGTATTGAATAGTGAGTGAAGTCCAAGAAATCAAAAACGTCTAATGTCAAAGCGCTGATTGTTTTGCTTTTGTTCTAAAACATATAATGCTGCCCCTCATTCTTACACACTAAATGTCAAAAGTCGAATATGAGACAAACGGTGAACGTATGTCTGCACCCCTCCAAAGGAAAAATACAATAATTATAATAAATTTCCCTCACACGTATAAAGAAAATGAAAAGCAATTCCCGTAAGGGTCCATCCATAAATTATGTCACACATTAAGGGGGGGGGGGGGAGTAGGAAGTAGGAAGTAGGAGAAGTAAGGGGAAGGTCAAGAGTGGGGGAAGTTCGAAGATCATTTATTGAAAAATGATTACACTTTTGATAAAAATTTAAGACCAAAAATACTTCATATAAAATATAAGATAAGGCATTGAAGATTAATACCTACCTGGCAACACCTGTTATGTTGGTGTTTTGAGAAGGTCCTACAGAAGAATAACCTGAGGGAATAACCAGACAAAACCGGAAATATGTCATTTTTAAATCAAATTTTAGACGTATTGACTCTTTTCCACAAAAAATTATAAATTGATTTCGAAAGACTGTTCTTTTATCTAGTAAATCTATTTTTTAAATTTTGAGAAAAAATGTTTATTTTTAGTACAATACCGTATTTTACCATAGGTCGTAGGCAGATTTGTTAAATTTTAAAACAAAATTTTGAATTATAGGTACAATATATACAACACATATTTCAAATCATATATAATCATGCAGTAAAATAAATCCATAAATTATCTGGGAAAGCTATGTTTTAGAATTTTATATTTAATATGCGCACACGTGTTTTGTGACGAAAATACTTCAGTTTGTCTATTTATTTACGGTCTTACAAACTAATATATTTAAGATTTTTTTTTATATTCTTATGTTGCTTAGACATTATTGAAAAATTACAAATAATTATGATCAAGAAATAATAACAAAAAGTGTATAATTTTCATAGTTTTATCATCACGCCTTTCAGCATTTTTGACTGTAGGTATAAATTAAATCAAATTTTGAATGATATAAAATCGACATTGAGTTATTTAAAAAAAAAACTGGTACGGTGAATAATTATGATGAAGCCATAGTAAATAATGCAAAATCGTACAAAATCATATGTTTTTGTTTTGAAATTTTGATGGCTTAGAAGTTATATAGATGCTTCAATTAAATACTGAGTGTAGAACACACCTTGGCCCTTAAAAATATCGGTCATTTTTTTATAAGGCTTTTAATAGGCCTATAAAAAATAAAGTATAAGGTCTATAAAAAACACTTTCAAGTTCAAACTCTCATATTTATAAACCCGTTTATTTTATAATAATCGCAAAAAAATGATATTTACGCCGGAACTTCACATAATAAAATAAAATAAGCATTTTCTCGTTGTTATTTTTTACATCAATCAATACGGCCCGCACTCTACGAATTTGGGTTCTTGAAGTGACCCTTATATCATGGGCACAAGAACCATCCACTGGGCAAACCTATTTCGTATCAGTCACGCCCCGACAGGAGCGGGAGACAGTCGTGTGACTCCGCGTCGCTTAGTTTCGTGAAATCAATTTTAAATTTCCGTTTTCTTACAATAAACAATTAAAAAAGGAATTAATATTTTTTACATGCCTTTACCAAACCCACCTGTAAAAAAATCTCAAATACCTTTTCCAACCATTCCAAAAGCTTTTTCTCAAGTATTTTTAAACTCCTCCCACAAAGGGCGTGAATTCCGATTTCGATTTTTTTCTTAACTATTGGATCGCCTTAATCTTTCTCATTGGAACCGCCCTGTACGATCGTAAGAACATTTTTCGACGAAATATGTATTCTCGGCCGCTGGCTGGTTAATGGCACAAGTTGGTATAGAAATATTTGCAGAATAACGAGAATGGGGATAGTATAAAAAGAACAAAATAAATAATAATTTTAGATTACGTCAGACGAAAAATAAGATTGATGTATTTTTGCGTTGGTTTTCTTTCGTGGCATATTGAAAACATTCCATAAAAAATATGATACTTATTTTAAAAATAAATTACCTGGACACAATTTGGAACCCCACTTTGGGATAATCGTGAGAGAATTTGGTGTTGTTATTATAAAACAACATTTTGTTTATACACAGGTACCTTCCCATACTCGTGCTGGCAAACTAAAGCGGTCCACACACCTACGCAACAGAACAGGTTGATTCCATTAAATATTCCATATATTTACGTAAATAATGCCGAAATTCTGTATTAATTTAAGTGTTAATAAAAATAGTATTATCATTAATTTGCATCATTCGTGATTTGTGTGGCATGTATTTAATTATTGCCTTATGTTTAATTCATTCCGAGCTGTTTTGTTAAACAAAATCCCTCATAGATTATATTTTTACTAAAATTTAAATATGGCTACTACATTTCTGTTAATTAAAAACTTTAAATATTGAAATTACTATAATGATTCGTAATATTTAATGACGTGGGTGCCTATTTTGATAATTCTATGCCAAAAAATTTATTGCCGTGGCTAGATTTTAATAAATGGAACATATCGCTTTTAGTTACGATTTGGGATTTCCACAGCCAAAACTAATATCGTAAATTGCCTAAAGAAGGTAATGCCGCAATATGGCATTATACCACAAACATAAATCATGATCATTTCGATTTTGCTTAAATGTTTAAATATCAATACCTTTAATAAAGATTTCAAATTATGTTCTTTACTAAATGTATCTAATTATTGTATAATACTTAGGTCTCCAAAAATAATAAATAAATTGATTCAATGAATAATGATAATAATTTTAATTAGTTATTTAGAATATCTAGGTTAGATATTAAATATATATTTACTTTAAGGTGATCCACTAGTCCTGGAGAAATTCGACAACAGAATCCACACCTCTTTTTGGAATGGATTTTAAAATACTTGAGATAAAGTTTTTGGAAAGGTGGGTATTTAAGAGTTGTTGTTCATAGATTGATTTCGGAAAGGCCTGTAAAAAACATTAACTCCTGTTTTATGAATTGTTTATTATTATAACAAAGAAATTTATAATCGATTGTACGGAACCAAGCGACGTGGAGTCTAAAGACTGGGAGGAGACTAAATTCGGCTAAAAATGCGCAAACAGCCCTTCTGCATATGGCATAAGGATGAAATTCGTGGTTAAGTTATCTATTGTTAAGTAATCCTCTTTTAATCTATTGGAAAAAAATATTGCCAAAATTCATATTTTATATTATTTTGTGAAGTTCAGGCATAAATATCATTTATTTGCGATTATTATAAAAAAACTGTATTTGCCACATTATACAATAAAATTACATAAATTAAATTAAATTCCTACACATTAAATAACAACAGTCGAAAATGAGACATACAGTGAACTTATATGTCTACACCCCCCAAAGGAAACATACAATCATTATATCATACGTCTCCCGCACACGTATAAAGAAAATGAAACGCAATTCCCGTCGCTGTGGCTGAGCCGTAGGTAATAAGACATCCGTTTCCTCTGAAGGAAAAAAAGTAGTACTTTTTCTCACCATTATTTAATGTGTAAGAAAGAGCTGCAGCATTATAGCGATAAGGAACATATGTTTATTGCCTTTTTGCCGTCACGGTACCGTAAACCTGGATCGTCCCTGTAATAATAAAGGGCCCATTGAATAAAAAAAAAATTGAAAGGAATCCATGAATTTTTATAAACTTTCATAATTTTAAAGTATCACAGTGTGTGTGTCCTGCTTTACAATGATTTGTGACTCCACAAGCCCACGTCCCGGGACAAAGGACCGAACGCCATTATCCCAAAGCAGAACGAAGCAGTGTTGTTTGCGGCCACAAGGTATCGTATGTCATGATGTTTGATGGTTTATTCAAATATTGCTCGTGATATGTCTCAAATGGAGCGTTTTTGAAGAATTTATACAATTCTATAATGCAAATTTGTTCAAGACACTGAGTTTATAAAAAAATGTGTAGTTGAACTAGAAAGGACCGGCTTAGGCTACTTTTTCAATAGACCAAAAATTTGTTGAAATCCTGAGTACATAAAATTGCAGATACTAACTTACGGTGAAGAATTAACTGCCTTGATATATACTTAACCTTACAAGGAATTAAAGAAAAAAATCACTGCCGTAACAGGCGTCTTTAGCAAGTTCTCATCTCATATCTGTTACCAAACATTTTTTGAAGAGGATTTTATCACAGCCCAGTACAATCATTTTTAAACTACTAAAAAGTATAAGTATATATATATATATATATATATATATACGCATACATTAATTGCAGGTTGTACAAGGTAATAAAAAAGTAATTTTACTTTAATTCTAGAACATCCACCAAAAATATACGGGAAAATAAAAATGTTAATAATATATGAAAGTCCAATAATATTATATTTAAAAAAAACACATCCATGCAAAGACAGCATTCATCGAAATGTCAAAAAATATGCGCATTTACACAAAACATAATAACATACATTAACACAATACATATAAATAAGTCAAGCAATCCATTGGTTACGTTCCGACGTCGAGTAAAAAAAAATCCCTGTCTAAAAATTCTAGACGCATCGATTTTTTTTCCCAAAATAGTATAAATAAATCGATTTCGAAAGATTGTTCTTTTATTGTTTTAAATTTTCAGAAAAAATGTTTATTTTTAGTATAATAAGTGTAAGTAAGTCATATTCGTTAAATTTTCATACAATTTTTTGTATTATACAGCACACATTTCAAATCATGCAGTAAAATAAATCAATAAATTATCTAGGAAAGCTACTTTTCAGAATTTTAATATTAGTTTAAATAAAATCTTTCAAAGAAAGATCCGAGCACGTGTTTTGTGACGAAAATACTTTAGTTTGTCTATTTATTTACGGTCTTACGAATCAACATAAATCAGTTTTTTTTAAATATTTTTATTCTGCTTAAACGTAACTGAAAAATTATAAATACTTATGAACAAAAAATAATTACAAAAAGTACATAATTTGAATAGTATTATCATCACGCGTTTGAGCATTAATAAAACCTATATTGAGTTATTATTTTAAAATGCTAGTACGGAGAATAATTAACCTTTCTCATCGGGACTGCCCTGTACAGCTACAAGGGCAAGACCGTCTTTCGACGAAATTTGAATTCTCGGCCGCTGGTTAATCGCCCTTAAACGTATACCAACACTGGATGTCATGAACAAAATCTTTAAAATAGCCAAAAATTAAGAATTTCCAATTTGCGCCATTGACATAAAATTAAGAATTCCTAATTCGGGCCATTAACATAAAATTAGGGTTAAGTTTTAAAAATATTTTATACTTGCATTCATTGCATGAACCAGATAAAATTGGACAGTTTTCTTACAAACTCTCCAAATGAAAGAAATGGGTGTTCTAAATAATACGGTGTTCCATCAATTTTTTCTACGTTCAGAATATAAATGTAATAATTATCATTCACAAGATTTTTCATGTTTAATATCAAAAAATAAAGGGAATTTTTAAATTTCGCGAGTTTGGAGAGTCCGATTGTCATTTTTTTGTTATGTTGGTATACATGCCCCTGAAATGTGAAAAAAATTTCAGCTGTATTTATTGTTTAGTTAAAGAATTAAACAATAAATTGATCAAAGAATTTGTATTTAAAATACTCACACGATGTAATAAAAATGTATAAGTCGGTTGTTCAAAAAGTAACGGGAATTTTTAAATTTCGCGGGTTTGGAGAGTCCGATTATCCTGATTGTTGATTTATTTGCCAAAGATAATTGTATCTAGTATATATAGCAGAAACAGACGGTCCGTTTGATAGATTCAACAATCTTAACAAACGGATTGCAATGTTTAGAGCACAGACGTTGGGTGGGAATGCTGTCCTTATTTTAACGGTATTTCAATGGAAGATGCAGCGTCTTTGATTTCTTTCTACGCTGGTGCACCGTCGGGAAACACACCAAACGCGCGCTCAACATTAGTAGATACTAGATACACAGTATCACATGAGAACGGATCGAGCTCGTTCTTGAGTAACTTGGAATCATTCTTGAGTTCAACAGCTCGGCTGTGGAACGATTTGCCGGCCTCTATGTTTCCACTCTCCTACAACATGTGTTTCTTCAAGAATCGGATTTACTTCTTTCAACAAAAGACCGTCCACATAGCATCCCCAAAAACGACACAGAAAATATTTTCCTCAGGGCCTCCTGTGCGAAGTTATATCGGAAACGACGACGACGACCTCCGTAGTCCAGTGGGTAAGACTCTTGACTCACAATCCGGAGGTCGCGGGTTCGAACCCGGCATGCGCAAATAAATTTTATTTGATTAATTTGTGTTATTTCACAATTAATTCATTTAAAAATAATATATAGTATATTTGCGGCATGTTCCAGAGTGGAAGATACTATCAGTATCGCCCTGGTGTAAGACCACCATTCAGAATTGAAACGTTGCTTGAAAATGGCTTTAGCCGTGTTTGGTGACCAGATCTGAATAGCCAGGTACTTCCCAACCTTCCTCTTCCCCACCTCCTTCCCCTCCCCACTACCTTCAGCCTCACAACATACCCATGTCTCCATATGATGCCATAGTCTCACTGGCTCCAGACAGGAGCAGTTGAGATTCTTGTGCGGTATTCACAGTAAAAAAAAAAACATTGAAGGCTGAAAAAAAACATTGAAAAACCTTAGGGACTGGGGAGGTATAACACCTTATTACAGTCGCTGAAAATGGATGCATTGAACAAAAACCCACGTGTAATGTATGTCGGTCGTGTTTTTTCTCAGTGAATAACAGAGAATACTATATCAGCATTTTTATTTTTTAATATTTGTACTTTTTTACAATAAGCATACATTTTTATATGTTATACAGTATTGTAAAGGAATATAAAAATAGCCTTTCCTCACCACAAAAAGAGACAACGTCCTTGTGTTTGGTGAGGGAATTCATGCTCATTTATATGAAATCATGTAAGTTAGTAAATAATTAAATATTGCAAATAATAACCAAAAGATAAGTAAGAAAAAGTCAACATAATACGACTGTATCAATAAATAGATTTCAAAATTTTAAATAAATAACAATATAGAGATATGAAATCTTAGTAGTTTTAGGTCATTTTTCAATTTAAGTTGAAATTCATAATTATTTTCGATAATTTTTAGGTAGGGCGATCCACTAGTTCAGGAAAAAATTGAAATCGGAATTCACGCCCTTTATGGGAGGAGTTTAAAAATACTTGAGAAAAAGCTTTTGGAAAGGTTGGAAAAGGTATTTGAGAGTTTTGTTTTACAGGTTGATTTCGTAAAGGCCTGTAAAAAATATTAATTCCTGTTTTACGCATTGTTTATTGTAATAAAACCGAAATTTACAATTGATTTCACGAAATCAAGCGACGCGGAGTGACGCGTCCATCTCCCGCTCAGTTCGGGGCGTGATTGAGGTTTGGCGACTGTGGCGTGAACAGTAGTTCTTCGGTGGACGCCATAGGGTTCACTTTGAAAAACCGAATTCGTCGACTAGCGGCCGTATTGTAAAATAACAACGCGAAAATGCATATTTATTTTATTTTGGGAAGATTGGGTGTAAATATCAACTTTTTTTGCGATCATTATAAAATAAACTGAATTTGCCACATTATACAATAAAACCATAACCGAAAAGGGGTTTATAAATAGGAGAGTTTGGACTTGAAAGTGTGTTTTTTAGACCTTATACTTTATTTTTTTTATAGGCTTATTAAAAGACTTATAAAAAAATTACCGATATTTTTAAGGGCCAAGGTATTTTTTACACGCAGTATTTAATTGAAGCATCTTTAATACTTCTAAGCGATCAAATTTTCAAAACAAAAACTTATGATTTTGTATGATTTTGCATTATTTACTATGGCTTCATCTTAACGGGATGTTGTTGGAATAAGTTATACCTATATACGTATAGGTATTCTGAATGTATTTGATATTAAATTTTGGGATTATATTATTCTGATATCTTTATGACTTATTGAAATGTAAGTTATTTAGTATTTCATTGAAAGTTTGCAGTATTAAAAAGTTTTAATATATTTTGTCTATTGTAATAGAGCAAGCATTGTAAAATGTAAAGTTTTTTCAAGATAACCTTAATTATCAAACGTTGAATTATTTTGAGAGAATTTAAAATAACATCATATGTTCCTCCCCAGCCTGTAATACCGTACGGTAGTAATGATTGAACGATTGCATAGCATTACACCCTTTTTAGGATTTCTAGTCTAAGAATATTTCTTAGTCTTTTAAATATATAAATACATTTCCTAATTCTTTTGACAAGGTCTTAAACATATTTTGAAAAATAAATTCAAGGACCGAGCTGTCAACCACTAACTCAGGCCTAAGCACGGCAAATCGCTCCGTAATTCATGAATTAAGTGTTATCAAATTGGAGAATTTAAATATTAATGGCCACTCGTAACTCAACCCATCTTCGTCCTGACCTTCTCCCTCTGCAGTCGGGAAGGGCCGATTTCCAGTTATCCTTTGATCGGATGATGAATAATCTGATATAAATCTCCCACCGACCCGCACCCTGCGTCCTTACACGCCCGTTAATGTACTGCGGTTAACCGAGTTCATGTTGATATCATTATTTATACACTTATCGATAGTATCTCGGTGAATAAGTTATGTTCAAACAATGTTTTTTATTTAACCATACTTTTTAATGCAGGAAACGTAAAAAAATACAAAACAGAGGAACATCTATTGAACCTCACTATCTTATGGTAAATTGATCTAATTTCCTAAAACATAGGCATGTAGGTACTTAATGTGATACGTTGATTATATTATATTATGATTATAACGTTCAACGTATCCTATGTACCGATTTACACACATATAAGAATGCAATTTTATTATCCAATTAATGAAAACGGTTTATTTAGAAACAAGTTCCGTTTATGTAATTATTATTACGCGTGACACTTCTTTCGCCTTCTGCAGGCATTATCAAACTGTGGTCATACCATCTACATACGATGTATTTATAATAGACCGAAAACTTGCTGAAATCATTAAATTGCAGGTACTAAATAACTGCCTTGATATAGGGTTTTCCAATAAGAGGTGTTATTTTGAATAGCCCGCTATTTCAGTAGATGTCACTTTTGAAGCGGTCATTTTTTGACATTTGACAAGTAGAAACTACGCCATTAATAAAAATGGAACGATACATGCTTCAACAACGCATTGAAATTATTAAAATGGAGTAACAGTTACGGTGAAAGGATTGCGCTATCGAGAGATGATTAATGATTTTTTATGGCCGAAATTGGATAATATTGATCTGGACAACGTTTATTTTCAACAAGACGGCGCTACGTGCCACACCAGCAACGAAACCATTGATCTTTTACGGGAAAAGTTTCCGGACCGTGTTATCTCTCGAAGAGGTGATCACAATTGGCTACCGAGATCTTGTGATTTAACACCTTGCGACTTCTTCCTTTGGGGCCACGTGAAAGAGAAGGTCTACGCCAACAGCCCAGCGTTGATTCAAGATCTCAAAGATGGAATTCGTGAGGCTATCGAGGACATAGGGCAGCCACTTTGCGATTTGGTTATTGAAACAAGTTCCGTTTATGTAATTATTATTACGCGTGACACTTCTTTCGCCTTCTGCAGGCATTATCAAACTGTGGTCATACCATCTACATACGATGTATTTATACTAGGGGATACATTAATTACGTGAGTTAAAAAAGGGGGGGGGGGGGAGTCTCCAAAAAATCTTACGTTACTGGAAAAGAATATACGAAGTGACCCAAATTTATCTCCCCAAGGGGAGGAAGGGTCTAGATTGAAAAAAAACTGCTCACGTAATTAATGTATGCCCCCCTACTTAGTTCTAGAAAGGTATTTACGATGACTAATTTCAGATGACAGGCTAATTTGTAAATACCTATCTAGAAGTAGTATACATACATCATCTGTACGTGGTACGACCACAGATTGATAATGCTTTCCGAAGGCGAAACAGCTGTCACGCGTAATAATAATTACGTAGCAGAACTTGTTTACAAATAAACTTTTTATTTATTATATACTAGCTGGTTCCCGGCATGCGTTGCTATGCCATTTGTTAAAGAAATTGTTTCTCCCTGCGTGTCCTTTCCCATTCGATCCATTCCCCTTCCGCCTCCCCTTCCTCTCCCGCGTCCCCTTCCCCTCTCGCGTTCCCACTCCGCCTCCTCAACCTTCCCTCTCCCCACTCCACTCCCCCTTTCACCGTCCCCCTCCCCCCTCCCCGCTCCCGCATTCCATACATTCACTCCCTATACATCAGTTTTAAAACAGCTCGCGTGCCACCTATTGCATTTTTTTATACAAATTTCATAATGCCAGAGTTCACCAATATATTCATACAAACCTTGTCCTGATAATAACGAACACAACAATAAAAGAATTATCCAATTTGGTGTAGTCATTCGGAAGTTATGCGCGTACATACATTTCGGGGATTCATTTTTATTTATAGAGAAGAAGAGAAGAAGATAGAGATATAGAGATAGAGATGAAACGAATATAAAACTTCATTCCACTTAATTTTATTTGACCGTAACCGGTTTCAGCTCGTCAGAGCCATTTTCAGACTGGTACAAATAATTCTTGGTCTACTGTTTTTTTAATAATTGAATAATAATATTATTGAACATTTATTTTTTTTTTTTTTAAAGAAAGACAAACATTCCCGGGTTACGAATAACCCAACAATGTTTGAAAATCTCCTACTACTACCACAGAAAGCTGAAAATGTTGCTTGATTTGTGATGGAGGGCTTAGTCAGCGCTATGCCCACTCAACCTCTGACCGGTCACTTTATAAAAATGTAAAATTATAATGGAGTTCTACAAATTAAACTTCATAATAATAAATAACAGAATGAAATATCTTGAATATATGCACCCCGTCCAAACTATTTCCCAAATAATTCTAATTTTTTTTTTTTTTTACAGTAAATACCGCACAAGAACCTCAACTGCTCCCGTCTGGAGCCAGTGAGACTATGGCATCCCCAATCGGGGTATGTTGTGAGGTTGAAGGTAGTGGGGAGGGGAAGGAGGTAGGGAAGAGGAAGGTTGGGAAGTACCTGGCTATTCAGATCTGGTCACTAAACACGGCTAAAGTCATTTTCATGCAACGTTTCAATTCTGAACGGTGGTCTTACACCAGGGCGATACCGATAGTATCTTCCACTCTGGAACATGCCGCAAATACACTTTATATTATTTTAAATGAATTAATTGTGAAATAACACAAATTAATCAAATAAAATTTATTTGCACATGCCGGGTTCGAACCCGCGACCTCCGGATTGTGAGTCAATTGTCTTACCCACTGGACTACGGAGGTCTTTTATTATCTTTTTAACCAAAGACTCGGTACTTGTGAAATCGTGTATACTTCATTGAAAAACCAGATTACATCACCTTTCAAAAATAGTTTTTGGTGTTCGGATGCGTTCAGTAATATTACATTTGTTTGGATTTTATTTTAAAGCGGAAATATGTTGACCTTCCGACAGAATAGGCCCGAAACCTGAGCGTTTAATTTTTTTTTTTTTAATATATATATTGTTGATTATTTCCGTCTTTTTTGTCGACAATAATTATAAAATTTGAAAGCTTAATTAGTTCCCACAGCGATTAGGGGTGTTTATTCCGCTCTGCCGAGTAGGGGTGCAATGGACTTTAGGGGGTGGGGCAATTCGCTCATGATTTCCGCTCCACAACCCCCGCCTCCCCCAGGATGATTGTTGCTCCCAGTGATCTGTGCCTGCGGCGACTGAAAACTTTTCATCCCGACCACCCCACACTTCATTACGCCAACCCCTAGTGATGGAAGAGAAGCCATTACGCTAATGTAGGCGATAAATATTCCACAGTTAGATGCAAAAGGCTGGATGAGAAAAGATTCGGAGCATTTATTGAATTCGATAAATGCTAGTCGATTGGGCAAGTCATGAAATTTTTTCGACGTCTCAAAACAAACTTTTTTTTGTAAACTGTAAAATTTTCAAGAACGATACCAATTGTTTTTGATGAAATGTAAATAAACTCTTTTTTCACCACTATTTAATCAAAATAATCGACGAAGAAATCATTGGATTTGAAACAAGTTTATTTTATAGTGGTGTAAATGTTACTGTAAAAGCCCGTAGGTACTACGGTAAATCTTAGGTTTTTACTAGTAAATCTTAGAATTTACTCTAAAATCTTGAGATTTACCGTAGTACGTTTACAGTAACATACACAATACTCAGGAGGGCCAGAGGAAAATAATTCCCTTCAGGGCCTAAGTCATCTGTCTTTTTAGGGAAAAGAAGGAAAGGAAGTTCTGGGAAGGAAAAATGTATGTGCGGTGGATAATCTGAGGGTCAATGTGTCCAGGTGTGACGGACGTATGAATTATTCCCTCCCACTGCGATGCAAGGCAATGGGTCGAGAAAATCCGGATGGAGAGGTCTAGGTTAGATCTCCCTCAATTAATTTCTCCCGATCTGGCTCGTCACGCAAAGTAGGTTGGCAAACGCATTAGCCGCCAAGACCTAGACAATCCTCACCCTATGAAAATGTGCACCCCTGCTAAGTCACAAATGTAGCGAACCGTGGGGGGCGGTGGCGCCCGTACCCGCCTCCCAAATTAAAATTATAAGAAATGATCTACTTAAATAGTGAGTACCTACCACTGCGCTGTCAATTTTTTTTACATTAGCTCCACACAGGAGGCACCGAGGCAAACAAGTTCCCTAGGGGCCTATGTCATCTTTGAGGATGCTGTGTGGACGGTTTTTTAATGGAAAGGAAGGAGAAGAAGATATGGGAAGGAAAAAGGTATGAGGGGTGGTTAGGAATCTGGGGGTCAGTGTGGCCAGGAGTGACGGACGTATAATTCTATTCCTCACACTGCGGTGCGGTGCAAGGCGAAGGGTGGGGAGATTCGGGCTGGAGAGGTCAAAAGGCCTCCCTCAATCAGTCTCCGAGACCTAGACAAACCTCATCCCATGAACCCAGGCACCCCTGCTAAGTCACCAAACGTAGCGAACCACTTGGGGTGTCCTATGGCAGGGGTGTTGGTTGTCCAATAATTGGTTCCCGGGGTGGCGGTACCCATACCCGCCTCCCAAATTGTGCAAATTACTGCAAAATTACTAAAATTCGTAGCTAAGAATCCGTAGCATAATATAAATTAATTCAAAGCCAAATTTGGATTAAGCGCCTTTCCACCCCCAACGCTTTCGACTATAATGTATTCTCACAGGAGCGTGCTCGGTGCCTGCCTTGCGATCAAATACAAGAAAATCAAATGATCATTTGATGAATGTACCCCAATATTCATTGTATCGGCGGGAGATTCATTCAATTAACACTGGGACATTTCAGTCGGGTGGTGGCGGGGGTGTAACCGCCCCCACCTGGCCCACCCCCTGCTGGGATGGTAGTTCTGGAAGTACTGGAGACTAGGGGTGCTTCAGTCCAGGGTGGGAGGGATGTTTTGGTAATGTTGTCACCCTTGTTGACTCTGAGAGCGCGGTTGCAGCGTTAAGGGATGCATAATATTTGGACCCTAATTGTTTTTGATTGTTTTTTAAATAAAGATATTATATTGGATTATAGGTGTTTAGGTACTAGTGTGTATTAGGAAGAATGATTTCTTATGACGTTTTGTTTTAAAGAACTTGAATAATTCTTCAAATTTCAAAGTTGAAATACAAGTTCTGTGAAAGTTCTATTCAACATTCACCATAAGCCGTGTTGCATCTTATGCTACTTATAAATTAAAGCTTCAAATCCTCTTGTAATGGGCTGTAAATAGAAACTAAAAACGAAACTAGAGAAAATATTTTTTTTTGTTGTAATATGGTGACAATATTTCTAATAAAAAACAGGTATGCAACGAAATAGGAATGACTAATCCGTTACCATTATATCACTATGGAGGAGCACACGACACAACCACAATTATCGCCACAGAAGAACGAATTAGTACAAAACGTAACAAAGTTAAATTCTTTTTACTTACTTAGAAAACGAGATCAAGTACACTTTAAACACCAACAATTTGCTTCCAAGGTAGTTCCAAAACTCGTTCTGTTTTCAAAGCACATGTACCCGAATTTGCACTATTTTTCTTGCCATTGTTCCAAATTTTAAATACTCTTCCATAGGGTGATGGTTAGAGAGGGTAGGGTCGACTCCAGATACTAATATCTACAGCCTGTTTGTCGGACGAATATCTACAGTTCATATGTTGAACTAACATCTACGAACTTCAGAGTGTTGACTAATATCTACAGAGCTAAGGTCGGACGAATAGCTATGACGGTCCCAGTGTTGACTAATATCTACAGAGTGTAGGTTGGACTAACCAGCTAAATGTGTCCAATAGTCCGATATTAGGGATTTTTACATACATACTTACATAAATTAAGTTTTTTAAACTGCATACGCAATATTACGTTATTCCAATATGCTATACATAATTGCAAATCCAACCTCTGCTAGTGCTGTAGATATTCGTCAACACTTTGGTTCTCATAGATATTAGTCAACAGTTTGAGCTGTAGATATTAGTCAACACTTTGGTTCTCATAGATATTAGTTCGATTTTTTCAATTTTTGGAATTCCTGTAGATATTAGTAGACGACTCCGTAGGGACTGGATAAATAACATACCGGTAGATAGCATATTCTCATTTCAAAACCAAATAGGCCGGTTTTTTCACAGTAGGTACTTGGATAATACTAGAATGCGAATAGGACTTACACAGAACTGGAATATTAACTTTGAAAATTGATGAATTGTTACAATTTAGTACGTAGATATAGAAAATTTAAAAAAATTTAATTACTCAGTTATAAGACAATTTTTAATATTTTTTTTTTGCCTACTTCCTAGTTTCGGCACTATCATGACTTCTTCATCTTATTTTATTTATTTTTTTTAATGGCGGCAACCCGGGCGTTTATTGTAATAATAATCATATACAAACAAGTTAGTAGCCCGCCTCACTAGACTAAGTCTGTTCCGAGGCGGGTACATATTATTCATAATACAAGTACAATTATATGATTTTAGATTTTCACGGCCAAAAATTTTATGGTTATTTCCTTTTGGGGTATTATGCCGTGTTGCGCTACCTCCTCCTTTAGGCTAAAGGAGGAGGTAGCGCAACACGGCATAATACCCCAAAAGGAAATAACCATAAGTACAATTATATTCATAATTGACATTGTAACGTTGTTTAGTTAGGTACTAGGGATGGATGAACATATTTTTAAAGCAACGTATCCCTACGAACTGAATTTAAAAGTAAGATCCAATCATTGATACCTAACCTAACCTTTAATGGCGACTACAAACTTTTGATTTCTCTATAATACGAACTGGACATAAAAGCACTTCACAGCAAAAAGTCCGTGACAGGAATCTTGCAGTCAATATTGGCAATGAATGATGATTTTATGTCCCGAAGATGAATACAGATGCACCCCAACACGAGTGGCAATATAACCCCCAGTCGTATAAATCCATAGCGGGGGTTATAACTGTGGTCACCCCACCAACCACTTGCCATCCTAAGTACTATACATTATACGCACTGCTATTTCTACTGCCACTGTTCTCTGGTGCGTTTGGCAGATCCAAGTTAATGCTCGCTTGTTAGCAATAATTATTTAGAGGGGTTTATTTGCTATCAACTGGTATAAAAACGGTCATTCTCGCATATCTTCAGGTTGTGCAAATAGCAACGTAATATCATCAGCCTCGATGTTTGATATTTGACTACAGGTTTTGTACTGTTATATATTATATTTTAGTTTTAATGTTATTGTTTTGTCTTGTACACCGTTAATATCTATTATTATTGTCTTGTAACAGCACTGTTATTGTTAATTTTGGTTTTGCTTTGAATATATACTGTATATTCTTTGTTTGATATAATAATAATAATTATTGGATAATATATAGAGCGCCGTTTTTGTGAAAAATCATCTCACACGGGCGCTGTACAATTTATTAAGAATTCTTAGGTTCTATCTAATTTTACTATTTACAAATAGATACAGAAACATACTTACCTGGCAGGTCACTTCCGATAAACACACTTTAATTCGAAAGTTTATGCTTGGAGAAGATACGGATTTGCACGCGGGGACATCTATTTAAAACACTGGACATTGCACGATTTTGCATTTGCTACCCCCATCACTATTAAGTATTACGTTTATGAAAAGATTAGTGGCAAAAGTAGAGTTGATATTTATATTAAAAGACTGGAGAATTTAGGACTCTTTAGGGCTGGAGAATGTTCATGAAATGACCTTTACAAACGCTTACAAATAGGTGTGTGTTTTTTTTTGTTTTTAACATTTTTGCAGGTTAGTCATTAACAGTGTCGCGGGCATTGAATGTGAAGGTGAAATATGTTAAGTTTATGGGTTTATGGGACTGTCTGTGAAGAGATTATATGATCAATATTTTATAAGGACTCGTAAGTAGCACAGAAGGATTATTTTTAAGCTTATTATAGTTAAGCCATAAGCGAACTTAAAATGACACAACACAAAACTGGGCGCTGTTAGTCTGCAGGAACCTACGACTTTTATTTTCATACTAGCGTAGAGCCGTCAAAAATTACGAACCTTTGAATTCTGCTATATATGGGTAAAGTTGGCCGATTTTTTTTACGTGTCGCGAGTATTTATTTGTTTATTTATTAATATTCCTTATCGTATGAATAAGCTATCAGGAGTATAGTGAAATATCCCCTAAATACGTTACTTACTGGAAATTAAATTTTATATTTTGTATATTTTGTTATTTTTTTTAATTTTAGATTTACGTTAAATTTTTAAAATAATATCTACAAAAACACAATCACTATCTTTCAATTAACTTTATTTTATTGTGTGTCCTGAAAATATTGGTCTTAAGAGGGCATTACCAGAGAAAACAAGAAATATGTCATTTTCAAATCAGATTTTAGACGTATTGACTCTTTTCCACAAAAAATTATAAATGGATTTCGAAAGATTGTTCTTTTATCTAGTGAAGTTATGTAATAAATTTTTAGAATTTTTTTAATTTTTAGTATAATAAGGTTATTCCATAGGTCGTTGGCAGATTTGTTAAATTTTCAAAAAAGATTTTGTATTATACCACACCCATTTCACATAATATAATCATACAGTAAAATAAATCAATATATTATCTAGCAAACGCATGTTTTAGAATTTTAATTTTAGTTTCAATAAAATCATTAAAGAATATGTACGTACATATGTTTCTTGACGAAAATTGGTCCATTTGTGTATTTATTTGCGCACTTACAAACTAATATATTTCAGATTTTTTTAACATTCTTATTAAATTAAGACATTATTGAAAAATGATAAATACTTATAATCAAAAAATAATTACAAAAAGTACATTATTTTAATAGTTTTATCATCACGCCTTTCAACATTTTTGGATGAAGTTTTAAATTAAAGCTAATTTGGATTGAAATAAATTCGATATTGAGTTATAATTTTAAAAAACTGGTACGGAGAATAATTAATCATTCTCATTGTAACCGCCCTGCACGATCGTAAGAACAATTTTCGACGAAATGTGGATTTTCGTCCGCTGGCTGGTTAAACGCTCTTAATACATGCTCTGTGTCATTCATTTTAATTTTCCAAATCATTTTAATATGAGCGACCAAAGCACGCACAATAAATTATTATTAACCTTATTAGATCAGCATCGTCAAAAACAACAAAACAGAATGCACGTATTTTCGTCTATGAAATAGATTACATTAATAATTTAAACTGTGAAAGCCGAAGGAAGATGTACTTTCATTCCAACCGAATTATCTAAAAACAATGATATCGTTTAAATTATTTATTTCTCTTGAAATGTAAGTGTAACATCGTACCTAACAGATGGTAATAAAATCGGAGAGCGCAACTAAATTTTTATGTAGATAATTGATTTGTGTTATTTCACGATTTAATAATTTTAAATTAAGTTAAGGTATATTTGCTGTACGTTTCAGAGTGGAAGGTACTCTAAGTATCACCCTGGTATAAGACCTTCTTTCTTCTTCTTGTGCCCTGTCCGTTCAACGGACGTTGGCTGTCATGTTGGCTATGCGGACTTAGTTTACTGCGGCCCGGAACAGCTCTACGCTATACTGGCCAAACCACTGTCTCAGGTTTTTCAGCCATGAGGTTCTCCTTCTTCCGGGGCCCCCGTCCGGCAATCTTTCCCTGCATTTCTCATCCATGTATAAGTTATCTCCAACATGTTGAAGTTTTCTTATTTTTATAGTTTTAATAACTTCTTTTTCTTTATTCATCCGAACCATAACATCTTCATTCGTAACCCTGTGCATCCAGCTTATTTCAAGTATTCTTCTGTAGATCCATATCTCGAATGCCTCAAGTCGCCGAATTAGTTCTTCAGTAAGCGTCCATGCTTCCATTCCATAAAATAATATCGAAAACACGTAGCATCTAACCATTCGCATTCGTATTCCAAGATTGAGATCATGAATCATGACTGCGGAACATCTTTTTTATGCGGATAAAGGTTGCATGAGCTTGCTCAATGCAGCATTTGATTTCAACCGAAGGACCCATCTATCATTTATATTACTTTGTTCCAGCAATATAAAGATTTTCATCCAATGCGTTATTTTTGCTTATGAGTTATGAGCATGCATTTTGTTTTATTTATATTCAGTTCTAACCCAAAATTCTGACAAGTCTTCACTACTTGATTCGGCAAAAGTTGTAGATCCTTAATGTTATTTGTTAGAAATACCGTATCATCTGCATAACGCAGGTTGTTCAGAATCTTCCCATTTATAACAAATCCTTGAGTAGCTTCTTGCAGAGCTTCATTGAATATTTCTTCTGAATTTGAATATTTCTTCATAATTAAAACCTTTCTTGAAATAACTTTGGATGTGTTTGTTTACTAGATCTGAATAGCTAGGTTCTTCCCTACCTTCCTCTATTCCATCTCATTCGTCTCCCCATGACCTTCATCCTCGCAGCATACCCCAACTTGTGATGACATAGTCATTGTCAACAGAATCACACTGGCTCCGGGCGGTTGGGAGCAGTTGGAAGTGTTGTGCGGTATTTACATGAAAAAATGATTAAATCATCTCAATGCACAGGTTCCTCACCTGTACACAGATCTATCGTATCTATATACCTGAACAAATTGTCCTCTCAAAAAGCATTATTCAATTGTCTGTTAAATTTAATTTAGATATAATTATGAGATTATTCTTACTGGTAGGTAGAGATGGTAGTTCGGTACGACTTTAGCGGCTAGGCGAGCGTGTCTCAGAGCATTCCTGCTTAGATATAACATAATGGCGGGTTGAGTAACATGAATGGAGCCGCCTTCCATTGTGAAAGCAAATGAAAATCTAAATACAATGACAAGTTAGTGCACGCATTTGTCCTATTACCGCATAGCGCTATAGTTGATAGCTGAGAGCTGCATAGGACCGCGGTCCCGTAACTGACTACACCTGGCTGGTGCAGGGCTGGGGATGTATTTGTTAATAATAATAGGGTTGAATCAACTCAGTGGTTAGAGAAGAGCCCTGGCAATGATAAGATCCTGATTATAATTCCTAGATGCAACCGTATCTTTTCTGGTTTTTCTGTTTCAAATTATCGATTTAGAATTCTTTAATTTTAAAATATAATTGCCAGTTTTGACGGTTTGCTTCACAGAATTTGAACAATTCACCAAATTTTAAAGTTAATATTCATGTTAATGTCCTATTTAAGTTCCATTAGTATTCAAGTATTGTGAAACAACTGGCCGATGATAACAGAACTTGAATTAAACTTTCACAGAACTTGAATTTTAACTTTGAAATTTAATGAATTGTTAACATTCTGTTAATTAGTTAGTCCATCTTAAAACAATAAACTGTTGACGATTATTATAATATTTTTTTACATTAACTCTAAAGGGAAATTATTTTCTTCAGGGTCATCTTTGGGGAAAGATGACATAGACCCTGAGGAAAATAATCCGCGTCTATGTCATGGATGGGGATTTGTATAGAAGGTCTTTTTGAGGAGACTAAGGAGTGAAGATGTGTGTTGAGGAGACTCATTTTGTAGGATGGAGGAAACACAGAACTGTTGAACTCAAGAACGTGTAGAAAAGACCGTCCTCATGTGACAATTGAAAGGTGAAAGAACATAATACAAGCAAATGAAATATTTATGGCCACAGCTTTCTCCAATGGAGCCAATAATGTAGAAGGATTTGAACCTGTTCCATCAGGATAATTTTCTTGGATGTCAAAATCCTTGGCAAAGAGCGAAGAAAATATCTAATACTAAACAAAGAGGCAATTCATGGATTTAATTATTTTTTTTAATGAAAACAATTAACTTTGTAAGCACTACTACATTATTAACATTATCGACATATTTCAAAAACAATATTTTTTCGTCATTCGGATGAGATATTAATATAAAAAAATGACAAACAAATAAGAACATTCGTACAAAATATTAAAAAGGAGAGATTATTAGTTATTTCATTATTAATTATTAATTTGACAAAGAAGAAGAAAACATTGTTTTTGAAACATGTCGATAATGTTAATAATATAGTGGTGCTTACAAAGTTAATTGTTTTCATTAATGACGCCACATAAGTATATTTGCGAAGTTTGAAGAAGTCAGTTATTGTAAACTATAAAGTAGAAATCTGATTGTGAAAGCAATAAAAATATTTTGGAGCTGTTTTCCAATCCCTGATTATGCATGCGACAATCGGCATTTTAATGGCCGCCGTCAAATAGATGCGACATTACCGCCCAAGTACGCTAATGGCCGCATCGATAGGCCGCTAGACTAAAGGCCACAGGCTAACCCATCACCCGTAACCCGGCCAATATCGGCCCGAGCACCCCGTAATAACAGGCCGGCGAGAGCAAAGCGGCAGGCCGTTCGTCATCGTGATCATCAACTAAGGGCGGGATGCGGGATGCTGGATGCTGTGTGAACAAGAGAGATCACAGAGCTACATACATAATATAAGGCGATACTCGGAGCAGGTCATGTTAATTTGTCTAAATATGACATTATTAATAAACAGCTTAGGGAGAGAGTTCAGTCAAAACTAATTTGCAACGCGAATTTAAATAGGTTGGTTAACAGTCAAACAATAAAAAAAGTATATTTTGTAATTTCTTGGTTGTATTTGTGAAACTGTTGCTTTTGTCAGATTTTACTGTAGGTTTACTGTACGTTTACAGTTTACGGCATAAAAGCGGGTTGTTTTGACATTTCTTAGATGTCGGGAAGAGAAAATTAATTAATTTACATTCATTCATTCACGTAAACTAAATCAAAGTTCAAATAGATGTACCTTTGTGAAAATAAAACCTTTAAATTGGGCTTGATACGACTTATGGAAAATACTACCTATGTGTGGATGAATGTTCGATAAGGCGGACGTAGCGCCATGTGTCATTCAGCAACATAAATAATTTCATTCTCTTTGAAATACGAACGACGCGACGCGCGGTTAAATTTGGTAGGAGGATGAACATTTGGGATTATAGGTATTTTTTGATGCCAAAAAAAAAAAAAATACAAAAAAAAATTGTCAAAATTTAAAAAAAAAAATTTCTGGTTAGCGACACCCTAATCACCTAGCGGTATGATATATACTTTACGACCTATTCTCATATCTACCAAATATACATAAAAAAAATCATAAAAATCGGTCGAGCCGTTTCGAAGGAGTGCGACAACAAACACCGTGACACGAGATTTTTTATATACCTATATAGATAATAAGAACTGCAATTAAATAAATTTTATAAAGTAAGGAACTTTTAATTTGTTCACACTCAACAAAGGGGCGATGATGACTTTTCAAAGGAAGTGTTGGATTTGCATGATTTTTGAGTTGTCGGGTCACCCGTTTATTTATCGTTTATTATCGCTCGTATCGTATCATTCACGCCGGGTATGAGTACCGCCGCCCGGGAACCATTATGGATAACCAACATCGTTTTTAGAGGTCTTGGCGGAAAATGCGTTTGCCCATCTACTGCATTGTGGGCCATATAGGGAGAGAATGGTTGATGAAAACCTAACCTATACCTCTCCAGCCGGACTCTCTCCACCCATCGCTTTGGGTTCATACGTCATGGATTTCACGTTACATCACGTTATGGATTTCATCGTCACGTTTCATGGATTCATACGTCCTTCACTCTTGCACACATCAAACACCGGGTTCCTACTACCCCTCAGACCTTTTCCATTTCAAGAACTTCCTCTCCTTTCCTTTCCCTAAAAATACCCCCCACACGGCATCACCAAGGATGATATAGGATCTAAGGGATTTTTTCCTCAGAGCCTCCTGTATGGAGCTAATGTAAAAAATTCCAGTAGTTGGTTATTCAATAAGAAAACAAAATATAAACCGTTATTAGGAACCTAATTTTTATTAATTATTAATTGTTTTTGTGTTTAATTCGTAGAACTCCATTAAATTTATTGAAATATTAATTTAAAATAAATTAAATAATATTATTATTAAGTTCTGTACGCAGTTTTATGGAGTACGCCTCTCAAATCTGGAACCCCAAGTATATATGTCACATAGAGAGGATTGAGAAAGTGCAAAACCGATTTCTACGATAGGTACCTTGATTTTCGGAACCAATATCCTCATCTGAGCCACGAGGAGTTAGCCGCGTTTTTCAGGCTATCGTCCTTGGAAATTCGAAGAAATTTTACAGACGTACTGTTCTTGCAAAAAATAGCTACCTCTATGATAGATTGCCCAGAATTACTAGAAAGAATTCAACTAAGAGTGCCCACCAGACAAACCAGACAAAACACGCATTAAACATTGCTCAATGCAACACGAACTCTAAACAAAATACATTCATTAATCGCGCTTCACACATCTTTAACATTTCATACAGTGAATTCGACTTATTTAACACAGTACTTAAGGCGATCCAATAGTTCAGGAAAAAATTTATGGGAGGAGTTTAAAAATACTAGAGAAAAAGTTTTTGGAAAGGTTGGAAAAGGTATTTGAGATTTTTTTTTAACAGGTTGATTTCGAAAAGGTCTGTAAAAAATATTAATTCCTTTTTTACGCATTGTTTATTGTAAGAAAACGGAAATTTAAAATTAATTTCACGAAACTAAGCGACGCGGAGTAACGCGTGCATCTCCCGCTAAGGCCGGGGCGTGACTGATACGAAATGGGTTGTGCCCAGTGCATGGTTCTTGTGTCCATGCCATAAGGGTCACTTCAAGAATCCAAATTCGTAGAGTGCTGGCCGTATTGATTGATGTCAAAAATAACAACGAGAAAATGCATATTTTATTTTATTTTGTGAAGTTCGGGCGTAAATATCAAATTTTTTTGCGATTATTATAAAAGAAACTAAATTTGCCACATTATACAATAAAACCAAATCCGAAAAGGGGTTTATAAATAGGAGACTTTGGACTTGAAAGTGTTTTTTATAGACCTTATACATTATTTTTTTATAAGCTTATTAAAAGACTTATTAAAAAAATGACCGATATTTTTAAGGGCCAAGGTATGTTCTACACGCAGTATTTAATTGAAGCATCTATAATACTTCTAAGCCATCAAATTTTCAAAACAAAAACATAAGATTTTGTATGATTTTGCATTATTTAGTATGGCTTCATCTTAACATTTTCAAACCTAAAATGAATGAATAACACTTACACATACATACTACTTTTTACACAGAATAGACCTATCCCTTTCCCTTCCCTTCCACCATCCCATCCACATAATATAATTTTTCGATATTTCTTTATTCCTACTCATTAAATAATTAATATAAGTTAGCGAAAACCTATTATCGGTTAAATATCTATACATATTTCATCAAACATTATTAATTATTGGAACTGTTGGTTTTCCAAATAAAATAAAATAAAATAAATAAATGAATCAATACCCATTCATTCTATGCATCTCTCGACGTACAAGAAAACTGTATCCTCTTTATCCTGTGAGGAGGTAGTGAAATTGAGCAACGACACCTGGCCACGTGGCCAAAGGTGAGAGGTGCAACCGTCAATGATAATAATAATAATAATAATTGATTGCCAGGAATTGCACCATAGAAGGGAGCGGAGGTAGAGCGGCTCCTTTGAGAATCTGCGTAAACACTAAACACTGCGCCGGAGCTTTCATCTTAACTTTATGCTAATTCATTCAAATAAGTAAGTACGGTTCGCCGTCGCAGTGTGGATTGAGGCCCACTAAGTGTTATATTATTTATCTATGCAGAATAGTTGCAAGTACCTGCTGGGTAATTATGCCGTTACAAGTAAGTGTTTTACATTTGACGCTTGCTGGGTGGGTGGGAATTTGCCAGGGTTACAATACTAACACTATCGAAGACGTTTAATTTGTTTATTTGATTCAATTTTTTTCTCTTGATTGTTCTGTTGTAGATTGTGGTGTTCTGTTAATTCCTCTGATTAGCATTGGAGGGGACCCCACCACTTTCCCAACAGCGTTATAAGGAAACTTATATGGTTTCCTCCTTCACCGCACACGTCAAGACGAAGCTAACGAAGCTACATTTATTTGAAAGTCTCTAGACTCTCCAATGTCCATGCATACGGGGTTAGTAAGCAGTATACAAGTACTTACATTAACATTATATAAAAGATGAATAGAAGTAGCAGCCCGAGGAATAATTCTTCTGAAATACGTAACATAAAAAAGAGATAATGGTGTTAGTAAAATAAAAAGAAAAATAACGGCTATAACCAGTCGAGAAAACCTTCTGAAAATAAAATAAGTAATGAGGAAAAAAACTGTTATATAATAGCAGAAAGAAAATAAAATATATAAAAAGAAAAGAAAAGCCAGAGAAAGTATCCCATAGACCACCGGGCAGTCCCAATGAGAATGCATGTAGATATCGGCCTCTGATTAACAATACAATTCTGATGATTGAGAGTTTTAATACTTCGGTTCGTCAGACATTACGAATCTTGTTTACAATGAATATCTAATGGTACAATTGCGGCCAGCTTCCAACTTCAAACGTTTTGACGATTGTGTGGAGGGGTAGTTCGTGCGTTTCAAGTTCGAGTTGGCCCTCTGAGGCGATCGCCTCCGAGGTGATCCAACAAAGGCAAGTCAACTCACACGAACCAACCTGCCGCAGTCATCCACACATCAGTCTGCGAACGGCAGGCGATTAAGACACGCCTGCCGCGTACCATTAAAATTAATATTATTACATGGTTTGAAAACATGTCGTGTATTTAATTCTACGTATTTGTAGGCAACTGATAAGATACAGCGTAGCCACAGCTGCTCGACGTCCGCCATGTTGGAGTTCGGAGTTCTGAGTTGGAGGGTTGACCGCAGCCACCACACGTTCGGCCAACCTTCCAACTCCGAACTTAGTTCGGTGTGGTGGTAGCATAAATGGTTCCCTATTGTCAAATAACACTCTCTTCCCAATCCCCCACCTACCCCTTCAGAGCTCAGCCCATTTCTTGCAACCCACTGGGAAAGCATAATATATGTATAATACACATTACTAAACTTAGAGATTTTAGTAGAGAATTGTACCATACTGAAAAAGCTACGATTCTCATGAGATCCGGTCGGCATTAAGTATATAAAACATAGAGTGGTGCTTAATAAATAATTTATTGTTGTATCTTAAATTATTCAATATCATAAGAGTCAAGTTACCACTTACGATCTTTTCAAAAGCTCCATGATGCCGTGGGTACGTCCTCTGCCTGGTTTTAGAAGAACAAATGACATTATTACTGCCATTATTGAAAATCGGATGATTTAACTTGAAATGTCACAGCGTAACACCTGCGGCAAAATTATCTCGTTGTAAAAACACGTATGGCGACTTTTGCAAACACCTCACGCATCTGTCAGCCAATTGAAAATGAACGTGTCTCGAGTATATTAATATTGAATTTAATAAATCAATGTTAATAATATTGATCGCATCAATTTATTTATAAATGTCGTTGACAGACAATCATTAATTCTTTCAGTCCCACATGCAAATATCATATTTTATCGTTCCCATTATTTTGATGTATGTATTGTGATTTTATATTAAAGTTCTCCCCAACCCTCTAAGAGTGTGTTGCCAATCAATCAATCTAATCAACCCTTCCTCGCTGCGGTTAACCCTGAAGGCGATACGCTCTAAAAATGACAGATTTTCCAGCTCTTAGAACAGTTAGAGTCAATGCACCCATTATAAACAGGGTTGCCACAAAAAAATGTAATCCTTTGGAGATGATAATGTTGTTAACTGCTTTTCCTTAAACCCATCTGGTTATTGCATTATTTTAGAAAATATAATACACGTTTTTCAAATCGAAGTGCAATATATTCCGAGTTGAGTGTTTAGTTTATAACATCGTAATTAGAATTTCGCAAATAGGTGGAGATAAATTTATAAGGCTTTATTTATTTATTTACGCTCTAGTGGGATTTTACAAAGACAGGTAATAATAGTTAGGCAGGTACGTAGTACACAATATATAATGATTAAATTAATAGTAAAAAATAAAATTAATTAAAATTAAAATCATACATTTCATTAAAGTAATTATAAAGACTTCGTTTTATAACTAATACAGGATCTGGAAAATGTCTACAATATTCCCAAATTTATTGCCAAAATGATGTAATCTGTATGTTACGTACATAATATAAATCATGGAAAAATATTCATTGTGTAAGAATTTTTTCAACGTAAAAAGTTATTGGTTTTAGGCAATTTTTTGTTGATGAAAGAATGCTAATTAATATTTTTTGGTGAAGTACATATCGTCTTTTAATGTATAAAAATGAATGTTTCTTTGTTTGTCCCTAACGCGCTCCTAAACCATTCACCCGATTGCGGTGATACGGATTTGATGTTCGCTTGCCCGCGATGGTTTCAATATATAATAGTGAGCTCTGGCGTTATGAAATTTTTTCCCATACCATTCGTTCGACTGCTATGAAAATTTTGGTGAGATGTTGTGCGCACGCCACCGAAAGTTTCTGTATAATACTGGTGAGCTATGGCGTTATGATATTTGTATAACAAGTTTACAATAGGTGGCGCGCGAGTAGTTTGAAGAATGTGTGTATTTCAAGTAGTTTAGCAGCAAGGAGGAAAGGTGGGAAGGGGAGAGGAATCCGAAAGGGGTTGAGGGGAATGAAAAAGGAGGGGTTCGCGGGAAAGCGAAGGGTGGGGAAGGTGAAGGGGCGGGGAAAGCGTGAGGGGGAGGGGAAAGCGGGACGGGAGTTAGCGGGAGAGGGGAAGTTGGATGTCCCCCACATGCTCTAAAACTCCATGGCGGAACATAGATTTTTTTTGCGAGTAACGCGGCGTAGAACTGGTCACTTGCAATTTGCTCAACGGTTGAAATTGTGCTAACTAGTAATGTGCCGCGCCTGAGCATCTATTTTCTTTAAAAAGCTGTATAATAAAACGGAAACACATTCAAAATGCATTCACTTACTTATACTTGTTAACAGCACTCAAATAGACAAAGCCAGAAAGCTTAGAAATTCCCTCCAATCCTTCGAAAATATCAAACTACAATTTTTTTCTTGATTTGATGTTGATAACCCTATTGTAAATTTGCTACGCTTTTCACTGGCAGCAAGGGTTAGGCCTGTCCATTGTTTCCTGTTCCGCTCATTACTGTCACTCTCACCCCCGGCCTGCCTTGGTACTTGGTACTAGTCCCCATCCCCTAACCCAGGGGTCGGCAAACTTATTAGCCAAAGAGCCAAATATGTACATTAAAATTATGTACGAAAAAAAATTGAGAGCCAAATCTGTGAATTGATGTAGCAAACATTTATTATAATTTTGGCACTTCTTTAAATTACGGATACGCTGAATAAAACTTTATTTCATTTTTTTTATTTTTTTTTTTATTTATTAAATTACAGAAAAAATTTTGTACAAAAAATTTGAGTAGACCCACAAAGCTGTCATATGGCAGCTTGTCTGCAGGTTCTAACAATTTAAACATTCTTAATATAATATCTAAGAAAATATTTGTAAATACATTTATATTTTTAAGGAAACATTAGAATAGATCACATAGTAATATTAGATAATTTAACTTACAACTTTACTATAAATATATAAGATATTTCAATATACCTGCCTAATAACAAGATATGTAGGCAGCTATATTAAGATATTCAAAGATACATGGAGTTTTCGTTCATTAACCATAGTTTTATCATTTTAGGACATAGTCTCTCATTTTTTTTTAAATTTTATGTTTTTATTGATTTTATTGAAAATCACTGGTATTAGATATTCAAGAGTACGGCTTCCATATTTATTTAATATTCGAGGAGTTTTTAGGCCCCTTCCTTCTCTAAATCTTGTGGTATGTTTTTGTAAGAGTAGGTGTTTGTAAGGGCTTTTCCCCATATTATCCATAATAGTAGTGAACCAGTGGAGACCTTTTATTGTAAGTAGGCTCTCAGAGCCATATAGTAGTTTTAAGTTATGTCTCTCTTTGTAAATATTTGTTGTGACAATTTTTTTTATTATGGCAGTTTGTAAATTTTCAATATATTTAATGTAAGTAGTGCTTGCATGTCCCCAAGTTCGAATACCATATCTAAGGATGGATTTGACCATAGAAAAATATATGAGTTTAAGAGTACAATGAGGCAAAATAAATTTTAATTTGTAAATGTTACTAGCTAAGGATCTGAGTTGGTTACAAATTTTAGCCACTTGTTTATCCCACTTAAAATTGTTATCAACAATTATTCCCAGATAAGTATATTCATTTGTAAAATCGATTTTTCACAGTCACAAACATTAACAATTCCCTTATGTATATAGTCAAAGCTATGAGCGGTTATTTTAGGAACATTCCACATTTTCAAACATGGTGATTTTATGTACATGCATTTGGTTTTTTTAACATTAATAATTAAACCTACATCATGAGCCCATTTGAGAAGATCGTTAAAATCTCTTTGTAATTCTTGTATAGCTATTTCAGGATTTTCATTTGATACAACAAGAGCAGTATCATCAGCAAAAATGAATCGACGAGCTTTTTTGAAAATCTTACACATAGCAATTACATATATAATATAAAATTTTGGACCTAGAATTGACCCTTACGGTACTCCCGATTTGATGTATCTTGATTTTATACACTGATAAAAAATTATGTGTAATTAAGGAATCGATAAATTTAAATCACGACAATGACTGACAAACACTTAAAGCGAATAATGTTCTTACATCTCTTAGGAAAGTTTGAGTAAGTCAGGTTTTTATGTTATTTATTCTAAATTTTAGGCACGATTCCAGGTTCTCATCAATAAGACAACTTCTCAGTTTACTCTTCGTAAAGTTTATGCTTGAAAAAGATTGTTCGCATATGAATACATAAAACCGAAAAGGGAAAGCACAGCAATTGCGAGCTTTTTAGATGGTCATAAGAGTGAGGAATACTATTCCAAGCGTTGAAGTTGATCATGTCTTCCTTCTCCAGGTCTTTCAAAGCAGACCACTTGGGTTGTGAACTAAACTCACATCTGTTCATCTCCAATATTTCCAAATCAGCACAAAGATGTTCAAAATCTAAGACGTCTAAATTTAGAGCTCCATATTTAAATCTAGCAATTGTATTTCAAAGAGCCGCACTTAAGGGGCCAAAGAGCCGCATGCGGCTCCGGAGCCGCACTTTGCCTAGCCCTAACCCCAACCCTTCGTCCTGCCTGCTCCTAACGGTACCGACACAACATGCTTTGGTTACGGAGGTTCTCATTCCTGTCACAAGTGAGTGGAAAATTGATTTGCTATTATTATAACGAACTTGATTTTTCTTTTTAAAGCGTTTAAAATTAGGTTCAACAGGTCCGCCCTCACAACAGACATGCTAGGATTTATACTACTAGATAGACATATTTGTTTTATGCACGGAATGAATAAGTTATGTAATTATAATTTTTATTGAACCATGATTAAAATGTAGAATTGCTAATATCACGTTAAACTTTGTTGATATTATAGCTGAGTAACTTTTCACGTGGAAAAGAGAGCTTTTTAATGGCAAAAATGTAAAATTAAACATTCAAAGAAATACTGTGTAATTGATTAATTATTCTAATTAGAGTCAATCTATAGTAATAGTAGTAGCGTAGCGATAATAACTCTCCGCCCGAGGGCAGAGTTTATCGGTAATATATTTTAACGGCTCTATCCCTTTGCAAGAAACGCGAGCGAACATCGTTAATTTTAGCCTTAGTTTAGTTTAGTGAGGCTTTTGACTCGCAATCTGAAGGTCGCGCGATCGAATCCCGGCGTGGGCAAATATTGTGTTATTTCACGATTAATTCATTTAAAAAATAATATACTTAGAGTATATTAGCGGCACGTTCCAGAGTGGAAGATACTCTCAGTATTGCTCTGGTAAAAGACCACCATTCAGAATTGAAACGTTGCTTGAAATTAGGTTAAGCCATGTTTTGTGACCAGATCTGAATAGCCAGGTACTTCCCTAGCTTCCTCCTCCCCATCTCCTTCCTATCCCCACTACCTTCAGCCTCACAATATACCCCAATTGGGGATGCCATAGTCTGACTGGCTCCAGATGGGAGCAGCTGGGACTCTTGTGTGGTAATCATATAAAAAAAATAATAAAATACAGTATACAAACAAGTGCTTTTATCCTTGATGCGTTTGAGTAAAAATATGTTTTATACAGCAGTTATTCGGCGGTACAACCGCTTTTGCAAACCCGTTTACACTTTGTTACGTTTTGTGTAAGTGGGTATACCGTATTTTCTCTAAACCGACCGCATATAATTTACATAAGTATGCCATTTACATTTTCTCAAATTCACAAAAAAGTACACACCAGGCGCGGGTTTACTCGCAGGACCCAGGGCGACTACCATAGCCGTTCAACCAACTGCTACGCCAATCTACGTATTTATTGTTCTGTGAGACTATTCCTCATCTCTTCCACAATGTAAAAATCCAAAGCTCGCAATGAAATTGTTCTTACTGAGATCCCATTTAGTGTTATTGTTGAATTACTCAAAATACAATCCTAACGAAGCAATTGAGGAAGTAATTTGACAATCAGCCATCACAATCTGAGATGCATTAAAAATACAATATTCGGTGAAATCCCACCAAACTGAGCAGGCAGTTAGCAGTTAGCGGTGATGAAATTAACCAGAGGATTTGTTACGTAGACGTGTCAAGCATTCGAAGGAAAAGTACAATATTATGCCTCAAAGTTATTGTAAAGCATTGATTGATAAACCAAGTAAAAGCTCCCATTGGAGAGATAATCCATTTTAAGTCCAGTCCAGGAAAAAATCGAAATCGGAATTCACGCCTCTTTGTGGGAGGAGTTTAAAAATACTTGAGAAAAAGCTTTTGGAAAGGTTGGAAAAGATATTTGAGATTTTTTTTTAAAGATTGTTTTCGGAAAGGCCTGTAAAAAAACATTATTAAAATACATTATTATTTAACTCTCTTTTTACGCTTTGATTATTGTAATCACAGGGAAATTTTAATTGATTTCACGGAACCAAGCGACGCGGTGTCTAACGCGTTTATTCCCCGTCGCGGCCGCGGCCAAGCTGATAAAAAATGGGTGTGGCAAGTCTGTAGTCGTTAAGTGGACGGCATAAGGTTCACTTTGAAAATCCAAATTCCTCGACTGCCTACGGTATTGATTGATGACGGAAATAACAACGCGGAAATGCATATTTATTTTATTTTGTGAAATTCGGGGGTAAACATCAATTTTTTTTGCGATGATCATAAAAGAAACTGAATTTTCCACATTAAATAATAAAACCATATCCGAAAAGGGGTTTATAAGTAGGAGAGTTTGCACTTGGAAGTGTTTATTTACAGACCTAATACTTCATTTTTGTCTAGGCTTATTAAAAACTTGTAAAAAAAATTACCGATATTTTTAAAGGCCAAGATATGTTCTACACGCAGTATTTAATTGAATCGTCTATAATACTTCTAAGTGATCAAATTTTCAAAACAAAAATTCATGTTTTTGTATGATTTTGCATTATTTTGCATGGCTTCATCTTAAGTTCACCCACCGTGTGTTACTGTGATATATTACAAAATAAGAGAGTGATGTTATTTATAAACAAAAAATCTATTTCTTTTATGCAGCAATAAGTCCACTACAGTGAGTTCTAGTCGATTTTTTGCTTACACTTTTTTGAAGTGACAACTCTTTAGCACCATTGTGATTTGAAACTCGATGAAACGAAAAATAGCGACACTAAAAACAGACAAACACATACATTTATAGGATATAGCCTGCGAGAGAATGAGTTAGACTATCGATGTTTTTTTTGCGGTACTTCGTAGCCTATCGTCCTCCTCTTAATAAAATGTGAAATAATTGTTAAATTTGGTAACAATAATATAATAAGTATTGTAACCAAGATTTATTACTTCAATTGTCTACAATTATCCTACTCCTGATCCTCTGCATTCCTCTCGTTCTCTCTAAGTTTAGTTTTCTGAAGGTTTCACTTCTACCGTGTGTGATCTGGCGACCGGAATGAAACCAAATCAGAAGTACCTCAGAAAGGTCATTAATAGTGATGATAAAAAAATATGAAAAATGGTTAAATAGGTTAATTTAGGTTAGGATTACCGGCTATTTTAAACTTATTTTTTCACAGCTTTTAATGACCTTTCTGAGGTATTTCTGAGTTGGTTTCATTCTGAGTGGGCATGGAACCTGTGAACGCACACTCTGATTTTTTAAAAAATTCATTTATCATTCCTTGTATTTTCATTTTATATTACCCTTTGTTTTATAAATTTTCCATATAACAAAAACTTTCAATAGATGTGCTTTTTGAAGTGAAAACTTCTTTAGCACCGTTGTGATGTGAAACTCGGTGAAGCGAAAACGAGAGACACTAACAAGAGACAAACATATACATCTACAGGATTTAGCCTATGAGAGAATAAGATAGCAATAAAATATTTATTTAATTTACGGGCACTCGGTTCCAATATAATACGATAAATCCACAGTCTCCTTTGGTGTAGTGGTATAAAGCACCTGACAAACCTCAGGGGGCAGAAATTCAAGCCTGACTAAGGATCAAATCCTACAAAATCCAAAAAAAAAATCCTTAAAATTGAGGGAGCGGTCCGTATCGGTAGAGTCGGGACGAGAAATAAAAGGCGTCAAGTCGATGTATGGGTCAGTCGTTTATTGGGCTACGTAGCGGAGGTCGGTAAAACAGTAACATGATTTAAGGCGGAGTGCCATAGATGAGATGCTGCAGGCGTGCGGTGTGATGAAGATGGTGTGGCGAAGGTCAGCGAGTTGCTCGACACCATGGCGGTGGAGATGACCTATCTTCCAGGCCGTTGCTCGACGCTTTAAGTCGCGGAAGTGAACGGTCAGTGACTCGATGAGCTGAGCCACCAGCAGGTAGTCCTGGCGAGGCGGAGCGTGTTTCAATGGCAGCGAAGCACGGTGGGCTTCGGGGTGCCATGAAGTGGTGAGCTGATCCCTGGACTGAAGGTGCGTCAAACCTTATAAGTCGCGGGATGGAGCTGATCTCAGGAGCTGAAGACACGATGGGCCTTGTAGCTGAGACGTGGTGATGAACCTCGGGAAGCTGCCCTGGATGTGTAGAGCACTGCAGGAGCACTTGTGCGGAGATCTGTTACGACGAGCTGTTGACCGACGGTTAGTGTGAGACTGACTGCAGCGGGCGAGCGATCGGCTGCTTATATAGCCGCGGCGACTAATTACCCACAAGGTAGGTAATACGCGACCCTTCGACAGTTGACGAGAACGTTCCGCGCCGTACAGATATTGTACGATGCTGTCTCGAGACCTTTCTAGGCGGTGGCGATATTATTATCGTCGGGCTGGCACGGCAGGCGAGAAAGTACATCGCGATCGGCATATGTAGGTACCTAAGCAAGAGCCGGCGCCGCGCGAATATTAGATGTTTCTCGTGTCTTCTTTTGATGGCGAAGGATAATGCATCGCCACAAAATCATTATCCAATTTTCAAACTAATCCAAAATTAAACAGGCAAAAGAAAACATAAAAGAAAGCGACATCAAGTTACTCCGAAGAAGAAAACTCAAACACTAATAAGATGACCAAATGTATAGAAAAAGGTGCACAGGAAACGAATGACCAAAATATGGAAAAAATTATCCTTCACATTCAGAAGTGTTTTTAGATTTTCACGGCAAAAAATATTTTCGTTATTTGTTTTTGGGGTGTTATGCCGTGTTACGCTACCTTCTTCTTAAGCCAACGTTTCGGACAGCGTTGCAGTGTCCATCATCAGGGCAGATCCAGCAGATCCGGTAGATGTGACTTCATATGTGTTACATCTACTGTATCTGCCGGATCTGCCCTGATGATGGACACTGCAACGCTGTCCGAAACGTTGGGTAAAGAAGGAGGTAGTACAGCACGGCATAACACCTTAAAAACAAATAACGAAAATCCTTCACATTGATAAAATAAGTGCTTCGTAGTCTCCTCACTCAACGACACTCCAACGCTGTCCGAAACGTTGGATAAAGAAGGAGGTAGCGCAACACGGCGTAACACCCCAAAAACAAATAACGAAAATCCTTCACATTGATAAAATAAGTGCTTCGTAGTCTCCTCACTCAACGACACTCCAACGCTGTCCGAAACGTTGGATAAAGAAGGAGGTAGCGCAACACGGCGTAACACCCCAAAAACAAATAACGAAAATCCTTCACATTGATAAAATAAGTGCTTCGTAGTCTCCTCACTCTTGTCTACTTTAGTTTTCTGATGGTTTCACATCTACGGCGTGTGAATTGCATACTCTGATTTTTTTATCGCATAAACAACCTACCGTACTTATAGAGTTGCATTCTTCGACCGGTGGAATGTTGCATTTGACCTCTGTATCACGTGAAATGTATCACGTGAAGTAACTTAAGAAAAAGAGTAATCAATCTTCATGTTCTAGATTTGACCGCACAATTTCATCATTGTGATACACCCACCACAGTGGTATGATAAATGAACACCCGATGCAAGAGTTGGCAGTCCCCAGAGTGGCTCCAGTATAATTATAAGGTTGTTGGGGAATTAACTAGAGCCTTCCGCGATGAAGACCAGAGTGTAGACAACCACACTTAGGCGATTTGTATGAATAGAAGTATTAGTTAGGTACTGTAATTACCGTCATTACCCCGGCAGGTGTTGCCTAGTGCTCTGTGCCCTGCGAGCAGACAAGAGATGATTTTGCGATAAATTTTTTTATTTCTTTTCTATGTTATTACCGCGGACATGGCTGTGAAGATTCAGCGCGAATTTACAAGTTCATTTGGTGAAAATTAAGAAAGAATCATTATTTTTCTTGAAGAGTTCTCGTCAGTTTTCATGAGAAATGTGAATAAAATTGGCTTCCGTGGTAACTTCATCCGTTTCTAACTGTTGTTTGTTTCTGTTCGAAAAAATCCTTGACTCTGGGCCCAGGCAAGCTTTATGTTTAATTTTTTATTTATTTTTGAACTAAAAACTTCTTTAGCACCGTTGTGATTTGAAACACGATGAAACGAAAAAGCGACACTAAAATCGCAGCAAGCATTTCATTTGTTTGTTAAAACGAATGGCCAAATCGAAAACAGAACTCCAATCGCTGGAGTGGATATAACAAACAATCAATAGATGTATTATGCTTTTTGAAGTGAAAACTTTTTTAGCACCGTTGTGATGTAAAACTCTATGAAACGAAAAAGCGACACTAAAAAGAGACAAACACATTCATCTATTGGATTTTGCCTGCGAGAATGAGATGGCAATAAAATATTTATTTAAATCAACGGTCTCACGCAAGTGTCCTTTGGTCTAGTGGTATAAAGCGCCTGACGAACCTTAGCGGCCAGACGTTCAGCGGACCAAGTCAATATCCAATCTCCAAATCACTCCAAAAAGAACCGGCAAAGAAAACCCAAAAGAAAGCGGCATTTAGTGACTCCGAAGAAGAAAACACAAATATTAATAAGATGACCAAATATATAGGACAAGGCGCGATGAAAAAATCATCCTTCACATTGACAAAAAAAGTGCTTCGGAGTCCCTCCACTCTTGCCTAGTTTAGTTTTCTGATGGCTTCACTTCTACCGCGTGTGAACTGCACAATTGTATTTTTTTATTATTTACTCTCTATACGCCCATGGGGCATATATATTGGGTACATAATGTTTATAATTTTTTAAACACTTGTTAGTAATAAACAATAGGATGCAAAAAAAAAAAATTTTTCTTACATATCAGTGGTTAAGAAATGGATAAAAATAATGTATAGTAATAAGAATAATAATTTTTTATTTTCACTTTATGAGTAAAACCTCAAATTGTAATATTTTAAATAAATGAAGACAATATAAGCGAAACTCAATCGAAAATCTGGAAACAGAAAAATCAGAAAAACACATTGACACCTCTCTCTGTCCCAGGGTTGTCAATATGTTTTTCTGATTTTTCTGTTTCCAGATTTTCAATATGTTTATGTTTTGTCAATATGTTTTTCTGATTTTTCTGTTTCCAGATTTTCGATTGAGTTTCGCTTATATTGTCTTCATTTATTTAAAAAGAATAATAATAAACTGAAATTATCAAAAATATAATCTTGGCTTAAAAAAATTGTTGCATGTTTCAAACATCGAATTTGTTACATTAAAAATGTCGATATCTTTGGTATATTCGTTTGCTAAACTGTGTAGGCGAGAAATTTGCGAGTTTGCTACAAAATTTTATGATGGTGACATTGAAATAGGAACTTTTTCTTAGTCAGTTGATTGGGTACTCTTAAATTGACTACACTCAGAAGTTCGCAACAGTGATGGAAACTTGATTGATGGAAAATTGCCGTAAAAAGAGTTCCCTGAGGCGTATAATCTGGCGTAAATAATAATAATAATAATAAAGGCGTTAAATTTTCCAAGCCCGAAGCAATGACATCGATGTTCAATTGTATGATCAAAATTAGAATACGCTTCTGCTATTTGGGCCCCGTACTAGCAAAAATACATAGATTTATCAGGACAAATCAAAAAAAAAATTCTAAGGTATCTTTGTATGAGAATGTATGGTGAATACCCTCGATTTATGCATCATCTGGATTTGCCATCTGAAACGCGCTACGAAAGTCTCCAATCTGGAAGGAATGGGACCCTTACAGTAACAGCTTTTAAAATTATAAACTATTACATTGACAGCCCATACCTCTTAGAATGCTATAAATTGTTCGTACCGAACAACACTGCCAGGGTCGTCATCGCGATTTGCTCTGTATCCCACATGGCAGAACAGACGTTCTGGCCCAGCACAGCATGACAAGAGGTATGGTGCTGCTAAATGATATCTCTAGGTCCCTTGACATTTTCAACATTGGCCTTGAAGGTTTCAAGAGTAATTTTAGTCAAGAACTCTAAAATATGCATTATCCTTTGGAATTTTTTTTCGTGTAAAGTTATGTAAAACTTATGTGTATTGTAATAAGATTATATTAATCTGTAACGCACAAAAAACTGTTATAATGTTATGAAAATATAATATAAATATAATAAAAATATTTTTAAATGTTTTTTAAAATTAACTTGAGTCGGGCCATGCCAAGAGTCAGAATAACAGTTCATGAATGAGACGATGTACGAATGTGAATGGTGCATGGAGTGTATGTCGAGATCGAGTTGTCTGGTGGGTCCATCCTGTCTAGTTAGATAGAAAATTGTATTAAAATTAGATCTTGGACTTAACAAAGGGGGGTTTCCTTTATTTTCTTGCCAAAACCAACAAGCAAAAATTCTGTCAGGGACCTGTTGAGGCAAATTAAAAAAATTGACAAAAAGGTTACTGCGCTGGTGTTTATTAACCAGATTTGGAATGCAATGCATTTGCGCATTCCCCTGGTACTTCTTCTACCCTAATTGATAACTATTCACAATTAGGGGTGACATTATTCTTCTGGTTCTAGCTGTAAGGTTGTTGTGATATTCACATAAACAACATTCTCAATTACCGCTTAATAATTATGTTTCCATGATTGGAAAAGACATAAAAAATGAATACAATTTTTTTCGCACATACTCGCCATGCTCATTTTAATTTAACTAACGCCTTTTAAAATCAGGGCAGATAAAATACTGAACACCAAGCAGAATATAAGAATTCAATCAACATTAAATGATAAAGCGGTGTGTTAAAAAATTAAATAAGAAATTCGCCGTTGTAACATTATATCATTAATTTTATTAACTCTAAAAAAAAACTTGATTCGCTTATCTAGTTTTGCAACTATACACAATCCAATCAAAAGATATCGACATATTAAAAAAGCAAAAAATACAAAACGTTTATAATGTGAGCACTTGGTAACCTCTGATTACGAAAGAAATAATAATTTTATAAATGATGGCAGTCGGGTCAATATACCTTTTTAACGTAATTCTTAATTAAAGGCATATTTAATAGGTCCGTCTAGTTCAGACGAAGCTCGTCCGGGAGTAATTTTGATTAATATGAATATTTTGAAGCATTTAAATATAATTAAGATAAAAAGTGAAGCCACTTTGGAGTGAGTTCCGAAGAAAACATTCGGGCGATGTTATCGGATCTCTGCCAGGTTAATTTAAGTACTTTATCAATGCGCCTTTTATGGCCAAATTTTTCTTCGTGTAACTACCAGAGTGATAAATGATCGGCTTTTATTAATATTGTTTTTATTTTGGTTTTACCTACAGAATACACGGTACAATAAATAATATATTTAGGTATACTTTATATTTATTTTTTTATTTTTTATTTAGTCACTATATTTTAATTTTTATTTTTATAGAAGGTACATCCTACTAATATTATAATGGCGAAAGTTTGTATGGATGTATGTACGAGTATATGGATGAATGTTTGTTTGTTACTCTTTCACACAAAACATACTGAATGGATTTTAAAAATTCTTTCATTTATAGAAAGCTACATTATTTGCGAGTAATACAGACTGTATATATTGGTAAGCTCTGGCGTTATGGAATTATTTATCATACGTTTTCTGTCCCTAACAAAATCGAGTTATTGTAAACGTCAGAAGAAAAGTAAAACAAACGGTTGCCGTCGAAACGGTGTTGTTGTCGTAGTTAATATCTCTAAAAATGAATCGCCGAAATGTATGTACGCGCATAACTTCCGAAAGATTTCACCAAATTAGATAATTCTTTTTTTTGTATAAAACTACTGGTAAGCTCTGGCATTATGAAATTTGTATAAAAAAATTGCAATAGGTGGCACGCGAACAGTTTGAAAACTGAATGTACCTGGAATGTGAATGGAATGCGGGAGGGTGGAAGGGGGGAAGAAAGGTGGAGGAGGCGGAATGGGAACCCCCCTAATACCATGCGAGCTAAGCCTCGGGAAAAAGCTAGTATTAAATACATGTAGATTATATTCGTAGTCCTCCCCTCAAGGAGATCCTGTGCTGAGGAGACTATGTTTTGGATAAGTTCTCAGCGACTTCTCTCCCTCAACTTGCCTACCCTCGATGAATGGTATAATTGAGGAATTGATTTAATAACGCTAGTGCTCGCTATTATAAATAGCAACCTTTGCGGGCATGCGCACAACAAATCACCAAAGTTTCATCGCAATCGGATGAATTCTTTAGGAATGCATAAGGGACAAACAAAGAAACATTCATTTTGATATATTAAGATTTGATGCTAAAATACATTAAGAGTACCTTTAAGGAAGCTTTGACTGCCCAGCTAGGAAGGTTTCCCGTCAAATTGACAGGTTTAATAACTTACACAACAGGAATAAATTTAATAATGTTATTATTAAATTCTGCATTTTAGTTTTTCTTTATTATTGTGATAGCTGTTTAGATTTCAATGCCATTTTCAAACTGTGGTTAGACCACTTTGAGATGACTTATTTTTAGGATTCTAAATTTCAATTTTTAAGTAAATTGATTTATTTAAAAATACACGGTTAAACCGTTTTACTGAGAAAATAATTGTGACAATGGATTTTCTATTTTGTGGGAACTTTAAAATCGGTTTTCCTACATTAAATGATATTGTGTTCTTAATTGTTTATTAACGATGTAACTGCCGTTGACCTATTTAAATGTGTTATATTGTTTAGGTTTTGAAAACATCCTGTGAAAAGGGGAAAAAATAATTTTCCTCACTTATTTTCCTCAGGGCCTCCTGTGTGAAGGTAATGCAAAAAAAAGCAATAAAGAAAAATATACCTACATACTGCTTGATTCATGAAATAGAAAAAAAAATTCTGCTATACCTATATTTCTCTACTCGAATGTTCGGCTTTAAGGGCCATTAATCAGCCAGCGGCCGAGAATTCATATTTCGTTGAAAGATGTTCTTACGATCGTACAGGGCAGTTCCAATGAGAAAGATTAATTATTCTCCGTACCAGCTTTTTAAAATAAAAACTCAATATCGATTTTATTTCATTCAAAATTTGCTTTAATTTATACCTACTCTCAAAAATGCTAAAAGACGTGATGATAAAACCATTAAAATTATGTACTTGTTGTAATTTTTCAACAATGTCAAAGAAAAATAATAATGTAAAAAAAATCTCAAATATATTAGTGTGTAATACCGTAAATAAATAGACAAACTGAAGTAATTTTCGTCACAAAACCGTGTGCGCATCTTTTTTTAAATGATTTTATTTAAACTAAAATTAAAATTCTGAAACGTAGCTTTCCCAGATAATTTATTGATATATTTTACTGCATGATTATATGATTCGAAATGTGTGTTGTTGTATAATTCAAAATTTTGTTTGAAAATTTAACAATTCTGCCAACGACCTACGGTAAAATCTTATTTTACTAAAAATAAACACATTTTCTACAAATTTAAAACTTAGCTTTACTAGATAAAAGAACAGTCTTTCGAAATCAATTTTAATTTTTTTGTGAAAAAGAGTCAATACGTCTAAAATTTGATTTAAAAATGATATATTTCCGGTTTTGTCTGGTTATTCCCTCTTAAGTTTCTCTTTCAGTTATCTGCCGGTAAATATTTTTACCACACAACATGATGACGAGTTTATCGAATTGGAATGCCCGCTGAAATAAGTTTATAGAATTATATAAATCGAATCCAAACACTTCCTCGTATAACCATTTGGCACTTGGCTGGCACTTGGTACCGGCACTTGGTGCTGGCACTTGGCGCGGTAAAGTGGTAAACTGGTGTGATTGTGTTTCACACTTTCTGATGCCTCATTCTGGACTTAAATCGTGCTCGGGACTGTTTCTCAATTGGATAGAATAAATGCAATCATTATATTCACATTGTTGCCATAAGATAAAGCATTTTTTCCGTCCACCGGCCTTCTTGGTTGAGTGGTCATGACCCCTGGCCACGAATCTGGATTTGGCGGGTTCAAACTCCGGATGCGTGGGTAATAAAATTTTATTTGATTAAATTGTGTTATTTCAATAGCGCCGAATTCATTCATTCAACTAACACACCGTTTTGGCGACATATCGAAAATGGCACATTTTAAATCGCTAAGAAGACTAATTCGTGAACATAAAATAAAAAATACATTCAATATCGTAATTTTTTTTTAGAATAAAATGGGATTTCAACTCGACCCGACGTGTTGGAAGAAAAAATCACAATGAATCGCAGGTATTGAAATTTAAAAAATACCTGTGTAAATAACAATAAATAAATATGATTTTTTTTCCAAAAGAGACTTTGCTCTGTAGGGCTTCATTCAATACGTAGAAGCATGTAGCACAGTCATTGAGATAAACAAAAAAATATATTTATAATTCCCGGCATGAGTTCCAATGCTCCTTAAAAAATAAATTGTTTCTCCCTGCGTGTCTTTTCCCGTTCGTTCCGTTCCGCTTCTGCCTCCCGTTCCCCCTCGTGGCCCCTTCCCCTCACGTGTTCCCCCTCCACCTTCCCACTCCCCTCTTCCGCTTCCCCATCCCGCAACAGCCTTCCCGCGATCCCATCCCCTCTCCTCCGTTCCAAACATTCAGTCCCGATGCATTCAGTTTTAAAACAGTTCGCATGCCACCCATTGCAATTTTTTATACAAATTTCATAACTCCAGAGCTCACCACTACATATAGAAATCACCGCAGGCCTGCGTACAACAACTTACCAAAGTTTCTTCGGATTCTGATGAATTGTTTGCAAATATAAACAAACAAGCAACCGTACATTCATTTTTATATATATGGATAGAAGATTCGAGACAAAAACTAAAAAGAAGTACTTATATATTATGGTGCTAAACCAGTCATAAACAAATGGTAAATTCTTTAGCAGTAATCTGTGAAGCAGGCCTCATCCGAGTAGGTACCCTTTCCAGGTTTATTGCGCAATCAGAAACAATCACTTTTCAGCGCCCGCGTTGGCAATATCGCTCGCCCGTTGAAATGCGGGCGTTGATCGGCGGACTGATTGCGCGGCGGTTCCACGCCCTACCCGACTCCACACAGCATCCCAACAACCCAGCAACCAGTCAGATGAGAATCCAATCTCAGCCTCAACTGGACTGAGAATCGTGTAGAGCTGATGGTGACGAGATTCCGTCGAGGGAGAGAACTGATGCAGCAAGCATTTTGACGGCTAATGCTTTCGGCTTTTCCGAGAAAGAAGCTAATTTATTTTAAACGTTTTTCTATCTTTAACGTACATCTATGTTTCTTTATTTTAAAAGATTTTCTATCTTACGTAGCTACATCTATTTTTCTTGTATATTAAAGATTGGAAAAAATCTTGGATCTGGAACTCTCTCTCTCCTCGATGATGTTGGATAATTACTATTAATAATGAAAATATTTGGCTGATTTATACAGCGCCGTTTTTGTGAAAAATCACCTAAAGAGCATCGAACAAATATAGTCGAGAGGTAAGGCTCACGTCTAACAATCCGAAGATCGCGGGTTCAAATTCCGGCATGCGTAGGGTAAATTTTATTTGATTGAATTGTGTTATTTTAAATAATATATCTTACAAGTGCGGCACGTTTCAGAGCGGAAGATACTCTTTATATCGCCCTTGTGTAAGACCACCATTCAGAATTGAAACGTTCCTTTAAATGGCTTTAGCCATGTTTGGTAACCAGATCTGAATAACACTTTCACTTTCCCACCTTCCATCTCCCCCATTTCCTTCCCTCCACTACCTTCAGTATCATAACATACCCCAATTCGAGATGACATAAGTCTAACTGGCTTCCGGCGCGGCGGTTGGGACCCCTGTGCGGTATTCACATTAAAAAAAATTATATAACTGGCTTACAACAACAAGATTTATAATAATAACTAGTTACTTACATCTTAGACTCATATCAAATGACTTAAGACTATGCCTTATAGCTACTGATTTAAAAATAGTGTCTTAATGACATTCATATTTACAACTGTGGTTAAAAGTTAAAGACTTACAACAAACACACTTACCTACATTAAAAAAATGTTTTAAATACTTCGCCCTGTATGCCCTCAAATTCTGGAGCGTCATGGACTTAGGTAGGGCTTGATGTCAGTTGCAAGGACAGTAGATTTTCTGTGCCCTCCTGGTGAAACTTAACCATTCAAAATTAAAATGGTTTTACTTAAGAGCCCGCAACCCGAATTTCTACCGATTTCTTACATTTCTCCCTTCAACACGTTAAGTTTCAAAGCTCTTAAAAAAATATATGTTATTCTTGAAGATAATATTCTAGACGTTGTCCGCGCCGAAACGTAAATTATATAAAATTCCCACGATAGAAAAAAAAATCGCAAAGTATGCTCCAAAAATTATTATAAATACGTTTGTTTCAGTTATTTTACAAGTTATATGTATGCATATATTACATGCTGTTTAAGACAATGGCCGCGAGATTTTTGCTCTATTTTAAACGAGTCGTGTTTTATTAAACTTTTTCGCAATTTTCGCATCGATTTTGTCGCTGTAAATGTTAGCGCTCTCCTCTAACTCCTTCTTTTCGAACCCGGTTGCGGGGGGTAAATAAAATCATATAAATATTTGGTTTCAATGTTACGTAATCACGTAATCGTTTGATAATTAAAAAGCCGAAAAAGCTGTTACAATAATAAAAAAAACTAAAATGCTTGCAGAACTTTAATAACTTTATTAAATTTGATTTACTTTAAAAAATACTCGATTACTTACCGACGTACCTCGTCTCCCCTTTCCATACCCATTCCTTATTTATTTATTTTTTAATAGAGCTGAGACAGTTTATGGATAGTTCCCTCAGGAACACTCGTGCCATGGACCCATTGTCTCGGTTCATCTTATTCCTTTAAGGTGATTCAATAGTCAATTTACAGGTTGATTTCGTAAAGGCCTGTAAAAAACATTAACTCCTTTTTTACGCATTGTTTAGGGAACTTACCCATACTACGTGACACGGTTAGGGGGGGGGGGTCTTCAAAATGTCACGCTTGGTACAAATGAGCGGCGGCGGGCTTAGGTTTTTGGTCACCGGGGGGGGGGGGGGGGGGGTTAAAAATTGCAAAATGTTGGTCACGTAGTATGGGTACGTTCCCTTATTGTAATAACAAGGAAATTTTCACGGAACCAAGCGACGCGGAGTCTAGGACATCTATTCCCCATCGCAGGCGGGGCGTAACTGATACGACATGGGTGTGCCAAGTGCATGATTCTTACGCCGATGGCATAAGGTTCACTTTAAAAATCCAAATTCGTCGAGTGCCGGCCGTATTGATTGATGTCAAAAATAACAACGAGAAAATTCATATTTTATTTTATTTTGTGAAGTTCGAGCTTAATTATCAATTTCTTAGACGCTTTATAAAGGAAACCGAATTTGTCACATTAAACAATAAAACCATATTCGAAAAGGGGTTTATAAGTAGGAGAGTTTGCACTTGAAAGTGTTTTTTTATAGACCTAATACTTTATTTTTTTCTAGGCTTATTAAATGACCAATATTTTGAAAAGCCAAGATACGAGTATGTTCTACACGCAGTATTTAATTGAGGTATATATTATATATATACTTCTATGCGACCAAATTTTCAAAACAATACATGATTTTGCATTATTTCGAATAGCTTTATCTTAACAGTAACCGGGTCAGTCCTGGATTTGTCAATAGGCCGTATAGGTCGTGGCCTAGGGGCAGTAGCCTACAGGCAACCTATAAGTGAGTGATTATGATAGGAAGCAACTTCTATGAATGGCGCAAATGAAGTGGCCTATACTTATGTAAATCCGCCGCTGAGCCGGGTCCCTTCGATAATGTTCACCATGTTGTCATTGGATATTCAGCCTAGTCTATAAGTGCCGTAGTACCAATTACTCCGGGGAGTTGGGACTCTTGTGCGGTATTCATTGAAGAGGGATGAAAAAACAATGACAACTATTTAAATAACTAACTATCACTACACTGTAGTGACAGAAGGGTGGAAGATGGAACGCCACTCCATATTTCCTTCACTTTCACGCAAAATCACATAAACATTCTTCTATTTCAAGATGTGACACGACTACCAATGAGTTGATACTCAATGGTAGTCATGTCACAGATCAGATTTACTAGAGTGTTTCATGTCTTACTAGAACTTTTTCCCAATCACAAGCACGTCATATAAAAGAGCGAATGCGTTTTACCACAGCTTAAATTAACGCCTTATCATAATTCGACGATCAACAGATGCGTTATGCCTTTACAACGAGTAAATCCATTTTGCTGCAAACATCGAAGCTGTTGTTGATCCGATGTTTTGTGGGTAAAGACGTGCGTTTTGCGGTTACCGAAGAATTTAATGAGACAGAGTATAAAATGTTTCGACGTGACGTGGTTAATTATATATTTTGTTTATGGATTATTATGAATTATCTTCGGACCTATAATAATTGAAACCGTTTATCATGAAATTCAATGGTGACCTTGTGACCTTGTAAACCTTGCAATCGAGTAGTTTTAATATGCGAGTAGATTTCGTTACGATTTGTAACTGCGAAAATTTGCGCTGTTTGTAAATTCTTTGTTGTTTGTAAATTCTTTTTAATTTTTTTGCATCGCTGTGTTGCAAAAATTCTAATAACAGTTATTTGTATCACGACCTCCTTGGTTCCTAGTAAGGCCCTCGTCTAACAATCCGAAGGCAGTAGGTTCGAATGTCGACGTGCTCAAGTAAATTTATTTGAATGATTTGTGTTATTTCACAATTTATTCATTTAAATAATAAGTAGTGTATTTGCGGTATGTTCTAGGACGAACATACTCTCAGTTTCGCACTGGTGTGAGACCATAATTAAGAATTGAAAAGTTGCTTGAAATAGCTTTAGCTGTGTTTGGTGACCAAATCTGAATAGCCAGGTACATCCCCACCTCCCCTTTTCCCATCTCATTTCCTTCTCCACCACCTTTAGCCTCACGACATATCCCAATTGGGGATGCCATAGTCTCATTGGCTCGAGATGGGAGCATTTTGAACTCTTGTGGGGTATTCACATAAAAAAATCGATGTTATTTATGTTAGATCGCGTTTTTTATTCACAAGATGTTGCCTGAAATCAGACATAATATAATGAAAATAAATTTGTGAAGGTAAAAATTTTGGGTACGTATCACCTTGATCAAAAAGTTTCATAAAATCCAAAATAGAAAATTATTCAATAAAATCGATATGGTTCCCTTCAAAGTACTCCCTGTCAACTGCAGCGCACTTACCCAGTGCTTGATCTAATCCTCTGAACACCGGTGGTACTCAATTTTCAGTATGTCCGTCAGAGCCGTTTTCGATTGTTTCATGACATTTTCTCGGGTGCTGTAATGCACAAAATTCGAAGGCTGCTGGATAGTAATCGTGTTGTTTTTGGTCAAAAACTCACGAAAAAGGGTCGCATTGTGCGGTGGTGCATTATTGTGGTGCAAAATTGATGCCATTTCCAGGCATATACAAAAATCGAAATCACGCACAAAGGTAGAGAGGTACACAGTATAGAGTAACTTTTACAAACTTTAAGGCGATCCAATAGTTTAGGAAAAAATCGAAATCGGAATTCACGCCCTTTGATGGGAGGAGTTTAAAAATACTTGAGAAAAAGCTTTTGGAAAGGTTGGAAAAGGTATTTGAGAATTTTTTTTACAGGTTGATTTCGTAAAGACCTGTAAAAAACTTTAACTCATTTTTACGCATTGTTTTTGTAATAAAACAGAATTATAAAATTGATTCCACGGAACAAAGCGACGCGGAGCCTAATGTCCGTTTCCCGCTCCATTCGGGGGCGAACTGATAAAAAAACGGGCGTGACTAGTTATGTAGCCCTTCGGTGGACGGCATAGAGTTCACTTTGAAAATCCAAATTCGTCGACTGCCGGCCGTACTGTAAAATAACAACGCGAAAATGCATATTTTATTTTATTTTGTGAACTTCGGGCGTAAATATCAATTTTTTTGCGATTATTATAAAAGAAAATGAATTTGCTACAAAAAGCAATAAAACGATATCCGAAAAGGGATTTATAAATAGGAGAGTTTGGACTTTAAAGTGTTTTTTACAGACTTTATATTTTATTTTTTATAGGCTTGTTAAAAGACTGAAAACTGACCGATTTTTTAAGGGCCAATATATGTTCTACACGCAGTATTTAATAGAAGCTTCTATAATACTTCTAAGCGATCCAATTTTTAAAACAAAAACATACGATTTTGAATGATTTGGCATTACTTAGTATGGCTTTATCTTAAGCCATGACGCTGAAATTTGGAGGGAAGTGTCCATGACAGATGTGGTAACCTAACACAAAGATGTTGGAAATTGGTTACCTACGTACAAAACAAAGTAGTTGTATTGACGGTAAAAATGAGGATTAAGGTGAAGCCATACTAAATAATGCAAAATCATACAAAATCATATGTTTTTGTTTTGAAAATTTGATGGCTTAGAAGTATTATAGATGCTTCAATTAAATACTGCGTGTAGAACACACCTTGGCCTTTAAAAATATCGGTCATTTTTTTATAACTCTTTTAATAAGCCTATAAAAAATAGAGTATAAGGTCTATAAAAAACACTTTCAAGTTCAAAGTCTCCTATTTATAAACCCCTTTTCGGATTTGGTTTTATTGTATAATGTGGCAAATTTAGTTTCTTTTATAATAATCGCAAAAAAATTGATATTTACGCTCGAACTTCACAAAATAAAATAAAATATGCATTTTCTCGTTGTTATTTTTGACATCAATCAACACGGCCCGCACTCTACGAATTTGGATTCTTGAAGTGACCCTTATGGCATGGGCACAAGAACCATGCACTGGGCACAACCCATTTCGTATCAGTCACGCCCCAGCCTTAGCGGGAGATGCACGCGTTACTCCGCGTCGCTTAGTTTCGTGAAATTAATTTTAAATTTCCGTTTTCTTACAATAAACAATGCGTAAAAAAGGAATTAATATTTTTTACAGACCTTTACGAAATCAACCTGTTAAAAAAAATTCTCAAATACCTTTTCCAACCTTTCCAAAAGCTTTTTCTCAAGTATTTTTAAACTCCTCCCATAAAGGGCGTGAATTTCGATTTCGATTTTTTCCTGAACTATTGGATCGCCTTAAGGTTTGAAATTCGGTTAAACCGGGATTTATCAGCGGCTGTGCAGCGTGTAAAAATGTCCGGGCGTCACAACCGTAGCGTAGGTGAAAAGTGGTCATTATCACCACTGGGTTATGGCCAGTCTGCAGTGTGCAATCCGGGCAATGGGCAGATGCTAGTTTGTGATTACTGTTTACACATGTGCCGAGCGACCATCTCGTCTAACCATCGCCCATCCAGCCATCCAATTTCACCATCATCCAAGCCACTATGTATTTATAAGGCGTACCGCTGATGGAATCATTGCAAACTCTTATTCTTTCTCATAAACAGAGTGGTTACTGGAACTCTAAACTCAGGACATATAAGGCAGACGACTGATCGATCCATTGTAACTATGTAATATCACTTTCTCATAAACGATGCTTGTGACAGAAAGAGTGGGAACAACGGAATTCTCACTGTTAGCTGATAGTATCCCGGTTTGGGTTTATTTTTTAAATCTATCTACTGTTTTATTTTTAAGTTGATGTCATCTTTAAAACACGTAACCTTTAAAACAGGAGAAAGATCGCTGTTTACATGATTTTTTTATAAATTACCCCTACCACCTTTTATCACCCCTCACAGCCGAATTTTTCATGAAATTTTGCACACTTGGCGTTGAAGCCCGGGCAACGCCAGAGACTTCAGCTAGTTAGTGCTAAACCCTTTATAACCTCTCCCCAGTGGCGGTCCGTGACTTTTCAGTGAGATAGAGTGCCAAGATTGAAAAATACGATGTTATTGATGTTGTTGAAGCTGAAAATTATTTTTTTTTTCAAAATTTCAATTTTTTGAAAGATGATTTTTACTTTTATTTTGGTGAGGCTGGGCCTCCCCAGATTGAAAAATATCACTTTACACTTTAGCTCACGATAAAACTAGAACCGCCTGCGTCTACGTCTTTCCCATAAATGGTGCACAAATCATTAAAATATTATTATAAGGTATATCAGAAAGTTTGGTCACAACGGAGCTCTCATCTGCAGGAACAGTCGAAGAACCTAAACATTTTGCTGGTGGATCCATTCTAACTTCTCACTCTTTTCCATAGATGACGTTTTTAATTTGTAACAGAAAGAGTGGTTACTACGAAGCTCTCAGTAGGACCATTCAACGTTCACGAACACCCATTCTGCAAGTATTTGACCCATAAGACATTTTGCTGATAGATCCATTGAAGCTTCTCCTTCTTTCATATAAACAACCCTTGCAACAGAAAAAGCGGTTACAGAGGAGCTCTCAGTGGCAGCAACATACATACCAGTCTTCTGCAACACAGGTATTAGCGAGGAACGGGCCCTACGTGTTTTCAATTTGCAGTTTGCTCAAGCATAATAGGTAACTGCATCTACATCTCTCGGACTGAGGTGCAGATGAGGGGTCAACTCCGGGATGAAACCGATACGACGTGAAAATGAGACAGTTCCGATGATTACATGCATCGCTCGTGCTGTCTACTGCATTCGAGATGCGTTGCAGATGCACATGATCGAAACCTGATGGTTTTTATTCCACATTATTATTATTATTATTATCGCTTTCTACGGAGGCTATTTTGACGCGAGCCTTACAGGTAGGTGTTATAACTGATGCAAAGGCGGATACAATGAGGGAGTGGGGGTTAGGGGGCTCAAACCCCCTCCATTCTCTTACCTTCTTTCTCTCTACCCTTCCTCAGTATTCCGGAGGAAAGAAGACAACAGTAGGTACTCGTGCATTAATTATATTTGTGGAAAATACAACAAAATTATTTGCAACTAGTTCTTCTAACACCTGTAAATTTGTTTGTACTTACGTTCCGTTTCAATGGTTCAACAACAATTTGGGAAGCAGGTATGGGTACCGCTGCCCCGGTAACTATTTGTTAGAAAATCAAAACCCCTGCCACAGATTTAATGACTTAACGGGGAGCCTGGGTTCACGTGGTGAAATTTTGGCGGTTGCGTTTGCTAACCTACTGCGTGACAGGCCGAATCGAGAGGGACTGGTTGAGGGAGGCCTTTTGACCTCTCCAGCCGGACTCTCAGTGGGAGGGATGTATTCATACGTCCATCACTACTGAACATATTTTCCTACTCCCTTTTTACCTTCCCAGAACTTCCTCCCCTTCCTTTTCATAAAAAGACCCTTCACACAGCATCCCCAAAGATTACATGAGCTCTGAGAGTTTTTTCCTCAGGGTCTCCTGTGTGGAGCTAATGTAAAACAAATAAAGTTAAGTTTTCTTTTTCAAATGTGAAATCTTCATGTTCATTTGGATTTTCTTATTCGCATCTTTTGAATAATATGATACTTATCTCTATAAAGATAGTATGAAAAATAATTCTCATTGGGATAATGACGTTTCTTTGGACAAATTGAATACTTCAATACTAGCCCGTTTAATCACAGGAGTCCATATTTGTCCCAACGCACATAGGTCTCATATAAAATGCCGTAATTCCCTTACTATCATGGTTAGAAGTATGTTCTAATCAGTGTTAGAAAGGAAAAACACCACGCTTTATATTCAAATCTAAAAAATAGCCTCCAAAAAAGTAAAATGTACACTTTATGTACACAAAATTTTGAATCGCAAATTAAAAAAAAATTGAAACTTCGGGAATTTTTTATAAATTATTTTTACATAGAGCGACAAAAAAGTAAGGTTACAATATGTGTTTATTGTACAAAATATGTATGTGTTTTTATTTTTTTATATTATCAGAAAAAACGTAAGGTGAGCCATTTTGATAAATTTTTTATGTTTGTATGCAAATTTTTTATAAAAAAAAAAAAATGTTTATTTCGAATTCTATAATTTGAAAGCGTAGGTATTTCACCTTTCTAAAACAGATTTTGGTTTTTGAATGTGCTCAGAAATATTCTAAATATTTGCATTTTATTGTAAAGCGAAAATATTTTGACCATCTGAAAAAAATGCCAAATTTTTGAAGGGCTAAAAACGACACAAATGTTACACAACGTAAATGGTTTATAATAAAGAAGGTAGGTATTTAAGTACCACCTACTCACAAACCTTATGGTTTAAGAGGACATTTTATTTTTTGATTTATTTAAATAAGAGAAAATTAGAAACTACTATTTTGGTTGCGAGTTCTACTAACTGTTAACAAAACCACTAGTAGGTACAATATTACAATATTACAAAATCTCTCACGTAATATTTTGCAGAATTTTTATGAGAATTATGTTTCATATATTATAATATGTGTTGAATGCTGGTTATAGCTGCTAACTATTAGCTATATACAGACTGTACAATGTTCACTCGGGCCGCTGAATCTCTCGCTATGATGTACGATCGCTGAGGGTGTGCAGTGAAAAGGGTCTGGGAAATTTACGGACCCTAATTACAGGTTAGGTCCGTTTAATTACACCCAGCGCCCAGCCAACCTCCCGACCTAAACCCTAAGCTCTAAACCCCAGCCCTCGACCCTCTGCCCGCATCCCATAAACCCGAAAACACACTTCTCACTTTGTCAACATTATTATTTCATACAAATTTAACATATTATAAAGGAGTTCGTGTCGAAAATTCTACTTAAAAGCCTTTGAAAATACATTGCTGTTATTATATTGTTTTGAGTATTAATTTATTGATTTAACTGTCAATCAGAAAAACTGTTTGTCTGTAGCAGCTAAAATTCTCGCGTAAACGAGGACATAATAGTTAATATTATGAGAAAAGGTATAACAAGATTTATTCATTTTTTAATTTATTTACGCCGTTAAAAGGGTTTTTACTAACTACACATATCCATAGTATTCAATATATTCTTAACCGTCCGCCCGTCGCCCCAGACCCACCCGGACCCCAAAAATAAATATGATTAAATTGTTATTATAGCATACATTTAATATGTTATTTTAACTGATTGAAATGGCTGCGTTGAAATAAAAATAAATCTCAAAAATTAGATATTTATTTTCAATGTAAAATCTTAAAAATCAACAAGGATCATCATTTATACTCGTAGTATAAAATGAAGTCGCTCAAAATGTATGTGCGCGTTAATCTTTTAAACTACTCAACGGATTTTCATACGGTTTTCACCAATAGATAGAGTATTGAAGAGGAATGTTTATATGTATAATACATGTAAATTATATTAGAGAAAAGCCGAGAAATTCAAAGAAAACATATTTTTGTGCGATTTAAAACGGCTGGCGGGCCGTACTATAGTCACTTTTGAAATTCGTTCTACGGAAGAAATTGGAAAATAGATGTCCTAGAGTAAGTAGGTAGGTATTTGATTTTCCCTTTTCAAATATGCAGTGTTGCATTGCAAGCATTGTATAATTAGTGGCGAGTTATTTAGTTTATATGTATATTTTAGTAGAGAAAAGCCGAGAAATTCAAATATTCAATTCAGGCAGCGGGTGGTGTGGATTTTATAAAGATTGGGGAATGGCGTTGTGTTTCGTAAGCCACGGCAACGTGTGGCCGGGTCTGCTAGTGTTTTAATAATTTCGAATCATTCTTTTTTAATAGTAGAATTTCCGACCGTCTCTTAAATTGACAAGTTTGTTTTGAAATCCCGGGCAAATATTTTCTTTATAAATACTTTCAGCTTCACAAATCCTACAATCCCGTGATTTTTCACGGGTCTCTGAACTATTAAGTAGGTAGGTACTTTTGCCCCCTAATATCTCCAAGGAAATCAAAACTGGAAGACTCAGGTGGGCTGGACATATCCAGAGAATGAGCGAAGGAGATATTCCAAAGCGAATTATGGATGGTGCACCTGGGGGTCGGAGAAGAGTTGGAAGACCAAAGCTTCGATGGCTGGATGGAGTGGTGAAGGATGCAAGCACCATCGGCATCCGAAACTGGCGCAACGCAGCACAACACCGACAGTCATGGAGGCAGGCTCTGCTGGAGGCCAAGACCCGACCTGGGTTGTAGAGCCACAGATGATGATGATGATGAGGTACTTTTGCTAGAAGGTGCATAATATTTATGAATCTTGTTTTACAATGTAAAATACTTATAAACACATGACGAAATTTCAGAGAAATTTCAGTGACGTTTCAGAGAAACGCAATACAATTAGAATAAATTTAAGAACAAATTTACTGTTATGTTTGTTAATAGTTATTATTTATAGTGATACATTTGAATCTTTTCGTGCTCCAAATTCGGGCAGGTAAAGAAGTCTAAATCTATTGTTAACTGAGCAATAGTATACAGGTTCCATGCTTTCTATACGTGTATATAGGTTTACAAGCTTAATAATTGTTTAGTGAACATGTAAATAAAAAAACATTTCATAAAATAAAATACCTAAAAAAAAACGCTTTTTTAAACCAAGTGAAAGTCTCCGTAGTTACGTACTTTAATTTTATTTAAAAAATATATTAACCAATAGGTATCTGATAATTATATACTATAGCTCCTTATAATATTTTTTCTCTTTACTGTATTTCTTGTATATTGTTTTTCTTGTATCCAAAAATAACAAAACGGTCACTAAATTTAGGCAGGACAAAGCCAGAATATTATTAAAAAAAATACTATGTGATAATTATGTATTACGAATGCCCTATATATTTCTTTGTTTCCCAAATTTTTTATTTTTTTCTTCTATACTCACTGCGAAAACACTGTTTCTTACATATTCGAAAATAAATTGATTCTAGAACCTAGTCTACTACTACTATTCTATTGTATCGTGTAGTATAATTATGTGAATTTAATCTGTGAATGTTAACTTACTTAATTCTACATATATGAATAATCATGTACCTACATACCCAATATAAACGAAACCTGTCAATTTTACTGTCCTAGAACGGTAGACCTTCCTAGTTGGACAGTCAAAGCTTCTTTATACTGTTAATGTATTCTTTATAACAAATAAACAAATGAAATAAAAATGAATTAATGTAGTGTATATAGGTATGTTAAATGCATCTTAAACCGTATGAAAATGCAATAACCTACAGTAATAATAATTAAAATTATAAGGATATGGTAAACTATGATTTAAAATATAATTTAAGGTTTCAGATAACATCTGTTTAAATACATTTCCAAAACAGTTATATAAATTTAATAGGGTAGGGTAAATCGAAAATTCCATAGCTATCCAACAAAATAGGTTATCTGATTTGGGCTATATTTTACATTCCAACTCCTTGATTCTAGCGATTAAAAAATAACAACAAAATTGCTTCAACATTCATCAAGAACTGCCAGAAATAATATGAGAATTATTGCAATCAGCTCTGAGCGATTTCTAGGTATTAATTTAGTATCATTAAAAGGAAGATGTTTCTGTAACTTCTGATATTGCCCGAGGCTTCATTGACTTGGGTTTGAGATCCTGGATCTAATCCTCATCATCACCAATCATAAGGTCAGGTTCTGTGCCACGTTTGGTAATTACAGGGTTAGAGTCCCAACCTGCAATTAAAGGAGATATCCAGAAATTATTATTGTTATTTCGTTATTTTGCTGGGTCAATCTTTCCTGTTGTGTTTTTTTTCAATTTTAAGATTTATTGCGTTAACGAATAGTGTAATTTATTGCATTTTGTGTAATATACTGACTTTTACACGCCATGAAAATCATTAAAAAACATTTAAAATGATATACTTGCACCTTGCTACGTTTTAAGTTAAATTAAATGTTAATTTCTATGAATCAAATAATATTAATTAAAGAAAAAGATAATACTAATAATATGGCAATGGTCCCAACAGGGACTCGAACCCAGGATCTCTCGTCTTACCGGGACAAGCGCCTTAAACAGCCGCTACCCGAATTTCTACCGATTTCTTGCATATCTCCCTTAAACATTTGAAGTTTGTAAGCTCTTAAAAAATATATGTTATTCTTGAAGATAAAATCTAGACATTCCCCGCGCCGTAACGCAAATTACATAAAATTCCCTCTATAGAAAAAAATCGCAAAGTATGCTCCGAAATTTTTTATTTTCAAGTCTGTTTCTGTTATTTTACAAGTTATATATATATAAAAAAAATACACAGTGTTTCTTTGAATGCTGTTTTAGACAACCCCATGAGATATTTGCTCTATTTTAAACGTGTCGTGTTTTATTAAACATTTTCACAATTGTCGCATCGATTTATCGCTTTAAATATTAGCGCGCTCCTCTAACATTCGTAATAACATTTTTTTATTTATTTTTTTATTTTTTATTGGTTTTTGTATACATATACATGTAATATAATCATGCAACATTGATTAAAAAAGTGTAAAAAACACATATATGTATACAATATATAACCTTGGAGAGTGAAATTACTCATGTGTAAAGGCAGAACATAAGAGAAGTTTATTAAAAATAAAAATTAAAAATTATAACACAGATATAAACGTGCATAGATAAAAAAATAATGATATTTATATATATAAAATAAAAAATAAATAAAAAAAAGAAACTGTCAATTAAGTATTTTTAATCTATTGCCAATGCGACTCTAGGTAGCCAAACATATCTCTGCATCTTATTCTTTTTGAGCGTGGTTGCGGCGCCTTAACCAATTCGGCCATTGAGACCTCTTCAGAGCTCTCAGAATTCAAAATCAACTATAATATTATCTTGGTCTAATTTTTTACCATATTTATGGTCGCTACCTTTTTAAATGGTCATAACGTTCAAAGTGTTGGTTTGTTACACGGATGGTGTCTCGGATAAACATAACGATTATGTTTGCATGGGACATCTATTGACCTTTCTCTATACCAAAGTCTAACTGATCATTCAATTTTTAATAGAATAACTTTTTTTTTTAAAGAAAGACAAACATTTCCGGGTTACGAATCACCCGACAATATTTGAAAATCTTCTACTTCCACCGCGGTAAGCGGAAATTGTTTCTTGTGTTGTGATGGAGGACTTAGCCAGCCGAGCAATCGAACACGGGACGCCTGGGTGGGACCCAAACGCGATGCCAACTCAGCCATTGACCAAACTCTCTTTATAATAATTTTTGATGGTTATAGGTTTAAAATTTATTAGGTTATTATTATTGATTTTATTTATAAGAGAACTGGGTTTATCCTGGGTTTATGGAACATGCAACATGATTAGTAACGCGGACGATCGATTATTAATATGAGAGTATGGAATGTATCGGGCGCATCTCCTATCCTTTTCCTTTATTCCTCTCCCTCTCCCCTTTCTATAACCCAAAATTAATTATAACATATTAAAACTTCATTTCCGATGTTCTTTAGCATAAGAAACTTCTGTGGCTTGACTTCAGCTCACTTGTATATCAATTTATTTATTAGTAAGGGACAAACAGCTTATACATAAAACATAAAGATAAAAATATACATTGTTAAATCGAGTCAAGCCAAAAAAGTTTCCTATGTTAAAGTTGATTGGAGATAGAGTTTTATTACATATTAAAATTAATTTGAGGTGAGGAGGAGAGGAAGGGGAATAAAGGAGGAGGATAGGAGATGCTCCGGATACTTTTCACACTCTCGTATTAATTTTCGATCGTACGTGTTACTTCTAATCGATATTTCTGTAGTGTATGGCTAAAAAAGTCTATATTTTGAAAATTTGTGTTATATTGCGCACATATACGGAGAATTATTGAATTTTTTCTAATGTTAGTTCTACATGTAGGCAAATGAAACAAATGGGATTGCCGAGTTGATCTTGACGGAATATGAATATTATATTATTATAATTATCTATTAAGCTGTTTGTTTCTTACAAATAAATAAATAAATAATTTGACGCGAATGTGAATGGTAGAAGAAGTTGGGTACATCCGAGGAAATCATGGCACGATAAAGTGAACCAACTTGAGTCGGGCCGTGCCGAGAGTCAGAAAATTAGAACAGTATATATGAATGTAAATGAGGCAAGGAGTGTGTGTGTGTCCGTCCTCTCTGCCTACTTCGACGGCGAAATGGCGTGAAGGTTAGTTAGTAAATTAGTTACTAGTCGAAATCGCCGAATATTTAACAATAATTTTTAAGACAATTCAATATTAGGCTTGTCTGTAATGATAAGCTTTCAGATTCCACTGTGAAATACTAGAAGTCGGGATTTATTTTAGTGCAGAATACTAATGAAGGAAAATAATTGTGTATAACAAGTCAGTACACATCTCCAAATTATCACTTAACAAATACAAAATTTTATTACTGTGGCAGTTCAGTTATGTATAATTTTTAATAGTGACATGTAAAAGCCAAATAGGGCGTTAATAAATAATAATTAAAATAATATTATAAAAGAAAGTGTACTAGAATGTGCGTCCCACTAAAACTCAGAAATGAGTGCTGGTACGATCAAGGGAGTTATATGATGTGGTAGCCCTCTATCCCCCATCCAGGAATACGGCATTATTGCCTGGGGCTGTGCCAGTAAAAAATACATTAATACACTGTTTAAAGCTCAGAAAACCCTAATAAAAGTAATACTTAAGTTACCAATACTAACACCCACATCAATCATATTCGAAAAATTCCCAGTGCTGAAAATTCAAAAATTACATTCAAAACAAATACTAACTTTCCTTTACAAGAACTTATCCACATTTAACATTTCACAAAACTCTCGCAATACTAGAACAAGACATGCTCTCCAACTACAAATACCAAAAACAAACACATCCTTTGGACAAAAACACTACAGATACCAGGCTATAAAACTATACAATTCTCTTCCTACACAATATAAAACAACTAATATTTTTGAATACAAAAAAAACATAAGAAACTGGCTACAATCTTTCTAACTTTTAATTTATAATTTTTGTCGAATTGAAGTCGATTTTATATTTTGATTTTTATTGTTTCTCTTCTTTATAGTAGCTATTAACACTCTTTTGTTTTACTATTCACAATTTATAATTTACTTCTGAAAAATGTCCTCCACAACACAGGTGAACTCCTAGTGTGGAGGACAATATATTATACCTTTGTAACATAAATGTACTAAGAATAAATAAATAAATAAATGAAGAAGTTTCCCGTTTCGGAATATTCCAGATCATTGAGGAACAGTCCAGAACACTCTAGAATGTTGTGGAACATTCGAAGCCTTTTTCCTACCCATTAGTAGGGCCATATAAATCAAGATCCGTCATGGGTTCGAACGTCAGTTCAATCTCATATCAACTCCCTGAGAGAAGCCAGGTACTACAGCTAGTAATAAATGAATGGTTTATTTTGCAGCTAAATATAATATAGATGGAACACCGTTCGAGAGTGTATGGTGTTTAAGAAACAATCACATTCTCTGCTTTAAAGGTCACAAGTCGTAACTTTCGCAACTCATTCGTACGTTGAAAGTTGAAAGCGTTTGACATTTACTACACTTCACATGATTCAGTTTCCTTCGAAATTTATCTATAAAGGAAGTGTTAGTTGACGACGTTACCTACAATGGCAGACCTTTACTTATTATATTATTGGATATAAGTTGAGATAATATTCCTTTATCGCGGTTGATCTTTTAAAATTATATCTGATGTTAACGTAATTATCTACAGAATTCAAAATAAACCTGCCATCATTTCTTTGCCTCATTTTGACTAAAAAAACAAAACATATCTTTGGCGAACCAACGAAAATAAGTACCTACAACCTCTTTTCGCTCGCAAAATAAAATTTCCCATCACAATCAACGAAGCTTTTGAAGATTCACTCAACGGACAAATGTAAAACTAGACGCCATAAGATATTTTAATATTTTCAATCAAAATATATGGAAAAAAATCGATTCATGAAGATCAGAGTCTCAAAAATAAAAGTCGTCTTTGTCTTTATTTCATTTATCCACAATGGGTTTCTTACGGATGTTCTAACTTAGGGAACATGCCCATACTACGTGACCTGTTCAAAATTGCAAAAAGTTGGTCACGTAGTATGGGTACGTTCCCTTGCGTGAGAATAATCCAGTTGTAAAAATCAATAATTGTACATAAAATTAGGTACGTAATTACAAAATTACAAATACGTACTCAGTCAAGGGATACACAATATCCAGAAATTAAAATATTGAAAGATTCACTTAAATGACACATGATATAAAGATAAGCAAGAGACACAAGAGACCAAAAGAGACACAAGAGACACAAGAGACACAAGAGACACAAGAGACACAAGAGACACAAGAGACACAAGAGACACAAGAGACACAAGAGACACAAGATACACAAAGAGACACAAAGCAGACACAAGTGATACGTCACATTACAATCAGCGCAGCAATTGTTAAATATTTCTGAGCTGGACATATAAAATTAAAACTATATAAATTATTGATGAGAATATCTACTTCAGCACACTCTTATTATATAGTAGATACAGAAGGCTAAAAATAAAAAAACAGACAACGTTATTTTAAAATGTATTCCGGTGAAACATACTATGGCTGGGCTATGGTAACTGGAAACATTTATTTCAATACTGCTAAATAGTAAAAATGCATATGTTTTTTTTTATTTTTTTTTTACAGTGAATACCGCACAAGAATCTCAACTGCTCCCGTCTGGAGCCAGTGAGACTATGGCATCCCCAATTGGGGTATGTTGTGAGGCTGAAGGTATTGGGGAAGGGGAGGGAGGTGGGGAAGAGGAAGGTTGGGAAGTACCTGGCTATTCAGATCTGGTCACTAAACACGGCTATAGCCATTTTCAAGCAACGTTTCAATTCTGAATGGTGGTCTTACACCAGGGCGATACTAATAGTATCTTCCACTCTGGAACATGCCGCAAATATACTATATATTATTTTAAATGAATTAATTGAAAATAACACAAATAAATCAAATAAAATTTATTTGCGCATGCCGGGTTCGAACCCGCGACCTCCGGAATGTGAGTCAAGAGTCTTAGCCACTGGACTACGGAGGTCGTCAATGTGGTATCACGATGACCTTAAATTATTTAAACATGTTATAGCCCAATTGTTTGACTTAAATTCAAATATAACACTGTCATCAAATGGCCATCAAGCGCCTTTTTTTTCTTGGCATTTGAAAGATTCCCAGCCGATTCTAGATTTATGCTTTTTATCAAATTGTTACCTATATTCTGACATGCTTAACAACGTGATAGTTGTCCTCTTCTGCACACATCGCAATGTGTTCAAAAGATTAAACAGACTCGGAATCGGGAACGTTTCAGTTGTAAAAGAATGGCGCTGAATAGCAATTTGGTGACTTTGTCACAAGTGAATTTCTATGAAACAACGAGACCTTAATCAAACAAAGACCGCCTAATTTCAATGTTGAAGTATTCAAGACGAACTCTTCTCGTTAATCTCTAAGGAGATTATTCACCTTCCTTCAAAATACCTGCATTTTCCTAGAACAGACCATGAGATGTGAAGAGGTACGATGGGAAGGGTTGGTAGATCGCTGGCTGCTGATGGATACTGATGACTGTGGGCCACGGAAAGCAGGACAGAGCAGGGGTGTTTGATGTTGAACTGGGAACAACCTCCAGCCGGGCAGATGATTAATGGATGGGACTCCTCCGCCGTTTAACCTGTGTGAAAATAGCGGTCTCAAGTAAAGAACGGCTTTCGCCATTTTATTATCATTTATTTTCATTTTCGTTCCTTCGATTTAAACTACGTTGTAATTATGGGGAAGATTTATTGTACGTATTTTTGAGTAGGTATAATGTTGATTGTTTTTTGCTGAGAATTTTTTTAAATAGCTTTTGAAGCAACTGCATAACTCTCGAGGTTTTAATTGATTGTTGAAAAATGAAGAAAATGTATGTTTTTGTTTCCAATTTCAATTGTAATATGTTAATAAGATAATTTTCTTTTGATATTGTTTCTATATATTATAATTAGTGAGCTTTATAAATATAGAGTAGTCCCAGAGAGAGATCTTCTTCTGTCTGTTTCATTTTAATCCAAAACGTATGAGAAGTAAGATTTTTCGTCGATTACATACCTACGTATGGCTTCTCTTTTTTTTACTACCATGGACCCTACAAATAAATGTAGTTTTTAAATTTAGATAACTGATAAACAACCATTAATGAAGGGTAACTAAATGGTCTTTATCAATTGTGTAAAATTTAGAAGGGAGAAATTAATTCGATCTAACAACAATTTATAATATTGAAAATGTACCCCTTTTGTGCAAATTACCTAAATTTCTTTGTAATTTTTCTTTGGTTTTATTTTTATACTTCCTTAAATTTTTTTATATCTTTTACACAGTGTAGGTAGTTACTTAAAATAGTTTACTAAGTAAATTATTCGTTTTATTTTCTAAAGCCGAATCTGTAAATGAGTTTCATCATCATCACTCTTGGCTCTACCCTGGTGGGTCTTGGCCTCCTCAAGAGTCTCCCTCCACTCATCTCGGTTTTGTGCCAGCTCTCTCCAGTTTAGAAGCTAGATATCTTTGAGGACGTTGTCGCTCCATCTTAACTTTGGTCTTACCAGGCTCCTTCGCCTTATCGGTCTTGAGTTCAGTAGGGACTTTGGTGCTTGGTGCTCGGTCATCCTCTCCATATGACCCAACCGCCGAAGTCTTCCCAGTTTTATAAATTTTGTGACGTTTAGCTCCTTATACAGAGTATATAGCTCATTGCTGTAACGTCTGAATTTTCCATTTTCTAGAACCGGTCCGAAGATGCGCCTCAGAATTTTCTTTCCAAAAACGTCCAGTGCTCGCTCATTCCTCTTAATTAGTACCCACGTCTCAGCTGCGGACGTGGGTGAGTTTATATGCACATTTAAAATAATTTAGGATGGGTTCTTAAAAAAATTGAACAATTCATCATTTTTTTAATGTCAAAAATCACTTTCCGTGAAAGTTCTATTCAAGTTTTGTGATTATTTCAGTTTTATGAAGCAACTGGCCTATAATGATATAATAACATAACTTGAAAGAACTTCCACTGAATGTGAAAATTAACATAAAAAATTGATATTTTTCAAATTATTTAAAACAATTAGTCCTAAGTATTTTGCAGATGACATTTTTAAAAATGTGTAGCAAAACTGATAATTTATGGTATTACTTCCCAAAATATAGACGTAAAATACATTTGCCTAGGTTTTGTGGGTTCGATTCCAGAGCAGAACAAAAATGCTGGACTTTTAATTTGACGTGTGGGTACTGCCACGTTTTAAAAGAACCTTGATGAAATGGCAATGAATAAAATACTAAATTACGAGTGGCATGAAACATTTAAAAATTATATATATTTTTTGGAACAGTGAAATAACTGTGTGGACTTTGGGTATATAACAGAGTTTAAACACAAAATGGAGCAATTTCCTCTAAAAACAATTCTGGTCAGCATTACGCCGTATTGTTATTATTCCGTCCAGTCCACATTCCAATTGAGCTGTGTCCACGTCCAGCCAACAGGCGTTCAATTGCACTTGTTTAATTATTGTTATCGGGTGGTGCAACAAAGTGAGCACACTCAAAATACAAGACGGCAAAACAACCTCTAGGAAAAATTCCGAAACAAAAGCTCAATATATCAAGTTCCCGCCGAGCTGGCCAACTAAAATATGGCCGTTCCGACGGTTTAATCGCGATAATAATTGTGATTTATACAGAACCTGTTTCGTGTTACTTTCAGGGCTGCCGGAATTTCAATAATTATTATTTTAATCCGAATTTCAGGCTCAAGGCGTGTGTTATTGCCGAGAAGTGTTATTTCTGTTTCGTGAGCTGGTGCCATTCGATTTCCGCGATTTATTCGATAACTTTGAATTATGTTTTTATTTGATAGAGCCTTAGATGTGTTTTTTGCTTATATTTTATTTAAACTGATGCCTTAAGGATACAGATTGGTTTTAGATATATTATATAAAGATTTATTAGATTCTTTAATATTTAAATCCATTAAGGCGAACGGTAATGCTAAATCACCATTTTAGATTAATCCTTATTACAAATCGGTTTACAATATAAATACAAAAAAATATGCATTAAATTAATGGATGCTTTTCCTAACATTTCCATTGATTAGAATCAAAATAAAATTGTTAATTAGTTTATTAAAAATATAAGCGTAAACTTCTAAGAATTGTATTTTTTCATTACAAATGTATGAAGGCATATAAGAAAATACTTTTTAAAAATAAAATTTTATGGTTAAAATTATCCTTTACAGTTTCCATTGATTAACTTTTTTCTTTCTTATAAAATTATTCACAAAATAAATTAAAACCACTTTTGCGCTTAAAATAGTGACCTCTAGACTCCGTTTGCCAAGCGATTTTCATGCATATTACCTATATTAGTGGCGATATAAGGCACACTAAGAACATATACATTTTTTGCTTAGCGTAAGAAGTCAAAATTCTTTCCCACTTGCGATGATAGGTTTTATCTAATATCTCAAAACTACATTGATGTTTACGTATTTTGTAGAATTTCTTGTAACATTGTTTTGTCAGAGTCAACTTAGCGGTAAAAATCTTGGTGCCGGGTCCAGAGTTCGAGGGTTCGAAGCACTTGAAGTGCAATAATTAGAAATATTTAAATAAATATATTGCATTTGGCGGAAGACTTTCACTTTGTGATTTGACATATTTAAAGAAATAAAACAATTAAGTACTTTGTTTATAATCACAATAATGTATAATGTATCACGACTAGGTATCTCTATTTGTTATATGTTATATTTGTTTTGTTTTGTCTCATTCCTTATGTATATATATGAATATCGCACAAGAGCCCCAACTGCTCCCGTCTGGAGCCAGTGGGACTATGGCATCCCCAATTGGGGTATGTTGTGAGGCTGAAGGTAAGTGGAAGGAGAAAGGGAAGAGGAAGGTGGGGAAGTACCTGGCTATTCAGATCTGGTCACCAAACACAGCTAAAGCCATTTCAAGCAACGTTTCAATATATAAGCACACACAATATATTTTTTATCAGTTTAATTTTGTACTCTGATGCCGCTTTCAACAAAGTACCTAATTGTTTTATTTCAGAAAAACACGTATTTGTTTTTAATTTTCTTTCAGACACAGAGTTTAAATAATTTAATAATACCTACACTCAGTGAAAGGCAAATGGTTCGTATCGAAACAAAGTTTAACAATACGCTATCGATTTAATAATATTCTAACAGCTCAAGTAATATCGTTTTAATACCTGTTATTTGTTAGATTTAAAATCCAGACATTAAATAGAAAATCGAATAAATAATGTTACGCCCAAACTTTCCCGACAATCCTAACAATTTGTTGTAGAAGTGGCTGTTATCGCCAGCATCCTCTCATATTTAGAAGCTTAGAATATCGCACAAGAGTCCCAACTGCTCCCAAACGTCCGGAGTCAGCGAGGCTATGGCCAATCGGGGTATGTTGCTTATTTTACATTTTTTTATTAGCTCCAGGAGGCCCTGAAGAAAACGATTTCCCTTGGGGCCAATGTCATATTTGGGGATGACGTGTGGAGGGTATTTTTAGGGAAAGGAAGAAGAGGAAGTTTTGGGAAGAAAAAAGGTTGAGGGTGGGTAGGAATCTTTGCGTCAATGTGTTCAGGAGTGACGAACGCGTGAATCCATCTGCGTTGCAAGGCGATGAATCGAGAGAGTCCGGATGGAGACGTTTAAAGGTTTCTCTCAACTAGTCGCCCGCGATAGCTCGCATGGCCGAAAGCATCCACCCACAAGACCTAGACAAAACTCACCCCATGAACCCGGCATCCCTGCAAAGTCACCAAACATAGTGAACCACTTAGAAGGACCTATGGCAGGAGTGTTGGTTATCCAATAAATGGTTCCCAGTGCAGCGGTACCCATACCCGCCTCCAAAATTGAAAAATTAATATTGGAAGAAGATGTAAGATATTATAAAGGTGGGGAAGTACCTGGCTAGTTAGATACACCAGTCACCAAACACCGCTAAAGCCATTTCAAGCAACAATATCTGTATTCTCATTCCTCCATTTTCTTTCGCCTCACAAAATTAGTTAAACCATCCAAGGAGTATTTACAATGTACACAGCACCATTCCATGCATAATTATGTTAATCATCGTGGACCCACATACATGCTAAGAATGGCTTCACGTAGGTTGCTTTTCATAAATCATTGTAATTTTTCTTAATTTCTAAAGAACGCGTATGCCATTATTAATGAGCTGCATTTGATTAAAACTTCTCAAAACGTTATTTGAAATGGCTTAAAACCACGTTATTTTCCATTTTCTGAGAGATTTATTTATTACAGAATACACAGGAACACGCCCCCTCGTAAATCACATTTAACGTAATAATTGGACAATAGAAATAAGTGTTGTTGTTTCTTAAAATATGCCAGTATTTAATCAAAACTTCAAATTGTACCGAATGGCGCTTTTCAAATATAAAGTTTTTCAATAATTAAATCGCCAAATTAGGCCGAGGCAATTAAAACAATCGCCTGAAGTGAGCCGCGATAAGTTTTTGAAATATGGCGGAGTTTATTCGAAACGGTTCGGAAGGAATTAAATGTAGTTGGACCAATTATAATAATTGGGAGCGATCTACATTCCTTTGTGAAGCCTTAATTGTGACGAATTATTTTCCAAGACATCTGCTTTTGCCAACAAGTCTCAGTCCCGTTCTTTCCATCGCTACGTTTTACCTTCCACCATAACTACCTACTTATACAATCTCCCACCTTTTTGAAATAAAACTTCTTTACGCACGTTTGACTTGGGAAGTTAGCTGGTGAATGCGTGACGAGAGCGTTATGAAAAGTGTGATCGGGCGAGGCGAACGGGGTCGGGCTAGGCGAACGCATGTTGAGAGGGAGATATAAGTTAGTAAAGTTTTACTTCAGTCGTGTGGTCTAAAGCACACTGGTTTTTTTTCTTATTTTGTAATTTTTTTTTAAAGTAATACTTCTTTACGAACACTTGACTTGGGCAGTAAGCTGGTGAATGCGTGACGAGAGCGTTACGAAAAGCGAGGCGAACGGTAGTTGAGAGGGAGATATAATTTAGTGAAGATAGAAAGAGAGGGAGTTACGTTTCGTATATTACTGTAGGGGCAAGAGAGAGAGGTGCGAGCACACATTTTCTTTCTCTCTTTCTCTCATAGCCAGTTACGTTTCGTATATCTAAGACACAGTGCAGGCCTATTGTCTGTATCACACTATAGGAGCAAAAGAGAGCGCGAGCACATTTTCTTTCTCTCTTCCTATAATATATATGGAGCTAAAGAAGTTTTTCTTCGGTTGTGTGGTCTAAAGCACATTTTTTTTTACATTATGTCCACACAGACCTGAGGAAAAAAAATCCCTAAGAGCCAATGTCATCTTTGAGGATGCTGTTTGAAGGGTCTTTTTGTAGAAAGGAAGGAGAGGAAGCTTTGGGAAGGAAAAGGTTATGAGGGGTGGATGGGAATCTGGAAAGGAAAAGATTATGAGTAATGTAATTTCCCACTGCGGTGAAACGCGATTGGTCGAGAGTGTTTGACTGGAGAGGTCAAAAGGTCTCCCGATGTCCCTCCGTGATATTCGCACATTAAGAAATGTTTTTTTTTAATTGGTATCTGTAATTCTGACATCATCTAAAAAAGGGTTATTATGAAATAACTATTTTCGATTAATCTACAATCGGTTAGCATTATGAATACCAAAATTATGTTTTACATAAATTGAAGTTTTTCCTATCGTTTCACTTGAGTGGAATTAAAATAAAATTATCCATTTTTTATACCTTTAATATTTAATAATATTTAATACTAATAATAATAATGAACAATACATATTTTTATATTTAATACCTATGTAAACAGTAACTTTTTATTACCACCTATGAATTGTTACTTCCTCCCGTCCTAAAATGAGTTCTGTAACTCATGGGGATTACCCTAGCAAGAAATTAAAACTATTTAATACCTATGTAAAATAGTAACTTTTTATTCCCACCTAAGAATTGTTACTTCCTCCCGTCCTAAAATGAGTTCTGTAACTCATGGGGATTACCCTAGCAAGAAATTAAAACAAAAACAAAAAATTACTTTACAAAAAAAATATATGAAAACTACTAAAAAACTAACAAAAAATATATATGAAAACTACTAAAAAAAATATAGGTAAATATTCATAAGAAATGTATGAACACATTTATGAAACAACTTTTAAAAATATAATTTTATGGCTAAGATATCTGTGAAATTTTGCCTTGATTGCCTTTTTTATTTCCTATAAAATTATTCACAAATTAAATAAAAAATATTTTTGCACTAAAATCGACCGTTTCTAGACTCCGTTAGCCAAACCACTCATTTAGGTACCTGTATTATTGGTGATATAAGGCACACTAAGAATGTACACATTTTTGCGTATTCCTCTTGAGCTTTAGAAACGATCTAAAATTACGATACTGCATTTGTTTCTGGCAAATATAATATCTCAAAATTTCGAATTACCATGTAACCATCATCATCATCTTCATCATCTTCTTCCCCTTATCCTATTCGGGTCGGGGACCCATTGCATCGACCAGGCTCCTCCATATGTCCCTGTCTTGTGCTGATTGTTCCGCCTCTGTCCATGGTAGCCCCATCCTCTCCTCACACAGCTTCTGGAGTTGCCTCGCCCAACTGTGTCTGGGGCGGCCCACTGGATGTCTACCCTCTGGAATCGCACTCAGTATCTTCCTCGGAATTCGGTCATCAGACATTCTTAGTACATGCCCAAGCCACCTCAGTTGCGATTTTTCTACGAAGAGTAGCAGTGGTTCAATGTTTAGATCATCTCGGATCGTGGAGTTTCTTATATGATCCCATTTCGTATACCATGTAACCTTTATTTAAAATTCTATTGAAAAACTCTTATTTAAGGCTTTCATAAAAAGTTCCATGGGAAAAAGACAGGTTAGCTAAACGAAAGATCGGATTAAATTTAACGTCTACGTATTCTATAATCCGACGTACACCGCATTAAACACGATGTTGAATAATAACAAAATTATAATTAAAAGGAAGGCGTTTCATCTCGGTCAGGTTTAGGCCAGTATCGTAACAGATACATGCGGTGTTCCCATCTCCAGCTGCAAGCCTAATTAATATCAGGAGAAATTTCAGCTGAGCCTCTTTACTGCGGTCTAATACCTAAATGTTTAATTAAAGAAACGTCGTCATAAATCTGGTAAAACACGACAATCTCTTGATTATGTAAAAATAATCTTACAGCTATTATTTGTATCGTTAAGTTTTCTATACGAAACTTACGATCACTTATCTAAGAGTTAAATTAGTTCCTAAATCATTTATAAAATCAAATTAATTACTTTTAGCCGTGAGAAAAGGAAACATTGAAAATTTACAAATGTGGGGATCAAAGTGTTGTTTCGTAATTTTAAATTTATTTGAAAATGCAAATGATTTCCAGTAAGATAAGATCTGTTGTTTTACCGTGATAATTGAAACAAGAACTGCTTTTAGACATAGATAAATTAAGCTGCAAAAATAAGCTTCGATAAGTTTCGATCAAGAACCTCAGTTGCTTCAGAATCTTGTACTACTTATATGTTAGAAGTATTTTAGAGTACGGCTCCGTAATTTGGTCCCCACACTATGCAATTCATAGTAGCAAAGTGGAGTCTGTTTAAAAAAATACTTAAGAATTCTAGCTTACAAATCTGGAGAACATCGGAAACTAGAGAACTATGCTGAAAGAGTTACTCACTTTACAGAAGTTTCACTCGCCAAAAGAAGACACATTTCAGATATAATCCCTTCATTTAAAATCATAAATGGCATGTATGATTCTTTTTTTATTAATCAACTTAAGGCGATCCACTAGTTCAGGAAAAAATCGAAATCGGAATTCACGCCCTTTATGGGAGGAGTTTAAAAATACTTGAGAAAAGGCTTTTGGAAAGGTTGGAAAAGGTATTTGAAAGTTTTGTTTTACGGGTTGATTTCGTGAAGGCCTGTACAAAATATTAATTCCTGTTTTACGCATTGTTATTGTAATAAAACGGAAATTTAAAATTGATTTCACGAAATTAAGCGACGCGGAGTGACGCGTCCATCTCCCGCTCAGTTCGGGGTGTGACTGAGGTTTGGCGACTGTGGCGTGAACAGTAGTTCTTCGGTGGACGCCATAGGGTTCACTTTGAAAAACCGAATTCGTCGACTAGCGGCCGTATTGTAAAATAACAACGCGAAAATGCATATTTTATTTTATTTTGGGAAGATTGGGGGTAAATATCAACTTTTTTTGCGATCATTATAAAATAAACTGAATTTGCCACATTATACAATAAAACCATAACCGAAAAGGGGTTTATAAATAGGAGAGTTTGGACTTGAAAGTGTGTTTTTTAGACCTTAGGTATACTTTATTTTTTTATAGGCTTATTAAAAGAATGACCGATATTTTTAAGGGCCAAGGTATGTTCTACACGCAGTATTTAATTGAAGCATCTACAATACTTCAAGCGATCAAATTTTCAAAACAAAAACATATGATTTTGTATGATTTTGCATTATTTACTATGGCTTCATCTTAATATAAGGCCGGGATTCACGAGAAAACTTGAAACCTTTTGGATCGACACTTACCGTAGTAATACTAGTTTTTTCAAACCTACCTCAAGAATGACTCGATTATATTATAAATATCGCGATCATGAAGACTTTGATGTACTTTCAAATTCAATTATTACCTTTAGAAGGAACCTGTATATACATCTCCTCACTTAGAGCTATAATATGTGTATAAATGTATATTTATGTTCGTGTATGTATGTGCATGTATGCATGTGTATGAATGTGTGCATACATGGAGTGTGCAGTGTGCACGCATATGCATATGTACACGTTAGTGCAGTGTATGTACGTGTTTTCTAATATTTAATCCTCGTTTTATGCACGTACATGTAATATAATTTATTATTGTGAAAACATATTAAGAATGTTGAGATGAATGTTGTGCTCACCTTTAATTGGAACTGTCACTGTAACCACGTTCAATTTGTAAGCTTAATGTAATAATTATATGTGATGTATTGTTCTGTTGGCGAGCCTACAAACAAAATAAATAATAAATAATTAAAAAAATGTGTTGGATATTGATATATTTTTATTTTATTTTGATCGATAAAAATGTGTTATTAATTACTGTGGAATAATATAACTTTTATTTCTAGTCGTAGGTAGGTACCTACCTATTACCCACTATTTATGCCCACCTACTAGACATTTAAAAATAAATTTGCAACGTTTAAAATCTTTCATATTATTACAAAAATTTTATTTAAGGCCTGTTTTTCCAAAGTGAACTTATTCCAGCACTTCCAAAAACATTTATTCCAAACGGTTATATTTAAAAAAAATATATCATTTTCAATATTTAGATATTGGTCGGGCGTTTACACAATTCATAGCTACACGTACCTACATACATTTACATATTATATCATAGACTCTGTGCTTGTAACTTGATTGTCATATAATCCTTCCTATCCATGCCTATCATGTTCCTTGTTTCCATCCTATCCCATCCCTATGTACCTGTCAGTTTTTGTTACCATAACAATCAGTGTCGTCAATCGAAACTCGCCGTATAAGCATATAATTTTCCGCTCCCCGCATTATCTAACCTAATCCCGCATACCACAGTAAATACCGCGATTAATAAATAATTATACAAGTGTATAAACAAAACCACCCATGAGAGAAAAGAAGTACCACAAGGTTCCGCAGTAAGTCCCTTCCTTCCTATTCATTTATGTGCATTCATTTTTACTTGTGCAGTGGTCTATCATACATCTGAAAACATCCGCATCCACACAAAACACACATCAGATAAAGATATCAAAGTGTAAAATACAATTTTTTCAACAAAAATAACAAAACAATTTTTAATATCTATCTATTTCAATTACTTCATCAATTAATTATAGCAAAAAATTTAGGCAACATTTTATGGTGGTAGGATTTTCTTTTACATTTTTCCACTTTCTACATAATTTCAATTTATTACTAATGTCTATTGACGGAATGTTTCAGAGAATTTGAAAGTTGATATTTATGTTCCGTGAAAGTCTTAAGTTCTGTTATTATCCAAGTACTACAAAACAAGTGGCCATTATGAAATTTCCGTATTGTATTTTGGACGTATTAAGACGATATATAAACATAAAAGAGATGTAGAATATTTTCTTAGTCCTTCTCACTTTCTCACTAGGAGATCCTATGCTGAAGGAAGCTAGCTTTTGGATAGAGGGTTTTCAGCGACTTCTGTAGTACCACTTCATGGTTTGGGTATGGTTTTTTCAGTAACTGTTATAACGATATTTTATTAAATGAAGACAATATTATCGAAACTCAATCGAAAATGTGTAGACAGAAAATCAGAAAAAGATATTGGCATCTGTGGGACTCGCACCCAGGACCCTTTTCTTACTTGACAAGTGTTCTATGACGATGTTTTTAAAATGAGAGTCAGCTCTTTCTCTGATAATTCCTCAATTACATACCGTCACTTAAGTTTTTCGAAAATGAGAACGAACTTACAAACCCTTGGAGTGACCCATGTATGGCAGGGGTGTTTATAATCCAATAAATGGTTCCCGGGGCGGCGTTACCCATATCCTTCTTCCAAATTGCATATTTACCGGGTGACGGGCTTACGTATCCATCACTCCAACTGTGGTGCAAGGCGATGGGTCGAGAGCGTCCGGCTGGAGAGGTCTAGAATAGGTCTTCCTCAACCAGTCTCTCCTGATCCGGCCCGCCACGCAATAGGTGGGCAAAAACTTCCTATGTAGGTGGGAAAATGCTCCAATGCAATAATTAATAAACATAAATATCCTCAAAACTACTGAACATCCCGCAATTAAATACATCTTTTGGCCAGAAAAACCATAATTTCTATGCTACAAAATTATATAATGCCCTTCCACTTGACGGCCGGCGTAGTGCAGCGATAAGGCGCTTGACTCGCATTCCGAAGGTCGCGGGATCGAATCCCGGCGTGGCAAATAAATTTTATTTGATTAATTTGTGTATTTCACAATTTATTAATTTCAAATAATATATAGTATATTTGCGGCACGTTCCAGAGTGGAAGATGCTCTCAGTATCGCCCAGGTGTAAGACCACCATTCAGAATTGAAACGTTGCTTGAAATGGCTTCTGCCGTGTTTGGTGACCAGATCTGAATAGCCAGGTACTTCCCCACCTTCCTCTTCCCCACCTTCTTCCTCACCCCACTACCTCTCCTTCCCCTCCCCACTGCCTTCAGCCTCACAACATACCCCAATTGGGGATGCCATAGTCCCACTAGCCCCAGACGGGAGCACTTGGGACTCTTGTGCGGTATTTATGTAAAAAAAAAAAATTGAAATTGATATTAAGAACACCATGGAGATACAAATGTTTAAAAAAGACATCAAATTATGCTTAAGTGGGAATGCTGTCCTTGTTCTACTGGTATTACAATGGAAGATGCTCCGAGGAACTAGCGTCATTGATCCCCTCGGCACCTGTGCGTGGTCGGGAAACACGCCAGACACGCGCCCAACATTTGTACACGGTTGACATTAGTCACATGAGAACGGGTCATTTCTACGACTCGTTCTTGAGTTCAACGGCTGTGGAACGATTTGCCAGTCTCTGTGTTTCCTCCCTCCTACAACATGGGTCTCTTCAAGACCCGTGTTCACTCCTTCCTTTCCTCAAAAAGACCCTCCACACAGCATCTTCAAAGATGACATAGGCCCTGAGGGAAGTTATTTTCCTTAGGGCCTCCTGTGTGGAGTTAATGTAAAAAAAAAGTAAGCAGGAAGATGAGGAAATCATTAAAATTATGAAGTAACCCCAATACAACCTGCAGACAACAAACATAAATACTTTCATTTTATTTATTGTTTATTTGTGAAAATCAAGAAACTAGAAGATGAGGAAATAAAAATCAACACCCATTCAGCAACATATAGTCCGCCTCGGAACAGGAATACCTAGTGAGGCGGACTGTAAACAAACCACTTTACTTTGTATTTTTACTTATTTTGTAATTTTACTTTATTAATATTGTCATTACAAAAAAAAAGGTGGGAAGAGTTCAATTGAAAGAGACGCAATTGGATCAGGTAAGGTTAGAGGATCTGGGTTTCTTTTCCGTTGCGACCGTTAGCTCATTTATTTGGTGTCTTTATCTGTTTCAAATTTTCATTGGGAATTGTTTATATTATTTCCTTCAAATTTTATAGAAAAATATCTACAAGATATGTCTTACTTTGAGCGATGTGAAAACTTGAGTAAGTATCTGACGGTGAAAAATCTTTCTTGCCTATTTATCTCACCATCATTAGAGATATACCTAATAGTATTACTAACGAGAAAATACCAGCTCAGCTCAGGTATCGGTAACCAGAGTATAATTACATATCTTTCTTATTTTATTCTCACTTAATTGCCACCTATTAGAGAAATAACAGAGCCGTACATAACAACGTGGTTCAGCCTATTCACTTAGATGAAAATAGGAAATCAGTCATTTCATTCTTCTTGCGTGAAACCAAACTGTGGGTTATGAATAACTAACTAACTAACTAACCATCACGCCGTTTCCCCGCAGGGGTAGGCAGAGAGGACGGACCGCCAAACAACTCGATCTTGGCACACACTCCTTGCCTCGTTCACATTCATACATCGTCTCATGCATGCTCTTCTATTGTTCCGACTCTTCACATGGCCCGATTCAAGTATCTGATTCACTTGGTCGTGCCATGTCTTCCTCGGGCGTCCCCGACTTCTTCTTCCATTCACATTTGCGTCATATATTCTCCTTACACTCCTTTCCTCGTTCATTCGCTCTACATGTCCAAACCATCTGAGCGTCCCTTTCTTAATCTTACTCATCACGCTTACATCAGCCTTGCATTCTCCGCGGATCTCAACATTTCTGACACGATCGTACGTTATGAATAATAATAATATATTAGTAGGTAGGTAAGTGATATTTAACATCATAGTGATATTTAACATCACCGTGATATTTAACATCACAGTGATATTTAACATCATAGTGATATTTACCAACATAGTGATATTTAATATCACTGTGTTGATATTAAACATCATAGTGAAATTTAACATCATAGTGATATTTTTTGTATCACCTGCTGCATTTAATATTGAAAGGCAAGATAGAGGGTCGCCGAGGGCGTGGTAGGAGACAAATGTCTTGGCTGCGAAATATACGAGGGTGGACCGGCATTAGAAGTGTGGAGGAGCTATGCCAACGTCGGGGGGACCTGATACGGCACACAAAGAAGAAGAAGTGATATTTAACATCAGAGTGATATTTAACATCATCATTATCACAGGGATTTAACATCATCATTAAATGGGTGGAAAATGTGTTATGCATAAAAATAGAACAACCATTATAAAATCATGATGAAAGAGAAAGGGGCCTTATTGGCCCGGAGCTCTGTATGCCATAAATTCAAAAAGTCAAATATTGGCCCAGAGCTCTGTATGCCATAAATTCAAAAACATGCAAAAAGCAGATAAACGTCTTTGGATGAAATTTGTACTTGTGGGAAGCAGGTATGAGTAACGTCCATTTATTGGATAACCAACACCTCTGTTATAATTAACCCCAAGTGGTTCGCTACGTTGGGTTTATGGGGTGAATTTGTCCGGGTCTTAGCGGTAGTTGCGCCTGCCCACCTGCTGCATGGCGGTCCGAATCAGAAGAGACTGGTTGAGGAAGACCTTTTGACCTCTCCAACAGAACTCTCTGCAAAATCGCCTTGTACCATAATGGGAGGGATAGAGTCACTCCTGGACTCATCGACCCCCAGATCCCTACCCACCCCTCATACCTTTTTCTTTCCCAGTACCTACTTCCTCTCTTCCTTTCCTAAGAAGACCCTTCACAAAGCATGCCCAAAGATGATTGAGGCCCCGAGGGGAATTATTTTCCTCTAGGCCTATGTGTGGGGCTAATGCAATGACCGTGAGATTCTTTAATCTTAACTAACGAAAATTCTTACTAAACAATGTAATTTTGGTTGCAATGTACGTTAACATAATTATTTTTATTTTCATAACTTTTTTTTAAGTTTTCTTTATTCATTGGATTTTTTTATTACATAAATTGGGGATTTTTCGACCACCATGCTAGACACATGCCCGTGTTGTGTACTTACATAACATAATAAATGTATGCCGCCGTTCTTACAATAGGTGGTGTAACGATTAATTTTTGCAATTTAAGCGGTTGATATGGGTTCGATTCTCGGGCGTGGCAATTTAAAAAAACATGATATCTACTCAAGTTCAAAACAAATCCCGAAAAAAACGTAATTACCTACCCAAGAAGATAATGGTTTTGGTTCACGTAGATATAGTAAGCCTTCTAGCTTTTAAAAGCTTTCCTTTCACAACGTGCGCACTAACTAACCCGTTTTTTTATCATCAACCCATAACCTTACAAAAGCCGTTACGTAATTACAATTTCAGTTAGATGCACCCGTTCCTTTTGTTGGTATCATTTCATTCCATTTTTACATCTCGCGTCAAATCTGCTCCAAATGTGTGCCACGGCCCACGTGCCCTGCTGCCGTTGGCGCATGCTAAAATCTTTCTTTAAGGGCGCAACCTGTAATTTTCTCTCCCGAATGAAACAACGGCAACTCCCCAAACATAGCGCCCTCATTGTGCACCGGTAACACCATTATCATTATTATTATTAGGATTTTCTGTCCGTTATTGTTATTTATTTACGGTTATTGAATAACGGGAACCCCCAAGGATTAAGGCCGCGCCCTGCCCTACCCCCTTTAGCCCCTTTGGCCGTGGGAGACTAGAAAATAACAAAAAAGTTTGTGGAAAATTGTATTAAACTAACGTATTTTTGACTGAGCTTAGATAAGTCCTATTTTTCCTGTAAATTTGATTGAACATTCCAGTTCCGGTTCAAAATGGTGGCCGTTTTAATGGTTCAGTGAAGAATATTTTTTCAAACGTGAAATCGTCGTGTTTATTTTTTGGTCTTTCATATTCGACTTTTTTTCATTATTATGATACCTACCTGACTGAAGAAAGTTGGGAAATGTAATTATTGTCATTGGGATGGTGATTTTTTTTGGAAAAATTTTATAATTCCTTATATGAAATTTTAAAAAATAATATGAGATATAATATATACGGTTCATACGGTGGGTATTTAAGTTCCAACCTACTTACAAATCTTATGATTTCAGAGGAAATTTTGGTTTTAATTTATGAAATCTAGAATAACGAGAAAATTAGAAAAATGCATTTTAGTCGCGAGTTCTACTATTGGAACAGAACTACATACTAGTTTATACAGAACATTTTCATCCCGAGTAAAATCCTGATTGTGTCCGGCTAGTCTCCTCATGTGTCAGTTCAATTCTTTATTATGTCCAAGTGTCCAGGGATGCGTTTTTGGCCTCCAAACCAAAATGACACTACATACATTATTATCAATGTATTTTTATTATTATTTAAAATCTAGTATTAAGTAGGGTAATAAGTAATAAGTGTAGGGTAATCAGCTCCAAGAGTACTACTTTTAAAATTTTAACTTAAATCTACTAACACGACAATGTTTTAATTTTTTTTCTTTATACAATAAAATCTCTATTCATCTACATTTACGGGTACTAAATAATCGTATTGGTTAAATTGGTACCATCAAAAAACAAAAATTAAAATGCCAGTACGTTAATTTTGCGAACTCTTCCAAACCAAGTTGCTAGTTTGCAAACTGTTATTCACAAGAGTATGCAATATTTTGCTAAACAACCACATATGTCACATTTATATTCTTCCGTATAATGCATTTATCTTGGCACTATTTAAAGCATCTAATAGATTAAATTCAGTCCTATAATCTCCTTGCATAGTTCCAGCGAGCTAGTAGATACCTTTCCCGCATTAAATAATAAAAATTTAAAAATGAAGCCTCGTACGATAACGTTTTAAATATATTATTTTCGTCTTCTCCGTTTCCTTCTCTGATTTTAGAAAAAAAATAATATAGTTTTAAAAAAATCATAAAACAAAATAAACCAAAATCTTAAATTGAGTACCCCCGTACTCTTGCGTATTCACCCTACGCGCACTCTTGTACATACACCCAGCTATTCCTGAAGTTTTCATATATTCCTCTTGCCCAGAATACTAATGGAGGGAAACAATTATTATACCGAGTCAGTGGACATCTTCAATTTATTTTTAAACAAATATAAAATATTGTTACTGAGGCAGTTCAGTTATGTACAATAAATACTGTATATTTCTTACTATTCATTTGTAAAAGCCCCGAAAATGGGCGTTAATTAATAAATAAATAAATACAGAAGGTATGTAAGCTACTAGAAAATGCTACCGAATTCAATTCCGTTGTTTGTGTAATCTATCACAAAGGAATATAGTACTTACAAAAATTACATAACGTTTTGAAAATGAACAATTATTTGAAAAAAAATTACACAAATTTGAAAGTCTTATCGCAAGACTAGAATATTGCCAATTTGTACTTCCAAACATGTGCAGCGATATGTGCTGTCTCCATACCTATCAAAGTGGTATTAATATGGCCGTTGGGTACTCTTATGAACCGCGTACTCTTGGAACACCTTACCACACCAATATAGTATGCTGCTGACCCATTCAACCCTGTAAGTGATAAACTAGGAAGGTGCTTAGGAACCCAAAGCTCGCGGTAAACTTTTTGCAGGAATATTCCCACAAAACAATCAATTCTCCCATTAAAGCGAACAACTAACTGTTTCGGGCGATGCGATGTAAGAAAAATGTTGATTTATAATTTCCCCGGCTGTCGGAGAAATTCTTATCCCTCGGCTGAGAGCAAAAGCTGCGCCGAGAGCTTTTCGCCTTTTGTCGGCGATAATCCCACTTACTCCATAAATCTGCCGGATTCCCCTTGGCGCTTTGTTCCCCACAATGCCACAATGGAAACATGTTGTGAATTTGTGTGTTCGCCGTCTTTTATTAACACAATGTATTATGTGTTCACAACAGTAAATGCTTTTAGAATAATGTCATTGTGTACTTGTTTGGGAAACGATTATTTTCTAATATTTCTCATGCCCTTCGCGTTATTTATTAGTTAGATGGATTAAGGCGCAATGAAACATATTGGAAGCATTTTGAATTTAATATTATGCAATGTTTTTGTGTGCTGAGTACCGTATCAAAGAGAATATGGTTCTTAATATTACTAACTACCTATTTGCCTTCTTATAATTAGGGGTGTTACTTCTTATTATTACAACTCAAAGCCCCAAAAAATTTTTTATTTTTATTTGACCTTTCTATATGCGAAATACATTTTCATACCACGATTAGGTATCAGAGAACTCTCCTTGTTTATTTATTTATGGACTCTTTAGGGGCTTTTACATATGACTCAAAATATACAGTATTTATTATACATAACTGAACTGCTTCAGTAACAACATTTTCTTTTTGTTTGGTGATACTAAATTGAAGATGTCTACTGACTTGGAGTAATTATTTATCTCCATTAGTATTCTGGGCAAAGAGGAATACATATGATAGTCAGTCCTGAAATAAATCCTGACTTGTAGTATTTGTTAATTTATTTATTTATTGCTTCTTCACAATTTAAATACATATTTTAGCATGTAATTATTAACCCCATTAGGGTTCGCCTGTGTCGGAGTTAATAATATTACATAGAGGAATCCGAAAGCTTATTAATTCGAGCAATTCAGGACTATCAACTACATCATTCTGACAATTTAAGGATATTCAAATCATTGAAAAGAGTTTAAACAAAATTTCTATAAAACGTAAGAATTTATTTTGAATTCTTTCAAAAGCTTGTACATACATGAATATTATAATGTGGGTTCCAACGGGAGAATTGTACTCAAGTTGACTTCTAACAAATATATATTAGGCTGTGCTATTCTGTTGGCTGAGACTATCTTAAAATTGGTGACCGGACAACTTAGAATCATGCAAAAAAACCTCCTTTGAAATTCATTAAAAGTGATAAAAAATATATAAAATTTACTTATTTTAATTTTAAACTTAATGAGTAAGATCTCTAATTGTAATATTTAAATAAATGAAGACAATATTAGGGAAACTCAATCAAAAATCTGAAAACATAAAATCAGAAAAAGAGAACTTATCTATTTCTGATTTTTGCTTTTTGCAGATTTTCGATTGAGTTTCGCTTATATTGTTTTCATTTAATTAAATAAAATGTCGGTGTTTTTTTATCATTTTAGCGGTCACGGAATTGTTAAAATGTATTATTATTAAAAAATAATATCATTTAAAAAATATCAACCCTACTAAAAAATGTTCATATCAATATTCAAGTCTTTCAAATCGCACAATCGCGCAATTAGTGTATAAAATTTTAATCTTACGAAAGCTTTCCAATTTTATTAGTTCGTAGAAGATTAAACACTAAACATGTTCGTAAAATCGTATCCGGCGCGGTGAATAATATCGTTTTGACATGTTGGTTGTACCACAAACATTTTTTTGTTTCTGTCGAAGTGGTAAACCTAGCAATTAGTGTAATGGTGTTGATTAATTACTACAGAGGTCCTCTGGTGACCTTCCGTGTTAGGGGCCCATGAAAACACCATAAATGTACACTGTACAGGTCACCTCTGGGAATAGAGCCTCCAGATCGGGGCTTCGACTCGGAGGCTTTCATGATTCTGGGTCGTAAAAAGTTTAATTTTGAAATTTTCTTCGGCAACACGATTTTATCACGTATGTTAATGTTTACGCGTTGTCGCTAACAAACTTTATCCAGCGACGCGACGTTGAAGTTAGTTTAAAATTATTGCGAACAGAGAAATAAGTAATTTTGAAAAAAAAAACTAAGTACGTATAGTTTGTGAATTGTGTTTTTCAACACTCAACCTTATTTGAGGTTAATTTGATCGAACCTTGATAAATAAATTTATGTCAAATCGATCTACAAAACGAATTGTATACATTTTGCTTTGAAGGGTTTTAATTTTCTTTAGGTAGGTACTATTGTTACTTTAAAATGTACATAGGAAGTAAAACTCTTCAAAACAAAATGTTTAGAAATTGTTACATAGTTAATGCCTAAAGGGTTGTACACATTTGAGTAGTGGTTCAATCTAAGTAGATAGGTCTAGGTACGTCCATCAACTCAAATCATTGCTCCAACTTGGAAGAGAGGATACAAAGTGTTTTTTACAGGCTTTATATTTTATTCTTTTATAGGCTTATTAATAGACTTATAAAAAAACTGACCGATATTTTTAAGGGCCAAGATATGTTCTACACCCAGTATTTAATAGAAGCTTCTATAATACTTCTAAGCGATCCAATTTTCAAAAGAATTTTCTGAGGATTCACTGTTCGCAATAGAGTATGTAGGTACTTCATCACACCGCGTTTAAAAATGATATTTACGCCGGAAGTTCACAAAATAAAATAAAATATGCATTTTCGCGTTGTTATTTTACAGTACGGCCGGCAGTCGACGAATTTGGATTTTCAAAGTGAACTCTATGCCGTTCACCGAAGGGCTACACAACTAGTCACGCCCGTTTTTTTATCAGTTCGCCCCCGAACGGAGCGGGAAACGGACGCTGGGCTCCGCGTCGCTTTGTTTCGTGAAATCTATTTTAAAATTCTGTTTTATTACAATAAAAAATGCGTAAAAAAGGGGTTAATGTTATTTAAAGGCCTTTACGAAATCAACCTGTAAAAAAAATTCTCAAATACCTTTTCCAACCTTTCCAGAAGCTTTTTCTCAAATATTTTTGGCGTGAATTCCGATTTAGATTTTTTCCGGACTATTGAATCGCCTTAAGAATGTAGGCATCAATGACTATGTTCACGAGCGGCGGGATGTCTATAGACATTGGCAGGTACAGATAGTTTAACAGCAATTGTTTAACTACTTTGCAATTATTGCAAATTGTTAAAACAGTGGTGTTAACAGAGATCTGAAACTAGCCCTGATAATAAATAGGTGATGTGGTGAGTGAAGTAGGAAAGTTGACTGAATGAAATCGAAATGAAAAATCTGAGAACCATGTATGGTTCAACTATGATCGAACTACGACGCCGATAAGCGCTTTCAAGAAATTGGGCAGCAGGGAGAGAAAGGTAGACGTGATGACTTGGGTCAGGTCGTTTCGCAAATCTCGGAGTCTTAGAAGAGTATTAATGTACAGATAAGGCAAAATGTATTTACCCGGTACGTTGTGAGTTCTTGGTAAATGTGGTGTATAGGTTAGTCGTAGTTTCACATGCCTTCAGTAGTTGCCATTAGTATAGTTAATTATACGAAGTTTTTTGGTATCTCCAAAGAATTCAGTAAAGTATTATTTTAGAATAGTATCATCTATTGCAACTTGTAATCTCAACGTACGATTTTATTTGGAAGTTTCTCAACACTTTCCAGTAGTCTTAATCATTTGAATTAACAGATCACGCCTTTGGCAAAACGTCGTGACGATTAGTGGTGAAAGATTTTATGAAATTGGCGTCAGTATCCAAAATACATTAGGCCATAGCATTATGTTTTAACATGGAATAAAATACTACAATATCTACTTTACCTTTAGATAGAAGTACTTCAATAGCGACCTGTTTTTTTTACATCCATCCAGCTTTGACCAAAAGGCTAATAAAGATATAAGGTACAACTGAATAAAATATCAATTTCATTTTTACATACCCTTTCATCGAGACATATGATCCTTCCATCGCCATTCATAACGCGAGACGGAAATATCAAGTGATTGTCACATCATCTTTATTATCAATATAAACCAGACATCCAAATGGAGAAATAAAGCTCACCCATAGCTCCAGTGTTCCGAGCAGCCTACCTGCGCAACGTGAATTCATTCAAAGCTCAAAACCATCGTTTGTCGACTACGCCTCTTTTTTTGCAATCAGGACACAAAAGAGGCTTCAATGGATCACCGGAAGGGGTGTTTCATTACCGGAGATCCTGACTACGCTGCTTGTTGTTGAGTTCCTACAGTATACTGTGTTTCCCACCCATTGGGTGTATGGTGGTTAGGTCTGCATCTGGTAGCTACAATGGGCTTGAATATTACGAACCCAGAACGTGAACACTACGTACAGCCTGAACACCGGACCGATGGATCGCAGCGGTGCCGGTGTATAGGTGAGCGCGGAACAATGTGTATCGCTTTATCGCTGCCGCGTTGAAAGAGTTGAATGCTTTTATTGCGTTCGTTGTTGGCCTTTATCGAACACAGCGGAGAGTTGGGCTTTATGCGAGCTTTGTGATTGCTGCCTGTTTTGTTACTTTATTATGAATATAATTTTGGATAGGAATTACGTCATTAGAACCGAAGGTTGTCTGTAGAACCCGTAAAAATACAATAGTATAAGTATATATTTATCTAATAATTAAATTTATAAAAGTCAAAGTTTAAGAATTGGAGCATCAGAGACGTTCTTGTCTTACGAATTCCCTTTTATTCGTCATAAAAACTTTTCCTGGAGTGGGGATCTAACCAACAAAATATCATCCACTACGATCGACCACTATAACACGGGTGTCAGCCTAGCATGGTGGTCGAAAAATCCACAAATAATGAATAAAGAAAAATTTTAAAAAATATTAAAAAAAAAAAAAATTTACGTGCTGTTTCAGTAGAAGTAAAGTCACAAGGAGGAAATCCATAATTGGTTTTATTTTGGCTATATAATACTATGTACAAACTGAAAGGGGCGGGACTGGTACGAAAAAGGTGTTGCCCAGTGCATGGTTCTTATGCCCATGCCATAAGGGTCACTTCAAGAATCCAAATTCGTACAGTGCGGGCGGTATTGACTGATGTCAAAAATAACAACGAGAAAATGCGTATTTTATTTTATTTTGTGAAGTTCGGGCGTAAATATCAATATTTTTTGCAATTATTATAAAAGAAACTAAATTTGCCACATTATACAATAAAACCAAATCCGAAAGGGGGTTTATAAATAGGAGAGTTTGGACTTGAAAGAGTTTTTTATAGACCTTATACTTTATTTTTTTAAAGGCTTATTAAAAGACTTATTAAAAAAATGACCGATATTTTTAAGGGCCAAGGTATGTTCTACACGCAGTATTTAATTGAAGCATCTATAATACTTTTAAGCCATGAAATTTTCAAAACAAAAACATATGATTTTGCATTATTTACTATGGCTTCATCTTAAAGGCTAGTTGCTGCGTGAAACTGAAATAATCATAGAACTTGAACAGAACTTACATAGCCACTGGAGCGCCTTTTGCCACAATATGGCACTATTTAAAATACCTCGGAGTGCTTTGCTGCCAATTTCGGCAAATTATTATTAAAGGCTAGTTGCTGCATGAAACTGAAATAATCACAGAACTTGAATAGAACTTACATAGCCACCGGAGTGCTTTTTGCCACGATATGACACTATTTAAAATACCTCGGATTGCTTTGCTGCCAATTTTGGCAAATTTCCCCTTATTTGTAAGTAATTAAGTAGAAGTTTACGATTTTTTAATATTTTTTTATAAATCCTACGAATATGTGCTAATCGACAAAAGATAGGTAAATTAATTGGCTATATAGAAATATAATCAGTTTGTATGTCTCTGTATAAAAATTCGGAGATATGATTTTTTTAATGTGGGTGGAAAAATATTCAAAATCATTAAGTATCGAAAAAATTCGAGCAATCGGAGAAAAAAGTTTTAAATTGCGCTGTCACTCCAGTAGATAGAAGGTGAAAATAACTTCAAATATTTGATGTACCTATTCATCTTTTTTTTTAAACAACCCTTCTTAAGTAATTCTTTAATTCATTTGAATGCTGATCACCTTTGGCAATTAAAACAACATATTTGGTTTTAGACCTTTCACTTTATCTATGACTTAAAAATAACTAGAAATTTAATATACTAAATACATATATTTAATTTAGGTAAGAGAGCTATTTCAGAACATATGCTCGTGTCATTTGACTCATTACGTCAACAGATTCATACAAAACTTTCCATTGTATCACGCGCGAGCCCCATTGAAAAATGGGGCCTCTTCCGCTGGTAACCCGAGAGCACCGGAAGGGGGTGGTTCCGGGCGGGGCTGGAGTCCCCGAGGGTGGCGGAGCACCCTACCCAAACAGCATACCGACTACTAACTCCTGCGCTAACTGGGCCAGGTGAGGGTCGGCTGACAGCTGCGGGGGAGGGGCCATCCCCGCGACTCCAGAATTTTCACTAAATAATACAGCTATTGCTTTGTCAACAATGCAAAGAGCTAACGGACTAATTGTGCAATTTTGATCGAAGAATATTTTTAATGATTTCGGGTAGTTCTATTTCAATTAAACTTTTGCGTTAGGTATCATATTGCGAGTGTATTACATTACAGCTCTTAGGTATATTGAGAAAAATAATTCTAAACCCTAAGATTTTCCATACCATTTCAAGCACTCCTTGCTTTGAAGTCATACTTATGTATGCGGCCGGACCAACTGTCGCCGGACCAAACGTCATGGAACGATGTATATGCATCTTTAGGTGAATATTCGAACAAGAATTTTGCTCTTCTTTTTGGACACGTAAACCTTACAACTTATGTTAACTTAAAACACATACAATTAAAAGAAGTAATTTTGGCACATCTAAGTAAATAATTTACATTTACTCTAATAACTTTTTACTAGTTTATAAAAGTAAATTTTTTATTTAAGAAAGACAAATATTCCCGGGTTACGAATAACCCAACAATATTTGAAAATCTCTACCACTACCACGACAGTAAGCCGAAAATGTTGCTTGAGTCATGATGGAGGACTTAGCCAGCCAAGGAATCGAACAAGGAACGCCTGAGTGGGACCCAAACGCGATGCCCACTCAACCACTGACCGGTCCAAAGGCCGGTATGTACACAAGAATATAATATCAATGAACCTAAGATATAAATATCAAAATATAACTTAGATATTTTTTTAGTCCTTTTTACTAGAAGATCCTGTGTTGAGGCCAACCCTCATTTTGGGAAGCAGGTGTGGAAACCGCCGCCCCGGGGACCATTTATTGGATAACAAACATCACTGCCATAGGTCACCCCAACTGGTTCGCTACGTTTGATGACTTAGCGGGGGTGCCCGGATTCATGGGGTGAGGTTTATCTTGGTCTTGGCAGCAGGTGAGTTTGCTCACCTACTGCGTGGCGGGCCGGATTGGGAAAAACTGGTAGAGGGAGACTTCCCGATCCATCGCCTTGCACCGCAGCGGGAGAAATGGCTCCATACATTCGTCATTCCTGAAAATATTTACTTAAGATTACTACCCAACCCTCATACGTTTTTTCTTCTTCTTTTTTACTTTGGATCCGGCCCGCCACGCAGTAGGTGGGCAGACACATCCGCTGCCAAAATCCGGACAAGCCTGACCCCATGAACCCGGGCACCCCTCCTACGTCACCAAACGTAGGGAACCACTTAGGTGACCTATGGCAGAGGTGTTGGTTATCCAATAAATGGTTCTCGGGGCGGCTGTACGCATACCCGCCTCCCAAATTGAAACTGTTACTAAACAAATTACTTATCTGATCGGAGATTGATCGATCGAGAAATTGCGAACAATGGCCGTTACAGATACAAATTATGAGGTAGTGCTAGGCTATCGAATAAAAATCCTAATTTTTTTTTACTCATTTCGTATAATTTCTCACTAATAATTAGAAAATTAAATCACTAAGTGGCTTTAAATCATACACTTTATCACTTAAGTTAATTAACTTTAACGTAAAAAGATAAAATAGTAATAAGTAGAGCTTAATCGAACCCCAGGACACTTGATTGCCTTTACCTCGCATCGTGTAACCTGTAAAATTCAATCAATATGGTGCCCGTAAAAAGGTCGTACGCGTTCATTAGGATTTAAAGTTGGAAAACTCGTTTTAATCGCTGTTGATTGGATAGGCTCCGCTGCTCTCGGCCAATGGAAATGCGGGGAGGAGTCGCTTCAGAGTTACCAGGTGAAGAAAAATAATATTATTGCCATAGATAATTTTTAATTACCCCGCAATAAAAAATAAGGGCCTTTTATTGATAAATGTTGGAGATTGGTAATTGAACTCGTGTTTTTAGTAATTAACTTATTTAAAAAGGCGCACTCTCCACGTGAAGTTCAGTTAAAATGTAATTAAAAAGTCAATTAATATTTATGTTTATAATTTTGTCGTGAAATTTAGGTACTAATTTTAATTTCTTTGCCATAAGATGGTTCTAGATTTATGAAGGCAATGAATCTTTGATTTAACATTAAAAAAACATCATCATTCTTGTTGAGAACTATGCCTTGATATACCTACGAGTACCTACCTACCTATGTATATCGGTAAACTTACCCAAGTTACTTAGGGAACGTACCCATACTACGTGACCTGTTCGGGGGGGGGTTTTTCAAAATACTACGCTTGGTACAAATGAGCGGCGGGGGCCATAGGTTTTTGGTCACCGGGAGGGGGAGGGGTGGGGGGGGGGGGTTAAAAATTGCAAAAAGTTGGTCACGTAGTATGGGTACGTTCCCTTACATTTATTGAATAACCAACACCTCTGCCATAGGTCGTTACGTTTACTCCAAAGTTCGCTACGTTTGGTGTCGTGTTTGACCGTCTCTTGGCGGCGTAGGCGTCTGCTCAAGGGCGGATCCAGATTTTTTTCTGGGGGGCTGCACACGGGGCGGACGGGCAAAAAAAATCAACAATTACTGTTGTTAGAAATTTCTATTTCTACACAAGTTCAAGTATGTATAGGAAGGTTTATGAAAGTGTCAAAACAATAGAAAAATTAAATGTTTAATAAAGACAGTTTTTGCTTCTAAGTATGTACTGTGATGAAATCTCCACAGTACACAAAATATTGTCTACACAAAATGTGCCCCCGTGCCCCCCCTTCCCTAAATCCGCCCTTGCGTCTGCTCACCAACTGTCTGGCAGGCCGGATCGTGAGATACTGGTTGAGGGAGATTTTTTAACCTCTCCTGCCGGACTCTCTCGGAACATTGCTTTGCACTGCAGTGTGTGATTAGCATCTGCAGTAGTAGTAAGTTTTATTTAAGTAGGTACTGTTTTTTTTAGATCCTTAGACGTTTTCTTCAAAATATTGTGTAGGTAATTCATCTATTTTGATTTCTTCAAGCCCGGTACAACTATTTTCAGATCGAAACTTAACTTCTATCATGAGTAAAGATAAAGAGCTTTAAAAATATCACTTGCCTACTGATATAGTTGGATCCACCACAATTATTTATTGTTCAATAAGAAACTTTTACGAAAAGCGGTTTTCAAAAGCATCAAGCGAAACCGGTAAGTATTTTAGTACATAATTTGTTAACTCCATTAAGAATTTTAATTATGAACCTTCAAGTTTGATCAAATCTCTCGCAAATAGCCGCGATCATCCTGCCATGGCCGAAAGCTGAAACATACAATGTAATAATACATTAAATGCATGGGTACTGTACGGGTACGTACCCAGGACCTACCATAAAGTAAGAGTTTGGTACTCGTGGGTGCCCCTCCCCCCCGTCTCTCCCCTGTCTCCTTCCCCGCCCTAACCCTCCCGCCCTCCCCTCCCCTCCCCGCCCCGCCCGCCGCCCGCCGCCCGCATGGCAGCGCCGAACAATTTCATTATTGTTAGTCGAGAAGTTTCCCTCGCGGGTTTAATTGGCGAGCGTGTCCGCGGGCTTTTCGAATTCGAATTTCGAATACGAATTTGTCACAAGATGGCCACCGTAGATTTGGAACGCCGTTCTGTTTACGAATTTGAAAATAAGTGATTTGCGTGTTATTTTTGGTTTTTAATCCATGTGATTAATTTTGACATTTTCGTGTGCATACTTTTTGAGACGCAAATGATATAAAAGTTAAGTTTTTTGTGAGTGAATTTACGTATGTTGATGATGGAGATGAATTTTTGTAATTTTTTATACTGAAAAATTAAATAAAAATGAATTGTGCCTATTATCAACAGCAACGAGATGGGCGTTGCTTGCCCTATGTGCCTGCAGGAAATATGTACACATCTGAGGTTTGTTGTTTTTCTTTTTTTTTCCATTCAAAAGTATTTCTTGTCTCTATCGAGAAATTTATGTAAAACTTTTTCCAGCTCTTGTTAAGAAAAGCATGTCATGAAAGTGCAATGCAGACATGAAAGTCATCATGTGAAACTCTTAATTTTCTCTCTCTTTATCCGTAAAATTTGCTCACTGCCCCCTTTAATAGATTTTAACATAATGTTACTTTATTGAACACGGTCAGGGTAATTTTAATAATGCGGATTCCCCTTTCGAAGAGTTGAAATAAAATATTTAGGAATATTTTATTGCAGTTTTATTAAAGGTATTTTTGAGTCGTCATAATATTATAACTTTAACAATTATTATAAGCAATAATTATCAGCCTGAAACACTCATCCACATTGAAAAATCTTCCGAGAAAAAATACATGACGCCAACGGGACTTGAACCCGTGTCCTCTCGATTGCCGGTCGATTGCTCTGACCACTGAGCTATGGCGGCTTATCTCGTACCCGCCAAATGATTCAATATATGCTAGTGTTTCATTCAACAATTACTGCTTATTATATTTTTTCCACCTGAAAACAACCAACTTTATTTTTGCGAGAGAAACATTGTAAGTGTTAAATCCCTCGCTAGGTGGCGTCGAGACAAATTATGTCTTCATTTATTGGGGAAATACTTAAACTTGTCAAATATTAATTATTATTTTTTTTAATTGTAAAACTAACGTTTTTAAGACAAGATTTTTTATGCATAGCACAAAGGGTAACAATTATTATAAGCAATAATTATCAGCCTGAAACACTTTCTCTCGCAAAAATAAAGTTGGTTGTTTTCAGGTGGAAAAAATATAATAAGCAGTAATTGTTGAATGAAACACTAGCATATATTGAATCATTTGGCGGGTACGAGATAAGCCGCCATAGCTCAGTGGTCAGAGCAATCGACCGGCAATCGAGAGGACACGGGTTCAAGTCCCGTTGGCGTCATGTATCTTTTCTCGGAAGATTTTTCAATGTGGATGAGTGTTTCAGGCTGATAATTATTGCTTATAATAATTGTTACCCTTTGTGCTATGCATAAAAAATCTTGTCTTAAAAACGTTAGTTTTACAATTAAAAAAAATAATAATTATAACTTTAAGATGAAGCCATACTAAATGATGCAAAATCATACAAAATTATATGTTTTTGTTTTGAAAATTTGATGGCTTATAAGTATTATAGATGCTTCAATTAAATACTGCAAAACACTTTCAAGTCCAAAGTCTCCTATTTATAAACCCCTTTTCGGATGTGGTTTTATTGTATAATGTGGCAAATTTAGTTTCTTTTATAATAATCGCAAAAAAAATTATATTTACGCTCGAACTTCACAATGAAATATGCATTTTCTCGTTGTTATTTTTGACATCAATCAATACGGCCCGCACTCTACGAATTTGGATTCTTGAAGTGACCCTTATGGCATGGGCACAAGAACCATGCACTGGGCACAACCCATTTCGTATCAGTCACGCCCCGACCGGAGCGGGAGATGCACGCGTAACTCCGCGTCGCTTAGTTTCGTGAAATTAATTTTAAATTTCCGTTTTCTTACAAGTAACAATGCGTAAAAAAGGAATTAATATTTTTTACAGGCCTTTACGAAATCAACCTTTTAAAAAAAAATCTCAAATACCTTTTCCAACCTTTCCAAAAGCTATTTATCAAGTATTTTTAAACTCCTCCCATAAAGGGCGTGAATTCCGATTTCGATTTTTTCCTGAACTATTGGATCGCCTTAAACACCAGAGATTCATTAAAAAACCCTTTCAGAATTATAAAATATTTTAAGCGAAGGGAAAAAATTGGGAGGCGAGTATGGGTACCGCCGCCACATGAATCATTTATTGGATTACCAAATCCTCTGCATATGTCACCCCAATTGTTTTGCTACGTTTGGTGACTTAGCAGGGGTGCCCGGCTTAACAGGGGTGAAATTGAGTCTTCGTTGATGGCCTTGGCAGCGTCCCACCAAGTGCGCGGCCGGATCGGGAGGGTTGAGAGAGTCGTTATGACCTATCCAGCAGGACTCTCTTGGAACTTTGCCTTTTGCCGCAGTGCGAGGGATGAATTCATACGACCGTCACTTCTGGACAAACTGACTCCCAGATTTCTTCCTTACTCTCATACCTTTTTCCTTTCCAGAATATTCCCACTCTCCTTTACTAGAAAGACCCTCCCCACAGCATCCCTAAAGATGCTAATTGTATAGGCCCAGAGGGAAATTATTAGTGGAGCTGAAGTAAAAAAACACCAATTGAAAATTTATCGCAGATTTCTTTAAAATGTATCATACTGAACATACGAGTAGTTAAAGCATTAAAATCTTTTATTGTTAAAAAAATGTTCGCCGCATTTAGTGTGGCCACCAACCAACGAATTTGAGGAGGTACAAAATAAATGCATGGTTGTAATGAACAATCGTAAGAAAGGGACGCTTAGTATGCGTAGAGAGGATGAAAGAAGTTGGGGACTTCCCAGCAATATATGGCACACTTGAACATAATGGGCGTTTCACAGACTGCATTTTTCATAGCGATCCCCACATGGAACCCAAGTATAAAGGGACCCATAAAAAAATTGTTTACAGGATCAATGTTTTTCATTTATTATATTATTTTACAGGATAATTATTCTCAGATCGTTGCCATTACAAAAGAAATGATATTTTGGACGGTACCACATCGTAAAAAATGGCACCTTGAACACCTTGAACATAACCATAGTTCACAAGAAAGTTTTGGTCTTTTGTCTCTGCCGTTGGCGTCAACAAGCATCAAAAATAGACGCGACATTTACAAAACCAAATAGTATCTAATACACAAATGTTCGCAATCAGTAATGAACACAATATGTTATAGTTGTTTTATATATCAGTATTTTAAATATAATACGAAATAATCATACAAAATTTCCACTCGACATAGTGACGAAAAACAATGACAAACGACAGAAGTTGTCAAATAATGTCCACCATCAGACGTTAATAAATCGTTACTTTCTTTTTGCATCCCAAATCCATACAAACCATCCAGATTACTGGGTTGAAAAAAACATCATGTGAAATAACCACCCATAAAGTGTGGGTTATAATCATGGTTATGGCGGTTTACCTGTTCACAAGAAATTAACCTTTATTTCTCTTAATACTTGAAAATGGATTTTCACTTAGCACTGCCTTTTTAAACGACTTCAAAAAGGAGGAGGTTCTCAATTCGACTGTATTTTTTTTTTTTTTTATGTTTGTTACCTCACAACTTTCGACTGGGTAAACCAATATTGATGATTCTTTTATTATTTGAAAGCTGGTGCTTCCCATGTGGTCCCATTTAAATTTGGTCCGGTTCTGACAATGGCATCCATGAGAAAATCATATAAGTCTTAAATTTGCGTTGAGTATGTGCGCGACAAATGGACGAATAACTCAATATCACGCCAACCGATTTCGATGATACTTTTTTTATTGGAAAGGATGTACTTCAAGGGTGGTTTGATGAGAGTTTGGTTAGGTTCTGATTATGGGATCCATGACAAGGTAACGGATCTCTTCAATTCTTAGGAGCAAATTAACTATACTCGGCCGAATCTTTTATAGGCTGATACGTTTTTAGATTTTCACGGCCAAAAGCATTTTCGTACGGCGTTGCAGTGTCCATCATCAGGGCAGATCCGGTAGATATAGGCTATCCGGATCTTTGAGTCAACTACCGTAACGTCGTTATGCTCAAGTAATGTCTGTCTCATAGGAGTAGCACGTTTAGTAGGTCTACTGATATTCAGACAAATTAGTTAGTGTTCATCAGATTCACTAAAAATCAAAAAATAAACAAAAATTTTAACAAAACAAAAAAACGACTTCAAAAAATGCACTAAAAAGTAAAAAAATAATTTCGTATTCTTCTACAACTTAATAAGCAACTTACTTTTTCTACTCATCAATATGTAGGTACGATTGTTATTTTTGGAGTCGGTGTCAGCCAAGGTACCCGGCCCGACGTTTTCACTTGACAGCTCCCTTCCCGCCGCGGCCCCGCTCTCGCTTCGTCAAGTCGCGCGTGCGACACAAGCACGTCTCACCTATAACTGTGTACGTAGTTACAAACTGGCTGACACCGACTCCAAAAATAACGATCGTACCTACATATTGATGAGTAGAAAAAGTAAGTTGATTATTAAGTTGTAGAAGAATACGAAATAATTTTTTTACTTTTTAGTGCATTTTTTAAGGCCGTTTTTTGGTTTTGTTAAAATTTCTGTTTATTAAAAATTCAAATACTATAAGTGTACATACACCTTAATACTTAAACGCCATAAACACCCAATTTTATTATAAACTAGCTGACCCGCCGAACTTTGCACCGCCTCAGAATCAATAACTTTAGATTTAAATTCAGTTTTTTTATTAAATTTAAAATTACACAATGAAGCAATTATCGATGCGCAGCCGTCCGTGTTTTGTTTTTGTCAGTATCAGAGATGTAATTGTGTTCGGATTTTTTTGTTTGTGATTTTCTTACTTTTCCACTTAATTATGGGAATTTGGGAGGCGGGTACGGGTGCCGCCTCCCCGGGAACCATTTATTGGATAACCAACATAGGTCACCCCAAGTGGTTCGCTACGTTTGGTGATTTAGCAGGGATGTCCGGGTTCATTGGGTGAAGTTTGTCCGGGTCTTTGCGGCGGATGCGTCTGCCCACCTGCTGCGTGGCGGGACGGATCGAGAGATACTGGTTGAGGAAGGCCTTTTGACCTTTCCATCCGGACTCTCTCGACCCATTGCCTTGCATCGCAGTTGGAGGGTTGGATTCATACGTCCATCACTCCCGGACACACTGACCCCCAGATTCCTACCCACCCCTCATTCCTTTTTCCTTTCCAGAACTTCCTATCCTCCCCTTCCTTAAAAAGACCCTCCACGCAGCATCCTCAAAGATGACATGGGCCCTGAGGAGAATTATTTTCCTCAGAGCCTCCTGTGTGGAGATCAATTTGGGAGGCGGGTGTGTGCATCGCCACGGCCGTCCCGAAAACCATTTATTGTATAACTAACACCCCTGCCATAGCTAAAGACCTAGCGGGGGTGAGGTTTGTCTAGGTCTTGGCTAATTTAGGATACAATGTCGAAAACTTTGCTTACTTTATCAATTTATGAACCAATAACGATTGAATCACATTTATCAAGGTACCTACAATTTTATATTATTGATAAACACGAAGCAGTTTCTTTATGTGAATGCCCCACAAGAGTCGCAACTGCTTCTATATGGAGCCGGTGAGACAATGGCATCCCCAATTGGGATATGTTCTGAGGCTGAAAGTAGTGGGGAGTGGAAGAATATTGGAAGGAGGAAGGTTGAAAAGTACCTGGCTATTCAAATCTGGTCACCAAACGCGGCTAAATCCATTTAAAGCAACATTTCAATTCTGAATGGTAGTCTTTCACCAGGGCAATACTTTCTCTCTATAATAATGCCGCAAATATATTTGAAATAACGCCAATCAATCAAAAAAAAAATATTTGCGCACGCCAAGATTTGAAACCGCAACCTTCAGGCTGCTGGTCGAGAACCTTACCCTTCGACCACGTAGGCCTTAAAAAATTGTTTGGAAAAGTCATACGACTCTCCTTTAGATTCTCATGTGATAATGGAAATACATAGGAAAGGGGCCATACATAAATTACCTTAAGGGGGGGGGGGGGGTCATCAGCTCGTCACATGTAAAAATCTAAATTTTGATAATGTAAGTTGTAAAATTTCAAAATTGCAAAATATGTGACCTCACACTAGGGGGAAGGGGGTCTCACAAATGTGACGATGTGTGACAGGGACGGAAGGGGGGGGGGGGGGGTTAAGAAATCATGAAATTTGTGTGACGTAATTTATGGATGGGCCCCAATCAACAGATTTGGGAGATCAACACAAATTTTCTTAGATTTCGAAGATGTCTCCAATTTTTGCTCCATTTTTCACAAAGCAAAAAAATACTGTTTACGTATTTTTATCTAGAGTTTTAGGTTCGTAACTAATTTCCTACATTTGTGAGGCGCCTTTCAGGCACCTTTGGGTTACGATTTACAAAAAAAAATACTCTTACTAAAAATGTTATGTGAATTCTTATTAATAAACTCATTCCGTTTGTATCGCAATTGCATCAATCCGCAGTGGTCGTAAGTTGTTTTAACCTTTTACAAGGTCGCAAATCGAGAGTCGAGAGCAATTAGTGAATAAGGAACCAGAACAGACAGTGCCATCTAGATTCTAGAACTGGAACCCTCCGCCATATTGGTCCGGCTCGAGCGGACTTGGCGCCGGATTGTAATTAGTGAACCCGGGATAATTATAGGGTTGTTCCCTTCTCCCTTTGCCTTTCCAGCCTGCTTTGCTCCCAGCCCCTACCTCTTACCTCCACACCGTCCTGCCGCCCGGGTAGAAACAGACATATCAACAATAAGTCTTACAACATAACTTATAACTTATGAACAGCGAAACGGTGGGATTTCGGATTCGGCACAAGAACAGAACAGACATCGCAAAAATTAAATGGGTTTCGTTGTAATTAAAATGAGCTTGATTGATTTATTCTGTTTTTTTACTGCAGAAGTCAAAACAACAGATGAAAAACGCAGCTTATACTCCGGTTAAATTGCACGCAAAAACAGCAAAGGATGCCGAAAAGGATTTATTGTCTGTCCACTTTATTTGTTGCCACCACTGATGACTTCCTTTCCTTAAAAATTGAATGTTTCAGAATAAAATACCTTTAATAGGTAGTTCTGATCTCCAGCTCGCAATAATCAAATATTTTGATTTGTAAGTCAGTGGCGCAGCCAATGTGGTGTAGGTGTACGGCGTAGGAGGTGGCGCAGCCAATGTAAGGAGCAAATAATCGGGAAAGGTGTAAGTCAAGGAACGAAATAAGTCAGGAAAAAGCTGAGTTTTTGGGTAAGATTGTTTGGAGGTTGAAGGGTGTTTGAAGTTTTTTACTAGGGAGATTTTCTAGTTCGCAAATAACAGTAAATAAGTGTTCTGCAAGAAACCACTGTGTGCAGCGTCGGGGGGATGAAAAAAATCAGAGTGTGTAATTCACACGCGGTAGAAGCGAAACCTTCAAAAAACTAAAGTAAACAAGAGTTGGGAGACTGCGAAACACCGCACAAAGGAGAGTCCGATAGGCTACGAAGAGCCGCATAAAGTAGAGACCTATTATAATATCTCATTCTCTCGCAGGCTAAATCTCATAGATGTACGAGTACGTATGTGTTTGTCTCTTTTTAGTGTCGTTATTTTTCCCATCATCGAATTTCAAATCATAACGGTTCTAAAGAAGTTTTCTCTTCAAAAATATACATTTAAGGTAATATTCGGTGAAAACTTTTATAAAGGGAATTTGTCGTTAGAACTGACGGCTTGTTTATGTTTAATCTCGTTAGAATGTTATGTTTGCCGGAAGTACCGACATTATTTTTAGTAAAAAATAGGTTTTTTGTTTGGGTTTTTATTTATTTATTACATATGTAGGTATTAATTGCGAAAAAGCGATTAACATCTTGAGCATCATGCACGTTGACTATATATATATGAATTGTACAGTTAGTAGCATTGTCTACTGTCGTTCGGATAAAATGTACAAAAAAGGACATGGTATCAACTGAAAATTGGACATAACGCATAGGTAACAATTTTAACAAAATTACAACTAAAATACATTACTTTGCTCTCCTCAAGCAATAATCATCGTTCTGTTATCTATATATTTTGGGGCTATAAAAAAGAAAGCGCATGTAAGAGAATGACAAATTTATAAATAAAAATTATAAATGATCACGGTGTTTGATGTTCCAAAGCGTTATAAGTTGTTGTTTCTTATTGTAATTAAGTTGACCCTAAATAATTTATATAAATGTGTAAATAATCTAGCGAAATAGGTATTTACCTAAATAACTCTTCCTTTCGTCGAATTCACAAACTTAAAAAATAAAAGATGTAGTTACAACAGCGTTACAATATGGATTATTTTTCATCGGTGTAGTCCCGAAAATGAAATATCATAGCCATTTTCTTCTAATTATTGTCATCTTAGTCCTAATTTATTGAAGTAAAATTTTTTTACGCACGCTTGACTTGGTGAATAAGCTGGTGAATGCGTGACAAGCGAGGCGAACGGTAGTTATAAGTTATAACTATAGCACACTCAGATACGATTTTAGATTTTCACGGCCAAAAGTATTTTTGTTATTAGTTTTTGGGGTAATATGCCGTGTTGCGCTACCTCCTTCTTTAGCCAACGTTTCGGACAGCGTTTCAGTGTCCATCATCAGGCGTTTGACGACCTCCGTAGTCAAGTGGGTAAGACTCTTGACTCACAATCCGGATTTGAACGGGTTCGAACCCGGCATACGCAAATAAATTTTATTTGATTAATTTGTGTTATTTCACAATTAATTCATTAAAAATAATATATAGTATATTTGCGGCATGTTCCAGAGTGGAAGATACTATTAGTATCGCCCTGGTGTAAGACCACCATTCAGAATTGAAACGTTGCTTTAAAATGGCTTTAGCCGTGTTTAGTGACCAGATCTGAATAGCCAGGTGCTTCCCAACCTTCCTCTTCCCCACCTCCTTCCACCCGCCACTACCTTCAGCCTCACAACATACCCCAATCGGGGATGCCATAGTCTCACTGGCTCCAGACGGGAGCAGTTGAGATTCTTGTGCGGTATTCACTGTAAAAAAAAAAAAAAAGGGCAGATGTGACACATCTGCCCTGATGATGGACTCCCCCAAAAACTAATAACAAATATAGCTCACTCGTTTTTTTATTTATTTATTGACGCCCTTTTAAGTTTTTTTTTACATATAAGTGGTAAAAATTATACTTATTATATATTTTATAAAATAACAAAATTTTCTATTTGTTTAGTGATAAATTGAAGATATCCACTGACTTGGTATGATTATTTCCCTCCATTAGTATTCTGGAAAAAGAGGAATATATAAAGTAGCTAGTCCCACAATTTCTCCACTGAAATAAATCCCGACTTCTAGTAACACATAGTGGAATTCGAAAGCTTTTCAATGCAAGCAATTCTAAACTAGATGTCAACTACATCATTTAATTTTTTATATAATTTTTTTATATATAAATATGTCAAAACATTGATAATCCTTCTGTCTTGCAATTTAATCATATTTAAAGTGATCCACTAGTACTTGAAAAATTCTAAATCGGAATCTCCACGAAATTTTTGAGAGGTATTTATAAGTACTCGAAAATACTATTTTGGAAAGGTTGGAGAATGTGTTTTGAGAGTTATTTTTTACAGGTTGATTTCGTAAAGGCATATAAAAAACATCAACTCCTTTCTTACTCATTGTTTATTATAATAAAAAGGAAATTTAATATCGATTTCACGGAACCAAGCGACGCAGAGTCTAGGGACGTCCATTCGCCACCGCACTAGTTAACTGATACAAAATGCACATAGTCTTTATGCGGAGGGCATTAGGATTAATTCTCAATTCCAAATTCATTGAACGCCGCATGAAGATGCCGAAAAAACCAGACTGAAATTGTATTGTTTTGTTTTATTTTGTGAAATTCAGGCACAAATATTAAAATGCTTTCAGATTATTTTCTAAACAACTTTATTTGTCACGTTATACAACGTGTCCGGAAACTCGTAGTACAAGCGGGAAACTGGAGAATCTACATCACGTAGAGAACCCAAAAAACTTGTTTTTTTCGATCTGAACATTTCGATTTTAATATTAATTTTTTTCTATTTTTCCATTTTTTCGGCAACTAAAGGGTTAAAAAAATTTTTGAACCTGGTTTACCCTTCGATGCATTTTATAAGACATTTCACAGCTAAAATCAACCCCCTAGTGAAAATTTCGGACCCGATTTACTCGAAAACGGAAACTCAAATCAAAAAAGTTATATCACAAATCGACTCCGAATGTGATGTAGATTTACCAGTTTCTCGCTTGTACTACGAGTTTCCGGACACCGTGTATAATGAAAATTTATCTGAAAATGGATTCATTAGTAGGAGATTTTGGTACTTGAAAAACTGAAAACTTTTTTATAAGCCTGATACTTTATTTTTTTCCAGACTTACAAAAAGACCTATTAAAGATACTCGATTATTTCCAAGGCCAAGATGTGTTCTACTCGCAGTATTGAAGCATTATAATATTTCTAAGTGATCCAATTTTCAAACCAAAAATACACACAAAATATATTTTGGGGCAATAAATATTTTAAAGAATTTCTTCGACGTAAATTTACTATCACTAAATGGTGATAAAACATTTGTAATTCCATTTGCAATACACAAAAATGATACCCCTAAAAACATTGACAACATCATCCATGATAATTCCAAAACACATAGTAAAAATTATTCTATCCAAAACTGCACAATATTAAAAACAACAAACACAATCAAATATTTAGGAGTCATTATCGATAAAAATTTGAAATGGAAGGAACAAATTTGTCAAGTTGTAAAAAAAATTAGAAAATTGATTTATATATTTTTAAGAATCAGAAATTTTTTATCTGTAAAAACTTATATCTAATATATTACGCTTTGGTTCAATCAACTTTACAATATGCTATCATTAGCTGGGGATCCGCATACAAAACTAATCTTTCCCCAATTGAAGTTGTGCAGAGGCTAATAATTAAAATCATATTAAAAAACCTTCTGACTACCCAACGGATCAATTATTTAAGGAATTCCAAGTACCATTCAAAGATCTATACAATAGAAATGCATTGATTCAAACTATAAAAGAAAAAGAAAAATATCAATTTATAACTGAAAACCGTACTAGACATAAATATATTTTCTCATGCCCAAAATTAAACACTTCCTTTGCACAAAATTATTATACTTATCAAGGAAGACTTATTTTCAACCGATTACCGGATGAAATTAGAAAAATTAATGATAAAATCCAATTAATAAACACTGTTAAAAAATATTTTAAAGATAATATAAAAAAAAAACTAAAAAAAACAGTTTCCGACTAATCTAATCTCAAGAACAACTACTTATAACTCAGTTTCCAAGTGATACTCTGTTCTTCAAATAAGTTAAATTTTGTATTGTTTTTAGCAACTATTTACATATCACCGAACTTACAACTTATTGTTTTTTACATTCACATTGTAATTTAAGAACTTAAATATAGCATTAAAAATGTACACTACTCTTCCAGACACAAGCTAATGCTTCCATGGAAGAGTGGTATTAACGTATTTTAAAATGAACATGTACGCAAATTACTACATTATCTAAATGTATATTATATTTTATATGCTAAAATAAATAAATTTAAAAAAATATATATATATATATGATTTAGTATTATTTCGCATGGTTTCATTTTAAAAGATATTATATTATTTGTTTGTAATGGTGATTTGTTTCGTTGCAGGTGAGTACCGAGGCAGATCGATTGATCAAAATGGAACCTTCCAAGCTGGACCTGGCCCAAAGGAGATTCATGGAGGCGCAGGACTCGTTGAATTGGGTAAATCTGTCAATACACTCCCTCTACACTTATCTCCTACTTGTGAACACCACTAACCACATAATAACCACAAACAAGTAACTACCCCTAAGTACCTATACCCTTTTCCTATACCTACTTAAAGCCACTAAGTAGGTACCTACGCTAAATACAATCTTGTGACAATTTATGTTTGTAAAGTTTAACAAATGACTAAACCACAATGAAACAAATTTGAACAGAATTTTGTTCATTTTCCCCTTCTGTCTGAGATCAGACACAACAAGTTTTTATTTGCATGTGTGTAAATACTGTAAATATACAATGTTATTGGGAAGGTTTTGTAAACACCTTAGATTTTGATCATCGTTCTCAAGCTGGGGGTCGCAAAGAGGTACAGGAGGGTCGTAATCTTTAAAACAAAGTTTTTGAAAGAAAACTAAGAATTAAATAAAGAATTTGTAGTTATATTCAAGTGTTACATATGAAGAAAGAGTACAAAAAGGTTCATGCGTTACCTGTATATGAGGGAAAATACATACTACCCATTCCTGCATTTTTTTAAACTGATCTCCGGTACTGTACTGAATCCACCTATGTTGAAGGAGATTAACCTATGTGTCCCAACGCGTATACTCGTGGGAGATCCCACGCACTTTTTTATACTCCGAAAGCGAGAACTTCTTCCTTTCAGAATGCGCCATTAAACAGAGCAATTCAACTGCTTAACGATTCTGTATTGAGCATCGACATCTTCAATGTTACCTATAGAGAGTTTAGTAATTATCTTTTGATATACGTCACAACATAGTGAAACTGCCCCCCATGGACTTTTTTTTATTTTCTTCTATTAAATTTTGTAATCTTCTACGTAGTAATTTTGTGTATAACGGTTTTATGGAGAACCTGAAAAAAAATTATTAATAATATATATATCTATTATTATAATATATTAATTAATTGATTCGACGCCGACGGTTGACTATGTTTTGTTTTAAAATATTTTCTTTGTTAAATTTTTTTAATGAGATTACTACGCAAGAGTCCCAGCCGCTCCCATCTGAAGCCAGTGAGACTATGGCATACCTAATTGGAATATGTTGGCTGAAGGTAGTGGGGAGGGGAAGAAGAGGGAGAAGAGAAAGGTAAGGACGTACCTAGCTATTCAGATCTGGTCACCAAACACGGCTAAAGCCATTTCAAGCAACGTTTCAATTATTAATGGCGGTCTTACACCAGGGCGATATAGAGGATCTTCCACTCTGGAACGTGCCGCAAATATCATCATCATCATCTGTGGCTCTACAACCCAGGTCGGGTCTTGGCCTCCAGCAGAGCCTGCCTCCATGACTGTCGGTGTTGTGCTGCGTTGCGCCAGTTTCGGATGCCGATGGTGCTTCACCGCTCCATCCAGCCATCGAAGCTTTGGTCTTCCAACTCTTCTCCGACCCCCAGGTGCACCATCCATAATTCGCTTTGGAATATCTCCTTCGCTCATTCTCTGGATATGTCCAGCCCACCTGAGTCTTCCAGTTTTGATTTCCTTGGAGATATTAGGGTCCTCGTAAAGATCGTATAGCTCCTGGTTGTATCTGATACGCCATTCTCCATTATCACAGACTGGGCCGTAAATCCTTCGCAGCACCTTCCTTTCAAAACTTTCTAGGGCTCCTTCATCACCCTTACTGATTGTCCAAATATACCAGATGTGCCGCAAATATACCATATATTATTTTTAATGAATTAACTGTGAAATAACACATATTAATCAAATGAAATTTATTTGCCCATGCTTGGATTCGAACCCGCGACCTTCTGCGGATCGACAATATTGAAACCCACGTAAATAAATTATTTTCAAATGATAAAAGACGATTTCTGTATTTAATTTTTATAACCACCGTATTCGAGAAGCCATTTTCGCACAAGTGCAAATGGGATCAATATTTTTACAGCATCCGGTACTAAGCTTCCTTATTCACATCGGCGTTAAAGAGGGTATTACCAGAGAAAACCAGAAATATGTCATTTTTAAATCAGATTTTAGACGTATTGACTCTTTTCCACAAAAAAATTATAAACGGATTTGAAAAGATTGTTCTTTTATCTAGCATTCGCATGTTTTAAATTTGGAGAAAAAAATGTTTATTTTTAGTATAATAAGGTTATACCATAGGTCGTTGGCAGATTTGTTAAATTTTCAAAAAAGATTTTGTATTATACCACACCCATTTCAAATCATATAATCATACAGTAAAATAAATCAATACACTATCTAGGTATCGCATGTTTTAGAATTTTAATTTGAGTTTAAATAAAATCATTAAAAAATATATACGTACATATGTTTCTTGACGAAAATTGGTCCATTTGTGTATTTATTTGCGCACTTAGGTACAAACTAATATATTTCAGATTCTCTTAACATTATTATTTAACTTAGACATTACTGAAAAATGATAAATACTTTTAATCAAAAAATAATTACAAAAAGTACATTATTTTAATAATTTTATCATCACGTCTTTCAGCATTTTTGGGTGTAGGTATAAATTAAAGCAAATTTGGAATGAAATAAAATCGATATTGAAATATAATTTTAAAAAGCTGATACGGAGAATAAATAATCTTTCTCGTTGTGAACCGCCCTGCACGATCGTAAGAACAACTTTCGACGAAATGTGAATTTTCGTCCGTTGGCTGGTTAAACGCTTAAGCCAAAACTTATCTCATTCTGGAGACAAAAATTCTGATTATATAATTTTGCCAGCCGATATTTTAAATAGTTGTTCGTGAATCTTTCACATTCAATACATAATTTTCACGTTAATAAATGTAAAACTTTCATAGACATTAAAATGTTTAGTGAGGGTATCGTAGGTTTTTTAAACTTATTCTTTGGCTTACAGAGGTTGACACTAAAAAAGAAACAATGCTTTAGATGGTAAGGGCCTACGTTAAATTCGTTGACCATGAAGTTAATTTTCTTTGAGATATGCTACACAGCTACACTGATATTCAGTTTGGTAATACAAATGTAGAAATTTTTCAATCATTTTCCTGGGTGAAATATCACTATTTAGCATCGAAACACAAAGCCCTCATACCTTTTTCTTACCCTCTTCAAAGACCCTCCTCACAGCATCCCCAAAGATGACTTGAATTATTTTTCTCAGGGCTTCCTGTGTAAAAAAAAGGTTAAAAAAGTCCTAATATACAGGGCCCGCAGATACTTTAATAGTACCTACCTACACAACTAACCCTGTACAAATCACAAGTGCGCCCCACGGTTGAATTTGGCAGCCACCTCTGGTCTGGAGCTCCAAAATACCTGAAAAATTCCCTCGACTCTGTGCAAAAACAGGCGATCAGCTTAATAGATTCTCCCATCTTAACAGACGGATTGCAATCTTTAGAGCACAGGCGTCGGATGGGAATGCTATCCTTGTTCTACCGGTATTATAATGGAAGATGCTCCGAGGAACCAGCGTCATTGATCCCTTCGGCACCGGTGCATAGTCGGGAAACACGCCAAATGCGTGCCCAACATTTTTACACGGTTGACATTTGTCACATGAGAACGGGTCGTTTCTTCGACTTGTTCTTGTGTTTAACAGCTCGGCTGTGGAATGATTTGGCGGCCTCTGTGTTTCCTCCTTCCCACAACGTGGGTCTCTTCAAGACCAATGTTCATTCCTTCCTCTCCTCAAAAAAACCCTCCACACAGCATCCCAGATGACATAGGCCCTGAGGGAAATTATTTTCCTCAGGGCCTCCTGTGTGGAGTTAATGTAAAAAAAAATGTAAAAAAAAGCTGCAACAGCAAGCATGCAAAGCTTTTGATTAACGGATCTAAGGTAACAGCCAGGTACCTCCCAACCTTCTTCCTCTCCGTCTACTTCCCTTCCGCACTCCTTTGAGCCTCGTAACTTACCCCAAATGGGGATGCCATAGTTTCACTGATTCCAAACGGTTGGTAGCAGATTTTGATTAAACGGATTTATTGAGTTACTGTGTTATCTCATTTCTTATTAGAATTATTATTAGATACCACTACAATCTTTAAAGATTTATTTTCTCAAAATATCATCTTGCATTCTGACCGCTTAGTGTCGGATTATACCAAAGGATCTATTAACTACCTCCTCTTTAACAGAAACCTGATTGATGGCAGTGTTTGTGGATGCCATCATTTATAAATATTCTTTGAAGGTGCGCGCCTCAACAAGACTGGTCAAAGCTCGGGGATACTTGAATTTGTTTTAGTATTGTTTTTTCTTATGTCATTTGTCACTTTTAAATACCACGTGAGACTAAAATGTGATTTGAGATTTGATGTCAAGAAGAGCAGCGACTCGATACAATACTTTCCAAGAGCATACCTATTTTGGTAGTTTTAATTTTAAGTTCCAATTGTTGCATCAAAAATGGTACACAATCGCTAACCCTATACAAATCGCAAATGCGCCCCACGGTTAAATTTGGCAGCCATCTTTGGTCTAGAGCCCCAAAATACCTGAAAAAAACCTCGATTCTGTGCAGAAACGGGCTTCTCCTTTTTTATATATTAATATCGCGCAAGAGTCCCAACTGCTCCCGTCTGAAGCCAGTGAGAATATGGCATCCCCTATTGGGGTATGTTGTGAGGTTGAAGTTGATGGGTGTGGGAAGGGGAAGGAGATAGGGAAGAGGAAGGTGGGGAAGTACCTGGCTATTCAGATCTGGTCACCAAACACGGCTAATTCCATTTCAAGGAATGGTGGTCTTACACCAGGGCGATACTGAGAGTATATTAAAATAAGCTAAAATAATTTTTATTTTTGTTTAAACTGTTTTTTTTTTCATCTTCCTCCTGCCAAATCTATAGCATGTTAAATTATATACATATAGATATTTATTATTTACAACTTAATCCTTAAAAACAAAACAAAAAAATACTTTATTTTATTTTATTTTGAATCATATCTCAAAACTATGGTCACCCTAAAAGTCTACATTATTGTGCTACCTAGTGCCATCAGTTTAGTAGGTACCCATAATCTCAATCTGTAAGAAATACAACAATATTGTTCTTTCAAAATCTGTATAATTTTGTGTTATTTTGTTAACTTGTATAATTATTGTTAACCTCAACACAGGCTTGTCCTAGTGAGGTAACAAATTGTATTGTAAACATTTTTACCCACAGTGTAAAGAAACAATAAATAAATAAATAAATAAATATTCCACTCTGGAACGTGCCGCAAATACCTATACTATATATTATTTTAAATGAATAAAATGATATAACACAAATTAATCAAATAAAATTTATTTGCCACACCGAGATTCGATCCCGCGACCCATCTTAACAGAACGATTACAATCTTTAGAACACTGTCCTTGTTCTACCGGTATTTCAATAGAAGATGCTCCGAAGAACTAGCGTCAGTGATTACTTCGCCACCAGTGCATAGTCGGTAAACGCGCCAAACGCGCTACCAACTTTTGTATACACTTGACATTTGTCTCAAGAGAATGGGTCGTTTCCACGATCGGCCATGGAACGATTTGTCGGTATCTTCGTTACCTCCCTCCTACTGCAATGATTTCTTCAAGACACTCTTTCATTTCTTTCTTTGAACAAAAAGACCCTCCTAACAGCATCCCTAAAGATGAAATAGGTCCTAAGAGAAATTATTTTTCTTAGGACTTCCTGCGTGAAATTAATGTAAAATTAAAATTAAAATTGCAGATAGTGATTAATAGAAATTTGTTTATTAATTTAATTCAAAATTCAAAATCAAAATTCCTCTTGAAGAAATATTTTCTTAAAGAAAGGGTCAATCGTATCCATAAAGCACGAGATTCAGATTAAATAGAATCGTTAAATTCAATTGAACCGCGGATATTATCATTATGTTCAATTCCATTGTAATGAGAGCAGGGCTATCCAACCGTCGGGCATCGAAGTGTGCGCACTGCCTGTGTTGCCGGTGCAGGGGCCCCGGGCGCTGGGCGGCCGCGTGGGCGGGGGCCTTTGTCCGCGGCCCGCCCCTCGCCCGCCCTGGAGCGATACGGAACAATCGATACATTGTTCCCCGACGATAAGGCTCTCGATGAGAATTGAGAATCCCTGTGCCATTTTATATATCTCGTACTTTACTGTGCTGGGAATTGTGTACCAACCTACCCGTCTATCCGACTACCCGAGTATATCGACATAGATTAACTGTAGACGCGATTTTCGCGTAGCGTGGATTTATCCAATATTTTATACACTTTATCAACTCGGGATAGTTAACGAATTTATTGTAGACTGGCTGTAGCCCCCAGCGTAGCACGATTTTTACGCACAGTTTTTCGAAATCGGTTATAGACATCAATTTTTTGTCCCAACTGTTCCTAGAGCAGTGCTTTCTGGAACTAAATTAGCAAATGTCAATCAGTGACGACAGTGACATCTGTTGTTATCTATTTCTATCAACTGGTTGTCTTACCAGCAGCAAGCACACTTAGCGAAAACTTGTACGAAGGGAGTTATTTTTTGTAGTAAGTTTTTTTATTTATTTGAATCAATTCGGCGGTTTTCCTACTGCCTACCTTGATCAAAAACTTTGTGCGCGCCACTGTTCCCAACCGCTTGGAGCCAGTGAGATTATGGCATTCCCAATTAGGGTATGTTTGAGGCTGAAGGCTGAGGAAGTGGGGAGGAGAAGAATAAGGTGAGTATCTAGCTATTCAGATCTGGTCACCAAACACATCTAAAAGACATTTCAAGCAACGCTTCAATTTTGAATGGTCGTCTTATACCAAGCGATACTAAGAGGATCTTCCACTCTGAAACGTATCGCAAATATGCCTACTTTATTAATTTTAAATGATTAAATTGCGAAATACCAAAGTTTGGTCAAATAACTAATATTATAAGTGCGAATTCGTGTAGCGACCGATTGACGTGATTGAATGCGTAGGGATAGTGGGAGGGAATGTCCTAAGCTACATTTCATCCCCGAAAAACATTTCATTCCCGCGGGAAAAATTCTGTACAGTAAGTTTTTGTCTAAAGGTAATTATTTATCCATACATGTTTGTCTTTGTTATTTTTGTTAATTTTCATTTTACCCTAACGAAGTACCCTTGCTTTCGAAACATGTTGATAATTTTGATTAAATAAATGGTGTATACAAAGTGATTTGTTTTCATTTAATACCATCATGTCATATGCATCTTTAATTTTCATTTTTTATTTCATCACGACACATGCAACATTTTCCGCTTACAGTGGTGGTAGTAGGAGATTTTCAATTTTTACTAACTTCATGTAATCTAGGTAGAAGCGAGTGTTTCGTGTACTCAGTCCTGTTGTTGTTACATTGAAACAAGATTTTGGAGCGAGTTGCTCTAGTGGGTATATGAAATTCGATGAGCTTAGTTAAATCAGGACTATTCTACCATTTACAATTTTGAACACAAATATTAAGTCGGATATAATTCTTCGATCTGAGAGTTTTAATAAATTTAATTCATTCATCAAGTAATTATTATAGTTTATGTTTTCAATGGGAATACCGAATTTAAAATTTAAATGTCTTGGGAATTTGTGTTGAATTTTTTCGATTGTATCTGAATGTATTTTAAAATGGGGGGACCAGATCGAGGAGTTATATTCGACTTGACTACGTACTAAGGATGTATACAATATTTTTATGTTGAAATATTCCTAAAACCTCTGGAATTTCAAAGAATGAAGGCAAACATTTTTATTCCTCTATTTGTCAGGTTATTCGTAACCTGGGAATGTTTGCCTTTCTTAAAATAAAAAAAATTAAATAAAATGTCGTCACAAAGTGAATTTGCGAATATTGCAGAAGTAAGTAATATTTCTTCAACAACAAGTAATCATAATTCCAAAACACTTTCTTTTGATTCTAAAAAATTGCAGCATGGTTACAGTACTAACAACCGCAGGTTCTATTGAGCTATATAGACTGCCGACGTACTTGTGTTGAATAAGCAGGTATTAAAAGTAAGTACACGTATTGGTGCCTAGTTATGCTCGCAATTAAATTATATTCACACTTTGAATCACATGTTTCTATTCTGTTTCTATCAGAAATTATAGTTATGTCTGACCGCAGAGGCAGCGTGTTTAATCTATTGATGAAAAAATCAGAGTGGGGAAGGATCACGCGACTTTCTCAACCATTTAACAACATTATAAAGATGTGCCACTCCGTCAAAAATTTAATTATAATTTTAGTCACTCATTTTCAAATTTTTTGAATAAATTTCTAATTTTGGCCATGGCGTCTGATTACTAAAATATATTATTTTACAGCGTTCTTTAAATTTTTATGTTAGTGGCAAACAAAAGGGTTACAATACTAACAATAGTATTTTTTAATCTGTTGGTAGGTACCTAAAGGTAATAATTCATAATAAAGAACGTGAGGCTGGTGTAAGCGTAATCTAATGAGTAAGATTAAGAAAGGAATGCTCAGATGGTTTAGGCATGTAGAGCGAATGACCTAGGAAAGGAGTGTAAGGAGAATATATGGCACGAATGTGAAAGGTAGAAGAGAGCCCAGTACACCAGGGCGATACTGAGAGTATCTTTCACTTAGTGCGTGCCGCAAATATACTATACATTATTTGTGATTAATTAATGGTGAAATAACTCAAATTAAACAAATAAAGCTTATTTGTGCACGTCTGGATTTGAACCTGCGACTAGTCGAGTTGACTCTCGCTAATCGAGAGCCTCACCCTTATATTTCAATATCTTTGGCCTCACCCCATGACTACGGAGGCCGTCAAAGGTATATATATACCCCGGGGTATCTTTTTATCGATAGTGTATTTAACTTGTCATCGTTCCCGAGCATGACTGCAGATCGCCAATAAACAAACAACAGTTCACAACGATTAAGGGTTCTTAATTTGTTCGATGTTAACTGTGGTTTGTACATTAGCGATCTGTAGTCTTGCTCAGAAACGATGATAAGTTATTGACATTGTTGATAAACCCTTTATCGATCGACAGTATCGATACCAAGGTTAACTTAAAATCAATCTCATAGTCAAACCCGGATCAGAAGTGACGCAACGCAAAACTGCAACACAGGATGACTTTGAAAATCTTAATAATTTCTTTACAGATGTGTAATGGATGTATTGGAAATTAAATCAGAACACAACAACGAATCCAATAATACCAATGACATAATTCGATAATACCCGAGCATTCGAGCTCGGGCAACGCCGGAGAAAATATTTGGACGATTACATAACTCGAATGGGCACATAATTATAATAATAATATAATCACGAATCATTTCTGAAGCGATAAAAAATACACGTATCGTTATTTCTGGTTGGGCTGCTTTATGCCCAGTCGCCATGATACAAGGCTTTTTTATCTTATTCAATTAACACTTAGGAGACTGCTCCAAGTGAAACTTGTAACTATGGACACTTGTTACAAAGGCCTCTTGTTTGGTATATATGTGCCTGGTATTCATAGTTCATAACAGAAAATTAATAATACCAATAATCGCCAGCAAATATTTCAAATGATTATTATGTGCGAAAAATAGTTGCAAAAACGTAGTTTTTGAAGTGAAAACTTCTTTAGCATTTAGAGAGAATGAGATAGTATAATCATTTTCCTCTTTGTGCGGTGATTCGTAGCCTCCCCACCCTTGCTTACTTAAGTTTTCTGAAGTTTTCTCTTCTACCGCGTGAGAATTGCACACTCTGATTTTTCTTTACATCTTTAACCCCACACATGAGGCCCAGAGAGTGTAGAGTGACGGGTGTAGAGTGTCCTTTTAAGGAAAGGAAGGAGAGGAAATTCTGGGAAAGCAAAAGGTATGAGTGGTATGAATTTAGAGGTCAGTGTGTCCGAGAGTGACGGATGTATGAATCCATCCCTCCCGCCGCGGCGTAGGACGATGGGTCGAGAGACACCAGATGAAGGGGTCGAAGTTCTCCCCAAACCGGCCTCTTCCGATCTGGCCCGCCACGCAGCTGGCGTACAGGCGCATCCGCTGCCAACACTTGAACACTCAACACACACCTTTTTACCTGATTAACCACTTAGGGTGACCAATGGCAGAGGGTTGGTGAGTAAATGGTTTCCGGGGCGGCGGTACCCATATCCCCTCCCAAGCTGAGTTAACTTAACAACACCGGATTATTTTTATTAATCTGTTTGTCGCAGTGTTACTGATAAAAAAATACAAAGTGGTTATGTAGAGCGCCTCACAGACAAGGGTGGACTGCGTATTTCAATTATATTTAAGTGTAAACCTAAAATTATTCATATTAATCTGCGCGTTCATAGATAGCGCTAATTAAATTATTTTACAAAAAAACACTTTTTGAAAGCTATGCTTTAAAATATTAATATGAATTAATTATTTGCGCCCGTACATACGCAAGAAGAATATGAAATAACAGACTTGTCCGTATTCAAACTCAATTCTTTCAAGAAAGGGATTCAAACACAATATTGCATCGGTGATTTAATCCAGTATTGAATCTGTAAGCCTTTCTTGAAAGATTTGAGTGTGTTTATGAACAAAACTATTTATTCATATTAATATTGCGTATGTACGGGTTCAGACAAATAATTCATCTTAACATTATAAAGAGCATAACTTGCTAAAAGTGTTTTTCCCTAAAATAATTAAACTAGTAACATCTATGACAGAGCTTTATGATTTTTAGAATTTTATGATTTTACATTTTCAAGGATAAAAGCATTTTCCTTATTTATTTTTGGGGTCTTATGCCACTGAAGATGGACACTGTAGGTGTAACGCTGTCCGAAACGTTGGCTAAAGAAAGAGGTAGCTCAACACGTCGCGCGTTGTAACATCCCAAAAATAAATAACGAAAAAAAAAAGATTTTTTTTAAGTATACTCCCATTAAAAGAATCCAAAAAAGTCCTCTTATTTGATCATCATAATTAGAAGAAAAGAAAATACTGTGATTATTTTATATGACGTCACATTTTGCAATGAAATTTTATTTCATAACAACCAATACACAACATTAATAATTCTGCTTGCAAAATGTATTGAATATTTTTTTAAGTGTTTGTTCAGGGAAGTCCCGTCGAATTACGTCTGGTAATGGCAAAAAACATGATCATGAAAGCGGCGGTGATCGTGAAAAAGCATGATTTATCGGAATGATTCTGTTAAAATTATTTTTATTAAAAAATATTTGGCACATTGCACAACGCTCATAAATAAGATGCTGATTACATTTTAAATTAAGTTTTTCCATCAAAAGTATATTGTTCTATAAAAGTTCATATACTTAAATTGAGAAAAAAATTACAATGATGATGACATTTTTATTTTGACGAATGAATTTTCTATAATGAATTTTGATTTACCGCTAAGACGACATGTCGTTTTTGTTCGTGATTAAGGCGATGTTGACGTCACGCCTGTCAATGTCCGTGACGGCCGTCTTACCAGCGATTGCCGTTTTCTACGTGTGTTACATGTGTTATAGGTTCCATGACAGTTCATCCTGCGACAATTCATCCGGCGACAGTTCATCCTACGACAGTTCATCCGGCCGACAGTTCATCCTGCCGACAGTTCATCCTGCCGACAGTTCATCCCGCCGACAATTCATCCGGCGACAATTCATCCTGCCTGATCGTTTAGAACATTTTTTCTTCAAGTAAGTATGCAAAGAGGATATACGGCCGTACAACCTAACCTAACCTAACCTAACCTAACCTAACCTAATCTAACCTAACCTAACCTATTTAGTAAAAATATTTTTACAGCGGATTTCCACTCAAGATGCCTTCAGATATAAGTATATCGATTTTTGTTGTACGGCCGTATATCCTCTTTGCATACTTACTTAATAAAAATCTTCTAAATGATCAGGCAGGATGAATTGTTGGCGGGATGAACTGTCGGCAGGATGAACTGTCGGCCGGATGAACTGTCGCAGGATGAACTGTCGCCGGATGAATTGTCGCAGGACGAATTGTCGGGTCACCGTATTATATATGTCGGCGGCCGATCGTAAAATCAGGCGGATCATGATACGCCTATTCACATCCTGATCTGCCGCCATTTCACAATGTGCTATGGTGATGAATCTCATTCATTCAAAATTCGCACCATTTTCTTTGATTCATCAAATGATCTAATCTCCCTTCTAGTTTCTATGTTTTTTCTCTTCTGATGAACAAAGAAGAACTTGAATACCTTACTACTTATAATTATAATAACAGGCAACATGCACAATTCACAATATTATTAATCGTGATATGCAATTTTAATGCAGCGTCATTTAATGCATTTTCAGGCTCCAATGTGACATGCTATTGTTATTTAGTTTATATTCCAAGGCTCTTATTGACACATCTATCTTAATGGCGCATGATTTGACCGATATTTTATGTTCAGAAAATGCAAATTAGGCAATCGGAATTTGGCTTGCATAATAAATCGATTTGTATTGGATTTGAATACATTGTTGTTATAGATAAACTATCTAACACTTTGTCATGTTACATTTATATTTGGCGTAGTAATTTGTGAAAGGTACTAACCCACTTCTGTATTTTATTTATATTTTTATTTTTACAGTATATTCACACAGGAGGCCTTGATGAAAAGAATTCCCTCAGGGCTATGGGGATGCTTGTGGAGGGTCTTTTTAGGGAAACAATCGGTCAGGACCAGTGGCTGAGTGGGCATCACGTTTGGGTCCCACCCGGGCGTCGCGTGTTCGATTCGTTGGCTGGCTAAGTCCTCCATCACAACACACGAAACATTTTCGGCTTTCTGTGGTGGTAGTAGGAGATTTTCAAACATTGTAGGATTATTCGTTTGTATTTCTTTTTTTTTTTTTTTTTAAGTTAACGTTTGAGATTTTTTCAGTTCGCCATTACAATATCAAGTAAGAACATCATCAAAAATACTAATTTCTTTTGTCTGTAATTGTGACTCTGGTTCAATGGACTCGGTTCAATGTTTTGAATTTAATCTTTTGAACTTTTTAAAAATTAAAACTGGTTGTATCAATAATTCAGATGAGTGTCTTTCAACAAAAAAGTAGGTACCTACATGTAATATAATATTTTAACATAAAGTTATTATAAGATGAAGCCGTAGGAAATAATGCTAAATCGTACAAAATCATATGTTTTTTGTTTTGAAAATTTGATGGCTTAGAAGTATTATAGATGCTTCAATTAAATACTGCGTGTAGAACACACCTTGGCCCTTAAAAATATCGGTAATTTTTTTTATAAGTATTTTAATAAGCCTATAAAAAAATAAAGTATAAGGTCTATAAAAAACACTTTCAAGTCCAAAGTCTCCTATTTATAAACCCCTTTTCGGATTTGGTTTTATTGTATAATATGGCAAATTTAGTTTCTCTTATAATAATCGCAAAAAAAATTATATTTACCCCCGAACTTCACAAAATAAAATAAAATATGCATTTTCTCGTTGTTATTTTTGGCATCAATAAATACGGCCCGCACTCTACGAATTTGGATTCTTGAAGTGCCCTTATGGCATGGGCACAAGAACCATCCATTGGGCAATACCTTATTCGTATCAGTCACGCCCCAACCGGCGTGGGAGACAGTCGTGTGACTTCGCGTCGCTTAGTTTCGTGAAATCAATTTTAAATTTCAGTTTTCTTACAATAAACAATGCGTAAAACAGGAATTAATATTTTTACAGGCCTTTACGAAATCAACCTGTAAAAAAAAAATCTCAAATACCTTTTCAACCTTTCCAAAAGCTTTTTCTCAAGTATTTTTAAACTCCTCCCATAAAGGGCGTGAATTCCGATTCCGATTTTTTCCTGAATTATTGGATCGCCTTAATTGCCATATTTAAAATTTTCATTTCTTTTAATTGCCATTTCAAGCAATGTTTCAATTCTGAATGGTGGCTTTAGACCAGTGCACTACTGAGAGTATCTTCCGCGCTGGAACATGACGCAAATATACCTTATATTATTTTGAAATGATTGAATTGTGAAAAATCCGAATCAATCAAATAAAATTAACTTGCGCACGCCGGGATAATACTCTAATAATTTAAATAAGAATATATTTTAATTTCTTTTCATTGAAAAGTATTTTGATGAATGAAATGAAAGTCACGCTAGCACTCATTCAACACACTACAATCGAGATTATCTCGGCATCTCGTATCACAGCAACTAGTTGAATATCTCCCAGTATGGTTCGTAGTCTATGGCCCGTGGCTCCGAAATTTCCTAGGCACCCTGTTAGCTATTACAGTGTTAGCTGTTGGTGTTAGTGTTATGGTGTGATCAGTCATGGTGTTGGTGTTATGTTGTGTTCCTCCTAACACAACAATGGCAATGCCGGGCCCAAAGGTCAAGATCGTCCGTGTTTTATGGCACATTCAATATTCAATTGAAAGGTTGTTTGGTGCGAGGAACGGGGCAGGAAACAAATTCCTCCACGGGCACACCCATTGTCAGAAATCAAACTCGAATTTTCAACGGAGTAAAGACAAAATCTAATCACTGTAACGCTTTTTGTGATTGAAATTTGGGAAATATAAATTATAAATGTCTTGAAATTTTGTCGATTATGGATGCATTAATAAAGTCATATTTTTTTGGGTTTCCTAAATCGGTAAAATCGAAATAAATTTTGAATATTATGATTAATTTATGATGGTTTAGTTCGTAAAATCGTAATCACTTGATACAATGTTTAGTTTTGTTTCCACGTAATCACTTGATACAATTTTTAGTTTTGTTTCCACGCGTCTAGTAGTTCGTGAGATTTATTGAAGTGAAAACTTTTTTGGCACCGTTGTGATTTGAAACTTGATGAACCAAAAAATACCGACACTAAAAAGAGACAAATACATACATCTATAGGATTTAGCTTGCGAGAGAATGAGATAGTATACTCGGTCTCCTCTTTGTGCGGTGCTTCGTAGCCTTCCCACTCTTGTCTGTTTTAGTTTTCCGAAGGTTTAACTTCTACCGCGTGTGAATTGCACACTCTGTTTTTGAAGTAAAAACTGCTTTAGCGCCGTTGTGATTTGAAACTCGATAAAACGAAAAATAGCGACCTTAAAAAGAGACAAACATATACATCTATAGTATTTAGCCTGCGAGAGAATGAGATGGTATTATCCATCTCCTCTTTGTGGGGTGCTTCGTAGTCTCCCCACTCTTGTCTATTCTAGTTTTCTGAAGTTTTCACATGTGAATTGCACACTCTGTCTTTTTTTCCTTACGTCACGACGCGTCGCTCATTGGTTGTTGCAATATTGTATAATATCTATTATATGATATCTCGGAAAACTCGTATTACCAATACTCGTAATTCATTGGTTAAATTATTAGCTGAAAAAAATTTATACAAAGAAAGGCATAATATTCCATACTTTTATCAAAGTCTCAAAATTCTTTCAGTGAGAGCAATTATGTGGTACAAAATTATATTTCAGCACATAAATAACCCTTTATATATAAACAGGCTGGAACACAACCATAATACTCGTTTTAACTTTAATGAAGGACTAATTGTACCTAAACATACAAATAAATATGGACAAAGAACGTTAAATTACATGATTCCCAGTTGTTTAAATATGCTTCCAGCTGAAATTAAAAACTGTACCCAAAACAAACAATTGGTGAACTTACTGAAGACTTGGCTTACGGAAAGAATTCATTTGTATTAGCTTTTACAACATATTACTTATTCTAAAGACTTTAAAATTGTTATTCATGTTTTCATAAAAAAAAATTTATCTAAGTATATTTCTGTAAAAATTTAATTTTATCTTATATCTATAATTGTAAAAATGTATCTAAGTATATTTCTGTAAAAAAATTTAATTTAATTTATATCTTTAACTGTAAAAATGTAACTATTAAATCTCTATAATAAGATCTTTAATGTAAAGAACCCGTTAGACAAACTGCTAAAAAGTAGAATAGGTTTTAAGATTTTCACGGCCAAAAGCATTTTCGTTATTTGTTTTTGGGGTGTTATGCCGTGTTGCGCTACCTCCTTCTTTAGCCAACGTTTCGGACATCGTTGCAGTGTCCATCATCTGGTAGATGTCACATCTAACGGATCTGCCCTGATGATGGACAGTGCAACGATGTCCGAAACGTTGGCTAAAGAAGGAGGTAGCACAACACGGCATAACAAGCCAAAAACAAATAACGAAAATGCTAAAAAGTAGTTTATCGGGACTTTTTGTCTTATATTTGTAAAATGTATAAAAACAATAAAAAAAAATAAAAAAAAACAATTACAAGTACGTTTTAAGTACAAACAAAAATGATAATAAAAATACTTAAGCTAGTCTCACATGTAAGCTATTTTCTCGTAGTGTTTGGTCGTAGCTTATATATATATCACCTCAAGGCTCGCCATACGATCCAATACAGTCGGCTCAGACGAGTGATAACATGTTACCCGCTGAAGACAATGTTAGCGACACTCAAATGATTATTTGAAACAGAAAAAGATTCGGTCGCATCCAGGAAATGAACCCAGAACCTTAGCCTTCCCGGGGCTCTGCTGTAACCCCTGTACTTATTCGATCCTAACCCCTTCAATCATGTTTAACTGTAACATCCTTTGACTAAGAACTATTACCACCATCTTAATTTTTTTAACGCATAGGGTTTCCGAGTTTTGAAAGAAAAAATATATTGTAATATTATGTATTACTTTATCTATAGCCAGTAACTATTCCAAATGCAATCCATTCCTGAAATAAAACGTAAGCATATTAGAATGGGAATCTACCCTGATCTGCCGCCCTAAGGAATTCCGCCCAGGGCGCCTTTCCCAGCCTACCCACCCACCCCTAATAGACAGAGAGACAATAAACACGCTAAGACAAGTATTGCGACAATAAATTCTATCGTAAACGAAATTCTATCATAAATTATTGTACTTAAATCTACGAAAATTTTAAAGAAACGCCCTTTGTACGAGAAAACTTATGGTTACTTTTAAACGTGAAACCAAAATATTAATCACACTACTACAATCTTTACATGGTATAAAGCAAAGTCGCTCCCGCTGTCTGTACGCTTAGATCTTTAAAACTACTCAACGGATTTTCATGCGGTTTCACCAATAGATAGAGTGATTCATGAGGAAGGTTTAGGTACATAATTTGTCAAGATTTTGTGTAGATTGGTCGAAAATTATAATATATAAAGGGAACAGGCTGGCAAGCGAGTGGTGTGATATGTATGCAAATTAACAGATGGCGTTGGTTATAAAGGTTGGGTAGATCTTGTCAGTAGGTATATGGCGTTGTGATTCGTTAGACATAGCAACGGTCTGCTAGTAATAATAATAAATGCAATGGTCCCGGAAATAGAAAGTTGAACATGTACATATCTACTGCATTGTGCATTTAATTTTTGCATTGGAAGGACTTTGTGAACATTATTAATAGGTACATATTTAGTTATAGCTACTCTTGAAAATGCATTCACTTTAATAAGTTTACTATAACAAAATTCAGTTGACCTTAGTGATAACGGAGCATTTTTCTAATTTAATTTTAGGTAATTTAATTAACGGCAACGACGAGATGCTAACATTTTACTTACCGTTCTTCAATATTACCTACAAGTGGTTATTTTTTCGCAACAAAATACGGCGCTTGATGAAAAAAACGTAGGCTTTTTGAGACTGGCGACGTCACACAGACATCCATAGATTTAGTGCGATTTTGGAAGACCCGAAATATTAAAACTTTGAAAATTATTTTAACAATTAAAACTAACCATAAAAAAAAGTAGATACTGGTATTTAAGTAAGAAGGTCGTTGATTAAAAAAAATATAGGGACCGGAGTTACTTTTTAAAATAATTTCCTTTAAAAATACTACATTACAGGTAGGGACCTACTTAAAACAGTAAAATCAGAAAAAGATACTATAAAGAATGAACCCCAGCAAGGCGGAAGTCCTGGGTTCGATTCCTAGACGTGACGTACCTTTTCCTGATTTTTCGGTTTTCAGATTTTCGATTGGGTTTCGCTAATATTGTCTTCATTTAATTACATGTTACAATTTGAGGTTTTACTCATAAAGTTAAAAATAAAAATAAATATTAATGATAATTTTAATTAAACATATATTTTTTTATTTGAATACCGCACAAGAGTCCTAACTGCTCGCGTCTGAAGCCAGTGAGACTATGGCATCCCCAATTGGGGTATGTTGGAAGGCTGAAGGTAGTGGGAAGGGGAAGGAGATAGGGAATAGGAAGGTGGGGAAGCACTTGGCTATTCAGAACTGGTCACTAAACACGGCTAATACCAATTCAAGCAACGTTTTTTTTAATTCTGAATGGTGGTCTTACACCAGGGCGATACTGAGAGTATCTTCCACTCTGGAACTTATATATTATTTTAAATAAATAAAGTGTGAAATAACACATATTAATCAAATAAAATTTATTTGCCACGCCGGGATTCGATCTCGCGACCTTCTACCGACCACGCCGGCCGTCGAATAGGTACTAGCACAGACCTGTAAAAATCAGAGGATAGTCTGAATTCTCGACAATCAGTTCCTATTTTGAAAATGGTTATTAAAATAATTGTTTATTAAAAATATTATATTTTTCGTAGTTACATTTTCGCTTGTCAGAATTATTTAATCTGCTGAAATTTTGAAAACGATATTTAAATTCAAAGCATATTCGTAATTATTGAACCAGATTTCACGCAAAAATTAACAAATAACAGACAACAAAATTAGTAGGTTCGTGTGTTTCTTTATAATAATTTTGAAAGGATCAGTATCCACCATCCCCTGAATATAATCAGCGTTTTTCCGCCTCCACCCTTGTGACTACTGCCCTCCATCGCGTGTCCAGCTGCCATGCGCCACCAGCGAAGGCAGTTTGGCTAAAAAAACAGCCGGGGAGATTTGGTCCGGGCAGTGCCGGGCAGGCCGGGCCTCTCCCACTTTTACGACGCGATCAGATTAATCTGGTATTAGTAAGAAATTCGATTAGGCTTTAATGGAATTAGATCCGCCCTCGTGTGAATAATGGCGGTCACTCACAACATTATATACTGGCAATGGCGACTAGCCGTACTCTCCGCTTAATTTCAAGCCACTAAGGACCAGTTGTTTCGCAGAAATTCACGTGTGACAAAGTCATCAGATGGACATTCAGCGCCATTTTTTTGATAGTTGATAGATCTCCGTTAAAGGCCGATTCCATATCAGCTTTCGACCTGTGAATTGTGATTAGCAAAAGATTACAACTTTCAAGTTGTTAAGCTTATCGCCTTGTTACAATTTAATAGAGAGCTTAAACGCAACTATAATCGTACAAGTGTAGATACAGTTCTCACTCGGTAAAAGTGAAATCTTCAGAAAACTAAAGTAGACAATAGTGAGGAGGCTACGAATCACCGCACAAAAAGGAGACCGATTAGTGGCGGGCCGGATCGAGAAAGACTGGTTGAGGAGGTTTTTTGACCTCTCCAGCCAGAATCCCTCAACCCATCGCTTTTTGCACCGTGGTTAAAGGGATGGTTTCGTACGTCCGTCACTCTTGGACACACTGACCCCCAGATTTCTACCCACCCCTCCTACCTATTTCCTTCCCAGAACTTCCTTTTTAAAAAAACCCTACCACACAGGATCCCCTAAGCTGACCGAGGGAAATTATTTTCCTCAGGGCCTCCTGTGTGGAGCTAATGTTAAAAAAAATGTGTGCAGTTCACACGCGGCAGAAGTGAAATGTTCAGAAAACTAAAATAGACAAGGGTGGGGGAGGCCACAAAGCACCGCACAAAGAGGTGATCGATTAGTCTACCTCATTCTCTCGCAGGCTAAATCCTATAGATGTATGTGTTTGTCTCTTTTAAGTTTCATCGAGTTTCAAATCAGAATGGGATGAGAAACAGGTGGGTTTTTTTTTAAATTTAAAGAAAGAAATCCAAAAGTTCAATAGATTTCACAAACCGGGACAGCATTCACACTGCAACGGCTGAGTCCTAACACTGTACCGAAGCACAGTTCTTATGTGTTGTCATAATATATAAGAACGAAGCAATTTCATGACAATTTGTTTCGGTTTTATGTTTCACAATTTCCAAGCATAAAACCCAGCACAAGTTTACCAGCAGGTTTTAGATCCACCTTACAGCATTTATCGATAGCGGCAGATTCAATACAATCGCTTTCCTTCAACGGATACTAGATACAAGATACCCACATGGGCATTAATATTCTATATTTCACAAATGGTTTTTTATCGGGCCATCGAATCAATACTGCCGAGACCCCACATTGTATGCAAATCAGCCGGGGTCGGCGGTACAATGACGAAAACAATTTGTTACAGCCGAATAGAGTTTTTTTGGTGTCTGAGATATCATCAACACGATGACAGTTTACACCACAAAGGAGATGGGATGACTTGCAGCATCATTGACAGATGGATGGTACAGCGGACACGAGCCAGAACACCACAGTCAGCAGTCAGGACCACCGACACAAAAAAATACTTCGATTGGTTTTGTAACTACATCAATAACAGTATTAACAATGGCACCTTCACCTCATGGAAGAACCGTGATTCTGTATTAATAATTTTAGATGTGTAGTTACCTATCGTAGGTACTTTTTATAGCAAAGTTATGAACGTATGACTTCATCGTATTTAAACTATTCACCATGACCATTTCATTCATGAAATAAATAAAAAAATTATATCCAATCTAGGTATATACTAAAGTAAAAGACGACATTGAGTTGCAATTATATCCACAACACAGGACGAACCAAGGAAAATAATTTTCCGCGGTGCATACCTATGAAGAAAAATCCTCATGTCATCTTTGGGGAAGCAGTGTGGAGGTTATTTTTAGGGAAAGGAATGAGAGTAAGTTCTTTAAAGGAAAAGGGGGTTATAAGGGGTTGGTAGAAATCTGGGGGTCAATGAGTATCGGAGTGACAAACGTAAAAATCCATCCCTTCCACTGTGGAGCAAGGCGATGAACTTAGAAAATCCAACGTTTTAAAATCTAGTTTTCAGATAAAAAGGATGAATCGTTTGTTTTAATTTTTTTTTGTAAGATAGGTAATGGGTTTTTGAAAAAGGACATTAACATTTTTTACTTCTACCATCGCCATCGTATAGAAAGGATCACCTGTGAACTTTATCCCCGGACACCCAGGATGCGAGGAAAAATTTTTCTCAAAATGTTAGTCTATTTTTTTTAATATCTATGTATATAGGTTGGTAGGTAGGTACCTAGGTACATTATATTTAATTAAACCTAGTTTGAGTTGAGAAACTCATTTCGTTTAAAGCCTTTTTTAAGTTCAACCCCTTTGCACATAAATGTATTTCAACATTCGTTTCCAAAATATTATTTTTGATCGTTAAATAATTTCACCACTCTTTTAATCAATCTTAACCATGCTTCTAAATGAAAAAAAAACAGCTTTAAAAAGGGACGCAACTCCCAAAACCATCTGTGAACAATGAACGGAGGTTACATGCTACAAGTTTATTGATAATTGCAACGCATTCAAACGCGTTCAAAATTACTCTATGTAGAAAAAATTATCTCTACTCAAAACACATCGTCTGAATTGTTCGAAGATACGATTAAATTGAACATAAAAATCGCTCATTTCACAATTCTTAACATTCTATTAGGGAAGTGATGTTTTCATGGCAAGAGTGCATGAACTAACGGGTCTTTATAATATTACTAGGGTAGCGTCCCAAGGGCGGTGCAGGGCGGCACGGGGCGGTGTAGGGCGGGGTAGGGCGGCACGGGGCGGAGAGGCGGGAGGGGCGGCGTGAGACGAAGCAGGGCGGAATTTTTGGGATGTGCTGGGATATCAGTGGGAAGCTTCGGGCGGTACAAACTCAAACATTATATTTGGCAGCGTATCAAGACAAGAATAAAGAGTTGATATTATATTTCGGAGGATAGTTGGGTACCTACTTATATATTTTAAATAACTTTAGGCTTTTTTCGTTATTTGTTTTTGGGGTGTTAGGCTGTTTATAAGAGCCAGAGTGTGAAAATCCCATCTTAAAAATTATGCGAAAACAAATTACACTGATATTCAAATTTACAATTTAGTCAAAATTAAAAATAACTCAAAAACATGTTTGTCGTTAATTGCACCACCCATCGATACGATACAAGCAGTAAATTCGGGAAATTTGTCGAATGCCAACGAAATTAATTTGCCAAATAAACCTATTCAAGTGCAAACAACCTCTGCTTATCTGACCTATAGGAACAATCCTAGAAAAATATTAATAATATAAAAATTATTTTCATTTTTATGTGAATATCTCACAAGAGTCCCCAATTGGGATACGTAGCAGTGGCGGTCCGTGAGTTTTCAGTGAGCTAGAGTGCTAAGATTGAAAAATACTACGTTATTGATGTTGTTGTAGCTGAAAACGATTTTTTTTTTTAAATTTCTACTTTTTGTGCGAAGATGTACTGACATGTGGATGCGGCGCATCCCCAAACTGAAAGAATCCTGAAAATCTTCATACAAAATATTTAAATTTGAAAAAAAAAATATTTTCAACTACAACAACATCAATAACGTCGTATTTTTCAATCTTAGCACTCTAGCTCACTGAAAACTCACGGACCGCCACTGGTGGGTATGTTGTGAGGCTGAAGGAAATGGTAAAGGGAAAAAGTTGGGGTTGAGGAAGGTGGGGAAGTACCTGGTTATTCAGATCTGGTCCCCAAACACGGCTAAAGCAATATAAAGCTTCGTTTCAATTCTGTATGATCTTACACCGTGGCGATACTGAGAGTACCTTCCACTCTGGATATTTCAAACAAATCTATTTTACAGAAATGATATTTTATTGAAAAGATATTTCATTGAAAAAGTATTTTAAATGAAAGATATGTTATAGAAAAGATGCATGCCTATCAACAAGTCCTCAAAAAATCCTGATTAAGTCGAATTATCGTGTACAAACGAATAGAATTAAAACACTTTTCAGTTTTAAAAAAAAAACCTAAGTCTTCAATAAGCTTCAATTTATTATAGGTAGGTTTCCTAGATAAAAATAATATTATAGGGTTCCCACAATAGATTTCTTACCAACAGGCCTTTCGTTAATCTACGTAGAAATACTTCCGTTGCTGGCTTACGGGTTACGTACCTTCCTTCTGTAGACACCACACCAACCTACCCTTGCCAGAGGCGTCTCGTCCTTGGTAAATGATTATTAAATAATATTACTTAACTATATCTATATTTTGGGATCACAATAACATTTTAAAATTCTCGTACCACCAGTCATTGATAAAATACAAATCTATGCTTATATTTTCTAATCCAGAAAATAAAATAAAATTGCCATTGGATATTATTTTAGATTTTCACGGCCAAAAGTATTTATTTTAGCCAACGTTTCGAACAGCGTTACAGTGTCCAACGCTGTCCGAAACATTGTCTAAAGGAGGAGGTAGCGCAACCCGGCATAGCACCCCGAAAACAAATAACAAAAAAATTTCCATTGCTTGAAAATGACCAGGTTGTAAAAGCAAAATTCAAAGAGAGCGTTTTTTGGTTGTAGGTAGATATATGTATCAAGGTAGGTACCTTCATATTTAATTAAACAAAAAAATACTTAAGTACCTCTACCTATCATAGAATTTTTATTGTCCGACAAGCATTTTTTTAAAATTTATAGTAGTAGAAGTCCCCGGCGTCGCGTCGTTCGGTCTTTAGGCAGAGTTTTTTCTAAAATAGATAAAGACAGTGACCTTTCTTCTGGTTTTTATGGTCAAGCGTGCAAAATTTCATCAAACTCGAAAAAATAGGATTTTTTGAAAAATAAAAGCCCAGCCGCGCGACCGCTCTCCACGGACACTGTTTCTTATAGATAGATTTAAACCCTTTCAAAAGTTAACCACCCACCAAAAAAAATAAAAAATTAAACACCTCTTCAGGTGCCTACCTACTAATCGGAGGACATGCAGGTACTAATAATTTGACTTCTTTTTTCACTCTTTTGAAAATGCGTTTCCATCAACATTTGTAGATTGGTTTGACAGAAATCTACCTTAATTTTGGTGGCTTTTCAGCGAGTTCTCCGTAGCTATGTAGGCGATGAAATTGTGTAATATTTTGGCACATCCGGTAGCCTTAAACACATTATAGTATACAGAAAAGTCCGTTAATTCTCACCTTGTTGCCTTGCTGCGATGTAGGTAGACGAAGGCAGCTTAGCTTTCCCGCAGAGCACAGCCTCCGTCCGGTACAAAAGCGACCTCTGCTCCTTTTGCTGTAAAGCTCTATCACCCTTATTAATGGCAGCCTGAGGTTAACAGGCGCGCCGGCTGCTGGAAATAAAGGTGGAAAAACGCTTTATAAAAATGTTCTCCCTGAATAATTATTTTGGAAAAGCATATAAATAAATGTTGGTATTTGTTTTACCTGCTGTACCAACAAGGATTTTTTACACTACACTTTAGTTAGAACATAGAAAATGTAAGGTAGATATTTATACTCTATTAATCCAGCTATCTAGCAGGCCTTTAGCTATTTTTATGACAGTTATATATGTTGAGAATATTGGGAAACAGGGTGAACTGCCAGTTCATCCGCCGACAGTTGGCCCCCGATTCGTATATTTACTATAGATATAATTATAATTTTCTGTGCATTATTTAGCAATTGCAAATGCAAAATCGACATCAAAAGTTAGTGTGAATATCAAACGTATTTATACAAGTCTCGATTTTTTTGTACTGATACGCTGGTATACACAGTGGTTATATAGAGGGTAAGATTTTTCCTTGATGCCTTTGAATAAAATTGTGTTCTACAAGTACCTATATTATTCGGCGGTATATCCACTCTATACATCCCTTCGAGGTCACTTACATAGTTATATTTTTTTGTAATTAGGTATCTATACCTTAATTTCCCTATCTACCTTATCTTCCCTACATATTAAGTATACCTATACATATAAGAACGCCGGGGCCAATTGATTGAGGGAGTGTGTAAGACAGAGCGCTGGGCAGTTGGCGGTTGGGCTACATGGAACATTTTGTTCTACTCAAGGTACTTCTAGTGTTATTCTTTGGTCTATACAAAGTAGTTTAGTTAGAAATTAGCAAGCTGAAGCAAAAAATCTTGAAAACTTCAGGAAGACACCGGGTGAATCAATCATTTGATTTGGAACATCTCTAAAGTCGGTATGTATAAATGTAAATGAGGCAAAAATATTTTGCAAGCAAAGAGGGGAAATAAGGTGGTGATAATTAATTATTTAAGCACTGAATAACGTTTCGAAATGTTGAACCGCTTTTTCGGAAAGACTACATTTTACGTCAAAATGCGACATGTTATTATAGTTGTTAGATTGAAGGGTTTATAACGGAAAAAAATCTCAAACATCGCCTAATTTGTGGCTACGACATATACACCGTGTTCTACGCTCATCCCGTGAAACTTTGGGAGGTGAATATTCGTGTAAAATTTATCACTTTTATATTATTTCTTCCACTCGATTAGCTATTCTATTTAAAATTTTATCGTGAGGGTGACCATTTTGTTACTCGAACACGAGCATTAGGTAGATACCTACTCGTAAAAGTAAAATTGCAAGTACCTACCTACTACCTACACTAAACAATTTTCATTAGAAGATTTTTTTATTATTAATATTTGTTTGGTTTAAAAAACTTAAATGTATGAACGTAGAACACGTCATATATATATGTAGGTACCTGCATAGCACCTACTTGTCCTATTTTTGTATTTATTTTTGGACCATCTCACACAGATCCTTCGAAGCAAATTAGTAGCCAACCCGACCCTTCAATCCGTTAATTTTTTTGTCTCAATCTCAAGTCCTGAAGATGAGACAGGCAGTGGAGATGAAGTTTTAGTGGTAGCGCCAAGGTGGACCATTAAGTGACCCGGTGATTGCATTGGGACGGTACCTACCCTCGGCTATTAGCGGTAAGTGGGCCTAAGAGCAGGTCCTCGAGGAGGTGGCGGCAGACATTGCTGATGTTGCAAGTCACTCGGGAGCCGCCAATAGACCAAGGATTCTTTTATGGAGTGTATTGTTTAGGGATCGAACGGGAGCCAAATTGTGGCGAATCATTCGGATATGTTTGCTTGTCGATTTTTATCTTTGGGAATCTAAAAGCTCTGATAGCGAAAGGCCTAGAAAGTACGAGAGGGTACCTAGATCTTTACACTCGGACTACCTACATATAAAAAAGGGTTCCTAATTCATGAAACGCAAACAATTATTGATAGATGATTATTTACAATGTGAATGATTTACCTACTGCGCAACTAAGGGAACGCACCCATACTACGTGACCAACTTTGTGCAATTTTTAACCCCCCCCCCCCCCCCCCCGGTGACCAAAAACCTAAGCCCGCCGCCGCTCATTTGTACCAAGCGTGACATTTTGAAGACCCCCCCCCCCCCCTAAACGTGTCACGTAGTATGGGTACGTTCCCTAATTCAATAATGTGCTTTCCTATCTTACGCCTAGGAAAAACTTTTAGTAAAGAGAAATCGGGGTGCAGCAGGGTCAATCATGTGCAAGGTAGGTACTGACGCCTAATTCCGCGCTTTGAGGTTTTTACTAACGCCAGGCGCCGTTTTACTCAGGGCCGTCCCTAATAGGAAAGTACCTAGGTAGGTACCCATTCAAAAATTTTAGGTAGGTTCTTACAGCGTAATCCAAACATATTTAACTATTATAGGTAGGTACTTATTAGGTATAGGCAGGTACCTGCTGTAGGTAGGTAGGTACATGTCTATTTAGTAAACTTTGTTGATTGTTATGATTTTAAATTTTCACGGCAAATGGTTTTTTCGTGATTTATTTTAGGGGTATTAGGTATGTCGTGTTGCGATACCTCCTTCTTTATTAAACTTTGGACAGCAGCAGCGTTACATTATTTATCATCAGGGCAGACGTGTGGGCAGGACAGATCTGCCCTGATTATGTTCACTGTAACGCTGTTCGAAACGTTTGCTAAAGAACGAGGTAGCGCAACACGCATAATTTCGGTGCTGATTGTTTCACTGAACTAGAACGTTTTATCAAATTTCAAAGATAGATAATATAAAGTTCTATGAAAGTTCTATTCAAGTTGTTTTTTTATTCCATTATGAGTTGTTTCTCAGTGGATAGGGAACGTACCCATACTACGTGACACGTTTAGGGGGGGGGGTCTTCAAAATGTCACGCTCCATACAAATGAGCGGCGGTTTGCTTAGGTTTTTGGTCACCGGGGGGGGGGGGGGGGGGGGTTAAAAATTGCAAAAAGTTGGTCACGTAGTATGGGTACGTTCCCATACTACGGACCACCTAACAAAACTTGAATATTACTAACTTTGAAATTTGATGAATAGGTACCTATTGGAAGTTCTATGAAGCAACTGCCCGCGCTCGTTCATGAAATTGAAACTCTCACTCCACTTTTTTCACTAGGTTGGCAAAATGAAAATTCTTTGTAGAAAATCATTGGTAATAGGTAACTACCTAATATAATTAGAAATGGCATTAAAAATCATTGTTTCCATATTGCAGTGCATTTTATAAGAGAGGAATGCGTTCTTGATGAAAATGCATTTCGTTCCCACTCGAAAAAATTTCATTTCACGAATTATTTACCTACTTGCCTAAATGTTTTTAAAAAACTTCTTATTAGATTACAGCACGAAAATTCCACAAAGGCACGATGATAAACAGGTACGTGTCATCTCTGCTAAGTATGGAGATCTATTTTTATTATTGTCAGTATTTTTTATTGAAACAGTCTTCGAATCAACCCATTCAAAGCTCATCCGTCTCTTGTCGGGAAGTATGACCTAATCCGCCCCCCTCCCGACCGATCGCCGCGGACCGGTTTGAGCGCCCCTCCCGGCCACAGGGGCGGGGCGGCGTGCCATTGGCCGGGCCCGCCCCCGGACCGCGGCCCCCGCGCTGCCAGCCCTGCCGGCCCTGCCAGCCCGCGCCCACGACCACTATAGGCGCTATCAATCAGTACAAGCCGAGGAGGCGTGCGGTGTGTTCGTAATCGCGACAACATCAGCTGTCAATGACAATACGGACAATGTAGACAATCGTTTCATTTTAACTTATTGTTCAACGTATAAAAAACAAATTAAAAAAAAAAAAAACGATTTATTAGAACGTCAGTGATCAGTGATAAAAATTCTTATTGGACTTTTGATAAAATTTCAAAATGACTTTTTAACTTTACCACATTGTTAGAAGTGTTCTTATTTTATTGGGATATAAGAGCTTTTCGGTGTTCCGGTGTTGGACTGCAGACCGGATGTCATCCCAATAGTGTGAAGCTGCCGTCATGATCACCGACATGAGTCCGGCGGGCTTGTATTCTCAAGTGCCGGCCATGACCAATATTAAATCAATCGTAAGTACCTACCTGCCAGATTATATATTATAACTTATAAAATTCATGCTTATCCAACGGACCTTAAACCTTTTAGGTATCTTCCAAAATTTGACTTAACCAAGAATATGAGTTTTCTATTCAATTGAATGGATAAAATTTGGCTTTAAAACGTCTTGCATTCATGTATAATGCTAAAAAGATTAACATAACCTAACCATCTTCATAAAAAAATTGACACTCATCCAACAAAACGTGCAAAAGAAACAAAGTTTACCGAGTGCTTCAAAATATGTTCCTAGAAAGCTGTTCTTTCCATTCAAATCGCTAAGGACATTTTAGTTCCGCTCTCCAATAAATTCGCGACGGATCTGGTTAACAGGATAGTGCCAAACTAAAAACTACCCTCTTGGCTGAGGGTTGAGAGCATCCCCGGACCGTCTAGCTCCAAGGGTCCGGACACCCTGTGGAGTGTCGTACAAAGGGCACCGCTAAACACCCAAAACCAACAAAGGCCCTTTGTATCGGTCCAATAGGGCCAAGTACAGAACCTTTACAAAAGCCCGGCTGTGCCGCTTGTGTAGGCTTTGCGCTTTTCTGGGTTGCGCCTTTGGTCTTCTCGCCCTTTATCTTTATCGCTGATCTCCTATCTTCAATTTATGGATGATGTTTCCGAGATCCTGTCAACAAGTCCATTTTCCGCACCCAAAGATTGGCTGATGTGATGATGGTTTTGTGTTGTTCGACGTGTAATTTTGTGTCGCATTTGACGGGCACAAAGGAAGCGGTTTCGCAGCAGGATAATGTGAATAATGAATTTATGAAGGCTTGCCGCCAGATTTGTCAAAGTGGATATGCTCCAAACAAATTTTGAAAAGCTTGCTGAATGCATTTTTGTCCTCCTATATACAATTCACAAAAGTGTGAATACCTATCTGATTTACTTGTAAAATGTGATAGGTATTTGATAAAATATTTGTTTCCGACGGTAGGTAGAAAATTGTGAAATTCTTTTTATTAAAACAGCATCAGCAAGAAAGTGTCCATGTGTCATATTGCTGTATTAAGTTCTTAGATACTTGGATACCTAACTAGATAGATCAGCAAACTATAGGTTGGTGATTCAGCTTTTATTGTTATGATTTCCATCTTCTCTCATTTGAATTCCCTCTCCCTGCCATTAGGCTCTCTAAACATGTCCTAATCCGCACCCCATCCCTTGCAATAAATCCCCGAGAGGTCCACAAAGTGAACAGCGCATAATGCACTCCCTTGGAGCTAGATTAAGGGTAGGCACCTAACAGAAGGGCGAATTAAGCTATTCACTACAAAAGCGCGGGCCCTTACTCCTTGTAGGGTAAAATACATTCATTGAAAGACAAAGGCAAGCAAGCGATGGTGGTCCACCTAATAATAAGGTTTTAACCTGATCATTGGTTGGTATTGGTAGTTCCAACCCATCTTCCGTTTTTTTATTGAAGTATTTTTCTGATGCAATGTAGGTAGGTACCTACTTATTTATTTATATGAAGCGCGTTTTTAGTGCTTTTTTATGGGGAGTCAGAATCAGATTCGAATATTTATAATGCGTTCATAGATTTGGACGGATAGGTATTTCTAATAGAGAATCAGAAAAGTTTTGCACCCTTCGCCAGAGAATCCGAGTGTTTCCGTCCGTGATTTATTGGCCGATTTAAAACTGGCGACAAATTTGAGCGACACGTGTTTGTCGACAAATATTTCCGCGTTGCAGCAGTTAATTCTTTGTGTCGACAGAGCGACGTTGATAATAATAGCGGGATATTTGGCAGTTTGTTCACAATGGCCTTACACGGGGTTGACGTGACGTTTTGAAGACGGATTACCACAGCTTTTAGACTTTACAGTTTTTGTTGCAAGTTCAATTTGTTCAAATTGAACTTGCAACAAAAGCTAGCGTTAGCTTTTAAAGGTTATACCTACCCATCAATTTGATATATCATTTAAGAAGAAGATAATACTAATAAATCTAAAGAAAAATATGAAAAATAACAAGCCACAGAAAAATAAATTTACCTACCTATAAAATTACTTAAAAATAAGAGGTTCCAGTGGCCGAGTTGGTTCAGGCTTTTCTCTCGGCAAGACTAGTCACCCAGAGTCCTAGTGGTGACCGTTATCTTTTTTTCTGTGTCTTGTTCTTTTTCATACTTTCAATTAGATTTATTATTATTATATTCTCCTTCAATGCTATCTATAATTTTTCATTAACACCAAGGGGTGAACACAAAGAACAAATAAACTAGTTAATCGGACTATTCCTAAATATCAACAAAATTTAAATTACCTAGTGACTTCAGATACAACCTACCTACTTCAAAAATAAACCTTAAAATGATTTCATAGTTTTTTCTTTATATCATTTTATTCCTTAGACTAAGTAATAAATACCTAAAAGTATTCTAATATCTACTAAAAAGCTAAAAAAAAGTCAGTGGCTGAGTTGGCATCGCATTTGGGTCCCTCCCGGATGTCGCGTGTTCGATTCTTCGGCTGGCTGAGTCCTCCATCACAACACATGCAACATTTTCCGCTTAATGTGGTGATAGTAGGAGATTTTCAAGTATTGTCAGATTATTCGTAATCCGGGAATGTTTTGTCTTTCTTTTTAAGAAATTTTAAATCAAATTAATTAAGTATTTTAGTATTGATAGGTGTTCTGTAGATATTCGTATTTACCTAGTCACAATAACGGCTATTGTTAACTAATATGTACAGATCAATCGATTTCCACTTTGGTAGGTATCTACTATCTACACATGTAAAATCTAAATCGTAGAAACATTAGAGAAAAGACTAAAAGTTTTTTAAATGCTTGGAATAAATGGTACCTAGTCCATTCATACAACTTCATACGTGCATACAATAATTTAGACGTTTATCCCGATTAAGATCTCAAATTGCGTTTTTCCTACCAGATTTGCATTCTTCAAGCTGCTTCAATAGTTTATTCACACGCCACATAAGTGGAGTCTCTCTTTCTCTCTCTTCGCATGTTGTCCATTTCCGTTTACAACACAATGCGAACAAAGAACTGTTGACGTACCTACTCGAAAACGGATATGCAAGTTTATCAAAATCTGCACAATGGAGGCGCAAAGAGATGAACGAAAAACATGTCACCGTTTTGGATGTCCGATCTTTGTTGGTTGAATGATATCATCCGGGGCCGTTGTTGTCAACAAAACATCTCAAGTGGAGGCTCGGAGGTGTCAAGATCGATAAATTGTACAATAGTTTGTTTTGTGTGCTTGCAAAAGAGCAGCAACCCGATATTTGTTTATTGTGAATACCGGAAAAGGATGGATTAAAATTAGAAATAAGACTTTTCGGCGTAAATAATCTTTAATGATCCTTTCTGTAAAAGATTGCGATAATGTACTATTTTCGATGGAGAATGCAGTAAAATCTCCTACCAAAATAGCATATCTTTCAGAGAAAATAAATACACTAAAAGATCTGATATCATAAATGATGCCATGAAATCTAAAATCATCTCCAACGTTGACATAGAACTTCATTCATACGTTGCAGCTCTATCTCTAGGTAGGTTAAAAAAATAAGTATCTACCAACTTATCTACCATACATCTTATATCTAATAAACGTACATTATTATGCGTAGGTACAGACCATGTAAATGTGTACCTAACCAATTCAAGGATCAATGAATGATCCATTCTTATATTTATTGAATGAACTCGGTACAACTTATATCTCTCTTTCGATCTATCATGTCAAGTGACACGTTCAATTCAATCACAACACGAATATTGTAAATGAACTACCTGCCCGTCATTACTAATCTCCCGCATCTCAACACAGCATCTTGTACTAATCCATCATATGACAGGACCATTCATTGATCCCTGGGGTACTCCGTGGAATCCACTACACTGTAATGAATGTGCTACAAGGCCTGTAGCCCTTGTTTGTGACATAAAACTTGTTGACACTTCGCGAAGGATTATCCCTATAAGCCGGCTATAGAGACACCCTTCAATGACAGAAGGCTTATGAAATGTGTGTTTCCCTTTTGTGAAAATAATGGATGTTCGCAAAAATATTCGTAATGTAATGGACATCGATTTGAAAGACTCCATTCATCACACACACATAGTTACTAGTTTATGTTAAATTTAAATAGAATGACCTACGTTTATCCATTCGTGTATAGTGAAAAAGCGTTAGATTAAATGTATTATTATTTATCCTAGCTAACAACAATTTGGCTGTAGGTATATTGTACGATAAATAGTCTCTCCCGTCGGCAAAAATGGCTAGCTGCTTTTACCTACTACTGGATACTAGGCCTTATGTCACTCGACCATAATTTTTAAACTTTATTAATGTTTAGATTTTTAACTTTGCACATATGTTTTGTAGGTATCTACTGCTGATGTTATTTCATCGTTAAAAAAAACATAAATACCTACAGATGATCATTTCTTTAAAGATGATAAAATCATAATTTATATACCTAACGACCTAACCATAAGAACATAATGTAATAATGTAACTCTAGCGTGACATTTTGCTTCATCCGGATTCCTATATTGTCTCAATCAATGTAGGTAAATGTAATGTCCTCCGCGTGCAAAGCTGTATCTTCTTCTCCAAGCATAAACTTTCTAATTAAGGCGATCCAATAGTTCAGGAAAAAATCGAAATTCACGCCCTTTATGGATGGGAGGAGTTTAAAAATACTTGAGAAAAAGCTTTTGGAAAGGTTGGAAAAGGTATTTGAGAATTTTTTTTAACAGGTTGATTTCGTAAAGGTCTGTAAAAAATATTAATTCCTTTTTTATGCATTGTTTATTGTAAGAAAACGATTTCACGAAACTAAGCGACGCGGAGCAACGCGTGCATCTCCCGCTAAGGCCGGGGCGTGACTGATACGAAATGGGTTGTGCCCAGTGCATGGTTCTTGTGCCCATGCCATAAGGGTCACTTCAAGAATCCAAATTCGTAGAGTGCGGGCCGTATTGATTGATGTCAAAAATAACAACGAGAAAATGCATATTTTATTTTATTTTGTGAAGTTCGAGCGTAAATATCAATTTTTTTGCGATTATTATAAAAAAAACTAAATTTGCCACGTTATACAATAAAACCAAATCCGAAAAGGAGTTTATAAATAGGAGACTTTTGACTTGAAAGTGTTTTTTATAGACCTTATACTTTATTTTTTTATAGGCTTATTAAAGACTTATAAAAAAATGACCGATATTTTTAAGGGCCAAGGTGTGTTCTATAACACGCAATATTTAATTGAAGCATCTATAATACTTCTAAGCCATCAAATTTTCAAAACAAAAACAAATGATTTTGTATGATTTTGCATTATTTAGTACGGCTTCATCTTAAGAGGACATAGGTAGAGAAACCCAGAAATATGTCATTTTCAAAAAAGTTTTTAGACGTATTGACTCTTTTCCACAAAAAATTATAAATGGATTTCGAAAGATTGTTCTTTTATCTAGCATAGTTATGTAATAAATTTTTATAATTTTTTTTAATTTTTAGTATAATAAGGTTATTCCATAGGTCGTTGGCAGATTTGTTAAATTTTCAAAAAAGTTTTTGTATTATACCACACCCATTTCAAATAATGTAATCATGCAGTGAAATAAATCAATACATTATCTAGCAAAGTTATGTATTAGAATTTTAATTTTAGTTTCAATAAAATCATTAAAAAATATGTACGTACATGTGTTTCTTGACGAAAATTGGTCCATTTGTGTATTTATTTGCGCACTTATAAACTAATATATTTCATATTTTTTTACATACTTATTGTGCTAAGACATTATTGACAAATCATAAATAAGTTTTACCGAAAAATAATTTTAGGAAGCATTTAATTTTAATTAATTAACAGCTTCGCATTTGACGATTTTATCATAGCGCCGAAACACAAAATTTCGCAGTTCATTACGGTCCGAAACGTGGCCAGACGAGGACGTGTCCGCGTCGCTCTGAATTACAACAGTTTGAAATAATATTTTGGAAACGAAATGTAAATACATACGAATTCCTTGTTTCACGTTCGTAAAATCTACAGGGTTGACCGAATTTCATTTTCATTGAATATTTTTATGCAATAAGTTTTATATTTAAAAATAAATGTTTTTATTTGTCCCTTATTATACGATACAAAAAACAAGAGTCCCAAATGCCCCATTTTTTTAAAGTAAAACTTCTTTACGCATGCTCGACACATGGGGTTAACTGGTGAATCGTTACGAAAAGTGGTGATTGTTACGAAAAGTGGTGCTGGTTACAAAAAATGACATGCGAACGGTAATCGATGCGAACAGTGATCAATTGCTAGGCGGGTCGGGCCTTTAGGCTCGCTTGTTATTCGTGTTATTGTTATATTGTTAATGGACTATTTGTCCGTAAATAAATAAATTATATACAGCGGGTACCCGGCATGCATGGGTTCGGAAGTTATGCGCGTACATACATTTCGGCGATTCATTTTCATTTATATACTAGCTGGTGCCCGGCATGCGTTGCTATGCCGTTCAACAAAAAATTGATTCTCCCTGCGTGTCCTTTCCCATTCGTCCCGTTCACCTTACGCTTCCCCTTCCTCTCCCGCGTCCCCTTCCCCTCAAACGTTCCCACTCCGCCTCCTCCACCTTCCGACTCCCCACTCCACTCCTCTTCCCCCGTCCCGCCAACTCCCCTCACGAATTCCCTTCCCCCCTCCCAGGTTCCCCTCCCCCTCCCTGGTTCCCGTCCCTTTCCACCCGCGGCACCAATACCCAAGTTCCTATCCCCCCTCCCGCATTCCATACATTCAGTTCTGGTACATTTAGTTTTCAAACAGCTCACGTGCCACCCATTGAATTTTTAGTATACACATTTTATAATGCCAGAGCTCACCAGTAGTTATATACAAACCTTGTCCTGGCAATAACAAACACAACAAAAAAAGAATTATCCAATTTGGTGTAGTCGTTCGGAAGTTATGCGCGTACATACATTTCGGCGATTCATTTTCATTTATTAGCATTTATATATTTGCCGGGTACCAACCTTTGCCATTTAATAACGAAATTGTTTCTCCCTGCGCGTCCTTTCCCATTCGTCCCGTTCACCTTCCACCTCCCCTTCCTCTCCCGCGTCCCCTTCCCCTTTCGCGTTCCCACTCCTCCTCCACCTTCCTTCTCCTCACTCTATTCCCCCCCTTTTCCGTCCCGCGATCCCCCCTCCCGAGTTCCCCTCCCCCCTCCCATAATCACCTCCTCCCTCCCGCGGATCCCCCTCTCGAATTCCCCTCTCCCCTCCCGAGTTCCCCTCCACCCTCCCGGGTTCCCCTCCCCCCTCCTGCATTCCATACATTCATTCCCGATACATTCAGTTCTCATACAGCTCGTGTGCCACTTATTGCAATTTTATTATACAAATTTCATGATGCCAGAGCTCGTGTCCTTTCCCATTCGTCCCGTTCCCCTTCTGCCTCCCCTTCCTCTCCAACGTCCCCTTCCCCTCTCCTCACTCCCTTCGCCCGCTTCCCCTATCCCTTAAACCCCCACCCGTTTTCCTCTCCCCCCTCCCGAGTTCCCCTCCCACCTCCCGGGTTCCCCTCCCCAACCCATCCTTCGGGCCCCCTCTCCCGAGTTCCCCTCCCTTGTCCCCCTCCCCTTCCCTCCCTCATCCTTCACCCCTCTCCCATCCGCCACCTCCTCCCGCATTCCATACATTCACTCCCGGTACATTCAGTTTTCAAACAGTTTGCGTGGCACCAATTGCAATTTTATATACAAATTTCATAATGCCAGAGCTCACCAGTATATACAGAAACCTTTAGTCCAGTCAAGGAAGGGGGTGTAGAGTGCGTGAGCAGGGACCTAAGCGATTCCTTCAGAAACTTGTTTAGGGTGCTTAGGATGTGAACATACTAAAAATCCTGAAGTCTAGGTGGTGAGCTAGGGGGGGGGAGGGGGAGGGGGAGGTCCCAATTTTCGGGTTTCCGCTTATATCTCAAAAACTAATAAGTAAAAGCTGATAAAATTATCTACAACTTTTATTCTATACGTAATTTTCGAAATCTCAGCCATTTTCGAGTTATTCGCTCCACAAATGTAGATATTTTCGAAAAAAATCATTTTACCTCACATTTTTCATCAAACATTCCTTCATATCGTCTAAAATATTCATCAAAGAAAAAAATTTATTCGAAAGAAGTTGTAAAGAATTTAATTTTCTTTTAGAATATATAGACATATGTAAATTTATCTTCAACCGTTCAACATTTACAGCAATTTGAAGTTTTTTCGTAAAATGTTGTCATTTTCAGAAAGAGCTGTTTTTATCTTATTACTGACACACAACACTTGTTCGTTCGCCTAATAATATGTGTGACCACACTTTAAAACCAGTTATTAAATAAATTAGGTAAAAATCATATTACTTGAAAAATACATAATTGTATTTTATAATCATAATGTTTATTCTATTTCGTTACATTAAGCACATAAAATTATAGATCTCATTGTTATCACTGTTCTCAATAACATCATGTTACATTCTCATCCTCCTTGGACGTGGGGGTCCTCGCAAGCGTTGTTCATCCATGGCATCTTCATCCTCAGTATTGGATGGTTCTTGCTGAATGGGCTCTATGTCGTCGTCATCGTCGTCCTCGGCAACAGGCACGCTATTGAGGCATCTCCCTTGGCAGGAGACTCGGAGACACGCTGCAGAACAGGTCAGCATTGCTTTTCGGCATCCACATTTGCCAATTGCACAATCCCTGGTGCAGCGGCAAAATATCATATTTAGAAGGACCTCCGCCGCTGGTGGATCTTTTGTTGTATTTGGCATCAGGGTCTCTCCTTCATGTTTCCACCCCCAGGGGGCAGCTCAATCGGTGCACTGGGAATGCTGTTTAACTGCGTTCTCTGTTGGAGGGAGGGAGCTGATGTCAGGCTTCATATTTGCCTTCAACCCTATGAACGACTAAAAGCGGTACTGGTTAAGGAAGGTCTGTCTTTTTGGCGCCGCATACCATTTCAGGAAACATTTATTTCCAGCCTCTTCAACCTCGCCGTGAGTAGAGGAGGGGTTATAAAGATCATTGCCGCTTGCTTGATGAATTCTGACTCCAAGTACAATTTTGAGAAGCCCACCTTGCTTCTCCTGAAAGTTGCAGATGTTGTGTCGCAGCCGGTAAATGAATGTAAGAATAGGATGTGTTCAAATGCACGGTGCTGCATCTTTTGGATGGACAGTGGCATTGTTTTGGTTTTCCCTCGTCCGTTGTCAGCAGCAGAATATCTTGGGTGGGAGGAGTGGAAGCAATCAAAAGGAAGTGAAAGCTTCTCACAAAACTGTGAGAGGAATGTTCCACAGCAATCTTCACAACAAGGAAGTCAGCATCATGTCCTGAAGAGTCTGTATCCCATTCTCCCGAAGCTTCGTCTGTAGTAAAGAGATGAAGTTACTTTTGTTGGTAGGATTGGATAACAAATCTTCCTTTTTAACGGGTATTGAAGTGTTCCAAGTCAAATTGATGTCAGCTGACCTTCTCAGTCTGTATCATCGCATCTGTTATTGTGATTTTGTACCGTTGGCTGGGTTTGGGTACCAATCAAATACCACAGTGTGAGTCATCCAGGATAGTGGTGGTTGACGTAGTTGATGTAACGATCACAAATTGTGACAAGGAAGGCATCTTTTTGCCAAATTACTCTGTGTAGTAGAAATTTTCCGTCCACAACTATGTTCACCTGAGACAGTAGACCAGTTTTTTGGTAGGCTCGAATAAGCTGTACAGGACAGATTTAGTTGTCTTCCACATCCCACCTTCATTGAACAGTGCCAAGGGAAATGGGGCCAACTCATACTCAAAGAATTTCTTCAAATCCTCATCTGATCGTTTGCTTATACACATCCGGTGAAACAGAAATGTTGGGTCAACTGCAACCTTTTCATCGTGATTTTTTATCGATGAGCTGACAGAAGACATTGGGAATTGACATTATTTCATTGGCTTGTGGGAAGGGAGGATGTGCATCAAACCACTGACTGAGTTTGAAAATGTCTGCTGCATCTTTACTTCGGTGGGCTTGTCCGAGGTCCTTGTGTTGTTACTGGACGTGAAGACTCCACAATACTCTTCAAGGGAAGTGCAGATCTCATGAGTTGCGCTCATACCAACTAACCACTTCTAGTACATTGTGCAAAATACCTCTGCCTCCTGTTATGCCTTCTCGGATTTTGAATGATAGCATCAATGTGGTTTCCATGGTCATATCTGATCATACGCCTTACTAAAAGAGCGTCGCATAATCGTCGTTGCACGTCGGTGTGTCAGTAATAAGATAAAAACAGCTTTTTCTGAAAATGACGACATTTTACGCAAAACCTTAAAATTGCTGTAAATATTTACTGGTTGGAGACTTATTTGCATATGTATGTATATTCTAAAAGGGAATTAAATTTATTACAACTTCTTATAAATAAATTTCTTTCTTTGATGAATATTTTAGACGATATGAAGGAATGTTTGATGAAAAATGTGAGGTAAAATAATTTTTTTCAAAAATATCTACATTTGTGGAGCGTGTAAGTCAAAAATGGACGTGATTTCGAAAATTACGTAAAGAATAAAAGTTGTAGATAATTTTATGAGCTTTTTTTACTTATCCTTAGGAAATTTTCATGTGTGACGCACCGTTTTTGAGATATAAGCGGAAACCCGAAAATTGGGACCTCCCCCTCCCCCCCCTTCCCCCTAGCTCACAACCAAGACGTCAGGACTTTTAGTATGTTCACACCCTAAGCACCCTAAACAAGTTTCTGGAGGAATCGCTTAGGTCCCTGCTCACGCACTCTACACCTCCTTTTGGAGCATTTATTGACTGGACTACTTTGCGGGCGTGCTCACAACAACTCACCAAAGTTTCATCGCAATCGGATGAACGGTTAGCAATTCACAGGAAAGTATGTAGAACAGTTTATATGGGAGAATTAAATTGTTGATTTTACTATCTTCCTCGCAACTTTTCCATATTTTCTCAACGTTTAAACCTTTCCTGGACTACGACAAACATTTCAAAACCAAAATCAGCTAAATCGGCCCAGCCGTTCTCGAGTTTTAGTGAAACTAACAAACAGCAATTGATTTTTATATAGGGGGGGGGGGGGGGGTAAAAGAGGCGGGGGGGTGGAGGGTGGTTAGAGGTTGTGGGGTGAGAGGGGGAGGGGGTTGAGAGGGATGGGGGGTAGGCTTTTTTATATCCATTTTTCGTATTACAAAAATAACAAACATGAGAATCGGGTATGGGTACCACCGCCCCGGGAACCATTTTTTTGATAACCAACACGTCTGCCGTAGGTCATCCTTAGTGGTTCGCAACGTTTGGTGACTAGCAGGGGTGCCTGGGTTCATGGGGTGAGGTTTTTTCAGGTCTTGGCGGCGGATGCGTCTGCGCACCAGCTGCATGGCAGGTTGGATCTAGAGAAAGTGGTTGAGGGAGTCCCTTTGACTTCTCCAGCCTTACTCTCTCGGAACATCGCTTTGCACCGCAGTGGGAGGGATGGATTCATACATCCGCTCTCCTGGACACGCTGACCCCCACATTTCTACCCACCCCTAATACCCTTTCCTTCTCAGAAGATCCTCTCCTCCCTTTCCCTGAAACGAACCTTCACACAGCATCCCCAAAGAAGAGATAGGCAATGTGTCGAGCGATTGTAAAAAAAGGTCTCTCCCGATCCGGCCTTCTACGTAGTTGGTGGGGCAGATTCCACCGCCGCCGAGATCCTGACAAACCTCGCCCCATGAACCCGGGCTACCCGTACGGTGTTGATAATCCAATACATGGTTCCCGGGACGGCGGTACCCATACCCGCCTTCCAAATTACTGATACTATTTATTGACGGCCGGCGTGGTCAAGAGGTAAGGCTCTTGACTCGCAATCCGAAGGTCGTGGGATCGAATCCCGGCGTGGGCAAATAAATTTTGTTTGACTAATTTGGGTTATTTCATATAAAAATAATATATTTGCGTCACGTTCCAGAGTGGAAGATACTTTAGTATCGCCCTGGTGTAAGACCACCATTCAGAATTGAAACGTTGCTAAAAATTACTTTGGCCGTGTTTGGTGACCAGATCTGAATAGCCAAGTAATTCTTCGCTTCCTCTTCCCCATCTCCTGCCCTTCCCCACCACCTTCTGCCTCATACTATACCCCATAGTCATGTCATAGTCTCACTGGCTCCAGACGGGAGCATTTGGGTCTCTTGTGCGGTATTCACATAAATATAAAATTAAAAATTATGCACACGAATAAATATTTCAAAATGAGATATTTTTTACAATCCAACTGAATATTAGGTACTCTTTTTTTCATGAATACCGCACAAGAGTCCCAACTGCTCCCGTCTGGAGCCAGTGGGACTATCCCCCCCAATTGGGGTATGTTGTGAGGCTGAAGGTAGTGGGGGAGGGGAAGGAGTTAGGGAAGATGGAGGTGGGGAAGTACCTGACTTTTCAGATCTGGTCACTAAACACGGCTAAAGCCATTTCAAGTAACGTTTCAATTCTTCCACTCTAATGGCCGTAAAATAAAATGAAAAAACAAAAACCAAAATATTAAAAAAATATAACAAATTGTTTTTTTATGTAGGTATCTACTTTATACCTACTGTGTTTATGTATCTATTTATGTCTACGCACTTCAATACACAAATTACAAATAACTACTACTTATTAAAATTCTGGAAGCGAGAATTCAACATCTTTATCTGAACCATACTGTAGGTCCAGCTTCGCGTGAACTATAGGTACGTGAAACCCGGCTTCTAGCGGAACGAAATCTAGTTCCAAAAACGTCCGCTTGCAACGGCTGATGTGTGAGCGGTGCAGTCGGAATCGAAATTATGATTTGCTGGTATGACAGCCTTAAAGTGTGTTTATCGGATGTGACCTGCCAGGTGAGGTTTCTTTATCCATTTGTAAATAGTAAAATTAGATAGAACCTAAGAATTCTTAATAAATTGTACAGCGCCCTTGAGGTGATTTTTCACAAAAACGAGGCTTTACAAATTATCCAATTATTATAATTAGGTATCTAAGAACTAAATACCTAGCTAATTCTTGATACCTATTTCTTGGACAACCTCGAGTTCTTCTACCGCTCACTTGTGTTACCTATTTACCTACACTCCTTTCTCGAGCCATTCTTAGCCATTCCAGTAAAAAATATTATTTATACCTAGATACCTAATCCTTTTTTTACGAGAAACTGCTTGATTCATTGATCCGCGATTAAAGATTTAGAAAAAAAATCCTTATCCGACTTTAATATCTACGTTTTTAAAACGATTGTAATCTTTCTAATACTATAAAGAGGAAAGATTTGATTGTTTGTTTGCATTGATTAGGATCCAAAACTACTGAACCGATTTCAAAAATTCTTTCACCAATAGAAAGCTACATTATCAGCGAGTAACTAGTAGGCTGTATATAATGGCAAGCTCTGGCGTTATGAAACTTGTAGATATAAATGAAAATGTGTGAATTTAATTTATTTTAGCAGCAGGGAGGAAAGACAGGGGGAAAGTGGGGTTTGTGGAGAGGGAAGACACGAGGGAGGGGGAAGGTGGAAGGGAACGGGGATGCACGGGAAAGGACATGCAGGGAGAATCAATGTATTTCTTTGAATGCTAGTGTCTTAATAATTTACGACCTCATAATGGACCGGCTGAAATAAATTCTCTCTCCATAGGTTAAATTTCAGTGGAGAGATTCGAAACCTGAAACTCGAAACAAAAAAGTTCACGGTTGGGAGACTAATAAATACTTCCAGGAATTCAGAATTTGCTTCGTTCAGGGAATTAACGTACCGCGACAGGAATTCGAGAACCTAGGACGGGTCACGTGTTACTCCTTAACACTTCTTGACTCATGGTACATTTGTCTTGTTATTGGACGGCCGTAATAAATTAAAATTAATTTTATTTATTTATCAGTGTTTCTTAGGACATCTGATCTTTGTAAAATCAATAAAACTTAAACTTAGCAGGACTTGTTTGTTGATATTTATGTATTACTTTCAATAAAAAAATTAAAATAATTCATACAAAAACGTTCAGCACATTTTTGAAGTAAAACTTCTTTAAGCACGCTTGACTTGGGGAGTAAGCTGGCGAATGCGTGACGAAAGCGTTACGAAAAGCGAGGCGAACGGTAGTTGAGAGGGAGATATAAGTTAATGAAGATAGAAAGAGAGAGAGAGTTACGTTTCGTATTTATTACTGTAGGGGCAAGAGGGAGAGGTGCGAGCACACATTTTCTTTCTCTCTTTCTCTCATAGCCAGTTAGTTTCATTTATGTAAAGACACAGTTCAGGCCTATTGTCTGTATCACACTGTAGGAGCAAGAGAGAGCAGTGCGCGCGCACATTTTCTTTCTCTCTTCCTATCATATGGATGGAGCAGAAGTTTTACTTCAGACGTGTGGTCTAAAGCACACTCGTTTTTTTTAGATGTATCTATGTGTAGGTTAACAAACGGACTGCAATCTTTAGATCACAGACGTCGGGTAGGAATAATATCCTTGTTCTACCGGTATTTCAATGGAAGATGCTCCGAGAACTAGCGTCTTTGATCCCTTCAGCACCGGTGCATAGCCGGGAAACATGCCAAACGCCCAACATGTGTAGATACACGGTTGACATTTATCAAGTGAGAACGAGTCACTTCTTCGACTCGTTCTAGAGTTCAACAGCTCGGCTGTGAAACGATTTGCCGGCCTCTGTGTTTCCCCCTTCCTTCAACTTTCCTCAAAAGACCCTCCACACAGCATCTCAGATGACATAGGCTCCGAGGGTAATTATTTTCTTCAGGGTCTCCTGCGTGTGGAGTTAATGTAAAAAAAAGGTATATGTCACGGCGTTTACGCCCAATAATAAAGTGAAATCCAAAATATCAACACTTTTTTATTAGGTTAGCTTAGCTTAGGTTAGGTTAGGTTACATTACATCAATTGCTTTACATTATTTAGTGTCTGGATATCAAATAATGATTCGCAAGTGAATGATAAAATAAGTCGGGGACGACTTTGGAAGACATGACAGGGGGGTGTAGTGAATCAAATGGGTTCTGATTTGGGTCATGTAAAGAGCAGGAATAATAGAAAAAAATCTTTGTGTGAGACAATTTTATGCGTGAGTGTAAACGAAGCAAAGTTAGTGTGCCAATACTGCCAATACATAAATGTGTGGCTTTCAGTTCTCTGCATACAGTTAGTAAAAATCCTTTCTAACATTTACCTAATCATAGTGTAAATTATTAAAGCGACACTTTCACAAATTAAGTGATCGTAACAACCATTACATTTTATTTTACACTAATGTGAAAAATCACTGGTTACACTTGGAGGATTTTTGAAGCTTTAAGTATTTGTAAAATTGATATTTGATTCAGCAAATTTTTATATTTTTTGTTGACAAATTAGAAGGACGTCGGAAATTTATCTTCGAAGGAATACATTTAATAAACTTGTGAAAAATTACGATAGGTAGGTAACTATCTGTCAACAATTTCCACAAAAGAAATACACATTTTAAATATAGAATTATTATTAAAATAAAATTACATATTATATCAGTTAAAATTTTGAACAATTAAAAGCTCAATTTTTATTAGAATACCTAACTCTTTTTTTAAATTTATTTTTAAGGTTATTCTCGTCATGAAATATGTAGGTATTACATAATTATTGTAGTAGAAGATAAAACTAATACCCAAGTCTAAACGAAAATATGGAAAATATCGAGGCAATGGTCAAAAAATTATTATTATTAAACAGAGATATTTTAATAAAAATTAATATTAATTTAGACTTTTAGAAAACAGTCAATAGGTGTCCCAAACAATTAAAGTGGGATATTTTTATCCGAAACACTATCTAGGTTACAAACCATTAAACATTGTGATTATTTAAAAACTTTGCTGCCAAAAAATGGAAAAAAATAGTCGAAGATAATACTCGGATTGTTAATTATGAATTTGAAATAGGAGAATTATAAAAAATACTTAAAAATAAGAGGTCGCAATGGAGTTGGTTGAGGTGCTTGTCCCGGTAATATGAGACACCTTGGGTTCGAATCCCAGTAGCGACCCTAACCGTTTTATATATTTCTGCGTCTTGTTCTTTTCATGTCTCCGTTTAGAACCATTACTTTACTTAATTATAAAGTATAACTTTTTTTAATTCTAATTAAAGGATCATTGAACGTGAATAATTTAATGCATCATGCAGAAATATTTCACCGATGCACCGACAACCGAAATTAGTAAGAAGTATCTCTTGCATCCGTTTTACTAAAGTCTCTGAAAGTTGAATGTGAAAATGAAACTGGTGACAGTACAGATAATAAGACAAGCTCTTATTTAGATAAATCTTTACCTCGGAATATAAATAAAGACGGGTCGTTAAATTTGTCAGAGAGGGAATTCCTCGTGGCATTTCAGCTTTGTGCTCAGTCTCAGTGCTGGCTTAATTAATAGTGTTCATTAAGGAATAGCTTTAGAGCCAAGGTTAAGCGGTAATATAATGAAATAAATTTTGTAATGATTAAAGAAAAGTGTTTAGAAAATACTCCACATAGGAAAATAATTTTCCTAATGACCTATGTCGTCTTTGGGGATGCTGTATGGAGGGTCTTTTTGTGGAAAGGAAGGAGTGAATCTGCGTCTTGGAGAGATCCATGTTGAGGGTGAAAACACAGAAGTCTACTTAGAACTTTTTACCCACGTGTCTTAAAAGGGCATTACCAGAGAAAACCAGAAATATGTCATATTCAAATCAGATTTTAGACCTATTGACTCTTTTCCACAAAAAATTATAAATGGATTTCGAAAGATTGTTCTTTTATCTAGCAATCGCATGTAATAAATTTTGAGAAAATTTTCAATTTTTAGTATAATAAGGTTATTCCATAGGTCGTTGGCAGATTTGTTAAATTTTCAAAAAAGATTTTGTATTATACCACACCTATTTCAAATAATATCTATAATCATGCAGTAAAATAAATCAATACATTATCTAGCAAACGCATGTTTTAGAATTTTAATTTTAGTTTCAATAAAATCATTAAAAAATATGTACGTACTTGTGTTTCTTGACGAAAATTGGTCAATTTGTGTATTTATTTGCGCACTTACAAACTAATATATTTCAGATTTTTTTAAAATTCTTATTAAATTTAGACATTATTGAAAAATGATAAATACTTATAATCAAAAAAATAACTGCAAAAAGTACATTATTTTAATAGTTTTATCATCACGCCTTTCAGCATTTTTGATGAAGGTATAAACTAAAGCTAATTTGAATTGAAATAAATTCGATATTGAGTTATAATTTTAAAAAGCTGGTACGGAGAATAATTAATCCTTCTCGTTGTAACGTTCGTAAGAACAACTTTCGACGAAATGTGGATTTTCGTCCGCTGGCTGGTTAAATGCTCTTAAGCTTTTTGTGTTCTTTTTTTGTCATGTATAAAGTCTAATGTAGGTGTAGGTGACGGCCTCCATGGTCGAAAAGGAAGGCTCTCGACCATAGATCGGAAATTAAATTGTGTTATTTCACAATTTAATAAATGATAATAATATAAGATATAATTGCGGCAATTAGAGAGTGGAAGATACTCTCAGTGTCACCCTGGCGTAAGACCACCATTCAGAATTGAAAAGTTCCTTGAAATGGCTTTAGCAGTGTTCGGTGACTAGTTCTCAGTAACCAGACACTCCCCCACCTTTCTCTCCGCCGTATCCTTCACCTCCCAAACACCTTAAACCCCATAACTTACCCCGATTGGGGGTGCCATAGTCTCATTGGCTCCAGGCGGTTGGGAGCAGTTTGGAACGACTCCAGATACTAATATCTACAGCCTGTATGTCGGACGAATATCTACAGCTCATATGTTGAACTAATATCTACGAACTTCAGAGTGTTGACTAATATCTACAGAGCGTAGGTTGGATTAATTAGCTAAATGTGTCCAATAGTCCGATATTAGGGATTTTTACATACATACTTACATAAATTAAGTTTTTTAAACTGCATACGTAATATTACGTTATTCCAATATGCTATACATAATTATTGCAAATCCAACCTCTGCCAGTGCTGTAGATATTCAACACTTTGGTTCTCATAGATATTCGTCAACAGTTTGAGCTGTAGATATTCGTCAACACTTTCCTTTTCATAGATATTAGTTCGATTTTTTCAGTTTTTGGAATTCCTGTAGATATTAGTAGACGCCTCCGTTTGTAGCTCTTGTGCGGTGTTCACAGTAAAAAGGCACCTACCTAAGGTAGTTTTGAACAAATTTAATGAATGACGAAGATAATAAAGCATTTTTCTTCCATCTTATGACACTTATCTCTCCGACCAAATAAGCGTCATTTTCTTTATATTGTTCGTAACACCGACAACAACAATTTTATTTGTGGTGCGGTCAAATGAACTTAGTGTGGGTAAACATACGCGCGCCTCAGGGATATCGTTTCAACAACATTCGATAAACTTTCGATTCGATCCTTTTTTTGTCAGGCGTAGGTGGGTACGCCTAACAACATCAGAACCTCGTTGTAAAAGACTGCTAGCTAGATATTACGTGTAATTTTGCTATTAAGGTGATCCACTAGTTCAGGAAAAAATCGAAATCGGAATTCACGCCCTTTATGGGAGGAGTTTAAAAATACTTGAGAAAAAGCTTTTGGAAAGGATGGAAAAGGTATTTGAGAGTTTTGTTTTACAGATTGATTTCGTAAAGGCCTGTAAAAAATATTAATTCCTGTTTTACGCATTGTTTATTGTAATAAAACGGAAATTTAAAATTGATTTCACGAAATCAAGCGACGCGGAGTGACGCGTCCACCTCCCGCTCAGTTCGGGGCGTGACTGAGGTTTGGCGACTGTGGCGTGAACAGTATTTCTTCGGTGGACGCCATAGGGTTCACTTTGAAAAACCGAATTCGTCGACTAGCGACCGTATTGTAAAATAACAACGCGAAAATGCATATTTTATTTTATTTTGGGAAGATTGGGTGTAAATATCAACTTTTTTTGCGATCATTATAAAATAAACTGAATTTGCCACATTATACAATACAACCATAACCGAAAAGGGGTTTATAAATAGGAGAGTTTGGACTTGAAAGTGTGTTTTTTAGACCTTATACTTTATTTTTTTTATAGGCTTATTAAAAGATTTATAAAAAAAATGACCGATATTTTTAAGGGCCAAGGTATGTTCTACACGCAGTATTTAATTGAAGCATCTACAATACTTCTAAGCGATCAAATTTTCAAAACAAAAACATATAATTTTGTATAATTTTGCATTATTTACTATGGCTTCATCTTAAATCAATATTTTTTATTAATTATCTCGTCTGTCAAAATAAACGTTTTTATACAATAATATATTAATCACATTAGCGTGATAAAAAATAAGAAAACGAAGTGATAGATCTGCAACGCAGACGCCTGTAATAGACGTTTCTGCCATAAATAACCGCCGAACGAATCGTGACCAAAGCGCGCACGAAAAAGTTCATTTTGCCTGATGCAAAGCTTTGAAGCCGTCTACAGACTCTCAGTAATAAAGCTGCAGAGTTGACATCTAATAAGACACGTAGTTGATTATTAGTTTATTTATTCACTCACCGCTTCACACCCAATTACCTAATACCTCGGGAGCATCATCGTCTCTTTATTCTGTTTGTTACAAGTTCCAACGTTTCAACACCAGCGGTTTTGAAATTGGTCCGGCGCGGCGTTACAACGAAAAGCTCATTTGACATTATCATTACTACAATCGTTAGCTTTTTTTGTTTTACCGACATGACCACATTAATCACACTGTTGAAAATAGACGAAGGAATCTATTTATTTATTTTCTGAAATGCTTCTTTAGACAGTTTTAAAACCATTAAAGTAAGGTTCATTAAGTTTAACTATCAGCATTATAACACCCGTTTAGGTGCATATATACTGAAGTTAAATGCGTATACCATTAAGCTACGGCAGTCATCATAAGCAGTGGATAACTAACCTGAATTTCTTCACTAGATTTTTACCACGAAGCGGAAAATCTGGCCCTGGCGAGGGACCACCACTTATCATCGAAATATTATGTGTCTTACTTACGTGTAGGTATGTGCTCATCATCAAACAGTATTAATAGGCTTGTGTCTGCGTGGTTGAATTTAAGAACCCGGCTTTGAATGCATGTGCCGCTCCTTAAAAACATCAGTGTACGTGAATTTTCAAGCAAATCTACCGTTGTAATTTGGTTTCGAATTCAAGAACTCGTCAAAAGTCGACACTTCCGTCAACAGCTCGCATGGGGACGTTTACCACCTAGGTATAAGTACCTACAACGAATTTGTGAATTTGATTATCTCTTCGGATATGGAAAGATTGACGGTATCTATATATTAAGTACATATGACGTTATTGCCTGTCTCGAAACTCCTGGATACTTTTTCCCGGTGACTAACTATCACTGGATAACAGTGGATCCGAGGAACGGGCTATTATTGATACCAGTTCCTATTGGATTTATAAAATGGTCACCAACACAAACTGGGCGAAGGTGAGCCAAAAGCCGCCCGCAGGGCCTAGCAGTCTAACTGCTAGTATTAGTCATTATTGATCTTTGACTCTCGTTATGACTATGATTATTGTTAAATATGTCTGAAGAGGAGAGGGTCGAATTGGCTCTGTGGTTAGGACAGAGCCCCGGCAAGGCTAAGATCCTAGGTTCAATTTCAAGACGCGACCGCATCTTTTGATTTTTCTGTTTCTAATTTTCTTTTAAGAATCTCTAATTCCATCGTCAATGATTAAGATGAAGCCATACTAAAAAATGCAAAATCATACAAAATCAAATGTTTTTGTTTTGAAAATTTGATGACTTAGAAGTATTATGGATGCTTCAATTAAATAATATAATATTAATCAAGGTGTAGAACACACCTTGGCCCCTAAAAATATCGGTCATTTTTTTATAAGTCTTTTAATAAGCCTATAAAAAAATAAAGTATAAGGTCTATACTATAAAAAACACTTTCAAGTCCAAACTCTCCTATTTATAAACCACTTTTCGGATTTGGTTTAATTGTATAATGTGGCAAATTTAGTTTCTATTAAGTATAATAATCGCCAAAAATTGATATTTACGCTCGAACTTCACAAAATAAAATAATATATGCATTTTCTCGTTGTTATTTTTGACATCGATCAATATGGCCCGCAATCATCGAATTTGGATTTTTGAAGTGACCCTTATGGCATGGGCACAAGAACCATGCACTGGGCAAACCTGTTTCGTATCAGTCACGCCCTGACAGGAGCGGGAGACAGTCGTGTGACTCCGCGTCGCTTAGTTTCGTGAAATCAATTTTAAATATCCGTTTTCTTACGATAAACAATGCGTAAAAAAGGAATTAATATTTTTTACAGGCCTTTTCGAAATCAAAATTCTCAAACACCTTTTCCAACCTTTCCAAAAGCTTTTTCTCAAGTATTTTTAAACTCCTCCCACAAAGGGCGTGAATTCCGATTTCGATTTTTTCCTGAACTATTGGATCGCCTTAATAGAAGCTTCTGTAATACTTCTAAGCGATCCAATTTTCCAAATAAAAACGTACGATTTTGTATGATTCTGCATTATTTAGTATGCTTCTTAAGTATTTGTTCCGATGTATGATGTGTGACTGTAGGGGTAGGGGGTGGGATGTGGGGTGGCGGGCATAGGAAGCAGTTAGAAAGATATATACGATCCGCCAAATGGTGCGTGGAGCGGGAATCCCCCCCCCCCAATCCCATCCCATCGCCAAGCGCAGAAAAACTGTTACGTTTCTTTTTATCGCCACCGAAATACAGAATGCCCGGCTGTATATTATTATTTAGGTAAAAAAATGGGATGCTTTTTGCGGAAAAAAGGGAAAAAGAGATTCTCTGCCGGAAGAACGTTGACGGATATAAACGATGGATTATACGGGCACGCGTGCCCAGATCTAAAGTAGCTACTTACGAGTTCCTACGAGATGGGATATGCAAATTGTGCTTTATCGTCCGGAATGAAGAGGACGTAAGCACCAAGCGGGGGTGTTTTGTGGACTGCTTTGCTTGCTTAGTGCTTTTGCGAAATAAGTTATAAGTTATAAGATATTATGTTTAATGAAAATAAATATAAATAAGTATGCTAATGGAGAATTGAATAGCAGATAATGTAGTCAATATGTGAGGAGTTATGAAAAGAGAGCCATTCAAGTAACGTTTTGATTCTGACGGTTGGTCTTTCATTAGGGCGTTACTGAAACTATCTACCAGTCTATTTTTACTTTATTTTTTATTTTTCTTCTTCTTCCTTGCGCTGTCCCAACTCATTGTCTAGGTAGGCTGTTGGGGTCGGCTCTTCTCGTTCTCAGGTTGTAGTTTCTTCGGTTCTGAGAATCGCTTTCATCCAGGCCGTTTCTCTGTAGTATTTTGGAGCATTGAGTCATCCAGGAGTTTTTTGGTCTTCCTCTGGATGACTGTCGATGAAGCTCCATAGACATTGCCTGCTTCACTGTGTGGTCTGATAGTCTCTGTCTTATGTGCCCGCATACCATCTCAACTGTATATTATTAACTGTATATATTTTTTACTTTATTTGTTATGCGAGTACCTAGGTAGGTACCTATTTACCGAACATGAGTCCCAACTCTTCCAACTATCTGAAACCGGTGAGACTATGGGATCCATTGACGATTGATCGAAGTTGGGGTCCGAATAATTGGAGTATGTTGTGAGACTGAACGTAAATGGGAGGGGAAGAAACTTTTGAAGAGGAAGGTGGAGAAGCACCTAGCTATTCAGAACTGTTCATTAAACATGGCTAAAGCCATTTCAAGCAACGTTTCGATTCTGAATGATGGTGAATCACCAGGGCGACACTGAAAGAATGCCATCTTTTGCAGGTGCCGCAAATATATTACATATTATTTAAAATGAATAAATCGAAAAAAAATTATTGTTAAATGAAATTTACTTATGCACGCCGAATCGTAACCACTTAGCCACGGAGGCTATCTTATCAAGCCGTTTTATGCAGAGATCTTAAGTTTAGTATTAAAATTTGATTATTAAAACCACTGGAGCGACCATGTCGAATAATTCGACATTTTGTTTTCTTCTAGGATTGCCCACGTCGAATAATTCGACGTTTATGACGTACCACTCGTAAACAATTAAAAACTATTTAATTATTTACCAGTTCCTGGCCAATATTTATTCCGTTGGAAAGCTGATAATATTGTCTCTCATCTATGGCAACACTATTACTATTTAGATGGTTCTGGAAAAAGTAATTCGCGGTTAAAATCTGACAGTTCATATTCAACACCGACGCAAAACTGTTTGACAGGCCGGATGAATTTACACATGTTTTAAAATGCCGTAAATGATTGTGTTTTTGCATTTTAACACCAAACAGTTATCACAATTCAATTATCCATGTATTATCCATGTGGTTAACGTGTTTTCAAGTGTTCAAACTGAGAATTTAGTGATTTTTAACATGTTTTACGTAAATCGAATTTGAAATCTAAATTTCATTAGATTTTTGTGTTTATTTTTACAATTATCGACCTACTTACTTGACGTGTGCATTCGAACTATAGTTTATCAATTAGAAGAATTCTTAACAAAGATATACATCTAAATTTCAATTAGCTTTGAAAAGTTTTAATCTAGAATATGACAACTAAAGCTAGCTGTCAGGTGCAATTTTTGTGACAAAGCAAATGGCGGATCTCGGCAAAATAATTGCAAATATTGGAAAAGGTTAGTACTACGTGTTCTTATGATATATTATCTTATTAAAAACCTTGTATTTTGTTTAGACAACGTGTAGAAATCAAAAATATCCAATGTTGACTTGAAAAAGTAAAATTTAGGGCAATCTTACAGGAATTAACACGCAGGAATCCCACATTTTTAAAGTTTACGATTTTATAATATTTTTTTTATAATTCCTACAAATATGTGATAATCAACAAAAGATAGGTTAATTTATTAACTATATAGAACTATAATCAGTTTGCATGTCTTCATATTAAAATTCGGAGATATGATTTTTTCAATGTCGGCGGAAAAAATTCGAAATGCCACGAGCAATCGAGGCCAAAAGTTATAAAACGCGCGGTCGCTCCAGTGGTTAAAATTATTATCATCGATATCTTTATCGATAACATCACATCTCGAAAATAAAGCAAATTAAGGGCGGCATCACAATGGACCACAGGCAATCGTTATTCATAGATAAGGCCAGGTACAAGAAATGTTACAAGAAATGACTTTCACAAGTTATCAATTTAAATTATGCCGTCCTTTAGGCTGTAAAAGGCCTAGTCACTGTAAAATTGTCGGTCTATAAATAATGGGAGAGGAAAGACGACGACATAATGTAAACTAACAACAAAAGTTTTAACTGCTCGGAGCTAGTGGTGGGACCAATACATCCCAAAATTGGGATGGAAAAAGGACAAAGCAAGACAAAAGGACAAGGATTTGGGAAGGACAAGACGAAGAGAAGGATTGTATTTGCATAGTAAGTAAGGGTATAGGTAAAACATTTTAAGTTGGAAGCAATAAAAATGCTTAGTATTGATGTATTGGTCTATCTGTGTGAACGTTAAGCGACGCCCACAAACCCGATAAGGCTCTCTGTCTTGCTTACGCCCACTTATTGCAACTAGTTAGAAGAGAGGCAAGTTTTACGACACCCTTTTGAGGCTGTACTTACAGGGTGTTCTATTCTATTCATTCGGTTCGTAATTTGATTTAAACATACGTGCACGTGCACCTACATTTCGCAAGTGACAAAATCAAATTTTTAAATTTGAAATAATAAATAGTTTTCATTATTTTTAATTCGAATCTTTATTAGTAGATTTACAGAGTGTTTTAAAGTGTTTGTAATATTTATTACGATATCATGGAGGTTGCGAAACCTCCAACTCGTGAATTTTTATTCCGTATGTTTAATTATTTTACTTATTCATAATGTAAAAACGGTGGTCAACTTTTGAGCATAAATGACTTGTATGATTTGACGTCTAAGGCAACTGGAGTATCACAGACTAGTACCTATTCAACAGTTAATCTTTTGTACCTTTGTGTTAGTAATCTGTTATATTTTAGATAATATATGTATAGATAGTTGCTGATGATGACTGATACATAATTAAATAATTAATTAATAATACTGTTGCTGATGATTGCTAACACATAATTATAAATAATAAATAATCCATAAGCAGCCAAATTTTTAAGCACAGATTTTGGAAATCACACTTCATTTCAACATTAGGTTCTTAGTTTAGGTAAACCAAGTAATTCATGCGTATTGAGTTTTAAACGAAACTTTACAAATGTCAAATCCGTACAAAAAATGGCGGCAATGGAGATGTTTTATATGGGAAATTTTTAACTTTGAAAACCGAATTTTAATGCATGTTTTTCCATCTATCCCGACCGAAACCGATGTTTCTTTTGGTAATTAAGTTTAACAGTCGTTTACTTTTCTAAATCTATGCCTCTAAAACGTGTAGCGGCATGTGGCGGCTTGTAGATTATTTACTTTATAAAATATTATCTATATAAGTATGAATATTATAATAAATTAATATTTTTAAATAACACAATATTTTTTTAACCTTGTTGTTAGTTATTAATACCTATTTGAATTCAATCCTGAAGATTATCACATTTAGTTAATAAACTTATTTTTCTTCCTAAACCTTCAGTATTTCTATAAAAATGTTATAAACAACATTAGTTTTATGTTACCGATTTAAACACGCTTTGGATTCGAATTCTCAATTGTGAAATAATTATTAATTGCTTTTTTGTTAAAAGCCTAAAACGAAACACGCTGTATGAAAGTTTTGCATCTGTGTGAGTACTGTTATGTAGTCAACTTAACTTGCGAGACCTATACCTACGTAACTTGTCACAAATCATAGCTAAATCAAAGCCATTAAAGCAATACAACGGTTCATTCTCAATAGCGGTCCCCAGGTCGTAACCAAGGTTATACCTATTGACAATTCCTACCAACTCAAATTTTTTTTTAAATATACGCGGGTCCGGAAACTAGTGCTACAAGCGGTAAACTTTCGGAATCTAGATCCTGTCATGGAGAACACAGAAATATGTAACTATTTTCTTCATTTTTTTATATTTAAATTATTTTTAATAATAAGTTTTTAAGCATTTTAAAAGACCGTAAACATATTAGATACCTCCAACATCCAATACAGTATTAGACAAAAAATCTCACTTCGAACTCGATTTAATAGAAAATGAAAGCTTATATAAAAAAAAGTGTCACATTAGGTACTTTCTACAAAATTGACTCCAAATGTGTTGAAGATTTACCGGTTTCTTGCAGTTACCACTAGTTTACGAATACCACGTAAATTAATAAAAGTTTCAAAAATCACAATATTTTCTCATTGCTAGGACTTGAGCCCGCATTGATTAGGCTCTGAGCCAAGCCAATCTGCCTTGTATGTCGCCAATAAATATTTTACTAAAGACAGCATATTTTTAAAATTATTAAGACTTAACGTGAAACCCATAAGACATTTCTAAATGCACGATTTTCACCGTTATCCGCAAGGCTCTACTTTGTAATACTTCAATAAAAAAGAATCTTGATTAATTGTACCCTTTATGCATTTAATCATTTTAATCGACACATCCTGTAATCTCTTTAATCCTACGATGATATAGCCACCTTTACCTATTTAAGAGTATCACTCACCTGTGGTCACATCTAGTTAAGTGTATCACATCGGATCTAACAGGAACTAACAGTGGCGCAGCGGGACCCCGGCCCGGAACCGCGGGATGTCAGATTTAATCATATTATTGTTGCCACACTCCATACTCCTGGGCCCGATACCTACTAAATCACACCGAGAGGTCGAATAGATAGTTTCCTGAATTTCTATTGGCATTCTTTCTCTGATTCAAAGCTGTACATTATGAGTTCTACACCTATTTAGATAGGATAGCGACATTCAAAATAAGAAGAATTAAAAAAAAAATCGTAGAAGCGAAACTGACAAAACAATCTGAACCAATAGGAGCGGTGTATAAAAAGTAAGGTCATAATCAAAGCGGCAGATGGGAGCAGACCTAGCGTCATTTCCGCTTCATAACTCAACCAATAGGAGCCTTGAAAAGTAATATCATAATCAAAGCGGCCAATGAGCAGTTTGATGCTTCGCAGGTGCTGTAATGCGTCATTTTCACCCGAATATCAAATCGTAACGGGGCTAAATAAGTTTCACTTAAAAATCACACTATTTAAATATTGGAACATTTTTTGACTACATATTTTCATTAAAATAAAACTACCTACCATTAAAAGTTGTAAATTATCTTAAAAACCTAAAGCTTGCAAACCATTTTCAAGTTACGTAGGACTACTGATTTTACTAAATGTATTACCTATATCTAAAATATTGAATTGATTTAACCTTACATTGGGCAGGTAGGTAGGTACCTACCAACCTACTTGTGTTTTTATTTCCTGGGGTTATTTTTAACCAATGTTTAAATCGAAATTAATTTTCATATCGAACCTCTCGGTGTGTTCCACCCGGCGCCCTACAAAAGTCACCGTCCCTAGGCGTGGGGCCCGCGCGCGCCGCCCCCCGCTGGGCCTCCGCCCCCCGGACCAGCGCCCCCCCTAACTCAGCGCTCCGGGGCACCCCGCCACTAATGCTGCGGGGGCGCTGGTTGCACAACACGTATCAATCGGATGATACGCCATTTGTCGATACGATTCAGAATCAATTAATCATAATGACGTGATTGTTATTCAGAGGATGTTCGATTGTGAAGAATTAAATGGTATTTTTTTGGTGTTTGAAATTTCGTGTAATTTTGGTCGCACGTGGTAGGTCACCCATTTTGTCGTTGATGTTATTCTCCGCAGGGGTAGGCAAATATGATGAACCGCTAAATAACTCGGTCTTGTCACACCCATTGCTTCATTTACATTGGGAGGCGGGAATGGATACCGCTGACCGATAACCAACACCTCACAGGTCACCCCAAGTGGTTAGCTACGGTTGGTGACTTAGCAGAGGTGCCCGGGTTTGTCTAGGCCTTGGCGGCAGATGCGTCTGCCCATCTATTGCGTAGCGGGCCGAATTGGGAGAGACTGGTTGATGGAGATCTTTTGATCTCTCTAGCCGGACTCTTTCGAACCATCGCCTTACACCGCAGTATGAGAGATGGTACACGTATCCGTCTCTCCTGGACACACTGACCCCCAGATTCCAACCCACTCCTCATACCTTTTTCCTTCCCACGCTTTTTTTTTCCTTTCCTTAAAAAGACCCTCCACACAGCATCCCCACAGAAGACATAGGCCCTGAGGGAATTTATTTTTCTACTGGCCTCCTGCATGGAGCTAAAGCAAAAAAAATCACACATCGATTCTTACATAACCTTCAGATTTCGGTTACTCTGACTCTTATTTGTATTTTGTTCATTTCATTATAGTATTTGGTTCACTTGATCGTTCCATCTCTTCCTCGGTCGTCCCGACATCTTCTACCATTCACATTCTCGTGATATTATAATAATCTTCCTACATTCTATTGACTTATAGGCGTTTTAAATGCAGCAATTTTTCTTGCATTTTCATATAAATTGTAGATGAAAATGGGCATGTTCTATTTTGGCATTATTTTTGTAAACTGTATCACATGATCAATGTGCTAGTTTTGTCATGTAGTTCCCAACCCCAACCCGTCCCTCTTGTGGAATATTGATGGTCCATTACTCATCTCAGTCCAGTCCCCTTCCTCTTTCCCATCTCCTGTCATCACCGCGGGAGGCTGTCAAGCGCACACCGATGTATGATCACATTACTGTCGATCTCCCAACTAATGTTCTGTATATTATAGTGAATTATCATATACCTAATTATCAATAAGTAGGTAGGTACCTAAATAGTAATATAGATATATGTAGGTACTTGGGCACGTTAGCCTCGTAGCCATTTTCCTTTTTTATTGTCTTGCTCGTATGTCCAAAAATGCGAAGTTAGCAGTCCTGTAGTACCTACTGTGCTCAGTAGACAGAATGCTGCAGAAATGAGATCTCTGAGACATATGTGTGGAAAAAACATGTACCTATGACTGTGGAGATTCAAAAAGAATGCAAAATACATATAAGTGATCAATTTTTTTTTAAATGTGAATATTGCAAAATGGTCTCAATTGATCCCAGCCGTCTGGAGCCAGTGAGACTGTGACATCCCCAATTGGGGTATGTTGTGAGGCTGAAAGTAGTGGAGGGAGAAGGAGAAGAGGAAGAGGAAAAATGGGGAGTACCTGGCTATTCAGATCTGGTCACCAAACACGGCTAAAGCCATTTCAAGCAACGTTTCAATTCTGAATTAGGTTCTTACACCAGGGCGATACTGAGAGTATCTTCCACTCGTATTATAGTTTTTTAGATAGAAAAATTGTAAGGAAATCTATTCACAGCGCAAAAGAAGGTACATATACTCTTTTACCTTTTGAGTTTCATATTGTCAAATAAGCATGTTTCGTTTTGTCTATAAAATAAAAAAAGACGATTTTTCACCGGTGTACCGACACAAGGACTATGTGCATTTTGTATCTGACGAATGGTTCCGTGAAATAGCTTTTAAATCTATCTATCTTCTATCTATCTATCTATCTATCTTCTATATTCTTCTTCTATCTATCTATCTATCTATATAAATAAAAAATGAATCGCCGAAATGTATGTACGCGCATAACTTCCGAACGACTGCACCAAATTGGATAATTCTTTTGTTTTTGTATTCGGTATTATCAGGACAAGGTTTGTATAAAACTAAAGGCTCGGTTTGTAATAGGTTGCACGCGAGCTGTTTGATAACTGAATGTACCGGAACTGAATGTATGGAATGCGGGATGGGGGAGGCGGGAGAGGAACTTGGGCAGGGTATTCGCGGGAGTGTGGAGGGGAACCAGGGAGGGGGAGGGAAAACTAGGTGGGGGGAGGGGAACTCAGGAGAGAGGAAGGGGGGGGAGTGGAGTGAGAAGAGGGAAGGTGGAGGAGGAGGAGTGGGAACTCGAGAGGTGAAAGGGACGCGGGAGAGGAAGGAGAGGCGGAAGGGGAACGGGTCGAATGGGAAAGGACACGCAGGGAGAAACAATTTCTTGATTAAATGGCATAGCAACGCATGCCGGGTACCAGCTAGTTTCCTATAATAAACAATGCGTTAGAAAGAGTTAATGTTTTTTACAGGCCTTTACGAAATCAATCTGTAAAAAACCTCTCTCAAATACCTTCTCCAACCTTTTCAAAAAAGTCTTCTCAAGTCTTATCATGTATTTTTAAATCCCTCCCAAAAAGAGGCGGGGTCCTTCGAATTTTTTTTTTCGAATTTTTCAAGGACAAGTGGATCACCTTAAATATTTCGTACTTAGTTTTCATTCACCTGTAGATACCTGCTTACTACTAACACGCTTGATTTAAAATACGATATTTCTTAATCTACAAACTGAAAATTCCTATCAATCAATTTTTTCACTGACTCATAAAAGGAGATTTAATTTGCATATAAAGCGATGTAATCATTTAAACTCTAAATAATATATTCTATTAGACGCGTTGAGCAATGGCGATGGTGAGAAGCAAACGAAGGCGTGCGTTGCAATATCGACACCATTGCCGATATCATTTACCTACTTTTAGAAGGGGTCGGCAAAATGTGGCTCGCGAGCCTTACGTGAGCGTTTAATACAGTATCTACCTTCATCCGATTACAACCATTTTGTTCATGTCATGAACGCGAGTAACTAATTGTTTATCTTTTATCACACGGAGAAAACATAGATAGACAGTATTAATTAATAGAATAATGTGAGTAAGTAGGAACATCATTTAGAGAATCTGCCGAAATTTAGATAGCCTGCATTCAACAAACTTTTTTCTTCTCGGTAGAGTCGGTAAGTCTGTATCTCATTGCAGAGAATCGTGACCCCTGCTCCAATTTCTAAGGTGAACAAGGCTCCTCCACTAATTATGATTCTGCGCTGCACGGAGATTTGCCGGCACTGACATACCGGACGCCAGTGATACTTGTTTTATTGGTGACCTTCTCCAATTTATTGGTGACCTTCCTTTGCTTCTTTTGCTTTATCCTTTGCCAGTGACTATGAGTTTTCTCCGAGTTGGAGTCCTCAGTTTGGCGAGCAACGTATCCAAAGGAGAAAAAATTTAATTTAAAAATTATGTTCAACAGAAAAAAGAGAAAAGTGGGTATTGTCTAAACGAAGTAGCAACAGATAAATAAAACCTTACAAATATTTGACGGAAAAAAAATTAAATAGTTACGCAGAGAAATGAGATAAATAGTGTTGTAGTAGAAAAGTGCACAATGATTAAACAAATTACATTGAAATTATATACTTTTGATGGGAAAACAGCTTCTATTTTCTACTAATATATATTTCTAGTAATTTATATAAAATAACATAAAATAATATGTTGGAATCCTTCAGAGTTTTATTTTGATTAAAAAATTCGGAAATTCTTCTAACAAGATCCCTGACACCAGCATTTGGGCGCATTCGGCTAATGTGAAATACGAGTAAGTCGTTATTGTAGTTATTGTAGTTACTTAGTTATTCTAGGTGATATTTTAAATAATGCAGGCAATCTCCCCTAAACTATGTATGTAGGTACATATTTTGTATATATTATACCACCTTGTATGTATATTAATTATGGTGACCGGCCAACTCAGAATGAAACCAACTCAGAAGCACCTCAGAAAGGTCATTAAGAGTGATGATAAAATAATATTTAAAAAATTGTTTAATAGGTTAAGTTAGGTTAGGCTTACTGGCTATTTCAAAGTTATTTTTTCATAACTTTTAAGGACCTTTCTGAGGTGTTTCTGATTTAGTTTCTTTCTGATGGAATGATGGAACCCATGAAACGATGGAACCCTTAATTATATCCACAAGTTTGACTCCTGAAAGTTTGTCGATCCCTGATATGTAACAAGCAATGATAGGCAAACTGCAATTCCACTTTAATCAATGAAGTTTTTACTTACGAGATTATTAACACCTTTTACTGTTGTGATTGAAAAATCTCATATAGATGCGAAGATAACTTATTTACGAGTGTTCATATGACCACATAATTACATATTGTAAGAATTGTTGTGATTCTGCTAGTAGATAATAAAAAATGTCTTATAATAAAACTTGACTTTTTTCAATGTTTTGTTAGCACTTATATTTATTTGATCTTCGAGTATTTTTTTCAAATTTTCAAGAGAACCAATTTGTTTTGAATTTCGCAGCACGCTCAAGAGAAAAAAAATAATGCCTGCTCGAAAACGTCAACATTTTTGACATAGATTCTCAGCGGCCATCCGTCAACTGTCACATCTCCCGCCAAAAGCCGATGGGTTCTTTTGATTTTTTCCTGGCAGCTCTGTCGGCGCTATTGAACTCGTTTTCATGTCAAATCTGTTATCGAGCAGTTACCAAATGAATGCCGCTATCAAAATGGTTTTTATTTTAAGAAAACATTGTTTTATGATGATATATTTTTTTAGGTTAGGTACTTTACCTTCTTTTTTTCGTTAACCTCCTTTTGTTTTCGGATAAAACGTGAAAATGTAAGTTAGGTTCTTCTTTTATCTAAATTTTATATCTCATGTAACTATCCAACAAAGCAACCAATCTTTAACAGTTTGCTTGGCGCACGAAATATGCACCCATTTTTCTTCCCAGATTTTAAGCTCGGATCGTCATATATAGGATGTTAAGGTACGAGGCTTACTTTAATCAGTAATTCCTGATGTCATTTTGGCTAAAAATGTGGATGAAATTTTGTTCCCCGGTGACTTTTTAAAATAAAATGTTTTTCTTCAAACAAACAACAACAAAAATTCTTTCACATGTCTAACTGGTCAATCAGCCGAGTAATCGCTCAAATGCTCTTAAAGTAGAAAAGTCAACTACGTCCCTTAACACTTTATATTATATAACATCATTATTTATGAAGGTTTGAAACAATAATGATTGGTAAAACTTAGGGAAAAAAATAAAAAAAATGGAGTGAAAACACAAATTTAAAGGTTAATCTTATGCAATAATAGTTACATACTTGTGATCGGACAACTATTTAATAATATCTATTAATAAAACTAAAAAAATAAAAAAAAACCCAAAGAGAGTGAGGAACTATGTTGGGTTTCCTCAGTTAAAAGGTTATCCATTACTTACCGGACACCATGCATTACCATTAACCACAGGTTTAGTTTAAATTGTACCAGATTGAAGATGCCCGTTGTAAAGTAAAACCATTCCGGTCACAAATAAACAAATCAAAAAAGTTAGGGGTAAAAGTTTTAAACATTTAAAAAAATCATGTTTAGTTTATGACTAATTCTCACCGGTTGATGATTGGTAGAAATTGCCACGCGGCAATAGAGACAGTTTCAAATAATTATAAATATGCGTAAAAAATGCAATGGTCTCTCAAACCCAGAGGCTAGAGTGAGAAGGGACTGTGAAGTGGGTAGGTACCGCGACCCGCTCCGGTTGTCCGTCACGCTTGGAGGTGTCTATGGTTCGGTCTTGAGTGTCGAATTTTCCCCGCCACATTGTGTTGTTTGTTTGCGCGCCTTTTTTAGTTTTATGCCCATAGTTGGTTCCCCTGATATGTGACGTGTGAAGGGCGCGGCTAATCCACCGTAATGTGGGCCAATGTCAATAATAATAATAACAATGGCGCTTTCGGATTTCTGGGTATGTGGAACTTTTGTGTGGTGTTTTTTTCTCCTTTCTTCTTGAGTTCTTACCTAAGATTCGACAAATGTTTGCTAAAATCTGGAGAAAATGTAGCAAGCAAAATAGATACGTAAGTTGATAATTATCTACAGGTTGTACAAGTAGAGTTGACCCAAACATCACATCATCATCACCTAAAGAAAAGATTTCGAAAAACAAGCCCGCTCTACTCCATTTTACCACCCATGGCGGAATTTTGATACATTTCGGTAATATTTATAATAAAGGGAAAAATACAGTCTACTTGCATTTTATTTTGTAAGACCCTGCATAAAGCCCGGGCAACGCCGGGACTTTAGATTTTATTCAGGGCAGCAATCCGAAACAGCAGTATCCGAATGATTTGATCATACGTGGACCAAAAATGTTGATGTCATTTTGTTGTCCGATAATACATTTTTTTCAATTAAAAACATTAAAAATAATTTCCCGCATCACACGTCGCATCTGAGTAGTCAGGAGAGTAGCGCGTTTATAGCCTAGCGGGTCACTTAGTAAGCATTGCGTCTTGTTCCAGCTCGGTAACACACAAAACAGCGCACGTATCACATGAACTCGTCGCGACGTATACAAGTGGGATCAGTGGCGACGTGTGATTGAGGAGTATGTTTTTTGTTTTAAAAAAATCATCAGACAGCAAAACAACATCTACCTACTTTTTTACTTAAAAAAATGCTCAGGAAAATTCTTCGCATACGTGATATTACATCCTTTTTGCTATAAGATAATAGCGTCCGGGTATTTTTTAAAAACAAATCGATAGTTTTATGCTGAGCTTGATGAAAATTTGCACACTTAACCTTGAGAAAGATCACTATCTACAGCAAATTTAAAAAAAATAACTCTTCTTAAAGCCTGGGTAACGCCGGGAATTTCAGTTAATAAATTGTAAAACACCATTAATAATTTAGAAACGTTGTCTCCATTTCAAATTGCCTTTTCTCTCATGCACAGATGTGCAGTTTATAATAGAATTTAGGTCAATTAATGTAATGTTCGTTCGTCTTAATTGAAGTGCACGTTATTAGGTACTATTACGATACGTGTCTAAATTTTATCTGTGGAGGAGTGGACTCGCCTTCGTCTATGGCGTATAATAAACCATTTCATTTCATGGCAAATTATTAATAGCCGCTTAGCATTAATTGAGAAAATAATTGTGTTTATTGTGGCTTGTGGGGCGGGCATAGGAGCTGGGAGGTACCTACCCGAGGGTAATTGCTGCGAGCGGGCGAAGGAAATATTTTATCTATGGTGTTTCATAGACAATTAGAAGATTGCGTAATGTGTCAGTTGGGATAAGTAGCTACACAATGATAGTGTAGTTTACATTGTATTTCAATGGCTAATAACAATCGTTATATGCATCCATTGGTATAATAAATGACTCACTATTTCCAAACGCATTTAGATTTCACGTTATTAAAGTTAAGAATAACACTTGTATATACCTATACCTACAGCACGTATCTGAAGGATTTTACCCAGCGCTTCCTCAGCGTATTTGTAGTAAAAAATGTATATGTCATTTTTCTGTAGGTACCTGAGATGATTTTTTTTCAATTAAAAGCAATAAAAATATCACACGTCGCGACTGAGTAGACGAGTAGGTATCACCTATAGCCTAGCGGATCACGTGATAAGCACTCCGTCTCTTTCCAGCAGCACGGTAATACACGAAACAGTGTGCGTATCACTTTATCCCGTCGCCATGTGTAGGAGTCAGCAACAGCTCCCGAGCCAGTGAGACTATGGCATCCCCAATTGGGGTATGTTGTGAGGCTGAAGGTAGTGGGGAGGGAAGGAGATGTGGAAGAGGAAGGTGGGGAAGTACCTAACTATTCAGATCTGGTCACCGAACACGGCTAAAGCCATTTCAAGCAACGTTTCAATACTGTACGGTGATATTACACCAGGGCGATACTGAGAGTATCTTCCACCCTATGGTTTTTCTACACACGTCGCCACTGATCACACTTAATGTTTTGCACAAGATTGAACCTCAAAATCACAAATTGTTAAATAGATTATGAGAATTTGTATTTGCAAACTTTGATATTCTCATATCTATAACAAGGTAGAGTGAAGTTAGAACCCTATAGGTACAACCAAAGTGACGAAATAGAAAACAAATGTGTAAAGGTCAGTTTAGTTGTCAGGAATCACGATATTTTACTTTCTATTCTCTGAGTAATATTAAATTGTTTATTGATTTATTTTCGTACCGATTTTCTAGAAGATATTAGAAGCTCCCGCTACCAGTTCTTGGAGGCTCCTTGTCAATAATACGCCCCGCCACCGCCATAATACCAAGACAATACAATCCAAGCGCACTTTGTTCCCGCTGGCACAGTAGCGGCGGGATTGGAATGTTACAGATTTAATTAGCCCTCCGAATTCACGAAGCCGCCATTAACCACCGATGACGGATTGACAGCACAAAAGGCGGGAAAGTTGATAGACTATAAAAAATATTTAACCGAGGCGGGAAATTTGAAAAGAGAACGAAAACAATAAAGCCCGGGCTTTTGTGATGCAGCAGACGTCGTTACCGTATTAAAATTATGAAATATTGTGTAATACTAACGCAGACATAGTCTGAATTCTCGACAAATCATTTACAATTAGTATTATAGGAATATACTTTATCGCTTGTCTGAATTCTCCAAACACTTCCATTTTTGAAAATGATGACAAATCAAATCGAAGAGTTCATTGAACTGGAGTTATAGACAGATTCACAACCGAAATTAATATTTTTATAAAATAGACTTTTAATAATTTAATAAAAAGCTCTGTGATGTATGCAAACATATTACGTTGAAGAAATACTCAAAAATGAAAGAAATTTCCATTTTTATTGCATTAAATAAAACAAAAACAACACAGATATTTTTCAAACCCATTTGGGATAGGCAGTGGGGAGGGGAAGGAGATGGGAAAGTGGAAAGGGGAGAAGTACCTGGCTATTCAGATCTGGTAACAAAACACGGCTAACGCCATTTAAAGCAACGTTTCAATGCTGAATTATATCAGGACGATAATGGAGTATCTTCCCCTCTGGAACGTGCCGAAGTTATAGATACCTTATATTATTTTAAATGACTAAATTGTTAATACAAAAAAATAATCAAATAAAATATATTTGCTCACGCCGGGATTTGAACCCGCGATCTACGGACCGCCAGTCTCTCGAGAGGCTCACAATTCCGTGATCGAGAAGTGACTCTTTAAAAATAATAAGATTTTTTCTTAATAGCAACACTCCACTATCTACCATTCTTTTATCTCTGGAATCTGTGGAATTTGAAACTATTTTTAATTCCGACCTAACCTAGAAAAGAATTCCCGCCACACTTTTAAAATGTAACATATTATACCGCCTCGTAAATCCCAAAGGGGCGGGCAAATGTGAAATCTATGCAGTAAATTAGTTCGGAACACGGGTTTTCTGTAATAAAACTGAAAAACAAATACAAAGTTCACCCTCTTTAGCATGCCGAACAAGAAAAAATACGTCATGAATAGTAACTGTTATTACTCAATGCCTTTGTTAAAGGGTGTCCGGGAGTAACTTATCACCTGTTTAAAGTGTTTAGGTACTACCTTTAACGACTGGACTTATGGGCTTAGTGTCATTTTGGAGACTTTATGTCCCAATAAGTCTTTTCGGAGATAATTAGGTAGTAATGTGATGTGTGTCTAGTGAGGAGTGTCAGATATACGGTAAGGACCACCATTAAGACGATAAAAAACATCCTATACAATTAAAGTTTTAGGGAGTTAAATATTTTTTGTGAATGATGGGCGTGTTTTAGTAGTTGGGTAAGTACCTAGCACACACGAATATAAACCATTACAAGTCAATGAGATTACAAGTCAATGAGACACCCGACAGAGCTTTGAGGTGATTTTTCATACAAACGGTGCAGTACAAATTATCCAATTTCTATATTATTATAGTGAACTAATGTTCAGATCTGCTCATATTTTTGCTCTGCTCGGTAATCGAACGTGTAGACCATCTACCAGAAAACTTATACATATGTGTATCTACTTGTTCACTGTTTATTCAATACAAGCTGAAGTCCCTGGCGTTACCCGGGAGTTTTCGAAATCACACAATTTTTAAAATTTTATTTACGTTCTCTTATTTTATTACGCCCGAGGAAAATAATTTGGCTCTGGGCCTACGACATCTTTGGTGATGTTATGTGGAGGGTTTTTTTAAAGAAAGGAAGAAAATGAAGTGCTGGGAAGGAAGTAAGTGTAGGTATGAGGAGTGGATTGGAATCTATGGCAGTCAGTGCGTCCAGGAGTGGCGGAGGTATGAATCCACACCTTCAACTGCGGTGCAAGCGATGGTTCGAAAGATTCTGGCTGGAGAGGTCAAAAGACCTCCTCAACCAGACTCTCTCAATCCGGCCCGCCACGTAACAAGTAGGCAGACACGTCAGCCGCCAAGACAGTGGCGGATACAGGGGGGGGGGGCGCAGGGGGCGCGCGCCCCCCCCCTTGGCCACCCTAAATACAAGAAAATCTTTCTTCAATCATTCGCTCTACATGTCTAAACTATCTGAGCGTCCCTTTCTTAATCTTACTTATTACGCTTGTATCAACCTTGCATTCTTTTCATATTTTTCTCACACTATCATGGCTTTCTATAGCATTTAGTCCTTCCTCGCTTTCGCTTCTTTCGACAGTTTTTTTGTTAGCGCCAACGGCGTTCAGTCCTCCATAAATGCGGAGTTACCCGCATTTACCCTCCTTTCAATATCTCTATCAGACTCCCCATCTCTCGTAAACATACTTCCCGAATACATAAACTTATCCACTGTCATTTTTGGGTAACTATTACAAAATATATTATTATCTTATTTTTAAAAATAAATGTTTTTGGAGATGCTATGTGAAGGGTCATTTTAGTGGAAGGAAAAAGGTATGATAGGTGGCTAAGACTCTCTGGGTTAGTGTGTCCAGGAGAGATGGACGGATGAAACTTACCCTCCCACTGCGATGCGAGGAAATGGGTCGAGGGATTCCTGCTGGAGAGGTTAAATGGTCTCCCTCAACCAGTCCTACTACTTCCGCCACTACTTTGAAAAATCACATCCCAAGAACTCAGGCATCCCTGCTAAGTCACCAAACTTAGCGACCCACTTGGGATGACTTATAGCAAAGGTGTTGTTTATCCAATAAATAATTCCCGTGGCGGCGGTACCCACACTCGCCTCCTAAATTGAAACTTTTGCTTCATTCACATTCATACGTCGTTTCATGTAAAGGTACCCTTAACACGGCGCGACTCAAGTATTTGATTCCCTTGACCGTGTAATGCAGCCCTACTGCTCCCTGTGGCCAGCCAAGTTTTAAATGTGCGGTCCGTCAATCTTTTATTTATTTATTGAAGTGGAAACTTCTTTAGCACCGTTGTGATTTGACAAACACATGCATCTGTATGTTTTAGCCTGCGAGAGAATGAGATAGTATTTTTTTTTACATTAACTCCACAGGAGGCCCTGAGGAAAATAATTTCCCTCGGGGCCTATGTCATCTGGGATGCTGTGTGGAGGGTCTTTTTGAGGAGAGGAAGAGATGAAATTGGACTTGAAGAGTGTCCATATAGGAAGGAGGAAACACAGAGGCCGGAAAATCGTTCCACAGCCGAGCTGTTGAACACAAGAACGAGTCGAAGAAACGACCCGTTCTCATGTGACAAATGTGACCGTGTACAAATGTTGGGCACGCGTTTGGCGTGTTTCCCAACTATGCACCGGTGCCGAAGGGATCAATGACGCTAGTTAATCGGAGGATCTTCCATTGTAATACCGGTAGAACAAGGATAGCATTCCCACCCGACGCCTGTGCTCTAAAGATTGCAATCCGTCTGTTAAGACGGGAGAATCTAAAGCGGACCGCCCGTTTCTGCACAGAGTCGAGGGTATTTTTTAGGTATTTTGGAGCTCCAGAACAGAGGTGGCTGCCAAAATCATATAGTCGGTCTCCTCTTTGTGCGGTTCGTCGTATTCTCCCCGTTGTCTACTTTTTAGTTTTCTTATACCTTTAGCGCCGCCCCAAGGGCGTAGCGAGGTACGGGCAGGGGGGGGGGCAGCTGCCCTCCCCTAGAAGGTGCAGAAATGCTCACAAACCGTAAAGTTTACGTCGGTAGCCTATTATTTGTGAGAATAAATTTAATTTTTATTATTACCTTTTTAGTTTGTCATGATTAATGAAGCATCAAGAAAACGTGCCTATCAGTTACATTGCGCTGTTATTAAATCAGTTTTCATTATATGTGTTCAACTGATAACCAAGCACTCGGGTATATTGGATGCCAATGCCAATGCTTTACAATCGAAAACTATCAATATGTACGCATGTATGAGTCATATTAATGGTTTAATTTCTGTTATAAATGATCATCGAAGCAACGTAGACATAGAGAGCCAAAATATTTTAGATATTTCAATTAGAACTGCAGCTGCCTTTGGAACTGATATACAAGTCCCACGCATTGCATCTTGCCAACAACATCGGTCCAATTACCTTGCTGAGAATTATTATTTTTAATTGTTAAATTGTTACCTTGCTGAGACTTAATGTGATTTTTTCTTATTTAGATTCCTTAATATCTGCATTGGAGCAGCGTTTTGGTGACCAAAATTTGCCTGCTTTCGGATTAATATCGCTACATCCCTGTACAATGCATTGTTGAATACGTCATTAATTGATTTTAAAGAAAAAGCACAAAGTTTTTGCATATACTACGATTTACTTAATTTTAATCAAGAAGCCGAACTATGATATAAAAAATGACAGAACAAGGGTATGACCAGAAAAGATCTCAAAAAAATAGATTGTATTGAATTGTTTAAGGAGGCAAACATTTTCTTTCCCGCAACAAAAAAAGCAATACTTATTTCCTTGGCACAACCTTGCACTACAAGTAACATAGAGAGGTCCTTTTCTACACTGCGTCATGTTAAAACATGGCTGAGATCAACGATGACTAAAAACCGTTCGAACGCCGGAGAGGTGACACTACTAAAGATATTGTTATATTGAATAAAGTGTTATTTATATTTTCGTAGCTCTATGGCTCCCCGTGGAATGTCCCGAGAATTTTGTGCCGGACGGTTTTTTTATAGAGCCTATTTCTGAAATTCTCTAGCCACCGCCCCCCCCCCCCCCCCCCCCCCCCAGTAGGTATTATTTTGTTGCATTTACATTAGATATATTCTTGGTTTGTCTACACCTGCCCCCCCCTTAACAAAATCCTAGCTACGCCCTTGCGCCCCCCCCTTGAGTTTTTTCTGTATCCGCCAGTGCGCCAAGACCTTAACAAACCTTGCTAAGTCACCAAACGTAGCGAACCACTTGGGGTGATCTTTTGGCAGAGGTGTTGGTTATCCAATACATGGTGCCCGGGGCGGCGGTACCCATACCCGCCTCACAAAATGATGTAAACCAAATGTCGGTTTTAAGGGGTGGGAAAAGAAGTTTGGGTTGGGTTTTAGAAATCTCACATAGCAGGTAAACCGTCTTGTTTCGAAGGTCAATTGTATACAATTTCTCCAGTCTCCGAATAAAACGGGAGATTTGTTCAAAAACAAACCCACAAATCGATGGCCATACCTACTTATTTAATTGTTCCCTCTCTTAAGATATTTTTTCATTAGTCCTTTTCTTAGTAGATAGTTAATCGTTCAGTATCAAATAGTAACTTAAAATGATATCTTGTAAGTATATCTCCGCACATAATTCACCCCTGCTTAGGAGACAGAAACAATTTGATTGGCTTCTTGCACGCAACGATGTGCAAGGTAGGGTAGAGTGGGGATGGTTGAAACACTTTTACTTTAACTATTTGTAGTAATATTTCGTTTATATTTATGGATAAGATGTTTATACTAGATGTTCTATGATCTATCTAGTTATCAAATTAAATTTATTGAATGGCTACAACTAGTAAAGGTAAGCTACAATAACCACTTAAAGACGATGCGAAAATCTGTTTCAATTATCCCCATAGTGTGGACGATTGAAACAGTATGTGGGGATAATTGAAACACTCTAAATATCTTTGGAATAATTGGAGTAATTTTAATCAATATTAAGCATTTTCATTATTATAACAGTACTCAATGAGATCATGAATAGTGATTAAAAATATTACAAGTGTTTTAAAAACTACAAACAAAAATGTCTTGAAATAAAACAACTTTAAATAAGTTTTTTATTATTTGTGTTTTAGAGCTCTTAGTTATACTAACTATGAGTATTTGGCATAATCAATATAGTTTTACTGCGAAATTATCTTGGAACAGAGTAGAACGGTATAAAAAATAAGTTTTTTGCTTTCATACAAAAGTGCTTGTTTCAACCATCAAACTGTTTCAATCATAACAATGTAGAATTTTCCTCTGAATTGAGAGCATTTTTTCTGTGTAAAATTCAACAATTAAGAAGTCGAAAAAATAGAAAATAATTGAATTTGTGGTTTGCGATGTGACATCATTATACAAAATAGGGCAATATTTTAGACCAAAAAACTTTAAATAATCGGTTAAAGGGCATTAAAATCTATTAAACAAGTAAATAGTAGATATCTATTAAAAGAAAATAAAAATCTGAGTATGCAATTCACATGCGGTAGAAATCAAAAAACATACAGAAATCAAAATTAGACAAGAGCGGAGAGACTACGAAGCACTTTTTTTTATCAATGTGAAGGATGATTTTTTCAGATTTTCTTCGGATTCCAGTGCACCTTTTCCTATACATTTGGTCATCTTACTCGTATTTGTGGTTGCTTCTTCAGAGTTGTTAGATGTAGTTTTTCTCTAGCCTATTCATTTTGGAATGATTTGAAGAATATTGATTTTACAATTTTTTTTTTGATTTCATAGGATTCGACCGCGATGAATGATTATCAAGTTGTAAAAGAACTTTGTGGTCTATAGACGGAATGGTATGGCTTTGAAAATGAATCAGAAATTGGGTAAAAATTTCTTCTTGCATCCAGCCAGATATGTTTGCGGTACCGATACTACCAATCGGACCATCTTTTAAGAAATGGCTTAATTAACACGTGGGAATATGAACATCGGCGGAATTGAGTTGCCAATTACGTTTGCTGCTACAGACAGTTACAAGAGTTCCTCGTTCGGCACCTACTTGCCGAGTTCCTCTCCTGGCTACAACACGTTTAGGTTTTTGAACAGTTGTGACACCGATCTCATCTATGTTATAGATGTCTTCGTTCGCTAAATTTTTTAAGAATTCATCAACATTATGTCAATTTAAACTTGTTGCTTATGCCATACTCCATTTTTCAAAAAGTTCCATCCATATTCAGCGTAGTCCAGCGGTAAGGCTCTTGACTAGCACTTCGAAGGTCGCGGGATTGAATCCCGGCATGGCAATAAATTTTATACGATCAATTTGTGTTATTTCACAATTTGTTAAATTAAAATAATATACACTATATTTGCGGTACGTTCCAGAGTGGAAGATACTCTCAGTATCGCCCTGGTGTAAGACCACCATTCAGAATTGAAACGTTGCTTGAAATGGCGTTAGTCGTGTTTGGTGACCAGATCTGAATAGCCAGGTACTTCCCCACCTCCCTCTTCCCCATATTCTTCCCTTCCCCATTACCTTCAGCCCCAAACATACCCCAATTGGGGATGCCATAGTCCCACTGGCTCCACACGGGAGCAGTTGGTACTCTCGTGCGATATTCAAGATCACAGAAGTACATCTAGTGGGAAGACTTAATGATTTGAATTTCTGACATATGGGGATACCATAGTCCCACTGACTCCAGACGGGAGCAGTTGGGACTCTTGTGCGGTATACATGTAAAAAAATATATTTTCAAGATCACAGAGGTACGTCTAGTGTGAAGACTTAATGATTTGAATTTCTGACCTTTTTTCATTTTAACTTTAAAATTTTCTCTCGGTCTGGACGATTGAAACATGGTTATGATTGAAACGTTGCAATCATCCCCACGCAAGTTGTTTCAAACATCCCCACGCTGCATTTTCTACTTCAAAGTCAAAAATAACCCTGATAAATAGACATTAACGCCATGCAAATGCATCATAAATACTCTAAAATAGATAAAGAAGAGAATGTAATAAAACATTTCGTCAAGCTGCGAGAGTAAAATGAGTTATAATATAAACAAAAATGTCGTAAATATTTAGTTTTTAGTGCGAAATCCAATAATGTCCCTTACGCACGATTGAGTCACTCGCCGGCTAGTGCGCTTTTGTAGAAACCTGCCAACAGACCTGCAAAGTTTCGATTGTTGTATCACACTCTTAGGTATTATAGTTTTCGAGTAAATTGAGATGTTTCAATCATAACTTGTTTCAATCGTCCCCAGTCTACCCTACCTATTTTCCTTGCGGAATTCCTTAGAGACCTTCTATTGCCTTAGTTTTCCACTAGGTACCTCAAAGGAACAGGCATGTGCAGTGCAATAGTTTGCATGTTCATTTGTGCAACTCGTTCATCACTGACAGGAATCGCAGCGGCCTGTAATGTGAATTTAATCGGGGTACTTGATCTTACCTCGCCATTGGACATGGTGAATACCATTTTGCTGATCGTTCATTTTCTTTAGGGATCCTTTTAAATCACCTCATCTACTCCTGCGATCTCCAATACACCATATTTTTAACCTAACCTAACCTACCACTTTTGTCGTCTAATAAAAAACTTATTGTTCTAAATCTCAAATAATCAAAAATGCTAATTTTATTTATTTATTTTGTGTATGGCATCCCCAAATGGGGTATTTTATGAGGCTGAAGGTAGTGGGGAAGGGAAGGAGATGGGGAAGGGGGAGGTGGGGAAGAACCAGTCTATTCGGATCTGCTCACCAAACACGGCTAAAGCTATTTCAAGCTACGTTTCAATTCTGAATGGTGGTCTTACACCAGGGCGACACTGAGTGTATCTTTCACTCGTGCGAACTCGGAAAGTGCTGCAAACATACTATATTATATATTTTAAATTAATAAATTGTAAAATAGCACAAAACAATCAAATGAAATTTTTTTTTTTTTTAGAAAAACTCTCTTTTTTATAAATTTGAAGGTTATTCCCATCAATGTAATATATCATTGAAGAAGAAGATAACAACAATAATAATCTAAACGAAAATATGAAAGAAAACAAGACACAGAAAAACAGAAAAAAGACAATGGTCGCAACTGGGATTCGAACCCAGACCTCTCGTCTAACCGGGATGTGCGCGTTAACCAATTTCGCTATTGCCACCTTCTGTCAAACCGTCGTATTTGTCAATCTCACATAGGTCTGGGTTCGAGTCCCATTTGCGACAATTGTCTTTTTTCTGTTTTTCTGCGTCTTGTTTTTTTTTCATATTTTCGTTTAGATTTATTATTGTTATCTTCTTCTTCAATGAAATAAAATTTACTTGCGCTCGCCTAAATTCGAGCCCGCGACCTCCGGGCTGCTAGTCAAGAGCTTATCTCTCGACCACGGAGGCCGTCAACTGATTGAATAAGTATTCAAATTATTAAACAAATTACTTATTAAAAAAATTCTGCATAAATACAATAGTCAATTGTGTCAAGAATTCAAAATATCCCATGATTGTTTACCGGCCTGCGACAGTACAAATAGTTTTTCATAAGTAAAGGGTTAGAATTAGATATGTAGTGTCAATTCCAATTAAATTAGATATTAACGAAATACCTAGGTTTACAAATTTTAAATACCCTTTGTTTTGGAAAACATCCAAACTCCGAGGAAAATGATGATTGTCGATGTCTCTCACTGTGATTACTTTACCAGTAGTGACCATTGAAAAGTTGTGCTTAGTTGTCGAAACATATTCAATTGATATCGTTCCCATAATCCATTAACAGATTAACGGAACTGGACCAATTCTAAGAACATTTTATTGACAAATCATCTTCCAGAAAGGGTCCAAATTCCAGATAATAAACGGAAGGAAGACCATCACTCAGTCTGCCACCGGACACAGTTGGCGAGCCATAAACACCTTTATGGCGTTGCCCGGTGTCCGGTGCCCGGTGGGTGCAATGGGGGCCCCGTGGTCAGCGGTGGGCCTAATTGCACCGGTGATTATATCGTGTTTTAATGTGGTGGTTAATTCGTTAACGACAAGGGGGCACAGCCTCGGGCTGCAGGGCTCGCGTAAACGATGAAGAACGAGAGTGCGATAAAAATAACTAACTATCATCACACCGTTTATCCGGGGGGTTAGGCAGAGAGGATGGACTGCCACACAACTCTGTCTTTCTTCATACATTCACGAATTGTAATCGTAATTCTTAAATAATCTTCTATTTTTCTCACTCTTGACATACCTAATCCGATTGAAGTATGGTTATTTTCGATATTTATTTTTTGGGTGTTATGCCTTGTTGCACTACCTCCTTCTTTACCCAACGTTTCGGAGAGCGTTACAGTATGACATATCTGTCGTGATGATGGACACTGTCTGCTGTCCGAAACGTTCGCTAAAGAAGAAGGCGGCGTAGCAAACGTAACACCAACGAAATAACAAAAATACTTTTGGCCGTGGAAATCAAACATCATATCCGATGTAAGTGTTGTTCTTAGATTAGCTCAGGTGTACCTGAGGAAAATAATTTCCCTCAAAGCCCATGTTATCTTTTCTAGGGTATTTTTAAGGAAAGGAAGCTCTGGAAAGGAAATGATGTGAGGATAGGGTAGAAATCTGTGGGTCAGCGTGTCCAGGGGGTGTACGCACCCTCTGCCAAGACCTGGATAAATCTCACCCAATGAATCCATTCACTACAATAAGGAAGCGATCCACTTGGGGCGACCTATGACAGATGTTGCATATATGCTTCCCAGACAGCCGGTACCCATGCCCATCCTTGAAATGTTTTTCTCGAGCGTCCCCAACTTCTTCTACTGTTCACTTTCTGGTCATATATTCCTCTGTGGCTTCTTTCCCAGTTCATCCGCTCTACACATACCAACCTTCAAGGCTTCTCTTTTTTTAATTTTTAACGATCATTCGAGAAGTGAGACAGTGGTAAAAAATTGTTTTGAGAATCCGATTTTGTTTACTTTGTTCCAAGGAGTAGTCGCAATGGTGTGATTGTTTTTTGACTGTATGAACACATCGGACAGTAAATTTGGGATCCTCAAAAGGAGTGATGGAGAAAGTGAATTATCATTTTTCATATGATGAAGAATGATGGTAATGCCTTACGTCGAATCTTATTAACTTCTTTTAGGACACAAAAACCTGCTTTCAATTTCTACGAGATCCGTGTGGTAAAAAATTTTCTAGAATTCATTCAGCATAATTACTGCTGCCTGTTAGTTCACATGACCGTTGTTTTCGTGTCGTCCTGCGCGACCCTGAGCCCGACTAGTTGCAGCGAGCAGCGAGACCAGGGACCACTTCGGCAGAAACAATCATCGGGGGCAATTACAGGCGAGGCTCGGGACGCTGGTCGGGACCCCACATCACTCTCTCTGCCCGCGCCGCCCGCCCGCCACTGCACGCAGGTCTAGCCCAGAGTCCAGTCAAGTGACTTTGTGCGCACACCGACTGTAGAGGGACAAGAAGACTTATGAATTATGAATTATTTCGATGATTTTTTTAAAAATTGAATTAAAGGTGTACCACCTACTCGGACAACCCTCAAATTATGCACTAGCTACACCAAAACTAAACACAGAAAACCACTTTTTAAGAGGCTGCTCCCTTTAAAAACTGTACAAATGTTTTACTTAGTTCATATATTCCGTATTTGTTGCTCGAATATATTCTGATATTCTTTTGGAGATAGTCGGTTCTGTCTGGCCTACTTAAATCTTGTTACGTCCGGAACAGCTGAATTTAAAAACTCTATCTGTCTCAAAAGGAAACTTGGTTTTTGCAGATCTCAGTACCTAGGTCTTGTATTTTTGTCATAGTTCCGAGGCGATCCAATAGTTCAGGAAAAAATCGAAATCGAAATTCACGCCCTTTATGGGAGGAGTTTAAAAATACTTGAGAAAAAGCTTTTGGAAAGGTTGGAAAAGGTATTTGAGAATTTTTTTTTACAGGTTGGTTTCGTAAAGGTCTGTAAAAAATATTAATTCCTTTTTTACGCATTGTTTATTGTAAGAAAACGGAAATTTAAAATTAATTTCACGAAACTAAGCGACGCGGAGTAACGCGTGCATCTCCCGCTAAGGCCGGGGCGTGACTGATACGAAATAGGTTGTGCCCAGTGCATGGTTCTTGTGCCCATGCCATAAGAGTCACTTCAAGAATCCAAATTCGTAGAGTGCGGGCCGTATTGATTGATGTCAAAAATAACAACGAGAAAATGCATATATTATTTTATTTTGTGAAGTTCGAGCGTAAATATCAATTTTTTTTGCGTAATAATATAAAAGAAACTTTTATAATAATATAAAAGAAACTAAATTTGCCACATTATACAATAAAACCAAATCCGAAAAGGGGTTTATAAATAGGAGACTTTGGACTTAAAAGTGTTTTTTATAGACCTTATACTTTATTTTTTTATAGGCTTATTAAAAGATTTATTAAAAAAAATGACCGATATTTTTAAGGGCCAAGGTGTGTTCTACACGCTGTATTTAATTGAAGCATCTATAATACTTCTAAGCCATCAAATTTTCAAAACAAAAACATATGATTTTGCATTATTTAGTATGGCTTCATCTTAATGCTTTCTTTATTCGGTATCCTTGCAATTCTTTCTATCACATTGTAAACACGTGTAAAAATATTTTATGTTATAAGCACGTGTAATATATAAGTTATTTTAAAGTATGACGTAGTAGTATGACAAATACTCTTATATTGAGTTTTGAACATCATGAATGTGTTAACAAAATCTCTATGATTATTTCATCATCAGGTCATTTTGTTCGTGTATTCACTGCGGTTTGTATTGTATGAGATAAGTCATAAACAAAGATCAGATAATGACCGCAGCGCAGGATGAAGACTGTTGATGTAGGACCGGCGTCACGGAGTCACAGCCCATTTACTCTGTCATTCCTCAAGGTCCCCTATTTGGCCCTCCACTGTTCAATGTTCACTGTTGGGCAGACTTGCCTAGTGCTTTTGAGAATCCCAAGTTAATTTGGGTCACGTTCAGACTTGACTATTTAATTGGAATGCCTTTGTTTTCTGATGATATTTCATCTTCAGTAGATAGTTTTTGTGAAAAATCGGCTGGTACTAATATTTACCTGACTGGTCACTTCAGAAAAACGTATACCTACGATTTTTAACGTAAAGGACACCACAAACGAATCCCTTCATTCAGCCTCTACCTTCGCCTAAACCACCTCGCAATGCTGCCCAATAGGATGGTAGCGTAATTCCTCTGTCTTACTTTAGGTACAGACAGGAGCGCTCTTGTGAGGTGTCACAAAAAAAATTCTAATTATAGGCAAATAAACCAACACCAACCAATTCAGCCATCATAATATAATTGTCTAATATTGTTGTATGAATTTATCGAAGTTAGAATTACCATTTCCGTACAGGGGGGTAGGCAGAGAGCATAGAACACTGTATTGGTAGACACTCCCAACTTCGTTCGTATTCATCTCATTTCCTCACACATCCTTCCGTTTAACCTACATCTGACAATATTATTTATTTTTATTTTTTTTATTTAGTAACTATATATATATATATAATATTTTTTACATTTTTATATGAAAAATGTTAGTTAGATGTATATATAAAATAGAAAATATATTCTTAGTCCTCCTCACTAGGAAATCCTGTGCTGAGGGGGACTATGCTTTGGATAAGTTTTTCAGCGACTTCTATGGTTTAACTTCAATGTTTGGATAAGGTTTTCCAGAAACTTCTATGACGATGTTTTAAGTATACTAGTAAGTTCATTTTCCGATAGTTCCTTCAGCCAACATTTAATGTCCTTAATGTAGCTATTTTTGTTTTAATTTGTTTGTTACTAAGTGGGAGTTTGTTATATAACTTTCCTACTGCTAAAAATTCAGAACTTCTTTGACCAAATGAAGAGTTACACTTTGGTATATTAAGTACGTCTGTTTGTTTGGCTCTGGTTTTATGAGCATGTGAGGTGTCTGCCTCTGAATCATTTTTGTGATGATGTACTAGAATGTTTTTGACATAGATTTTCCGTATGCTTGGAACATCAAACTGTTTAAAAATTTCTCTTGTTGACGTCCTTATGGGTGGTCCTATTAACCTTTAGTATGGTCTTTATGATGCAATTCTGAGTTATCTTAAGTTGTTTTAAGTGATTCAAGTCAAACTTTTTCAACTCAAACTCAAACTTTTGGTCCACTAGAACACATATTTCTATCTTCCCATGGCGTTTGCACCTTATTACTCCATCCACTTGCGAGTGTGATATTCTCTTGACACTCTTTTCTCTATCCAATAATCTATATGATATCATATCAAGTATTTCTTTCTCAACAACTATAGGAATCATAGAAATTGTTGTTTACTATCATGGTAAGAAATATGATCAAAACGGCGATACAATATGACAACACCACGCTTTATATTTAAACCTAAAAGATAACCATAAAATAAGTAATTAAAATGGACACATCTATGAAACCAAAGCTTTCGACCGCAATTTAAAAAAAATTATGAAATTTTGGGAATTATTTTTACAAAAAATGACGAAACAAAATAAATCAGAGTGTACAATTCACACGCGATAGAAGTAAAACCTACAGAAAACTAAAATAGACAAGAGTGGGGAGGCTACGAAGCATCGCCCAAAGAAGATACTGGTAGGTTACGAATCACCGCACAAAGAGGAGACCGATTAAACTATCTCATTCTCTCGGAGGCTAAATCCTATAGGTAGATGGTATGTGTTTGTATCTTTTTAGTATCGCTATTTTTCTTTTGATCGAATTTCAAATCACAACTAAAGAAGTTTTCATTTCAAAAACGTAAGGTTTGCCATTTTTTTAATTTTTATGACTGCATAAAAATTACATGATTATTTCAAAATCTAAAATTTGAAAGCTTATTTCATCACCTTTCCAAAAACCGTTTTTAGTTTTCGGATACGTTCAGATATAAAATGTCCACCATTTTAAAATGCAACATGTCTAAAACGAAGAGACTCATAAAATAAACAATTTGCCATAATTTTGATCCAAACTCACCACGTGTTTTCTGGCTCACGAATAAAAGTCATTATATTTGATAGGTCGCCAGTCGCCATCACTGTTCCAGTGTACCACCTCATAACAGGTAGAGGCAGGTACTGTCATTAGGTACTGGGTTATGTACCAACACAACAGCCGCGGCGGGTGTGTTAGACGCAAGGCCATTACCCGTAATGCCACTAACTTATTTATTCGTTTATCAAAGTTTTTGTTATAATTAATACACTGTAATAAAGGTGTATCATTCTCAATTCGTGTCGGGTGCTTAATTTAGTCAGCACACGAACTGTCAGTACCTACTGTGGACATTATTACAGCTACTACTATTTTATCTATTATAAATTAATAAAAACATATTGTAACTTTTTTACTTGGTATAGGTAGGCACTTATCTACGTATAAGTTCGTTATTTTAAGCTTGTACTACCTAATAAGATTAATTGAAACGTATATCTTCTGTTTTATAAAAAACATCGATTTGGATTTCGATTTAGTTTTCTTGATTGAATGAAATAATGAAATGAAATCTTGGGAGTGAGAATTAACCAACTTCCAGACATCCGATCGAGTTGGAACTGAGTCGATAGACTCATTGTCGATGACAATCCATTCTTTCAACTTTTGGTGGCACTTCTGCATACACAAGCACGCATTTTTTTCTGAAATTTCGGTGACAAGAAGAATTTCCGAAGAAATTTCGAAGAATTTCCTTCCCAGAACTCTCCTCTCCTTCCTTTCCTTAAAATAATCCTCCACACATTCCCCGAGGAAAATAATTTTCCTCAGGGCCTTTGTCATATTTGGGGATGCTGTGTGGAGGGTTATTTTAAGGAAAGGAAGGAGAGGAGAGTTCTGGGAAGGAAAAGGGTTTAAGGGGTGGGTAGGAATCTGGGGTTCAGTGTGTCTTGGTCATCCGCCTCCAAGACCTAGAAAAAACGTCACCCCATGAACCCTTAAAAAATTACAACAGTTAACATACCAAATAAATGTCGGTACTATCCAATTAGGATTTGGCTTAGGCGTTAGAGGTATTGTCTCCAGTCCCTGGGGAGGAAGGTCCAATCCTCAGTCAAACCAGTTTTTTTTTAAATCTTATGTTTTAAAGTTTACACCCGCTTAAAAGCCAGTCCATTGGAAGGAAGGTTCAATCCTCAGTCAACCAAAAGAAAAATACTTGGGATGAATGCACAAATCAAATTGGATACCAGCCGGCCCTGGAAAGAGTGCAACTAGGTCAAAAATTGATAATTTAATTTGGACCGCAGTGGAAGGGATGAATTCATTCGTCCGCCACTTCTGGACACACTGGCCTCCAGATTCCTACCCACCCTTCATACCTTTTTCCTTCACAGAACTTCCTCTCCTTCCTTTCCCTAAAAAGATCTTAACACAGCATCCCCAAAGAGTGTGTGGAGCTAACGTAAAAAAGATGTACCTATTGAAGATGATTTTTTTCTGTTTCGTTGTTAGGTTAACTTTTGTCCTGACGAAGGAAATGTTGTTGCGAAATATTTTTTTTTTAAAAAGAAAGACTAAAAAATTAAAAATTAAAATCTCCTACTACCACCACAGTAAGCCGAAAGTTGAGTTGAGTGGTGATGGAGGACTTAGCCAGCCGAGGAATCGAACACGAAACGCCTGGGTGGGACCCAAACGCGATGCCCACTCAACCATCGACCGGTCGAAATAAATCGACAGTTTAAATAAATGTTGTGGTTAAAACATAAACATAGAAATAGAAATTTATAAAAAAATGTAATTATTAAAATAATATTTGCCTTTCGAAAAGAAACATTGTTAATTTTAGAGACGATCAGAAATTTACCTTTCGAATGAACACCGTTAGTAAACTTAAAAAATTATGACATAATCTGTCAAAAATTTAAACAAAAGATACACATACTTCAAACAATATAGATTTATTAATTAATTAATAAAATAACTTTCTTTGATTGTTCCTACAATCAGTTCAAATTTTGACAATGATGACACTTAAATTCAAAGTAAATCCAAGTTTTATAGTTCATTGTACCAGAGTTACAGCCGAAATTAATGTTTGTAATTATTACGGAGATGTCACTCAAAGGGCGTTTCACAAATTGATATATGAGTAGAAACAAAACGTGTAAGTATTTCATTGATGAGGCAATATATCATTATTCATTCATCGTTAGTATTTGAAAAGCGAATAAATAGTTGATTGATTGGCTGTAATTCATTATGCCAATTAAACATATCGTTTGAATATCGTAATAAACACGTCAATTATGTGCGTAATTATTAACGTTTCAAATAACTATTAATAAGACATGTTAATTAGTGAAGTGGGTTCAAACCTTAAGAGTGTTCAAACCTAACTCTGGCAGAGCGGTAAAATCCTTGGATTTGGTCTCCGATGTCAGTTACATTTTTTCATCCACTTTTTGAAGTGAAAACTTCTTTAGCATCGTTGTAATTTGAAACTCGATGAAACGAAAAATAGCGACACTAAAAAGAGACAAACACGCACATCTATAGGATTTAGCCTATGAGAGAATGAGATAGATTAATCGGTCTCGTCTTTATGCGGTGCTTCTTAGCCTATTGGTCTCCTATTTGCGCAGTGCTTCGTAGCCGCCCCATTCATGTTTATTTTAATTTTCTGAAGGTTTCACTTCTACCACTTTTTTCTTCGAGACTTGTGACGGCCGGCATAGTCCAGTGGTATGGCTCTTAACTAGCACTCCGAAGGTCGCGGGATCGAATCCCGACGTGGCAAATAAATTTTATTGGATTAATTTGTGTTATTTCACAATTTATTCATTAAAAGTATTATAATATATAGTATATTTGCGGCACGTTCCAGAGTGGAAGATACTCTCAGTATCGCTCTGGTGTAAGACCACCATTCAGAATTGAAACGTTGCTTGAAATGGCTTAAGCCGTGTTTGATGACCAGATCTGAATAGCCACCAATTCCCCACCTTCCTCTTCCCTAACTCCTTCCCCTCCCACTACCTTCAGCCTCACAACATACCCCAATTGGGGATGCCATAGTCCACTCTTGTGCGGTATGCATGTAAAAAAAAATTGTATACCGCCACTCCGGAACCATTTATTGTATAACCAACACTCATAGGTCACCTCAAGTGGTTCGCTACTTTTGGTGACTTAGCAAGGTTGACCGGATGAGGTTTGTCCGAGTCTCAGCGGCGGATGCGTCTGTCCGCTTGCTGCGTGGCAGGCCGAATTGATAGACACTCTTTTGACCCATGCATCGCCTTGCATCGCAGCTGGAGGGATAAATTCATATGTTCGTCACTCCTGGGCACACTGGCCTTCAGATTTCCAATCCACCCTTTACACCCTTTTCCTTCCCAGAACTTCCTCTCCTTCTTTTCCTGAAAAACACCCTCCACACAGCATCCCCGAAGAAAGCCTCGTGTGTAGATCTGTTGTAAAAAAAACGACTGGGGGTTCTGATTGACCACATTGTCGATATACCAACATAAGTTCTGCTTAAGATGAAGCCATAGTAAATAATGCTAAACCATACAAAATCATATGTTTTTGTTTTGAAAATTTGATGGCTTAGAAGTGTTGTAGATGCTTCAATTAAATACTGCGTGTAGAACATACCTTGGCCCTTAAAAATATCGGTCATTTTTTTTATAAAACTTTTAATAAGCCTATAAAAAAATAAAGTATATGGTCTAAAAAACACACTTTCAAGTCCAAACTCTCCTATTTATAAACCCCTTTTCGGTTGTGGTCTCATTGTATAATGTGGCAAATTCAGTTTATTTTATAATGATCGCAAAAAAAGTTGATATTTACACCCAATCTTCCCAAAATAAAATAAAATATGCATTTTCGCGTTGTTATTTTACAATACGGCCGCTAGTCGACGAATTCGGTTTTTCAAAGTGAACCCTATGGCGTCCACCGAAGAACTACTGTTGACGCCATAGTCGCAAAACCTCAGTCACGCCCCGAACTCAGCGGTAGATGGACGCGTCACTCCGCGTCGCTTGATTTCGTGAAATCAATTTTAAATTTCCGTTTTATTACAATAAACAATGTGTAAAACAGGAATTAATATTTTTTACAGGCCTTTACGAAATCAACCTGTAAAACAAAACTCTCAAATACCTTTTCCAACCTTTCCAAAAGCTTTTTCTCAAGTGTTTTTAAACTCCTCCCATAAAGGGCGTGAATTCTGATTTCGATTTTTTCCTAAACTAGTGGATCGCCTTTATGGCATATTTTGCCAATACTCTCAATAATTAAATCATAATGTGAACATTCAGTCCTTTTAGAGTAAGTCAAAGCGAACCTTTTTCTGCTTCAAAATTCCTTTATTTTGTTCATGTGCAGTCCCTAGTTCCGTTTCAGTCCGCAGCGGCGACTAATGGCGTTATTTTCGCGCTCTCTGTAATTTTATAATGCACACATTACATTACACATGGCGTCGCCCGCGCTACCTCGCCACTATTATGGGTAACCATTTGTAACCCAGGAGTTATGGTAAACCGAATGGGGGAGAACCGGCAAGGGCGCGTGGTCACAATCAATGGGAAATTAGTTTCGCTTTTATTGGAGCGGTGATGCGTGAACAGTCCATGAAACAATGTTGCCTGAACCATTATGTTCAATACTTCGACAAATTTGATCATTGTACGGTGTTGTTGAATAGTTTTAATATGTTTTTTTAATCGCGGAGACATAGCATAGATTGAAATGGAAGAAGGAAGGAATTTTGAACTGACCAAATTTTCAAAATTTCAGCCCTCCCAACTAAAATCAGACCACAGCTCGTTGTTTCTCCTTGCTGCAATCTGATAGCGAAGCGGACGTGTTGATTAAAGCATAGACCCTCGCTTAGACTTATGACGGCTTGCGTGATCGAGGGGCAAGGCTCTCGAATCGAATCCATAGAGGAAGATGTCCTGGTGTAAGACCACCATTCAGAATTGAAACGTTGCTAGAAATGGCTTTAGCCGTGTTTGGAAACCGGATCTGAATAGCCAGATACTTTCCCACCTTCTTCTTACCTTCATTTGCCTCCCCACCCCACTACTTTCAGTTTCACTGGCTCCAGACGGAGCAGTTGGGACTCTTTTTATTGTTGATGCTCTCCTTTCAAACATATTAGCTACCTTCAAGATTATTTTCACCCTGCTGGCTGCAGTCCAAAAACACTCGAAATTGCACTCGTCATCAGGTTAGGTTGTTTCTGTTCTGAATGAATGGTTTCTTGCCAAATAATGACGTCTTCTTCACAAAACACTTTGTCTTTATATAGACTAGGAATTCTTATAATTGTTAACGAGTGTGAAGGCCTGGAGGCCAACGTCCTCTCTATTAGGCTCTCAAAATTTTTGATGTTGCTAGTAATCTTATTGCTCTCTGACATGGATTCTGAACTGGAGGGGCGAACCTATATACCAGAGACTTCTCTTGGAGAGATTTATAAACTCTATAAGCTAGCACTAAAGCTATACTAGCACTAAATAGAGCCATGTGTGCTACGTAGCTCTATCACAGTTTCGAAGCTAGGAGGTGCGGCGTTTTCCTCTACAATATCTTCCCTCAATTATACTCTAGATCATAGATTCCCAACCTTTTTTTGCCCACCGCCCCCTTTGAGAATTTATTTTTTCCTAACGCCCCCCAAAAACTCATAAATCTTAAACGGCAATTGTCACGATTATATTTACCACAACGGGGGTGGGGGGGGGGGGGCAGCGCAATGGGATGGGATGAAGCAATATGGGATTTTTTATTGTACATTTTATTTAGTTATAACATAGTTATTCATTTTATTTAGTTATAAAATATTTACTCTTATGTCTAATCAGCGGCGTAGCGTGGGAGGGGGTAGATATCCTATTGTTTTATGCCGATTTTTATAATCCCATATGCCGAGTACTCTTCCAATAAAATCATGCTTATAAATTCTAGAATTAGAATTTCTCATCGTCATCACACATACATATGCGATGAATTAAAAATACACTCAGAACATGAAAATGGTTTTTCGTTGATTCTGTCGGCACATATATTCTGAACACAAAACTGGTTTTTAATTAAATCAGTATGTGGTGAATTATAACTACACTCAGAACACCGGGGCGGAGGAAAATTTCGCCTCACCCTTATTTGGGTACTTCTAGCGGCGGGTGGGGGGGATGTATATGGAAATCCTATTTTTTTATTACGACCTTTTTATACACGAGCCGGATATTATTTAAATCACATTTGACAAGTATTCTTTCAACGAAAATCATGTTTATAAATTCTTGATTGATTTATTCTGCGTTAGAGTCCCCAAATAATAGTTATACAGGCGACAATCAATTTCTCAGAATTTTACAGAATTATGTAAGTAACTCAAACGTGAAGCTTTACTCGATGCACGATGAATCGGCAACTCGTTATTTAATTTACAAAACCAGTTTGTGTGCGGTGAATTAAAACTACACTCAGAACATAAAAATGGTTTTTCTTTGATTCTGGGATTAAATAAACAGTCTGCAACTAGAATTATATAACTGCGAATAACAGAACGTTTTCCTTCGAAATGTGTCAGCAGATGAAACCAACTGGAATGTCACATTCTGAACTGGTTTATATTATATTAAATCACAGAACATGAACATGGTTTTTCTTTGATTGCGACAGTACGTACAGAGTCTGCCACTAGAATTTTACGACTTCACTTCGAATCAGACAATGTTTTCCTTCGAAATGTGTCAACTGATGAATCCACAACTGGAAATTTACATTCTGAACACAAAATTGGTTTAAATTAAGTCTGTATGCGGCGAATTAAAAATTCACTCAGAACATGAAAATGTTTTTTTCTTTGATTCTGGCAGCACATAAATAGTCTGCAACTAAAATTATATAACTGCACTTCGAATAAAATAATTGTCCCTTTCGAAATGTATCAGCAGATGAATACACAACTGAAATTCATTCGTTAATACATTCTGAACACAATACTGGTTTTAATTTTAAGAGTGAATCTGTTTGCGAGTTATCAGCTTTAATTAGAATTACTCTCATAATATGCGTGCGGTTTTCCTACGATTTGCGAAATTTGAAGCTTAAAAAAATATAATTATAAATATTTTTAATAAAAAGAAGAGTTGGATTCGTAAACGAAAGTATCAGTATCATAGAACATTTTCAAATAATGATTTGAAATGGTTTAAATTTTTCCAAGATAATTATATTATTTATTGTGAAAATTTGCCGCCCCCCTTAAAAGTGCCGCCCCCACGCTACGCCACTGTGTCTAATATATTATTTTCTAAAACTACTTACTATAATATTATTTCCTACCTACTTACTAAAATTTGGACTTTACAACATGACATAATCCACGAAAAACTGCAAGACTTTTAGTTTCCTTAACGTTTACCGGGAGTTCATTGAACATTTTAAAACATTTATGATAAATGTTGTTTTGTGTTCCCGTTTGTGTTTCTCCCTGCATGTCCTTTCCCGTGCGTCTCCGTTTCCCTTCCCCTCCCGCGTTCCCCTTCCACCTTCCCCGCCATCCCTCTCCCTTCTCGCGCTCCCCAGTCCCGCCAACCCCCCTCCCGCGTACCATATATGCAGTCCCAGTACATTCAGTTTTCAAACAACTCGCGTGCCAGCTGTTACAATGTTTTTATTCAAATTTTAATTTTTCATAAATTACAAATATTCATTTTAATAAGAACAATTAATCAAAACTGGTACCTAACATAGGTACCTATTTAAAATATCTGAAATTTAAAAAATCCATAAACAATTCTTTTGTTACAAAAAAAAAGCTGCCTGCTAAATTCAATTTCATCAAACATGCGAACTGTCAAACGTGCAAAGTTAAGATAGTCGTTAAGTTTTCTTAAATTATTCAATTTTCTTAATCTTTCTCTCCGTGAGAACCTTCTAGAAAGTATAAGAAATCTTTTAAAAAAAAGATGAATGAAATAGGTAAAGTCGTTGTGTTATGGCGTGACCAAGGAAAACAGGGATTCATTTATATTAGTTATAGGCATTAGTTCATTTACTACTGTTTTCAGATGTCCTACTAGTTCATCGGCTTTTCCGTCTAAATTTCCTTGTTTATCGCAGATCCGCTTTTTGTTTTGTAATGCATAATTACATAATTTATCCTTATTATAGTTTTTTTTATTCCTGTACGTTATACTTCGTGTTCCCTGAGGCTTTGGACTATTGTAGTGATCAGATATTTTGAGTTCTTATGCAACATTAACTTCGGCGTAAAAGACATTTGAAATTACCAAATCAATCTTGGTTTTAGAGTTTTTTCACATTCTTGTATATTTTTTGACAAGTTGCTTCCAACCTAGGCAATTTATGATGCTTTGTAATGTTGTGCTTTTTGTATTGGTTTTCATCATGTCAATATTAAAATCTCCACAAATGATTTTGTCATGTCTCTTCTATTTTTTATTTGCTTACGGCACCACTCTTCAAAAAAATCTAAGAATTTTGTATCATTTTGATTTGGGAAATGATGAATAGCTGCATAGGCTCCCCGCTTAAAATCATTTTGAATTTCAATAGCCAGTATCCAGGTATTATTTTTATCTGGTACCGCATTTATTGTGACTTTGTAAGAGATATTGTTTTGAATTAATCAATTAATATGATAACTCTACCAGTACGCCTGCTAATATCTAATTGTCGAATAGCCTTGAAATGTTATTTCATTTTGGTTAATTTCTTCGATAATATAGGTTTGGCTCATCATCACCATGTGAAGTATGTAATATTTTAGTCTTGTCCTTGTCTTGTCTTCGACTTCTTCGATATGTGCTAGTAAACTAGCTATGGGTTTCTCTGGGTCTCCTACCGCCCCCCTGAAAGTCTGAAACGCCCCCCAATTTTCACTTTGCCTTCTACCGCCCCCTGAGGGTCTGAAACGCCCCCCAAGGGGGCGTTATCGCCCACGTTGGGAACCTATGCTCTAGATAGTCTAGATCCTAGATTATCTTGTTTTTGTAATATATATGTAAAAATATCAGCAAGAATTCTTTCGATGTCATTCGTTGAAAAACTTATAAATAATTTACCTACCTACCCCGTTTGTCCAACCACCAATCACCATTAAATAAGGCATCAATATACACAAAATTCAACACATTTTCGTCCAATTTACATCTCACCTTCCATCATACATTCTACCCCACCAGCTGCTGTTGCCATGGTTCGATTCCGGGTGAGGAGAGGGTGGGGGGGGGGGGGGGGTGTTTCCACTCCCTTCGGCGTCTAATAATGGTTGCCCAATCGATCAGGGCTAATTCTCTTTTTAGTAAATTTGATGAATTGGTTTAGGTTTGGGGACGGCACTGCTGGGGCTCGAGGCCCAAAGCGTGAGAAACACGGGCCATTACAACCCCATAACGCCAAATTGTTTATTGGATTTTTACACGGGGTAGTGCCTCCGTCAAGGGGGGACTCAAGGTTTTGGAGCCTGATAATGGCGAAGGTAGACACTGTCTCCTGTCAAATAAGTGCGCTTTTGGCAGCCATTGATAAATTATTATTAACATATTTATGGCTGGTGCATTTGGTTGAAATTATTCAAAAAAGTCTTTCTCACAGTGCTTTGGAATATTTTATGAGATTTTTCTTTTTAAAATATGACGATTTAACAATTTTTATGTGGTTTGACGAACAATAAGCACCTACAACCTACAAACCTATTCTGCACACTCATGCAGAATGGTAGTAGATACCTACCTAATCAATATCGCCCTGGTGAGAATCTAAAGATAGCTTGAAATTTTGTTCTGTTAGATTTACCTAAAATAATAATAACTAAATATCTAACTAACCGTCAAATCGTTTCACCAGATAACTCGGTATTGACACACTCTTTGCTTCCTTCTCATTCATAAATCGTTGAATACACATTCATAGGTACCCTTCTGGTATTCTGACCGGACTCAACTACACATTTGGTTCATTTGATCGTATTATACATATATACCTTGGGCGTACTTAACTTCTTTTATCACATTCTCGTCATGGTATATATTCTCCTAACACCAATTTTTTTATTAGTTCACTCTACGTGCAAAAAACTATCCAAACGTCACTTTGTTAAGCTTACATCAGCCTTGCATTCTTTGCGAATCTCTAGATTTCACACCCGATCATACGTATGGTTACACCAATCATGCCCCAGGGAACTCATTTCTACAGCATTCAGTTTACTTTCATCCTTTCTCTGCCAGTTCCATGCCTCACTGCCATACATCAGGGTAGGTACTAGCACGTCATTGTGGACTTTTCAGGAGGCATTCAAATACTCTCAGACTACTCTAAACCTGCTGATGTTTTTCTTTAGTTATGAAAAGGGATCATACACGGTACACACATACAATACACCTCAGGTATCCCATTTCTACAACATATATATTGAAAGATATATTAAAATAATATATTATTATTTCTGAAGAATAATATTCTCAAAGAATTTCTAGATGGGTAGATACCTAACCTTGTTAATATCCAAAATAATTACAATCGCATAATTAGATAATGTGTTCCCCTCTAACTCGGTCACTTGACCTCCATTGATTCATTAAAATGTCACTCGAAATTGGCCGCATCGGGTGTCCTCATCTCTGGTTTCTCGGAGCATCCCTCGCTAATCTCTCCCCCCCCCCCTCCCCGTGACTCCGCCACCCGCCGCCCCTGGGCCACCGACAAAGGGAAAATTGCCGGCGTAATTACGATACAGTGCTTAATTGACAGGCGACACCGCCAAATTCAGTGGCGGCACGCATCCAATTTATTCCATAAAAATATACGACTCGAAATTCATTGAATCCGATCGTAATCTGAATAGAATAGCAGTTATAGGAGTTAATACATAAAAAAATCTAATTGAATCAGAACAATACCTGCCTACTCCGTCCGAAGGTATCCGGTATTAGACCGCTGCACCAAAACTCATCGCTGAAAACCACATTTAGAGGATAAACCAAATCAACCACCAAAATAAACATGTCTGCCTTGATGATTGACACTCGACAATGTGACACGGTCCGAAATGTTGGCTAAAGAAGGATGAAGGGCAACTCATGGAATGATAACCCAAAATATTTATTAATTAAAATTAACCGAACAATATGAATTTTTTTAATGAAAATTATATTATTTTGATTTCAAACTTTTTGCTTCAAATTTATAATTAAAAACTACCGAAATGCAAAACATTAAAACTAATTTAATAATTATGCAGAGGCAGCTTCACACTTTAAAATTGATTCATCGAGTGTACGAAGGAATCGTATGGATGCACTATTCTTGTATAAAGTAGTCAACAGAGTTGCTAAATAAAATTCAATTCAATGTACCTGCACGTTCCACACTCTTCTGTCCTGTTTTAATGCAAGACAAACTGTAAGCAGAATTCTTGCCTGAACAGACTATGCAATAGTTATAATAGCGTATTATCCAATGTTGACATTTTCAACTGCAAGCTTACTGAATATAAAAGGTCGATAAAAGAGTATTTCTCTGATGGTTCTTGAATAATGTTATATTTTTATTGTTTATATTTCTGTTATGATTTGATTTATATGTACAACTTCTCTCCATGGCTACCAATGTATTGATAGATTTTTCGTTTTGTAATTTTTCATTTTTATATTAAAAAAATTGTTTTGAGTATATATATATATATATATTTTGTTTTATATAATTTTGGATTAATATTCCTTTTTTATAAAATTAACTTACTTATTCTTATTATGCTGTCTCAGTAGAAGTAAAGCCACAAGGAGGAAATCCGTAATTGGTTTTATTTTGGCTATTTAATACTATGTACAAACTGAAATAAATATATACTGTCGATTTCCCGAAAATTAATAAAAAAATAAATAAATAAACGCGAATTAACAATAAATTATTTATAAGTGATGTTCTTATTAAATCACTGCTGTCAGAGTAACTAGCGCAAGTAACGCTACACTGCCTCAAAGTCTACTTGGACCTAACGACACTGAACAGACAATTTTAGAATTCTAATTCACCAAAAATCACCATTTATTGGATAACCAACACCTTTGACTTAGCAGGGGTGCCCGGGTTCATGGGGTGAGGTTTGTCAAGGTCATGGCAGCCGATATATCTGTCCACCTGCTCCGTGGCGGGCCGGATCGTTAGAATGGTTGAAATCGGTCTTTTGACCTCTCCAGCCAGAATCCTTCGACCCATCGCCTTGCAACGCATTTAAAGAGATGGGTTCATACGTCCGTCACTCCTGGACACACTGACCACCAGATTCCTACCCACCCCCATAACTATTTCCTTTCCAGAACTTCCTCTTCTTCCTTCCCATATAAAAACCCTCCATCTACAGCATCCCCTAAGATGACCTCCATGTGGAGCTATGAAAAAAATATATATAGGTACACTAGCTGGTCCCGGCATGCGTTGCTATGCCATATAATAAAGAAATTGTTTCTCCCTGCGTGTCCTTTCCCATTCGTCTTGTTCCCCTTCCTCTCCCGTATCCCCTTCCCCTTACGCGTTCCCACTCCGCCTTCCCTCTCTCCACTCCTCTCTCCCGCTTCCCCCGCCCCACAAACCCCTTTCTAGAGTTCCCTCCCCCCCTCCCGAGTTCCCGTCCCCCCTCCCCCTCCCGCATTCCATACATTCAGTCTCAGTACATTCAGTTTTCAAACAGCTCGCGTACCACCTATTGCAATTTTTTTATACAAATTTCATTATGCCAGAGCTCACCGCTTCTTTTATACAAACCTTCTCCTGACAATAACGAACACAACAAAAAAGAATTATCCAATTTGGTGCAGTCGTTCGTAAGTTATGGGCGTACATACATTTCGGCGATTCATTTTTATTAATATATATAGATATATAGATATAGATAGAAGATAGATAGATAGAGATAGATAGATAGATAGAAGAAGATAGATAGAAGATATAGATAGCGCCCTTGAGGTGATTTTTCACAAAAACGGCGCTTTATAAATTATCCAATTATTATTATTATTATTATTATATGAAACCATTCGTCTATCCCCAGGGGGTCGCACACGGGCACACTGAAATCGATAACTTTACAATATCGGATCAAAAGGTATAACTTCCGACGATTTCATACCGATATCTCCAGCACGGTTGCAGTGTTGACAGCCGAACCGATATTGACATGGAATAAATAAGATATATACGTTGGCAACATTGGCGGATCTGTCTGGATTTACATTCCCAAACGTCAAACCGCTACGTTAAAAATACCAATAAATTTACAATTTCAAATAGGAATACATACTTCATGAGGAATGGCACTTCGCGTGTAGATACTTTTTGCCACTAAACTATTTGAACCACTTTCGTTTCTGCAAGATCGAACGGAATAAATTAATCGCGTCTTGGATGTATTAATTGTGTATATGAATCGGATATACGATGATTTCTTTCAATTCTAAGAGCTTCGTTAGTTCAGCTCAATTCATTAGTTAACCAGATATTTTGTATAACAGAAGAATTACAGCTCAATATCAACCGATTGTCGGAATTATATATATTTATTAAAATGTTGACCGTGCTCGCAAATAACGCCAACTTTTTTTTTTTTTACATGAGCTCCACGCAGGAGGCCCTGAGGAAAATAATTTCCCTCAGGGCCTATGTCAAACTGAACATAATATGTAGGTATATCTACATATTATGTAGATGACGAATTTAAACAATATCTATCGACTTAGGGTTTTATCGATCGACTGTAGGTACTATACCTTCAGACAGACCAATGAAATTGATTATCTGTTCCAGAAATAATTTCCATATGTGAAATTTTTTGAACATCCGAAGTAAGAAAAAAGGTATCTTACTTTGGCACACGGACTTGCCCACAACACACTTCTAGCTGTTTATATATTCAGTGGTGTCATAGTATGACCGGTGCAATCGGATCACATTGGTTAGGCTGACCAAATATCTCCCTTGTGCATAGAAAAGTAGGCAATTAAAATTAATTACGTATCTACTACTATAATTTATTCACGCAATAACGTAATTTTCACACCATGTCGTGATTCTTACTCATGACAGTTTATACATATAATTAAATTGGACCAACTACATAAATATTACATTGCTAGTCGCGTGAAAAATCACGGGATGTTATGTTAGTAAATAACGCTTTTTTTGAAAGTTGTGAAAAAATTTTGAAAAAATGGAGATATACTTAATAATATCGGCATACAGGGGTTTCTGCAACTTTGGGGATGCTGTGTTGATAGTCTTTTTAAGGAAAAGGGTGAGTAGGAATCTGGCGGTCAATGAATTCAGGAGTGACGAACGTATGTATTATGTATCCACCCTTCCCACTACGGATTACGGAGAGAGTACGGGTGGAGAGGTCAAAAGCTCTCCGTCAACCACTCCCGATCCGGCCCGCTATGCAGTAGATGAGCAAAAGCGTCCGCCGCCAACATCTGGACAAACCTCACCCCGTGAACTCGGACACCCTAAGACACTGCTAAGTCTCCAAATGTAAAGAACCGCTTGGGGTGACCCGTGGCAGGTGTGTTGGTTATCAAACAAAATGGTTCCTGGGGAGGCCGTATCTCTAACCGCCTCCAACATTCGACAATTCCTGAAAAATCACGAATTTGATTTTACTTGTTATGATATGATTAGAAATTTATTTTACCCTTAGAAAATAAATTAATCAAAAGAAATACATACCTACATACGTACACTTTTTTCAAAAGAAAAATATCATTTTATAGGTAGGTATCTACTTCATCTCTTGTCTGAATTCTTGATACATCGGTTCCATTTATGAAAATTACAATAAAAATATTTTCATGAAAATGTTACTTCATCGTATAACTGATTTTTTTAAACAATCTGTTCCTTTCTTTTTTGACACTTAAATTCAAAACAAATTTCAGTTCATTGAATCAGATCAGACAACTGAAATTAATAATTTACTTTTGTTTGCCTTAGTTATTTTGTCGCTTGTCTGAATTTTTGATACAATCAGTTCCAATTTTGAAATTCAATCCCCCCCCCCCCCCCCTTCATACCCGTCACATTCATTTTTCAAACGTGCCACCTATTAAAACGTAACAATCAAACATGCAGTAAATTTTAACTATCAAAGGGATCTCCATAGTAACCTAAACAAATAACAAAATTACAGCGCACGTCAAACAATTACTTAGCAACGCATTGCTTTTCGTCTGGACAATAAACGTATAATGAATAATTTCATAACGCCAGAGCTTACCAATATATACAGCGTATAGTACTCGCAAATAATGTAGTTAGTGAAAGAATTTTTCAAATCCATTCAGATTTCGCAAATAATGTAATTAGTGAAAGAATTTTTAAAATCCATTCAGAAGATTTTGCGTGAAAGAGTAACAAACATGCATACATTCATATATCCATACAAACTTTCGCCTTTATAATATTAGAATAATAGGATGATAGGATATTGTTACACAGAACTCGAAAATGACTGTTATAAAAAGCCATAATTAATTTTATGTTTACCTGTATAAATTTACCTATTTCAAATTTAGAATGATCCGCCGATTATAAATTCGTCACACTCCGCCCGCCGAAAGATCTTTCGTCTTCATTTCGTTATTATATTATTACGATGAGCAAACAAAACGTAATGCTTTTATTGTCTTTTCGTAATCGCTGTGAAGATTAGGTTCACTTTTTGCTGGCGCGTTGAAAAAATGGGATATGTTTTTTGCTGACGCGTAGAAAAAATGGGATATCTTTTTCGGATCGGTCTCGGCAGATGTTTTAATAATATGCATGTTGTATTATTTGTATCTTGCTGTTGGTCAACGTGATTTTATTGCTACGGTTTTATGAAGGATTGAGGGTGGATCAATTTATTTAATTCATAGATGGTAATGTTGGTAGGTCACTAAATAATAATGTTTTCGGTTATCACGGCCAAAATTAAATATTTATTTTAGTGAATTACCCTTAATAATAAGTTCGTATGGATAGTAAGGAATTTATTTGCAGTGTTGATTTTTGTACGTGTACGCTGGTACCTATATTGTTATTCGATGGTTTATTTTTTTACATGAGCTCCACACAGGAGGCCCTGAGGAAAATAATTTCCCTCAGGGCCTATGTCATCTTTGGGGATGCTGTGTGGAGGGTTTTTTTTAAGGAAAGGAAGGAGAGGAGAGTTATGGGAAGGAAAAGGGTTTAAGGGGTGGGTAGGAATCTGGAGTTCATTGTGTCCTGGCCATCCACCTCCAAGACCTAGACAAACCTCACCCCATGAACCCGGGCACCCCTGCTAAATCACCAAACGTAGCGATCCACTTGGGGTGTCCCATGGCAGAAGTGTTGGTTATCCAATAAAGGTTCCCGGGGCGGCGGTACCTATTCCCGTCTCCCAAATTGAAATATTTGTGATCAAATATCAAATCAAATTGTGGTATATTTGCCCAACATTTGTGTGCATTTGAAATTTGTCACATGAGAACGGGTCGCTACTACGACTCGTTCTTGAGTTCAACAGCTCGGCTGTGGAACGATTTGCCGGCCTCTCCTACAAGATGGGCCTCTTCAATGTTCACTACTTCATCTCCTCAAAAAGACCCCAGACACAGCAACTCCAAAGATGACGAATGTTCTGAGAGAAATTACTTTACTTGTAGAGTTAATGTAAAAAATGAAAAAATATATATACCTATGTATATCTATCTGCACATCCCCCTTCGGAAACACTTAATTATATTTTGTGTTAATAGGTATGTCGGATTTTCCCTAAACCGACTGCTTATAGTATGTACTAGCTGACCCAGCCACGCTTTGCTGTGGCTAACTAAACACAACGCCATCTACTGGATGGTTATCCAACCTTTATAACCACCGCCATCTTTGAGTTTTTTGCGAAGAGACAGACAGACAGATAGACAGACGCTGCGGAGGACTTTAATAATTTATAATATGTACGAATGGTGCGAAAATTTATAATAATGTGCATTAAATGCTTGAGGTAACTAACGTATTTAAGTTGATAAGGATTAATACTGTATGTATCTATTGGTGAAAACCGCATGAAAATCCGTTCAGTAGTTTTTGAGTTTATCGTTAACAGACCGACGACGCAGAGGACTTTAATTTACAATGTGCAGAGATTTTAGTATTCCGGGGGGCCAAACGTCGAGGTATCAACTATCGTGGAATCAAATTAGACAGCGAGAAACCACCATTCACCAACATAGAGTTATGGGTATCTTCCCACAAATAATCGAAACGTTACTTGAAACGGCTTTAGCTTTGTTTAGCAACAAAATCTGGAAAGTTAAATTATTCCCGATATTCATCTTACCCCCATCTTCCACCTCACCCATTTTTAAGAACAATTTCAAAATAGGTATGAAATAAACACAAATTAAAAAGGGAGTCCAGTGTCTACCTACGTAGAAACGCACACGTAGAATAAGAATCGACATTTATTCAGCGAAAAATATTAGTGACGAGCGTTGTTCGAATTTCAAATACACATCCCGCGCTTTTTCGTATTGCCAGCCTTAAAAAAAAATTGTCCAAGATGGCCGACAACGAATCGGAAGGTCGTTTGCGGTGATAAATTTAAATTGCGATTCCTAGAAGATGGCGTGATTTTTGGCCTCATTCGAAAAGATCAAAGTCGACTGTTCCATTGACAACTCTTATTTTATCTTGGTATTGGTATAACCGTTTAATGAAGCGTTTAAAATAATTATGAAACAATCGGAATATTGTGGAATACGCCATTTTATTATTTATAGGCAATCGATGGTCAAATTTCAAATTCTATTTGGGATTTGACCCAATATGCAAATCGTTTTGATTAAATATAATATCATGGTATTATTAATATTAAATACTAATAAATATTATTTGAGATTGAGAGAAATAGCCTTTTGTAGAGGCCATCCTATTTAACAATCAATATAAGCGTTAACCTGCTCCCTTTTGACTAAAAAATATGACTAAGGAACCTACCTACAATTAAGCTACAAAAAATATTCGATCGGTCGGTGGACGAGTTGACAAATATATGGGTTTCCAAACAGGTGTCGTGGATTATAATTCTCGGCAGGCTAAATCCGCCACCAGCGCACAAGCAACATATTCCACATTTTGATGATAGTAGGAGGTTTTTAAATATTGTCAGGTTATTTGTAACAATCGTAACCCTGGCATATTTGAACTAACTAACCATCACGCCGTTTCCCGCAGGGGTAGGCAGAGAGGACGGACCGCCAAACAACTCGGTCTTGGCACACACTCTTTGCCTCATTCACATTCATACATCGTCTCGTACAAACTCTTATATTATTCTGACTCTTGACATGGCCCGTCTCAAGTATCTGATTCACTTGTTCGTGCCATGTCTTCCTCGGGTGTCCCCGACTTCTTCAACTATTCACATGTGCGTCATATATTCTTTCTTTCTCATAAACATAAGTAGGTACTGTTACCCAACTAATCCCGTCTGCAGCCACGACATCCCCAATTGGGATATGTGATAAGGCTGAAGGAAGTGGGGGAGGGAAGATGATGGGGAGGAAGAAGGAGAAGAGGAAGGTTGGGAAGTACCTCGATAATCAGATCTTGTCACCAAACACGGCTAAAGCCATTTCAAGCAATGTTTTGATTCTGAATGGCTGTAGTTAATTTCACATTTTTTTTTTACATGAGCTCCACACGGGAGGCCCAGAGGAAAATATTTTCCCTCAGGGCCTATTTCACCTTTGGAGATGCTGTGTGGAGGGTTTTTTTAAAGCAAGGGAAGGAGAGGAGAGTTCTGGGAAGGAAAAGGGTTTAAGGGATGGGTAGGAATATGGGGTTCAGTGTGTCCAGGTCATCCGTACACAAACCTCACTCCATGGACCCGGGCACCCCTGCTAAATCACCAAACATATCGAACCACTTGGGATGACCTGTGGCAGAGGTGTTGGTTATCCAATAAAGGTTCCCGGGGCGGCGGTACCCATTTCCGCCTCGCAAATTGTGATTTATTTATTTATAAAAAAAATATATTATCGTATATTTGCAGCACGTTCAAGAGTGATAGATACCGTCGGTATCCTCCTGGTAAAAGACCACCATTCAGATTTTAAACGTTGCTTGAAATGGCTTTAGCCGTATTTGGTGACAATATCTGAATAATTACCTAGGTACTTTCCCACTGTCCTCTTCCCCGTTTCATTCCCTTGCCCGCTATTGCGGATTCGGACGAATCTCACTGGAACCAGACGGTTCAGATAAGTTGGGACTATTGTGCGTTACTCATAGTTTAAAAAAAAATCTATTAATTACAATTTATTTTTAAGTTGATTTTGTTACTCATCAGTCATCAGCGACGGTTTATAAGTGCCGCTTCATTCATACGTCACAAGTCAGCAGAAGGGAGAATCGGCGGTATCCTCAGTGGTTCGTAATGAGGGTCGGACAGACCGCGGTCCCTGCTTGATTACCGCTTAGCATTGCACCTCTTCCCGGATTTTTGATGATTCGACTTTTTGTCGGGGAAAAAGTCATCACGGAGTAATGGAAAGTGGCGCCGAGTTGGCGGCCACTCCCGGAACACGCACCCAACAACACACACACACCTGGAGGGAATAAGGGGTTATTTCTGTCACCTAGAAAATCACAAAAAAAAATTCCAGAATTTTTATCACCACTGTCACTTTTGTACACACTGTTTCAAGTGATATCTTCGTGATTGCTATATTTTACACAAGAGATGCTATAGTAGTTGGTAGTTACTCTCCGGTTTCGCCATAAGATTCAATTGCCTATGAAGTGAAAGGTTATTTGACAGTTAGTATTAAGTATGTATCCAAGTTCTCCAAAGCTCATTCTGGGAATGACTTTTGTGAGCTTAAATTTATTGCTTTGACCTAGACATCCCCCTCCCCCATTCCCCTCTCACCCTCCCCCTCCATACCCGTTACATTCATTTTTCAAACAGCTCGCGTGCCACCTATTAAAACGTCACAATCAACACGCGCAGTAAATTTTAACTATCAAAGGGATCTCCATAGTAACCTAACAAAATGACAGCGCACGTCAAACATTTACTTAGCAAACGCTTTGCTTTTCATCTTAACAATAAACGTATAATAAATAATTTCATAACGCCAGAGCTTACCAATACGTATAGTCTGTAGTAGGTACTCGCAAATAATATAGCTTTCCATTGGTGAAAGAATTTTTAAAATCCATTCAGTAGTTTTGCGTGAAAGAGTAACACACATACCAGCGCCCTTGAGGTGATTTTCCTCGAAAACGACGCTATATAAATTAGCCAATTATTATTATTCATCCATACATCCAGACATCCATACATACGTACACACTTTCGCCTTTATAATATTAATATGATTAACAGGATGTAAAATATCTGGTAGACACTTTTAATTTTAGTAGGTACTTACGAATTTTTCTCATAATTTCTCTAATATTTCAAAAAATAGCCATTGAAATCCAAATGGATGCGATCAAATCTAACTTCATAATAAGAGGTACACAGTAACTGAGTCGATTTAAATTACAAAATTAAGTTAATCGTTGCTTATCTATATACGAGTATATTGATATAAAATTGATTTATATTTATAACATCGATGATATTATTATCAACTCTATTTGCAAGGAAGTGTTTCATAGGATTGGATGCAAAAGGTGCTTCGTACATTTTTTTGAGTGTCGAGATTTACACTTGTGTTGGTGAAGATTTCTTGAATACCAGGGCAACTATAATGTCCAGACAAAATTTTATAAGTCTCAAGTCACTTAACACAAGTCAATGTCTCATTTAGCCCATGACCTACCTAAAAGCTTTCTGACCTACACTTTGACCTCCGGTCAAGACTTAGTTGCACGATTATTCACATTCATCAACAAGGTGTTTTGACATCTATTTATAACCTTACAAAACATTAGGTATAACTATGAATAATATGTTAATAATATGTAACCATAATCATGTAAACTGGAAGATATTTGAAAGTGAATTTTTATACAAAATGAATATAAAAGGACTAAGTACCTTTTAAAGATCATTAGAGATTATAATGATAATTTAAAAACAGATGAAGCAAAAAATGACAACATTGTGTGAGTCAGAAGCCTCGATAATAAAAAAAATATTACACTAATATACAGATGAACCAATCATTTATTGGTTAAAAACACCTCTATAGGTCACCCCAAGTGGGTCGCTAATTTTGGTGACTTAGTAGGGGTGCTCGGGTTCATAAGGTGAGGTGTATCTCGACGGCGAATGCGTTTGCCCACCTACTGCGTAGTGGGCCTGATCCTCAACCGAACTGGTTGAGGGAGACCTAACCTAGATCTCTCCAGCCGGACTCTCTCAATCCATCGACTTGCACCGCAGTGGGAGGGATGGATTCATACATCCGTCGCTCCTGGACACACTGACCCCCAGATTTCTACCTTTCCCCTCATATCTTTTTCCAGAACTTCCACTACTTCCTTTCCGTAAAAGATTTACATACAACATCCCCAAAGATGACATAGGTCCTGAGGGAATTCTTTTTTCCTCAGAGCCTCCTGTATGGACCTAACGTTAAAAAAAATCTAAATGTTTGTGTAGGCTCTACAACGAACAAATAATATTTGTAAAAATAAACAATTAAATATTTATGTTGTAAAAATGTATTCTGACCGTTGCTCCCCCCAGGGTTATAGTTACAATTCATCAAGTCAAAACCATCACGTTATTTAAATACCCTACACAGAAAAGTTCCGACTAACCCATGGAATTACCCTGAAGGCTTTGGAATAAACTGCCACTGTTTACGAGGGGCCCTGTCACTATTGATTACATTATTAAATTGGGGTCCGGACAAGACATTAGGACTCTAAGCCCGGGGGCTAAAATGGAGAACTTGTTTCTTGGAGGACAACTGAAATACGAAGAATGAATCGTGCGATTAATTTCACACCATCCCAACCCTCCAAATACGAAATTGAAGTCCTTCTGTTCCACTCTACCTAAAACAAATCAATGGCTTGAATGCAAAATATTTTTTAATTTTAACCTATCGAAATTATTTGAAAGAACTGTTCATTCAAAACCAAATTTAACAGAGTTATGATATCAGATTATCGAAATGTTACTCCTCGGTTTCGTCGGAGTTTCTATAGAATTTTTGTTTATTGAAAAAATTGAAACAAATAATAAAGCATGGCGTCTTATTTGTCGTTTGTTAGATGGGAGGGAAACTAAAAGCTCTACACCTCACGATAGAAACTATGTTTCGAGCTTAACGTAGATCTAGACCAGGAAATTTGTAAAAGGAAGAGCTGCGCAAATTTAACTAAAAACAGAGACCACAGTTTGACTGTTGTAGTGTTGGCGATTCCTCCCTCGTACAATATGGATCTCTTCAAGACCAATGTTCACTCCATCCTCTCCTCAAAAAAGACCCTCCACACACCATCTTCAAAGATGACGTAGAGGCCGTGGGAAATTATTTTCCACGGGATCTCCTGTGTGGTGTGAATATAAAAAAGTGTTCAATTCAATCAGAATGTGAGACCCGTGAAATGGCAATAAAAAGATTATTTATTATTTTTATTGTTAAACTAAAGTTTTTAAGACAAGATTTTTATGCATAGAACAAAGGGTAACAATTATTATAAGCAATAATTATAATTATCAGCCTGAAACACTCATCCACATTGAAAAAATCTCTAGAGAAAAGATACATGACGCCAACGGGACTTGAACCCGTGTCCTTCTGATTGCCGGTCAGCTGCTCTCCCAATTGAGCTATGTGATATATATATATCCCGTGTCCTTCTGACCGGCAATCAGAAGGACACGGGTTCAAGTCCCGTTGGCGTCATGTATCTTTTCTCGGAAGATTTTTTCAATGTGGATGAGTGTTTCAGGCTGATAGTTATTGCTTATAATAATTGTTACCCTTTGTGCTATGCATAAAAATCTTGTCTTAAAAAACGTTAGTTTAACAATAAAAATAATAATTAATATTTGACAAGTTTAAGTATTTCCCCAATAAATGAAGACATAATTTGTCTAAGCTCAATTGGGATAAGCCGCCATAGCTCAATTGGGAGAGCAGCTGACCGGCAATCAGAAGGACACGGTTTCAAGTCCCGTTGGCGTCATGTATCTTTTCTCGGAAGATTTTTTCAATGTGGATGAGTGTTTCAGGGTGATAAATTATTGCTTATAATAATTGTTAAAAAGATTATGTTTTAGGTTGTTATCGCTTGTCTGAATTCTTCATTCTTCAATCAGTACCAATTTTGAAATTTTTATAAATGTTTCTGTTCGTCCCTTTTTAAGCAAATGGCATAGGCACAAAGTTTCAAAATGATGTGAATCAAATTCAAATTAGCCTATTTTCAACTAGTTTTCATACGTTGAATACGCTGGTTCAGATTTAATTCAAGTACCATCTACCAATAAAATTACCTCTTCTATTCAATTTAATTATTCGTGTCGACCTTTCGATCGATTCTAATCTATTACACTGTAATAGCTCAGCAAAAACCGTTTATTTTAAAACGTTGATGAGTAATTTCATTTTCTTAGAATTAATGAATATTAATCGACATTAGAAATCGATGAATCTTCTGGTTTATCCGTTATGAAATTCGTCATATTATAAGAGGAAACCGAGCGGCATTTTATCCATACAATGGTATTTCATAATTTCCTCTAGATGTATAGGTACTAGTGAAAAAAAAAAAAAAAAATATATATATATATTTTTATATAAATAATCGGAGACGGTTTACATATATAGGTATAGTTCCCGTGAGCACTTAGGCCATAGACCCATTGTACTATCTTCCATTTTACCTCATTCCTTTGACAGTAACCCGGTCCCTTTTATAAAGTTCACCAGGATTGTCATTGGAAATGAAGCTATATCTTCTGGTTCGACAATGTGTCTTCCCAAGGTCTCATTTCCCCTCTTCACTCCTCCTTGGTTCCCTGAAGGCCCCACGACGGAAGAGGGCTTCATCTCTCCTCTCCACTCCTTAGTTCCCCGGAGGCTCCACGACGGAGAGTCCACCTCCCCTTGGTTCCCTAAAGGCCCCACAAGGGAAGAGTCCACTCCACCTTGGCTCCTTGAGGGCCCCAGGAGGGAAGAGAACTTCATCTCTCCTCCTTGGTTCCTTAAAGGCCCCACAGAGGAAGAGTTCACCAAAATGGCCTCATTTCTCCTCTTTACTCCTATATGGTTCCTTGAAGGCCCCACAAGGGAAGAGTTCACGGAGGTGGCCTCAGCTCACCTCTCTACGGTTTCTCCTCTTGGTTCCTACTACGGCCCCATGAAGGAAATCCACAGATCAGCACACAATCAGCACTCCTAGGTTCCTAAAATGCCCCTAGTTTTCGAATGGTCCAATTTTTTTTTGTCCCACAAGTTACCAGGGAAATAGAAGGTCCACTCCAGCAGAGCCCTGAGTCCCTGAGTGCTGGAGTGAGGTCTAAATACTCCGAGATGCGACCTTGTTTCTCGGAGGCACCGTTCGTGACGCTGTTCCCCAGGACATTCAGCCTGAGCACGGTAGCTCACACCTTGGCTTGAGATGGCTATTGCAGGTTTGTGTTTCCACTCCCTGAACGATGGGTTCGCCACACTCCCTACGCTTGAACACTGGAATATTTTTTTTATATATAAATGTGTATATCGACCACTAGTGTATCCACAAGTATTGTTTTTTTCAATCCATACAAAGGTATTCCCCAATTTTCTCTCTGGATTTTGACACTAGTACAAATATATTTTAATTTAATATAATATAATATAGATATCGACCACTAGCAAATCGGTGTATAGAGTTTGGTTTTTTTTGATAAGTTACTTTTTATAAGATCTTGATTGTTTAATTTGCCTGGTTTGATCGCCATCAATACATTCTGTATACAAACTAGAAAATGTATTAAAAAACATGTGTGCAATTCACACGCGGTAGAAGTGAAACCTTCAGAAAACTAAATATCGAGAGAATGAGACGAATGCAGAGTATCAGGAGTAGGATAATTGTAGGGTTTATCTATTATTAAAATGTAAGCAGGTTCAAAAATTATTCTACATTTTATTCTACGAGGCACCGCATAAAGAGGACACCGATTAGCCTATCTCATTCTCGCGCAGGCTAAATCCTACAGATACGTGTTTGTATCTTTTTAGTGTCGCTCGTCTCCGTTTCATCGAGTTTCAAATCACAGCGGTCCTAAAGAAGTTTTCACCTCACAAAAAGAAAACTGACATTTACATTGTAAAAAAAATCTCAAGTTCTAAGAAAATTCTTAATTTTAGAGGACAAAAGAGTGTGTCCTCTTAAAAATTACGATGGCTACCGCGAAAATCAATCGATTCTTGTAGGTAATACAAAAAGTAAACCGCCCTAACTGTTATCATACAAGGTGCACCTAAATCCTTAATGGCCCTTTTCTGGAGAAATGGAGAAGTACCCAGAAACTAGAAAAAATGATGATTGGAAAATACCGAAACGGAAAGGAGAACATTAAGGACCCCATTTTGAGGTCGGGTGTCGAAATTTGTATTAACCGCGGTGAGTCCTTGGGTGTATCATAGATATTAGAAATTTACCTGGACGACTGATATCCAGTTAATTGGGCTTTTTTATGTGAATACCGCTCAAGAGTCCCAACTGCACCTAACCGCCTGGAGCCAGTGTGACTATGCCTCTCCAGTTGGGGTATGTTGTGAGGCTTAAGGTAGGGGGAAAGGAAAGGAGATGGGGAAGAAGAAGAGTGCTAAGATTGAAAAATACGACATGATAAAATTAATTTTAATTTTCTTCAAAATTTCAATATTTTGTATGAAAATTTTCAGTTGGTATATCTTTATACAAAAGGGTGAAATTTTGAAAAAAAAAATATTTTCAGCTTCAACAACATCAATAACGTCGTATTTTTCAATCTTAGCACTCTAGCTGACTGAAAACTCACGGACCGCCACTGGAAAGTACCTATTCAGATCTCGTCACCAAGCACGGCTAAAGCCATTTCAAGCAACGTTTCAGATCTGAATGGATGATCTTACACCGGGGGATTGCTGAGAGAATTTACTTTCTGCAATATACCTACCGTATATTATTTTTAATGATTAAATCGTGAAATCACACAATTCAATCAAATAATTTTTTTTTACGTACATCGGGATTTGAAACCATGAACTCAGGATCGGTAGTTGAGAGCCTTACCACTCGGCCACGAAGGGGGGTGTAGCTAGGGCACTTTCAGATTGCCAGGTCGATTTATTTATAGATATAATAACAGCGTAGACTTGTGGTAAACCAGGGGTAGTCTGAATTCTTGAAAAATCAGTTGTGATTTTGATAAAATGCAATTAATATAATTTTCTGTCAAAATTTTTAAACAATAGGTAGGTAAATACTTTGCCGCTTGACCAATTTTACACATTCATACTATCAGCTCCAACTTTGAAAATGATACTTAAATTTTAAGCAATTTTGAGAAAATTTAACCAGAGTGATGCAGAACACACCCACACAATCGAAAATCGTATTTTTGTCGATGATATGCATCAGTTTTCTGTGCTGTGCTTTAGCGTTTTTTTATTTTATTTATTTTTTCTTTATCCACTGCATTAATATGGTTACATTATTTGTGAATTTTTCGACCACTATGCTAGACACAAATTTGATTGGAAGTGTCATTTTCAAAATTGGAAATGATGATTTGAAGAATTCAAACAAGCGATAAGTAGTAGACAAGTACAGTTGCCTTCATATTAAGAAAAATATTTAAAATCCTATATTAAAAATTGCAACTTATTTCTCGAGAATTATGACTACCTCCCTTTTTTTTCATAAGTTTTTATTCCAGTAAAAAAGAAAATAACATTTTCACTTATTTAACTAGAATATTGAATTATGTAGGTACTTTTTACATTGTATTACATAGTTTTTACATTACATGGTTTTTACATTTCATAACCTTAGATTACATTAGATTGCAATACTAACATTTACATGATATTATATTACCATACGATATTATTCACTATCACTACTTTGTTTTTTGTGAATAAACATGAACAATTTTTTTTTGAATTTGCACACACTTTTTTTTGTTTTTGATATCATCTGGAAGGCAATTATGTAAATTGCCCCCCTCGTAACTAATTGATTGCTTACCGTAGTTAGTATGAATGGTGTTTAAACGTATGTTATCGTGTAAAATGTTTGTGTACTTGGGACGTTTTAATGAATTCTGTGTTTGTATGTATGAGTTTATTATTTATTTTGTATATAAGGACACATATATTGTACTCGTATAGTTTTCTTAATGTTAGCAGTTTTGTTTCTAAATATATTTTTTTGTGGATGTTTTGGATTCGTAGTGAAATAGTTTTTTGATTATCTTATTTTGAATTACCTGTAATTCATTGATGTATGTTTCATACGCATTTCCCCAGATTTCAATCAGGTAATTTAGGTGTGAGTGTACGAGACTATAGTATAAACTTTTTTTTAATCTAATTGGTAATAGATATGATAACCGGCTAAAAACGCTAATTAAGGGTGTGATTTTATCTTTTACATTTTGAATGTGTTGTTTAAAAGTTAAATGCTTATCGATGCACAGCCCAAGATATTTTTCCTGTTTCAGGATTTGCAAATCGTTATTTTCAATTTTTAATGGTACATGTGGAGGAATTATTTTACGGTTTGAACTTAAAATCATGTATCCTGTTTTTTTTATATTCATTGTTAGGATATTTGAATGGAGCCAACCGCAAATTCTTTCTAGGTCACTTTGTGCATTTTCTAGTAGTATGTTTAGATCTTTACCCTTCGACCAAGTATAACTATATCGACGCTACCTCCTTATTTTTCAAGGCTTGTTATTTTATAAAATTAGATGCTAAGTCGTAATTCTATGTGTGAATAAATTTTAATCAGTTTAAAGAGTCAAAATTAATAAGTGGCTGAGTTCGCTTCGCGTTTGGGTCCCACCCTGGCTTCCCGTGTTCGATTCGTCGGCTGGCTAAGTCAAAAGTAATATTTTTTTAATAAATCAAATGTGATTCATACATCTGCCCTGGTGATGCATACGGTAACGCTGTCCGAAACGTTGGCTAAAGAAGGAGGTAGAGCAACAAGGCATAACACTGCAAAAATAAATAACAAAAATACTTTTGGCCGTAAAAATCTAAAATGTTGATTTGTTTAATAAACAAATTGTTATTTTAAAATAAAAGGTTTGTAAAAAGAAAAACAATAAGTACAACATATTATATAAATAATATCCAAGTAAATAAGTACGAAAAAACTGAAGATTTGTAATTTCCCATAAAATACCGTTAAAAACTTCGTAGGAATCAAAAAAATGATTCGCTCAACAAACTGCAAGTCTATTTTTAGCATTATTGCTTCTAGAAAAGCTCCCTGTTCACCTTCCATCCTGTATTTAATTCGTCTATTACGTAAGACCCTCGGGACATCCGACCCCTGGGCCATCCCGCTATCCACATCTAGTCCGTCAGCTGATTGTGATCGTTACACTCGACACTTGTACGGTGTATTTTCTCGTCAACTTAATGTGGAGGTCGTTACGGACGGACAAATGTTATTGTTATTACAGAATATTCAAGTTTTTAAACGTAGGACGCTACTTACCTACTTCATTAATGGTATTCCACACCTGTAGTGTTGTTACGTGATATCTACCTACCTAATGGCATAATTTGTATTACTGACCGGCAGTGTTTTGATGTTTGTAAATTTGTAGGTATATAATCGTGTCATAAATTGTCTCAGTAGGTACTTGACAACAAAAAAAACGAGTGTGCATTAGACCACACGACTGAAGTAAAGCTCCGTCTATATTCTATATGATAGGAAGAGAGAAAGAAAATGTGCGCGCGCACTGCTCTCACTTGCTCCTACAGTGTGATACAGACAATAGGTCTGCACTGTGTCTTAGATATACGAAACGTAACTGGCTATGAGAGAAAGAGAGAAAGAAAATGTGTGCTCACACCTCTCTCTTGCACCTACAGTAATATCCGAAACGTACCTAAACTCTTTCTCTTTCTATCTTCACTAACTTATATCTCCCTCTCAACTACCGCTCGCCTCGCTTCTCGTAACGCTCTCGTCACGAATTCCCCAGCTTACTCCCCAAGTCAAGCGTGCGTAAAGAAGTTTTATTTCAATAAATATTTCTGCAATACATACCTAGTAGATACGTCCAAATTCAGGAATCCAATTCTTATAATATTTGTCAGTTTTTAAAATATTTAAGTCTTTGTGAATTTTTTCAGGTTTGAGCCTAAATGCTAAGAAATTATGTAAATTTTAACAAAAATACTAACGGTATTTGAAGAGTTAAGTAAATGCCGTGTTTAAATAACCCACATACTGTTAAATAGGAATAAATAGTTGGAATGATTCTCTGTTACGATTTTCAATAATATTTTCAACCTTCTTGTACCTAACCGATAAATGCGGGGCAATAAATTTAGCGATTTGTCTTACGTATTATATTTACACGGTGTCCGGAAACTCATTGTACCTAGAAGCGGGAAACTGGTGAATTTACGTCACTCAGACAACCCAAAAACATTTTTTGACAACAAAAGGGTTAAAATTTAAATTTGGAATTCCAGCAATTTTGTTGAACTACAACACTCTTTTAACCCGTCTGCTTGTTTAGGAATAAATACATCCCAAAACACGTAATCGTGTTATACTTTCATAAGACGAAAAACGTCCCGAGCGACCTTATATTTTAAAAGCTGTAGGTATATCCCTCTTCCTCTCATGCGAACATATGTATTTTTCTTTTAAACAGAAAGAGAACGAAATAATGCTTCTTATGGTCTTTAAAATTTGAAAGCTATCTTACATAGATATTTTACAATCTCGATCCAAAGTGACGGTTTCAGAATTTACGCGCAAAACCGAGGCTTCCGGATTGTGAGGTGCGAATATATTGAACCAAGCAGACGGGTTAAATGATCTGAATATGTTTAAATTGAGAGACAGAAGGATTTAAAATATTAAATGATGTAGTTGATAGTCAAGAATTGTTTGCATTGATAAGCTTTCTGATTTCTCTATGTAATACTACAAGTCTGGATTTATTTCAGTGCAGAAATTTTGGGATTAACTATCATATATTTTCCTCTTTGCCTAGAACACAGGAGGAGGGAAATAATTATACTAAGTCAGTGGGCATCTTCAAGTCTTCACTAAACAAATACAAAATGTCGTTACTGAGGCAGTTCAGTTATGTATAATAAATTCTGTATAATTTTTCCTATTCATTTGTAAAAGCCCCTGAAAAGGGCGAATAAATAAATAGGTACCTACAACTTTTGCAGCAAGGTCTACGCTAATTTGGAATTCAAAACGAAAGCTCATAACAAAGAAGTTATAGGTACTAAGAAATCGAATCCAAATGTCACGTAGATTCATCAGTTCCCACTTGTACAGAGAGTTTTTGGATGCCTTGTATAAAGACATTTAAAAGCTTCATTGTTCATGATATACTCACCTAAATGATGTTGTAAGATGAAATAAGTTAAATTGATCTAGAAGTTACAGACAGAGAAAAACTTTGTAATCTCTCTAACGCCGTTGATATCTCAGAAAGAGATATTCCGCCTTAGAGTGATGACTTAAAAATGGTTCACATGTCTGTTGTTTCCCTACCTCTCCCTACGTAGTAGTAAAGTTATCTACCCGTCATAAAACTTGATTCAAAGTTACACAGCCACGCAGGAGTAAGTGTAAATAGTAATATCGTCTTGTATTCTTGTCTCGGTCGGGGATGGCACCGTTTCATCCCCCTGAGATTCCAACCCCAACCCTCGAGCTGTAAGTAAGATTGTGACAATCGATACTGCAACACGGGGCTGCTCCGCCAATCAGGGCTGGGGGCGTGTCCATCCCTCCCACCGCAACCCCCTGCCAGCTGTCACGGATACACTGTACCGAGGGGTGACTGTTGGGCTGTAGGGGTGACACCGGGATGCCGGTTGGGGTGCCACGCAGACGCAATAACTGGGATTCCGTCCACCCCTACTTGGCTCATTTGATTATTTACTCGGGAGGTTATACCAGTTAAGTTATGTTTGAAGGGAGATTTACACCTACAGTATGGAAGTGAATTAGTTTAATCTTTTTTATATTCATCATCGTCCATTTTCTATCTACTAATATAATAATGGTCTGTTTTCTATTTTCGTTTTCATCTCTGAATTTTATTTCTTTTGTGTACCTACCCATAAGGTAGATATTACTAAAAAACACGTTTCAACTTTTACAACAGTGATAGAACAACCAGTAAAGTAGGGTAAATGCTGTTTATGAGTTGTGTACAATTTATAACTCGTTTTTGTAAGGGGGTAATTATTTAATTTTATTACAGGTTTGCTAACATCTAAATAAAGATTCCATGCTGTAATAGGAAACTAAAAAACTTATTTTTATATTACAAAACCTTTTACAAACTTGAGATCCCTGAGACGTATGTGTGGTAAAACAATGTATGATCGTGTGAGAAATGTGGATATCCGCAAAGAATGTAAGGCTGATGTAAGCATAATGAGTAAGATTAAGAAAGGGACCCTCAGATGGTTTGGGCATGTAGAACGAATGAACGAAGAAAGTAGTGTAAGAAGAATATACGACGCGAATGTGAATGGTAGAAGAAGTCGGGGACGCCCAAGGAAGACGTGGCACGATCAAGTGAATCAAATACTTGAGTCGGGCCATGTCAAAAGTCAGAACAATAGAAGAGAATGTATGAGACGATGTATGAATGTGAGTGAGGCAAAGAGTGTGTGCCAAGACCGAGTTGTTTGGCGGTCCGTCCTCTCTGCCTACCCCTGCGGGGAAACGGCGTGATGGTTAGTTAGCTAGTTAATTAGTTTACAAACTTTCGATTTCAGTTTTCTCAGTATCATTTCAGTTTATAGAGATACAATATTTTAACTCTAAGTCATCGATATCAAAAGTCCACTCTCCGTGGAACTAGATTAAAAACACTTTTTTATCAGTTATTTATTAATATCTTATGAAGACTCATTACGTATTAGGCATTGTAAAATCACATATAGGATTCTTATGTTATCTAGTTAATAATTAATAATCTACCTATTGATAGTTTATCTGGTTCCGACCTCCGTAATATTAGGTTACAAAAAAGTTAAGATGGAGCCATACTAAATAATGCAAAATCATACAAAATCACATGTTTTTGTTTTGAAAATTTGATGGCTTAGAAGTATTATAGATGCTTCAATTAAATACTGCGTGTAGAACATACCTTGGCCCTTAAAAATATCGGTCATTGTTTTATAAGTATTTTAATAAGCCTATATAAAAAAATAAAGTATAAGGTCTATAAAAAACACTTTCAAGTCCAAAGTCTCCAATTTATAAACTCCTTTTAGGATTTGGTTTTATTGTATAATGTGGCAAATTTAGTTTTTTTTATAATAATCGCAAAAAAAAATTATATTTACGCTCGAACTTCACAAAATAAAATAATATATGCATTTTCTCGTTGTTATTTTTGACATCAATCAATACGGCCCGCACTCTACGAATTTGGATTCTTGAAGTGACCCTTATGGCTTGGGCACAAGAACCATGCACTGGGCACAACCTATTTCGTATCAGTCACGCCCCGGCCGGAGCGGGAGATGCACGCGTTACCCCGCGTCGCTTAGTTTCGTGAAATTAATTTTAAATTTCCGTTTTCTTACAATAAACCTTATATTCCAATATCTTTGCAATAAACAATGCGTAAAAAAGGAATTAATATTTTTTACAGGCCTTTACGAAATAAACCTGTTAAAAAAAATTCTCAAATACCTTTTCCAACCTTTCCAAAAGTTTTTTCTCAAGTATTTTTAAACTCCTCCCATAAAGGGCGTGAATTCCGATTTAGATTTTTTCCTGAACTCTTGGATCGCCTTAATAGTTATTGACTTTTTTATTTATTATATGGGCATGATGTGAACATTTGTTATTGGATTATAACCTAATTATTATAATTTGTTATTTTCTTTAACGCATGTAACGTTATTAACCTGTAAATGTTCCTAATAAAATAATAAAATAAAATACTTGAACATTTTAAAATCAAACTCATAGTATGTACACTCAACCTCTGGACTAAAAATAAAATGCATAGACTACTGTTTTGAGGAGAACCACCTATTATAATATTTGTTTAGAATTGTGCATTATTAGGTAATGCTTTTACCGTGTAATAGTTTTTCGAGACTCATATCTATTTATGTATCATAACAAAATTGTTTGTCTTCCTTCTTTACTAACACGCTGAGTGACGTTATCTCATTTCAATAAAATATTCATCCGCCCGAGGAGTGGAATAATTAAAACGGTGTCAAAATAATATTAATTAAACCTTCCAACGAGACGTCCAACCCAAAATATTAATTTATTTATTATTCGTTTGTAAATTAATTTTATTGAGAAGTGAAATAGCTTCTGTGCGCGTACAAGACTTGTAATGATATCCACCTTTCACTATTTTATGGACAACCATTGACATACAGCGCACAGATTGGTTGTAGTCGTAGATACAAAATGACAAATTTATTATCAGTAGTTCTGTGAACAGTCGGGAAAAAAAGGATGTTTTTAATTTTTTCTTATTTAATAAATCATAGCCAAAATTTTCCTCTGAAATCATTTGTAAGTTAGTAAATACTTAAATAGCTACCTACTTAATTAAAATTGTAATGAAAATTCTTTTTACAATATTTCTTCATTTCAGATAGGTAGGTAGGTAGAGGTAGTAGGTACCATATAACATTGCAAAAATGCCGTTAAATAAGAAAGTCAAAACAAATACGATGAATTCATATTTGAATAAAGAATCTTTATTGAACCATAATCAAAGACATCTAGTACGGGCTGGTTGTAGCACAGAATTTGAACAATTCATCAAAAAAAAAAATTATAATTATAAATCTCTATTGTTTAAGTACCTACTGGATATATGTATTTTGTTTTCTGTTATTAACTTTTGTACTCATCCAACTTTTAAATTGTACTTTTACTGTACTTATGATGTACTTTTTGTTTTTGTAATTATAAATCTTAATTTTTTTGTTCAATAAAGATATATTATTATTATTATTATTAATTTCAAAGTTAATTTAAAAGTTCTCTGAAAGCTCTATTTAAGTCTTCACAGGTAGCAAACTCTTTGTGGGAATAATTATAATAAACACAATAAAATAACTTTGTTTCAATTCCACTTTATTATTTCTTATTCCAACTTCCAACCGGTTTCGGTTCATCCTGAACCTTCCTCAGGGGTGAATAAAAATATATTGAATATTATACAGATACACATGATATTTAAAATAAAATTAGAAGAGGGAGACAAAACATCAACTCAGGTGGGAGTGAGGAGGGAGGTGCCTAGGAGGGAGGGGGGGGGGGGTGAAATAAGAATAACAATTTATTTTATTGATTATTAAGTTAATTGGTTTTATTTACTTTAAATGACTTTTTTTATTTCAAGGGCTTCAAGATTATTATAAGGCGTAGACCTATCCCATTTCTATGCAATACATCTTGTCCCGGAAGATTTATTAAATGAATGATTTTTATCTATTAGGTGGGTGGCGAATGAAAAACCTACACTATTTAAACATCTCAAGTGTTCGACCACTCTTGTTTGAATATTTCGAGCCGTTTTACCTATGTAAAAGGCTGGACAATCATTACATTTAAGTTCATAGATGCCAGAATGGCTTGAGTTAAAGTTTATTATACTCTATTTAAGTTCTGTTATCATTTCAGTTATACGAAATAACTGGCCAATAATAATGTAATAACAGAACTGGAATAGAAATAAGATTTGCGAAATTTGAGAACTAGTTTGAAATTTGATGAATTGTTCAAATTCTGTGAAAAAACCCATCATAAGACTTGCTTGTACAATAGAGTAGACGCAGCCGATTTCCGAAATTGGAAACGGAACGTACAAGCAAATTTACGGACAGATTGAATTCCAAACGGTCGAGTTAAAACATTTTTTTAGCCGTAGAATAAAGAAGAACACAAGAAATGCCTTGTGGGCTTGTTTCCAGTTCCAAAAGTCTGACCATTCTTCGCATAAATTTCAAACGCAGAACTGTGTTTCATCCTCATTCACTAATGAATCAATAAAGATGTGTACTTGATATATCATCTAGTGTGCTTCATTACAGTGACTACACTTAAACAATGTTCATGTTAAATAAACTAAAAATAATACTAAATAGTGTACAGTTTCAAACAGGAGCTAGACAAAAAACAAGATATTAATAATTGATTGTCACATAAATCTCAACCCTGATAATGGAATATACACGCTCGTATTTCAACTTGACGGTCATCAATAGCTATTTGGACAACCCTGGGAGAGGATTGTTCATAAATAACACTTCGGGGCCGGGCTGTTTAATTAATCTCATCTAAATATCATCCAGGGATTCAACACCTTCAGACCAAGTCGGTCTAAAAATTTAAAACCCAAAAATACTACTTTTTGTTAGAATTGTACGCCGGATATCCATTGGACCTGCGAATACGTCATTACATAATTTTGTATCACTTCTTCTAGTCTACCCTCTCCTATCGGAGGTTAGCCATAATCCAGACTATCTTTTTTCGAACAATTTGATGTTCTCCGTGGTCAAGAGGTAAGTAAAATAAGTCGCTGGCAATGGACTGGCAAGGACTGGCAATCTGGAGGTTAGGGATTTGAATCTCAGCATGCACAAATAAATTTTATTTCATTAAATTGTGTTATTTCACAATAAAATTAGTGTAATACCACCTTTCAGAATTGAAACGTTGCTTTAAATGGTTTTAGCCGTGTTTGGTGACCAGATTTGAATAACCAGATTCACCCATTCCGCACCTTCCTCTTTCCCATCTCCTTCCTCTACCTTCAGTCTCACAAGTTGTGAGTCACAACATACCCAATTGGGGATGTCAGAGTCTGCATTTAGATGGTTGGGGAAGTCAATAATTTGTTGTCATTTTTATATCATACGAGTAAAATATAGGCAAACTTGTAAGTGATAGAAATCCATAAACATCAAACTTATTATCTTTAATGCACATACTATTCCTAATTTGTTACCAATAAACAGTTTTTTCTCAAAAAAACAGACTTTACCCTAATGATGGAAACTGCAAAGCTCTTCGAAATATTGACACAAGAAATATGAAACATCTCAAATATCAAACCTGCTTTAAAGTAGTCCCAGGGAGAGCTCGTATGTATGTCATCGACAATCATCCTCTTCCTCCTCATACGTCTTGTATAAAAACTAATAAGACAGAAGATAAGTACTTCATCAATTGAACTATGACATCACGTACGACCCTTTTCAGGGACTAGTATAGTTTCTATTATAGTTTATATCTTTAGAAATTATTTTGAAACCTCGTGTTTATTACAATTTATTAATTTACATGGCATTTAGATTATATTATATCGATTTAAAATATTCATTTTTGCTTGAATAATTTGATGAGCTGAAATTCGGGGAATTTAGCAAAATTAAAGAGTATTTTTTATTTGTTATTTTTAACGAAATTGGTGAAGTGTGAAGGTGTTATGTTAGGCATGGTCAGATCACGTGGGAGTCTCGGATCGCTGTCTGGTGTTTGTGAAAGGACAATAAGAACGTAACACAATTTAAGAAACGAACCAAAACATATTAAACGCTGACCGGTAGCTTTGAATATTAATAACGCCCTCAGGCCCGGCCGGTCTCTACCTACTCCCTACCGCCTCTAACCTATACTGCCTACTGTCTACTGTCCGGTCAGTACCGCGAAGGAGAGGAATAGCCTCACGCCGTGAGAAAGTCACTCAGCTGGTTTAAGGGTCTTGCCTATTATTGGCAAAGATCACAAAAAATTCCTGATATTTCGAATTTTGAGAAATAGCACACTTTTACACAATATCACATCCTCATATTTGATGGTGATACTTAAAAGAATTCATAATCTGTTCTTACATAGATGGCGCTAATTTGATTATTTTAGGGAAAAACACCTTTTGCAAGTTATGTTTTAAAATGTTAAGATGAATTATTTTTTTTACGCTCGTAGGTACATATGAATTATGGATAAATAGTTGTACATAAACACTCTCAAATCTTTCAAGAATGGCAAACAAATACAATATTTAGTAGAGTTTTTAGTAAACCCTGAGAAAGAGAGCATCGCTCACGAAACATGTCGGTTTTATAAACATTAAAAGTGGTCAAAATAAAGAAATCTTTTAATTTTTAATTTTGAAAGATTTTTTCATCCTACAGAAACAAAGTGAATGAAGCAAGTGTCGAACTATTTTAAAAGTAGATTCTTACGTTTTAGCCAAAATTATATAACGCAACTAGTTGCGCACAAGATGTTTCACGACATTAGTTGTATTGCTAGTTTCACGTATTTCATCAAATGTATTAGTTGTAGGTATACCACAAAATTAAAATCGCGCTAGCGCGAAATTACGGCCCACTACGTAATACCTACAACTACTACGAACGTGATGCAACTAGTGTCGCGAAAGGCAAAAGCGTGTCAGCTGACCGGACGTGGGTGTTCATTATAACTGCGTGAAAGATTTAAGAAAAATGACAAATCAACTCTAAATAAAATATTAAAAAGAGACTCACTCACTGGAAAAGTGTTTTTATAACTTTCAGGATCTTCATCTGCTTACTGATAACCACCCTCGAATCCAATATTTTCTGTTCTTTTGTGACAGTTCTTTCTTTTTTTTGTATATCGCCATGTGTACCTACAATAATATTATGCATTGCGGAAAAAGCTTTGATGTTGATAGTGCCACGTTTGCTGTGATACCTACTGAAGATTGCACGACACAATTTACACCAATTTTTTGGTGTCATGCAATTATTTGCGATATGCATGGACTTAGTTGCATATTATAAATTCGGCTTTAATTGAAATGAAAAAATGTTAGATCAAACATATTGTGTTTTAATAAAGTACATGAATTTTGATATTGATTTATCAAATAAGATAAAATTAGATATATAATTTTTTGGAGGCGAGGACTACTATTCACTAGTAAATCTATTTAATTAATTGAAATAATATTGGCACATATTGACCACCAGCCCTAGTGAAGGGTGCCTTCACTTTTTATGATTAACGAACCAATCAGCGGAAGGATTATGCCTGTTTCTGTCGGTAAAATGAATAACACAGGTGATTTCTAAATCGATCTACTTTATTTATTCATTTGTGAAATATAACCCGAAGAACCCCTTGGTTTTCCTCAATTTATTACTTGGAAAATAATAGCGGTTACGAAAACGAGGTGTTGGGTAGGTTTTAAAACAGAAGTTAAGTTTTTTGTTGTTGTTAACAATGAACAGTGATTGTTGTTTATCAAATATGTTATCGTAAGATACTTTGTACGACTCCAGATACTAATATCTACAGCCTGTATGTCGGACGAATATCTACAGCTTATATGTTGAACTAATATCTACGAACTTCAGAGTGTTGACTAATATCTACAGAGCTAAGGTCGGACGAATATCTATGACGGTCCCAGTGTTGACTAATATCTACAGAGCATAGGTTGAACTAATATCTACAGGGCGTAGGTTGGACTAATCAGCTAAATGTGTCCAAGAGTCCGATATTAGGGATTTTTACATACATACTTACATAAATTACGTTTTTTAAACTGCATATCTACGCAATATTATGTTATTCCAATATGCTATACATAATTGCAAATCCAACCTCTGCCAGTGCTGTAGATATTCGTCAACTCTTTGGTTCTCATAGATATTAGTCAGCAATTTGAGCTGTAGATATTCGTCAACACTTTGGTTCTCATATATATTAGTTCGATTTTTTCAGTTTTTGGAATTCATGTAGATATTAGTAGACGCCTCCCTTTGTACGTGTTGCTCGCCAAACTGAGGACTCCAACTTGGAGAAACTCATATTCACTGGTAAAGTAGAAGGCGTAACACAGGAAAGTCAGCAATGCGCTGGAATATCACTAGCACAAGTATCACTGGCTCCCGGTTCCTATGCGGTTTTTGGTGTACCTACTATCCCGGTGACCTTGATTCTCCACGCGACACAGAACCTCGAGGAGTGGATGAGCCTTGTCCACCATGGAAATTGGAGTAAGGCTCACGATCCTTAGCAATGAGGAACCGAGATGAGATGAAGAATTTTAAAAGTTGTCATTTCTCAAATACATATCAGTTTTCTCAGATGCCTGTACGTTAAATAACGTAAGCATTGTACACATTCATTAAAACACAGGGGAAAAGCGTAATTTTTGCGAGATGGTACGTAGATGCTAGTATATTTTAATATAGTGCATAACTCTATTGATAGGCCGTTACTCTTGGAATGCGATGGCTTATACGTGCTTGAAAACTTCAGCCGTATTCATCACTATGATTTCTTCAAGATTCCACACGATAGAACAGCATTCTAGCACAGCGTAGCTTGACAAGAGGAATGGCGCTATTGAATGAAATTTCTAAAACAGTGGATGTATTTAATTAACGATTTTGTGCATTTTGTACCTATCAGTTCCGCCCCAATGGCGGTGGCGAATAGACGACACTACACTCTGCGTCGCTTGGTTCCGTGAAATCAATTTTAAATTTCCTTGTTATTATAATAAACAGTGCGCAAGAAAGGAGTTAATGTTTTATACAAGTCTTATCGAAATCAACCTGTAAAAAACAACTCTCAAATACCTTTTCCAACCTTTCCAAGTATTTTTAAATCCCTCCCAAAAAGAGGCGGGGATCCCGATTTCCAATTGTTCCAGGACTAGTTGATCACCTTGAAACCTTTTTTTTAATCGTCCAAATTGTTAAAATAAGAATGATACAATAAGCAATCTGGTACTGTAAATAAATAATTAATCAAAATAATCCGTGTCCTCCTCCAACAAATCAATTTATTAACGACATATTTTAATTCAATTATAAAATATAATAAATGATCGATGACTGTTTCCAATTAATCACATCATTTTTGTATGACTTCAAAGCCACAGCGATACGAGTAGCAGCATGATTCATCAAAACGCACACGTACATATCTATATGGTTCGCCGTGTAATAGGAAATTAATTCTGATTGGTAGTATTAATACAAATCGTAGAGTGAAGAATCCAGTAGTACTAACAATATTAATTAAGAACCGACTTACCTACTCTAGGTATATTTCTGAATCAATTGCATCACCAAGATAAATCCCACACAGGTTTAATTACTAACCAACGTTGTCTGGAATTGACTACTGGTTTAGTTGTATGTATTATGCAAGTACATTTTCCTGGATAATATTTCTAGACATTTATTATTAAACATAATTTAGTCTAATGAAAAATCTAAAATTAATATAGCTATCCAACAGAAGATCAGCATCTGATGTCATTTTCTATTTAAAATCATTAATTTCTTATTGACAGCCCTGCATTATTGCAATTGATTTCATATCATGTTCCTAATACAGTCACACGAACTAAAAATATAGAGTGTGCAATTCACACGCGGTAGGAGTGAAACCTTCAGAAAACTAAAGTAGACAAGAGTGGAAGGCTACGAAGCACAGAACAAAGAGTTAAATCGCAGGTTAACTCCTGCAGATGAATGCGTTTGTCTCTTTTTATTGTTGCTATTTTTCGTTTCATCGAATTTTTCACTTCAAAGTATCTTTCACTGCTTCAAACGTGTCAATACTAATCGGTTTATTAACTGCTTATACCACGCGTACACAGCTTAGGTAACCAATATGCAGAGGTGACCGGACAACCCAGAATAAAACCAACTCAGAAGCACCTCAGAAAGGTCATTAAGAGTGATGATAAAAAAATATTAAAAAATTAAAAATATTAAAAGGGTTAAGTTAGGTTACGGATACCGGCTATTTTAAAATAATTTTTTCACAGCTTTTAATGACCTTTCTTAAAAAAAGCATTTCACATTTTTTGAAAAAAGTTATTAGTTTACAATTGGTTTAAAAATTGTAAATTTTAGTTAATTTGAATCACGTGTTTTGGCTGTATTTTTTTAACATTGACTCCACACAGGAGGCCCTGAGGAAAATAATTTCCATCAGGGCCTATGTCATCTGGGATGCTGTGTGGAGGGTAAATCGTTTTGGAATGCTTTTTATGTAAAAAAATGTTTTATTCTGTATTTAATGGTATGGGTACATATTTGGGAGGCGGGGATTGGTACCGCCGTCCCAAGAACCATTTATTGGATTACCAACACCTCTGCCATAGGTCACCCAATGTAGTTCGCTACGTTTGATGACTTGGCGAGGGTGCCCGGGTTCATGGGGTGAGGTTTATCAAGGTCTCGGCGGCCAATGCGTCTGCCCGTCTACTGTATGGCGGGCCTGATAGAGTGGAAGGTCTTTTGACCTCTCCAGCCCGAACCCCTCGACCCATCGCCTTGCATCTTAGTTAGAGAGATGGATTCAAACCTCGAGCCTTGCATCTTAGTTAGAGAGATGGATTCAAACCTCGAGCCTTGCATCTTAGTTAGAGAGATGGATTCAAACCTCGAGCCTTGCATCTTAGTTAGAGAGATGGATTCAAACCTCGAGCCTTGCATCTTAGTTAGAGAGATGGATTCAAACCTCGAGCCTTGCATCTTAGTTAGAGAGATGGATTCAAACCTCGAGCCTTGCATCTTAGTTAGAGAGATGGATTCAAACCTCGAGCCTTGCATCTTAGTTAGAGAGATGGATTCAAACCTCGAGCCTTGCATCTTAGTTAGAGAGATGGATTCAAACCTCGAGCCTTGCATCTTAGTTAGAGAGATGGATTCAAACCTCGAGCCTTGCATCTTAGTTAGAGAGATGGATTCAAACCTCGAGCCTTGCATCTTAGTTAGAGAGATGGATTCAAACCTCGAGCCTTGCATCTTAGTTAGAGAGATGGATTCAAACCTCGAGCCTTGCATCTTAGTTAGAGAGATGGATTCAAACCTCGAGCCTTGCATCTTAGTTAGATAGATGGATTCAAACCTCTAGCCTTGCATCTTAGTTAGAGAGATGGATTCAAACCTCTAGCCTTGCATCTTAGTTAGAGAGATGGATTCAAACCTCGAGCCTTGCATCTTAGTTAGATAGATGGATTCAAACCTCTAGCCTTGCATCTTAGTTAGAGAGATGGATTCAAACCTCGAGCCTTGCATCTTAGTTAGAGAGATGGATTCAAACCTCGAGCCTTGCATCTTAGTTAGAGAGATGGATTCAAACCTCGAGCCTTGCATCTTAGTTAGAGAGATGGATTCAAACCTCGAGCCTTGCATCTTAGTTAGATAGATGGATTCAAACCTCTAGCCTTGCATCTTAGTTAGAGAGATGGATTCAAACCTCGAGCCTTGCATCTTAGTTAGATAGATGGATTCAAACCTCTAGCCTTGCATCTTAGTTAGAGAGATGGATTCAAACCTCGAGCCTTGCATCTTAGTTAGAGAGATGGATTCAAACCTCGAGCCTTGCATCTTAGTTAGAGAGATGGATTCAAATCTCCGTCACTCCTGGACACACTAACCCACCCCTCATACCTATTTCCATCCCAGAACTTCATCTCCTTCCTTTTCCTAAAAAACCCTTCACACAGCATCCCTTAAGATGACATAGCCCCTGAGGAAAATTATTTTCCTCAAGGCCTCCTCTGTGGAGCTAATGTAAAAATTGTACCGTAAATAAATAAATCTATATATCTGTCAATATAAATAAAAATAAATCGCCGAAATGTATTTATGCGCATAACTTCCGAACGACAGCACCAAATTGGATAATTCTTTGTTTTTTTGTGTTCGTTATTGTCAGGAGAAGGTTTGTATAAAACTACCGGTGAGCTCTGGCATTATGAAATTTGTATAAAAAAAATGCAATTGGTAGCACTCGAGCTGTTTGAAAACTGAATGTACCGAAACTAAATGACGGGTAAACTCGGGTAGGGGGTTCGCGGGAGGGGGGAGGCGAACCAGGGAGGGGGGAAGGAAACCTAAGATGGGAAAGGAACTCGGGAGGGGGGTTCGCGGGACCGGGGAAGGGGGGGGGGAGTGGAGTGGGGAGAGGGAAGGTGGCGGAGGCGGAGTGGAAACACGAGAGGGGAAGGGGACGTGGGAGAGGAAGGGCAGGCGGAAGGGGAACGGGACGAATGGGAAAGGACACGAAGGGAGAAACCATTTCTTTATTGAATTGCGTAGCAACGCATGCCGGGAACCAGCTATTTATCAATAATTAATACACCACTTTTTCGGTCTTCCCTTGACTTTCCACCCCTACATTAAATCCCGACAACCTGTGCATTGTGCAATATCCACTAAATGAAATCTGTTATCTCGGGGCCATTAATTGCCTGCGCGGAGAGCATCCTGCAGTCTGCACCCCGTTTCGCCAGTCATCCCTTATTATTTTAATGTGTAAATGACTTCTGTATTTGACTTGAGAGCGGCGCCCTTTGTGCGGAGGCTGCGCTATGAATCGATTTTTTTTTCTATTCCCGATCCTGAAGCCGAACCTGTAACCCAAGGATCTATACAAAGCGAGCAACCGTAAAATTTTTAACTTGTTTAATTAACGAAAATCGATTTTATGAATCGAAAATGTTTATCGAAAAATTAACAGGGAGCCACTGTTAATTTTTCGATAAACATTTTATATTTTGTCCATAAAATCGCTTTTATCTTAGAAACAACGCTATGTTTTTCAAAATAATCGTTTTAAGCCTGACGCCATTGCATAATAACAACGTATTGTAATATAGGCAGGTACTTTATAGTTGAATAGGTACTATAAAATACAAAAAAATATGTCTTTGCGTAGGTAGGTGACGGCCGGCGTAGTCCAGCGGTAAGGCTCTTGACTTGCAATTCCGACGTGGCAAATAATTTTTATTTGATTAATTTGTGTTATTTCACAATTTATACATTTAAAATAATAAATAATATATTTGCGGCACTCTTCTGAGTGGAAGATACTCTCAGTATCGCCCTGGTGTAAGACCACCATTCAGAATTGAAATGGCTTTAGCCGTGTTCGGTGACCAGATCTGAATAGCCAGGCACTTCCCTACATTCTCCTTCCTTATCTCCTTCCCCTCCCCACTACCTTCAGCCTCACAACATATCCCAATTGGATATGCCATAGTCTCACTGGCTCCAGGCGGGAGCAGTTTGGACTCTTGTGCGGTAAATATTCATATAAAAAAATATTAAAAAAAGGTTTCTACAATATTTTAATTTTAATACCACACAATTAAGAGTCCCAACTGTTCCCGTCTGGAGCCAGTGAGATTATGGCGTCCCCCAATCGGGGTACGTTGTGGGGCTGGAGGTAGTGGGGATGGAAAGATGAAGGTGGGGAAGTCTCTGGCTATTCAGATCTTCTGATCACTGTTAAATAGATCGTGAGAAGCCGTCTTTGCAAACTTAAAGGCCTCAGAACATGTTGAGGCGAAGTTAGAACTCTACCCTACTAAAGTGACGAACTACTCTGCGTTTGATAATGCCTTCAGAAGGCGAAACAGCTGTCACGCGTAACAATAATTACACAGCAGAACCTGTTTAAAAATAAACTGTTTTTATTAATTTAATAATAATATTATTGATTATATAATAAAAAAATAAAAACTACTCTGCGCCTCGTAAAATTGATCAACTGTCAGACACAAAGAAAATGACAATTGCAAATGGTTCCAAGTGATGTTAGAACCTTGTAAAATAAATAGAAGCTATAAAAACTTGATGTTAGAACTTCGTCATACAAGTATCTACTGAATAACAACACCGATGACTCCGAAAATTATTTTCGTTAAGAAATGAGCAAAAGAAATAAATTTGTATTTAAAGGTAATTTTTAATAAAAATGTCAGTTAGTACCTTGTGGCATTATATTGCTTTGGAAATCAACAAAATGTCGATTATGATGTGCATTAACAGCGGTATTCCCATTTATAAACTGTAAATGTTGGCTTTTACGTACAATAATATTGTCGCAGTCAAAACAAAGTATATTAGCAAGTTTAGTAACCCCGATCAATTGATCGGCCACGTGCTCCCGCTCGGAGTACTTGTCCAGTTTCCGTATCCGGTCCAGCTCGAGTGTGGGCGGGGCTGGCTGAAGGCTTCCGGCTGCTCTCGGCCGCCCTCGGACCTCCCTCCCGCCCACTGTACCACCCTCTCTCTCCCTGCCCCCCTGTCCGCCCAACGGTTGACCCTATAAACATAAACTACTGAGCAGATGACCAAAACGAAAAAAAATATTAGCGTTCCAATCAAGCGATAATATTTTCAGCACTAATTTAATTTGTTTAATACGGTCGGTGATAAATTCATCATATTCTTTGAAACCTTCAGTGAGTTAATAAGATTTTTGACACTGTATATAATAACAGCCTTATAAAAAAACGTCATTATGTCATCATTAGCATTAATTGTTTTTGTGTTTAATTCGTAGAACTCCATTTTTTTTAAATTAAAAAAATTATATTTAATAATGTTAGTTCTGCAAGTATTGTAGTATGTATTTTTGTTACAGGTGTTTCGGCTTACAATGCCATTTTCAAACTGCCATTAATGTTGCGGAAACACCTTTTAACGGTCACCAAACAGAAACACCGTTTAAAGTTCGGTAAATGTATTACCAACGTTACTTTTACAACCAATTAGGGATTGTTATATGCTAATAAGTTATAAGTTTAGGTACACAAGTAAAATATTTATCGTAAGAAGTAATACCTAATCATTTTGCTGATTTTCAGATTGAAGCGCAGTTGACATAAAGACTGTAGGTACCTCTACGTATTATTCTTCTAAAATTTTATAGTTTCCTTTCTGAATCTTCAAATCCTCATTTTGAAAGCGCATAAAATTTTATGTGCCTTTGTTTTTATTTTTATCCCTTATCCCCCGAGTCATATACCTCCCCACGTGAATGCTATAGCTACGCCCATCATCTTCATTGATTCGTTAAAACGGCCACCTCATTGAATGTGAAACTAAACGAGGAAACAAATTTATAGACGGTCGGAAAGCAAAACGGTCGAGTTTTTATTTTTATTTATTTCTATTCTTGTACTTGCAATTTACAGATGTTTACAGTTTATATGTATAATAATAAGTACCAGTAAAATAAATAAAAAAATAATACTTTTTTTAAAATATTTATATTGAGGGATCAGTAGGATTTATAGGTACAATTAGGAGTCGTGAATTATTTTCCCATTTGGTCTCTGGTAGGTTGACATGTTGTTCTTGTATTATTTTGTATTTATTATACTTATATAATGCAATTGCATACGTGAATTGACACACTCAATAAATGCTGGCGTCCCACAGGGATCGGTTCTGTCTCCGACTTTGTTTTTGTTGCACATACGCGGATGACAGTACAGTTCATGATAGCTTTTTGTTTGACAAGCCCCCAAAGGGCTCACAAACTCCAACAGCTCGTAAGGCTTTGAAGCAAATAATGGACGGTTACCTCGAGAGTGTTTTCTCTTGGGGTAAAAATAATCTCGTTGAATTTAATGTTTCAAAGACCCAATCTTGTCTGATTACGTCTAAAAGGGATCGAAATGAAAATCTAGTCGCTTTCAACGGAAGCAATCTTCCGAACAGGCCCTCCATTGATATGCTTGGTGTAACCCTAAGTGACCAGCTGAGGTATGGGGGCTCCATCGAAGCCAGAGTAAAGTTAGCCTCCCAAAAACTGGGCGTACTGTACAGGGCCCGCAGATAATTTAATAGTACACAACTGCTAACCCTGTACAAATCGCAAGTGCGCCCCATGGTTGAATTTGGCTGCCACCTCTGGTCTGGAGCTCCAAAATACCTGAAAAATACCCTCGACTCTGTGCAGAAACGGGCGGTCCGTTTGATAGATTCTCCCATCTTAACAGACGGATTGCAATCTTTAGAGCACAGGCGTCGGGTGGGAATGCTATCCTTGTTCTACCGGTATTACAATGGAAGATGCTCCGAGGAACTAGCACCATTGATCCCTTCGGCACCGGTGCATAGTCGGGAAACACGCTAAACGCGTGCCCAACATTTGTACACAGTTGACATTTGACACATGAGAACGGGTCGTTTCTTCGACTCGTTCTTGTGTTCAACACCTCGGCTGTGGAATGATTTGCCGGCCTCTGTGTTTTCTCCTTCCTACAACATGGGTCTCTTCAAGACCAATGTTCATTCCTTCCTCTCCTCAAAAAGACCCTCCACACAGCATCCCAGATGACATAGGCCCTGAGGGAAATTATTTTCCTCAGGGCCTCCTGTGTGGAGTTAATGTAAAAAAAAAAAAAATATAATAAAAAAAAAAATAAAAAAAAAGATGGTCATTTGTGGAAAAGTGTGTGAAAGGGTTTAGTTTTTCCTGTGGGGTAGATTTTAGTTTATAACCGTAAGTAACTGAATGCAAACGGGTTAGTAGAAATATTTCGTTAAAACCTCACTAGGAGAACCTGTGCTGAGGTGTTTTAGATAAAGTGTTATTTTGCCTTCACTAGTCAAAAGTAAAAACACAGCTTCATCCTTGAGACTCTCATGGAGACAGTATCGTATATTAGATTAGTAACAGTTAGAGTTATCACAATATTATATGGACTTCATTACGCTAAACCTACGACAAAAAAACCTAACGCATTCCAATTTGCAATCTGCAATTCAGGAAAATCCAAGGTAAAATAGATTTACAGTTGGTGAACTGTTTTTGGTCGCTGCTGATGCAGATATAAAGATCTACTTCTTTCGCCGGGTCCGCACCTCGTTAAAATGATCCAAATTACATCTATCACAAATTGCTTTCTTTAGAAAATAATTTGTTGTGGTGCCATCGGTAGTTATGGGTTATTTCATTACTTTCGACCGCCTTTGACCAATTTCACGGTCTCCTGTCGAAGGTTTGGTGCAAAGGGACACGCCGAAATTGCGCAAACTTCCTATTAATAATAACCAAATCAAATTACGCAGGACCCACCCCATTAGGGCCGGGCAGGGCGCCGGTCCCAGTCCTAGGGCCCGCAAATAATGGGCCCAGACGGCAATTTCCTGGGCCAGTCATCTTCGGGTAATTATTCCCTTAATGCAGCTACCTGAACGGTGATGATCTGCAATCCGTGGAGTGGACGATCTCTCTAAAAGTTCCACCCACAGGGCTCCTTAATTGAAGGCAAAACTAAACCGTATACTTACTCAGATCAAGGACGTTCGTAATACCGCATTTTATTTCCCGAATTTGCAAAATTGGGTTAAAATATTTCACAGTTGACGGTCTCCTTAATCTTCACAATTTGCATATTCATAATTATCAACATTATTACTGACACACCTGCTTTGTTACAACTCATCCTGTTCAACATCTCTTCCCGTAGACTCCGAAATAATGAATTGCTGTTCCTCAATCAACGTTCTACTAATTATGGATATCATTCTCCTTTATCCAGAATGTCGAGACTTATTAACGCAAATCAAAGCATTGAATTTTTAGGTGTACCTAAGCCTAAATGACTTTTGATACGCAATGTGTAATTTTAAAGCTTTTTAAATCCATTTTCAAGCTTCTTGTAGTTATCTTCTATACGAACTTTTATACTATATGTATATTGTCAATGTTCTTCGTTTATATGTATTCTCCTTTCATTGTAATGTCTTTTTTTAACCGTGTTATTGTTATATTGTTAATGGACTTTTTGTCCGTAAATAAATAAATAAATAAATGAAGCAGCATTCTGTTAAAAAAACATTATCATTATTACCAAATTACTACAACTAGGTTGACTACGAAATCAGCGTTTTGGGTTGGTTGCACACCAAAAGCATAACCTTATTTCCTCTTCTGTGAATGCTACAAACAGAAAGTCGTAATGTATTGGAATTATCAAGTCATTTGAATATGTTTTTTATTAGGTAACTCTATTTACCAAAAGGGTTTTTCCATGTTCCAATTAGGCAACTAGAGCTGGTTGTATCACTAATCTACCAAACTAATCAAATTATCAGAAAAAGAACTGATTAGTTATATTAAAATACATCGTCATTGAATTTACTGAAAATATCCTATACAAACCTTGAAGTTGAACTATGACTATAACTATTTCTTGACCTCGTTCTATGTAATGACCTGGTACCGGTCTCTGCTTGTGATGAACCATTAATTTTAGAAGACCCTCATCACACCTCCTTAATAATGGAAGTTTTATTTTCTGAACCCGCTCCACTAGTGGAAGAGCCTAGAAGGGCTTACGTCTATAAGCGCGGTGATTACGACCAAATTAACACATCTCTCGACCAGGTAAACTGGCACGAGCTACTTTCGTTTGGTGACGTGAACACAGCATTAAATAAATTCTACTCACAATTAAATCATCTTATAGACGCCCATATTCCTATGAAATTATGTAGGAATTCGAAATACCCGCCATGGTATAACTCTGCCCTCATCAAATTAACAACAGAAAAATATAAATACTTCAAAAAGTTCAAGACATATAAAAATCCTTCTGACTATGCCACTTTCTCTCTACTAAGATCACGTCACAAAAAACTTAACTGGGAATGCCATAATAAATACTTACTTAAAATAGAACATGATATATCCTCAGATCCAAAAAAAGTATGGAACTACATTAAGTCAAACTCCAAATCCCATGGCGTTCCGAATACCATGATGTTCAAAGACGAAAAAGCTGAAAATGGATCTGACATCTGCAACTTATTCTCTAAATATTTCACTTCAGTCTACAATAATAATGCTCGGATTAACCAGATCCTGCCAGACTACACCAGTGAGCCCTGTATTGCTAGCATTCATAATATTGAAATCAACCAGCATCACATACAGAAACAACTTGAAAATTTAGATCCCAATAAAGGCGCAGGCCCAAATAAAATTCCCCCTTTCTTCATAAGCAAATGTGCGCGCAGCCTTTCTAAACCATTATTCATAATTTTTAGTCGCTCCCTTAATGAGGGAATTGTGCCAAACACTTGGAAAACTGCATTTGTAACTCCCATTTTCAAGAACGGCCAAAAATCTGACGTTGAAAATTATAGGCCCATATCAAAGCTCTGCATTTTCAGTAAGGTTTTCGAAAAAATTGTGTACGACCAGATGTTTACAGCCTTGAGATCGTCACTTAACAACAATCAACATGGATTTATGAGAGGAAAATCTACAACCACTAACCTAACGGCATTTGTCGAAATCTTACAAGACAATATGGACCAGCGCGTACAGGTAGATGCAATATATACAGACTATAGCAAAGCCTTTGATTTAGTAATCCATGATGTCTTGTTGAATAAACTTTCACTAATCGGCGTACACGGAGATCTCCTCAGATGGCTCTCGTCGTATTTGAAAAATCGCAGCCAAGCAGTAGTCGTCGGTGGCTATAAATCAAATTGGGTAACCGTACCGTCAGGAGTACCCCAAGGGTCATTATTGGGACCATTGCTCTTCAACATATACATTAATGACATTGGAAAATGTTTTCTTTACTCCAGAACGTTATTATACGCAGACGACATGAAAATATTCTCTCCTGTTACAAGTATCACTGACTGTATTCGCGTACAAGAAGATTTAAATCGCCTAAATAGCTACTGTACACAACACAACCTTCAAATAAATGTTAAAAAATGCGGCGTCATCAGCTTTACCCGAAACAAAAATCCCATTTCTTTTGATTATTCCCTTAACGGCACAGTACTTAAAAAAATGATGGAGGCCAAAGATCTGGGAGTAGTGCTAGACCCGAAATTACTTTTTGACCGACATATCGAATCCATAGTTGCAAAAGCTTCCAAGGTACTTGGCTTCATACTCAGAACCTGCAAACACTTTAAAAAGGTAAACACTATGAAAATGCTGTACTTTGCGTATGTACGCAGTTCTCTGGAGTACGCTTCTCAAGTCTGGAATCCCAGGTACACAACATACATAGAAAGGATTGAGAAAATACAAAATCGTTTTCTACGATACCTTGATTTTCGGGGATATCGTCCTCATCTAAGTAATGTGGAGTCAGCCACGTTTTTCAAAATCTCGTCACTAGAAAATCGTAGAAATTCTGCAGACGTAATATTCTTGCAAAAGATAGCCACCTCTGCGATAGATTGCCCGGAATTACTTGAAAGAATTCAATTAAGAGTGCCCACCAGACAAACTAGACTAAATCACACACTTAACACTCCTCGATGCAACACTAACTCTAAACAAAACACATTCATTAACCGCGCTTCACACGCCTTTAACAATTCATACAATGAATTCGACTTATTCAACACAGCACCCCAAATTCTAAAAAAAATAAACAATAAATAACTTCTAAACATATACAAACTATTATACTTCTATACAAATAACTTATTCACTCCGAGAATAGATCCGTCCCCTTCCCCTCCCGCCCACCATCCCATCCCAATAAGCTATTATAACTATTATAACTTTTATTACTTTTATTACTTTTTAATCTCTCTAATTAATACACACCAGTGAAAACCTATTATTGGTTCAATAACATATACATATGTAAATACACCTAAGTAAATAATGTAACTGTTGGTTTTCCAAATAAAATAAAATAAATAAAATAAAATAAAATAAAATAAAATGAAGTCTTTGTAAACCCTCCACCCAAAACCTAGTTCGCCTCAGCACAGGATCTCCTAGGAGGAAGACTTTGAAAAAAATCTGTTTTTATATTCCCTACAAATCTTTTTCAAATGTAGAAATTAGGTAGTAATTAATACAAGAAAAAGGGGAAAAAAGTAGATACCAGAAGAGGTACTAGAATATATCTAAAACAGTAAATTGTTTCCTCTGTTAACTTTAGCAGGTGATTGTTTTATACTAAGGGAACGTACCCATACTACGTGACACGTTTAGGGGGGGGGGGGGGGGGGTCTTCAAAATGTCACGCTCCATACAAATGAGCGGCGGGTTGCTTAGGATTTTGGTCACCGGGGGGGGGGGGTTAAAAATTGCAAAAAGTTGGTCACGTAGTATGGGTACGTTCCCTAATCGTTCACCCTGTTAACTAAACAAAGTAACTAATAGTGCACTTTACCTGCGTATTAACATTTGTCTATTACCTAATGTTTATTTAATTTATTTTATATCGTTTTGTTATTTTTTGCGATCCCTAACGATTTCCTGTCCGGTTGGCAAAACCTAATCGATTTCCAACCAAAGCGCCACAAAAACAGACGAAACGCTTTTTTTACTGAATTCTGTGATGAGCTTTTGCAGTCGTTAACCTTCCCGAGGGAAGCTCGGCGAATCTTTTTTAAATAACCGCTTAATTTTCATTGATCATCCGGCCCGCCTTTATTGTCTGTCGGTGTCTCTGGCCCCTCTAACAATAGATCTCACCGGTCCATTAAAGTCAGCATCCCCAGAATCAACAATGTCTTAAATGTGGCAGACGTAGCTAATAAGGTAATAGGCAAACTTAATATCCGACACTTAAACTTTTCTAACACCAAATTGATATTTTTTGGAAAGGATCGTTTTATTTTGCAAGTAATCGTTTCATTCATAAGATTATGGAAAAGATCGCAGGAAATCTAACTTGTGGTCAGCTGAGATCATTAATAAATAATAATACTAATAGCATCCACTTATAACCCAAATCGTTCTTGAAATATGTATTGTGAAAAAATCTGCTCTGATCTGTTTATACTAACCATCCCTTTTTGTTTGTCCCCAGGAGCACCCCAGCCTGCGAGGGACGCCACTCGCAATGTTGGCAGCACAGTGCAACAAGCTCTCCAGCAAGTCTCCCCCTCCGCTGGCTGATGCCGCGGTAGGCAAGGGATTCCACCCGTGGAAGAAGAGCCCCCAGGGAGGCTCTCCTGGCCCGGGTTCCGGGGCCCGCACGGCGCCTCCCACCTCTTCCGCTCCCTGCTATTCCAGGCCGCCCACGTCCTGTGCCGCGCCTTCCGCCACCACGTACGGCGGAGATATATACTTCCCCGGATCTGGGGGAGGACCAGCAGACCATCAAGCTCTGTTAGGCAAAGTAGAACCTCATGGTTTAGGATCCATGTACTCCAGACACCCTTACGAGTCCTGGCCTTTCAATGCGGTCACTGGAGGAGGTCACCACGGAGTGCTGAAAGGCGGAGACGTGAATGCCGGCGCCGGGTGGTGGGACGTTCATGGCGCAGCGGGAGGCTGGCTGGACGTGGGTGGTGCTGCCAACATGCACGCCGCCCAAATGGCAGCCAACTATGCTGCGGGATCAGACTACTCCTCTCTGGGACACTCTCTGTCCGGCAACACGGCCCATCACTTACTCTCCTCCGGACAGCACCTCCTGCAGGACACGTACAAGTCCATGCTGCCTTCGCAGGGCTTCGGACTGCACTCGTCGGGCCCCGCTCCGGCCCCCGCGCTACCCCCGGCGCCCTCGCCCCGCTCGCAGCGCCGCTACACAGGGCGCGCCACGTGCGACTGCCCGAACTGCCAGGAGGCCGAGCGCCTAGGCCCGGCGGGAGTCCACCTTCGCAAGAAAAACATACACAGTTGTCACATACCAGGATGCGGTAAGGTGTATGGGAAAACGTCGCACTTGAAGGCGCATCTGAGGTGGCATACAGGCGAGCGCCCTTTCGTGTGCAATTGGCTGTTTTGCGGCAAGAGGTTCACCAGGTCGGACGAACTGCAGCGGCACCTGCGCACGCACACGGGGGAGAAACGGTTCGCCTGCCCCGTGTGCAACAAGCGCTTCATGCGGTCCGATCACCTCGCCAAGCACGTCAAGACCCACAACGGGGGCGGCAGCAAGAAGGGCTCCAGCGAGTCGTGCAGCGACAGCGAGGAGAACAGCCAGGGGGAGATGGCGGGCAGCCCGGGCCCCGGGGGGCGCGGGGCGCGCTCGCCTCCCCTGGGCCTGGAGCTGTCTGGCCTGGGGGGCTTGGGGGCGCTGGACGTGAAGCCCCCGGGCCTGGCGTGAGCCCGGTGGGGGCCGGGCCTGCTCTACCCGCAGTACCGCCCCTAGCCGCCTACCAGTACTACGCCCAGCCCCCTCTGCCCCCCCTGCCCTACCCGCAGCCGCCCTTCTACTACCCCTACTTGTAGACGCGACAAACCAACCAATCAACAACCAACCGACCAACTGCTAACAACATATTTGTGATTATTAGTGTTTTTTATTTGTAAATATTGAAAACTTAACATATCAAATTCAAAATCTAGTGATTGACTATTCGTAAATACCTCCAGGAAGGAGTGTTCCTGGTGCTCTTGGTGCTCCCGGAGACACTCGGTGGAAGTTATAAGTAAGGTGAAGGAGACGAGAGGTGACATGTAAAATATGCTAGTTGTAAGTTCTAAGGAAGAGGGAAGATTAAGTTATTTAAACACACCCTTATTGTACAATACGGGGCCTAACACGTACAATAATACACACATAGTTTAAATCAAATGCTACTTAACTCTGATTTGTAAATAAATCTATACAAATAAATGTACCTATTTAAGGAAAAGCAAACAGCGATGGGATTCTGTGATTGAGTCTTGTTCTAGTTCTTATTCTGTGACAAGTCTTATAGTTGGATCATCGACACTAATCCGGTTGTTATAAATATTATTATTAATCATATTTTAATTTTCTATTCTAAATTTTATTAGTTTTGCAATGCTGCGCAAATCTGTAGAATATTGTACAATATTATATAAAATTTATAAAATGTCTGTAATAAAAACATTATTTCTGTCTATAAAGTTATAAGTACATATATAAAGAACAAAAAATAAATTGTATAATTTTACGCTTTTGTGAAAACATCATTTATATTATTAAAAATGAAATCTTCTTTGAGAATGAATTGTTTTCTTCCAAAATCCCCGATATTGCACAACAATATATAAGTACCGTTCCTTTTCCAAGAATTAATAAACAATAAAACGTTCCCCAAAACATTAATATAAAGAAGAAAATCAACAAAAAGGCAATTGGAATAGAATTGCAAAATGTTTGGACAAGGAAAATTCAACAAGCGTGTGGTGAATTCATGAAAATGTATTTTTTAAATGTCAACATTTAGTTACTTATATATTATTTTGAATAGTCATTTCAATATTAGCGCAGATCAGTGAAAAATCACGGAAGATGATTGTTGAAGAATTTGTGAAGATGAAAGTATTTATACAATATTTGCACAAGGATTGCCTTTCAAAATTAAATATTGTCAGTTTTATTAATAAATAAGAGGGATTTAATAATATCAATAGTAAAGGAGAATAAAATAACAACTGTAAATCCTGATACGTGCAATGTTTTTAACATAGTGCAGTCTTTTCTTTCTGATAAAAGTACCTATGTTTATCTAATGTCACCTGCCAGGTAAGCAAATTTTCTGTGACTTGTATTATTTTATGATAAACCACCTCAAGGGCGCTATAATAGCGCCCTTGAGGTGGTTTTTATAAAACAACAGCCCTATACAAGTTAACCTATTATTATTAATATATTAAATTAATTAATGAAGACAATATTAGCGACCTTCAATCGCAAAACTGAAACAGAAGAATCAGAAAAAGATACGGTGAATCGAACCCATGACCTTAGCCTTGCTGGGGCACCAACAGTCAATCTTCATTTTCTGTTCAATTTTTCTTTTTTTTCTTTTATTTATTTATTAGTGTTATAAACAGTCTTTATAATTTCATAAATGACATTGTTAAGAATATGTCATTGACCAATAAAATAATGACAAATTGAAATTTAGAACCATAATACAAAAATACACAACAATGCCTATACCTGATATAAACAATTCTGATAAAGTGTATCTTCTTACATAAATCTACAAAAAGTGGTTAGTGAAATTTTTCGAAGGTTTAGGTATATGTAAATTTTAATGGATATCAAAATATCTTTCAAGAAGAGATTTTATTTAAATGCGAACTGCTGAACAATATTAATTTTTAGTTAAACATGTGGTATTCGATCGAGTGTTATTTTTTTAATGAATGCTGTGAATTTACGAGAGATGGGAAGGCTGATAGAGATATTGAAAGAAGGGTGAATGCTGGTAACTCTATTAATGGAGGACTGAACGCCGTTGGCACCAACAAAAAACTGTCCAAAGACGCGAAACTAGCCGTCCATAATGGAGTACTGGTAGCTACCCTGATGTATGGCAGTGAGGCATGGAACTGGCAGAGGAAGGATGAAAGTAGACTGAACGCTGTAGAAATGAGATCCCTGAGGCGTATGTGTGGTAAAACCATGTATGATCGTGTGCGAAATGTGGAAATCCGCAAAGAATGCAAGGCTGATGTAAGCGTAATAAGTAAGATCAATAAATGAACGCTCCGATGGTTTTGGCATGTAGAGCGAATGAACGAGGAAAGGAGTGTAAGGAAAATATATGACGCAAATGTGAATGGTAGAAGAAGTCGAGGACGCCCAAGAAAGACATGGCACGACCAAGTGAATCAGATACTTGAGTCGGGCCATGTCAAGAGTCAGAATAATAGAAGAGAAGAGAATGAGACGTTGTATGAATGTAAACGAGGCAAGGAATGTGTGCCAAAACCGGGATGTTTGGCGGTCCGTCCTCTCTGCCTACCCCTGCGGGGAAACGGCGTGATGGTTAGTTAGTTAGTTAGTAAGTGAATTTATGAAGGTTACTGTTAAACACATCGATATTTGGGCATAATCTATTGAATGTGCTACAGCTTCTTCTTATAAATACATTTTGAAGATAATTTGTATTGCTTTCGGGGATATAAAATGTGTCCGGTAACTCTTAATGGGCATCTGAAATTAATATTTTGTAGTAAGTATGGGTTATCAATGAAGTTATGAATAATCTTATCGAGCATTAAAAGGCTCTGATATCTCGGCGTTGATCAAGAGATTTAAGGTTTATGGGGACATAGTTTTGATCATTTCGCACGCGATAAGAGACATGTTTCATAAACATATTCTGATCTATTTCCAGATTTGCTTTGTATGTTTTACGTAAATTTTTGTTGGCTGCTATCTTTTTGTATGATTGCAAGATTCACCTCTAACTAAATGCCACTTAGAAAGTGTCTTGGATAATTTTGAATAATTTTATATAATATGCGACATCTATAGAGCACCGCCCCGACAAGGCTAAGGTCCTAAGGGTTCTAAGAGTTCAATTTCTAGATGTGACCGTATTTTTTTAATGATTTTTCTGTTTTAGTTCTTCGATTGAGAGTCGCTAATATTGTCTTCATTAATTTACAATTTGAGGTTTTACTCATTAAGGCAAAAATAAAAATAAAATATTGTTTAATTTAGATATTATTAGAGACGATCAGAAATTTACTTCCGAATAAACTCCATTAGTAAAAATATGATTTAAGATTTTCACAGCCAAAAGAATTGTCGTGATTTATTTTTGGGCTATTATGCCGAGTTGCACTACCTCCTTCTAGAAGTTTCGTCTCCTTAGCAAAATTTTATTGAATAAGCCAAACCTTTGCGTATAGTAAAAAATAAACATTCAGGGGTTTAAGTGGACTGTATATAATTTTCTCGAGTGATATAATATCTTCTGGTCAACCCTATACAGATGAAACAAATCAAAAATATACAGCAGTATAAACCACAATATCAAAACTGCCTGAACTTTAGTAAATAAGATAAAGTTTTTTGGCGATGATTTGTTGATTTGTGTCCCAAATTGGTAATTTCTAAATTAAATTTAGGCCTATCAAAATGTTTGTCATTTGACTGTCCTAGAACGGGAGACCTTCCTAGTTGGACAGTCAAAGCTTCTTTGTATTGATGTATTCTCTATAACAAATAAACGTTTTATTATTATTATTTAAAAAAAAAGGGGCGGGGATTCCGATTTCGAATTTTTCAAGGACCAGTGGATCACCTCAAACATTTCACCTTATTGCTTAAAACAGTCTTCAATACAACTTCGTAAGTCTGTTTTTACTTTGAACCAGTTGGAGGGTACTGTGATTCGGTCATTAGGGTGTATAGGTTTTGATGGGCGCTGGCCGCGGGTGGTCCGCTGATTAAAACTAGAGACCATTTGTATGTAATCAAAGCGGGCGGTGACTTCTCCCCGCCCACCCCCGCTGCCTCCTGCCACCCTGGTAGCTCCTGGTAGCCTAACAGATACAGGAAATATTGTGGGAAGGAATTCAAAGTAGGTTGTGTAAGGATTTTCTTCTATCCAGGATATCTAAGCGCTTCAATACGATTAATGGTAAGTTTAAAGTAGGGTTGTTAATAATTTTAGCAGGTAAGTAATTTATTAAAAAGTAAGACATAAAAAAATCAAGAATGTGTTTCTTTATTTATATTTCTACTGAGTTCTTAGAGATGTTTTCACTTAAGTGAGAAATATCCAGTTATAAAGAACCAAGTTCTTACATAAATACATAAAAATACAAAAACCTTCTCAGTCAAGGAAAGCTCACAATATATTATCTACATAAAATTACTAAATTTAAAAAAAACTCACTAAAATGACAAATTATATAAAGGGTAGCGAGTAGCAAGATATACATTTATATATATATATATTTTCAGAATGCCCCATTAAACATAGCAATTCAACTGCTTAACGATTCTGCATTGAGCATTGACATCTTCAATGTTACCTATTGAGAGTTCAGTAACTATCTTTTGACATACGTCTCAACATAGTGAAACTGCCCCTTGGACTTTTTTTCCCCATAAATTTTGAAATCTTCTCCGTAATAATTTGGTGTATAACTGTTTTATGGAGAACCTGAAAAAATAAATAAATAAATACAATTTATCAAGAGATGCACAGACGTAGGATGTAAAGAAAGTAAGCGGTACATAATGTAATTTTGATGCACCCAACAAATCCCAACTCTCTCATGTGGAAACCAAAATTTCGAACCGGTATGGTACCAAGATTCACATACCTAGGCTCCCTGATAACAAACGACAATAATACCACAGAGGAGATCCAGAAGCGCATAGATAACTAAAATCGCTGTTATTTCCGCCTACAAAACCAATTAAAATCCTGACTGCAGTCCATAAACACTAAGATGTTAGTGTACAAAACACTTATCAGTACTTACGTACGCAGATGAGACTTGGGCACTAACTAAGAGGAATGAGCGAGCTCTGGACGTTTTTGAAAGGAAAATTTTGAGGCGCATCTTCGGACCGGTTCTAGAAAATGGATTTTGGCGCAGACGTTACAACAATGAGCTCTATACTTTGTTTAAGAAGCTAAACGTCGCAAAATTTATAAAACTGGGAAGACTTCGGTGACTGGGTCATGTGGAGAGAAAGACCGAGCATCAAGCACCAAAGTCCCTGCTGAACTGAAGACCAATAGGGCGAAGGAGCCTGAGAAGACCAAGATTAAGATGGAGCGACAACGTCCTCAAAGACATATCTATCTTGGAGCTTCTAAACTGGAGAGAGCTTGCACAAATCCGAGATGAGTGGAGGAAGACTGTTGAGGAGGCCAAGACCCACCAGGGGTTGTAGAGCCAATAGTGATGATGATGACATAATGTAATTTTAGCCCAACAATAAATGTTGGTCTAATAATTTTTAACATTTTTTGTTACAAATTCTTGAGCAGTAGCGGGACATCTTTTCTGAATCTGGACTCTGGACACTATAATTTTTCTGAAACTGAAAATTTTCGGAAACTGAAAACGATCTTTTATAATTACAGTCAACACATTTACGTCAGAGTGTTAGAGGGTTAAAATATGCGATATTATTTATAAATGTATTCAGGTGAAACCATTGAGATACTCGTATATCAATGAGTGAAACATACTTGTTGATGTTGATTCGGCAAGTACATAAAGGACAAAGGAAGACGATTCGAAAGAATAAGAGAGCAGTTTGTGTGAGTATTATTTTCTACCTTGTGCATATCGATCGTCCAGTTGATTAGTCCGACATCTCCAAATACTAAGTTTTGCGATAACGAGAAAAGCAATATTTGAATGATCTTCAAAAATCAAATATTATTCACACGTGTCTGTATTTCACATATTAAGCATGCTATTAAATAACACCGGAAAGCATAAAGGTGCGGTACATACCTAGTACCTATGCCATTTTGAAATTTTCTACTAGTAACCCATAAAACATGTTTTTTTGTTTATTTCACTACAAGTTTTTCTTAGATTTGGTGGTGTTTATGTCTTTTGTTTTTCTTTTTTTTTTTAAAATTGATTTGGTGGTGTTTACGAACACCGAGTATTGCACCAGATAGAGGGTATAATTTTACATATAACTGCTTCTTAACTCAACCCAAATTTAGATTTTTCGGAGATGTTTGACTAATCAACTGGACGATCGATATTATTGCTTCAATCAAAGTAAAAGTTTTCACGGTGAGTTACAGCATGATAATTTGTAGATTTAGTACCTACCTAAAAAAATAAGGTTACGTTTTTATATTGTTACCGCAGTAACAATGGCGGAATTGTACGAGAGGTCGTGCTTACAGAGGACTATCAAATTATTTATTTATTATGGATTAATGCCTATTAACGGGTTTTACATAGGAAGTACAATAATTTGAATATACATAGATAAGAAAAATATTCATTTGACAAATAATTTTAAAGTAAATATTGAAGTAACAGCATAAAGCACAAATAGTAAGCTATTAAAAATACAAATATGAAGAAAAAAGAAAACCTCATATACATGTATAATATAAGATATTTTGAAAGTATCTACTTTGAAACTAAAAAAATAACTAAGTAATGTACATAAATTTAAAAATTCCAGAAGTAAACATTGATGAAAAATATAAAGATAAAGTATATTTGATTATAATCCAACTGAGAAGCGCTGACAAACAGCTTTAATTAAATAATGTGTGTACGATGATATTCTTTCAATATTTATACATCATCAACTACATATTTATTTCCAAGTGAGAGAATATAATTCAGCATTTGATCCTGTATTGTTGCAATGGTAAGGTAATTTTTGACGTACTGATCTGCTCGGTACATGAAAATAAATTAACGAAAGAAGTTAAATATTAAGATAGTTTAAAAAAAATCAAGAATGGAAGATGTCACGCTTAAGCTACAGCGTTTGCGAAAGCGGGGAATATTCTGCGATACCTATACCAAATACAATAAAACCGCTGCTTCATCAGTCCTATCCTGATTTATAAGTGGTTAAGAGGACTATATTTGGTCTTGATTAAAAAATGTTAACAACATACAATAACGTTTTTCTACCCTCCATGGTGCTTGAAAAACCTCCCCTAAATCCGCGCTGCGCAGAATGATAGCTCCACTCGCCGTCCAGAGAAGTGACTGCGGTGGGAGGATGTCACCCCATCACCCTGTCACCCCGTCTCCCTGTCACCCCAGTGGCCCTGCTGGATAATATCCTAGATGCGGTATCGTGTAAGCGAGGGATGAAAGAGAATCATCCCTCGTAAAGGCAAATGTTTGCCCATTGATGTTGATGAAAGTTTTATCGTTACTAGGGAGGACATTGAAACCAGTTGCAATCAAATGGAAATTTGCATTATTTACTTTTATTTGAAAAGTAACAGGCAAAGACTTTTTTAAGCTACGCTAATAAAAGTATTTAAAACTTTATTAAAAATGAGATACGATTTTAGATTTTCACGGCCAAAAGTATTTTTGTTATTAGTTTTTGGGACTAGTTTAGTTTTTTGTTATTAGTTTTTAGAGCGGACGAACTCCAAAAGGATATCAGAACACTTTCGTGCCTGTAAACTTGGCCACCCTGACAAATCGGCAATCGCCGAGCACTTAATCGAAACCGGCCATTACTTTGGATTTGTCCCTGAGGTCCAAAACTCATAGAGCATGCCTGTTTACGGAGGCAATTGAAATTTACAAAAATCCTATAAATATTAATAGAAACGACGGAGCTAAGCTCAATAGTTCTTGGTATCCGGTAATTGACGGTTATATCGAGGCTAAACGCAAAAAAACACGATGAAGTATATTGTAGCGCCAGCTCTTAGAGGAGTGGAGCTGGCGACACGGTATCGCTCCTAAGGAGATAAGTACAAACATCACCCCTAAGCCCCTAACTATTACACATCTGCCCTGATGATGAACACTGTAACGCTGTCCGAAACGTTGGCTAAAGAAGGAGGTAGCGCCACACGGCGTAATATCCCAAAAACTAATAACAAAAATTTATTAAAAATATTTATATAATACCTTAAAATATTTGTTTTGAAAAATATTTTAACGTGTTTTACGCAGGGGTTTAATTTTTAAGGATACCTACGTGTAGAGATATATAAATATGAAGATGGGTGGTTGTTTTAATCAAAGCCGATGTAGTCTTAATACCTAAGGACCTGGTACCTAAGGAAGTGTGGAATAGAAAAGAAGAAGAAGGGAAAAATGCCGGGAGGAACACTGATATTCTGATCTGGTCACTAAAGATAGCTAAATACATTTCGCTTCTTCCAGATACAACTCACGTGAGTTAATAGTCATAAATGATTTCACTCACTTTATTTTGCCTTTTTGACTGTTATTTAACAGTAGGAAAAATCCAAAGATATTAAAATACAAAAGAGATATGCCATGATGTCCGCGCAACTGTCGGCGGACTACGCCTAATCGGGGTAGTTTGCATACGAAAAGAATTTGTTCATTTCGTTGATTTTTTGAAGTTGTGCATTAGTATTGGTTAGCAATATAGTTTGAATACGAAAATAGTTCGCTCATTTATTTTAACGTTAGTTTGGTTTATTCGTTAATTATTCGTTCATTTAGTTTATTTGTTAATTGGTAAGCAATATCAGAACGACTCCCGGAAGCGCAGTCCCACCTAGTAAAATCCGCAGATAGCTCATCTATTATATTTCAATATCTTTGGAAAAAACACACGTCCGTTTTACGGAGTGTCTGGACAAAGTTAATGAAACAGCGAAACTTCTAAGCGGTCATCTCGGGCGTTATAATTTTTTTAAAGCATTTGTCTGTCTAGAAATAATTGTAGTTTAGTGTTCTCAGCTCACATCGTAGGTTATATTGAAACTTAGGTATTTAAAATGCGTATTGTAGTGGAACAGGAGAGACGCTGTATTGTTTATAAAATATTTTTCGTTTGTTCAGTACAAAAAAAAAATTGAACGACAATGTCAAAATATTGTTAATAATGAATTTGTTGACCTCCGGGGTCGAGGGGTAAGGATCTCGAATGCTTACCAATCCAAAGGTTGCTGGTTCAAACCCCGGCTTTTATTTGTTTGATTTTTGTTGTTGCACAATTTAATCATTTAAAATAATATAATATATGTATTTGCATTGCGGCACGTCCCACGAGGGATACTCTGGTATGGAAGATACTCTGAGTATCGTCCTGGTGTAAGACCAACTTTCACATAAAAAATTAAACACAAAAATGAGAAATCCATTAAAAATAGAGTAACACCAAAACCACAACGAACAGTAAGGTTATCGAACATTAAAATTAGGGAATCAACAAACACAAATATGAGATCTACAAACATGAAGATGGGGAAATCAAATCGAGTCAACAAACGTGATAGCCAGGTGCTTCCCCACCTTCCTCTTCACCATCTCCTTCCCCTCCCCACTACCTTCAGCCTCACAACATACCCCAATTGGGGATGCCATAGTTTCACTGATTCCAGACGGGAGCAGCTGGGACTCTTGTGAGGTATTCATATATATAAAAATTTTAAAAACATGAAGACGAATAAATCAGAAAAATTATGAATTACCACTAATAATACAATAACCTACAGTGCGACTCTATAGTGAAAAGGACTGTGAGTATACTATTGTGGGTACTATATTATATCTTTAATACAAAAAAAAAATTAAAATGTTTTTACCCAGGAATGACCCTATAAAACACACATTAAAAATAAAAATATCCGTGCAGCTTAATTACCAATCAACTTGATGATACTGATTTAAAAATGATTATGAACAGTTTCAGATTACTTGTGTACATCGGCCCATTCCCGTCCTAACGACCGCTTCCGATATTGGAGGAGATTTTTCAATTTATCCTTAACGACCTTAATATAAAATTAGAGCGTGCTCTCGGATGGGACATTACGACTAACGATTAACAATTTCCCTGATGGAAACGCACGAAAACCTTTTAGCGACTAATTCGGCAATAAATTTTAAACTTCCGCCTCCCCCTGGTCCACCCCACTGGGGACAGTAACCACCCTCAATTCATCCCCTGGCTTGATCTGCTGGCGAGGGGAGAATGTATGTGAAATAAACTACCAGGATTATTAATCAAAGCATCTTTATGGCAGCAGTAGTCACACAACAAACCACAAATCACAACCCCCGCACACTCCTAAATAAGGCTCTCCTCAAATTATCATTAGTTTACAGTTTGTAAGGAATATTCTACAAGTTGTGAGTCCTAGAATATACTTACGTGGGTATCAATGCAATTTTTTATAATATTATGAGTACATTAGAAGTTCAAAATAACTGTCTTAATACAAATATAATAGAATGTTATAACACTGATACCTACTCTAATAGTTCTTTGAAGTGAAAACTTCTTTAGCACATAAGTGTTATTTAGATATTAAAACTAATAAAAAGAAAACTTCAATATCTGACATGTGATGAGACATCCAGAGAAGTATGAGATCTTGCATCTCATATTATAGGGAAAGATTGACGGAAGACTGGGCCCTGGAAGAAGGAGAACATCATGGCTGAAAAACCTGAGACAATGGTTTGGCCAGTCTACCGTAGAGCTGTTCCGGGCCGCAGTAAACAAAGTCCGCATAGCCAACATGATAGCCAACGTCAGTTGAACGGACAGGGCACAAGAAGAAGGGATTTGAAACTCGATGAAACGAAAAAGCGACAAAAAAGAGCCAAACACAAACATATGACTATAGGATTTAGCCTGCGAGAGAATGAGATAGAATAATCGGTCTCCTCTTTGTGCGGTGCTTCGTAGCCTCTCACTCTTGCCTTATGAAGTAGTTTTCTGAAGGTTTCACTTCTACCGCGTGTGAACTGCATACTTTTATATTATTTTATGGATTCCAAATTGTCATATGTTAATAATTTCAATAAAGTTCTGTTAAACTGCTAGACAGGAAGTTCATTATAACGACGTTATATTGGGAAGCGGGTATGGGTACCGCCGTCCCGTGAACCACTCATCGGCCTCCTGATTCCTTCCTACCCCTCCCTCGTACCCCTTTCCACCTTTTTCAAATCAGAAAACATAGCGAACCACTTGGGGTGACCAATGGCAAGGATGTTGGCTATCCGACAAATGGTTCCCAGGACGACGCGACGGTACACAAACCCGCCTCCCAAATTGAGCGTTAAATTGGACGTTAAAAAGTAAATTTAATGTAAATATATTTGTAATTGATTATGTAAATGCACGTAAAACAAAATATATTCATACATATAAAAGTGATTCCATGACAGTTGACCCCCTAGCGTACTTAAATACAATATGCAGTCGGCTTAGGGAAAATACGGTACCTGTACCAGATAACACAAAACACATCTAAGTATCCCCGAAAGGGTATGCATAGAGGACGTACCGACTGCAGAATAACGAAAGTATAAAACATATAAAACATATAAAAAACATACAAAGTAATAAGTTATTCATTATATATAAAACATATATTCATTTACATGCATCATAGCCCAGTCAAGATGTACATCCGTGCTTGCAAAAGGTCCGGTCATTCTGAATTTTTTATATGTTGTTAGGACCTAAACCAGTAATAAAAAAAAATTTTGCAACTTCGAAAGTGCTGTGCGAGCGGCGGTGGACCCAAAAAACCAAGAAATTTTCGGATTTTTTTCAGTTTTTGCTCAATATCTCAGTGAAGGAAGGGTCTGACCGGTATAGTTAGTATACATACTTTTAAAGTAGACTACATTTGCTACAATTTGAGACCAAAGCAAGCTATATACAGCCATTGGTTTTCAAGATACAGTTCTTCGAAAATAGGGCATTTTTTCCAAAAAGTGAAATTTTTTCGAAATGGTCAGTTATTTTGTAAAATATTTTCTAAAACACGTATCCCACGTCAAATATTATATGAAATAAAATTGTAGTAAATTTAATTAGCTTTCATTTAAAACTAGATTGATATCTGTAGACCTAACGGTTCTCTCAAGAACGCCAGATAACCAAAAACAGTCATAGGCGGGTTTTGGGGGGAAATCAAATAAACTGTTCTCACGTCTTTTTATGGTTTTATTGTGCTGTGAAGTAATTCCATTAGTCATCATTTAGCAAAATGTTTTCATTATCCCCCCCCCCTTGACCTCCTGGTTTGCTCTCCACCCTCCATTTCCCAAAACTGACAGTTTGATTTCTATCAGTAGTGGTTTACTGGCAGGTCCTGAAATTAATTGCCACACAGCCCAGAGAGTTGGAACGGAGGGAGTGATGAAGATTGTGACGTTTTTGACGGCTACCCCGAAGATGCTACCAAGAAAACACCAAAACAGGAAAAAGACTCCGGCGCTATGCAGCTCATTCCAGCTACGAATTGACTTTCGATGAATCCACAGTAATTCAAATTGCTCAAGAGCATGTATTGGGCAATGAGAACAATAATAGACGCCTTATAACTCTTCTCTGTGACACCGAGGATGGAGTAGAAGTGGCTGTTGCCGAAGAAGATGCGGATCGAGAGATCGTCATGATGGCGCTTTCAAAAAGAGCAGTAGCCGATCGGGTCGTCATAGTGGGAGAAGACGTCGACCTGCTCGTTCTTCTCAATGGTTTAGGTGCTGAAGAGACAAACGTCTATCTTCAGAAGAGCACCAAGGGTGAAGCTGATTGCTGTCACTACTCTACGACCTCCTACAATCACCAGGGCTCCCGGCGGTTACCAGGAACGGTACTATTCACCCATGCGTTTACCGGGTGCGATACCACCTCAGCACCGTTTGGCCAAGGAAAGACCAAAATCACCACACTTCTGAGCAAGAGTGAACCACTTGCTGAGCAAGTGGAGGTCTTCCTTCGGCCAGACTCCACCCCACAAGCCATAAGTGAAGCAGGCATCAAGTGCTTTGTGGCTCCATATGGGGGTGACATCGCGAGGGATACTTTGGATTTCCTGAGGTAAAAGACGTTTGTCACTTCAACAAGCATAAATCTCGCCCGTTTTCCACCGACGGAAGATGCCGCAGGCCACCATGCAGCTAGGTGCTACCTCCAAGTACAGAAGTGGCGAGGAATCAACTTGAATCCCACTGAATGGGGGTGGAAGCTGTCTTCTCAAGGACTCACCCCCATCCCCACCACGATGGATCCCGCACCTCCTGCCCTTCTTCGAAAAATTTCATGTAAATGCAAGAAAGGATGCTCTGGGAGCTGATCGTGCAGAAAGGCTGGGCTCCACTGCTCAGTCCTCTGTCAGTCATGCGGTGGAAAATTGTGCAATAACGTCCCGGATGTGGAGCTGAAATGCTCGGACTATGAAGATGACCCGACTACAGACTGGGCGCCTCTCCCAGCGTCCATCACAGATATCGAGACACCTTCTTCGTGCGAGCCTAAGCCCGGTCCATCTAAGATAAAAAGAAAGACATGATTTGGCAACCAAGACACAATACCTACATCTACATGATTTATATTAGTTTTATTTTTTGTGTACATATAACTTGTCCTTAAAGTAGGTACCATGATGTTTGTACAAGCATTTTAGTATGTAGGTATATAAAACAATGTTTGAAGATGACGTAATTCCCGATAGATGTATTATCTTTTCTTTTTTTCATCAAAAATGTGTAAACAATAACAAAAAAAAAATGTAACTGTTTGATAAATAAAACCATAAAAAGACGTGAGAACAGTTTATTTGCATTTCCCCCCAAAACCCGCCTATGACTGTTTTTGGTTATCTGGCGTTCTTGAGAGAACCGTTAGGTCTACAGATATCAATCTAGTTTTAAATGAAAGCTAATTAAATTTACTACAATTTTATTTCATATAATATTTGACGTGGGATACGTGTTTTAGAAAAAATTTTACAAAATAACTGACCATTTCGAAAAAAATTCACTTTTTGGAAAAAATTGCCTATTTTCGAAGAACTGTATCTTGAAAACTAATGGCCGTATAAAGCTTGCTTTGGTCTCAAATTGTAGCAAATTTAGTCTTCTTTAAAAGTATATATACTAACTATACCGGTCAGACCCTTCCTTCACTGAGATATTGAGCAAAAACTGAAAAAAATCCGAAAAAGTCTTGGTTTTTTGGGTCCACCGCCGCTCGCACAGCACTTTCGAAGTTGCAATTTTTTTTTTTATTACTGGTTTAGGTCCTAACAACATATAAAAAATTCAGAATGACCGGACCTTTTGCAAGCACAACCCCCTTTTCATGTTTAACTTGACTGGACTATCAAGGATAAAACTACTTGTCTGAATACTGTAGATACCAACGTATAAGTATAAAAGATCGACAATGTAAATAAATCCGTTTGTTATCCATATCATTAACTAGCTTTTACCCGCGGCTTCGCTCGCATGGTATTTAGGTGGAAGTGAAAATACCACTGATTATAATTACCATTCTTTCATTAATTCATTCAATCATTCCTTCATTCATTCACTCATTTATTCAAAAATTCATTCATTCATTCATTTATGATTCATTCATTCTCAATTCATTCATTCATTCATCATTTATTAATTTATTCAAAAATTCATTCTTTCATTCGTTCATTCATTCATGATTCATTCATTATCAATTCATTCATTCATTCATCATTCATTCATTCATCATTCATGCATGATTCATTCATCATTCATTCATTCATCATTCATTCATCATTCATTCACGATTCATTCATTCTCAATGCATTCATTCATTCATCATTCATTCATGATTCATTCATTCTTAATTCATTCACTCATTCATCATTCATTCATCAATTCATTTATTTAGCATTCATTCATTAATTAATCATTCATTTATTCATTCATTCACGCATTGATTCATTCATTTCTTGGCTTGCGTTGCCTTCCCTCTCGCCACTCCCCTCGCCCGCTTCCCCCGTCCCGTGAACTCCCCTTCCCTGAGTTCCCCTCCCCCCTCCCGGGTTCCCCTCCCCACTCCCCTCTCCCGCGAATACACCAAAGTTTCATCGCAATCGGATGAATGGTTTAGCAACGCATTGCGGACATATACAAACCCAGAAACAAACATATTTTGATTTTTATATTATCATTAATTTACTATATTTAATAGTATTTTTAAATTCGATTTTAGGTTTGAAATTGGTAAATAAAGCAAAATAACTAAAAATTATGATAATTATAATTTCGTGGGGCCAACTGTTGGGGGATCAACTGGGTCTGTTCAACAAGAAAAGTTAATACAATACTCTCAAAGTCAAGCATCCTCCACACAAATCTGTTACGAGTACAATAACGCAGATTATCATAAAGACCCCTTATAAAAATATAACGAGATTCATCTTTACTTCCAAAGTACGGAGCACCCCACGGAATATTTATTCATTAAGTCCTTACGACCGATAACAGAACGACTCGGTGGCGACAAATTGAATTAGATCCCTCGGTTTATAGTTAATGTTTATATGGGTTGTGTTTGGATACACTTGGGGGCTCGCTGAACTTTATCGAATCATCCCGCAAAGTATTAATAATGGACCGAGTGGATTCAGAGCCGCGTTGAGGGGTTTCTAATCTTATAATCAATTTGCAGAGTCAAGGGTCTGTGCTGTTGTATTATTTATACTGTTAATTGATTTGATTCCAGTTCATACAATAAACAAACATAACATTCTATAGAAGTTAAGCTCCAAACATTTAATAATTATTATTCTACCATAAAATAATTAAGTCCAGGAAAAAATCGAAATCGGAGGAGTTCAAAAATACTTTTTAAATAGTTTTTTTTACAGGTTGATTTCGTAAATGCTTGTAAAAAACATGAACTCAACATTGTTTATTATAACAACAACGAAATTTAAAATTGATTTCACGGAACCAAGTGACGCGGAGTTTGAGACGTCTATTCCCCGTCGCGGTCGGGGCACAACTGATACAAAATGGGTGTGGCAAGTCTGTAGTCCTTAGGTGGACGGCATAGGGTTCTCTTTGAAAATCCAAATGCGTCGACTGCCGGCCGTATTGTAAAATAACGCGAAAATACAAATTTTATTTGCATTGGTTATTATAAAAGAAACTAAATTTGCCATCACATCTATAATATAAAAATGAATCGCTAAATTTGTTGGTAAGCGCAAATCTCGAGAGCGGCTGAACCGATTTCGCTAATTCTTTTTTTAGAATATTCCTTGAAGTTCGAGGATGGTTCTTACGGAGAGAAAAATTAAGAAAATTGCGCAGAAAATTGGATAATTTCAGAAAACATCGCACATTTGACAGTTCGCGTGTTTGAGAATGACATTTTACAAAACAATGATTGTTCAATCAGGATTCTATTTTTGAAAATCTTTAGTTGATAAATTTATTTAAAGTAGGTACTCCCCTAATAGTTTGAATCGAATCAAGAATTTTAGATATTTTAAATAGGTACCTATGTTAGGTACCAAATTTAATATACATGAAAAATGGAAATTTGAATAAAAATTGTAAAAGGTGGCACGCGGAATGTTTGAAAACTGAATGTACTGGGATTGAATATATGGAACGCGGGAGGAGGGTTGGTGGGATGAGGGAGCGGGAAAGGGAAGAGGGAAGGCGGGGAAGGTGGAAGGGGAACGCGGGAGGGGAAGGGGACGTGAGAAGGGAGGGGAACTCGGAAGGGGGGTTCGCGGGACGGGGGAAGGGGGGGGGAAGTGGAGTGGGGAGAGGGAGGGTGGAGGTGACGGAGTGGGAACGCGAGAGGGGAAGAGGACGCAGAGGAAGAAGGGGAGGCGGAAGGGGAACGCGACGAATTGGAAAGGACACTCAGGGAGAAACAATTTCTTTATTAAATGGCATAGCAACGCATGCCGGGACCAGCTAGTTAAACAATAAAATCATATCCGAAAAGTGATTTATAAGTAGGAGAGTTTGTATTTGGAAGTTTTTTTTTTATGGACCTAATGCCTACTTTATTTTATTCTAGGCTTATTAAAAGACTTATAAAAAAATAACGATATTTTAAAAGGCCAGGATATGTTCTACACGCAGTATTCAATTGAAGTCTATATTACTTGTAAGCGATCTAATTTTTAAAACAAAAATACATGATTTTGTATGTTTTTGCATTATTTCGCTTCATCATATTTAATATCTTTAAAGGAAGACCTCTGGTTAGAGTCAATTCGACATTTAAATTATGTCGATTTTTCGTATGTACTCATACCTAGGATTTTTCTCTTTTTTTACAAAAGGGGCCCTAAGGTAAACAATTTTCGTCAGTCTTTGTTAACTTGAAGAGCACTGTGTATAGGGTCTTATTAGGTAAGGAAGGAGAGGAAGTTATGTAATGGAAAAAAGGTATGAGGGATAGTAAGGAATCTGGGAGTCAGTGTGTCCAGGTGTAACCTATTAATCCATCCCTCCAACTGCGGTGCAAGGTGATGGGTAGAGAGAGTCCGGCTGGAGAGGTCAAGTGGTCGCTTAATCGGCCTCTTACGATTCGGGCCACCACGCTGATGGTGAACAGACGCATCCGCCACCAAGATCTGGACAAACTTCATCCCATGAACCCGGGCACCCCTGCTTAATCACCAAACGTAGCGAATCACTTGGGATGAACTATGGCAGAAGTGTTGGATGTCCGATAAATGGTTCTTGAGGCGGGCGGCGGTTCCCATACCCATATTTCCGTTCCCAAATTATATCTAACTAAGATCTTGTTTTAGTAGAAGACGATTACAATAGTCCAGTCAAATAAGGATTTCACTCCTAAATAAAACGGAATAAGCTGAAAATTTGTGTAACCCTTTATTTTGGTATTCTACATGTTGTCTCAAAAGTCTCATAAGGTAATTTGTGGGCGTCTTTGGATATTCAAGGTCAAAGGTCACGAAAATCAGTTTTTTGGAAATATCTCGCTTCCTTTGCCTCGATTCGTATTTGCATTTAATATAAAAGTTGTAGAGTATAAAATTCTCTACAAATTTTGTCTGAAATAATTTTTATACGATTAACCGTTAGATTAGACGCTCACACGTTACCTTATGAGACTTTTGAGACAACATGCAAAATACGAAAATAAATGTTTACAGAAATTTTCGGCTTATTCCGTTTCATTTAGCGGATATACCGTATTTTTAGCTTAAGTGACTTGACTAATTTGGGTTTGTAGAGCTGGAGACAGTAAAGGAAGCATTTGGAGAATATGTGATCTGCAAGTAATGGAAAGAAGAGGGGTCAAGGACGCCCAGCATCAATCAGAACATGAGGCAGGACTTATTGAAAATTAAAAAAAAAAACATAAGAGTTTGAGTGATGTGTTCATTTTATAGAAGCAAGGGGTGTACTCGTAATTTATTGGCGTTCCATTCTTCTGATTTATATTTTCGTAGTTTTTTAATGAATACCAACTACTACCAACCGCTTGAAGCCATTGAGACTATGGTATCCCAATTGGGGTAAGTTGTGATGCTGAAGGTAAGTGGCGAGGGGAAGGAAATGAGATGATGAAGGTGGGGAAGTACCTGGCTATTCAGATCTAGTCACCAAATACGACTAAAGCCATTTCAAGCAACGTTTTAAAAATAATACGTACCTACCTGTATATTGATACAGCCTTCGCTTTCTGTGTTTCGAGGAACCAAAATAGTCCGCATTTTAAAATCACCATTCAATTTCTCCACAAAGATGATGCCGCTTAGCTTATTGGATACAGTTTTATCTAAATGGGCCCCAATGAATGATTTTTTAACTCTCCGCGGAGGGGATGAAAGTCCCCTACTTTCATCATCATCCACTATTGTGACATCAGGCTCGGTATTAGGCACTGCTTATTAGGGAAGGGTCGCCAACCCTTTATCTAAAATAAACCTTTCAACTATATTTCTGTCACATGATTGCGAATTGAGAGTATTACTTAGAGATGTGAACGATCTTCAGAATGTAAGTTACTTTAGGGTGTAAGTTTTTAATCTCATTTTTCTAGTGGTGTCCGCTATTGTAGGTTGACTATCATCAGGGCAAACTTCACCCTGCCACAGCCTACCAGCCACAAAGAATCGCGAAGCCAAGCACTGCGGAATGTTACTCTTAAGTATGTTTGGCTTTAAATTGTCTTAGCAGATGTGCCCGGTGACGTTTGTTCAGGTCTTGGTGGTAGATACGTCTGCCCACCAACTGCATGGTGCGGATCGGAAGATGGTAAAGAACAAAATGTGTCCTCCCCAGCTGAACTCCTTCGACCCAAAGCCGTGCACTGTAGAGGGAGGAATGGATTCACACGTCACTCCTGGACACACTGACCCCCAGATTCTTATCACACCTCATACTCCTTTTCATACCAGAAGTTCCTCTCCTTTATTTACTTAAAGAGAACCTCGACGCGAAATCCCCTTGGTGGCCAAAATAATTTCCATCAGGGATAGACCATGAGTCATCATCAGGGATATCATCTTTTCGTATGATATGTGGAGAATATTTTTAAGGAAAGAAAGGAGAGGAAGTCCTGGTAAGGAAAAACGTATCTGCGACCAATGACAGACGTAAGAATTCATTCTCCCACTGCAGTGCAAGACGATGCGATGGCTCGCGAGATTCCGACTGGAGACATCAAGGGCTCTCCCAACAGCACTCTCCCGATCCAGACCTGCAGTTCGTATTCCATAATACAGGGTGTCCGGTGGCAGAATTAGGTTTTAAATTTCGAATTTCTCTGTAACGGCTAAGCGGATGAGCGGGGAGGGGGCAGCGTTTGCTTTGTCGTTCGTGCGGATTATTTAGTCACGATGTCGCAGTGGACGGGAGAGCAACGTGCGTTCGTGATCGAAGCCTATTTCAAGGCTAACGATTCGTGTGCAATTGCGCGTTGAAAATTCAGTACGCGTTACAGTATTCGACGTTTACGTGATGCCCCAAGTGAAAATGTGATTCGATCATAGGTCATGTTGTGATGAATGCCAACCTTCAACCTACGAGAAGCCTACAAGAAAAAAATTTTTCCTCTAAATATTATGTAGAGAAAATGGTACATTCGGCGACATCTGTCCGAGCAGTTGGGAACTATACAGAAATCTGCATAGAGACTGGAGCGAGGGAACCCCCATATCATAGCTATCTCGAGGACAAAGGAAGTTTGGATTCTGCCAATGAGGGAGTAAATAAGGCGATTAAAAATAATTTGAACCAATCAGAGAAATTATAGGCGTGTATCGTTTTAGTGGGCTTTGATCAGATTGAGCGGCCTTGAATTCTTTCCCACAGGAACGAAAGTTCAACGAACGGAATAGTAAACAGAACTAAAGACAAAGAGTTGAAGGATTATTGACCCGGGTCGTGTTTATTTAAGGCGCGATCGAGAACTGCAGGTTTTGGGCACCTAACGTTTCAAATAGAAACAAGAAAATCTTAGGCGGAAATGTTGAAAATAAGTAAATGAAAAATCATCAATAAGGGCACGGAAAACGTAACATGAATGGTCCCAGGGGTCGATTTAATTAAAACCGATCTGGAATGATCACAAAAAACGGGTAGAATCTCGGAAATTTTCACAAACTGAATATAATAACCTGAAAAAGTGGGAAAATCTATTGATATGGAAATGGAATGGTGAAACGAAGTTATTAGAGCCAAATATCTCAAAAGAAAACTGATTGGAACTACTTAAATTGATTTTAATAGGTACCGATATAAGGATTACTCTGATCTGACAACACTATTCACGATGAACAGGATATTGAAAATATTGCATATCAAAGGCCACGGTACATTTTGGTCACTCTACAATTAAATCAAATCACAGGAAAAGATGCTTAACGTAGCCTGACACTGGGAAATGCGTGTGAACCGTCGAAGGAATCGCTAACCGTTTGACTAGAGAAAAAAGGTTGGCTATCACTTTGTTGATATGACTTTATCCAAATAAAATTATAGAACATGATTTCAAGCAATTAAGGGTATCATTAACACGAAACGACCTAAACAAAATTATACAAGTTAAATACGAATATTTACTCTAAAATAAAAACATTACTTTTATGGGGTAGGCATTAAAAAATGAATTACGAGCAAGTACATGAAATTTTTAAAATAAATACCTGTCAATGAGAAAATTTATGTGATTTTTTACGAGAGAGAGACACTAAACTAATTTGGTTCTAAGACATGAGATAGAAGATTAACAGAGATTTGACAAAAGGTCACATACGGAGGAACCGAATTTGGTCCTTTTTCCTATGAAAGTCTGGGCGGTCAGGAGCGATTTTCCTATGAAAGGAGAGCTCTAAAAGGTCTTTAAAAGACCATGGTTTGATAAAGAAGGGGAATTCGTTGGGAGATTGAGGGAGAGTTCGGATGAAATAACGGGAAGTGCGCGATCAAGAAAAATGTAAAGGTGCGCGAAGAAGACTAGTAAACTAGTGCTTCTAGTAGAGTTGAAAAATGTCTACAAGTGTTTGCAAAAAAATAGTAAATTCAGTGTTTTATTTTCCCTTTAAAATTGAGGAATAAAAATTTCAAAGACGATCAACGGAGAGTCCGGAAAAGTGCCTAAATAATACTTCGTGAAAGTTCGGGTGTTTTATAATGAAAGTGTTTAAAGTCAGTAAATAAGAATTAAATGACATTCGGGGTTCTTTCTTACAACTTATATTTAGTGGTTTTATAACATTTAACAAAAATCCAGTGTCTTAAAATAAATCAAATTACCGGATAAAAGAAAATATAACACGCGATTTTAAAATTAACTATAGGTGATATAATAATTAAAACTTTAACCTTACTTTAAATAACATGACATATGTAAAATAAATAACAATAACGAATTGTTCGAGTCACGTTTAAACTACAGTGGTTCAATAATAAAGCGGTTAAAAATCCTTTGTGAATTGAATAACGAAATTGTAATAAACAGTAGTGATAATAATTCGTACACTTGGAAAACGTGCGTATCTACGGTTATTAATTCTAAAGTGATATTAAAATATTGAGAATAAATAATAATTTACCTAATTCCGGACAATAAAATTAAACATCTGATTTGTTATTTGATGAATCACCTCTCGAAGGCGAATGAAATAAAACAGTAATTAATACGAGGTTGAGGAACTAAGCGAAATACCGAAGGGAATTTTAAATAGATATTTGAAGAGTTTTTTCATCATCAGAGTCTTTTCTCAAAAAGGGCCGATAGGAATCCATTAGCTAGGAAACGGAAAAAAAGGAAAACCTCGATCACAATGTCGAAGTTATGAAAGTTCCGACTGGGAAAAATTGTAATCGATCGAGGGCGGTAAGATAAAACCAATTATTAATTATTTTCAGAGACAAAGAAGAAAGGGACGAGCGTGCATCACCAATAAATCAATCGGACCTTTGAAGTTTGTCACTAACACACTAATAACAATTTTCACTTGCTCGAAAGTGGGTCAAACAGGAAATACCTGCTTTAGAGTTAGGATACATATGTAGGTATTTACTTCAGTTAGGTAAATACGCTAATTTATTATAACTCATATAAAACGAATCGAGGCGCGTAGAACGTAATAAATGACTATCGTGGAAGCTCTTTATTCTATATTTCGTGTGCGGGAGTATACAAGCGTCTCAAAATTAGGTCAAACAAACAAATACCTACTTATAAATTAGGTCATACAAGTACTTGTTTTAGTTAGGTAGGTGTAATGTTTATTTAAGCGCGTATAAGGAATGCGACGTAAGATATCAGTTCGATTCGTAACCGAAATACCTATATTTCTCAGAACTATGTAGGTCAAGCAAATTATACCTTAGTTGAAACTAGGTCATCCAGATACCTCTAGGTTAGCAAGGTACCTATTTAAATGATCAGTGTTTAAGCAAAACTAGGTCAAATAAATAAGAAATAATTAGTTAAACGATGAATCGTGCTTCAAAAGGACAATGACCGTAGAAATAAACAATCTCCAAAGTAGGTCAGTATACCGAAGGTCGTCTGTGTGAAGAGTAAACAAACAAACCATAAAAATGATGTACCTATTTAATATCGGTCTTTCGTTCATCGGAGTTAATTAACTATTGGCACAATTTAATTAGGTATTACAAGATGTCATAGGAGTGTGCTTCTTAATCATTCTAGGTAATTACATTGGCGTACTTGAATGATAATAATAACAATAAGACGAAGGAAAATAATTAACGACAACACATAAATTAAATAAACAAATAACCATGAGAAATGAAATACGTAACGCTAAAATCGATAGAAATAGCAAATTGATAGGTATAGCTAATACCTACCGAATCCTTTCACCGACGAGATTAGGGTATGTTATATGACCTTCGATTGTGTATCTAAAATTTCGATTAGAGTTCAATGACACGGTCACCTAAATTCCATCAACGAATAAATAAAACAAAAACACAAAAGTCAAGGGGCAGGTTTATCAATCATAGCTTACGACGGAAACTTCGCCCAATATGTGAAAGTAAAATCGACGTTAAATTCACTCAATTCTAAACAACTGATTATACTAGGGCGATCGCCAATAGGTAGCATTGTTTTAGCATGCAAAGTTTCGCGAAGTAAAGTACCTCGACTAGCTTCAAACTCAAAGAGAGCTCATCACAATTATTCAGGAGGTCATTGATTCAATGACAACTTGATTTATCTCATTTTTAAATCTTTCTTATAGGAAGTAGGTATCCAAGAAACCATAAATACCCATTATCCTAAATACCTAACACACGAGGAGCTAGTGACCTCATTTAAACAACACTGGTGTTCAAATACTCATACAGTCCTGAATCCTAACTTGTCTTCGAATGTAAGCTTCAAGGCTTCTGTATGTAGGTATGGGCCATCTGGAAATGTAAGTGGCAACCTTTCTCGAACGGACGGCTTTGATCTTGTGGCGGTATTGTCGAGGTGGGCATGCGGGGAAGAGGAAGGACGTATGCGGACAGTACGCTGACGCGGCATTAAAGCCACAGGATATTTGCATACCGTGAGTCTTGTCGAACCTGAAAGCAAACATAAGGTTCACGAGGTGAGTTTTATGTCAGCTAGTCAGAGGTGGAGTGTAACGCTGGGTCGGTCACGTGGGAGGAAGGATCTGCCCGTCACAAGCTTACACCACATTTAACGGATAGAGGCATGATAAGGGAAGACATGAAATACCCCTTCTAGACTCAGTAGAGTTAAATTCAATCCGGAGGAGTCGGAAGTCGGAGTAAGACAGAAAAACGGCATGAAGACTTGGTATTCTCCCTGCTGGCGTGAAGGGCCCCTTTCATAGCATGAGACGCTCGTCGAAGAGAGTAAAACTCGGATCTAAGGACAAGCCTAGCAAACGTACTGGGAGAATTCGAGTTTGTAATTGTTGTTCATCGGTTTTCACTTGGTTAGCGGAGGAGCCGACTTTTCAGCAAACATTTTATCCCCCTCCCCATATCCATCCATCCTTACTATTCCGACAATATCGTGAATACTAACTATGACTACTAACTATGATTACACAAAACATTATGTTAGGGGAGGTTGCAGACAAGGACTTCAATTGAGAAAACTGGACCCTCGAGTACGATCCCCGGTAAGGTAAGGTTTGCTTTCTTGAAATGTAATTTATTAACTGTTGTTTATGTTATCGATGTATCAGCGGTGATAGGAAGAATTAAATAAACACACTAAATTCCTACGGAAATCAAATAGACACAAAGTCTAAGGCGGGGTTAGTTTATCAAACTCGGTAAAAGATACTCAAATAATAATAATTAATAAATCGGAAGATTCTCACCCTTTCTCTAAAAGAATCTATGGGTTACCACACGTAATACATTATCTTCTCTACATATGTGTGCATATTAAGTATGCAAACAGATGTAAAATCTAAAACAAAAAAATACACAACGCAGATTATAGAAATAATGTGAACTAAAATCTTAAATCTTGATTACTGTGAGAAAATCGCAGGGATTTAAGAAGATAGGGTAGGTTTAGCTAGATTATAAGGTATAGGGGTTTAGAAAGCACGAGCCTGAGGTAGAAATAAACCGAAAGGAGGGTTGAGTCAGGCCATCATACCTAGTGGTGTGATCAGTAGGACATAAGGGTAGAATTATGAGCGTGGCTACGAGACAGGAGCTACGAGATTTAAACTACGAGGTAGAAGCTTAGAAAAGTAAATCAGCTAGGTAGGGTTCATCACAATTGGTGTCAAAGCGAAGGGTGGCGGACCATTACAATGTCATGTTCGGCGTCATGGGCAACATGTTCGGCGGCAAACGACTCACGGCCGGGGCCCAGGAGGACGTTGAGAACAAATGAAAACATCGAACTCGCCACAACCAGTTTGCGCGTTAATCCGCGTCAGTCCGTGCGCAAGAGAGCGGCTATCCTAGGGCTTCCAAAAACAATTGTGCACGAAATATTGAAAAAGGACCTTAAATTTCATCCTTTTAAGATTCAAATTGTGCAAGTGCTTAAACCTAATGATTACAATTTACGTAAAATTTGCTGCGAGACAGTGTTAGAGCGATTTCGTACGGTAAACACTATCTTTTGAAGTGATGAAGCCCATTTTTATTTGAAAGGAAATGTAAATAAGCAGAATTTATTTATTTATTTATTTATTGTTGTTATACGCCCGTAGGGGCTTTTACATAGATTAGAAAATAATATTTAAGATATCTAGGATTACACATACATAGAATTTATACCAAAAGTTATAAAAGTGAAAAAACTTTTAAGAATATACAAGTAGTTTTTAAAGAAAAAAAACCACTTGTATAATCTTGTGGAAACCCGTGAAATATTTTAAACAATGTAATATTTAACAATAACATAGAACAAAATATAATATAAACATTACAATAACAAATCAAATCGTTAAATATATTATACCCATGTTACAATAATTTGTAGGATTCAACAAAGTGTTGGTTTAAATTGCATTTTAGAATGTAAAGGGAATCAGCAAATACATCTACAATACCACCAAACTTGTTGCCTAAATAATGCATCCTATTGGTAAGTGAGTGTGATTGATAGTTAGTTGTGTATGTGTTGCAAAAGAATGTTATATTTTGTCTAGTATTCCTTGTCGGTACAAGAAGTTTAATAGTAGAAACGATGGCAGGGCTGTCAATTAGGTTGTTCATAATTCTGTACAATAAAATTAGGTCTGAAATGATTCTTCTGTCAGACAGCGTAATTAAATTTAGTCGATTCATTAAACTTAAATAATTAATGTTTTCTATTTTAATTTTAGAATTGTCGTTATTGGTCACCTAAAGGACAGAACCCACGTTTAAAACATCAACAGGCACTTCACAGGCCCAAAGTGACGGTTTGGTGTGCATTGTTTAGTAGTGGAATAATCGGACCTTTTTTTTTAAATCGTCGAAAGCAAAGCCATTACTGTGAACGGGGTTTCTTATCGGGGCATGCTTAACAATTATTTTTTGCCAAAAATGAGAGAACATCCTGCCTCCAATTCACACACATGGTTCCAGCAAAATGGCGCCATGCCTCACACTGCTAGAGAGACGATGGCGCTACTTCGTGATTTGTTCCCTAAAAAACGATTAGCCGTTTCGGTGACATCCCCTGGCCAAGGGGGTCAACAGATCTCACTCCTATGAACTTTTTTCTGTGGGGGTACCTCAAAAGTAAAGTGTATGAAACCGACCCCGCGACCATCTCTGCACTAAAAGAAAATATCATTCGCGAAGTTAATGGTATCCCGATGTCACTTCTCCAGCGAGTGGCATGAAATACTGAGGCCAGATTCCAAGAGTGTCTCCGACGTGATGGTCTACATTTAGACTAAATATTTTTTAAGAAATAAAATCCGCACTTCTCCTCTTTGTAATAGTTATTGAAATAAATGTGTATCCTAAGTAGTTAATTTTTTATTTAAGTTTTAAATCCTAATTCTGCCACCGGACACCCTGTACTTGGAAAGCACGTACAATATTTGTTTAATCGATGATCTTAATATTCTTTCTCAGTTGCATACAGAAGTAAAAGACTTGAAGCAGACAAATTGTTTTCGAGAAGCAAATAATTATCTTCAGGATTCAGATCTATGTAAATAATAATCTGAACCGGCTAACCGAGTTAATTGAACATTTGGCCAGGAACGGAGAACATTATATTATATTAGCTTTCTGCAAGCTGTCGTCTCTCAGCTTATAAATTACCCTTCATAACTCTGGTCTCCCTTTTCACAACGAAAATAAAACTATTCTCGAGTCTCATCCTGGGTAAGTGAGAGATACATACAAATCTGTTTCAATTTTGACCGATTTCCAACTGTGTGTCCAGACGTGAATTGCTAAGACAGACAAACATCGATGTTTCTCTATGTTGTCAAACAATTATTACTATGAATATGTTCCTATGAGAATAGAGATTCAAAACTGGTAAAAATTGTCAACGCAAGCAACCAGAATTGAAGATACTCTCAACATCGCCCTGTGAAAGACAATCATTCATAATTGAAATGTTACTTCCAATGGTTATCCATTTTTGGTGAACAGCTTTGAATAGCCAGGTATTTACCAAATTTTCTCTTCCTCCATACTCATCTGAACCTCACAACATACTCCTTTTGGAGATGCCATAGTACCCCTAGTTACGGCAGCTGGGGGACTCTTGTGCGGCATTCGCATTAAAAAAAACCGCCTGCGCAAAAAGCAACTTTCTTTATATTGAACAATCAATTACAAAATACAATACATAACAATTTTCTGTCTTATTTTACGTTTGTAAAAGTCACATTTCAAAGCCCTTAGCTCGTGATAGAAATAAACATTTCTATCTGAAAGTAGGTTTATCGGTCCTACAGTCAAAACCTTTCACTTTCGCCGCTCTCGACATTTAAACTAATAACTGTGTAAAAATGTAATAACTTCTTATTAGTAAACATTTGTAAGGGTCATTTCATAAACATTCTCGAGCCCTAGTAGTCCTAAATTCTCTAGTCTTTCAAAATAAATTTCAACTCTACTTTTTCCACTAATCTTCTCATAATCGTAATACTAATAGTACCTACATAAACGTAATACTAACAGATAGGGGTAGCAAATATAAAATCATTCAAAAAATGTCCCCCGCGTGCAAAGCCGCATCTTTAAACTTTCTAATTAAAAAAGTGTGTTTTCTGTACGTATTTGTAAATAATAAAATTAGATAGAGCCTAAGAATTCAAATTGTACAGCACCCTTGAGGTGATTTTTCACAAAAAAGGAGCTCTACAAATTATCCAATATAGCTTTAGACTTTATGTCCGGGTTAAATCTTCCCCACAAGAAAAACTAAACCCTTTCACACACTTTTCCACAAATGACCATCTAGTCAATTCACGCTATGCAATTGCACTACCTTTATAAATATAATAAATACAAAATAATACAAGAACAACATGTCGACCAAATGGGAAAATAATTCACCGACTCCAGATATTTTCATATCAGAGGGTTCGGCTCGGTGGAACTCCTAATTGGACCTATAAATCCTACTGATCCCTCAATATAAATATTTTAAAAAGCTTTTGTTTTCCTACATGTAGGTATTTAAAATGACTGATTTTTGCATTTTTGTATTTAAATTCTTTCACAAATCTAATATGCCTAAATTTTAAAATTTTGATCGGTATAATGCCGGTAGCCGAAATAACAAATGCTAGATAATATTTTGATAGTCTGAGAATGCCAAATTCTTTTAATCTCATTTCCTAAATCTGACTAACTAACTAACCATCACGCCGTTTCCCCGCAGGGGTAGGCAGAGAGGACGGACCGCCAAACAACTCGATCTTGGCACACACTCCTTGCCTCGTTCACATTCATACATCGTCTCATAAATGCTCTCCTAAATCTGTATGTATCTTATTTTCCAGAAACGGATTTTTAATATTACAGGAATTTTGATTAGCGAAATCATTGATACAAGTTTTTTTTTAGATTAATATTATTATTATTATTATAACAGAAAAAGCTGTGCAAAATTCATGAAATCAGAGCGGATGATTTTCTTCCTTGAATCGGCTTTCAGCATTATAAAGATGTGCATGTGTATGTTTTGCATAAACTAACTTTAGATATAAAACTGTCTAAGCAGGTAGGTTATAGGTACCTATTTAGATTTGAATTAGAAATGTTAACATATTGGTCGCCACACGTGTTATTCATTCCGGGGCCTCTTCGAGCGGCCGCAGTGATAAAATATTTCCTAGAAAAACAATGCCGACATTCGCACGGGATATTCGCCCAAAATTCGGTCGTAAATACGCTGAGACATTGTAAGGGAAATAATATTCTGGTGATTTATGGCCTCGGCGTATTATGTTTCATAGTTTGCGCGAAGGAATGATAAACATTGGGCGGGTGCACGCCGCACAGGCGGGTTCCACAGTCTTAGAAAATGATGCGGACTTAACGACGGAGAAATAACACTAATAAACTCAAATAAACTACTGCCTCCCAGAAAAAATAATAATAACATTTGGATGATTTGTATAGCGCCGCTTTTGTGAAAAATCATCTCAAAGGCGTTGTACAAATTATTATGAATTTTTAGGGTCTATGTAATTTTACCATTACAAATAGATACAGAAACATAATACTTACCTGGAAGGTCACTAGGTAGGCCGGATCGGGAGGGACTGATTGAGGAAGATCTGTAGACCTCTCCGGCAGGACTCTCGGAACATCGCCTTGCCCACATTGGTGGGGATTGATTCTTGCGTCCATCGCTCCTGGACACGCTGACCCTCAGATTCCTACCTACCCGTCATACCTTTTTCCTTCCCATGACTTCCTCTCCTACCTTTTCCTAAAAAGACCCTCCACCTAGCATCCCCAAAGATGACATAGGCCCTAAGCGGAATTGTTTTCCTCAGGGCCTCCTGTGTGGAGCTAATGTAAAAAAAAAGAGTTCCCGTCAAAAATTGTTTCTCCCTTCATGTCTTTTCCCATTCGTCTCGTTCCCCTTCCACCTCCTTTTCCCCTCACTTGTTCCCTTCCCCTCACGCGTTCCCCCTCCACCTTCCCCGCCTTCCCTCTCCTCTCCCTCGCGAAATCCCCTCCCGCGATCCCTCACCTCTCCCGCGTTCAATATATTCATTACCGGTACATTCACCTATTGCATTTTTTTACAAATTTTCTATTAAAAATAATCATTTTTGTATATTTTAAGAACAATCAATTCATTTTTTTTTTTTTTAATGCCGGCAACTCGGGCGTTTATTGTAATAATAATCATATACAAACAAGTTAGTAGCCCGCCTCACTAGACTAAGTCTGTTCCGAGGCGGGTACATATATATACATATATATATATATATATATATATATATATATATATATATATATATATATATATATATATATATATATATGTTATGATTAAGGTTTTCACGGGTGTAAGCGGGTAAACCGAGAAAATTGTTCTACATATATATATATATATATATATATACATTAACTTACACACATATACATTTACATATATGTACAATGTACATATGTGTTTATGTATGTACTTAATTTTTTATTTCTAACATACCAGTTTCCGCACTTTTGAAGGCCTTTTCCCAACTCGGAGCTTTGAATAGAATTACCGTGTCATCTGCGTAACTGATTACCTTGTAGTCGATAGATGCCATTTTAATATCGGTAAGTTCATTTATGTAAATGAGAAATAGAAGGGGACCAAGTACACTACCTTGAGGGACGCCATACTTGATTTCTTCCGGATCACTGTAGCATTTATTAAGTTCTACTATTTGTTTTCTATTTTTAGTATAGCTAATAAACCATTCGAGCGGCGGTCCGTTGATACCATTATTTTTACGTTTTTCGTACAGAATATCATGAGAGATAGTATCAAAAGCCTTAGCCAGATCTAGAAAAACTCCGATGACTTTGGATCCTTCATCTGTATTTTTGACAATGTAATTAGTTAATTCGGATATAGCCTGTTCAGTGCTCATTTTAGCTCGAAAACCGAATTGACAATCTGAGAGTAAGTTGTGTTTATCGAGGTAGGATATTAGCCTTTTTTCATTGCTTTTTCCAAAACTTTCGATAATGAATTTAATAGTGAGATAGGTCTGTAGTTAGAAATTAGAGTTTTGTCCCCTGACTTGTGAATTGGAGTTATAATGGCAATTTTTAGTTTATCCGGGACAATCCCTTGGCTGAAGCTTTGATTGAATATGTGTAGAAGAGGTATAACAATAAATTCTCTCAGATCAATCAGAATTTGGTTTGAGATTTTATCCGGGCCAGGAGCGCAATGTGGTTTGAGAGATAAAATAAGGTCGGAAATTTCTGTTTTATTGAGTTTATATATATTAAAAGAGTGTAATGGTTGCTTGGTAGGGCTGTGTTTAGATGAAAGTTTTTTTGCAGTGTGGTGATTGTTGAGAATTTTGCTTGCTAGATTTAGGCCTACGTTGGAAAAATGAGAATTGATATAATTAGCTAGAATGAATGGTTCGTTCTTAGTTTCAAGGATTTCTCCATTAATTGACAGTTTCTTGATATTATTACTCTTCTTGGGTTTTAAATAAGATGCTTCATTAATGACTTTCCAATTTTTTTTTGGATCCGTTCTAGTGTTGGGTAGGACACGATATCAGGATGAGTTTGTATGAGGTACTCAAATATTGAAATGAGGTGTTGAGGTGTCCCACCTCATTTGAGGTGAGGTGTTACAAAATATTTTCGCTTACGGGGGGGGGGCTGGTTTTTTTCCTTCAGCTTGATTTTCTTGGTTCAGAGGTGTTGGTTTTCTAATAAATACCGGGGTGGCGGTACCCATACCCGCCTCCCGTGTCTGTTATTTTTGTAATACGAAAAATGGATATAAAAAAGGCCTACCCCCTCCCCCCTTCACCACCTCTGATCCCCTCCCTGCACCCCCCTCTGATCCCCCCCTCTTATCCCTCCCCCTCCTCAGCAACCCCCTCCACCTCATCTCAACACTGCCTCATCCTCCCTCCCTTGGGAGCTGTTGGGACTCTTGTGCGGTATTTACATAACATATAACAATAAGTAAATAAATAATTTTTTTTTTGGATCAGTTGGTACTGTTGTGCGGTATTCACTTATCAATACATAAATTTACAATAAAAAATATTTAGAATAAAAAAAAAAATTTAAGCAGTTGGGACTGTTGTGCTCATAAATTATTGTTTTGTGTATTCACATAACAATAATTTACAAAAAAAAATATTTAAAAAAAAAATTTTTTCGAGCAGTTGGGACTCTTGTGCTCATAAATTATTGTTTTGTGTATTCACATAACAATAATTTACAATAAAAAAAAATTTCCAAAAAAAAATTTTTTTGGAGCGGTTGGGACTCTTGTGCTCATAAATTATTGTTTTGTGTATTCACATAACAATAATTTACAATAAAAAAAAAATTAAAAAAAAAAAAAATTCGAGCAGTTGGGACTCTTGTGCTCATAAATTATTGTAATGTGTATTCACATAACAATAATTTACAATAAAAAAATATTTAAAAAAAAAATTTTTTTTTGGAGCAGTTGGTACTCTTGTGCGGTATTCACTTAACAATAATTTAGAATAAAAAAATAAAAAATAAAAATTTCGGAGCAGTTGGGACGCTTCTGCAGTATTCACAATATATGAATTGGCTTACCCCATCACCACCTCACGGTTCTAGTACAAAAATGTCATAGAATATACAAACACTTCACGCCTCACAACCTCATACATTTGTCCCAAACTATGCGTGACATGACATGTAGTTTAATACATCAACCACTTCACACCTCACCTCGTATTTGTCCCATACGTGACAACGTGACATGACATGTAGTCCAATACGCCAACCACCTCGAACCTCACCTCATATTTGTCCCGTACATGACATGAATGTAGTCCAACAAAACAAACCACCTCACACCTCATATTTTGTCCCTCCTTCATATTTGTAGTAATACAAATATGAAGGGGGGACAAAGAAAAAGAGTTGGTACAAATACATATTGTGAGGTGGGGGGACATTTTACGTGTTTGTATGGGACATTTGAGGTGCCTCTTGTATGAGGTACTCAACACTAATCCGTTCTGGCATTTTCAATTGCGTTCCTATAAAATTTGAATTTAGCCTGCTTAATTAATTTGTTACATAGATTTCTATATAATAAGTAGTCGTGATTAAGTTTACAGTCATATGGATTTTTATTTACTCTCATGTGCATTGAGTTTCGTTTGTGAATACTCTTTACTAGCCCTGCTGTGATCCATGGTTTAATTTGCAATGTTTTGTGAGCTTTTTTTGTGTGTTTTTATTGTAGTGTGCTTGTTAGTATACTTTTCCATAGTTATTAGTTATTAGGAAAGCATTTAGAGCTTTGTTAGGGTCTTTTTCTTTTAGTGTTGAAGTCCAGGATTCATGACTTATTTCTGCCCTAAGTGATTTGAAGTCTATAACGTATTGTGTGGTGTTTGTAGGCGTTTTCGTTTTATTTTCGAAGTTCGATCTAATGCCGAGTGAAGTAGTGTAGTGATCGGTGACCGTTGTGTGAATAATGGATGAGATGGTTATTTTCTTGGTTTTAACAAAAATGTGATCAATGCAAGAATTGGACTCAAGGCTTGTTCTTGTGGTAGAATTAATAGTTGATTTAAGGCCATAATGACTTAAAAGACTTAGATATTCGTTAGTTTTAGGATTGCAATTCAGAATGTTTATGTTCTATTTCAGATCTCCCGCTAAGATGAGTTGTTGGGTATTTGTGTTATCATTCAGAAGTTTTTGTAGAGAATTTAGGAAAGGTGTAAGATTTTTAAAGCATGGAGGTCTATAAATAGCAAATACAGATAAATCAGATCAAGTGATATTTTTATGCAATTTGTTTCCGTTAAATTTATTTCAGAGATAAAGGGATTCAGCGACTCTGTTACGAAGATAACTATCCCATCATTTTGGTTGAGTTTAGTAGTAGTGTGGAATGTCGAATATCCAGGTAAGTAGATGTCGATAATCTGTCCAGCATTCACTTAAAATTATTATATCAAAGTGGGAGTCGAGGTCTTGTAAAAGAATTGTAAAACTGTCAAAGTTCTTGCGAATGCTTCTAATATTTTGGTATATTATATTTAAAGAGTTATTTGTGTGGAATACTTTGAAATCTTGAGAATTTTTGAATATATGTTCTTCGTGATAGGGTGGTTCAAAATCAATGTTTAGTAGTGAGTTCATTTGTAGGTAATAGATGGAGTTACCTATACAGTAGACAGTTAAAAAGAATGTAACCAATTAGATTATGAGCTGTAAGTCGTTGACATGTTTAACGTTTATTATTTTTGAAGTATGATCAGAGTTTTTTTTGTGAGGATTTTATTATTTTTGAACCAAGTATACATATAATTATTATCTTTAGCTTTTTGTTTAGTCTTCCACAGCAGCTCTTTAAAGTAAGGGGTTAATAGTTCGCCTACAAATATGTTCTTCTCTCTAGCGTTCTTGCGGGAATTCAAGACTCTCTGCTGGGCTTCCTCATCTTGAAGTTGTACTTTGTATCTGTAAGTTCCGCCCTCCATTTTCTGTGTACGATCTTGATAACGGATTATTCTTTTTATCTTCTGTGATTCGACATTAACTTGTATTTCCTTAAATAATCTGTTTATGGTGTCCGGCGGTTCTTCATTAGGGAGGGTAACTAGCCCAGTTGTGGCTCATACTGACCTGTTCAATTTCAGCCAGTCGAGTTTCTAAGTTATTGATTCTGATTTCTTTGTTGTTGTTTGCTTCTTCTAGAATATCTACTTTTTTGTTTATTTGAAGGATTGTGTCAACCTTGGTTGAGATATCATCATATTGCTGGCTTAAAAAATCTACACTTTTTTTCATTTCTAAAATTTCATGTTCTAGATTTTTCTTAATGTTTAGTGTCTCTTGTTCCATTTTTTTGAAGAGTTGCTGCTTTATTTCGTCCATCTTTTTGTCTACATATTTGATAAATTTATCGTAGTGCACTTCACGGGCATCAGTAGGTTGTGGTGTCTCAGTAGGTTTTGATCGTGTTTGCACTTTACTAGAAGTAGCCATTATTAACGTTGTTGTTATTTCGTACTTTGTATGTATTGCGCCAGAATTTGTAAGATCTTCAAATTTCTTTTAACTTATTACACAGTGATTTAAATAAGGATGCAGAAAAAAGGGGAAAAAAACACTTTGGTATTACTAGGATTCGAACCACGGACCTTCGGATCTAAAGGCAGATGCTCTCTCCACTCTGTTACCAGATAGTTGTAAATTATTGGGAGTAATGTGAAATATAAATTTTCTTTGCATAGGTATATTTACGGAGATTATAAAAGGTCAATTTTACTGCTAAGGTTAGTCTTCAAAATTATTTTCACTTATTTCAGAATTAAGTGTTAATTAATCTTCAAAATTATTTTCAAAATGATTTTTAATAATTTTGCAGAAAAAAAAAAAAACACTTTGGTAATACTAGGATTCGAACCGTGGATCTCCGGATCTCTAGGCAGATGTTCTCACCACTCTGATATCAGCTCTTTGTAACTGAGTGAGAATTATGTGTATTATAAATTGTCTTTGCACAGGTATATTAATGGAGATTATAAAAGGTTAATTTTACTGCAACAATATTGACACACTACAAAGTTGATCTAAACACTATAAATCACTGTAAATTTAGAGCGATTAAGTAACACACGTACGGGTTTCACTTCAGGGACACGTTTAACAATGAATTGTATGGATATACTGAATTTTAGACACTAAATTTTGTATAATATTTGTGGAGCAATTTATGACATGCACTCTGTTGGAAATAATGATAAAGAATGAATCCTTGAATGAATTTGGTTCCTAACATAGATAATTATTTAAAATAAATATAATTTTTGATTAGATTCAAAGTGCTTATTCGATTTTGTCAGTAGATACCATTAAATTTATTAATTTAAAGAGTTTATTCTATAAATCAATTTTGATTGAACAATGTTTTGCATAATCTCATTCTCAAATTGTCACATTCTTGACAGTTTTGAGTTTTTGTAATGATTAAAAAAACTTTTCAGATGTATTGTCATAGGTCCCCCACGCAGTATGTGTGCAAACACGTTAAAAAAATACGTTAGCGTAGGTAATACAAGTACACCTACCTCTTCCCTTTCAAAGATTAAGAATGTCAAAATTATAGTCATTGAATTATTTTTAAATTATACGGGTAAATCACCCAATGACGTCCACTTTATCAAATATGTTACTAAATCAATTAAATTCAATAGATAAATACCACCACAAGAGCACCATTTGCTCCCAACCATCTGAAGCCAATGAGACATCCCCAATTGTGGTAGGTATTTTGTGAGGCAGAAGATTGTGTAGAGGGGAAGGAGATGAGTAGGAGGAAGGTGGGGAGTACCTGGCTATTCATTTGTTATTACAAAATGTGACTAAGGCCTTTAAAGCAACTTTTCAATTCTAAATGGTGGTCTTCTACCAGGACGATACTGAGAGTATCTTCCACTCTGGAACGTGCCGCAAATATACCTTATATTATTTTAAATTATTAAAATGTGAAATAATACAAACCAATCGAATAAAATTTTCTTGAGCACACCTGGATTGGAACCCACAACCTTCGGACTAAGGGCTGTCACTTATGGAGAAACAATTTATTAAACTTCTGAACAAAATCAATATTTTTCTGATTCGACATGTCGCAAATTACTCTAAAACTTGACAGGTCGTGAGCCGCTACCATGGCAACCTGTCATCATGGCAACTGAAACGCGACGGCCGCGGCGACCAGCACTGCTAATCACCTTGTCGCCCTTAGATGGCCTTACCACTCAATTTATCTATAATTTTTTTTTGTTTGTTTCACGAAAATAATTTAATAGTATCAAAAATAAAATGAAAAAATTCGCAAAATCACCGTATAAAGTGCGTAAATTAACACTATCATTATTTTTATTATATTTAGGAGAATGTTATCTTTATATTTTTCGAATTTCGAATATCCTCTTTTGCTAAAAGGGTCGACTCAGCCACTGCGACAAAAAATCACAACCAAGCCGTATTTTTATGTTGTCCCTTATAGAGCTTTTTTCTGATGCGCAAAAATATCATCAGGGGCCGGGTTTATATGGAGGAGCTTTTTATCTGTCCTCTAATGCGGCCTGGTTAGCATCTGGAATCTATTAAGGGACATTATGAGTCGGGCTTCCCCTCCACAACTCGACTACTTACCATATTCCATAGCAGACATACGTTCATACGTTGTACCTACTGTACAGTGTATACGTACAGTCATTCCAGGAACCTGAAAGGAGGAAGACTGAATGGGACATTTTAGTAATGTTACGACCTCAAATGACTACACGATAAGAATTTTTCGTCTTATTTTGATGAAGAACATAATAATAATAATAATTGGATAATTTGATATCATCTCAAGGCCCCTGTACATATTTGACTTTCTAAGCTCTATCGAAAGTCATCTATTGAATTTGGCAGCCATCTCTGGTCTGGAGTCCGAAAATACCTTAAAAAACCCTCGACTCTATTCAGAAAGGAGCTGTCCGTTTGATAGATTCTTCTATCTTAACAAACGGATTGCAATCTTTAGATCACACAGGTGGGAGACCTGTCCTTGTTTTACCGGTATTTCAAACGGAAGATGCTCTGAGGAAACAGCGTAATTGATTCCTTCGTTACTAGTGCACAGTCGGGAAACAAGCCAAACGTGCATTAAACATTTGTATACAGTTGATATTTGTCAATGAGAATTTGTCTTTCCTACGACACGTTCTTGAGTTCAAATAAAATGCAACACGAGTATCTTCAAGAGCCATCTTCACTCCTTCATTTCCACAAAAGTACGCTCCACACAGCAACCCCAAAGATGACATAGGCCCTAAGGGAAATTATTTTCCTCTGGGCCCACTGTGTGCCTACTAAAAATAAAAATAAAATATTATAATACATACCTTAGTTAGATCATGTTAAAGAACCGTGATTATAGAAGTGTACATTGTATGACACCATGTTTGATTGTCGATAAAGCAAGGAGACCCTCCATTGACTGTCTCCGTGGTTGAGTAATTGAGATCCTCAGCTATGAATCCGGCGGACTTGGTTTCGATTCCGGGCGTGCGCAAGTAAATTGTATTTGATTAATTTATGTTATTTCACAGTTGAATAATAAAAAATAATATATAGTACCAATATGCATATTTGCTTGTTTTTTCTTTCCCGAGACATAAATACTTTCAGTATTGTCTGATGATAGATCACTATTCATAATCGAAACGTTGAAAATGCTTTAATCCTGGGTTGTGACCAGATCTGAATAGCTAGATACTTCTCAACCTACTTTTCCCATCTTCTTTCCGTACCTACTACAATCAGTCTCACAACATACCCCAATTTGAATTGCCATAGTCTCACTGGTTACGCTAGATACTCACATGAAAAAGTCATAGAGATGTGTGTTATGGTAACACTCGATAATACACGTAATTCTATAATATATTTATTTGTCTTTGCAGAAATAAGTATTGTTTTATTAATTACACCACATTATAACGGCGAGCACAAGTTTATGATTGAAACATCAAACCACCAAATTACTATAACTAACTTCTTGATGATCTCGCTAAGCAGTGAGCAGAGGTGTTATTAAAAAGAGGACTTCCGCTTTCACCAGCGACCAAACTAAACGATCTCCGCTCCCCAGTATCTCGTCTCATCGTATTTCATTACTGGGTGATTTATTTGGCGTGAAGATGTCATACGCTGCAAGTGTTGGCCGGAGACAGATATCACAGTATCATTGCGGAGTGCAGCTAGAGACAGACAACGTTTTATGTCTTCTTTATATATAAAAATGAATGTTTCTTTGTTTGGCCCGTATGCGTTTCTATACTAATCATCCGATTGCAATGAAACTTTGGTGAGATGTTGTGCACATGCCCGCGAAGGTTTCTGCTTATATTGGTGAGCTCTGGCGTAATGAACTTATTTCATTCATCCGATTGCGATGAAACTTTGGTGATTCCTTGTGCTCACACCCCCGAAGGTCCCTGTGTATAATGGTGGGCTTTGGCGTTATGATTTGTATAAAAATGTACAATAAATGAAAAATAGTTTTGAAAAATATGTGTTTCATGTAGTTAGCGGTAGGGAGGGGAGGAGGATGGGGAAATATTAATAATAACAATTGGTTAATTTGAATAGCGCCGTATTTGTGAAAAATCACCTCACTGTTCCTAGGCTTTATATAATTTTATTATTTACAAACAGATAGGTACAGAAATCATACCTACAAACTTGGCAAGTCACTACACATAAACACACATTTATTAAAAAGTTTATGTTTGGAGAAGATACGACTTTGCGCGCAGAGGACACTATATTAAAAACACTGGACATCGTAATATTTTACATTTGCCATCTTACCCTCCATTTAGAAGATTAGTGGCAAAAGAAGAGTTGATATTTAATCTAAAGGACTCCAGATACTAATATCTACAGCCTGTATGTCGAACGAATATCTACAGCTCATATGTTAAACTAATATCTACGAACTTCATAGTGTTGACTAATATCTACAGAGCTAAGGTCGGACGAATATTTATGACGGTCCCAGTGTTGACTAATAAATATCCACAGAGCGTAGGTTGCACTAATATCTACAGAGCGTAGGTTGGACTAATCAGCTAAATGTGTCCAATAGTCCGATATTAGGGATTTTTACATACATACTTACATAAATACAGTTTTTTAAACTGCATACGCAATATTACGTTATTCCAATTTGCTATACATAATTGCAAATCCAACCTCTGCCAGTGCTGTAGATATTCGTCAACACTTTGGTTCTCATAGATATTAGTCAGCAGCAGTCAGAGCTGTAGATATTCGTCAACACTTTGGTTCTCATAGATATTAGTTCGATTTTTTCAGTTTTTGGAGTTCTTGTAGATATTAGTAGACGCCTCCATCTAAAGGATTGGAGAATTTAGGGCTATTCAGATACGGAGAATTTTTGTGATTAGAAATTTTCAGTCGATTGGCTTTTTTTACACATTTGTTAGACAGAATACGTAAAAAAAACGGAAAACAGAATATTGAAGCAGGAAAGATTAAAGAATTGCGTAATTGAGTAACTATTAGTTTTGACTTGTGCGGAAAATTCATTTTATACAGAAACATATTCCCAAATTTTCCCAGCAATTCTCTAGTGCAATCACAAAAAACAAAATAAAATAGACCATTAACCAACAACCGAAACGATGAAATGATTTACTCGTTACATTATTCACACATTAAGTCGCCGAATCTCTATAACTTACTTGCCAAATGATGTGTCGCCTTGTACCAGTGGCGCTTGCTGTAGCTTGCTTGCAGATCAAAGTCCCCGCGGTCCATTTCCACCGGCATCTGCGACGGTTCCTCTCTGGCACCCGCCTGATGCTGCGGACGCGTGTGAGATGATGGACCATCACTCATCACTCTTTACTCCTCACTCCTGTCCTCTCTCTGTTGGTGTCGGCTTGCAGCTTGCGGCTTGTTACCCGCGGAGCAGGCATGCGTGAAATAACAACATGCTGGATGAAAGAAGTGGACATGAAAGATGTTTGATGAATTGAATCAGTTTTTATTTGACTTTATAATATTTTTAAAAGCAAGTACCTGAACCGTAAAAAGCTAACCACGACGGATAAAAGACTCAAAAAATTCGTAGCCAACTCAAAATTCGCCTCTTGAAACAGTCGTATAAATTTTATTATTAAACTTGTCTTCGCGGTTGATACGGAATATTTCTTAGTCAACCAGTTAGGATTTGTGAACCACGTTGTATTTGGATATCTTTCGTACTACGCCATATTCATATTTATATTAATGCTGACTATCAATGCTGCCAATCAAAGAAAAATTATTTTTGCCATATAAAACAATAATTTATATATAAAGTGAATGTATTATTGACGAGTTTGAACCTGTATTTATATCAGAAGAACATGAAAAGAAACGTATTAGAATAATTGCACTTAGGGAACGTACCCATACTACGTGACCAACTTTTTGCAATTTTTAACCCCCCCCCCGGTGACCAAAAACCTAAGCACTCCGCCGCTCATTTGTAGCAAGCGTTGTATTTTGAAGACCCCCCGCCCCCTAAACGTGTCACGTAGTATGGGTACGTTCCCTTACCCGTTAGACAAACCCTGCTTGACATACTATCCACTAAAACCTAGGATGTATATCTAAATGATGATGACACGTAGCTTCCGCAGCTTGTACCTCAGCCTCAGTATCAGTAGTACCGGGAATAATTCGAATTAGGTACATTTGAATTTATTTAATAAGGTTGGTACATCGCCCTTCAGAACGACTGCACCAAATTGGATAATTCTTTTTTTTTTGAGTTCGTTATTGTCAGGACAAGGTTTGTATAAAACTACTGGTGAGCTCTGGCATTATGAAATTTGAGCACTATGAAATTTGTATTAAAAAAAATGCAATACGTGGCACTCGAGCTGTTTGAAAATTGAATGTACCGGGTATTGAAGTCGGGAGGAGGGAGGGAAACCCGTGAGGAGGAGGGGAACTCGGGAGGGGGGTTCGCGGGACCGGGGAAGGTGGAAGAGGCGGAGTGAGAACGCGAGAGGGGAAGAAGAGGCAGAAAAGGAACGGGATGAATGAGAAAGGACACGCAGGGAGAAACAATTTCTTTATTAAATGGCATAGCAACGCATGCCGGGAACCAACTAGTTTTTCATAAAAACGGCGCTCTACAAATTATCCAAATATTATTAAAATTCTAAATTAAAAAATAATAATATTCTCTATTATTTTTATCATCAAATGTGTCACAAAGATGTTATTTATATTTTAAAACACCAAAATAATAATATTTTGAGTAAAGCATTTGACTACCAAATAATTTCTGAAAACAACGATCATTAAAAAATCATTTCACCGTTAACAAGCTACCCCACTGTAAACTAAACACCGAATATCGCCGACGAAATGTAAATACATAAATTACTTCACTCAAAACAATTCTAAAAATACTTAATTAAGAAATCAAAATATAAATACTGCACGCAGAGTCAAAGCAGACACGCTCCGGTCTTAAAAATATGACGTCTGCTTTTTTAAAGTGACAAATTATGTTTGGAAATAAATGGCTCGTAATGTGTCGGAGGTGACGGTGAATCCCAAGCAAAGCGTAAATCCTCAAGAGAGATTCATTCACTAAAACAGACTGTAGATATACACTCCAACTCTGAGTCTGACTAACGATTATTCAAAGCATTTTGATTCAGAAGTTTAAGGCGATCCAATAGTCCAGGAAAAAATCGAAATTGGAATTCATGCCCATACTTGAGAAAAAGCTTTTGGAAAGGTTGGAAAAGGTATTTGAGAATTTTTTTACAGGTTGATTTCGTAAAGGCCTGTAAAAAACATTAACTCCTTTTTTACGCATTGTTTATTGTAATAACAAAGAAATTTAAAATTGATTTCAGAGACGCGGAGCCTAACGTCTATTCCCCGTTCCGTCCGGGAGAGAACTGATGGATGATGAAAAAATGGGTCTGGCTAGTATGTAGTCTTTGGGTGGACGGCATAGGGTTCACTTTGAAAATCCAAAAACGTCGACCGCCGGCCGTATTGTAAAATAACAACCCGAAAATAAATACTTTATTTTATTTTGTGAAGTTCGGGCGTAAATACCATTTTTTTGCGATTATTATAAAAGAAACTGAATTTGCCACTTTAAACAGTAAAACTATATCCGAAAAGAGGTTTATAAGTAGGAGAGTGTGCACTTGAAAGTGATTTTTTATTTACCTAATACTTTATTTTTTTCTAGGCTTATTAAAAGCATGAAGAGATGTGGGAAGGGGGGGGGGAGAGGGGAAGGTGGCAAGGGGGAGGGGGGAGGGGAGGAAGGAGGGATGATGGAAGGGGAAGGGGAGGGGGAGGGATGGCGGAAGTGTGGGGGGGGTAGGGGGAGGGGGTGGAGTAGGTAGAGTGGGAACCCCCCTTACACCATGCGAGCGAAGCCGCGGGAAAAGGCTAGTATAGAATAAATATGAAACGTTATCTTTCAAATGCCGATTACATGAACATTTTAGGTCATACGATTTGCAACTTGAATACTTCAAAATTAATGCACTGAAAATTAGAAGGCAATTGACTGCTAAAATATTTCACAACCGTCTTGATACTACATCGTGTCTTGAAATAAATGTTCCCAATTCTTATTGTTATTTTTTTACATAAGTTTCACATAGGAGGCTCTGAGGAAAATAATTTCCCTCACGGCCTATGTCATCTTTGGGGGTGCTGTGTGGAGGGTCTTTTATGGAAAGGAAGGAGAGGAAGTTCTGGGAAAGAAAATAGCATGAGAGTGGGTAGGAATCTGGGGGTCAGTGTGTCCAGGAGCGAAGGACTTATTAATCCATTCCTCCCACTGCGGTGCAAGGCGATGTTCCGAGGCGATTTTGGAGAATTCAAATGGACTTTCTCTATTCCAACCATTTTCTCCCGATCCGGCCTGCCATGCAGCTGGTGAGCAGACGCATCCACCGCTAAGACCCGGATAAACTTCACCCCGTGAACCCGGGCACTCCTGCTAAATCACCAAACGTAGCGAACTACTGGGTGACCTACGGCAGGGGTTTTCGTTATCCAATAAATGGTTACCCATACATTTAACAATAAAATCGCCTAGATTACAACCCTCTGACCCAAATGCGTCGACTTATCTGTCTTATCTCTCGTGTCTCTTGTGTCCCTTGCGTGTCTTTGTATTACTTGTCATTTGTGAGTCTTTCTCTTGTGTCTCTTTTATGGATTTTTAATTGTATTTTATTTGTTTCTTTATCTTTATTTAAATTATGCAAATATGTAATTTGTCTTATTAGATTTAATTGTTTACAGTTTTATAACTGTTCGTGTATTAACTGAGTTTTTATAACTGGATTGTTCTCATGTGAGTTAGAACATCTGCAAAAACCCAGAATAAATAAATAGTATAAACCATAACATTCTGTAGAAAGTTGATTCGATTAGTCATCCACGTATTTCCTTTGAATAATGTAATTCCTAGTGACACGCGTCGCGGCGCCTAAATTCTGTCAAAGCTTATTTGGTTTATTCAAAACCGACGGCGGCGCTCCGACTTGAATTCAATGCTAATTCTAATTGCGCCACAGTCAAAGGAAGCTGGCATTCAAATTCTATCTTTATTTCTACAAATACTGTGACAAGTAAAAAGGTTCTAATCAAGATGCTATAAGCATTACAATCGGTTCAAAAAGTGTTTGAGAAATGAGTATATGTTTTTCTTCTCTTGTGCCTAGTTTTTCTCAAGGGGGACGCGTTGCTATCGCTACTTTCCCATAGATGGCATTAGTAATCTAGGATATAATAATGATAATTGCTTGAAGTTGTTTCTGTCATCTTGAGGCATGTTTTGAATATTATTTCCTTAAAACGATATTATTTTCAAATTCATTTATCGTTATTATAATACAATTTTTTTATATTAAAAAAAGATATTCCCAAAAAGTTACGAATAACCCGACACTATTTGAAAATCTCCTCGCGAGAAATTACAGGATATTATTTTAGTAAATTTAATTATCTAATAAATAACGCTTTATTGAAAATGGAAATAGCGCACACCTTTAACCACTTGGACCCATAAGCTTGTTTTCAACATTACCTCCAACATTATCAGACATATAATGACATATGAGACGTACCTGATTTATTGAAAAACACGGAATCTGACATGACGAATGGTTGTCAAGACACCTAAAAAATAAATAAATGAAAGACACATTTCAAACATGGAATTAAAATAATTTTCTCATAAAAATATTATATTATAAGTAGATACTTTATCACTTGTCTGAATTGTTGACGCACCAGTTCCATTATTGAATTTGTTTGTGTAAATACCCTACAAGAGTCCCAAATGTTCCTTACCACCTAGAGCCAGTGAGACTAAGGTATTTTGGGAGTATATTGGGAGGCTGACGGTATTGCTGTGGAGAGGAAGGAGATGGGGAAGAAAATGGTGGGGTGAAAAATACCTGGCTATTCAGATCTAGTCACCCATCACGGCTAAAGCCATTTCAAACAACGTTTCAATTCTGAATGGTGGTCTTACACCAGGGTGTTACTAAGAGTATCTTCTTTCCACTTTGGAAAAAACATTTTTTTTTGTACATTAACTCCACACAGGAGGCCCTGATGAAAATAATTTCCCTCAGGGCGTATGTCATCTGGGATGCTGTGTGGAGGGTCTTTTTGAGGAGAGGAAGGAATGAACATTGGTCCTGAAGAGACCCATGTTGTAGGAAGGAGGAAACACAGAGGCCGACAAATCATTCCACAGCCGAGCTGTTGAACAAAAGAACGAGTCGAAGAAACGACCCGTTCTCATGTGTAACCGTGTACAAATGTTGGGCGTGTTTCCCGACTATGCACCGGTGCCGAAGGGATCAATGATGCTAGTTCCTCGGAGCATCTTCCATTGTAATACCGGTAGAATAAGGATAGCATTCCCACCCGACGCCTGTGCTCTAAAGATTGCAATCCATATCTATTAAACGGACCGCCCGTTTCTGCACAGAGTCGCAGGTATTTTTCAGGTATTTTGGAGCTCCAGACCACAGGTGACTGCCAAATTCAACCGTGGGGCGCACTTGTGATTTGTACAGGGTTAACAGTTGTATGCTATTAAAGTATCTGCGGGCCCTGTACAGTACGCCCCGATATAAAAGTTAAAATGATTTTCTGTTAAAATATTATATTACACAATTAATCATATCCATTTAAAATTAGACTTAAATTCAAAACAAATTTGAGTTCATTGAATTAGAGTTGCAATCACATACTCAAAACCGAAATAAATACGTTTGATGCTATTACGTATTTGGTTATACTTTGAAAAAAAAAAAATCAGTTTTTATGAGATTTTTTTAAACTTAGCAAACATAGGTACTTTGTGGCATCATTAACATCTCGTCCTGATGAAGATAACATTGTTATTGAAACATGTTGAATGTTGACATTGATAATTATATAGTGTTTTAAACAAAGTGATTTGATTTTCATTATATAAGTTTTTTTAATGGTTTACAAGATTTTATGCATGACACAAAGGGTAACAATTATTACTTGTCTTAAACATTAGTTTATCAATTAAAAATAATAATTAATATTGGACGAGTTAAAAGTATTTCACCAAAAAATGTAGACATAATTTGTCTCGACGCCACCTAGTGGGAAATTGAGCACTTACAATGCCTTTCCCATATAAAAATAAAGTCGGTTGTTTGCAGGTGAAAAAATGTAATAAGCAGTAATTGTTGAATGAATCACTGGTATATATTGAATTATTTGGCGGGTAAGAGATAAGCCGACGTAGCTCAGTCGTAGAGCACTTGACTGGAAATCAGAAGGACGCAGGTTCGAGTCCCGTCGTCGGCGGCATGTATCTTTTCTCGGGAGATTTTTTCAATGTAGACGATTGTTTCAGGCTAATAATTATTAATTATTATAAGCAATAACTGTCAGCCTGAAACACTCATTTACATTGAAAAATCTTCCGAGAAAAGATACTTGCCGCAAACGGGACTTGAACCCGTGTCCTTCTGATTGCCGGTCGGATGCTCTGACCACTGAGCTATGGCGGCTTATCTAATACCCGCCAATAATTCAATATATACTGGTGTTTCATTCAACAATTACTGATTATTACATTTTTCCACCTGAAAACAACCAACTTTATTTTTGTGAGGGAGGTATTGTTAGTACTAAATCTCTCGCTAGGTGGCGTCGATTATTGCTTATAATAATTGTTACCCTCTGTGCTATGCATAAAAATCTTGTCTTAAACGTTAGTTTATAAATTAAAAATAATAATTAATATTTAACAAGTTAAAAGTATTTCACCAAAAAATGTAGACATAATTTGTCTCGACGCCACCTAGCGAGGGATTTAGTCTTGCTTTCTTATTACTTATAATAATAGGCCACTTGCATGGATTTCATAACGACTTGGAAAAAATCATGTGGATAGATCTTTTTACTAAGATTACGTAAATGTCAGCAAAAATTGTTAGATATGTACAGTTTTTTTTTATTATTTTTAAATAAATAAATCCATTATTTGGGCTCGTGACGTCACTACATGAAAATGTCCCGTCTCCGAAAATGTTCCTATTAATTTTGTAAAATTCCACACTAATTTATTTTTTTATATGGCATCACTTTGATTTCAGGCGAATTTTTTAATTCGTTCACTAGATTTATTGTTCGTTCTCTGCGAACTTATCATTTGGTTCGACTTTTTGACAGATGTTCTGAAGAGAACCCCGTACATTTAATGATATACGGGGTTCTCTTCAGAACGTGAAGAGGATGTCGGTACGTGTTTTAGAGGTATAATGATTATAGTGCTGATTTTAACAAAATAAAATTTTATAATATTCTTATTATTATAATAATTTACAAGTACAAGAATATTACATTGAATTTAGTAATATAGACGCTGTACATTATAATGATTTATGATCAATAATATGGATCAAGGAAAAAAAATATTTATGAGATGTAATATTTTTGGTATGCCTCGTTATTCTCCTGTGCCATTCGTGTGGAAAGCGTTCTTTTTTTAAATGATTTTCGGCTATGTAATTATCGTTTTTTCACACCTATAAAATTATGTCCCGTCTTTCCGGTTTATAAAAAATGGTCTGATTTTTCGGATTGAAATTTTCAAAAAATCCCCAGGGTTTCAAAAATACGATTAAAAAAAAAAAAAAAACAGAATGTCTTAGAATATTTGCCTGAACCGGAAAAAAAATTAAAAAAATGTTATCCAAGTGGCCTATTGCTTGAATATGAAATATTCACACTAAAAATACTTTTAAATGTTCCATGTAACTTTGTTGGTGGATATTTTATTATTCAAAAATAGAAAGAGAAGAAAGTTTAAAAAAACTGTTGGAAATACCCACGTTTATTTATTTACATTTAGTTATTAAATTTATTCAAAACAAATGTAACAATTCATTAATTAAAGTAGGTACCTATGTATTATTTGTGTGTTTAGAGGAGCGTGGGCCACGTGCTGCCGGGGGTTAGCGAGAGATTACAGAGGCAGGGGCAGTGGCTGGGTGTCACTGGGGCAATAAGGTGAGGCGCGTGGCTTCACAATTACCTTAATACTAACTACTAACAACCCCCGAGGACATTGGGGGATATTGTTACAGGATCAAAATTAGTTGTCAAGAATCCATTTTATAGAAAGTAATATCTTTTATAGAAAATCCATTTTTATGAGGTGAAATCTTCTTTTACATCGTTGTGATTTGAAACTTGAAATGAAAAAGCGACACTTAAATGAGAAAAACACATATACATATTTATAATATTTAGCCTGCGAGAGATTGAGATAGAATAATCGATCTCTTTTTTGTGCGGTGCTTCGTAGCCTACCCACTCTTGTCTTGTCTACTTTAGTTTTCTGAAGGTTTCACTTCTATCATATTTTTTAAATGAAACAACACTAAAAAGAAAGGAAACAAAAACATCTACAGTATTTAGCCTGCGAGAGAATGAGATAGAATGAAATCCTTGCGCATTGGTCACTTTGATTATAAGCTCACTTTTCAAGGCTCCTATTGGTTGAGATTGTGTGGTTAGAGTTTCACTTCTACCGTGTGTGAACTGTACTCGATTTTTTTTATTGTCTTACATTAGCTCCACAGAGAAGGCGCTGAGAAAAATAATTCCTCTCGAGGCCCATGTCATCATTGGGGATGCGGTGTGTAGTGTATTTTTAGGTAAAGAAGGAGAAGAATTTCTGGGAAGAAAAAAGGTATCAGGGGTGGGTAGGAATCTAGGGGTCATTGTGTCCAGGAGTGACGAACTTATGAATCCATCCCTCTCAACACGGTCCAAGGGGGGTGTTCCGAGAGAGTCCTGCTCAATCTGTCTCTCCCGATAATGTTGAAAACCAGTTAATATCAGTTAATTTTCATAACAAGTTAATGTCAATCTTCAGAAAATTTGTTAATTTAAAAAAAAAAAATCTTAATATTAGGTCCTCGTATATGAAATTGGCGTTTTGTATGGGAGGAACATGAAGTCGATTTTTTTTTTAATATAATATATTTATTTAATCAAAGTATGTAGCATTGCTATCTATGCACTTTTGCTATCTCATGGGTAGTTCATCGATCCCTTTACTAAAAAAAACCATTCGGATGGGAATCAATAAAATCTTTGAAGGCGGTTTGGACTGCCCCATCGGAGTTGAATTTTTTCCCTTGCAAGAAGTTATCCAAATTTCGAAAAAAATGGTAATCTGTTGGGGCAAGGTCCGGAGAGTACGGTGGATGTCTTAGACATTCCAATTGAAGCTCCTCTAATTTGGTAGCCGTCTGTTGTGCAGTGTGTGATCTAGCATTCTAATCGCGTTTGTTGATTTGCTTCACTCAATTCGTGAGGTACCCACCTTTCAAGCTTTTTCACCTTCCCAATTTGTTCAAGTGAATTAAAACAGTTTTATCGCTAACACCGCAGCCTGCAGCTAACTCGGACGTGGTTTGCGATGGGTCCGCTTCCACAATAGCCTTCAATTCATTATCATCTTTGGTCTCCAGCCGTCCACGGGGCTTGTTCTGCAGGTCGAAATTTGCAGAACAAAAACGTTGGAACCAAAAACGCATTGTGTTTTCTTTTGCGGCACCGTCGCCATACACATCATTAATCCTTCGAGCCGTTTCTGCAGCACTGGTGCCACGGTGGAACTCGTACTCGTAAATAACGTGATGTTTCAAGTTTTCCATTTTGTAAACTAAGTGACGCAAAGAAAAAAAAACAATTAAGGAAAAAATAAATGAATTATTATTTTCGAAACACAAATACACGAGTAAATAGCTGTATAAATTTGAATTTGGAATTCCTAACCAAAGAGAAGATATTTGAGATCAAAGTTGCCAGTACGGCAAAACGCCAATTTCATATGTAAGGACCTAATATTAACAATAAATTAATTGTTTATTTTCAGGAAATTTGCTGCAATTCACCCCGCTATCCCCAATTCCCAAAATACTATCAAATAAGATACATAGCGCAAAACCGAGTGTGCCAGTCTGTGAACACAGATCAAAGCCCCGCGTGTGTATGATAATGAGCCCGATTGATTGGCTAATAGAAACACGGGACGACTGCGACTGTATCCATCCACTTCCACCTCTGCCAACTCCACCAACTCCACCGCCTCCGCTGAGCCGGAATGATCGCTCAAAGGACCGCGGCGGGGGCGGCCGGGGGAAAATTGCCCTGAATTTGCATCACAAACCGTCGCGAAATAATTATTAACGGGCTACAATTGTGTCAAGAGAAGTGGCGTATCAATTAAACGTGCTGCTTAGGGAACAAACACAATAAACAATATAATAAAAATTAAATACGTACAAGGTGTAACAGCACGTACTGAAGGATTTGACCAGCAACTCCTGAGCCTATTTGGAGTAATAAATTAGTAAGTAGTTGAGTAGGAGTAGATGTCATTTTGCTATCACATGATTTTTCCATCACACGTCGCAACTAAGTAGTCGGGTATAGCCGATCGGATCACGTGATAAACACTCCATCTCATTTCAGCAGCACGATAACACATGAAACCGCGCGCGAGTCATGTGATCCCGTCGTGACGTGTAGGAATGCGATCAGTGGCGACGTATAAATGAAATCTACATTTTTTATGCCAAATATGTTCAGGAACGGCTGGTTACAATCCTTCGGGTACGTGCTATAAAAAAAGCTAGATAAAACTTGCCGGGTTACGAATCTTCTTCTTTGTGTGCCCTATCAGCTTCCTTCGACGATGGCGATCACTTTTGAAAATGTCTCTCTGTCTTGCGCTGCCCGGAATAGCTCCTCCACACTTCTAATGCCAGTCCACTCTCGTACATTTCGCAGCCAAGACATTTGTCTCCTACCAGGCCCTCGGCGACCCTCTATCTTGCCTTTCAATATTAAATGGAGCAAGTGATACTTCTCCCCTCGAAGTATATGACCCAGATATGAAATTTTTCTGATTTTTATTAATGTAAGCAGTTCTCTATCTGCTCTAGCCCGCCTGAGAATTTCTTTGTTGGTGATCATGTCAGCTATGGGACTTTGAACATTCCTCGGTGAAAGCTCATTTCAAAAGCCTCTAACCTGTTCATGGTATTTAGGGAACGTACCCATACTACTTGACCAACTTTTTGCAATTTTTAACCCTCCCCCCCCCCTCCCGGTGACCAAAACCTAAGCAACCCGCCGCTCATTTGTACCGAGCGTAACATTTTGCAGACCCCCCCCCCCCCTAAACGTGTCACGTAGTATGGGTACGTTCCCTTACCTTCAAGGTATTTTCTTTTAACATTTTAGCATTCTCTGCCTTAGTTTTAAACTGATATTATCATAATAACCTGAAAATATTTGAAAAATTACGATCTTTTTGTCCACTCGGCTACTAACCTAAATTAATTTATTAAACATTCTTTGGTTTTTTCTTTCCTCTTCGTCTTTCCTTCTACTTCACAACATTCCCCAATCAATGGAGGCGTAATCCCCCTGAGGGGAATTATTTTTCTCGTGGCCTGCTCTGTGTGGAGCTAATGTAAAAAAATCATTTAACTATATTTTACCCTAAATCGTCGACTTCCCATTAAAGTTTATTTCATTTTACATTCCTTGATTTCACATTATTTATTGGGCGGGAAGGTCCAACTAAAAGGATTGCCCCGGACCGAGAGCTTGGCGTCACGCCACTGGTAACTTGACAAATTTGCGATGTGGGGCATTGCTTAAACTACCGTGATTACACGGGGAAATGATTGTATTTTGTTACAAAAGTGTACAAGCAAATGAGGCGTTGGTCCTACTCTTGTTTGATATGCAAAACACCATAATCACCTCTCCTCGCACATGACTGCAACATCATTCTTTATTAATATTTGGCATGTGTAATATTAAGTAATTGGATACGAGTTATTAGTAGGAACCGAATCATTGTAAAATCATTTCTAAAAAGGCGAGTAGGTAGCAGTGGCGATCCGTGAGTTTTCAGTGAGCCATGAGTTTGAAAAATACGCCATTACTGATGTTATTGTATCTGAAAATGATTTTTTTTTCAAAATTTCAACTTTTTGTATGAAGATCTTTCAGTATATGGATGCGGCGCATCCCTTGACTGAATTTCTTTATAAAAAAAAATTGAAATTTTCAATAAAAATAAATTAATTTCAGCTACAACAACGTCAATAACGTCAATTTTTTCAATCTTAGCTCTCTAGCTCACTGAAAACTCACGGACAGACTGGTAGATAGGTATGTAATTTTTTTTCAATGTTACTTGACGTTATCAACTCATTACTTGCGTTTTCATAATTTATGCAAAATAATTATTTCGGTTGTGATTTCATATGTAGGTATGTCTTGTAACTCCGGTTCAATGAACTTTTGATTTTTTTTTTTACATTAACTCCACACAGGAGACCTTGAGGAAAATAATTTCCCTCAGGGTCTATGTCATTTGGGATGCTGTGTGGAGGGTCTTTTTGAGGAGAGGAAGGAATGAACATTGGACTTGAAGAGACCCATGTTGTAAGAAGGAGGAAACACAGAGGCCCGCAAATCATTCCACAGCCGGGCTGTTGAACACAAGAACGAGTCGAAGAAACGACCCGTTCTCATGTGACAAATGTCAAATGTGTACAAATGTTGGGCACGCGTTTGGCGTGTTTCCCGACTATGCACCGGCGCCGAAGGGATCAATGATGCTAGTTCCTCGGAGCATCTTCCATTGTAATGCCGGTAGAACAAGGATAGCATTCCCATAAAGATTGGAGAATCTATCAAACGGACCGCCCGTTTCTGCCCAGAGTCGAGGGTATTTTTCAGGTATTTGGAGCTCCAGACCAGAGGTGGCTGCCAAATTCAACCGTGGGACGCACTTGTGATTTGTACAAGGTTAGCAGTTGTGTACTATTAAAGTATCTGCGGGCCCTGTACAGTACGCCCAGTTTCTGTGAGGCTAACTTTACTCTGGCTTCGATGGAGCCCCCATACCTGAGCTGGTCACTTAGGGTCACACCAAGCATATCAATGGAGGGCCTGTTCGGAAGATTGCTTCCGTTGAAAGAGACTAGATTTTCATTTCGATCCGTTTTAGACGTAATCAGACAAGATTGGGTCTGTGAAACATTAAATTCAACGAGATTATTTTTTGATATGAATTTATGATTTGAATTCGAATGTCAATTTTCAAAATTGGAAGTGTTTTTTTGGAGATACGGATTAAAACTAAACACTTGTAATATTTTTTGATTAAATTCTGCATCATGGACATCACTTCATGATGCAATTTTCATATTTATTTTTGTATTATATGTATTTGGAATAGTGGACAATATTAGTTACTCTCAAACGAAACTTTGAAAAAGAATAATCCGCAAAAGGGAATACATAAAAATAGCAGCCAATAAGCAGCGTTAAGAAAATAAAGATAATGTCGGTAGTTCTTAGTCGAAGTATGATACAATTAAATATGACCGAAGGGGATAAGGTCGAATTAGCTGTATATTTTCGTTATTTGTTTTTGGGGTGTTACGCCGTGTTGTGCTACCTCCTTCTTTAGCCAACGTTTCGGACAGCGTTGCAGTGTCTAACATCAGGGCAGATCCGGCAGATTTATACACATCTGAAGAAGGAGGAGGTAGCACAACACGGCATAACACCCCAAAAACAAATAGCGAAAATACTTTTGGCCGTGAAAATCTAAAAACGTATCTAGCTGTTGGTATATTGTTCTACTCTAAGGGTAGAGCAGAGCCCCGGCAAAGCTGAGGTCCTGGATTCAATTCGTAGAATATTTTGAAGTAAAACTTCTTTACGCACGCTTGACTTGGGGAGTAAGCTGGTGAATGTGTGACGAGAGCGTTACGAAAAGGGTGATCGGGCAAGGCGAATGGTCGGGCCTTTACGCACGCTTGACTTGGGGAGTAAGCTGTTGAATGCGTTACGAGAGCGTTATGAAAAGTGTAATCGGGCGAGGCGAACGGGAGTTGAGGGGGAGATATAAGTTAGTGAAATTTTACTTCAGTCGTGTGGTCTAAAGCACACTCTTCATTTTTAATATTGCGACATCGAATGCCCACTTCTACTTCTATCTATTCTTCTTCTTCGTATGGTAGAGGAGAGTCGTGAGATTCTGAAATTATTCAGCCAGTCGGCGGCATCGGGAATTACATACCTACTTGATTCAACACAGATGTGACATAGGGAAAACTGACGAAGGGCATAAAAGTATTCATACAGTTCTCTTTAAAATTGACGTAATCGTCCACATTATCCTTTCAAATTTTCCCACAAAAGATGTGGTATACAAAAATAGAACTAGATTTTAAAGCTTATTAACTGACGGAAAACTGGACTTTACTGTTTTTAATAAGTAAATTATGAATTTGATGAGCTTTAAATGTGTTTTAGACGTGTCCTGGGGTCACGTTTTGAGTTACAAAGTGGCGCTTAAATGCATTGCATCCATGAAATACAATATGCAAAATGTGGAGAGAGATTTCTTCGCAGTAATTTATTGGTCTCCTTTCTCCGCAGGCACAAGCCAGTGCCAACTATTTAGTTCTCCACGGTCCATTGTGCAAAAATTCAATAAGACACGACTCATTTACTACAAAATATACTTTACAAGCTAAAACCAAAATGGGCCAGTCAAATTATTGATGAATGATGGTTCAATTAAGCGAGCGACAAGGTTTGTATGCAGATGTTTTGTGGTCTGGTGTGGCTTCATTTGTTTGTTTTAGTTTCAAGATTGGTTCTTTTAATGTAGGGAGTAATTGCGTTCCTCGGATTGGACTTTAGGTAGATGGACAGTTAGGTTAAGATGAAGCCATAGTAAATAATGCAAAATCGTACAAAATCATATGTTTTTGTTTTGAAAATTTGATGGCTTAGAAGTATTATAGATGCTGTAACATATCTATTTCATGAGCAGGTACTGCTCAAAATAGGTACCGTTTATTGTCTATGCTTTATTTATTTTTCTTTTTTTTTTAACTTTGTTGGTTGGCGAAACTGCAAGGAGACCGGAAACGTCATTCGAGGAAAGATGGCGGGGGAGATCACGTAATTTTTTGAGGCGGGAGGAGATTTTTGAGGAGAAGTTTGGTTGTAAAAAGATTCTAGTGCAATGTAGCCTAGAAAGTTATTTATTTTTCGTTCTGTGAGTGTGGGACGACTTAAATGGCATAGAAGCCTTATTTTTTTGTTGAATTCCTCGCCGGATGCCGGGAGATTGCTGTATCCGCATGCGGAAGAAAATTTCAACGGTAATCAACGGGGATGTATTGATTACTTGGCTGTTCCTTGGCCGGTGGGATTTTTACACGCCGCTTGATGGGTGTAGATCCGCCGTGTGCCTGATTGTTGGGTGGAATCCCTTTAAATGAAGCAGCTTTGCGACTCTTGAAGACTGCGCCGACGTTGCTGTTCCTTGGCCGGTGGGATTTTTACACGCCGCTTGATGGGTGTAGATCCGCCGTGTGCCTGATTGTTGGGTGGAATCCCTTTAAATGAAGCAGCTTTGCGACTCTTGAAGACTGCGCCGACGTTGCTGTTCCTTGGCCGGTGGGATTTTTACACGCCGCTTGATGGGTGTAGATCAGCTGTGGATTTCCTTGAAACTGGTGGCCCCATGACGTGCTGGACGGTGTCTAGGGGTTGGCTGTCGTCGTTTGCAAGAGTGTCACGACTATCACGGCGACGGGACGTGTGCGGAATTAATAATTAAACGTAATTAGCTGACTCTCTCTTTCTACCACAGTTAATAGTTGCTCAAGGTATTTATGTATTGTTTACTTTTCCTTGGTTCAATTTTTCTCTTGCAAAATGCAATAAACTTAACATTAATTTTCACTAGTAAAACCAGCGTTTTTTATATGCATGACCTCAAAATCCTTTTCTCCACTATCGTGCGAAGGAGATCTTCTTGCTCTGGGAAGACAGCGGTCGGATGACAAAAGGTATAGGTACCTACACTAAATGCTATTACCTTAAATAATAATTCACATTACATTTGGCGCCCAACGTGGGAAGGGATTCCACCCAACAATCAGGCACACGGCGGATCTACACCCATCAAGCGGCGTGTAAAAATCCCACCGGCCAAGGAACAGCAACGTCGGCGCAGTCTTCAAGAGTCGCAAAGCTGCTTCATTTAAAGGGATTCCACCCAACAATCAGGCACACGGCGGATCTACACCCATCAAGCGGCGTGTAAAAATCCCACCGGCCAAGGAACAGCCAAGTAATCAATACATCCCCGTTGATTACCGTTGAAATTTTCTTCCGCATGCGGATACAGCAATCTCCCGGCATCCGGCGAGGAATTCAACAAAAAAATAAGGCTTCTATGCCATTTAAGTCGTCCCACACTCACAGAACGAAAAATAAATAACTTTCTAGGCTACATTGCACTAGAATCTTTTTACAACCAAACTTCTCCTCAAAAATCTCCTCCCGCCTCAAAAAATTACGTGATCTCCCCCGCCATCTTTCCTCGAATGACGTTTCCGGTCTCCTTGCAGTTTCGCCAACCAACAAAGTTAAAAAAAAAAGAAAAATATATAAAGCATAGACAATAAACGGTACCTATTTTGAGCAGTACCTGCTCATGAAATAGATATGTTACAATGCTTCAATTAAATACTGCGTGTAGAACACACCTTGGCCCTTAAAAATATCGGTCATTTTTATTATAAGGCTTTTAATAAGCCTATAAAAAAATAAAGAATAAGATCTATAAAAACACTTTCAAGTCCAAAGTCTCCTATTTATAAACCCCTTTTCGGATTTGGTTTTATTGTATAATGTGGCAAATTTAGTTTCTTTTTTAATAATCGAAAAAAAAATGATATTTTCGCCCGAACTTCACATAATAAAATAAAATAAGCATTTTCTCGTTGTTATTTTTGACATCAATCAATACGGGCCGCACTCTACGAATTTGGGTTCTTAAGTGACCCTTATGGCATGGGCACAAGAACCATGCACTGGGCAAACCTATTTCGTATCAGTCACGCCCCAACAGTCGTGTGACTTCGCGTCGCTTAGTTTCGTGAAATCAATTTTAAATTTCAGTTTCCTTACAATAAACAATGCGTAAAACAGGAATTAATATTTTTTTCAGGCCTTTACGAAATCAACCTGTAAAAAAAAAACTCAAATACCTTTTTCCAACCTTTCCAAAAGATTTTTCTCAAGTATTTTTAAACTCCTCCCATAAAGGGCGTGAGTTCTGATTCCGATTTTTTTCCTGAACTATTGGATCGCCTTAAGCGATAAAATGTGATGTATGTTTATTAATTTAGAATAAGAAGGTGTATAAAAGGTGGAAGAAGGAATCGGAGACATCCAGGGCCGTCTCCGCACTGCGTTTGGGGACTCTTTTTGACAGCCAAAAACATACAGGAAAAAAATGCGTGTTTGAACCCCGGCAAGTCTAAGGTAAGGCAGCAGATCGTGAAGTGCCTCAGGCGCATCATGATCGGCCTGATTTTACGATTAGTCTGCGACATATATAAATTTATCTGTTTTCTAATATAATTATAGGAAGGAATATAAGGAAGGACCTTGTCCGAAAGGCGTGCAAGATGGATCGGCCATGTAATACGAGAAGAAGGCCTCGTGCATGTCATAATGGAGGGTTTGACCGAGGGGACAAACTCTAGGGGACGCCCACGCCGAGAGTACTTGGAGGACCTGCTGGTGGACGGGCGCTGCTCATCATAATATGCAGACTTCAAAAGAGCCGCACAAGACAGGGAAGAATGGAAGAGAAAAATAGAGGAAATTGCTGCAAACCAATCCCAGGATTGAAACCTGAGAGAGAGAGAGAGAATATAATTACTTGTATTAACATACTTTCTGTACCTACTCATATTTTACAATGGCACTACTCCAAAATTCAAACACGAAAAATGTTTTCTCTATTGTGTTGGGTAGTAGTTCCGTTAAAAATAAATTAATGTATTGTAATTAGTTTTAAGAACCGTGTGTTTTACTTTAAATCTGTATATGTATGTTTTTTTTTAAATAAAAAAAAAACTAACTAATTAACCAACCATCACTCCGTTTCTTGCAGGGGTAGGCGGAAATGACGGACCGTCGAACAACTCGGTCTTGGCATACACTCCTTGCTTAATTTACATTCATAAATCGTCTCATACATACTTTTCCATTATTCTGACTCTTGACATGGCGCGACTCAAGTGTCTGATTCATTTTTGTGCCATGTCTTCCTCGGCCGTCCCCGACTTCTTCTACCACTCACATTTGCATCATATATTCTGACTACACTCCTTTCTTCATTCATATGCTCTATCATGCCATCAGGTTAAAATATCTAAGGAGGCGTCTACTAATATCTACAGGAATTCCAAAAACTGAAAAAATCGAGCTAATATCTATGAGAATCAAAGTGTTGACGAATATCTACAGCTCAAACTGTTGATTAATATCTATGAGAACCTAAGTGTTGACGAATATCTACAGCACTGGCAGAGGTTGGATTTGCAATTGTGTATAGCATATTGGAATAACGTAATATTGCGTATGCAGTTTAAAAAACTTAATTTATGTAAGTATGTATGTAAAAATCCCTAATATCGGACTATTGGACACATTTAGCTGATTAGTCCAACCTATGCTCTGTAGATATTAGTTCAACCTATGCTCTGTAGATATTAATCAACACTCTGAAGTTCGTAGATATTAGTTCAACATATGAGCTGTAGATATTCGTCAGACATACAGGCTGTAGATATTAGTATCTGGAGTCATATCTAAGCGTCCCTTTCTTAATCTTACTTATTACGTTTTCATCAGACTTGCATTGTTTTCGGATCTCCACATTTCTCACACGATCATGCATGCTTTTACCACACATACGCCTCAGGGATATCGTTAATACAGCAGTTAGGTTGGGTTCATTTCCTAGATGCGACCGAATATTTTTCTGATATGTATTTAGATTTTCACAGCCAAAAATATTTTCAAAAATAAAAAAAATCAAATAACAAGAATATTCTCTTGAACCTTCTGTTTTAAATTTTCGTTTTTTAAAGTCATTTATTAGTCATTATTCTCCATAACTTTAATACTTAACACAAAAAAATATTCTTAATTTAGCAGTAGCGTGCAGAAATTCCAACAGCATCATAATTACCTTTATTTATCAACAGTTCCAAAACATCAGGTATCATATTTCCTTCCTTTAATAACCTCCACACGTGTTGAACTACCGAGATCCGAGCCGTGAGGTGTTTCCTTTCACTGCAAGTATTTGGCCAAGGTCCCTGCACCGGGGCACAACCCTAATCCCTATTCCCTCTATACTGTAGCTGGTAGTGCTGTGGCCAAAACCTGACACTACCCCCTTTCCCTAATGATGACAAAATTGAGATTATAATTATGGCATAAGGGTGTAATTATTTATTGGAGCATTGGATAAAATAAAAAAAAATATGGTGTCATTTTTGTGAGAATTACAGACACTTACTTGGTGAACGTTGGATACAGGATTGTCTATTATAATAATATTACAATATTAATTAATACCTAGGTAGGTACTTATATACATGTTAACATTCGACAAATAATTTACCAAAGAGATTTTTCCACTTAGGTTAGTGATAGGTTTCTGTTATGATACTTTTCGGTTGCTGTTAGGTTACTCTTAGGTTATTGTGAGATTATTGTTGGATTCTATTAGGTTACTGCTAGGTTACTATTAGTTTATTGTTAGGATACTATTAGGTCACTATACCTAAGGATAATGTTAGGTTATTGTTAAGGTATTATTAGATCACTGTTAGGTTATTGTTAGGTTAATATTAGGTTACTGTTAGTTCACTGTTGGGTTAAAGTTGGGTTAATGTTAGGTTACTGTTGGGTTACTGTTAGGTTACTCTTAGGTTATTGTGAGATTATTGTTGGTTTCTATTACTGTTAGGTTATTATTAGGTTACTATTAGTTCACTGTTATATTAATATCAGGGTAGGTACTGTTAGGTTATTGTTAGGTTACTTTTGGATTACAGTTGGGTTAATGTTAGGTTACAGTTGGGTTACTGTTGGATTACTTTTAGGCTACCGTTGAGTTACTGTAAGGTTACTATCAGTTGGATGGGTTCCTGTTAGGTTACTTATACCTAGGTTTATCTTAGGTTAAGCTACAAAGCTACTATATCAGTTCATTATTTTCAGTTCTGTAGGTATGTTTTGCCCACGGCACCTAATTATACCATGCACTCGTTACTCTTATGTTTTTACTCCCTTTAGAATAAATGTAAAACATGTGTTTTATATTTAGTTGATTACATTATAAGAAATAAGTAAAAAATAAATAAATGAGTGAGTTAATAAATGATCAAGTTTCTTCTTGCATGGTTCACAGTTTTAAAAATCTGATGTATAAAAGTTTCAAAGACGTGAGCAGGCATTTTCAGCTTACAATAGAATCTATGTGATACAGATATTTTATTTTTTCTTATCTTATATCTAAAGACATACTTTTCACATCGATTAATCAACTACGATGAATAGAAACGTCAATTTATAATCCTACAGCATCAATAGCCATCCCGAGAGGCGCAAGTTAGACTCATAACCCGCCGTGACATGATGAGCTTCATCATTGATTGGAATGTGTGTCGTGTGTCGTGTGTCGGGTCCGCCCATCGCCACGTGGGCGGCTCGGCTGGGCGGGGCCGGGTCACGTGGCACGAGGAACATTCCAGAGATGTTGCGGAACATGCCCAGAAACCTAGAAGAGGTGGAGATTCTTTTGAGATGCATAGTGCAGCCTCTCCAACATTCACACCAGCTGAAAAGTGATTAAAAACATTAATGCGCTTATTTGAATCCGTAAAAAAACTAGCCAATTGTAAAATCTAAACAATTTTTTAATCTTGACTAAAAATTAAATCATCAACAAAGGTGGTAATAATTTTCCAACAACTCACCAAAATCTAAATTAAAAGTTCTCTAATCCCATTACTTCACATATTACATAATTTCTTTTTAATGAATTAATACATTTTCCTCTTCTTTACCATTGGTGAGCATTTCTTAGAAGCTCTTCGCCGCTTTGTGCAGTAATGACTTCTATGAAGTCCTATAGTAGATACTCTTTTGCGCGTACATTTTAATCATCCTTTTTTAAATATTTTTTCAAAATACTTATTAATAAAATTATTTTTTATCATCATTGTGTTTTATATAGGGTGTTAAGGGACCTATCTAACTTACTTTTACCAATGATTCCTGACATTGTTTGGAGTAAAAAATGTACATGAAATTTTGGTCTCCGGTGACATTTTTTATGTTTTTTTTTAAACTAAAAACATTAAAAAATCAGGAGGTATTGGATAGTTATGAGCGGGGAATTGGTCGGTTTCTCGACTGGCTGACCAGTGAGGACGTATTGTGAAAGAATTTATTTTTTGTTTGATTTTTAAGAAAAATGATTTGAAAAAGAAATTTCTCAGGAATTTGTCATCATTGGAGATGGATGGGTCAAAAGATTTGAAAATGAAAAATAAAATTTTCAGGGCCTGTATCATCTTTGGGGATGCTGTGTGAAGGGCCTTTTTAAGGAAAGGAAGGAGGGGAAGTTGAGAAAGAAAAAGGTTTGAGAGGTGAGTGGGGTGGCGGCTCGTGACTTTTGGGTGTGCTAGAGTGCTGATATTAAAAAAAATGGCTTTATTGATGTTGTTGTAGCCGAAAAAAAATTTTTTTTTTTTTGGAAATCAGTTTTTTGTATGAAAAATTTCAGAAAGTTTCAGTTTGGCGGTGCGCCGCACCGATTTCCTGAAAAATCTTCATACATTTCGCATACGACAACATCCATGATGCCATTTTTTTTAATATTAGCACCCTAGCACACCCAAAAGCCACGAGCCGCCACCTCAGGTGAGTAGGAATCTGAGGGTCAATGTGTCCGGGAGTGACGGGCGTATGAATCCATCTCGTCATTTTTTTTTTAGTATTATGTCGTTTTGCGCTTCCTGCTTCTCTAGCCAACGTTTCGGACAGCGTTGCAGTGCCTATCATCAGGGCAGATGTGATTTTCACCAAGGTTTACATGTAGGTACGCAGATACTGAAAATACTTTAGATTCGCCGTGGAATTATATCGTTGAGTTTATTGTTAACAAAACACAGTCGATTAAAATCATTTTAAAAACCAACTGTTTGATTAAATCGTGCACAACTAACTGTCAACGCCTTCTTCAATTCAACAATTCTATTCATTCTAAAGAACATTAATTTGCATACGACGAAAAATAACGTTATCAAGCCAAGTGGAAATCGCTCTGCGGCGGCTCTATCAGAAAGTTCTCTCGAGCCGATGATTTGATTTGTTTATTTATCCCGTCTTTTGTTCTAGCAAATCGAACCGTTAAACAATAAACACGGCCAAAACAAAACCCGTTTATTATTATTTTATTAAAATCTCGTACTTAGGTACCTGAATCAAATAATAAATCGAATTATGAACGCTCGTAGGAACGCCTTTGTTTGTGGTTGACAAAGGAAAAGTTGGAATTTGTCGTGAGGTGAGCAAAGCGCTGCCAATTATTTTTAATTGAGTATAACGCACTTCGGCGATCTATTGTTGTATTGTTTAAGAGCTTTTCAATGCGATTAATAGATGGCATTTTGTTTTGATATGTTTATCGGTTGATACCTAGATACTTTATTTATTTCTATTAACTTGTTAGACACTGGTATTTTGAATGGTGCAAAAATCGTGGTGGGTATCTTAAAAGTTTTAGGTCGTTTGAGTTGGTAACACTTGTGAAAATTTAACATTGTAGGTACAACGGACAATCGCATTATTGATGCCATCGATAGATTAGATAATTAGACAAACATACTCATTTTGACTGTCTGTCTGTGATTGTAACTCTGGTTCATTGAACGCGTTTTTATTTTGGAATTGGAACTGATTGGCGCATAGTGTTACTAATTTAGACAACCGGTATAGTACCTACCTACCTATAATATAATGCCTCAACAGAAAGTTACTTTAACTGTCATTTTCAAACTTTGAATTGATGTGTCTAGAATTCAGACAATCCCGTGGTTTCGTACATTCCAAATATGAGCAACGCAAAGCTTTACCCATGTTTTCGGTTGCTTATTAGGTAGATGAACCGTTTATGAATCATCTACATCGATGTTGGATATTGTGAGGTTGTGTGAAACGTTGGATCAAGTAAGAATAAGCGACTAACCTACCCCTAAAAATGAGCAAAGATTTTTCTAAATATTTTTAACATTTTCGTTATTTGTTTTTGGGGTGTTATGCCGTGTTAAAACGATGTCCGAAACGTTGGCTAAAGAAGGAGGTAGCGCAACACAGCATAACACCCCGAAAACAAATAATGAAAATGCTTTTGGCCGTGAAAAATTTAACATTGTTTTAAATTCTACCCTCGTAAGTATTTAGGTAGGTAGGTACAATCTTTCTTAAATGGTTTTAAATTTTACCCAAGTAAGTATTTAGGTAGGTACCTACCTACTTATCTATGAATTTTGGCTGTACATTACCTATGGTGTTTTTAATTTTTCTGTGTGTTTATTTTCAATTTTTCTTACCACGAATCAAGCACAGTAATTTTTTTTTTCAATATCTAAATTTTTACAACCATGACCCCTCCTAACACATTGTATTAGTATTTTTTACAGCAAGTAAAAATGTAATTCATTAATTCATAATACATTCTGATGGCTGAGTATTTATGTCTAACTAGCTTGGCTTCGCTCGCATGGTATTAGGGGGGTTCTCACTCCGCCTCCACTCACTTCTCACTCGCTCAAAATGTATATGCGCGTTAATCTTTTAAACTACGCAACGGATTTTCATACGGTTTTCACCAATAGATAGAGTGATTGAAGAGTAATGTTTATATGTATAATACATGTAAATTATATTAGAGAAAAGCCGAGAAATTCAAAGAAAACATATTTTTGTGCGATTTTAAACGGCTGGCGGCCGTAGGTACTATAGTCACTTTTGAAATTCGTTCTACGGAAGAAATTGGAAAATAGATGTCTTAGAGTAAGTAGGTATTTGATTTTCCCTTTTCAAATATCCAGTGTTGCATTGCAAGCATTGTATAATTAGTGGCGAGTTAATTAAACCAACCAACCTACCAATGGTTATGCCTCGGGGGAGAATGACCTCACTATTAAACCTTTCTTCTGAAATTGACATTTTTCAATCGAATCATTTTACAATCATTTCAAGAGCGAAATAAAGATATTCTTTAGTACCTGTCATTATTAATGTACCTATATAATTAATGTATTACACTATTAACTAAAAATTGTGAAATGTAATTGGATATATAATATGTTAACTGTTTTTCATAATAAATAAATAAATTAGTTTATATGTATAATACATGCTTATTACAGTAGAGAAAAGCCGATAAATTCAAATATTCAATTCAGGCAGCGGGCAGTGGGCAGATGGCAAGCGGGTGGTGTGGATTTTATAAAGATTGGGTAATGGCGTTGTGTTTCGTTAGCCACAGCAACGTGTGGCCGGGTCTGCTAGTTATTAATATAATATTAATTTATTAATAATAGGATAGATTCAACTAAAGAAATAATATTAGTTAAATGAATTGTAGGTTCCCCCAAATCATTGGATTTGGGGGAACCTACAAATTTGAAACACGCACCCACAGTAGTCCTACGGTAGAGTACCTACATCACTGTACAAACACGAATCTAAAATAATTCTACTTAGGTATCTACCTAAATTTTCTACCAATATGCACTCGATTCCCCAATTTTTATCTAAAAAGGGGCAAACATTTTAGTTTTACTGTCGGAAATAAATGACGTCAATAAATTTGATAGGAGAATAGATTTATTTGTAAGCATTTTATTTGGAAACCCACAGCTTGCGTATGTAATATATTTAGCCTCGAACATCTGTCACGGGAACCAGGAGCACAGAGAGCCAAGTGGGCGGGTCACATCCCTCTGAATGGACCAAAAAACCAAACAGCCAACATTCTACCCCGCTAGGTACCTAACTTCCATCGAATATTGTCGTTTATTATACATTTATCGTGTAGGTTAGAAGGGCACGTGGTAAATGTATAAATCATTCATGTCAGAGAAAAAAATATTGGTCACAATGGATAAAAGAAAAGTTTTTCTCATTTCGAACGTATTCTGTCAGAAGGTCACAATATTTCCACTTTGCAATAAAATCCAAAACGAATCGAAAAACTAAAAACTGTTTTTGAAAGGTTGTGCAAAACGCTTTCAAAGTGTCACGGTGTTTGTGGTCGCACTCCTCCGAAACTGCTTGACCGATTTTTAAGCAATTTTTTATGTATATTTGGTAGGTATGAGAATTGGTTTTAAAGTATATATCATACCGCTAGGTGATTAGGGTGTCCCTATCCAGAAAAAAAATCTATTCTTTTGACAATTTTTTTGTTTGTATTTTTTTTATTAAGCATCAAAAAATACCTATAACCCCAAATTTTAACCCGCCTACTCCAACCCTCCTATTTTTTAATCGCGATTTTAGTATTTTTGTGTGAACAAATTTAACCATCTTTCGCATTTTAAACAGAACGATATTATTATGTTGTTGAATGACAGATGGCGCTACATCCGCCTCATCGCACTTTCATCCATACATGCGTAAGACATTCACGAGAAGCGTCGCGTCATTTTGATATTTCATTCGGCATAATGTTCTCGCGGTGGCAAACCGTCGAGCTAATTTGTGTTGGCTGATGGACTGACAAAAAACATCGTACATTCAATTGCTCTTCGAAATTAATATTGATTTTCTTTATTGCATTTTCCTACTTTAGTTGGTGTTTTTTTGTTTTATCGGCGGTCATCGCCTACAGCGCACCATTATTCTTTCTGTCATAGATCCCATCCCCACACACTTACAAAACATTCGTTATTTTTTATTTAACAACCAAAATATTCACTAGAAATAATTTATATGGCGTTCTGCCATAAGATAAGTTAATTTGATAATGCTAGTATTTTGAATAACCAAATTAACTTATCTTTCAGTCCCATTCTAAATATTTTTCCAATTAACCGCTCTGTTCTTTCCGGAAATCCCCTAATTACCCCCACCCCTTTGCTTACCTCCCACTCAAACACCTGATTTGTATATCTGTCAACATTCTGTATCGTAGTTTAGTTATAATATTCTCCTGGCGAAGGAAGGGTGCTTCCGAAACCGGTAGAGTGTGTATAAAATAAAAGTGGTCTACAACAAATTTATAATATGTGTTTTATATTGTGAACTTAATTAATGTTGAAACCTATCTTATTTTATAATAATATCTATGTGATATATATATCTATAACCATAAAATAAATGTTTTTCTTACTCTCACGAGCAAATTTTAAAAATTTAATTATAATTTTTTTTATTATATATTTTATCTTATTAGAGGTAAAGTCACAAGGAGAAAATTAGCAATTGATTTTAATTTGGCTACACCACACACGTACAAACCGATAAAATTTAGATTTTCGATTTCCCGAAAATAAATTAATACATCCATATTTTAAAAAGAAAGGATTTTTAAAATCCATTTTTAATATTTTATAGCGATAGCAGAGCTCGAAGACATTTTAAACTCAGAATTACCTTTACCGCCATCTATTGTCCAGAAGCCACACTAACAGATTTGTGAAGTAAAGAATATGCACGGGTCAAATCTTTTGCTCTATTACTAAACTTGTGCAGGCCAATGAAAAATAACGGGTTATTATAATTGTAGGATTGATAATGACATAATATTGGTAATATATAAATGCCCTTAAAAAAACTGATTTTACCAGTGAGATTATCGCTAAATAAATACACATTTCAAATATAAATCCGAACTCCAGTAGGTATTCAATGTTCCAGAGTTACAGACAGACACATAAATTAGCATTTTTAATGACAATGGTTTGGAGTTTGCGTAAATTAATCAAATTGGTTAGTTTTGTCTTACTTAAATTAATTTATTTGATGCCAATAGTATTGAGAAAAAAATACCAATTATTTTAACCAAGCAGTATTTATATTTGTGTGCGATGATTTCTGATGAATGTATTCCTTACTTTACTAAATTACAATGTTTTTTAACACAGGCTGAGTTTTCCTTATTTGTTTTTGGGGTGTTATGCCGTGTTGCGCTACCTCTTTCTTTAGCCAACGTTTCGAACATCGTTGAAGTGTCCATCATCAGGGCAGATCCGGTAGATGTGTTGTATATTTCAAAGTTGTTATTCAAGTACCTTGTACTGTGAGACAACCGGCCCATGATGACATAATAACAGAACTTGAATGGAACTTTCGCAGATCTTGAATTTTAACTAAAAGTTGAACTATTCATATTTTGTGAAACAAGCCATCTTGATGATTATTATTTGGACAATAATTAAATAATAATAATTAGATGAAATATAAATAAATTTCATTATTATTATTAATAATAAAATATAATCATATTTGATGCCAATTGACCGAAGACACAATACAAGTAGGTACCTATACTTCATCGGGATCTTCCCAATTATGCCGATCACGGAAATTTGAAATGCTGAATTTTGAAAACGACAAAGTATATAAAGCCTATATTATGCTTCCTTCGATAAAAATATTAATTGTTCAGGAGAGCGAAAAGTTGTTTATTTAAAAAAAAACGTGCATCCTGTTTCTGTAGACCTATATCTTGAAAATTTTCTTTTTTAACAGTAGGTATTTAAATTATTTTTAATTTTTCAGAAAAAAAATCCACGTATAGTAATAGAAATCGTAAAAGACGCACTTATTTTCCTAGAAATATTTCGACGAGAAAAAAGAAATGGAGAAAAATGACATATTTAACTCATTTTTGAACTTATTGTCCTTTACGCAGCATTTCAAATTTCCGTGGTCGATGTCCTCTGCATGCAAACGGTACACAAATTTCTGTAATAAATAATAAATAATGTTAATCTCTAGTGACCTCCCAGGTAAATATGGGCTTGTATATTTTCTGCCGCGTTCATTGATCAAATGCATTGTACGTAAATATAGTTTTGTATTAGTGATCGACAAACCGGTGGATGCAATCTTTTAGCCATAAATTGTTATAATTGTTTGTCAATTGTCTAGTCCGTAGTTAGAAGTAAGATTATAGAAATATATTATAAATTTGTACAGCGTCCTTGAGGTGATTTTTTAACTAAAACGGCGCTATACGAATCATCTAAATATTATTTTATTATTATTATTATTCTTACTCGAAAAAGCTAGTATTATTCTTTTATTCATTTAATTTATTTATTTATTTATACTGGGTTTTTACAGGTTGTTCAAACACATGTGAGAACAACCCAGTTATAAAAACTCAGTTAATTATACAAATAAGACAAAGTAAAAATTTATATACAATCAATTAGCCAAACAATACAACGATTAATTTTGGAACAGTTAAAATAAAAATCAGATAAAATAAAACAAGAAACAGTTAGAAATAGAAAATTATTAAAATTCAAAGTGTAGGTACCTACTCAAATAACAATTATTAAAGAGAGGCAAGATAAGAGACATAACTAATTATTTTATTGTAAAGACACAAATGATAGATACATAATAAATTAGCACATATTTTTCAGCAATCGCAGAGCACTCTTTTTGAATCCATATAAATTATTATCGACAAAAATATCTACTTCATCACACTCTACCTTATTATACAGTCGACACATTTGGGTCAGAGAACTACGAGTAAAATAGGCGATATTGTTTTTAAATGCATTCAGGTGAAATATATTATAGCGTCTTAACCTTCCGTCAGGCGCAATGCAATTCATAACACGATCGGGCGCATTTCTTCTGTGAGATTAAATCACAGAAAAACAGACAAAATAGATTTTTTTGCTCAATTTAATTGTATTCGTGTTCCAAGGGTCATATAAAAGAAATATAAAAGCATATAACAAAAAATAAAGATAACTGTGTAAAAATCATACAACGTAAATAAAATCAGCAAAGGTACTTATAAAAAAATTTCATGACTTTGTGTGGTAAAACTTAAAAAAAAATAGGTAGGTAACATAACAGAATACCATAAAATAACATTGTGGCTGGTCAAGAATAAAAAAAGTAAATAAAGAGATAGGTTACAATGTTAAGTTTTAAGATTTTCACGGCCAAAAGCATTTTCGTTATTTGTTTTTGGGGTGTTATGCCGTGTTGCGCTACACGCTACAGCGCAACATGGCATAACACCCCAAAAACAAATAATGAAAAAAGGTTACAATGTTATTCAAGAGACTTCAGACTGGAACGCAGTACTTACACATCAGGCACAATTCATCTCACAGATTACTGCATACCTAGCAGCGACCCACAAACGGAAGCTCTGTGAGTGGTGGGGAAGGAGAAAAAGTCAGGAGGACACGCCCCTAGATCGGCGATATTAGCCCTTTGGCATAAAAATAACAGATCAGGTCATCTCACTGATTAGTTGCGCCTGACGAAAGGTTAAACAATGGGAATTGGGAACATTTATATCAATGTTGCTAAGACACAATGAAGTATCAAGTCAGGGCCGGATCTACGAAATCTGGCGCCCTGTGCAGTAGGTACCGATGGCGCCCCCCCCCCCTACATTTTTATTTTGATGAAAAATTCGTCCACCCCAATTTTTATTTTTAATTATTATTTTTTTTTTTTTTACACTAATTTATCAAATAAAATCAAGACATATAAAGGGTGTAACTTTTCCAAGTGACCTGGCGGTAGCTCTCACACTCGTTTTTTTTAAAGAGTGAATCGCCAGGAGCCCTATACTCTCTGAATCTATTGGGTAAACATAAAATTATGGTGCTATTTTAATTATTTTAGGAAAAACTCTTTTTGCAAGTTATGCTTTAAAATAATACAACGAATTGTTTGTTTGTGCCCTTACCATGATTTAAAATATAGGTTCCGAGACAATGCGGGTGGTTTCGCTGAACTAGGTCCATTAGACATTCTTGAGATTTACTGCGTTTATGTATATACCCAACGCGAATATTAATAGAAAAAGTAAATACAAATACGTTCTCATGGCAACGTACAACACAAGAATAGCATCTACAGCTTCTGACTAATAAGAATATAACCTCAAATTTGTACCTTGCATTTCCACTGTGTTGAGCGAACAAACACCATACAAACACTTAACACTGACGTATGGTATCAACGGCTTACGAAAGACGCTTACACTGACACCGTAAAATAATAGATCCAACAAATCTAATAGATATTAATTATACATTTAACGAGCTTTAAATAATATGTCAAATCAATGATCTGCAATGATCAAACTGTCAACACGTAACACGTTGCAACCTGCAAATACTGCAAACCGTGCGATGGTTTTGTTAATGGAATTTACTGAAGATTTCATAAGAAAATTGTATTTAACTACCTTCTCCTAGAGACTTAAATCGTACAAAATATAACAATAGCGAGTGTACGCTAACTAAAATTGTCAGCATTTTGAAAGGCGGTCGGTTTGTTTGTTCTCTTGAACAAAAATACCGCGCTGTGATTGGTTATTGAATTTGGATCGCACCCATTCGTCGTAAAAGACGGTAAAAGATATATGGAAAAATAGATCTTACGTTTAAACTAAATATATGGAATTTTTAAGAAAATTCTGTAACTGACTATAAAATTCGTAAGCCGTAAACCAACCTGATGCGTGCGCATTCTGTTTCTTTGGAAAGTGTTGCTAGAGCGTAATAATTATTTCGTACTATGGGTAATTTTGAAACGATTCAGGGAATATTATAACTAAATTTTAATACAATATTTATTTTCTCACGGCGCCCCTTCGGAGTTGGCGCCAGGTTTTTTGCACGTTTTTGAACGTATGGCAGATCCGGCACTGATCAAGTGTATGTAAACATATTAGATCAGTCAATAGCCTTCTGATTTTAAGTGTATAAATTTTGAAGTATTTATGTCGCATGTCGTAAGATCTAAGATGTTCATGTAATTTGTCTTAGCATTTTTTTAAACATTACATACAGTGTTACATATTTTTAAACATTACATTAATTTTGGTGTTTACATACATAATTTTTTTTTCTCAGTTTCATTTTTCATGCTTATTTGTTTATTTAATTTAATTTATGTGTTGTTATTTACTTTTTACCTTAACTTCTTACTTATCTTTTTTTGTTATTTTACATCATGGAATGTATTGCATTGCACTTCCCCTGCATACATTCTGGAATAAACTTATATTATTATTATTATTATTAAACTGATTCTACAATGTTTTCATACTTGCAGTAATGTGGATTCCAAATGAAATGAAATGTTTTTTATGAACTACGCAACATAAAGAAGGAATACAAATAATTTTGATAGGTTATTCGTATCCTGCACCTGTTTTTATTTATTCTGTTCACATTGAGACTTTGGTCTGTCATTATGAAATATCCCTCAATTCTAACAATACTTTAATACAGGATGACACACATACCAGCAAACTGCAATAAGGACTCGATAAAGGTTTTAACCAGCAGGCGTTTGGCAATTTGTCCATTGATAGAGTCATGTCACATTGCGGTTAGGGAACGGCGAGCGGGGGCGCCAAATGCCGTCGTTTTCCTAATGAAAACGTCCGCAATAATGATATTTTTTGCACAACACTAAACACAAGGCGCTTCCTTCGATTCACCTCGAACTGGTGATAGTCCTGCTGTTCATAACTCCACTGAAACATCTCTTTCTGTTGCATGCGACGTTAATGAGAAAGAGGGTGATGCTACGACGGAGCTATCAGCAGTGCGCCGAGTGAGACGTCAGTGGCAATGGACGGCAGATGGCTTCTTGTTACAAACATCAGCTTTGCTAAATTAATTCCCAACATTTCAATTAAGGACTCTGCGAAGGTTACTGACTGAATTAGGAAGCCACTGTTTGGTTTGAAAAAATACAGGACTGATATTTAGACGTAATTTTTGACAGACTTCAACCTCGACGGTTATATTTATAATCATTAAACATCAAGAAGAGAATGGAAATATTTATTGTAATAACACGTAGGCATATAATTATTACTGAAGACTAATGTTCTCGAATTTAAAATTGATATAAAAAGCATTTTTTAATGCTGTATTTAAAAGTTTTGGTTTTTCGGGTCTACCAAAATCGCACCAAACCTGCGGTTGTCTACGTGACGTCACCAGTCTCAAAACGCCTACGTTTTATTGCAATGGGGACTGTATGTCGTATATTTTTTTTTTTTTTACAGTGTATACCGCACAAGAATCTCAACTGCTCCCGTCTGGAGCCAGTGAGACTATGGCATCCCCAATTGGGGTATGTTGTGAGGCTGAAGGTATTGGAGAGGGGAAGGAGGTGGGGAAGAGGAAGGTTGGGAAGTACCTGGCTATTCAGATCTGGTCACTAAACACGGCTAAAGCCATTTTCAAGCAACGTTTCAATTCTGAATGGTGGTCTTACACCAGGGCGATACTAATAGTATCTTCCACTCTGGAACATGCCGCAAATATACTATATATTATTTTAAATGAATTAATTGTGAAATAACACAAATTAATCAAATAAAATTTATTTGCGCATGTCGGGTTCGGACCCGCGACCTCCGGAATGTGAGTCAAGAGTCTTAGCCACTGGACTACGGAGGTCGTCGTATATATATAGTTCTCGTGAGCACTTAGGCCATAGACTCATTGTGCTATTTCCTATTTTTCCTCATTCCTTTGACAGTAACCCAGTCCATTTTATAAAATTCACCAGGATTGCCATTGGAAAAGAAGCTATACCTTCTGGTTCGACAATGTGTCTTCCCAGGTCTCATTTCCCCTCTTCACTCCTCCTTGGTTCCACGAAGGTCCCACGAGGGAAGATGGCTTCATTTCTTCTCTCCACTCCTTAATTCCCCGAAGGCTCCACGATGGCGAGTTCACCTCCCCTTGGTTCCAAAAGTACCACAAGGGAAAAGTCCACTACACCTTGGTTCCCCGAGGGTCCCAGGAGGGAAGAGTTCACAGAGATGGCCTCATTTCTCCCCTTCACTCCTACATGGTTCCCTGAAGGCTCCACATGGGAAGAGGACATCATCCCTCAACTTCACTCCTCCTTGGTTTCACAAGGCCCCGCGCTGGAAGAGTGCCCTTTCCCTTGGTTCCCTGAAGGCCCCACAAGGGAAGAGTTCATGGAGGTGGCCTCAGCTCACCTCTCCACGGTTTCTCCTCATGGTTCCTCCTATTTTCCCCAGGAAGGAAGTCCACAGAGTTGGCCTCAGCACTCCTAGGTTCCCAAAAGGCGCCTAGTTTTCGAATGGTCCAATTTTTTATCCCACGAGTTACCAGGGTAATAGAAGGTCCAGTCCAGCAGAACCCCGAGTGCTGGAATAAGTACTAAATACTCCGAGATGCGACCTTGTTTCTCGGAGGCACCGTCCGTGACACTGTTCCCCAGGACATTCAGCCTGTGCACGGTAGCTCACACCTTGGCTTGGGACGGCTTGGCTTTTATTCTTAAGTTTATCCGCTTTTAATATTAAATAACAAAAGGTCAGTATTCTACCAAATTGTAAACATACATCCGTGAACGCATCTGATAAATAATTTATCAGTAGGTACTTCAAATCTGCATTAATACCAAAAAAATGCATTGTATTTCGTCTGAACAACATTCCGATATTTATAAAATACTGATCGGGAAACAACAACAACACAAAAATTTTAACAAACCAAAAAAACGACTTAAAAAAATGCACTAAAAAGTAAAAAAATAATGTCGTATTATTCTACAACTTAATAATCAACTTACTTTTTCTACTCATCAATATGTAGGTACGATTGTTATTTTTGTAGTCGGTGTCAGCCAAGGTAGGTTTGTAACTACATACATACATAGTTATAGGTGAGATGTGCTTGTGTCGCACGAGCGACTTGACGGGGCGAGAGGCGGGAGGGGAGCTAACACCGACTCCAAAAATAACAATCGAACCTACATTATTAATGAGCAGAAAAAGTAAGTTGATTATTAAGTTGTAGAATAATACGAAATTATTATTTTACTTTTTAGTGCATTTTTTTAAGTCGTTTTTTTTGTTTTGTCAAAATTTTTGTTTATTTTTTGATTTTTTAGTGAATCTGAAGTACACTAATTTGTCTGAATATGGGTAGACCTACTAAAAGTGCTGCTCATACGAGACAGACGTAATTTGACCATAACGATGTTACGGTCAAATTAAGAGATTCGGCCGAGTATAGTTAATTTGCTCCTAAGAATTGAAGAGTTCCGTTACTTTGTCATGGATCCCATAATCAGAATCTAACCAAATTCTCACCAAACTACTCTTGAAGTACATCCTTTCCAATAAAAAAAGAATCATCGAAATCGGTTGGCGTGATATTAAGTTATTCGTCCATTTGTCGCGCACATATTAATGCAAATTTAAGACTTATAACGTTTTCTTATGGATGCCATTGTCAGATCTAGAACAAATTAAAATGGGACTACACGGGAAGCACCAGCTTTCAAATAAAAAATGAATTATCAATATCGGTTCACGCAGTCGAAAGTTCTGAGGTAACAAACATAAAAAAATTAAAAAAATTACAGTGATTTGAGAACCTCCTCCTTTTTGAAGTCGTTTAAAAATCTTATACAAACTAAAACTGAGTTTCATTGGCACAATATTCATACAAAACCACAATAAAATATTGACTTGTTCAATATTTTAATGTTTGATTCCATCGTACCTACCAATCAAGCAGTGTGCTTTAATGTGATGGTGTTTTATTCGTTTTTAAATGACGATTTATAAATTCTTAATTGATATTCACAAAGCCATAATATTTTTCACTCGTGTCAATAGATAGTAAATTTTATTATTTGTTTAAATTGTCGGAAACATTGTCACCTTGGCAAAAGCCAAGACTTTAAATTTGAATTACCTCATTATCTTTGAAGTACCTATTTAAATTTACTTTTTTAGGAGCGGAGGAGGGAACACCTCAAGGCAATATAACTAGCACAATACATGATGTACATATAAGTAGGAATATACCAACTAATCAAAAAAAGTATTAGATTTTTCAAAATTTAATACACCGATTATTTAGAAGTTAAAACTCTAAATATGCCATCATAAATCGCGTGAGTGAAATTATAATTTAGTTGAAATAATTCTTAATGACTTAAGTTTGTTTAAATTACGAGAAAATGTCAAAGCGGCGCGCCTTGCCGAAGCCGCCATTTAAAACGGTAAAACTTTATAAACCCGCAATAAAATTAAAATATTGGTATAATTATGTCGCTTTCTTACAGGAGCCTCACTAAATACAGCAATAAAAGATTACTGTGTAATCATTACCACATTTATTGCAACTTAATGAAAAGACATAATATCTACATTAAAGGCTGACTTCCCTTACACACACAAACACACTCTTTAATTGCATAAAACATTATAATATTGCTTTCAGCTTCCGCGTTTTAATATCCATGGAATTTCAGAGAGAAATCTTCAAGTAATTTCATGAAATATTTAAGAAACATTAATATACAAAACAAATCTACTCTCCGTTGAAATTGAGTCTAACTTAACAATAATATTGAAAAAATCAAGAGGTAATCCAACGCATCTTATTTTGGAAGAATTTAAAGTTTTCAAATTTAATGATTTGTCCTAAAAATATTCATTTAATAAAAGAAAAACAAAATTAATCTTTTTATTTGAAAGCCGTACCTACCTACTCGTGAAAAACATTTATTTCCAAAACGAAATTGTAACTCCTCATTTGCACAACATCAATGTAGATCTAGGGAAAAAATACTTCAATAGCCTACCCAGAAAAGGTAAGAACAATCGAGGACAATAAAAGCCCACTAAAGGCGGTTAAAGAGCACTAAAGGCGGTTAATGTAAAAATATCAAAATTGATGAAATAATATTTAATTAAATGAAGACAATATTAGCGAAAATCAATCGAAAATCTGAAAACGGAAAGATTAGAAAAAGATACGGTCACATCTGAGACTCGAACCCAAGACCTTCGCATTGTTGGGGCGCAACTCTACCAACTCAGCTAATGTGCCCCTATCCGATTCGTTAATATTTATCTGTAAACATACTTTGACTGAGAACTACCAACATTAAAAGCATCAAAAAAGTTGACATAATAAATTATAATTTTAATATATAGGTACTAGCTTTTCCCGCGGCTTCGCTCGCATGGTATTCGGGGGGTTCCCACTCCGCGTCCTCCACCCCCCCCCCCCTTACTGCATTTATTTGACATACTCCCCTAATAATTTGAATCGAATAAAGAATTATAGATATCTTACTAATCGTGCTACCTATTGCAATTTTTTTATAGAAATTTCATAATGCCAGAACTCTGAGCTATAGCCTATACGTTATTCTGATGTATGAGCTATATTATTGTAAAGTTTCATTAAAATCCTTTCAGTAGTTTTTGCGTGAAAGAGTAACAAACACACATACATCCATTCAAACTTTCGCCTTTATAATACTAGTAGGATTAATATTTATGTTTTTGGCAGGTCCTTCAATCTACTTTGGAAAAGTTCTCAACGTGTTTATTTATTAATAACTCACCGCCCTCCCTCCCCCCCTCTACCCTCTTCCCCCTCCCCCCTCCGCCCCTCCCCCATCTCTCCTTCCCTCCCGCTTTTCATATATTCAATCCCAGTACATACAGTTTTTAAACAGCCCGCGTGCCACCTTTTACAATTTTTATTCAAATTTCCATTTTTCATGTATATTAAATTTGGTACCTAACATAGGTACCTATTTAAAATATCTAAAATTCTTGATTCGATTCAAACTATTAGGGAAGTACCTACTTCAAATAAATTTATCAACTTAAAGATTTTCAAAAATAGAATCCTGATTTAACAATCATTGTTTTGCAAATGTCATTCTCAAATAGGCGAATAGTCAAAAGTGCGATAGTCGTTAGGTTTTCTGAAATCATCCAATTTTCTGCGCAATTTCCTTAATTTTTCTCTCCGTAAGAACCATCCTCGTACTTTAAGGAATATTCTAAAAAAAGAATTAGCGAAATCGGTTCAGCTGCTCTCGAGATTTGCGCTTAGCAACACATTTAGCGATTCATTTTTATATATAAGATTTAATAATTTCATTTCTTCGGGAAATCATATCGATAAATCTATCGACAAATCGAAATACAACTTTATTTCGAGATTAATAAAATTTTACACACTTGATTTTTAAAATAGGAGAATGGTCATTGTTTGCACGAGATTTTGAAAAACTACCCCATTCCCTTTTCCCATTCCTTACAGCGGAATGTTGATAATTGATGTAATTTTGCACGCCGGACATCAATATAAAAGGAAAATTACATTTAGATTTTTTTTTAAATGCGTTAAACCCGGCCAACGCCGAAGAATTCAGCAACCTAATTCAGATACCTAGGTACAGTTTGTCAAATAAGAGTAGAAAATATATGAGGGCGCCACTGTTGATCAAATGGCAATACTAAACACATAAGTCATGGTGTTAAAGTAAAGCTGTGTAATCTACATTTTTTTTAAAAATTAAAAAGGCATAATAGTGGAAAAAATATTTTTTCATTACAGTATAGATACCCGCCGATCTCTAAATTTGAATTGCATGTAGGTATATTATTATTATACTTTTGCAATTTTGTGTTAACATAATGAAGAACAACTAGGTATAATATAATAAAATATAAAGCACATGGTCACATTTATTTAATACTAGATAAAGTACCTACCTAGCGTTGCCTGGGTTTTAGATCATGTCTTTAATTTTAGATCTGAATATATTTAACTCATTCAGATCTAAAAGTAGTGTAACTAAACTCACCATTAGTGATTCTTCCTTTCTATCTATTGTTAAATTCAAATTTATGTTAAATTAAATTAAAGCAAAACGCTTTATAAATCACCTTTTAATCAAATTTATGTCATGAAGAAAAAATGTTTTTTAAAATGTGGTTTACTGTGTTCTATACATTCAGTGTCATTGCACTTCAAAAAAATATTTGACAGTTAAATTGGTGTTGCCAGTCTACAAATTAAGTAGTTCCAGTTTTTTAATTTTTACTCTTTTTTGACAGACTATACCATACCAATTTCGATTGTCTTCCCTAAAATAATTAAAAAATTAAAAACGCACCATCTACAAAAGAGTAAATTTTGAAATCTTTTAACAATCACCTTAATAACAAGTTGGTATGGATATCATACGAATTCATTTACGGCATCAATTTTTTGTAGTTATTCGCTGGTAAACTAACTAACTAATTAACCATCACGCCGTTTCCCCGCACGGGTAGGCAGAGAGGACGGACCGCCAAACAACTCGGTCTTGGCCCACACTCCTTGCCTCGTTCACATTCATACATCGTCTCATACATGCTATTCTATTATTCTGACTCTTGACTTGACCCGACTTAAGATGACAATATACCCTAAAATATATTCAGAATCTTAACGACGTAAGTAAAGAAGCCGTGTAAACAAATTGCGACACGCGACCCGTGTATTGGACGGAACTACTGTCGAATTTGCCGTATCAAAAAAAGAAGAAGAAGATGGTTAATGTGAGAATCTTAACGACGTAAGTAAAGAAAAAGTGTAAACAAATATACGCCGCGGCACGGCGTATTGCACGAACGTACGGTCGAATTCACCCTAGCAGGCCTGGAGATTCGACCTTTCTGCCGCATTCATTTTAATTAATTCTGAAGAACGTGCTACAAATATTTAAAATGTGTCTCCATGTTGTCCTCCCGAAATTATTAATTCATCGTCTAGAAAAATAAAATCTGGTGCTTACCGCTAACTTTTTAGTTGAAAAACGGGTTATATAGTTTTGAAATCGTTGTATGTAAAATATATTAATGGTAAGGTACTGCTTTTATTAATCTAATATATAAATAACTCGCATTTCTTGTGCGGCATGGAAATATATTTTTTTTTATAGTTACGGATTCACCGGAAATGATTAAAATGTGAGTTTTGAGCATACAAAAATTATTAGGATTGTGTACCGCCTTAAGTATCTGATTCACTTGCCATGTCTTTCTCGGGCGACTTCTTCTACCATTCATATTTTCGTCATATATTCTCCTTACAGTCCTTTCCTCATTCATTCGCTCTACATGCCCAAACCATGCGAGCGTTCCTTTCTTAATCTTACTCATCACTCATCACGCTTATATCAGCCTTGCATTCTTTGCGGATCTCCACGTTTCTCACAAGATCGTTCATGGTTTTGCCACACATACCCCTCAGAGATCTCATTTCTACAGCATTCAGTCTGGTATAATATACAATATAAGACAAGTAATTTTATCCTTGATGCTGCATTTGAATGAAAATATGTTATATACCTACCACATAGACTACACCGTCCTGTATTACATTACATCTTGTAATTTACAACAAATATTTATTTATTACTAGCTGGTTCCCGGCATGCGTTGCTATGCCATTTAATAAAGAAATTGTTTCTCCCTGTGTGTCCTTTCCCGTTCCTCTTCCTTTTCCCCTTCATCTCCCGCGTCCCCTTCCCCTCTTGCGTTCACACTCCGTCTCCTCCACCTTTCCTCTACTCCACTCTCCCCCTTCCCCCATCCTGCGAATCCTCCTCCACTCTCCCACCTCCCGCATTCCATTCCATACATTCAGTCCCGGTACATTCAGTTTTGAAACAGCTCACGTGCCACCTATTGTAATTTTTTTATACAAATTTAATAATGCCAGAGCTCACCAGTAGTTTTATACAAACCTTGTCCTGACAATAAAGAACACACAAAAAAAAATCCGATTTGGTGCAGTCGTTCGGAAGTTATGCGCGTACATACATTTCGGCAATTCATTTTTATTTATATAGATTTATTCCACCTCAAAATATTTCCCTTCGGCGATGCCTAGATTTAGCCAACTCTTCAGTCAGATGAAAATTCAATCTTCTAAAACCGCAGGAACAATGACATTTTTATTTGTTGAACCTGTCACATTTAGATAAATTATAATCGACGGTTTCTTGTACACCATATTTTGAATTCATTAATCTTATTTTATTTGTCCGTTTGCAAATTTATCCTCGTAACAAACATTCATCCATTATCGTAAACTTTGCTCACACGACACAGGCAAGTGAATGAAATAGCAATAATTCTTCAAAATATAATAATAGATTTAACAACAGGCTTTTACGAGTTTTGCTTTTACTATCCATCCATTCTACATCGCCATTCACAAACACTTCTAGAATCATGATACATTTATTGTCCGGAGTCTTTGAAAACTGCAGAGGAGAGTAAACACGGGCTTTGTTCAGTAAGTCGATAAAGGTTCATTCAAATATTGTGATGCCACCCATTCAGCATTCAAGTTCTAACCAGTGGCGGCCCCTGCCTTGGTGCATTTGTGCAATGCACTGCCAACGTCAAAAGTGTAAATTCGTACAAACATCAACAAACGTGTAAAAGTGTAAATTTGTAACATTCATTCACGAAGAATTCCCGCCAATTCGTTATAATATCCTTACCAATTAACTTTCGTATTAGACTCCGTACTAAACTCGCATCGGCGCATACGAAAAAGCAATGCGTGCATCTTCCGGTGTGCCGAGACGTGACGTCACATGAAGTGATATTTTTACTGGGACAGTCTACAGAGGCTGGAACCGTGAAATGGGCAAGACATAAGGGAAGATATATGACACGCTCGTGCACTAGCGGCGCACATGTGCAGAAGCATTCTGGTTTATGACAAAACCTTTAACATGCGTTATATGTTACCGAACGTTTGGAATGACTTAGTAGGAAATCTATGGTTAGGAATAACGAATTTTCAACTAATTGACAATGTTATGTATTAGCTCTACCATCGCACCGGGACGGCGAAATCAAGCATTTGGCAGATCACTGATCACTATTGACACATTTTTAATGGTTTTCGCTAGTTTTGCTCTGTAAAAAACTTATTTAAAAATATGAGTGGTAATGAAAACATTGCGATTAACGTCGATTTTTTCAAAAGCAACCGAATTTCATTTGAGAATAAATTGTTTTTGAAAAATAATGGCTCTCCAAAACCTTTGCTAAATATAATACAAGTAAGGTTAAGGGGAAAAAAAACTATGAATAGCGTTTTTAAAACAAAGTATTAAATATTCGAAAGCATCTTGGCTTTGTGAATGTGATCGCTTGAACACATTTTTTTTTCGTGGTTGATGATAAATTGTGAAGTGAAAGTTTTGTAAACGATAGCCTTTATTTTACCGAAAAGTTAATGAACATTCATGCTCCCAGTACATATACATAACGTATTGCAATTTAGTTTGTTGGATCGAGTTGATAGATATACGATTACAACTTGATGTTGGTTTTCGCGAATCTGTGAATCAATTAATTATATTTTCCCGTAATAATGTTTCCATTTTTTGTGAAATGCACTGCCGGCAAATTTTGTCACCAGCCGCCTCTAGTTCTAACCAATATTCACCAATGATGTATTTGAAGCAAGTCTGGATAAACAGTAGATGTTGTCGCAAGAAATGGCATGGGAAAATGCTGCGAATAATGTCGAAAGAACCCGCCCGCCACAGTTAGATTAGTTATTCTTCTTTATATATTATGTTAAAACTAATATTAGAAAAAATATTAAAACTCTTGTATTATTTTAAGGGTTTAGGAAAGGAAATTTCATAGAAGTTCCATAGACATTGCTGGAAATGATGCTGCGAGCTGCGAGCTGAAGTAACTATGTCTAAAAACCGACTAACACTAACACCAATATTTACCAATGATGTATTTGAAGTCTGGATAAACAGTAGATGTTGTCGCAAGAAATGGCATGGGAAAATGCTGCGAATAATGTCGAAAGAACCCGCCCGCCACAGTTAGATTAGTTATTCTTCTTTATATATTATGTTAAAACTAATATTAGAAAAAATATTAAAACTCTTGTATTATTTTAATGGTTTAGGAAAGGAAATTTCATAGAAGTTCCATAGACATTGCTGGAAATGATGCTGCGAGCTGAAGTAACTATGTCTAAAAACCGACTAACCCTTTGATTAGCAGCAAGTGATTAGTGATTTGTGAGCGTAAGAACAAGAGAGACGCCATACAATTGTGGAAGAATGGTAATAAAATAAAATAACAGGTGGCGTTTCCTTGTTTTATCCTACACTAAAGACACAAGAAAAAAACAGAGAGAGAGATTTTTTTTTATATTAGCTCCACACAGAGGGCACTGAGGAAAATAATTCCCCTCAGGGCATATATCATCTTTGGGGATGTTGTATGGAAGGTCTCATTAGGAAAGTAAGGAGAGAAAATTCTGAAGGAAAAGGCTATTAGGAGTGGGTAGGAATCTGGAGGTCAATGTGTCCAGGAGTGATGGAAGTATGAATCCATCCCTCCCACTGCGGTCTAAGGCGATGTTCTGAGTATACGGCTGGAGAAGTCAAAGGGACCCCCTCAACCATTCTCTCCTGATTCAGCCTGCCGTGCAGCTGGTGAGCACCGGTATAATGCCCTTTCGAATTTAATAAAAAATCTAAAGGTTAATAAATTAAAAAACAATACCAAAATATGGCCAATAGTAAAAATGAAGATGAGGAAATTATAAAAAGAATATGAATTAAGACCAACACAACAATCTACCACCAACAAAAATGAAGATGAAGATACGATCTACAAACATGAAGATGGAGAAATCTACAAAAACCATAAAAAAGAGGTTTACAAACCCGAAGACAAGGAAATCAACAATTACAGTCAACAAATATGAAGATGATACAATCAACAGACATGAAGATGAGGTCTACCTTTGTAGATGGAGAAGATAAAATCAACAACATGAGGATGAGGAATTCAACAAACACAAATCAGTAAAAATGATGATGAGGAAGAGGAAATTAAAACAAAAACCTACAGTCCACCACGGAACAGGAATCCCAATTGACGAGGACTCTGATTATACTATTATACCTGCTATGCGTATTTAGTATCAGTCATTCATAAATATTTTTTTAAATTATAATAATTACACATCAGATTAACTTCACTCTCTCGCTAATAAACTACGTGATAATTTTAGCCGGCAAAAAACTCAACTAAAAAAAATCTAAGTAGGTATCAAAGTGAAAAGTTATTGACGTTAATTTGTATCCTTGTACCTTGTACATCATCCCTTTGAGGGCATTCAGCCACCAATACAAAGGGCGGCTGCTTTTGTCAACCGAGTCCCCCAACACATTCGGCAAGCATTTTTGACTTTGATTTATGCGTTTTTTATACTTTCAACATTCAACTTTTATACAGTGGGGTTAGCGCATCAGTCAAAAACCTTCATGTAATATAATACGAGTTGGTTAATTGTTTTTTTCGCCATTTTGATGGAATATCACACCGAGGGAGATGATAAAAATAATTTAAATCACAGTTAGTTAACTTTAAAACTTAACTAACTGTGATTTTAAATTATTAAAAATGCTAAATATTTACCTATGGGAAATCTCTAATAAGGGCTTACAAATTTGAAATGTATTAAATTGTCATTTGCTATTGTTAGAAGTAAACTTGAGTACAATTCTCCCATCTGGAACCCACATTTACCTAAAAGATATTGAAAAAAATGCAAAATAAATTCTTGTCTAGCAAAATGGGCATTCCAGCAATTTTGTTTGAAATACAACACTATTTTAAATTATACGAATATGCTTAAATTGTTAGACAGAAGGATTTTCGCCGATCTGGCATTTCTGTATAAAATTTTAGATGATGTTTTTGATAGTCCAGAATTACTTGCATTGATTAGCTTTCTAGAAGTTGGGAATTATTTCAGTTCAGAAATTCTGGGACTATTTCCCACTCCCACATGTGTTCCTTTTTGCCCAGAATACTAATGGAGGAAAATGATTATACCAAGTCAGTGGGCATCTTCAATTTATCACTGCACAAATACAAAATGGTGTTACTGAGGCAGTTCAGTTATGTACCTAATAAATACCTACTGTATAATTTTTACCACTCATATGTAAAAGCCCTTAAAAAGAGCGTTATTTATAAATATATATTTAAAATATATTTACGGATGTCGGGCGTTATTTTTTTTTACATTAACTCCATACAAGAAGACCCGAGGAAAATAATTCCCCTCAGGGCCAATATCATCTTTGGGGATGCTGTGTGGAGGATCTATTTAGGAAAGGAAGGAGAGGAAGTTCTGGGAAGGAAGAGGGTATTAGGGATGGGTAGGAATCTGTATGTATGTAATCTGACGGGCGTATGAATCCATCCCTCCCACTGCGGTGCAAGGCGATGTTTCGTGAGAATACGGATGGAGAAGTCAAAGGGACTCCTTCAATCACTCTCTCCCGATCCGGCCTGCCATGCAGCTATTGGGCAGACGCATTCGCCTCCAAGACCCGGACAAACCTCACCCCATGAAGTCGGGCATCCCTGCGAAGTAGCGAAACACTCTGGTGAAATATTCGAAAATGTTGTTGTTGTTTTCCGCGTAAGGGTAAACTTACGTCATAAAATTCAGGCGGTACAAGCTGGTTAGCTATAAATTATTTTTTCTTGTTTTTTTTAGGTACATACTTATTACGTCGCTGTGTGGTGGGTTTTAGATTTTGGTGTTAGATTTCATAAAAAAATATTATAACAACTTATGGTATCCACGAATTTGTCGATCACTAATACAAAATTATACGTTTGTTTCACAAGCCCCCAAAGGGCTCACAAACTCCAGCAGCTCGTAGGGCTTTGAAGATAAGAATGGACGGTTACCTCGAGAGTGTTTTCTCTTGGGGTAAAAATAATCTCGTTGAATTTAATGTTTCAAAGACCCAATCTTGTCTGATTACGTCTAAAAGGGATCGAAATGAAAATCTAGTCTCTTTCAACGGAAGCAATCTTCCGAACAGGCCCTCCATTGATATGCTTGGTGTAACCCTAAGTGACCAGTTCAGGTATGGCGGCTCCATCGAAGCCAGAGTAAAGTTAGCCTCCCAGAAACTGGGCGTACTGTATAGGGCCCGCAGATACTTTAATAGTGCACAACTGCTAACCCTGTACAAATCGCAAGTGCGCCCCACGGTTGAATTTGGCAGCCACCTCTGGTCTGGAGCTCCAAAATACCTGAAAAATACCCTCGACTCTGTGCAGAAACGGGCGGTCCGTTTGATAGATTCTCCCATCTTAACAGACGGATTGCAATCTTTAGAGCACAGGCGTCGGGTGGGAATGCTATCCTTGATCTACCGGTATTACAATGGAAGATGCTCCCAGGAACTAGCATCATTGATCCCTTCGGCACCGGTGCATAGTTCGGAAATACGCCAAACGCGTGCCCAACATTTGTACACGGTTGACATTTGTCACATGAGAACGGGTCGTTTCTTCGACTCGTTCTTATGTTCAACAGCTCGGCTGTGGAATGATTTGACGGCCTCTGTGTTTCCTCCTTCCTACAACATAGGTCTCTTCAAGACCAATGTTCATTCCTTCCTCTCCTCAAAAAGACCCTCCACACAGCATCCCAGATGACATAGGCCCATACAATGCACAATGCATTTGACCAATGAACGTGATGCTGCGTTAATATGAACATATTTTATTTTATTTATATTATGTACAAGCAGAAAATATACAGGACCATACTTCTTTGGGAGGTCATTCGAGATTAACACTGTTTATTGTTTATTAGATAAATTTAGATACCTATAGTTTGCAAGCAGACGACATAATTCAGCTTATTCCTATTGAAAAGTCTGACTTCAGTACTTATTATATGTATATTCAATCCCTTATTAGATTTTTAAAAATCATACAATTGTTCGTTTACATGTGTACAATTTAGGTATATACCAAAAAGCTTAAAGCAGCGGTACTTAATAGCTGTGACAATTATGTCGCGTGTCAGTCTTCTGAACATTTCCGTTGACGCTTTAATCTATTTTATGAATGGATGTCCAAATGGCTACCTAAATCCGTCTGCAACCACAAACAAAAACCAAAACAAACGAACAAACAGTCGGCCAAACTCTATAATCAAGTGCAATGGTCTATGTCCATTCCTCGGAGCACAGAAGAGGTAAAAGTGTAAAAGGAGAAGCCATCTAGCTAATGAAGTAGCAAGATACAAGATGACCAGATGCCAGCTGCCTCTTGTGGCTAAATGAGGACCACGTGTTTTCACAGGTTGTAAAGCGGCACGCGAAGTGTCGTTTAGTGCGCGCACTTCCTGTGACGATAAAGAGACACTCTCCACTGTCACATGTTGTCTTGTTCCTTGGTGTCTTTGGACATCAACGCGCCGCAAACTGGACAAAAAATAATGTAAGTAAGTATCGTGTAGCCGCAGGCATTTGGGTATAAGAATTTTCATTCATGAAAATAAAAATAAATGCGGTAAAAACTTACAAGCCTATTTTGGTAACGAGTTGTTTGCTGGTGGTAAAACACACAAAAAGCCTATTAAAACCTCGATTAAAGATAGATGGACTTTTCATTATCATCAGCTCTGATAATATTATAGGTTATGATATTATCATCATCATCATCGTCATCTTTCGTCTTCTCATTCATGAAGTTGGGTGACCAGCAATCTGGAACCCTTTCTATTAGGTAGGTATATCTGCATCACGAATTTTACCAACCTCTGTGGGAAACCGGGGATAGTTTTTGTAGTGGTAAGACTCTCGACAAGCAATCCGAAGGTCGCGGGTTCAATTCCTGGCGTGTGCAAATAAATTAAATTAATTTAATTTGTAGATATTATTTTACAATTAAAAATAATTCCAATTATTCTAGAATGGGAGATATTCTCGGTAACGCCTTTGTGTAAGACCACCACCATTCAGAATTAAAACATTGCTTGAAGTGGTTTTTGGACCAAATCTGAATAGCCAGGTAACTCCCCACCATCATCTTTTTCATCTCATTCCTCTCCCCGCTACCTTCAGCCTCTCAACATATCCCAATTGGGGATGCCATTGTTTCACTGGTTCCAGACGGGAGCATTTGGGATTCTTGTGTGGTATTCGCATTAAAAAATTCTAAGATATACCAATATTATCTATCCAATTTTACTGAAAATAATCAGATCTCTGGTAATCTCTGGGATGGTCCGATGCTCTGTAGGGAACCCGCTTGCACAGCGTGGGTGTAAACTGTGCGCCCTAAAGTTAAAGTTTAGACTTACGGAATTCAATACTTCGTTTGTGTGAAAGCACTATGAAACAAAAAGACAGATATCCTGGATTCGATTCTCAGTTGCGACCTATAATTTTCTGTGTCTTATTCTGTTTCATATTTCGTTTAGATTTTTTAGTATTATTCTTCGTCAATAATTTAATATTACATTGAAGAGTATTATAACCTTCAAAGTTATCACAATAAATTGAAATAAATAGATTACCTACATAGGTACAAATACTATTAACGGGTGCTTATGTCTTCCAATCACCATCGTTATCCAACAAGATGGTGTAAAATCATAAATGAATATATCACATTTTGCCAAAAGGCATTACAGCAAACATAAAATTTTTAACGATCTTGTCGCCATGGAGATTTGGTCGTAAAAAGCTTAATTCAAGACCTTGTTTTAACGACCAAACACGTGTAAAATGGAAGTTATTATACCTCTGTATATCTTGATCGCATTTTCAATTATTGTAAGTAATAAAATAAACAAATTAAAAACGTTCTTTGTTTGATACCACTTTATTTTATTTATAAACGTAGACTGGTTTCGGTTGATCTCAACCTTCATCAGGACATAAACTAAATTACAGAGTACAGAGGACTATCTACCCCTCCACCAATCAGCCTCTGATGTTCTCTCCCTCTCTTATATGCTTTATCTTTCTTATGTTTATCTTGTAATCTTCCCCTGTCCAGTAATTTAGTTTATATCTATGTCCTGATAAAGGTTGAGATTAACCGAAACCGGTCAACGTTTATAAATAAAATAAAGTGGTTTTAAACAGAGAACGTTTTTCATTTGTATAATGTCAAGTCACAAAGTGTTTGCTTTCTTTGATAATAATTTAATAAAATAAACTTTACTTACTGTACGTAGGTACTAGGCCCGTTCCAAAATATATTTCCTGTAGGTAGGTTTCCTGTAAGTTATTTAGTATTTACGCCGAAATATTTTGACCGCAAACCACTTTTATGATCAGTTTCCCACAATTAAATCTTTACAGTCTGAATTATCCATTGTACTTCAATTCTGATACATCTCCAGCACAATATAAAACACGTCAGCATCCTTTCACGTTACATAACTGGATTGAGCGTATCGCAGCTGGGAGATGAACCAAACGATATTACCAATCCTCCAAAACACCATTTGGTACACAGGGATCAGAAATATTGCATGTCGGGTTACATATTTTTCATAATAACAATATTATTATCAAGTCCTTCATGCCCTGGGGCAGACAATTGTTTGAATAAGCGTCTAAAGCAACTTCCGCGTATAAAGAAAGCCCGAGATAAACGTTACCAGATGGTATCTTTATTCTGATGACAGTCTTAGAAAGATCAGGTAGAGATTTGCATAATCTTTATTATCAGTAATTTTACTTACTTATCTCTGGAAAACTTTACGACATGAATCCGATAAACAATTTTTACGCTTCGTTGATATTCAGATGAATGTAATTTTGTACTGTTTTATGGAGTTATTACTACAATCTACGAATGCCTACAACATGGAAATTTTGAAAGCATTGGAATTATCGTTCAAGATAGTAAACTGTTACTTTGTTGAATTTATCATTCAATCGCTACGTTAATTTCCTTTTATGTGCGTTTATCCATAATATTTTTAGAGTATAAGCCAATGTCGAATAACAACTCGTTCAGCTGTATCGGTGATTGAATCTAATATTGTATTTGCATGACTCTCTTAGAAGAACTGAGTTTTTAGAAGGACAAAACATTTATTCATATTGATTTTCCGTTTCCTCGACAACTAAACAAAGTGGAATTTCGATACCCCTTTGAAAAGTCATAAAAATTATGAAAAAATTATATTTTGAAAACCTAACCTATTTTACCATTTTTTCATCATTTTTAATGACTTCTCAAAGGAGGTGTTGAAGTTGCATGCATCTGAGTTGTCGGGTCACCTTATTTTCCGCCCTTTCGTGAAACGAACAATTCATTTTCATATTTTACAACATAACTTGTAAAAAAGGGTTTTTTCCTAAAATAATTCAATTACCGCCGTCTATAAACGAGCAGATTATGAAGTATTTTATGTTACCCTTAATAATTAACAAAATGCTTACATCTATCTATTTATAGAATACTGTCTGTGACGGGCGGCGTGGCTCTGACTTGAATCCAAACATAAGTTTGATTCCGAGACTGATCAAATTTTGCAGACTTAACTTTTAAAACAAGAGAAAGGTTACTGTCTACATTAGATTTCGAAAAACTTTGTGTAAAACCCGGGCATCGAAGGGGATGTGAATACCGAGCAAGAATCTTAACTGATCTCAACAGTTTGGGGCCAGTAAGACTATGGCTTCCCCAATTGGGGTATGTTGTGAGGCTGAAGGTTATAGGAAGGGGAAGGAGATATATCTGACTATTCAAACACGGCTATTTCAAGCAACACGTTTCAATTCTGAGGGGTGGTCTTGCACTGAGGCGATACTGAGAGTATCGTCCACTCTGTTGCGTTTAGTGGCGGTCTGTGAATTTTAACTTCGCTAGAGTTAGGGATGCAATATATCGACCCCTAAAAATATCGATATTTATCGATATCGAAAATCTTAATATATCGTATCGAAATATCGAAAAATTTTTTTTTTTCAAAGGCAGAAGCCACTATAACTCAAAGCAGGAACCGGCTACAAGGAAACAGACTGTCAAAGTTACTATTTAATACATAGTTAATTAATAAATAGTTACGACTACAATATTCTGGAATTATTTTAATTTTAATAAATTTTTGAAAATAAAAACACATTTTATTTTTATTTTTTTAATTAGTTATTATATACATAAAAATGTAATATAATCATGAGTAATTACATTTTCAGGTTACAATCGGATTAAACTCAAATCATTAAATACTAACATGCAACATTGATTGGAATATATAACCTTTACGAGAGTGTAACTACTCGTGTGTAAAGGGAAGAGAAAATATATATATATATTTTTTAATTAAAAAAATTAAAATTAAAAATTATAACACATACATTATATTTACGTACTTACATAAATCAAATGTGTAAAAAAAATATAAAAAAAATAATAATATAAAATAAATTTTTGAATAAGTATTGTTAATTAAAGGTTAATGCGGTTCTAAGTGGCTAAATTATTTAAGATATTATTTTTTAATTTATTTTTGAATTTATTGTAGTCAGGTTCTAATCTCAGCTCTATTGCTAGTTGATTAAACCACACCACTCCATTGTACGTCTAGTAGTGTTGTGCAAAACTGGTATGCATTAATGGCGTACACAAGCGACCCACTGTGTTTTGCCTATTGCTCTCAACGCGGACCATGGCGTGGTGCGACTTCTTAGAATAGTCTTTGTGTATTTGAAGCAGTGTATTTTTATATATGTATTTTTTAGAGGGGGGACTTGAAAGTCTTGAAAAAGTTGAGAGGTTGAATAATCTGATGGTTTCTTAGTAATAATTTTGATTATTAATCTTTGAGTAATTTCCAACGGTAAAATTGAGGTTTTGTAAGCTCCTCCCCATGCAATGATACCGTATTGTATTATCGAATGGGCGAGAGCATAGTATATATTTTTAAGAATTTTTAAGTTAAGTATATATTTCTTAAATTAATAAATATGTATATAAGTTTTCTTAATCTATTTATAGTATTGGTAATTTGAGTCTTCCACTTAAGGTTACTATCTATTATAACACCCAAATATTTTATTTCTTTTTTATTTGCTATGAATAGACAGTCATTATTTTGGCATGTTAATATTTTAGTGGTGCATTTTTTTGAATGAATTTTAATATTTAAGGGGATAGGAGGAGATTTTTTGTTATTTATATTAAAGGGTATATAATAGGTTTTTTCAATATTTAATGTTAATAAATTTTTGTCAAACCATTCTCTCAAGATATTAATATCATGATTAGCAGTTGTTTCAAGTTCATTCCATGAATTTGCTTGGAATATAATTGCAGTATCATCTGCATATGAAACAAGTTTTCCTGTTATTGGTAATTCAAAGATATTATTAACATACAAGATGAATAGAAGAGGGCCCAAAATCGTGCCTTGTGGTATTCCAAAGTCGCTTGTACTCGGTTCACTAAGAATGTTTTTTTTATTTTTACATATTGATTTCTAGAGTTCAGGAAACTTTCTATCCATGTGTTAGCGTTATCTATAATTCCGATTTCGTTAAGCTTGTATAGTAATTTTTTGTGACTTATGCTGTCAAAGGCTTTCCTTAGGTCTATGAAAATTGCAAGAGATTTTTTATACCTAACAAATTTTTTTGATCGTTCACGTAGATAAGTATGAAAAATTATATACATAGATACGATTACATAATCGATAAACGTTTGATATAACTAAAACTAAATTGGATTTCTAAAAAGCTTTAAAAAATATATGAAATATCGATATATCGACCTAATAGACCGATATATCGATATATCAATATCGACTTAATTCGATATATATCGATATCGATATATCGATATGTTTAAAAACCTTGCATCCCTAGCTAGAGTGCTAAAATTGAAAAATACGACGTTATTGATGTTGTTATAGCTGAAAACCATGTTTTTTTTCTAAATTTCAACTTTTTGTATGAAGATATACTGAAATGTGAACGCGGCGCATCAACAAACTCAAAGAATCCTGACAAATTTTCGTACAAAATATTGAAATTGTAAAAAAAAAATATCATTTTCAGCTACAGCGGTCAATAACGTCGTATATTCCAATTTTAGCAATCTGGTTCACTGAAAACTCACGGACCACCATTGGATTGTAGGTATATGTGTTTTAAAACTAACTCTCAAACTACGAGCTTTGAGATCATAAAATTTTCGGCACTTTTTCTGTCTCGAATTTTCAGACTAACGAAGTTTGTAGGTAGGCAGCACCTTTACTATGCAAAAATCTTATTGAAATCGAACTATTGAATTTTATTTATTTATATCTAGATTAACAAGAAATGCTTCCATTGAACTTCCTTCACAAAATCATATATAATGCTGACGGATCCTCATTGTAAATCACGCTCGTAAATTTGAGAGAAACATTATTGACAATCGTCGCAGTTATAACACGAGGCCACAATAATAATATCTGTATTGTGGTCCCGGCCTTTTCACGTTTCAGAATCAAATTCTTAAGGATGAAACCACAGTCCTAGATCTGCCGACCTCTGTTTCGACAAAGGACACGGTGTGTTTCCTTCATAAAGATAAGTTATTGTCGATGCCATTGAGAGGGATTCGGTTAATGGTATTTGCAAAGGGGATTTCTGAAAGTGATGCATTCTTACGTTATTTGTCAAGGCTCTCACGCGTGAAGATGATTGATTCACCTAATAAAAATTGACAAATCACGTTGCAAATGATGGCTGGGTACAATGGGTAATGCAAGGCAAGGCAAAACGCATAATGTCAACTATCCTGAACATAATGACGCTTTTAACATATTTTTTTTATGAAAATGGTCAAAATGCATCATTTACTTGTAAAAACATTGTGCTTGTTTGTACAAAAAAAAATATTTTTATTTAAATGTTGGACATTGAAAAATTCTAAAACCTTTTGGGGAATGCTGTGTCGAGGGTCGTTTTAAGGAAAGGATAGAGAGTGTGAAAGGTATGAGGGGTTTGTAGGAATCTGGGTGTCAAGGTGTTCAGGAGTGACAGGCGTATTATATTAAAACTCATTCAAAATTTAGGTGTGTTGGTTGCTGATAATTCAAAAATACATGGTTTTGTATTCCCCTTTATTTTTCTCCTCAAAAACTGAACCGATTTTTCAGATTTTTTTTACCACATGTGTTAGAAGAAAATATTCTATGTCCGTACGCTTTGATTTATTTAAATATACATTGTCTAGTTTGTATACTGAAAGTCTGTTGATGGCGTACAAACCAGGAAACTTTAACGATTTTAACGGGTCCTAACTCCTGTATGAAGAAACCTATCAGAAAAAGCAAAACGTACCGACACGCTAGTGGTCGATATCAATCTTATATTCAATAATAATTGCACCAGTGTCAAAATCCAGAAAAGAAATCGGGGAATACGTTTGTTGTGAACAAAACTCCGCCCGGATTACTTTTAAAAATGGGATTGAATCACCGATAGAATATTGTATTTATTTGTAAGCCTTTCTTGAAAGATTTGATTTCGTTGAGACCCCTTATCCGCGCTCAAAAAAAAGAAGATGGAGAGATATGAAATGACGAATGTTTAGAGGAGCGCGCTAGTATTTAAAGCGTCAAAATCGATGCGAAAATCGTGAAAATGTTTAATAAAACACGACGCCTGTAAAATAGAGCAAAAACCTCACGAGGTTGTTTTAAACAGCATTTAAAAAAACATTGTAAATTATTTCAAAGATATAACTTGTAAAATACCTGAAACAAACGTGTTTATAATAATTTTTAGAGCATACTTTGCGATTTTTTTCTATAGAGGGAATTTTATATAATTTGCGTTTCGGCGCGATGAATGTCTAGATATTATCTTCAAAAATAACATATATTTTTTTACATTATTCTGCTTGTTTATGAATAAATACATCCCAAAGCACGTAATTGATACTTTCATAAGACCAAAAACGTCCCAAGCGACCTTACATTTTAAGAGCTATATATCTCTCTTCCTCTTATGCAAACATATGTATTTTTTCTTTTAACCAGAAAGAGAACGAAATAATGCTTATTATTGTCTTTGAAATATGGAATCTATCTTGCATAGATATTTTACAATCTCGATCCAAAGTGACGGTTTCAGAATTTACGTGCGAAACTAAGACTTCCGGATTGTGAAGTGCGAATATATTGAACCAAGCAGTCAGGTTAAAAACTTCAAATAAGGGAGGTTTACAAGAAATCGATCGAAATTCGGGTAGCGGCGTCTTAATGGACGTAATAATGTATCTATATTGTGTACGTGTGGGCACAAACAATTAATTCATCTTAATATTTTAAAGCACAACTTTTGAAAAGTTTTACTTCATAAAATAATTAAACTCGCGCCATCTATGAAAGAGCAGATTATGAACTCTTGTAATTACTGATTTATATTATGTTATGCCTATATACGCATTACTTAATAAATATGTAACCATTGTGCATTGTGTACTATTTAAAGTTAAATACATAAAAATATGTACATAACCAAGTAAGAAAATTGTTCCTAGTCGTAATAAGTTTTAATTTTCTTACATTGTAGCGGTGTTATATTGTGGTTATGAAAACATAATTAAATAAACGGTAGACGCTTACTATAAAACCAAAGTGTATATCTACACTTTTATTCATCCCCGCATTTACGGAGATTTGACGATAGCAGCTGCCATCTGTAGTCCGCGGGACGAAACGCAAATTCGCCCTCTGGGACACAACGGGACCGGGCCGGGACCTGAGCGACAAATGCAGCGTGAAATTACGTGAATTACCCTCCACTCTGCGATATCAAGTATGAAGTACGTCCTTACAAATAACACGGTTAACAGGACAGGCACTCTATGCAGTATACAGTTCTACCCGGATAATGGACTGAGGTTAACAGAAACAGTTGTTGCTGGTGGGGTTTGTGTAGAATGTGCAGTGAGGGATATGCTGTAGGTGACATTCAAAATATTAAATACAACATACACACTCACCTACCTAGTAAGGGTAGGGAGATAAACACAATCTCTTTTTTATATACCTACCACAAATTAAATATTTGCCGCCTTACTCATAATCGCAGAATAAAATAATACCACAGTAATACTAACGGATTAGGAGAAATTTGTACGACAATTTCACCTAACCCGTTCGTATTACCGTGGTATTATCTTATTCTGCGACTATGAGTAAGGTGGTTGGATTTTAGATCTAATCCTGCTAAAATCTCTACATATTATACCTATATTAAAGTCCTCCGCCACGTATGTGTGTCTGTCTGATTTTCATGCGGTTTTCACCAATCGATAGAGTGATTCATGAGGAAGGTTTCGGTATATAATTTGTCAAGGTTTTGTGTAAATTGGTTAACATATAAAGGAGAATGTCTGTATGTGGTGGAGGGCGAGCTGGCAAGCCAAGCAAGTTGATTTGTATGCAAATTAAGAGATGGCGGTGGTTATAAAGGTTGGGTAACCATCCAGTAGATGGCGTCGTATTTCGTTAGCCACTGCAACGCGTGGCCGGGTCAGCCAGTTCTATAGGTATTAATTAATAATCGATATTAATCTTATCTTGACGAAGAAAACTTTGTTTTCGAAACATGTTGATAATATTGATTATAAAGTGGTGTTTTTACAAAGTTATTTGTTTTCATTTAATTAAAAATGACGCCACAAAGTGTATTTGTAAAGCTTGAAGAAGTCTTTTTTTATCAATTTAGGACACCACTACATAAGCAGGGATTTTTGAATAATGTACCTATACTTGAGAAATAAACAGGATTATTTGTTTTAAAATATTAATACATAGGTAATAGCCAAGTTCCAGCCAATTGGCATCTTTCCAAATAAATCGGCAGGGTTTATAATGTATTCATGACAAGAAATAACTACAAATTACATTTAAACACGCATCAGTGTAAAATAAATCTCACTAAACAGGGGGGTGCACCCGTGTAATGCAGCCCACCTTCCCTGTCCTGTTAGGGGTAGTAATACCGGCGGGGGTAGGGGTCGGCCGCCCCCCGCCCCGCCAATGGCCGGGGACAATGGGATATTTGTCATTGTTAAATAAAAATATCATAAAGGGACCCCGCTACCGGATAATGGGAACCCCGCTAACTCGGCTGACAAATTTCATGACGGATGTGCATCTCCGATGTAAAATGGTGACACTATGACATGTTCAGAAATTCTGTATGTAGATAATTATGCAGTTATATTTGTTTTATTTTTTATTTTTTTAAGGCGATCCAATAGTCCAGGAAAAAATCTAAATCGGAATTCACGCCTTTTTATGGGAGGAGTTTAAAAATCCCTGAGAAAAAGCTTTTGGAAAGGTTGGAAAAGGTAGTTGAGAATTTTTTTACATGTTGATTTTGTAAAGGCCTGTAAAAACATTAGGTACTTAACTCCTTTTTTACGCATTGTTATAACAAGGAAATTTAAAATTGATTTCACGGAACCAAGCGACGCGGAGTCTAGGACGTATATTATATTCCTCGTCACAGGCCGGGCGTAACTGATACGAAATGGATGTGCCAAGTGCATGGTTCTTACGCCGATGTTGGCCGTATTGATTGATGTCAAAAATAACAACGAGAAAATGCGTATTTTATTTTATTTTTGATTTTCGGGTTTATTATACAAGGAACTGAATTTGCCACATTATACAATAAAACCATATCCGGAAAGGGTTTTATAAGTAGGAGAGTTTGCACTTGAAAGTGTTTTTTTATAGACCTGATAATACTTTATTTTTTTCTAGGCTTATTAAAAGACTTATAAAAAAAATATAACCGATATTTTTAAAGGGCAAGATACTCGTATGTTCTACACGTAGTATTTAATTGAAGTATCTATAAAACAAAAAATTACGATTTAGATGATTTTGCACTATTTAGTACGGCTTCATCTTAAGTAGTTACAATAACATTGATACATACAAATTTTAAAATTGTTTGTATGGTCGTGTAATAAATAAATAAATTATTTATTACCTACTATATTTATTATATCTCTGAAAATTCACAAAATACACACTATGGGGAATTAAAATTCATTGTCGAGACTTGTTTCAGTTTTTCAGAACAGAACCACTATTTTGGTACCTATTCCTGAAAAAACAATCAGGTAAACACACCGATGGCGATGGTGCTTGATGATGTGATAGACGTTACTTTATCGTAGTTATTATTTTATCTATATTGGTAATAGGTACCTAATAATGACATGACCTACCTGATAATCACTATTTCAAGTTATTTTCCTGTCATATCACTTACAACGGTAACCCGTAACATGGAAAATAAGAGTGGGCCTAAATTATAGCCTTAGGGTACTCCTGATCATACAAAAAAAATAGAAGTGAATACTTACTCCTTACTATTCTCCATACTCCAACTATTTCCTGTTAGCAAGATAGCTGGAGAAAGATGTATGGAGAATCCTATTAGGTATAGCCAGATGATTGAGCAAGACCTCGTGAGTAATAGTTTCCAAGGCATTTGAAAAGCCATTATATGAACAACAAATTACGTGGTGGCATGTATCCAAAGATTTTGATACATAACCAATTCCACCAGTACGTTGGTTTTTGTTGATATTCATCTTCTTGCACACTGCGCAACTGTTTAGAGAATTTATGGTAGGAAATAACAACACACAACAATAAGTGATAATACATCAATCCTCATTCTCACTCTGGCATAATGACAGACAAATTCAGCGTGTGAAATTAACAAAGAGAAATAATAATATTCTGTATTCTCGTGAGCTAATAATAGAAACGCCAGTATCAAATCAGGGCGAGAACTTATTTTTTACTGTTTTATTCCAAATAAAATGTTTTTTGTTATTTTTTAAATTTATTCAATTGTATTTATGTATTTAATTTGTTTTAGCTTATCAGAACAAGATTTCGTATCAATTTATTGCACATAATTTATAAAAGGCTGAGGGCGATGGTGGGTAGACTGTACAAACAGAAATGTTTCTTTCTTGTGAATATTTAAAAATTATTTACTTATCGTTAGCAGAATCAAATTTACGGTATGGAATAACAACTTGGGGACACTCTAGCAAACCAATTGAAATTACCTACAATCATGATCAAAATTTTATGATTAAATTACTACTTAAAAAAATATTTTTTCGCTGAGACGAAACATATCATTGTTGAATATGAATTCAACTATCTTACCGGTGCAGGCCTTATTATTAATATTGATTCAGTATATATATCTGACTATGAATATAAGAGGAATATTGAACATCAACCTAACAGTTGAACATGTAATGAATGAAGGAGTGCTTGTTCCAAAATATAAAAATAAACACAGTTCCTGGAATATAGCGTGCCCAAAATATTTAACATCCTACTAATATTATATAGGGGAAAGTTTGTATGGATGTATGTTTGTTACTCTTTCACGCGAAAACTATTGAATGGATTTGAATGAAACTTTACAATAATATAGCTCATACATCAGAATAGTCTATAGGCTATAGCTTAGAGCTCGGGCGTTATGAAAAATAATTTCATTTTTCATACATTTTCTCTCGGTAACAAAATCGATTTATTGCAAATTGCAAACGTCAGAAAAAACAAACCAATTGTCACCTTGGAAACGATGTTTTTTTTTAAATTTGGCAATTCACCCTAAAAAGATTGCTTTGCTGGCGTCGTACCTACTTAATAACTATCTCTAAAAATGAATCGCCGAAATGTATGTATGTATGCGCATAAATCCGAACGACTGCACCAAATTGGACTATTCTTTTTATTGTTGTTCGTTATTTTGTATAAAACTACCGTTGAGTTCTGGCACTATGAAATTTGTATAAAAAAATATAATAGGTTGCACGCGAGCAGTTTGAAAACTGAATGTATCGGGAATGAATGTGTGGAATGCGAGAGGTGAGAGGGGGGAGTGGGGAGGGGGTTAGGGGAAGGAGAGGCGGGAGGGAAAGAAGGGGAAAGGGGAAGGATGGAGGAGGGTGTGGGGAGGAGTAGGGGATGGGTGGAAAGGGGTTGATGGGGGGAGTGGTGTGGGGAGAGGGAAGGTGGAGGAGGCGGAGTTGGGTGGGAGAGGTCGGAGGGAAGGAAGTGGAAGGGGGAGGGGTGGAGGAAGGTTGGGGAAGGTGGAGTGGGAGGGGTATGTGGGGGAGGGGTCGGTGGAGAAGGAGATGGAGGGAGAGGGGGGTTGATGGATGAGTGGAGTGGGGAGAGGAAAGGTGGAGGAGTTTGGGGAGGGGTGAGGGGAGGGGGGAGGGGGAGGGTGGTTGAAGGGGGGGAGTGGAATGGGAGGAGGGGTGGGTGGAGGGGGAGGGGGGTTGATGAGGGTGGTGGAGTGGGGAGGGGTGAGGGGAGCGGGGAGGGGGAGGGTGGTTGAAGGGGGAGTGGAATGGGGGGAGGGGTGGGTGGAGGGGGAGGGGGTTGATGAGGGTGGTGGAGTGGGGAGAGGGAAGGTGGAGGAGGCGGAGTGGGAAACCCCTAATACCGTGCGAGCGAAGCCGCGGGAAAAAGCTAGTCAATAATATTTAAAAAAATGCGATTCTCCAAATAGAACAGATAAAGTGAGACTTTACAGTTATATAAAATAAAAAGCTGGATAACATCGGTATGGTCTCTGGTAGTCACTACAAATATTGTTAAATAAATCAGATTCTAGTACGACAGTATTTTACCAAATTTTTTGCGTTCATTTCAAATATGTAATATATATTTTTTTAATTAGGTTATTATTTCTTCTCTAAACGTATTTAAGCGAAGTGTGATTTCCTGAAAATTCCACTACATTGATTTCTGATTCACCTCTGCCTAAATTCAGGGGTGTGTCACCTGGACAGAGCCGGCTGCCGGCTGTCCCTTGCTCCACACTATAGTATACACTCTGCACCCTACTGCAGGATACATACCACACACTACAGCCTACTCCCATTCTCCCAGCGCGCGCCAGGGCGGGACTGGCCATGGGCGGGGAGGCCCGCCCCCGCCCACCTAACGCCCAGGGTATCAAATCATAATGATGCCAACACTGGCTCAATAGCCGACTATTTGTCACGGTTGCAAATAATGTGAAAAATAACAAACTGAAAGATTCTCAGATCCTTTGGATAGGAAATAAAGGTCTTTATAGAATTTTGAATGGGAATCTAGATTTTCAATGATTCGTTGAAATCATAATATGACAATGTTTTATATCAACGATTTGCATTCAACGAATTTGTCCCATTTGCTATGCATTATAAAGGTAAATAACTCATAATTGATTTATTTTTACCTATACATGGTAAAAATAAATAAATTATGAGCAACGCAAAATTTAACGGTAACCCGACAGTTGATCCGGTGACTATTGGCCCACCCAAATGGTATTTAGGCACTATAAAATTATACATTTTTGTCCATTATTTATCAATTTCAAACGTAAAATCTACTTCTTCTTCTTCTTCTTGTGACCTGTCCGTTCAACGGACGTTAGCTATCATGTTGGGTATGCGGACTTTGTTTACTGCGGCCCGGAACAGCTCTACAGTAGACTGGCCAAACCACTGTCTCATGTTTGTCAGCCATGATGTTCACCTTCTTCCAGGGCCCCGTCTTCCGGCAATCTTTCCCTGCATCATGAGATGCAAGGTCTCGTACTTCTCTGGATGTCTCATCACGTGTCCAAGATATTGAAGTTTTCGGATTTTTATAGTTTTAATAACTTCTTTTTCTTTATTCATCCGAACCATAACAACTTCATTCGTAACCCTGTCGATCCAGCATATTTTAAGTATTCTTCTGTAGATCCACATCTCGAATGCCTCAAATCGCCTAATGCAAGTCTCGAATGCCTCAAGTCAACTTCTAAAGTACTCTTAATAATAATGTTATGAAAACATTTTATCAAAACATTTTATAGATTTTTTTGTACTCATGCGCTGGTACAGACAATATAAAGGGTAGCAGATTTTTCCTTGACGCATTTCGTGTTGTTTGACACCGACATAATTCTAAAATGAAATATAGTTATTTAAATGAACAATTACTTAATTAAATGAAGACAATATTAGCGAAACTCAATCGAAAACCTGAAAACAGAAAAATCAGAAAAAGATGCAACCATGACTTTCAGATAATTATCACCAATTTAATTTCGATTTTCTTAGAGTAGGTACCTAGTATGCACAGCTTTTCAGTATCTATGGACTGCACGCCACTGCTACTGGCGGGACGTCAATGTGATAGGCCGACAATCGATTTGACCGCACAATGGCCGCAAATACTTCCGCTTGCTGAATGTATGTTTGACGATTCTATCGAGAAACCGCAAATATCGGCCAGAGAATACAATAAAAAATTACACAAAGACTGATAAAGATTAGCCCAAGACACTCTCTGGATAGCATTTAGTTCGGGTTTGAATCTTGCAACCAACGTAACGATAGCAGCCAATAAAAATGTGCGTTAAGAAAATGAAGATAATGTTGGAAGTTCTTAGTCGAAATATGATACAATTAAATATGACCGAATCGAATAGGGACACAAAAGCTTAGTTGGTAGAGCTCCGCCCAGGCAAGGCGTAGGTCTTGCGTAGATTTTGCTGTTTAAAAGTAAAATTTAAGTAATTTAAAAGTGCTATTTTTAGCCAGTTTTGGAAAAAGCAAACCCCACTAAAGTGTTAATTTATTTTTTTGACATTCAAAGCATTTTACTCATAAGTTTTATGTATTATCGATTATTTTCAGGAAATAAATGAAACTTATGTTATATAAATAATAAGTTATGGTAAGCATCAGAGGTCCAGTAAAACTTCCATAAATTTTCCACCCCCCACCCCTCGATGTGAATGCTATAGCTGCCTTGAATATAATATTTCAAAAGAAAATTTATTTGTTCGCAATGTCAGCTCCGATTTTGTTTTTTTTATTCTGATATTTATTTTATTTTTTATATTTATTTTATTTATTTATATTTATTTCATATTTTATTGTAATATTAATTTGGCACGTAAATCAAATCAACATTCAATTTATGAATAAATTGTATCTTTTAATAATCTAGTTAGGGAACGTACCCATACTATGTGACACGTTTAGGGGGGGGGGGGGGGGGGTTAAAAATTGCAAAAAGTTGGTCACGTAGTATGGGTACGTTCCCTTATAATTAAAACTATGCAAGTGCAAACATCGTAATAAAATTAGTTGGTAATTATTTATTCCAGTTAAATACACCGCTGACATCTATTAACGAGTGGCGAAACTAAATCTAAACATTTTTCATAATCGTCTACCCTAACCCAGATAGCCCTGAAACATTTTTTATGTTCTTTCATAATTTTTTTTTGGTTTCATACTGAAAAAAGTCAGAAAGTAGCATAAAAATATTTTGAAAACATGTGTGCAGTTCACACGTGGAAGAAGTGAAACCTTCAGAAAATTAAACTTCAGGATGAGACGAATGCAGAGTGTCAGGAGTGGGAAAATTGAAGGGTTTATTTATGATAATTTTGTGAGCAAGTTAAAATTTTTTTTTACATTTTATTCTACGAAGCACCCTACAAAGAGGAGGCCGATGGGATACGAAGTACCTTTTAGTGTTGCTTGTTTCTGTTTCATCGAGTTTCAAATCACAACGGTGCTAAAGAAATTTTCACCTCAAAAATATTCATTTAGGAGAGGGGAGGTGTTCCAATTTTGGTACGGTATGGTTATGGCGTTATGGGCGTCTAACACGTCTAATGTTTTCTTTAAATTCTTTTACAGTAGTTGATTGTCAGTGCACCAAAAACTGACTTTTCTGGGAGAATATGATGATGAATGCGACCAAATAAAAGCAAACTTTACAATTATTTATATTGTAAAGTTTGCAATTTAAACAATTACGAAACTCCATGTATCTTTGAATATCTTAATATAGCTGCCTACATATCTTGTTATTAGGCAGGTATATTGAAATATCTTATATATTTATAGTTGTAAGTTAAATTATCTAATATTACTATGTGATCTATTCTAATGTTTCCTTAAAAATATAGATGTATTTACCAATATTTTCTTAGATATTATATTAAGAATGTTTAAATTGTTAGAACCTGTAGATAAGCTGCCATATGACAGCTTTGTGGGTCTACTCAAATTTTTGTACAAAATGTTTTCTTTAATTTAATAAATAAAAAAATAAAAAAAATGTTTTTTTTTGCAATATCTGACGATGGAATATCGCCACCAGTTGACCATTCTTCATCACCGAAATTTTCCACAAATGCTTCATTTTGAAACTGTGCCCCAGGTAAATTTTCAATTCGTATCTCGTTTTCATCACCAGAATCTAGATCGGTGTGGTCAGAATTGGCCTTTACTGGTAGAAGTATGCAAATTTTGCTTATTTGGTCGCATTTACCATCACCTTCTTCCAGAGAAGACAGTTTTTGGTGCACTGACAAGCAATTGAAAAAGATTTTAAAGAACACCCATTAGACGCCCATTTTTTGGAGTAAAACTTCTTTACGCACGCTTGACTTGGGGAGTAAGCTGGTGAATGCGTGATGAGAGCGTTACGAAAAGCGAGGCGAACGGTAGTTGAGAGGGAGATATAAGTTAGTGAAGATAGAAAGAGAGAGAGTTACGTTTCGTATATTACTGTAGGGGCAAGAGAGAGAGGTGCGAGCACACATCTTCTTTCCCTCTTTCTCTCATAGCCAGTTACGTTTCGTATATCTAAGACACAGTGCAGGCCTGTTGTCTGTATCACACTGTAGGAGCAAGAGAGAGCAGTGCACGCGCACATTTTCTTTCTCTCTTCCTATCATGTAGATGGAGCTAAAGAAGTTTTACTTCAGTCGTGTGGTCTAAAGCACACTCGTTTTTTTACATTAGCTCCATACAGGAGGTCCGAGAAAAATACACCCCCTCAGGGCCTGTGTCATCTTTGGTGCTGCTCTCTGGAGGGACTTTTAATTAAAGGAAGGAGAGGAAGTTCTGGGAAGGAAAAAGGTATAAGGGGGGTAGGTATCTGGGGGTTAGTCTCTCCTGGAGTGACCGACATATAAATCCATTCCTCCCACTGCGGTGCCAGACGATGTCCCGAGAGAGTCCTGCTGAAGAAATCAAAAGGTTTCCTTCAACAAGTCTTTCCCGATCCGACCTGCCATGCAGCTAGTGGGCAGATGCATACACCGCCAAGACCCGGCCAAACTTCACCCAATGAACCCGGACAACCCCACTAAATCACTAAACGGAGCGAACCACTTGGGGTGACCTATGGCAGAGGTGTTGGTAATCCAATAAATTGTTCCCGGAGCGGCGGTACCCATACCCGCCTCCAAAATAGCTTATTTTTATAACGGGCAATACCATAATAACTCTGCAATTCAAAAAACATAGGTTTGTGGAAAGACATTCGACATTCTAGTATCTTCTGACTTTTTCGTTTTCGTAGAAGACGTGGTAGGAGAACGGCTTTTAGGAAAATCGTCAACATGTGCATACGATCTCTCCCCAGGCCTAAATTACTATCTATAGACTACAAGAAATCTACAATCTACACCTTCTACAAATGAATTTTAAAAAAGTTGTAAATAAAAATTCCAAGAATAAAAAAATCGTGTGTGAACCGTTATTTTCTCAAATATTGAATAATAATAATGGTTGTCGATTTTGTGGTAATGAAATTCCTTGAAAGGAATCGCCTGAAAAGCCTGGGAACAACGAACAGATGTTATCCGTCTGCTGCCGACTGTTGGCTGCTTCCTTTCGTTGATACTATTTTATCATCACAATACTAATAACTAATAACATACTTTATGCATTTACAGTAAGGTGATCCTTTATAAATACATAACGAAACTAAATTAACCGTATAGTAATGATATGTTTCATCGACATGTGCATAGTATTGTTATGTAATTAGGTTTGTGCATTCTAATAATATTGTACTGTTTCGTTATGCATTTTTTTATATTATTCCAAAGTAAATGTGTTGATTATTATCGCGTGGAGTCAAATTATAAAACGATAACGTGCTTGATTGGAGAGTAGAAGTTCACTGAAGGGGAAGTGTTTTGATGAGATAGACGAAGATTAGGTAACAAATAAGATATGAAATAGTTCCGTTTACTTTTACAGATACTATACATGTTATAAATTAATTACGAGAGATCTAGATACCATTGTTCAATCTGCCTTCGGAATCGGACAAAGGTTTGGAAGGCGAAACATATAAATAACTATTATACATATAGCAGAACTTTTCTATAAAAAAATGAGAGTGTGCAATAATTCGCAAGCGGTAGAAGTAAAACCTTCAGAAAACTAAAGTAGACAAGAGTAGTACAAAGCGCTTTTCTTATCAATGTGAGGGATGATTTTTCCACCTTTTCCTATATATTTGTTAATATTATTAGTATGAACAAATGTATGTGTTTAATTTTTTGCCTACTGTATGTATATATGTACACTTTGTATATAATATATTTATATTTGACTAAGTTTCACTAATGTGGATAGTACCTAAGCACAGCACTCAACAGCCAAAAAAAAAACATTTTTTAGGATGACAACACTGGCATTCTAGTGTCTTCTACCGACCGCTGTCAGAAAGGAAAAATTCTAAATTCATTCTTGGTTATTCGCTGGTTTGGGCTGCTGTGTGCGTGGATTACTATCCTCATATTTTACCCTCCGATAGAAATTTATTGTCGTATAATATAATTTATAATTTTAAATAAACCGGAGTCAGACAAACGCAAATTCAACTTATTATTTCAAAGCACCCGTGACATTCCCAAATAACCTGGAGGATCGTTGGCAAGAATCGATTCCCCACATTGTTAGGTATACTAGGCTTTTTTGGTATTATTTATCAATACGCCTTTTTGTCAAACTGAAATTTAATTGCTTCAAAATCATTTTCTCTTAATCTTCTACATTCATAATTGAATAATTGTTTAATATAAAAAAACGAGGCTAAATTTCGGTTTAGGGGCGAAATTCCTAGAAAATCAAACTAATTATTTTTATACTAATTTGGGGTCGGGGAATCCGAATCTGAAAGAATTAGGCGGCGGCAAGCAATATTAACTGAATTACACGACTTTAAAAATTTTTATACACATACAGGTAAATAGCCATTTTGGAAGCATTTTGTTTCCTAGAAAATCAAACTTGTCATTTTTATACTAACTATGGGCCGGGGAATCCGAATCTGAAAGAATTAGGCGGCGGCAAGCAATAATAACTGAATTAAACGACTTTAAAATTTTCTATACACACACACATGAAAATAGTCATTTTGACACACGAAGTGCGAAGACCATAGAAAAACAAGATAACATAGATGTTTTTACCACACAAAATTAAGTGTTGCCATTAAGCAGTAATATCAATAACGTAAAATAACATGTTTATATTTTAAGTACTTATTTTTTATAAATTTTACTCACTTTTGTATCACAAACCATGTTACATAAACCCAGCGTAGCGCGAGCGTATCGTGTAACCCAGCATATCGTGACGCGAGCAGGCGGTATAAAGGGGCACAAACCATGTTACACAAACCTAGCGTAGCCGCTAAACTACTTGAAAACAGGGATGTTTTCTTGCCGTGACGCGAGCAGGCGGTATAAAGGGGCACAAACCATGTTACACAAGCCTAGCGTAGCCGCTAAACTACTTGAAAACAGGAATGTTTTCTTGCCGTGACGCGAGCAGGCGGTATAAAGGGGCACAAACCATGTTACACAAACCTAGCGTAGCCGCTAAACTACTTGAAAACAGGGATGTTTTTTTGCCGTGACGCGAGCAGGCGGTATAAAGGGGCACAAACCATGTTACACAAACCTAGCGTAGCCGCTAAACTACTTGAAAACAGGTTTTTTTTTTGCCGTGACGCGAGCAGGCGGTATAAAGGGGCACAAACCATGTTACACAAACCTAGCGTAGCCGCTAAACTACTTGAAAACAGGGATGTTTTTTTGCCGTGACGCGAGCAGGCGGTATAAAGGGGCACAAACCATATTACACAAACCTTAAGGTATGTTTTTCTGCTGTTATCTATTCACATTGATTCATATAATAACATTGATATTGGTGACCGGTCTACGTCACAACTTTTTAAGACTACGAATTTTCGGACGAAGAAAACTTGTTCGATTTATAAGCAGAGGCGGCCCGTGACAAAATTTGCGGGCAGTGCATTTCCCAAAAAAAGATAACATTAACATGGGAAAATAAAGTGATTTAAAGGGAGTGTCATACCTAGTACAAACGTTCACTTGTAGAGAAAATCTATTCGTCGCTGTTTCATTTGTGAAAATACTTCAATGACACGATTGTTAAAGTCTGGTGTAGAAGCTATAAAACCATTTTCGATGGTCATCATTGACAAAGCATTAAGCCGATCTTGGGACATGGTGTACTCAGAAATGTTTTTACACGTTTTAATGTAGAAAAACACCGTTCGCACTCAACAGTTGTCATTGGAATAGCACAACTTATTTTGAAAAGTTTAACCGTTTCACTAAAATACTCCACTAAGTTACATTTGATAAAATATACGTTAATCGCAATGTTTTCAGTAGCACTCATTTTTAAATATTTTTTTTTTTGCAGAATAAAACTTGCGAAAACCGTTAAAATGCTTTAAAAACCGAAACGAAACTGAGGTCGATGCGCCGCGCCGGCGACCGATGGCGTTACAACATAACATTGTTAACTATTTCTTAAATTTGTTGAACATAACTATTTCATTCCAAAGGTTCGGGACCACTTTACGCAGGTTTAATGTTATGTCATTTGCTCCGCTAGTGCACCCAGGCACCATATGTATTCTCTGCTTTCACACGTCAATCGTCCTTATGGGTCTATACCTGCCTTGCTCATTTCACGGGCACTGGCACTCCAGCATCTGGAGATGATCCCAGTAGAAATATAACTTCATGTGACGTCACGCCTGGGCATAACAAAATGTGCACGAATACCTTTCTCTCGTGCTCGGGAGTTTAGTCAATTGGTAAAGATTTTGTAACGAATTGGCGGGAATACTTCGGGAGAGGATGTACTAATTTACACTTCTGACGTATATTGGTGTTCGGCAGCGCAGTGCACGAATGCACTAAGCAAGCGGCCGCCTCTGTTTATAAGGTATGTTCGATGATATTATTGTTTAATGGCAACACTTTATTTTGTGTGGTAAAAATATCTATGTTGTTTTTCTATGGTCTTCGCACTTCGTGTGTCAAAATGACTATTTTCATGTGTGTGTGTATAGAAAATTTTAAAGTCGTTTAATTCAGTTATTATTGCTTGCCTCCGCCTAATTCTTTCAGATTCGGATTCCCCGGCCCATAGTTAGTATAAAAATAACTAGTCTGATTTTCTAGGAAACAAAATGCTTCCAAAATGGCTATTTTCCTGTATGTGTATAAAAATTTTTAAAGTCGTGTAATTCAGTTAATATTGCTTGCCGCCGCCTAATTCTTTCAGATTCGGATTCCCCGACCCCAAATTAGTATAAAAATAATTAGTTTGATTTTCTAGGAATTTCGCCCCTAAACCGAAATTTTTCCAAAAACGATTTTATTTTACTTATATAACTGTCATTGTCATATTATGTAAACAAAAAGCTAGATAACAACCACTCTGTAAATTGCCATCTCAACACGAGTGTTTCACACCTAGTGAGATTAGTGTTGAGTACCTCATACAAGAGGCACCTCAAATGTCCCATACAAACACGTAAAATGTCCCCCCACCTCACAATATGTATTTGTACCAACTCTTTTTCTTTGTATTACTACAAATATGAAGGGGGACAAATATGAAGGAGGGACAAAAATGAGGTGTGAGGTGGTTTGTTTTGTTGGACTACATTCATGTCATGTACGGGACAAATATGAGGTGAGGTGTGAGGTGGTTGGTGTATTGGACTACTTGTTATGTCACTTTATCACGTATGGGACAAATATGAGATGAGGTGTGAGGTGGTTGATGTATTAAACTACATGTCATGTCACGCATAGTTTGGGACAAATGTATGAGGTGGTGAGGCGTGAAGTGTTTGTATATTCTATGACATTTTTGTATTAGAACCGTGAGGTGGTGATGGGGTAAGCCAATTCATATATTCTGAATACCGCAAAAGCGTCCCAACTGCTCCGAATTTTATTTATTTTTTTTTTTATTCTAAATTATTGTTAAGTGAATACCGCACAAGAGCACCAACTGCTCCAAAAAAAATTTTTTTTTTAAATATTTTTTGTTGTAAATTATTGTTATGTGAATACACAAAACAATAATTTTTGAGCACAAGAGTCCCAACTGCTCAAAAAAATTTTTTTTTTTATTGTAAATTATTGTTATTTCAATACACAAAACAATAATTTATGAGCACAAGAGTCCCAACAACTCCAAAAAAAATTTTTTTTGAAAAATTTTTTTAACGACAATTATTGTTAGATATGTGAATACACCTAACAATAATTTATGAGCACAAGAGTCCCAACTGCTTAAATTATTTTTTTTTATTCTAAATATTTTTTATTGTAAATTATGTATTGATAAGTGAATACCGCACAACAGTACCAACTGTGACAAAAATTTTTTTTTTAAATATATTTTTATTTTAAATTATTGTTATATGTTATGTAAATACCGCACAAGAGTCCCAACAGCTCCCAAGGGAGGGAGGATGAGGCAGTGTTGAGATGAGGTGGAGGGGGTTGCTGAGGAGGGGAGGGATAAGAGGGGGGGAGGTGCAGGGGGGGGGGATCAGAGGGGGGGGTGCAGGGAGGGGATCAGAGGTGGTGAAGGTGGGGAGGGGGTAGGCCTTTTTTATATCCATTTTTCGTATTACAAAAATAACACCTCTGAACCAAGAAAATCAAGCTGAAGGAAAAAAACCAGCCACCCCCCCCCCCCCACCTCACCTCAAATGAGGTGGGACACCTCAACACCTCATTTCAATATTTGAGTACCTCATACAAACTCATCCTGATATCGTGTCCTACCCAACACTAAGTGAGATGCGCAACACGTCATTACTGTAATATTAAAATAATGAAATAAATTTGTGTTTTCTTCTTCGGAGTCGCTAGATGTCGCTTTCTTTTGTGTTTTTTTCCTGTTCATTTTGGAGTGTTTTGAAGATAGGGTACTGATTTTACAAAAATAAAAATATTTTTTTTTTGATTTCGTAAGATTCGATGCATGGTCCGCTGAATATCTGGCTGCTAAAGTTCGTCAGACGTTTTATACCACTAGAATGAAGGAGGCTCGCGTGGGACCATGGATTTATCGTATCATATTGCTACCCGTGAAATAAATAAATATTTTATTGCTATCTCATTCTCTCGCAGGCTAAATCCTATAGATGTATGTGTTTATTTTTTTTTAGTGTCGCACTCTTACGTTTCATCAAGTTTCAATTCATAACGGTGCTAAAGAAGTTTTCACTCCAAAAATATATTTTTTTTAAATTTACTTAAGTGCGTTAAATTTAATGCATTCCGCATTACCTTAGAAAAATATAATATTGCCTCGGTGATTCAAATAGTTTCTTCGGATTTCAAAATAATCCATTCTGTTTACCGTCAACATTTCACCATTTCATCACCCGACTACCGTTCACATTATCTTTATTAAACTTCGCCAATAAATGTAAAAAACCATTGATCACGCTCTACATTAAGACACGTGTTGATGTTGGTCGTAGAACGCCGGATTAAATTGGGAGGCGGGTATTGGTACCGCCGCACCGAGAACTAATTATTGGATAACTAACACGTCTGCCATATAGTCCAGGCAACGAAGACCAAAAAACACCGAATAGGGGAAATAATTCGTGTAGAAGCCAATTTTGGCACGGTTGTAGGGGAAGGTGTAGCCGTCCCAACCACCACGAAGCGTCGCGAAACTTAGAATCAATGAACTTCTTCATCAGGGTAACCATGTGGAAGTATCTACTGAACCCACAAAGCAGTATAGGCCCATTATCCTTGAGGGATTCTGAAATTTAGTCAAAGCTGACACCAAGGAAACTCTTCAACTTTCTCTTCAACTTTCACTTTGTCCGTAGTAAGTTCCTCCATGCTGATCAGCGTAGTCAAGATCTCTCTATTCTCTTCCATTTCATTTTTATCAATTAAAAATTTATTTTTTAACAATAAAACTTTCATTTTTAACAATAAAAACTGTTATTTTTTTTAATTTGACATTTTTCCCTCTCCATATCTCCTTAAGCATTGATCCTAACAAAAAAGTTTGTAGAACTTTTTTGTAGAAAATTTTATATAGATAATTTAATTACTTGACATTTTTTCGCTAGAGGCAGTAGTTTTCGAGTAATTAACGAAAAACTGAAAAAAGGGACCTTTAGACCCCCACCTAGCTCCACCCCTACCCCCACGATATTTTTAGTTTCCCCTACAACTGTGCCAAAATTGGCTTCTACATGAATTATTTCCTCTATTTTTCCTTCGTTGCTTGGACTAGTAGGACACCCCGAATGGTTGGCTACGTTTGGTGACTTAGCAGCGGTGTCCAGATTCACGGAGTTAGGTTTGTCCGGGTCTTTGGCAGGTTACGCCTGCCTACCTGCTGCGTGCCGGGCCGGATCGAGACTGGTTGAGGGAGACCTTTTAACCTCTCCAGCCGGACTCTCTGACTCATCGCCTTGCAATCCATTTGAATAGATTCATACGTCCGCCACTCTTGAATACCCTGACCCTCAGATTTCTACCCACCCCTTATATCGATTTGTGCACCTAAAAAAACAAATTGTTTGTTGTTTTATTATTTTTTAATAAATACTTCATAAATATTATCTACTTATTACCATTGTATTTCAAATTTTGTATTTAAGTTTTAAGTTATGTATAAAAATTCTTACATTGTTTTTCATGTGTTTGCGTCTGTGAATACGCAAATGTGATTACTTAAGACACATTAGTCTAGGGATATTTATATTTTGTGTTTTAATTTGTTTTATATTACCCACAATAATATTCTATAAATATCCTGTGTGTGTCTCAAATAAATGGATAAATAAATACATTGTTCCTTCGCAGAACTTCCTTACCTAAAAGACCCTCAATACAGCATCTCCTAAGATGACATAGGCCCTGGGGAAAATGATTTTTCTAAGGGGCTCCTGTATGGATTTAACATTGAAAATATGTTTAGGGTTAAATTGCATTGAACTTGATAAATACCAAATATACAAATGTATAACTTACTTACTTTCGCCCGATACTGCCAGGCAAATACCAAATTTGGGCGAATTTATTATATTTACTAGGAGTACTTTCTCGAGGAGGGTGTTATTTGCAGACGCCATAAAAACCATTTCATTGAAAGCATTTTTTTGTAAATTGTGTTTATCAGATGTCCATTGTGATAAATATGTATTTAATTCCAAAAAAATATGCAGTCTATTCAAATGCTAACACAAAAAATGTTTATTCAAAAAATCACACGCCTCATTCATGCAACCAACACAAAGGACTAAAGTAGAAATTTTGTATTGATAATTGAGCCAATTTTATCATCCCCTTGCAAAATGCCTCACACCCCCGGGCAAATTACTTTGCAATTCCAAATTAGCCTTATTACGTCACAAAAAAAACACACACACAAAACGACAACAAAATTCATCCCCTGTAAAACGAAACCTTTGATGTTTTGGCAATATTTTGTACGTACGAAAAAAAAAAACAGAAAAATGTCGATCGAAGAAACGTGATACGTTCCTATTGTGACGTTTTATTGCCATAGATTAACAAAATGAATGGAATCTTGTATCGTGCCTCATTTTTAATGTTGCCTTCTCGAATTTAAATGACTATAATTTCGTGTTTTTTGTTCGTGCCCAGATTCATGAATGATCGACTTAATGAGGGCTGAAACAGGAACCCGGCTTTTAAGGTGTAAAAAAATACAACTAATAAAATCGAATGCCCGGTGTGGCGACAATCCGCGCCGACAAAAAAACGTTTTTTTTGTTGTCGTCGTTTTCAAATACAGAAATTGTGGAAACCCGTTTCGTTTCTGGCTCAGATTAAATTAATTCGTCGCTGGTCGCAATCATGCGAGCCACTATTATCAAAAGCAGCGTTTTTATAGCGCCGTAATTACTGAATCGGAGATCCCATCTAAAAAAAGGAACGGACAGAAGTATGTAATTTGTCGTCTATTTGAAGAATATCAATGGAGCTTTCCTTTAACAGTAAAATTGCTATGATCGTATGGTCGAGATTAATGATTTTAATATCCTATTTTTTAAACGATGTGTCCAACATACTCGCATATTTTTTTAAGAACGTCGACCCGTGAATGGACTTGGTTGATATTTGATACATTTTTTGCTTGTGACAGAAAACATTTCAATGCCAGTGTAGGTGGGAGGTAATTGTTCCCAAATTCTGTGTAAAATAACATGTTTTTAGTGAAGATGAATATCTTCACTCAAAATCACATCAGTTTGCAGATATTGCAAGACTGTTAGTAGCCTTTTCTTGTAGCTTAATTAATTTAATTAATTAATTATAGCATGATAAACTTGAAAAAACAGATAGCCTTCCGAAATACAATATTGGTTTTCAAAATCTCACACTCCTTAAGTATCCTTTACTTCTGCACAGAAGGGAACAAATATTTGTCATTTTTAGAAGTATTTTAATTTAATGAATATAACCTCAAAATGTAAAAATTGAAAAAGTAAATGTAAGATCAAATACCTGGTGTAATACTCGATTCAAAACTAACTTTCTCTGCAAATTGTGAAAATGTGCAAAAGACGGTTTCAAAAAAACCTCAGAAGGCTAAGAAATTAATTAAATGGAAACACCATAGAGGTCACTTTCAAAACTATGGTGGCTCCACATGTAGATTACAGTTCTACGATGTTATATTTGGCTGATGAAGGAAATTTGAAAAAGTAGACGTTATACAGAACGGAGCTACGAGATGTGTACTGGGGAATGGCAAGTAGGTTGCAAGGGTTAATCAAATAGAGAGGAGATAAATTGGATTTCAATAAAAAAGGCACTGCTATTTAACGTGAAATTTTGCGCATAAAGTTATGAAAAATCATTTGCCAAAATACTTTAAGGATGAAATTGTTTTTAATAGAAATATATATAATTATGAAACCAGAAATATAAACAGAGTTCGATTACCGCATTCGAGACAGTCAGATTCACAGAACTGCCTGATGTATTTATGGAGGACTAAAAATGTTTGATGAAATACCTGAAAGTCGAAGAATGAATGTATTTAAAAAGGAATGATAAAATGAAACGTTACCTTGTGCATATTAGTTTACATACGAATGTAATATACTCGTAAACCAACTCAATAAATAAATTAAATAAATTTACCTAAAACATATCAATTTTGAACGTGCCCCAAAAACTATTTTGTCAAACGCTCTTGTTTTATAGTTCCGGTACCTATTATATGCAAAACCCAGGAATAGGTACTTCTTAATTCTCCCAAAAAACCTTTAAGTCCACATAGCATCATCAAAGGTGACATAAACCTTGATACTTTAGACATCACACTCACACATTGATTATTCCATCCCTTGATGCAGAAGTTTGATTAATTAATTAAATTTTGCTCACTTAACGTTTTAAAAAAGAGAAAAATTACTACATACCTACAACATGGATTTTTCACTGATTACGTTAAATCTGATAACGAAAAACTCTGCTCGGGCAACGCCGGGGATTTTACCTAGTAGTATTAAAAATATCGCGTTTAGTTTTTGTTTTTCACGCTCATGATGGAATAACCAGAGAAAACCGGAAATATGTCATTTTCATATCAAATTTTAGACGTATTGATTCTTTTCCAGAAAAAAATATAAATTGATTTCGAAAGATTGTTCTTTTATCTAGTAAAACTATGTTTTAAATTTATTTATTTTTTTAGTATAATAACGTTACACTGTAGGTCGTTGGCAGATTTGATAAATTTTCAAACAAAATTAAAAACAAATACAACACACATTTCAAATCATATAATCATGCAGTAAAATAAATCAATAAATTATCTAAAAATGTCCTAAAACTACCACAATCAAACAAAAAAATATTGGCAAAGGCTCTAAAAGGATATTTTCTCAGCAACTTTATTAACCAGTGACGAAGTTATCTGTCTTCCTTTGTAACTCTTGTATATTCTTCAATTACCTGTATCAAGTGTGTCTAGTCCATTTAAAAATCTATGTATTGTTCATTGATTTCCGTGTTCTTGTAAAAATAATTTTCCTTTAGATGTATAATGTTGTCCTTCCCGAAATGAGTTTTATTAAACTCATTGGGAGTAATGTATTATAAATTTTATGTAATAATTTTGTAATATATTATCTCTAATAAATAAATAAATCTGGAAAAGCTATGTTTCAGAATTTTAATTTTAGCTTAAATAAAATTATTCAAAAAACGATCTGCGCACGTGTTTTGTGACAAAAATACTTCAGCATGTCTATTTATTTACGATCTTACAAACTAATATCCTATCCTACCAATCAGTTATTTCAAGAAACTGAAATACTAGAACTAAGGCGGATCTACTGTATCCAATGTCTCAAATATATTTTTACACGTCCTAACAATTTCAGTAAAAACACATATCGTTCTAGCCAGAGACATAACACGTGCGTGTACACAGTGCCTCACTGCAAAACCAGACTGGCCCAAAGACACATTACCTACATTGCCCCAAAACTATTCAATTCCATACCCCACTCCATCAGCAAGGATCAAAATCCGAACGTACTTAAAAAAAATGTTAAAATCTGGGTAAAAAATAATTTAGAACTGAATAAGTTTTTTCTGTAATGCTTCTAAAATGTGGAGTCTTTCTGAATATTTAGAATAAAAACAGGAAATATGTATATGTATATATACTCGTATGTACATGTGTATTTAAGTATGGGTGTAAATGAGTGTTACCTTAGATATATATTTTTAAATTTTTATACTCCTATGAAGTCAATCATGTTGATCACTGAAGACACTATGCATATATATATTTTAATTTGTGTGTTTATCTTACATATATTTTTAAATTTTTAAACTCCTACGAAGTCATTCATGTTGATCACTGTAGACACTATGCTTATATATATATTTTTTATTTTTTTTTTTAATTTTATTTTAACTACCACTGTTATCCACATAATATAATACCCACACACAGGCTTCGCCTTTGTGGGATTTTTTTTTGTTACTTACATTTTTTGTTATTATGTATTTACCTATATGTAAATGTACCAAAAAAACTTTGCTAATAAAAAAAAAAAAAAAAAAAAAAAAAAAATATATTAAAGTTTTTTTTACATTCTTATCTTGCTTAGACATTATTGAAAAATTATAAATACTTATGATCAAAAAATAATTACAAAAAGTACATAATTTTAATAGTTTTATCATCACGCCTTTCAGCATTATTCAATGTAGGTGTAAATTAAATCAAATTTTGAATGAAATAAAATCGATGTTGAGTTATTATTTTAAAAGCTGGTACGGAGAATAATTAATCTTTCTCGTTGGAACCGCCCTGTACGATCGTAAGAACATCCTTCAACGAAATTTGGATTCTCGATCACCGGCTGGAGCAGAATAAAGCCGGGCAATGCCACCGGATACTTCAGCAAGTTGTCAATAAAAACGACGTTGAAAATTTATAATGTTTATAGGGATAGATTATAGGTAGACCTTTCAAGTATATTTAGCCATTGGTCATGTTTATAGCGGCAGGCACAGGCCTATCCGCGCAGCCTCCGTGAATATCACTCAGGGCGAAATTTTAAGATGACTGCTCTGAAAATGTATCGTTTATAATAATAACCAGGGAGGCTCTAGCTCGGGGTTCTCTACCACCGCGGCCCCTGCCAACTGTGGTAGGCACTGCCTACACTTTCATTCCTAGGCAGGTCGACCAGGGCGTTACTAGGAGTATAATTGAATCAGCGCACTGTGTTTCCGCACGAAGGTGGAAAATCGATTCATTTCGGTTGGACCAATGTTCGTTGTCCATGCTGCAATGCTGGTGGTGAAACGAAGTTATCAGAAAAGTCGAAGAATTTCATCACACCACAGCCACTAAACAAAATCACCGTGTGATTTGAAACTCGATGAAATGAAAAATAGCGACACTAAAAAGAGACACACATCTATAAGACTTAGCCTGCGAGAGAATGAGATAGAATAATCGGTCTCTTCTTTGTGCAGTAGTACCTACTTCGTAGCCTCCTCACTCTTGTCTACTTTAGTTTTCTGAAGGTTTCACTTCTTCCGCGTGTGAACTGCATACAATTTTTTGAAGTGAAAACTTCTGTAGCACCATTGTGATTTGATTAACTCGATGAAACGAAAAATAGCGACACTAAAAAGAGACAAAAACATACATCTATAGGATTTAGCCAGCGAGGGAAGGTTTTTATAAATTTTTTTTTTATTACATATACGTGTATATATGTGTATTACAATACACTACAAAATGATACTTTGGCTGTCCAACTGGGAAGGATTCCCGTTTCTGGACAGCCAAATTGTATATTTAGTTCATAATATTCGTAACCGGAATGGTTTCGCCCAAGAGATCACAGGAATGAGCTTCTGTCAAGACAACTTTTGAGAACATTAAATAATTGTATTCTGAATGAAGGGATGGTTTCTTTATGTCCTTGAAAGAATCACAAAGATGTGATTTTTTCTTGGTCATTTTGGAGAACATTAATAATTGCATTCAAAGTGAATGAATGGTTTCTTTAGGGAGAACACAAATATGAGATTCTTTCTAGGTCATTTTTGAGAACATTTTCAATTGCATAATAGCATTTACACATTTATAAACCAATATATGACATATGAATTCGCAATGTATTTATGACTATTTAACTTTAATAATAGTATAATCGGTCTTCTCTTTGTGCGGTGCTTCGTGGCCTATCGATCTCCTCTTTGTAGTCTCCCCACTCTTATCTGTTTTGGTTTTCTATTAACCATTAGCAAACACCTGTTTCATCATTTGGCATTTCATCTGTCGATAAATTTGTTTGTTATGTTCCGGTTCCGGTTCAAGATGGTGGCCATGTTGGATACTACCTTTTTATCCCGCCAGAGTTCGCATGATTGTGGTTTCTGTCGAATCGGAATAATCAATATGATGAAACCTTCCGCCATAAAGAAAATTTTTCATTGGAATGGTGAAAATTATTTGAACAAATTGTAGGTATAATGCCTTATTATTTGATATTTAAAAAATGTACCAATTATTTATTATGGTTTATAAAAAAGAAGGTAGATATTTAAGTACCCTTTTACAAATCTTATGACCAGAGGAAATTTTGGTTTATTAGAAACTTCATATTTTATTGATTCCGAGGTCTACATGTTCACAGAACTACGCATACTAGTAGGTATAGGGGGAATATAATGGTGTGTGTACTTGTAGGTTTTTCCGGATCTTGGCAGCGGATGCGTCTGCCCATCATCTGCGTGGCGAATTGGATCGGGAGGATAAGATTGAGGGTAACCCTTTAACCTCTCCTGCTGGACTCTCTCGAACCAATCCTTTACACCGCAGTGGGAGGGATGGATTAATACGTTCGTCACTACTGGACAGTGGCGGCTCGTGATTTTTGGGTGTGCTAGAGTGCTGAAATTTAAAAAAATGGCATTATGAAGTTGTTGTAGCCGAAAAAAGTTTTTTATTTTTTTTTTGAAAATCAGTTTTTTGTATGAAAAATTTCAGAAAGTTTCAGTTTGGCGGTGTGCCGCACCGATTTCCTGAAAAATCTTCATACAAAACACCGATTTAAAAAAAAAAAAAAAATTTTCGCATACGACAACATCCATGATGCCATTTTTTTTTAAATATTAGCACCCTAGCACACAAAAAGTCACGAGCCGCCACTGCTCCTGGACACACTTACCTCCCTGATTCCTACCAACCCTCATAACTTTTTCTTCTCACAACCTCCTCTACTTCATTTCCTAAGACGACAATACCTATACCCAAAAATATATTCAGAATCTTAACGACATAAGTAAAGAAGCCGTGTATACAAATTGCGACTCGCGACCCGCGTATTGGATGGAACTACTGTCGAATTTGCCGTATCAAAGAAAAGAAGAAGAAGAAAAATAATGAAGAAAGCGTGTAAACAAATATACCCCGGGGCACGGCGTATTGGACGAACGTACGGTCGAATTCTCCCTAGCAGGCCTGGAGATACGACCTTTCCGCCGCGTTCATTTTCACACTAACCCTTATAAAATCACAGCATTCATTAAAAAATAATACTCGATCGAATACCACGTGTTTAACTAAAAAATAATATTTCATTGATTTCTTTATTCCTCTTTTTTTTAATTCACCACATTTCCTCTCTTACTTTTAACAGTTCGAATTTAAATAAAATATTATTGATATCCATTAAAATTTAAATGTAAACTTTCGAAAAATTTCACTAAACACTTTTTGTAGATTTATGTAAGAAGATGCACTTTATCAGAATTGTTTATATCAGGTATAGGTATTGTTGTGTATTATGGTTCTAAATTTCAATTTGTCGTTATTTTATTGGTAAAACATACATATTCTTAACACTGTCATATATGAATTTATAAAGACTGTTTATAACGCCAATGAAATGAAATAAAAATAAATAATAAATATTTTCTCTTTTAAAAACGCTCTGAAATGATAATTTTGTAATGTTTTTAAAATGAATAAATTGAATTAAAAATTGTTTCCTCATCATTGCATACATGACTGAATTTTCATGACAACAAACCGAGATAACCAAACCATTATTAGAATATATTGCGAAATTATTAACAACTAGCTTTTTCCCGCGGCTTCGCTCGCATGGTGTAAGGGGGTCCGCCTCCTCCACCTCCCCCCCCCCCCCTTTCACCGCTCTCCCTCACGCTAGACGAACATTGACATTTTATATACGTGCATCTCATTCGAACTACGATTTATATTCACCAATACAACGTTTGCATAGTCTTGGTAACAAATACCTAAACAATCTGGATGTATTTGACAACAATTTGAACTTAGCAAACTTCAAACGCCATATGTGCCTACTATTTATTTCTACCTATCCCATTAACTAATGAGAACAACAATTTTAAACATTACCTACTTTATGTCAACTCCTATATTTTATGGACTATATTTTGTTTCTTATATTTTATGTTACCTGTATTTTGTTAACGCTTATATTTTATGTACTTAACCTAAATTTTTTTTTTAACCCTTATATTTTATGTAACCTTTATTTTGTTTTTAACAAATATTATGTTACTTGTATTGTGTATTGTATTTTGTAAACCCATTCTTTTCACTGTAATTAAAAAAAATGCATTCTTTGTAAAAGCCCTATGGGCGTTTAAATAAATAAATAAATATACGAAACGTAACTCTCTCTCTTTCTATCTTCACTAACTTATATCTCCCTCTCAACTACCGTTCGCCTCGCTTTTCGTAACGCTCTCGTCACGCATTCACCAGCTTACTCCCCAAGTCAAGCGTGCATAAAGAAGTTTTACTTCAAAACCAATCTTATCTACGTCTAATTCTATCAAATTTGACATCAAATAGTATATTTTATTGGCAAAAATAAAAATGTATGAAGGTTCCTTTATGCCATAATTCCTGCTGTTATTGATGACGATGACTAATCGAATATCTCCCATCCCATAACTTTCCATGCTGAACAGCTTTCCAACCAAACACCCCTTCTCGGCAAAATGTTGGGTTAGGAAACTTATGGGCCTGGCGAGGGCGGTTGAGGGCGGGCAAGGGCGGGTGGGGGCGGCGGCCCAGGGCGGGGCTCCGCCTACACGCCCCAGTAGCACCCATAAGTCCCCCGCTCACTGGCCAACTACTGCGTTATTAAACTTTTTTGTTGTTGTCCATGATAAATTAAGTGCCAATACACATTATATATTTCACAAGAAAAACATAAATCCGATAGAGAACCTACACATCTTTCATGTTCGCTATCCCCTAAACATAGGTAGTTTTTTTTTTAACATAAGTAGGTAGTTAGTTATTAATTTTTATTTTTTCCCCTTTACACACGAGTTTTTAACTCTCGTAAAGGTAAATATGTCTAGTTTATAATTTGAAATATATATTATCATGTTAATTTAAGTACCTTTATGAATGCAAAAAAAAAAGTGCTAGATGAAGTCCACGGCATAGCCCGGGCTTTCCTCAGAGTTTTTGAAATCAGTATGTAGACAGAAAATTTTCCTACAAAATTTCAAATTATAGAAGTTTAGTATCAAAATTCTGCGTCTAGGTGAGAAGGAGATTATGTGGTTTTTCTAAATATCATCTTTATTAATTATTTATCAATCTTAATTAATTAATTTCCGAATTTCCTATTATTTTGAAGGTCAAGTGTGCAAAATTTCATCAATGCAGGAATAAACTGTAGATGTCTTGTAACAGAGGAAGATTTATTTAACACATGGTGACGATTCCCCATTAACAACTAATAAGCTAATTCCAATACAATCAGACAAAACAAAGGTTATTGTAATGTTGAGTAATTAAGTATTTAATATGGAAAGAATACGATAGATGGCGGTAAGCATGTAGCTTGCACCATAGCTCGCCAGATGGCATTGGCGTACAAGAAGCAGTATCAGAGATATACTTTACGAGCTCCCCTGGCAAGGCTCCAGAGATTTACCTACCCCCGAATAGTAAACAGTCGTAGCTATCCAGCTAGGTTATTCAAGTAATAAACACATTTATATTAAAAGAACCGTTATTAATAATTACTATCTGTCGAGGAAAGGGCAGACATAACAATTGGCGCAGCCGTAAAAGTATAATTGTGTGGAAGTTACGCGTACGAATAATAATTGGTGCTGGACACGGATGACTAAGTCACTGCTGGAGTGACTTGCAGTTTTGGCAAAGGAATCGGAAGAGATTCTGCTCGAGATTAAGGAGCATTTGGTTCCGTGGCTACGGGCTGGATAAGAAGATTTTTTGTTCTAGGAACAGAAGTAAAATACCGCAAGGAGGCGATCTGGTTGTGGATCATTGGATTGGTTTCAAGGTCAAAACGGATCATTGGGTTAATCGTTTCAAGGACGAATCATTGGATTAATCAGAAGACAAGGATAAAACCCAGAGGGAGACCAGAAGAGTTCCTGAGATAAGTATTTTTGCTTCTTTGAGAGGGATTATTTGTTATTGTTTTCTTTGTTGATTGTTTTTGCCGATCTATCTGTTGGGAGTTATGGAATCGGGTAGAATACCACCGTTTTGCCATCTCTCCGGAGACTGGGGATTGTTTCGACTTCGGATAGAGCAATTTTTCGTGATCCATGATGACAAAGCGTCTGTGGAGAAAAAACGGGCTTTTTTATTGAATCTCCTAGAATCAGAAACGTTAACCTTACTAATTAATCTGTGTCTTCCAAGTAAAGTAACGGACTTATCTTTTGATAAACTTTTAGCGCTTCTCGACAAACATTGTAACAAAAATCGTTCAGTTTTTAAAGAACGGGAGAATTTTTTTTTAGCGAGACAACAACAAGGCGAGAAGATAAGAGATTTCGCGGTTAGACTTCGTTCTTTAGCATCGTATTGTCAATTCGAAACGAGGCTTGAAAAAAATCTTATAGACATGTTTGCAATCGGGTTGTTGCCGGGGCGCGCGAAAGAGAAAATTTTTGTAGAAGGGCAAACGTTATCGTTTAATGAAATAGAAGGACTTGCAGTTAGTATGTCAACTTTGGATAGTGCTAATACAGTTAAATCAGAAGTAAACCTGGTAAAAAAACGAGTTACTAGCGATGGGTTCAAGCGAGATCAGCGTAGGGAACGATCGACGAGCCCCAAGGGTAGTTTTAACACGAAACCAGCTTATAGGTTAGGATCAAATTCAGGTACGAATTTTAGATCACCCTTGGGTAATGTTAAAAAACAGTGTTTTATTTGCAAAAGGAATGATCATCTATCGTTTGATTGTAAATTTCGTAATGCGAAATGTTTTATATGTAAGGGCGTTGGGCATTTACAGAAATTTTGCAAGAATAATCCTATAAATCCCATTTTTGAAAATCACAGGGATAGTAAAGTTTTAGTTGCGTCAATTAGTCCGATTACTGCTGAAATTGAAATTAATAACAAGAAGTTTACGGCAATGATTGATTCCGGTTCATCTTTATGTGTGATGCCGGAGGGTATTTTTAAACGACATTTTAGTTCAATCATTTTGTCACAAGACAAGCGGATTATTTCAGGTTATGGAAATAATCGTTTAAAAGTCGTAGGAAAGGCGATTTTTGATGTGAAATTTAAGGGTAGGAACAAAAATATTAGTTTTATTGTAGTAATAAAAGGAACAGAATTAATTGTGGGGAGAGATTTTATGGAATGTTTCGATCTTGGGATAACTTCTCAGGAGACAATTAATTTAGTGACGCCGCAAATGAGGAATGGAGAAAAGTTTATTCAAGATTACCCGGAAGTGTTTTCGCAAAAGTTGGGAAGATTTAACAAATATAAAGTCTATTTTAAAGTAAACCAGGAATCGGATCCAATTTTTTTCAATGCAAGGCCGGTTCCTTTTTCTATTAAAGGGAAGATCGAATCCGAATTAAGATCGATGGTAGAAAAAGGTATAATCTCCCCGGTTACAAGTAGCGAGTTCGCTTCACCGATTGTTCCGGTGGTCAAGAAAAATGGGGATATAAGAATTTGTGTAGATTATAAAAGGAGTCTTAATTTGATTTCCAATTTAGAGAAATATCCGATGCCAAAGATTGAGGAGGTCATACATAAGGTTAGTTCGGGCAAAGTTTTTGCAAAATTAGACCTTAAAGAAGCATATTCACAGTTAGAATTAGCGGATCATTGTAAAAAGTTTACAACTATTAACACACACTTAGGTCTGTTCCAATATAACAGGTTGGTTTTTGGGTTTAAATCGGCTCCGGCCATCTTCGCAAGAACAATATCAAGTTGTTTACAAGGTTTAAAAGGCATAGCCTTTTACCTAGACGATATTATTATTTCAGGGGTCGATGAACTTGATCTGTATAATAATATTTGCGCGGTCTGCGAGCGGTTGAAAGAATGTGGTTTATGTGTCAATACTGGGAAGTGTCAGTTTTTTGTTAAATCTATAGAATTTTTGGGATACGTTATTTCGGGAAGGGGCATTGAACCTCAAAAAGATAAATTGGAAGCAATTAAGAATGCGCCGTACCCATCCGACGTGCATCAATTGAGGAGTCTTTTGGGATTTTTTAATTTTTATCGGAACTTCATACCGAACATGTCATCAATTTTAGAACCTTTGCATAATCTTTTAAAGAAGAATGCAAAGTTTGAATTTGGGAAGTCATGCATTGACGCAGTAGATAAAGTAAAGTATCTAATGGGTTCTGATAGAATTCTCACTCATTATTTTCCCAACCTTCCTCTTAAGTTATATACAGACGCGAGCAGCGCAGGCCTCGGAGCCGTGTTATTGCACACATTTGCGGACGGTTCAATGAGACCGATCGAATTTGCATCAAGAAGTTTGTCTAGTGCAGAAAAGAAATACAGTATTCTAGATTTAGAAGCGTTAGCTATTGTGTTTGGTCTGAACAAATTCTTTCAATACCTATTCGGTCGGGAGTTTACTTTATGCGTAGATAATATGCCCTTGATGAGGATTTTAGGTGAACACAAAAACATTCCGGTTTTAGCGGCTAACAGATTGCAGCGTTATGGAATTATATTAGCAGGATTTGCGTATAAGGTAGAATTTGTCAAGTCATGTCATAATCATGCGGATTTTCTATCTCGGCTTCCGTTAGAAAATTCTCAAGAAGAATTTGAAGATGATTATGGATCAGATTTTGTGTGTTATGTAGATAAATGCGAGCACATAGATATCAAGCTCATTTCCACAGCTACAGAGACAGACACGGTTATTCAGGAAGTTTTAACGTGTTTGCGTAAGGGCTGGCCAAAACGAGTTGGTCGAGACGATGTACTGTGGAGATTCTGGGTTAAGAGAAACGAAATGTCCATAGTCAAGGATTGCCTTTTCTGGCAACATAGAATTGTCATTCCGAGTTCCTTACAAGAACATGTGCTAGAGTTATTACACAGATCTCATTTAGGAATAGTTAAAATGAAGGGACTAGCAAAAGCTTATTTTTGGTGGCCATCACTGAACAATGACATTGAAAAAATGGTTCTAAAATGTAATGATTGCGCGGCTATGAGGCCGGCACCTCCTAAGAGTCACTTGTCAGTGTGGCCGAACCCTGGGGCAACTTGGAGTAGGGTGCACGTAGACTACTGCGGGCCTGTAGCAGGAAAAATGTTTCTTGTAATTTGTGACGCTTTTTCCAAGTGGATCGACTGCTTAGAGGTCCCAAGGGCGGATTCGTTTAACACGATTAAGGAATTGAGAAGAATTTTCTCTAATTTTGGTAACCCTGATTGCCTAGTTTCGGATAATGGAACAGCATTTTCTAGTGTAGAGTTTAAAGAATTTCTTAAAGAGAATAACATAGAATTTTTAAATTCACCGGTCAAATTCCCTCAGTGTAATGGGCAAGCTGAAAATTCAGTTAAAACGGTAAAAAAATTTAAAAAAAAAATTATGGTTAGGAATAATTTTCCAGTAAATTATGAAAGTAGATTATGTGATTTTCTATCTGATTATCGAAATTCGCCACATTGCACAACGGGATTAGAACCGGCAGTCTTGATGTTTGGTAGGAGACTGAAATCAACTTTCAGTAGTTTAATTCCTAAAACCACTCAGGAAGATGTGTCAGAACAGAGAAAAATAGCTAACGATAATATAAAAAGGAGTCAAGATAATCAAATAAGGAATTATGGGGGCGTAAAAATTAGGAATTTACATGTTGGACAAAAATGTCTGGTCAAGGACTTCCGTCAGGTGAATAAAGTTGGTTGGGTTAGAGGTATTGTAGAAAGGAAAGTGGGTAAAAAAGTTTATATCGTTAGGATCTGTGGTACTCCGTTGACTTGGAAGAGGCATATTGATCAGTTAAAGAGTTTATCTGTGAGATGGGAAGAGGAGAGTGAAGATAATAACCCACCCACCGCGTCTGAGGTCACGAAATGCGCTTCAGACGAGTTGGGGACCTCAGCTTTGTTGAAGGGGCTAACGTGGAGTTCTCTTGATTTCAGATTACCAGCAGATGATCGAGAGCAAACTACTCAACTAAGACCTTGGGAAGGAAGGCTCCGTTCAAAGCGTTCATAGAGGTCCCTCCCAGAGAAACAGAAGTACTTAAGTTGAAATATTTAAAATCTAATATTTAAAATATGTTTGGTTGAATTTATGTATAAAATCGTGTAAAAATGAAATATTTAAAATCCCATTTTTTGTCAATTGTATAGCTTCTTTTGAAAAGAACATGATTTGTATTTATTGTAGCCAGGGCTTGAGATTAGGTCGGGGAGGGTGTAATGTAGAGTAATTAAGTATTTAATATGGAAAGAATACGATAGATGGCGGTAAGCATGTAGCTTGCACCATAGCTCGCCAGATGGCATTGGCGTACAAGAAGCAGTATCAGAGATATACTTTACGAGCTCCCCTGGCAAGGCTCCAGAGATTTACCTACCCCCGAATAGTAAACAGTCGTAGCTATCCAGCTAGGTTATTCAAGTAATAAACACATTTATATTAAAAGAACCGTTATTAATAATTACTATCTGTCGAGGAAAGGGCAGACATAACAGTTATAGAACTTTATTTTTTTTAAATTAATTAAGAAATGTCCCTTTTTACTCATATCAGTGGCGGATACAGAAAAAACTCAAGGGGGGGGGGGGGGCGCTAAAGATATACCCAAGAAAACTGAAAAGTAGACAACGGTGGGGAGAATAAGAAGCACCGCACAAAGAGGAGACCGACTTTAGGTACTATCTCATTCTCTCGTAGGCTAAAACATGTAGATATACCTATGTGTTTGTCAAATCACAACGGTGCTAAAGAAGTTTCACTTTGATAAATAAATAAAAGATTGGCTTTAATAAAGATAAAAGATTTAAAACTTAGCTGGCCACAGGGAGCAGTAGAGCTGCATTCCACGATTAAGGGAATCAAATACTTGAGTCGGGCCATGTTAAGGGTACCTTTACATGAAACGACGCGTGAATGTGAATGAAGCAAAAGTTTCAATTTAGTAGGCAAGTGTGGGTAACGCCACCACGGGAATTATTTATTGGATAAACAACACCTCTGCTATAAGTCATCCCAATTGGATCGCTAGGTTTGGTGACTTAGCAGGGATGCCTGAGTTCATGGGATGTGGTTTTTCAAGATAGCGGCGGATGTGTTTGCCCACGTACTGCGGGGCAAGCTGGAAAGGACTGGTTGAGGTAGACTATTTAACCTCTCCAGCAGGAATCTCGACACACTGCCTCGCATCGCAGTTGGAGGGAAAGGTTCATCCGTCCATCTGGACGTCTGGACAAATTAACCCAGAGAGTCCTAAACACCTATAGTATCTACCTTTTTCCTTCCATTATTTCCTTTCTAGGTTTGTTTACGAGAGATGGGAAGGCTGATAGAGATATTGAAAGAATGGTAAATGCAGGTAACTCCGCATTTATGGAGGACTGAACGCCGTTGGCGCTAACAAAAAACTGTCGAAAGAAGCGAAGCTAGCAGTCCACAATGGAGTGCTGGTACCGTCCCTGATGTATTGCAGTGAAGCATGAAACTGGCAGAGGAAGAACTAAATGCTATAGAATTGAGATCCCTGAGGATCTGATCCCATGTGTGGTAAAGCCATGTACGATAGTGTGAGAAAAATATGAAAAGAATGCAAGGCTGATGCAAGCGTAATAAGTAAGATTAAGAAAGGGACGCTTAGATGGTTTAGACATGTAGAGTGAATGATTGAAGAAGATTTTCTTATATTTATAGAGTGCAAAAGGGGGGGGGGTGCGCGCCCCCCGCGCCACTGACTCATATGAACATGTGATGTGATCATTCCCCGGTTGTACCTACAAAAAATACTAGTTCATGGTACCTACATAGTTAATGACGATTGTACAAGTAGGTACTCGTACCTTTCGAAGTTAGTGTTTTCAATAAACTTTACCTCTAGCTACCAGATGGAGATGAGATCTAAAAAATTGAAGATGGGGAAATCAACAAACTTGAATATGATAATTACAAACGTGGAAATGATGTCTACAAACTTGAAGATGAGGTCTACAAACATGAAAATGAGGTCTGTGCACGTAAAGATGAGGTATGCAAACATGCAGACGAGGTCTACGTCTACACGCATGAAGATGATTTCAAACGTAAATGTGAGGATATCATAAAAACATATGATTTAACACGAACACCATAATCTACAGTGAACCTCGGAACAAGAATCCCTAGTGAGGAAGACTGTAAACTATGCTATTATAGATACTATGTATTTTAAATAGTCATTAATATGTTGCTAATATTATAAACGCGAAAGTTTGGATGGATGTTCGTTACTCTTTCACGCAAACAATACTGAATAGATTTTAATGAAACTTTACAATAATATACCTCATGCATCAGAATAACATAGAGCCTATATGGTTCCATGCCAACTCAGACTGAAACCGACTCAGAATCACCTCAGAAATGTCACTAAAGCTGTGAAAAAATAATTTGAAAATAGCCGGTAACCCTAACCTAACTTAACCTATTTAACCAATTTTTTGTGTATTATTTAATCATCACTCTTAATGATCTCTCTGAGGTGGTTCTGAACTGGTTTTATTCTGAGTTGGCCGGTCACCAGGCTATAATATATAATAGTAAGCTCTGGCGTTATGAAATTTGTATAAACGGAAATGTGTGTATTTCATATATTTTAGCGGAAGGGAGGAAAGGCAGGAGGAACGGGGAAGGTGGGGTTCGCGGAGAATCAATTTGTTTCTTTGAATGGCATTGCATGCCGGGGACCAGCTAGTAAATATAAATCTATCCTTTTTTCGTTATTTTTGTTATTTATTTTTGGATGTTATTCCGTGTTGCGCTATCTCCTCCTTTAGCCAACGTTTCAATTTAAATCCATCAGTATATCTATATACATCCGACATGTACTGTATGTGCTAATATCTGATTGTATTCACCAATGGATAGATGCTACAACCTGCTGTAAATAAGTATGGAATTATAACTGCCAACTGGCCACTTTTCTATGGAAACGAATACATACAATGTCGTGCAATTGCCCGTACATTGCTGCTAGGGATACATTATCTAATTGTGAATAATTATAACAATTTCTCGTTCAATTACATGGATAGGGGCGGTTCCTGCGCCGGTTACCGGCTTCCATTGTTTGTGTATTATTATAGTTCCTGCTGTATACCTACTATATGTATACTGAATGCCGTACGTTGGAAATTAGAAACAGTAATTTAGCCCGGGCTATTAACAAGTCTATCCTCCTATTAAAGCTGGTCTCCTGATACCATCAGCGGAATTCTTTCTGTATCTAACGGAATTGTTTTAATGGATCTGAAAACTTGTTTTGAATTCATCTCAACTTGCAATTAACACAATTTAAGCAATATAATTTAATTGGTTGATGTACAAGTTCGTTTCTTCGTTTGAAAAGTTTTATTTTTAATGAACACTTTCAGGAGGTCTAGAAAGAACGATCGATAAAATCCTGCATCAATACGATATTGACTAAATTCGTCATCTATGGTCAGTTACCTCGAGAAAAAGAATGGACGGTTACCTTGAGAGTGTTTTTTCTTGGGGTAAAAATAATCTCGTTGAATTTAATGTTTCAAAGACCCAATCTTGTCTGATTACGTCTAAAAGGGATCGAAATGAAAATCTAGTCTCTTTTAACGGAAGCAATCTTCCGAACAGGCCCTCCATTGATATGCTTGGTGTAACCCTAAGTGACCAGCTCAGGTATGGAGGCTCCATCGAAGCCAGAGTAAAGTTAGCCTCCCAAAAACTGGGCGTACTGTACAGGGCCCGCAGATACTTTAATAGTACACAACTGCTAACCCTGTATAAATCACAAGTGCGCCCCACGATTGAATTTGGCAGCCACCTCTGGTCTGGAGCTCCAAAATACCTGAAAAATACCCTCGACTCTGTGCAGAATGGGCGGTCCGTTTGATAGATTCTCCCATCTTAACAGACGGATTGCAATCTTTAGAGCACAGGCGTCGGGTGGGAATGCTATCCTTGTTCTACCGGTATTACAATGGAAGATGCTCCGAGGAACTAGCATCATTGATCCCTTCGGCACCGGTGCATAGTCGGGAAACACGCCAAACGCGTGCCCAACATTTGTACACAGTTGACATTTGTCACATGAGAACAGGTCGTTTCTTCGATTCGTTCTTGTGTTCAACGGCCCGGCTGTGGAATGATTTGCCGGCCTCTGTGTTTCCTCCTTCCTACAACATGGGTCTCTTCAAGACCAATGTTCATTCCTTCCTCTCCTCAAAAAGACCCTCCACACAGCATCCCAGATGACATAGGCCCTGAGGGAAATTATTTGCCTCTGGGCCTCCTGTGTGGAGTTAATGTAAAAAAAATAAAATAAAAAAGGAGTTATCAATATTTGGGGGCACGATAACTTATAAAATTAATAAAGTAAAAAAATACATAAATACATAAAAACTGTAAATACGGCAGAAGCGCGTTTGGAGCGCTTGCAGGTACTAGCAGGTACTTTAAAATGAATCTTAGTTGGAAATCCGGGCATTGAATATTATGTAATGCACATACATACATACCCATATCTTAAGTCTCGCGGAAAAATTCTATGCGGGCATTCCCACCCACGAAAACGCGTCAATCAACTGCCTCACCCAGTATGATGAAAATATTAAAACACTTCATAAAAAACCTAAACAAATCCTTTGTAAGTCATAAACCTCCCCATATTGCAGCCATGTTCCCTTGCAAAAAATTTTTCACAAAAAACTAATTAATCTAACTTTCAACAACCATTATAAAATCATGATGAAAGAGAAAGGGGCCTTATTGGCCCGGAGCTCTGTATGCCATAAATTCAAAAAGTCAATACATACATATGCGAAGCCTTCGTACATCATACCTTTGTATTATAGTATATTATATATGCGATCCAAAAACACTTGGAAAAAGGTGATTGTTTGATTTGAACCGATATCTTTCGCTTTACAGGCGTCTAATTTACTATCTGACAGAACTATCGCTTATTTTATTTTATTTTATATTGTTTAGGTGACCAACAGTTTACATTAATAATAGAGCATAATAGTGTCTGAGCGGTTTAGGTTCTCCTACATTTTTCGAGAGTCAGCTGATCATCCTGGTTATCCTGTCAGCAGTTCATCTGACAGGATAAAAAAACTTTCATATCATCTGCATAAAGTAATGTTTTGGAGTATTTGAAGCATTGTCCTATATCATAGTAATGGTCCCAATCGAGATCTTTGCGGCACACCTGACGGGACGTTTACTTAGTCCGATTTAAAGCCACCCAAAACTACAACTTGACAGAATAATTAAAGACATGCCGTCCATCTTCACAGATAAAGAGTGTTTATGGAAAATGTAACAGTTTTTCAAGTTTGTTCCACTAATGTAATTATTATGCTTAATTAATCCACTTGCATTAAAAACCAGCATAGTATGATTGACTGAGCGTAGCGAAGTCTTGTTTTAATATCTGTCTGTACATTTGTTTGTTACGTTCCAATTCCGGTTCAAGATGGTGGTTTTGTTAGATACTACTATTTTATTTCGCCAGAGTTCGCATGATCGTGGTCCCAGCTGAGCTGTCAAATCGGAATGATGGTACCTACTCACCGTCATGAAGAAAGTATGAAAAAAGAATTATTATCAATGCGATGGTCACATTTCTTTGCCAATATTTATTGTTTACTAGCTGGTCCCGGCATGCGTTGCTATGCCATTTAATAAAGAAATTGTTTCTCCCTGAGTGTCCTTTCCCGTTCTTCCGGTTCCCCTTCCGCCTCCCTTCTTCTCCTGCGTCCTCTTACCCTCTTGCGTTCCCACTCAGTCACCTCCACCTTCCCTCTCCCCACTCCACTCCCCCACTTCCCCCGTCCCACGAACCCCCCTCCCCCCTCACACGTCCCCTTCCCCTCCCGAGTTCCCCTTCCACCTTCCCCGCCTTCCCTCTTCCCTTTCTCGCTCCCTCGTCCCGTCAACCCTCCTCCCGCGTTCCATATATTCAATCCCAGTACATTCAGTAATTAAACAGCCCGTGTGCCACCTTTTACAATGTTTATTCAAATTTCCAGTTTTCATGTATATTAAATTTGGTACCTAACATAGGTACCTATTTAAAATATCTAAAATTCTTGATTCGATTCAAATTATTAGGGGAGTACCTACTTTAAATAAATTAATTAAAGATTTTCAAAAATAGAATCCTGATTGAACAATCAATGTTTTGCAAAATGTCATTCTCAAACACGCGAACTGTCAAACATGCTCATGTTTTCTGAAATTATCCAATTTTCTGCGCAAATTTCTTAATTTTTCTCCCCGTAAGAACCAGTCTCGTACTACAAGGAGTATTCTAAAGAAAGAATTAGCGAAATCGGTTCAGCTGATTCCGAGATCTGCGCTTACCAACACATTTAGCGATTCATTTTTATATTATAGATAGATAATTAAGTAGGTAGGTATTTAAATACCTACTTTAATATCTTGTAATTTGAGTGGAAATTTAGGTATTGATTTATTAAATATGAGAAAATTCAAAACACATTTTTTAGTATGCGAGGTCTACTTACTGTCCACAGAACAACTAATATATTTCTAGGCAGAGTTTCTCCCTTGTGCCACCTGACAAGAAGTGCCACTAAACTATGCACGTGCCCCCTCCACCCGCCCCCACCCAGCCCAAGGTGCCTCTTACTGCAAATTCGAGAGCCGGCCCACATCTTCCGGTAATGACAGACAACACAACAGTGAGCTCCAAATTACCGTAGCGGAATAACCGTTCCAACCATCCAACATTGTACCAGACCTAGAATTTACTAAGACCGATCCCCACCGAGCTAGAACTTGCGGAAAATCACGCGGAAAAACCTACCCTTTGTAAGAAAAATACAACCAAATGCTTTGAGAAGATTTTTGTTGTTGTGATGGTTTTGTCTTTTTGTTTGCGGGTAATTTCACTGCGGGGCGTTTTCTCTGTTGAAGATTCTAGACCGATACGTTTGATATCGGCTTGGTGGAAATTTGCATGCGAAACGAACCATTAATTGGTTTTGTGCTATTTGAGGTAATTTTTGATGTTGCAAGAGTGATACAATTACTGCAGAAAATCTCGTAATTGTATGGGAAATGGCCTACAATAATTTATTGAAGTAAGTGGCAATTTGTGGAGCTGTAAGATGTGATTAAACACGGTGTTTTGATGCGAAGTAATTATGTTTGTACTTAGTTTGTGAATGAAACGCAGATTTCTGTTTCTACCTGTTGAAGTATGTCTTGTGTAGGTAATTTATAATAATAATACTATATAATGTTGTATGACTCAGATGGTCGGGAAAACTCAATGTTACCAAATGATATTTGTTGAGTGGTATAGTCATAAAATGTTTGAATGAGTCAATAGGCCACTTGCATGGATTTCATAACGACTTGGAAAAATCATGTGGATAGATCTTTTTACTAAGATTAAGAAAATGTTAGTAAAATTGTTTAGAAATGTACAGTTTTTTTTTTTTTTTTTTTTAAATAAATAAATCCATTATTTGGGCTCGTGACGTCACTACACGAAAATGTCCCGTCTCCGAAAATGTTCCTATTAAATTTGTAAAATTCCACACTGATTTATTTTTTTATATGGCATCACTTTGATTTCAGGCGAATTTTTGAATTCGTTCACTAGATTTATTGTTTGTTCTCTGCGAACTTATCATTTGGTTCGACTTTTTGACAGATGTTCTGAAGAGAACCCCGTACATTTAATGATGTACGGGGTTCTCTTCAGAACGTGAAGATGATGTCGGTAAGTGTTTTAGAGGTATAATGATTATGGTGCTGATTTTAACAAAATAAAATTTTATAATATCTATTCTTATTATTATTATAATTTACAAGTACAAGTATATAACATTGAATTTAGTAATATAGACGCTGTACATTATAATGATTTATGATCAATAAGATGGATCAAGGAAAAAAAATATTTATGAGATGTAATATTTTTGGTATGCCTCGTTATTCTCATGTGCCATTCGTGTGGAAAACGTTTTTTTTTTTTAAATGATTTTCGGCTATGTAATTATCGTTTTTTCACACCTATAAAATTATGTCCCGTCTTTCCGGTTTATAAAATATGGTCTGATTTTTCGGATTGAAATTTTTAAGAAATCCCCAGGGTTTCAAAAATACGATTAAAAAAAAAATACAGAATGTCTTAGAATATTTGCCTGAACCGGAATTTTTTTTTTAAATGTGATGCAAGTGGCCTGTTGACGTAATTCCAAACACAGCAACCTTTATGGACTCTTGAAGATGAATTAATCATTGTTTGCGCACGTACATATTCAATATGAATAAGAACAAATACTTTTGTACACAAAGAAATTTAAATCTTTCAAGAAAGGCTAACAAATACAATATTGGATTGTGTCACCGATACAATATTGTATTTTTTAGCCTTTCTTGAAAGATTTGAGTGTGTTTATGGACAAAATTATTTATTCTTATTCAAATTGCATATGTACGGGCGTAGAAAATTAATTCGTAGTATTTTGAACTCCGTTTACTAGCTATAAATAATAACGGTATTCAGCAGACAGTATTTGAAACATTTTTGATTTTTCTAATATTATAAACGTGAATGGATGTATATGTGTTTGTTACTCTTTCACGCAAAAACTACTGAATGGATTTTAATGAAACTTTACAATAATCTATCTCATACATGAGAATAATTTATAGGCTATTATAATGGTAAGCTCTGGCTTTATGAAATTTGTATAAATGAAAGTGAGTGTATTTCATATATTTTAGCAGCAGGGAGGAAAGGCATGGGGAAGGGGAACGGGGGAGGTAGGGTTCGCGGAGACGGAAGATAGAGAAAGAGAGAGGAAGAAGAGGGAGCGAGAAGGCAGGGAGGGTGGAAGGGAACGGGGACGCACGGGAAGGGACATGCAGGGAGAATCAATTTATTTCTTTGAATGGCAGTGCAACACATGCCGGGGACCAGCTAGTATTGAAATAAAGTAAAGTAAAAATCTGGGACCTAACGCTAGAAATGTAAAAAATTTTAATCGCTCTGGAATGTTCATCGATTTCTTGGCGTAAAAAACGCGGATACAATATTTTTTAGATAGGTCACAATTTCCTCAATACAGAGCTCTTGATATTGGTAGGTATTCATGGCATTCAAATAAGGGTTGTTTTAGAGCACTTTCTGCTATCTACGTACATCAAATTACTAAAAACTGACATAGGCACATCGCACATCCAGCATTAACCCCCAGTAATATATATTACTTTATTGGATCCCGGAAGGTTTTTTGAGATTTCAGTGAGAGTGGTTAGAACAGCCTACCCTGTCCACCTTTCGAAAAGCGGAAAAGACTTTTTCGCCAAGAGTAATTTTCCCAATTCCAATAATTTTCCCAAGAGTAATGATAAATTTATTTTCATCCCACAGCAAATCCCAACTTCGGACTCGATTTACTCGAAAACAAAAGCACAAAATCAAAAAAGTTCTATTAAAAAACCGACTTTTGTAGATTCACTAGTTCCCGCTTGTACTACTTTCTTGAATATAAATAACACGCCATAATAAAACAAATAAATTCATTGTGCGCTTTTATAATTACCATGACGTTTCACGGTTACGGTAACCGTGACGGCAGTAAACATGCGTTCCTTGTCGCTGTCGCTATAATGCTGCAGGTCTTCATACACTTTCTTTCACAATGGAGAGACACACAAAATACGTGTGACTGTTTCCTCCAAAGTACAACTTTTGAGATGAGAATACGTTTCATTTTCTTTACACATGTGAGGGAGATGTATGATAATGATTGTATGTTTCCTTTGGGGGAGTACGTTCACCGTTTATCTCATTTTCGGCTGTTGTTATTTAGTGTGTAAAAACAAAACCACCAGTGCATTGACATTTAATCTGGGGGTGAGGTTTGTCCAGGCCTTGGCGGCTGATGCGTCTGCCCATCAGCTGCATGGCAGGCTGGATCGGAAGAGAGTGGTTGAGGGAATCTCTTTGATTTCTCTAATCGTACTCTCTCAGAACATACATCTTAAGATCTCTCAGAACGACTTCGAATATATTTTCTATTTTATACATATATACATCTAACTAACATGTTTCATATAAAAATGTAAAAAATATTATACCCACAGTTACTAAATAAATTTAAAAAAAAATAAAAAAGTAGGAGGGGTGGATTCGTACGTCCACCCATCATTCCTGGACAAACTGACCCCCAGATTCCTACCCACCCCTAATACCCCTTTCCTTCCTATAACTCCCTCTCCTTCCTTTCCCGAAAATACCCTACACACAGCATCCCCAAAGATGTCATAGGACCTGAGGGGGAATTATTTTCCTCAGGGCCTCCCTTGTGGAGCTAATTTAAAAAAATATTACGTTTTTGAATGGTTGGAATTTACTCACACTTAAACATTATCCTTGTAAGGCTGGGATTAGACTCGTAAGTTTTTTCCTGTAAATCGCTCTTGTAAGCGATTTATGGCTAAATTACCAATGTAAACGACATCAAAAGTCACTTAACGTAATTTATAGCAAGTTACAGAACTTTTTCTTTTGGAAGTTTTTGACAGGTCTAATCGCGCCCGCGCGAATTTCCAGCCTTCTTACAGCTAATAAAATCAGTTTGGTAAGCTAATAGACTTACCGCAAGAAATAGTTCGGGAATGCGCCGCGCTCCGTTGCGAAATGTCAAAAATTAAAAGACAATTGTTTTCATAGGAGTTTTTTTTGTACAAAACTAGTATTTATTTTCACTTATTTAAGTTTTCTGGGAAATGAGCTTCCTTCTATTCAATTATCGGTCCAATCCTTTCCAATCTTAATGTTTTTGTTTTTAACATTGGTACGTATTTGAAATTTTGAATTCGAAATCGGTTTCTGTCAGCAGATGTCAGGTAGCTGTCATTCGGATAAAACCATATTAATTGCCGCCTTTGACCACCTTTGACGGCATAAAAACGCGTGGAGAATTGTTTAATTAAAGTCAAAATCTATTTCAACACTTTATTGGGGCCTTTTCGTCTTTATTGACAAAATCGCGTAAAATTGACAGTAGCAGGTCGTTGTTGACAGGAAGCCATCTTACCGCAAATAAATTTACAGATGTAAACGGTCGCATGAGCATTTACACTGGTCGAGCTTCCGAACAACTTCCGTGATCGTTAATTACCAGTACCACGTCGTATGCATATGTAAACGCTCCTGTGAGTGACCTGTCAAAATCTTATGTAATCCGTAAATTTTAATTACGAGTCTAACCCCAGCCTATCTATATTCCATACTTTCAAAATTATCGTCACGGCAAGTATCTAGTATTTATTGGTAGGGGGTTTATGGAGACGCCACGGTATGTTGTGTGAGAGAGATGCAAGAAAATGATGACTTTTTACCTTGGGAGGAAACAGACCTGCAAACTCTGTGAAACTCATCCTTTGAAAGAGCTGAATCATTGTTGCGATAAGGAACGTACGTTTATTGAGGTTTTTGCCGTCACGGTACCGTCACCGTGAATCGTCACGGTAATTATAAAAGCGCAAATTGACCGTCAGATTCTTAAAACCCGCGCTTACTATGAATTTGTAGTTTCTTACCCCATCTTATATGTAATACCAGCATTATGACACTGCATATTTCCCAGTCTCGAGACATGTGACATTCGCTCACCGGGTGCCTATCAATTACAGTATAGGTAACACCACTAACAGTGGCAGTTCGTGTTCTATCTCACTGAAAGTTTAATCGGATATTAAGGTGATTACACATAACTTAATCGATTGTTCTGATCTTCTTCAACGCCTATCATTCCAAGTTCCAAATCACAACAGCAGGCAGTCGCTTACCTTTAATCTCCCTCCTTGCAAGACCAACTCCAAACAGAACTCATTTATCTACAGATCCACACACTCATTTAACTCAAATTATTACCACATTGACATTTTTAACTCAACTTTACCTGACATAAAACGAAAACTCACCAAGCAACATGACTTAAACTAGAAAGTTCAATCCCTATAGTTCCCGTCCTTTGCCTCTTAATCCTATTCCTATGTTCCTCCCCCCCCCCCCCTTTTTATATTTTGTAACTAAAAAATAAAACTTACATATCACACTTTATAATTATAACTTTCATCAGTGGAAAATTCATAATTGGCATAATTAACATCCTATTATTTTATTATTTTGTAATCTCTGATTTGCTGTCAACTTTCTCTAAAATAAGTAAAATAAAAATAAAATAAAATACTTAAAACCATTCATAATCTTCTCCTTCAAAGATGGCACGAGATTAATCATTTTACGGAAATGTGCTTTTTACAAGTTATGTTTTAAAATATAAAGATGAAGCCATGCGAAATAATGCAAAATCATGTATTTTGTTTTGAAAATTTCAGCGCTTAGAAGAATTATAGATACTCGTACTTCAATTAAATACTGTAGAACATATCTTGGCATTTAAAAACATGGGTCATTTTTTATGTCTTTGAATAAGCCTAGAAAAAAATAAAGTATTAGGTCGATAAATAAACACTTTCAATTGCAAACTCTCCTACTTAGGGCGCATACATTAATTACAAGAGCAGTTTTTCTTCCTATCTAGACCCCTCCCACCCCCCCCCCCCCTTTGGTGAAATAAATTTGGGCTTTTTCGTATATTCTTTTCAAGTAACGTGAGATTTTGAGCTCACGTAATTAATGTATGCCCCCTTATAAACCCCTTTTTATTGTATAATGTGACAAATTCAGTTTCTTTTATAATAATCGCAAAAAATTTTAAATCTACGCCCGAACTTCACAAAATAAAATAAAAGATTTTTCTCGTTGTTATTTTTGAAATCAATCAAAACGGCCAGCAATTGACTAATTTCGATTTTTAAAGTGAACCTTATGCCATCCGCGTAAGAACCATGCACTTGGCACACCTATTTCGTATCAGTGACGGGGAGTAGACGTCCTAGACTCCACGTCACTTGGTTCTTTTTTAAAATATCCTTGTTATTACAATAAACAATGCGTAAAAAAGGGAGTTAATGTTTTTTTACAGGCCTTTACGAAATCAACCTGTAAAAAAAATTCTCAAATATCTTTTCCAACTTTTCCAAAAGCTTTTTCTCAAGCGTTTTTAAACTCCTCCCAAAAAGAGGTGTGGATTCCGATTTCGATCTGGACTATTGGATCACCTTAGGATGAAATAATTGGTTGCGCCCGTATACGCGCAATACGAATACGAAGAGATAGTTTTGTTCATAAAAAACTCCAATCTTTCAAGAAAGGGTAACTAAATACAATATTATATCGGTGATTCAATTCAAAATTGTGTTTGATAGCCTGTCTTTGAGTTTTCTATGAACAAAAACATTTATTCGTATTAATATTGAATATGCTCATCTTAAGCACAATCTGTAAAAAGCGGTTTTCCATAAAATAATTAAACTCGCGCCATCTACGAAAAAGCAGAGCAAAGAAACTGTTCACATTTGACATAGAAAAATAACATCTTCAGATTACTGTAGGTACATTAGTAGATACCTACTTTGTAAAATAGCTAAAAAACCCTAACCGCAGAACAAAATCTATTAATTTTTTACAAAATACTATATAGTCTGTCTTTTTTTCTTTTTAATTACAAGTTTACAAATAATACAAATCTGGTGTTGAAATAAAAATAATACAATAATAATACAAAACGTGCACGTTTGCACGGTTCATCGCTGAAGCACTCCACAACTTTGAATTACTCTATAATTTTTAATTATAATCATATTTCATTGGAGAAGATATCACTAACAATCTAAACGAAAATATGAAAGAGAACAAGACACAGAAAATAAAAAGATAACGGTCACAATTGGGACACTTGCCGGGACGAACTCCTCTACCAATTCGGCCACTGCCACCTTCTATCAAACCGTCATATTTGTCAATCTTATGTTCCAAATTTAATTAACAATATTATCTTCGATTAATATTTTTCCATAGCAGAAGCGTTCGTCCAGGTAAAACAAGAGGTTCTGGGTTCGTGTCCAAGTTGCGACCGTTGTCTTTTTATTTTTATTTGTCTTTTTCTCCTTCATACTTTATCTTCTTCTTCAATGATATATTACATTGATGGGAACAACCTTCTAAAGTTATAAAAAGAGGGTTCTTCTAATAAAAGTTGTGTATCACATTTTTTAAAGGTGATTGCACTGCACAAGTGCATTTTAGAGAAAACCGCCACTGATCATTAATACCAACCCCCGCCCTCACCTTGTAAAGACCGTGTTCTTTGAAATTAGCCTGGGCAGGCGGTGGAAAGCCGTCATTACACCAAGTGCGTGCCGCTTTCATGCTCCGCACTAGCATTATGGCATTGTTCTCGAGCTCTTTCTGTTATTGCAATTGATTCAATAAATGGTTTATAATAAATATAGCTTCGGAGACTTTTCCCAGATGTCATTTGAATACGAACGGTTAACAGTTGCAGTTGTAGTTGTAGTTGTAGGTAGGTACGGGCACGAATGCAACGGAACGAGGCGAGCACGCATGAATGGTGACAAATGACAAGTGCAGAATGCAGGGACGCATTCAAGAACAATGCGCTAGTAGAAGAAGCACTAGAAATACGATGCTATTTTTACAATAGCTCCACACAGAAGGCTCCGAAGAAAATAATTTCCTTCAGGGCTTATGTCATCTTTGGGGATATTAAGTTGAAGATTTTTTTTGAAGAGTTTTTTGGTCTATGTGACCAAGAGTGATGGACATATGAATTCATCCCCCTCATTGCGGAGCACGGCGATGGTCCAAGAGAGTCCTGCTGGAGAGGTCAAAATGTCTCTCTTGACCAGTCTCTCCCGATCGGGCCTGCCACGCAGTTGGTGGGCAGATGCATACACCGTCGAGACACGGAAAAACATCACCCCACGAACCTGGGCGCCCTTTCTAAGTCACCAAATGTAGCAAACCTCTCGGGGTGAGCTGTGGCAGAGATGTTGGTTATCCAATAAATAGCGGCACCCACACCCACTTCTCAAATTGAAAATACTTTATACATTGACATTAGGTAAGTGAATAGAGACGTCGCCCTGCAGCAATTGAAATTTCTGCGGTATTACAATCAGTGTACACGGAAAAAAGTACCTCTTCTAGTAGCACATAAATAAACTACAAATATGTTTCATAAAAAACAGTGTTTCACAGAGAAATAAGGAAAAGTACACAGTTATGAAAATTTATTTTTGGGGTAGGTATAACAGTCCGTCATCAGGGAAGATGTGTAATTATAATGATTACAAACGTTGACTAAAAAGGAGAAAGTGCAACACGGCATCATATCCCAAAAATAAATCACAGTATTACTTTTGGCGTGAAAATCTCAAAACATAAGTATCAAAAGTAAACAATGTTTAAACATAGTGCGTAGAAGTTGTTGTTATTTTCTAATAGGAAAAAGGCTTTCAATTTTTCAATAGAAGTAATGTTTGCAACAAAGAATATGTTTTTCTGATTAAATGAAACTATATGTCATAATATAACAACTATATGTTATAATATAACAACCACTTCAATGGATGATTACGTTTATTATTAAAAGAAAAGAATAAATAATTAAATACTCTAACAAATCAATTTAATTTCGAATTGAGAGGTATTCAATATCGAGTGCCTTCTCTTTCTCGCATCGCTGGATCCTTTACGAATAAGGGGCGAGGGGTGCTATTTGTTTGATTTTGCACCCAGCCGCTCAGCCATACAGATGAATATAAGGTCATATGGTATCTCGAGAAAATTATGTTGCCTCCCGGTTCTACCCGCGCATCTTCAAGGAAAAATCTTTGGCAGGTCTGAAATACGTTCAGCTAACCCTGAGTGAATACCTGTAACCATTTCCATAAAAGGTTTAACGAGCGTTTGAGGAAACAATTAGCTTCCTTTGGGTTGTTGATTGTTAACCCATAAAGTTATTGTTATAGTTTTGTGTTGTTTGACTATTATTGAACTGTGGAATACTTGCAAATTGATTGTACCTAGTCCCAATAATTACCATAAATAATTGTGCATTTTATTTAATTACCGCCGTTACATTACAATATTATCTATGTTAAGTCAACACTGCGTCGGCAAACCGTTGCGATTACTTCTCGAAGGCATCGCAAAGCACATAAAATAGTATAAAAAGAACCTCCACGACTCGCCGAGCTGTTTAACACGGCCACTAACAGCATTTCCATCGAATTATACAAAAAAATGTGTACGTTTTCCTCGGATCGATCGGTGCAGCATATGCCTGTGTTATTATTAATTGAATGCTACTCTATGCGGAGCTCCGCGCGGAGCCTATCATTAGCTCTCCGGAGGGGCAGGCAGTACGGTCTTCTGGTTGCCGGGTACCTAGGACCAGTACCTACCCCTCGCGGGACCTCTCCCGGGGTCAGTTGTGTAATTACAGTAATTCAGAGGAACTGTTTGGTTCAATGTTTGTCGGTTTTACTGCAGACGATTGCTTGTTGCTGGCTTCAGGTAGTTGCCTGGTGCCTGCAAGGAAGGAGGAGAATCAAGCGTGATGGGTTTTGCGCAGTCTTAGATGATTAGAACTAAAATGATTAATATTCTTGACAGAACTGCAATATAACGTAGAAGTCAGGTCCCTACTACCAGGTGAAAATTGTCTTTTTATTTTGATTGTAAATCACATGTAATTAAATATACATAATATATTATATTGTAAGCTGCGAGTGTTCTCAACACTGGATTGCCTAACGATATCGGCACAGTTCATAGTACATCACCCATGTACGAGGATTGTTCAGGAATTAAAGATCTTTCCTCATTTTCGGCGACATGCTCAATATATTTCAAAATATGGCGACACTAGATTGTAGCTCAGACTTTCCCCTAAAAAACGAGTGGTGATCCGGCTTGGTAGCTGCTTCAGTGCGATCTTTGCATCCGTTTGAGATGAAAGCTCCGCTGTCGAATCCCGCCGAATTGCGAGGAGCGCTGAATTATTCTTTTTCCCAACTAAGAAGGAGTTCGCCCCGTTGAACTTCATAAGTTCGCATTTTTGATCCCAGACGTCACCTACCACACAAACGATTTTGATTTGGAAAAATGGCGTATGCAAATTGCGTGCTCGTTATTTTCCAACGAAGGCGAGGCTTTTTTGGGTACAAACATGGTTTCACCACCTAACACCGGAATGAAAAAGCAATCAATGACATGATTTGCTACTTTTTCTTCACTTGAACAATTGGCCGGAAAACCTTTGGAGACTGACAAGGACGCGGAAGGGAAGGTGATAGCTTTGGTAGATAAAAGAATCAAGGACGTAGTGCCACGGATCACCAAGTGCATCGATCGTAACGAGGACTATGTCGAAAAATAGTGGGGATATGTTGGTACCTGAAATGTCCTATTATTTTTTTTTGCCATAAAACCGACTTCCGCATTAAAGACTGGCGGTCATTCAGAAGGAATCTTGCCAGTTGCCAGTTGGCCGCCCCAGATAAATATAAAGGGAAATCAACTAAAGAGGCTGTGCAAAGAAATATTTGACCTTCATTGAACTGAAGCCTCTGAAGTAGCACGGGACAGGCAGTGGCGGTTCGTGACTTCTTAACGTGCTAGTGATAGAGCCTTAAGATTGAAAAAAACAACATTGCGGTGATGTCATTGTAGCCTAAAACTTTATTTGTTTTTCCGAAAATTGATTTTTGAGTAATGAATTTTCAGCAATCAGCGCAGCGCCTCACCTAATAATAATAATAATAATATTTGACTAATTTATAAAGCGCCGTTTTTGTGAGAAATCACCTTAGGGGCGCTGTACAAACAAATATATAAAGGAATTAAAACAACAATGGCTAATTATAACCATAACTATATAATTTATAATTATAACTAGTGACTTACATCTAAGTCTTATATAGCTAACAACTAAGATTTATAATTACAACTATAGTGACTTACATCTTACATCTAAGACTTAGCTAGTGACTTATGCTATTAGCTAGCAACTTATGAATAAGACTACTTATAACTACCGAATCACTCACAAATTTACAACTCAGACTAAAATTTCCATAAATAATGTATTGTTGTCTTAAATTTCCATTAGGGGGAATAGCCAAAAACTTAAAGTTAGAGATTTAACCACTGGAGCGACATTTAAAACTTTTTTCTCCGATTGCTCGAGATTTTTTGGCGGTCATTTTGAATATTTTCCACCCAAAAAAAATCATACCTCCGCATTTTAATACGGAGACATACAAACTGATTATAGATCTATATAACCAATCAAGGGCGGATCCAGGATTTATTTCTGAGGGGGGGGCACAAGGGGCGGACGGGAAAAATCAACAATTAATGTTAGAAATAAACTTGAAGTATACAAGTTCAAGTATGTATAGGAAGGTTTATGAAAGTGTCAAAACAACAGAAAAATTAAATGTTTAATAAAGACAGTTTTTGCTTCTAAGTATGTACTGTGATGGAATCTCCACATTACACAAAAATACCACGGGGGCACGTGACCCCCCCCCCCCCCTAAATCCGCCCTTGTAACCAATGAATTCATCTACATTTTGTCGATTATCACATATTCGCAGGATTTATAAAAAAAAATATTACTAAATCGTTAACTTCAACTTAATTACTTACAAATAAGGGAAACATAACCAAAATTGGCAGCAAAGTAATCCGGGGGCTTTTAAATAGTGCCATATTGTTGCAAAAGCGCTCCAGTGGTTAAAACTAATATACCTACTTAAATTTAGAAATACTTGATAAGGGTTTGCCAGGGATATCAAACATAACATTAACACCAAATAACAAACAAGTAGGTATGTATATATAAACACGTACATACATTGGTAAGTCGAAACAATTTCAGGATTTTACACAAGTGTATTACATTTCACACATTTTTTTAAACATAATTGAAAGAATCCCGAAAGTCTTTATAAAAAAATATATATATCTTCCACAACCACATGCACTATACGTTTGTTTGTTATGTTAATTTATCACAGTTTTTAATAATGTATTTATAAATACAAAAATTACCGTTTTTATAATAGGTAATTTAATTTGTTTCACACAATTTTTTAAAATAATAAGTTATTAATTCAAAATTAATAAATTTATTTGTTTTAACCACGTTTATTGTTTATAAAAAATCTACATGCTTCGTGAGCGGAGCTCACATTCTCGGGGTTTACTTAGACGGCCGGCGTAGTGCAGCGGTAAGGCGCTTGACTCGCATTCCGAAGGTCGCGGGATCGAATCCCGGCTTGGCAAATAAAGTTTATTTGATTAATTTGTGTATTTCACAATTTATTCATTTAAAAATAATATATAGTAAATTTGCGGCACGTTCCAGAGTGGAGATACTCTCAGTATCGCCCTGGTGTAAGACCACCATTCAGAATTGAAACATTACTTGAAATGGCTTCTGCCGTGTTTGGTGACCAGATCTGAATAGCCAGGTACTTCCCCACCTTCCTCTTCCCTATCTCCTTCCCCTCCCCATTGCCTTCAGCCGCACAACATACCCCAACTGGGGATGCCATAGTCCCACTGGCTCCAGACGGGAGCAGTTGGGACTCTCGTGCGGTATTCATGTAAAAAAAAAAAATTAACCCTTAACTTGGTTGACGATGTGAGCATCGCTCACGAAACAGGTATTTTTTTTATAAATAATAAACAATGAAATCTATTATTTTTTAACTAAAATGGTGACACAAAATATATTTGCTGTCTTAGAAGAACTAATTAATCACCACCCATTACAGTATTTTTGTCTATGAGAATTATTTTTCTACACTACTTTGTCTATTCTTATATTTATTAATTGTCGTTATATCTAGGTACTCTGCGTCGATTATTTTGATTGAATGGTGGTGTGTACAAAGGGATTTATTTTCATATATTTTATTTTTTGTTACATTAAAAATTCAAGAACCGCCTCTAGGTACCCGGTAGTAGATACATTATCGAAGCGATGGATTCACGATCCTTCAGAGAAAACATAACAGTAACATGTCATTTGCATGATTTTTAAAATACTAAACTTAAATTTTGATTTGAGGCAAAAATATCCTACCAAACCTAATATTCTTTTTTTTAATCAAAAAGTACTACCGATAGCAAATAACTAGTATGGACATGTACTATTTTATTTACTTCTGTTTCAAATTATAAAGAATATGCCATTTTATACACAGCCTAACCATCATTACATCCTACAAAGTACAATGACCTAACTAGAGAAACTTATGATTTTTTCACTTCGTCAATAATCTAGTTAGGGTCTAACTTTGTAATGAATAAGCAATTAGAATAATTTGCTAAATCTCTGCATCTATATCCATTGTAATTTTCATAATATATTCTAAAAGTAAAATATGTGTGTATTTTGTTTGCATAAAGACCATTATAAGATTATTCCTACACCAATGTAAAATATGTGTCCCTTCAAAAATCAATAAAAAAATCACATATCATCAAAATGACTATTTGAAACAATAAAATTAGATCATTAATAATTCATATCATGCGCACTTGTGAGGTTCAACCCCGAACAATATAGAAGAAAGCTACAAACCCGAGGTAATTAAGCCTTCTGGGAATAACCAAAATAATTAGAAATTCGACAGTCAAAGACGACTTAGTAGGTAACAAATGTAAAAATTGAGTAAAATCCTTGTGGACTACCCCTCTCCTCCTCCCCCACCCACATGTTATGTATATAAACCGTAGGTTAAGAATAATTTGTAGCAGTCTGAAGATGGCTTTAACAAGCTGAAACCGGTTACGGTCAATAAAATTAAAGTGGAAATAAGTTTATATTTGTTTTATTATAATACTAGCAGACCCGGCCACACGTTGCTGTGGCTAACGAAATATACCGCCATTACCCAACCTTTATAAATTCCAAACCACCCGCTTGCCAGCTGCCCGCTGCCTGAATTGAAAATTTGAATTTCTCGGCTTTTTTCTTCTATAATAAACATGTATTATACATATAAACCTTCCCCTTGAATCACTCTATCTATTGGTGAAAACCGCATGAAAATCTGTTTCGTAGTTTAAAAGGTCTATGCGCACATACATTTTGAATAAACCTTCCCCTTGAATCACTCTATCTATTGGTGAAAACCGCATGAAAACCTGTTTCGTAGTTTAAAAGATCTATGCGCACATACATTTTGAGCGACTTCATTTTATACTATGTAATGATGTAATGCGATTCGAGCGATCGCCACTAATTATACAATGCTTGCAATGCAACACTGGATATTTGAAAAGGGATAATCAAATACGTACTTACTCTAGGACATCTATTTTCCAATTTCTTCCGTAGAACGAATTTCAAAAGTGACTATAGTACGGCCCGCCAGCCGTTTTAAATCGCACAAAAATATGTTTTCTTTGAATTTCTCGGCTTTTCTCTAATATAATTTACATGTAAACATTCCTCTTCAATCACTCTATCTATTGGTGAAAACCGTATGAAAATCCGTTGCGTAGTTTAAAAGATTAACGCGCACATACATTTTGAGCGACTTCATTTTATACTATGTAATGATAATGATGATAATGATATTATAATGAAATTCCACAGTTTCAAAATTGAAAATATTTCTTTGAGCAATTTGTCATTGCTTGTATTTGGGGATGGTTAGTTAGCGGGTAGGTACGTAATATTATTTTCTGCCATTTCTTTTGTATTTCCTATTGGATGATATTTTAGTATCTATGCAAAAAATGCAATAAATAAATAAATTTCAAAATGAACGGTCGAGTGTTCAAAATTAGAACTTTTAGCATAGATAAAAAAATGTGGTGTATTTGAAATGTTTATATACAATATACATCAACAAGAAGTCTATAATGAAGATTACTGTACAAAAACATGAACTTCACAATAAGCTCATCATCGCGTTATATTTTAAACCGTCCAAGATCGTTTAAAAGATCAAGATCGATTAAAAGATCACCTCTCAGAGTATTATTTAAATTGCCAGTCGGACGACTGTAGTTGGAAGCATTTAACTGTCTCCTCCCACTCAATCAGTCCTGATGACCTCATCACGGCTGACCTTTAAATGTATTGACAGTCAACAGTCGGCAATAATAGTCACCGGGACCGTGGGCACTTCTTCGTCATGATGGTGACCAAGGATGATGAAATATGGAGGACTTGTTAAATTCGTATGAAGATAAACATATGTAATGTTAAATTCGTTTGAAGATAAACATAACGTAAAGATTCTTGTGAAGATAAAAATCAAATGAATAATAATCACACGCTGTGGAGGTTTAATGAAGTTTGTTTCTACTATCGTGGTACGAGAACACAACAGAATGGAGTTGGCAGGAAAACACTTCTTTTTCTTCTTCTTCAGCACACTTTATTTAATGTAATAAATACAGTATTACAAGAGGGTCTATCTACCCTCACTCGGGTGGTCCACGACCACACCACACTGACAAATATCGAAGTCTCTACTTCGATCTCTCTATTGTCAGTTTTCCAATACTGAACCGTAGGTATAACTCGTACCTACCAGCTTCAGTATAATTACACAATTGAAGGCACACAGCATGTACCTTCTAGTTTTACCCTACTAGCAAAACTAACGCAAAGGGCCTATCTTCCCTCTGCGCAACTGAAGATACACCTCGTATATCTTCCAGTTCAACCGCCATAACAAGACTCCTTCACTCTCACAGCAAGACTAACTCTCTGTTCTAAAATTCACCATATTTAAAGCAAAAATACACTAATACAAAAAGGTATAACAATGTTGGGACACTATTTGAGCGGCTCCTAAACTGAATTTTAAAATCCCGCAATAAAACAATTACCCTGGAGTCGGCAAAAGGGCCACCAATAAAACTATCATACAATACTGAAATGGAGAAATGGAGGACTAACATTAAAAATTCCCAGATCTCAAATTCTTAAATTTAACCCCCAATAAAACAATAAAATTACTTTTAACAGGTTGCCAAAATGGGCACACCAATAGGTACAAACTAACTTAATGTTAAGGTACTTAAAACTAAGAGATTAAGTTCGGGTTATAAAAAGAACCGCCAGGAAACCTTTTCTATTTTGGCGGCTGCAATAAACATTCATGTGTTCTATTTGAACTGTACAGGTAAACAAACCTACTTAAAAATAAACAATTTAAGAAATTAACCCTTTGTTCCTTATCGGTAAAGGAATGCCCCCATATAATATCAGGCCGAATACATTTATTTCTAAAGGTTAGGAGCTTACTTGAAAAACCCAAGGGATGGTTTTATTCGCAAAGGACAAAATACGTTTAACTAAAATGACTAAAAATAACACGAATGATACGAATAATTATTTTACTTAAAGCGAAATTGATAAATCGCATTCTGGAACAAACATACCCCTTCCCGTGAATTTACTTCACTAAAAAGGTAAAGAATGCGATTTTAGTATCTTTAAAAGGTACTACTGATTTAAAAAAATATATACAAAATGTGATCAAATGACGGCGTACCCCTTTTTATCCAAGGGGCGTCATTTCTGACACACTGATGAAATTAACGGGTCTGTGGCCCGCATCTCGAGAAAAACCCTATCAGGTTTTTGTTTATACTTCGTATAAACGAACAAACTTTTAATCGCTTTCATGGCGATTATTTGTCCCGTGTCTTGTAACCAATAGAATTGTGCACATAGGAACACAAACAAAATAATAATTCTCATAACTTCGTCAATCGGTTTGCCGTTAAATGCGGAAAAACTTCTAACAATGGGCCTGGTATCATATGAAAACATTGCCTTACCGATTGATTGCGCGAAATGGTCTTCAATTATTTTAGACGTCGGCCTCTGTAATCGGCCTTGCGGCGCAGGCCGTTGCTGCCCGTTGCTTTTCTCTGCTTTGCTGAATGATCGCTCCCAGCAGCTACTTCTTGGCGGCTGATGCTGCATCGACTGCAGCGGGAGAGGTTGCCCTATCGAGGGCTTCTGATGCGTTGATTCTTTATGCGGTGATACCTTGTACCGCCCATCATGCTGCTGCTCCACCCGCCGTTCCAATTCAAGCGGAAGAGCCTGCCCTTCCCGAGGTTCCGATGGCGACGGGAGAGTCTGCCCTGACAAGGGATGTTGATATGTAGATCCTTTATGTGGGAGTAGCTCGTACTGCCCACAACTGTGCTGCTCCAACCGCCGTTCCATTTGTAGCGGAAGAGCCTCTTCTTCCCGGGACTCTAATTGCGACGGGAGAGTATGCCCTGCCAAGGGCTCCTGATATACAGATCCTTTGTGTGGGAGTAGCTTGTCCTGCCCACTAGCATGCCGCTCCCACCGCTGTTCCTTTTCCAGCGGAAGAGCCTGCTCTTCCCGAGGTTCCAATTGCGACGGGAGAGTCCGCCCTGGCGAGGGTTGTTGATATGCAGATCCTTTATGCCCACTGTTGTGCTGCTCCAACCGCTGTTCTATTTGTAGCGGAAGAGCCTGTTCTTCCCGGGGCTCTAATTGCGACGGGAGAGTATGCCCTGCCAAGGGCTCCTGATATGAAGTTCTTGCGGGCGGCTGTAGTGAGAACCGCCGTTCCTTTTGCAGCTCCGTTTGAACTAGGAGACACTGCTCATCGTAGTCTCCAAGTTCTGATGATGATCCGTGGCTCGACTGGTCCACCCAGTCATTGACTCGACCATCCCGAGTCCGTCGGAAAGTCCTTGATGCAACTTCCAGAACCATTGCTGCGTACTGCTCCTCTGCTTCCAGAACCGCCATTGCAGCGGCCATCTTTGCCTCTGCTTCAGCCCACTCTGCTTCAGCTGCCTGTGCTATTAGGCGGGCCTTTCTTCTAGCGATGTCCACCTTCGTATCTGCTGCTTTCAGTCGCGCCTCGTACCAGCTCGTGCTGAACCCCGCCTTGCTGCTGCAGATGGATGTCATCCTCGATTGTTGTCCTGTTTCCATGATGTCTGTATTCTCGATCCGGCTCGAAGGACCATATGTTTCTACTATCGTGGTACGAGAACACAACCGAATGGAGTTGGCAGGAAAACACTTCTTTTTCTTCTTCTTCAGCACACTTTATTTAATGTAATAAATACAGTATTACAAGAGGGTCTATCTACCCTCACTCGGGTGGTCCACGACCACACCACACTGACAAATATCGAAGTCTCTACTTCGATCTCTCTATTGTCAGTTTTCCAATACTGAACCGTAGGTATAACTCGTACCTACCAGCTTCAGTATAATTACACAATTGAAGGCACACAGCATGTACCTTCTAGTTTTACCCTACTAGCAAAACTAACGCAAAGGGCCTATCTTCCCTCTGCGCAACGTATATCTTCCAGTTCAACCGCCATAACAAGACTCCTTCACTCTCACAGCAAGACTAACTCTCTGTTCTAAAATTCACCATATTTAAAGCAAAAATACACTAATACAAAAAGGTATAACAATGTTGGGACACTATTTGAGCGGCTCCTAAACTGAATTTTAAAATCCCGCAATAAAACAATTACCCTGGAGTCGGCAAAAGGGCCACCAATAAAACTATCATACAATACTGAAATGGAGAAATGGAGGACTAACATTAAAAATTCCCAGATCTCAAATTCTTAAATTTAACCCCCAATAAAACAATAAAATTACTTTTAACAGGTTGCCAAAATGGGCACACCAATAGGTACAAACTAACTTAATGTTAAGGTACTTAAAACTAAGAGATTAAGTTCGGGTTATAAAAAGAACCGCCAGGAAACCTTTTCTATTTTGGCGGCTGCAATAAACATTCATGTGTTCTATTTGAACTGTACAGGTAAACAAACCTACTTAAAAATAAACAATTTAAGAAATTAACCCTTTGTTCCTTATCGGTAAAGGAATGCCCCCATATAATATCAGGCCGAATACATTTATTTCTAAAGGTTAGGAGCTTACTTGAAAAACCCAAGGGATGGTTTTATTCGCAAAGGACAAAATACGTTTAACTAAAATGACTAAAAATAACACGAATGATACGAATAATTATTTTACTTAAAGCGAAATTGATAAATCGCATTCTGGAACAAACAAAGTTGATACAACGAAGGTTAGCCCCCCGGCAGTCGGTTTACACAAACTATAAGTGTCCCCAAAGGGGTGTGTTGAGAAAAAGTACTGCCAAATAAAAAAAGTATAAAACATATTTTCATTCAAATTCTTCAAGGAAAAAACTATTTGTTAATATACTGAATATACAAATCACCAAAGTACCAAAAATCGACACTGTTAATAAATTCGTAACCAACAAAACCTGCACAAAAAGTGATCAAGTGTCGAACCTGTCGAAGATCAACTGTCGGAAATCCGTTGGGAAAGTCGCTGATTTTGGACAATTGCAAACTGCTGAGTGATCTCAACTTGTAGACAGGTAGAGAAGAAAATATGACATGTTTTAAAATTTGTCATACCGTCCCAAAATTTATTTAAAAGAAGCTGTATTATAGAAACAGATAAAATACATATTTTGTGTATAGCACGGGTAGTAGGTAAAAACTGAGGGTTTTTTTGAGTTACAAGATTTTTATTTGGATTGACCAGGGTTTTTGCATAGTTCATAAGATTTTTTTTAATAAAATCAAATTTTCGTAATAATTGATGATTTCTGGACAAATTATTAAGATATATGGAGTGTTTTCTTGGAGGAAATATAAATATTGTTTTTGAATAAAGTAACCTTGTTTACAATTCCCTTACAGTTTTTTTCCAATTACCTTTGATTACATTCTTTTATTCATGGTGCCAGACATAGACATCCAAATGGATAGACAAGCAGTTACAGATGAGGGGTAAAACCAAACTATGGAGAGCGAAGAGGGGAAAGATGACTGTCATTCGTTGAACAATCAATCTGACAGTATATAGGCATCTCGCATTACAATATCACCATTTAGTTCTTAAAAGCAAAATCTGCTTTGAATGAATAGACCTTTTTACATGGGAGCGCGAATTGCTTGCCACGTTCAAAACATATTTGCTAAGGCCAAATGCTCGCCCCAAAAAGACTCGCGCCAATACACATATCAATATTTTGTTTCCGTGTTTAGTTAAAACACTTTTACAAATGTTTCATAATTTACTTACCCCTGTAACCAGCGACGAGCACATTGGAGTACCACCCACATTCGCTATGTGTACATTGATACGTAGATATATTGTATAGCACAAGCTGCCGTTATTTCGTTAAATGTATGGATGTCAGCTTCTCGCTGTGCACGGCAAGAATGATGACGTCACACATTTTAGATTCAAGCGAGGTTATATCCCCTCCCCATGGAGCGAGCCGGTTCCAAGGAGGAGCTACAGCCGGCGCCATGTGGAGGGGGAAATAATACGTTTTTATCACTTAGGGCAGGTCCAGATATATTCATATGTCCGTGGTGCCAGATTATTTTGTTACAATGAAGATAAAAATTAACTATTACAATATTAATTCTATGACAAAACTCGTTTTAAAAGTACGTAGGTACCATTCGTTATTCGAGGAGTTAAATAAATGTAAGTATACCTAAACGTACGCTCTTCCTACGTGGAGCTAACGTAAAAAAAGCCCCGAGGGAAATTGTTTTCCTCGGGACTTTGGGGATGCTGTGTGAAGGGTTTTTTCGGTAAAGAATGAGATGAGGTTCTAGGAAGGAAAAATGTATGAGGGGTGGGTGGGATTATGGGAGCACTGTGACCAAAGAGCAGTGTGTACAAAAGTACCTAAAGGATGTATGAAACCATTTCTCCCTCTGCGGTGCAAGGCGATGGGCCGAGAGAGTCCAGCCGAAGAGGTCAAAAGGTCTACTTCGACACAGCCTCTCCTGATCCGGCCTGCCACGCAATTGGTGATCAAACGCATCTGGAACCGGACAAAACGGAATGGGTACCGCCGCCCCGGAAACCTTTATTGGATAACTAACACCTCTGTCATAGGTCACCCCAAGTGGTTTGCTACGTTAGGTGATATAGCAGGGGTGCCCGGGTTCATGGGGTGAGGTTTTTTTAGGTCTTGGAGGCGAATGACCAGGACACACTGAAATACTGAACCCCAGATTCCTACCGACCCCTTAAACTCTTTTCCTTCCCAGAACTCTCCTCTCCTTCCCTTAAAAAAACCTCCACACAGCAACCCCAAAGATGACATTGGTCCTGAGGGAAATCATTTTCCTGTGGAGCTCATGTAAAAAAAATCCGCCGACAAGACCTAGATAAACCTCATGAACCCATGAACCCGGGCACCCCTGCTAAGTCGCCAAGCGCAGCGAACCACTTGGAATGACCTATCCCAGGGGTGTTGGTTATCCAATAAATGATTCCCTTCTTCTTCTTCTTGTTGTGCCTTGTCCGTTCAACGGACGTTGGCTATCATGTTGGCTATGCGGACTTTGTTTACTGCGGCCCGGAACATCTCCACGGTAGACTGGCCAAACCACTGTCTCAGGTTTTTCAGCCATGAGGTTCTCCTTCTTCCAGGGCCCCGTCTTCCGGCAATCTTTCCCTGCATTATGAGATGCAGGATCTCATACTTCTCTGGATGTCTCATCACGTGACCAAGATATTGAAGTTTTCGGATTTTTATGGTTTTAATTACTTCGTTTTCTTTATTCATCCGAACCATAACATCTTCATTTGTGACCCTGTCCATCCAGCTTATTTTAAGTATTCTTCTGTAGATCCACATCTCGAATGCCTCAAGTCGCCTAATTTGATTCCCGGGGCGGTGATATTCATATTCGCTTCACAATTTGTAAATGCACCATAATACCTACCAATACGAAGTAGAAAAATGACTTAAATAGGAATCAATCAAACAGGCTTTCCATGAAGTTATGTTTTTATTTTTAGTAATTGTTTAACCTATTCAATCAGAAAAATAATTCACAACGACCGAAATTGAAAGTAGTGCCATGAATCGTTTCAGTGCTGTGCTGCATTTTCTTCACATTGTCAATCGAATTGAATGGTTAATGCGGTTTGCCCTAAGATGAATCAGGCAGGTAGTCACGATGGCAGAAGATTTCTCTCACCAGCTTCTCACGGATTCCACTCATTCCACCCATTCTGCCCCGTGTCGTGAGTCGTCCCGGCACGTCCGAGGCATTAAGTGTGAGCCTATTGGGCGACCATTAGCCGTTAGCCCGGCCTATCATCGACCCGTTTGGTTTCATCAACATAATGCATGCCAATCGATGACTGATCAATCATGCCGCATTGTGCATCATCGCATTACTGGGGAGGACGATTGACAATGCCGTGGACGGCTGAAGGACGAAGATATCTTGGTACGATGTTCAGTCAAATTGGTGCCATCGATCCAGAGAAAACGGCGTTTGTTTTCCGACCTCAAGCCTTGCCTCTCGTGTTGCCCTTGTAAAACAGATGATTGATGTGCAAATGTTACTTTTTGCTGATATTATTATTATTTTCATTAATTTTTTTTATTTCTTTTTATTGAGGAAACAAATAGTCATACAGTAAGATAATTATAACAATAAAATTCATATGTTGTAGACCAATTAAGTTCCATTATGTTAAATATTGGTTTAGTATTTTTACCTACTCAACTTATTAAATGACAAAGAAGAAAAAAAATATATAAACATAATAAAGAAAAATCTAAAAAAGAAGAACATAAAACATAATAAAGGAAAACGTTAAATTATTAATAAACATGGTTATACTATTTACTATGGTTGATAATAATATAATTTTCACAAAAAGAGAAAAAAAAGTATTATATATTTATTAAGCTGCATTTTATATGATTTCAAGTCATTGTTGAAAATGTCTACATCTCGTAAGGTATTGTAAGTTTCACATACGTACTATTACAGAGTTTTGCGCATAAGATTTACTGTGTGGTATTCTAAATAAGTCGTTCGATCTGGTGTTTTGTTTGGGGCAACGAAATGCAATATTTTCTAACAGATATGATGAATCAACAAGGCAGTTCACGATTTTGTGTAAGAATAATTCATCAGAGATTTGTCTGCGTTTATATAAAGCGATAGGGTCAAATCGATGATAACTTAAACGATAGGATAGGTGTTTTATAAATTTGTTCTGGATATTTTCAATACGATGAATATATGTTTGATATTGAGGATTCCAAATTACTGAGGCGAACTCGAGTTGTGAACGTACACGTGACATATAAAACAGAATTAGGGTGTGTGCTATAATAAAAGGCTTTGTAATGCGAATGATGAAACCCAATTGCTTATAAGCTTTTATTATATATTTTCATGATCCTCGTCTTCATGCCAAACAAAGTATCAGTCTAATTTTTACCTTAATGACAATGAAAATAGCGGAGCGTTCATTTTCCGACCTAAAGCATCTCGTTTTTCCTGTAAAACATACGATTTTTATGTAAGAGGTGGGTTGAGGGTTAAAAATACGATGTAAATAATATATTGAATTAAGTACCTAGAGGCCTCGAAAATATCTGTAAATTTTCTAACCCCACTCCCCCTCCCACCCTCTCCATAGGAACCACCCCACGAGAAAGTCAATTCTACGCTTTTACTTTTAGGCAAATGTATGAGTATATAAATATTTTAGAAAATTTTCATTGAATCATCTTCACATCGACGAACGTATCCAAAATCCAAAATTTCAGCCAAAATCCAGGTCAAGCGGTTAAGGTTCTCAACTATGACATATATTCCCTATTCTCGTACTCGGTTCGAATCCCGGATACGAAATTGAAACAATTTTTATTTTCACATATTATTTATGAGAAATGATAAATATCAAATGCCTATTTTTTTATTTATTTTTGGGGTGTTATGCTGTGTTGCGACCTTCTCCTTTAGCCAACGTTTCGGACAGCGTTACAGTGTCCATCATCAGGGCAGATGTAATGCCTATATCAGCGCCCTTGTGGTGATTTTTCACAGAAACGACGCTCCATAAATTATCCTTTTTTACGCACCAGATTTAAATGTCCGGGTTAAATTTTCCCCACAGGAAAACCTAAACCCTTTCACACACTTCCCAAATGATCATCAAGTCAATCCACGCTATGCAATTGCACTATATAAGTATTATAAATACAAAACAATACAAAAACAACATGTCAACCTACCAGAGACCAAATGGGAAAATAATTCACCGACTCCAGATATTTTCATATCAGAGGGTTCGGCTCTGCGGAATTCCTAATTGAACCTATAAATCCTACTGATCCCTCAATATAAATATTTAAAAAATCTTTTGTAATCCTACATGTATTTAAAATGACTGATATTTGCATTTTTATATATAAATTCTTTGACTAATCTAATATACCTAAATTTTGAAATTATTATTATTATTATGATGTTTCAGAGTTTTACTCGTATATGCCTACTCCCGCTATCCCAGTGAAAAATTTCCAATTGTAATGGAGACTTTCCTTGATGTATTTAAGCATTGACTGTGTTTTGTGACCAGATCGGAATAGCCAGGTACTTCCCTATCTTCCTCTCCCCAATCTTTTTCCCTTCCCCACCACCTTACCTAATTCTCACTCAGTTATAGAGTTTAAGATTGGCCAGAGTTTAAAGAGGTTGCCTGAGCTTCAGAGTTGCCAGAGTTTGTCATAGTTTATGGTGTTTCAATAGTAGCTACAGTTTCCGGAGTTTGCCAGAGTATCAGGGATGCCAGAGTTTGCCAGAGTTTGTGGCGTTTCCAGAGTAGGTGGCGTTTCCAGAGTTGGCGAAAGTTTCAGGGTTGCCAGACTTTGTCAGTGTTTATAGTGTTTCCAGAGTGGCTAGAGTTTCCGGAGTTCGTCATAGTTTCAGAGTTGCCAGAGTTTGACAGGGTTTATGGTGTTTCCAGAGTGGCCAGAATTGCCGGAGCGCCAGGAACTGACAGCAGAGATGGGCGGCACTCGTTGCGGCCACATTCGGCCCACAACCGTTTACAAATCGCTCTATTCATTGTCATTGAAGCAAACCTGACATTTTCTAATTAAATTCATATTACCAAGTGCTTTAAACCGAACTATGCACTTCCTGCCGCTGTAAATGTCCGGCAATTTGTGTTTTTCCACCATCGACATAGCATGTACTAGATGACCTTTTTGATAAGCCAGAATTTACCAAATATATTTTGATTTCGTATAAGACTTCATTCTACTCCGTTCCAATGAATCCTCGACACCCTCAGTTTTTGTTGATTTTAAAAAAACTTTACCGATATAATGAAATCTGGTTTAATTCAAATCGATATGTGCCTCATGATAAAGGATTGCTTTCATTGCATGTTTTTTAAAATTAAGTTAAATTATCCAGAATAGCTGCTTTTTAGGTGCCTCGTAAAGTTATGAACCTGAAAATTGAAGCCTATTAGGTGTATCCAAAGATATTCAAATACAGAAGAGATATGTTATGGTGTCCGCGCAACTGTCGCCGGACTACGCGCTAATTAGCGTAGTTTTCATACAAAAAGAATTTGTTCATTTCGTTGATTTTTCGAAAATGTGCATTAATATTGGTTAACAATATATTTTGAATAAGGAAAGAATTCGTTCATTTAGTTTAACGTTCGTTTGGTTTATTCGTTAATTATTTGTTCTTTTAGTTTATTTGTTAATTGGTAAACAATATCGGCGACACCCGGAAGCGCAGTCCCACATAGCAAAAACTGCAAATAGCACATCTACAAAGTGGATACACCCAAAGATATCTGCAGTTTTTGCTATGTGGGACTGCGCTTCCGGGTGTCGCCGATATTGTTTACCAATTAACAAATAAACTAAATGAACGAATAAACCAAACGAACGTTAAACTAAATGAACGATGCACATCTTCAAAAAATCAACGAAATGAACTAATCATTTCTGTATGCAAACTACTCTAATTAGGGCGTAGTCCGCCGACAGTTTCGCGGACCCCATAGCATATCTTTTTTGTATTTGAATATCTTTTAGTGTAGGTATCATATTTTAACAGAAAATTCTTCAAATTTTTAATTTCAAAATGTTTCAAAATTCCGACAAGAATATAATATAATACAAAATTTTACATGTAGGTATATTTATACAAATTACATTTTTTATAAATTATTTTTATTAAAATTTTAAAATGTGTATTTTTTTGGTTATCCTTCTTCGTGGTTTTTCAAGGATCTGCGCATTTTAGCGGTATCCTGCAATAATTAGGGAACGTACCCATACTACGTGACCTCTTCGAGGGGGAGGGTCTTCAAAATGTCACGCTTGGTCCAAATGAGCGGCGGTTTGCATAGGATTTTGGTCACCGGGGGGGGGGTTAAAATTGCAAAAAATTGGTCACTTAGTATGGGTACGTTCCCTTATCATCCTATAATAAATTATAAAATGCCGTGATTTTTAATGACTTTTTTTAGATGCATTTAGGTATACAGCAAAAATAACACAGTAGATAATAATAACTGAAATTACTTAAAAATGTCTACATGTGTTATAGGGTACTGGATTATCCACTGATTAGGATTCCAGTTGGTAATAGGGAATTTTCAATAATACTTGATTCGTCGAGATTACGAGATTTTAGTATCGTTAGTAGTATAATAGTTGAGTAATCTTTACAATGAATAACTAATTGTAGTTGATCTGCGGCGCGGACGGACACTCAGTGAGCTGATCTCCTGTCTTTCGGATATCTTCGTAACCGTTTGTTTTTAGACCCGAATGGTTGACAGTTGTCTCTCTCATGTAATACTCCTACCGCCCTCTTAGACACTTTAAACTTTTACCCTTAAGTCACCTTTAAAACCACATAACTATCTATTCTAATGACATCTGTTGAGAGACATTGAAACTACGGTGACCGGATAGCTCAACAATGTATGACTTCATCAATCCTTTATAAATAAAAATTAAAAATAAACTTGATTAAATAGGTTATGTTAGGTTAGGTTATGGGCTATTTTTATCATAACTAGCGGATGACCAGGACACACTGAACCCCAGATTCCTACCAACCCCTTAAACCTTCTTCCTTCCCAGCACTCTCCCCTCCTTACCTTCCTTTAAAAAAACCCTCCACACAGCATCCCCAAAGATGACATAGGCCCTGAGGGAAATTTTTTTCCTTAGGGCCTCCTGTGTGGAGCTCATGTAAAAAAAAAAAAAATAAAAAAAAAAACTTTTTAAAAGGGGTGTTAAAATGCCACTTTATTGAGTTGTCATGGAACCAAAAGTACATATATATACAAGGTGTCCGGAAACTCGTAGTACAAGCGGGAAACTGGAGAATCCACATCACATTTGGAGTCGATTTTGTAGTTTAACTTTTTTTGATTTGAGCTTTCGTTTTCGAGTAAATCGGGTCCGATGTTGGAATTTTTTTGGTGAAATTTGAAAAAAAATTTCACTAGGGGGTTGATTTCAGCTTGTAATGTCTTATAAAATGCAACGAAGGGTAAACCGGGCTCTAAAAATTTTTTAACCCTTTAGTTGCCGAAAAAATAGAAAAATATAATATTAAAATCGAAATGCTTAGATCGAAAAAAATAAGTTTTTTGGGTTCTCTACGTGATGTAGATTCACCAGTTTCCCGCTTGTACTGCGAGTTTCCGGACACGTTGTATATTTATAAATACTACACTTTAGTTAGATGCCATAATCTATATATGTAGTATCTAATGTATGTCCTGTCTAAAGTACGTCCCTTCCAATGTATGTCCTCTCTGAAATATGTCCTTTCCAATGTATGCCCTATCTAATGTATGTCCTGTCTAAAGTACGTCCTTTCCAATGTATGTCCTCTCTGAAATATGTCCTTTCCAATGTATGCCCTATCTAATGTATGTCCTATCTGAAGTATGTCCTATCTATATAATGTATGTCCTATCTGAAGTATGTCCTATCTATATAATGTATGTCCTATCTGAAGTATGTCCTATCTATATAATGTATGTCCTATCTAATGCATGTCATATCTAAAGTATGTCCTTTCCAATGTATGTCCTATCTAATGTATGTCCTATCTAGTGTATGTCCTCTCTAATGTATGTACTATTTAACGTATGTCATATGTAATATTAGGTCCTTACACATGAAATTGGCGTTTTGCCGTACTGGCAACTTTGATCTAAAATATCTTCTCTTTCGTCAGGAATTCCAAATTCAAATTTATACAGCTATTTACACATGCATTTGTGTTTCGGAAATAATAATTCATTTGTTTTTTCCTTAATTGTTTTTTTTTCTTTGCGTCACTTAGTTTACAAAATGGAAAACTTGAAATATCGCGTTATTTACGAGTACGAGTTCCACCGTGGCACCAGTGCTGCAGAAACGGCTCGAAGGATTAATGTATATGGCGACGGTGTCGCAAAAGAAAACACAGCACGTTTTTGGTTCCAACGTTTTCGTTCTGGAAATTTCGACCTGCAGAACAAGCCCCGTGGACGGCCGGAGACCAAAGTTGATAATGAAGAATTGAAGGCTATTGTGGAAGCGGATCCATCGCAAACTACGTCCGAATTAGCTGCAAGCTGCGGTGTTAGTGATAAAACTGTTTTAATCCACTTGAAGCAAATTGGGAAGGTGAAAAAGCTTTAAAGGTGGGTACCACACGAATTGAGTGAATAAAATCAACAAACGCGCGTTAGAACGCTAGACCACACACTTCACAACAGACGGCTACCAAATTAGAGGAGCTTCAATTGGAATGTCTAAGACATCCACCGTACTCTCCGGATCTTGCCCCAACAGATTACCATTTTTTTCGAAATTTGGATAACTTCTTGCAAGGGAAAAAATTCAACTCCGATGGGGCAGTCCAAACCGCAATCAAAGATTTTATTAATTCCCGTCCGTATGGTTTTTTTAGTAAAGGGATCGATGAACTATCTGTGAGATGGCAAAAGTGCATAGATATCAATGGTACATACTTTGATTAAATAAATATATTATATAAAAAAATCGACTTTATGTTCCTCCCATATGTCCTATCTAATGTATTTGATACCCATGGATCCAAAGTAGCAGATACCTCTTCTCTACCAACCTAACAATGTTGGTTTTTCATTGGCCATATTTTCTGGTTACTTATTATATTCCAGGTAATGTATGCCATTAGCTGCAGGATTGACAAGCGAGGGAGACGCACGCGGTGTGTTGGGCAGATACGTATTATTACTACACAGGTATTGCCGTTTGCAGGTAAACCATAGAGCATACGATACAAATAAAAGGGTTAGAGAGCCCTGTGACAGCAGCACGAAGGACTGTAATTCAGGATGTGGAAACGAGGGTACCTGCATGGCACTTGCAGGGCGACAACCCACCCAATGTCGGAAAATTGCCAGCAACTTTAAAAATTTAGAGCCTTCTTACTTACAAAAAGTTTAAAATTAATAAAGCTGTCCGACAGAAAATTAGTGTCTGATGTTATTTTTACTTTTTATGTTAATACTTTCACAAATTTACAGCCCTGCATTGTCTCTCGGAGAGGGGCGGTATGTGGCACCACTCGTTGAACCCGGGAACACCTACTAAGTCTTCAAACTTAGCTGACCACTTGGGGTGACCTATAATAGAGGTGTTGGTTATCCAATAAATGGTTCCCGGCCGACGCGACGGTACTCGTACCCGCCTCCCTAATTGATGGGATGGCGGTATACAATGACAGGCAAGTGTAAGAGAGACAGAGCGTTTGATAAATAGGCAAAACCGGTTGGATAAACAAATAATGAAGTGGAATTAAAACAAAGTTATATTATTATGTTTATTATAGTTTCTATATATAGAGGTGAGCTCTGGCGTTATGAAATTATTTCCTATACTATTCATCCGGTTGCGATGAATCTTTGGTGAGTTGTTGTACAACCGCGTAGGTTTCTAAGTATTTCTATGTTTCTACGTTTCTATGTTTCTACGTTTCTATGATTTCTATGTATTGTGCACACTCGTAAAGGTTTCTATGTATATTGATAAGCTCTGTCATTATGAAATTTGTATTGAAAAATTGCAATAGGTGCTGTTTGAAAACTGAATGTACCGGGACTGCGTATGGAACGCGGGAGAGGGGAGGGAAGGGAAGGCGGAATGGGAACGGGATGATTGGGAAAGGACACCCAGGGAGAAACAAAGTCTTTATTAAGTGGCATTGCGACGGATGCCGGGAACTTGCCAGGTTCAAATAAATTTACGATCGTTATAATTCCTATCGACGATATCAGCGAATGGGAGAGGGAGAGAAGGGGAAGCGGAAGAGGAACGGGATGATTGGGAAAGGACACGCGAGGAGAAACAATGTCTTTATTAAGTTTCAAATAAATTTACGATCGGTATAATATCTATCGATGACATCAGCGCCAGCAGAGATCGATATCACGAAGGACGTTAGGTAGATACTCGGAGAGGTAATCATATTTTTTCTGCTCAGGTACCCTCTTCATACAAGGAAATGGCTCAGGTAATTAGATAGTGCAAGCAACAGTAATTGGCACTCAATAAACAACACATAATGAGGCAAGTGTAAAGGTTAATTTATGAAGATTCAAGAGATAAGACGGTGAAACATTGTGAGGAGAAGATAATGCAATGTACACTGTTTTATCTTCTTTTATAATCGTTTTAATTCCAAAGGAATTCCTTTTTAATAAATTTGTTTCAAATTGTTATTTGTCTAAGAACAAGTTTGTATAAGACAGCTGGTAAATAACCTGGGAATGCGTTTAATAAATCAAGTTATATTATCGTGAAAACAAGCTTACGAGTCTGAGTGGTTAATACCTAACTTAAGATGATGTACTACTAAGATATGCTAAATTATCTATGTGTTTTTGGTTTGGGAATTAGATCGCTTGGAAATATTTTAGATGCTTTAATTACCAAAATACTTCTCTAGTAAAACATATATTTGTCTTTGAAAAAATCAACTATTTTTTTGATTAGATTTTTTATAAGCCCAGAAAAAAATAAAGTATTATGTTTATAAAAACTACCTTAAAGTTCCAAATCTCCTACTGATGAACACTTTTTCGGTAGTGCTTTTATGGTATTCTGTGGAAAATTAATTCTTTAGAAAATAATCATAAAGCATTTAAATATTTGTTGAACAAACTCGCTTTTTAGTGAAAAAATCAAAAACAACGAAATCGAAAAGGCGACTTTAAAAAATGTAAATACCGCACAAGAGTCCCAACTGCTTTCGTCTGGAGCCAGTGAGACTATGGCATCCCCACTTGGGGTATGTTGTGGTGTTGAAGGTAGTAGGGAGGGGGAGAAGACATCTTTGCTGATGCTGTGTAGATCTACCGGATCTGCCGGATCTGCCCTGATGATGGACACTGCGACGATGTCCGAAACGTCGGCTAAAAAAGGAGGTAACGCAACACGGCATAACACCCCACAAAGTGTTTATAATAATTTTGGGAGCATATTTTGCGATTTTTTTCCATCAAGGCAATTTTATATAATTTGCGTTTCGGCGCGGGGAATGTCTAGATATAATCTTCAAGGAAAATTACATATTTTTTTAAGAGCTTTAAAACTTAACGTGTTTAAGGGAGATACGTAAGAAATCGAAAGAAATTCGGGTAGCGGGCTTAAATTTGTTACTCGTCAGAACCCTCAATAAAGCTACCTTTACCTTTCCGAATACCTATATCTAGGTATTGCGAGTAGTTCTGTGAATACTAATAGACAAAAAAGTATTTTTCTAATTTTTTCTAATTTAAAAAATCAAATTCTAAAATCATACGTTTTGTAAGCAGCTATTCTTTCTAATGAATTCTTTAATGGCCTATAGGTATTTTATAATTTAAAAAACAAATCAATAAAATATCTCACAACCGTACTAGATATATACAGCTTTGATTTTTTTTAAATATATATATTCAGTATGATTGAGTGCGTTGACTTCAAATTCAAATTTAAGTTTTGTATTAAGAACGTCGCGCAGCCGGAACTTACCAATTATTCAAATCTAATAACTATAGGTACTATTTTGCATTAGCTCCACACAAGAGACCCTGAGGAATATACTTTCCCTGTCATCTTTGGGGATGCTGTGTAGAGTGTCTTTGTTGAAAATGGAGGGGAGAGAGTTCTGGGAAGGAAAAGGGTATGGATGGGTGGGTAGGAATCTGGGGGGTTAATGTGCACAGGAGTAGGTAACGGATGTGAGAATCCAACCCTCCCACTGTGGTGTAAAGCGATGTTCCGAGAGAGTCCTGGAGGAGAGATCAAAAGGTCTCCCTCAACCGGTCTCTCTCGATCCGGTCTGCCACACAGTTAGTGACTGGACGCATCCGCCGTTAAAATCCGAATAAACCTTACTCCATAACCTGGACATCCCTGCTAAGTCACCATATGTAGCGAACCACTTGGGGTGACCTGTTATAATAATAATAATAATATCTAATAATAATAAGCCTTTCATTCTGGACTTCTGATAGGTATGAATACCAGACATGTTCTTGTTTGTTATAATATATCCCGAGCTCAGTTTGCCTATTGGCATAGGCCTCCTCTAACAATTTCCACTGGGGCCTGTCACGCGCTATTCTTCTCCAATGATGTCCAGCCGTGAGTTTTAGGTCATCTTCCTATCTTATTTGTTAACGTCCTCTACTTCTCTTACCATATCTGTGATATCTACCAGTCAGGGACATTTTTGCACCATTTCTATTGTGAATCGCGGATCATGTGACATCATGGGTCCATCTCCACTTTTGATGGTCTATTTGGGTAACTATATCGACAACTTTAGTTTTCTCCCTTATTAACTTATTATACTACATCTCACTCTGTTCGTTTCCTTATTCCCGTCAAACTTCTCTCCATGGCTCTCTGACAGCTTCTTTTATTCTTTAATTCTTATTCTCTGACAGCGTTCCAACTTTTTTCTGTGGCGTTTGGTGAGTGTTCAAGTTTCACATCCATAGGTGATGACTGGAAGCATACATGTGTTGAAGACTTTCCTTTTTATTTGCATACTTAGCTCCTTGGATTTCAAGGCTTTTTTCAAGGACCAGTATTTCTTCTATCCATTTGCTATTCTTCGTTCGATTTCTTTAGTGTTTTGATTTTTGTTAGATATTATCTGCCCTAAGTAGATGTAATCTGACGCATATTCGAGTGGTTGGTTGTCAATTTTTATAGTTACTACCGTTACTAGTCCACACAGTTAGTGACTAGACGCATCCGCCGTTAAAATTCGAACAAACCTTACGCCATAAACCCGGGCATCCCTGCTAAGTCACCGTACGTAGTGAACCACTTGGGGTGACCTCTTATTACAGGGAGGCGTCTACTAATATCTACAGAAATTCCAAATACTGAAGAAATCGAACTAATATCCATGAGAACCAAAGTGTTGACGAATATCTACAGCTCAAACCGTTGACTAATATCTATGAGAACCAAAGTGTTGAAGAATATCTACAGCTCAAACTGCTGACTAATATCTATGAGAACCAAAGTGTTGACGAATATCTACAGCTCAAACTGTTGACTAATATCTATGAGAACCAAAGTGTTGAAGAATATCTACAGCTCAAACTGCTGACTAATATCTATGAGAACCAAAGTGTTGACGAATATCTACAGCACTGGCAGAGGTTGGATTTGCAATTATGTACCTATAGCATATTGGTATAACGTAATATTGCGTATGCAGTTTAAAAAACTTAATTTATGTAAGTATGTATGTAAAAATCTCTAATATCGGACTATTGGACACATTTAGCTGATTAGTCCAACCTACGCTCTGTAGATATTAGTCAACACTGGGACCGTCATAGATATTCGTCCGACCTTAGCTCTGTAGATATTAGTCAACACTCTGAAGTTCGTAGATATTAGTTCAACATATGAGCTGTAGATATTCGTCCGACATATAGGCTGTAGATATTAGTATCTGGAGTCTTATTACAGTAATCATTAATTTTGAAACTAAGAAAAAAATACTGATGTCAAATGCCAACCTATTTTAAAATACTTTCTAGAACATTATTGTGTTTATATTGATATTACTGACTCATAAAAATGAATCTAACTACGAAACATATTTTCTCCTACTCCTATGTTAGGAGAATGTTGAGAAGTTGAGAGAGGGTCCTACCTATTAATTAAGTAGGTACCCAACCCTTTGTGTCCCCATAACGGAAGTATTGCAGCTTATTATAGTCCTTTTTTCAAAAAATCTTTTTGTTGCGCTCTTTGTCGAACGCCTTTTTTAATATAGCACCAGATGGCGTCAGTCAAGGTGCGTGTTATACCTACATATTTTATAACAAAGATGTCTGTCCATGAAGAAGTACCTACCTAAAATAATATTCCTGCCTACTAAGGATATTGTAACAAATAATTATATTTTCCCGCATAAACATTGTTATCTATCCGTATGGCTTTTTTTACATTAGCTCCAGGAGGCCTTGAGGAAAAAAATGCCTCAGGGCCTATGTCACATTTGGAAATGCTGCGTGGAGGATTCCTGTTTTTATGGAAATTCGATGGATCGAGAGAGTTCGGCTGGAGAGGTCAAAAGGTCTCCCACAACCAGTCTCTCCAAAGGCCCGACATGCAGCAGGTGGGCAAACGTGTCCACCGCCAAAACCTGGACAAATCTCACCCCATATCAAGAGTCACCAAACGCAGCGAACCACTTAGGGCGACCTATGGCAAAAACGATTCTGTATTTAACATTTCGAAATTTATTAAAATTTTCAAAAACAAAATAAATTACCTACTAAGCTTTCTGAAGACGAAATAGCTTTCACCCAAAAAAAATAGCCAAAAGTACCTAGCTATAACAGCAGTAGGTACTTTGATCTTGTCACCACCTACTTATAAGTGCCTAGGTATCTACTTATCTCATAGATTACAAATAAATTCGATAGAACCTTGTGGTCATTTATAAAGATAGCAGCTAAAAACAAGGAAAAATTTATGGAAGATAATAATGTTAATTTCCTAATTTGAATTATGACATCGACAAGAATGACGTAAAGTACTTAAATAGGTCCCATCCCAATAAAACAAGAGATCCTGGGTTCGATTCATAATTGTGACCGTTACTTTTTTTATTTGTTTGCGTCTTGTTCCGTTTCATGTGCAATTTAGATTTATTAGTATTATCTTCTTGTTCAACATCTTGTCTCATAAATTTATTGAGAATATGTTAAGAATATAGGTACCTAGCAAATTGATAAATTATTTGGGTTTGGGACAGTAAATTTTTGGGTTCGAAGACCGGAGAGTGCAAATAAAAATTGGTTTAGGTGCATCATTTAAGGCGATCCCATAGTCCAGGAAAAAATCGAAATCGGAATTCACGCCCCTTTATGGGAATACCAAACTAATGGTACAATGTAGGTACAATACATTTGACTAATAAACGTAAAACTGCGTTAAAATGTACTTACACATGTACGGATGTATGTGCGTTTGTTACTCTTTCATGCAAAACTACTGAAACAAAAAGTTCAAATTTCAAACATTGACGAAAAAATGATGCAGTACATGGTAGAATCCAAATGGAAAACAATCAACAAGGGTGTGCCTCAAGGAAGCATTCTTGGGCCCCTCCTGTTCCTTATATACATAAGCGAACTTCCAATTATTGCTGTCACAGAATGTTCAATGTTTGCTGATGACACTGCTTTGTTGTTTGAATGTAATGAAGACGTTGACGAATTTAATAAACATCTTAACGAGACTTGTCAATCAATAGCAAATTGGCTGTTATCACAAAATCTGTCACTCAACACTAACAAAACTTAAGTTTTACAATTTTGTCCAGTGCAAGCTACACCTATAAACATAAATGTAAACTTCAATAATAATATTATCGAACCTTCCCAAACTTGTTCACTGCTATGGGAATACAACTAGATGCAAATATAAACTGGAAAGAACATGTATCCAAAATAGTAGCCAAAATCAGTAGCTTTTCTTTTGTTCTAGGTACACTGAGAAATATATTAAACATCGAATCGGTAATGGCCGCATACTATGGTTATGTATATTCAATAATAAAATACGGAATTATCTTTTGGGGAAACTCAGTAAACGCCAAAGATGTTTTTATCATCCAAAAAAGATGTATAAGAAAAATGACAAACTCTGCTAATCGGGATTCATGTAGACCTATATTTAAAAATTTGAAAATTCTTACAGTCACCGACATATATTATGACAGAGTGATCACCGGCATAGTTATGCATGTTGGAGTGCGATCATCTCCAGAAAAGTTTCCACAAAAAAACTCTACACATAAACACGCTACAAGGTTTACAGAAAATTTATTAATACCAAAAACAAACAAAACAATTTTCCAAAAAGGACCCTTTTACATGGCCATTAAAGTATACAACAACCTTCCACATGATATTAAACAAATACAAGATACACTCAGATTTAAGTCATCTAGTGATTTAAAACATTCCTTCTGAACAGGTCTCATTACACATTAAGTGAATACCTCACATAGGTACAACTGTTTTTATATTTATGTTTATATAATAAATTAAAACAAATTCACTTTGTATTACACCACTTTTATATTTATATTTCATTTGTGTTCAAATCTGTACCTACAACATGTTAGGTTAACTGGAAGAAATAGGATATAGGTAGGTACCTTTAAGTTATACCTTTTGTACTAAATGTAAATTTTGTACAATAAATGATTTTGATTTTGATTTTGAATGGATTTAAAAAAAAACTTTACAATAATATAGATCGTACATCAGAATAACATATAGGCTATGTATAATGGTAAGCTCTGACGTTATGAAATTTGTATAAATAAAAATATTTGTGGGTATTTCATATATTTAAGCGGTAGGGAAAAAGGCAGGGGAAAAGGGAACGCACGGGAAAGGACATTCAGGGAGAATCAATTTATTTATTTGAATGGTATTGCAACGCATGCCGGGGACCAGCTAGTACCTATTATTATTTATTTACATTCTGTACAGGCAGAAAACACACAGGACCATACTTACCTGTGAGGTCACTTGAGCTTAGCACTGTTTATTAGAGACATTTAGATACAGTTTGTACGCAGAGGACATAATTGCGAACACATATAACACATATTATTAATTTATCCTAATTTATAATTATATTAATTAATTACCTATATTAATTAATCCTGATATGATTCGTCCCCCGGTAAGGGTCAAATTGATGAGTACCTACCTAAGGCTTCGAATAAGAAAATTGTGATTAAGAATTTAGGGTATATTATAGGTACTTTAAAATAATAGTTTATTCCAGAACGTATGCAGAGATAGTGCAATCAATGCAATACATTCCATATTTTAAAATTACAAAAGAAATTAACAATACATAGATACCTAAATAAAATTAAGAAAAAAAATATTAAGCGTGAAAATTATGAGAAATGAAACTGAAAAAATATTAAACACTAAAACGAATGCAAGCAACCGTTTACGGAGGATATCACCGTCTCTCGTCTCCAGAGGGCCATTAGGGGGGACTCCATCCAGGCAACATGGCAGTGATGATGACCGTTTTCTTGGATTGGTGCACTATGCGCCATAAGCTTCCCGTGTGGTGAAGAAGAAGTGCTCTGAAAGTGTGCACTCGTCCCTCCAGGAACATTTCCGTAGCACTGCATCGTGGTAGGTGGAAAAATTGGCCATAAGCGTTATTTTAGGCGATTTTTAGCTAACGCCATCGGGATGCCAAGTGCGTAAAAATCAATTAAATAGGTAGGTAGGTATTAATTTTGATTTTAAAAATTATAATGAAGTCCTTTCACTGCATTCCTCAAAAAATATTTATACAAACGAACTAAAATATTATTACAATATCTGTAAGCATTAAAAAAGATATCTGAAAGGGTTCAAAAAACCACAATAACAAAATATCTACCTAAGTAAAGTACCTACTCGTATGACTATATGTAGTAGGTATGTATGTAGGTATATTACGAGAGATGGGAAGGCTGATATGGAGAACTGAATGCCGTTGGCGCTAATGAAAAACTGTCAAAAGAAGCGAAGCTAGCAGTCCACAATGGAGTCCTGGTACCTACCCTAGGGTATGGCAGTGAGGCATGGAACTGGCAGAGGAAGAATGAAAGTAGGTACACTGAATGCTGTAGAAATGAGATCGCTGAGGCAAATGTGTGGTGTGAGTGAATATGATCGTGTGAGAAATGTGGATATACCTACATTCGCAAAGAATGTAAGGCTGATGTAAGCATAATGAGTAAGATTAAGAAAGGGGCCCTCAGATGGTTTGGGCGTGTAGGCAGAGCGAATGAAAGAAGAAAATAGTGTGAGAAGAATACATGACGCAAACCTGAATGCGGAAGAAGAAGTCGGGAATGCCCGAGGAAGACGTGACACGACCAAGTGAATCAGATACCCAGTGGCGGACTAAGGGGGGCGGTCCGCCCCGGGCCCCCGGTCCTGGGGGGCCCTTAAACGCCTCCATGTTCCCTTGATCAAATCTTAAACAAGGCTTTACGGCACCAGGAGACTATTTAAATGTAAATATTTTTTTGTCATTTTTTTATTTCATTTTTCGGAACAAGCACTTGTTAAGAATGCTCTCACCAATTTTTTAAAAAGAAATTCGAAAAATTGACGGAAATAAATATTTTATGTAAGCGTTTGAAACAGTTTGCATGTTGAATTATCCTTCAGCCAAACTTTGAATGCGTTTTTCTCGAAACTTTTTTAATACGTTTTTCAACCTGGTTGGCAACATATTAAACAAACTATACATCCGATTTGCAGGCACCAATTCTTAAACTGTTCGAAAATCCAGTGCCTCCATGTAGGTGAATTTCGATATCTTAAAAAAAAAAATGGTGGACCAGCGAATTTTATTTTTTGTAAATTTTCATCGTTCATAAAAATAAAAAATAAAATAGAAGGGGGCCCTTTATAAAAAAAAATAATCCCTACATGATGTCATAGTCAGGACCGGATTTAACATGTCGAGGCCCCTAGGCAGTGCACGTCTCGGGGCCCCTTTACCCAAGGGGCCCCTAGCTGATAGGTGGCCCTTAGGCAGTGGCCTAAACTGCCTTGTGGATAATACGGCCCTGCCAGGGCTGGCTTAAACATGTCGGGGCCCCTAGGCAATGCATGACTGGGGGGCCCTTTACCCTAGGGGGCCCCTACCCAATGCGGGGCCCCTAGGCAATGCCCGCACGGGGCCCCTTTACCCTCGGGGCTTCTAACCAATGCGGGGCTCCTGGACAGTTTCCTACACTTCTTATTGATAATACGGCCCTGGCTATAGTGACTGAATTTTCGAAGGCAGTGGCCTACACCGCCTTATCGACAGTACGGCCCTGCCAGGGCCAGTTTAAACATGTGGGGGCCCCTAGGCAATGCACGTCTCGGGCCCCTTTACCCTACGGACCCCTACCCAATGCGGGGCCCCTAGGCAGTGGCCTACATTGCCTTGTGGACAATAGGGCCCTGCCAAGGCCAGCTTAAATATGTCAAGACCTCTAGGCAATGCGAGTCTCGGAGCCCCTTTACCATAGGGTAAGCTATATATCCAGCCGATACGTGGCCGATACGTGGCCTCTAGGCAGTGGCCCACGCTGCCTGATGAACAATACGGCCCTACCAGGGCCGGCTTAAACAAGTAAATGCACGTCTCGAGCCCATTTTTATCCATAATACGGCCCTGGCTATAGTGACTAGATTTTCGAAGGCAGTAAGGCTTACACTGCCTTATGGACAATAGGGTCCTGCCATGGCCGGCTTAAACATGTCGGGGCCCCTAAGCAATGCACTTCTCGGGGCCCCTTTACCCTAGGGACCCCTACCTGCGGGGCTCCTAGTCAGTGGCCCACACTGCCTTATGGACATTAGGGGGACCTGCCAGGGCCGGCTTAAACATGCTGTGGCCTCTATGCAATGCACGTATCGGTGCGCCTTTGCCATAGGGGCCCCTAGCTGATAAGTGGCTAACTTATGGATAATACGGCCCTGCCAGTGCCGGCTTAAACATGTCAGAGCCTCTAGGCAATGCACGTCTCAGGGCCCCTTTACCCTCGGGGCCCCTACCCAATGCGGGTCCCCTAGGCAGTTGCCTACATTTGTCTTATGGATAATACGGCACTGACTATAGTGACTGGATTTTCGAACAGTTTAAGACTTGTTGCATTTTTTTAACTATCTTAGAACCTTTGCAAAATGTTATTTTATTACAGATAATGTAGATAGTAATAAAATAGGCAAGTAATTAAAAAGATTTAGTGGCGGACTAACGGGGGGACTGAAGCAGTGGCCTCTGGTCCTGGCGGACCAGCGTATTTTATGAAAATTTTCAGCGTTCATAAAAAAATATTTGGGGTCCCTTTATAAAAAAATCCCTATGTGGTGCCATATTAACAAGATTTTCTAACAATTTAAGACTTGGTGCATGCAAATCGGATGTATAGTTTTTTTAATATGTTGTCAACCAGGTTGAAAAACGTAGTTTCGTGAAAAACGTCTTCCAAGTTTGCTGAAGGGTAATTTAACATACAAACTGATTAAAACGGTGTCGTATAAAAAATGATGTATCCACGTCAATTTTACGAATTTCCTTAAAACGTTCGGTGATAGCATTATTAACAAATGAATATTTTAGAAAATTAAATTTAAAAAATGTAATTTTTTTAAAGTGCTCTGGTGCCTTGTTTAAGATTTGATCAAGGTAACATGGAGACGCTTGAAGGCCCTTTAGGACCAGAGACCCGTGTGAACTGAATAAAAATTTTGTAAAATTACATCAACTTTTTCAACTAGGGGGGGGGGCCTCATTCAGCTTTACCGCCCCGGGCCTCTGACGGGCTTAGTCCGCCACTGCAGATACCTACTTGAGTCGGGCCATGTCAAGAGTCAGTGAGTGAGGCAAAGACTGTGCGCCAAGAACGAGTTGTTTGGCGGTCCGTCCACTCTGCCTACCCCTTCGGGGAAACGGCGTAATGGATAGTTAGTTTAGGTATATTTAAAATATATGTTGTTTTTGAAAACAACTGTTTCATGTTTCTAATAGCCACGTTACTAAAAATAAGATTAAATAAATTAACACCAAAGCGGTGTTAATTTTACGTTCAGTGGGCATAATATCGTTTGTTCGTTTCAGGGAGCTTTCATGAGAGCCGCCTCGGAATGGTCAGATTTTAATCGCTGGCCATAGCACAATGGCGATCACGCATGATAAATGTCGATAAATCAAAAACATCACTATTCCTCGGCCGGTCGATTGGGAACACCCCCACACTGGCTCAGGGGGCGTGTCCGCGGGCGTCTCCGCCAATCATAGCCCGCGTGGGTGAGGGGGGCGGCCAATCGCAAGGCGTTCTATTGCGTTTCAAATGGAATTTTCATGTGTGAGTGGGTTTTTTTTCTAAATTTTCGGTTGTTTTACTGTCAATTAGCGTGAGAGGGAAAATTAAGCTATTTTTTCGGCCATCGCGGGTTTTAATTTGAACAATAATATATCATCTAGGTACTTATTACTTATTATAAATTGGTCGGTGACATCCACAACTTATATATTAGTTTTTAGGGTTCCATGCCAATTCAGAATGAATTGTAATAAAACTCAGAACCACGTCAGAAAGCTCATTTAAAGCTATGAAAAAATAATTTTAAAATAGCCGGTAACCCTAACCAAACTTAACCTATTTAACCATTTTTTATCGTCACTCTGATGACAGTGATGACTGATGACCTTTCTGAGGTGCTTCTGAGTTGGTTTCATTCTGAGGTGTCCGGTCACCAATTTTTAGTACTTAGGTACCTAAGTACATATTTATAGGTAGCTGCCGACTATCAAAGACTCCAGATACTAATATCTACAGCCTGTACGTATGTCGGACGAATATCTACAGCTCATATGTTGAACTAATATCTACGAACTTCAGAGTGTTGACTAATATCTACAGAGCGTAGGTTGAACTAATATCTACAGAGCGTAGGTTGGATTAATCAACTAAATGTGTCCAATAGTCCGATATTAGGGATTTTTACATACATAGATACTTACATAAATTAAGTTTTTTAAACTGCATACGCAATATTAGATACGTTATTCCAATATGCTATACATAATTGCAAATCCAACCTCTGCCAGTGCTGTAGATATTCGTCAACACTTTGGTTCTCATAGATATTAATCAACAGTTTGAGCTGTAGATATTCGTCAACACTTTGATACTCATAGATATTAATCAACAGTTTGAGCTGTAGATATTCGTCAACACTTTGATTCTCATAGATATTAGTTCGATTTTTTCAGTTTTTGGAATACCTGTAGATATTAGTAGACGCCTCCCTATCAAAATGACAAGACAGTTAGGTACCTACTTATAAGCACTTGCTGGCACCTGCTAATAATAGTTTTCGACATTATTTCTATTATGTTTTTATTGGTATTGGCTTATCAAAACCATAAACAAAGAATATCTATCTATAAGTACCTAAATATATATATTTTTTTTTACATATACATACATTTTTACATACCGCGTGAAAAAAATACGACAAGCGTAAAAATTTAAGGCCTATAGGTAAGTAAATTTTTCACCCTCTTCCTGTAGGTTACAGACATTATAATTTGGGAGGCGGATATGGGTACCGCTGCCCGGGAATCATTACTGGACAACCAACACCTCTGCCGTAGGTTACCCCAAGTGGTTCACTAAGTTGGTGATTTAGCAGGGATATCAGTGTTCATGGGGTGAAGTTTGTCTAGGTCTTGGCGGTGGACCCGCCACTTACGCGTGGCGGATCGGATCGGGAGAGATTGGTTGAGGGAGAGCTCTCCAACTGGACTCTCTCAACCTGTTGCCTTGCACTTGTGGGAGGGATGGGTAAACCTATTACATATATCTACCTACACATTTTCATAAATATTTTTGTAAATAATATTTATTTATTTATTTGATGCAATATATTTACATTTTATACACAATACAATGATGTTGGCCTCACTGGGTGATTTACCCGTGCTGAGGCCTCCATTTCATATACAAAATTATGCACAATACATATATATATATATATATAATATTGGTGAAAAAACGGAATAAAGTAAATAAAAAACATACGATTAAGATAAATTAAACTTAAAAAGTAGAGATTTAAAATTAACGTAAGTAAATTTAAAAATAAATAATATTATATAAGATTAAAAACGATATTTTTAATAAGTGTTGTGTGTTTGTGTTTTATATTGGTTTTGTGTGTTACTTGCATGTTTTTTTATTTATTTTATGCTATGATATTTTGGTAGTATTGTCTATTTTAGTCTTTAATCCATTTTGTAATTTTGTGTCGGAATTTATTTTTGTTTTCCTCAATTTTATTTTCAATTGTTAGACTGTTGAATGCTTTTATAGCTTGATATTGGTAGTGTCTTTGTCCAAAGCTTGTATTTACCGTCGGAGTTTTTAAGTTTTCTTTGTATGCTTGTCTAACTGGTCTGTTTGTGATATTTTGTGTTTGTTGAAGGTTGTTTTTTGGTCAAAAATGTAATTTAGTAGCGATTTAACGTATAATTGTCGTATGTCTAGTACGTCACAATGGTTGAATATTTGGTCTGTATTAGTCAGTCTATGTTTTTTAAGGATTACCTTTAAGATCGTTTTCTGCGCAATTTCCAGGTGTTCGATAGCTGAGTTTGTTGCTCCTGCCCGAGCAATTATTCCATATTAACATGTTTCAAAAAATATCTCCACAATTTGTGCACTTAAAAAAAATGTTTTTTTATTACTTTTCAGTAGGTATCTACCTAAATACTTCATAAATATTGTATGCTTATTATTATTATGTATTTTAATTTTGTATTTAAGTTTTCAAGTTAGGTATGTAGGTATACATACCTAATACTTGCATTGTTTTTCATGTGCTTGCTTCTGTGAAAATGCATATGTGATTAGGTAGGTACGTACTGCAGACAAATTGTTCTAGGGATAGGTATCTGTTTATATTTGTATTTTAATTTATTATCTATACATTACCCACAAAAATGGTTTTATAAATATCCTGTTTGTGTCTCAAATAAATAAATGAAATAAGTCTTACATTTAAATAAAAAATAAATTACTGATACCTAAGAAAAAAAATACAAACTTATTTTACTGGGCAGATGTAGGTATTATAAACATCATCGTCATCTTACTTTTTTATCATTTAATGTAAAAATTATTAATAAAAACAATTCCAAATTTTTTTTTTTTTTTTCAAATTGCGATATCAAAGTTTGAATATAAAGCGTGATGCTTTCTCTTCATAACACCATTTATATCATATTTCTGAAAAAGAAAGATACAATGATTTATATGAGACCTGTATGAGTTGTTACCAAAGCGAACAAATTAGCATGAGGAGTTATCTCAATTTAATATAAATGAAGTTTAGTATTAGTATATATAAAGGTAGATATTATCATCGAGCAAAACTTCACCACTGGTAGGTAGGTACCTACAAGGGTAGGTAGATACACTTTTAAAGTAGCAATGGCTTGTTTTCAAGCTACCTACAACATTGCCAGACATGTGTATCTAATGGCATATGCAACAGAGGTAGGTACCTACCTGACTTATTAAAAACGTTTTAAGATTTTCGAAAAAAGTTTTCGATCTTTAGGTATTAGGTACACATCCGAAATATTATGCAGAATCACCTCCTGAAGTTAGTGCATGAACTTTTACCCCATGTGACCTTGCAAAATGGTTGAAAAAAAAAAGTGAAAATAAACAAGTAAAAAAATTGCGATAAAACTACTACTTACCTTTTTATGGTCAACTTGTGTGCGAGTAGACGTTGATAATATTAAGCTAAAAATATGAAGATAATGACAGAAAACGTTGCAACAAAGCACAAAACAAAATACATAGATAAAAATATAAACAGAAACTAAGAATCCTCATGCATATAATTGAATTTAAGAGATTCTTCCAAACAATACAGTAGTAGCACAGAAGTTATTTGGTAGGTACATAGGTCTATTTGTGTCTTAAAGAATAAAAGTGAGAAAATATACAATATTTATACCGATTAGTTTTAATATGGAATATATCGCCCAAATTAGAATATTTATTTCCGAGACTGTGAAGTCTCGGAATAGGAGAATTTTGATAAGCTAGTGTCTTGGTGTTATTGAAGTAAAAGGGTAATAAATGTCGGCATGATTTTTTGGGAACATGGATATTGATAAATTGAAGTAATTCAGGACAGTCAATTTTGTAATGCAGTATTTTATGTAATAGTATCAAATCTGTGCTAATTCTTCTTTCCGAAAGTTTCAATAGTGATATTTTATCGAGGAGGTAATTGTAATCAATATTTTGTATAGGAATATGCAATTTATAGTTAATAAACCTTAGAAACTTACGTTGAATCTTTTCAATGTTTTCTGAATGAATATTGTAAAAGGGAGACCATAAAGTAGAGTTATACTCAAGTTGGCATCTGACAAGGGTTTTATATAACATGATAAATGTGCCCAAATTATTGAAGTCTTTCAAAACCAAGAGTCTTAAGAGCCTTATTGATAATATTATTAATATAACATACAAAGGTGAGTTTACTGTCGAATATAATGCCTAGATCAATAATTTCACTAACACAATTTAAATTTTCACCTTTTAATGTATACTGAAATAATATTGGATTATTTATTTTGGAAAAATAAGAAAAATGTTGTAAGATCAACCAAACTGTTTATTTAAGAATTCTAATAGCCTAATAATTCTATTCAATTCCTTAATCCGAAGTGTTCTTGAGAACGTGTCAACAGTCTGGAATCCACATTATATTACACAGGTATCTAGACTCGAATCAGCCCAAAGAAAATTTACACGGATTTTGTCTTACCGATCAGGTGTCCACCATCTTCTAGACGGGTACGAACAAAGACTTACACATTTCAAGTTAGAGAGTCTAGTTAAAAGACGAAACATAAATGACCTCTTAATGCTTTATAAAATTGTGAATAATCGTGTAGACCGTAACTTAGTCAACCAAATCAAGTTATACGCCGGGCACAAATCTACAAGAAACCTTAACATATTTTGGACCGAAATTTTTTACAAATAATACTGAATATTTTAATCCTATTTTTTTTTTACAGTGAATACCGCACAAGAATCTCAACTGCTCCCGTCTGAAGCCAGTGAGACTATGGCATCCCCAATTGGGGTATGTTGTAAGTTGTAAGGCTGAAGGTAGTGGGGAGGGGAAGGAGGTGGGGAAGAGGAAGTTTGGGAAGTACCTGGCTATTCAGATCTGGTCACTAAACACGGCCAAAGCCATTTTCAAGCAACGTTTCAATTCTGAATGGTGGTCTTACACCAGGGCGATACTGATAGTATCTTCCACTCTGGAACATGCCGCAAATATACCTACTATATATTATTTTAAATGAATTAATTGTGAAATAACACGAATTAATCAAATAAAATTTATTTGCGTATGCCGGGTTCGAACCCGCGACCTCCGGATTGTGAGTCAAGAGTCTTACCCACTGGACTACGGAGGTCGTAGTCCTGTCACTGTCTAGAATGTCTCGATCATACAACGATCTTGTTAAAATACACACTTTATAGATATTTTTTGTAAATAATATCTATAACATATTTCAAATAATATCTCCACGATTTGCGCACTTAAAAAAAATTGTTGTTTTATTACTTTTCAGTAAATACTTCATAAATATTGTATACTTATTATTATTATGTATTTCCGTTTCATATTTAAATTTTCATATTATGTATAAATAATACTTGCATTGTTTTTCATGTGTTTGCTTCTGTGAAAATGCATATGTGATTACTGCAGACATGTTAGTCTGGGGACATTTTTATTTGTATTCTAATTTATTATATATTACCCACAAAAATGTTCTATAAATATGCTGTTTGTGTCTCAAATAAATAAATAAAAACGTTTTTTCGTTATTTGTTTTTGTTATGCCGTGTTGCCCTACCTCCTTCTTTAGCCAACGTTTCGAACAGCGTTGCTGTGTCCATCATCAGAGCAGATACCGGATCTTAAATGTGAAAATCTTAAAACGTGTCCAAATAAAAACGTGTTCATGGAAAAATTACCTCGAGGGAGGTTTATAACTTTATTTATATTTAACTTATTACTTAAATTTATAACTTACAGCAAATATTTATTAGTGCCTACCTAGTGAAATACAATTAAATAAGTCTTATAATTATTAGTGACTTACATTGCAACAACCAAAACCGTATTTATGACCAAGTGGATCTTACTCGTAATACAGATACATGATTTGGCTCAATAACTTAGGTACCTACACCAAATACGTGTGTCATAGTCACGTGTGTCTAGTCGTGTTACATTATCGTGTAAACAAGCTTATGGGTCTGAGTGGTTAAAACTAAAGACGGCGCAGCACTACTAAGTAGGTAATGCAAAATCATGAGATTTTGGTTTGAAAATTAGATCGCTTAGAAACATTTTAGATACTTTGATTTTTGCTCCTTTGACGTTAAAAATAAGAGGAAATCTACTGATTTAAGAACCACCTGCGTAAAGACCGTACAATGCCGGGGACCTCAGCTAGTCAACTGTACTTTCAATTGATTCGAATTATTCGAACCACGGCAGAAGCAGATTAGAATCGTTTATTTTGAATAAATGCCACCATATAAGGAACCAAAGATGCAGAAATCTTTCAAACGTAGAAATGCTAGATACTTTCCATTCCAACTGCTGTCTAGTAAGGCAGGCCGCAAACATCAGGTTTTTTTCCATCCGATTGTCTGATCAGTCGAAAATCGATTCGAAAACCGGATTGGTTATAATCCCGGGGCCACGCCCGGTAATGAAAATAGACCACGCCTTTCCGCGCCGGCCGTCCAAGCGATTTTTGTCTGATCAGACAATCGGATGGAAAAACCTAATATTTGCGGTCGGCCTTAGACCTCGCTGCGCCATCTCAACTCCTAATTTCCTCTGGGTCTTCTACTGCCTCCGTGAAAGTCTCAAACGCCCACAAGAGCACGTTGAGGTGTAAATTAGGCATGCTTTCAAAATCGACTTAGGTTACGTTCATAAATCAACTTAGGATGTGTTCAAAAACGAACTGGGTTATTTCTACTATCGTGGTACGAGAACACAACAGAATGGAGTTGGCAGGAAAACACTTCTTTTTTTTTTCTTCTTCGGTACAATTTATTTAATGTAATAAATACAAGTATTACACGAGGGTCTATCTACCCTCACTCGGGTGGTCCGCGACCACACCACACTGACAAATATCGAAGTCTCTACTTCGATCTTTCTATTGTCAGTTTTCTAATACTGAACCGTAGGTATGACTCGTACCTCCCAGCTTCAGTAAAATTACACAAGTGAAGGCACACAGCGTGTACCTTCTAGCTTTACTCTACTAGCAAAACTAACGCAAAGGGCCTATGTTCCCTCTGCGCAACTGAAAATACACCTCGTGTATATTCCAGTTCAACCGCAATAACAAGACTGACTTCTCTGTTCTAAAATCACAATATTTAAAGAAAATCATACAAAAGATGCAAAATAGTGAGACAAAATATTTGAACTGCTCCCACATCTGGATTTTAAAATCCCGCAATAAAACATTTGCCAAAGTCGGCCCAAAAGGGCCACCAATAAAATTAAGTACATCATACAATACTGAAATGGAGAAATGGTAGGACTAACATTAAAAATTCCTAGATCTCAAATTCTTAAATTTAACCCACAATAAAAAAATAAAATTACTTTTAAAAGGTTGCCTAAAAGGGCACATCAATAAAGATATATCTTAAACCTAAGGGATTAAGAACCTTTAGTTCGGGGCATAAAAAAACCGCCAGCAAACCCTTTCTATTTTGGCGGCTGCAATAAACATTCATGTGTTCTATTTGAACTGTACAGGTAAACAAACCTACTTAAAAATAAACAATTTAAGAAATTAACCCTTTGTTCCTTATCGGTAAAGGAATGCCCCCATATAATATCAGGCCGAATACATTTATTTCTAAAGGTTGGGAGCTTACTTGAAAAACCCAAGGAAGAATTTTATTTGCAGAGGACAAAATACGAGTAACTAAAATAACTAAATTAACACGAATGATACGACGAATTATTTTACTTAAAGCGAAATTGATAAATCGCATTCTGGAACAAACATGGGTGTTTTAAAATCAAATGAATAATCGATAGAGCAACGTGCGCTGGATGCCAGGCAGTTTGTGAATCAATTTTTTTTCTTCAATCAAACTTTTTGGATAACTAGATCACTATGAATCAGTGATACAGTTAAGTGGTTGCAATGTCGAAAAGGTGGAAAGATTTAGACACCTCGGCAGTATTCTCACGGAGACTCTTGACCCAGACGTAGAGGTTAGGTGCAGAATTGAAGCATCAAGAACTGCGTTCATTAAAATGAAATACCTCTTCTGCAATGACAATATCAGCTTAAAACTGGAGCAGAGATTGCTAAAATATTATGTGTAGTCTCTCTTGCTTTATGGATGTGAAACATGGACCTTGAATGTAAATATCATGAACAGGTTAGAGGCTTTTGAAATACTTCACCGGAGAATGCTCAAGGTCCCATGGACCGACATGATCACAAACACAGAAATTCTTAGGCGGGCTAGAGCAGATAGAGAACTGCCTACATTAATAAAAATCAGGAAAATTTCATATCCGGGTCATATACTTCGAGGGGAGAAGTATCACTTGCTCCATTAAATATTGAAAGGCAAGATAGAGGGTCGCCGAAGGCCTGTTATAGGAGACAAATGTCTTGGCTGCGAAATATACCTACGAGAGTTGACCGGCATAAGAAGTGTGGAGGAGCAGCGGGCAGCGCAAGACAGAGAGATATTTTCAAGAGTGATCGCCAACTACCCGACGCGTCGGGAGGACCAGATAGGGCACACAAAGAAGAAGAAACATAATATATAAATTACGATTTTGTCGCCCTCAAAAACTGATGCCCCTCCCCGTAGATCCGGGGCTGATCCCATTCCCAAATATTCTATCCATTAATATAGAAATAACGGAAAAATTGAAGTAGTTCTAGGTAGATACTCGTAAATGTACCTAAGTAGATATCTCCTGCCAACTTCGCTTATTGATTTTTTATTCAAGAATCCTTGTAATTACCCGAAGCAATCATCCCATAATTCCGTCCCGTTTCTCTCCCGATGAGCCATTAAACCAAATTGCAGCATTTATTACTGCAATTATGTTCTTACTTTTAATTTCGATTAATTATTTCACGCAAGCAGGTAAATTTACGAGTTTCGCGATCAAATTTGAATGCGGGTAATCGATAAAGGATGTTACCTACGACGACCGTGCGTGTTCCGTGTACTTACGAGTACGTACTCCATCAGATCACAATAATTTATTTTCTACACAACTTGTTTTAATCATTAAGTGCGTTTTAAATTGAGATGTCGTTCCGTCTACTTGGACATTAATTTTATTATTGTGTTTAACGACACTACACGTTGGAGGTAGTTGGTACTTTAGAAAGAGGTTAGTAGTTAATTCCTTGAATTACCTACTTGTCAAACGATCGTCCTCGAGCACAATTATTACAAGTATTGCCATTTACTACAGTCAAATATTAGTAAGTTTAAAGATTGGTGCGTTAAAAATAATTTATTTTTTAATGCAGAAAAGTGCAAAACCTTGACTTTCTTTAGAAATAAAAATCCTGATTTAATAGAATACCTATTCCATCAATAACACAGCTTTAGAAAGAGTCGGAAATGAGAGACCTTGGAATTATTTTGGATGAAAAACAAAGTTTCGCCAATCACATCCACCAAATTCTGAACAATATGAAAAGGTAATAATAAATCTAAAGGTATGAAAACACTAGGCTTCGTATTAAGAACAACTAAAAACTTTAATTTCATATATGCCATTAAATTATTACCTATATGTATCTCTAGTTAGAAGCCTACTTTACTATAACTCGGTAGTTTGGTCTCCGTTTTACAAATTTCACATTAATAACGTTGAGCGAATACAAAAAAATCTGCGTTGTAGGTATAAATTTTAAATTAAATATCCCACTAAAAGACTTGAAATATAATTTCTTATTAAATATTCTAAAAATACGCACTTTAGAAGACAGACATAAAATAAACGACTTAACCTTTTTATAAAAAATACTAAACTCAAAGTTCGACTGTTGCGAACTCCTGCAACTCATAAACTTACGAATACCGACAGTAACTACACGACAAAATACACTATTCTACTGCAGCATTCATAAGCGGATCTACATTGCTCACTCTCCGAAACAACGATTTCACACTACGATGTTGACATATTTAATATCAACTTGGCGAGTTTTGTGGATCTTGTAAAAAACTTATTCCAACACTTTTCCTAAACACATCTGTATATTTGTAAACCTATCAAATTGCTGTATTATTTTTTTGTATTTTTATGTCAAGAATTTATTATACTAGCAAACATGTAAAAACTTCTTACCATTGTCCTTCGCGTCGGGGACCCACTGCATCGACAAGGCTCCTCCATATTTCCCTGTCTTGTGCTGATTGTTCGGCCTCTGTCCATGGTAGACCCATCCTCTCCTCACACAGTTTCTGGAGTTGCCTCCCCAACTGTGTCTGGGGCGGCTCACTGGACGTCTGCCCTCTGGAATCGCACTCAGTATCTTCCTCGGAATTCGGTCATCAGACATTCTTACAGTACATGCCCAAGCCACATAATTACAAAAATATATTAAAAAACGTAAGTTGGGAATGAATCTAGGAATTGAACCCAAAACTCTAGGAACCAAGGGACCAAGAACTCGGGGCTTTGCTCTAATCACTGAACTAGTTCGACGCTCTCCCCTTCGGTCACATTTAACTACCTCATGTATTCTAATGATTAAATATTACAATTTGAGGTTTACTCATTAAGTTATTAAAAAATAAAAAAAAGTATGCATCCTAGGCTTACAGAAAAGTCAATAATAGACGCACTTTAAAATAAAAATGAGGGTACTTATCCAATACATCTTTTAGATTGAAACTACACAAAAATTCACATATCTACACTACACTATCACAATTTCGGATTTTAAAAATAAAATATGGCTTGTTTATAACACTATTTGGTTGATTCTCTTTTTCTTCTTCGTAGAAGGAAAACCAACAGACGTTAATATCTTTGTTTATTTTTTTATTTTTTTTAAAAGAAAGTCAAACATTCCCGGGTTACGAATAACCCAACAATGTTTGAAAATCTCCTACTACCACCACACTAAGCGGAAAATTTAGCTTGTGTCGTGATGGAGGACTTAGCCAGTCGAGGAATCGAACGCGCGCGGCCGGGTGGGACCCAAACGCGATGCCCACTCAGCCACTGATAGGTATTAATTTTAAGAAGATTATTGGTTTAAAATTTAAAACACGTTTATTAGTAAGGGGGGAAGTGTTTTAAGTAGAACTTTGTTGAATAATTATCTGCGAACTTACATACGATGTCTGTGCTGCCCGACACAGTCAACAGACTGAAAAACCCCAGCATGCCACTTTGATCTTCCCAATTTCCTCCACCATAGGTACGAAAAGGAAGACGATAGACGAATTTTTGAAGTGAAAACTTCTTTAACACCGTTGTGATTTAAAACTCGATGAAAAGGAAAAGAGCGACACTAAAAAGAGACAAACACATAGGTACATCTATAGGATTTAGCTTGCGAGAGAATGAGATTGCATTAAAATATTTATTTAAGTCACGGGTACTCAGTTCCAATATAAAACGATAAATCCACCGTCTCCTTTGGTGTAGTGCTATAAATCACCTGACAAACCTCTACAGATATTTAGAGGACCAAGGATCGAATCCTACGAAATCCAAAAAAAAAATATATATAATATATATTTGTAAAATCAATATCCAATCTTCAAACCTCTCTAAAATGAATAGGCAAAAGAAAACACAAAAGAAAGCGTCATCTAGCGACTCCAAAGAAGAAAACACAAAAACTAATAAGATGACCGATACAGAAAAAGGTGCATTTTCTACATTAATCTTCTGAAGGTTTCACTCTACCGCGTGTGAACTCCATAGGTACTTGTAATTTTTTTCCTGCGTTTACAATACATCGTAATCGAAGCCATTACATCACTACTAGCACAGATATAAGTAATAAGGAATAATGTATTGAGTGGATAGGCGTAGGTAGGTACTTATCAGAACTGCCTTCAGAGCCTACCTAAAATTACTTAAACGACCCCAATGAAAAGAGAGAAGCTACAATCAACATTTCCCAGCATTCACAATATTTCCTTTGTTAGGCATTGCGCATTTATCATTCTCAACCGCTCTTTATAATTTCCAATACTTACGTATTTACGAACTGGAAATTATACATCGTCGGTAGCAAAAATGTAATTCTTTTGAAGAGACGGGTACGTCGGTAACTTCCCGATTGAGGCTTTGTCATGATGCACTGCAATTTAAGCAGTAATTACGTTATTAGGGAATAGAATTGCAGTCGTTTTGTACCATGATCGAGGCATATTGTCACATGGAGCGTGGAGCCGCGCATATGTGCTCAGTATGCTCAATGTGCTCATTGCGCAGAAAAATGCTTGTTACGGACGAAGTGAAAGCTTCCGTACAACACGTTTCACGTTTGAGCATTATTGAATATTGGTATCAGTGGCGGCTCGTGACTTTTGGGTGTGCTAGAGTGCTGAAATTAAAAAAAAAATGGCATTATGAAGTTGTTGTAGCCGAAAAAAAATTTTTTTTTTTTTGGAAAATCAGTTTTTTGAATGAAAAATTTCAGAAAGTTTCAGTTTGGCGGTGTGCCGCACCGATTTCCTGAAAAATCTTCATACAAAACACCGATTTTTGAAAAAAAAAAAATATATATTTTTCGCATACGACAACATCCACGATGTCATTTTTTAAATATTAGCACCCTAGCACACAAAAAGTCACGAGCCGCCACTGATTGGTATATGTATATCAAAACAAATTCTCATTGAAATAAAACCGATATTGACTTATTATTTAAAAATGCTGGTTCGGAGAATAATTAATCTTTCACATCGGGACCGCCCTGAATGGTTTCAAGGGTGCAATCGCAAGACAAGAAATCTATCTTCTATCTATCTATCTATCTATATCTATAAATATCTAGGTATATAAATAAAAATGAATCGCCGAAATGTATGTACGCGCATAACTTCCGAACGACTGCACCAAATTGGATAATTCTTTTTTGTTATGTTCGTTATTATCAGGACAAGGTTTGTATAAAACTACTGGTGAGCTCTGATATTATGAAATTTGTATAAAAATGAATCGCAAAAATATATGTATGCGCATAACTTCCGAACGAATGCACCAAATTGGATAATCCTTTTTTCGTTGTGTTCGTTATTGTCTGGTGAGCTCTAGCATTATGAAATTTGTATAAAAAAAATTGCATTCGGTGGTAAGCGAGCTGTTTGAAAACTAAATATACCGGGAATTAATTTATGGAACGCGGGAGGGAGGGGGGAACCAGGGAGGGGGAGGGGAATCTGGGAGGAGGGAGGGGAATTCGGGAGGGGGGTTTGCAGGTTGGGGGTTTGCAGGACGGGGGAAGGGGGGAATGGAGTGAGGAGAGGGAAGGTGGAGGAGGCGGACTGGAAACGCGAGGGGGGAAGAGGACGCGGGAGAGGAATGGGGGGGGGGGGGGCGGAAGGGGAGCGGGACGAATGGGAAAGGACACGCAGGGAGAAATAATTTCTTTATAAAATGGCACAGCAACGCATGCCGGGTACCAGCTAGTTTGTAATGAATTCAAAATGGCTAAATCTATCTATCGATGCAAAAATTATTGATACACGAACATTTTTTCTGTTTTCACTGTTTTTGTTAATTTGTTCATCGACCAAATATTGACGTATAATTAATATTTGTTTGTATATTTAGATTTCAGAAATTGAACTTAATTGGATAATAATTATTTATTAAGCCCGCCGCCGCTAATTTGTACCAAGCGTGACATTTTGAAGACCCCCCCCCCTACTTTAGGTACTTCCCTTACTTTAACCAGTGATTCCTAACATTATTTGGAGTAAAAAAGTGTAAATGAAATTTTGGTTTCTGGTGACTTTTTTGGACGACTTTTTTTTTTCTTAAAAAATTTTTCTTCAAAATCAAACAAAAAAAAATTTCTTCCGCATGTTAGTCTTCGCAGCACCACCCCAACCAATCATACCGTAGGAGATAATAATACCGTGGGTGATAATATTTGTACGGTAAATTTATTAAGGCGATCCAATAGTAGGTTGGTTTCGTAAAGGCATGTAAAAAATATTAATTCCTTTTTTACGCATTGTTTATTGTAAGAAAACGAAAATTTAAAATTGATTTCACGAAACTAAGCGACGCAGAGTCACACGACTGTCTCCCTCTCCTGTCGAGGAGTGACTGATACGAAATAGGTTTGCCCAGTGGATGGTTCTTGTGCCCATGCCATAACTTCAAGAACCCAAATTCGTAGAGTGCGGGCCATATTGATTGATGTCAAAAATAGCAACGAGAAAATGCTTATTTTGTTTTATTATGTGAAGTTCGGGCGTAAATATCATTTTTTTTGCGATTTTTATAAAAGAAACTAAATTTGCCACATTATACAATAAAACCAAATCCGAAAAGGGGTTTATAAATAGGAGAGTTTGGACTTGAAAGTGTTTTTTATACACCTTATTCTTTATTTTTTTATAGGCTTATTAAAAGCCTTCTAAAAAAATGACCGACATTTTTAAGGACCAAGGTGTGTTTAATTGCAGTATTTAATTGAAGCATCTACAATACTTCTAAGCCATCAAATTTTCAAAACAAAAACATATGATTTTGTATGATTTTGCATTATTTACTATGGCTTCATCTTAAAGAATAGTATTAAATGACTCCGGATACTAATATCTACAGCCTGTATGTCGGACGAATATCTACAGCTCATATGTTGAACTAATATCTACGAACTTCAGAGTGTTGATTAATATCTACAGAGCGTAGGTTGAACTAATATCTACAGAGCGTAGGTTGGACTAATCAGCTAAATGTGTCCAATCAGTGGCGTAGCGTCGGTTTCGGCCGCCCGGGACGGAGGAAAATTTTGCCCCCCCCCCCCCCCCCCCCCCCCCCCTCCATAACTTCTACAGGTACTAACATATTTTCAAGCGCTGACCGGGGGGGTAGATGGTCGATATATATATTTTTTATAACGATTTTTATAATCCCATTTGCCGATTGCGCTTCCAATAAAATCATGCTTATAAATTCTAGCACAAAATTATATATAACTACTCTCAGAAATCGAGAACGGTATGCATGTGATAGAATTTCGCATCTTCATAACGCATACGTATGGAATGCAAAGCTTCACTCGGTACACGATGAATCGGCAGCTTATTGTTATATTGATAACACAAATCTGGTTTAAATTAAACCAAATATGCGGTGTATCAAAACTACACTCAGAACACAAAAATGGTTTTTCTTTGATTCTAGCGGCATTTACATACTGAACACAAACGGGTTTTAATAAAATCTGTATGCGGTGAATTAAAACTACATCCAGAACATAAAAAGGGTTTTTCTTTGATTCTGCCGGTACTTACATTCTGAACATAAAACTGGTTTAAATTAAAACTGTATGTGGTGAATTAAAACTACACTCAGAACATCGGGGTGGAGGAAAATTTCGCCGCCACCTTATTTGGGTACTTCAAGCGGTGGGGGGGGGGGGAGGGGTGGTGTATATGTAGAACTATTTATAAACTAGTCTAATTTTTTTATAATCACATTTGACAAGTATTCTTTCAACGAAAATCATGTTTATAAATTCTACTACAAAGTTGATTGATAGGGTCCCCAAATAATAGTAACACACGCAATCACAATCAATTTCTCAGAATTTTACAGCATTATGTAACTCAAATGTAAAGCTTTACTCGATGCTCAATGAATCTGCAACTCGTTATTTAATTTATCGTTGTATTCTTAACACAAAACCAGTTTGTGTGCGGTGAATTAAAACTACACTCAGAACATGAAAATGGTTTTTCTTTGATTCTGGCATTAAATAAATAGTCTGCAACTAGAATTTTATAACTGCACGTCGAATAACAGAATGTTTTCCTTCGAAATGTGTCAGCAGATGAATCCTACTGGAGTTTTACATTCTGTACTGGTTTAAATTAAATCTGTACCTGGCGAATTAAAACTACATTCAGAATATGAAAATGGTTTTTCTTTGATTCTGGCGGCACACATAGTCTGCAAATAGAATAATATAACTGAACTTCAAATAAGAGGATGTTTTCCTTCGAAATGTGTCAACAGACAAATCCACAACTGGAAATTTACATTCTTAACACAAAATTGGTTTGAATTAAGTCTGTATGCGGCGAATTAAAAGTACATTCAGAAAATGAAAATGGTTTTTCTTTGATTCTAGCGGCATTTACATACTGAACACAAACGGGTTTTAATAAAATCTGTATGCGGTGAATTAAAACTACATCCAGAACATAAAAAGGGTTTTTCTTTGATTCTGCCGGTACTTACATTCTGAACATAAAACTGGTTTAAATTAAAACTGTATGTGGTGAATTAAAACTACACTCAGAACATCGGGGTGGAGGAAAATTTCGCCGCCACCTTATTTGGGTACTTCAAGCGGTGGGGGGGGGGGGGAGGGGTGGTGTATATGTAGAACTATTTATAAACTAGTCTAATTTTTTTTATAATCACATTTGACAAGTATTCTTTCAACGAAAATCATGTTTATTAATTCTACTACAAAGTTGATTGATAGGGTCCCCAAATAATAGTAACACACGCAATCACAATCAATTTCTCAGAATTTTACAGCATTATGTAACTCAAATGTAAAGCTTTACTCGATGCTCAATGAATCTGCAACTCGTTATTTAATTTATCGTTGTATTCTGAACACAAAACCAGTTTGTGTGCGGTGAATTAAAACTACACTCAGAACATGAAAATGGTTTTTCTTTGATTCTGGCATTAAATAAATAGTCTGCAACTAGAATTTTATAACTGCACGTCGAATAACAGAATGTTTTCCTTCGAAATGTGTCAGCAGATGAATCCTACTGGAGTTTTACATTCTGTACTGGTTTAAATTAAATCTGTACCTGGCGAATTAAAACTACATTCAGAATATGAAAATGGTTTTTCTTTGATTCTGGCGGCACACATAGTCTGCAAATAGAATAATATTACTGAACTTCAAATAAGAGGATGTTTTCCTTCGAAATGTATCAACAGACAAATCCACAACTGGAAATTTACATTCTTAACACAAAATTGGTTTGAATTAAGTCTGTATGCGGCGAATTAAAAGTACATTCAGAAAATGAAAATGGTTTTTCTTTGATTCTGGCAGCGCATACAGAGTCTGCAACTAGAATTTTATAACTGAACTTCGAATAAGATAATGTTTTCCTTTGAATTGTGTCAGCAGATGAATCCTCAAATGGAATTTTACATACTGAAAACTGGTTTAACTTCGAATAATAAGAAAAAAAATATCCATAAACTTTTGCCTGTCAATGTTTGCGCGCAAAATTTCCGGTTCTTTCCATGCATTTTAAATGTTCCATTTTATTGTTTTTTTATCCTTTTGCAAAAAACAAAATTGTTCTAAAATCTAGATAAAGTAATTTTTCCGACGTGTTTATTAGAACATTTTTGTTTCTAAATATTAAAATTTTGATATTGGAAATGTGAATTGGCTTAAAAATACACCCCTGCGATTATTCGGATTAAAGTACCTAATATAGAATAAACTTAAAATTTTAAATACAGATTCCTTTTCTTAAAAAAAAAATTAATAAAACTGTATCTTAAGTTTTTATCGCAATCACAAATTTATTTTAAAATAAATGTGTGGGATATAATTTCACAATTTTATTTTAAAATTAAGTGTGTGGGATAATTTGCGTCTCCTGTGATTAGACGGGTTAAATTAAATCTGTATTTGGCGAATTAAAACTACACTCAGAATTTGAAAATGGTTTTTCTTTGATTCTGGCAGCACATACATATTGTCTGTTACTAGAATTTTATAACCGCACTTCAAATAAAATAATGGTCTCTTTCGAAATGTATCAGCAGATGAATACACAAATGAAATTCATTCGTTAATACATTCTGAACACAATTCTGGTTTAAATTAAGAGTAAATCTGTTTGCGAGTTATCAGCTTTGTTTAGTATTACTCTCATAATAATATGGGTACGGTTTTTCTACGAATTGCGAAATTTGCAGCTTAAAAAAATATAATTATTGATAATTTTAATAAATAATAAAAAAAAAGTTGGATTAGTAAACGAAAGTATCGTAGAACATTTTCAAATAATGATTTGAAGTGGTTTAAATTTTTCCTAGATAATATTATTATTTTTTGTGAAAATTTGCCGCCCCCCTAAAAGTGCCGCCCGGGGCGGGCCGCCCCCCCCCGCCCCCCCACGCTACGCCACTGTGTCCAATAGTCCGATATTAGGGATTTTACATACATACTTACATCAATTAAGTTTTTTAAACTGCATACGCAATATTACGTTATTCCAATATGCTATACATAATTGCAAATCCAACCTCTGCCAGTGCTGTAGATATTCGTCAACACTTTGGTTCTCATAGATATTAATCAACAGTTTGAGCTGTAGATATTCGTCAATACTTTGATTCTCATAGATATTATTTCGATTTTTTCAGTTTTTGGAATTCCTGTAGATATTAGTAGACGCCTCCGTAATAAATTAATGTTAAATGTTTACCTCATCCAGTGCGAATTTTATTACCATTGCGTGCATTTTACGAAATAAAGCGTTTAATTTGGTTTAATCCTTTATATAACTGGCGTTACCATAATAGTTATACAATTTAACCTCTCAGCCTAATTTAAAGATTCACTCAACTCACATAGGTCTCATAGAAATTCTTGTCTCCCTTAATAGCATTGTGAGAAACGTGATCTAAACTATGAAAGAACACATACATAGGTACAACACACCGCTTTATTTGTTTTAATTCTAAACTTTATAAGGAAAACATCAAATTGTAATATTTAATTAAATGAAGAAAATATTAGCTAAACTCAATCGAAAATCTGGAGACGGAAAAATCAGAAAAAAATATTGGCACCTCTGGGACTCGAACCCAGGACCTTCTGCTTACATGATAAATGCTCTACCAACTGAACTGAGGTGTCTTTATCCAATTCGGTCACTTTTAACTGTATCATACTTCGACTAAGAACTACCAACATTATCTTCATTTTCTTAACGCACATATTATTGGCTGCTATCTTTATATAGGTATGCTATCTTTCTAATTTTTCTGTCTCCAGATTTTCGATTGAGTTTCGCTAATATTGTCTTCATTTAATTAAATATTACAATTTGAGGTTTTACTCATAAAGTTTAAAATAAAAATAAATATTCATCCTAGACTCGCAGGAAAGTCAATAGATGTAGCACATGGGCGTAGCCAGGGGGGGGGGGTTTTGGGGGTTCAAACCCCCCCCGAAAAGTTATGATATCAACGTCAATAATCAAGTTTTACATTTTGTAAACTAAGTGACGCAAAGAAAAAAAAAACAATTAAGGAAAAAACAAATGAATTATAATTTTCAAAACTCAAATACATGAGTAAATAGCTGTATAAATTTGAATTTGGAATTCCTAACCAAAGAGAAGATATTTGAGATCAAATTTGCCAGTACGGCAAAACGCCAATTTCATATGTAAGGACCTAATACAAAATCCGACAATACCCCCCCCCCCCCCCCCCCCCGACGCGAGTTTTGAGTTTTATTTTCTTGAACCCCCCCCGAAACTAAAACCTGGCTACGCCCGTGGATAAAAATTTATTCAGTCACTATCTAGATAGCATTTAGTTCGGATTTGAATCTTGCAATCATATATAAAGTTAGCAACGAAGAAAATAAAGATAATGTTGGTAGTTCTTAGTCGAGGTAATTAAAAGTGACCGTTGGTAGAGCACTAGCCCTGTAAGCAGAAGGTCCTGGGTTCGAGTCCCAGAGGTGCCAATATCTTTTTCCGATTTTTCTGTCTCCAGATTTTCGATTAAATGCCTATCACTAATATTGTCTTCATTTAATTAAAAACAACGCTTTATATTCAAATCTAAAAGTTAACCACATAATGATTGAATTTATATTTAATATTAATTCCTGTTAACCACAAAATAATTAAATTTATATACAAATCTAAAAGTTGACTTCAAAATAATTCAATTTATATTCATCTCTGGCTTGCCATTGAAGTAAAATCATGTATTGGTTTCATAGTGCTTTCACACAAACGAAGTATTGAAATCCGTAAGTCTAAACTTAAACTTTAGGTCGCACAGTTTACACCCGCGCTGTGCAAGCAGGTTCCCCACAGAGCGTCAGACCATCCCTTAAATTCCATCCATTCAAACTTATAATAAAATTTATGTTCAAATTAACCACAAAATAATTAAATATTTATTCAAATCTAAACCTAAAGTTAACAACAAAATAATTAAATTATACACCTTTATGATTTTTTTTATTTTTACAAGCAATGCGGATATATTTTGATCTTCTGACAGAATGTGGCCTGAGGGGTGAAAAGAAACATACGTTCGCGAAATGTCTATATTTTTTTCTGTTTATGTTTTCATACAAGGAAGATTGTTATGAACGGCTTCTAGGACGATCGTCGATGACGTGCATACGATATCTCCCAAATAGTATATACTGTATCGGGTATGGTGAATAGTGTATAGTGTATAATGTGTCCTGGTAGCGGTGCAGGGGGCAAGGGGTAGGTTGGTTGGTTGCAGCGGCGGCCCCTCAGAACATTGCAATTTACAATGATTTGCCGTAATGACGGTCCTCGTCGGCCTGAAAGCGGATTGAGCATAATGAACCAGACAATTTGCATACATTTGCTGCATCACGTGGAGCAGACGCCCACCTAACCGCCCACTGTCTAGGTACTTCCTCCAGCACTCCTTCCCACCCTCTACCCTCTAGCCATTCGCCTCAATCTGCGCCCAAACTAAAGGGGCCCACTAAATACCCTTAATTTATAGTCTTGCAATTAGACTTGCTGAACGTTTCAGAAGCTCAAATAAAAATATCAGTAATCTTACTATATATATATCAGTATTTCAAATTATACTCACATGCAATAAATTATAAAATTATAACCTTCTGATATCTAAGCAATTTACAATAATCGCTATTCATCTAATTATACTACAATTCTCAGAGCTGCTTCGTGTGTCTGTATTATTTAATGTTGTTCCACAAAATATCGTGATTAGAACCCTGCAGCTATAAGATCGTTATTTCTCGAACTTTAAGGTCAAATCAAAAACATTACACCTTCGATTATTTGAACAGTGCGCCTCTAACTGAGAATTTTCACTAGCGCCCTAGATAGTGTCTTGGATAAATATATCAATTTTTATTTTTATTTGCGACATCTATTGACTTTTCTACAAATCTAGGACGAGTAGGTAAGTATTTATTTTTTATAATAGCTCCACACAGAAAAAATCTCTGTGGGCTTTGTTTATTTTATTTTATTTATTTACTATAAATAGATACGAAATAAAGTACAAATTGCATATCAGGAAGCTTTGCCTCTCCAACTAGGAAAGTTTCCCGTTCCAGGACAGACAAATTGACAGGTTTAGTTCATATTATACATTACATAACAAAAAAAAAACAACAAAAAAACCTGGTAACATATAGGTACTATATTCAGATTTACACTGTATGAGATAAGTAGGTAAGTTAGTAGTATTGAAAAGTGTAGACCAGGTACCTGATAATAAGTTGGAGGAATTACAATAAGATTTACAATATAAAGAGATGAAGTTGTGTGTTTAGAAGGGTTTGTTGTCATTGGGGATGCTGTGTTGAGGGTTTTTAAAGGAAAGGAAGGAGGGGAAGTTCTGGGAAAGAAAAAGATATAAGGAGTGGGTAGGAATTCGGGGATCAATGTGTCCAGGAGTGAGAGACGTATGGATCCACCCCTCCCACTGCGGTGCAAGGCGATGGGTCGAGATAGATTATATCTGCCTCAAGTCAGCAGTCTCTCCCGATCCGGACCAAGCAGTAGGTGAGGATACGCATTCGCCACCCACTCCAAGAACCCGTACACCCTTGCTAAATCACCAAACGTGGCGAACCACTTGGGGTGACCAATAACAGGGGTGTTGGTTATCCAATAAATGGTTCCCGGGGCGGTAGTATCCATACCCGCCTCCCAAATTGATTATAATTTTGGAATAACTAAAATTATAATATTTAATCGTACACGTAGGTTGGAATGTAGTAATGCAATTGCAATCATATATAAAGATGAAATACCTATAACTTATTTATTTATTTACGCCCTTTTTCGGGGCTTTAACAAACAAACAATAATGAAATAATAAAGGTGGTTCTTAGTCGAAGTATCCGAAGGGGATTGGGTCGAGTTATATCAGTGTTTAGATCAGAGCCCCGGCAAGGCTTAAGGTCCTTGGTTCATTTCCTAGATGCGACCAATTTTCTTCTGTTTTAAATTTGTGTTTGAGGGTCGCTAAAATTGTCTTTACTGTTAAAATTAATATTATATTATTTATGTTGTCGTTTTTTATGTCTCTTATCTGCGTACATTCTTTTCAGGGAATTTAATGTACTAGATGTTCGACTAAAAACATAATAATTTATGCTCATAAAAATAAACATAAAATGAAAAAAGTCGAACACAAACATCAAACCAGAAGTAAGGGCAGAAATGACCTTTCTATTCCAACAAGCAACACGGCAGCTTATCAAATGATATTCTCATACCTGGGACCGAAATTATATAACAACATCCCTTCACAACTAAAACTGTGTGAAGTGTCATCCTTCGGTAAAAAAATAACAAAATGGTTACAAGATTTAGGCAGGACAGAGTCAGAAATATTATTAAAAAATGTTATTTGATAATTATGTATTACGAGCACCTTATATATTTCTTTTGTTTCCAAATTTTTTCTTTTCTTTTATTTTTCTTTTACTTATCTACTTACTGTTTTTCGTGTTTAATCACTTCGAATACACTTTTTCTTGTTAATTAATTGATTCCAGAACCTATTACTCCACTGTCATCATCATCATCATCTGTGGCTCTACAACCCAGGTCGGGTCTTGGCCTCCAGCAGAGTGAGCAGAGCCTGCCTCCATGACTGTCGGTGTTGTGCTGCGTTGCGCCAGTTTCGGATGCCGATGGTGCTTGCATCCTTCACCACTCCATCCAGCCATCGAAGCTTTGGTCTTCCAACTCTTCTCCGACCCCCAGGTGCACCATCCATAATTCGCTTTGGAATATCTCCTTCGCTCATTCTCTGGATATGTCCAGCCCACCTGAGTCTTCCAGTTTTGATTTCCTTGGAGAAGGTGTCTTTTTCTGTATCACTATATAATTATGTAAATGCAAATTGCGAAGCTTAACTTTACTGAATACTTTATGAATGATAATGTACCTACCAACCTAATATGAATATGTCAATTTGACTGTCCTAGAACGGGAAATCTTCCTAGTTGGACAGTCAAAGCTTCCTTATACTGAACGTATTTTATAACAAATAAAATAAATAAATTAAAAAAAAAAATACATAGGTAATTATTCGTATCTTTATGTAGATACCGTCAAATTGAAATTGGGTGTCCGGCAGTCTGAAATTGATCCTGTTTGCTGCAATACGCTTCAGCACCCCCTTTGGCAATTATTGATTTAACCTCTTTGATTTTACCCATGAGGTTGTCTTCTAATTTTTTAAAGAAATATTCAGAGAGTTTATAACAGTACTAGCGAGTTCCCGGAATGAGTTGCAATGCATCTTAATAAAGAAATTGTTTCTCCCTGCGTGTCCTTTCCATTTGTCCGGTTCCCCTTCCGCCACCCCTTCCCCTCCCATCTCCACTTATCTTCATGCGTTTCCCCTCCAATTTCCTCGCCTTCCCTCATCACATCCCGCGAACCTCCCTCCCGCGTTCCCTCACCCTCACCGCGTTCCGTATATTCAGTCCCGGCAATTTTTTTATACAATTTTTTATTTTTCGTATAAACTTACAAACATTCGTTTTTGTATATTATTATGATATGAACAATCAATCAAACTTGGTACCTAACGTCAAATTCAGTTCGGTCTTAGATATTCGACAGCTATGTATTTACAAAAACAAGCATTTGTTATATACGAAAAAATAATCTACTAATCGCTCCACAACATCAAGCACACACCCGCTTTTCATCAAACTTGGGTTGCGTGGTCCCAAAAACTAATACCTCATTCGCTCAACGACAATTCTGGTTCATCGCTCCTAAAATATATAATGCCCACTGACATAAAGTCAAGTAATTCTAAGTCTCTTTACATTGCACGTGTACAACGTTGGATTTTCGAAAGGGGACAAGCGTACTTCAAAGAATAGGTACATGAGTTCTTAACACTACATTTTAATTATTAATTTTTGAATTTCAAAATTTTTATTTCCATTTTTATTTCTATTTTTCTTTAAAATGTTATTATTTTTTTTTCTCTTAGTTTTTCACTTAATTTTATTTATGTTTTAATTTTAATTTATTTAGGTACTAGGTACCTATATGTTTTAATTTATATTTTGTATAGAACACTTGTTAAGAACGATTCTTAACACATAATCTTTATTATTATTAGTTTATGCATTTCAAAATTTGAATTTTCATTTATATTTCTATTTTTCTCTAAAATATGATATTTTTCTCTCTTTATTTTTCTTTTACTTTTAAGCATTTCTTAATTTTATTTAGTATGTTTAATTATCTGCTTCAATAAAATAGTATTTATTAATTCCTATTTAAAATACCTATTAAATGTATGACTACCACACACGGGCATTAAGCCTAGTGTGGTAGCCAAAAAAAAACAAAAAAATCTGTAACTAATTAAATTTTATGAAATAAAAATAAATGAAATTTAAAAAAAACGTACCTAAAATATCTGTAAATCTTGATTAGATTCAAAGTTTTCGATTTTGATTCGTATCATAGGTGAGTACCTACTTCAAGTAAATTCATCAATTTAAAGAGTTTATTTAAAAATTGAGTTTTGATTGAACAATCGATGGTTTGCAAAATGTCTTTTTCAAATTGTGTCGTTTTTTACAGTTTCGTAAGAGTTTTTTGTAATGGTTAAAAAAAAACTTTTCAGATGTATTTTCATATGGTTTTTATAACCCAGAAACCTACGCGAGTGTGGAAAGAAGAAATCTTTACAGTTTCAAATATTTCCTATGCTTAATATAGCAATAGGTACACAAACAACAAACACACATACAAGCAAGCAAGCAAACATACATTCATTATATACATATACAAAGATAATAATTATTTCGGTGTCTCAAAAATTGACGATGTGAAACTTCTATTTATACTACGACGATGAGTCCGGAGCTGGGACAATACAACATTGTCCTGTCCTCGTGCGAACTAGCCATAAATAACATGAAATTAGTAGGAGACAACCACATTTCATCTTCTAGAAATTATATTAGTCACCCTTTGTGGGTACGTACCAACCTACCTATGTCTAAACTAACTAACTAACCATCACGCCGTTTCCCCGCAGGGGTAGGCAGAGAGGACGGACCGCCAAACATCCCGGTCTTGGCACACATTCCTTGCCTCGTTTACATTGATACAACGTCTCATACATTCTCTTCTATTATTCCCGACTCAAGTATCTGATTCACTTGGTCGTGCCATGTCTTTCTTGGGCGTCCTCGACTTCTTCTACCGTTCACATTTGCGTAATATATTCTCCTTACACTCCTTTCCTAGTTCATTCGCTCTACATGCCCAAACCACCGGAGCTTTCCTTTCTTGATCTTACTCATTACGCTTACATCAGCCTTGCATTCTTTGCGAATTTCCACATTTCTCACACGATCATACATGATTTTACCACACATACGCCTCAGGGATCTCATTTATACAGCGTTCAGTCTACTTTCATCCTTCCTCTGCCAGTTCCATGCCTCACTGCCATACATCAGGGTAGGTACCAGTACTCCATTATGGACGGCTAGTTTCGCGTCTTTGGACAGATTTTTGTTGGTGCCAACGACGTTCAGTCCTCCATTAATAGAGTTATCTGCATTCACCCTTCTTTCAATATCTCTATCAGCCTTCCCATCTCTCGTAAACATACTTCCCAAATAAACAAACTCATCCAGCTGCTCCAAGTATTCATCATTCACAACTATATTGCATACTGTTTTCGTACTCTCTCTTTCAAACACCATGACTTTAGACTTATTTACATTCATCATTAACTCATTCTTCATACATACTTCGTTCATCCTTGACACGAGAGACTGTAGATCTTCCATACTGTTAGATATCAGCACCGCATCATCAGCATACAACAGGCAACTTACTTCCAGATTACTCAATTTCGCGCCCAATCCCATCTCTTTCAATTCATGCATTCAATTATCCATATACAGATTGAATAACCACGGCGACATTACGCAGCCTTGCTTGTCATGTCAGCCATTTGTGATGTCAAACCACCCCGTAAAATCTCCGTTCTCATACAGAGACGCAATTGCCTGTATGAGATACTTATTCACTCCATACTTCGACAATACCTTCCATAGCTTTTTCCTGTCAACTCGGTCGTGTGCTTTTGTACCTATGTCACAAACTAGATTTTAATTAAGTACCTACCTATCTGTATCCACCTACCTAATTAATGCGTGTAAGAAGGTACTAGGTATTTACTTGTATACCTATGTTTCATCCCTTCCTACACATATATCTACGTTGTATATACTATATGTAAGTAACTACCTACAATAAGTCTACCAATCAAAATCTAAAGGTTACAAGAATGGAAACCGTTAATATTAAAGCGTTTTTGTAAAGATTTATTCAAGCAACTATGTGAGTAAATGGTACACGCCATAATTCTCCTCGGATTCTCGGGCGGCGGAGCTCCGCCCCCGGTCCGGTGCCCCCCGGGCGGGGCGGCCCCCTATTTTTAAGGTGCGTTTATTTCTTTTCGAAAATATGAATAAATTTATAAGAAATATCCATACTGGTCTATAGATTACTCCAATTTGACTAATCAAAGAGCCAGGGATCGTGTAACGGTGTACAGATTTCAAAACAATTTTTAATCAATCATGAATGAAAAAGTTATATGTTTAATAGAGAGCAATTTGTAAAGTTAAAAGCCTCCGAGCAATTCACAGACCACGAATTTTGGCTTTCTGCAGGGAACTGTACTGAGATCTATTCTATTTATAATGTACAACAATATTGTTTTTTAAAGCCCTATTAAGTGAAAACATATCTCATACGCTGATGACACAGCAATATTAAATGAGGGCTTAACCTGGGACGAAATGTTATTTACGTACGTTTCTTCGCCTTTTTAACACGTGCGTTGCTCCAAAAAAGGTATAATACTGTATTACTGCGGATTTATAGATCTATCAGTATTTTCCATATTTAAATTATATCTGTTAGTCGCAGAAAGAGGTTGTACGCGATGTCATCGTTCTAGTGTATTCCGGTTTTTTTTTTTCATTTTCATACAAGACATCAAAAAAGGATGATTTTTCGTTGATGATGTAGGTACGACCTCTCCAACATTGACTACAATGCAGGCCTAGTGCGTGACGGATTTTTAAGTGTCACTTTATCAAGTCCGTGCCGTCGAACAACGACAGTTTGCAAATGGCGATGATTTTTGTTGATTCATGCTTTAAACGGCCCCTCAGATAAAATGAAAAAGACCGTTGATGAAATAGGAATACCTACTGCAAGAATTATTTACAATTTTTAGAAAAGTTGACCAACTCAAACACTGGGATTTATTGATGGCTGGCCTTTTTTACTAACATAACTAACAAGTTTAACCATCAAGCTATATATAGCTTTTGAAAGTTACACATCGGTATAACATTTAACCTTTGAAGAAGAAGATAATTAAAAAAAATCTAACTGAAACATGAAACAAAACAAGACACAGAAAATGAAGATCGAATCCAGGACCTCTGTCTTACCGGGTAAACACGCTAACTACTGAGCTATTATTGAGACCTGCCTAGCGATTCTGTATTTTTATTGGATAACGGACGTTATCTCCTGTCAGAATTTTGTGATTTTTACATATTTACTGTCACATATTATAGTTTAGATCGATTTAAACACGAACTCCCGCAAGTATGCATGATTATTTATTCATTTAATGTACATTGTACATAGAAAAAGCTTATAACAGCCATAAAAATCACACAAATCTGACAGGAGGTTACGTCCGCTATCTAATAATAATAACGATCTCACAAAAAATACGGAATCGCTCGGCTGATTATTTCGTAGGAAAATTGTGAATATTTTTGGTAATTCATTAATCGACGGCATATAATCAGGTCTCAATGGCTCAGTGGTTAGAGTCTTAGAGGTCCTGGGTTCGATCCTCGTTTTTTCTTTTTTCTTCTTTCTTATCTTCTTCAATTTCTGAAAATATGACATTGATAAATAAAATAAACTTAAGATAGTATAATTTCCCAATGGAAACTGTTCGGCTTATAACGCAAAAGAGCTGGTCAAAAGGGAATAACATAGCTCAGGGGAGTCCTCGAGCGGTATGGAAGTACACAATGCCCTATATTTCACGAAAATGGGGTTAATAAGTAGTCAGTGGAAACCAGATGATGATAAAATTGAAAAAAATCTGAGAAAAATTCTATATCCCTGCCTCAACAGAATGCCCAAGTTTTCTCGCGAACGATTAAATAATTATTGGCCAGTTTAATGATACGACTGATTATACACTTTGACTGCAACATCACTCGGCCATTTAGGTTTATGGGAAGATTCTTGCCTCTAAATGTCGAAACACACACACATACAATAGGTACACGACACAATCTGCCTATCAAATTTTTCATGCTGCGGGTCTAACTATTTGAATAATATGAACGATGAAATAATTACGCTCTGTAAAATTGGTTCAAACCACTGAATTAGATAATGCACTCAGAATAGAATTGCCTTTCGTGAATGTAGATTAGAATGGAAACAAATATCGCCACTGAAATCTTTAGGAGAATCTGTGTTTTGGACATTAGATAACTTTATGCCAAAAACATACTAGCATTCCTCATCAAACGCAGAACCGCTTTTGACAATGTCTAAACTGCTCAAGATAATGGAACCAAAGGGCATAATCTTTTATCCCCCTCGCCAAAACAACTTTTGGCCAAATAAATTTTAGATTCTTTGCAACATTGCGCTTCCATTGGCCAATAGACAGAACGTTTCAAAATTATTTTAAATATAAATCAGACACCAAGTCTTGGATCATCAGCCAATTTATAAGTATGCTTTTCCAATGGTACGATGCTGATTGTCTTTTATTTTAAACGTAGGTAATATTGTGTTGTTATTTGTATATTTGTCATAAACTGCGCCGGCTCTCGACACAGGAGGAGCTCGTAATGGGACAGGTGTATCACATCTCCAATTGTAATAGATTTATGAAACAATAAATGATAAAATTATAATAGTAAAACAATAATATAAAATGAATTTTATAAAATATATTATGATAAAACTATAGGTACCTACTAACAGACAGAACAATTAATCATAATAGACCCGATATAGTTCTACATGACAAAATTAACAAAAAAAATCTATACCATTGATGTCGGTTATCCAAATTCCTGTGATATTCAAAAAACTGTTTCCCATTTTTTGGTCTCTGGTAGGTTGACATGTTGTTCTTGTATTATTTTGTATTTATTATACTTATAAAGTGCACTTGCATAGCGTGGATTCACTAGATGATCATTTATGGAAAAGTGTGTGGAAGGGTTTAGTTTTTCCTGTGGGGAATATTTAACCTGGACATAAAATTGTAAAAATAAATAAAAAAAACTTTAGTTCTTGCCCATTTGGCATGCCTTATGTCTCTCTTAAACATGTCTGGCATCGCCTTCTCTTTTTAGCGAAGTCAAAAATTCATAATGATGATGAACAGTTCTGCATACGAAATTTAAGCAAAGGATTGTCAAACTTTTTGATCACGAAACACGCCCCCTTCGCATTTCTTGTGTTCTTTTTTTTTCTTTGGTTTAAACGGTAACATTTCCAAACTACCTAAAAACCATGAAACGTTAATATTACCAAGTCTTAAGTTAATATAACCGGATATAAAACGGATTTCGTGAAAGCATTATCGTATCTTGTTTTCAGAAAGCTAAACATGGCTCAACTTTTTTTCTTCTTCTTCGAATAGTGGAGGAAAATTCGTAGAGGTCAATGTGTCATGGTGAGTTTATCCTGCTAGTCGACGGCTTAGGGAGTTACTTGGTTCAGACGAGGGTAACGTTCCTCCAGATTACTGTGTTTTATTTTTGGGGTATTACGCCATATTGCGCTTCTTCCTTATTTAGCCAACGTTTCCGACAGCGGAGCAATGTCCAACATCAAGGCAGGTGTGGAGATTGAGTGTTTTTATTGTACGTTTGTAGAAATGATACCGCGTTGCGCACGTCAATCCACTCAGGGTTCTCATTTCAGTATAATAATTAGATAAATTATTGTGATTTTCGGTTTTTAGTTTTGGTGTAGCCGTCAAGCACTGGATAGAAAGAACTATTAAGAGGACATTAGGTACCAGAGAAAACCAGAAATATATCATTTTCAAATCAGATTTTAGACGTATTGACTCTTTTCCACAAAAAAATATATAGGATTTCGAAAGATTGTTCTTTTATCTAGCATTCGCATGTAATAAATTTTGAGAAATTTTTGAATTTTTACTATAATAAGGTTATTCCATAGGTCGTTGGCAGATCTGTTAAATTTTCAAAAAAGATTTTGTGTTATACCACACCCATTTCAAAAAATATAATCATGCAGTAAAATAAATCAATACATTATCTAGCAAACGCATGTTTTAGAATTATAATTTTAGTTTCAATAAAATCATTAAAAAATATGTACGTAAATATGTTTCTTGGCGAAAATTGGTCCATTTGTGTATTTATTTGCGCACTTACAAACTAATATATTTCAGATTTTTTTAACATTCTTATTAAATTTAGACATTATTGAAAAATGACAAATACTTATAATCAAAAAATAACTACAAAAAGTACATTATTTTAATAGTTTTATCATCACGCCTTTCAGCATTTTTGGATGAAGGTATACATTAAAGCTAATTTGAATTGAAATAAATTCGATATTGAGTTAAAATTTAAACTAGCTGGTACGGAGAATAATTAATCTTTCTCATTGTAACCGCCCTGCACGATCGTAAGAACAACTTTCGACGAAATGTGGATTTTCGTCCGCTGGCTGGTTAAACGCTCTTAAGTTTAGTCCTGTTGTTGATATTAATGGGGTTTTCGTGGTGATCAAATGCCTCTGTAATTAGGCGTGCTCGATAGTTCCTACTTCATGAACAAAGCAATCTAGTAATCTACACATTTGTCCTGATGATAGACACTGGAACGGTATCCGAAACGTTGGCGAAAGAAGGAATAAGCATAAAACGGCATAAAACTCCAAAAATTAATAAAAATTTAACTTTTTAAAGTGTGGAAAACGATATGTACGTCGAAGAAAACTTTCGAAGAGTTTATCCTCCTTACTTGTGTAAGTCATTAATGTGTACGTTAATTTTTTATGGGACGAGTACATAAGACATATTATTTTGACATTCTCCTGAACTAGTTATATTGCCAAAAACCGTTTAATTGTTAATAAGTACGTAGTACTAAGTAGGTAGTAGATAGGTGTTAAATTTAATTTACCGTTTAATTTTTATCAATTTTTAAAACCCGATCCATTTTTCTCACTGGAAAAATGAAACCCCGTTACCCTACGAAACACGAGTAGTCACACAACACTTATTTTATAAAACTCCCCCTTTTTCCTTAATTATAGTCATTTTTCCTTCACGCGTCGCGGACTACACGCTGTTAATTTGACGGCAGGACAATATGCCTTAAATTATTGTTCCAATCCTTTCTTTAAAAATAATACATTATCCTTTAAGTCGCTTACATTATATTACATTTAACGGAACAATGGCCACCGTCTCGGGTGACGTTCTTAGGACGTATCAAGGGTTTTTGTAGAAAGGGTGGTTTATAATAAGCCATGCGTGATTTTTAAAAATAAACTTCAGATCCAATAGTTCAGAAAAAAATCGAAATCGAAATTCATGCCCTTTATGGGAGGAGTTTAAAAATACTTGAGAAAAAGCTTTTGGAAAGGTTGGAAAAGGTATTTGAGAATTTTTTTTAACAGGTTGATTTCGTAAAGGTCTGTAAAAAATATTAATTCCTTTTTTACGCATTGTTTATTGTAAGAAAACGGAAATTTAAAATTAATTTCACGAAACTAAGCGACGCGGAGTAACGCGTGCATCTCCCGCTAAGGCCGGGGCGCGTGACTGATACGAAATGGGTTGTGCCCAGTGCATGGTTCTTGTGCCCATGCCATAAGGGTCACTTCAAGAATCCAAATTCGTAGAGTGCGGGCCGTATTGATTGATGTCAAAAATAACAACGAGAAAATGCATATTTTATTTTATTTTGTGAAGTTCGGGCGTAAATATCAAAGTTTTTTGCGATTAGGGAACGTACCCATACTACGTGACACGTTTAGGGGGGGGGGGTCTTCAAAATGTCACGATCCATACAAATGAGCGGCGGGTTGCTTAGGATTTTGGTCACCGGGGGGGGGGGGGGGGTTAAAAATTGCAAAAAGTTGGTCACGTAGTATGGGTACGTTCACTATTATAAAAGAAACTAAATTTGCCACATTATACAATAAAACCAAATCCGAAAAGGGGTTTATAAATAGGAGACTTTGGACTTGAAAGTGTTTTTTGTAGACCTTATACGTTATTTTTTTATAGGCTTATTAAAAGACAAATTTTCATATTTCTTATAAAAACAGTCATCAAATTTTCAAAACAAAAGCATATGATTTTGTATGATTTTGCATTATTTAGTATGGCTTCATTTTAAATTATTTGAAACGATACATATAGGTACACAATACAATTTGAGATTTAAAACTGTATTATCTGGAAGGTTTTTAGACCGCATTTCGCTTTCTCCTTTAGCGAACGTTTCAGATGGCATTACAGTGTCCATCATCAGAGCAGGTGGCACATTTATGAGCATGCTCATCAACGGTACACATTTGCTCATAAATGAGCGAGCTTGGTTTTAGCTTACTCATGAAAGAGCACGATCAAAGTCAACAATCAAACACACACGCTCTTTATGAGCATGCTCATGTCAAACAAATGTCAACAAATGGAGTCAGTTCCAGTTATTGCTTACAACGCAATCATATAAGAATTTTCTGACGAAAGAAAATAAAACGCTTGATTTGGGTCCAAGACGTCAAAAAATCTGAAAATGAATTGATAATAAAAAAACGAGTTTGCTTTAGACCACACGACTGAAGTAAAACTTCACTAACTTATATCTCCCTCTCAACTTCCGTTCGCCTCGCCCGACCTTTCGCCTCACCCGATCATACTTTTCATAATGCTCTCGTTACGCATTCACCAGCTTTGCTCCCCAAGTCAAGCGTGCCTAAAGGCCCGACCGTTCGCCTCGCCCGATCAGACTATTCGTAACGCTCTCGTCACGCATTCATCAGCTTACTCCCCAATTCAAGCGTGCATAAAGAAGTTTTACTTAAAAAATAAATGGTAATTTCCATAGGATGTGGTTTCATTTTGGAGGTAAAGGAACTTTTGGGAACTTTGAAAATCTATTGTATTTATATTTATTTATCTATGGGTATTTTAGTGACCCTGTATTTCAAGGGCGGATTTAGGAGGGGGGGATATTACTACGATATTTTTGTGTACTGTGGAGATTTCATCACAGTACATACGTATAAGCAAAAACTGTCTACTCCGCCCGCCCCTTGTGCCCCCAGAAAAAAATCCTGGATCCACCCTTGCTGTATTTCAAATACATTGGTGATTCCCATAATAAATCACGAAAAGCAAGGTAAAGCATTTCGTCTCCCCAGCGGGTCATTTTTCATATTGTATTTTTTATAGATCGGATCGAAATGAGCATGCTCCTAAGTAAACTGTTCACACATGTTTACACCCCTTCCACCCGCGAATCTAATGAGCGTGCTTACAAATCAAATAGCTGTTGATTTGTGAGCATGCTCATTTAAGCTCAAATGAGCTTGCTCAATACTAGCAACGTCACTGACACACGTGCTACTATTTATTTATTTATTTAAACGCGCATAGGGCTTTTACATAGAATGCAGTACATTTTTTTTAATTACAGTGAAAAGAATGGGTTTACAAAATACAAGTAACATAATATATGTTAAAAACAAAATATAGGTTACATAAAATACAAGCGTTAACAAAATACAGGTAACTTAAAATATAAGAAACAAAATATTACATACAATAGGAGTTGATAAGTAGGTAATGTTTAAAATTGTTGTTCACATTAGTTTATGGGATAGGTAGAAATAAATAGTTGGCACATGTGGCGTTTGAAGTTTGCTAAGTTCAAATTATTGTCAAATACATCCATATTGTTTAAGTATTTGTTACCAAGACTATGCAAACGTTGTATGGGAGAATGTAAATCATAGTTCGAATGAGATGTACGTATATAAAATGTCAATGTTTGTCTAGTTGTTCGTGTAGGTAGATGTAGATTTATTAATTGCAGGAGTTCACAACTGTCGAATTTAGAGTTTAATAATTTTAATAAAAAGGTTAGGTCGTTTATTTTTCGTCTGTTTTCTAATGTTGGAATATTTAAAGTATTCATTAACGACGGGTAATTTATGTGCTCTAAAGGGATGTTAAGTTTAAAATTTACAAAACGTAGAAATTTTCTTTGAATTCTTTCAATAGTATGAGTATGAATTTTGTAGAAGGGCAACCAGACTATGGAGTTATATTCTATTAGGCTTCTAACAAGGGATGTGTACAGTATGTAATGATGATTTGTAACGATTCAAAGTTTTTAATTGTTCTTAATACAAATCCTAATGTTTTCATACCCTTATTTGCAGTTTGTTGAATGTGAACCGTGAAGTCTACTAAGCAATTGCTCATTAATGCTGAATACTAGCAACGTCACTGACACACGTGCTACTAGGTAGCGATTGCTCATTAGTAGCATGCTCTTTTGCTATTAATGAGCATGTGTGTCTGTACCATTACCCCTCGACAGCGAGGCATCAGTTCTTGTCTTATTTTATTTTTTAACAGTTAAATGGATATTATAAAATTGATTTATTGACCTGGAAAAACCAACGTAAAACATTGTGCGTATTTTAATCTGCCGTTTTTAGTACACGAAAGAGATTAAGTGCCTCGTGTAAGGTAATATTACTCTTCTCCTGTAAGAGTGCAAGTATTCCCCCTTTCTACAAAACACCAACGTTATTATCCTTTGAAATAGTTACATAGATTTAGGGGATCATAGAATTCGCGATTCGAATAACAGCGCGGTTCTTGGCGCTATATTCGCCGCCGGAAATAGCGCGTGCGGCCGCTGATTAGCGCCGCAGGAAGTCACCTCGTGGCACCGGAAGGACGCCATTGTCCGGAAATCACGTGACAAAGTGTCTTTGTAAGATCCAAATGGCAACACCTCCAAATGGCGGCGGCAGAATGGGGTAAATTACACACCAGCCAACAAATATTGCACCCTCATTGTTGGGTTTAGTGTTTCTCCTAACCTTCCAAGATGTTTTATAGAAGTAGTGTGAATGGGGTAGTTCAGGGGACAATAAAGGCAACAACCTTAAGAATTAATATAAAAAATAACGTCCTAGGGGAAAAGTTGCAAACAGAATTCGGCAATACTTTTTAAAGTAATTTTTAAACACACTTTCTCTTGTCAAATAATAACACTTTAGCAATTAGATGCTCGTATATCTTAAGGTAAGGTAAGGCTCTCGACTCACAATTTGAAGGTCGCGGGTTCAAACTCTTAAATGATTGTTGATGATTGATTAATTTGTGCTGTTTCACAATTTATTCTTGGTGATAGAGAATAAATTGTGAATAGCCAGGTACCTACTTACCCACCGGGCATCATGGACTTCTTCTACTATTCACTTTCGTGTTATTTTATTGTATTTACCTAGGTATTATTTTAATAATAGGTATAATAATCATTTCAAATTTGGCACGACTGCATTCCGTCGATATAAAACAGTGTCAGGTTATTATATTAAAACGATAAACGAAATAGTGTCTCCAAAAATGAACATAATAATATCTTAGATTCTCACCGCGAATGATTACTATCTACCATCTTTTGAAATATTTTGAAAAAAGCTTTTAGTTTCAAATCTAACCGTAAACACGAAGATAAATGGGCACCACACGACAGAGGGCTTTTGCTAGTAATTAAAGTTCCCGGATTTCATTGTTTCAAATTTTATTATAAATTTGCCTTTAAAAAATGGAAAAATATAATACCAACAATTCATCGTAACTTTTTTTTAAATAAACAAATCCAAAGATTTGTAATTTATTTATTTATTAATTTACGGACAACAGTCCATTAAAAGCATAATAATAACACGAAAAAAAACAGAGATGACAGTGAAGGGAGAGCACATACAAATGAATAGCAATGACAATATAAAAAGTACATATAGAGACACTACAAGTCAAAGCATGAAGAAGCATTTAAATATTGCGTATCGACTGCCGAAAGTCATTTAGTTTTATACCAAAAAAATCAATGATTTGACTTGCGTTGACAAATCTCGACATTCTGGATAAGGGAGAATGGTAACCGTAATTAGTAGAATGTTGATTGAGGAACAGCAATTCATTATTTCGAAGCCTACGGGAAGGGATGTTAAACTAGATGAGTTGTAACAATGCAGGTGTATCAGTAATACTGTTGATAATCTTAAATATGCAAATTAGATCAGAGTCCTTTCTACGTTTTTCTAAAGAAGACATGTTTAAAATGTGTTCAATTTCATCATATGAGTACTTGCCTCTTTCAATCAACGTTTAATACACGAATATTGGTGTTTATGAAAAAATTAAACTCAAAACATATTTATTTATTTTCTTTAAATTTCTTTACGGGGTTTTAAATAAAACCCCTGAAGGTATACTTTGAGAATATTCAGCAGTTAAAAATATTTTTAAAACATACGAAAAACGGTCAGAATAAGGTCGTATTTCTGATTTGGTTTTGATAAAAATGCTAAGCCTATGTTAATTTTAAAAATGTATAAAAATATTTTTCAAATTAAAAACATTATGTTTATCGATTTTGGGTTATAATATTATCATTATTTCAAATTAATAAATGATTACATTTGGCCATAAAACCGAAGATTCCTGACATTATTTGAAGTAACAGACGTAAATGAAATTTTGACTTTTTGATGTTTTTTTCTTCAAAACATAAAAAAGTCGTACTCTGCAGTACAGTTTTGTAGGGAAAATAAATACTTTATTTTTTTTATCCATCTATTAGATTAAACGGGGTGGTTCTAAGTTCTTTAACGAATATTTTTAATTTTTTATTTCATTTTCTTTGAAGTGAAATAAATAATTTGGCACTTTTATCGCTTTACTGTGACAATACGTATCTTGTTTCAATGATCGTAGGTAAAAAAAAGTATTTTGATTTTTTCATGGACAAGTAGTATCCAAATTTCTGATCGTATCAAAATGTGGTATGCCTAAGACCAGAATTTTTTTTACTAAATAGGCAATTCACTGAGAGTGCTTTGTGGTGATAAAGAGTTATAATTTTAAGGATAATCTATGGGGACAGGACAAATCAAAAATAGAAGTCATTCAAGTCTATGAACTTATATCGAACTGAAAAAACGCAAGAATTGTTGAGAGACAGCAAATACGGAATATTGAGAGGAGAATGGCGTGTGATTTCAGTAAGCAAGCGATATATGCTTTTGAAGGAAGAATGATTTTTACAATTGAAGAAGACATGGTCAAGAGTCTCCTCCTCAACACCGCACTGGCAGAGTGGACTATTGATGACTCGAATTTTAAACAAATACGCTGCAATACAAAATATTCAAATACACAAGAGATATGCTATGATGTCCGCGCAATTGTCGGCGGACTACGACTTAATCAGGATAGTTTGCGTACGAAAAGAATTTGTTCATTTCGTTGATTTTTTGAAGGTGTGCATTAGTATTGGTTAACAATATATTTTGAATACGGAAAGAATTCGTTCATTTAGTTTAACGTTCGTTTGGTTTATTCGTTACTAGCTGGGTTACCCGGCTTCGCTCAGGACAACATTCGAGAGTGTTTTGGAATGTATCACATCGATGTTCCCTATACCCGAACATTCCACAATTATCCAGAATGTTCCTGGATGTTCTGGAACGATGTTGAATGCTCCCAAATACGCTGAATGGGGTGTCCGGCTTCGCTCAGTAAGTTTATGTAGGATTAAATTGACGTTCGAATCCACGACGGATTTTGTTTTATATACCCCATACGGGTAGCCTCATACATAAAAGATTTCAAATGTTCAAGAATAATGTTCCAGATCATTCCACAACATTCAGGAGTGTTCTGGAATGTTCCACAATGATCGGGGATGTTCCGGTATGTTCCTGAACGTCACATCCTATTCCCGAACATTCCACTATATTTCAGAATGTTCCGGGATGTTCTGGAATGTGGTGGAATGCTCAAGAATACTCTGGAAAGTTTTGAACTGTTCTAGAAATTTCAAGGGGGCGAAACTTCCAGCCCTTATATCTTTAAAAGCACGCTCTTCAGGTAAAAATAGGAACTTTCTTTATAGATGGGGGAAAGACGGCTACCACACAATATAACTCCCATCATCGTACCGGGATTCGTCTTTGAGTTTTAGCGGCATGCACATTTTACACTTTTTTCAATAATGTATATTGAAGGTAAAGTTTATCCAAACTTCTAGAACCGTGGTCGTCAAACTGCGGCCCGCTGCAGATATTTGTGCGGCCCGCACTGTTGTCTGCCGCTGTCTTTTTAAATATTTTTTTCATGTACAATTACATCCAGCTTTTTTTCAAATATTTTGTGTACGTTATGATTTTGAAACGTTGCTTTTAATTGATTGACATTTGATTTTAAAACGTTCAGCTGGTTTTTGAAAGTCCTTTTTAAACGCGCGTAATGTACTTCATAGGTTCTCCATGTGGGCGTTAACGCCCCCTTGTTGGCGTTTGAGACTTTCAGGGGGGCAGTAGGTATAAGACCCAGAGAAAATTAGATAGCATTGAGATGGCACAGTGAGGGCATAGGCAGGTAAAAAATATGGTCTAAAAAGACAAAAAAACATGCTAATCACGTAGGTACTAATAAAGCAAAGTAAACTTTATTATTGGTTGATTTTTGTTATGTATTGTAATATGTATTGTATGTATTGTAATCCGCCTGTATCGACACAGATATATCCTAGTGAGACAGATGTATCCTAATGTAAACGTACTTTTTACATAGATAAATAAATAAATAAAAAATCAATCAATAAATTTTACATATTTCGGAAGTTCGGGAAGCGGATGAAAATTGAACTAATACCACACATTGTCCTAAGTGGCCCTTGACCAGAATAGTGTGACGACCGCTGGCGCTGGTCTGAATAGTCCATTCCATACATTGTATGAACACCTTTTACATGTGCTTCTGACCAGATGCGTATCGCATAATGATGTAAGTATCCCTACAATAATGCAAGTGTTAATTGCCTGAAGGCACCGCGTAGTAAGGACTCGGACTTTCAACAGTCTGAATAGTCCGTTTCATACATTGTACGAATAATTTTTGACCAGATGCATACCGCGTAACGCGCTTTGGACACGATGGTTTTAAGTCAACTAAATTCGTGCAATATTGAATTGGATGGGCCCCCTCCAACTCCGTTGAACCAATACCAATTTATTAAATTACATGCAATGATGTCCAGCCGAGCGGCTAAGATTGTGAGAATGATAAAAAGGCACAAGGTAAACCAATTCAATTTGGGAGCTGGGTATGGGTAGGTACTGCCGCCAGGGTAACCGTTTATTGGATAACCAACACCACTGCCATAGGTCACCCTAAGTGGATCGCTACATTTGGTTTGGTGACTTAGCAGGGGTGCCCGTGTTCATGGTGTGAGGTTTGTCCAGGTCTTGGCGGCCCGTCAGTCACGTCAGCCCGCCGGCTGCGTGGTGGGCAGAATCGAGTAAGACTGATTGAGCGAGGTCTTTTATCTCTCCAGCCAGAATATTTCGTCCCATCGCACGGTGGTTCCAAATACCCCAAAAGTTGGAAACAATTTACAGGGAGGATTAACGGGGGAAAAAAGTGATATTATTTTTCGGTATGTTTAAAAAAAATTGAAATGTTCGGTTTTAGCAAGTTTTACTGGATTTTATTAACGATTTCTGGATTTTATTATATTTTTATCAACGAAACAATAAAATTTTTAAAAAATTTCTTAAAATTGATACTATTTATGTCCATATCCATGTGAAAATAAAGGCCGAGTAATGTTTAATTTTGCTTTTTAACATTCTGAACGATGAACAATCATCATCATCGTCTGTGCTAAAGATACTTGAAGAATGAATATCCGGAGTAATTATTAAATCGAAAACTTCCTTAGGAAAACGATTTAATTGTTCGTTTGGGGGTTGCCTGTAACTAGTTATGATAAGCAAGGGCGGATTCAGGGGGGGGGGGGGGGGACACATAGAACATGGAAAGAAATGTATTAGAATAATTACATAAACCCGCTAGACAAACCCTGCTTTGCCAAACAAACCATTCAAAACGTGGGATGTTTTTTAAAATTATGATGAAATGCGAGTTTATTTTAGAAAATTTGCATGAACTTGGTTTTTTGAGGAAGACATGGAACGACCAAGCGAATCAAATACTTGGGTCGGGCCATGTGAAAAGTCGGAATAATAGAAGAGTATGTATGAGACGATGTATGAATGTGAACGAGGTAAGGAGTGTGTGCCAAGATCGAGTTGTTAAAGTTGTGAAACGGCGTGATGGTTAGTTAGTTAGTTAAAATCATATTAACTTACTCACATTCACTTTTTACTGTACGCAATAAACCACACCGACCACACCACTTTCATAAAATTTTCATCGACCTACACGGATGAAACTACTTTGTAGTAATAATGGACATTTAGAAAACCTTAAAAAAGCTGGTCTGCCGGTGTGCCTCTTGGCAGGAGCCGCGCAGTCATGGAAATAGTCAGCGATTTTTTTCGAAAAAATTACGTCATTGAGTACACAAACGGGAACGGTAAGGCTAACGTACCTACTTGATTCGATTCCAAAACATGAACTATCTTTTGCTGATTTTTCTGTTTCAGATTTTAAATTTGTTTCGATTGAGAGTCGCTAATATTGTTCATTATTAATTAAAAATTGTATTTATTAGCGTATCTTAAAATATACATTCAGTGTTCATGGTAGCATTAGGGTTATGCAAATTTTAAAGTTTTGTTATATTCATGGGCTGTAATGCTATGCTATGTAATGCAGTGGCGTAGCGTGGGGGGGGCGGGGGGGGGGCGGGGGGGGGGCGGCCCGCCCCGGGCGGCACTTTTTAGGGGGGCGGCAAATTTTCACAATAAATAATAACATTATCTTGGAAAAATTAAAAACATTTTAAATCATTATTTGAACATGTTCTACGATCCTTTCGTTTACGAATCCAACTCTTTTGTTAATTCATAAAAAATATCAATAACTATATTTTTTTATGCTGCGAATTTTGCAATTCGTAGGAAAACCGTACGAATATTATGAGAGTAATACTAATTAAAGCTGATAACTCGCAAACAGATTCACTCTTAATTTAAATCAGAATTGTGTTCAGAATGTATTAACGACTTAATTTCAGTTGTGTATTCATCTGCTGATACATTTCGAAAGAGACCATTATTTTATTCGAAGTGCATTTATAAAATTCTAGTTGTAGATTATGTATGTGCTGCCAGAATCAAAGAGAAACCATTTTCATTTTCTGGGTGTAGTTTTAATTCGGCAAATAGAGATTTAATTTGACCCGTCTAATCACAGGAGACGCAAATTATCCCACACATTATATTTTAAAATAAAATTGTGAAATTATGTCTCACACATTTAATTTTAAATAAATATGTGATTGCAATAAATAGTTAAGATACAGTTTTATATAATTTTTTAAGAAAAGGAATCTGTATTTAAAATTTTAAATTTATTCTATTTTAGGTACTTTAATTCGAATATTCGCAGGCGTGTATTTTTGAGCCAATTCACATTTCCAATATGAAAATTTTAATGTTTAGAAACAATAATGTTTTGATAAGCACATCGAAAAAAATTACTTTATCTAGATTTTAGAACAGTTTTGTTTTAATAAAAAGGAACATTGTATGGGAAGAACCGGAAATTGACAGGCAAAAGTTTATAGATATTTTTTCTTATTATTCGAAGGGTTAAACCAGTTTTCAGGATGTAAAATTCCATTTGAGAATTCATCTGCTGACACAATTCAAAGGAAAACATTATTTTATTCGAAGTTCAGTTATTAAATTGTATGTGCAGACTATGTATGTGCTGCCAGAATCAAAGAAAAACCATTTTCATGTTCTGAGTGTTGTTTTAATTCACCACATACAAACGGTTTTGTATTCAGAATACAACGATAAATTAAATAACGAGTTGCAGATTCATCCTGCACCGAGTGAAGCTTTACATTTGAGTTAAATAATGCTGTAAAATCCTGATAAATTGATTGTTGCGTGTGTAACTATTGTTTGTGGACTCTAACGCAGTATCAATCAATCAACTTTGGAGTAGAATTTATATACATACATGATTTTCGTTGAAAGAATACTCGTCAAATGTGATTATTAAAAAAATCCGGCTCATTTATAAATAGGTCGTAATAAAAAAATACGATTTCCATATACAACCCCATCCCTCTACCCCACCGCTTGAAGTCCTAAATAAGGGGGCGGTGAAATTTTCCTCCGCCCCGATGTTCCGAGTGTAGGTTTAATTCACCACAAACAGATTTAATTAAAACCAGTTTTGTGTTCAGAATGTAAATGCCGGCAGAATCAAAGAAAAACCCTTTTCATGTTTTGAGTATAGTTTTAATTCACCACGTACAGATTTAATTAAAACCAGTTTTATATTTAGAATGTAATAGCCGGCAGAATTAAATAAAAATCATTTTCATGTTCTGAGTGTACCTTTAATTCACCATATACAGATGTAATTAAAACTAGTTTTGTGTTCTGAATATATGTGCCGCTAGAATAAAAAAAAACCGCTATATATATATATATATGTGCCGCTAGAATAAATTTGTAGTAGAATTTATAAGCATGATTTTATTGGAAGAGTACTCGGCATATAGGATTATAAAAATCGGCATAAAAAATAGGATATCTACCCCCCCCCCCGGTCAGCGCTTGAAAACCTGCGGAAAAAGTACCTGTAGAAGTTAGGGGGGGGGGGCGGCAAAATTTTCCTCCGCCCCGGGCGGCCGAAACCCACGCTACGCCACTGAATTGTAATGCACACTATAACTAAATGTTAAAATACCACGTAAAAGCCCAATGGGTCGTTAAAAAACAATAAAATTAATAAATAATATTAAAACGTTTAATTATAGGACGGGAAAACAAAATTAAATTCTTCTTTTAACCACTCCGACCCGTAAGCGTATTTACACGACAATTTAACGATAGCAGTCAAGTACAATCATACGCGTGTGTTCCCACAGAAAACGTTATAACTCTGTTATTGTTCTAGTGACAACACTAAAACAAAAAGTAAAAGATCCACATTAAATCAAGCTTCACACCTCTTTTCAAAGTTGTCCATAGAAGTACATAAAAGAGACTTATTTTGTAGAAACAGTTTTCACCCGCCAAATCGCCTATTGTTATGTTTTTTTATTAATTGTAATTAATGGTAAAAAAAAACGAGGTAATGAAATTGTTTGTACAATAGAATAAGTGTTTTTTTTACAAAATCCGTGATTTTAGTACCGTTTTCGCATTAAAACAACACGTGAGTCATTTTTACAATTTTTTTTATGTTTGCATTCTAAATTTTAATATTTACAAATGTTAGAATTTATTTGTAATAAAACAAGTTAAACTTTCAAAATTGATAAAGCTTTCAAAAAAAGTTTTTAGCATTCGGCTACGTTCAGAAAAGTTTAATTCATTGAGCTTTGCGAAGCCGAAACAACACAAAGTTCGTTTAAGACAAAAACTTCGCAAAATACCAGAGTGGTTAACGAAAATAAACGTGTTACATAAAAATTTGCTACTTACCCTTTCCCACATACTACAATAACTTATAAAGTTAAGCATTAAAACATGTTTCCTAAGATTTATGACTTATGACCAAATATTATATCATTCCACTACAATGGAAGTAAAAACTTTTTCCTTATGTTCTGTCCCGATGTTTACTGAACCATAAATAAATGCTAATAGAAGATCTCCCGCTATATTTCCCGCACATTTGTCATATCCGGTCACTGCGGCCACGACCGAGGGCGTTTCCGGAAACAAAATCTTCTTCTTCTATAGTGTGGTTGCATAACAAAAGTAGAAATCTAAACGAGTAATATTTATATAAAGGGTGTCCGGGGATAAAGTGCACTAACTTCGGGAAGTGATCCTACATGATAGTATCTACAAGTAAAAAAGATTAATAATTCCAACTTTTAGGGGTAGTTTTCTGGTAAAAAGATAAAATTAGACCGGCGTGTGTGGGCGGCATTATTATTTTCCGCTGTTGCCGAATCCCCGCTCCAAGCGCTCAATGTTGAATTCGAATGTAACATGTTGTAACAATTTTATTCGCGTAGAAGTGTTTCACTTTAAAAACTTTGTTGTTGTTAGTCAAAACTTGTTGATTTAATGTGTCTTTATCTAGTGTGTATTTATTAAGACTGACTTAAAGGAACAACTTCATTCAGTGCGTGTTTTTTTTCAGACTTACTTTTGTTTATTTAGTTGTAGACTTTCCTAACTGTAAAAATTGTGTTTATTTGTACGTAATTTTGTCATTGAATTATTGGGCCAATACCGCGTAATTTTGTTATTGAACTATTCGGTCAATGCAATGCCTTACTTTACCAACAAAGAAAGGGTAGACATTCATTAATGAGATACGCCACGACGTACGAATTAATAATAATATTACTTTACGTTTACATGCTTGCTTACAAGCTGAAGGTGGACATTTTGAAAATTTGTTAAACTAGTTAAAAGCGATGACATTAGTCAAGTGTTCAATTAGTTTATAACAATTTAATCGTTAAAAGCGTTTCTTCAATTGTTATTTAGGTGCAGTTATCTTTTTAAATTTGGTTTAAAACATACAAGCAGTATAAACGTCAAATTCTCAGTCTTGTTATTGTTTACAAACGGTTTTCATGGGTACAGGCCAAATTACGTCCGGCAAGCTAACAGCAACTTTGTTGGGTAAGTGCTACCTTACACTAAGGATTTTGAGTAGGAATGACTTTTTGTATAGGAAAAAAAAGTTGGAATTTCAGAAAAAGTTATGGTAAATATTTCCCTATCGAGTCCACACTCAAAACACACTTATTACCACGGACATATGAATATATCTGGACCTGCCCTAAGTGATAAAAACGTATTATTTCCCCCTCCACATGGCGCCGGCTGTAGCTCCTCCTTGGAACCGGCTCGCTCCATGGGGAGGGGATATAGCCTCGCTTGAATCTAAAATGTGTGACGTCATCATTCTTGCCGTGAACAGCGAGAAGCTGACATCCATACATTTAACGAAATAACGGCAGCTTGTGCTATTCAATATATCTACGTATCAATGTACACATAGCGAATGTGGGCGGTACTCCAATGTGCTCGTCGCTGGTTACAGGGGTAAGTTAATTATGAAACATTTGTAAAAGTGTTTTAACTAAACACGGAAACAAAATATTGATATGTGTATTGGCGCGAGTCTTTTTGGGGCGAGCATTTGGCCTTAGCAAATATGTTTTGAACGTGGCAAGCAATTCGCGCTCCCATGTAAAAAGGTCTATTCATTCAAAGCAGATTTTGCTTTTAAGAACTAAATGGTGATATTGTAATGCGAGATGCCTATATACTGTCAGATTGATTGTTCAACGAATGACAGTCATCTTTCCCCTCTTCGCTCTCCATAGTTTGGTTTTACCCCTCATCTGTAACTGCTTGTCTATCCATTTGGATGTCTATGCTTATTACTAACCATTATCTTGTAACCATTATCCATTACCTACAATTTGTTTTAATTTTTTAAACTGTGTTTGAGCGTGGACTGGATAGGGAAATATTTACCCATCCTGTATATGTACCTACCTACGAAAGTTATTCCAGGGCTTGAGATGAAGAAGGTATGATGTTTCCAAGAAAACCCTTTTTTTTTAAATTACAATTTTAAAAATAGGAAATTTGTGAAAAATATTACATTTGAAACGCAATTAGTTACCGTCGCCCCAGGAAGCATTTATTGGATAACCAACACCCCTCCACTAAATGATTTGCTACGTTTGGTGACATAGCCGGAGTGTCCGGGTTCATGAGGTGGGGTTTATCTAGGTCTTGAATGATCGGGAGAGACTGGTTGAGGAAGACCTAGCCAAGACCTCTATAGCCATACTCTCTCGACCCATCGCCTTGAAACGCAGTGAGAGGGATGGATACATACGTTCGTCACTCCTAGACAAATTCACTCTCGGATTCCTACCCCACCCATCATACCTTTCACCTTCCAAGAACTTCCTCTTCTTCATTTCCCAAAAATACCCTCCACACAACACCCCAAAGTTGACATTGGCCCTGAGGAATTTTTTAATAATAATGACAGCAGGTAGGCAAAAGCATCCGTCGCCAGGACCTAGACAAACCTCTCCCCATGAACCCAGGCGCCCTTGCAAAGTCACCGAACTTACCGAACCACCTGGGGTGACATACAAGTCTCCCAAATTATCGTATGTTAAAAAATCTGTTTTTTTTTGTTGCTTTCACACATCAAAACTGGACGATCTGACTAAAAACGGGTTATAGTTTATTTGGTGAAAGCCGTCATCAACACCAAAGCGTTTCTTAATTTTCCAAGAAAAGTCGTGTTCTAAATTTATTTGGAAAACAGGTAGCAATCTGTCTTGTAAACTTGCTGTTGTTGAAATGAGATCATGCAAGTATGCCAAGCAGTATAATTGCTGCTTGAAACCTCAGTGTGTTGTTATAAGTAGTAGTTATTTGTAGGAGCTTCTTAAAATACGTGATACAAGATTGCATGATATCTCATAGCATACATACATTTATTGAGCATCTAAATGCCTTTCCGCAGTTATAATAAAATGGTGGTAACTGGTATAATGGGTGTGTTGGTAGTGTGTGGTGTATTGTGTACGTGTGTAATATACTGGAGTGGGTGTAAGGAGGGGATAGTGGACTGGGAGCGAACCAATGGCGGGCTACTGTGCGAACGCTCACGCGACTAGCGAGTTGTTACATTGTATGTGTTAGTAGGGACACCAATCAACGAAATATTCAGGAAAACATTAAATATGCTTACATAATAATATCACAAAAATTGACAATTGTGCGAATGGTACAATAAACTCAGCGCTTATTTCAGAACGTCAGAAGTCATAGTTCGAATGACACAAATTATTTTATTTGTTAACGAAAAGGGAAATTATAAAATAGCAAGGGCGCAGCTAGAGCATTCACATGAGGGTTTTTCGATCCTGTAGCTGGGGGGAGGGCAAATGTGAAATGGGGAGGTGGGGGGGGGGGGGGGGGGGGGGGGAGGGGGGGAGGGAGGGGGGGTTGACAAATGTACTAGAAAGTTTTTTTGGAGCTTTACTTACCACAACCTATTCTTTACATGGCATATTTTCTAGGAATGTAATCTTCGAAAACAATTATCATTTTTCCAATGCAATAGGTACTGAAGCGGGTGAGAGAGGGGGATTGACCCCAATCCCCCCCCCCCTTAAATAAACCCTTGTAAAATAGCATTATTTTTTCCTGAGTAAATATAGGAGAGCATTGCTTTTTGTGTTATGCGAGACCATGTCACCAGTCACCACCATGAAGGCCTCCTTGTTTGAGTGGTTCCGATCCTTGGCTAAGAATTAAGCGGTCGCGGATTCAAATCATACATTTAATTAAATGTGCTTATTAACAATTCCTAATTTAAAATAATATTTAGACCACCTTTCAGAATCGAAACGTTGCTTCAAATGGCTTAAGCAGTGTTTGGTGACCAGCTTTGAATAGCAGGCCACTTCCCTAGCTTCCCCACCCCCAAAAAAAGACCCACCACACAGCATCCGCAAAGATGACGTTCGCCTAAGGGTAAATTATTTACCTCAAGGTTTTCTGTGTTGAGCTAATGCAAGATTTTTTTTAAATGAGATTAAAAAAGAAAGAGAAAATTATTTTGTCCTAAGCGGGGTCCATAGCTTTAACATTTGCCTTGACAGTCCCATAACAACATCCAATGTTTATCATTAACATCATAAATATTGACAATTTTTGTTGTGTTTTCAGCTTCCGTGTTCGACGGAAAACATTTCATCAACATTCTATCCCGGGTGAAGCGGGAAGGCAGGCGGGGACCGGCGGGGGGGAATAATTCATTTTTTGACAAGAGCCTCGCGATGCGGTCGTGTATGTAGAATAAACGAAACGGCTTTTTGTGCTTGTGTGCAATGAGCGAGCGTAATTACGAGTTTAAAATATTATTATACCTAAATATAATATAATGATTATAAATATATTTGATAATAAAATTACAATATAATATGAAATATTAATATAATTTATCCAGTGCGTAAATATTTACGCCTACGTAAATATTTACGCACTGGAAATTTTTAAAAGGTAACTTTAGGTCCTGCAATAATCGATATTAGTCGGAAATCTTTCCTGATAAATAAATATCTGTGTTTTCTTCCTGATGTAGCTCATTTTCTCATCGAACGCATTTTAACATGTATGTAAACGATAAACGTCAAACGTTAAGTTTTTTGGTATTATGTCAACTGCGCGGGTCTGCCGTAATAGATAATTATTTTTTTGTGTATTCACTGTAAATAAAGTCTATTAACTTATAAATCCGTTTCAGAGAGACGGGAGTTCAAATCGGTATTCTATTTTTGACGCTACATAATTATTTACGCACTCAAATTTTTAATTGTAACTTTAGGGAACGTACCCAAACTACGTGACCTGTTCAGGGACGGGGGTTCGAAATACCAAGCTTGGTCAAAATGAGCGGCGGGGGGCTTAGGTTTTTGGTCACCGGGGGGGGGGGGGGGGGGTTAAAAATTGCTAAAAGTGGGTCACGCAGTACGGGTACGTTCCCTTAGGTCGTGCAATAATCGATATTCGATATTAGTCGGAAATCTTTCCTGATAAATACATTTCTATTACAATATTTGTGTTTTCTCCCTGATGCATCTCTTTTGTCATCAGAACGTATTTTAACTTTGATATAAACGCCAAAAACGTCAAACGTTAAGTGTTTTTTGCGTATGCGTGGACAGATCCTGCTCAGACCCATAAATAAACCAATCATATTATCTCAGACCACTAATCAAATTGTGTGGACCGTGCGAACTTCACCCCAATCTTTGAACCGTGTTTCATGTGTTGATTTGATGTTAGAGGGACTGTCACGGCAAATGTTTGAGCTCTGGACCCGCCTTAATAAAAGCAATATTACCTACTTTAGTATTTTTTCTACGGTAAGCCGAAACCGAACCATTGTCATTCCGATAAGCTAAGTACATGGACATCCACGGTCATCCTTCTAACAGTTGTACCTACTAAAAATATATTTCAATATTAGAGGCATTTAAACAAAAAATAAGGCTTTTTCTTGGTTATAAAGTTCCTGCTATCAGAATATAATAACTAGTTATGTTTTTCGCCACTTTGTCTTAAATAGTACCTATTTAAAGAAACACTGTGAATTTTTTCATACATATAACTTGTAAAATAACTGAAACAAACGTGTTTATAATAATTTTTGGAGCATACTTTGCGAATCTATCTATCTATCTATCTATCTATCGTCTATCTATCTATCTATCTATCTATCTATCTATCTTCTATATAAATAAAAATGAATCGCTGAAATGTAGGTACGCGCATAACTTCCGAACGACTGCACCAAATTGGATAATTCTTTTTTTCTGTGTTCGTTATTGTCAGGACAAGGTTTGTATAAAACTACTGATGAGCTCTGGCATTACGAAATTCGTATAAAAAAATTGCAATAGGTGACACGCGAGCTGTTTGAAAGCTGAATGTACCGGGAATGAATGCATGGAACGCGGGAGGGGAACTCGTAAGGGGGATACGGGGAAAGGGGGGGAGTGGAGTGGGGAGAGGGAAGGTGGAGGAGGCGGAGTGGGAACGCGAGAGGGAAAGGGGACGCGGGAGAAGAAGGGGAGGCGGCAGGCGGACGGGAAGAATGAGAAAGGACACGCAGGGAAAATTAATTTCTTTATTAAGTGGCATAGCAACGCATGTCGGGAACCAGCTAGTTTTATATAATTTGCGCTTCGGCGCGGGCAATGTCTAGATATTATCTTCAAGAATAACATATATTTTTTAAGAGCTTTAAAACTTAAGTGTTTAAGGGAGATATGTTAGAAATCGGTAGAAATTCGGGTTGCGGGCCCTTAACTCATAACCTTTTCATAATTGTGATATGTTTGAAGGTATAAATTAATGTTCATTACATTTAACTAAAACTGTGGACTTGTAGGTACTGTATTGTCTTCTTTTCTAGTTAACTTTTCACAACCATAAAGTTTGAATAACTCGTGCTTAAAGTTTGTTCCCAAGAAGTTGCGCGCTGAATGTGTAACCTAGTGGAAGGTGGAAGGTGACGTGGGTAGGACCAGGCTGGGAACTGGAACTGCGGTGAACTTATCGGAGTAAAGTCTCTGCATACGTTATAAGGCTCATGAATATGCTAAGCAGAAAAAATCCTCTGAATATTGAAGAGCTTTGGACGGGAACCAACCATCCAACTGCGTGCTGTGTGTTAGTCTGTATTAATATTAACCGGTTGAAGAAGTTGGTAGGCGATTATGTAGAGCTTTTTTTGGTAGCTACGTATGTAGGTATATACTTACTATTAATGTACGTTAATATAACGGTTTTAAGGCTGTGTGTAATATGTCTAAGATCTTTATCTTAGTGGTATGTGCATTTGAAGAACTTTATCCAGGAAGGTTTACCTATACATACGTACATATTGGCAGGAGTGCTCGGATTCATGGGGTGAGGTTTGTCTAGGTCTTGGCGGTAAGATCGGGAGAGACTGGTTGAGGAAGATATTTTGGCCTCTCCAGCCGGACTCTCTGGATTCATACGTCCGTAAAAAAAACTCCTGGAATCACAGACACCCAAATTCCTTACCAACACCTCAAAACGTTTTCCTTCACAGAACTTCCTCACCTTCTTTTCCCTGAAACATTCTCCACACAGCCTTCTAAAAGATGACACAGACCCCAAGCGAATTTTTTTCCTCAGGGCCTCCTGTGTGGAGCTAATGTAAAAAAATATAAATAATATACGTAATGCTAATATATATTTTTGTACCTATGTATGTATAACTATTATGTGGACCCTTTTTAGTAGGTATGTAGATGTAGGTACCTACATCAACCATTTTTCGAACGATATGTAGTGGTTATACCTTTGACTTTTAATGACATACCTAGACACTTTTTTATGTGATCATCTCATCCTAAATGCTATTTTAAACGAGCAAATTGTGAAAAAACACAAATTAATCAAATAAAATCCACTTGCGTACGCCGGGATTTGAACCCGCGACCTTCGGTTTGCTAGTCGAGAACCTTACCCCTCGACCACGGAGGCCATCACATGATATTATGGAACACGTTAAGTGAGGAAAGTGATATTTAGAATGTTATAATATTGACGTACATGTATGTATACATCAATATTACGTATAGATAAGTTTTGCGCCCTTGAGATGATTTTCCCATGAAAACGGCGGAGTAGGTATAAATAATCCTGGTTTTGTCATAACCACGTCTTCCAAGAACGCCCCCGACATCTTCTTCTATCAGCTCTTGCAACATGACAAGTTGACACTTCTTCCTCTGTCCATTCGTTCTACTTGTCAAAACCATCTAAGTGTCCCTTTATTAATCGTGTTTATTACGCTTAAATCGATCTTGGATTAATTTCACATGTCTTCATTTGAAATACCTCGTAGAACGTAGATATTATTTTTAAGCTCCATACCTCATTCTATTTATGCTCCTATTATTTATAATAGGGATGTTATGGATTGAAATTTCGGATCAAGATACGGATACGGATATAGGAATAATATTATACCGGTTTCGGATAATTTCGGTTACGGATATTAGAATTTTAAAATTATAAAACTAAATATACTTTTTAATGTAGCTATAACTTTGTGGTTATCCATTATAGATAAATGAAACAAGTTAACTTTGTTTGAACCACTTATATAATGAGTAAATCCGACCGGTTTCGGAACGACCGTTCCTTCTTCAGGGCAAGCGTATACTAATTTGACAGTTCCGAAATATGGATGGGAACAATGTTTTATTATGGTAGGGGTGGAGCCGTTGCTAGTTATTGAAGGTATATACTTAAAGAGAAGTAGTGCCACCTCTATTGCGTGACAAGTTTTTACCGCACTGTTTACATTTTGCAGAATCTAGGTACATTAATTTCATCAAAAAATGTCCAAATTAAAGTAAACTTAGTGCCTCCGTTCACGGAGATACTTACGAGATACTCGATCCTCGTGCTCGTATCATACGCGCCGATCGTAAGTACCCCCCGTACGATTTTGCTGGTGCCCGTTCACGGCGCTACGCGGTGGCTGTCGGTTCCCAATCAGTATCACGATACCGACAGTGCTGATCGCACGCGACGCTCGCATCATTTGTGTCTGATACTTATTCGTTTGACGTTTGACAGAAATGGCGTCGGAACATGAAAGTAATGTTATATTTGTTCTGGAAGTGGAAAAAATGCATGTTTACATAACTATACTTTACCAGAATACGTACGAAACGATTTAGTGGAGAAGGCATGGATTGATGTTGAAAAAAAGTCATACGACATCGCATGACAGCGTGTTCCCTCCACGGCTGCACGTGAAAAATGATCAAGTTCAGTACATTTCGGATAGCGCCGTGTACGGAGACTATCATTAAAAAGTGGTATATCAGCAGGGTACTTGTGGTTTCGTCACAATTACGTAGATTGTAAGTATCTCCATGAACGGGGGGCCTTAGAACGCATTTTGCCTTTTGCCAAGACTAAAAGAATTTATTTGCACAACACTTTGAAACAAAGTGAGTCGGTACTCGTAAATAATATTTTTTAATGTTTGTACGCCCACAATCACAAAATAAACAATGCAAATTGCAAGAGACACGCGTGGCCTGTGTGACAAGTGACGCCTCGGCCGGGCAAAATAAACAAAAACCTGTCACTTCACTTAGACCCGCCTTTATCCGAAACTATCCGAAACTTTTATAACGGTTTCGGTTACGGTTACGGATATTTTTTTTATTTCGGATATCCGATAGTTTCGGTTACGGTTACGGAGCTCCATAACATCCCTCATTTATAACTACTTGTAACTTACACAACTTGGAGAAGTACGAAGAAAGTTTCTTATATATTTTCTTGAGACAACCTGTAATTGATATCTGCTACAATACTTTAATATGTAGGTAATCTAAAACTACCACTACTTACTACCCGGAGAACTATTAGTGATATTGTTATACTTTTAAATTATTGAACAACCTCACAGACTCAAATAATAAGTTTCACAAATATCTGTGTCCCTGTAAAATCTTCTCGACTCCACTGTGACAACCATAGCACTAACTATACATACCTATCATTCACCGCCAGGATGATTTCACCTGGTTCCATGCCAACTCAGAATTAAGTCAACTCAACACCTCTTAACTCTTTGAAGTACTGTGGTTTCAAAATTCGGCCACCTTGAAAATAAATAATTATGCTAAAACGGCCATCTATTGACAAGTTTTTTAAATGCCATGTGAGACATAGATTCTCTACTATTTAGTTTCCAATAGCGATAATAGGTGGCTTTGCACGGTTTGGTTATGTGTTTGACAATTGCCAGCGAATTGTGGTTTTTTTGTGATCTCCGACTTTAAAGTGAAATATAACGGTATGTATTTTGAATTTTTGTCCATTTCTTATGAATTCTAGTGCCCTTGTATTTCATTTGTTGAATTATCAATAAGAAATGTCTATAAATATAGTATTTTTTTGTAAAATCGAAATTTTTTGGTGGTTTTGCTTTTCGACCACCGTACTTGAGGTAATTTTTTTAGTCTTACAACATGGTTATTCTGATTTTATAATTTTACAGATACACCATGCCGAAGAAAGGTCTTCGCCAAGAAGAAATCGCAGGAATACTTTTAGAAGAGATACCTTCTGATGATGACAGTTGTTATGGGTGCTCAGACAATGAGGAAGAGGATCTACAGGAGGAGCATCTAGCAAATGTCACAGTTAGCGCCTCTTCGGACGATGATGATGATGAACTGCCTCTATCTTGTGTGAGGAATCAAATCCCGGCGTCTTCTTCATCTACCACACTCGATCACCCTATAGCAGGCACATCCAGCCCTTCTGGTTCACAATCACCATCTACTTTTGATGTTCATCTTTCGCGTACGCGTAACCGACCAGTATCGTCTTCTCCATCTGCCCAGTATAGTCCTAATATCTCAATGTTCGTTTTGTCATCCACCGCTGCTGTTCCAGGCACAACTGCATCTACACCTGTCATACCTGCGATTATAGTCGTGCCTAAATGGAGCCGTACGTTCAATACCGCCCTCCCTGGTGAATTCCGTGAAGAAACAGGACTACATAATGACTTTCTTACGATGGAAAATCCCACACCTTTGGAAATTTTTCTGAAATTTTGGACTCCTAGTTTGATTGAAAATATCTGCTTCCAGACCAATCTATACGCACAACAAGTCGGGAAAAATCACCAACCTACAACCGTTCAGGAAATTAAAAAATTCATTGCACTAAATTTAGTAATGGGAATTAAAAAATCCCCCAGTTATAGAGACTATTGGTCATCGTCCCCTGATTTACACGACCCCTATATTTCAAGATTTATGACAGTCCATAGGTTTGGCTGGCTGTTGTCAAACCTTCATCTCAACGACAATTCATTGATGCCTGCTAGAGGTCAACTTAATTTCGATAAATTATATAAAATAAGGCCTTTGTTGAACTGCTTGTCAGACACCTTTGATCGAAATTACAAGCCATCACCTACTTTGGCAATTGACGAGAGCATGGTCAAATTCAAAGGCCGCAGCACATTGAAGCAATACATGCCCAAAAAACCCATTAAAAGAGGCTATAAGATCTGGATGATGTGTGCAGAAAATGGATACAACTTAAAATTTGAAATATACACAGGAAAAATTGGTGACTACGCTGAGTCTAACTTAGGGCCAAGAGTTGTCTTAAATTTTTGTCAATCTATTCAAGGTCGTAACTACACAGTTTACTTTGATAATTATTTTAATTGCTACCCCCCTACAAAAACAGCTGAAAGATATGAATATTCGCTCATGTGGAACTGTCCAATCAACCAGAAAATATTTGCCTAAGATGAAGGATGATAAAAACCTAAAAAGAGGTGAATATGACTGGTACGTGAGTGATACAGGAATTTCCATGATAAAATGGAGAGATAGAAGAGCTGTACACCTCCTTTCAAACTTTCACAACCCAAAGGATGCCATGCATGTCAACCGTAAAGAGAAAACTGGTGAGATCACAAGGGTGCCATGTCCGTGCCATGTCCGCTCTAAATAATTATAACAACTGCATGAATTATGTGGACAAGTTTGATCAAAAGAAGGCGGTTTACTCGATAAACAGAAAGTCTAAAAAATGGTGGCATCGTTTATTTTTCCACTTTTTAGATGCAACAATTGTAAATTCTTACATTGTTTACACAGAGCTCTGCAAGTTGGGTAAGGCTGACAAAGACAATCCATTGAGGCTCAAAGATTTCAGGAGGCAAGTTTACAGAGGACTTTTGGCTGAAGAGGAGCTGAAATGCACCAAAAAGCGTGGGTCCACATCGGAGGTGGTGGAAATTAGGAGACATAAGCCTTACGTGGACCCTGAAATACGTCTGAAAAATAGCGCCCACCGGCCAGAACATACTACTTCACGTCGTTGTGCGAATTGTAGTACAAAAGACAGGCCCATACGTTCCAACTGGATATGTTGTGTTTGCAAAGTACCCCTTTGTGTAAAAAAAGATAAAAACTGTTTTGAAAATTTCCACAATTAGTCATATAAAATGGCCTTTTTTTATTTCTAATAAACTTTTGATTTGAACCTAATATTTTTTTCCCATGTGTACTGTGGTATAAAATTTTGACCACCTCATTTCTGAAAAGCCTTCAGTCCAATTTTTTTTTAAATATTTTTTCCTCGTTATTATAAGTTACGTCAATTGATTAAAAAAAAAAAAAGGTAAAAAATAAGAAAAAAAAGTTCGTACCTCAAGGAGTTAAAAGCTATTAAAAAAATAATTAGGTAAGTACCTATAATATAACCCATAATCCTATCCTAATGTAACCTACTTAACAAAATTATTTTTAATTATTTTATCACTTTTACTGACTTTTAATGGTGGTTCTGAGTTGATTTCATTCTTAGTTGTCCGGTCACCATTTCACCTAATTTGAATTTTTTCCTCGTGAATGATTTATCAAAATTTGTGCACATTTCATGACGAAAGAACTCATCCTTTTCACGTGGTCTAATATAAACATGGTAATTTTTTTTTATATTTTATTTAACATTTTTCTGTTTTTTATTACTTATTACATCCATAATTTACATATTTTTCTATAAATATTCATAATTTAGGTGCATTTTAACTTCATCAGTAAATAATTATGTGTTTTTGATTTGTTCAATCTTTTTAGTATAATATTTTATTGCCTTAGTAAAGTACCTATCTGCCTACACAGACTTTCTGCTTAGCAAAAATTAACAAATTTACACAAATCGGGTGTAGATAGTTAGGTTAGATTAGGTTAGGTAGTGGTACCTACCAAATTCCCGGTCGACATTTTTTTTTAATTCATCGATATTATAATGCTAACCATAAAATCTAAAACCCAGCTACAGAATAATAGATAATGACGGACATTAAAAGACATTTTATTATTCACGGAACGGTTTCACATTTAAAGAACTAATCCATTTAAATAAAATGTAGGGGATAATAACACGGGATCATGGACGGAACGGTCCCCGACGACATCCAACTTAATACGATAATGGAGGTCACTTTGCGGGAACAACAGATACAAAGCTATAATCATTCTAGAATTATCTGGGATATTCACAGAAAACTACTATTTCAGTACCGATTCATTTTAAATTATTTGATTACACTGTTTCGTGAAAAGGTTCCAGACCAGACTCTAGACTTGCAACTTAGATATTATTGTCTTTGATCTTGGTTAGTTTTCTGAGAATGATTGCGAATTATGGTCTTGTGTATTTTTTTGTTTAATTTATCTTAACGACATCGTTTTGTGTAATTCGAATGGTTGTGAATGAACCATTTGTAAAGGTATTAATGGGCGTAATTATTGTGGTAAAGGTTACCTCGGGGAAATTTGTTAATATGAATTAATATGAATAGGTATAACTGGAACCCAAGGAGAGTTCTGGTAGCTTCAAGGAAATGCCTTTATCCTGCTGGGTTTCCCGTTCTAGTCCCTCCATGTCAATTTTTACCAATTTTTTGTAAGTTTTCATTTAATTAACTTTTTATTGTTTTGCAACGTTTGATATACGTTTAATATATTTATAAATTTGGCTTTGGTAGGTGCTTACAGACCCTTTTTGTTTTCTTTTTATAAATGATCACTTTTTAATTTAAAAACAGTACCTATATTCTTTTATTGTTAAAGTTTGTTTTAATAATTAAAATAATTTTGAATGTTTAAATTTTTTGGGTATCACAAAATTGCATAAAAATGGTTGTGTGACATCACCAGACACCAGACCCAGGAACTCAATTTTATTCGGGAGTCGAGACATTTTTTATTATTGAGATTAACCTCTTTTAATATTGAAGAATACTAGATAAAATGACAGTATAGCGTCACTACTGTTATTAGGACCTTTGACAACTCCAGCAGGAATCTCTCGGAACATCGCCTTGCTCTCGGAACATCGCAGCGGGAGGGATAGATTCATACGTACTTCACTCCCGGTCACACTGACCCCCAGATTCCTACCCGCCCCAAATACCATTTTTCCTTCTCTCTTTCCTTTCCTCAAAATACCCACCATCCCCATAGATGATATAGGCCCTGAGGGGAACTATTTTCCCCAGAAAAAAGTTTAAAAAATATCTTTAGGTCTCTTACTCTTCTTCATTATTACGTTTACACCAACCTTGCAGTAGGTATTATCCGATCTTTGTATGTTCGTAAAATGGTTATACAGGATATTATATTATTCAATACATATTTTGTGAGATCTCCTGTCAGATTTGAGTTATTTTCTATGGCTGTCAATTGTTTTTTCTATGGGTATCAGATCAGCTTCGCCGATTTGTGACAGCTCACAGTTGAAATCTGACATCGGCCCATAGAAAAAGCTAATAACAGCCATGGAAAATCACACAATCTGACAGGAAATCTCACAAAAAAGATCCCACAATAGATACAGAATCGCTCGGCAGGCATCCAAAAAAAAATCCATAGAACTTACTGTCATTTTTTATTATTTTTTTATATGAATTCCTCACAAGAGTCCCAGCTGCTCCCGTCTGGAGCCAATGAGTCTATTACATCCCCAATTGGGGTATCTATGTTGTGAGGCTGAAGGTATTGGGGAAAGGAAGGAGATGGGGAGATGAAGTTAGGGAAGTATATACCTGGCTATTCAGATCTGGTCACCAAACACGGCTAAAGCCATTTCAAGCAACGTTTCAATTCTAAATTGTGGTAATTCCCACGCCGGGATTCGATCCCGCGACCTTCGGATTCCGAGTCAAAAGCCTTACCGCCAGACCACGCCGGCCGTCATTAAAATCTATTGATTTTACCTATTCATGAAATCTATATAGGTACTAGCGCCACCCACCGGACTGCAGAGATTAGAGTTGGTAGGTAGGTACATTGAGTTTCACGACTCCAGATGCTAATATCTACAGTCTGTATGTCGGACGAATATCTACAGCTCATATGTTGAACTAATATCAACGAACTTCAGAGTGTTGACTAATATCTACAGAACTAAGGTCGGACGAATATCTATGACGGTCCCAGTGTTGACTAATATCTACAGAGCGTAGGTTGAACTAATATCTACAGAGCGTAGGTTAGACTAATCAGCTAAATGTGTCCAATAGTCTGATATTAGGGATTTTTACATACATACTTACATAAATTAAGTTTCTTAAACTGCATACGCAATATTACGTTATTCCAATATGCTATTCATAATTGCAAATCCATCTGCCAGTGCTGTAGATATTCGTCAACACTTTGGTTCTCATAGATATTAGTCAACAGTTTGAGCTGTAGATATTCGTCAACACTTTGGTTCTCATAGATATTAGTTCGATTTTTTCAGTTTTTGGAATTCCTGTAGATATTAGTAGACGACTCCAGTTTCACAACAACGAAAGACTGTCGTCTGTCTCGCCTGACTCACCTGTACTTTTTTGACATTTTTCAAAATAGACTAAACTTTATTTACTACAAAGTTCCACATAAATAATTAGTACCTACGTTGCTGGCCGCTAGCCGTTATGATCTTCGTGGATTATTGGTATTATGGCATTACCTTTACCTGGCTAGACATCCACTCCGCCAAATAACCAAATAACAGTGTACATCCCTACCGCCAGGGGGGCGGAGAGCCCAATTTGTGGTACTTTATGATATTCAAATTCGGAACGGAACAACGGAGGCCTTTTGGCGGGAAGAAAATATCCCTCGGGAAAGATGGCCGACAAAAGTCGTGGTATAAAGAGCGTTTAATGCTGGGAATGAAACGTATATTTAGTAAATCGTCGCAAGACTTTAACGACTTTGTTATTTTGTTATTATAATTTATTATGTTGCTTTGTTAGGAAGTTTAATTTACAATGGTTAAGTACCTATTATTGATTTTAGACAATAGGTACTGGTGGTACCATATTTTACCTACCTGCATTTCGTATAATGTCTTGTTTGTACAAACGTTTATAAATGTATAGGTATTATGAACACACTTCGAGTACAATACAATAACGATATAGATGACGACATGGTGCTGCTTGCACCTTCGATTAAAGCGATGAGACGACTAGACTTGTGCAAATATGCGAAGAATACGCAAACTCTCATAACTTGTAGTACAATTCTGAAAAGTCAGTCATCGTCGCTTTCAAACACAATAAGGAGCCATCAAATATTCCTCCAATATATCTAGAAGGAAATGAATTGCTTGTGGCCTCACAGGTTAAGTATCTGGGACATATCCTAACCGAAGACATGAAGGATATAGAAGATATGGAACGACAAAGAAGAGCAATTAACATACGGGCCGGAATGCTCTCAAGGCGGTTATACCACTGTAGCGATGATGTCAGAAAACTGCTCTTCAAGACATACTGCACTGACCTGTATACATCTGAACTGTGGACACAATACCCAGCAGCGCAATGGGACAGACTGAGGGTGTGCTACAACAATGCATACAGGCAACTTATGCAACTACCGAGGTTCTGCAGTGCCTCCACGATCTTCACCGAGGGGAGGGTGCACTCATTCCCAGCTTCTGGAGCAGGACACGGACTTCAACCAATATCATTGTCGTGGCTGCATCCGAGTGGCTCAGTTCCCCAATAAATGAGCGATGGATGCAAATGATGAGGCGACCACCCTAATGGACAATCCAAAATATTTTATTTTTTAATTCTGTTTCATTATTATTTATTTTAATTTTATGCTTATTTTTTTTTTTATTTATGTGATGAATTTTGTTTTCATTTTATGTTTTAATTACGTACTACCTAATATGTAAACTTTTTTTTCTTCTTTTATAGTTTATAGTGTTGTTTATGTAATATGGCAGACTGGGATTGCACTACCCTCCCAGTCCTGCTGGAATAAAAACTTAAATAAAATAAAAAATAGGGCGCTATTCGGCCTACCTTGGCGATGCAGTGCCTCGTAGATGTTCGCAGAAGGAAGGGTACATGGGTTCGCCGCTTTGTTGCGCCACAGAATAGCCGGGGTGAGACAGCGCTACCAAAGATCGGAGAACACTCTCGTCCAGGCCGTGGCCCAGTGGCAGGGCGCGCTTCTTCACCAAACATGGAGAATTCATCTGAAGCCCCCGTAGTAGATATACGAGTACTAAATATGTGAATATATATTTCTTTTTTAAATCTTTTTATATTGCATACTTTTTATATGTAGGTACACTTTTTTATGGCAGACAGAGTATTGCACCCACCGCTCTGTTCGGTTGAAATAAATAACTTAATATTATTATTATTATATTACAAAAAATGAGGGAACCAAGAAATTTCGCATACGGATAAAAAAAAGCCATTTAATAAATATTTATTTATTTTTTATAGAAAAAACTCTCTTTTTATAACTTTTGAAGGTTATTCCCATCAATGAAATATATCATTGAAGAAGAAGATAATGATATCTAATAATCTAAACGAAAATATGAAAGAGAACAAGACACAGAAAAACAGAAAAAGATAATGGTCGCAACTGGGACTCGAACCCAGAACCTCTCGTCTATCCGGGACGTGCGATTCGTAGATAGATAGAGTGATTCATGAGGATTTGATTTGTATAAATTAAGAGATGGTGGTGGTTATAAAGGTTCGGTAACCATCCAGTAGATGGCGTTGTGTTTCGTTAGCCACAGCAACGTGTGGCCGGGTCAGCTAGTTTAATATACATAATAATGTGTAAGTTTTACTAAGCCCTTGAGGTGATCACGGCGCTTTTCAAATCTTTCAAAAATTATTATTATAGGATAAGAATTGCAACTAGTGATTTTGAGTGCTTAGGGGGCATCAATTAATTACGTGAGCAGTTTTTCTTCCAATCTAGACCCCTCCCCCCCTTGGTGAGATAAATTTGGGCCACTTCGTATATTCTTTTCAAGTAACGTGAGATAATTGTTGGACCCCCCCCCCTTTTTGAGCTCATGTAATTAATGTATGTCCCCTTATGATGTTGATTTAATTAAATTATTAAATGAAAAATTTTCATTCAGCTAAACCACTGCGTAATGTAGGTAAGGTACCTACGTTTGATCGTTTTTGCGTTTTGTTGGTCGTTATAGCTTATTTCCACCTTTTTCTTCACTAATGCATATTACAGTCATTTTATATTTCGAAATGTGAACTGTTTTCTTTAACAAAATAAATATGGATTATTTATATCCGTTTCCTTTTGGAATGAGAAAATGAGATTTATAATAGAGATAGTTTTGTTTGAATTTAATTGTCTTAAGTAACACTAATTTAGTTCATAAGTACTAGCTGAAGTCCCCGGCGATGCCCGGGCTTTACACAGAGTTTTGGAAATCAAATGTAGGCAGTGACCTTCCTCTTGTTTTGAAGTGCAAACTTTCATCCACCTCGGCATAAAACTGTAGATTTGCAAACAAATCAATTCCACACCGACCGTTTTCCAGCCCGCTCGTCCACCACATACAGACATTTTCCTTTATATTTCAAACAATTTACACAAATCCTTGACAAATTGGACTGCCAATTCGAGGTTGGACTGCCCAGACATAAACTTGTTATCTTTACATATACCTCCAAAATACACTAGGCGGAATATTTTATTTTACAACAATAACTTTGCAATGAATTCTGTGATACCTAGAAAGAATACATAGATTGGGCAATCAACTAACTGACATCGCTGACATATTTAACTTACGAGTAAACTTCGATATATTTAAGGCGATCCCATAGTCCAGGAAAAAATCTAAATCAGAATTCTCGCCCCTTTATGGGAGGAGTTTGAAAATACTTAAGAAAAAGCTTTTGGAAAGGTTGGAAAAGGTATTTGAGAAAAAAAAATTACAGGTTGATTTCGTAAAAACCAGTAAAAAACATTAACTCCATTTTTACGCATTGTTTATTGTAATAAAACGGATATTTAAAATTGATTTCACGAAATCAAGCGACGCGTCCATCTCCCGCTCAGTTCGGGGAGTGACTGATACGAAGGAGATTTGGCGACTGTGGCGTAGACAGTAGTTCTTCGGTGGACCCCATAGGGTTCACTTTGAAAAACCGAATTCGTTGACTAGCGGCCGTATTGTAAAATAACAACGCGAAAATGCATATTTTATTTTATTTTGGGAAGATTGGGTGTAAATATCAACTTTTTTGGCGATCATTATAAAATAAACTGAATTTGCCACATTATACAATTCTTATTCTTATTTATTCTTAGTACATTTATGTTACAAAGTTATAATATATTGTCCTCCACACTAGGAGTTCACCTGTGTTGTGGAGGACATTTTTCAGATGTAAATTATAAATTATAAATTGTGAATAGTAAAACAAAAGAGTGTTAATAGCTAATATAAAAAAGAGAAACAATAAAAATCAAAATATAAAATCGACAAAAATTATAACAATAAAACCATAACCGAAAAGGGGTTTATAAATAGGAGAGTTTGAAAGTGTGTTTTTTAGACCTTATACTTTATTTTTTTATAGGCTTGTTAAAAGACTTATAAAAAAAATGACCAATATTTTTAAGGGCCAAGGTATGTTCTACACGCAGTATTTAATTGAAGCATCTACAATACTTCTAAGCGATCAAATTTTCAAAACAAAAACATATGATTTTGTATGATTTTGCATTATTTACTATGGCTTCATCTTAATAATTAAATGCAACTATGGTATGGTCACCCTATGAATGCATCTGGTAAGCTACAACTAACAGGTACCTTGTATTTACATATTTAGTTTACAGTATAATGTTATTGTTGCCAACGATGAGCATTCTGCCCAGCTATAATTATTAATAATCCATGTCTGAATAATTATTCTCAGTGCTTCTTTTGTAGGTTTATAATTATATTTTTATTAAGTTTATATGTAAGTTTTTTTTAATTACATTTTAAAACTGCATATCTCGATACAGGAATGCCCTAGTGAGATATGCAGCTTATGTTTTTTTATGTTTCTTATTTTTCAATAACTAAATAAAAAATATGTGGATATGAAGAGATTTCGATAATGCATTTATCATCAACTAACAAAGTCTAGACAGGGTGAGTGGATGTTATAAATGACACCGTAACCGAAATGATTGGTTCCAAAATTGGATTAAAAAAGCATTTATCAAAAAGAAAGCTCATTGTCTCGCAGGCAAAAGATCGCAAGACGCATTTGCTTTTTAGTATTTGTAGCGAGGAACAAATTTGTCTTCCAATATATTGTAACGAGTTTTGCTATGAAATTAGTCAATGGTGAGCCGAATTAGTCAACTGCTAGGACACGCCATATTGCGCCATATCTTGAGTTGACATATCGATGACATATATACATATACAATTGTCTTGTCTTCATAATACCTATCGTTTCAGATCATCTCGAACGTCAGCAATTGTGCGACTCCAATTAGCGTAAGATGTGAAGTGCATCGTGTCCCAGGCTGGGTCGGGTTTCAATTCTGGGAATTAGCAATTACAAATACGTTAATGCGGCATTATTTTCTTTCAGTTTTTCGCCAGAACCACGAATTGGCGGCGACGGCGGCACGCGATCTCGCAATAAAACATTGGGCGGCGCTGAGCGGCTGCATTACTCGCAATTTGCTCAATTTTCCGCACTGCAATTGTCCAATGGTTAATCTAACCAGAAAGGAATGGGCTGGGGCGAGGGTATCTGCATAATATTTAAATTATGTTCTATCTGCTAAATGTGTACCTACCGCAGCGTATTTTATTTTCTAGGATTTCCTAATTAATCCGAAGATCACGCACCACATGGTCTTGAACAAGGACGGTATGCGGGGTTGAAAACTGGGAGGGCATAAACATTTTTAATGTAGGTATTGTGTTTACCTACGCCTACCCATACCTAGAAAACTGAGACTTATATAGACTGTCATCCAAATAGCCATTCTGAATACATACATCCAACATTCCAACCCTACTAAATTCATCCAAATAGCCATACTGCGTAGGTACCTAGTACTGCATACCTACCTACTTTCCACAAATAATCACAAAACTTGGCACTAAAGCGCTAAAGCTAGTCGTGGATGATCGGATCTACTCCGGAAGTGTTTGTTTTTTTTGAGGCGCGCCTCAAACTAAACAACGCGTCACCATGTCGGTTACCTTCAAAATTGAAAATCAACTTCAACTTTGAAATCAATTTTAAATTTAGGAAATGTGTAAAAAAGAAGTTATTTTTTTTTATAGGTCTTTACGAAATCAACCTGTAAAAAAAATCTCAAATACTTTTTCCAACATTTCCAAAAGCTTTTTCTCTAGTATTTTTAAGTTCCTCCCATAAAGGGGCGTGACTTCCGATTTCAATTTTTCCCTGGACTATTGGATCTTTCTCCCAACCTTTGTGCGAATGTGTCGACGATACATATATGTACACGGTGTCTAGAAACTAGTGCCCACAAGCCGGAAACTGGTGAATCTACATACATCACAAAAATAACCCAAAAACTTTTTTTTTATCTGAACGTTATTTTCCTATAGTTATATAGGTACTATTTAACTTTTTCATGAACTAAAACGGTTAAAAAAATTAGGGCCGTGTCTACGCTTCGACACATTTTAAAAGACAATAAATAGCTGATATTTACCGATTTTTTTTTTCAAATTTGATCTAAGAAATTCCAACTTCTAGTTTTTGCCCGCGGCTTTGTTCGCATAGTATTAGGGGGGTTTCCACGCCACCTCCTCCACCCTCCTTATCCCCACTCCACTCCTCCCATCCCCCCTCTTCCCTCCCACTCTTTCCCCCCTCTCCCTATAATTAATAATTTCATAACGCCAGAGCTTATTCATATCGCCAGAGCTTACCAATAGATATACAAAGCCTATAGTATGTATTCGCAAAATAATGTAGGTAGATTTCTATTAGTGAAAGAATTTTTAAAGTCCATTCAGTAATTTTTATGTGAAAGAGTAACAAACATACCTACATCCATTCAAACTTTCGGCTTTATAACCCTTAGAAGACGGGTAGTATTTTGTAAATATTTAAAACCAAACATTATATTGAAAATTATATTTGAAATAATTGACAGGTTTCTTCAATATCAACTTTTTTGCTTTCGAACTTTCATGGACAGGAACAAAATGCATTAAAAATTCTAAAACCTAGCTCTACGCCCACAAATTGGAGTTCATTTGTAGATGTAGTCATGATTTCACTGCACTGCTATTGTAGTGTGTCGTATCCTAGGGGATAATATGATGAATAGGATAGGAATAGGATGTACGTTGTAAGGTTAATTTGAGTTTAAATGTTTCAACCTACAGTGGAAAATGTTAATAGGTATGTCTTTAGAGCCTTTTAAAATTTTCAGGTGCGTTCGAGCGAAGAGTTTTGTGGGTATTTTGCATGGATCTAGTACCAGGATCGTACTAGGTTCCATACTCTTAGGTATTTCGATTTGAAATGATGTATATAAAATAAGGTACTCCATCTTGAATTGCGTTACGGACAACGAAATACAATCCTTTCGAATGGGGCTGGTGAGTCGATAAAGATATTCACAATCTTATACGGAAACAGTGCTCAAAATTTTTATTTTTTCGTTTTTCATGTTAAGAATGATCTTGCCTTTGGGGAGAACGACTTTACCCTTTCTTCTCAGAAAAAATATTTTTCAGCTGAACTTCAGTGATCTGCTATCTTCACTGCTATCATATTTTTCACTTAAACTTCAATGACTTCTCACTGCTGTTATATTTTTCAGTTAAACTTCAGTGACTTCACTGCTGTCATATTTTTCAGTTAAACTTCAGTGACTTCACTGCTGTTGTATTTTTTCAGATAAACTTCAGTGACTTCACTGCTGTCATATTTTTCAGTTAAACTTCAGTGACTTCACTGCTGTCGTATTTTTCAGATAAACTTCAGTGACTTCACTGCTGTCATATTTTTCAGTTAAACTTCAGTGACTTCATTGCTGTCATATTTTTCAGTTAAACTTCAGTGACTTCACTGCTGTCGTATTTTTCAGTTAAACTTCAATGACTTCTCACTGCTGTCATATTTTTCAGTTAAACTTCAGTGACTTCACTGCTGTCATATTTTTCAGTTAAACTTCAGTGACTTCACTGCTGTCGTATTTTTCAGATAAACTTCAGTGACTTCACTGCTATCATATTTTCAGTTAAACTTCAGTGACTGTTCGCTAAAGTTTCACTGAAAAATAGTTTTTCTCAGAAGAAAGGTTATTTAAAAGTATAGGCGTTCTACCCAAAGGCAAAATCATTGGTAACATGAAAAAGGGAAAATAAAATTCACTGAAGTGTAATTGTCTGTTGTGTAAATTATAAATAAAATATGTGATATCCTGTCCTCTCTGCAAATCCCTATAGAAATAGCATCATTGCTAATAGTTAGTTCTAGTCAGATAACTGCATAATATAAGGGATAAATACCTTTACTACCATAATAGGTAATAATCTACTAATTTATATAAAATACTGAATTATCGTACAAGAACTTGATACGTAGGTACGCCTGTAGGTATAATTATTTCAATGTTTCTACACCCCTGGGACTTACAGATTACAGAATTACGTGGCATTATTTTTATCCTAGATTTGCCTCCGAGCGTTACAAAACACAAAGCAAAGGCAGTGATTGCGCACAGATCGCGCTAATGCCACAGATATCCTATTTAAATTGGATAATATTATAATAATATAAGATTACACGTTTGATCGTAAGTCCCTCGCCCGTGTCAGAGGACGCCCGACTACGTCATATTATTTATTATTGTTATTATATCTCGGAGCTACCCGCTCGGGCGCTCCGTTTACTTGTTCCGTGGAACATCCCACATGCAAATCTGCAATCTTGCTAGGTTATTTTACATAGGTACTTAAACCCCTTCGGACCACGTAGTGCTTTATCTGTCACCAAATCACACGTCCTCAAAAAACTCGTTCTATCTCCTTTTCTCCTTTGGTCAGATATATAATATAAACAGATTTAGAGGGAAGAGAAATCACCAAGAATATATTTGATTAACAATATTATCATTATTCGAAGCGTTACACCTCAATTTGATGTCTCATACTCATGTCTCATAAACGATTCACGTTTCGGAAGATACATAGGTATTATTCTAATCAAATCCTTGTACTTACTATTGTAGAGCCCATCATAAAATTTGGCTGTTGCTTTCCCAAACACGCTCATTATTATTATAAAAATATATACCACGATGAAATAACAACATTTCCAATAACATGTGTTCCCAAGTATGTCCTCTGTGTACAAACGGTATCTAAATTTCTCTAATAATCAATAGACAGTGTTAATCTCAAGTAACCAGTTTTAATCCAAAGCATAGTCAGGTATATTATTTTCTGCCGGTGGAGAATATAAATAAATAGTGATATATGTTCATTTTAACTAGTGTCCGACCGAAACAGGACTTTCTACCGAAACCGAAACCTAATCTTCGGTATCTGTCTCAGTTTCGGCCGAAACCGAAACTTTTTTGGACATGTTAAAAATCTATGGTTTACTGAAATTTTGCTTATTTTTTACAATTATGCAGAATGTATACACGTGTTAAATGAAATAAAAAAAACAATAATTGAAGTATGTGAAAAAATACAATTTTTTAAATTTTTATAAGTATCTATTACTGCTATAAAACAACAAAAATTAACAAAACATGTTAACTACTTATTGGACCAAAAATTTGCCAATAATCAACATTTATTATTATAAAGGAAGGACCTCATTAATTCAGTATTTAAATTTTAATTGCGTTTAATATCACAACATTCTTACCACACGTGTTAAATTTAAAAAAAAACGATAATCGTATGTATGTGAAAAAATAATTATTTGATATTACTGCTATAAGACCAACCAAAATTATAAAAATAAATTATATATCTAATAATATAACAACATAATCAATCACACCGGACCGGCCGGCGACCTCAGATGATGATGGCGGGTGACACAGGGCCGTATTTACACTTTTCATCCGTATAGGCCACTTCATTTGCGCCGCCCCTTCCTCCTTCTTAGAAGTTGCCACCTACCATGATCACTCACTTGTAGGGTTTTATTAGGTGACGCACAATTTTTAAAATAAATATTCAAATATACGTTAAGTAGGTATTCAAAAATAAAATAAAGAATGAATTATTCGTAAAATAAAAGTGTAACATGAGACAAGAATTACAATTTTTACGGGATTTTTTATTTCACAAAATCGTTTATAATAATTTCATGGTTGCTTCTATGCATAGAAGATCCGAAGAGTAAAGTTTTTCTTGCGATAATGAAGACCTTTGGTATTTCTTCACTCGCTTTAAACAAGAAAAACTCCTTTCTCCAAAACAATTTGTGGACGGAGTGCAAAGTGCGATGCGGAGAGCTATATCCAAGTTTGGATAAACGTTGCACAGAGATGGTTTTCTCAAAAACTTTCCTTAGAAAGATTCAGTAATGATGTAGATTCAGATTTCTCTGCCGTCTTATTAGAGAAAACGTGACCTTGAAAGTGTACCCATTCCTGAACTAAATCGTCTCCTAAATCATTGCACAAGAGACTGAGCTTTTTCTGATACTCTTTGTGTTGAAAGTTCACGCATTTTTTTTTAAATGATTTTTTCTTTGGAGTATTATGCCTTCATATTATGCCTTATGCCTTCGCATATGCCTGCTCCTAATTCAGATATCAGTCAGGAAGTGGTTTTAATACCCTCATTTGATACTTCGTCTATAAAGTTTTTTCTCTTAGGGTCATCCTACTCTGAATGTCGCTCTGAAATTGCTAAAGTGCGCTCATTTCAATTGCACTTTCTTCGAAATAATCAAAGTTTTCTTGCGCCGGTATAATAAACTCGAGAAGAGATCCATAAAAATCAGATACCGTCAGTACATCAACATATAAGCTCTGAATCTGAGCACTCACTTTTTTATTTTTTATTTTATTTATGTTTATTTAGGAAGCATACAGTTGTGTATAAAGTAATTGAACATAAAATAGTGAATATAATTTAAACCAGTTAAGTTCCATTTATAATATTCAGTTGTTAATGGTTAACGATTATGAATTAAGTGGTAATTAAACAATTATAGTAGGTATATGGTGTAAGTACGTTGTAAAAAATTATCAAAAAGGTGATAATAATCAATACAGAAATAATAGTTTCTAGTAGTTGTTTAAAGTGATAGTACATAATATTAAGTAAAAAGTTATTAAAAAGAAAGTAATAAACAAGAAATAATAGTTTTCATTTAAGTACGTGTATAAATAAATATATATTGTTTTGTACTTTTAAGTCTTGATAAGAAAATATGAACTTAGAGAAGAAACTGTAAAAAAAATAGCAAGAGGTGATAATTAAAGTGTAAAATGCAGAGTGAAAAGTACTGAGAAATAGTATAAACAAGTATAAGTCAAGAGATCTTCTTGGGGTCTTCTTCTGAAGATATTGGAACCGTCACTTTTCCTCATAAAAATGTTACAATTCTTAGTCCATAAATATTGGAATTGTTTTTCGGCCTTAAGTTCCCTGATTTTCTTCATTAGGAGCTTGTTAGATAGAAGGTGTGAGGTGCTCGTTGCACTTTATTTAGTCTTTTCAAAATAGCACTCCAAAATACGGTTAGTAACCAAATGAAGGTAGCCCACTGCCCAAGCATTTTTTGTGAAATATTCGCACCACAATCACCGGTCCCGTATTGGAACGTTGGGCATTGAACGATACAAATCCGCGGTCCCGTACGGGACCACTGGGCTAACTAGTCTAAAGATCTACACCAAACTAGTCTAAAGGTTAATAGATAGAAAACTCTATCTGTCAACAGTGACTTTTTGTTGTTTATAATCGTACACAAAATTAACGGCTTACTAAAGTGAGCGAGCGCCGCCCCCTGAACTCTGCCGCCCCTAGGCCGCGGCCTATAAGGCCTATTGACAAATCCAGGACTGGGGTGACACACAGGAAATTGGAATATGGTAGTGTTATCTGGAACCCACACTACTTAAAATATTCAAAAACTATTGAATCTGTGCAAAAAAATTTTCTGAGATTGTTATCATTTAAACTTGGACTAAATGCCTTACTCCAATCTTACGAGGAACGACTCCAATATTTTAAGTTTACAACTCTGGAAAAAAGAAGAAAAGTTCATTCGAAATCATTCATGATAAGCTTGAAACAACTCATTGTCTGAGCAATATTCTTATTAAGGTCCCCAATAGACGCAATTTAAGGAGACAATATATTTCATCTCGAATTATTTAAAAACAATATTGCCTACATCCACTGTCTCGAATGTGTCGTCTGTATAATTCCATTGAATGTAACCTAAGAGTATGGATACTAATGAATGTAACCATATAGACATCTATGCAAATAGTCTCGCTTACTAATAATATATAAAGCAAATTAACAATAGACTAACCTAACAAGTAACTGAGAATACTTATATTTGATCTTGAACTTGAATGTGAATGGCTGTTTCTTACTCTATTTATACTTTACTTTTTTTGTTTTTCTGTTTTTTACATCGTATATCGATCTTGTAGCGCGCCGTTTTTACGCTTGCCACTACACCATCTCTTTCCCCCGTACAGCGCCATCCTGCTCACCCACCCCTAAGCAAACCAGGATGCGCCGACGCCTTCTGCGCATCTCCCACCCTCGAGCCGCTACATAAACCACACCCCGCAAATAAGGAATGGGCTATATAACAGGCTGCGCGCCCTAAATTAGTCAGTTCGTCTGCAGCTCGCTCTTGGCTAGTACGCTCTCTTAGTTGCGCTTCGTCCTCTGGCACGACCCTCTAAGGAGTATTCTACTACCATAAGTAATGTAACAATTATACTACATCAGTGAAGTCGTGTTTTCAAACGCTCTAAACAAATAAAATTAATATGGCTACGCGATCAAACCAAGCGTGGGAATCTATAAATCAAAACGTCGTGGAGCTGATCAGGAAAATCGATGTGCTCACAACAACGGTGTCCGATCTAAAGGCAATAATTGGTGAGCAAAAATCCGAATTATCCTACCAAAATAACACTATTGCCAAGTTGTGCGCTAAGGTAGCTTCACTCGAAGCAGCCGGCCGCAGTACGCCACTACCGGGGCCCACAACCGTGGAGCCGCGAACCGCGCCTACAGAAGGCCCGCGCATAACAAAAGACAAAAATAAGAAAAATAAGAAAACTGAGGCTAATTCTACAACCAAGCCTCCAAAATCAGATCCGCAGACATCGTCACAAGACGACGTCGAGGATATCAATAGTGGCTGGGTGCTTCAAACCCGGAAACCGCGTGTCCGTAAACCTGCTCCCATCGTTAAAGGGACAAAGGCTGACACGACCCTACGCGCAGTAGAGCGAAAGTTCTACATTCACGCTTGGCCATTCTGTCCCAACACAGAAGTTAACAACATTAAAGAATTCCTGGAAGGTGTCACACAAGACACCGTTGAAGTCGTAAAGCTTCAAGCCCGCGGGAATTACAGTTCTTTCAAAATCGGGATTGCCGAACAAGATAAGGAAAAGTTTCTAAACCCCGAAGTCTGGCCCGCAGGTATTTCGGTCAACAAATTCAAATTCCCATTTTTGAAATCAAATCAGACAGAGACCCCTCAGCTTAATGGCGCGTCTAAAACTCCTTTACCAGAATGTTAGGGGTGTAAACTCCAAAATAAACGAATTTACAACAAATTTGCTATCTCAAAACAACGAAATAATTGGGTTGACAGAGACATGGTTGAGCACCTCTGTCTATGACAACGAACTGTTTGACAATAGGTATGAAGTACATCGCCGTGATAGATGCGATAGTAATATTACTAATACAAGTGCACTCGCTGGCCGCCATAGCGGCAGTAGGAACGCCTCGCGAGGCGGCGGGGTTTGCATTGCAGTACGAAAACCGATTATATCACAAAGATTAACCGAACTCGAAACAGAGGGCGAAAACATCTGGATCAAAATTACAAAAACTAATTTCACTGCGCTGGTATGTGTGGCATATTTCTACTGTACAGACGACAGAGATATCCGCACGAAGTTTTATGAACATCTCAATAATAAGGCCAACCTATTATCCAACAAAAATGTTATCATTATGGGGGATTTCAATTTGCATAACAAACCTGAAGATGTCATACTTGATCACGTATGTTTTATAAACTCTAATGGACTAACGCAACATAGTACAGTTGTAAACAAGTACAATAACATGCTTGATTTAGTGCTAAGTAATTTAAATATATGTGAGGTGACGTACAGCGATGAAGCATTGGTTAAAGAAGATCACCACCATCCTACACTGGCTATCTCGGCCACCCTGGCGAGGACACAATACAGCAGGCGTGAAATGCGTGCAAACCGTCATCAAATGGGACGACACTTATATTCGAACTTTAACAAATTTAATTTTAAACACGTTAATATTAATCTGTGTCTAAAAATATTCTCACACTTCAACTGGAGATATTTATACAACATGAAATCTGTCAACGAAGCTGTGGAATATTTTTACTCTGTATTATTTAGTATATTTGAATTATGTGTACCTTTAAAAAAATTATCGAAAGCAAATGTTAACTACCCAGTTTGGTTCGATAAAAATATTATAGAAAAAATCAAATGTAAGGAATCTCTTCGCAGGAAGTACAAAGCTACTAATAATAAATCAGACTATTTATTATTTTCTGCAAAGAGATCCGATCTCAAAAAAGAGATGACTGTAAAAAAGAACAAATATTTATCCGATATTGAAAATGGGATCAAAGAAGACCCCAAAAACTTCTGGCAATATATTAGATCACAAAAATCAGGTAGGGGCACTCCTATTGGACTTATGAATGTCGATAAAATAATCCAATGTCCCCAACAAGTTTCAGAGAGATTCGCGGACTATTTCCAGTCGGTATACAACCATATGAGCCCTAACCTAGATGTTGAAAGTCTCCGGGCAGAGGTGCCTAGAAACACAGGTTCAATATCTCTGGAACAAATTAAGCCTGAGGAAGTCAAAGCGTGTATTCGGGAACAAAAGCCCAACAAGGCCACGGGGCCAGATGGAATCCCACCTCATATCATTATCATGTTGGAAGAACATTTGTTTAACCCGATATGCTTTATCTTCAACCTCAGTATTTCAACTTCCACTTTTCCTAAATCCTGGAAACTAACCAAGGTTAGCCCGATACATAAATCTGGAACAAAAACGGAAGTCCAGAACTATAGACCAGTAGCAGTTCTGTCGATACTCCCAAAAATATTTGAAACAATAATTTGCAAAAAGCTAAACAAATAAATTAAACCGTTTCTTCAGGGAAACCAACACGGATTTCTATCAAATAAGTCCACCGTCTCTAATCTTCTAGAACTCTCACAGAGAGTAGCAAGAGGATTAGATGCTCAACATCAAACTGATGTGATCTACACTGATTTCGCCAAGGCGTTCGACCGAGTTGATCATGACATACTGCTACGAAAAATACATAGAATTGGCTTCGACAAACCCCTCCTAAATTTTTTTGTCACGTATTTAAGGAATAGGAAACAATATGTTTGCATCGACGGATACAGGTCTAGAGAATTCTCTGCATTCTCTGGAGTGCCACAGGGGTCAAACCTAGGTCCTCTACTATTTATAATCTTAATTGATGACATTCAAGAATGCATCAAACATTCCACTTGCCTGCTTTTTGCTGACGATCTAAAATTACTTAAGAAAATTTGTGATGGTCAAGATTGTGTCAAATTGCAAACTGATTTAGATTCAATTTCATCATGGGCTGATGAAAATAAATTATTTTTTAATACAAAAAAATGTGTCGCTATGTCGTATACACGTTCGAGAAACCCTATCAAATTCGATTATTGCATCAAAAATGATATATTGTCAAAAGTAAAATCCATCAAGGACCTTGGGGTAGTCTTTGATCCCAAACTTACGTTTTCGGACCATATATTGCAGTTGACGACATCATGCTACAAGCTTCTCGGATTTGTCATAAGACTCTGCAAACAATTTTCCAATCCCGAGGCAATGATGACTTTGTACAACTGCATTATAAGGTCTAAAATTGAATACGCCTCTGCTGTATGGGCCCCATACCAACAAAAATATATTGAAAAACTAGAACAGATTCAAAAAAAGTTTTTGAGATACATGTATTTGAGAATGCACGGAGAGTACCCGCGATTCATGCATCACGAAGATTTGCTTGCCGAAACGCGCTACCAAAGTCTCCACTCGAGGAGGAGTGGGGCCCTTGCAGTAACGGCGTACAAAATTATTAATAATTTAATAGATAGCCCATACCTTCTGGAATGCTATAAGTTGTTCGTACCGAATAACTACAGCCAGGGACGTCACCATGATCTGCTTTGTATCCCACGTGGCAGAACGGACGTACTGGCTCGGCATAGCATGACACGAGGTATGGCGCTGTTAAACAACGCCTCCAAGACTATCGATATTTTTAATAGTAGCCTTGAAGAATTCAAGAGGCATGTTAATGCTAAAAATCTATAACTTGTTATTTGTATCATATATATGTAGTTAATGTTACATGTGTATTGTAAATGGACACAGTCTGTAATACACAAAAAAAAAAAAAAAAAAAAAAAAAAAAAAAAAAAAAAAAATAAAATAAAAAAAAAAAAAAAAAAAAAAAATAAAAATAAAAATAAAAATAAAAATAAAGCACCAACCAGACCCCCGACTGCTGCCTTAGTTGCGCTTCGTCCTATGGTACGACCCTCTTAGCAGAACCACAGTCAGTTTTGTTGTTCCCAAAGCCTAACGGCAAGGTTCCCTCTGATCCCTTGCTCAGTTAATTAGTGAATTGATACATTGTGACTATTTTTACCATATTATGTGATCTGTGAACTTACTTTCTTAAATAAATAACCTTTACCAACAATTGTGTTATAAAACTGGCGCCCAACGTGGGGCCAGACACATAAAGTGAAAATTAAAATCACTGCATCTACAAAATTTCGTCGCTACCACGTCGAAGTCCTCGTTTCACAATGCAGGCCAAGGAAAGTGCTGGCATCTGCTTCACGCAGGAGCAGTTCGCGGAACTAATGAACTCCATGAAGCGGATGCAGTCGGAACCAACACGTACGGGTACATTCACCACCTGTACGGCACGCTTCGATGGTACCAGAGACAGGAGTGCGGTCGAGAGTTTTATTGCCGCCGCATCCATCTTCAAGTGCGCCGAGAACATCGAAGACGCAAGCGCTCTGGAAGGATTACCACTGCTGCTTACGAAGACCCTCCTCAGGCATGCTTTCGCCCCTAAGAAGCCAGCGTACAAAGTGTACACAGAGATATTTTTATGCAAGCAAGACGCATTAACGTCAACCGATGTGTTCATTGCTAAGCAGCGGATGTTACTCGCGGAGCTACCACCGCCCAGCCATCTAGAGAAGGTCCAGATAGACCTAATATTCGGACAACTGAATATCCGGATACGAGACAGAGTGCCGCGCGAAGCGATCAATACCTTCGCCGAACTACTACAAAAAGCCCGTGCAGCGGAAGAAAGCCTGTACGAGAGCACGAAGACCGTCCCACTACGCGCGATGGAAAACCGAACAGACGGCCGCCTACGCTGCACTAACTGCCGCAGATTTGGGCACCGTTCCGAGGAGTGCCGTTCCCGCTACGATACAGGAGCGCACGTAAAGTACACTCCTCCAGTCAAGAAGCTGGAGACACCCAGTGATGCGAAGTTCGCATGCTACGGTTGCGGTAAACCAGGCGTGGTAAGAAGCAAGTGCCCGCAATGCAGCCAAGGGAGAATAGACACCCCTCACCCACGAGCCGATTTTTGCTCGATACATGAAATAGGCCTTCCCCGAGCGAGACCTATACTACACATCGGGATTGGAAACTTCCTGGGCACTGCTCACGTAGACACCGGAGCAAAATTGAGCGTAGCATCAGCTGAGCTACACCGGCGGCTAATCGCTCAAAATTTCAAAACCCAGCGAACCATCATGGACATCGTATTGGCAGATGGTGTCCCTAAACGTCAGGAGGTCGAGACAATAGCCGCCATCTTGACACTAAGAGGCCGACAGATACCCACCAGCTTCATCGTGCTCCCAGGAGGACACGAGAATCGAACACTCCTAGGCGTCGATTTTATCGAAGACGCGGGGATCGATATAAACATTCCCCAGAGCGCATGGGCATTCACGGACAGCCCCGAAGTACGGTATATGCTGCATATGGAAAATGACGCCATACCACCAAACCGAGGTATTCGACAACGTCAAAAGACTGGCGAGATAGGAGAAGTGAGAGCACACAAACTCCCTAAGGTTTGCCTACCCGCCCCACCAGTACAGGACAATGAATGCGAGATCTACGTGCCGCCGTTCATGAGTCCTCTCCCACAGACACCGCCTAAGGTTCGTCTGCCCGCCCCACCAGCACAGGACAATGAATGTGAGATCTACGTGCCACCGTTCATGAGCCCTCTCTCACAGACACCGCCTCGCACTAACATTTGGGCTAAGATGATAGCCCTGAATGAGCTGTTTCCCGAGGACGCGATGGAGGAAGACGCCCTAAGGGAGGTAATGATACGCTCCTATCGGCTCTTCGATGACTCCCCAAGAAAATCCAGAAATGAAGTGGAGCTCTGTGCTTTGGACGCCGAAATACTAAGCCTCCGACCAGATGAAGCCACCCATCTTATACCTACCCAGAGGGACCAGCTGGACCGCCTGCTGTGCGACAACGCCGCTGTCTTCTCGGCCACCCTGTCATCTACGACAAAAATTGAGCACCGAATCGAGACCGGACAACACCCGCCGATTTCAGTAGCCCCTTACAGGCTCTCGCCAGCCCGCCAAGCAGAACTCCGCGCCGAGATTACAGTATGTTAACCCAAGGGATTATAGAAGAAGCAGATTCACCGTGGGCCGCACCTGTGGTTATGGTGCCCAAAAAAGACGGAAACAAGCGCATCTGCATTGATTTTCGCCTTCTCAATGCGATAACGGTACCGGACGTGTACCTCCTGCCCAGAATGGATGACCTGCTACACTCGGCAAAGCAGTCAAACTTTATGTCTACAGTAGACCTACGATCTGGCTACTGGCAGATCAAGATACTGGAGAAAGACCATGACAAGACGGCCTTTATAACCCCATTCGGACTCTACCGCTTCTTGAAGATGCCATTTGGACTTCGCAATGCGCCCGGGACGTTCCAGCGCATGATTGACCGACTTAAGATCGAGCTAGATGAAGTCAATATCCTAGCATACCTGGTCGATATAATCATACTTTCGCCCACCTTCGATAAACACCTCGCCAATCTACAACAGGTGTTCACCAAACTACGAGAATTTAATCTCACTGCAAATCGAGTTAAATGCCACTTCTGCTGTCCAAGCATAAAATATCTAGGACACGTAATAACCCCCGGAGGAATCAGCACCAATCCGGAGAAGATAGAGGCGATCTCTAAAATGAAGGAGCCAAACAATGTCAAACAGCTACAGACATGCTCCTGGTATAGGCGATTTGTACCCGAGTTCGCCAAAACCGCCAAGCCACTCAGCGACTTGATAAAGAAAGACGCCACCTGGGAATGGAAATCCCCACAGCAGAATGCTTTCGACACCCTGAAAGCACTACGCCCCCATACTACGACAAGCCGATGGAAGCAAGGAATTCATCATAAAGTCGGACGCAAGCAGCTACGCAATAGGAGCAGTTTTGGTCCAGGGGGAGGGACTAGAAGAACATCCGGTAGAATACGCGAGCCGCCTGCTACTACCAGCAGAGAGGAACTATTCTACCACAGAACGAGAAGCCCTAGCAGTCGTATGGGCAGTTGCAAAGTTCCGAGGATACATTGAAGGAACAGCAATCACCGTGGTTACCGACCACCAAGCGTTGAAGTGGTTAATGACGTTAAAGTCTCCCACAGGTCGCCTTGCAAGATGGGCCCTGCAGCTTCAACCCTACAACCTGAAAATCCAATACACACCTGGACGCTCAAACCTGGTGGCGGACACACTATCACGACCACCATTACTTGAAGACCCACCCTCTATTTGCGCACTATGCACGATAGCAATTATTTGTACAAATTGTCACTCCCATGGAAAAAATCATCATTGGAACTGTATAAATACCACCAAACTCCGACATCCAAACCTACAAGAAACATTGCGAAGACATCGAATTTCTTATGTCAAAAAATCCTACATCAAAAATAATTATTGTCGGCGATTATAATCTTCCCAATTTGAAATGGAACTCTAGTGACAATGGTTACATTACTAACGAAAGTTCTAACGACCCAGCACGTGAAGTGATAGATATGATAAACTATTTAAATTTGAATCAGCATAATTTTGTACCTAATATATGTGATCGCCTTCTAGATCTTGCCCTTTCAAACAGCTCTAAATTGTGTGTTAAAATGTCAGACGATCAGCTCGTTCCGGCGGATAATTATCATCCCCCCTTACACATTACAGTAAATATGTACACGAACAATCCACCACTGAAACAAACAACACTCAACTTCAAAAACGCTGATTACGATTCTATTAACTACCAACTCACTAATACAGATTGGACTTTCTTGACCACTAACAGTGATATAGAACAAATACTAGAGAAACTCTATGAAACATTTTCTGAAAATATAAAATCTCATGTCCCCTCGTATACACCAAAACACAGAACATATCCAATTTGGTTCTCCACAGATCTTATACTCTTACTGAAACAAAAAAAACAGCTACACAAAATTTTTAAACTGACTCACCAAATCAACGACTACTCAAACTTCTCAGAAACAAGAAAGAAATGTAAAACAATATCGAAACTGTGCTATAAAGCACACATCACCTCCGTTGAGAAAACTGCGCTAGGAACAAAGAATCTTTGGAATTTTGTTAAAAAATTAAACAATGAAAGTAAAGACTACCCCCCCACAATGCATTATGATGGCAAAATAGCCAATAGCACCTTTGATATTGTTAATTTGTTTGCGGATCATTTCCAAAGTGTATACGAAGGCGAAATATCAGATAACAACCTACCATCATACACATATCAAAACACAATACATCTACATAATTGCCTCATAACGCAGGAATCATGCTTAAATAAAATCATTTCACTTGACCCTAATAAATCTGCAGGCCCAGATAACATCCCACCAATATTTTTCAAACAATGCGCATCTGCAATATCAGGTCCACTCACCGCACTATTTAACCACCTACTTTCTTCTGGACATTTTCCAACCCGTTGGAAATCTAGTTATATTACCCCGATTCTCAAAAAAAGTGACGACACAGACATTAAAAACTACCGTCCTATATGCATACAATCAGCACTCCCGAAAATCTTTGAATCCCTTGTTCTCGATTTAATTTATCCATCAATATTAAAAGTAATTGATAAAAACCAACACGGATTCGTTTCTGGTAGGTCAACTGCTACTAACCTGTTACTTTACCATAACTATATTACAGAATCTTTTACAAAAAAAAACAAGTTGGCAGTATCTACACAGATTTTTCAAAAGCTTTTGACAAAGTATCACATAAATTATTACTTAGTAAACTGTATGCCTTAGGACTGAGAGGCAAGTTGTTGGATTGGTTCTCAAATTATTTGTCTAACAGAATCTTATTTGTTAAAATTAAAAATTCAAAATCTAAGTTATTATATGCAACCAGTGGTCTACCGCAAGGGAGTCATCTCGGCCCCATCCTTTTCTTAATATTCATAAATGATATCATAAGTTGTTTCGACGATGTAGAAGTTCTGCTTTTTGCCGATGACATCAAATTATACAAAGAAATATCTAATATAGGTGACTGCCAAATCCTACAGTCAAACATCGTCAAATTACAAAATTGGTGTGTCGCAAACAACTTATTCCTCAATATCGATAAATGTAAGTCACTAACATTTTGTCGAACAAAGACCCCACTATCTTTCAAATACACAATAGATAATAAAATTTTAGAAAAAGTCAAAGAAATTAGGGATCTTGGAGTTGTGTTTGATTCGCAATTAAATTTTATAAATCACATACAACAAATAACTAACAAAGGCATGAAAACACTAGGATTTATAATCAGAACAATAAAAGACTTCGATTCGTTGGAAGTTATAAAAATCGTATATTTGTCACTCGTACGCAGCTTGCTGGAATACAATTCCATAGTTTGGTCCCCATATTATCAAGTTCATATAAGAAATATCGAAAGAGTGCAGCACAAATTTTTAAGATTTATTAACTTCAAGTTACACATACCTATTCAACACATTAACTACATATCTTTACTAAATACACTTAAATTGCATTCCTTAGAAAACAGAAGAAAAATAAACGATCTAACTTTTTTGTTTAAAATTATTCACTCCGAATTAGATTGTTGCGAACTTCTGCATCTCATTGACTTTAAGGTACCAACTCGAGCGACAAGGCAAAACATATTATTCTGCAACAATAACTCTCTAACTAACTATCACACACATGCATCAATTTCTCGACTACACACACTAGCGAACAAATACACCTCAAATATCGATGTATTTAATACAAGTTTACCGTTATTCAAGAAATATCTGAACAATATTTTTATGTAGAATATTTTGATATCTAAGGAGCATCACCTAGGGTCTATTGCATATATTTGTGTATTTCTATATTAATCCACAATGTACAAACTTGTTAACGTATTCTTTTTATGTATCTTGCATTTTGTCATGTATTATTCATGACATTTAATCAATCACCTGTAATTTTTTTAAATTACTAACATACCTACTTGTTTATTTCTATGCCATTTACAACTTAGAAACATTCTCTTTTATTATAATGCACTATCTTTCCTAAATTTATCTGTATACCTACCGTTCATATGATGTTTACTAGTTATATTTTTATAGTTTATCTTTTTTATTTAAAAAAAAATGTCTCTGTATTATAAACTTATAATGTAAAAGCCCATCAGGGCGTTGAAATTAATAAATAAAAAAAATAAAAAATAATAAATAACCCTCGACGTTCCAGTACGCAACGCGGCTGACATCCGCAGAGAACAATTGAAAGACACTGCATTGAAGAAAATTATCGAGTGTTTTGAAGCCAACAATCCAAACGAAGACCTTAGTTACTGGACAACTAAGGGCTACCTGATGCAAAACGGTGTATTGTACCGATATGCACCCGATATCGAAGAAGAGGACGCTCAACTAGTCGTCCCCGAGCATGAGCAACACCAAATACTCATGGCCTATCACGATGCCCCTACCGCTGGGCATTACGGAGTAGAACGCACGATTCGACGAATTGCCAGACGATACTTTTGGAAGAATATGCGGACCTACATACAGCATACAGAAATACGTCAAGAACTGTCTGGAGTGCCAGAGATACAAGCCATCAAACCTAAAACCCGCCGGCCTCCTACAGACTTCAGTAATGAACCAGAGGTTTGAAACAGTAGCCTTCGACCTCTTCGGACCACTCCCAACTTCCGAGGATGGGAAGAATTGGATCTTCATCATCGAAGACGTGGCCACACGCTGGATAGAACTATTTCCCCTCAAAGACGCGACTGCCGAGACCTGCGCCCGCGTCCTGATTGATGAAGTATGCCTACGCTACGGGACCCCACGCCGACTGATAAGCGACAACGGTACCCAGTTCGTGAGTGCCGTGATGCAGCAGATGACTTACTGCCTGGACATCAAGCACACCTTCACACCAGCCTACCACCCAGAGGCCAATCCTGTCGAGAGAAAAAATCGAGACCTCAAACCCCAACTAGCCATACTGGTTGGCACAGAACACTGAAAATGGGCCGAAAGCCTTCCATCAATACGCTTCGCCATGAATACCGCGTTCTGTCAGAGCACCGGATACTCCGCTGCCTATCTCACATTTGGACGTGAGCTAAGGTCAGTGGAGGTAATCCACCTCTTACCCGCCTTGGTATAAGTAACTGATGGTTACTCCTTCAAGGCTCTCGCAAGATTCTAATTTTTTTTGTTAAACGAAGCTACATTTATTTATTTTGAACGAATCTAGACCTCCAGTGTCCATGCATACGTTGTTAGTAAGCAGTATGCAAGTGCTTAATAGGAAAAACAAAATGCAAAAAATAGGTTAGTAAGACAAACATAATTAAACAGGGCAAAAGAAAAACTCATTCATGAGGCTCCATGAGGCGGCATTGCATCTGTAAAAACCCGCAAGCACCTGCATAAAATAGAGAACATAAGTAATACAATAAATCTCAAATCAATTGGCAAGTACCAACAAAAAATGTGAATGGCTTTCGGTCTGATCATAAACTACACTTAGCTTCCGTGTCCCTTAGCCAACCACTCAGTGAAGCCTCAAAGAATGTTAGCTGAATATTTGGGGTAAAATACCCGAAGACTAAAAGAAATTTCAGCGTTGGGTAGTCAGAGGCAGGACAAAGGATAGTCAAGGTCGTCTGATCAAGCCTCAAGCCTGCACATGTCATTGGGGGAGGCGCAGATAGATTTGAGAAGGATCTGCAAAATTAGTAATGTAACTAAAGATGAAGCAGGGACGAGGTCCAGCACACCCCCGTATGGGGATAGGGGAGAAAAAAAAAAAAATTGGAGTTTAGTTCATCCAGTAAAATATTGAAACAGTTAAAGACAAACAAAACAAAACAAAACAAGGAACATGGCATAAATTAACAGTAGTATAATAATTATTAACAAAACAAATCGCAAGGCAATTATATACATTTTTTTAAAACATAGTGAACAAAATAATATAATAACGCAAATGTAAAATATAACATATAAATCCTAATATATAATAAAATAAATGTTAATAAAATAAAAGAAATAACATATTACAGAAACGCAAAACACATAAATCATAACAATTAAATCCAAGCGGTAAATGTAAAGGAATCATGAAGAGTGTCCGTGAATTCAGAAGCAAAATACACCTGGTACCTAAGTTGTTTTACAGCTACTCAGCGACTCTAAGAACAGGCCATCTCTCAACCCAAACTTTCGTGAATTTCCTCAGGCACTCAAAGTTCACCTTATTTGAGACGAGATCTGTATTCCAAGCAGGTCTCGTAATAACTTGTAAACCATCAATCATTTCGTCTCGAGCATCCGTCAAAATCTCACAGTGCCACAAAATGTGCTCGGCTGTTTGGTCGGTATCACCACAAGCGCAATTGGGATGGGATGATAGAGCCAGTCTGTGAAGTCTACCTCTAAACTCCCCATGCCCAGAAAGCAATTGGGTGATATGGTGGTCCATTAAAAGATATGCCCCTTCCATTCTGATTTTAACTGATGGAAAGAAGGAGAAGGTCCATCTTCCCATATTCGATCTATCCCATCTTATCTGCCATTCACTCAGCGTTTTTATTCTCATCATCTTTAGAAGTTCAGGGAGAGGCACTGCTCCACCAGGTATTAATTCAATACCAAGGTGGTTTACAGGTCTTCCTCTTTTCAGACACTTCTTTGTCAAAACTTCCCTAATTTCTAAATCAATTGGCAAAATGCCAGCCAAAATTGGCAAAGCATCCGATGAAACTGTTCTGTAGGCTCCTGAAAGCGCCAGTAAGGGGATTCGCTGGCCCCTCTTAAGCGCTGAATGAATAAGTGAATTACCGAGTCGATGTTCCCATACACAGGCACCATATGAGACTTGTGTCACATATACGCATCTGTATAATAGACGGAGCGCAGGGAAACGTAAACCCCATTCAGCAGTTGAGATTCTTCTCAGTTTTAAGAAGAGAGCCTGGGCCTTACTAGAAACGCTTTTAACGTGAGTCAAGAACGAGGACGATCTGTCTAATGTAACGCCTAAATATTTAGTACTCTCTACAAAACGGATTGCAGTATCTCCCATTTTTATGAAAGGGTTTCTACCTCTACTGAGGGAGCCTTTCATAAGGAGACCCACGGTCTTATGGGGAGCAAAAGTCAGTCTGTTTTCCTTTCCCCAGTTAAGAATCATTTTCAAACCTTCTTCAGCTTTATTTTCAACTTCTTTTCTACTGTCCCCAGAGACCAAATACAATTTGTCGTCTGCGTAATCAATCGCAATAGTGCCTTCAGGTAAGGGTAACCTGGAGGAGTCATCGAATAAAATATTCCAGAAATCCGGTGCAAGGGGAGAACCTTGGGGACAACCCATGTCCACATCTCTTTCAATGATACAATCACCAAAAGAAATTATAATTTTTCTATCTTTAAAATAATCACAAGATATTTGAAAAAGTTTTCTTGGACAATTACGATTCTTTAATTTAGTTAAAATCATCTCCCACCATGCATTATCGAAGGCACCAGTTATATCTAAGAAGATACCGATTACGTACCTCTTTGTGCAGACCTTCACCCAGTCAAGCGCAGTCATAATGGCGTGCTCCGTGGACTTACCTGGGACGAATCCATATTGATGTACATATGATGGTGTTAATGTTTCTCGTAGACGATTTTGAATAATTTTTTCCAATATTTTCCCCAATACAGGAAGAAGTGTTATTGGTCGATAAGCTTTAATATCCGTTCTTTTTTTGTCGTTCCCTTTAGGTATGATCCTGAGCACGCCTTTCTTCCATACAGAAGGGAAAACTCCCCTTCTCATACACGTTTCCATAACCTGAAAGAGTTCTTCCTTGGCATGGATCCATACATACCTCACAATTATACTATTCAATTTATCATGCCCTGGTGCCTTCCTAGGACTCAAACCCTTAATTATAATTTCTATTTCAGCTCTAGTTATTTTAGAAATTTTTTCCTCCTGGGAGAGGATTGGAGGAATCCGTGATTGATTTCTAATCTGTTGGTGGTGGTCGCTTTCCCCAATGACTGAATCTAAGGGAACTAACTTTCCCAGAAGTGTATTGAGAGTAGTTACCACGTTAATACTCTCAACGTTCCCGTTATCATTGTCGATAACACTAGATAAAAACCGATCAGAACCTTTACCCGTTTTTTCAATGGCGCTATAAATATCCCATGGGTTAGAGTTACCAACATCTTTAACCCAATTATGCCAAGCAGCTCGTTTAGCCAAAAGTACAGCCAATTTGAAAGCTTTACGAGAGCTACTTAGTTGTCTCCTGAGGGTGGATGTCTCCTCCTCCGTACAACCAACCCGTCTAGAGACACCTAAAGCTCTGTAAGCTCTCTTAAAAGTGCCCTTTACCAAAGTCAGCTCATTCGACCACCACGGAGACCTAATAATCGTCTTTGGGTTTGTTCTTCCCAGAGACGATTCAGCAGCTGATACCACGGCCGCGTTGAAAAAATTCCCCAAATTGTCCGGATCTCTAGCTGCTACGTCATGAAAATCCCTTAAAGTATCACGTAGAGCATCCCCAAAGTTATCCCAATTCGCCCGAGTAGTTTTGAAGTTCCAGGAGGATCTTGGAGCTTCGGTCTTCTTGACACCCACCATATAAGTTATTAATCTGTGATCAGAATTAATAGCACATTCGTGGACCTTCCATTTAGAAATCTTGGCCGCAATCGATCCAGAGCAAAGAGTTAAATCAATATTGCTCTCACCATGTGTATTATTGAGCTAAGGTCAGCCGATGACGTCGGAAGAGACTTGAGAAGCATTATCTTATCGGAAAACTTCATCCCCGAGATAACGCCGCATCTACTACAACTAGCCGATACCCTACGTCTTGTCAGGACCCACAATGATGA